>CAJGYO010000003.1:75685451-78442974 GCA_904845875.1 Miscanthus lutarioriparius | reverse complement strand
AATATTACTTGAGTTCTTTTTTATATTGATGCATTAGGTTATAGAGTTGATTGAAACACTTGATGCATGGAATCACCCTTGTTAAGACCACATATAGCTTTTAACCTATGTAGGTCTAGGATGAATACATGCTAGGCCATGCTTGACCAATAGCCTGGGTGATTTCCACATCACCCTACTGAGATTATGGTGGACACTTAAAGCCGCAGTTGACTATATTTGCTATCGTAGAAAAGAATCATGAGTAATGTAAATGGGTAGGCCGGTGGAGTCTATGTGTAAGTTGACTCATGTGATTCCATCAATGCCTGCATTAAGGACCACACTGGTGTTGGCCCTTCCGAGCAAGATTGAATACATGTTTCATTACTTAGCCGGGCAGGATAACCTCAATTTGGATGGCCGGCCGGGTAGGCTCAAACTTGCCAAAGCCCCATTCTATAAAAAAATGCACACTCTAGATAGTAGCCAAGGATGTGTAGGGCCGAGCATGAGCCAAGTAAGCGTGGTAGTTGAAAGGTCCTAATATAGCTAGAGGGGGGTGAATAGCCTATTTAAAAATCTATAAATCAACTAGAGCAATTTGATTAGTATAACAAATAGCGAAAAACAAACTGCTCTAGCTCTATAAGGGTTGCAAGACCACCGCATCTAATAATTCTAGTTACTATGATTACTAGACACATAATTTTTCTAAGTCACTACTTCACTAAAGAGCTCTCACACTTGCTACTAAAGAGCTCCACTAGATGAACTTTTAAGCTACAAAGTTAAGCTCTCGATTCTAGTTACACTAAAAGCTTGTTATAACTAGTTTATGGGAATGTAAATGAGTAAGTAAGGTGATTACACTGCCGCATAGAGAGTGAACCAATCATAAAATGAATACTAATCTAATCACCAGAAGGAGAATACCAAAGGGCAAGAGACTAACAATTTTTCTCCCGGTTTCATGTGCTTAACTTATGACACGCTAGTCCCTATGATATTAGAAGCTAACACTTGGTGGTTCGGTGGCTAAGAGGTGTTGTACAAACCTCGTCCATACAATTGGACACCGTAAGAACCTACCCACAAGTGAGGTAACTCAATGACACAAGCAATCCACTAGAAGTTACATTTTGGTGCTCCTTCGAAGGCACAAGACCCCTCACAATCCATAGGGAGATGGCCAGCGAACAATTACCAACTCATGCCAATCCTCCTCCAAGCGCTCGAGCTATTTTGGTGGCGGCAACCACCAAGAGCAACAAGTGAATCCCCATAGCAAACACAAACACCAAGTGCCTCTGGATGCAATCATTCAAGCAATGCACTTGGATTTACTCTCCCAATCTCACTGAATGATAATCAATGATGGAGATGAGTGGGAGGGCTTTGGCTAAGCTCACAAGGTTGCTATGTCGATACAAATGGGCCAAGAGAATGAGCTAGAGCTGGCCAAATGATATTATGGCACCCCAAACAATAGAGCCGTTAGCTCAATTATTAGGTGGCTAGCTGAGACTGACTGGGCGTAGTAGGTGGGTGTGCCTTTGGATCACGTCTAGTGTGGTGGGGCGATGATTAATACGTCATAACTTTGATAAACCCATGTCCTTTTCAAATGAAGTAAGCATTGCTGTACGCCTATGATGGGCGTGTAGATTAGCCGGCTTGGAAGCGCAAGAGAGGCGTCAGTCAGTGCAGTCTAGTGGCCTCCTAGAGCCACTGCGGGTCGACTGGGCCAGCGTCGATCTACCGGATCGGACTCGGGAGACTCGAGCATCGGTCGGGAGTCAGAGCTCCAGCACGCTTTCTGCAGGCCGACCAAACTACGGTCATTCGGACCGGACGACCATCAGCGTTGATCAATGTCTGGCTGAACACACCCGAGACTTCACATTGGTTCATCTACCGCGACCGAACGAGGTCTGATGCGCTCTGGTCGATGATCGACCTACTTACCACTTTGACCGAACACTGAATAGTAACTCATTAGCATCCTGGTTACTCCAGCAGTAAGTCAGATCACTTTCACTTAGTCGCTTCACCTCGGGTCTAAATATTTCAGGACGTGTCCGATCACTCAGTCAGATTACACGATTTACCGGATGAAATACCCGGACGCTTATCCAGTGCCTGATGGGCGTGTCAGAATCACTCCTATTCAGGCGCTGACCAACTCCTTTCAACTCTATCTTTTTACTCCTTGCTCAAATGTGCCAATCACCGAGTATATCACCTTGTGCACATGTGTTAGCATATTTTCACAAATGTTTTCAAAAGTGTTAGCACTCCATTAGATCCTAAATGCATATGCAATGAGTTAAGGCATCTAGTGGCACTTTGATAACCGCATTTCGATCACGAGTTTCACCCCTCTTAATAGTGCGCAATATTGATCCTAAATGTGATCACTCTCTAAGTGTCTCGATCACTAATCTAAAACTCCTATTAATTTCACCTTTGCCTTGAGCTTTTGTTTTTTCTTTCTTCTTCCAAGTCCAAGCATTTGATCATCACCATGCCATCATCATCATCATGTCATGATCTTCATTTGCTTCATCCTTGGAGTAGTTCTACCTATCTCATAATCACTTTGATAAACTAGGTTAGCACTTAGCGTTTTATAAATTCACCAAAACCGAACTAGAGGCTTTCAAATGCGTTCACGATCGTCCTGCAGCCCTAGTTGTCACGATTGTGCTTGTACCTAGGGCGAAGGCCATAAAATGTGTACACGAGTTGTACCAAAGGTGACCTCTAGTGACCATTGATCGAGTGGTGAGGCCTAGGTTTTGTGTTAGGAATAAATTTCTAGCTGGTTGAAATCGATTAGAATCAAATCATCTCTCCTGAATGAGTGAGAAACTTGGCTAGTACCAACATCATAGTAACTATGATCACAGAACATGATAGTTTAGATGAACATGGAATTACTACAACGGCTATGGTCATTATTGTGTGTTACTAAATGATATACTACATATTTGGCATAGGTTAGTTGCTAATCTAGAGATGAATAGCTATAATTAACTTGATCACCGAATTATAATTATACTGGCCGGGTTAGTCGCTATTTATGCAAATGTTGTCAAGCTACCTCCACTTATAAAACCTTACATAATCCTTGAGTCATATTATTTTTTGGTTTATCACGGGTAAGTCTGAGTGAGTACCTTCTTGTACTTCAGGGTTTTATTCCCATTGTTGCCAGATAATACTGATTTATCCGCGGCTATTGTAAGAACTTCATACTGTCTCCACCCAAGTGGATGAGGTGAGCCACAGGTAGGCTATTGCAAACTCCTTCTTATATGCTTGTGGGGTGTGATCACGAACTAGCACTATGTATTTGAACTATGATGGCGAGATGTTAGTTTCAAACTTTAAATTGCTTCACTTCTATTTCTCGAACTTGGTTTGTAATAACCTCAATCCGTAGATCACGATGAATGGCCTGTCATTTGTGAACCTTATGTAACATGTGACATGTATGTTGAATCATATACGATCTTGGTTGTATGTTGATGGTTTGTCGAGACCCGATCATGGTACTCGACGGACTACTACGGGTTTATATAGGTTCAAAGTATGATAGTCTGCGACGCTTGCTATGTTTGTCATCATTGTACTTGGGCTCTTATAAAGATGGTCGGTTTTACTACTGTTGGCATCGAGAGAAAGATTCAACATTAATTACCCATGTGTATTTAAAACAAAAGTTTTGTTTTCCAAACCAGTTTCTAGCAACTAATAGCTATATATATAGGTGTTTTAAAACCTAGAGTTTTGAATCTAAAAGTGTGCGGTGATCACTTCCTTTATACTTGATTAAGGACTTTAGGTAGCTAATTAAGTACTAACTTGGGTGTTTTTTATTTTCATCATCCATACGATTGTGCTATTGTATGGATGCCATTCACTGAGTAAGTAATGTATGGATCAAATGCCTCACGCCCAAAAGTAAGATGCCAATCATCATCACGATGGCATGACGCAAGTTGTGGAGTCGTGCGGTCTAATGGGAGAGTTAGCTTTGATACTAAAGTATATATATGCCTCTTATATATATACAGAAGTATTTAATTATGGAGTTAGCTTTGATAATGCATTGTATATGCATATTTATATGTATATATAGGGCGTATTTAATTTTAGGTAGCTTTGATACGAAAAAGAGTATATTTGGGTATATATATGGAAGTATTTAGATTGCAACCGAGAGCCAGATTTACATCTGCTGCATATATACTTGTGGGGTGGGCTGAAATAAAAATTCTTATGCGGTACACTAACTGTGAAACGTAGCCCAACTAGTTATGTTGTATATCGGAGAACGTTATGTATGCCACCGTGTATGTCGTTAGAAATAATTTTTTCCTAAGTTTGTAAGGACGTAAAGAACGTGCATGCATCATGATAAATCATTATTTCATACTTGCATTGTTCCTCCCTTATAAATCTCTTACTCGGTTATGTAACTCTTATCCATTATGACTTTGTCTCATGAGAGTGGCACATGTTGTTGTTATAGATGGCATGACACCGACTAGAAGTGAAAATTTCACACATTGATGTTTGGAACTCCTGCACTACTTTGGAGAGTCTTACATTATCTGCGAATATTACGAACCACCCCTCTATTATTGGAATGAAGTATACCTAGAGGGACAACCATGGTATGAAGTACAACTAACCATACCGGCTCATACCCAAGCACCCTTCTAGCGAGGAATAGAGGCGGAATGCGGAAGGAAGAACTCCTTGGGAAGCTGCCCACGTGGTGGCTTTTGAGTGTTGAGTTAAGATTTGCCAAAGAAAGACGAGGATGAGCTTATTGGTAGTGCGGCGGTACTTTGCTCGAGTGGATCCATCCACACGGTGTGGGCTTACTGGCTTAATAATAATGCGTTGATCAGAAGATCGAGATGAGCGGTGACTGGTTCTAGTCATGCTTATGAGCGCCTATGTTTGTAGTAATGAAGATGTTCTACACTGCGTCGGACACGGGGACTTCGGAAGGAGTCCTATACCACTTGCATGGATAAGCTCATGAGAGTGAAGGCTGCTTGCAGTAAGCTAAAGAACATGTGCGTAAGCACAAAAAAGGCGACAAGTGAAGCTCGATGGGCCAGATCAAGCTTATGTGGCTGGGAAATCTCACACCCAAATGGAGTAAGTTGATCAATAGAAGTCATTACCTAAGAGGCAAAAGCGGATGATCGAGGCAATGTTAGCGGGGCTGTGGGAAGCTTGTTTGGAGGCTGCCCGTGCCAAAACATTCATAGCTACGCACTAGTAGATCCCAAGCCTTGAGCGTGCAAGACAAGACCGTTGTCGAGAGGGACTTGCACCTTGACTTGCACAAACCTAGAACATGGTAGTTGATCTTTAGCATGAGGTGTATTTCTTGAACAACCAAGCGCACTCCAATCAACTTGATGAGGAGGAAGAAGATCTAGAGATGTTGATAGAGGATGAGCGGTTCGGGAGGAAGTAGTGCTGAGAGGATGAGGATGATCCTATCTACGAGCTCGACCATGACGACACTTGAAAGATTAGAAGTCGCCTAGTGACTAGTTAAAGTGCTAGATGTATCCTTGTTATTCATGTAATGGACTTGTAGCTTGAAGTTCTAAAGATTCATGATTTGACTTGGTGTGATATGGGCACTTTGCATGTTGTTTCACTATGGGTTGAACTTTAATAAAATTCTAGTTTTGTTTTCTTGGTGGATTATGACATGCATGTTAACATCTTAGAAGCATGATAAGTGATCAAATTGGTGATGCCATGTTAGAATGAATTATTATGCCTCTATTTTATTGTATGAATTAAGATTTTCTCCAATAATTTCGATTTGGCATGATTATACAATTCATCGCAATCTCTGACATCATCCAATAATCTCCTATTATTGCAACTTTGCGATGGCTACAGACTCGCTTAGAGCGAGTAATAGCCTGAGGTGGCAACGACGGTGACTTACCACCACCACCACTATCGTCCGCGAATGAATTCTTCACACAGTTGTTGGGTAGTCAGTGAACAATGGAGAAAACACTATGCCTCATCGCGCATACTGCTCATGCCCATCAGCAACAATAGGGGCTGAGCTAGAATCAATATAGCTCTTTCAAGGTTTTCTAGACACTAAGCCTTCTATCTTCAAAGTGGCGAAGAAGAACCACTTCGAGTGGATGAATGGCTTAACACAATTTGAGCAAAAGTTCCATCTATTGAGGTTACTGGAGCATCGAGGAAAATAGAATATGAGTCCCATCAATTGCGGTAATACCCCAGATATGGTGGACCCATTTCCTATCCTCCCTACTTGCCAACTCATAGGTCACATGGGAGCAATTTAAGTTAGCCTTTAGGACATCACATTCCCTCGGGGCTAATGCGCATGAAAAGCAAAGGGGAGTTCATGCGACTCACACAAGGGACCAAGACTCTTATGAGTACATGCATGCATTCAACAATTTGTCCTATTATCCCTAGGGTTTATCGATATAGAAGAAAAGAAGATTGAAAGTTTTAATAGAGGCCTTAGCACTAAGGTGATGAAAACTATGGCCAACTCAAGGTGCACCACATACAATGAGTTCATTAGTGATGCCTTGACTCAGAGAATCAAGAACATGCGCATGCGTGAAAAATGCCTCAGATGAGAGCAGGTGAGGCAGTGCCTCGTGGTCTTCCTAGTCCAGAGTTCTAGTGGCCGCTAGAATACGATTTGACCGGCCAAGCACGCCCAAGTTCAAGCCTCCTCCACCAAAATCCTGAGCCAACCGACCTTAGAAGGTGTTTCATAAGAGGCATTCACCATTGCCCTACCTAAGGGGAATGGAGGGCAAGGAAGATCGGCAAGACCCGGGAGCAATCAACCATGCTTCAACTATAATTAGTTGGGCCATTGGTCCAAAGAGTGCCCCCATCCTAAGAAGAACAACAATCAAAGCGGTGGAAATCGAGGCGGGGCAAATCCTAAAGCACGTCCTAGATACATGCATTACACGTGTTGAAGAAGTTCTGCATGAGAGGTTGTCACGGTGGTATGTTTCTTGTTAACAAACATCCGCCATTGTTTTATTTAATTACGGAGCTTCTCATTCATTTATGAGACAAGCATTTGCATCTAAAAGTATGATCAAAAAGTAATTAGGGGTAAATAAGAGGTGGTTATAGTATAAGTTAGGTTGGGGCTACTATCTCTACAAATCGGGATAGTTAGGGATGTGCTCATCTCGATATAAGAGGGGGAGTATCGATGGATCCGATAGTATTGCTCGGATTAGCCATAGATGTGATCTTAGGCATGAAATGGATGAGCGATCATGGGGTTCTCATTGACACTAGCACTAGGACAATTATATTGAGAGAACCAAGGAGGCAATGCTTTTCTAGTACCACTTCCACGAAGTTTTGATCTCCAAAAACTCGTCTTGTGCTATCCAATCCATTACCCTTTGTGATATTCATTGGTTGGTGAGTTTCCTAATGTATTTCTAGATGAGTTGCTAGGTTTACTACCTGATAGGGATGTGAATTTAAGATTGAGTTAGTGCGAGTACGACACCTATCACAAGAAGACCTATAGGATGCCACCAAATGAGTTAGATGAACAAAATTCAGATTACAAGAACTGTTGAACAAATGTCTCATTTAACCTAGTTTGTCCCACAGTGGGGATGTCTAGCTTTTGTTTGTAAAGAAGGACAAGTCCTTAAGAATGTGTGTGGATTGTAGGCAGCTTAATGTTGTGACCATTAAGAACAAATATACTTTGCCTCGATATCGATATCTTGTTTGATCGGTTGGTAAAAGCAAAGGTATTCTCAAGATTGACTTGAGGTTAGGCTATCACAGATTAAGATCGAGGCTAGAGGATATACCTAAAATAGCTTTCTCCACTAGGTACGGTTTGTATTTAGTATTTAGTCATGTCTTTTGGGTGACAAATGCTCCTACCTATCATGTACTTAATAAATTTGGTATTCATGCCCGGAGCTCAATAAGTTTGTGGTGGTGTTTATCGATGATATCTTGATTTATTGGAGAATGAAGGCGAGACCATGCGAGCATCCGAGAATTGTTTTGTCAGCATTAAGGAGCGTAAGTTATATGCCTAATTCGACAAGTGTGAATTACGGTTGAGCAAAAGTACCTTTCTTAGGTCACATATTATCTAGAGATGGAACATCTCAGTAAACCCATCTAAAGTACAAGAGGTCATGGATTGGAAGGCCCGACTTTGGTTCATGAAGTTTGGAGTTTTCTAGGGTTATTAGAGGTTACTATCGTCGTTTCATTCCTAATTTCTCCAAGATAACTAAGCCCATGACCGAGACTACTTTAGAAAGATGAAAAGTTCGATTGGGACACTAGAGTGTGAAGCGACTTCTCACACCCTAAGGACCTTGTTAACTACACTCCTGTTCTAGCATAACCCGATATTGAAAAGCCTTTGATGTGTTACATGATGCATCGGGTATAGGTTTTAGGGTGTGTGCTCATGCAAGAAGGTAGAGTTATTGTCTATGCTTCTCGGCTTGAGAAAGCATGAAATCAATTATCTACGCATGATTTAGAGCTTGTGCGGCGATTGTTCATGCATTGAAGATATGGAGACATTAGTTGTTGGGAAACATATGTCACATATATATTGACCACAAAAAGTCTCAAATATATCTTCACTCAACCTAAGCTAAACATGAGGCAATGAAGATGGTTAGAGCTTGATCAAGGACTATAATTTGGAAGTGCACTACCATCGTGGAAAGCTAATGTTGTAGCAGATGCATTTAGTTAGAAATCTCATTGCAACACCTTAGAAGCCTTGTTGGAAGATGGATTTAATTTGTTACATCTGTTGTCTTTGCATAATATCCTTGTCATTGCTCACTTGAGAGCAAAATCATAGAACTACGAGAGAAAATAGATGTAGGTGTATTTCATCAAACGAAAGATGAAAGAATAAGAAACCAAGCATTTTAGGTTGGGTGAAAGAGGTGTAGTATGGTTTGAGGACCGACTTATGGTACCAAAAAGGCTGTGAGCTTAGAAATCAAATTTTAGATGAAGCTCATTCATCCAAGTTGTCTATCCTTCGGTGGTAGCAAAAATGTATCAAGATTTGAAAACCCATTTTGGTGGACCAAGATGAAGAAAGAGATCACCGCCCTATGTAGCTAGGTGTGATAATTGCTTGATGAGAGTAAAAGGCCGTTCATTTGAAATCTGCTTTGGATTACTTTGACTTTTTGCCTATTCGGGCTAGAAATGGGAGGAAATAAGTATGGACTTTATTACAGACCTTCCGATGACACAACAAGGTCACAATTCGATATGGGTCATTGTAGATCGCCTCACCAAGTCAGCACATTTTATACCGGTTAACACAGTGGATCGCGTGAAATCTATTTGAAATTTGTATGTTTCTCAGATTGTGAGACTACATGGGGTACCAAGGACCATAATCTCAGATTAGGGACCACAGTTTATAGCTCATTTTTGGGAACACTTGCACTAAGCTTTGGGAACTAAACTAATCAGAAGTTCAGCATACCATCCACAAACTTCTGGACAGACTGAGCAAGTGAATCAAATCCTAGAAGATATATTGAGAGCCTGTGTTATATCTTCCAAGGGTTCATGGGAGAAATGGCTACCTTTAGGCTGAGTTCTCCTACAACAACAGTTATCAGCGAGCATCAAGATGGCTCCTTTTGAAGCCTTATGCGATTAGAAATATAGAACTTTGAATTGGATTGAGCCGGTGAAGAAGATACTTTGGCATTGATTTTGTCACCGATCTTTGAAGCAAGTACATTATCCAATAGCATATGAAAGTAGCTCAAGCAAGACAAAAGTGAGTCTTGATAAAGAAGAAGACCACTAACTTTTGAAGTGGGAGACTATGTATACTTAAAAGTGTCACCCATGAAAGGAGTGTGAGATTTGGAGTAAAAAAGAAAGCTTGCGCCTAGATATATAAGGCCATACAAGATTATTGAACAAAAGGAAATATAAACATAAGTTATAACTTCCTCGAGAAATGAGTGCGATATTCGATGTCTTCCATGTTTCTCGGTTGAAAAGTTGTCTTCATATACACGAGGAAGCCATTGCACCCACCAACATTAAGCTCCATTGGAGTTTGGCGTATGAAGAGAAAACTAATCCGAGTGCTAGAAGAGATGGAAAAGTAACACGGAGCAAGGTCATTAAGTTCTATAAGGTGGTGTGGAATAACCAAAGTGAATAAGATGCCGCGTGGGAATGGGAGCATTACTTACATGAAGTTTATCCCCGCCTTTTATGAAGAATGGTAGGTCTTGCAAATCTCGGGACGAGATTTCTATAAGGAGGGCTATAACACCTGTGTTATGCATTGCATTTGACACTTGCATTTCATGAACACAAGCATCACCCAAGCATTCATGAACATGAGCATATGAAATTTCATCTCATTCTTATACCTTGTCACATGAAATGTTGATTTATATATATATGTTTATGCTTGAAATCATGTATGACCAATACATGAGATGGTTGTGAGGTCATGAAAACACCTTAGACACATCTAGGATGATCAATGGAACAATGTTTGTATTCATGGCATAGGCCACTTTTGCTTCTCAGTGTTGGTTTCATTTGAAATGCATTTTCATGATGCTAGTTTGACCAAAGTTGAACAATAGCTTAGATTGTTTGCATGGTTGTGTGACCTAAATAAAAGTTGTAGTACTTGACTAGGGTAATAACTTTTATTTTTGGGTCAAGGTCTAATTGATTGCATAGCATGCTCAAAATAGCTCACAACTTTCAACAAAATCTTTGTTTGGAGGCGTGAAATTTTCTAAGTGTTGAAGCGATTTTCGGTTTCAAAGTACCTCACTTTGGAGCAATGTAGTTTGTTAACTAGTGAGAATTAGATGATGGTTCTTAAAGCAAAGTTGTAGATGGAATGTAGCTCTACAATTTTTGTTATTGGAGTTTTTGCAATGGATAAACATATTAGGAGTTACATGGGGTTGAAGTGACGTTGGATCATCGATCGATCATGCAATCATGAAACCCACGCCTACCATCTACCGCAGTGGTCGATTGACCCACAGGCCGTGGCAACCACGTGGCGGCAAACACGCCCGGCATTGGCGTGGCAGTTAGGGCAGCGTGCACGCATATCGCGCCGTGCACCCTCCACTCCATCCCTCGTCACTCTCACTCTCTCACCGCTCGCTCCGCCTCTCCATAGCGCCGCGCCAAGCTCACAAAGCACCACCGTAGCTCGCCATAGTTGCCGATGATCGGCGTATAGCTCCACCGTCTGATTCATCTCGGCCATAGCTGCTCGCCATCACCTCCACCATAGCTAAGCCACCAGCACCACCTCTCGACCACAGGTAGTGCGGCATTTCGCCTCGCCATGGTACGCCATAAATCCGGAGGCCTTTGCGTGCTCAAGGCTTACCATGGCCCGCCCATCCCACCGCCTCACATGCCCTCATTTTCTTTGGTCAAGCACGGCGCTAGAGTATAGAAGCTTGGGCGAGGAGTTAGGGATAGCGCCACCCTTAGCGGTGCTAGAGCGAGTCGGCCGCACCACCCGCAGCGCTGCAATGGCCGGCCGTGGCACTCGAGCTTCAGCCCGCCATCGAGTTGGTTCACCATCTCCCTCCTTTCTCATGTGCCTTAGGTCAAGTAACCCTAGACCTCGCTAGTGGCATGGCGGAGACCCACCTTTCGCCGTCGTTTAGCGTAGCAGGCGTGATCACCGTCGTGCTCAAGTGCGTCGCCTCACGGCACTACACGCCGACCAAGCTCACCGACGCCACCACGAGCCCTCACCTCACAGTGTACTCGCTAGGTCACCAGAATGGAGTAGCCATGCCCGCTTAAGTGTGCCGTAGCTGAAGATGGCTGGCATACCGCCACTGACCTCCGGCGTCCGCCATGGCCGCCGTCGAGCTTGCTCCAGATGAGCCACCGAGCCAACTAGGCCTACCATTCGATGCACGTGGTTGAGGAGAGTCCAGTGGTGAAGGCGCTACTGGCTGGAACCTCGTTGTCGGTGAGTTCTCACCGGTTAGCATGCGTCCTCTATTTTTGTCTCTCGGTGGGTGGGTCCTCGTTGACCGCAGACCCCGGTTGTCGATGTGTATGATATCTGATTTTCTGGAATTATTTCATAGATTTGAATGCATGTTTCAAAAAATTCATATCTCAAGCTAGGAGTGTCTAATTTTAGTGAACCAAATTTTGTTAGTTTCACATTGAAGTGTAGTATTTGATAAAAATATGAGATGCATAGTTTATGGTATTTTTCTAGGAGAATAAAATGTAGCTAGATAAATTCATTTTAAATGGTTTGTATCTTGTTAAATGCATAACTTGAGCTAAAAAGGTGATAAAATTGTGATTCCAATTTTGCTAGTCTTTTGTTGACATGCTCTAGCTAGGAAAATACTAAACTTGCGATATTCTAATCCTCCCATGTTTTACAAAATATTACTTAAGTTCTTTTATGTTTGATGCATTAGGTTATAAGAGTTGATTGAAAACACTTGATGCATGGAACTACCTTGTCGAATACATATACCTTTAACCTGTGTAGGTCAGGGATCGAATACATGCTTAGCCATGCTTAGATAGGTAGAAATCGGGTGATTTCTGCCACCGCAAGATATAGGTAGATACCAAAGCACGGTTGGCTATATTTGCTATCGTGGAAAAGAATCATGAGGTAATGTAAATGGAGGTCAAAGCGGAGTCTATGTGTAAGTTGACTCATGCGATTCCATCTGTGCATGGAATTAAGGACCGTACCATTGTTGGCCCTTGACAAGATTGAACACATGCCTATCACTTAGCTGACCGGATGACTCGTTTCGACCACAAAGCCGAGTAGCTCAACTCAGGCCAGGCCCAGTTCTATAAAAATGCACACTCTGGATGGTAGTAAGGATGTGTGGGGAGCGAGGCATGAGCCCAAGGGTAGAGGTAGTCTGATCGTCCTAGTAGTGGTTGTCTCGATTGTCTTGTTGGGCGAACCATAAAATATGTACCTAAGTTGTACCAAAGGTGACCTCTAGTGACCATTGATCGGAGTGCCTTTTGGGTTTGTGTTATGAATAAATTCCCGGTGGTTGAAATCGATTGAATCGCCATCTCTCCGGGACGATGAGAAACTTGGCTAGTACCAACATTATAGTAGCTTGTGATATGGAACATGATGGTTTGGATGAACATGGAATTACTACACCGGCTATGGTTATTATTGTGTGTTACTAAATGATAGACTACATGTTTGGCATAGGTTAGTTGCTAATCTAGAGATGAATAGCTATAATTAACTTGATTACCGAATTATAATTGTGGCCCGAGTTAGTCGCTATTTATGCAAATATTGTCAAGCTACCTCCACTTATAAAGCCTTGCATAATCCTTGGAGTCACATTATTTTTGGTTTATGATTGGTTAGTCTAGCTGAGTATCTTCTCGTACTTAGAGTTTTATTCCCGTTATTGCAGATGGTACAGTTTATCACCGCTATTGCAAGAACTGCTTCTATCCCGCCATGGATGAGGAGTGAGCCCTGGGCAGGCATCTCTTATTAATCCTTCTTATATGCTTTTGTGGGAGTGTGATCACGAACAAGCACTATGTATTTGAACTATGATGGCAGATGTTAGTTTCAAACTTTAAATTGCTTCCGCTACTATTTACTGAACTTGGTTTGTAATAACCTCAATCCATACTCTGATAAATGAAATGTATTTGTGAGCCTTATGTAACATGTGACATGTATGTTGAATCATGTACAATCTTGGTTGCATGTTGATGGTTAATCGAGACCTGTCGTGGTACTCGACGGACTACCGGGTTTATATGGGTTCAAGCATCATAGTGCGACCGCTTGCGGGCTACCATTGTACTTGGGCTCTTATAAATTGGTCGGTTCTGCTACAAGGCTAGTTGTAGCAAACTCCTGGCTAACGGCCATTGAACACAACATAGCAGGGACTCATCTCAAATCTGCACAACCAAAACAGGTTGCCTGAGTCTTCACAAGTAGAATGTTAGTGAACAATTGGTAGTCATCATCATTGGCATCAGTAGCAACATGTGCAACTTAAACATTAGTGGCCTTAGTCTTCTGAATGATGGACACAAAGCATGGATTTGCTTTTGATGCCTTCCTCTTGTTTGGAACCAAATGGATAACTAGAACTTGGTTGTCAACAAGGAGAAGACACAGAAAGCAAACATATGAGCTACATCCTAATACATCCAACAGCCATGTAGACATCATTGGCACAGAAATGTGGCCTTAGATATGTTACAAGTTCAAAATAGGTATAATCAAGCAAGCACTTGACAATTAACAGGCCTAGTTGCACACAACCATTTACAGTAAGAACACTGAACATATGTAGAAAACCAACACATCAGCAAAAAATCAACCAGTGTCACCTTCTAGTTCTTTTCATCATCATTGGGCTAACCAGATCTCTAACGCTATAATGGTTGTTCTATACCTCATGTTGAAGCAAGGACCAAAATAGTGAAGCGAACAGAAAAAGGAGACCTGCGGATCGGATCTATCGCCTCTGCCATGGCACATAACGGACATGGATGCCAATGCCACCATGCTCCACCGAAGCCCCACCACCTAGCCTCCAAAAGAACACCTAAGCCACCATAGCACACGAGGGATCCTCCTCTTTGCTTTCAATCTCGTCTTACGCCTTCAATCATTGCCTCCACCAAGCTAGGGTTCATCGAAGGAGAATGGGAACAAAGAAGGGAGCAGGGAATGGGTGACGGTGGCCTTGTTTTAATGGTTAGGTGCTGACAGTGGGCCACTAGGGGCCCACAAGGGGCAAAAAAATTTACAAAATGGCATAAAATTTAGGAACACTAGGGGAATGGGAATAGAGAAGGGAATATGGAATGGTGTGCGGTGGCTTTGGTTATAGCAGTTAGGTGTTGATAGTGGGCCACTAGAGGCTCACAAGGGGCAAAAAATTGTACAAAATGGCATAAAAATTTGGAACACTAGGGGTGTGAAATGGACACCTCAGGCTTCACAGGCTCTGTAACACCCCGGGTGTTAGTCACGAGTTAAGCAGCGAAATTGGACTTAAGTAGGATATTTCAAGCAATGATTATGATATCTAGTTCATAATCTAGAAGTAATGATGAAGGCATTAAGGTGGTTCCATTACCTTGGTATGATGTTGTTGTGTCATGTTGACACATAATATGGCCATGTGTTTGTAGAAAATAGTGTGTTTTAGATTTATCTTGCTCTCACATGTTTTCTTGCATTAGTAATTTGTCTTTTTTGTAATAATTAATCTATAAAACCTGAGCATGTGAAATTTATGTAGTAGCCATGTTTTGATAACATCTACCACTCATAAAAGTTTCAGCCCCAAACTAGTTGTTCTCATATATCACTAAAATTATATATATGTTTATTGGAAAAAAGGATTAATAAAAGCATAATTATAGATAAAAGCTTGTAATTGTATTTGGTGATGCTTTGAGTGATTGTGGTTCAATAAAGTGTTGCTAAGTATGTTAGTGATGGTTGAAGTTCTTGAATGGCTCATGTGTGCATGCTCTTTGTTAGCAAAATAAGTGAAACATCATATTGTTACATTCTGAAATGGCTGCATGTGCATTTTCTGTTGTGATGATAACTTCGTGGAGCAAATGATGTTTTCTATAAATATGGTGAATGCAAAAGTTGTATATAATTTCCTTATATTGCGTGTCCTAAAATTTCATGATTTTAGGCTGATGGTTTAGGAATTATAGATTTTAGAAGTTTGCTATCAGGTTTTGCATGTCCTCTGGACAGATCTGAATGATTATATTGTTTGGCTTATGTAAACATGGAATCATGTATTGATGATAATAGTAGAGTTGTATTTCTTTTCCTAAGCTTTCTAAAATGTCATAGATCACCCTTTTGGTGGTTTAGAACTTCGATTATATTGTTCAAAGTGGAATGGCGATTTCTGTCCAAATCACTGAGACGAGAGATGCCTTATTGGTGTTGTTTGACCTTGTTAGCTATAGAATCATTTAAAGTGATAATCAGAAAGTTATAGGTAACTTAATAATATTTCCATAAAGTTAAGAATCATGCTTGTTGGATGATTAGAATGCCAGTTATGCATTTCTGAAGTTAATATCAGTTTTCTGTCCTTAGTTGTATAAGCTCCGCTTTATGATGTATTTTGATCTTGTTATTTGTTGAATCAGCTTTTGGTGTTAACAACAAAGTTTTAGATAATTTCATTAACTTTCCAGAAAGTCTTGAATCACACTTTTTGCATGCCTAGAACTATGGGTATGATTAAAATAAGTGACTATGGACCCACGGAGTACATGCACGAACATGTGATGCTACGCCAAGCGAGTGTCGTCTAACAAACACTAATCTAGTGTTGGATCCTAAAGCAAGCCCAGAGCATTCTAAGCCTCCTATATTTTTACAAATATCACTTGAGTCATTTATGTTTGATGCATTAGGTTATAAGAGTTGATTGGAACCACTTGATGCATAGAACTACCTTGTCTAGAAATATACCTTGAACCCTATATAGGTCCAGGATCGAATATATGCTTAACAATGCTTAGACCGGTAGAAGTCGGGTGATTTCCTATCACCTGTAAGATATAGGTGGATACCAAAGTATGGTTGTCTATATTTGCTATCATGGAAACAACCATGTGTTGATAAATAAAAGGAGACCGGGCAGGATTGTAATAGAGAAGCAACAAGGCATGGAGGTCTTGGTGCCTATTTATCCCCATCTGTGTAAGTTAAGGACCCGATTTGCTATCGTCCTCATGTCATGTTGAGCATGCCTAGCACTTAGTTGGCGGATAAGTCATTTTTCGACCATGAAGCCGAGTGGCTCAACTCTGAAGTTGGGACAAGTGAAGTGAAATCACACTAGAGGCGTAAGGATGTGCGGGGAGCCGGTGGTGTGAGTCCAAGGCGTGGCAGAGCCTAAACTTCTAGCAGTGGTAGTAGGGTGTGGCGCCTCAGACCCATGACCCATACAGAGTTGTACCAAAAGGTGACCTAAGACTACCTTAGCACAGGTATGTCTAGGTTTGTGTTAGAATAACTCCCCAAGCCTGGTTGGAATCGATTGAGTCACCGTCTCTCCCAGATAGTGAGAACTTGGTGAGTAGGGGCAATGTAACATTAATTGATGGAATTTAATGGTTATGATGAATATGGAAATGTTACACCCGGCTATGGTTACTATTGCATGTTACTAAATGATATTCCACATGTTTGGCACATGTTAGTTGCTAATCTAGAGATGAATAGCTATAATTAACTTGGTTAC
Organism: Miscanthus lutarioriparius; assembly: GCA_904845875.1. Lineage (NCBI taxonomy): Eukaryota > Viridiplantae > Streptophyta > Magnoliopsida > Poales > Poaceae > Miscanthus > Miscanthus lutarioriparius. The sequence goes on along the minus strand of CAJGYO010000003.1, from coordinate 78,425,602 downwards.
CAAATTATAAAATGTATAGCTCAACTAGTGGCTTTTATGCAAAATTTTGTCAAGCTAGCTCCTCCTATAAAGCCTTGCATACTCCTTGGTATCACTTTATTTCTAGTTTATATTGGGTAAGTCAAGCTAAGTACATTCAGTACTCGGGGTTTATCCCACCATGTTGTAGGTGAAGTTCTCGGCCTGTTGAAGATGGTGGCTAACCACTGGTGGGTTCGATGACTCTATATTTATTTCTCATCTATATGCTTTTATCTGAGGATGTCACTTATGTTAGCAATATATTTGGAACTTATATTAATGTAATCATTTGAAAGCTATGTTGTTTTCGCTTAACGGTTTTAAAACCCAAACTTGTACTATTATTTGTGAACCCATATGTAATATTATTTCTCTTTGCAACTCTATGTATGTGATGTGTATTTGCTTAATCATGCGATCTTGGTTATGATGCTGATTTACCGAGGTCCCTCGCGACACTCGGTGGACTACCGATTTATATAAGTGAAAGTATGCGCACGTCAACGTGTTAAATGGGGACAGCCGTATTTGATCTTGTATAAATTGGGCGGTTCTATCACGGTGGCATCAAAGCAAGGTTAAGCATAATACTATCATGTACATAGTTTTAAAATAAAGTTTTGGTTTTAAAAAGCCTATTTTGATAAAACTTCAGCTCACTGAGCAACTTTGTCAAAACTAATTTGCAAAATTATGCCGTGACAACGTCTAGTTAAGCCCAATTAAGGACCTTTAGGTGGAAATAAGTAAACTAATACTAACTATGGGGATGTACTTTATTGCAATTTTTATTTAACGTCGTCCATACGCGTGGTATTATATGGATGCCATTACGCTTGAGTGGTAATGTATGGATCAATATACCTCTCGCCCGAGTAAGTTGGTGATTGGCATGACCGCAAGATGTGAGCATCACGATCAATGGGGAGAGGTAGTTTTGATACTTAAGTATATATATCTCATATATATCTGAAGTATTTAATTATGGGGTTAGCTTTGAGTGCGGCTATATATGCATATTCTATATGTATGTATAGATATATTTACTTTGGATAGCTTTGATATGGAAGTATATATATGTGGGTATATATATGGAAGTATTTAGCTTGCAACCTAAAGCCTAGACTTTCATTTACGCATATATAATTGTGGGGTTGGGCTAAAATGAAATGCGTTCTATAGGTGCGCTAACCACGAATGCGTAGATTGAATATAGTGACAACTAGCTATATATCGATAGAAGTCGTGTTATGCCGCTTGAAATAGAACGTGATTGCCACCTTAGGATAGCAATTTTGTGAGGATGAATAGGATGGTCAAGCATCATGATTGTGCTTGTGTATAAATATGCTTCCCTCACTTTGTTCTAATACTAAGTAACTTGTCATCAATGTGATGTTACTATCTTCCCTATGTGAAGCTAGGCAAAATGCCTTGTTCCATGCAGCTTGCTTGAATAGGCGTGCTTGAAGATAGTGTGTGATTAGCTTTGCCACTGCATGTTTGCTTCAAAGGAAATAGATGACAAGTTAGTAGTTAGCAAAAACTTCACCCCTTTGAAAACTAAAGCTGTTAGTGATACCTTGTTAGAAGCCCTGCACATGCTTTTCTTTTTAAATATAATGGCGGGTTCTTCCTTTTGAGTTATCTTCACATTAGTTCTTTAGGCGTGTGGATGCTCGTTATCTAGGTAGTGTTGTAGCTGTCACACCCTTTTGTCCTCGGTAAGCATACGAGTGTTGAAGAGCGCTATCACGGAACAACATCCAAGTTTTGATAATCTCATGGTTATCGTCTCCAATTAAGTTCTCTCTTAGGAGCCTAAGCACCTGCTGCGTGGTTGCTAGCCCTTGAGCGTTGCGCTACAGAGACCTATATCCATGCCTTTGCTTGACCTTAAGCCCGACTTAGTTCCCTTGAATGCTTGCATATGTCATGGATGTCTTGATCCTATGTGTGAAAACCCTGCCCTTAAAAATCCTTGTGAACATCTACGCCCTTATCCTACGGATGATGCTGGTGCAATGCTAACCGCTATCTACCCTAGCTTTGGAACATTTTCCTCATAGATCATGTTATTGCTTTATCAACTGAATCCCTAGTCAGTGCATTGGCTTTGTCTCCAACTCTTTCAAGTCTTTGGATATTTATCAGTCTTGATCTCATGTTGCTGCTCGGCAAGACCAAAAATCCCATATTTACTTTCAAAGGCGCGTGAAAATAAAGAAAGAGTCTCATGCTCGAGTTGTCTTCGTTAGCTAATCTATGTTTCTCTTGTGCCATGTCTTTACCTTGGACCACCCCTTGTTGACTCCTAACCTTGTGACTACCTTTGCTTGCTATCCCTCCTTCGCATAGTGCTTGCTTCTATGCAACCCAATTTGTGCCACGTGAGATTTCTTGTAGGTTGTATGTTTTGTAATGGTGTCTTGGTTAATGACTAATGGTGCCACATCAAAACCTAGGGCCTCCTTGTGGTTGGTGACACATGGTTGTCTTCTTTGGAGTGCGCCTTTGGTATCGAGGTTTCTAGTCATGATCCATTATGGTACTACAGATGAGTTATCTTCTCATGAGCTTTTCCTTGGTTATCTTTCCTTAGCTTGTCGGAAGATCTATATCGGACTGATGCATTGGGAGAGCTTCCTTTTGAAGACATTAAGAGGGTAACCTTAAAGAGAGGTCAACGATATAAACATTAATGAGGCTGCAAGAGGTGGTAGACAAGTGACTCTACTTGACTATCCACGTAATGAGCGTCGGTCATCTAGTGAGCAACTTATGTCATCCCCGTTGGCTCAAAAAGGTACATAACATGCAATGTTGGACAAGTTATCGGTCGAGTGACAATGGATGGGGATATTATGTCTTTGTAATAGGTCACCTGGTACTCATCGACTTCCTATCCAAGTTCTCAATCTTTAGGTGCATAAGGATCATGCGAGATAAAAATCGACCTTCTTGGTGTCACCCTTTTCTGGCGACTTCCATGGTATTTATGCATTTACACATCAACTACAATTGTTCTTAGTCAAAAGAAGTTTTGAAGATTTTTAAGTGTTGAGAGACAACTAATTAGTTACCGGTGGGAAGGTTAATCTCTAGCTAGGTAACAACTTTTTGGTAACTCAGAAGGCTATGTCTCACAGAACAATGTTAAGCTAAGAAACAACAAAGCGAAGTCAACGATGCAAGCTTTGCTTTCTTCTCCAAACTCTGTGTCAAGTCAATTTTCATCTTGAACAACCACCACAGATAGTACAATATGTTGCATTAGCTAAGTAAAGAGCTAGAGAAAGCACATCCCTAGTTTGGTCAACATCATTATATGTATATGGTGCTATCAAAGGATTTGTTTAGGACTCTATTGGATGAAACCTGGAAGGATAATCAGAAATGTTCCCTTGTCTTTGTGAATTTGCCCCTCCACATGGAGTATGCATTGTGCCCTACAAAAAAGTAGCCCATAAGTCTAATGCTTGTGCATCGTCAAGGTGGTGTCTAAATCAGCGGTTGAAGTTATTCCCTAAGAAGCATGTGAGGAAAACCTAGCCTCCATCCTCGGTGAGAAAGCTACTACATTTGTCATAAAGAGAGTTAGAGAGTGCAGAACACACTCCACAACATGTGAAGCAAAGGAAAAGAAGAGTGGGAAATGCAGCCGAGGTTTCATGGCACTCCACTAGTTATCTTTAAGCCGGTGATTAGTGGCTCAAACATGGTTGAATTCACACCAAACTTCGTAATCTTATTCCTCACTTAAGGTACTTCGATGTCTTAAGTTGGTTTAAGGATTAGTTGAGTAAAGCATCAGATTTGAGAGATGTTTTGATAGTTTGGTCCCAAAATTTCAAACAGAGCAGTTTTGGTAGATGATTTGTTTGGATAGTCCAACGGTGTCCGTTTGAGCTAAATTTTGGTCAATAGTTAAAGGACTCTTGGATCTAAATGCATACCAAAATTTGTGCACGATGCAGCCATAGTTTGTGAGATATGAACTAAAAACCAAAGTATCTGAGAATCTATGATTTCTCGTGAATTTGCTATCACCCCTCCAAATAGAAAGTTGTGTTTGTAATTGATGCCAAGATTAGCAACATGGTCAATGTTTTGCCGTTAGATAATACTTTAGATGCCCTAGAAGACTCCTTGCACCCCTTTGTGCCTTGCTTTTGCCCTCTCATATCAACAATGTTAGGCGATCAAGGTGTTCTACAAGTCAATTTTTCTTTATTACGAGTTAACAATTTGAAAGGTGTCAAACAATAGATTTTTAGATTATGATTTTGAGTTGTTGATTGACATTAGAAAGAAGCCTCAATGTTAGAAGTAGTCCAACAAGGCTAGTTTTTGCTATAGTACAAGTCAACCCAACTTCTTGTACTGTGACACCATGAAGGAAAATTGTACTCAATCTTGGTGGTGTACTATTTCTCCAGTTAGTGAATACTTGCAACCTTTGTTGTCCTCCAGACCTCGTTATCATCCTTCTTTAGTAATGATTTCCAAGGCGGACTTGTCCTTTGGTACCTTCCATGTGTTTTTAGCCAAGAGTTGCATCAGATTCAACCCGGATAACTATTGCCGCTTGGATCGAGGATTCCCTCAAATAATGATCATAGAAAATGCTTTGAGTCAATAGAGTCGACTATCACATTCACCGCTCACTCAACGGACTCGAGATAATAAAGTGTTATCATTAGAAAGAACTACACACATGGAACATTATGTAGTTTTCCATCGGTTAGCATCCCGAGTGATTGAGCGATTCTGACCAAACATAGATATTGTCTGTTGGTTACTCGGTTTCTCAACGCCTTAGAGGATGTTTGCCACATATGTGATCTCATCCCTTATGAAAGGTTGTACTCAAGCTACTTTGGTAGAGGTTTGCTTTTGAACATTGTGAATGAACATAGAACCATTGTAATGAGTAGCTTTCATAAGCTTGTAGTCTAGTGCAAAGTTCACATGGTCCATGCTATATTTACTAGGAAATAGATATTATGGGTAGTTAGTTTATGCCATTAGTACTCTTCATTATCCAGAGAATGAAGTGTTGTGCAATCTTGGATTCCTCCCAAAGTAATAATGCTTCATGAAAGTCAATGAAAGAAATTCTTGAGACAAAATTTACTATGAAGAGCAAATATTAGAAAGTTATCTTGACCAAATTAGCCTCTACGATACTCGAAGTTAAGTAGCCTAATGCTATCCTTGATGTTGAAAAATGGATGGCATGCTTCTCTTCCCTTAAAGTTTTTACTTGCATGAATCTCGAGGCAAGATTCCCATAAGGGGGAGGCTATAACACCACAGGTGTTAGTCACGAGTTAAACAACGAAATTGGACTTAAGTTGGATATGTCAAGCAATGATTATGATACTGTAGTTCATAATCTGGAAGTAATGATGAAAGTATTGAGCCCCAACTTGGACTCGGACAATACACTTTGCTTACATGTGGACCCTGGTTAAGATTAGGTATGAGTAATGTTAAACATGATTATTTCATGAACATTACATGAACATGCCTCCATCTTGACCAGTGGAAAAGTTTCGTGAAGTTTGGAGCTAAGAAGTCACATGAAATGATAAGTTATAACTTTGATTGAATTGCTTTATTAAGTAAATGGGAATATGAGAGGTCGACCAAACCTTGCTACCTTGCCCAAATGACTCTAATTGAACTCTACCACAAAAGTCATGAAGGGTTCATGTTGAGCAAATGTCAAGAAAATGCCTCAATTGGTCGAAAACCCTAATTGCAGGGTTTAACAAGATGAAGCAATGGTTTTTGTACAAGATATGAAGTTTGACCTTCAATAAAAGTTGAAGTTTGAGTGGAGTACAACAAACTTTATTTTTGTACCAAAACCTGGTTCAACTTCTATGTGTCTCATATAATGGTCTCAAGTTTGAATGCAGTGCTGTTTTGACCCCTCTAAATTTTTTCTGTCCTCGACCAGTAGCAGCGTGTTGGCAAGTTTGTGACATTTTATCTTCCAAATTTATATGGCAGCTCAAGTGGGTTCCTTACTATGAGTTGAAGTACACTTTGTGTTGGAAACAACAAAATAAGTCTCATCACTTTTGGAGCACATTTGGACTTTTTAAAGTTATTACAAGTCTGACAAAAAGTTTCTTGAATTCAGCCCTTAGCCGAATTCAATTGTTGGATTTTAATATACCCTACTTTGGAAGCTTGTATCTTCGTAGCCAAGCTGAACCAGTCCATGATCCTTTAAGCAAAGTTGCAGACCAAGAGGTGCACAAAAAACTTTGTTCAAGGGTCATGAGCTAGTTTTGTCCCTAACTTAGTCAAACTGAGGACTCAAAACTGAACCCAATGCTATTTTGGATCTCAAAAATTTGGCTGTCTGGAATTTCACTGGCAATGATGATTGGCATCTCACGTTCTCGGATTTTTGTTAAGCAACTCAAGTTGAGCCAAATATAAAAGTTAGAGTTTACATCATGGAGAAGGACATACAAAAAGTTGGAATCAATTTGACTACATTTTGACCAAGTAATTCGAGCTCAAGCAGAGCAAGGCTTAATCCTTGATTAGTCACTGATGGTGTCAACTCTAGGCTTAATTACCTATTAATCTGTTTCTCTAATAACTTGGCGCCCTTAATGAAAGATGTAGAGCAGTTCATGGGCTTCAACTTTGCTTTTGGGCCCAAGGTCCAATTCGACCCATAGTGGCCCAAAAATGGCGCCAACCTTACCCACGTCATTTGCGCATGCGTGCTCGATAAAATGCCCCAATGGGCGTGCGTGTCCGGACGTGGTGTCCATGCATGAGCACACGCCCCACCATTGTTGCCACACGCCCTGCCCTTCCTATGGTGAAGGGGAGGCCAATAGCCCCTGAGTGCCCCCTACCTCGCTCTCCCTCGCTCCCCACACCTCCATGGACCTTCCTCGCACTCCCTCTCACTCTAACCTTGATGGCGCAGACCAACCGCTTGGCCGGGCCTAGCTCCTACCACCACCTGCTCCCTGCCATCTCTGTTGGCCATCCTCGCATCCCTCTATGCCTACCTCACCGACCGCCTCCTCCACGGCTAGTGCAGCCGTGCCAGACCTTGAGACGCGAACCGGTGGTCCATGTAGCGTAATAGCGTTAGCATGGTCGAGGCCACCACAGGCCATGTCTTGCGGCATGCCAGCGCTGAGGCGGGGGCTCTAATGTGGCCGTGGCTGGTCATCCTTCACCATGACTAGCCATTCCTCACCATGACCGACCATCTACAAGCCAAGGCGAGTAGCTCCCCCATCTCCTCTGTTCGGTTCCATCGAGAGAAAGCGGGAGGGCAAAACATAGATAGAAACTCTTTCTTTGGTCTAGTTGCTTAATGCCTAGACACCTACATTTATATTTTGGGCTTGGTAGATTTCTAGAAAGTTTAGGGTTAGGATGAAAATGTGTTTTTCTTTTATGTTTTCCTTTTATGCATTTAAATCTAATTTGAACTTTAGAAAATCGTAGTAAATTGTAAAAAAATTTGTAAAATAGCAAATGAGGACTTTTGGAATCCTTGTGAGTAAATGTACATAGTAGAGTCATCTTATGATATGTGTTAGTAGAATATTTTTGCTATTTTTTATTTATCTCGGTTAATTAGGGTTTCTAGAGACAAATTCATATCTAAAGTTGTGGGACTCAATTCTTTGTGAAAAATTTATGTAGGCTACCGATGCTATGTGTGTCTTGTGGTAAACATTTCATGGTCATCGGATGCAGTATGATTGATTTATTGATTTAACTTGTTTACTGCTTGATAAATGGTTTTAAATAAGTTATAATCTTTATGAAAGATGCAAAAATGGAAAAAGTGGTTCCGTTACCTTGGTATGATGTTGTTGTGTCATGTTGACACATAATAAGGCCATATGTTTGTAGAAAATAGTGTGTTTTAGATTTATCTTGCTCTCACATGTTTTCTTGCATTAGTAATTTGTCTTTTTTATAATAATTAATCTTTAAAACCTGAGCATGTGAAATGTGTGCAGTAGCCATGTTTTGATAACATCTACCACTCATAAAAGTCTCAGCTCCAAACTAGTTGTTCTCATATATCACTAAAATTATATATATGTTTATTGGGAAAAGGGATTAATAAAAGCATAATTGTAGATAAAAGCTTGTAATTGTATTTGGTGATGCTTTGAGTGATTGGGGTTCAATAAAGTGTTGCTAAGTATGTTAGTGGTGGTTGAAATTTTTGAACGGCTCATGTGTGCATGCTCTTTGTTAGCAAAACAAGTGAAACATCAAATTGTTACATTCTGAAATGGCTGCATGTGTATTTTTTGTTGTGATGATAACTTCATGGATGAAATGATATTTTCTGTAAATATGGTGAATATAAAAGTTATATATAATTTCCTTATATTGCTTGTCCTAAAATTTCATGAATTTAGGCCAGCTGGTTTAGAAGTTATAGATTTTAGAAGTTTGCTGTCAGGTTTTGCATGTCCTCTGGATAGATCTGAATGATTGTATTGTTTGGCTTATGTAAACATGGAATCATGTATTGGTGATAATAGGAGAGTTGTATTTCTTTTCCTAAGCTTTCTAAAATGTCTTAGATCACCCTTTTTGGTGGTTAGAACTCCAGTTATAGCTGTTCAAAGTGGAATGACAGATTTCTGTCCAAATCTAGACAGAGATGCCTTCTTGGTGTTGTTTGACCTTGTTAGCTATAGAATCATCTTAAAGTGATAATTAGAAAGTTATAGGTAACTTAATAATCTTTCCATAAAGTTAAGAATCATGCTTGTTGGATGATTAGAATGCCAGTTTTGCTTTTCTGAAGTTAATATTAGTTTTCTATCCTTAGTTGTATAAGCTCTGCTTCATGATGTATTTTGACCTTGTTATTTGTTGAATCAACTTTCAGCTTTAATAACAAAGTTTTAGATAATTTCATTAGATTTCTAGAAAGTCTTGAATCACACTTTTTGCATGCGTAGAACTCTGGGTATGATTAAAGCATGTGACTATGGTGCTGGTTGTACCTAAAATTGTTTCCTTCACCTTGGTTTGCTATGTGTGTTGCTAAGTGTGACTCATGCCTTTGATCGTGTTAAGTTAATATACCTAAAACCTTATGAAACTTGTGTCATGCTTGATGCTACCTTCCTTGCTATCCTAGCATGATAGGTGGTGGGATGTTTAATTAAGTAACGTGGAGTGCTTATATATGTTCTGTGTAACCTTGTGCTCATCTTGAATACTTTTATGTGAGGTATCTCATATTGCCATTCTTCGTTTTCATGCACTTGCATTGTTGCATCTCATCTAGGTACGCTAGATGCACCACGTGAAGGACGTGATGATGGAGTCAAACCAGAAGACGGTGTTGGTGGACCTATCCCAAAGATGGAAGGACCCCTGGAGTACATGCCTAAACAGGAGATGCTCGCCAAGCGAGTGTTGTCTAACAAACACTAACCTAGTGTTGGATCCCAGGCAAGCCCCCGTGAGCATTCTAAGCCTCCTATGTTTTTACAAATATCACTTGAGTCCTTTATGTTTGATGCATTAGGTTATAAGAGTTGATTGGAACCACTTGATGCATAGAACTACCTTGTCGAAATATACATTGAACCCTATGTAGGTCCAGGATCGAATGTTTGCTTAGCAATACTTAGACCGATAGAAGTCGGGTGATTTCCTATCACCTGCGAGATATAGGTGGATACCAAAGCACGGTTGTCTATATTTGCTATTGTGGAAATAACCATGTGTTGATAAATAAAAGGATACCGAGAGAGATTGTGATAGAGAAGCAACAAGGCATGGAGGTCTTGGTGCCTATTTATCCCCGTCTGTAATGCCAGTTAAGGACCGATTCGCTATACGTCCTCATGTCATGTTGAACGCATGCCTAGCACTTAGTTGGCCAGATAAGTCGTTTCGATCGTGAAGCTGAGTAGCTCAACTCAGTAGGGAGCGGTAAGTGAAAGTGTGCACACTAGAGGCAATAAGGATGTCGGGAGAGCGGTGGCATGAGTCAAGGGTAGGTGGGCCTGAACTTCTTGGTAGACCGGTAGTATCCCTAAGGGTTGTATTTGCTCGGACCGCCATGACCGCACTGAGTTGTATCAAAGGTGACCTAAGACTACCTTGGTGTAGGTATGTCTAGGTTTGTGTTAGGAATAACTCCCTAGCTGGTTGGAATTGATTCAAGTCGTCGTCTCTCCCGGATAGTGAGAACTTGACTGAGAAGCGGCAACGTAGCATTAATTGATGGAATTTGATCGTTATGGTGTATATGGAAATGTTACACTAGCTATGGTTACTATTGCATTTTACTAAATGATATTCCACATGTTTGGCACAGGTTAGTTGCTAATCTACAGATGAATAGCTATAATTAACTTGGTTACCACATTATAAAATGTATAGCTCAACTAGTGGCTTTTATGCAAAATTTTGTCAAGCTAGCTCCTCCTATAACGCCTTGCATACTCCTTGGTGTTACTTTATTTCTGGTTTATGTTGGGTAAGTCCAGTTGAGTACATTCGAGTAGTCAGGGTTTATCCCACCATGTTGCAAGTGAAGTTCTCGGCCTGCTGAAGATGGTGGCTAACCACCGGTGGAGTCGGTGACTCTATATTTATTTCTCATATATATGCTTTTTATCTGAGGATGTCACTCATGTTAGCAATGTATTTAGAACTTATATTAATGTAATCATTTAAAAGCTATGTTGTTTTTGCTTAACCGGTTTTAAAACCCAAACTTGTACTATTATTTGTGAACCCATTTGTAATATTATTTCTGCTATAACTCTGTGTATGTGATGTGTATTTGCTTAATCATGCGATCTTGGTTATGAAGTTGATTTATCGAGGTCCCTCGTGACACTCGGTGGACTACCGGGTTTATGTAAGTGAAAGTATGCGTGGCGTCAACATATTAAACGAGACAAATGACCATACTTGATCTTGTATAAATTGGTGGTTCTATCACATGCTCTTTACTTGAACAACATGGCGGACGGTGAGTTCATTGGGCATGTGGTTTTAATTGAAAAAAGACAACAATCATCTAATAGCACTAGTTCACGGTTTAGGTCCATCGACATTATGAGCTGTGTACATGTGCATAATGATTTGACGGTGTCCACAGGAGTTAACACAAAATATTATTATTGAAATTTCAATATTATTTACAGGATGTAGAGGAGAGTTCACAAGCAAGCTACTCCCCATCGAGAGCATTGCTAATGATGTCCGCTACATGCACCACCGCTTCTACGGCCTCACCGCCTTAGTGAATTCGCCTACCATCTTGTCGATGTCATCCCACGATGACTTTGGAGGGAACCCCGGCTCCACCTTGTCAGGTCGAGGCCGGATTGGAGCTAGGTGGCGGCTAGGGCCAGGGCGGCCCCATGATGGATGCCATGGGTAACCACCACCGCAACCCACGTGGGCATGGCACGGAGGCTCTCCTCGAGGTTCACCCCCATGGGCAACACCGCATTGATGGCGACAAGTGCCGTGTATTGCAACACGTCGAGTTCAAGGCGACGCTCCTTCATGTGGATCGCTGTGTCGCATGCCAAGGCACACCAAGGCGTGCCACTTCCCCTCTAATTCATGCACGATGTCTAGCTTGCCCTAGATGTCGCCCGCTTGCTCTGGATGGCAGCCCATCTTTGCCGGGCGGCGACCAACTGCTCCTGGATGCCTGCAAAGAGGAGCAACAAAGACCATCACACACTCAAGCCTAGCATCACGTGGAATGCATAAACAAGAAGACACCAACACTTACCAATGACCTATGCCTGGGCTTCAGCGGTCGCCGCCTCGGCCGTGGCCGTCTCCTGGTCGGCTGCGATGAGTGCCATCTCCATGGTAGAAAAGCACTACCATAGCCGCTTTGACTTCCGCCTCTCGGTCCTCTCCTCGGCCGACTCAACCCTCGAGCATTTCTCATTCGCCATGGACCAATCTTGAGGGTGGAGTAGAGGGATGGGAGCTATAAATCATGGTTATGTACCCTTGTTCGTTCTACTTCCGCTTTTATAGAAGGATTTATGAAGAAGTCATTATCTACGATTACAATGATCCCTCATTTGCACCGCTCTTATCAATACGCATTGATACTGTGTACGTCAACGAATCTGAACCGCATCGTATGGAATGCTAACTTTGTGTGTGAGTAATGAATGTCCCAACTTCCAACACCATCTCACCACTTTCCCCAGGAACCAACATCTTTCGTAGATCACGCAGATCTTAACTGCTCCTCTCTGCTTCTCCATCTTCAAGGGTGGCCTATTTAAGCCGAAGCTGGATGCGCTTCTTGGCAATCCACACACTCCTTCCTCCTTATAGATAGATACAGACAAAGCTCTTGAGCCAACTGTTTATATTTTCTTCAGGGCCATGGCGCTCCTTCTCCAACTTCTCCGGTGGTAGCAGCGGCGTTGGGAGAAGGCCTTCAATATTGGGTACTATCGACATCTAGGCATAGCAGGGGCTGCTCTATCTAGGTGATAGTGGAAGTTTTGTGATTAAGGGGGTTTGCTTATTTGGGCAACCCAAGGGGTACTGAATTCACATTGGTATCCCTGGTTTAGTATCTGATATGCGTAGGGCCGCTAGGAAGGTGATAGGTCTGTATGTACAGTTGCCACCTTTCTGCCCTGCGCATTTCTTGTACTACCGCTGATTCATCGGTCTTGGTGCCCTAGATATCCTCCTTTTGGAGCAGCAGCGATGATGGCGGCGCTTCTCTTCCATGCCTCCCCTTCTTGCCTCTATCTCTCTCGTGCTCGCGACCATGAGAGGTGCAGCAAGGAGGGTAAAGCACCTCACTGAGATGCTAGTGGAAGTTTTGCGAGGTGCTACCTTGTCCTTTGCTTACACTGCCTATCTCCAGTCTTGACTCTAGGATGTACCTATACTTGATAGGTCTTTGTTATTGTACACCCAGTAATCTTGTATAGGTCTTTGTTATTGTACAACTGTGAAATGTAACTGAAGTTATCAATGAAATTGTTGTGATGATTGTTACTGCATTATTTATATATAGTTTTTGCCTTATAGAACAATTAATAACTAAATGGCTATGATGTGAGTAGTTTACATAAATCGTCGTATCATACGGTGTACTTCTACGCTATTAGATCAAACGACACTGGTTCTCGTAGTAACTAATGGTGATTTGATTTGAACAATAGGCATATCATATGTTGTACATGTGCAAGGGTATTCGGGTTATACCCCATGCACTCCGACTTCCCATTTACGCGTCCTTTGGTCTGCCAGATATTGCTCATCATTAAGTGTGTTATAGATGAGGATGAAATGTGGCAGGGAATCAAAAGTGCGAGGGAATCAAATGTGGCATTGTGTTCACCGCTCCATCGCTCGTGACTCGCGTGGGGTGGCCGCGGATGTCACGAACCTTGATTGTTGCCTTCCCCACACATGTCTTGAGGTGGGGCTATTTAAGCCAAGGTTAGGGGAGCATCTCTAGCAAACACCAATCCTTCTTCGTCCCTTCACATCAGAAAAATGAGATAAAACAAGAAAAAACACCTTGAGTTGCTAATGCCAACTTCTCATGAGGATAAGAGGACGACCACGGGTGTTTCTCATGAAGTTGTTGTGAGCTATGCCAAACAAGCCCTGTGAGCTGTGCCAAACAAGTCTCCCATCGCCATGGCCTCGCTCCTAGTCGGCCTCTTATCCTCATCAGAAGTTTGCACCAACATGAGACGCATTGTGCTAATGCCAACTTATGGTGAGGATAAGAGGACGTCCTGAGCGCTTTCTCATGAAGTCATTGTGAGCTATGCCAAACAAGTCTCTCATCGTCATGGCCTCCCTCATCCTGCATTGACTCTAGCACCACTAGGAGAAGGCCTTCAAGATCATAGCTTCTTTCGCCAGCAGCTATGCGTGGCTTTGCTGCCTTTGGAGGAGATGGAATATAAAGCACCTAACCTTGAAGTACTTCTCCCAATGCCGCTTTGCTACCATCGGAGGAGATGGAGAAGGAGCACCTCGCAAACTTGCACTAGCAAAGGTGCTTTACCTTCCATCTCATAGCTCTCACGGTCGATGGTTGTAGATCTACATCTTGACCGTGAGAGGAGCGAGATGAAACATAAAGCCACTAATCTTGAAGGTCATGAATGACACAGCATCTCACAAAACTTCACCCTCAGTGAGGTGCTCTACCTTCCATCTTGCAACCCTCACACAGTCAAGGGATATAGATCTACTTCTTGACTACATGAAAGATTTAAGATGGAATATAAAGCACCCAATCTTGAAGTACTTCTCCCAATGCCGCTGTTGTTTATGGTAGTGAACAACCATTATAAACTGTCAATATAACTTGTATAATGGCATAAAATAATCTCCAACATAGGTTTATGGGTTTAAACTAACAAATTCCATGAGTTTTGGTGAATCTATGTTTTCAGTAGGGTTTATCCAGAAAACCGTCAAGGTGGACCCAAATGCCAGAATTAATCGTACTTATCCACGACGAAAACAACTCCAGAAGGTTTCAGAGGACACTAGAGGGCAACACACCAAAGCAGAGAGCAGGTGGCTGCCAGGTGGGGCCTGCCGGCCCCCTAGGCCCACCTGTCACCCCCTCCTTCCTATGTCGGTTCTCCACCACCTTAGGGTTTGCATCTACGCCATTCTTTCAAGTCAGTTTGATCCGAGGGCTCATGATTGATGCTTCCCCCCTATATATACCAGCCCCTATCACCCCTAGGGCATCCTCCATCATTCAAGTATCATTCAGTCAAGAGATCAAACCCTGATCATCCTCAGAGCTCCACCATATTATAGGGCATAGCTAGCTAGGCTAGATCTAGAGGGAGGCAAGCTTCGCTTGGATTCCTGATCCTATCAAGAGCGTGGCTTGGTATAGCCCCTGTATCCTCTCTTGTATCTTTCATTATTTATATATTTTCTATATTTGATATGACATTGTTCTCAATATTATTCATGTTCCTAGTTATCATGCTCATCGTCTACTTTGATTATATGCTTAGTATAGCTAGATCATCATTATATTCAAGCATAAGTTCATATAGCGCTTCGCTCTAATGTACATGGGGTGAGTGGTCGACATTGTGTAAGCATGGTGCTTATCGTTGTTTACCTACTGAATGCACCCTATATTCGGGCCATGTGGTAGATCATGGATGTGACACTCCCGTTGAGTCCGTTGTAGTCCACTCCCGGATATAGGTCAAGTAGGATCTAATTCTGAAGGAAGTCATGCTCTGTTCTTGATCTTCCTTAGTAATATCCCTTATGTGTAGATATGAAGTTGATCTTAGCCATGATTATTAAGTGTAATTGCACTAATCAATGTATGCTTTGACTTGTAATTAAGAATCACTTAGGAATTATTTCTCTAATATCTACTTAGTCATGCTAATGCCATAGAAAGGAGTACTCTGAGTGATCAATTATTATTTATCATTTGCCATTCCTATATATTTATCTCTTGACTTACCCTTGTTGTGAGTAGAAGTTTGGTTATGGTTTATCTCTCCATCATATGTATAAGTTATCAATATATTCGTCACTTGACCCTTCCCTCTGGTAAAAATATAAATAACGATACCTGGAATACTCCCGGGTGAAATGCTATAATGGTATATTATCTATGCGCTTGCAGATCCCTTCATACATATATATTTATATTCTTTCTAGACACAATGAAATTCTTAAGTACCTCTTAGTGTCATTCTAGTAGTGACGCTAGAAAGTACCAAACAAGCATTTCTAGCACCATTCTTTGGGGACTAGATTCAACTTTGTTCTTAGTAGCGACGCTAAGGAATGTCAACAAGCATTTCTGGCATCATAGTTAGGGATGACAACTTAGTGAAAGTGATGTTAAGAAATGTCAACAAACATTAGGTGGCTACGTGAACAAGTGACATGTTAATGAATACCAACAGCTATGGAGTATGGGTATTTGAACAAAGAGCATCCTGATGATTGCACATCATCTGTTAATAGAAGGTATGGAAAGAAGATGTTCAATCATCTAGGTGCTCTTCTGTTCAGCACCTTGCACCACCAGTACTAGGCCATAGCCTCTAAAAGATTAAAGGAGGAAGAGTGTGTGGAATGAGGCTAAGAGGTGCACCCAGACCCGGCTTAAATAGGCCAACCTTTAAGATGGCGAGAAGCGGAAAGGAGCGAGATAGAGCAAGGTCAATAATGAGCTAAGTGCTTGGCTATAAGCTTATAAGTTATAAGAGGCAAGTTATACAATAGTTGTTTCCTATTTGTCTATAAAATTTTCTCTTTTCTATTCCCCCTCACAACACTTGCTATTTGGGTCCACCACTGCATATGCATTCGTGCCTAGCTTGGTGCTTGCATGAGAGCCAAGCTGTCATCTCTCCCCTCTCTTCTCTCCTTCATATCAGCCTGAGCTTGGCTATAAGCCCATTATTGTACTCGCTCTTAAGCAGCGTGATCTAGACATACACCTCCTGTATGTTGCACCATTTCATAGAATGTCCATTTCATTACAATCCGATTGCACGTGTCGTCGGCTGCATCGATTGACTTGTCATAGTGATCTTGGGCGGGTATCTAGTGGGGACGCGTATCATCTGGTCATGAATTGTACTATGGCACTTGATCTTGGATGTTGCACATGATCTGGATAACTTAGCCCAAAACAATGAGGTTTGGTTCCCATGGCGACCCATGCTGAGGCCACATCGGTAGGTTGTGGTTCCCAAGGCACCGCTCCAACGCTCCCTGACATTTCACATTGAAGCGGAGGGCCGCTCCTGTTATTAAAACACCTAGTATCGGTTTCTCCACCTACACACATCAGGCCTAGTGAGAAACCCCATTCTCCTCACCCTCTACTACAACTCCACCACCCACGCCCTCCCTAATCCCCATCGTGTCGCCATGTCGACCTCCCGCTCTCGTTCTCATTCACCTCCCAACCGTTCATGTTGTTCTTCGGTGCCTCTGTCACCCTCTCACTCTCCCTACTCATAGCTCCCTCTGTCACCCTCCCGTATGCCCTACGGTTCTCCGACATCTCGGGCACCATCGACCTCGTTGGCACCGATGGTCCCGACGCGCTCCAGTTCACCCTCGCCGGAACCAACGGTCCCAGCGCCCTCGCCGGTCCCGGTGCCCTCACGGGCATGCTCCCCCTCGTTGGTGACGCTACCGTCTGTTGCTAATGAGGAGTAATCTGGCGAGTAATGAGGGCGCCATATATCGTCGCTAGGAATTTTGTGTACCCGCTCGATGTGTGCCAATTCACACGGGAGCTATATCTAGATTAGCAATCATGACTTCGATCAGTGGGATGGCACTGATCTTATATTGTGAAGTCATGTAGAAGTAGGATATATGAAAATGACTTTGAGCAGTGGGATGGCACTGCTCATATAATGTAATAGAAGTCATGTTATATTAATGATATTAACTCTCCTAAACTACTAGCTAGTACAATGTTTGAGTTGCCAGTTCCTACATTAGAATGCAAATTTTGTCAACAAACCAATTAGGCAGTCACAAATTTTGGCCACAACCAATATGTTTTGTAATGGCAATTTTGAGTATCAAGTATCAACAAATCAGGTTGATTTGGCAACCAAAATTAGAGTTTCTAAAGTGCCTTGAAAACATGGCAATTGGGTATCAACATTTGATACGGACGTTCCCCTCCCAAATCTAGCTAAGTAGAAAACATCACTGTTGGTTCTTGTTGAGTGTCCACTTCCATTTGTTTGTTCGTAGTCCACGATGGGACCGACAGTGATGTTTGACGTAGCACCGCCGTCCTACGGTTCAGAACCGGCGGTGTAAAATGAACCGGTATATAAGTTCGCGCGGCAAAAACTTTTCCCCAAATTTTTCATTCCTACCCTGCTTAGAATGGAGCCACTCCCCGCTCGCCATCGCCCTGCCTATCGCTGCCGTTCCACCCGCTCTCCGCCATAAATCAGTATCGCAGCGCCATTCACTGGCCCCTCCACCCCGCTCCACCGTTTGCCAGAGCCACTTCCCTCTCACCGTCACCCTACCGTTCCATCGCTGTCCTCCATAAATTCGGGTCACAGTGCCGTTCGCCGACTCCCCACCCCTCTCCACCATTCGCCGGCAGCAGTCGAGTCCGCTATCTATTTTGCTGGCCATCCAATTCCACCTCTCCGGCTATCATTTCCCGCACATCTGAGGTAAACAAACTTTGGATTGGCCCTAGTCCCCTTTGAGTCTAACCTATCCTCCACCCTGTTGTAGAACAACAACTCTTTTTGCTCATTGGGTTTGCATTCCATTTAGGACCAATAGTTAAATATAACATTTTGTAGACCTCTATTTGGAAGTAGAACTATCTGATGGGTACATCTGTCGCAGCTTTTAGTTTTCATTCAGTACATTTTAGAGAAAAGCTAACTAGCATTCGGTTGTTTTGGATGTCCCCATCACATGATTTTATGACCGTCAGATATTATTGGCGTTTGTTCTTTGAGCTTCCGATCCATTTCATCCATTTGCATCTTCGTTTTGGTATGTTCTGTCTCTCACATTTGTGAATAATTTGGCATATATTTCTCTGAGATCTGCAATCCATAGAAATAATTTGTAATTTTTTCCCGAACAATTTGGCATATATTTCGTTGAGATCTGCAATCCATAGAAATAGTTTGTAATTTTTTCTGAATAACTGGCATATATTTCTCTGAAATCTGCAATCCATAGAAATAATTTGTAATTTTTACGAACAATTTGGCATATATTTCTCTCGAGATCGCAATCCATATAAATAGAAGTTGTGTTATCCCCAAATTACTTCATTGTGTCCAATAATATCTATGAAGAATTCATTGTAAATGCAGATAATAAGGCATTATGAATATGTAAAAGACATTGTAAATCTAATCGAAAGCGACGCATGGCGTAAACACTCTATTTGCTCATATTTTATTGAGTTCACAACATTAATATGTACTCATCTAGAGCTTGGGCATGCATCTGGTGTTGAACAAGGCTTACTTTATTTTTGCAGGTCCAAAACAACTTGTACAACACCTTCATCGCAAGGTTCGTCATCACCTATGAAGTTCTTAGTTTGGTAATGTGTACACATATTTGAATGTTCTCAGTGGGAGCCTGCTAGTTAGCATCAAGTCATTTTTTGCTATGTTTTGACTTTTGAATTGAATGGCTTGACAACATTGTGATCTATTAGGACTTGTACAAGGATGGCGGGAGTATATGCACAACTCATTTTAAAAATCCCATTAAGGGGAAACCCTCGTATTTTACGTGAGAAAAAGCAAGGCTCATTGCTCATGAAGTACCAACGCTTTGAGGTGGTGCGCCGCCATCCCCTTCCTCAGATCGTCGACCTTGGGGAATCGGTGGGTTAATCCATCTGCATTTTCCATAGCTGAGACAATTACTACATATATATAGTACAATCTTATAGCTTTGAGTATTTGATTTGTATGTGTAGGAGCAAGCTCTCACCAAGAATGACACAACCACAGTAGATAGGTCTACTAGGCACTGGAGTATCACCGAGTTGGATCTGTTTGGAGAACACGTGGAGCCATCCCCTTCATGGTACCTCGACCTTTGGGGAATCGGTAGGGGTAATCCATCTGCATATATCCATAGCTATTTCAATTACTCTATTATATGTAGAACAATCTTATAGCCTAAGTATTTGATCAATGTGTGCAGGAGCAAGCTCCCACCGAGAGTAACACAACCACATCAGATAGACCTCCTAAGCGCCCGGGCTAGGCGAGGGCCAGACAAGTTGCGCACTTTTGATTACATAGTTTGTCACCAAGTTGGATCCGGTCGGAGAACACTGTGGTGCCATTTGGTATCATGGGGCCTTACAAGACGACCATTAGGGTGTTAGTGAAGGACAACATACCCATCAAGTAGAGGTCTTTGGAAACAACCAGGCAAAATGAATGGGCGATTCCATCCAGTCTGAAGAATCTTTGCTGGGAGAAGTTGAAGGACCTATTTGTTTTTCCTGATGGGTTGATGAAGAGGTGGTAAAGGATTGGGCATTCTTTATCATGGGCAACTCATTCAAGTATTTTAGGTACTACCTGAACTCCCAATATGTATGAAAGGGCATCGAGCCAGAATGGAGTGATACCCACATCAGCAAGAGTATTGGAGTGATTTTGTGAGTGGGATGAATCGATGCGCATGCATCCTCATCTATGATCTCTCCTCTGGCTCAAAGGTTGGCCCTAAAGCCCTTGGTCAATTGAAAACCTAGCAACCTACTTAGACTGTGCAGCAAAGCTTGTCTTAATTGTGTTTCATCTTTTTTCTTGTGTTACAGACAATAGTGTTATCTTTAGTGGAGCTGACCAATTTAGAGATATCTGGGCTGCAAGAAGATCTTGGCGGTTTCATTATGGAGACCATCACCTTATCTAATCAAGGCACTATAGTTTCCGACCTTGGAATCTTTGGTTTCATTTTGGATGTCTGCTTTTTGTTCTAAAAATAATATATTATTTGTGGTTGGATTTGGATGTTATGTTGTTTGTGGTTGAAAACTATGTATGTTCTTTGTCATTTTGTATGGATATTTGTGTCGGTGGTGTTCTAAAAAATATATATGTTCTTTGGTGATGCGTAAGCCATGAAATTTCTATATTGTTGGTGCTATAATGTATTATTAACAATAATGATGCATAGTGGTAACGCCGGTGGTAATAGACAAAACATTACTGCCGGAACAAACACCACGGCGGCGGTGACGCTGTCCCTCATTACCATTGGAGGGGACACCCGCCACGTGCGATGATACCTACATCACTGTCGGATGGTACGCCGGACTGGCGTTGATGTTCTCGCCATCACAGACGGATGGTACACTGACCTGGCATTGATTGGTCCATCATGACCGCAGGTAGGTACGTTGGCCCTAAGATGATAGGTACACCATCACCACCGAATGGGGCGCTAGCCCAGCGTCGATGGCTGCATCATCACCGCCAGATGGTACGCCAGCCCGACATCGATGGTTGCATCATCACCGTCGGATGGTACGCCGGCCCAGCATTGATGGTTACATCATCACCATTGGTTCGTACGCTGATCCAGCGACAATGGTTACATCATCACCACCGGACGATATGCCGAGCCAGCGTTGATGGAAGCATCACCACCGCCAGATGGTACGTCAGGCTAGCATCGATGGATGCATCATCATCGCTGGACCGTACGCCCACTACTACAGATTGATTTATCACTGTCGCCACTTTCACTGCCATAGCAATAGAAGCGACCGTGTGATACTTCCACCGTCAGTTGGAACGATAACGAGGCCTCTTGGGAATGAAACCAACAGTTCAGAATTCTACCACCGATGGGTTAAATGTTAGATGCGGCAGTGGTATTGGGGTTTCATTTGCTCCATCGCATGAAAAAAAGCCGGCCGACTGGGATATGCATTTTGTCCCTTGACCCTAAACTAGCGTTTGGTGGGATGGCGGTAAATTCAACGTGAGTGTTGAATTGCCTCAACTTCTAAGGCCGTTAAATTACCATTAATCCACTACCAAAAGCCTAAGAGCCATACCTTTGTTCTACATATACTTTAAGCCTAGTGCCCTCTGAAACCACCCTTCTTCATCCATCATCCCTTCTCTTCCAATCTACAAAGAAAATATCGATGACCCCATCAAGTTTCCAAGCAGCCCATCGTCTAACAAGGATGACTTGCTAGCCCACCAGTCCTTCGAGGAGGACGTCTCCTCTGACGACTAGAGGTCTTCTGATTATAGTCCTCCATGGAGCTCTAAGAAGGAGGACCCAGAGGAGGAGGACGAGGAGGACAAGGACGACGACGACACACCGACGCCGATGCCAAAACGATGATGATGACTTCGACAACTCCGACTCTAACTCCGCCTCGCCTCCTCCCAAGCGAGCAAATCAAGCATGATCATATGTTTTGATTAAGTAGTTTATAGTTAGTATATGTAGTTTTAATAGTTTAGGTTAGTTGTTATGCTTCCAGACGAGTACAATCATATACTCGTCCAAATTGTATCTATGTGTTACATATACATAATGAATCAATGAAAAAAATTCTATTCGTGCAGATTTGATCTCTTCAATGCCACCTTTTTATATGAAGTGCAAAGCAAGTTCTTTCCAATACTACTTCCAAAATGCCAGAGCACGGATTTGATTTGTCGATGAATGTTTTTTTGTTTTTCTGTATATTTGTGAATGAAAAGGGAAAAACTATTGTTTCCAGGAGAATCTAAAAGTAGTTTAACTGCTAACAATCGTCGTATTATAGCATTGGATTAGCGTGGCAATGGTCGGCTTAATATGGAAACTATTTAACTTATCCCTTGCCATCTGTTCTCGCTACTGATCAATCTAGACTGTCTGTTTGGCAACAAACCTAGAAGCGCCCGGTCTGTTCCCAACTCCCCTCGGGTCCTGCCGGTGCCTTGGCGGCGGTTCGATGAACTAAAAACTCCAATAAGAAATCATTAGTTCTCTCCACCCGTTGTTGCTTCATCTTCATTCTCCCCACTCGTTGCTTCATCTTCATTTTGACCCGACGCCTATACTTGCCCTGCCTCGAGCACCATTCATTATCGTCGTGGACAACACCCCATGAAGGTTAGATGGATTTGGTCACCCCCCTGTTTGCATTTGGTTCCAATTGGTTTTGGGTTCGGTATCAGTTTTGTTCATATTAGGAATTTGTTCATTGCAACAGATGTCTTATTTCAAAAGAAGCCATTTCAATGTGAGCAACCTTGCGTTTTCGCGACTAAGGGTGGCACTAGAACCCTAGATGATGTTGTTTGCTACTTGGGGACAGAGAATTCACCTGGACCTACTGTTGATGGTTGAAGCCGTTGTTCATCACCTTCTCAGACCATAAAATTTAACAAGAATCGTTCAAGACCCTGTTTGTGGAGAGATTTTTGTGCTTTGCAGGAATGGACAGGAAGTAGACATACTTTATAGATACAATGTGTCTATGGGCGGAGATGCTGTCATCTTTGCTATGGTTCTCTACCTTTGGCTTTTGGGACCGCATCAACCAATTGAGTACGTTAGCAAACTCCTACCCATTCAACATTAAGTCTTAGAATTTGTGAAACTTTTATGTTAATGAAGTTTATATGTACTGATGAAATCTCTGGATTAGTATGTATGAGTACTGCATAATCGTTGAACTATTACTTCGGTTGAACTGTTAATTGAATCAATTGGTCTTGATTGTGGTCCATGTGTACACCTCTATGTAAGCACAGAGGATCCAAAACAAGCCTTCTACAGGCGGATAGTAGCCTAAACTGACGGTCACATAGCATTTCATCTTGGCAGGAGTGCAAGGATTTTAAAGAAAATTTGGGCACCTTGGTGGGAGGCGAAAGCCTAGACAAAAGACCTGAGCCAACCTCTTCACTCAAAGTGTGCAACACTTTGAACCCTAACTGCTCTATGGCTGCATCTAACTCCAACTCCTCCCAGTGGTCGGCAAGATCCCAGGGCGTCGTCATGAGAAGAACACTGGCTTCCAATGGAGGAGGCTACAATGGGAGGGGGCCACCCATCCCGTGTCATGTCGAGAACCGCCCCTACACATACCAGCCACCACTTTTGTGTCGTTGCGGCTTGAATACGCCTCGATGGATTTCATGGAGTGATGGAAACCCAGGACGTCGATACCATAGATGCTGCAGGGCAAATAATGTAACTCGATTTCTTTCTTGTTCATTCTATTTTCATAATGCAAATGCTGAAATCCCGCTGTACTTATGATAATTTGGTTTTTTCGTAGCCCGACTTAGATTGCGGGTTCTTTAAGTGGCACGATCCCCAATATGGAAAAATTTTGAGGACTTTGATTTTAGATTTATGTAACAAGATTTGGGAGCTGAGGGGAAGGCCAATGTTACAACAAATGAAGAACATCTATAGGAGGAGAAAGAGATTATGCCAAAGATTGAAGAAATGGCTAGGGTTCCAACGAAGATGATGGAAGATTTCGTACCTTTGAGAAAGAAATGTGCTTCATGTTCTTCTTTCACCTATTTTGTACTTACCTTAGATGTTGGCATGTTCATTGGCAAGTTGCTTAGTTCAATGCAGTAGATTCAAGTATTAATTTATGATGTATCAGACTAAAATCTGTCACTTTTGTACAACTATTGTTAAACTAAATGCAAGGTGATTATCTAGGTGTTCAATTTATTGAAATGTAAATGATAGTACATCCAAGTATCAATTGATGTGTCGGACTGAAATCTATCACTATTGTACAACTGTTGTTGAACTAAATGCAAGATGATTAACCAGGTGTCGCAGGGTCAGAACCGCAGCAAGCATGTTGTTCGAGTCGGTGTCAGAGTAGGGTCTTCGATGGCTCAGGTGGGCTCAAGAGCACAAGAATAACATAGAGGACACAACGGTTTATCCTGGCTCAGGCTAATCGATGCCCTGCGTCTAGCAGCTGAGGATCCCTATACTCAAAGGCACCCAAAATTGGGGGGTTACAATAGGTTGTAGAGAGATTTGGTAGGGGGTTAGCTCGGTGCTAGTCCTAAGGTTGCCTCGCTACTGGTGGAGCTTTCCTCTCATCGGAGAGGAGGAAGACTACGTGATGCTGAGGAGGAGCTCCCGGTGCCTTTCCGTGGGTTGCCTTGCTCTCGATGCCGAGCAGAGGCCAAGGAATGGAATGGAATGATCTGTCTTCTGATGATCTTCCCCCTAGGTCCAACCTTATCCCTTATATAACGAGATAGGTCGGGTACATGGTAGTTTGGGGGAACTAGTCTATGGTCTACATGCGCCGGAGTCTAGGAGGGCCTTACAGGGATGGGCTATGGACCGTGGTGGTGTCATGGAGCCAAAGAAGCCTTGGGCGGTGTCTGCCTACTCTATTCTAACACCCTGCATGTCAAACTATGTTGGCTTGGACTAGCCTCCCCAAGGTGGACCTTTTAGAGTCTTCTTGGCGGTGAAGGAGGTTGGTTCCAGGGGCTGACACGTAGGCCCGGGAGCCCCTAAGCCCCTAGAGGCTGCTGGGAAGCTGTGTCTTCTTGTGCCATGCGCCCGTGCATGACCTTGTTGGGAAAGTGGTCGGCAATGCCATGCCTAAGGGGTAGCATCGGGGAGCCCTGATCCTCGGTAGCTTGGGGCTTGTCTTCTTGTGCCCGAGCCTTGGCTGTCATCATTGGCGAGGCAGGACCCAAGGGACGGACTAGAGCATCAGCGTAGATCGGGTGCCTCAGGGCTCGGGCAAGCCCCTAAGCCCCAAGCGGAGGTCGCGGTGGAGTCAGGCTCAGCCGAGTTTCTTCATAGAGGGTGCGTGCGAGCGTACCCGATGGGTATAGCCCCCAAGCAATCCTAGAGGGATTGGTTAGGGGGACTTTTTCGTTCAAGAACCGTTGGACCCAAGGCTTAACATACCCATATGTTAGGATATTGTCAGGAACCCTTGAGCCCTTTGTGGCATCACTTAGCGTGATGATGGCGAAAGGTTGAATTCGATCTTCTGGTGACTGAACCCTCCTTGGTGGGGATTGTAACAGAACCATCAAATTTATAAGAGCATAAGTATAAGAGCACCCACCGAGGTAGTCAAACCATCACACTTGAGCCCATATAAATTCGGTAGTCCATCGAGTATCATGAAGGATCTTGAATCAACCAACATATAAGCCAAGATCGTACATGATTCAATATACAAGCCACATGTTACAACAAGTTCACAAATAGTTTATCATACATCGGAGTTCCAACATAGTTATTACAAAATCAGTTTAACAATAGCGGAAACAATATAGTTCTGATTGACATCAACAGTAGTTTAGATACATAGCCAGTTTTCATAGTCATCTCCAACAAAAGTAGAAGGGTGAGATGATATACAGAATGACCATGCCCATGGTCCTATTCCTCATCCACTGTAGGAGCAAAGCAGTGCTTACAATAGCCGTGGTACATCACGTTATCTGCAACAATAGGGAAATAAACCCTGAGTACGAGAAGGTACTCAGCTAGACTTACCCGTCCTAAACCAAAAATAAGAGACACCAAAGATCATGCAAGGCTTATAAGTGGAGCTGGTTGACATCCTTTGCCTACAAGCCAATATTTATCTAGTATCTTTTAACTTTTGAATCACAAGTTTATTATTCCTGTTCCATTCTAGATTAGCATCTATCCTATGCCAAACAAGTGGTGTACCATTAAATCATCACAATAGTAACCATATCAAGTTGAGCATTTTCATAACCCACATAACCAACACTTTCATCAATTACTATGATGAAGGGGGCTCATGTCAAGTTCTCACTATCTGGGAGAGACGGTGATTCGAATCGATTCCTACCAAGCTAGAGAATTATTCCTAACACACACCCATACTTCCCCCGTTAGGGTCACATCGGGTCACCTTTGGTACAACTCAGGTCCAATTCGCGGGTAAGACCAGCGCCGCACCCTTAAAGATACTACCAATCAGCCAGGAGGCTCGGGACTCGAACCCTCCCTTGGACTCATGCTATTGGCCCTTCACACATCCTTACTGCCTCCAGGGTGTGCACTTTAACTACTCGTGTTCCTGGCCTAAGTTGAGCTACTCGGCTTCATGGTTGGAATGACTTATCCGGCCAACTATGTGAGAGGCATGCGGTCAACATGACAAGATGACCTCCAACGATCGGTCCTTAAACGACATAGACAGAATCACTATGATTACCACACACATAAGACTTTGCCCGGTCCCCAATTATTCAACAACACCAAGTTATGTTCCACGATAGCACAATATAGCCAACCGTGATGAAGTTATCGCCTATGGCTCGCAGGTGACAGAAAAACACCCGACTTCTACTGGTCTAAGCATAGCTAAGCATAAGGAGCATTCCTAGACTTAAAAAGGATTTAGGATATATATTTCTAGACAAGGAAAGGTAATATGCAGCAAGTGTTCCCAAAAAACTCCTATCACGTAATGCAGCAATACGAGTAACTTAGGTGACATTAATAAAATAGGGAGACTTATAATGCTCCGGGGCTTGCCTTTCACAAATGTGGTAGGTTGATGATCCAGGCACTTGAGAAGATGATCAGCTTCAGGCTCTCCTTCTCCTAGAATCTCCTAGTGCTACACCTCTTGGCTCTCCTCTTGTGGATCGGCTTCGAGTTCCACCAACGTGATCTCCTCGACTGCACCTATTGTATGCATATGCATAAGTAAGTTTTATGAATGCATAAGAAGGATCATGGATGATGCGACATGGGAATGTATATGATGTTGTGATAATGATGTTAAGTTACACCAATGATAACAATGCTAATTCCTTGTTTACTGAGTAGGTGCATAACTCTTCTCTATCCACTTCCAATATTCTTCATAAGACAATTTCTGAGCTACACATAGCAGTTACAAGTTTAAATCATAACTGTAGTTCT
The DNA here is from genome assembly GCA_904845875.1 of Miscanthus lutarioriparius. Classification (NCBI taxonomy): domain Eukaryota; kingdom Viridiplantae; phylum Streptophyta; class Magnoliopsida; order Poales; family Poaceae; genus Miscanthus; species Miscanthus lutarioriparius. Next base: position 78,398,083 of record CAJGYO010000003.1, on the reverse strand, counting down.
ACCTATCCAAATACTATGATCTTGGACTTTCTGAAAATCTAATAAAATTTACTACAACTATTATTTAATCACCCCAATCTAATTCAAAGTATATCCTAACCAAAATAGACACTCTTTCTATCTCTGTCCAGAAATTCCAGAGAACAAGCATTTTGGGAGACCAACTTTAAACAGCTATAACTCCTAAACCATTTGGCCTATTGCCCTAAAATTTTGACACAAGATATATGAAGAAGTTTCCTACAACTTTGTTATTAACCATTTTTACAGTAAACTTCATTTTACTATACAAAATACCCAACAACAGAATCTGTCCAAAAACACCTCTAAATTGAATTATAGAGCAATAATATTTTCATGGCATATAAAATCTCAAATTGAGCAACACCATTAGTACCAACAGTTCAAGAATATCAAATACACCTAAGAAAACCTAATGGTGAAGCCCAATTTATTTATTTAAATGCCTTTATTAATTTAATTAGATAATTAGGTGAAATAACAAACATATATCAAATGTGCACAGTAAATTCTCAGAAAATTACAGTAACTTCCAAGTGCTCCCAATAGGCTATAGTATATATTTCATAACATTTGAACATGTATAACATCCTCTACAAAAATGACAAGCTAGCAAGGTTTATTTTAGTGAAAATAGTTAACCCTATACAAAAATGTCAAGCAATAGATTTCATATTTTTCTTAGGTTCATCCTATCACCATAATACTATTCAAAAATTTGCATGGCAATGTGTTACTTATTTTTATCCTTATGAATTTCCTCATAAAATACCATTTATTAAAAGATAAATAGAAAGATCCTACTCCTATCAAGTTTCTGTATGGGTTTTGTATTTTTCCTAGCTAGAGCATGTCAATACAAACTCAACAAAATTGGAATCACAATTTTTGCACATACCAAGCTCAAGTTATGTATTTTACAAGATTGCAAACAATTTAAAAGCACTTATTTATCTCCATTTAATTATCCTAGAAAAATATTAGAAATAGTGCATTTCATATTTTTATCAAATACTACACTTCATGAGGAATCCAACAAAATTTGGTTCACCAAAATTGGACATCTACAACTCAACTTATGATTTTCAAAGTTTGCATACATTTCAGAAAAATGCATTAGAATTAGATCTACAGCCGTTGATAGCTGGGGCCCTAGAGTCAACCGGGCCCGTGTGTCACCGGCACAAAGCAGAGCACCCGTGTTGACCGGCCAGAGTTTGCCGATGGCGAGCTCTCCGACGACGGCATCGGCACCACTAGACTCCTCATGACTTTCCGCACGCAATGGGGTAGATGGTTGGGCCGATTACAGAAGTCAAGGGTGACGGCGGCGCTAATGGTGGCACGGTGCACTAGGGACGACGGTGAGCCGCCGGAGTTGGCCGAGATGGTGAAATTAGGGTTCTGTCGAGCTTCTACACCCTACGACGAACCTGGTGAAATCGCAAGAACGGTGAATGGTGGTCGGGGGCGGCCCGGCCCTGTGCGGTGTGGCACGGCGGCGAGAACAACGGCGATGGCCGCGGCACAGCACAGGGGCCTTACCGTGCTCTCCTAACTACATGAAGGGGTTCGGTGAGGTGGTGGGAACACAGCGGAGCTGTGGCTACGGCGAGAAAGCAGTGCGAGCACGGTGAGGTGCCGAGCGGCCGACAATGGCGTCGGTGGCTCAGTGCCTCCGTTGCTCGCACGAGAGGAAGCAGCAGAGAGGGAGAGAGTGCAAATGAGATATGGAAATGAGCAGCGCGACGTCACGGTTATCACGCGCCCAATGTTTTCCTAAACGGTAAACGATTTTTACACGGTCGCCCTTCATTTAGCGTTTAGGCTGTTTACACGGTGTTTAAACGAAGTTAAACGGTCTAAACGGTTTTATACTTTAAAAAAATACATATAATTATATATGTGCATGTAAAAAATCAAATATTGTAGCATTTATACATATTTATCCGAGTAAAAATCAATTATTTTGGTATGTCTATATATTTATGCATGTGAAAAGAACCAAATATAGATATTTATACATGTAACATATCAAGTGTACACATTTATAAATATAATAAACTTAAGTATATAAATTTATCCATACAAAACTGAACTAGATTTACCTCGTGTTCGCCTAAATAGCCGTTTAAATAACTGTTTAGCCCATTTAATGTTGTTTATCTTCGTTCCGTTTAGGCCGTTTAGACCATTTTTTGCCCGTTTAAACGGTCAATCGTTTAATTTTCGTTTACCCCCTAAACAAAACAGTTTACCACCGTTTACAGTTTACTGGCCGTTTAAACGGCCGTTTAGGCCATTTAGGTGAACACTGCACACGCCACTCGGCCACGACGGGGGCCCGACGCCGGCCTACGGCGGTCACACTCTGTGTTCGGTCGGCCACCCAGGGCAAGCTGAAACTCTGAATCGAGCAAATGCTGGTGACTAACCGCGTGATTTCAAGCGACCAAAAATCCTAATCCGTGCAGTGATTTGCTAAACCAAAAGAACTACATGATAGAGCTAAGTGAGTACTATAACTTTGTCAATACCAACTTAGCCTCAATCGCCATGGATTTCAAACTATAACGCGCCAAACTAGGGTACTTGTTGTAAACGTAGTTTAGACTTAGAAATTTTAAGTCCTCAAAACAGCACTGCATTGATTTTTGTGAGCACGTTTTTACCATGTTAAGCACAGAATTAGACCTGGACCCAAAAACAAAAGTTGTTGCACTAATCAAGTACTACAACTTTGCTTAAGGGTGTACTACCATGCAAAGTCTCTAGAGTATAGTTCAACTTAGGTCAAACATGCAACTTGAAAATGATAACTTACACTATAACCATGACTTAGAGGCCAAATTGGTCCAAGTCATGAATACTAAAGTTGTTCCATGTGACATTCTAAACATGTTTAAGATGCTCCTTAGGTCCCATAAACATTTTATACATTGGTTACATGTAAACCTAGCATATGTAAAGCATTTAGTGACAAACTCATGTGATATAAACAATTATAGAGATAAAATTTGAGATGCTCATGCTCATGAATGATCAATGATGCTTGTGCTCATGCAATGCCAATGCTAAATGTAACACCTCGGGTGTTAGCCTTGCATAACTTGACTTGCATAACATGAGCATGGGCATCAAGCATTCATAAATCATCATTTACAATTGAAACAATTGATGGAAACCTATGAAACATTGCTTGTTATCTCGTGTTTCTTGAAACATATGCAACGTTTGCTTGTTATTGCAGGTTTCTTTGTACATATGCAAATGATCATGACTGTGAACATGTACTTGGTAGATTTGAGTCACCAAAATATTTTGGCAATGCTTAGGTTCACAAATGGAACATGGATCATGAATGTCATTTTCCATGGTCAAGTCTTTAAGGCATATTTCATGTGATTACTTTAAATAGCTCTATGAGTGACTACTACATGAAATGCTTAAATGACCTTGCAAATTGCTTAAACATGCTTAGAGTATCATCATGAACAACTTTGGTATTTAGGGCTAGGGCTAGTTTGGTCATTAAGCCATGCTTTGATGTGTTTCATCATTTAAAAGTGACATGTTTGACTAAAGTGGAACTAGGTGCTAGAGACCTTGCATGGAGGAGTTCACTAAAGCAATGTTGTAGTGTTTGACATAAGGAACAACTTTGATTTTTGGGTCTTTGGCTGATTCAGCTCCTAACATGTGTGAAATTGGATCACAAAAATCAGGAAAAATAACAAGTTCAACACTTAGCAAATTTTTGCTAAGTCATGAACCTTGACTGACTGACAGCCGACCTTTGGTACGATGTAACTCGGTGTTGATGGCGAATTAGCATGAGGTTATTGAACGATAGTTGGAGCTGGTACTTCGGGCTACAAAAATCATGTAGATTGTTTTCGCTTAGGAGCTACGGATTTGCAGTTAAACGACCATGAAAACTCATCGTCAGGCCGGCTTCGCTTAACTGATTGAGCTGAATCGGCCGATCGATTCAGTCGTCAGTGGCCGACCGGCGTCGCCAGAGACGAGCCGCCAGCGTGTCGCATGGCGTTGGCCGTGGTCGCCGCCGCTCGATCCGCCCGGGCGGCGCTAGGCTGGCGAGCGAGCCATTATCACCCGCGCGGCGCCCGCTCCATTTCTCACTCACTCCCGCCCGCTCTCTCCCTCTCCAGCGCCCTCCTTTGCTCTCGCCGCGGCACCAGGCAACGCCGCTTAGCACAACACCGCCTCCGCCATCGCCTTGTGCGCGCTACACTGCACCACCGCCATCTCCATCTCGCCATTCGTTGCGCCTCATCCACCACCACCGCCTCGGCATGTTGATCGCCTTGATTTGGCGCCTTGGTGAGGCGTATTTCGTTTTCCCCTCTCGTCGGAACCTCGGCCGCCATTGCCGCCTCCACGAAAAGCTCGCCCACAGCTCGGCTCGTGGCGCTTTTCCTTCGGTTTTGAGCGTTAGCGTTTGGTTAGGACATGTATTAGCGGTGCTAGGACGTTACCTTCATTAGTTGCTCTGCGGCGCGGAGCGTGACAACCCGCGCGCCGTGCTCTCACTGCAGTGCCACCGTACTATGGCCATGCCGTCCGGAGCTTCACGAGCCGCGTGGAGGTCGTCTAGATAGGTTCGCTTTCGGTCACCTAGATCTTTCGCTTGCGCGCCTCTCTGGCTTTGCCATGGCGGTGATGATTTGGCGCACCATCGAGCACCTCCGCCTGGTGCCGCCATCACCGGTGACGGGCATGCTCGCTCACCTCTCTCTGCCGTCACCTAGGTTGTTCACGCCACGCTCCAGAGATCACCGTCTGCGAAGACGTCATCGCCCGGCAACCTCGCCGTCGGCGAAGCTCTGGCAGCGCCCCGACAGCGTACAACGCCGCCTGCCTGCTTGAGTCGATGACATGTGGGGTCCCCTGACCACCGGGTCCCACCGGTCAGCGACTCCGTGTTTGAAGGCTAACTCATTTGATTCCAGTTTTTGATTTCTTTTGTGATTTTCATATCTCCAGTTTGGTAGCTCCTAAATTTATGAAATAAATTTTGTAGTGTTCACTAGGAAGTGTAGTATTTAGTAAAAATATATTCTGAACATATACAGTAGAAATTTTGGGATTTTTAAATAGAGATTTGAAATGTGTTTTTGAATGCATTTAAATTTGTTTATTTTATATCTAGAGTTCCTGTGCTCCAAAAATTATGAAATTTTTGTGGTAAGCTAGTCTTAGCATATGTGAGCTCTGGTAAAAATTTGAGGACCAGTGCATGGGTAGATTTATAGTTATAGATTTTTCTTTTATGGATAGTCAATCCTTGCATGAATTTTTATAAATTATTTATGAGTCCAAAATTCATGAAATTTGTTGGAGGTAATCCTAGTACAATATGGATGTTAAGAAAAATAGGAAATCTGTTGCTTGACACTTTTCAATAGGATTTTCCATTTATGCTATTTCAAGCCTTGCTTCCTTGTCATTTTTGTATAGGATGTTCTACTTGGTAAAATGACATGAAATTTTTATAGTAGTCCTTTGATAGCATTAGTAAGGCATTGTAAATTTTTGAGAATTTATTAAGCACATCTGATATATATTTATTATTTAACCTAGATATATAAATAAAATAATAAAGGCAATTAAATGAATAGTTTGGGCTTCACCATTATATGATCTTAAATGTATTTGGTATGCTTAAACTGTTGGTAGATTCTATGTGGTCAAATTTTGAATGATTACATGAAGTAGAAGTATCGTTACTTTATATTGCATATTAAATAGTTTCCGGACTGATTCTAGAGTTCGATGAGTTGCATGTTGAGACTGATGTGTACTGTAAAAATGGTTAATAACAAAGTTGTAGAGAATTTGATAAGCTTTCCAGAAAGTCCAGGATCACTGTTTTTGGATTAGTAGAACTCCAGTTATGAGTGAAACAAGTAGGTACTATTTGTGGCATGGTCGATGCATTATAGGAGTAATTAAGTAATAATCGAGAAGAGATATGCACCTACTCAATAAATATGATGCACTTGTTAACATTTATGCATTCGTAATACTTATGCCATACTGATGCATCTAGGATCAGAGGAAGAGATCACATTGCTGGAATTCGAAGAAGCAGAGGAAGGGAATCAGCAGGAGGATCCACAAGCCGCTGCTCCCGAAGGCGTGGAGCAGAACCCTGAAGAGCTTCCGGAGTGTCCTGACCACCGCCCTACTTCCTTTCTGCGAGGCAAGCCCCGGAGCATTATAAGCCTCCCAGTAATTTACAAATGTTTACTTACGTATTTATGATTGATGCATTAGGTTATAAGAGTTGAATGAAACCACTTGATGCATGTACATTCCTTGTCCAAATATTACACCTTTAACCGGTATAGGTCCAGGATCGAATAAATGCTTAGCCATGCTTAGACCGGTAGAAGTCAGGTGATATCCTGTCACCTGCGAGATATAGGTGGATACCGAAGCACAGTTGGCTATATCTGCCATCGTGGAACAGAACCATGAGGTAAAAGTAAATCGAGACCAGACGGGAGGTCGATAGAGAAGGAACAAGACATGGAGGTCTTGGGTGTGGATCTATCCCCATCTGTGTCGATCAAGGACCGTACCGTTGTTGGAACTTCTGACAAGATTGAACGCATGCCTCTCACTTAGCTGGCCGGATAACTCGTCCCGACCGCGAAGCCGAGTAATTCAACTCAGGTCGGGAATCGTTCTGTTGTGCGCTCCTTCCGGGGAACGATCAGACTGAGCCCAAGGGTAGGTTTGGCCTGAGCATCCTGGCATCTGGTGTTCCAGATTGTGCGGCGTAGTACGGACCCACGAAATGTGTACCGAAGTTGTACCAAAGGTGACCTAAGGCTATCGTGGCTGGTAGACCTGGGTTTGTGTTAGGAATAAATTCCCAGCTGGTTGAAATCGATTCGAATCGCCGTCTCTCCCAGATAGTGAGAAACTTGACTAGCTCCAACATCGTAGTAACTGTGTTATGAACATGATGGTTCGGATGAAAATGGAATTACAATACCTGCTATGGTTACTATTGTATGCTTCTAAATGATATACCACATGTTTGACACAGGATAGTTGCTAATCTAGAAATGGATAGTTATAATTAACTTGATAAAGGAAATCATAATTGTACAACGGATCAGTTGCCTTTTACGTAAAATGTTGTCAAGCTACGTTCACTTATACTGATTTTTGCATAATCCTTTGAGTCATTTTATTTACGGTTCATGACGGTAAGTCTAGTGAGTACCTTCTCGTACTCGTGGTTTATTTTCCCATTGTTGAGATGGCACTTTGTGTATCATGGTTATTACAAGAGTTGCTTCTATCCCTTGTGGATGAGGAGTAAGCCTTGGGCGGGCTTCTTTAGTAATTCCTATCCTTGCTTTTGTGGACCGTGATCTAGCTTGGCCTTTGTATCAAACTATGTTGGAAACTTTATCTTGAACTTATTTGCTTCCGCTTTATTTATCAAACTCAGTTTGTAATAACTTTTATTCGTACTACGATGATGAAAGGTATCTCGTGAACTTTATGTAATATGTGGCATGTATGTTGAATCATGTACGATCTTGGTTGTTGTAAATCGTTTATCGAGACCCGTCGTGGTACTCGACGGACTACCGGGTTTATATGAGTTCAAGTATGGCGGTCTAGGCGTACCGCCATGGATTGCCATTGTACTTGTATTCTTATAAATTATCTGGTTCTCTGACGGTGGCATCGTCGAGCAAGATTCAACGTTAATTGTCACAAGTGTATTTAAAACAAAAGTTTTGTTTTCAAAAACCCTTCTCTAGCAACTAAAAGTTATATAATAGGTATTTGAAATCTAAAGTGTGCCAATGATCACTTTCCTTATGCCCAAATTAAGGACTATTAGGTGGCTATTTAAAGTACTAACATGGGGGTTTTACTTAAGTCGTCCATACTGGCGTGCTATAGTATGGATGCCATTCACTTGAGTGGTAATGTATGGATCAAATGCCTCTCACGCCAAGGTAAGATGATGAGTGTATGACCCCAGATGTGAGCGTGCAATCGGGGAGAGTAGCTTTGGTACGGCTATGTATGCATGCTTGCATGTGTATATGGTACATATTTAATTGTGGGTTTAAATTATTGTCGGGTAGATTGATACAGAAGTATATGTATGGGTATACATATATGGAAGTATTTACAATTACATTACGCATATTTCATTATGGGTTTAGGGCTGAGATGAAATTTTATGCGTGTACACTAACAACGTAAACGTGTAGCTCGACTAGTTACGCTATTTATGAGAGAACGTATGTATGCCACCGTGTTCTCTTGCTAGAAACAAATTTTTCCTAAGTTTGTGAGGACGTGACGGAACGAGCATGCATCATGATAATTACCATGCACATAATTAAATTGTTCCTCCCTTATAAAATTCTTACTCGGTTATGTAACTCTTATCCATCATGGTCTTGTCTCACCTAGTGGTACATGTTAATGGTGCAGATGGCACGCACAAAGCGGCACCGCCGCAAGTCCACCGGAGGCGAGAGCTCCCCGCCGTCGCCTTGCTCCACGCAAATCAACGCCACACGTTTCTTGGAGAGTTTGGGATGCCTACACTCTTGTGGAGAGTGCTCGGCCACGTAGGCTATCCCGATGGAATGGAACCCCGCTACTTACGGGCGAATGAGCAGTTGGGAGAAGGTCTCTTAGTTCTTTGTGGAGGCCGTTGTTCGTCCCCGAGGTGATGATTACGAGTGGACAAGCTGGTGTTATGAGTCAATGGCGGGACTCTTCAAGAAGCGGTGGCGGGGCAGCCTTTGGGATCTGAGGATATCATGGATCATTTTCCTCAAGAGCTGGTAGCCACCTTGGTGGAGTCTTTCGAGAGGTAACCTTCCAGCGACTCATGGCGGCGAGCAAGAGGAAGATCTTTGGAGATTAAAAGCGAGAAGGGTAGAAACGGTGATAACCCTTCCATGAGCGCCATGTTCGCGATGATGAGAGTGTTAGATGGAGTGGAAGGTAGCCTCGGGGACGTGTGTGCGGTGCTCTTGGTCATGCGCGAGGATCGGACGACGCGACTTGAGGAGGGAGCACGACGCCGAGATTGAGAGGCTCATGAAGAGATGACTCGGTTAACTCACCGGTGAAATCTGGCGTGGTCCGGGGAAGATGTCCTAAGAGCTCGACGGTTTGATTTGGGGACAAGACGGTGGCCAATGCGGAAGAATACAACGATAATCTGCATGAAGAGGTTCATCTACTGAACAATCAGCTCCACCCTTATGTCCCACCTGGAGCCACAGAGATGGATCTAGAAGGGGACGAGGATGAAGAAGAAGAAGTAGAGCCTGAAGAAGAAGTGGAGCCTGAGGGAGATGATCCTATGTCTGACCTTGATAGTGATCATGATGAAGATTAGATCGCTTAGCACTTAGTGGAAGGGCTAATGTATCACCTTTATCCATGTGATGGATCTGTAGTTCGAATTTAATTTAGGAAATCCGACTATCATGTAATATTGTGAATCGCACGACTATTGCACGTTTGGTTGAACATCAATGTTATTCCAGTCCTTTGTTGGTGATCACGATTTAAATTTGCATGCGTTATGAGCGCAATAAGTGGTCAAATTGGTGATGTCATGTTGCGAGAATGAATTATTATGCCTCTGTTTTATTGTGATTTTGAGAATTTTCTCCAGTAATTTCAGTTTGGCATGAGTACATAATTCCTCTGCAATCTCTTGACCTCAACCAATAATCACTTATTATTGCAACTTCGCAGATGACGCGCACCCGTGCTGGAGCTAGTAGCAGTCACGATGGCAATGGTGATGACTTACCACCACCACCGCCGCCGTCTGCTCAGGAGTTCTTTGCTCAGTTCTTGGGGAGCCAGAGGACAATGGAAGAAGCTTTGCGCCTTATCGCACAAAACACTACTCGTGGCCACCCACACAAGAAACTGTAAGTGAGCCAAATCAGCCACAAAGTACATTCAAGGAGTTTCGGACACAAAGCCTCCGATCTTCAAGGTGGTGAGGAACCCTTGCAGCCGATGAATGGTTGAATACCATTGAGCAGAAATTCCGTCTGTTGAGGGTCACGGAGCATCCGAAAGCGAGTATGCTTCTCATCAATTGCAAGGACCAGCGAGGGATCTGGTGGACACATTTCTGTCATCCTTGCACCGCTAATGCGCGAGTGACGGGAACAGTTTTAAGTGGCTTTTAGAGGACACCATATTCCTCGGGCCTAATGCGCATGAAAGCGGCCAATTTATGAGGCTCACTCAAGGACAAAGTCACTCACACAGAGTATATGCACGCATTCAACAACTTTTTGAGATATGCTCCGGTTTCGTGGATACCGAGGAGAAAAAGATAGAGAGTTTCAAGCGAGGTTTGGGTACCAACCGATGAAGACTATGGCAAATTCTCGATGTGCCATGTACAATGAGTTTATTAGCGATGCCTTGACCCAAAGAAAACAACAACAACATGCATGCAGTTGCTAAAGGTCGCAAGAGGGCATATGAGGCGGTGCATCCGGATCTTTCGATCAAAAGCGCCTATCACAGCTAGGCCACAATTCCGCCCACCGCACCCAAGTTTAGGCCTCCACCACCGAAAAGCTCGAGAATAACAAAATTGAAACCATTCCGTATAGGCGTTCACTATTGCCTTACCAAAAGGAAATGGCAATTAGGACAGCTCCACGGATTGAAGTAATCAACCATGTTTCAAAGCGCAACCAACTGGATCATTGGTCCAAGGAATGCCCCCACCCCAAGAGGAATAGCAACCGTAATCGAACAATCGAGGCGGTGAATGCGAGGCACGTCGAGGACAAGTGCATTATACCATTGTGGAGGAAGTGCCCATGGGAGAAGTTGTCACGGCTGGTATGTTTCTCATCAACAAGCATCCCATCGTTGTTTTATTTGATTCAGAGCTTCTCATTCATTTATGAGTCAAGCATTTGCATCTAGACATGATCAAGAAATAATAGAAGTAAGCAAAGGGGTTTTAACATAAGTTCAAATAGGGGAACTATTACTACCAAAAAGATAGTCAAAATGTACTCATCTCGATACAAGGGAGGAGTACACAAGCAGATTTGATAATATTGCGGGGTTGTCGATAAGTGTAATCTTAGGCATGAATTGGATGAAGTATCATGGTGCTCTTATTGACACTAGCACCCGCACTATTATGTTGAGAGAACCCACGGGAGGGAATGCTTTTCTAGTCCCACTCTCCCGCGATTTCGAACCCCAACATTTAGCCTGTGCTATCCAAACCACCACAATATGTGATATCCCGTGGTTTGTGAGTTTCCGGATGTATTTCCAGAGGAATTACCAGGTCTACCACCGGATAGGGACGTGGAATTTAAGATCAAATTAGTGCCAGGTACCGCACCCATATCCAGAAGGCCCTATAGAATGCCACCCAATGAGTTAGCGGAACTTAAGGTTCAATTGCAAGATCTATTGGACAAGGGTCTTATCCAACCCAGCTCATCTCCATGGGGATGTCCAGCATTGTTTGTGAAAAAGAAGGATAAGTCACTGAGAATTTGTGTAGATTACAGACCACTCAATGCTGTGACCATCAAGAACAAATATCCATTACCCCGCATCGACATCTTGTTCGATCAGCTAGCGAAGGCAAGGGTATTCTCCAAAATTGACTTAAGATCAGGCTACCATCAGATAAAGATCAGACCGGAGGATATACCTAAAACTGCTTTCTCTACTAGGTACGGCTTATACGAGTATTTGGTTATGTCTTTCGGACTAACAAATGCTCCAACCTATTTCATGTACCTGATGAACTCGGTATTCATGCCCGAACTTGACAAGTTCATGGTCGTGTTTATCGATGACATATTGATTTATTCAGAAAATGAGTCAGATCATGAAGAGCATCTGAGGATTGTCCTATCCAGACTGAGGGAGCATAAGCTATATGCCAAGTTTAGCAAATGTGAATTTTGGATGAGCAAAGTACCTTTCTTAGGTCACATTTTATCAAGAGATGGAATCTCAGTAGACCCATCCAAAGTACAAGAGGTCATGGATTGGAAAGCCCCAACTTCGGTTCATGAAGTTCGGAGTTTTCTAGGGTTAGCAGGATACTATCGTCGGTTTATTCCAGATTTCTCAAAGATAGCTAAGCCTATGACCAGACTACTTCAGAAAGATGAGAAGTACAAATGGACACCAGAATGTGAAACAGCTTTTCACACCCTCAGAACTTTGTTGACTACAGCACCTGTGTTAGCACAACCAGACATTGAAAAGCCTTTTGATGTATTTTGTGATGCATCAGGAATAGGTTTGGGATGTGTGCTTATGCAAGAAGGGAGAGTAATTGCATATGCCTCTCGGCAATTGAGAAAACATGAAGTCAACTACCCTACACATGATTTGGAACTTGCAGCCGTTGTTCATGCATTAAAGATATGGAGACATTACTTGTTGGGCAATGTACATCACATCTATATCGACAACAAAAGTCTCAAGTATATCTTTACCCAAAGCGAGAACCGAACATGAGACAACGAAGATGGTTAGAATTGATTAAGGACTATAATTTAGAAGTGCATTACCATCCGGGTAAAGCAAATGTAGTAGCCGATGCACTTAGTCGGAAGTCCCATTGCAACTTTGTGGAAGCATTCTTTGGAAGATGGATTCAAATTGTTACATCCTGTTTGTACTACACAATATCACAATCAGTTGTTCACTTGAGGGCAAAATCATAGAGCTACAAAGAGCAGATGATGGGAATAAGTCACATCAAGAGAAAAATGCAAGAACAAGAAACCAAACATTTTAGATTGGATGAAAGAGGTGTATTATGGTTTGAGGACCGACTAGTGGTACCAAAAGACCGTGAGCTAAGGAATCAAATTTTAGAAGAAGCTCACTCATCCAAATTGTCTATCCATCCAGGTAGTAGTAAAATGTATCAAGATTTAAGAACCCATTTTTGGTGGACTAAGATGAAGAAAGAGATCGCAGCCTATGTTGCTAGGTGTGATAAGCGTAGTAGAGTAAAAGCCGTCCATATGAAGCTATTTGGATTACTTCAGCCATTGCCTATTCCAGGATGGAAATGGGAGGAAATCAGCATGGACTTTATCACAGGCCTTCCAACGACGCCACAAGGTCACGATTCAATATGGGTTATTGTTGATCGTCTCACCAAGTCAGCACATTTTGTACCAGTTCACACAACATATCACGTGGGGAAATACTCTAAGATATATGTTTCCCAGGTCGTGAGACTGCATGGAGTACCCAGGACCATAATCTCGGATCGAGGACCACAGTTCATAGCTTGTTTCTCGGGAGCACTTACACGGGCTTTGGGAACCAAGCTAATCGAAGTTCAACTTATCATCCGCAAACTTCGGGATAGACAGACAGAGCGAGTGAACCAAATCCTAGAAGATTTACTTAGAGCTTGTGTTATATCTTCAAAAGGTTCATGGGAGAAATGGTTACCTTTAGCTGAATTCTCCTATAACAACAGTTATCAAGTTTAGTATCAAAATGGCTCCATTTGAAGCCTTGTATGGCGTAGAAAGTGCAGAACTCCATTGAATTGGATTGAGCCGGTGAAAGGAGGTACTTTGGTATTGATTTTGTCAATGAAGCCGAAGAGCAAGTACGTATCATCCAACAACATATGAAGGCAGCTCAATCAAGACAGAAGAGTTATGCCGACAGAAGAAGAAGACCACTAACTTTCGAAGTGGGTGACTATATATACTTGAGAGTATCACCCATGAAAGGTGTGAAAAGATTTGGGATGAAAAAGAAGCTTTCACCAAGATATGTAGGGCCATACAAAATTTTGGAACGAAAAGGGAAGGTTGCGTATAAGTTGCATAACTTGACTTGCATAACATGAGCATGGGCATCAAGCATTCATAAATCATCATTTACAATTGAAACAATTGATGGAAACCTATGAAACATTGCTTGTTATCTCGTGTTTCTTGAAACATATGCAACGTTTGCTTGTTATTGCAGGTTTCTTAGTACATATGCAAATGATCATGACTGTGAACATGTACTTGGTAGATTTGAGTCACCAAAATATTTTGGCAATGCTTAGGTTCACAAATGGAACATGGATCATGAATGTCATTTTCCATGGTCAAGTCTTTAAGGCATATTTCATGTGATTACTTTAAATAGCTCTATGAGTGACTACTACATGAAATGCTTAAATGACCTTGCAAATTGCTTAAACATGCTTAGAGTATCATCATGAACAACTTTGGTATTTAGGGCTAGGGCTAGTTTGGTCATTAAGCCATGCTTTGATGTGTTTCATCATTTAAAAGTGACATGTTTGACTAAAGTGGAACTAGGTGCTAGAGACCTTGCATGGAGGAGTTCACTAAAGCAATGTTGTAGTGTTTGACATAAGGAACAACTTTGATTTTTGGGTCTTTGGCTGATTCAGCTCCTAACATGTGTGAAATTGGATCACAAAAATCAGGAAAATAACAAGTTCAACACTTAGCAAATTTTGCTAAGTCATGAACCTTGACTGATTGACAGCCGACCTTTGGTACGATGTAACTCGGTGTTGATGGCGAATTAGCATGAGGTTATTGAACGATAGTTGGAGCTGGTACTTCGGGCTACAAAAATCATGTAGATTGTTTTCGCTTAGGAGCTACGGATTTGCAGTTAAACGACCGTGAAAACTCATCGTCAGGCCGGCTTTGCTTAACTGATTGAGCTGAATCGGCCGATCGATTCAGTCGTCAGTGGCCGACCGGCGTCAGGACAGAGCCGCCGCGTGTCCGCGGCGTTGGCCGTGGTCGCCGCCGCTCTGATCCGCCGGGCAGCGCTAGGCCTGAACAGGCCATTATCACCCCGCGTGCGCCCGCTCCATTTCTCACTCACTCCCGCCCACTCTCTCCCTCTCCAGCGCCCTCCTTTGCTCTCGCCGCGGCACCAGGCAACGCCGCTTAGCACAGCACCGCCTCCGCCATCGCCTTGTGCGCGCTACACTGCACCACCGCCATCTCCATCTCGCCATTCGTTGCGCCTCATCCACCACCACCGCCTCGGCATGTTGACTGCTTCAGTTGCGCCTTGGTGAGGGCGTATTTCCGTTTTTCCCCTCTCGCCGGAACCTCGGCCGCCATTGCCGCCTCCACGGAAAGCTCGCCACGGCTCGGCTCAGAGGCGCTTTTCCTTCGGTTTTGAGCGTTAGCGTTTGGTTAGACATGTATTAGCCGGTGCTAGGACGTTACCTTCATTAGTTGCTCTGCGGCGCGGAAGCGTGACAACCCGCGCCGCCGTGCTCACCACCAGCGCCACCGTACTATGGCCATGCTTCGTCGGAGCTTCACGAGCCGCGTAGGTCGTCTAGATAGGTTCGCTCGGTCACCTAGATGCTGTTGTGCGCCTCTCCTGGCTTTGCCATGGCCGGTGATGATTGGCGCACCACTGAGCACCTCCGCTGCCCGCCGCCATCACCGGTGACGGGCATGCTCCGCTCACCCCTCACCGCCGTCACCTAGGTTGTTCGACGCTTGCGCGCTCCGTGAGATCACCGTGCGAAGAGCGTCACCGCTGCCGGCAACCTCGCCGTCGGCGAAGCTCGTCAGCAACGCCAGACAGCGCATAACGCCGCCTGCCCTGCTTCGAGTCGATGACATGTGGGGTCCCCTGACCACCGGGTCCCACCGGTCAGCGACTCCGTGTTTGAAGGCTAACTCATTTGATTCCAGTTTTTGATTTCTTTTGTGATTTTCATATCTCCAGTTTGGTAGCTCCTAAATTTATGAAATAAATTTTGTAGTGTTCACTAGGAAGTGTAGTATTTATAAAAAATATATTCTGAACATATAAAGTAGAAATTTTGGGATTTTTAAATAGAGATTTGAAATGTGTTTTTGAATGCATTTAAATTTGTTTATTTTATATCTAGAGTTCCTGTGCTCCAAAAATTATGAAATTTTTGTGGTAAGCTAGTCTTAGCATATATGAGCTCTGGTAAAAATTTGAGGACCAGTGCATGGGTAGATTTATAGTTATAGATTTTTCTTTTATGGATAGTCAATCCTTGCATGAATTTTTATAAATTATTTATGAGTCCAAAACTCATGAAATTTGTTGGAGGTAATCCTAGTACCATATGGATGTTAAGAAAAATAGGAAATCTGTTGCTTGACACTTTTCAATAGGATTTTCCATTTATGCTATTTCAAGCCTTGCTTCCTTGTCAGTTTTGTATAGGATGTTCTACTTGGTAAAATGACATGAAATTTTTATAGTAGTCCTTTGATAGCATTAGTAAGGCACTGTAAATTTTTGAGAATTTATTAAGCACATCTGATATATATTTATTATTTAACCTAGATATATAAATAAAATAATAAAGGCAATTAAATGAATAGTTTGGGCTTCACCATTATATGATCTTAAATGTATTTGGTATGCTTAAACTGTTGGTAGATTCTATGTGGTCAAATTTTGAATGATTACATGAAGTAGAAGTATCGTTACTTTATATTGCATATTAAATAGTTTCCGGACTGATTCTAGAGTTCGATGAGTTGCATGTTGAGACTGATGTGTACTGTAAAAATGGTTAATAACAAAGTTGTAGAGAATTTGATAAGCTTTCCAGAAAGTCCAGGATCACTGTTTTTGGATTAGTAGAACTCCAGTTATGAGTGAAACAAGTAGGTACTATTTGTGGCATGGTCGATGCATTATAGGAGTAATTAAGTAATAATCGAGAAGAGATATGCACCTACTCAATAAATATGATGCACTTGTTAACATTTATGCATTCGTAATACTTATGCCATACTCATGCATCTAGGATCAGAGGAAGAGATCACATTGCTGGAATTCGAAGAAGCAGAGGAAGGGAACCAGCAGGAGGATCCACAAGCCGCTGCTCCCGAAGGCGTGGAGCAGAACCCTGAAGAGCTTCCGGAGTGTCCTGACCACCGCCCTACTTCCTTTCTGCGAGGCAAGCCCCGGAGCATTATAAGCCTCCCAGTAATTTACAAATGTTTACTTACGTATTTATGATTGATGCATTAGGTTATAAGAGTTGAATGAAACCACTTGATGCATGTACATTCCTTGTCCAAATATTACACCTTTAACCCGGTATAGGTCCGAGGATCGAATAAATGCTTAGCCATGCTTAGACCGGTAGAAGTCGGGTGATATCTGTCACTGCGAGATATAGGTGGATACCGAAACACGATTGGCTATCTCGCCATCGTGGAAGCAGAACCATGAGGTAAAAGTAAATCGAGACCGGACGGGAGGTCGATAGAGAAGGAACAAGACATGGAGGTCTTGGGTGTGGATCTATCCCCATCTCGTGTCGATCAAGGACCCATCGTTGTTGGAACTCGACAAGATTGAGCGCATGCCTCTCACTTAGTTGGGCGGATAACTCGTCCCGACCGCGAAGCCGAGTAATTCAACTCAGGTCGGGAATCGTTCTGTTGTGCGCTCCTTCCGGGGAACGATCAGACTGAGCCCAAGGGTAGGTTTGGCCTGAGCATCCTGGCATCTGGTGTTCCAGATTGTGCGGCGTAGTATGGACCCACGAAATGTGTACCGAAGTTGTACCAAAGGTGACCTAAGGCTATCGTGGTGTAGACTGGGTTTGTGTTAGGAATAAATTTCGGTGGTTGAAATCGATTCGAATCGCCGTCTCTCCCAGATAGTGAGAAACTTGACTAGCTCCAACATCGTAGTAACTGTGTTATGAACATGATGGTTCGGATGAAAATGGAATTACAATACCTGCTATGGTTACTATTGTATGCTTCTAAATGATATACCACATGTTTGACACAGGATAGTTGCTAATCTAGAAATGGATAGTTATAATTAACTTGATAAAGGAAATCATAATTGTACAACGGATCAGTTGCCTTTTACGTAAAATGTTGTCAAGCTACGTTCACTTATACAGCCTTGCATAATCCTTGGAGTCATTTTATTTCTGGTTCATGACGGGTAAGTCTAGCTGAGTACCTTCTCGTACTCAGGGTTTATTTTCCCATTGTTGCAGATGGCACTGTGTATCATGGTTATTATAAGAGTTGCTTCTATCCCACTGTGGATGAGGAGTAAGCCTTGGGCAGAGCTTCTTTAGTAATTCCTATCCTTGCTTTTTGTGGACCGTGATCTAGCTTGGCAATCGTATCAAACTATGTTGGAAACTTTATCTTGAACTTATTTGCTTCGCTTTATTTATCAAACTCAGTTTGTAATAACTTTTATTCGTACTCTGATGATGAAAGGTATCTGTGAACTTTATGTAATATGTGGCATGTATGTTGAATCATGTACGATCTTGGTTGTTGTAAATCGTTTATCGAGACCCGTCGTGGTACTCGACGGACTACCGGGTTTATATGAGTTCAAGTATGACAGTGCGACCGCTTGCGGATTGCCATTGTACTTGTATTCTTATAAATTGGTCGGTTCTACGACAGCTGGCATCAGAGCAAGATTCAACGTTAATTGTCACAAGTGTATTTAAAACAAAAAGTTTTGTTTTCAAAAACCCTTCTCTAGCAACTAAAAGTTATATAATAGGTATTTGAAATCTAAAGTGTGCCAATGATCACTTTCCTTATGCCCAAATTAAGGACTATTAGGTGGCTATTTAAGTACTAACATGGGGTTTTACTTCGTCGTCCATACTGGCGTGCTATAGTATGGATGCCATTCACTTGAGTGGTAATGTAT
Source organism: Miscanthus lutarioriparius (assembly GCA_904845875.1). Classification (NCBI taxonomy): domain Eukaryota; kingdom Viridiplantae; phylum Streptophyta; class Magnoliopsida; order Poales; family Poaceae; genus Miscanthus; species Miscanthus lutarioriparius. The sequence goes on along the minus strand of CAJGYO010000003.1, from coordinate 78,379,291 downwards.
GGATCAAATGCCTCACGCCAAGGTAAGATGATGAGTGTATGACCGCTTGAGATGTGAGCGTGCGGTCGGGGAGAGTAGCTTTGAGTACGGCTATGTATGCATGCTTGCATGTGTATATGGTACGTATTTAATTGTGGGTTTAAATTATTGTCGGGTAGATTGATCTGAAGTATATGTATGGGTATACATATATGGAAGTATTTACAATTACATTACGCATATTTCATTATGGGTTTAGGGATGAGATGAAATTTTATGCGGTACACTAACAACGTAAACGTGTAGCTCGACTAGTTACGCTATTTATGAGAGAACGTATGTATGCCACCGTGTCTCTTGCTAGAAACAAATTTTTCCTAAGTTTGTGAGGACGACGGAACGAGCATGCATCATGATAATTACCATGCACATAATTAAATTGTTCCTCCCTTATAAAATTCTTACTCGGTTATGTAACTCTTATCCATCATGGTCTTGTCTCACCTAGTGGTACATGTTAATGGTGCAGATGGCACGCACAAAAGCATGACCCTTTCTTCGCAAGTCCACGGAGGCAGAGCTCCCCCGCCGCCGTCGGCTTGCTCGCACGTGCGGAAATCAACGTCACACGTTTCTTGGAGAGTTTGGGATGCCTACACTCTTGTGGAGAGTGCTCACCACGTAGGCTATCCCGATGGAATGGAACCCGCTACTTACGGGCGAATGAGCAGTTGGGAGAAGGTCTCTTAATTCTTTGTGGAGGCCGTTGTTCGTCCCGAGGTGATGATTACGAGTGGGCGGTGGTGTTATGAGTCAACTGGCGGGACTCATCAAGAAGCAGTGGTGGCGAGGCAGCCTTTGGGATCCTGAGGGATATCATGGATCATTTTCCTCAGGAGCTGGTAGCCACCTTGGCTGGAGTCTTTCTGAGAGGTAACCCTTCCACTGACTCATGGCAGCAGGCAAGAGGAAGATCTTTGGAGATTGGTGCAGCAGAAGGGTAGAACAGTGATAACCCTTCCATGAGCGCCATGTTCGCAGTGATGAGAGTGTTAGATGGAGTGGAAGGTAGCCTCAGACGTGTGTCTGGTGCTCTTGGTCATGCCCGCGAGGATCGACGACAGCTTCAGAGGGAGCACGACGCCGAGATTGAGAGGCTCACTGAAGAGATGACTCGGTTAACTCACCAGCGAAATGCAGCGTGGTCCAGGGAAGATGTCCTAAGAGCTCGACAGTTTGAGCTGGGACAGCAGCTGGCCAATGCGGAAGAATACAACGATAATCTGCATGAAGAGGTTCATCTACTGAACAATCAGCTCCACCCTTATGTCCCACCTGGAGCCACAGAGATGGATCTAGAAGGGGACGAGGATGAAGAAGAAGAAGTAGAGCCTGAAGAAGAAGTGGAGCCTGAGGGAGATGATCCTATGTCTGACCTCGATAGTGATCATGATGAAGATTAGATCGCTTAGCACTTAGTGGAAGGGCTAATGTATCACCTTTATCCATGTGATGGATCTGTAGTTCGAATTTAATTTAGGAAATCCGACTATCATGTAATATTGTGAATCGCACGACTATTGCACGTTTGGTTGAACATCAATGTTATTCCAGTCCTTTGTTGGTGATCACGATTTAAATTTGCATGCGTTATGAGCGCAATAAGTGGTCAAATTGGTGATGTCATGTTGCGAGAATGAATTATTATGCCTCTGTTTTATTGTGATTTTGAGAATTTTTCAAAGTAATTTCAGTTTGGCATGAGTACATAATTCCTCGCAATCTCTTGACCTCAACCAATAATCACTTATTATTGCAACTTCATGAGATGACGCGCACCGTCTTTGGAGCTAATAGCGATCCACGATGGCAATGGTGATGACTTACCACCACCACCGCCGCCAAATACGCTTTCGGGAGTTCTTTGCTCAGTTCTTGGGGAGCCAGAGGACAATGGAAGAAGCTTTGCGCCTTATCGCACAAAACACTACTCGTGGCCACCCACAGCAACCAGGGGCTGAGCCAAATCAGCACAGTACATTCAAGGAGTTTCTGGACACAAAGCCTCCGATCTTCAAGGTGGCTGAGGAACCACTGCAGGCCGATGAATGGTTGAATACCATTGAGCAGAAATTCCGTCTGTTGAGGGTCACGGAGCATCTGAAAGCAGAGTATGCTTCTCATCAATTGCAAGGACCAGCAGGGATCTGGTGGACACATTTCCTGTCATCCTTGCCTGCTAATGCGCGAGTGACCTGGGAACAGTTTAAGCTGGCTTTTAGAGGACACCATATTCCTCCGGGCCTAATGCGCATGAAAGCAGCCGAATTTATGAGGCTCACTCAAGGGACAAAGTCACTCACAGAGTATATGCACGCATTCAACAACTTTTTCAGATATGCTCCAGGTTTCGTGGATACCGAGGAGAAAAAGATAGAGAGTTTCAAGCGAGGTTTGGGTACCAAACTGATGAAGACTATGGCAAATTCTCGATGTGCCATGTACAATGAGTTTATTAGCGATGCCTTGACCCAAGAAAACCACAACAACATGCATGCAGTTGCTAAAGGTCGCAAGAGGGCATATGAGGCCGGTGCATCCGGATCTTTCCAGTCAAAAGCGCCTATCACAGCTAGGCCACAATTCCGTCCACTGCACCCAAGTTTAGGCCTCCACCACCGAAAAGCTCGAATAACGAAGCCATAGAAACCATTAGTAAAGGCGTTCACTATTGCCTTACCAAAAGGAAATGGCAATTAGGACAGCTCCACGGATTGTAAGTAATCAACCATGTTTCAAGCTGCAACCAAGCTGGATCATTGGTCCAAGGAATGCCCCCCCCCAAGAGGAATAGCAACCAGAATCGAGAACAATCGAGGCGGTGAATGCGGAGGCACGTCGGGGACAAGTGCATTATACATTGTGGAGGAAGTGCCCGACGGAGAAGTTGTCACGGCTGGTATGTTTCTCATCAACAAGCATCCCACTGTTGTTTTATTTGATTCAGGAGCTTCTCATTCATTTATGAGTCAAGCATTTGCATCTAGACATGATCAAGAAATAATAGAAGTAAGCAAAGGGGGTTTTAACATAAGTTCAGCAGGGGGAACTATTACTACCAAAAAGATAGTCAAAAATGTACTCATCTCGATACAAGGGAGGGAGTACACAACAGATTTGATAATATTGCCGGGGTTGTCGATAAGTGTAATCTTAGGCATGAATTGGATGAAGTATCATGGTGCTCTTATTGACACTAGCACCCGCACTATTATGTTGAGAGAACCCACGGGAGGGAATGCTTTTCTAGTCCCACTCTCCCGCGATTTCGAACCCCAACATTTAGCCTGTGCTATCCAAACCACCACAATATGTGATATCCCCGTGGTTTGTGAGTTTCCGGATGTATTTCCAGAGGAATTACAGGTCTACCACACGGATAGGGACGTGGAATTTAAGATCAAATTAGTGCGTGTACGCACCCATATCCGAAGGCCCTATAGAATGCCACCCAATGAGTTAGCGGAACTTAAGGTTCAATTGCAAGATCTATTGGACAAGGGTCTTATCCAACCCAGCTCATCTCCATGGGGATGTCCAGCATTGTTTGTGAAAAAGAAGGATAAGTCAATGAGAATTTGTGTAGATTACAGACCACTCAATGCTGTGACCATCAAGAACAAATATCCATTACCCCGCATCGACATCTTGTTCGATCAGCTAGCGAAGGCAAGGGTATTCTCCAAAATTGACTTAAGATCAGGCTACCATCGGATAAAGATCGAATCGGAGGATATACCTAAAAGCGCTTTCTCTACTAGGTACGGCTTATACGAGTATTTGGTTATGTCTTTCGGACTAACAAATGCTCCAACCTATTTCATGTACCTGATGAACTCGGTATTCATGCCCGAACTTGACAAGTTCATGGTCGTGTTTATCGATGACATATTGATTTATTCAGAAAATGAGTCAGATCATGAAGAGCATCTGAGGATTGTCCTATCAGCATCGAGGGAGCATAAGCTATATGCCAAGTTTAGCAAATGTGAATTTTGGATGAGCAAAGTACCTTTCTTAGGTCACATTTTATCAAGAGATGGAATCTCAAGAGACCCATCAAAGTACAAGAGGTCATGGATTGGAAAGCCCCAACTTCGGTTCATGAAGTTCGGAGTTTTCTAGGGTTAGCAGGATACTATCGTCGGTTTATTCCAGATTTCTCAAAGATAGCTAAGCCTATGACCAGACTACTTCGAGAAAGATGAGAAGTACAAATGGACACCGAGAATGTGAAACAACTTTTCACACCCTCGAACTTTGTTGACTACAAAGACTGTGTTAGCACAACCGGACATTGAAAAGCCTTTTGATGTATTTTGTGATGCATCGAGAATAGGTTTGGGATGTGTGCTTATGCAAGAAGGAGAGTAATTGCATATGCCTCTCGGCAATTGAGAAAACATGAAGTCAACTACCCTACACATGATTTGGAACTTGCGGCCGTTGTTCATGCATTAAAGATATGGAGACATTACTTGTTGGGCAATGTCTCATCACATCTATCGACAACAAAAGTCTCAAGTATATCTTTACCCAGCCAGAACTGAACATGAGACAACGAAGATGGTTAGAATTGATTAAGGACTATAATTTAGAAGTGCATTACCATCCGGGTAAAGCAAATGTAGTAGCCGATGCACTTAGTCGGAAGTCCCATTGCAACACTGTGGAAGCATTGCTGGAAGATGGATTCAAATTGTTACATCCTGCTGTACTACACAATATCACAATTAGTTGTTCACTTGAGGGCAAAATCATAGAGCTACAGCAGACAGATGTGGGAATAAGTCACATCAAGAGAAAAATGCAAGAACAAGAAACCAAACATTTTAGATTGGATGAAAGAGGTGTATTATGGTTTGAGGACCGACTAGTGGTACCAAAAGACCGTGAGCTAAGGAATCAAATTTTAGAAGAAGCTCACTCATCCAAATTGTCTATCCATCCAGGTAGTAGTAAAATGTATCAAGATTTAAGAACCCATTTTTGGTGGACTAAGATGAAGAAAGAGATCGCAGCCTATGTTGCTAGGTGTGATAACTGTAGTAGAGTAAAAGCCGTCCATATGAAAACTGCTGGATTACTTCAGCCATTGCCTATTCCAGGATGGAAATGGGAGGAAATCAGCATGGACTTTATCACAGGCCTTCCAACGACGCCACAAGGTCACGATTCAATATGGGTTATTGTTGATCGTCTCACCAAGTCAGCACATTTTGTACCAGTTCACACAACATATCACGTGGGGAAATACTCTAAGATATATGTTTCCCAGGTCGTGAGACTGCATGGAGTACCCAGGACCATAATCTCAGATCGAGGACCACAGTTCATAGCTTGTTTCTGGGAGCACTTACACCAGGCTTTGGGAACCAAGCTAATCAGAAGTTCAGCTTATCATCCGCAAACTTCAGGATAGACAGAGCGAGTGAACCAAATCCTAGAAGATTTACTTAGAGCTTGTGTTATATCTTCAAAAGGTTCATGGGAGAAATGGTTACCTTTAGCTGAATTCTCCTATAACAACAGTTATCAAGCGAGTATCAAAATGGCTCCATTTGAAGCCTTGTATGGCAGAAAGTGCAGAACTCCATTGAATTGGATTGAGCCCGGTGAAAGGAGGTACTTTGGTATTGATTTTGTCAATGAAGCCGAAGAGCAAGTACGTATCATCCAACAACATATGAAGGCAGCTCAATCAAGACAGAAGAGTTATGCCGACAGAAGAAGAAGACCACTAACTTTCGAAGTGGGTGACTATATATACTTGAGAGTATCACCCATGAAAGGTGTGAAAAGATTTGGGATGAAAAAGAAGCTTTCACCAAGATATGTAGGGCCATACAAAATTTTGGAACGAAAAGGGAAGGTTGCGTATAAGTTGCATAACTTGACTTGCATAACATGAGCATGGGCATCAAGCATTCATAAATCATCATTTACAATTGAAACAATTGATGGAAACCTATGAAACATTGCTTGTTATCTCGTGTTTCTTGAAACATATGCAACGTTTGCTTGTTATTGCAGGTTTCTTAGTACATATGCAAATGATCATGACTGTGAACATGTACTTGGTAGATTTGAGTCACCAAAATATTTTGGCAATGCTTAGGTTCACAAATGGAACATGGATCATGAATGTCATTTTCCATGGTCAAGTCTTTAAGGCATATTTCATGTGATTACTTTAAATAGCTCTATGAGTGACTACTACATGAAATGCTTAAATGACCTTGCAAATTGCTTAAACATGCTTAGAGTATCATCATGAACAACTTTGGTATTTAGGGCTAGGGCTAGTTTGGTCATTAAGCCATGCTTTGATGTGTTTCATCATTTAAAAGTGACATGTTTGACTAAAGTGGAACTAGGTGCTAGAGACCTTGCATGGAGGAGTTCACTAAAGCAATGTTGTAGTGTTTGACATAAGGAACAACTTTGATTTTTGGGTCTTTGGCTGATTCAGCTCCTAACATGTGTGAAATTGGATCACAAAAATCAGGAAAAATAACAAGTTCAACACTTAGCAAATTTTTGCTAAGTCATGAACCTTGACTGACTGACAGCCGACCTTTGGTACGATGTAACTCGGTGTTGATGGCGAATTAGCATGAGGTTATTGAACGATAGTTGGAGCTGGTACTTCGGGCTACAAAAATCATGTAGATTGTTTTCGCTTAGGAGCTACGGATTTGCAGTTAAACGACCGTGAAAACTCATCGTCAGGCCGGCTTCGCTTAACTGATTGAGCTGAATCGGCCGATCGATTCAGTCGTCAGTGGCCGACCGGCGTCAGGACAGAGCCGCCGCGTGTCCGCGGCGTTGGCCGTGGTCGCCGCCGCTCTGATCCGCCGGGCAGCGCTAGGCCTGAGCAGGCCATTATCACCCCGCGTGCGCCCGCTCCATTTCTCACTCACTCCCGCCCGCTCTCTCCCTCTCCAGCGCCCTCCTTTGCTCTCGCCGCGGCACCAGGCAACGCCGCTTAGCACAGCACCGCCTCCGCCATCGCCTTGTGCGCGCTACACTGCACCACCGCCATCTCCATCTCGCCATTCGTTGCGCCTCATCCACCACCACCGCCTCGGCATGTTGACTGCTTCAGTTGCGCCTTGGTGAGGGCGTATTTCCGTTTTTCCCCTCTCGTCGGAACCTCGGCCGCCATTGCCGCCTCCACGGAAAGCTCGCCACAGCTCGGCTCGTAGGCGCTTTTCCTTCGGTTTTGAGCGTTAGCGTTTGGTTAGGACATGTATTAGCCAGTGCTAGGACGTTACCTTCATTAGTTGCTCTGCCGGCGTGGAACGTGACAACCCGCGCCGCCGTGCTCTCACCACAGCGCCACCGTACTATGGCCATGCTTCGTCGGAGCTTCACGAGCCGCGTAGGTCGTCTAGATAGGTTCGCTCGGTCACCTAGATGCTGTTGCGCGCCTCTCCTGGCTTTGCCATGGCCGGTGATGACTGGCGCACCACTGAGCACCTCCGCCGTGCCGCCATCACCGGTGACGGGCATGCTCCGCTCACCCTCTACTGCCGTCACCTAGGTTGTTCGACGCGCGCTGCTCCGTAGATCACCGTGCGAAGACGTCACCGCCGGCAACCTCGCCGTCGGCGAGCTCTGGCCGCGCCAGCAGCGTACAACGCCGCCTGCCCTGCTTCGAGTCGATGACATGTGGGGTCCCCTGACCACCGGGTCCCACCGGTCAGCGACTCCGTGTTTGAAGGCTAACTCATTTGATTCCAGTTTTTGATTTCTTTTGTGATTTTCATATCTCCAGTTTGGTAGCTCCTAAATTTATGAAATAAATTTTGTAGTGTTCACTAGGAAGTGTAGTATTTAGTAAAAATATATTCTGAACATATACAGTAGAAATTTTGGGATTTTTAAATAGAGATTTGAAATGTGTTTTTGAATGCATTTAAATTTGTTTATTTTATATCTAGAGTTCCTGTGCTCCAAAAATTATGAAATTTTTGTGGTAAGCTAGTCTTAGCATATGTGAGCTCTGGTAAAAATTTGAGGACCAGTGCATGGGTAGATTTATAGTTATAGATTTTTCTTTTATGGATAGTCAATCCTTGCATGAATTTTTATAAATTATTTATGAGTCCAAAATTCATGAAATTTGTTGGAGGTAATCCTAGTACAATATGGATGTTAAGAAAAATAGGAAATCTGTTGCTTGACACTTTTCAATAGGATTTTCCATTTATGCTATTTCAAGCCTTGCTTCCTTGTCATTTTTGTATAGGATGTTCTACTTGGTAAAATGACATGAAATTTTTATAGTAGTCCTTTGATAGCATTAGTAAGGCACTGTAAATTTTTGAGAATTTATTAAGCACATCTGATATATATTTATTATTTAACCTAGATATATAAATAAAATAATAAAGGCAATTAAATGAATAGTTTGGGCTTCACCATTATATGATCTTAAATGTATTTGGTATGCTTAAACTGTTGGTAGATTCTATGTGGTCAAATTTTGAATGATTACATGAAGTAGAAGTATCGTTACTTTATATTGCATATTAAATAGTTTCCGGACTGATTCTAGAGTTCGATGAGTTGCATGTTGAGACTGATGTGTACTGTAAAGATGGTTAATAACAAAGTTGTAGAGAATTTGATAAGCTTTCCAGAAAGTCCAGGATCACTGTTTTTGGATTAGTAGAACTCCAGTTATGAGTGAAACAAGTAGGTACTATTTGTGGCATGGTCGATGCATTATAGGAGTAATTAAGTAATAATCGAGAAGAGATATGCACCTACTCAATAAATATGATGCACTTGTTAACATTTATGCATTCGTAATACTTATGCCATACTCATGCATCTAGGATCAGAGGAAGAGATCACATTGCTGGAATTCGAAGAAGCAGAGGAAGGGAACCAGCAGGAGGATCACAAGCATTGCTGCTCGAAGGCGTGGAGCGAGAACCACGAAGAGCTTAGGAGTGTCGACCACCGCCCTACTTCCTTCTCATGAGGCAAGCCCCGGAGCATTATAAGCCTCCCAGTAATTTACAAATGTTTACTTACGTATTTATGATTGATGCATTAGGTTATAAGAGTTGAATGAAACCACTTGATGCATGTACATTCCTTGTCCAAATATTACACCTTTAACCGGTATAGGTCCAGGATCGAATAAATGCTTAGCCATGCTTAGACCGGTAGAAGTCGGGTGATATCCTGTCACCTACGAGATATAGGTGGATACCAAAGCACAGTTGGCTATATCTACCATCGTGGAACAGAACCATGAGGTAAAAGTAAATCGAGACCGGACGGGAGGTCGCTAGAGAAGCAACAAGACATGGAGGTCTTGGGTGTGGATCTATCCCCGTCTATGTCGATCAAGGACCGTACCATTGTTGGAACTTCTGACAAGATTGAACGCATGCCTCTCACTTAGCTGGCCGGATAACTCATTCCGACCGCGAAGCCGAGTAATTCTTCTCAGGCCGGGAATCGTTCTGTTGTGCGCTCCTTTCGGGGAACGATCAGACTGAGCCCAAGGGCAGGTTTGGCCTGAGCATCCTGGCATCTGGTGTTCCAGATTGTGCGGCGCAGTATGGACCCACGAAATGTGTACTGGAGTTGTACCAAAGGTGACCTAAGGCTATCGTGGTGGTAGAGACTGGGTTTGTGTTAGGAATAAATTTCGGTGGTTAAAATCGATTGAATCGCCGTCTCTCCGGATAGTGAGAAACTTGACTAGCTCCAACATCGTAGTAAGCTGTGTTATGGAACATGATGGTTCGGATGAAAATGGAATTACAATACCGCTATGGTTACTATTGTATGCTTCTAAATGATATACCACATGTTTGGCACCGGATAGTTGCTAATCTAGAAATGGATAGTTATAATTAACTTGATAAAGGAAATCATAATTGTACAACGGATCGTTGCCTTTTACGCAAAATGTTGTCAAGCTACGCCCACTTATACTCTGACCTTGCATAATCCTTGGAGTCATTTTATTTCGGTTCATGATGGGAAAGTCTAGTGAGTACCTTCTCGTACTCGGGGTTTATTTTCCCATTGTTGCGAGATGGCACTTTGTGTATCATGGTTATTGCAAGAGTTGCTTCTATCCCTTGTGGATGAGGAGTAAGCCTTGGGCAGGCTTCTTTAGTAATTCCTATCCTTGCTTTTGTGGACCGTGATCTAGCTTGGCACTGTATCAAACTATGTTGGAAACTTTATCTTGAACTTATTTGCTTCCGCTTTATTTATCAAACTCGGTTTATAATAACTTTTATTCAGACTCGATGATGAAAGGTATCTGTGAACTTTATGTAATATGTGGCATGTATGTTGAATCATATACGATCTTGGTTGTTGTAAATCGTTTATCGAGACCCGTCGTGGTACTCGACGGACTACCGAGTTTATATGGGTTCAAGTATATGCGGTCACGACCGCATTGATTGCCATTGTACTTGTATTCTTATAAATTGGTCGGTTCTGCGACACTAAATGCATGCTTAACATCAACAGTAGTTTAGATACATAGCCAGTTTTAACAGTCATCTCCAATAAAAGCACAAAGGTGAGATGATATATAGAATGACCATGCCCATGGTCCTATTCCTCATCCACTGTAGGAGCAAAGCAGTGCTTATAGTAGCCGTGGTACATCACATTATCTACAACAATAGGGAAATAAACCCTGAGTACGAGAAGGTACTCAGCTAGACTTAACTGTCATAAACAAAAAATAAGAGACACCAAGGATCATGCAAGGCTTATAAGTGGAGCTGGTTGACATCCTTTGCCTACAAGCCAATATTTATCTAGTATCTTTTAACTTTTGAATCACAAGTTTATTATTCCTATTCCATTCTAGATTAGCATCTATCCTATGCCAAACATGTGGTGTACCATTAAATCATCACAATAGTAACCATATCAAGTTGAGCATTTTCATAACCCACATAACCAACACTTTCATCAATTACTACGATGAAGGGGGCTCATGTCAAGTTCTGACTATCCGGAAGAGACAACGATTCGAATCGATTCCTACCAAGCTGGGGAATTATTCCTAACACACACCCATACTTCCCCCATTAGGGTCGCATCGGGTCACCTTTGGTACAACTCAGGTCCAATTCATGGGTAAGACTAGCGCCGCACCCTCAAAGATACTACCAATCAGCCAGGAGGCTCGAGACTCGAACCCGCCCTTCGACTCATGCCATTGGCTCTCCGCACATCCTTACTACCTCTAGGGTGCGCACTTTAACTGCTCGTGTCCCTGTCCTAAGTTGAGCTACTCGGCTTCACAGTCGAAATGACTTATCCGGCCAACTATGTGAGAGGCATGCGTTTGTGGGGGTATTAACCCCTATACCCTTACAGCTAGGTTTGGGCTGTCCCCGAGCACCATGTATTTTGTTGAGACACGTCGTTTGATATTCTTCGGCTAACACGATCTATCTTCATGTCATATCCAACTGGTTGAAACATTGACCAAGCAAATATGCCAGTATTCTAGTCAGCACAGAGAGCAGTAGACCATGGTTACAGCCGAAAATTCTGGTTGTCCAAAGAATGCATGGTGCTCTAAAGAAAAAAGAAAAAGATTTCTTTCCTGATCAAGTGTGCCCACTTGTATTTCTAAAAATAAATGTAAGTGGCCCCTATACAGGAATAGTCATGGCCAACAGTCAGAGCGTAGAGGTCGAATAAAATAAGCACATTCACCGCAAGGTGAAGTGTGCCCACTTAGTCCCCGAGCCTGGTAGTAGGTGACGTAGGCACGTGGTGCCAGGGTCTAAAAAAGTCTTGTTAATTAGATACAGCATGCACCATCAGGTGCATCGTACCGATGTAGTCCCCGAGCTTGCTGGAAGGAGAGGTATGAGCCTTGTAGCAAGGTCTAAAGGAGAAAAAATATCCCAACTGTATGCGAGTCGCCAGTCGCATGTAGTCGAGACGCGAAGTCCCCGAGCTATGGTCGGAGAGTGGTCGAGGCAGTCCCCGAGCATAGGTCCAGGAGCGAGCGACAAAGTCCCCGAGCTGTGGTCAAAGAGTAATCAAGGCAGTCCCCGAGCACAAGTCGAGGAGTGAGCGACGAAGTCCCCGAGCTGTGGTCACAGAGTGGTAGAGGCAGTCCCTGAGCACAGGTCGAGGAGCGAGCGACGAAGTCCCCGAGCTGTGGTCAGAGAGTGGTCGAGGCAGTCCCCGAGCACAAGTCAAGGAGCGAGCGACGAAGTCCCCGAGCTGTGGTCAGAGAGTGGTTATGGCAGTCCCTGAGCACAGGTTGAGGAGCGAGCAATGAAGTCCCCGAGCCATGGTCAGAGAGTGGTCGAGGCAGTCCTCGAGCACAAGTCAAGGAGCGAGCGATGAAGTCCCCGAGCTGTGGTCAAAGAGTGGTTGAGGCAGTCCCTAAGCACAGGTCGAGGAGCGAGCGATGAAGTCCCCGAGCTTGCTGGTAGGCGAGGTATCAGCCTTGTAGCAAGGTCTAAGTGAGAAAAAATAAATGCCTCTCAACTGTATGTGAGTACAAATCACATGTAGCCGAGGAGCGATGGATGACCTAGCTGGACTTGTCAACAAAATTAATTGGCGATATTAACCTGTGTGGAGGTGCGACACCACCCGTACAAGGAACGCCGTCAACAAGTCAGCTAGGAGCGCCATCATTTTCAAAGCCAACCGGCAAAGCCTGTGGTCTCGACCAGCCAGGCATCGGCGGGGCCATCTTCTTCAACTCGATCAATGCAGAGTCCCCGAGACCCGAGCACGATGTCAGGCCCAGCGAGCAGCAAGCGCCGCATGCCCAGACCATCCAATAGTGTAGGCTATAGCTGTAGAAGATGTAGTTGGGTTATTGTAAACTTGGACCTTTTCAGGCAAGCTTGTAATAACGTAACTGTATATCAACATAAGCTTGTTGGTTTTGTAAAAAACATGTTTAAGCTCAGATATCATGTTGATGTAACTAAGTTAGAACGTGTTGGCGTTCTGTTTAGTTGTATCGGTTTAGTCGACACGTCATCCTGAAAGGTTTGTACAGCCCTGGTTTGACTTGCGGTTGGGGTGCGAGGTGCGTAGCTTGTGCACACATAGAAACACACAAGTCAAACCAGAGAGCACCTGCCGATCACCCATAGCGTAGGGAGCGGATCCCATGCGCACGTTGGGGGGAACCGGAGACAGGGCCTGCTCTAAAAACCCGAGAAGGAATGGTGGTCGGTTTTAACTGGTAGAGTTAGAATAATGATAGACTTTGAAGTGACACATTAGAGTAGTCAGAGAAATCATAATAGCTTTATTGAAATAAATCAAAAGTACAAGAGGGGTACATATCTTAGTAGCTAAGCATAGAAATGCCTAAGCTTGTCGATGTGCCCCAACTGAGTGGATGATGACGTCCTGGGCCTCGAGCTCTGGGATCTCTAGGTGCTTGGCGTCAAGCATGGTCTCGGCCATGCGAATAGTGAGGTCGTGAGCCTCTGCTATTTTGAAGCTGTCATCCTCGTAGGTGTAAGCTGCGTATATGTTGCCCCTGAGAGTTAGAACCCCCTTCTCAGTAGGCATCTTGAGCACCAAATACCTGTAGTGAGGTATGGCCATGAACTTGGTGAGCGCTGGTCGGCCAAGGATAGCATGGTAGGTGCCTTCGAAGTCAGCGACCACGAAGTTGACGTAGTCGGTGCGGAAGTGGTCTGAGGTACCAAATTGCACAAGTAGCGTGATCTGCCCGAGAGGTGTGGAGCTCTGTCCAGGGAGAACACCCCAGAACTGTGCCTTGTATGGCTTAAGATCAGCCTGGGGTATCTTCAAGGCTGGCAAACTATTCTTGAATAGTTTATCGATGGAACTGCCGCTGTCAATCAGCACTCTATCGAACTGAACCTTGTTGATACAAAGATCGAGAACCAGAGGAAAATGCCCTGGCTCAGGTATTGCAGCCCATTGGTCCTTTCTGCTAAAGGAGATCTCGTGATGAGACCAAGGAGGGAGCCATGGATCGGCGATGAGGTTGTCGGCATTGGCCACGTTCAAGCAAGCGCGGGAGAGCAGCTTGCGCTCTCGTTTGGTCCCGATGGACACTTTGCCCCCAATGATGGTGTGGACGCGGTCGGTTGGCTTGACGTACTTGTGACGGGGATCTACGTCTTCATCATTGTTGTCCTCGCTATGCTGCTCCCCTACGTCATTAGGCTTGTCGGATTTATCCGGAGCCTATTGGCGTGAGTAGATGGATTTGAGAATACGGCAATTCTCCATGGTATGATTTGACTTGGGATGGAGCTGGTAGGGTCCTTTCAGTGCTTTGGCGTAGTCTTCTTCATAGTTGCGATGTCCGCCACCTTTTTTAACGATGTTGACTTCGCCGTCATCTTCCCGAGCACACTTGCCCCTGTAATCGTCATGGAGATTACGCCGCTGATTATGCTGGTCGTGGTGGTCGCGAAAATCATTGCGCTGGTTGTGGCGATCAAAATTATCGTTTCGACCACGGTTGCCACGGTAGTCGTCGTGGTGTGGGGGGTGGTCGGAACGTGGAACCGTTGCTGCTTCTTCGATGATTATCTTTTTAGCATCATCAGCGTCCGCATATTTTTTAGCAGTAGCTAGGAGCACTGTGACTGATTCAGGTCTTTTGCGGAGGAGCTTGTCCCTTAGGGCATCGTGGAAGCGGAGACCAGTGATGAAAGCTTAGATTGCCTCGTTGTCGGAGATTGACGGGACCTTGATGCGCATCTCCGAGAAGCGTCAGACATACTCGCGCAGTGGCTCATCTTTATGATCTCGAATCCGCTATAGATCATATTTGTTGCCGGGTTGTTCGCAAGTAGCAATGAAGTTGTCGATGAATGCTTGCTTGAGCTCTTGCCAAGAATCAAAGTAGTTTGCCGGCAAGCTGACCAGCCATTGGTGGCCTGCATGGCCGACGGTGACTAGGAAGTAATTAGACATGACGTGCTCATCAGCCATGGTTGATCTGCACACGGTTTCGTAGAGCATGACCCATAACTTGGGGTTTTCCTTGCCATCGTACTTCTGGAGCTTTTCGAGCTTGAAGTTTTTTGGCCATACGACTTGGCGAAGGTGAGGAGTAAACTGCTTCAAACCCGGAGGGCCGTGGGTAGTATCATATTCCATACGACGATAGCTTTCGTAGGATGCACGATCGTTGGCTCTTTGGTTGATACGATCGCGCAGATCGCGTTCTCTGAGGGACTGGCGGAGATCATTATTGCCATCACGACGATCCCCATTGCCGCCCTGGTTGACCCTACGACCGTGGTTATCACGGCGATTGTCGTGGTTTTCTCGTCGATTATCGTCCCGGTTGTAGCGGCGGTTGTCATCCCAACCACCATCATGACCACCGTTTCTGCCTTGACGGTTGTCTGGTGGGACGTTGTTGCGCGAGCCATGTTGGTTGGGTGGCTATGGGCAACTTGAATACGGACGACTGTGGCTTGATTCGACTAAGGCGGTCGGAGCCCGAGCTTGGTTCGCAATCTCATGGTGCGGGCCATAGCACCGTCCGTAGGCTTGCATATCATCACGAATTGCCTAGATTTCTGGGGTATTGGGCGTCGTTGCATTGTCACCATAGAAACAGCTACGTTGGCGCTTGGAGTCCACGAAGACCGCTTTTCCCTACCCTATCAAAGGCATTGTTGAGATCACGTGGTCGGAGCCTTGGCGCGTCGTGCCTCCACTTCTACCTCAAAGATCGGCTTGTCCGTGATTAAACCGGTCAATGTTGCGTGCTTCGCGTGCTAGCCTTTCTTGTTCTGTTTCACCAACTGTCGGGGGTTCATCATTACTAACGACATTGATTAAGTCTCCTCGCCTTGGTGGGAAGGATGGGAATCGTGGAAACCCCGGGGGGCGGTCTGGGATATCCAGATCATAATCAACTTCTTCATCATCGCGAAGCTGAAGCTCAGTGTGGATGGAGCCATTAGATTCGGTGCTGGACGAGGAGCTTGAGCCGCCCTCTTGAACTGTGTGGACCGATCCTTCTTGATACTCCTCAATCCGAACCATGTTGATGAAATGGCGTGGCTTTGGCCGAGGTCAATGTATATTGTACGCATAGTTGGAAGCAGTGTTTCGTAGGCCATAGGGCTGGGCCTAGTAATTCTCCATCAAGGCTTCGCACTCAGAGAGTCGGAGACCCGTTGTAGGGGTTGGTTGGTGACGAACGGAGCGCCCTTTAGGAGTAGACGTGACCACAAGATCCGTACCAAGTCGTGCAGGACGACTGGCCCGAGCTGGTCAGGTAGATCTATTGTGGATAGTGGCTACCTGCTCGGTAGGTTGATTTTGAATCGAATCTACCAGAGCTAGGGTTTCAGCAAGCTTGGTGCTGACCCAATCGATGGAGTCGAGCAGGTCGGTGTTGTCGATCTACCTCCCTTTGTAGCGAGGAAGCGAACGATGGGTTCTCGGTGTGGCTGAAGACGACGCTGGTGTGGCCAGAGCCATAGCCGATGCTGGTGAAGCAGCGGTCGATGTAGATTGGATCTGCGCCTCCTCCATGGTCATGGCGATGAAGTTGTCGGAGCCAGTGGTCTAGGTGATTTGGCCGATGGTGAACGTGAGGCCGTTTGGCGTAGCCATGGAGCCGGGGATGATGACCATCTTGTTCGTCTAGGGAGCAGTACGCACACCGCCTACCTGGCGCGCCACTATCGATGAAATATGGTCGGCAGTCTACCTAGGGGTATGCCCAAGGTAGTAGATTATCGGCAGACAAGTGCGCAGCTACGAACGAGATGGTGAGGCAAGACAGACACGAGGTTTTATCTAGGTTCGGCCACCGTGAGGGCTTAATACCTATGTCCTATGTCTGATTGTATTATTGTATGTCAATGAGATTGTGATGTTTTGAGAGGGGTCCCCTGCCCACCTTATATAGTATGGGGGCAGGGTTATAGATCTGAAAACTAATCCTAACCGGTTATAATTGCCATAGGTGGCCAGATAAGGATTCCTATTCTAACCGACCAGGATCTTGCTTGATCTCCATGTCTGCCTTGATTCCTTGCACAGGAATCCAACAAAATTTGGTTCACCAAATTTGGACACTCCTAGCTTGAGATATGAATTTTTGAAACAAGCATTCAAACCTGAAAACATAAATCAGAAATTCAAACCATCGCAAATTGACAACTGGGGCCCGAAGTCAGTGGGACCCGCATGTCAAACACATAGAAGCAGAGCACGGTGGTTGACCAGCAAAAGTTGGACATCGGTGAGGTTTTTGACGGTAGCATCTACACCGCTGCACTCTACACGTCGAGCCGCGTCGGTATATGTGCTCGGTTTGCCCAGAAGCTCACCAGAAGTAGCTCGTCGGCGGTAATGGCGGACGGCAGAGGTCACACAGTGGTATGCCAGTATGCTCTGGCCACCATACGCTTTGGTGAGGTGCTCTACAGCTTCGCAGTAACCTATCAGAGCTAACCTAGGTGGCTAGGGTTCCTGTGATGTGACGGTGAGCTTGGTCCGCGTGCATGGCTGCGCGGCGGCGCTCGGTGCATGACGGTGCTCTCATCGTTCCGACAAGATGGTGATGGGAGAGAGGTCTCCATCATGCCATTAACTAGACCTAGGGTTACCCTACCAAAGATGCGAGAGGATGGAGGGATATGGTTGACTAGCGCGACTGCGACGAGCTTCAGTGCCACGACGGCAATGGCGGCCGCGCGTAGAGCGGTGACCGATTTTGGCACCAACACATGGTGGTGTCATCCCAAGATTTTGCCTAAGCTACAAGACTCTAACGGCGTGCTGGACCAATGGAGAGGGAGGTGTGCGGGGCAGTGGAATGGCCGGGCCACAGTGAGCCACGAGCGTGGTGGCGCTCCGATGCTGGCGCGGTGGCGGTGAAGCAAAATGCGCCCTTACCCTGGCTCAACAAGAGGGGCTAGTGGGTCGGGTGGAAGAGGTGACAATGGCGGAGCTACAGGTGAGCTAGATTGGGCGGTGGTGCAGCAATGGCGGTGAGCGGGCACGGTGGAGCGACGACGATGGCGTGGCGACGCGGTGCTTCGCTTTGCTTAGGCGTGGGCGAGAGAGAGCGTGGTGCGAGCGTGAAATGAAGTGAGCAGTAGAGGCGCATGACTTATCCCTCTACACTGGCCTAACTAGCTAGGCCGGCGCCGGCATATGGTACATTGAAACTGTAAACAACAATAAGACTTAGAAATTTTTTTGCAAGTCCAAAACAGCATTTCTTGCTACTTGTGAGCTATTTTTAGCATGCTATGCACCGAATTAGGTCTTGACCCAAAAATAAAAGTTGTTACTCTAGCCAAGTACTACAACTTTGCATAAGGGTGCACAACCATGCAAACAATCTATGCTATAGTTCAACTTAGGTCAAACATACAACATGAAAATGAAAGCCTACACTATAACCATGACTTAGAGGCCAAATGGGTCCAACTCATGAGTACCAAAGTTATTCAATGTGACATTCTCAAAATGTTTAAGGTACTCCTAAGGTCCCACAAACATTTTATACATTGGTCACATGTAAATCCTAACATATGTAAAGCATTTAGCAACAAACACATGTGATATAAGCAATCCTAGAGATAAAATTTGAGATGCTCATGCTCATGAATGATCAATGATGCTTGTGCTCATGCAATGCCAATGCCAAATGCATGCATAACACCTAGGGTGTTACAGGGATGGCTGCCACTAGCAAGGATGTTGTGCCCTACTTGGGGTCTTCTTCTTGAATGTGATGGGTGTTGCTCGGCTGTCAAGGTTGAGCGATGATGGTGCTGCTCCCTTTGTGAGCCTATGTAGCACAGGTCTTCGACTCAAGCGAGGGCTCAGTGAAATCACCTAGGAGTTACCATCCTTAGGCCCAGGGGTGCCCTCCTTTTTGACTAGGGCCTGCCATGGGTTGGGTGATCGAGAGCATTTGGGCTCTGGCTCGAGGCCAACCGATCATTCAGAGGGCCACGCCCTTCTGAGGGCTGCGGTAGCAGGTCCTGGTCTTCTTGAGCCGGCCTTTTAGGGCCTACCTTCTGTGGGCATAGATCGGCGTGCAGGGAGCATGCTGAGCCTTGAACGGGGGCCCTCCTTGGGCCCACTACTCAGTGGCTCCCGACCCAACTCTAGGGAGTTGGTTAGTTTTGGGGGATGGTCCACCCGAGCACCCGTTGATCGGGCGGTCGGGTTGCTCCATCTAGGGAGCTGGCGCAGCCCCTGAGGCCATTGTGGGCCCTCCCTACCAGTGAGAATGCGGCTTCTAGGCACGTCCCTTCCACTGACGCCTTGCATAGGCGGTTGATGGCATCTAGACCGTTGTGCCTAGTGGAGTAGTTAAGGCATCCACCTCAGCACCATCCCACTTCATCTAGGAGTTGGGATGCCAGGGCCTCGTGGAGCAGATCTAGTGGAAGAGGAGCCATGGCACTTGGTGCGTGTAGATCCAGGCCGTTGATGGTAGCCGATGGGCCCAAGGGGAGCTGGATCCCCTCAGGTCTTACAAGGAGGCATGCGCAGAGTGGGAAGCATGTGTGGTGGAAAGTGGAGTGAGGACTTGACTCATTGTTAGTGGTTCCCCAACTTCGCCTTTCTACATGGTCGTCATTACACAACCACCCAGGGGCCTGCTACGAGGATTGAGGAGATGCCCGGTCGGTTCCCCAGGGTCCCTTGAGGCCATTGATGGCTGATCATAGGGCCTAGATTCGCTCAGAACGCATCGTCTGGGCTATAAAGGGGAGCCCTGAGGGACACGACGTCTTCAATCCCTTCCTCCGGCCCCTTCTTCTTCTTCTTAGATCCATCTTCTTAGGAAGCGATGGCGGCGATGAAGTGCGATGTTTCCCTCCGAGTGAGCCTGCCTTGGTCCGCCAGGCGATTGCTTCTTTGAGGGTGGAAGGACCCCTGCCAAGGGATGATGATGGCATGGCGTAGAGGCGGATGTAGAACTGCAGTGCCAAGCAGAGGACCAGGGCCTTCTGTGCTGCCAGTGGCCTAAGTGCCTATGGTCTTGCTCTGACTAGCTAGCGTCGGTGATCCCTCGGTGCCGGGGCTCGCCGAGTCCCTGTTTCGCTACCCTTCCTTGAAAAAGGGGAAGAATCCTGATGCTTTGGGCCACCGGGGTCTTTCTGTTTTATCAATGGAAGAGCCAGCGGCCCGAGGGCTCATTGGGCTTTCACGCCGGCAAGCTTGGTTGGGTTGAGCTAGCTCGGAGTGGTGGTCGGGCACCGTAGGGGGAGCCTCCTCCCTTGGCGTGTTCCCAAGCTACAGTGGGGCAGGGGGTCGGCTCCACCCTCACTATGCCTATCTGTGTGCCGTGGAAGCTCGGTCGGGAATCCCAGTCAACCTTCCATGGTCCCCACTGGTGGGGCACTAGTTCTGTAGCGGTTTTTGCTACCATATATTGTAATCGGGTCATTCCCAATTAATGAAATGAAATTACTTTCATTTGTAATCCCATTTGCTCTTGAGTCATGCTTAGAGGCTTTGTCCCTCGTTGGGATGGGCTATTACGATGATGGCCTCGATGGCCAAGATCGCTGCTCCCATGCTGCTAGCGGGTAAGTCCATGAGAACCCTAGGTTTACGGTCATCCCGTGTCCCGATCATGTCCCCTAGAGGGGAGATCCTCGGCTTCTCGACCGAGCCACTCGTATAGTTCCCGCACCTCTCTATCGGCGCTCAGGGGCTTGCTGCCTCCCTCGTTGGGTCACCATGAGCGGCTCTGAGTCAGTACTCAGACATCATTCATCCAGACGGTTGGGGCGCTTCTGGGCACCCTGGCTACAGCCATGTGGGCTCATCTCCCAAATATCCCTCACACTTTAGGTGCTTTGGGCAGCCTTGAAGCCTGGTGGGCCAGCCTTAGAACCCTAGCAATGCCCCTTCTAGGGGGCCCCTAGACCATCGTGCGACGGGGTGGCCTAATCCAATGAAGGACCTAGAGATAGGCAGGAACCTACAAAGAAAATGGAATGGACATAAGAGAAGGGGAAGATGACATAGCTAGTAACACGATGATCGAGGCTATTTCGTTAGCACCTTGCTGATCCCTTGCCCGGTCCTCTCACTCCATCCATCCTATCCTCACCTCACTCGGGGGCCTTCTGTAGTAGTTCTCCTTCAGGAAGGTCAGTAGGTGGTTAGTTTAGTCGATCCTCAGCTGTAGCCGAGCTTCTGCTAGGGTGGCTTGGGACAAAGGAGATAATTATAGAGACAAGCAAAGCAAAAGGGTCAGGAGGACGAGACCTATCTTAGTTTTTGTTGTTGGAGAGGTAGGCCAGTGAAGGAGGTTGGCGAGTGGGCCAAAGCTCGGGAGATGGCGCTTCTGGGCAAATGGCTCAGTGTTCACCTTCCCTCATGGGGAAAGGTTGAAACTCACCTCGATCGGGTCGACCCCTTCTGCCTTGGCTACTTCCTCCACCAGCGCCAGGAGCTTTGTCCACCTTGCCGATGCTCAGTTCGCCAAGCACCATAGCTGCCTTGGCTGCTTCCTCCACCAGTGCCCTTCCTGTGTCACGACCAGAGCCATCAGGATCATAGGGGGCGATGAGCATGGCCGCTTGGGCGACGTAGTCCTGCTCACAGTAGTAGGCTTGATCGAAGCTCCCCTTGACGGTGATGACTCCCTTTGGGCCAGGCATCTTGAGCTTTAGGTAGGTATAGTTGGGGATGGCCATGAACTTGATTAAGCACAGTCGACCAAGGAGGGTGTGGTAAACACCGAGGAAGTCAACCACCTTAAAGGTGAGTGGCTCCTTGCAGAAGTTGTCTGGCTGGCCGAAGGTGACATTGAGCCAGATACGCCCGAGGGGGATAGCTTCCTTTCCTAACATGATCCCATAGAATGGTGCCTTGCTGGGGCACAGGTTGCTGTGGGGGATGCCCATCTTATTAAGGGTGCTAGCGTAGAGTATGTTGAGGCCGCTGCCCCCATCCATCAGCACCTTGGTGAGACATGTGGTGCCCATGAGCAAGTAGCGCCCTGAATGAGGGACACTATCGGGGTGGTCTTCCTAGTCGAAGGTGATGACCATCTAGGACCATCTGAGCCATGTTAGAGTGGCGAGGGTGTGAACGATGTTCACCTCCTGTTCGGTGATGCGGCACTGTCGGCGGGATTCGTAGGCGTGTGTTAACGGTAGTTAACAACTATTATAAACCATCAACATAACATGTGTAAGGGCATGAAAGTAATCACCAACATAAACTTAGGGGTTTAAACTAACAAATTCCACGAGTCTTGGTGAATCTGTGTTTTCTGCAGGATTTATCCAGGATACCGTCAAGGTGGACCTATATGTTAGAATTAATCACGCTTATCCGTGGCATAAACAACACTAGAAGGATCTAGAAGACACTAGAGGACACCACACTATAGCGGAGGGTGAGAAGCCACCAGGTGGGACCGACCGGTCCCACTTGCAGGGTCCAGAATCTCACATGTTTCCCTATGGATATGATACTTGGAATACTTTCGGGTGAAAGGTACAGCGGTATTCGTGCGCTTGCGGATTTATCTGTGTGTGTTAATAAATACCAACAACGTGGGAGCCCCCAAAGATCATGAGGCAGCGCTCGGCCTCTAGGAACTCATTGTCTTCCTCCTAGGCACCTCCCGCCAGGTCATCGGCCTTTAGGGCAGGCCTCTAGGCCTTGCCCTATTGGCCTAGGGTGCCACAGATGTAGCCCTTCATGGTGGCATAGTCCTTGAGAGGTGCTTTGCCTGCCCCCTATGGAACGGGCAGGGGGCCTCGAGCGCCCTCTCGAAGTGTTATAGGCGTGCGCCTCGCCCACAGGGCTGAGGTCAGGCAGCACGGTCGGCCGTGGCCACCAACACCTCCCCACAGCACTTCCGGTCCTTATTCCTCCTATCATGGCATCACTGGGACAAGGCGGGGTCATTGTCGCCGTCACCTCCGCTGAAGTAACCGGCAGCCTTGGCCTTGCCACTGAAGTTAGCCTAGACCGCCTCCTTGCCGGTGGCATACTGGGTGGTAAAGTCTAGGAGCTCTAGTGTCATGCGTGGGGTCTCGTAGCCGAGCGCTTGGACGAGCGCCTCGTAGGTCCTGCGGTAGATGAAGGCATTGATGATGTTGGAGTCAGTGATGTTGGGGAGCTCATTGCGCTTCTTGGAGAAACGCTAGATGTACTCTTGGAGGAACTCATTGGGCCTCTACCTGTAGTTGCAGAGGTCCCACAAGTTACTGGGCTGACTGTACGTACCTTGGATGTGGCTGATGAAGGAGCGGAGATCACCCAGCAGCGGATGCTGCTAGGCTCGAGCTGCTCGAGCCAAGGTCTAGTCGAGCTTGACAGAAGCATAGGAAGGTACTGGATGGTGAAGTCATCGTCTGACCCCCCAGCCTTTATGGCGAGGCGGTAATCCTCTATCCAGTGATACAGGTTGGTCTTGACATCGTACTTGGAGATGTGCATCGATGGCCAAAAATGCCTAGGGTAGGGAGCCACCTAGATCACTGCCCCGAACACCGGGGGTAAAGTGATCTAGGGTGGTGCCCCCGACCCGCCACTCAGGGGTACCGGATAGCACCTGAGCGTGATGCCTGGCCTCGATGGTGTCACGGACGTTGTGGTCATCGCCGATCTGGTGGCACACGGGGGGACACTGAGGAGAAAGGTCCTACTTTTGCTCCTACCGAGGCTTGGCACCTAGGGTTCACGGCCGGTCAGAACCTGTTGGAGGTGTCGCCGCTGCTTCCCCCTGCCTGTGGAGTGGTCCTCGTTGAGAGTAGCCATCATCCGGGACAGCCGTGAGAGCGCGGCGTGTTGCTGGGATGCCGAGCTCTCAGCCTGCTGCTAAGGGCGACATGAAGGAGCCACTTTGGCTCATTCAGCCGCTCGTTGGTCTTTGGGTCCGACGTATCGGAGATGTCTTCTAGACGGCACGCGGCAGCCGCGATGTTATACGCCACGCGGGGGAAGCAAAAGCCGCTGGGAGCCCCATGCAGGCATTGTCGTCATCGTCGAGAGGGTGCGTGGCTTTTTGCAGCGCAAAGTCCTACCTTTGGTACTCGAGCTCTGCCTCTGTGGCCCCCAAGTCCACCTGCCGAGCTCCTGAGCGGTTTGCCTTCTCTTGAAGGTAGGCCGCGTGGCTGCAAGACTCTGGTCCGACGGTGTGAGCCCGGCGCCTCATCAGGTAGAACCTTGCTATCGATGTGGTAGCACATGTGGGAGGGGCATTGCAGTTGATGTTATCGGAGTCGTACTCTAAGTCGCTCCCTGAAAAGATCTCAAGGAAGGCACACAGCGATAGGACATCGGTCCCGTCACGCCGGAGAGGATGGTGCTTCATGGCGCCTCGCGACTGATGAGGTGCTCTAGCTCCATCTGGAAGGATGCTGCCACATTCTAGATCCCAAAAGGCAGGTCTAGAAGGTAGTACTAGAAGCGGTCGGGCGGTGGGAGCACCTCATTTGTGGCGATCTGGTGGTGGACATTGGCCAGCATGTAAAACATCTGGCAGCGGTCCGACATAGTGGGGTTCGGGCGATAATTGTGCCAGATTTGTCAGGCTAGGACCTTGAGATCTGCTCCCAGAAGTCCTATGGAGCAGGCAACGCTGGGGGATCGCTGCCCGCTAGCGCCGCCCCATAGAGCGAACAAAGCTCATCGTAGCAGTCGGTGACATAGGCTAGGCTCCCAAAGTTGAGGACCTAGCCCGGAGCGAAGGCACCGGTCATGACAGAGAACTCATCGAGGAAGCAGACACCGCCGTCTGGGGCAGCGCCGCATGCCTCGATGATGAGGCAGGTGGCTCTATCCACTGTAGAGCCAGAATCGCACTTGACGCTGCACCCTACCTGGCGCTCCAGCTATCGCAGGGTTAGAACCATGGCAAGCATGTTGTTCGAGTCGGTGTCAGAGTATGGGTCTTCGGTGGCTCGGGTGGACTCAAGAACACAAGAATCACAAAGAGGATACAATGGTTTATCCTGGTTCGGGTCAATTGATGCCCTATGTGTAGCATCTTATGATCCTTATACTCAAAAGCACCCAAAATTGGGGGGTTACAATAGGGTTGTAGAGAGATTTGATAGGGGGTTAGCTCGATGCTAATCCTAAGGTTGCCTCGCCGCCGGTGGAGCCTTCCCCTCGTCGGAGAGGAGGAAGACGATGGGATGCAGAGGAGGAGCTCTCGGTGCCCCTCCATGGGTTGCCTTGCTCTCGGTGCTGAGCAGAGGCCAAGGAATGGAATGGAATGATCTGTCTTCTGATGATCTCCCCCTAGTTCTGACCTTATCCCTTATATAACAAGATAGGTCAGGTACATGGTAGTCTGGGGCAACTAGTCTACGATCTACATGTGCTAGAGTCTAGGAGGGCCTTGCAGCGATGCGCTGTGGACCGTGGCGGTATCGTGGAGCCAAAGAAGCCTTGGGCGTTGTCCAGCTGCTCTATTCTGACACCCTACATGTTAGACTATGTTGGCTTGGACCAGCCTCCCTCGGGTGGACCTTCTGGAGTCTTCTTGGCGATGAAGGAGGTGAGCTCCAGGGGCTGATGCGTGGGCCTGGGAGCCCCCGAGCCCTTGGAGGCCATTGTGTAGCTTTGTCTTCTTGTGCCATGCCCTATGCGTGACCTTGCCAGGAAAGTGACCGGTAATGCCATGCCCAAGGGGTAGCGTTGGGGAGCCCCCAAGCCTCGGTAGCTTAGGGCTTGTCTTCTTATGCCTGGGCCTTGGCTGTTGTTGTTGGCGGGTAGGAGCCAAGGGTTGGATCAGAGCGCCAGCATAGATCAGGTGCCTCAGGGCTCGGACAAGCCCCCGAGCCCTAGGCGGAGGTCGCGGCGGAGTCAGGCTTAGTCGTGTTTCTTCTCAGATGGTGCACGCGATCGTACCCGATGGGTATAGCCCCTGAGACCTCGAGCGATCCTAGAGGTCAAAACTGTGGCCACGGCCTTTAGCAGAGGAGGCCTAAACATGGGTGCTAGCGGTCGAAACTATGGCTTAGCCACCACTGGACCTCTAGACTAAGAAGACCCTGAGGCGCCTGCCTCAGCTGCTCTCTTGCGGCCCTTTGCTGTCGCATGCAGATTGTTCTGGTTCTCTTGAGTCAAGGCATCACTGATGAACTCATTGTATATGGTGCACCTCGAGTTGGCCATAGTTTTTATTAGCTTAGTGCTCAGGCCTCTCTTGAAGCTTTCAATCTTCTTTTCTTCTGTATCAACAAAACCTAGGGCATAACGGGATAAATTGTTGAATGCATGCATGTACTCCGTAAGAGTCTTGGTCCCTTGTATGAGTCTCATGAACTCGGCTACTTTCATGCGCATTATCCTGAGGGGAATGTGATGTCCCCAAAAAGCTAACTTAAATTGCTCCCATGTGACCTATGAGTTGGTAGGTAGGGAGGATAGGAAATGGGTCCACCATATTCTAGCCAGTCCCTACAACTGATGGGACGCATATTCTGCCTTCTAATGTTCTGTGACCCTCAATAGATGGAACTTTTGCTCAATCATGTTTAGCCATTCATCCACTTGGAGTGGTTCTTCGGCCACCTTGAAGATAGGAGGCTTGGTGTCTAGGAAATCCTTGAAAGAGCTGTATTGATTCGGCTCAGGCCCCTATTGTTGCTGACGGGTGCGAGCTGTGTTCTGCGCAATGAGGCGTAGGGTTTCCTCCATAGTTCTCTGACTACCCAAGAACTGTGCGAAGAATTCATTCGTAGATAGTGGTGGCGGTGGTGGTAAGTCACCGTCATTGCCCTCTTGGCTATTGCCTGCTCTAGCGCGAGTGTGAGTCATCCGCTAAGTTGCAACAATAAGTGGTTATCGGATGATGTTAGGAGATTGCAGATGAATTGGATAATTATGCCAAACTAAAATTACAGGAGAGAATCTTAAATTCATACAATAAAATAGATGTATAATAATTCATTCTTGCAACATGACATCACTAATTTGATCACTTATCAGGCTTGTAGCACGTTAACATGCATGTCATAATCATCAGTAAAATGAAACTAGAATTTCATTAAAGTTCAACCCATCGTGAAACAACATGCAGAGTGCGAATATTACACGGAAGTCAATTCACGAATACCAAACTTCAAGCTACAAGTCCATTATATAAATAACAGGGATACATCTAGTGCTTTAACTAGTCACTAGGTGATTCTAATCTTTAGCTTGCTCGCTATCGAGGTCGGAGATAGGATCGTCCTTATCCTCAAGCTCCACTTCTTCTTCCTCCCAGCCGTCATCTTCAACTAACATCTCTGGATCTTCTTCTTCCTCATCAAGGATTGGGTGCAGTTGGTTGTTTAGAAAATGCACCTCATGCTGAAGATCAACTACTATGTTCTGGGTCTGTACAAGCTGTTGGCGCAAGTCCCCCTTGACACAGTCCTACTGTACGCTCAAGGCGTGGGTCCTGTCTCGTTCTTCTTCTGCCATAGCTGTACGATTGTTTGCTAGGATCCGCTGACGCGTAGCTATGAATGCCTTGGCATGGGCAGCCTCCAGCTACTCCCACAATCCTGCTAACATTGCCTAATCATCCGCTCTTACCTCTTGGGCAGCAGCTCTCTGTTGATCAACTTGCTCCCTTTGGATGTGAAGATTTCCCAAAACTACATAAGCTTGATCAGTTTTCCATCAAGCCTCGCTTGCTGCCTTTTGTGCTTGCACACACGCTTCTTTAGCTTATGCTGTGCAGCTTCTACTCTCATGAGCTTATCCATGCAAGTGGTATAGGACTCCTGCCAGAAGTCCCTGGTGTCCTGACGAGTATAGAACATCTTCATCACTACAAATATTGCGCTCATAGAGGGACTAGAATTGTCTGCCTGCTCATCTTGATCTCGGATCAATGCATTACTGTTGCGTTGTGCCCATACTATTATGGATGGATCCACCCGAGGAAATATACCGGCGGCACTACCGGTAAGCTCATCCCCGTGCTGCTGACAAATCTGAATCAGCACCTCAAAAGCCACTACTTGGGGGCAGCCTCCCAAGGAGTTCTTCCTTTGGATTCCGCCTTCCATTCCTGCCAAAAGGGTTCTTGGTACGAGCTGGTATGGTCAGTTGTACTTTATACTATGGTTGTCCCTCTAGGTATACTTCATTCTAGTAATAGAGGGGTGGTTCATAATACCCCGCATAATGCAAGACTCTCCAAAGTAGGGCAGGAGTTCCAAACATCAACAAGAAATTCTCACTTCTAGACAGTGCTGCCATATGTACCAACAACATGTGCAACTCTCGTGAGACAAAGTCATAATGGATAAGAGTTATATAACCATGTAAGAGATTTATAAGGGGACGAACAATGCAAGTATGTAATAATGATGATTTATCACAATGCATGCACGTTCCGTACGTTCTCACAAACTTAGGAAAATTAAAACTTCTACGGCATACGTGGTGGCATACATACGTTCTCTCATGTATAGCGTACTAGTCGGGCTACACGTTTCATTGTTAGTGTGCTTGCACAAGAATTTCATTTCAGCCCAACCCCACAATTATATATGCAGAATGTAAATCTAGGCTCTAGGTTGCAATCTAAATACTTCCATATATATATACCCATATATATATACTTCCATATCAAAGCCACCAGAAAGTAAATACATCCTATATATACATATAAATATGCATATACAGTTGTATCAAAGCTAACCCACAATTAAATACCTCCATATATATATATGAGACATATATATACTTTAGTATCAAAGCTAGCTCTCCTCATAGACCGCACGCTCACATCTTGCGGTCATACCACTATGGTGATGATTGGCATCTTACCTTGGGAGTAGAGGCATTTGATCCATATATTACCACTCAAGTGAATGGCATCCATATAATAACACGCCATATGGACGACAAAAATGAAAACCCCCCAAGTTAGTATTTAATTAGCCACCTGAAGTCCTTAATTGGGCATAAAGGACGTGATCACTGGCACACTTTAGATTCAAACTCTAGGTTTTAAAACATCTATATATATAGCTATTAGTTGCTAGAAACTGGTTTTTGAAAACAAAACCTTTGTTTTAAATACACATGTGGCAATTAATGTTGAATCATGCTCTGATGCCAGCTGTCGTAGAACCTACCAATTTATAAGAGCACAAGTACAATGGCAACCCGCAAGCGATCGCACTGTCATACTTGAGCCCATATAAACCTAGTAGTCCGTTGAGTACCACGACGGGTCTCGATTAACCATCAACATACAACCAAGATCGTACATGATTCAACATACATGTCACATGTTACATAAGGTTAATAAATACGGTTCCTTCATCAGAGTACGAATTAAGGTTATTACAAACCAAGTTCAATAAATAGTAGCGGAAGCAAATTAAAGTTTGAAGCTAACATTTGCCATCATAGTTTAGATACAGTGCCAACTCGTGATCACACTCCCACAAAAGTATGTAAGAAGGATTAATAATAGATGCCTGCCCAGGGCTCACTCCTCATCCACGGTGGGATAGAAGCAGTTCTTGCAATAGCGGTGATAAACTGTGCCATCAACAATAATAGGGATAAAACCCTAAGTACGAGAAGGTACTCAGCTAGACTTATCCGTCATAAACCAAAAATAAAGTGACTCCAAGGATTATGCAAGGCTTTATAAGTGGAGGTAGCTTGACAACATTTTGTATAAAAAGAAATTAACTCAGTTGTACAATTATAATTCGATCATCAAGTTAATTATAGCTATTCATCTCTAGATTAGCAACTAACCTGTGCCAAACATGTAGTATATCATTTAGTAACATACAATAGTAACCATAGCCGGTGTAGTAATTCCATGTTCATCTGAACCATCACATTCCATAACACAATTACTACGATGTTGGGGCTAGCCAAGTTTCTCACTGTCCGAGAGAGATGACGATTCGAATCAATTTTAACCAGCTAGGAATTTATTCCTAACACAAACCTAGGTAGACCAGAGCAACAGTCACCTTTGGTACAACTCAAGTCCACATTTCACGCGGTACGCCCAACGCCGTACAATCAGGGACAACCAGCTGCCAGGATGTTCAGGCCTGACCTACCCTTGGGCTCACGTCTAGCTCCCCACACATCCTTACTACCATCCAGAGTGCACACTTTTATAGAACGGGGCTCGTCCTAAGTTGAGCTACTCGACTTTGCGGTCGGAATGACTTATCCGGCCAGCTAAGTGATAGGCATGCGTTCAATATTGTCAGAAGTGCCAACAATGGTACAGTCCTTAATCAGCACAAACGGAATCACATGAGTCAACCTACACATAGACTCTGCCCGGCCTCCATTTACATTACTCCATGGTTCTTTTTCACGATAGCAAATATAGCCAATCGTGCTTCGGTATCCACCTATATCTCGCAGGTGACAGGAAATCACCCGACTTCTACCGGTTTAAGCATGGCTAAGCATAGATTCGATCCTAGACCTACACAGGGTTAAAGGTATATGTATCTGAACAAGATAGTTCCATGTATCAAGTGTTTCCAATCAACTCTTATAACCTAATGCATCAAACATAAAGGACTCAAGTAATATTTTGTAAACATGGGAGACTTAGAATGCTCCGGGGCTTGCCTTTGAGGAAACAGGTTGGCCGGTGATCCAGGCACTCAGGGAGATCTTCAAGAGTTTGCTCCTCTTCTCCTGGAGTAGCGGCCTAAGGCGTCTCCTGCTGATCCTCCTTTGCTCCCTTGTTGAACTCTAGGAGAGTTATTTCTTCAGATGATCCTATATGCATGAGCATAAAATAAGATATCACGAATGCATATATGATGACACGTATAATATGATATGATGTAATGAATGCATCCTCGTAAGTGTTTTCAACGGCATGGTATTAAAGTAATAACAAGTGCAACTTATTCTACTGAGTAGGTGCCTATCTCTTCTCTAATAACTAAACAAACACGTGTGTAAATCATTTTCTGGACCACAATAAAGCAGTCACTTGTTTTGACCATAACTATAGTTATATACATCAAAATAATATGGTTGTGGACATTATGGAAATCTTATGAAATTATCTACAACTTTATTTTAATACCCTTAATGTGATTAAGTAGTTATATAGGTCAAACAATTCAATTATTCAAATCTATCCAGAGAGCAAACATTTCTGACAACAGACTTCTAATAGCCATAATTCTTAAACTATAAGGCCTATGACTATGAAAATTTAACACAAGGTATATAAGTAAGTTATTTACAACTTTGTTATTAACAAGTTTTACAGAAAAGACCATTATCAACAAGAAATTATTAACTCAACCGAAACTATACATACATCCATCTAGTTGAATTATAAAGTAATAATTAACTAGTTGCAAACAACCAATTGCTTTTAAGCTTTACCAACAGATTACATGTATCACAAGCACCATAGAAAACATCATGGTTAAACATAGCTAACTTATTTATAACCATTTATTATTTTCCTTAAATAATAGGGTGATTTAAAGGATAAATAATTCTAGTGCTTAATAAATTCTGATAAAATTACAGTAGCCTATAAATGACCTCAATAGTCCACTGTATAAATTTCATGCCATTTGGATAAGTACAACTACCTCTACAAAAATAACAAGTTACATAGGCTGATTTTAGCAAAAATAGTTTAGCATAGTGAAAAGTGTCAACCAATAAATTTAATATTTTTATTACATTACTCCAAGCATAAGAACACTGTGTAAAAATTTACATGATCATATGTTATGTATTTTTACCTCAATTAATTTCACTAGAAACTAGCAATTAATTAGGATTAAATATGAAGACCATATTAAAAGTATGTTTACTGTAGGTTTAATATTTTTTCTAGCTAGAGCATGTCAACACAAGATCAGCAAAATCAGAATCACAATTTTATCACTTTTCTAGCTTAAGTTATACAATTTACAAGATAGAAACCATTTAAAAAGCATTTATCTAGATACATTTTATTCTCTAAGAAAAATACTAGAAACGGTGCATCTCATATTTTTATCAAATACTACACTTTAAGATAAAACTAACAAAATTTGGTTCACCAAAATTGGACACTCCTAGCATAAGATATGAATTTTTGAAACATGCATTCATATCTAGAAAATAAATCAGAAAATCAAATCTTATACACACCGACAGCCGGGGCCACGGTCAACGGGGACCCACCCGTCAGACACACAGAAGCAGAGCACGGCGCTGACCGGCGAGAACTCGCCGACGGTGAAGTCGCCGGTGGTAGCATCTTCACCACTGGACTCTACACGTCAAGCCGCGTTGACTGGTCGGCTTAGTTGGTCCAGTGGCTCGCCGAAGCAGGCCATGGCGGATGACGGAGGTCGGTGGCGGTATGCCAGCCATCTCTGGCTATGGCAAACTTAGGCGAGGACGACTACTTCATCTTGGTGACCTAGCGGATCTATGCGGCACAGGTGAGGGCTTAGGGTGGCCTCGGTGAGCTTGGTTGTGTGCATGGCCGTGCGACGGCGCACGGAGCACGACGGTGCTCATGCTGTTCCGGCTAAACGGCGGTGAAAGGCAAGTCTCCATCATGTCGGTAACTAGAACTAGGGTTACTCGACCTAAGGCGGGCGATAAAGGAGGGAGGCGGTGAACCAACTCGACGGCGGTGAGCTCGAGTGCCACGACAGCCATGGTGGGCACACGCGAGGCGGCGACTCGTTTCGGCGCCATCAAGCGGTAGAGTCATCCCTAACTCCGACCTAATCTGCTAGACCCTAGCATGGTGCTGTACCAAAGCAAACGAAGGCAAGCGAGGCTACAGAACGATAGAGCCACGGTGAGCCATGAGCACGGCGACGCTCCGGTGATGGCGGCGGCCGCGGCGAAGCGAAATGTCGCACTACCTGGGCTCAATAGGTGGTGCTGGTGGCTCAAGGATGTAGATGTGATGGCGTAGCAGCTATGGCCGAGATGAATCGACCGATGGAGCTACGTCGGTGGTGAGCTGCTGTGGCAGAGCTGTGGTGGTGCTCGGCGAGCGCGGCGTAGCGCTGTGGTGAGGCAGAACGAGTAGGAGGGAGTGAGAGCGGGCGAGGGGATGGAGTGGAGGGTGCGTGGTGTTAAAGGGTGCGCGTTGGCCAGACCGGCCGGGCCAACGCTGGCGTATGGCCGCCACGCGGCAGCCGCGGCTTATGGCCAGTCAGCCACTGCCGGGCGCGCGGGCGCGGTTCAGGCGCAACCCTTGTCGACTGACAGCGTGAATTGGTGATCCAATTACTCCTAATCTGTTGCAAATTAGCAAAAACTTCCTTAATGAAAGTTGTAGAGCTACATGAGATCTCCAACTTTGCTTTAAGAGCCATCATCTAATTCTCACTGGTTAACAAACTACATTGCTCCAAAGTGAGGTACATCAAAACTGTAAACAACCCTAAGACTTAGAAAAAATTTGTAAGTCCAAAACAACATTTTGTTGATACTTGTGAGCTATTTTTGAGCATGCTATGCACTGAATTAGACCTTGACCCAAAAATAAAAGTTGTTACTCTAGTCAAGTACTACAACTTTGCTTAAGGGTGCACTACCATGCAAACACTCTATGCTATAGTTCAACTTAGGTCAAACATACAACTTGAAAATGAAAGCCTACACTATAACTATGACTTAGAGGCCAAATGGGTTCAAGTCATGAATGCCAAAGTTGTTCCATATGACATTCTAAACAAGTTTAAGGTACTCCTAAGGTCTGACAAACATTTTATACATTGGTCACATGTAAATCCTAGCATATGCATGTATATAAATCAACATTTCATGTGACAAAGTATAAGAATGAGATGAAATTTCATATGCTCATGTTCATGAATGCTTGGATGATGCTTGAGCTCATGAAATGTAGGTGTCAAATGCAATGCTTAACACAGAGGTGTTACAAACCCCAACTTGTCAACCAAGAATCAACAAAAATCAAGAAGCGTTGACGAGAGAAGAACAAGTAACTGTTCGAATGGTACAAAGAAAAGGAAAGATCCTGCTCAACGGACTACAAGCCTTCACTGATAGGAATGAAATAATGAGAGGAGCAGAAGGTCCAAACAAAGTGCCGAGATCCACAAAAGAAAGGACAAAAGTATGGCATGATAAAAGGATGAGAAAGAAGGAGTGCGACATAGGAGACAAGATGCTCATGAATAAGCTAAAGCAAGGAAAGCTCCAAGAAGGAAGAAAAGACCACAAGTCATCTACCCTTCATCACAGGGTGTCTTCATGCTCCAATAATGAAGGTAACATCTTAAGGTAAGTGGTCATTATTCAAAAAGCTTTCTTTTGATCTTGCTCTTTACACAAATGAAGAAACAAACATGTTTGAGTTACAACTTTGCTTGATCCAACCTAATTAACTCAACATGTTTTGTTCCTTAAGTTTGTTCATAGCACCACTTTCTTGATCTCATAGTTTTAACCAAATGAACTAAAATGTTGCATATCTTATCTTTGAAAGATGATAGTCATAATCATGTAAAGTTGGATATATTTTGTAAAGATGGACAATCCTTCCATAGGTTAAGCAACTCCACTCTTTTTGACAAATGTATTCAAATGCCACATTCATACTCATCCTTCTAAATGCACATAACGTCAATCGTAATATGATTCAATGTGCCTAGGGCTAGAGAAAAATAAATTAATAAAGATTTGGTTATGTTGGTGTTTTTCCACCAATAGAGCCCATGCACTTGATCTATTCCCTGTCTTTATAAGCATAACACACTTCGAGCAAAGTGTGGGGGAGTCGATCTCCCAAATTCTACAAGTGGAAGTTCTGAATCAGCAACAATGATGCACATAAGATGTCGCCAGCTTATACTGCTAATCATTGACTTCAAAACCTGAACAAGGAGGAAGAACAAGGCAAGAAGAATGAAACTATCAAACCAAAATCAAATTCAAAACTAAGATAGGTTTGGCAAAAGAAGGTGGCACCATCATTAGAAGTGTCACTATTGGAGGCGCCACCTCAATAATCCTCATCTTCAAGAGCGAATCGAGGTACTTGATCAATGAACTTCCATGACTATCAAGGGCAAGATTATGAAGCAACCTCAAGGGCATCAGAGAGGACGCATGTCTTTCTCTGGCCGAGGGTATCATGACTCTTACGAGGCCTACCACCGCTTCAACAACATACTCGTAACCATTGAAGAGACAAATGCTGCCATACAAGGTACGTTACATAATCATGCACAATGGCAGGTAAGCATGGGAT
The DNA here is from genome assembly GCA_904845875.1 of Miscanthus lutarioriparius. Lineage (NCBI taxonomy): Eukaryota > Viridiplantae > Streptophyta > Magnoliopsida > Poales > Poaceae > Miscanthus > Miscanthus lutarioriparius. The sequence continues at coordinate 78,344,040 of CAJGYO010000003.1, read as the reverse complement.
ACGAGATGCCCAGCCTCCAGCAACAACAACAACAACAAAATCAAAATTGGGAGGCTCTATTCCAGCACCTCCACATTCTGCCACCTCGTTGAGCAACCATGACAACAACCAGCTTGGGGAGAAGGCATCCCCCGTGTATCTAGATAAGTATTTCTTTTCCTTTTATTATTCTTAGTTTGTTATATATATTAGAAAAAAAGATGAATAATTGAAAACAAAATAAAAAGAGTGTGTCTAGTTTACTTTAATTTCTTTTAAGTGCTAAATAAATAAAAATGGACTCTAAAGATGATCTCTTAAAATGGAAATAATGAATAGTTGTTCTGTTGTAATTCCTTTCAAGTACCTAGTTTTCAGCCTTGAATTCTCCTGAGTTTTGAATAAGATTGTTTTGATATAAGGATTTACTCTGAACTTGAAACTCGTGGGTAGCATATGCTTGATCTAAGTCTAGATAATTGACGGATATGATATGAGAAGGTCTAAGCTGCTATTTATCTTGTTCCAAGTGACACTAAAATTCTAGAGATTTATCTTTTGAAAAACTCAAATGCTATATGATAAGTTTCTGTATGACAAAGCTTGAATTCCTACTAGAGTCATACATGTTATTTAGGCTAGGAAAACTTCCACTTATATGCTGCTTGTTTTGCATTGAGTTTTGTCAAGCTTTGTTGACCTTTATGAGAGATTTGTCATGCTCTTAAAATCAAGATCACGTACACTCCACCCAAATATGCACTACTCCTACACTGGAGGGTAGGCGGAAAAACTATGCCTTCCATCTAGATCTACCCAAAAAGATTTTACTCCAACACTGGGAGTGAACACAAAAAAATACTTGATAGGTTTTTTCATCCACTAAATAAATGCTCCAAAGTTCTTGTTGCTATCTCTCAAAAGTTTTGTTGTAGAGAAGAGGCATGGGCTATGTAAAAGTTATTCATAAAAAAAGAAAAAAAAGAAAAGAATTAGAAAAAATGGACAAGTGTCCAAGATATTGAAAAACAATGGGTACTTAGATGCCCGTCTGAAAAAAAAAAAAGATGAATAAGATAGCCCATGTTCTCTTGTAAAAATGTTTCCATGTTTCAAAAGAGAGATATGTTTTTAAGGAGCAAAGAAGAATTAGGTTAGCCACCACATATATCCACCTCATATATCCATACACATGCACATCTTGACTTGATTGTATGATTCAACTCTCTTTAGATCCGTTGTTTGACTTTACAATATATGCATTGCAGTATGCTCTAGCTTTCTCCCTACCTATGAACTCTACATAAGCTTTAGTGGTAGGAAGAGATAAGGCACAACATCATTTTATGCCTAGGTAAGGATCCACAAATACCACATATATTGAGAGACTTGAGAGTGCTATACAATGGAATCTCTGAGTTTTATTTTGAAAATTTATAAAAACTCCGGAACAATGGTGGAACAAAGAACTTGAGACACAGTGCTTGACTTGATCGTTCTATCTTATAATTACTCAAGACCCAAGTGAAGGCTAAGAAGCCCCATGGTTGAAGGTAATATGAGCAAGTTTGAAAGTCAGATCAGTTTATTCTAATCCGGAGGAGAATTTTTAATTGAACGCATGTGTAGTTTTGAGGCATAAAAGCATTGTAGCAACTCCTGATCCATTACTGAGTTTAGCTTTGCTAAGGGACTAGCAAAGATTAAGTGTGGGAGAGCTTGTTGATGATCATTAACATCAATCATAAATCGTCAATATAACCTACATATATACTTAATTCCATCACCAAACATAGGTCTAGGAGTTTAAAGTAATAAATTCCACAAGTTTTGGTGAATTTGTATTTTCAGCAGGGTTTATCCAGAAAACCGTCAATGAGGACCCAATCATCAGATCAAATCACGTTTATCCTCGATGAAACCGACTTACGAAGACTCTAAGCATCCAGAAGACAACTCACCGAAGATTAGGCCAAATGGTGTCGGTAGTGGGCCGGCTGGCCCAACCCCTAGGATGGCCAGCCTATGGGTCCCACCAGTCAGCCTCCGCTTCAACGTCGGTTCTCCACTACCGCTAAGGATCAATCTTACACCATTGCTTTAAGTCAGTTTGATCCGAGGGTCCAGAATTGATGCTACCCCCTATATATAGTAGCCCCTACCCCCCTCCCTGGAGCCTTGGAAACCCTAATTCATATCTCTTATTCAGATCAACATACACTAGGAGGATTAGGTCTAGAACTCTCTAATGTAGTAGATTAGTAGCTCGGGAGTGACGGTCGAGTTGGGCTCATGCTCAAGTTCCGGATCTAGTCTTGGAGGCTCGGTAAAGCCTTATATCTTCACTTCTACATCTTATAAGACTTATTATCAATTCATCATATTCCTATCTACATGGCTATGCTTGCTTTTAATATGTATCTTGCTTAGTTGAGGTTATCTTTACTTTTGTGTGCGGGTTCATAGAGTGCTTAGCCTGCTAGCTTATCGATTGGGCTAAGTAGCCAAGCCTCATGTAAGCATGGTGCTTATACGATGCTCTGCCTATGAGTACGCCCTGTTTCCTGGCCGTGTGGTAGCAGTGGGAGGTGACAGCCCCGTCTATCCTCTGTAGTCCACCCAATGTGAGCAGGTTCTTAAATCGTAGGACCGTAGTCGTGTTAGTAGAGTTATCCTTTTGCGGTGCTCTACCGTCTAGCGGCATCCCGAAGTGCACAAGAGTAGAGTGAGTATTAGCTATAGTCAGGTATATATATACTTCGATCCTGTAATAAGAATATCATAGGAATCTACCTCACCTGTTGTTCTCCTAAGTTAACTTGTTTACAGTATCCTAGGGATCTATCCCCTGAGTGTCATTATGCTTAATTCCTATCATTACCTTTACCTCTTGCTCTAGCTATGATGGTATGTTGACTGATAGATATTCCTTTAATACTCAATAAGTCTTTACTCCATTGTTTTCCTGTGGTAAAATATAAATAACGATACCTGAAATATTCCTGGTAAAATGCTACAATAGTATTCTGTGCGCTTGAGGAATCCTTCATATTCTATTTGCACTTATAAATACCAACAGCCTCAATGTAAATCTGTGTGCCTTATTATTCACCATCGAACTCAAGTTGGCTTTCTTTCAATCTGAGTACTAGAATTGTGCTTTTCTTAGTTTTCTAAGTGCGGGATTATGTGCCTTAGTGTTCATCACCATATCATACGGAGGTCTCCGGGTGGTAATAGGACCTAGCCACGGGTGATGGTACTGTGCATTCACCGCCGCTTAGTTGCAAAATTTTCAATCCCGTGTTTGAACCCTCCTGCACGAAACTGATGGAAGTTCGATTCTTGCGTGCCATAAAAGTTACGCAAAGAGCAAGTAACCTACTCCAACATCCCCCCTAACTACCCCCCCACCCCCACCCCCCGCCGCGCCTCCCCCCCCACACACACATAGCTTCGCCGCTCCTGCTCATCCACACTGCTCAGCCCTTGCTCCGCGTTGGTGCACATCACCGGATTTCCCGCACAGATCCACCGGCGAATGAGCTACTGCTATCACCAGCGTTGCCACTCGTGCTCATCATGGCCAGATCCAAAGGCAACTGTAATAAGGCCTTACTTCCATTGTCGTCCCTTCTCCTTGAAACTCATCTCCTTACTAATGTTTATTGATGCAATTCCATGGCAAGGCGGCCTCATCTCTTTGGTTGGTGGTGTCCTTCCAGATGAAGGAAGGCCCCCAACATGAGGAATGCAGTGGATAGCCTCTCAGATGATGTGCTTGCCGACATCTTCCGCTACCTCTTCGCTCGGTCCTTGTGATTCTGCAAGTGTGTTTGTCGCTCCTATAGGCGCGTCATCTCCGACTCCTATCAACGTAAGAAGCTTTCACAAACTATCATTGACTTCTTCTATGGCAGCTGGTGGAAGGGCAATCGTCACTTCACTAGCATCACCGGAGAACGGCCCTCCTTGTACTTTTTTCCCTTCCCCCTTAAAAAGTCCTAGTCTCAGATTATTACAGCGGCCTCATCCTTTGCTGGTGTGCTGGGCCTGATGGATTACATCGCTATGTTGTCTGCAATCCGGTGACCCACAAATGGCATGTACTGCCGTGTAGCATCCGTTCTATTGGTTAGGCTTGCTTAGGTTTTGACCTAACATCCTCACACTTCCATGTGATTGAATTTGTTGAGGTGGAGGGTGCATATGTAGGTGTGGAGATCTACTCATCTAAAACTATAGCATGGATCTTTAAGGAATCTGAATGGGGCGAGGGTAGTATTGTTCTACGTTTAAAATTGAGAAGTGTTTTTCTTAATGGTTTTATGCACATGCTTGAGTACTCTATGATAGTTGTTGTGGATATGGAGGGAAAGACATGGAGGATAATTCATAAACCAGGTGGTGCTAAAATATCCATCCATCAAGCTTAGGGTCACATGTGTGTGTGTTGTGCTGATTTTTGCAATGAGTCTTAGCTTTTAGTGTGGATACTTGAAGACTATGGTACTGATAACTGGAGTTTGAAGCATGTTGTGGACACGGAGGAACTGTTTGGATGTATGAATATTAAAGTTAGTTCTGAGCTTTGTGATGAGGAGTACAGAGTGATTATAGTTCACCCAGAATGGAATTTTATTTTTCTTGTTGGGAAGGATAGAACATTGATTGCATATGACATGGACCGTAGAAAGGTTCATGCCATCCATACCCGTGTCATCAGCTTTTGTAGATCAAGAAGGTGTTTCCATATGAACATGCCTTACTATCTTCCTTATGTTCCCTTGTTCATGGAGTCATTAGCAGAGCAGTAAAGGTGCATTTCGTCGTCACGACAGTCTTTGTTTAGGTAGACAGTTGTTTTTATTCTATGTATGTATAGGCCAATTTTGGCTTGTTAACTAAAGGAATGGTATGTTCAATATTATTAATTCTGCTGATTTGTTCAGGTTATGGATCAGAGATGAATAAGACGGGTTCCATGGTGCATTGGCTACCAATCCAAAGGATGCACTAATTATATTCATTTTGCCTTGCAAGCAGGAGTGCCACATAGAAGGAGCACATCTACGTCGTTTCATTATGTAAGTCTGTATACATCAATAACTTTAGTATGCTCTATGTACAGCTTGTGTTAGGACATCAGTTGAGAAAGATATTATGGTAGCATCCATTGTTATTATAAAAAGTACTCTTGTTTGTGAACATGATTTATGGATGTAATGATTATATATTTGTATGTTTTATGTTCATGAAGCTATTAAGGGCCCAGCTGAATTAGTAACTATTATGAAACCGGATGAAATTCTATCACTGTCGCTATACGTATGATGTGGTAGGGATCAAAAGTATATCACCACCGAATCCTTTAGTAACCCGACACCGACTAAATGATCATCAAAGGTGGATTGTGGTGCAAAGCGATGTTGACCATGACCTTTGTACTTGGCGGATCATACGCTGAAGCAACGGTGGTGTTAACCTCTACACAGGCGTCTCGGCCATCGAACCGATAGTGAACCCGCACTGCTGACAGTCGGGTTGAAGTACAAGGCAACAATGCTGGTGACCACTACATAGGCAATTGATGTGCCTACATGACGGTTTTGATAGCCTCGACAGAATCGGATCATTTGCCAATGCGGTGGTGTTAGTGTACATCCACAGCTGGGTTGTGCTCTAATGCAATTGAAGTAAGGACCTAATCATGGATGGATCATAAGACAATCGGTGGTGTTAGTGTACACCGCAGTCGATCCCAGATGTCGACAGTAAAGGCTATAACCATCATTGTCGACAGCTTATTGACGAGGCCAAAATTGGACTATGATGTGGGTTAAGACGCGGCTGTGAAAGGTGCGAGTGTAGTAGTGGCCGGGACGACGGCAAAGGACGCATTATCACTGCCGGATGGTATGCCGTGTCGACGGTGGTAAGCTACCATCACCGCCATATGGTACATCGGACCGACGATGGTAAAATAGCATCACCGTCGGCGTGCAACCGGCAGAGATAAAGGTCGCCGATCACCGCCGACATACACCAACGGGCCCAAAACCGTCGGTAATGGGGGTTCTGGAGCCAGCGGTGATTAGCTATCTATAGTAGTGTCTCAGCATAATAAAAACCGCAAGAAGTGAAAGTATGATGACTACAAGAATAAAGAAGGGAGTGGGGATGATAGCAATATAGTGTGACCATCTATTTGAAGGGGAACACTAAATAAAAATCTTGAGGGGTGAAAGCTCTAGTTTGGTTTTGGTGAATTGATAAAACCCTATGTGCTACCTTTGGCTCTAAGTGAATATGAGATAGGTTAAGCACAATCCAAGTAGTGGAGCAAGTGAAGGATGATCGTGATGATGGTGGAGGCCATGGTGATGATCAAGTGCTCAAAGCTTGGAAAAGAAGAAAGAGAAAAACAAAAAGGCTCAAGGCAAAGGTATATTTGATAGGAGCTTTTTATTTTGGCACTCAAGACACCAAGTGGGTGTGAGTGTGTTTAGGATAGATTACCGTACTATTAAGAGGAATGAAACAAGTCATGAAATCTGGTTATCAAAGTGCCACTAGATGTTCTAATTCATTACATATGCATTTAGATTCTACTGAGTGCTTACACCCTTGAAAATGTTTATGAAAAGTTGCTGACACACGTGTACAAGGTGATACACTTGGTGGTTAGCATATTTGAGCAAGGGTGGAGAAGTTGGAGTTGAAAAGGAGGAGTTTTTGAGGGCCGGACCCTGGGTCTTGGGATGACCAGACCTAGACAGGAAGAGTCTAGTCTCCTCTGTGTCTGGCGTGGGGGCGTCGGACCCAGGCACACGGCGTGACCGAGCCCAGGTATGAGGGTCTAGTTATGCGGTGTCGTAGGCACTAGAGAGAGTGGAGACAATGTGGCAGCACGAGGAGAACCGGACCCTGGCTCAGAGTCCGATCATGAGTACTGGACGGGGTCCGATCATGTTTTGCCCCCTCTAGACTTCTCTAGAATCGGTCGGACCCTAGGGGCGCTGGGTCTGGTCGTTGGCGCGACTAGGTCCGGTCATAGTGGAGTTGACGCGTAGGAGCGAGGTGGTTGTGAGGGTCGGACCCGGTTGCTGGGTCCGGTCATGCGCGTTGGACTAGGTCTGGTCGCCTTTAGGCGCTCGGGAACCTCTCTGTTTCCCGTCGATCTCACGCGTGTAGGAGCGTCGAACCCTGGAGGTCGGAGGTCTTTATTGAGCCACGTCCGACAAAGTCAACGACCATCCCGTCGTCCTTGTGCTAGAGGGAAACAAAATCCTTGTTCTAGACTTCCGGGCAGTCTTCGTCTGTTTTAGATTTGCATAGACCCTTGTTCCCATATGTAGTTCTGCCAGTAGTTCTCAGTAGAACATGTAACATGTCTGCTCCAAACATGAGCAATTGTCGCTCTTGCTTTTCAACTGGCTGCGTGATTCATATGCATAGTTGATCTCTCCACCATGCAATGATTTAATGTTGTATCTAGCATATAAAACAGTGTGATGAAACTTTGCATCGAGGGAGATTGTTTCATTCATGGACATAAATCAACCAAAATGATGTGGCATTCTGAAAACCGTGGAATGAAACACACACTATGTAAAAAACTATAATATACGTCGGCACCCTCTACAGACTCTGGCCTAAACGCGCGTCTGTAATATGAGCTTACAGACGCGCTTTGCCAACACACGTCTGTAATATGTCGGCAGGGTCAACACACGTCTGTGATAACTTGTTACTATGAACACGCGTATGTAATATATCAGCATGGTCAACATGTGTCTGTGATAACTCATTACTACAAACACGTGTTCAGAAGCCGCGTCTGTAATTACGAGAACGCGCGTCTGTATTAGAGATATTTTGTGAGAGTCGTGTCCTAATAAACACGCGTCTGTCATAAACAGTCACGGACCCGAAAAAATTATGCAACCTAGTTGACGGACGACTCGAGTCCGACGCCACCGCCCCCCTCCTCCTCATGCCACCGCCCCCTTCCTGCGCCAGCGAGACAACCACCCTTCCTCCGCCGGCGCGACCATCACCCCTCAGCCAGCGCGTTCACCACTCCCTCCTCTCCTTTCCTCTCTCTCAGATCTGGGCCGGCGGCGGCGGATCCCCGCCCGCCTCCCTTCCCCGTGCCTCCCTCCCTCCAGACCGGCGGCAGTCCGCCTCCCTTCCCGTGCAAGCTAGGGTTCGGGGGGAGGCCATGCCGGCGCCATCGCTGGCACGCGTCTGGGCGCCTGTGACGCGGATCCGCCAGACGCGGGCAGGGCTGGCAATATCCAAGCCGCCTCCTCCTCCCCATCCCCCTCGTCGCGTCCTCCACCTTCCCTTCACCTCGGGCCAGATCTGGACGAGGGCGTGGTGATTCGCGTCGAGAGGGCGGCGATTCCAGTGGCAGGTGCGGCGATTTAGGTGGTGGTGCTTTCGATTCCGGCGGGGGAACAACAGATCCGCCATGGGAACTTTCGCCTCCTTAATCTTAGCTGATTGCCACGTACTGATCTCCTCAACCCTTGTTGTACTGTGCTAGATCCACTGTATCTCGCCCTTTTGATTGGATCTGGCTGACAACGCTGAACTTAACTTCTCGTCAAGGATACTCGGTAAAATCCTCAATTTCTATTCAGTTCTGGTGCAGTTAATTTGTTCGTACAAGCACGTTTGGTTGTTATTGCAAACTAAAAATTTGTGTATGTCATATAGCAGTTGTAGTGAATTTAATCTCGCATATGGCAAGATCCTGTTGAATACTTCCTTAGTCATCATTGTTCCAACTTCCTTGTCAAATACTACTTTCCTTTGCATGCTGGACTATTCCTTGTCAAATAACAGTCTGTGGTACATCAGTTTGTGAAGCCTTCTTGATTAGAAAGATAATTGATATTTATTTTTGCATTTGCCTATGTGGGCTAGTATTTTAAGTGTTGTGCAATATTTTAAGTACAGGCGTGTGCTTCCTTCAGACATTTTTGTTTTGCAGTCTGCAACATCATTTAGTTTCTCTGCTCTGTATTAGACTTCAGGTATGGACAAGTCGTTTCTCTGATTCAGTCTGTCAATTAGTTCTCCCCAGTTCACTTTAGAATCTAATTGTATCATACTGCATGTTAAGCTTGTGTATGTTAAGCTTTCTGTTTCAGTTCAGTGACAATTAGTTCTTGTGTCTCGTGATAAAAAGTAGAGGCAACAAAACTTCTGTCAAGTTCTTTACACAAGCTGAGCTGTTAGCTACCAGTACAGACACACATGAGCTGTTTATCAATATGAATATATATTGTGTATCAGCTTTTAGTTTTATCGAAATATTGAAATAAATTTTAGAGGAATGTTTTGTTTCAGTTGACATACAGTTCACGTTTTGCAGCATTGCATCTTAGAGGAATGATCTGAAGATGGGTAAGGGGAAGATTGCTGCACACTGCAGGTGAGACCTTTGCTTCAAGTGTCTGTCAAAGACAATGTACCTTGGTGTCATGTTTATTGAAACCAGTGCTAAAGCTGGGTTTAACATTAAGGTTTGCTTCAGAAATATAAACTGCTTACATGTCTCGTTTCATAAGTTGGGTACATATTGATAAAATGCTTCTAGAGAATGCAATTTTTTCCTCTAAAGTTCAGAGTAGTGTGTTTTTCTTTGGAAAGGCCTTTATTTTTCTGCCTGTCATCGACCACCACAAATTCAGAGTAGTATGTTTTTCTTTGGAAAGGCCTTTATTTCCCTACATATTCTGTTATGGTCCATATTTATAAGCTGTAGTTATTCTGCTTGATCTTTGGAAAGGGTTTACTGCTCTCAATTGTCTACCTTGATCACAGTAGTGAATGTGCAGTAAGCAAAACATAAATTAGTTGTAGATTTGCAGGAAGATGGTAGCTGCAGTTACTCTTCTTGATCACAGTAGTATGAATGTGCAGGAAGGTGGTAGCTGCAGTCACTCTTTCTTCAGCCTGTTCGTTTCGGCTGAATTGGCTTATAAGCCATGGCTGAAAGTACTGCTGGCTGGTTTGGTGTGAGAGAAAAATACTGTTCAAACCGTGGATTATAAGCCAGATACGAGCAAATAAGCCGAAACGAACAGGCTGTAGCTATCAGCTTATTTGTATAATCATAAAGCTGACAATTGGTTCTTTTGTTTTCTCATGCTGTAGCTATCAGCTGGATATCAATGTTGACAAAGCAGCTGATTTCTTTGAAGCAGTATGCAGGCTGTTTTCCTCCTTAATATACATCCCAGTGCATGGTGTGTAAATTTCTGAGAGATAATGATAGAATTGTAGAAATTCTATATTTCTTCTCCTTGACTTATATCTGCTAGAGTCAGTGAAGTGTTAGTGGATCTCCTAGCAGACCTTCAGTTTTTTGTTTGGTTGGCTGCTTGCAAATTTATTCTCTAATTAGCATGAAACTGTCTATGTATTGGAAACTGTCATGTATGATAGCGAATTGGGAAGTGATAATAACTTGTTTTGAAGAGCCAATTTATCACTTGTGTGTGATCTCTTTTTGTATGGCTTGGAATTTGATTGCTAATGAAAGTTTCATGCCTCTTGCAGTTTCCAATTGACTTGGAACAATATGACCGAAGAGAGCAGCTTAAGTAAAGTGGCCTGGTGATAAGGACCAATAGGCAGTGTAAGTTTGATGCCTCATCTAAGTTTGATGCCTCATCTAAATTCTATATTTTGGCCTACTTTGGTCCAGGTGTAATGTACATATATATATTGGTGCTTTCAGAATGCCATGTGACAAACCACATCCTTGTGATAGAGTTTCTTGCAATATTGCACTATGTAATAGCTTTTACTTGCGGTATGTTGGAGGGACATGTAATAGCTTTTGATTTTACTTCATGTATATGAAATTGCTAATTAGCAATAGACTACTATTTATATATAACACCATGGCAGTGAGGATTTCTTTTTTTTATTTTTATATTTCGTTATTACAGACGCCTGTTGGCTCATCACAGACGCGTTTTTTACTCCACCAGTCTGTTGTATGAACCAATCACAGATGCGTGTTGTTGGTAACACACGTCTGTAGTATGAGCTTATTACAGACGTGTTTTTGTTGCGTCTGTAATAAGACCTTACTATGGGCGTGTTATTAGAGACGCGCTAAGGTGCGTCTGTGACGTCTCTAAAGGTGTGTCTGTGATGTGCTTTTTTACATAGTAACACCATTGAGACTGGCCTAATAAAGCAATGATTTATCGTCCACTTACAACTATGGATATGTATTTAAGGTTGTGGCACTTTTGCCTATTGATTGGTGCATTGAATAACAATTTAACACAATGGCGGTTTGAATTACATGTAATTCGTAATTTGAGTATACATATTGTTTGCTCTGTCCATTTTCTAATCGAGGAAAATGGGCATGCCTTATTTGGGTAGGCATATGTAGGTAGAAACGACGTGTTCATTCGTTTGAAAATTATTACAGCGTTTGAAAATTATTACAGCGTTTCTAAGTATGACTTGGCTAGCTTGTTGCCAAGCTGGACTTGAGCCTCCATGGTAAGATGCGTGTGATCGCTCGCAATGGGCAGCCCCATGGCATCAACGTACTTGACATTTGGGAGCGTGACTGCCTTTTGAGCTTCCCTCACGAGGTCGAGGAACTTTCCGTTGTACTGCGCAGTTGCAATCCCGACCTATATATAATATGATATTTAGAGACAAACAATGACATACTATAAACAAAAAGTTAGCAAATAAGAAATATAATTGATCCCTTTGAAATACTAAATTTGGATTAACGCATGAGTATTGATTCAAGAAGAGAACCACGACCCACTGAAACAAATTTAGTCATGACATATATCCATGTGTAATCATTCAATAAATTCTACGAGACAACGTAGGCATGTGTCGTAGATTCATACATATCCATATTTAATCATCCAACACAAGGACCACTGCATAAATTCAGTAGGAGTAGATGAAAAAGCTCTCTAAAATAGATAATTGTGTATGTACACATGTGGTGAATCCACGACACAGATCCCACTAATGAGCGAACATTCACTTCTAATTCAGCGAATGACGAGACAAGCCTACAACTTTCCTTTTTTTTTGGAAAAAAATGTTTCCAAAAATTTTGATTTTTGGAAAGTCACAAAGTTATACTCACAACTTTTGTGCATAATATTTTGCTAGACATAACTTATAACCACAACTTCTAATCATAAAATTTTAATATGTTTTTTACATAATTTATATACAACTTATCATGACATTTTTTTCTATATATTACCTTTGAAACCCAACTTTTGTTCATAATTATCAATGAACATACCTTTCATAACAATTGAACAACATAGCATTTCTAACACAAATTTTTATATAATAAATTTATGAACAATGTAACTTATACATATAAGTTTTTGTTTACCAATGTCTTTTGAAAATGTTTATACACAACTTATTCACCACATTTTTTTACATAATTTGTGTTGCATACAAACTTCTAAATCTACAAAATTTGTTCATAGAGAAAAATGGGTGGTTAATATGAAAAAATGAAAAAGTAAAGGAAAAAGAAGAAGCGAGAAAACTGTGAAGATGCCTGTCGAATGAATCGTAGCTGAATTGGATTTGCCGTACTGCGGTTAGCTAGCTAGCAGGTGCGGAGTAGCGTTGGAGTAGTTACAATTCCCTACAACTGCTTACACTGCTAGGGGGGGTTTAAAAACAAGAGCAAATAGGAGTAAAAAAGTGACCGCACACTCTGGTTGTTTGGCCTTGCTATGGGCCAGAAAGGAAAATGACCGATTCGGTCTGTTTGTTAGGAGGTAGTACAACTGTACGTGCAGAGAGCGAGAGCAAGAGCAAGAATCTGTGAGTGACCTGGATGACGAGGAGGTCGGGCCGGCCGAGGTCGCCGCGAACGTCGTGCACGAGAGTCTCCATACGCCGCCGGTAGAGCTCAGCATCCTGCCGCCTCATGGTGTCAGCCTCCCCCTGGAACCAAAGCATGCCGGCGAGCTCACCGCGTCCGCTGCACTCGGCCACGGCCGCCCTGGCGCGCGTCACCATCCGCTTGTACAGCTCCGTTCCCCGGGACCAGTTGGCGATGGGCGTGCCGCCCTGCGCGCACGGCACGAGCCCGACGACGACGGACTCCGCGCCCTCGCTGGCGAGCACGGCGTGCGCGAAGGGCATGCCAGGGCCGACACCGACAACGTTGCCCACGTCGATGCCGGCGTGCAGCGGCTCGCGCGCCTCCTCCCAGCGGAGCGCGGGCGAGAGGCGGAGGATGCGCTCCGAGGCCGCGCACCCCGGCGGAACAATGCCGTCCCAGGTGCCGTTGGTGGCGCCGCCGCGGCCGCTCATGTTGGACTGCCCGGCCAGGATGAAGACCAGCGTCCGGCCGCCGGACAGCCCACCAGCCGCGGTGGGGAGGAGGAGCAGGAGGAAGGGTAACGCTAACGCTGGCCGGAGCATCGCCATTATTGCCCACAGTGCCTTTCACGTGTTCTTTGGTTATATTGGATGCCTGAATGGAGGATGGAATGGATCACGGACTACAGCTAAATAGGAGTGGTACTCCTAGTGGTAGGCATTGATCGATCGAAGCAGACAAAGATGAGTGACGAAAGATTCGTTCCGATCCATGTGTCTTTTTCCGCTGAAGCATGTGACAGCGTGCATGCAGCAGATGGTACAGTGACAAACAACGAAGTTCACCAACCCATATGTACGGAGTGCTAGACTTTTTCCCGCTGTAAGAAGCCAGCTAAGCACTATGTTTGCCTAACTGTAACTAGTCGTTTAACCACTGCCATGTTAATGAAGGAAGAAGGGCAAAAAATTACAGAGTCTCTCCTTAATTTCACTTTAAAAGAACTAATAAAAAATTATGGTTGCTAACGCAGACAATCAATCAAATCCATAGAAAAGCTGACTTATGGCTAGCTGCCTTGAAAACCTACTATCAGAAGAAGCTCCTATCTAAATAAAGGCTTCCCCAACGCGCTAGCTTAACCATTAGCTCCATCCTCCATCTTTCTACCTGACCTCCACATCACACAGTTTAGTAGCTCTGTAGGCTGCCTGAGTGGCTGTCAGGGTGTAACAAGTACTTCCTTTGACAAAAGGGTGAAGCTCCTACCGCAGCACGTGTTGTAGTAGAGAATTCATTAGAAGTTTACATTTTACATGAGATAGAAGATAAAAAGAGTATGACAAAAAATCACATACTCCCCCACATGCAACAATTACCAAGAAGTCATATATGTGTTAACTTTGACTAAATATGTACAAAATATATTAATATTTATGATGCATAATGAGTATAATTAGATTATAATAATTGAATATATTTTTTAACAAATATTACTAATATTTTCTAGAAAAATAGTCGATTTTTAAAAATTGATATATCCACAACCCTACGTGACTCTTTTTAGGCAGGGAGAGTACACTTTTTCAAACCAAGAGCACTAGCCTGCTCGCAATGGGAACTCAGTAGTCTACATCTACTTAGCTTATTCAGGTGAGGCATATCATTATATCGGTCCACGTTGTTACATACCTAAGCTAGGTGTTTGACAACCTGACTTTTTATGGACCAAAGAGGTGCCGAGTCCTGCTGTAAATTATGGAATGTCCGTTAGACCCCAAGTGCTATGAAAAATGTCTGAGTAACTAGTATTGGGTTTTTCATGTTTGTAAACTATATGAAATGCAAGAAAAACTACCAATATATATTTAAATATATGTACTTACATATTGTATTCTATTTGTATATTCTTGCGGACATAATGGTGGTGTTCGCTGGTCTGGAGAAAACCAGCCAGCCGGCTGGTTCCCCTCACGCGGCACTGTTCATCCATTCAGCCGATCAGTGTTTTTCTCTCATAACAAACCAGCCGAAATAGTGTTTTTCAGCCAAGTTTCAGACCAGCGAACAGGGCCAATAACATAACAAAAAATCTTGGTTGTATCATGTTTGTGCCACCAAAGCAGCTGCAATAGCATGAATTACAAGGTACGTTCAACAACAGTATAGCTCACATGAATAATATATAGATGTTCAACACGCATTACAGGGCACATGAATAAAAAGAGATGTTCAACACGCATTACAGGGGACAGGGCACATAAAAAGAGCAATGTTCAACTTTTATTTCCTTAGCTCCCTTTTCTCCATAGAGTATCACCGGACTTGTCACCGACTGCTGATCATCCACGTCCCGAGCGGTCTCAGCCAGAGGCGAGCCACGCCGAGCCATCTAGTGAGCCATGTCTGAGCCAAGCGAGCCGCTGAGTGAGCCACGTTGAGCCACGTCGACCATGGACCACGTCGACCACGTCCCAAGCGGCTCTGCCGAGCTCCGACCACTTCGACCACGGACCACGTTGATCGCGTCCCGACCGACCACGTCGATCACGACCACGTCGACCACGTCCCGAGCAGCTCTGCCGAGCTTCGACCACCTCGACCACCAGACCACGTCGCAATGATGATCGCCGCGAAGAACGGCGCTACGACAACCGCGACCACCGTCATGACGACAGGTCGGAAAGCTCGAGGACCGGACAACTTCATCACCGTCGACCAGATTTCTATCCAAAGATAAGTACACTTGTAATATTTATATTTGACACAATTTTCATTACGACGTTTCTCCACAACGTCCTCGTCATGATTATTCTTCAAATAACGTTTGTCCATGTATACCATCTTAAATATAACATACAGCTGTACTTAATGCAAATCCTCGACCAGTCATGTTGACGCTCGATGCCTCCAGAGACGGCCCTGTCTCCGGCTCCTCCCTACACGTGCACGAGCGTCTGCCCTCTGCGTTATGGGTGGTCGGCACCGGCTCCTTAGCGACGTCTGTTCCTCCTACACGTGCACGGGCTCCGCGCTCGACGTTATGGACTATGGGCTAGCTAGGGCTGAAGACTCAGCTACACACTAACTGGTCGGATAATTTATATTAAGTATAAACATAAACTTCACATTAACACTGATGTTTATATAGCACCAACTGCTTTATCACATCATGCTCATTTGTCAAATGACTGCTGAGCGTCATACGCTATTTCTTCACCGCTGATTTTTCTCCATAAATTATTATTTTGTACATCATATACTACCGTTCTATATATTTATATTGCAGGGATCTCGAGCTATGCTCGGGGACTTCACGCCGCTCGCCCCTCGCCCTGTGATCGGGGACTGCCTCGACCACTCTCCGACCACAGCTCGGGGACTTCGCCGCTCGCCCCTCAACCTGTGCTCGGGGACTGCCTCGACAACTCTCTGACCACAGCTCGTGGACTCTGTCGCTCGCTCCTCGACCTGTGTTCGGGGACTGCCTCGACCACTCTCCGACCACAGTTCAGGGACTTTGCATCTCAACTACATGCGACTGTCGACTCACATATAGTTGGGATATTCTTTCTCGTTTAGACCTTGCTACAAGGCTCATACCTCGCCTTCCAGCAAGCTCGGGAACTACATCGGTACGATGCACCTGCCGGTGCATCTTGTATCGCCTGTACGACGATTGGATTCTCAACTTAGCTGGGAATTCTTTTTAGACCCTGACACCATGTGCCTACGTCACCTACTACCAGGCTCGGGGACTTAGTGGTAACACTTCACCTTGCGGTGAATGTGCTCGCTCTAATGGTTCAAACACCTCCGATTCTACAAGGACGACGGTGTCTCTTTTTGACTAAGAGTCAAAGTGGGCACACTTCGAGGAAAAATATTTTTAAATTTTATCTTGAGCCCCTTACATCATTCTGGCAAGCTCAAGACGACGCTACTCAAAGGATACAAGGCGCTCGGGGACTAGCTGTGGGGGAATAGACCCCCTATACCCTCATGGGTATACATGGCCCGCACCACCGAAAGTGGCCCAGCCCGCAAGGTGAAGACGTGTGGAGCACGATATTATATTGTAATTGTACCAAATTAGATACTTTACTTGTAACCTTGTCCCTTCGGAATATATAAGGAGGGGCAAGGGTCCCCTAGAGGACAGATCATACATATCATAACAGATCTCACCCAGATCAATACAAATAACAGAGCACAGGACGTAGGGTTTTACGCCACACTAGCGGCCTGAACCTGTATAAATCTTGTGTCTTGTGTCTCTGTAACCATCTGGTTCCTGATTACGTGCATCCTATCGATAATCTACCACCACGGGCACCCCGTCGGTGGACTGCCGACCATATTTCGTCGACAATGTCCGACTGAGGCCCAGTCGATCCTGATGCTGTATCCATCACAGAAGTCCAGGAACTTCTTTCGCGGCGAAGTTAGTTCCGTGGTCAGTGATGATACAGTTAGGAACACCGAAACGATAGATGATGTCAAGGAAGAACTTGACAGCCTCTTCCGAGTGAATGTTGGTAATGGGCTTTGTTTCTATCCACTTGGTAAATTTGTCCACTGCTACGAGTAGGTGAGTGAAGCCGCCCGGGCCCTTTTTGAGGGGCCCTACCATGTTGAGGCCCTAGACCATGAACGTCTAGGTGATAGGGATGGTTTGAAGCTCCTATGCCTGCAAATGAGTTTGCCGAGCATAGAACTGGCATCCCACACACCTGCGGATGACCTCCTCTGCATCTCGTTGTGACCTCGGGGCCGTGTGATGTCCGCAGATTCCGGCATGGACCTCGAGGAGGAGCTGTTTCCCTTGGTCGGTGGGGATGCACTTCATGAGTACTCTCGATGGACTTTGCTTGTAAAGTTCATTACCGAACACGATGAACGTCTTGGTGCGTCAAGCGATTGGTCACGCTTCAGTCCTTTCTAGTGGGAGAATCTCCTCGAGGAGGTAGGCAAGTAGTGGTGCTCTCTAGTCGGTTGGATCGAGTGTCACCACAGCGACGTCGATGGGCGACGTTGTCATGGAGGCGCTAAGGTCAGAGCCCCCGAGCGCCAGGTTGGTGTCAGAGTATGTCTGGATTGGATCTTCCAAGATGCGAGCAAACGGCTTGTGAAGGTCGTTGATGAAGATCCCATCCGGAGACGGAACCCGCTTGGCAGCCAATTTTGTGAGAAAATCAGCGGCATCATTGTCCTTTCGGGGGACATGGTGTAGTTCGATCCCCTAGAATTTGTCCCCGAGCTCGCGCACCTCCTGGCAGTATGCTGTCATGAGGGGGCTTTTGCAAGAGTACTCCTTCATGACTTGGTTGACGACCAACTCCAAGTCGTCGCGGATGTATAGCCGCATAGCGCCGAGCTCGATGGCGATGCACGGTCTGTTGATGAGGGCCTCATATTCCACGGCGTTGTTTGAGGCTGAAAAGTGGAGACAGATTGTGTAGGGGAGCCTACTCCGTCCGAGGAGATCAGAACCACTCTAGCCCCGAGCCGGGCGCCATTATGGACCCATCGAAGTACATCGTCCAGTACTCGTGGGTGACATCTAGGGTCGGGAGCTAGACATCTGTCTATTCGCCGACAAAGTCTGTGAGAGCCTGAGACTTAATAGCGGTGCAGGGGATATACCTGATGCCATGGTCCATTAGCTCGAGTGCCCACTTGGATATTCGTCTCACGGCCTTGCGGTTGTGGATGATGTCTCCCAGCGGGTATGAAGTGACGACCAAGACTTCGTGGTCGGTGAAGTAGTGTTGGAGCTTCTGGGTCGCCATCAGCATGGCATATAGAAGTTTCTGCACTTGGGGGTACTGAACCTTGGGGTCAGTGAGTATCTCATTGACAAAGTATACAGGTCACTAGACCTTTAGGTGGTGTCCTAGCTCCTCCCTTTCAATGACTAGGGCGGCGCTCACCATGTGGTCACTTGCCGTGACATAGAGGAGGAGGGGTTCTCCCTGTTCGGGAGTTATGAGGATTGGAGCCGACGTTAGTGACGCTTTGAGGCTCTCCAGAACCTGTTGTGCTTCCTCAGTCCAGACAAACACGTCCATCTTTTTGAGAAGCTTGTAGAGAGGCATCCCCTGCTCGTCTAGTCGGGAGATGAACCGGCTCAGAGTGGCCAAATAGCCGGTGAGCCTCTGTACGCCCTTGACGTTGCGTATAGGGCCCATGATGGAGATGGTCATGATTTTTTTGAGGTTGGCCTCGATACCGCGTTCGGACACGATGTATCCAAGCAGCTTCCCTTTCGGAACCCTAAAAATACATTTTTTGGGATTCAATTTGATGTTAAACCTTCAGAGGTTTGCGAACGTTGTGGCCAAGTTTGCGATTTGGTCATGAGCTTGAGCTATTTTGACTACTATGTCATCAACATAGACGGCGATTGTTGGTTTTGGCCGCTCAACTTGGTCAGGCTGGTTGAGCGGGTCGATTTGGTTGGTGAAACATTGTTGCATGCACCGTTGATAGGTGGCGCCAGCGTTCTTCAGACCGAAAGGCATGGTTATGTAGCAGTACGAACCATATGGGGTGATGAATGAAGTCCCGAGCTGGTCAGACTCTTTCATCGTGATCTGGTGGTAGCCTGAGTAGGCATCCAGAAAGGAGAGAATTTCGCATCCTGAGGTGGAGTCAACTATCTGGTCTATTTGTGGCAAAGGAAAATGGTACTTTGGACATGCTTTGTTGAGGCCAGCATAATCAACGCACATTCTCCATTTTTCAGTCTTCTTTTTAACAAGAATAGGATTGGCAAGCCAGTCGGAGTGGTATACCTCCTTGATGAATCTGGCTACCAGGAGTTTGGCGACCTCCTCACCTATGGCCCTACGCCTCTCATCGTCGAAGCGACATAAGCGTTGCTTGGCGGGCTTTAAGCTCAGGACGAGGCGTAATGCGTGCTCGGTGACCTCCCATGGTATGCCTGGCATGTCAGAAGGTTTTCATGCAAAGACATCACAATTGGCGCATAGAAAGTCAGCGAGCTCGCATTCCTATTTGGCCAGGAGCTAGGTCTCGATCCGCACCGTCTTGGTTGGGTCAGTGGGGTCGATCCCCACCGCCTTAGTTTTCTCGATTGGGTAGAAGACAGTTGAGGAGGTTGATTTGTTGCAGTCTGGGACTGCTAGAGTTGACGATTCTCCAAGCTGAGGGAGCTCGGCTGAGTTGATGACGGCAGTGGTGAGCTCGTAATGCTCGTGGTCGCACATGTAGGCGTGAGAAAAGGTGCTACCCATAGTGATGACGCCGTTTGGTCCTAGCATCTTCAACTTGAGGTAGGTGTAGATGGGGATCGCCATGAACTTGGCGTAGCATGGCCGCCCTAAGATGGCGTGGTAGGACCCTAGGAAGTCCACCGCCTCGAAGGTGAGGACCTCTGAGCAGAAATTGGCTCGATCGCCAAATGTGACGGGTAGGTCAATCTACCCGAGTGGGTATGCCTGCATTCCTGGGATCATGCAATGGAAGGGAGAGCTTACTGGGTGGAGCTCCGACCGGGGGATGCGCATGGCGTCGAGGGTGTTGACGTAGAAGATATTGAGGCCGCTGCCTCCATCCATCAACACCTTGGTGAGGCGCTTCTTGCAGACAATGGGGTCGACAATGGGCGAGTAGCGACCTGGTCTAGCGACATGGGAAGGATGGTCCCTCTGATCAAAAGTGAATAGAGATTCTTACTAGCTAAGGAAGGAGGAGACGACCGTTTCAGCGACGTATGCCTCTCTGTAGTGCACTTTGTGCTAGCGCTTAGAGTAGATGGCATCAGATCCCCCAAAGATCATGAGGCATTCCTTAGGATCAGGAAAGTCGTCCCCATCCTTACCCGCCGTGCCTTCTTTCCTGGCTGCTGCCTCCTTGCCCTTTCCTTCTTTCGGACCGCTGGCCTATCGCAGAAAGCACTTGAGGAGTTCGCAGTCCTTGTAGAGGTGCTTCACGGGGTAGGCGTGGTTGGTGCATGAACTATCCATGAGCTTGTCGAAGTGGTTGGGTTGGTCCTACTAGGACTACTTACCCGCATGATCGGCCGCGGTGACCAAAGCAGAGTTGGTCGATCGGCACTAATCCCTCTTGTTCTTTTTGCCCCTTTGTGTTGAGGGGCCCTCGTCTTGGTCCTCACGCTTGGCCTTGTCCTTATCCTGGCCACCACTAAAGACCGCTCAGACTGCCTCCTCACCGGAGGCGTGGTTCGTGGTGATGTCGAGCAGGTCGTGGGTGGTTCAGGGCTTCAGACAGCCAAGCTTGTGGATTAAGGATTCATAGGTTGTTCCGGAGAGGAATGCGCTGATGACGTCCGCATCAACGACATCAGGGAGGGAGTTACATCATTTTGAGAACCTACAGATGTAATCCCGCAGAGACTCATTGGGCTCCTGCTGGCAGCTCTTGAGGTCCCAGGAGTTCCTAGGGTGGACATACATCCCCTGGAAATTCTCGACAAAGATCCTCTTGAGATCCGCCCAGTCATGGATGCTGTCTACGGGAGGAATTAGAGCCATGCTTGAACATGCTCCCCCACGCAGATGGGGAGGTATTCAATGATGAAGTGGTCATCATCCACTCCTCTGGCTCGGTAGGTGTGCCGGAAGTCTTCGAGCCAAATATCGGGATTCATTTCCCTAGTGTATTTGGAAATGTTGGTAGGTGGTCGGAAGCGCTATGGGAACGGCACTTTCTAGATGCGACGGCCAAACGCCCATGGTCCTAGGCCGTCCGTGCTGGGACTCCGGTCGTCCGGTCAGCGACCATGCCTGGGGTGTGTTTCCTCGAATGGCCACTGCTCTTTCTGATGAACATCATCATCACGCCCGGGCTTGACGATTGATTGTTGATGACGCTTCTGAGCATCTCGATTCGGCTGAGCCATTTGCGCATGCTGGGGGTCCTGGAGCAAGCCGTCCGTCTAAGCCATGGTGCGACTATGGCCTCTCTCTGGACTTGGCGAATGTAGTGGTGAGCGGATGGAGCGATTCGACTGGTTGAAAGGTCCTAATGGCTAGAGGGGGGGTGAATAGCCTAATAAAAATTTCTACAACAACACTTAACCAAATGGTTAGACAATTATGAGGCGAAGCTAGTGTTGCGCTAGCCTACTCAAAAATGCAAGCCACCTACCACAATTCTAGTTTAGATAGTGTCAATTCACACAAGAGCAATGACACTACCCTATGTTAGTGTGCTCTCAAAGGCTAACTAAAGAGCCACACCAACCAAGCATGCAAGCTCTCACAACTAGCTACACTAAAGAGCTTGTCAACTAGTTTGATGAACATCATCATCAAGAGGGTTATACTTGCGTGTAGATGAATGAACCAATTGATGAATAACAATGATGACCAATCACCTCGGAATCAATGATGAAGACAATGATTTTTACCGAGGTTCACTTGCTTGCCGAGCAAGCTATTGGCGATTCACTCACTTGGAGGTTCACGGTGTTGATTGGCATCACTCGCCAAACCCTCAATAGGGGTTGCACAACCAACACAAGATGAGGATCACACAAGCCACAAGCAATTTACTAGAGTACCTTTGGCCTCTGGCCGAGAGAAAGGTCAAGAACCCCTCACAATCACCACGATCGCGCTTCGGAGACAATCACCTCCTCCACTAGTGGTGCTGCTCCAAGCCCGTCTAGGTGGCGGCAACCACCAAGAGTAACAAGCGAAATCCATGGTGAAACACAATCACCAAGTGCCTCTAGATGGGGAGAGACTTGGATCACTCCCAATCTCACTATGATGATGAATCAATGATGTAGATGAGTGGGACATGAAGCTAGGCTCACAAGGTTGCTATGTCAATGAAAATGTGCAAGAGAGTGGCGCCATGGGGCTATAAATAGAGCCCCAATGAAATAGAGCCGGTACCCCGCTGGCGTGGGGGACCGGATGCTCTGCTCCGACCGGGGTCAATAGGCTCTAGAAGGTCCCACGCTTCAAAGTTAAATGATTTCAGCGGTGTGAAGCGATGTTGTGGCTAGCTTGAGCGAAGTCGTTTCGATAAGCTCCCGAGGCATGGGATCGTTCTCCCCATCCATGATGTTACCTTTGGACGAGCTGGCGTGACTTTTTTGGACGTCCGGGCGACCGACGCCGACATCATTTCGATCAACTTCATTTTAACTTCTTCACCCTTGCTCAAGTGTGCCAACCACCAAGAATTTTGCATGGCGTAGTGTCATTTTCATGAAATCCGGCATTTCATTTTTCAAGAAGCATAGGTGGTGGAGAGGACCCAAACCCATCTCAACCAAACACCTTGTGCACATGTGTTAGCATATTTTCACAAATATTATCAAGGGTGTTAGCACTCCACTAGATCCTAAATGCATATGCAATGAGGAGCATCTAGTGGCACTTTGATAAGAGGGTCTAGAGGTTTCACCCCTCTTAATGAGTATCAAACCTAAATGTGATCACACTCTCTAAGTGTCTTGATCACCAAAACAAAATAGCTCCTATGGTTTATACCTTTGCCTTGAGCTTTTGCTTCTCTTCAAGTGTAAGCCCTTGATCATCTCCATGCTATCACCATTGTCATGTTATGATCTTCATTTGAGAAGTGGTGGAACTAGGTTGCTTAGGGTTTCATCATTCACCAAAACCAAACTAGAGCTTTCATCGGTGCGTCCTCATTCCCCGGTGGGAGAGAGCGAGTTAATGTCCCCATGAAGCTTCGGATGTGAGCGGTGGTTTCCACCTTGCTTGGGAGGTGTGGATCGCTTTGCTCTAGGGTCAATAGGCTCTAGAAGGCAGCGTAGAAGCATGCGATGCATGTTGTGGCAACTGAAGCTGTGAGATCGTGTGGGGATCGTTCCCCCATCCATGATGTTACCTTTGGACTGACTGGCGGGCGTGACCACAGGCGTCGCTGCGCTAGGTTTGCTGGGGGATGCGGTGGAGGGCTCTACCACCTTTGTCATAACTCCTCGCCGTGCTCCTACGCGAGCACAAGGGCCTCCACAAGAGGGTCTAGAGGGGTATGAGGTAGAGAGGACAACGGGGTCCCCATAGCACACTCCAGGGACGGAGGGTGGCTCAGGTGCCAGAGTTGATGGAAGATATCAAATCATGAGTTGTTGATGTGAGAGGGGCGTCCCATGCCGAGGACACATGCGTGGGGATGCGAAAGGGTCCGCATCGATGGAGCACATCCGCCTAGCTTCAGAGAGTTGATGGAAGATATGATCATGATGTTGATCTGCAATTAAATCCTCCGAGGACACGTGCCGAAAGGTTCAATTTGACACATCCGCAATTGACAAGAGAGAAAGGTGATCGAAATCCTTGCCGGTCAAGGGCGCAATTGACAAGGAGAGAAAGTTTATCAGTAATTAAGGGCGGAACATGCCAGTGTTGCTAGACAGTCCCGAATGTGCAACTCTGAGAGCCGATATGAGAGGAGATCGGCTAAATAATCGATTCCGGCATATTTATAAGAATAAATTGGTTAAAGCTCATGGGGTTGTGTAAGAAAAATTGGTTATCATCCAAGATAGATATAATTCGAGCAATAATTTAATCAATGGCAATAAGATGTCGATGATGATTAGTTTATACTGAGCC
The DNA here is from genome assembly GCA_904845875.1 of Miscanthus lutarioriparius. Classification (NCBI taxonomy): domain Eukaryota; kingdom Viridiplantae; phylum Streptophyta; class Magnoliopsida; order Poales; family Poaceae; genus Miscanthus; species Miscanthus lutarioriparius. The sequence continues at coordinate 78,319,605 of CAJGYO010000003.1, read as the reverse complement.
AATGATTACAAGTAACCGAACCCCTTTTTTATATAAAGAAACAATTCAACACCACTTAACCATTTAATAAAAATAAATCTAATGAACATGTTAGATCTTGTCTATCACCATGACTAGTGGGGCATGAGGCAGAATCATGCAGACCGTAGAAACAAAAAATAGACTCGATGACCCTAACTCATTACTAATATCAGTGGGGCATGAGGCAGAATCGTGCAGGCCGTAATATAATAATAAGATCATGGGGCTAACATATCTTTCAACTTATCTCTACTTCAATGACCTCGTGATGTGAACTGTTCATGAAAGCATTCGATATTGGCTAAATAGCCGATTCAGGCATAGCGCACAGTTAAGGTCATGCCTTCTCAGAAACAGATCTATCAACTAACGATCCCCACTCCACGGTGCTAACAGTGGGGTGAGAGGCAGAATCCCACAGGCCATGATAATAGGCCATGGAACGGTTCTCGCTAACCAATAGATCTACTCAAGATCGAGCATGCCTTAACCGCACACTATGCACGATTAAGATTGATATAAAACAGCCGATAAAAACATAACTCGTCGTTTAAGATGTAGATTAGATCAATTTTAGATTAGCAAACGATGGGTTAAATAAGATATAAGGCCGATCTAGATCAATCTCAGTCGGGCAGAGTGATATTGCTGTAATTAGATAAACAATGAAAGCAATGAGCAATATCGGTAACTTAATGAATCTACCAAAGACTGTCATTCAAAGGTAGAGCCGATAACTTGACCTTGATCTAGTTCAAGCAGTGGGGTGTGAGGCAGAATCACATAGGCCATACTTGAACTAGGCAAGAGTCGATAACCAGCCTATGCCAGAGTCACAGTGGGGGTCGACCAGATCGATGCAGCCATACGAACAGAGGTATGAACCATGACGGTACTTACAACAAGCAGAGGAGGTCGACCGGATCGATGCAGCCGTATTTGCTGAAGAACTCACCGAGATCTACTCTACTCCTACTCCTAAGGGGTGGCCGGAGCCAAAAAAAGTAATTGACTTGTATTTGATTGATTGGTTGTCCTCTTACAATAGCCGGGGTTTGATATTTATACCCGGAGTCTAGACATGAATCCTACTCGAGCACGATTTGTTACAATCTTTGGCATAACAAATGAAAACATTCCTAATTTAAGATAACTTGGACTCTAATCTTTCCCTTTTTGTAGAGTCCTACATGTTTTTGTCCCGGCGTCGAGTGTAGCCTCTGTCGTCATCTGCTGGCGTGGTCCGAAGAAAGCCGATTCCAGTTTTTGCGTCCGAATCAGCTGGTTTCGATCTTCATGCAATTGATCCTTTGCTGACATGATCCTGGGAGCTCTCAAACCTCCAAAATCCTTCTTCCACATTCTGGTGTAAACACATGCCCCCCAATTTTGGGATAAAAGTAATTTTATTCCAAAATTATCGTGTCGGCATCCCTGACTGGTCCACGGTCACGGGCAGAGAACTTTGATCTAGGGTCCACTGTTTGTCGCCGCCTGCGTCCATTCATGAGCCTATGCCTCAAAACTTTTACAAGAGCATTACTGCTTCACAGGCATTTGGACTCATCCTTCTGGGCCGGCTATAAAACGCTTATCCGACCCTGGTGAGAGCAACTCAACACTTCAGCCATGTTTTTTCTTCTATCCGTTCCTTCGAGTGCTCTTAACTCCGCTGGACTCTCCATGGTCTATCTTTTTGCGATAACGATCTTGAGCGGTTAGAAGAATTCTTATGCATAGGGTGATTGTGTCGCTCATCTTAGCACCTTGTCGAGTAAGAGAACCAGCCACTGTAGTTAGAAGAATCCTTCTGATATCACCTGGGCCTTTTGTCCATGCTCGTGGAGCTGCAAGGGCTAAAATGTGTGGACACTCTTGTTTGTTTGTTCAACCAAATGCCCATCGGGCAAGCCACAAGTTTATTTCCAGCGGTTTCTCGGTCGCTGAGAAATTGGCTAGGTATCCGTTAGGTAGGCGGCCTTCTTTTCCTCTGGCACAATCTCATCAATGGGCCGATGTAGCTTGGTTTATGATGATCTTCGGCCTTGTGGGGATCCGGACTCCCTTCAATCCAAAAGTAGCCTTGGTGGGTTGATTTCTGATCCATGCAAATTCTCTATATCCGTCCCATGATGCTTCGTAACTTAGGGAAGCGATAAGTTTGAATCTGTTACCTCTCCGTTATCCGTCCCCTGAATCCCTAGAACGTTGATCTGTTTCCATCTCTGATTTTAATTCCATACCTCTGGCGGAACCGATCTTGTTTTCTCGGGCTATATATATACGGGCTATGGCTGAGGGTCGAGCAACAACCCGCTTTCATCTCAACCCCTCGGCACCCTCAGTATAGTCCCCGTTCTTCCCGTAAGCTTGAGATCATGGAAAACAGCAAGAGGTCTCCTAAGAAGGTCTTCATCGGATCTGCATCATCGCGTCAGCGCCTTCATCGTCAGGAGGGTATATCCCGTGATGCCTCTGCTGCCTCAGGGAATAGGGTGACTCCGTTCGGCCTTCGGGGCCTTCCTTATCGGTGGCTTGCCACCAACCCCCTTGTCATCAGATGAGGTGGATTGATAATGACGATTTGCTTGCCTCCATTGATCGACATGGCCAGAGTCTCGCTGAGTATCTATCCCTCACAGAATTGGCCCTGGCAATGGTTCGATGCCGATCACCTTCTGTGGATGATTCGGTGGAGGATAGGTTGGCCAAGGCCGAGGCCAGAATTGTGGGTGAGATACCTGTTGTAACCTCTGCTTCTTTTCAATTTTGCCCTCAGGATTCTGATCATCTCTCTTTTGAACTTTTCAGATTTGTCCACCCAACTAGAGAGCCTTCAACTGGCTGTAGAGTACGCGGTGGGATTTGTTAATGCCAGAGGTGCCATCCCAATAGTTCACCTGTATGACATTCCGAATTACGTTAGGGAGGTCGCTCTTCATGGTGTCCGTCATGGTGCTGCCGTAGCGTTGGCTGCTGCACAGGCCCATTCTGGCTGCAATCTTTGATTTCTTCCTCATGATTTCCCAGACACGATGCACCCCAAGGATCGTGAGCGCCTGACTAAGGGTTTCCATGGTGCTGTCAGCTCTGTGGCCTTTAGCACCCTGGCCAATGATATAGTAGACAAAGTGTTTCCCGGCCCATAACTTGTAATAGGTGGCATTTCGCAAATAATTTCTTCGCCTTGAGTGACTTCTCCGTTGTTTTTTATTCTACACTATACGCATCACTCCGTTGGCATAATCGATACTCATCGTACCGGCTTTCACCCCTTCGGGTTTGTTTTCTCGCTAGCAATGATACCCTTCTGGTATCGGCTACTAAAACTGACGGCCGAGCAAATCAGTTGTTAAGTGTCAATCCAAATGCTAGGATAATATTCCTTCAAATATTTCCCGTTTGATTGCTCTGCCAAATTTCCTTTTCCTTCTCAGTATCTTCAAAATTCAAGTGTTACCAGGTGCATATTTGATCCGATAAGGCCTTTCCTAGTTGGGTATCTTTTTGTCGAACTCACTGTTCCCTGACCCGATCGGCGATTTTACTTTCCAGACCAAGTCCCCTTCAGAGAATTGCTTCGCCTTGACCTCTTAACCGTAACATCTTGCAATCCTCAGTTTATTGACCCCAATGATCATGTAGCCGAAGGCAACTCAAGTCTTCAAAGTCATCCATCACGAAGTTCTGGTAGACTTTGGTTGATAAATCATCTGGCAACATATCGCGCCTTGATCCGGTTTGAACTTCCCGAAGAAAGACTACATTGTGTTCACGCACAAGTTCACCCCGATGCCTTTCAGCGAAAGAAGCAGGAACTGCTGCCCAGGGTCAGAAAATGTTGGGCCATCTAAAGCAATCTCAAGAGCGTTAGCTTGTGTAGAATCGATCATATTCCTCGTTGTTCAATTGCATCATTTGTTTCAGCTAAAGAACCAATCCGATACAGCCGATCCAGACTTCTGATCTTAATTTAATTAAGTCTGAAAACACTGCTTTCATTAAGAGAGCCTTTTGATCTTCTATTCTCAGTCACCTGGTGCCATATTCTCTTCGATATTGGTGAAGTGGTGCTTCGCCTCCTATTAATTGCGGTTGCCTTTTGCGCGTCCCGAGGTGTCTGCCTCTTCGCTTCATGTCTTTAAATACCAACCGAGGGCTTTGGCCTCAAACACATCTCTATTTGCAACTGCTCCTTTGCTCTCTTCTGCATGCCAAAACCCTATAGCAGTTTCCTTCCTTTCTCCCATAGATCCAATCATTTGTCATGGCAAGCGAGGATAACCGTAGTAAACGCGCTACAGAGGAGATCTTGGCAGAAGATTTGCCGAGGAACCAGCGTCTCCGACGCATGAAGTGAGATTAGCAATCCCTGTCCATGATGATGACCCTTTCTGACTCACTTATTGTGAATAACAGTTTTCATCCTTTTCTCTAGGATCGGCAAGTATGACCCCTTTCCATCAATGACGAAGAATGTAGTGGGTAGAGTCTTGCTTCCAATTGTCAGTTCGACGTTTATTGCCCCCCGGGTCTTAGATGTGTTTCCTCTGAAGTCTCTGAGCATCATGTTGGTTTCCAACATATCTTCTGGTCCTTTGCCAAGCTTACAAAAAGTAGTGTAAGGCATAAGATTGACGGAAGCACCTCCGTCCACCAGCATCTTGCTCATCGACTTTCCATCGACAAAGACCTTTCATATATAACGCTTTCAAGTGCCGATGCTTGACTGGTCTGTCAAATATCGCTTGCTGCATGACTGTCAACTTGGCAACTATCTCTTCATACTTCGATTCATCGAAATCCAAATAAACTTCTTGATTTACCGGAGCTCTAAACTCTAATGGCAACATAAAAGCCATTTGGATATTAGCCGATGGTTGCTCTCTATCGGCTGTTTGCCTTGCACGCCACACTTGAGGTTTACCGGATGCTTGAGCATGTTCTAACTCTCTATTCCTTAGGCGCTGCACCCTTCTCTTCTAGCTTCTTGTCAATCCTCTGGGGCACCACTGGCCTTCTTGCCAAATGTATTCTTCCTTGTTGCTTTCTTCTTCATGATTGGCCCAGTCTTGGTCAACGACTCTTTTTCCCAACCGATCATGAACACTTTTATTTTTTAAGCGCCGATCCATGTTATCATAATGATGTGTGTCCTAGGCATGGATAGACCGGTGGTTGATTTGAGATTGCATAAATCCCCAATACTGATTGCTGCATTCTGGGCAATTATGTCTAGTAAGCAATTTCAAACCTTCGTTCTAGCAATATCTGAAGAAAGGACAATCCCAGTGCAATTTGGCTTGTCTCCTTTCATACCTCTCTTCTTCTAGTTGACGCTGGTATTCTTGATCCTCTAACCATCGCTAATAATTCTTTTCCTTCTGCCACTGCCATTTATTCAACAAGATTCAAGATGTAACTCGCGGCCCTATCGCTCCATCCTTTGACGTTTCCCCCGTTCATATCGGCTCTTTTGCTGATCACGATGTTTTCTAATCTCTCTGTATTCATCAACCGATATTTGCATCTTGGGGTCAACTGTTCCAGCTTCTCTTGATTTGGCCGATGTTAGAACCTTAGTTTTTCCTTTGAATAGCTCGACATCAATCATATTTTGATCTCCTAGGAAAGGATTATCATCAACTTTCATCTTTCGAGGCGTATCGAACTTGAGTCTCCCTTGCTGAATAGCCCTCTGTATATGTTGCCGGAAAATCCTGCACTCATTAGTGGAATGAGAAGTAGCATTATGGAACTTGCAGAACTTCTTATTCTTCAACTGTTCAGGGGGCAACATGACATGATTGTCCAGCAACTTGATCTGGCCCTTCTCAAGTAAGAAATCGAAGAGCTTGTCTGATTTTGTGACATCGAAGTCATAGCTCTCTTCGACTCCTCTTCCCCAAGGATTCGGCACCATTACCGTCTTCTTGCCCCAATTCCATTCAGCTGCAGCAACCTCTTCCTCTTCATCTTCATAGCCGTCATCAATCGAACATGGATTATAAGCTTCGGCTACTATGGTACTCTTCTGTAACCGGGTATCTCTGCGTATACTCTGGAATTGGCTATTGAGTGCTGTTACTCGTTGAGCCAATTGACCCAAGTTGTCAAATTCTTGTCCTAGCAGCTTTTCTTTCCACATTGGCAGCATTCCTTGGACAGCTAAAGCAGCTAGCTGATCATCGGCCAAACTCAATGAGAAACATAAGTTCCTAGTTTCTCGGAATCTCTGAAGAAATTTGATGCCCGATTCATTAGTCCTCTGTCTCATGGTTGTCAAATTGGTTATCTTCTTTTCTCCTGTCCCAGTGTAAAAATATGTATGAAACTTCTTCTCTAGGTCAGCCCAGTTGGCAATGGAGTTGACTGGTAGGGACGAAAACCAACTAAAAGCTGGCCCTGATAGGGATAAGGAGAAGAAACGAACTCGATAGGCATCCTCAACTGATGCTTCGCCCAATTGTGTAAGATACCGACTGACATGCTCTATCGTGCTTGTACTGTCTTGACCAGTGAACTTGGCAAACTCTGGGAGCCTGTAATTCGTAGGAAGAGCGACCAAATCATACCACTCTGGATATGGGCGTTTGTACGAAAAGGTCAGCCCTTTTGGCTTCAGACCAAACTGATTCTTCATCATCTCGGTCACCTTCACTAGCAACTCATCAACTTATGGATTTGGATTTCTTGGTACTTGCTGACCCATCTGTGGATTGAAATCCCGCGTGCCCTGATATCCTGGATTTGGTATCATGTGAAGAGTGTTATAATCTATGCCATAGTGATACCCTTGTGGAATCTCAATCTGTTGGGTCCTCTGCTGGCTTGCTGCCTGGAGCCTCTGATTGTAGACATGAGGATCTATATCTCTACGGATCATTTGAATCAATGGTGCTATTTTCTGAGCCGACGATGGTATGTGGCCTGATGTGCCAAAATTAATCATCTGGTTCTGATTCTGTCCCGCCGGCTGTTGCACATGCTGTATCGATGGTCCAGTACTGTACTGTGTCTGATTTGTAGTAGTATCTTGAGCTTGTTTAGATGAACCTTGAAGTGCTTGGACGTCATTATTACCAGCTGGTGCTGCTCCGTGATGGCTGGTACCGACTTGATAAGTCCCTTGGGTCGATGGATCTAGAATGTTGTAACAAGTCGATCCAACCTGACCAACTGGAATTCCATGGATCGCCTCTTTCATGACATTGTGAAACGCGTTAACAAAAGCTTCATTGCGGCTTGATAAAGCATCACGAACAGATTTGTCTATGGCTTCCGTAAAGAAACGTCTTTCTTCAGCTTCGACTGTATCTGTCTGCCCGTGTAGTAGAACCCTTGGTAGTGGAAATTTCTGAATAATGATGCTGTCACGTGTTTTGGTGTAGGACAACAAACACTTCTTCTGAAATTCCTCCATGGCTTTGTTGAAGGCATCCTTATCTTCATCAGGCAGGTCTTCATAATATACCATAAGGATGTTGTCGTTATTGTGAACCACCATGACGATTGTGGTGTCCCACTGGTCATGCCAGAAACATGTGTCGACACAGAATTTCGTCCCGTGCCGAGTACACACACAGCAAGCCGAAAGGGTCCGCTCGATGGAGCAGATCCGCCTATCTTCAGCGCAAGGGTGGTCGATCCTGCGTAATCCTCCCGAGACATGCCAGTCAATTTGACCCTACAATTGACAAGGAGAGAAAGTTTATCAGTAATTAAGGGCGGAACATGTCGGTGTTGCCAGACAGTTCCGAATGTGTGGCTCTGAGAGCCGATATGAGAGGAGATCGGCTAAATAGTCGATTCTGGCATATTCATAAGAATAAATCGGTTAAAGCTCATGGGGTTGTGTAAGAAGAATCGGTTATCATCCAAGATAGATATAATTCGAGCAATAATTTAATCAATGGTAATAAGATATCGATGATGATTGGTTTATACTGAGCCAATGATTACAAGTAATCGAACCCCTTTTTATATAAAGAAATAATTCAACACCACTTAACCATTTAATAAAAATAAATCTAATGAACATGTTAGATCTTGTCTATCACCATGACCAGTGGGGCATGAGGCAGAATCATGTAGGCCGTAGAAACAACAATAGACTCGACGACCCTAACTCATTACTAATATCAGTGGGGCATGAGGTAGAATCATGCAGGCCGTAATACAATAATAAGATCATGGGGCTAACATATCTTTCAACTTATCTCTACTTCAATGATCTCGTGATGTGAACTGTTCGTGAAAGCATTCGATATCGGTTAAACAGCCGATTCAAGCATAGCGCACAGTTAAGGTCATGCCTTCTCAGGAACGAATCTATCAACTAACGATCCCCACTCCACAATGCTAACAGTGGGGTGGGAGGCAGAATCCCACAGGCCATGATAACAGGCCATGGAACGGTTCTCGCTAACCAATAGATCTACTCAAGATCGAACATGCTTTAACCGCACACTATGCACGATTAAGATTGATATAAAACAGCCGATAAAAACATAACTCATTGTTTAAGATGTAGATTAGATCAATTTTAGATTAGCAAACGATGGGTTAAATAAGATATAAGGCCGATCCAGATCAATCTCAGTCGGGCAGAGTGATATTGCTGTAATTAGATAAACAATGAAAGCAATGAGCAATATCGGTAACTTAATGAATCTACCAAAGACTGCCATTCAAAGGTAGAGCCGATAACTTGACATTGATCTAGTTCAAGCAGTGGGGTGTGAGGCAGAATCACACAGGCCATACTTAAACTAGGCAAGAGTCGATAACTAGCCTATACCGAGTCGCGGTGGAAATTCGACCGGATCGATCGACCATACAAACAGAGGTATAAACCATGACGGTACTTACAACAAGCAGTGGAGGTCGACCGGATCGATGTAGCTGTACTTGCTGAAGAACTCGCCGAGATCTACTCTACTCCTACTCCTACTCCTAAGGGGTGGCCGGAGCCGAAAAAAGTAATTGACTTGTATTTGATTGATTGGTTGTCCTCTTACAATAGCCAAGGTTTGATATTTATACCCAGAGTCTAGACATGAATCCTACTCGAGCACGATTTGTTACAATCTTTGGTATAAGAAACGAAAACATTCCTAATTTAAGATAACTTGGACTCTAATCTTTCTCTTTTTATAGAGTCCTACATGTTTTTGTCCCAGCGTCGAGCGTAGCCTCTGTCGTCATCTGCTGGCGTGGTCCGAAGAAAGCCGATTCTAGTTTTTGCGTCCGAATCAGCTGGTTTCGATCTTCACGCAATTGATCCTTTGCTGACATGATCCTGGGAGCTCTCAAACCTCCGAAATCCTTCTTCCAAATTCTGGTGTAAACACGAGTAAAGAACAATATGCATGTTACTCATAGTGGGGTTTGAGCCTAGCGTAGGCTCGGAGCAAAGCGTAGGCGTCTCTTCGTTGAGGTCGCCGGGTGTCCCAAGGACGACGGAGGGCGCTCCTCCTCCGATTGGCGCCGGGACAAGTGCCTCCTCGCGAAGGCGAAGCACGCCGAGCTGGTCGACGATGAAGTCCAGGCTTCCGAAGAGGAAGGTCTGGAACCGCTCGAAGACGGGAGGAACCCACGTCCCAATAGGTGGGAGCGTGGAAAACTCCAGCGAGCCAAAGCGAATCGAATCGCTTTAGCCCGTCATGGCGAAGATGGCGAAAAGGTGGGCCATCTGATGACCAAAAGTGTGAACGTACGGTGTCTTCCCCACGGATGGCGCCAACTGTCGGTGTGAAAAGTGACCAACACGTAAATATTTGTAGGTTTTGCCGTACGTTGTGATCAGATATGGCCTAGCGCTCAATGACACAGGATTTATACTGGTTCAGGAAACGTGCCCTATGTCCAGTTTGAGTTGGTCGGTTACTTTATTTCTGAGCCCAGGTGCTCGAAGTTTGCTGTGGGGTTACAAACGAGTGGGAGTAAGATGGGGGTGTTAGAGGTTCGGTCGGACTCTGGACCGAAGGCCAAGAATGACGGGAGCTCCTATGTTCTCTAAGTGTTGGAACATATACTCCGTGCAGCTTTAGAGTTCTAGAGGCGTGGAGCTGTTCAGGTGCTCAGAATGTCTGAGGCTTAGCAGAGTAAGAGTCAGAATGATCCATTGGAATCGATCCTCCTTTTGGGAGAGAGCGCATCCCATTTTATAGATGAAGTAGATGGCCTTATAAGAGAGAGAGAGAGTGCTACCTAGTCTTGTTGCCCATGCATGTGGTAGGCTCCATTGTGTTCTTCTGGTATGGCAAATGTCGGCGCCTACCATTCTGTAGGATAAAAGTCGGTGCCCACGACACTGTTCGTGGTCTGACATGTCTGGAAGGTTGCAGAGCACCCTTCTGACATGGTCTGACAGTACTGTCCTGCAGGTGTGCAGGGTACAATCCTCGGTATTGCGGTTTGACTTGAGAGCCTCACATTATCTGCTCCGCCTGATTCTTGGGTCCTTTACCAAGCGTGCATCCCCGTTCGGTCGTTTCCCAGTCGGCTCCAACCGCGTCGGTCGGAGAAAAGCTGTAAGTAGAGGTTCGCTGTATTCCCGGTCGGAGAAGCGGGTCTGAGTCGGAAGTGAGCGTCGCCCCTCCTTGGCCAGGCCTTCCGGTCAGAGAAACGGGTCGGAGTCGGAAGCGAGCGTCGTCTCCTCCTTGGCCAGGCCTTTCGATCGGAGACTGGGTCGCCTGTTCCGGCCTACCGTTAGGTATCTGGGCCGGTCCAAAAGTCGCGCGTTGTTTGTAATGTCGTCTGTTGGGTCGAGCTTTTGCTGGAAAGCAGACCCATTAGGGACCCCCGGTTTATGAACCCGACATGTCCGTTTGTAACCCCTACTATGAACTTTTCAGTGCTAGTAACACGAACAGCAGCAGCGAACTGGACGTAGGAATATTCCGCCTAAACCAGTATAAACCTCGTGTCCCCTTAGCACGCCATCCAAGTCAGCGCACAATATTAGAAATTTACTCGTTGTTGTTTACTCGAAACACCGACACAAACATATCGAAAAACAAATCATAAGAACAAGACAAGTTAAAGGTACAAATTGAAAAACATAGGAATAGGATATAATGCATGTCTAAAACAGAGGATTGTAAAATGTAGGAAAGTTGGGTGAAAGGTTGTTTGATTGGGGTACTAGAAAAACAAATGAAGGATTCGTTTTGCAGGAATGTTAAGGTCGAATAAAAAAATAACACCAAGTGCATGTTTTGCATGTGTTTTCTCTTTTTGGTTGGGTAGAACAAGCCATAATGGACCTTTAATTCCTCGAACTTCGTGCATAGGATAGGAAATTTGCCTTCACAAACAATATTTCTCCAAAATTCTTTAAAAAAATCCTGTAATGCAAAAGAGCTCTAAAATTTATATGCATACTAGGTTTAGCGATGTTTCGGGACCTTTTGTTCGGCAGGGAACAGAAAGAAAGAGTGGCGATGTTGATGGTTGTTTAATAGTAGTATCCTGAAAGAGGATTGCAACATACTAGTACGGATGCGTTGTTTTTCATGGCCTAATTCTGTCGGTGTCACAACAGGGAATGTTCAATGACGACAAATTCAATCTTGAAGCTGTGTTGAGGGAAGTAGTATGTGATATGCACTAAACTGACCACCTCTGTTTTATGCATGTACTTTAAGGGCTTGGGCTCCTGCCGCAAAGTTGCTAACAACTTTATCCAAATTGACGATTCGACGGCGGTCTGCTTTGAGGTTAGAAGAGTTTTGCCGTTTCTGATACATATAAAGTACGTGTACCTAACAACTTTATCCAAATTAACGAAAAGAAAAGCCAGTTCTTGACAAGCCAGTGTCAAAAGACGACGCCGTGGTCCACTTGACCACCGTTACATCATGCGCATGGGGGCGCACGAGATCGAGATGTACTACAACAGACTAGCCACGCTATGACATCAGTTCGCATTGTACTCCGTACTGTTAAGCACGGGAACCGAAAACACGTCATCAGGTGACAGGACACGGCCGGGATAACGGAAAAGTTGCCGTTAATGCTGCCAGCCCAGCCACACCGGCCGCTGCTCCCTCCTTGGCCTGTTCAGTGTCCCCAGATCGTGGTTCTCTGCTCCTCCCGGAAAGGCCAAACGATTCGACGGCGGCCGGCCGGCCGCCCAGGACCGGAAAAACAAAACCCTTCCACCCCGGCCACTCACGCCGCGACAGGCGACACAACAACCTTTCGCCCTGAGGCAACAGTGCCCGCCACGTCCGAGGCATCATCACTCCTGCCACGTCCTTCTCCTCCGTCTCGAAGCCTCCTGCGGTCCAGCCCCGCCCATCTCCACAGAAACGCACGCAGATACGTTCACCGACGTCCGGGCCAGCCGCGTCCCGATCCGCCATGTCAGCCTCTGCTGCGATGCGAGAGACCTAGCGCTCCACCCCGTTCGTTGCATGCAGAACCTACCCCTCCACAGTCCTGTCGCCGACAGCTGGGCCCACGTCGCCTGGGGCCCAGAGGCTCAGTGATCGCAAGCAGGAGACGCCCGCTCCCCACGCGCCGGCGGCCTAGTGGGTGGTGGGTGGAGAAGGCGTTGGAGCCTTGGTGGATCCACGCACGCGGGCCGCGGCACCCTTGCAGGTTGCAGACTTGCAGCAGCAGCAGCTGCAGCGACTCATCACTCGCGCCCCTCTCTTTTCCTCCTCTCCATTCCTTCCCGTGCACAGAAATTCCTTCCTCTTGCCTTTTTCCTTCCTCCTTTTGTTCGCGTATATTTGTATTTGTTCGCGTGCGTGTAATTGCCTGCAAATACACGCACGCCGATTTTCGAAAGAAAAAAAAAAGGAGAGGGCAAGGAATCCCCCGATTATTAGGAAAGATTCTCCGCTCCCCGGCCTCAAATCCCCCACCGGCCACCACGACCCGCCTCGATTCGCCCCTACGCTTGGTGCTGCTGCCGAGGTCAGGATTGGTGCTGGAATTCGGTGCGCCGAGCTGTTCCTCCCTCAATTCGACCTCCCTCGCGCGATTCGGCTCGATTCGCTTCGGTTCGTTCCAATCGGGGTTTGCTCCTTCCGCCGCCTGCCACCGGTGCGCTCCGAGCTGCTCAAGCTGGGCCTGCGCGCCGGATACCCTCTCGGCTGCTCGATCTGATTCCGTCCCCAACACCAGCCAGCCCCCCTCCGCCGCTGCCGCTGCCGCTCCCCTCCCCGCTGACCCCGGCGCCATTTCGACCCGTGCGGCCGGATCCTTGGATGATTCCGATCGATCCGGGACCAACAAGAGACGCAAGGCTTCATCATCACCTCACCCGGGCCCCGGCGGCGGCGGCGGTGGATCCATGGCCGGGGAGAAGGCACCGCGCGCGTTCTCCATCGAGGAGCTTCCGGGCCACCTCATCGGAGAGGTCCTGACCTCGGGCGGGCTCGCCGCCGCCGACCTCGCCAGGCTCGAGGCCACCTGCCGCGCGCTCAGGCCGCTCGCCGAGTACGCCGCGTCCAAGCTCTGCGCCGCGCGGGCCGCGTTCGCGGCCATGGGGCCCGCCGCCCGGGGGGAGCTACTGGAGAGGTGCGGGGGAAGCTGGAAAAAGGTGCTCAGGTTCCTGCAGTCCGTCGAGCAGTCGTCAGGCACGGTCGAGACCTCATCGGGCAGCGTGAGCATCCTTCCTTTCTTCCTTTCACTTCACTCTATGAGGCCTAGTGAAAATTCAATCTTCATATCTAGTATGTACGGCCATGAGATTATCCTGTGTTTTAGAAATATTTGCCTCACACTCTGGACTCCGCCCACTTTGGAATACTGTAATTACCAAGACATGTTTAATTATGCATGGCTTATGTGCTAAAGCTTTAAAAGAAGCTAATAATTTGAAGCTGATAAGAACACCCATGAAGGGCGGGCCTGGTGCAAGTGGTAGAGTCTTTCCGCTTGTGACCGGAAGGTCCCGGGTTCGAGTCGCGGTCTCCTCGGCGAGGATAAGGCTTGCCACTGACACCCTTTCCCAGACCCCGCACAGAGCGGGAGCTCTCTGCACTGGGTACGTCCTTTTTTGATAAGAACACCCATGTGTGGCTTAAATGGGATATTTAGCACATGTTAGTCATTATAAACAGATTTAAGTCATTCTTTTGCTAGGCAAATATAGATCAAATTTTCTTGTTTCGGAGTTGGGAGGGGATTTTACAACTTATCTCAGATTGATTAACATGTTAATGTTCCTGTATTGACATGCTGATATGCATTTTCCTGTGCCAAACAATGCTAACTTTGTAATATACTGCACAATTACAATCTGAAACCGTTCGGAAGTGATTGTTTGTGATGGTGAAACCCTGGTAAATTGAGTTGCTATTGTGCTACAAATGTCCTAATTACTTTAAATATAAATTATGCCTTAATTTCTTACATTGGGATGCGATTATAACTTCTCATAGTAATGATAGTTGCCATATAATTCCTGGTAGAGTGGATTTGTTCTGTACAGTGCATGGTGGCGTTTTGGACATACTATTTATCTTAATTATACTGAGTCTTGTGGCTTATTCAATATCGTTACAAGACTACAAGTTTACTAGTATTCAAGCTCACTGCTAATTGTCACGTTACATATTTTTTCAGAAAAATAATAATATCAAATCAGAAAAATCTAGTTGTCTTCTTTTGTGGAGACAAGTTTCCCTGATGTTGGATGGCATTGAAACCGCTACAATTTTTTTGTCGTTTCCAAATTGTTTCCTTATACATGTGAACCTCCTGTATGTTTCCAGATGCAAGTAGCCACAGGAAGATATCACACACTTTTGGTCCATGACTCTTCTGTCTATTCTTGTGGGTCCAGCTTGTGTGGTGTGCTAGGTCATGGCCCAGATACTACACAGTGTGCGGCATTCAGTCGGGTTTCGTTCCCATCACTTTCTCGTGTTATAAACATCTCTGCTTCACACAATCATGCTGCTTTCGTTACAGAGTCTGGGGAGGTAATTTATGATCTCCTTAATTGAAGCCAGTTATGCCTATTGCTGTATTACTACTTTTCCTTGCCTTGGTGTTCTGAAGGGTTTTGTCTAAATAGGTTTTCACCTGTGGTGATAATTCATCATTATGCTGTGGTCATGGCGAAGTGGGGAGAACTATATTTCGACCAATGCAAGTAGAAGCTCTTAAAGGGATTCCCTGCAAGCAGGTGGGACAACAGATCTTTCTCATCCTTTTATGTTTTGTCCCTAATGATACTCCTGTACTTATTCCTCAGTCTGATCTACTTAAAATTTTCTAAATTGAATATGTCCTGCCACTCTCTTATAATTTTTCTGTGAAACTGTAACTTAGTTCTGAAGATTTCCATTGATTTCTAGAGTATTGTATTTGCACATGTTTATCTCATCCCCATTTTTCTATTTCTTGTTGAAATCACATTCTGTAGTTAATCAGTATGACTCATATGTTAAAGATTTTATCAATAAATGCCTCACATCGTGAAGCTTTCTGTATATATGTCAGTACTAAAAAACTGACTTAATCCATGTTAATGATCCCTTCCCTGCTTAATCATGTGCATGTGCACAGATCTTGGAAACTGTCTTACAGCTCAGGCCCTGAGGGTAAACCACCTAATTCTCTGTTTTTCTTTATGGGGCAAGTGATTCTCATCTTTTGATCCTTGCTGCTAGTTCAGTTTCATACTTTCTATTAAATCAGCTCTCCATTGAACAATGAACACTCATTCACCGTGTTATATGTATCTATTTCTACGCTTATCTATATTGCATCTTTATATATTGTTTATTCACTAGGCTGCCTAGATTTTGTTCTGAGCCATTAAGATCTTTCATTTTGCCTCTGTAATTCAGTATTCGGAATCTGATGCTATCTTATTAACTTTTCACAGGTTGCTACTGGTCTAAGTTTTACTGTGATTCTTACAAGGGATGGACAAGTATACACTTGTGGAAGTAATACACATGGCCAACTTGGTCATGGTGACACCATAGACAGGGCCACTCCAAAGCTTATTGAGTTGTTTGAAGGCCCCACTCAGGTGGTGCAGATTGCAGCCGGTGCAAGCTACACGTTTGCTGTAACAGATGATGGAACAGTTCATTCCTTTGGGTCTTGCACTAATTTCTGCCTTGGACATGGGGATCAGCACGACGAACTTCTCCCTCGTGCAGTCCAATCATTTAAGAGGAGGAACATTCATGTAGTCCGTGTTTCTGCTGGAGATGAGCATGCTGTGGCTCTTGATGCACTAGGATACGTAAGTCTATATTGTCCTGTTCGCATTCACATATATATTGTTAATGATTGCTCTCCAGGCATAAGTGTAAAGTCTGAATTTACAGGTTTATACTTGGGGCAGAGGATACTGTGGAGCCTTAGGTCATGGTGATGAGAATGATAAAACTAGCCCAGAGTTGATCAGCAGCTTGAAGGGCCAAGTTGCTGTGCAGGTCTGTTCCATTTATTGGCGAGGAAGATATTTAGCAAGCACTTTGCTTGTTAAATAAAAGTGGCATTGCAAATTATTTGTTTTACAAGTTTAAATCAATTCTTCTATGCAGCAAGATGATCTATACAAATTTCTTGGTCTAACTAAAGTGCCCTTGCTATTGACACATGCGTTACTTATCAGTTCCATGTCTGAAACCTTTCATATTTTTCTTATTTTTTTAGGTATGTGCAAGGAAGAGAAAGACCTTTGTGCTCACAAACGAGGGCTCAGTCGTAGCATTTGGATGGATGGGCTTTGGGAGTTTAGGGTTTTCTGACCGAGGATCATCGGACAAAGTAATGAGGCCCCGCGTTCTTGAGAGCCTGCAGGATCACTACGTTTCCCAAATAAGCACTGGACTGTATCACACTGTTGCAGTTACAAATAAGGGCATTGTATTCGGGTTCGGGGACAATGAACGAGCACAACTTGGGCAGGAGTACATTCGTGGGTGTTTAAAACCTACTGAGATAATGTTCCAAAAGAGTATGGAAGACATACCAATTGCGGCGCCTAGTGGTTAACTTCAAGGCCAAGAGCACCATTTTGGACACTGTTGCCTGCATATGTTGTATTTATATTGAAATTCTTCTTGGCAAGTGTATTTTATACTTTGTGATTTGTGAGTAATTTGGGTGAAGGGGGGAAGACGGAAGAGCAAGGTTGGAGGACAGTGCTGTGTAGCCAAAGAAGCATATAGTTTAGTAACGTGTGATGTATCGAATAATTCAACCCACCATTTTTCTTCTGTATAAAATTTATCGGTGTGTTTGTATTTTTTCTTGCCCCTCCATGTTTTCTTGGTTTTGTCCTAACAACTGTTAAGTAAATAGCATTTGCTCCCCTGGAACTTGTTATATTCTTTGCCTAAGTTTGCTAGTCTCTATCACCTTGATTATCGTCAATTCGTCATCACTGTTTTCAATTATGCATATCATTATATGTGCACCTCTTAGCTGAAAAATGGTGCCGTACTGTTGGAAATTGCTTGCGTTGGCAGCCGAAATTAAAGATGTGTTTATGCGCTGTCTTATTATCTATCAAATGATGTGCACGTCCTGCACATGCTGCAAGACTATTCTGGATGCGTAACTGTTGCATGAGAATGAGTTTTTTTAATAAGGTCGCATGAGAATGAGTTGGCATGACATTTGTTTGTCTGAATAGGCATGGCATTTTAGGTACAGTTGTCAGAGAAGGACGTGGTTTGCTCAAACTGCGTGTTGGAGTATATTAGGCCCATGTATGACCCATATACATTGCTACCCCTCTAGGGTTGGCTGGTAGATGAATACACAGCTTTAGCATGGCACCACCTTCCACCCCCGATCCTGACACCTTCTCTATGTTTCCCACTGACACGGTGGTCCAGCCATTTTTCCCGCTGTCTCCTGCAGGTAATGCTTCCCCGTGCCCCTCGCCGGGCCCGTGCCCCCGCTCGCCGCCCACCAGTGACGCCCCTGGCCCTGCGCCCTACACGGGTCAGGAGGCGTCACCCTCCGGAGTTGCACCTACCCCTCCGTCCGCCGCGGGTCCGGGGACACCGCCTGTCGCACCTCCTGCGCGTTTCGCCCAGCCGGTGCACGTCTACCAGCGCCGTGTGCCGGCGGCACCGCTGCCTCCGGTACCACCGGGGGCCCCCTCTCCGCCGGCGACCCCTACACCGCCGCCGCCACCTCAAGCTGCCCATGTCGTGTCGCCGGTGTACCACCCGCCACTCCTTCACCGACACCCGCGGCATGTTCACCCTATGGTGACGCGACACGCGGCTGGTACCCTGCGGCCCCGGGCTCTCGCGACGATGCCCGATGACCCGCAGATCTCTCCTGTACCCTCTTCCGTCCGCGACGCCTTGTCGGACCCTCATTGGCGCCAGCATGATGGAAGAAGAGACGCTGCTCTCCTAAATCAACCGGACATGGGATCGGTGCCCCGTCCACCGGCTCCAACGTCGTCCTTTGGCAAGTGGATCTGGACACACAAGCGGCGGGCTGATGGTACCCTTGAGAGGTACAAGGCTCGCTGGGTTCTCCGGGGTTTCACCCAGCGCCCTGGAGTTGATTATGATGAGACTTTCAGTCCCGTGGTGAAGCCGGCCACCGTACGCACAGTGCTCTCCCTGGCTCTCAGTCGATCTTGGCCCGTGCATCAGCTGGACGTCAAGAATGCTTTTCTCCACGGGACCCTAACCGAGACAGTATACTGCAGCCAGCCAGCGGGGTTTGTTGACTCTTCTCGTCCGGACATGGTCTGCCGGCTCAACAAGTCTCTCTACGGCCTCAAGCAGGCCCCCCGGGCGTGGTACTCTCGGTTTGCTGCTTTCCTGCTGACACTGGGGTTTGTGGAGGCCAAGTCAGATACGTCCCTGTTTATCTATCATCATGGAGCTGAGACTGCCTATCTGCTGCTCTACGTTGATGATATTGTTCTCACAGCCTCCAGTCCGTCCTTACTCAGCCGTGTCATCGCCTCTCTTCAGCAGGAGTTTGCTATGAAGGATCTTGGGGTGCTCCACCACTTCCTCGGTGTCACTGTTGAGCCTCGCCCCACCGGCCTTCTCCTTCACCAGCGGCAGTACACTCTTGATATTCTGGAGCGTGCTGGGATGACTAACTGCAAGCCCTGCTCTACTCCAGTTGACACACAGGGCAAGCTGTCCGAGGCCGTGGGAACCACCGTGGCAGACCCCACTGCTTACCGGAGTCTTGCAGGTGCCCTTCAGTACCTCACCTTCACCAGGCCAGACATCACCTATGCAGTGCAGCAGATATGCCTTCACATGCATGATCCCCGAGAGCCTCACCTCACTGCGCTCAAGCGCCTCCTCCGCTACCTCCGCGGCACTATCGACTACGGCTTACTCCTTCAGCGGTCTTCCTCCACCGAGCTCGTCGTCTACACTGACGCCGACTGGGCCGGGTGTCCGGACACTCGGCGCTCTACCTCCGGCTACGCTGTCTTTCTGGGCGGCAACCTGGTGTCTTGGTCGTCCAAGCGCCAGCCGGTGGTCTCCCGATCCAGTGCCGAGGCGGAGTACCGCGCTGTCGCTAACGGCGTGGCTGAGGCCTCCTGGCTCCGACAGCTCCTTGCCGAGCTCCACAGGCCTCTCTCCCGGAGCACGCTGGTTTACTGCGACAACGTCAGTGCGGTGTACCTCTCCACCAACCCCGTGCAGCACCAACGGACTAAGCATGTGGAGATCGACCTACACTTTGTCCGTGATCGAGTTGCCATCGGCGATGTTCGGGTCCTCCACGTCCCGACCACCTCCCAGTTTGCCGACATCTTCACCAAGGGCCTCCCGTCATCGACCTTCAGCGAATTTCGCTCCAGCCTCAACATCATTAGTGGCTAGTTGCGTCTGTGAGGGGGCTTGTGTGTGTGCTTCTTTTCATGTCCAGTCTGTAACTCCGCTGCGCCGGTAGTTCAGACTACGGAGGGGTGTTGGAGTATATTAGGCCCATGAGGCCCATGTATGACCCATATACATTGCTACCCCTCTAGGGTTGGCTGGTAGATGAATACACAGCTTTAGCACTGCGGAAGCATTACGACTTCATGATCATGTGCAATCAGACCTGAGGGAATATTTTTTTAAAGAAAACAGGAACACCGATACCATTACCAAGACTCCATGGCATGAAACACCGGTAACAGCTAAGAAAAAGTCGTTTATGCTGACCGCGACATGGGTTATTACAAAGTTGAATTTACAGCCACAGTTAGGAAAGTAAAATATTCCGTAGTAGGTATGCAACTGAATTCCCCAATTTTCTTCTGTATAAAAAATCGGTGTGGTTATGTTTTTTTCCCCCCTCTCCATGTTGATTGTATTTAAACTCAGGAGATATTTATAGGTACATATGATAGGATCTGGAATACAAGATAAGTTATATTGGGTCTAAGTCTAATATATCTTATTTCACCTCTAAGATTCTATTTCTATCTTTGTCTCTAGAGTTTCACTTCGATTCAATTATCTCTATCCATACATAGCTTTATTTCTAATAACACTATATATTGATCTATTTGCTCCAAGAGGGGAAATACACCTCTTTTACAGTCTCCCCTAGATCATGCTTTGAGCTTATTACACGGTTTCAATGACAACGCGAAGGCTTCCCGGATGCTTGCTGATGGCTTCCTTGAGCGCAGCCTTCAGGCTTGTCCCGTCCCACCTCCGTTGCTCCTCCACTCGTGGTCTCTTACGGTCAGCGCAATGCAACATCCTGGAAATGTAGCCCTCTTGCTCGTAAACATGTACCTTAAACTCCACGAGGCTACCAAGGTGCTCGATGCCGTCAAGCACACCATCGGCTTGCCGCGCCCCTTGCGCATAGCAATCTATAACCAGGCTCCAAAGCCTCGGCATGGTCCCCGCCTCGAACACAAGGCAAGGCGCCTCCCATCGGAACCACATCTCCCTGAGGTTTGGGAACGCCGCGCGGTGGAAAACCACGAAGCCTTCTCGGGGGACATGCTCCTTGACGTGTAGCTTGAGGTGCACCAGCAAGGTGAGCCTGGCGAGAATGACAATGCCATCGCTTGGCAGCGACCGGACTAGGATTTCCAAGCTGCCGAGGTTATTAAGGTGGGTGATCCAATCAGCTGGGATGGTAGAGAAGATGCATTCCAGCACATGTAGACGGCGGAGATGGCGCGGAGGCGGCGACCAACGAGCCAAGACATCTTCTTTGAGGCGTCCTCTGCGGACGACTATGGACCGAAGGTTGACGAGTTTGCAGAGGGAAGAGAGTAGAACTTCACTAGTGTCTCCCACACCATATGAACGCTGAAACAGCTTCAGCTCCCTGAGATTGGTCAGCTCGCCGAGCTCCTTCATTCTCCCCACATCATGGAGTTTTATTTCAAATTCACTTAATGTACGGAGGTTTCTCAAATGGCTGATCCCACCTGCCAGCTTCACAGCATCCGGAAGAATCAGATGCCACAACGTCGAGGGTAACATCTGAACATCCAGAACGAAATTACCATCTTCTCTGACTACCTCCAGTGTCTTCAGTTGTTCTAGCTTGCGCAGTTGTGTTAGCAGTTTCTCATTACTGGGAATGCCGTTGGTTCTCAGGTATCTCAGTTGGAACAAACTGAGAATACAAGACATGTCGTACCGCCTACTATCCATGGAACAATAGATATCAAGATTTAGAACTCGCAGGAGTCGAAATTTTGTCAGAGAAGGCAGCCATTTGGTAGGCCAACAGAAGTTAAATGACCTAGCCTGGGTCAGAGCCATGTTCTCCACAACGTCATTGCTTTCTGAGTTTCTGACACGAAGGGATAGCCGACGAACATCCAAAGGGCCTTTCGTGCTATGCTGGCCATCAATTATAGTGATGAAGTTTTCCTCTGTGCACTTCAGTATGATATAGTCAAGCAATATATCATGCAGTCTACAAGAAAATACTTCCCCACAGTCATCGAACTCGGCTATTTGAATCATATTTCTGTTAATTAGTTCATTGAAGTAACTCTCTGCAATCTCCTCTTGGATGACACCATGCTTTTCAGTAACAAAACCCTCAGTTATCCATCGTCTCAACAAATCATCCTTAACTATTTTGTGATCTTCTGGGAAAATTCCAAGATATAGCATGCATGTCTTGAGTTCTAGAGATAAATCATTGTAGCCAAGATTAAACACATGTCTCAGCCATTCAAAAGCCGGGCTTCTTTCCAACTGGAACCGAACGGAATGCATTATCTTCTCCCAGATTTCTGTCGAACCAACCTCCTGATGACTTGCCAAAATGTTCCGGACAAGCATCTTATGAATGAAAAATCCTTCTGTGAAATAATATCCTCGAGTCAACATCATTAAGAGGTTCCATCCTGTACACATAGCCATGGAAGCTTGAACAGCATGACTTAGCTGTATCCTCAATACGTGTAGTAGTTATAACACTACCACGATTATTCTCCACAAAACAGCACTTGATAGTGTTCCATGCTTCTATTGTCCACATATCATCAATAACAATAAGGTACCTGCTAGGGAAAAAAAATGAAATTATTCATCACATATACTAGGAGAATACCTCGCGCGTTGCTGCGAAGATTCCAGATAATTTAAAAAGAAATTAGACTATTTATATTTATAGTTATATAAATGAAACTATCTTAAATTAATTTTAGTGAATGGTTTGATATATCGATGTGGATAGCTAAGCGCATGTTGGTGGATGAAGAGATAACTATCATAATTACAAGTGCTAGTTGGCTATAATTGCAAGTTCTAGTTGATTGTTGATGTGGATAGCTTCCATGTTGAGAGAAATTTCTTGTGCGGTTTAGCTTTATAAGAGTATAGGATTGCATAAATGTACAGTTCACAATTCTCACATATTGTTTCAGGCGTGTGGGTCCAGTGTGTGAGAGGAATAATCCCTTCTGTTCCATTGATTGGTCAAGAGTTTATAAAGGAGTTTCATGACTCTTCAATTACTAAGGCTCTTCATCATCATGTTGAAGACGTTTGCCAGGGTGGCCTGGTTCCGGACGTTGTCAGGTCAGGGGCGCCGTGGAGACCGTGGATGCCATGACCGTAGGGGTAGGCGCCATAGGGGTAGCTGGGATGAGGAGCCACAACAAGGTGCGCCTTACCAGCGCCTGGAGTAGTGCCCAAAACGGTGGCGGTGGACCAAATTGTTGTTGGAACGGGCCTCCACCCGGGCGAGCGCCCATAATACCTTGGCTCGACATGGGCCACATCTGAAATTGGCCGCTCCACGGGTTGAACCATGGACGGGGAGCACGCCAGGTGTTGTTACTACCCTGTCCCTTCCCTTGCCTCGCCCCCAAGGACGAGACGGAGGATGAGGGGCCGGCGGTGTTGGAGTTGCAGCGAAGGCCACAGCCGCCGGCGCAGGAGGACAAGGGCACGAGGGCGCCTCTGGGTGTGGTGAAGACAGCGGCCGAGGTGGAAGCCAGGAGTTCAGACTCCTCCAGGGCGAGCAGCGACTGGGCCTCGAGGAACGAGGGCAGTGGGGTCTTCATCTTCAGAATGGAGGCCAGCCACGGAGTGGTCCGTTGACACCGCGGAGAAGGGCGAGAAGCAACGTGGAGTCGTTGACGGGCTGCTCTAGATCGGCGAGCCCATCAACGAGGTCCTTAAGTCGCTGAGCAAACTCGAGCACCGGTAAGTCACCCTGGGCAAGGCACCGAACTTGGCTTCAAGAGTCATGGCGCGAGACACCTTGTTGTCAAGGAAGAGGTTGGCCTCCTTGGTCCAAATGGTGTGAGCAGTGGCGCTGGTCTCCATGATCAAGCGCATCATGCGAAGTGACGACGACGAGTAGATCAAGCCAACCACGAAGCATCGGGGTCTTCAGGCGCCGGTGTGTCATCGATGTGAGATAGCGCACCGAACTTGTCGACGAGGGTGAGAAATAGTTCACACTAGGTGGAGTAGTTGGGTGGATCAAGTTCTAGAGCGAAGGGGATATGGGTTTTGACATTGATTGTAGCGAGCGCCGAAGCGAGGCTTGCGGCTGGTGGAGGGGGAAGAGCAGCGATGATGACTGCAGCCAGATCAGCGGCAGCCTGAGCATCGTCAGCCATGGATGGAGGGGGGGGGCGATGGATGGGGCTACAGGAGAGTACCATGTGAGAGGAATAATCCGTGCTGTTCGATTGATTGATCTAGAGTTTATAAAAGAGTTACATTGCTGTTCAACTACTAAGGCTCTTCATTCTAAACTATACAAATTTGTAGGCTATTCATATTCTAATAAAATGTTAATACATGAGCTTGATTTAGCATTTGAAAGCAGTTGAAATCCCCAAATCTTTCTTTTTCTCTGATATGATTAAGTATGATTTTTCTAAAAGACTGGGATTAGTGTAGGTACAAAAACACGCAGAGGCAGATCTTTTGCTTTGTTGTTAAAAGAATAGCCTAGCCGTATGAGCAACAGAGCGTAATAGTACCTTTCGTTTTAGAGATGTTGACGGATGTCGCTGATGAGTTTGTTCTCATCTTCTAGAATACCACCTAGACTGTATGATTATATCTGACAAGACTTTGGCCAAATCTGGGATTCGGGACACCGATACAAAAGCGGTGTAGTCAAACTTGCCTTTGATGGCAGTGTACACCTGGTTGGCAAGAGTTGTCTTGCCAATCCCTCCGGTCCCCAGGATGGACACCACCTTCCGCTGAGGTGCCCCATCCTGGAGCAACTCCACGATCTTCTCCTTTTGGCCGCCTATGCCTTGAAGGTTGGCAGCATTTTGGTAGAGCACCTGTATCCGAGGATCGACGCGCACGGCGCGAGGATGCTCGGGCAGCTGGATGATCAGCTTGTGTCGATTGCCCAGTCGTGCCACTCGAGCCTTCAGGGCGCTGATCAGCTTGGCGATCTCACAGCGTGCCCTGAGCGTCTTGAGCTCGCGAAGAAACCCGGCCTTACTAACGTCGTCGAGGCGATGCATGAATATGTCCACGCAGTCCTCCATGTCGTAGGCTAGCTCACGCACCTTGCCACGGAGCTCCCTATGCAGATCGTCAATTGGCTCCTCCATCTGAGACAGCTCCATGAGGGAAAGCGTTGATGGTGCTCATCTCGTCTCTCAGGGAGACGATGTCCTCCTTCACGCTTCTAGCCAGCTTGAAGTCCTGCTACAGCAAGCCGGTGAGCTTGGAGAGGAGCGATGCCATTGCCCCTGAGAAGGCGCTCAACACTGCCACCTCCATTGCTGCCTTGCTGGTGTGGCTGTACGAAGAGTTGAGTTTGAGGTAGTAGTATATGCTCTAGTGAAGCTAAGAAAGGAGAGAAGATTTGGACACCGCTCCTCGCACTGCAACCGGTGATGCCAACTTCGACTGAAGCTAAGAAAAGGAGCGAGGCAAGTCAGTGCAGTGTACCTTGCCTCCGTGAGTATGGAGAGAAAGAGTGATGTACTGACTATTTTATTTCAAGAGTCACGGATGGCTTCAATGCTTTTTTCTTTCCACACTGCAGCTGTGCTAGGACGATGCCTTGTTTCCATCGTTGAGCCTCCCTATGATGGATTCCACCGTGCACCGTTGGCCAATGCTGAGTAGTGTGCAGCATCGGAGTCGTCAAACGGCCAAAACGAATAGGGAAAGAATAGCCCACCCATGACTGCCTCGGTATCTCCCCTTTCCATCAGAGATCTTTAGGGCGTGTTTGGAACACGTATGAACTGAGCCCGGCTCGTATGGGAGGAGTAGCCAGGCTCAATGCATGCAAGAGTGTGGTGTTTGGTTGCCTGTTTACATAAGCCAGGCTGTCCTAAGAAGCTGGTTGGTCGCTCGCAGGAAGACGGGTTATTACATGAGATCAAAATATATAAATAATCATCATCACGATATTTATTATGGGCAACTATTATCTTATAGCTCTTAGTTTATGTTATTACTCAATATTAATCAAAATATGTTAATATCATTTAATATGTGCTAATAATGAATTAATAGCGTAATTAGATGGCTAATTACCCGTACCACGTGAGCCTGGCCCTGCAAAAAGGCCGATTTTTGCGTTCCTCCAGAGCCTAGCTGCGGTGGATTCCTTGCACGCGCAGAGGCTGGCCCGACAAATACGCTAACCAAACAAATGCCTGTTATCGCATCCGCAGAGCCTGGCTGAGGGCTAATGCAGGCAACTAAACGTGCCCTTAAAATTAAAGAATTAAAGAACCGCGAATCACTGGAGCCACGGCCTCGAGAACGACCGGAGGTACCTCGGGAGTGATTTAGTCCATGTCGATGTTTAGATGACAATTAAGAGGATTAAGCATAAACTAATTATAAAATTAATTGCATAAGCCAAGACTAATTCGCGAGACAAATCTATTAAGCCTAATTATTTGTCTCGCGAATTTATATAATTAGTTTTATAATTAGTCTATATTAATACTCCTAATTAGTATCAAACATTTGATGTGATAGGGACTAATGTTTAGTCCTTTGGAACCAAACACCCCTGTGTTAGACTACCCATAGCTTAGGAATTTATCCATGCTGGCATCGAGTTGTCCCATTGTGCATCATAACGCTAAGTTGAAAAATCCAAGCCTCGAGTAAAGAAATGCCTCGGTGCTGAGTAAATAAAATATAATTACAGTTTGTATGCACCTTTCATTCGCAGTGGACAGTCTCGGCGGCATCGGCAATGAGATGGCACCAAAATATTTTTTTAGCATCGCCGCACACTGTGGCTAGTCTAATCTCAGGGCTGTCCCAACCCATGGTTTTCATAGATCATCAACTTAATAGCAGTCAGCTGGTGCATCACCTAAGGAGCACCTTTTTTTTTAAGAAACAAGAGGGGTTTGCACCCCTACTGGACAACTTAAGTAAAATTTAAAACAAAGCGTTTACAACACCGTATCACGAAACAAAGAAGGTCAGGAAAAAAGTTAGAAGAATTACACAAAAGCTTATAGCCATAAGTCAATTCTAGGATGAAACGCAGCCTTTGTTCTAAGGATAACCAGAGCAAACTCCTTGAAGATTGACTTGCAGCGACGAACCGAGTGAGGAATGCCTTTGAAGATTACATCATTGCGTACTATCCAAATAGACCAACACATAGTAATAATAATAATTTCCATGGCAAAAGCTAGACGTGGCTGATCCGAAAAACTCTCAACAATTTGGCAGGGGTCCTCAAAGTTTGGCACCACCAGAAACAAAGTGTACCAGCAAGCAGTTGCAAATGGACAGTGAAAAAGAAGATGTGCCTGATCTTCATCAATATTATAGTGGCAGAGAACACAACTCTAGTCAGGTAAATGCATATGGCGCCTGCGAAGCATAACCCTGGTGTTCAGACGATCCTGAGAACCAACCAGAAGAAAAATTTCTCCACAACCATCTGAAAGAAACATGGACTTCTCGATGACTAATCAGACATCTATAAGCACGATTAGACACAAAGAGGGGGGAGCCCCAAATATAGATCCATTGATCAGGGATCTGTTGCAATTGCAAGCCATGAAGAATAGCCAAGAGCTGCAAATACTGATCATAAGCCTCTGATGACAGAAGGAGATGAAAAAGATCATGAAGATCAGCAGTAGTGGAAGCCTTGAAGAGAGAAATCTTCTCATCTTTGACAAATGAGAAAAGCTCAGGAAACAATTGAGTACACACACCAGTACCCCAAAGATCATGCCAAAGGAAACAAGATTTACCATCATGCACAGAGACTGTAGCCAAGCCTTTGAACCGAGGAAGCAATTTGATAATATCTTTCCACCAAAAGGAACCTCTGAAATCGGGTGTTTGAACTGGTAATCTGTCCCTTGTATAGTACTTATCCCAAACTAATTGGACCCAGGGAATTGAGGCCTTGTTAAAGAATTTGTGAAGATGCTTCAAAAGAAGGCTTTCATTCTGAACAGTTATGTTAAGAGCACCAAGACCCCCCTCATCCTTTGGAGAACACACCATAGACCAGGCTGCTTATGGAGGTTTTTTGCTATGAATATCAGAACCCCTCCAGAGGCAGTGTTTTCTATATTTGTCAATTTGTTTGACCACAGTTTTTGGGAGAAGAAAGGTGCACATTGCAAAAGTTGGAAGGGCTGTAAGAATGGCATTAGTCAACTGCAACCTGCCAGCTTCATTAAGTAAGGATGAAAAGGCAACCAATCTTCTCTCACATTTGGAAACTAAGGGCCAAAAATCAGCAACAGAAGGCTTTGACAAACTCAGGGGGAGGTCCAAATAGATAAAAGGTAGGGAACCTATGGGGCATCCAAACGAGGTGGCCAGCATATGTAACCTCTCCTCAGAAATGTTGATAGGAACCATCACAAATTTTTCTTAATTGTCTTTTAAACTAGAGGCCTCAGCAAAGTTGGACAAGATTTCCTTTAAGTGAATAAGCTCTGTAACATCACCTTTCATGAAGATTAAGGTGTCATCAGCATACTGTAAAATGGGAAAATCAAGATCATGTGTCAATGGCAAGGGAAGGCTCAAGAGATTGTTGACCCTTGCATTATTAAGAAAACTCTGAAGGAAGTCTGCTGCCAACACAAAAAGGAGAGAAGAGAGGGGGTCACCCTGCCTAACACCCCTTCTACAGTGAAAAACTTTTCCAGGGATTCCATTTAAAAGAACAGCAGATGTGCCAGACTTGAAAATAGCTTTCATCCATTGCAACCATCTAGGTGGCAGTCTTTTTTGATCCATGATTTGTAACATGAAATCATGCTCCACCTTATCAAATTCTTTCTCAAAATCAAGCTTTAAAATTATAATCTCTTTCCTGCTGGCTCCTGCAGTGACACATATGCAAATATTCAAGGGCCCAGGCAATGCAATCTTGAATTGTTCTTTTTTAATGAACCCATATTGATTCTTATGCAGGAGAGATGGCAGGGTCCTTTGTAATCTATTAGCCAACAACTTGGTGATAATCTTCACAGAGGTATTGAGCAAGGAGATTGGTCTAAAATCAGAAACCTTTTGGGCATCATCCTTTTTGGGAATTAGAGTAATGTAGGATCCATTAATACTCTGAAGACAAAGTTGGTTGGAGTAAAAATCATCACACATCTTGTAAAAGTCATCACAGATAATATTTCAACAGTGCTTTATAAAGTCAGTGTTAAACCCATCTGGGCCTAGAGCCTTATCTGGTGGCATGGCTTTGATCACAGAATCAATCTCATCTCTTGAGAAAGGAAGCACCAGCATAGAAGAATCTGGATTGGCTGAGAAGAAAGAAGCCAAATCATAGTTAACTGATGTAAAATTACTGGTAACTAACCTGTCTTTGAAGGAGAGCCAGATCAAATTAGCTTTGTCTGCATGATTCACCAAGATGTTTCCATTGCTGGCATCTCCGAGAGTGACCCATTTGATAGCCCCTCTCTGCTTCCAATAGGCCTTTTGCTGCTGCAGTAGAGAAATGAACTTTTCATCCAAGATCTTTCTAAAATTCCACTCAATAAGAGAAAGATCTCTGCATTCCTGAAGAAATTCATGAAAGAAAGGAGAAGCTTAACATTCTGAATGTTTTCATGCATGCTAGACAAGGACTGCTTCCATTGCTTAAGAATTTTTCTGAGGTTCTTAAATTTTGTTGTAATATTTTTGGCAGCATCTTGCTAATAGACAGGAGAGAACCAGCCTAACTGAACCTGGGGCAGAAAATCTTCACGCTGCAGCCAGAAATTCTCAAAACGAAAAATATGACCCTTAGGTATATCAGTAGAGATGCTAATCAGGCAAGGGACATGATCTGAGGTCTCCATGGTCAGTGTTGACACTGAGGTATTTGGATAAGCAGTTGTTGAACTAGCAGAGGTGAAAAACCAGTCAAGGCGCTTCAACAACGGTGGGTGTTGTTTATTAGTCAAGTGAAACGCTGACCTTTGAGGGGAAGCTCAACTAACAAAAGCACTGATGGCTTCATTGAAAAGGAGCATCTCAGCATAGTCTGTTTCTTGTTAGACATAATCTGCTGCTCCTCATTCTCTCCTTGGTTGGAGACTGGTCGGCTCGGCCGACCACTCCCTATTGGGAGTTGGGGACTGATCGGCTCTGCCGACCAATTCTTGTAGCTATAACAGTATTGCAATAGGTCACCTCTAATACATTAGTTGGTAGCTATTACATCAACCATGTCTTGGTAGTGGGCTGAGGTAAGCTTTATACTGCTAGGAGTAGTTAGTATACTCTGTACCTTAGGAGTAGGTAGTTGGTGTACCCTGTACCTTAGGAGTAGGTAGTTGGTGTATTCTTGTACTCAAGAGTAGGTGGTTGGCCAACAACTATGTATCTGGTAGAGGTACAACTAGAGTTGTATAAATTCCATCAAAGGACAATGGAATACTCAGTTCAGTTGCCACAAACCAAAGGACGGGGCTTTGGCCAACGCTGGTGCTTGTGCTGAGTATGTGTGTGCGTTGTTCTCAATCTCTTCTTCTACCTCTAGCCATAGTGAGCGAGTGTGTGTGATGGTAAGCTAGTTGCTTACTTGTATAGGGCAGCCAGTGATCAACAAGTGGTATCAGAGCCGTACAAGCGCCGTCGCCGGACTAACCGCTAGCGATGACGGACGGTTTGGAGATGGGCGACAGCAGCGGCGCTGCTGTGGCTGCCCAGCCACGACAGGAGGTTGTTGTGCGTATGGTGCGGGAGGTCAGCGGTACCAGTTGGCCGACGCTAACTCGCACTAACTATGGCGAATGGGCGGTGACCATGAAGGTCAAGCTCAGAGCCCGACGGCTCTAGAATGCCATTGACAAGGGCACCGACAATGAAGAAGACAACATGTCAGCGTTAGAAGCCATCCTCGCTGCTGTGCCAGCGGAGTACAGGGAGCCGTTGGGGGCGAAGAGCTCTGCTAAGGAGGCGTGGGAGGCCATTGCGGCGATGCGCGTTGGTTCCGACCGTGCAAAGAAGGCGACGACCCAGCTGCTGAAGCAGGGGTACGCCAACCTCAAGTTCAAAGATGGTGAATCAGTGGAGGACTCCTCCCTTTACCTACAGACGCTCATCAGCAAGCTGAGGAGCCACGGCGTCACCATCGACGAAGAAGAGGCGGTCTCCAAGTACCTCCACTCCGTGCCGGCGAAGTACATCCAGATTGCTTTCTCCCTAGAGATAATGCTGGACTTGTCTACCCTCACCATTGAGGACGTGACAGGTCATCTGCGGGCGGTGGACAAGCGCATGGAGTAGGCCACAACAATGACGGACAGCAGCAAGCTGCTGCTGACAGAACAGGAGTGGGCTGCCCGGATGAAGGAGAAGAAGTCCGAGAAAGCCTTCTCCAGCCACGGTGGCGATGGCAAGCTCCGCGGCAAGGCTTGTTCGGAGAAGAAGAAGAAGAAGAAGAAGAAGGTCGACCCCAACGCCTGTTGGCGCTGCGGGAAGACAAGCCATTGGGCAAAGGAGTGCCCAAATTGCAAGCAGGAGAAGAAGACTAAGGCTCATCTAACACAGACTGATGATAATGATGAGGCCACACTCCTGATGGCGACGTTCTGTGCACTACACGATGTTGAGGCCAAGGAGAAGGGAGATGGGATGGCGGTGGAAGGGCCTGGGAAGGCTCTGAAGACTGTCAACCTCGATGAACCGCGCGCCTAAGTCCACCTTAGACATGTGGGAGGCGAGCAGGAGTAGCTGTGGTACCTGGACTCCGACGCCAGCAACCACATGACGGGCTCCAAGGCAGCCTTCTCCGAGCTCGACGACGATGTGACCGACAAGGTGAAGTTCGGTGATGGCTCAAGGGTGGCGATTCGAGGGCACGACACCATCATATTTAGGTGTCAGAATGGTGAGCACCGCGTACTAACGGATGTATATTATATCCCATAGCTGTGTTCAAGCATCATCAGCATTGGCCAGCTAGATGAGCGCGACAGCGAGGTACTGATCAAGGACGGCGTCCTCAGGATCAGGGACCGGGAGCAGCGGCTTCTTGCCAAGGTGAAGAGGTCATAGAATCGGCTGTACCTGCTCGACCTCAAGGTGGAGCAGCTCATCTGCTTGGTTGCACGACACACGGAGGAGCCATGGCTGTGGCATGCCCGGTATGGACATCTCAGCTTCGACGCTCTTGGTCAGCTAGAGAAGATGGTGACTGGGCTGCCTCACATCGAGCACGTAGGCGAGCTATGTGACAGCTACCTGGCTGAGAAGTAAAGAAGGCTACCGTTCTCGAAGACGACAATGTACCGCGCGGTAGAGACCCTCGAGCTAGTCCATGGTGACCGCTGCGGGCCGATCACGCCGGCAACACCCAGCGGGCGCAAGTACTTCATCTTGCTGGTGGATGACTACAGCTGATACATGTGGCTACAGCTTCTGACCAGCAAGACTGAGGTGGCGGAAGCGGTCAAGAAGTTCAAGGCGCGCGTGGAGGCGGAGAGCGGCAAGAAGCTGCGCGTGCTGCGGACTGATCGCGGCGGTGAATTCACTTCGGTGGAATTCGCTGTGTACTGCATGGATCAGGGCAGGTGCGACACCACACCATGCCGTACTCGCCACAGCAGAATGGCGTGGTGGAGCGGCGGAACCAGACGGTGGTCGGCATGGCTCGATCCATGATGAAGGCTAAGAAGATGCCGGCAGAGTTCTAGGGAGAGGCGGTGACCACGTTGGTGTTTATCCTCAACCGCACGCGCACCAAGGCCCTAAAGGGCAAGACGCCGTTCGAGGCTTGGCATGGATGCAAGCCGAATGTGTCCTTTCTCAGGACATTTGGTTGCGTCGTCCATGTGAAGAATACCAAGCCTCACCTTGGCAAGCTGGAAGATAGGAGCACGCCGATGGTGCTCCTAGGCTACGAGGAGGGCAGCAAGGCCTATCGACTTTATGATCCCAAGAGAGGCAAGGTGGTGATCTCTAGGGATATGGTGTTCAATGAGAAGGTGGCCTGGGACTAGGACAATCTAGGCACAGGGAAGCTGGCGGCTTCACCAGCACCTTCGTTGTTGAGCGTATGGTCATTCACAGTGGTGGAGACGCTAGAGAGGAGGTGCTGACCACTCTAGCAACAGAGCCGAACACTCCTAGGGTAGTGCCGAGCACTCCGAGAGGAGTGCTAAACACTACAGAGGGGGTGCCGAGCACTTCAGCAGCAGTGCAGAGCGCTCCAGCAGTAGAGTCGACCACTCCAGGAATGGTGCTGACCACTCTAGCAGTGGATTTGACCACTTCGGCAATGGTGCTAAGCGGTCCAGCAGCGATGCCGACTATTCCGACAGTGGTGCCGAGCGGTCCAGCAGCGATGTCGACCACTCCGACAGAACAGGGAAGCCGGGGACCACCGATCGAGTTTACCTCCCCTCTGAGTGACATCATCGAGTTCGTGGATGCCTTCCACGATGGCGAGGGGTCGGTTTCGAAGGCTGGACAACATCATTGGCAATGCAGGGGCCACAGGCCTGGCGAGTCGGCTGCTCGATGATCCAGAGCTGCTCCTTGTTAGTACCGAGGAGCCACCGACGTTCGCAGTGGCTGAACGTGACGCCAATTGGCGACTCACGATGTTGGAAGAGATGAAGGCCATCGAGGACAATGGCACATGGGAGCTGGTAGATCCACTGGTGGGCTGCAGGCTGATTGGCTTGAAGTGGGTCTACAAGGTGAAGCGGGACGAGCGCAGCACCATTGTCAAGTACAAGGCTTGGCTCATCGTCCGCGGCTTCGTGCAGCATGAGGGCATCGACTTCGAGGAAGTCTTTGCTCCGGTGGCGTGAATGGAGTCCGTTCGCTTGCTATTGGCCATGATAGCAGCAAAGGATTGGCGTGTCCACCACCTCGACATCAAGTTTGCGTTCCTCAACGGTGAGCTCGTGGAGATGGTCTTCGTCAAGCAAGCTTCGGGCTTCGCCATCAAGGACGCTGAGCACATGGTGCTCAAGCTACGCAATGCGCTCTATGGGCTACGGCAGGCCCCTCGGGCGTGGAACGCGAAGCTCGACGCCACCTTGGGCGAGCTTGGGTTCACTCGCTGCGCTACCAAGCATGCGCTCTACACACGACGATGGGGGAAGGAGGAGCTCGTCGTCGGTGTGTACATGGATGACTTAATCATCACCAGAGCGTGAGCAGAGGACATCAATGGTTTCAAGCGTGAGATGGCGGCTTGTTTCAAGATGAGTGATCTTAGCATGCTCTCCTACTACCTCAGCATCGAGGTGAGGCAGGGGAAGCAGAGCATGTCCCTGGGTCAGCGCGCCTATGTGGAGAAGCTACTGGAGCGCGGTGGCATGGTGGAGTGCAAGCCATGCACGACTCTGATGGAGGAGCGGCTGAAGCTGAGCAAGCACAGCTCTACTACAAAGGTGGACGTGACGCGCTACCGGAGTATCATTGGCGGGCTGTGCTACCTCATTCATACCCGACCAAACATTGCGTTCGCGGTTGGGTACGTCAGCCGTTTCATGGAGGACCCGCGCAAAGATCATTGGTCGGCAGTGAAAAGGTTGCTGCGCTACGTCAAGGGGACGCTTGATCAAGCGATCATCTTCTCCAAGAGTGGCGGCAAGGGAGGGTTGCGGCTCACGGTGTTCAATGAGGCACCCCAAGGCAAAGGAAGGTGAGCTGGAGCTCACTGTTTTCAGCGATGCGGACATGGCGGGCGACATTGATGGGCGGCAGAGCACCTCCGACGTGCTTGTCTTCTTTGGAGCGGCCCCCATTGCTTGGCAGTTGCTGAAGCAAAAGATCATGGTGCTATCGACGTGTGAGGTGGAGTACGTCGCAGCGGCCACGGTGGCATGCTAGGCTGTCTGGCTATGCCGACTGCTGGGCGAGCTGACCGGTGCGGAAGCTCACCCACCAGCTCTGATGGTGGACAACCAGCCCGCCATCGCCCTCGCCAAGAACTCTATCCTCCATGACCAGAGCAAGCACATCGACATCAAGTTCCACTTCCTCCGGGACTGTATCGATGGAGGGTAGATCGTCATCGAGTTTGTCGAGACCGGCAGACAGCTCGTTGACATCCTCACCAAGTCACTCGGATGGATGCGGTTCATGGAGCTGAGGAAGATGATTGACATGGATGAGGTCAAGGCATCGGGCTAGCAGCAGGATTAGGGGAAGAATTGTTAGACATAATCTGCTGCTCCCCATTCTCTCCTTGGTTGGAGATTGGTCGGCTCGGCCGACCACTCCTTGTTGGGAGTTGGGGACTGATCGGCTTTGCCGATCAATTCCTGTAGCTATAGCAGTATTGCAATATGCCACCTCTAGTACATTAGTTGGTAGCTATTACATCAACCATGTCTTGGTAGTGGGCTGAGGTAAGCTTTGTACTGCTAGGAGTAGTTGGTGTACCCTGTACCTTAGGAGTAGGTAGTTGGTGTACCCTGTACCTTAGGAGTAGGTAGTTGGTGTACCCTGTACCTTAGGAGTAGGTAGCTGGTGTACTCTTGTACTCAGGAGTAGGTAGTTGGCCAACAACTATGTACCTAGTAGAGGTACAACTAGAGTTGTATATATTCCATCACAAGGGTAATGGAATACTCAGTTCAGTTTCCACAAACCAAAGGGCAGGGCTTTGGTCAACGCTGGTGCTTGTGCTGAATGTGTGTGCGTTGTTCTCAATCTCTTCTTTTACCTTTAGCCATAGTGAGTGAGTGTGTGTGCTGGTAAGCTAGTTGCTTACCTACACAGGGCAGCCTGGGATCAACATTCCTTGCCAATTACTATCCTCAGGGTTAAGATAAGGTTAAAGTCACCCATAACAATCAAATCAACCTCATCTGGCATCTGAATATTTTTAAACCAATTAACAAAAGTTCTCTTACCCAAAGGAGTACAGGCATACACATTCATTAGGACCTCGAAAGCATTGTTATGAACCGAGGAAAACAAAACTGAAGTTGCAAAGTCATTTTGGAAAATGAGATTGCCATGGAGGATCAAACTTTCTAGATAATAATGGAGCCACCGGAAGCTCCAGTATAAGGCAAAAACTGAAAGGAATAAAAAAATCTAGGACAGAAGAGATGAACAAAAGATGCATCAAAATGAGATCATTAATTTTCCTGAATACAGATAACATCACAGTTACTATCATTAACCCGATCTCTATTAGCATTCCACTTTTTCTCTGAGTTAATCCCCTGGATATTCCAACTTAAAACTTTCCATTGTTTTGTACCCATTAAAACCAAAATAATGAGCAAAAGAGAATGACAGCAGTGAAGACAGATCACTTCTTCTTGCTTTTATTCGCCTTGGCCCCATCTTCTGGGCCATCATCAGACTTCTTTGGCTTTTCAGGTTTGGACTTGCCGACGGCACCTTTCTTGGCAGGCTTGGATCCAAGCTTCTCGTTGATGAGGGAGTCAACATTGGTCTTGCAGAAGGATGTCCCCAGGTCTCGAACTACAGAGGCAGACAACAATGGGGAATCAGAAGAGTAGCCTAAACAATGACGATCCGAACAAGATGGCGATTTGAAACCTTTAGAAATGCCATGGATTGTTTGCGATGCTTAACTCATATTTATACCGCCAACATTTAAACAAAATAAATAAATATGAGAACCAAAACTTAGAATTAGGGCTTTTAACTCACATGTTCCACGAGTTTTGGTGTACATATGTTTTGCAGGACACATACATGAAATCTATGTTAAAATATGCAATCGAAGAAAGCGCAAAGCACATTTTCAACAAAAGCCCAAAACAACTGATGAATTTGGGCCAAGCACGGGCATGAGAGCCATCTAGGCCTAGCCAGCAACCCACTAGAGCAAGGCGGTGGCGAGTGGGCTAGCCCATGGTGCGCCCGCACCGCCCCCTGCTCAACCTGGCCCCACCTTCCTTAGGCGGTGCATTCAATGCACGGGGAGATCGGTTGCATGGGTGCTTTCCTAAAATACCTCACTAAACCGACCTCCTCAAGCTATAAAAGGAGGCCTCCTCTTCACATTCATGGGCATCATACACATTTGAAGAGAAGAAGAGGAGCAAGCCTCATTTCTATTAGCTTCTAGCTAGACTAGTGTAGGGAGTGAGAGAGGAAAGAGTTAGAGGAATAGCGGAGTAGCGGCTCTCTCTACTTCTTGTACTCGACAAGCCTTGTACATCGGGTGGATGAAGTGCTGAACTTGTCAGCCCCCTCTACACTTGTACCTCTACTATCGTCTTACTACTTGGAGTAAGAAGTTCATGTTTAACTTCGGTATTGATTTCTTAGGCAAGTTATCGTTGTTCGTTATAAGCTTGTGGGTTCATTGTCTATCCTCATGACGGATACTCTAGTAGAGGACTCCTGATAAAGACGGAAGTTCCTGGCCAACGCTAGAGTAGTAACTGATAGCGTAGACATGGTGTCTAAGCTAGAAGTTACCCTCGTTTGCCCCGTTCCGTATGGTTGAGGGGTAGGCGACAGGTGGTGACAGCCCTGTCCGTCCTTCGTAATCCCCCACATTTGGGTTAGGTGTAGAGCAACAGGCCGGTATCACTTGGCAGACCAGGTGTGCTCCGGTGCCCGAAGCAAGTCCATAGCAACAAAGTTATCTTCGCTTAAGGTTTCTATCCTTAGAAGAACCTCACTACCCAAGCTACTCTTCATCTTATCTTCCTGGGAAAACTAGTTAAGAGACTACTTACACCTCCGTTCCTCGTGGAAATACGATACCCTGAATAACACCGGGTGAAGTGCTACAACGGTACTTCCGTGCGCTTGCAGACTTTCTACTTACACTAAGAAGCACCAACAAGCATTTCTAGTGCTGTTGCTGGGGAACGGTTGTCGTTTTAGTCTCCGAACCTAGTTTGCCCGTGCATCCTTTGTTTTTACCTTTCTTTTCTTTTTTACTCTTTTCCAATAGAGCAACCTACCATTCAAAACCTTTTTGCACCTAAGGGCGAGTTCGTTGAACCACCACAATCCTCGAAGCCAATCACAACTTCTAGTTATGAACTCCGCCCCGGCTTTATAGCCATGGTTTGGGAACAAACCTTCTTGGGGTTAGATTATGAAAACCCCTGTCATCACCTAAGGGAGTTTGAGTAGCTCTGTGCTTGCCTGACTATTTCAGACATGTCACAGAAACACTTCGGTGGAAGTTGTTTCCTTTCTCACTTGATGAGAGGGTGAAACAATGGTACACTCACAACATAGGGAAGGTAGCTAGAGATTGGAAAGAACTAAGGAATAGATTCTGTCTTGCGTTCTTTCCTATATCCTGAATTGCTGCCCAATGACAAGAGATCCTCAACTTCCAACAAAAAGAGAAGGAAACCATAGATGCAGCCTGAGACCATTTTTCAATCCTATCAAGGTCTGGCCCAGACTTGTCTATACCAAGCCATGTGCTATTACAACATTTTTGACTGGGTCTTAGCAACGAGTCTGCCCTATAGCTCGATATAGCTATAGGAGGTTCTTTCACTCATAAAACCATGGTTGAAGGAGAAGCTCTCCTAGACCGCATTCTAGAGAACACTCCCCCGCTAGAACCCATCTATGTAGAGCCCGAGCTGAACCACGAGGAAGTTTCTTCAGCTGAGGCCGGACCCATAAAACCTTTAGAGAGACCCTCGCCCAAACCAGAAGATCCGTAGGAAGGTTTCCAACCTTTGGACCTTTCGTATTTTGAGGATGACTTTTTTGAAGATTTTGGAAACACCTCGAAGTACTCATGCCAAAAGAGACCACCAGTTTCCATCACTCCTTGTGATCCACTAGATGAAGAATTCCTTAGGGAATCCATCAAGGAGTTGACTACTATCTTGAGCAATGAATGGGTTGAAGAAGTGGAATGTGCTTCGGAAGAAATTCAGATTCACAATCCTTCTTCCATCATTCGAAGCAAAAATCTATAGAGACTGGGTGGATGTGCTTTACAATCCCACTGTCAGAGCAAACCTCATGTCTGCATCCTTTGCACACACCTATTTAGGTGACGAACCCATCACTCTGACAGTTAAAACTCTTAGGGTTGAACCATGTTCTAGACTAGAAGGACTAGGGATTCTCCACAACATAACATTACACCATAATAATGTTGAGGTATCCCTAAAATTCCATATGTACGATATTCAGGACTTTGACATCCTAATCGGGCATCCCCTAGAAAAGGTTCTTGTCGAACCATAAAAAACAGGGGATCTAGACATAAAACTAGGGAGATACACGTTTTTTGTTCCTATCACTCAAGCTAAAAACTCGGTGGCAGAATCTCTCCCCTATCCCAACTTGCCCAAGGAAGTCATGTCGGTTTTACCCTTTGAATCTCGATAGTCGTCCTTAGAAAAAGATGCCAAACTCATCGTAGAAGAAGAGGATGACTTAGGAGAAACCATTGATCTTCCCCAAGAGGAAGTACTGGCACAACCTCCGGTTGAGCTAAAACCCCTACCTGTTGGCCTACGTTATGCTTTCTTGAATGGCAATAAAGAAACACATGTCATCATTGGTGATAAGCTGTCTGGTGAGGAGACATCCAAACTCATCGCCATCTTAGAGAAACATAGGTTAGTCTTCGGATATTCCTTGCAAGATCTCAAGGGGATTAGCCCGACTCTTTGTACCCATCATATTCCGATTGATCCTTCGAGTACACCATCTCGGGAGCCTTAGCGTAGGCTCAATATTACGATGCTGAAAGTCATGAAGAAGGAATTCCTCAAACTTCTTCACGCCGGGAAAATTTATCCCGTACCACATAGTGACTGGGTTAGTCCTGTCCAAGTGATTCCAAAGAAAGGAGGAATGACGGTTGTTGAAAACAATAAAAATGAGTTAATTCCACAACGAACCGTCACGGGGTGGAGAATGTGTATTTATTACCAGAAACTCAACGTGACAACAAAGAAAGACCACTTCCCACTGCTTTTCATTGATGAAATGTTAGAGCGGATGGTGAAGCATTCTTTCTTTTGTTTTCTCGATGGGTATTCAAGGTATCATTAGATTCCCATCCACCCCGATGATCAAAGCAAGACAACTTTTACATGCTTGTATGGAACGTACGCTTATCGCAGAATATCATTCGGGTTGTGTAATGCGCACGCTTCATTTCAACGGTGCATGATGTCTATTTTCTCAGACATGATAGAAGAAATCATGGAGGTTTTCATGGATGACTTTTTAGCCTATGGCAAAACCTTTGAGCACTATCTGGAGAATCTAGACAAACTCTTGCAAAGATGCCAAGAGAAGGACCTGGTACTTAACTAGGAAAAGTGCCACTTCATGGTCCGCGAGGGCATCGTTCTCGGGCACCTTGTGTTTGAGACGGGGATTGAGGTAGATAAGGCTAAGATCGAGGTTATTGAGCAACTACCACCCCCCATGAACGTAAAGGGAATCCATAGCTTCCTAGGTCATGTAGGGTTCTATAGGTGGTTTATCAAAGATTTTTCACAAATCGCTAGACCCCTCACGAACCTATTCGCTAAGGATGCACCTTTTGAGTTCATAGATGAGTGCTTAACTGCTTTCCACACTCTCAAGAAAGCACTCATCTCAGTGCCAATCATCCAACCACTCGATTAGTCGCTGCCATTTGAGATCATGTGTGATGCTAGTGACTATGAGAATCATGCAGTCGTGTACGCTAGCAAAATGCTGGCAGGAGCATAGCTTAACTACACTACCACTGAAAAAGAACTTCTTATAGTCATTTTCGCTATTGATAAATTCAGATCTATCTTACTTGGAGCAAAAGTTATCATTTACACCGATGATGCTGCATTAAAATATTTACTCACTAAGAAATATGCAAAACCTAGATTGATAAGATGGATTCTCTTACTCCAAGAATTTGACCTTGAGATAAAAGATAAAAAGGGAGCAGAGAATACCATTGCAGATCATTTGTCGCGTATGCAAGTCAGTAACATGCAGGAATTACCAATTAATGACTTCCTACGCGACGACATGCTACTCAAGGTGATGGACTCTAACCCGTGGTATGCAAACATCGTGAACGTCATGGTTGCAGGCTATGTATCACCGGGTGAAAACAAGAGAAAATTGCAAATCGAAAGGAGACGTCACCTTTGGGATGATCCATATCTGTACCGGGTATGTTCATTTGGCCTACTAAGGAGGTGTGTGCCAATGACAGAGGGGATACAAATAATTGAAAGATGCCATGCAACACTGTACGGAGGCCATTACGGAGTATTCCGCACACAAGCCAAAATCTGGCAGTGCGGGTTCTTCTGGCCAACAATGTATGAGGACACCAAGGAATTCATCCGGAGGTGTTGGAAGTGCCAATTCCAAGGAAGCATCAATGCTCGCAATGCAATGCCCCTACACTACAACATTCAAATAGAAATATTTGATGTGTGGGGCATTGACTTCATGGGCCTTTCCAAAAGTCCCAAGATTGCGAATACATCCTTGTCGCTGTTGACTATGTGTCAAAATGGGTGGAAGCGCTGCCTTGCCGAGTTGCTGACGCTAGACATGCAAGAAAGATGTTCCATGAAGTGATCTTCCCCCACTTTGGAACACCGAGAATGGTGATAAGCAATGGGGGATCCCACTTCATCGACAAGACATTCATAGCCTTCTTGAAAGAGCTTGGGGCAAAGCACAACATTGCCACCCCATATCATCCTCAAACCAGCGGTCAGGCCAAAACTTCAAACAAATAGATAAAAAATATCCTACAGAAAATGGTCAATGAGATGGGGAAAGGTTGGAAGAACAAGCTTCCTGATGCACTCTAGGCATACAGGATGGCTTACAAAACCCCCATCGGCATGTCACCATTCTCGCTGGTTTATGGAAAGAGCTACCACTTGCCAGTTGAGCTTGATCATCGAGCTCACTGGGCAATCAAAAGCTAGAACATGGATTTCAAGCTAGCCGGCAAAAATAGACAAAAACAAATAGCCGAGCTAGAAGGGCGGCAAGAAAAGGCATACCACAGTGCCAAGCTTTATAAGGAAAGAACCAAAAGATGGCACGACCACTAAATCAAGCTAAAAGAATTCAAGCAAGGAAACAAGGTCTTGCTCTTCAATTCAAAAGTCAAGCTATTCGGTGAAGGAAAATTGCATAGCAAGTGGAAAAGACCGTACACCGTCATCAACACATCGCCACATGGTGCGATCACCATTCAGGATGATGACGGTAACTTTTTCAAAGTCAATGATCAATGTTTGAAAATTTTCCTTGAGCCTTCTCACAATATTGACTTTAACCAAGAAATTGATAGAATAGATTTAATTGCTTTTAAAAAATTTGTTCAAAACTTATGAAAACTAAAAAAAACAATACTAACATATTCTTTCATTTACTTAAAATATAAAAAATATTATTTTATCTTTCTAAGCAAGTTATCATGGCTAAATGACCTTTTTGCCCTCAATAAGACAACCCATGATTCTTGCTCAATCTTTCTTGATCTTTGCTGATCACATGAATATCCACTCATTATTACAAAATCATGTGAAATTTGCAACTTGAATATTCTTGATTCAACTGGATCATATGTATATTCTGTTCAATCACGCTTTGATCCTGTTGAATAAAAATCTGACATCAGCATCCGTAGAATCCCCATGCATGCATGTGCACCTAGACGCAAACTTAGGCCAGGAGGAGGAGCTAGGGGTTGTTGGCATTTCTTAGCGCAATCACCAAGTATGGAGGTTTTACGTCCATCACCGGTAACGACGCCAGAAATGCCTATTGGTATTTCTTAGCACCATCACTAAGATTGAGTTAACCTTAGTGACGCCGCCAAGAAACATCAACTACGATAGTTCTTAACGATTATAGAAAATATCCTTAAGCGCACAGATCTATCATTGTAGCATTTCACCCGAAAGTATTCAGGGTATTGTTATTTATATTTTCCCAAAGTAGGGCAAGGTGTAAAGAGTCTAGCATGAGCATGAACAAGATTACATACTTGCATAGTGGACCATAGTGCATGATAGGGGTAAAAATGGTATATCAAGGATAGTGGACACACATCATGGCCAACCTCAAGGATAAAAGGAAAACAAAGAACAAAAGAATATTCCTACGTGGAGCCAGCATGTTCTAATATAGTCGTGCAAAGAACAATTAATGATCATACAAGCTATATGATTAGAGTTAGAACTAAGTTTATGATGGATGGGGAGATCTCCGAGCACTGGTCTACCAGCAAGAGCAAGAGACTTTAAAACTTTTACATAGTACCCGAACGTGGGAGATTACAAGGGACGGATAGGGCTGTCACCACCTGCCGCCTACCCCTCAACCGGGGGCACCATCATATCCAAAGGTTCCTGTGCACCCGAGCACCACGCCCATGTACAAAGAAACTACCCATATCCCCCAGGACTCCGACCCTACAGATTGACAAGCAAGAATATGGGCAACCCCGAAGGAACGACGAGCCGTCACCTCAACCCTAGCTCTACTTCTACTCATACAAACCATATGAATGATTAAGCATGAAGTTGAACATGTTAATATCATAACACACATACTATATGCTAGTTCATATATCATGATTATAACAAGACAACTATACTCTATTTCATATGCACTACTATATAAATGATATGAGAGCATGACTATGGAAGAACTCTTCATAGTATTATTCATACCAAGATGTCACTCTTCTTCCAAGGAGCCAAGCCCTCCTTGATAGCTTTGGTAGCTCCAAATACTACTAAGAAAGTAAAAGTACAAGATGTGGTAGTGAGGTGTAGCTCCAAATGATGCGTGTTGAGTATGAGCACTACTCCTTATATAGTGACATGGAGGTCGGTTTGGTGCTAGAAAATAAGGAAACACCCAGGAACCGCCTATGCATGGCGGCATGCAACCACTAGAGAAGCGTGGGCCCAAGAGGCGGCATCTGGGGTGTGGCCGCACCCAGGGTGCGTGGAAAATAAGGAAACACCCGGGAACCCTGGTGGGCCCACCTCACGACCGCCTTCGCGTGGTCAGTTCCTAGGTGGGCCTGGACCTTGTCCATGTCGGTGCCTGGCCTAGATTTAGCTTTTGGATAGGCTTTTGCTTGGCTCCTTTGTGCTTTTCTGGTTTACGCTTTCTGATTTGCGCCTTTTGTTTTGTTTTCCACTTGTTTTTGAATATGAGTCCTGCAAAACATGTTTTCTCTAATACAAGTGGAACTAGGTTAATAGTAAAGGCATATGTGTCAAAAGATTATTTATTTCTCTAGTTTTAGACTTTATTTGGTGGTCGGATTTTATCGTTAGTGACTGCCAACAGGGGTGTGGGCGCACCCATGGCTGCACCACCCATGGCTCCCCTGGCCCCCAATCTTCGTGCACATCATTCTGATCCTCTGTGTATCATGGCTATGACAGTGCTTCAATGCTTTCCTTCACGATAGAGGCCCGAGCTCCTATATAAACCAGCCAAGCCTCTCTCTTCTCTTCACACCAAGCTCCAAAGCTTCCTCTGTCCCTCCATAAAGCATTCCAAGCTCAAGATGGACAGTCATGTTCTCACCTTGTACAAGGGCTCTTGCTC
This sequence comes from Miscanthus lutarioriparius, assembly GCA_904845875.1. NCBI lineage: Eukaryota > Viridiplantae > Streptophyta > Magnoliopsida > Poales > Poaceae > Miscanthus > Miscanthus lutarioriparius. The sequence goes on along the minus strand of CAJGYO010000003.1, from coordinate 78,275,182 downwards.
CACCTACAACCTTGACGGCATTCTGGCGTCCACTACTACACTCGCACCTTTCACAGCCGCGTCGTAACCCACATCATAGTCCAATTTTGGCCTCGGCAGTAAGCTGTTGATAGTGATGGTCATAGACTTCACCATCACCATCTGGGACCGACTGTGGTGTACACTAATACCGCTGATTGGCTTATTATCCGTCCGTGATTAGGTCCTTACTTCAGCTGCATTGGAGCACGACCCGGCTATGGATGTACACTAACATCGCCACATTGGCAAATGATCCAACTGTGTCGAGGCTATCAAAACCATTGTGTGGGCACATCAACCGCCTGCACCGTCGCCTTGTACTTTGACCCAACTATCAGCGGTGCGGGTTCGCTGTTGGTTCGACGGCCGAGATGCCTGTGTAGAGGTTAGCACCACCGTCGCTTCAGCGTATGATCCGCCTTTGATGATCGTTTAGTTAGTGTCGGGTTACTAAACGATTCGGCGGTGATACACTTTTATCCCTGCCGCATAATACATATAGCGATGGTGTTGGACGTTTGCACCACCAACGGTGGTGGTGATAACAAAACAATAAATGACCCTTAATAGCGTACTGAACACAAAGCATATAGATATAATCATTGCATCCATAAACCATGTTCTTACAATAACAATGGATGCTTACAATAATATCTTTCTCAACTGATGTCCTAACACAAGGGGTACATAGATTTCAAACTAAAGGTACTGATCTCTACAGGCTTACATAACAAAATGACGTAGCTATGCTCCTCCTATGTGGCACTCCTGCTTGCTAGGCAAAAATGAATATAATTAGTGCATCCTTCAAATTGGTAGGCAATGCACCATGGAACCCCTCTTCTTCCTCTAAGCCAATGCATGAAAATTGTTCAAAAGCACTCAGACTTCACCTGTATAAAGCAGCACAATTAATAATATTCAACACACCATTTCTTTAGTTACGAAGCCCAAATTGGCCTATATATAGAATCAAAACAACTACCTACCTGAACAAAAGCACGACATAATTACAACAAAATACAACATATGCACCTTTACTGCTCTGCTAATAACTCCATGAACAAGGGAACATAAGGAAGATAGTGAGGTCTGCCGCTCATACATAATAGTTTCTAGGTACTTCTAGGATAGCCGATGGCTCGGGCAGGGAGGACATGAACTTTACTACGGTTCATGTCATATGCAAGTAGTGATTTGTTCTCCCCAACAAGGAAAATCAAATTCCATTCTAGATGAACTGCAATCACTCTATAGGCCGCATCACAAACCTCGGTACCAATTTCAATATTGTTCTTTCCAAATAGCTCTAGCGTGGTCACCTTATGCTTCAATGTCCATTTACTAGTACCATAGTCTTCAAGGATCTAGATTGAAAGCTCATACCTATTCAAAGTATTAGCAGTACGTAAACACAACTAACCCTAAGCTTCATGGATGGAGATTGCATCACCAGTTAGCCTATGAATTTTTCTCCATATCAACAGCAACTATCCGGATGAACTCTAGCATATGCATAAAACCATTAACAAACACACCTTTCCCATATGTGGATACTACAATACCCTCGCCCCATTCATATTCTTTAAAGATCCATGCTCTAGTTTTAGATGAGTAGATGTTGACACCTAAGGAGTCATCATTGTTGATCCCATATTCAAACACATGGAAGTGCGAGGAGACTGTCGGATCGAACCCCAAGCGAGCTGAACCATAAGAATGGTTGCTACCTGGCAGTAGCAACCATTTCTTAGTCACTGGATTGCAGACAACATAGTGAAATCCAGAGTACCAGAAGAGGATGAGGCCTAGGGTGCAATTTGAGATCACAACATCCTAAATGGGGAAGGGCAAGAAGGACAAGGAGGGGTATTCACCATTGACACTAGTGAAGTTGCGTACGCATTTCCAGCTATGGTAGAAGAATTCGACAAGAATCTAGGGTAGCTCCTTATGGTACTCGGATCCTGAGATGAGCCTATTCCAGGAGGGACAGACACACTTGTAATTGCACAAGGAGCGGGCGGTGAGGTGGCTAAGGATGAGGACCAAGACATGGTCAGAGAGGATGGCCACTTCATTCCTCTTGTTGGGGGCCTACTCCTCCATCTTAATGAGGATCTGGTGGAGCGGGGATGGTGATGGAAGCGACGACACTGTCGCCTGAATCAGAGAAGGAGCGACTACGGAGATGTGTTCGTGAGCTCGTTAATAATCAGATGGAAGCTTCATTCATACTCAGATGAGTGAAGAAGGGAATAAAAATCCAAGAACAATGCATAAGGGAAGTGTGAAAGCATTACCAATGCCTTTGGATCTTGTGGCATTGAGCTCGAGCAGCGATGGCGGTGATGAGTACCAGCCTGGTCACTAGTGTCGGTGGTGACAGGCGGCTTGCACGCCGCTGAGTAGGGGTGGTCGCGCAGTTCAGCACTAGGGAGCAGGGGCGGTGATGAGGAACAACAACACTGAGGAGGAGAAAGATATAGTGGGGAGCACCCTTTGTAAGCAAGTATATCAGACACGGGAATGCAAATTTCTGCCAAACTTTGTAAATACGCGCGGGAGTGACGCGTAGGACTCATGCGCGGGCTTGGAAATTAACAAAAGCGACGGTGAAGGCTACTGGCGGTGATGATTGGGAGATGTTAGCACCTACTACTAACAACGGACGTGTCATACAGTCTGCGAACTCTAAGGCACACAAATGGAACATTCAAGTCACAACAAACAGAGATGAACTCAAAGTAATAACTACTAAATATTATGAACATTTTTATTCAGAATGTAGAGGCATGTTACAATCGAACTACTCGTGGGGAGTGTTACGAATGATGTCCTCTACATCCACCGTGGCCTCACCCAGCCAAAGCTGGGTGGTGGCCATGGCTAAAGCGGCGCCTAGGCGAACGTAGTATGTGGCCGCCTCCATGACCCATGGCGGCACGGTGTGGAGGCGGTCCACTAGGGTCTTCCTTGTAGGTGCCGGAGGTGAAAGCATGCGGACGACGTTGCCTGCTGTCGCGTGGAGGTCTTGGTAGTGCCTGTTGCTCTCAACCGCCATCCTAGAGGAGACACGGGCGTTGTCCTCAGCTACATGGCGAAGGCGGATCGCCTCCACCGCCTTGCCCTATGCGGTGACCAGTTGCTCCTGGATAGCTAAAAAGGAGACAAGAAAATGCTACAACTGAAGACATGATGTCACACGTATTGAAAGAGCAAGATCATATTGTGCTGAATGCCTTACCAGCGAGGCGCGCCTGGGCCTTAGCGGAGACAACCTCTGCCACGGCCATTTCCTGCTTCGCGGTGGCAACCGAGAGGCATAGCGAGTCCGTCTCCTGGCTCTCCTCGCGAAGGGCAGAGGTGGCAACGTCTAGCTACTCCACCAATGTGAGGACATCATCCGCCCCCTGTCGTCTTCGTCGGAGATAGCCAGAAGCGGGGATCGGCTCTCTAGTGGCGGCGCCGCCGAGCTACCCTCCCTGTCCCATCGCAGCATCGCACAAAAGCTTGGATGAGCAGGGACAACCTCTGGTGACTCTTCCATTGGGCACTTCATTGCCCGATCCACCATTAGATGAGATGTGAAAGATGGGGTGTCGAGGCGGAGCACCGGACGAATAAGATAGAACGAGAAGATAGGTAAGTGTAACGAGTTTGAGAGAAATGGAATCATGTACTTGCTTCCCCGCCTTAACCTTCGCTTTTCTATAGAAGGATGGGCGAGATAGGCGCATGTTGGAATTCCCTTTGATTGCACTGAGCGAGAGCAGGAATTAAGGCGAGGCCATGTCTCGCATGATCTTAGTGGAGTATGCTTCTCCCGGTGAAAGTAATGGTGATGGAACGGTATTGGAAGTTAGACGGAGAAAATTGACTCGACCACGTGGCTCGGCGCCTCTAGCGCTAACCAGGATCTTAGGGGAGACAAAGTGACAAATCGCTAGCCTATTTTATTCTTATCGACTGCTTTGAATTATCTTTTGTAATGGCAGAGGTGGGTAACTTACATGCAAAATTAGGGGGTTGACATGGTTTACATATACGGTTTACGCGGTTCACACGGTTTACACCGTTGGGGCCTCTAATTAGTAATCATAAGATAGTAAGATAAAAGATTCTTTCATTCTGATTTTTTTGCATTTTCATATATGGTTTACGTGATTCACACGAAGGATGACGATTGACTTCCCCAAGACATTTGACATCCCCGTGCCGCAGAACCTTCAAGAATAGAGCGATCAGAAAATCCCAAGAGGGGTTTTTGGAACTCACCTTGCTTCGCTCTAATCCCCCTCCCCAGTGCTCCGCTCTGTCGTGACATCGCTCCCTAACCCAAGGATCTATCTTTTGTAGCCGCCGCGCGTGTCCTCGTTCCATGGAGAAGCTCCCGACGGATGTGGCTGTTGAGATTGCTAGCTGCATCGCTACGGCTGTAGCGGATCCCATGGAAGATCTTGGCAGCCTATGGGCAACCTATTCGTAGATACATAGGGTGTGCGGTGATGCCATAGTGGTATGGAGCATACCACTGCAGCGGGTGCTGCTACGTGGGATACACCTTGGGACCCAGAACCAATTCTATGACCACAAGTACCGCGCCAAGCTCATCACCAGGCTTGCTAGCGTCGGCAACCCGGAGGCTTGCTTCTATGCTAAGATGCACGCCATCTTCGTGGAAGACCGCAGCATGCTCATGCTGTGGCTCGACATGCTTGAGCACTTTGCCGTGGTAGGCCATGATGTTGCTACATTTGTTTTCTCCCTTGTGCTCCATAGGTCCAATAGCGGTGCCGGCAATGACAACATTGCCCAGCGGTGGTTGAGGAAGGTCGAAGGTGATGAAGCGGGCCTGATGGTGAATGTGATGTGGAAGAATGAGATATGTACACGGTGCCTCCAATAGGCCATGTTTGTGTTGTAGGACTTGGCTGGGCGACCGGCGTAGGGTGAGTCTAGTCCTCTACCTCCTCTAGCCATGCCGGTGCATCGCCAGGATGGACATCAGTGCGGAGGTGGAGGCTGCGGCGTCCACACAGGATGGGAAGGTTGAGAGGAGTGGGCTATGTTCTACAGCAAGGAGTGTAGGATCCACAATGAGTGTGATAGGTTCTTCAGATCGATGTGGTAGATTCTGTGTAGATCAATGTTGATATGTATATATCCAGATGACGGGGATTTGTATGATAAACTCTTCATTCTCCTTAATACAATGATACACAAGTATGATTCCTTTTTAAACTTGTTATAGTTACCTTCCTTCTCATATGATGCGGTTCAGATTCCCTTGCACATATTTCTAATTTCTTAATACAAGTTATTCAAGTCATCTCCACTAATAAACACTAGCAGGGAAGGCAACAGTCAAGGTCCGTGACATCCACGGCTACCCACGTGAGTCGCGGGCGATGGAGCAAGGATGAGATGACGCTGACCATTTGATTCCCTGCACTTTGTGATCTAACACTAATGCTGAATCACCATATGAAACGGAGATGGGACCTGCAATAATGACAATTTGTAAACACAGCAAACCAATTTGCAAATTAACCAAGGCAAATACTTCCACCCCAGCACCATCTCAGTGAGGTGCTTTATCTCACGTCTGTGTAGCCAAGGTATTTACTATGACACTTAAAAAAATAGAGTAACAATCATCACCATTCAGTTATTAATCATTTTTAAGGCAAAAACTATATATAAATGACACAGTAACAATCATCACAACAACTTCATTCATAACTTTAGTTACATTTCACAATTATACAATAACAAAGACCTATCGAAGACTACTGGGTGTACAATAACAAAGACCTTTCGAGTACTAGTACATCCCATAGTCAAGTCTAGAGACAGCCAGTGCAAGCTAAGGACTAGGCAGCACCTCGCAAAACTTCAACTAGCATCTGCACCTCTCACGGTCGAGAGAGAGAGAGAGAGCAAGAAGAGGAGCATCTCAGTGAGGTGCTTTACCTTCCCTGCTGCACCTCTCACGGTCGAGAGAGAGCAAGAGGAGCATCTCCACCTCTCATAGCCGTGAGCATGTGTATTCCTGCATAGGGTGACTAATTGTCAACATGTAAGTTAAACAGTAGGAAAAAATAAAGGAAACCATTTTTTGTCCACCTTTCTTGTGTAGTAACTTCCTTGTCGATTAGGATATGGTTGTTGGTATATTTTAACACACACAGATAAATCCGCATGCACACGGATATTGCTGTAGCTTTCACCCGGTGGTATTCCAAGTATCGTATCCACAGGGAAACGTGTGAGACTAACTACGGTCTAACTTAACTAGTGGTAGCAACAAGGTTAGGATAAATAGGAGTGTAGAGAGGATAACTAAGGTTCTCTAGTTCTGACTTGGGTAATCTATATCTTCTATTGTTCAACTAGGGATATTACTAAGGGAACCACATGCAAAGTATGTTTCCTATAGTAACTAAATCCTGCTAGGCCTACAAATGGGAGGTGGACTATAGAGGATTCAACGAGGCTATAAGAGTCACCCTTGTGAGCTACCACCGATCTAGAATGTAGGGTATATCCACAAGTAACCCGGTCTAAGCACCATGCTTACACCTACAATTTCTGCTTTAACCTAGAGCATCCTATAGACTAAAGCACTCAAAGAGTTGTGAACCTGATGAGCAATATAAACACGATGCTTACTTGAATTAGAAGTTGATTACCAGAGAAATCTCGAAGGCAAGCTCAAGTAGAACTTGGATCCGCCAAGGTACAAATTGTAGAGTGAGCACCGATAGGCTGACACCTCCTCCAAACTCTTCCCTCACTCTCTATCTCACTATTCTATTTATAAGACTAGATCCTATGGAGGACTAATCTTCCCTTGATTGCTGGCTCTGATCCTGAAGATATGAATTAGGGTTTTAGGGATTTGCTGAGGGAGGGGGGTAGGGGCTGATACATATAGGCCAGAGCATCCAACGTTAGCCCTTGGATCAAACTGACTTAAAGAATGGCATAGATGCAACCTAGGAGGCGGTGGAGAACCAACATTGCGACGCGGAGGCTGACAGGTGGGCCCAGGGGCCGGGCGGCCCCACCTGGCAGTCCCTCGGCTCTCGCTTTAGTGTGGTGTCCTCTGGAACCTTTTGGTGCCCGTTTTGTGGTGGACAAGCACGATTAATTCTGACATGTAGGTCTGCCTTGACGGTTTTCTGGATAAACCCTGCAGAAAATACAGATTCACCAAAAGTCATGGAATTTGTTAGTTTAAACCCCTAGACCTTTGTTGGTGATCACAATTGTGCACTTTTACATGTTTTATTGACGGTTTATAATGGTTGTTAACTACCATCAACAAGCTCCCCTAAGCTTAAACTTTGCTAGTCCCTTAGCAAAGCTAAACTCAGCAAAAATGGATCAGGAGTTGCTTTGATGATTTCACTCCTCAAAAGTACACATGCGTTCAAACAAGAATTCTTCTCCGGATTAGAATAAACCGATCTGACTTCAAACTTACCCATATTACCTTCAACCATGGGGCTTCATAGCCTTCACTTTGGTCTTGAGCAATTGAAAGACAGAATGATTAAGTCAAGCACTATGTGTCAAGTCTTTGCTCACCTATTGTTCCAGAGTTTTTTTTTCAAAATAAAACTCAGAGCTTCCATTGTATGACACTCTCAAATCTCTCAATATATGTGGTATTTGTGGATCCTCACCAAGGCAATGAAGATGTTATGTCTTTTTCTCTTCCTACCACTAAGGTTTATGTGAAGTTCATAGGTAGGGAGAAAGCTAGAGCATACTTGCAATGCATATATTGTAAAGTCAAACAATGGATCCAAAGAGAGTTGAGTCATACAATCAAATCAAGATGTGCATGTGTTGACGGTAGTTAACAACCATTATAAACCGTCAATTAAACATGGATAAGGGAATAAATGTAATCACCAATGAAGGTTTAGGGGTTTAAACTAATAAATTCCATGAGTTTTGGTGAATCTGTGTTTTCAGCTGGGTTTATATAGAAAACCGTCAGGCTGGCCTATAGGTGGGGCCGCATGGCCTGTAGGTGGGGCCGCTCGACCCCTATGGGCCCCACCTATAACCCTGCTTCGTATGTCGGTTCCTCACTGCCTTTGAGGATTGCTAGCATATTTAACTCACATAGATAAATCCGTAAGCGCACAGATAATGCTGTAGCTTTCACTTAGAAGTATTCCAAGTATCGTATCCATAGGGAAACATGTGAGGTTAACTACGGTCTAACTTAACCTGGAGTAGCAACAAGACTTAAGAAAGTCGAGAGTGTAGAGGAGATCGCTAAGGTCTTCTAGTTCTTTGTCTTCTATTGTTCAACTGGGGATATTACTAAGGGAAACAAAGACACAGTATGTTTCCTATAGTAACTAAATCCTGCTAAGCCTATAAACAGGTGGTAGACTATAGAGGATTCAATGAGGCTATAAGAGTCACCCTCGCGAGCTACCACCGATCCAGAATATAGGGTACATCCACAAGTAACCCGGTCTAAGCACCACGCTTACACCTATAATTACTACTTTAACCTAGAGCGTCCTATAGATTAAAGCACTCAAAGAGTTATGAACCTGATGAACAATATAAACACAATGCTTACTTGAATTAGAAGTTGATTACCACAGAAATCTCAGATGCAAGGTTGACTTCCGCCAAGGTACAAGCCATAGAGAGAGCACCGACAGGCCGACATCTCCTCCAAAGTCTTCCCTCACTCTCCATCTCTCTATTTCTAAAGACTAGATCCTATGAAGGACTAATCTTCTCTTGATAGCTAGCTCTGATCCTCATGAGGAGAATATGAATTAGGGTTTTAGGATCTAATGAGGGAGGGGGTTAGGGGATGCTATATATAGACCAGAGGTAGAGTAGGGGGCAAGGAATCTAGGTGGAGTAAGGGGCAAGGAGTCTAGGAGGAGTAGGGGGCAAGGAATTGCCACGTCATCAATCCGCGTCAACTCTCCCGACCACCATTGGATGAACCGACCTAAAACCACCTTAGAATCAATGATGTAGATCGTAGGAAGGAGTACATGGCGGTAGAGGGTGATGGGCCATCCCCATGGGCCAGGCGGCCTCCCTAGTGGGCCGGCCAGCCCACTATGGTGCTAGGTGGGCTCCCCCTTCTGGTGGCGAGGCTTGGGCTCCGTCTTGAGTCATCATTCACAGGTTTCGCGGGTTGAATCACTTGTTGATGTCGGTTTGCTTCTTTTGAAGTGTATGACATTCGTCCCAGGTGCTGTTTTATGGATAAATCCTCCTACAATCATGAAATCACCAAAGCTCATGGAATTTATTAGTTTAATCCCCTAAACTTTCATTGGTGATTACATTTATGCCCTTATACATGTTTAATTGATAGTTCATAATGGTTGTTAACTACCGTCAACAAGGATGCATCTAAGCCATTGCTTAAGTTGGTTTGATCCAAGGGCTCATGTTGGACCCTTAGGGCTATATATACCAGCCCCTGCCCCCCTCTCTCAGGGAGATCCTAAAAACCCTAATTCATAATCTCCTCATGACGATCAGAGCTAGCTATCAAGAGAAGATTAGTACTCCATAGGATCTAGTCTTTAGAAATAGAGAGATGGAGAGTGAGGGAAGAGTTTGGAGGAGGTGCTGGCCTGTCAGTGCTCTCTCTACGGCTTGTACCTTGGCAGAAGTCAACCTTGCGTCTGAGATTTCTCTAGTAATCAACTTTTGATTTAAGTAAGTAACAAGTTTATATTGTTCTTCTAGTTTGCAAGTCTCTTTTGAGTGCTTTAATCTATTGACCTTAGGTTAAAGTACTATTCATAGTGTAAGTGTGGTGCTTAGACTTGGGTAACTCGTAGATGTATCCTACATTCTAGATCGGTGGTAGCTCGCGAGGGTGACTCTTATAGCCTCATTGAATCCTCTATAGTCCACCTCCCGTTTGTAGGACTAGTAGGATTTAGTTATTATAGGAAACATACTCTGTCTGTGTTTCCCTTAGTAATATCCCTAGTCGAACAAAAGAAGGCATAACTTATCAAGATTAGAACTAGAAGACCTTTGTCGCAGAACCGACCAATTTATAAGAATACAAGTACAATGGCAATCCGCAAGCGGTCGCACTGTCATACTTGAACCCATATAAACCCGATAGTCCGTCGAGTACCACGACGGGTCTCGATAAACGATTTACAACAACCAAGATCGTACAGGATTCAACATACATGCCACATATTACATAAAGTTCACAGATACTTTTCATCATCAGAGTACGAATAACAGTTATTACAAACCGAGTTTGATAAATAAAGCGGAAGCAAATAAGTTCGAAGATAAAGTTTCCAACATAGTTTGATACAGTGCCAAGCTAGATCATGGTCCACAAAAGCAAGGATAGGAATTACTAAAGAAGCCTGCCCAAGGCTTACTCCTCATCCACAGCGGGATAGAAGCAACTCTTGCAATAACCATGATACACAGTACCATCTGCAACATTGGGAAAATAAACCCTGAGTACGAGAAGGTACTCAGCTAGACTTACCCGTCATGAACCAGAAAATAAAATGACTCCAAGGATTATGCAAGGCTGTATAAGTGGACGTAACTTGACAAAATTTTTGCGTAAAAGCAATTAAATCATGGTACAGTTACTAATTCTTTACCAAGTTAATTACAACTATTCATTTCTAGGTTAGTAACTATCCTGTGCCAAACATGTGGTATCATTTAGAAGCATACAATAGTAACCATAGCAGGTATTGAAATTCCATTTTCATCCGAACCATCATGTTCCATAATACAGTTACTACGATGTTGGAGCTAGCCAAGTTTCTCACTATCCGGGAGAGACGGCGATTCGAATCGATTTCAACCAGCTGGGAATTTATTCCTAACACAAACCCAGGCAGACCAGATCAACGGTCACCTTAGGTCACCTTTGGTACAACTCCGGTACACATTTCGCGGGTCCGTACTGCGCCGCACAATCTGGAACACCAGATGCCAGGATGCTCAGGCCAAGCCTGCCCTTGGGCTCAGTCTGATCGTTCCCCGGAAGGGGCGCACAACAGAACGATTCCCGGCCTGAGTTGAATTACTCGGCTTCGCGGTCGGAACGAATTATCCGGCCAGCTAAGTGAGAGGCTTGCGTTCAATCTTGTCAGAAGTTCCAACAACGGTATGGTCCTTGATCGACATAGACGGGGATAGATTCACACCCAAGACCTCCATGTCTTGTTGCTTCTCTATCGACATCCCGCCCGGTCTCCATTTACATTAACCATGGTTCTTTTCCACGATAGCAATTATAACCAACCGTGCTCCGGTATCCACCTATATCTCGCAGGTGACAGGAAATCACCCGACTTCTACCGGTCTAAGCATGGCTAAGCATATATTCGATCCTGGACCTATACCGGTTAAAGGTGTAATATCTGGACAAGGAATGTACATGCATCAAGTGGTTTCATTCAACTCTTATAACCTAATGCAGCAATCATAAGTACTTAAATAAACATTTATAATTTACTGGGAGACTTATAATGCTCCGGGGCTTGCCTCGCAGAAAGGAAGTAGGGCGATGGTCAGGGCACTCCGGAAGCTCTTCAGGGTTCTGCTCCACGCCTTCGGGAGCTGCGGCTTGCGGATCCTCCTGCGGGTTCCCTTCCTCTGCTTCTTCGAATTCCAGCAACGTGATCTCTTCCTCCGATCCTAGATGCATGAGTATGGTATAAGTATTACGAATGCATATATGTTAACAAGTGCATCATGTTGTTTGAGTAGGTGCATATCTCTTCTCGATTACTACTTAACTACTTCTACAATGCATCGACTATGCCACAAACAGTAGCTACTTGTTTTACTCATAACTGGAGTTCTACAAATCCAAATCCAGTGATCCTGGACTTTCTGGAAAGCTTATCAAATTCTCTACAACTTTGCTATTAACCATTTTTATAGTACACCTCAGTTTCAACATGCAACTCATCACACTCTAGAATCAGTCCGGAAATGATTTAACATGCAATATAAAGTAAGAATACTTCTACTTCAGGTAATCATTCAAAATTTGACAACCTAGAACCTACCAATAGTTTAAGCATACCAAATACAGTTAAGATGATATAATGGTGAAGCCCAAACTATTTATTAAATTGCCTTTATTATTTTATTTAGATATCTAGGTTAAATAATAAATATATATCAGATGTGCTTAATAAATTCTCAAAAATTTACAGAGCCTTACTAATGCTATCAAAAGACTACTGTAAAAATCTCATGTCATTTTACCAAGTAGAACATTCTATACAAAAATGACAAGGCAGCAAGGCTTGAAATAGCATAAATGGAAAATCCTATTGAAAAGTGTCAAGCAACAGATTTCATATTTTTCTTAGCATCCATATGGTACTAGGATTACCTCCAACAAATTTCATGAATTTTGGACTCATACTTAATTTATAAAAATTCATGCAAGGATCAACTATTTATAAAAGAAAAATCTATAACTATAGATCTACACATGCACTGGTCTTCAAATTTTTATCCAAGCTCATATATAACAATAATAGCCTACCACAAAAATTTCATAATTTTTGGAGCACAGGAACTCTAGATATAAAATAAACAAATTTAAATACATTCAAAAGCACATTTCAAATCCTGATTTAAATCTCCATAAATTTCTACTGTTGAAGCTAAGAACATATTTTTCCTAAATACTACATTTCCTAAGGAACACTCACAAATTTATGTCACAATTTTTGGAGCTATCAAACTCAAGATACAAAAATAACAAGATACATAAAATCAGGGTTCAAATCTGTAAAAATGAGCTAGCTTTCTATTTAACCGACACTGACAGGCGGGACCCTCCAGCCAGTTGGGCCCACATGTCACTGAGACGGAACAGAGCAACGGCGCGGGAATGACGTGGGAACGGCGGAGCTCGCCGACGGCGAGGTTGCCGGCGGTGAGGTCATCACGACGTGCTCTTAGTGACCTAGCGCATCTATTGAGCCACTTGGCCAGCCCTATAGTCGACGGTAAGGACGACGGCGACGGCAATGGCGGAGCGGCGGGGCTGGACCACGGCAAAACGCCGGTGGAGGCTACGGCAACCCGATAGAATGCTACGCCGAGCATCACCGAGCTACGGCGGACCTAGCTAACGCTGTATCGCGGCCTGGGGTGGACGGTGGCGACGTGGCTACGGAGACGGAGCTAGCGGCGGAGCTCCGGCGATGCTGTGCACGGCACGGTGGCTTACCAATGCTTGAACCACGGCACTAGGGGACGCAGGGAGTTGCAGGGACGACGGTGATGCAGTTGCGGTGGCGACTGGGCGGCTCAGCGCTAGCTGGAGCTGGCTATGGCGATGGCGGAGCGAGGAGGCGCTCGGCTGCTGCTGCGGCGAAGAAGGAGGCCGAGGCGAAGCAAAAATGGAGCGCGGGGTGACTCGGGCGGACGCTGGCGTGATGAAGGCGCGCCCAGGCGCGTCGTGGCCTAGCTGGGCAGAGCAGAGGCGACGCGCGGCCGTCGCCGGGGACACGCGGCGCGCGGGTTCTGCCGTTGGTCGGCCACTGAACGCGTCGTTCAGTTCGTTAGTGAACCGGTGCAGTGCCTGACGACGAGTTTTGTCGCTGATTTTCCCGCTAATCCGTCGCTCCAAAGCATAAGACGTCTAAACAAAATTTATAGCCCTATGTACCAGCTTCAACTTTGGTTAAGGGAGTATGTTCAAATTCGCAACCAAAAACAAGTAATGTCATCCCCAAGATGGGCCTGTCAGGCTGTCAGTCGAACCAAGACTTAGAAAATTTTTGAAGTGCTGAAAACAGTGAAAAGCTGATTTTTGTGAGTCCAATTCAAACATGTTAGAAGCTAAATCAGTCCATGACATAAAAATAAAAGTTGTTCCTTATGTCAAACACTACAACTTTGCTTTAGTGAACTCCTCCATGCAAGGTCTCTAACACCTAGTTCAACTTTAGTCAAACATGTCACTTTGAAAACATGATACATACACAAACCATGGCTAAATGACCAAACTAGCCTTAGCACTAAATACCAAAGTTGTTCCTAATGATATCCTAAGCATGTTTAAACAATTTGCAAGGTCATTTAAGCATTTCATGTAGTAGTCACTCATATTGCTATTCAGGTCAACACATGAAATATCACTTAAGTGCTTGATCATGAAATGTGGCCTTCATGAACAAGGTTCCTTTTGTTAACCTAAGTGTAGCTAAGGTGTTTTAGTGACCAACATTACCCACTTGCATTCATTTGCACATGATCATATGCCTATGTTCCAAGAAACACGAGATAACAAGCAATGTTTCATATGTTTCGATCAAATGTTTCAATTGTAAGTGATGATTTATGAATGCTTGATGCTCATGCTCATGTTATGCAAGTCAAGTTATGCAAGGCTAACACCCGAGGTGTTACAACCTTAGTGATCTCCTTTTCACTCCTCACTTTCTTAAGTCTTGTTGCTACTCCGGGTTAAGTTGGATCGTAGTTAACCTCACACGTTTCCCTATAGATACGATACTTGGAATACCTCCGGGTGAAAGCTACAGCGGTATCCTTGCACTTGTGGATTTATCTATGTGCGTTAAATATACCAACAAGCTTTTTGGCGCCGTTGCTAGGGAAACGGTTGCTGAATTAACTACGAACCTAGCTTAACCTTGTATCATACTCTTTTATCTTTTTATTCCTTCGTTCTTTTCTTTTATTTTCTATTATGAATTCCACTCCTATCTATCAATACACTAAATCCATGAGCATGAGCTTTGAGCCACCTAAGTCTGTAGAGCCTATCCTAACACCTGGCTATGAGCTACGCCCGTGTTTAATAAAACTAATTTGGGATCAATCCTTCTCGGGAGAAGGCGATGAAAACCCATACTCACACTTACGAGAGTTTGAGCAGACCTGTGCATGCTTGCATATTGCTGGCATGTCTGACAAGACCTTAAGATAGAAGTTGTTTCCATTCTCTTAGACGAGAAGTGCTAAAAATTGGTATAGTCAAACCATAGGAAGTATGCAAGGAGATTGAGAAATGTTGTACTCTAAAATTTGTTTATATTTCTTTCCCATCTCTAAAGTGGTTAGCCTTCGGAAAGAGGTTCTAAATTTTAGACAACTAGAAGAAGAATCCCTTGGTACATCATGGGATCGTTTTAATGAACTCATCTTCACTAGCCCAGACCTTGCCATTCAAGACCCTGTACTTCTTCAACATTTTTACATGGGTCTTAGCAAAGATTCTAGGGAATCCCTTGATGTAGCCTCTAGAGGAGCTTTTCTTCATTTGTCTGCTAATGAAGCAAGGTCTATACTTAATAGAATTAGTGGAATCACTCCCTGCACTAGCATTCATAATGAACTCCTCAAGAAAGAGAATGAATCACCTCCCGAACAAGAAGAGGAAGTTTTGATAGCAAAATCACAACCACTCTAATCCCAAGATTTAGCTGTCAATCCTAAACTACCAATAACCCAAAATCCCCTAAGAGAAAAAGGAATTCCACCTTTAAAAACCCCAATTGAAATTAAGGATGACCTTCTTGGTGCTGATTTTGGGAGAACATTAAATTCTCATCTTCATAAGAGACCTTTGAGCGAATATAATTCAAATCCTCTCAAGAAGGGATCTCTTAAGAAGCATCCTTATTACCATATGGGACATTGGAAATAATTCAAGGATGACATGTCTAGTGATGCCATAGAAGGAGAGCCAAGCTATTTAGAAGCCAATCCTATCTTCTCCCCTTCTATGCCCACATTAGATGTCTCATCTGAACCCATCTTTGAACCCATACTTAATCCCAATGATCCCTCTTATGCTCTTTCTCCTCAGTCTCATGATGACCCTAGAAATCCACTAAGACAACCAAAGCATAGGAATCATGAAGGCCACAAGGAAGACCAAGAAGAGCAACAACAATGGCTGGAGGATATTGAGAACTTATGTGTTGTTGCCATTGAATGGATGGACGAGGTTTTAAACAAGATCAACCCGAGAGTTACCAATCCAAGGGAAATCCTAGACAATAAAATATCCAATTAATGTCATAGGCATGGAATGATGGAGACAATATTTTTGCCTATAGACATTTATGAAGAAACACCCTTGGAGATTGAAAAGGAAGATTTGATCAGCGAACATGGAAGTTATTTCATGAACACCTCATCAAATCCATGCTCACATGAGAAATCTCCTGAACCAATTCGTCTTTCCAATGTTGCCACACATGAGATCCTTAACCCCCTTACACTTTCTATTTATAAAGACTTTGAAGGGGTGATTGTAGATGCATATGTTTATCATAAATATTGCAAATCTCATAGGCATGAATCTTGAGATAGGTACCCAAAGGTTGGTGTTGGAGGGGAAACCACTGCACCAATTAGAAACACAATTCAAAGGTTTCCCAAGGACAAGCTTCTGTCCTAAAACAAGCACTTTTGGGAGATAACATGAGCTTTTACCCTTTTTGCTGTGATGCCCTTGTGAAATAAGCATAGAAACATAATTGTGAAAATACTCCTTCGGGTATTATTGTCACTAACCATTCTAGGTCTAAAGCAAAAAGGATGAACGATGATGACTCAAGGTATGTCCAACCAAACACCATGCAACATTTAATCGCATCCATCCAAACTTGATTTTTGCCTTGAAAAATTCAAGTGTGGGGGATGAACTTCTCTAAAAAATCTTATGCCATGTTGCTAATCCATCTTGGTTGTTTCTACCTTTAAGCCATGCTCAATCTGTTAGATAATAATCATGCTCCTTCATCTCTATTTGAATAAATCTCTATAATGCTTTCATATTACCTTTATCTGCCATAGTAAGTTTAGGTTTGGAAGTACTCAACATACTTCCAAAGGTTTTTTAAATTAAGCGAGGTGCTTAGGTTAAAATGCCTTCATTAATCAAATTAGACATGGAGTCCAGTTTGGTTATTGAACTAAAAATTGCTTTAGCAGATACTAGATATTTTGTTGGACTAACCCATGTAGGAAATTCTCAATTCAATTTGGGTAAGTCACGAGATGAATTCAAATCAAAGATGAGCAAGGGACATGACGAACTCTAATAACATTGCACAAAGATGACACAACTCATTCATCATGGATGAAAGAACTGCATAAAATAATGAGTGAGGCAGAAGGTCTAACAAGGTGACAAAAGATCAATGAGCAGAAAGATGGCATGGCAAAAGGATGAGAAAGAAAATGTGTGATCTAGGAAACAAGAAGCTCATGAACAGCTCAAGTTGCGAGACTAGCCGAACAAGGAAAACTTCAAGCAAAAGGGAAGCACCATCATGAGTCATCTACCCTTCGTCATATGGTGACATTACGCTCCAATAACAAAGGTAACATCCTAAGGTAAATGGTCATTATTTAATAGAGTTTCTCCTTGATTCTGGTAGGCACATAAATAAGAAATAAAATATGTTTGAGTTACTATTTTCCTGATCTAACCTGATTAGATCAACATATCTTGTTCTTTAAGCTTGATCCCATAGTCTTAACCAAATGAGCTAAAATATTGCACATCTTATCTCTGGAAGATGATAGTCATAATCATGTAAAGATTGATACATTATGCAGAGATAGACAATCCTTCCATGGGTTAATCAATTCAACCATTTCTGCCAAATGAACTTAAATGCTATATTCATGCTCAATCTTCTGATCTTATCACCTATGATATAATTGAACACAGCCTATAACATCAACTTCATCTTGTTCAATGCGCCTAAGGGTTAGAGAAGAATGAATAAAATTTTGGTTATGTTGGTGTTTTCCCACGAACAGAGCCCTTGCACTTGATCTCTACCTTGTCTGTATGTGCAAGACACACTTCAAGCAGAGTGTGGGAGAGTTATGGATTCCCCAATTTCTATATGTAAAGGTTCTGAACTTGCTAAGCCAAAAGTCAAAACTCAAAACCAAGACGGGTTTGACGAAAGAAGGTAACATCATCATCAGAGACACCGTCACTAGATATGCAGCTATCTGGGTCTCCATCGCTGAGACCGGATGATGCACCTAAAAGGTAAAGGACTCTTCTCCAGCCAAGTCCTGTCCGAAGGACTTAAAAATCCAAACCCTGGCCATGAGGTAACATCAGTAGTTATCCATATTTACTTTTTAGCATCTACATTAGCATTGCATTTAGAAAAGAAAAATAATAAAAAGTTTTTCATTACTGCATTACATCATTGCATCATTAAAGCTTAAAATGCCATGTGAATAAATCTATGGTGTGTAAAAGCCCATAGGAATATTTACTGTGGTGGCACAAAAATATAAAAATACCACACATACATATTTCTTTCTACATTATACAAATAAGAAAATCCAAAAATATTAAATAAATATCTTGCTAGGACTTTGTTAATTAAGAAATCTGTCTAAACCTCCAAGGACAACAAATCTCTGAATGGCTGACCACTAACCCCATATCTTAATCTGTGCCACGAGTTTTGGTGTTTTTGTTGGAGTATTTTGTAGGATGATCAAGAGTAACGCCATCCATCCAAAGTATATTCTTCCGAACCACTGCTACACCCGCTACGCGAGGAACACAACTTCTGGACGGATAAGAAAGACTATGACAACATCCAGCTTGGGGGAGGAGCATCCTCCATGTATCTAGCTAAGTATTTCTTTCTCTTTTTGCTTCTACTATTTAAAGTTTGCTTCATATTTACAAAAGAAATAAAAAGATGCATAACAAACTAAAACAAAATAAAAATTTATCTTAGCTATATATATTAATAAGGTGTGATTTTAAATTATGAAAACTAAATAAAAAGTATGTGTCTGGTTTTCTGTTTTTAAGAGTTGAATAAAATAAAGAGGATTCAGAAAAATCTCTTGAATGGAAATGATGAATAGTTGCTTTGTTGTAATTTCTTTTAAGTACCTAGTATTCAGCCTTGAATTCTCCTGAGTTTTGGATATGACTGATTTGATATAAAGATTTACTCTAAACTTAAAACTCGTGGGTAGCAAATGCTTGATCTAAGTCTAGGTAATTGACAGATATGATATGAGAAGGTCTGAGCTATTGTTTATGTTGTTCCTAGTGACACTAAAGTTCTAGAGATTTACTTTTTGAAAAACACAAAAATGTTACATGAAGACTTCCTGTATAACAAAGCTTGAATTCCCACCAGAGCCATACATGTTATTTAGGCTAGGAAAACTTCCATGTATATGCTACTTGCTTTTGCATTGAGTTTTGTCATGCTTTGATTGACCCTTATGAGAGATTTGTCATGCTCTTAAAATCAAGATCATGTACACACCATCCAAATATGTACTACTCCTACACTAGGGATAGGCGTAGATATATGCCTTCCATCTAGATCCACCCAAAAATGTTCTACTCCTACACTAGGAATGAACACAAAAAACATGCTTGTTAGGTTTTCCATCCACCAAATAAATACTCCAAGTTCTTGTTGCTATCTCTCAAAGTTTTGTTGCAGAAAAGAGACATAGCGCTATGCAAAAGTTATTCATATAAAAAAAGAGAGAGAAAGAGAAAAAAAGATAGAGAAAAAATGGACAAGTGTCTGAGATATTTAAAACAATGGGTAGGGTACTCAGATGTCTGCCTAAAAAAGAGATGAATAAGATAGCCCCTCTTCTCTTGCAAAGGTTTCTAAGTTTCAAAAAAAGAGATATGTTTTCGAGAAGCATAGTAGAATTTGGTTAGCCACCATATATATCCACCATATATCCGCACACATGCACATTTTGATTTGATTGTATGACTCAACTCTCTTTGGATCCGTTGTTTGACTTTACAATATATGCATTTGCATGTATGCTCTATCTTTCTCTCTACCTATGAACTCCACATAAAGCCTTAGTGGTAGGAAGAGAAAAAGGCATAATATCTTTATTGCCTTGGTGAGGATCCACAAATACCACATATATTGAGAGACTTGAGAGTGTCATACAATAGAATCTCTAAGTTTTATTTTGAAAACCTATAAAAACTCTGGAATAATGGTTGAACAAAGAACTTGAGATATAGTGCTTGACTTGATTGTTCTGTCTTTCAATTGCTCAAGACCCAAGTAAAGGCTAAGAAGCCCCATAATTGAAGGTAATATGGGTAAGTTTGAAAGTTAGATCAGATTATTCTACTCCAGAGCATAATTTTTGATTGAACACCTATGTACTTTTGAGGCATGAAAGAATAGTAGCAATTCCTGATCCATTGCTGAGTTTAGTTTTGCTAAGGGACTAGCAAAGGTTAAGCTTGGGGGAATTGTTGATGGTAGTTAACAACCATTATAAACCATCAATTAAACATGGATAAGAGCATAAATGTAATCACCAATGAAGGTTTAGGGGTTTAAACCAATACATTCCATGAGTTTTGGTGAATCTGTGTTTTCAGCAGGGTTTATCCAGAAAACCACCAAGGAGGACCTAATCATCGAAGAAAATTATGAAATTCCGCCGCAGTACCTATGTTAGAAGACTCTAGATGGGTCTAGAAGGCAAATCACCAAAGTGGGGCTCGACCCAGTGCCATGTGGGGCCAACCGACCTATAGGTGGGGCCGCCCGACCCTTGTGAGCCCCACCTGTCAGCCTGCTTTGTATGTTGGTTCTCCACTGCCTTTGAGGATGCATCTAAGCCGTTGCTTAAGTCAGTTTTATACAAGGGCTCATGTTGGACCCTCAGGGCTATATATACCAGCCCCTGCCCCTCTCCCTCAGGGAGATCCTAGAAACCATAATTCATATTCTCCTCATGAGGATCAGAGCTAGCTATCAAGAGAAGATTAGTCCTCCATAGGATCTAGTCTTTGGAAATAGAGAGATGGAGAGTGAGGGAAGAGTTTAGAGGAGGTGTCGGCCTATCGGTGCTCTCTCTATGGCTTGTACCTTGGCGGAAGTCAACCTTGCGTCTGATATTTTTTGGTAATCAACTTCTAATTTAAGTAAGTAATGTGTTTATATTGTTCTTCTGGTTTGCGAGTCTCTTTTGAGTGATTTAATCTATTGGCCTTAGGTTAAAGTATTATTCGTAGTGTAAGCGTGGTGCTTAGACTCGGGTAACTCATGGATGTACCCTACATTCTGGATTGGTGGTAGCCCACGAGGGTGACTCTTATAGCCTTATTGAATCCTCTGTAGTCCACCTCCCATTTGTAGGACTGGCAAGATTTAGTTACTATAGGAAATATACTCTGTCTGTGTTTCCCTTAGTAATATCCCCAGTCGAACAATAGAAGACATAGCCTATCAAGATTAGAACTAGAAGACCTTAGCGATCTCCTCTACACTCCCGATTTTCTTAAGTCTTGTTGCTACTCCGGGTTAAGTTGGACCGTAGTTAACCTCACATGTTTCCCTATGGATACGATACTTGGAATACCTCTGGATGAAAGCTACAGCGGTATCCGTGCGCTTGCGGATTTATCTATGTGCGTTAAATATACCAACAACATGTGTGTGGAATATATGGTGGATATATGTGGTGGCTAATCCTAATTCTACTTTGCTTCTTGAAAACTTCTCTCTTTTAAAACTTGGAAACACTTGCTAGAGAGCAGGGGCTATCCTATTCATCTCCCT
This sequence comes from Miscanthus lutarioriparius, assembly GCA_904845875.1. Lineage (NCBI taxonomy): Eukaryota > Viridiplantae > Streptophyta > Magnoliopsida > Poales > Poaceae > Miscanthus > Miscanthus lutarioriparius. The sequence continues at coordinate 78,253,532 of CAJGYO010000003.1, read as the reverse complement.
CTTTTTTTAAGGCGGGCATCTAAGTGCCCATTGTTTTGGATATCTTGGACACTTGTCCATTTTTTCTCAACTCTTTTTTTTCTTTCCTTTTTTTATGAATAACTTTTGCATAGCCCCATGCCTCTTTTCTGCAACAAAACTTTTAAGAGATAGCAACAAGAATTTAGAGCATTTATTTGGTGAATGGAAAACCTAATAAACATATTTTTGTGTTCACCCCTAGTGTAGGAGTAGAACATTTTTGGGTGGATCTAGATGGAAGGCATGTTTTTGCGCCTACCCTCAGTGTAGGAGTAGTGCATATGTGGGTGGTGTGTATGTGATCTTGATTTTAAGAGCATGACAAACCTCTCATAAGGGTCAACAAAGCTTGACAAAACTCAATGTAAAAGGAAGCAGCATATATGTGGAAGTTTCCTAGCCTAAATAACATGTATGGCTCTGGTGGGAATTCAAGCTGTGTCATACTGGAACTCATCATGTAGCATTTTTGTGTTTTTCAAAAGATAAATCTCCAGAACTTTAGTGTCACTTGGAACAAGATAAACAACAACTCAGACCTTCTCATATCATATCTGTCAATTAACTAGACTTAGATCAAGCATATGCTACCGATGAGTTTCAAGTTCAGAGAAAATCCTTATATCAAAACAATCTTATCCAAAACTCAGGAGAATTTAAGGCTAAAAACTAGGTACTTGAAAGGAATTACAATAGAGCAACTATTCATTATTTTCATTTAAGAGATTATTCTGAGTCCTCTTTATTTATTCAACTCTTAAAAATAAATTAAAGCAAACTAGATACACCTTTTATTTTGTTTTTAATTTTACTAGATCACACATTATTACTATAGCTATATATATTTATTATAAAGATAACTTTTTATTTTGTTTTATTCATCATTTTTTAAGTATTAAAAAGAAACTAAACTGAAAAGGGAAAGAATACTTACTTGATACACGGAGGTGCTTCTCCCCCAAGCTAGTTCTTTCGGTGAGGGTTCGGTGTTGTAAGTCTTTCGAACTGGACTTCTCCTTGTGAAGTTCATTAATACCTCGGTTTGTTCTAAAGACAAAGATTCTTGTGATGATGCCTCTAATGGTGATGTCACCTTCTTCCGCCAAATCTGTCTTGGTTTTGAGTTTTGATTTTGGTTTGACAGGTTCAGGACCTTCACTTATAGAAATTAGGGAATCAATTTCCCCACACTTTGCTTGAAGTGTGTCCTGCTATAAAACAAGGTAGAGATCAAGTACAAGGGCTCTGTTGGTGGGAAAACACCAACAGAACCAAAACTTTACTTATTCTTCTCTAACCTTAGGCACATTGAATAAGATGAAGTTGATCTTATATGCTATGTTCAATTATATCATAGGTGATAAGAAGATTGAGCATGAATGTAGGATTTAAGTTGGTTTGGCAGAAAAGATTGAGTTGCTTAACCCATGGAAGGATTGTCTATCTGTGCATATTGTATCAATCTTTACATGATTATGTCTATCAGCTTCTAGACATAAGATGTGCATGTTTTAGCTCATTTGGTTAAGACTATGGTCACAAGAGAGTGGTGCTAGGAACAAGCTTGAAGAATTAAACATGTTGAGTTAACCAGGTTGGATCAAGTAAATTGTAACTCAAACATATTTTGTTTCTTATTTATGTGCCTACCAGAATCAAGGAAAAGCTTTTTAAATAATGACTATTTACCTTTGGATGTTATCTTTGTCATTAGAGCGTGATGCCACTATATGACAAAGGGTAGATGACTCGTGATGGTCCTTCCCATTTTGCTTGAAGTTTTCCTTGTTTGGCTAGCCTTGCAGCTTGAGCTGTTCATGAGCTTCTTGTCTCCTAGATTGCACCCTTTCTTTCTCATCCTTTTGTCATGCCATCTTTCTACTCTTTGGTTTTTAACACCTTGTTAGACCTTTTTCCTCACTCATTATTTTATGCATGCAAAGGATTAGTGGACAACACATACCCGAAGGAATATATAATTTTGAAACACGGGTTGTTTGTCCATGATTTTGTAATTTCCCTGTATGCTAATGAAAAGATGGTGTTGGAATTATTTTAGCATAGTTTTTGTTTATCATGTTCTGTATAGGCATGGCTCAAGGAAAAGGTAACTTACAGCTAAAGACAAAGCGAATGACCATGAATGAGTTGTGTCTTCTTTGCGCAACGTTATTGGAGTTCATCATGTGCCTTGCTTCATCTCCGATTTAAATTCATCTCGTGACTTACCTAAATTGAATTGAGAGTTTTCTGTAGGGGTTAGTCTAACAAAATATCAAGTGCCTACTACAACATAGTTATCGGCTCAAAAATCAACCTAGACACTACGTCTAATTTGATTTAGGAAGGTATTTTAACCTAAGCACCACAATTAATTTAAAAGCCTTTGGAAGTAAAATCAGCACACCTTTTGATTCAAGAATCAAACTAGACACCGTGTCTAATTTAATTCAAGAAAATAGTTTAAACTAAGCACCATGCCTAATTTAAAAGGTGTATGAAAATACTTCAAAACCTACGCATACTAAAGTAAACAAAAGTAGCATGAAAGTATTGTAGAGATTTATTCAAATATAGATGAAAGAGCATGATTGTTGTTTAGCAAATTGAGCATGATTTAAAGGTAGAGACAACCAAGATGAATTAGCAACATGGCATAAGACTTTTCAGAGAAGCCCATCCCCTAGGCTTGAATTTTGCAAGGCAAAGTCAAGTTTGGATGGATGTGATTCTGTCAGCGCAAAAACGTGTCGATACGCCGAGCACATAGCAAGTCGGAAGGATCTGCTTGATGGAGCAAGGCTGGAGATCCGCTTGGCTTCAACACAGGGTTAACCGATCCTACAAATTACTCCCGAGGCGTGCCAGTTAATTTGACCTGCAATTGACAAGGACAGAAAGTTTATCAGTAATTTAAGGTGGAACATGCTAGTTTTTGCCTAGACAGTTCCAAGTGTGCCGCTTTGGGAGCAGCCAGACGGGAAAATCGACTAAATTGCCGATACATGCAGAAATCGGCTGTTACAGACTGTGAAACTTGTGGGTAGTGATTGATTTTATGTTGACAAGTACAGTGCATGTAGATATAAGTAAGATCACCAGCTAGGTGGGTATTACCAGTGTAAAGCATTGAGCCGATGAATCTAACAAAAAAGTATATAGCATGCAAACAAATCGACTGTCTAGTACAAATGGACCTTGAAACGCTCTAAATCTAATCTGTTACCATCAATAGTGAGGTTCGATAGGATCGATGGCAGCTATAATGATAATAACAAACTAAAACTAAAGAATCCATAAAACCATCTATACATTAACAGACTTTTCGAAAGATATGCTATATGTGTGAAAGCTTGAGGGAATCGGCTGAAATAGCCGATTCAAGTGAAAAAGGACTACAACATATGAACAATCGACTATTTAACATGGACAAATCTATGAACTCATCAGATTTAACCTGTTATGTCTAACAGTGGGGTTCGACCGGATCGATGACAGCCGTGATAAAGACAACAAATCAAACCTTCAAAGTAAACAAATCTATCCACATTTAACAGAATCATGGAGACACACTGTAGGCGTTAAAGCACAGGCGATCAGCTATTTAGCCGATGTAGGCATAGCAAACAGTTAAGGTCACACCTGATCGAGAATAAATCTACTGACTAGCATCCTCCAAACTAAAGTGCCAGAAGTAGGGATCGACTGGATCGTTACAGCCATAATAGCGAACTATAGACCAGATTTAACTAGCCAACAAACCTCTTCAAGATCATATGTACCTTAACCACATACTATGCACAATCAAGATCGAGGTAGAACAACCGATAAAACATAACCTGTCGCTCATTGTAAGAAATATTGTATTGTAACAAAGCAAACGATGGACTAAAAGGATATGAGGCCGATCTAGATCAATCTCGATCGGACGGATTGATGTTGCTGAAAACTAATAACAATAAGAACATCAGCAAGATCGGTAACTTAATGAAACTACCCAAAGGACGCCACCCACAGGTAGAGCCAATAACTTGACCTTAATCTAATTCGAGCAGTGGAGGTCGAACTTAACCAATGCAGCCGTACTTGAACTAGATAAGAGTCGATAACTAGCTTATACTAGAGTTCGTAGTGGAGGTCGAACATAACCGATGCAGCCGTACAAATAGAAGTATAAGCCATGATGGTACTTATAGACAAGCCGGAGGTCGGTTGGACCGATGCACTCCTGCTTGTTGAAGAACTCGCCGAGATCTACACTACTCCTACTCCTAAGGGTTGGCGTAAAGCCAAAAAAAGTAACTTGTATTGATTGATTGGATGTCCCTTACAATAGCCAGGGTCCAATATTTATATCCAGAGCCTAAGCATGAATCCTACTTAAGTATGACTCATTACAATCTTTGGTATAAAAGAAAATATTCCTAACTTAAGATGACTTGGACCCTAATCTTTCACTTTTTGTAGAGTCCGACATATATTTCCCGACGCCAACCGTAGCTCATTGTCGTTATCTGCTGGCATCATTCAAATAGAGCCGATTCTAGTGCCGTATCTGAATCAGCTGATATCGATCCTTATTCAATCGATTCCTTGATTGACACAATCTTCGAAGCTTCGTGTTCCCGCTTTCTTCTTCCCAAATTTTGGTGTAAACACATGCCCTCCAATTTTGGGAAAAAGTAATTTTATTCCAAAATTACCACGTCTGTACTCCCGATAAGTCCATAGTCATGTGTAGAGAATCTTGATCTGGGGCCTACTATCTATCACCGTCCTTGCCTGCTTATGAGCCCATGCTTCAAAGCTTCATGAGAACACCATTGTTTCATGGGCGCTTGGATCCATCTTTCCAGATCGACTATAAATGTCTATCCAACTCTGGTGAGAGCAACTCAACAACTCAGTTATGTTTCTCTTCTGCTTGCTTTTTCTCGAGTGCCTTTGGCTCCGCCAGACCCTCCATGGTCTAATTCCTTGCCATGAGGGTCTTGAGTGGCTAGAAGAATTCTTGTGCATAGGGTGATTGTGTTGCTCATTTCAGCGCCTTGTTGAGCAAGAGGATTAGCCACTGCGGTTAGAAGAACTCTTGTGACATCACCTGAGTTTTCTCACCATTATCGAAGAGCTGTTCTAGTGTTTGTAAGGGCTAAAATGTGTGGACACCTTTCCCTTGTTCGTCCTTGTCAAATGCTCATCGGGAAACCATAGACTTCTTTCCCACGATTTCCCAGCCACCGAGAAATGGGCATCTTCTAGCAGGTGGCTTTCTTTCCCATTGTTTTCTAGCCACTGAAAGGATCAAGATGCCCAAGAGGGGGGGTAATTCTAAATTTCTTTGCAATAATTAAATCCTATAGTCAGCCCAATTAACCCCTTGTGCCTAGAAAGTGTTTCCAATTGTTCTATCGCACAAAAGACTTGCAACCTAAGTTCCAATCCTACTCTAGCATGATAATTCTATGAATGTAACTGATGAGGACATGGCACCTTCGGATACGAACAATGATTATAAGGTGCGCTCGTTCCTACATTTGCATAGTGGCTTTGGTTATAATTCACTTGGTTCCACATGTACATGTCACTATTTGATTATAGGTTCAAATGTGTTTCATAATGGAAGTTCATCAAAGTTGAACTTTCGGTTCGTCGGCAGTCCGATAGTGCCTCATTAGGAAGGCCATAACTCATCCATCCAGAGTGCGATCGAGGTCAATGAGCACTTGAAGGAAAGCTTGTTTGATAAGCTTTCAAATAGATCTGGTTCCATCTCAATATCACATCGGCAAGGCCTCCAAATCGCCAATATATTCTGTCGCTGTTTCTGCTGGGAGCTACACTATCATTATGGGCTTGTTATTCGTCCTTGGGACCCTGGCCCAAGTGGGAGCACACCCCAAGGACTTGAAGAACCCACCAAGAAAGCCTTTGGACGACATCCTCCTTGGCCACCACCTTAGGAGGCCAGCAAGGACGTCCAAGCCAAGCCAGAGGCCCAGTCCAATCCGAGTTCGAGTCTGCCTCGGCCATCAGGACCAGTCTGCAATAAAATGGACGCCCAGGACGCATCCGAACTCCATTTTCAATGATCCACATATGGATGGAAAGATAATTTGATAAGGAAGCCAATCCAAGTGGTTTAACATCAAAATCTCTTCGGAATCAACGGGAATCGTTGAAACAAGTCAGCGTCCAGAATCTGCCAGGGTGCTGCGACACCTTCTTTTGGTCCGTTGGACCGTGTATCGTGTTTGGGCCCATTAGGGGGCGTGTCCAGGGTAGGCGACGACCCTAAGACCTTTATAATCATATGTCACCACCGTCATTAGGTTTCGGGTTTTGCTTAGATTATTCTATCAAGAAACAGTTTCGCCGTTCTTCGGTTTGTGAGACCTCAACTCGTGAGATTAATCATACATTTGCAATTTGGTTGCGATCTTTCTTGTTCTTGCTTGTGTTCTTCGTTGCGCAGGCAGGGATTAGCCTTCTTGGCGAGGTCAACCTGGTCCGTGACTCGGTTGATAACCAGAGGAGCTGTGGTGCTAAGATTGCAGGGTTCGATCTTTCGATCTGAAGCCGGATCGGTGTGTCATTCTCCGCCACAACGATAGTTACCATCACCTGATGGAAGATCGGGATCCCCGTCTCCATTAAGTTGTATCAGAGCTAAGGTATACCGTCAGGTTCATATTTATTCCCTCGTTTGAGTGTTTTTGCTTTTATCCCATAGTCCAATGCCATATTTGTTTCCTATCCTATAACCATCCGCGCCATAGCCTTTGCATGATTCAGTTTCAGAGTCCACTTTGTTGAGTTTGTGTCCTTGGTCAAAGTCTTGTTGCTGGTTTAGATTGTGTTCTTTTCTAGTTTGTGTTGATCCCTTCACCCGCCGCTATTCCGTATCAGCATCGGTTTGCATCTTGTGTCCACTAAATCCCTGATTCGAGCAGCTTCCTTAAAACAGTCATAACTTTTGCATCCGAACTCGAAATGGGACAAATTTTATATCTACGGAGAACGCCAGAAAATTTTAGATCTATTTCATCCCAGCATAGCTGGGTTCGCAAAAATTAGATTTGCTAAATTCAATTAGGAAAATTGAGTTTCTGAGCCTACAAGTTTTGGTATGCTTTTTAGAGCACAGTCCTAATTTTCTATAGGCCACATCTTTTATTCAATTGAGCTCAAATTTTTTGTGGTTTATTCTTGTGTGCTCCTTGCTGAGAAAAAATATCAAAAGAGCAAAAGCAAGTAAAAAAAAAAAGATTAGACAAAAAAAATAAAAGAAAAAAATAGTAAAAGAGAATAGAAGATATCGAAAAGGAGCACATAAGGAACACTCAATAGCTCTATTGTTTGTGGTACCTTTTGCCTTGTTCATATCCGTTGCTACCTTTAATACTTGTTTCCTTTCATCCTTGTTTCCTCTCTTATTTATCACAACTGGTGATAGGAACACGTATAGGCCAAGCAACTAGGACAAGTGCTCTGGACATTTATTCAATATTGTTTTGTCTGTCATCACCGACTTGTGTGCCACATATATATATTTTTTCTTTTTCATGCCTCCCAAGCTCCACATATACTTCAGATCGGTACAGAAAAAGACCCTTGCAATCTCGGTACCACTGCCTCACAGGTATCACGAACCAGCCGCCGATTGTACCGCCACTGCTTGCGTTGGTAAGAACTTTGTAAGAGCTTGGTAAGACGCTTTCACTTGTTGTGAAAAGTGACACCACTGCAACCACGTAGTCATTTGGTAGGGATAACTTTCACTGTTTGTTCCTTGTTTTTGTGTTTACAATGACAGGTTGTTCGTATCCACCGACTTATGATGGTATAGGTGCTGATGAGTACATGGAGTGGGAAATTGCCATCGATAACATATTTGCTACTCGCTTTATGTGTCCAAGGAGAAAGGTAAAAAATGCAGCTAGTGTTTTGCTACATTCTGCTTTATCTTGGTGGGAGTCTTTAGATCCTTCTAATAAACCTCAAACTTGGAATGATATGAAACTCCTTATGCGAGAAACCTTTATTAATCTACCTCCTGTTTTGACTTCGTATGCTGAGGTGCACCATTTAGAGGAAGAGTCTATTGTTATTCCTCTTGCTATGACTAACCTTCTGCAGAATAATGTACATAAGCGAGAGGATGACGTGGAAGAAAATGAGGAGCTCACAACCTCATATGCAAATTCAGAACCATCACTTCACCATGCACCTATTACTCCTGCTGAGAACACAGGTAATGCCCATGATGCTAACCTCACAGAAGGTGAGAGTTCTCTTGATGTGCTGAATTTTTCCACCAATCATGCTATGATAGAGCAAATTTTAGTGGAGCATTCGCTTGATTTACCTTTGTCACAAGATGATTTGCTTGATGTTTCTTATGACGAAGATGACTTGCATGATGATATTTATGTTATACCCATGCAATCATTGAAGAATGATCACGCTATATGTGTGCTGAAAATGAGCACTTGTGCTGAAAATAGACTTGTAATTCATAATGCTAGTGAAGTTGATGAGCTGAAATTGTTGTCTTCTTTAAATACTTTGGGTTACATTGAATTTGATGTTCCGTGTAATCTTAGTTCTTTAGAGGAGAAACTTTATGCATATGCTGATTTGCCATGGTTCTCTAGACATACATATCATTTTATTGGAAAATATAATTGTAAAGGAGAGTATATGGTGCATCGTGTCTATATTTGTTCAAATCTGAAATCTCATTATATTGTGCAAAAGTATGATCAACCAAAGGATTGCAATTGCTATAATCTTGTCATGTCGAGTTCCCCTAGTTTTGTTATAAAGAAACATGTTAAATTTTAAGAAGGGGAGCAATGTTGGCTACTACCAAAAATGTTTTCTTCATCTAATCCCAAACCGAGGACGGTTTGTTGTCAAGAAGGGGAGGATGATGAGGACATGGCACCTTCGGATACGAACAATGATTATAAGGTGCGCTCGTTCCTACATTTGCATAGTGGCTTTGGTTATAATTCACTTGGTTCCACATGTACATGTCACTATTTGATTGTAGGTTCAAATGTGTTTCATAATGGAAGTTCATCAAAGTTGAACTTTCGGTTCGTCGGCAGTCCGATAGTGCCTCATTGGGAAGGCCATAACTCATCCATCCAGAGTGCGATCGAGGTCAATGAGCACTTGATGGAAAGCTTGTTTGATAAGATTTGAAATAGATCTGGTTCCATCTCAATATCACATCGGCAAGGCCTCCAAATCGCCAATATATTCTGTCGCTGTTTCTGCTGGGAGCTACACTATCATTATGGGCTTGTTATTCGTCCTTGGGACCCTGGCCCAAGTGGGAGCACACCCCAAGGACTTGGAGAACCCACCAAGAAAGCCTTTGGACGACCTCCTCCTTGGCCACCACCTTAGGAGGCCAGCAAGGACGTCCAAGCCAAGCCAAAGGCCTAGTCCAATCCGAGTTCGAGTCTGCCTCGGCCATCAGGACCAGTCTGCAATAAAATAGACGCCCAGGACGCATCCGAACTCCGTTTTTGATGATCCACATATGGATAGAAAGATAATTTGATAAGGAAGCCAATCCAAGTGGTTTAACATCAAAATCTCTTCGGAATCAACGGAAATTGTTGAAACAAGTCAGCATCCAGAATCTGCCAGGGTGCTGCGACACCTTCTTTTGGTCCGTTGGACCGTGTATCGTGTTTGGGCCCATTAGGGGGCGTGTCCAGGGTAGGCGATGACCCTAAGACCTTTATAATCATATGTCGCCGCGTCGTCATTAGGTTTTGGGTTTTGCTTAGATTATTCTGTCAAGAAACAGTTTCGCCGTTCTTCGGTTTGTGAGACCCCAACTCGTGAGATTAATCATACATTTGCAATTTGGATGCGATCTTTCTTGTTCTTGCTTGTGTTCTTCGTTGCGCAGGCAGGGATTAGCCTTCTTGGCGAGGTCAACCTGGTCCGTGACTCGGTTGATAACCAGAGGAGCTGTGGTGCTAAGATTGCAGGGTTCGATCTTTCGATCTGAAGCCGGATTGGTGTGTCATTCTCCGCCACAACGATAGTTACCATCACCTGACGGAAGATTGGGATCCCCGTCTCCATTAATTGGACCTTGCATGATGGTTGAAGGATCAGTGGGTGCCTCTGTAGAAGTGATGTACTCATCTGGAGGTGAGAAGATAGGCTTTGTTAGGGATATGAAATTAAAGTCAGATATGGAAACGGATTGACACTTTGAAAATTCAGGGGATGGATCACGAAGAGACAACAGATTAAGACTTATTGCTTCCCATAATTACAAAATAACATGGGATTGATACAAAAGGTTTACATTAACTGATGATCAACCAACTAAGACTTCTTTGGATTGAAGGGAGTCTAGATCCCCACAAGGCCGAAGGTCATCATGGACCGAGCCATATCGACCCGCTGATAGAAGTGCATCAGGGAAGAGTAAAGGTCGCCTACTTTAAAGATACCCATACCCATATATCCAGTCGATTCCTCGGTGGCTGAAAGCATCTAGGCCCCCAGTTGGGTTTCGGTGATTAATGGCAATACAAGATTACTATGACTAACGTGTGTTTTGTAGAGGCAATTAAGTTAGGTCATGGTAATGGAGATCGATTGGGCAATCATGGATGTCATGCCCCTACGATGGAAATCATTTCGGTTTTCAAAGGATGGACGACAAGGCTAAGGATGACTAGTTCTAAGTGTCGATTGGAGTTGGAGAGACACTTAGAGTAGTTTAGGACTTTGTTTTTCCTTTGGCCGTACTATTAAGGGGGGTATGGACGGGTAGCTTGACCTAGGTGAGTCTAGTGAGTTAGGTGTGGTGCACACTTGCTAAGTCTAGCACTAGGTAGCTCCAACAAAGCCCTTACATCCTATGGAGCAAACTTCATTCACATATGATCGAGAGTTGGAAGTGAATGGAGGGTCAAATATTGACCGGACGCTGGCTCCGATGTGACCGGACGCTGGCCGCAGGGTCCGGTCAGTTCATTTGACCAAGGAGATTGCATCTGGCGCGACCGGACACTGAGTGGTTGAGTGACCGAACGCTGAAGACCAGTGTCCGGTCGACTCCAGTAAGATTCCAGGGAAGAAATTCTGCGACCGGACGCGTCCAGACAGTACTGACCGGACCCTAGGGGTTTAGCGTCCGGTCGAGTACAGTAAGGTTCCAGTGAGGGATATTTGCGACCGGACATGTCCGGACAGTGGTGATCGGACCCTGCCAGCGTCCGGTCAACACTTAAACACTGGTGTGCGGGTTGAACTGACCGGAGCGTCCGGTCACCCCGCAGAGACACATAACGTTTTGTTTTTCAACCCTTGTTATAAATAGAAGCTCCACTCGTGTGTGGAGTCACTTTTGCTCATTCCAACAGCTGAGAAACATATTTGTGAGTGCCAAGAAGAGCAAGGTCCTAGTGAGGTGATTGAGATTTGAGAATCCCAAAGAGAGCCCTCATTAGTGAGATCAAGAGTAGCAAAGTGTGCATCCATCTTTCTCCCTAGGCTTGTCATGGTCAAGTGAGAGTTCGTGCTTGTTACTCTTGGTGATCGCCATCACCTAGATGGCTTGGTGGTGATTGGGAGCTTGGTGATCATCTGGAGAGCTTGTGGATGACCCAACTCAAGTTGTGAGCGGTTGTGGGTGATTCACCGCGACGGAGTGTCAAAGAATCAACCCGTAGAGAGCACTTGATCCTTGCACGGATCAAGGGGGAGCTACACCCTTGCACGGGTGCTCCAATGAGGACTAGTGGGGAGTGGCGACTCTCCAATACCTAGGCAAAACATCGCAGCGTTTCATCTCCTTCTCTATTACATTGAGCATTTACTTTGAGTATTTACTTTGAGCAATTCAATTCTTGTTATTACATTCATAGAATTGTCATGCTAGAGTAGGATTGGAACTTAGGTTGCAAGTCTTTTGTGCGATAGAACAATTAGAAACACTTTCTAGGCACAAGGGGTTAATTGGGCTAACCATAGGATTTAATTATTGTAAAGAAATTTAGAATTAGCCCAATTCACCCCCCCCTCTTGGGCATCTTGATCCTTTCAATTGGTATCAGAGCCTCGTGCTCACGTTTTTAAGCTTAATCGCTTAGAGCAAGATGTCTCACGGGGATGGACTTCCTCCTATCTTCGAGGGGGATGATTTTCCATATTGGAAAATTTACATGGAAGCATACCTAGAAGCTCTAGACGTTGGAATACTTAGAGCCGCCTCACATGGTTTCCCAAGACCTAGGAATCCCGCACAACTTCAAGGCGATGAAGTGAACTATGAAAAATGGAATGCAAAGGCTCATAACACCATCTTTAGAGGCCTTTGCAAAGATGTGTTCAACCGTGTAAGGAACCACAAAGATGCCCATGCACTATGGTCGGACATTTGTGCGCTCCATGAGGGAACAAGGAGTGAGCGTGAGGAACGCTATCATCTTGTCATGAAAAAGCTCAACTCTTTTGAAATGCTTCCTAAAGAATGTGCTAATGAAATATATTCACGTTTAAATGTTCTTGTAGAGGAAGTCAATGGACTTGGACTTACTCAAATGTCACCATCCGACGTTGTGAGAAAGATCTTGAGTGTCCTTCCCATTGACAAATATGGGCATATTGTGACTATGCTACATCAAGATGATCTTTCCACCGCTACACCGACACAAATCTTGGGAAAGATCAATGCTCATGAGATGTACATGCACATCACACCTCAAGATGGCTCATCCTCTACTAAGAAGAAAGAAAAAGATTTAGCATTCAAAGCTAGTCAAGATAAGGGCAAAGCAAGACTTGAGTATGAGAGTTCAAGTGATGAAGAAGATGAAGATGAAGATCTTGCTCTCATGGTGAAGAAAGCCGCCAAGATGCTAAAGAAGCTAAACAAGAGTGGCATCAAGTTCGATGGCAAGAAGAAGAAGTTCTTCACAAGCTCTAGGAGAAAGCCAATCTCCGAAATGGATTGCTTCAATTGTGGTGAACTTGGTCATCTAGCACACCAATGCACCAAGCCCAAGAAAGACAAGTTCAAGAACAAGTTCAAGGGAAAGAAAGATGACTCAAGCAATGAAGAAGAAGATGAAAAGAAGAAGAACAAGCCATACAAGAAGAGAGATGGCAAGAAGAGAGACTTCCACAAGAAAAAGAAGAGTGGAAAGGCCTACATTGTCGATGATTGGCTCACGGACATTGATTGATCTAGTGGATCATCCGATGATGATAGTGACAATGAGAAGGTGGCCGCCATAGCTATTGATCTCTCATCTTCACCGCCACCACCGTCATCATCCTCTACACACCTATGCCTTATGGCCAAGGGTGAACGCAAGGTAACTAATAATGATGATAGTAGTGATGATGAGCAAGCTAGTGATGATAATAGCGATAGCGATGATGATGATGATTCACCTTCATATGATGATCTTGTTAAAATACTAAGACAATACACTAAGATCATTAGAAAGAGTAGATCTAAAAATGAAAAACTAGATGCTAAGAATGATTCACTTTTAGCAAAATGTGATACAATAGAAAAGGCTAATGTTGAGCTTAGAGAAGCAAATGATGCTATGTCATCCAAACTCAAGGAGCTCAAATCTTCTAAGAAAGAGCTTAAAGGTAAACATGATAAACTTGAGTGGGTGCACAATGAGCTCATCACTAACCACAACAAGCTAAAAGATGAATATACTACTCTTAAGATTAATCATGATAATCTTGTTATTGCTCAAGAATTTCTATCCAATGAGCCACATGATGCTACTAACCATGTTGTTAAGATTGATATAGCTACATCATGTGATGACTTGATCATTGAGAGCATTGAGCAAGGTTCTAGTAGCAAGGGCAAGCAAGTGGTTGAGGCCGATGATTATGATGAGTTTGTCAAGCTAAAGAATGACAATGCAAAGCTCACGAAAGATCTTGAAGAAATCAAAAGCCACAACACCATTGTGCTAGAAACCCTTGATCATGATGGTGACTTGATCCTTGAGAATGAGAGGCTCAAAGAGGAAAATAAGAAGCTCAAGGAAGAGAAGAACAATGATGCTCTTAAGGAAGAGAACAAGAAGCTCAAGTTGGAGAAAGAGCATCTCAAGGTTGGATTGAGCAGGTTCACAAGAGGCAAATATCTTCAAAGTGAGCTACTTATGAACACCGTCATAAAGATGGATAGAAGTGGCATTGGATATGTGGTACATGTAGAGAAGAAGAAGGCTCAAGTTCAACAACAATCAAAGCCAAAGCCAAAGAGATGTTTTGAGTGTGGACAAGAAGGCCATTTTGCTCATGAGTGCCAAACTCCACCACCACAACCCTTGCCCAAGCATGCTAGACCCTTTGCCTTCAATGCTCACTACATGCTTAGAAAGGATACTAGTGGAAAGATGAAAGTGATGTTCTTAGGACCTCCAAACAAGAATAGGCCTAAGAAAATTTGGGTTGCAAAGTCACTTGTTGAGAAGGTGAAGGGCCCTCAACAAATTTGGGTTCCTAAAGCTTGATCTCTTGTGTGTAGGTGAACTACAAGACCGGTGGAAGTCATTGGGTGATTGATAGTGGTTGCACACAACATATGACCGGTGACCCTCGTATGTTCACCTCACTAGATGAAGAAGTAGATGGACAAGAAAGAATCACATTTGGAGATAACTCAAAGGGCAAGGTTAAAGGATTGGGCAAAGTGGCTATATCAAATGATCATTCAATCTCAAATGTGCTTTATGTTGCTTCATTGAGCTTCAACTTGCTATCCGTTGGGCAATTGTGTGATCTTGGCTTCCAATGCTTGTTTACCGAGAAGGAAGTTGTTGTATCCAAGAAGGATGATGATCAAGTGATATTCAAAGGATTTAGATACAACAACTTATATCTAGTGGACTTCACCTTCGAACATGCAAACTTGAAGACTTGCCTATTCACCAAAACAACACTTGGGTGGCTATGGCATAGAAGACTTGCTCATGTTGGGATGAGCTCACTCAAGAATCTAATCAAGAATGATTTGGTGAGAGGGTTGAAGGATGTGAAGTTTGAGAAGGACAAGCTTTGTAGTGCATGTCAAGCCGGCAAGCAAGTTGCTAATACTCATCCAACCAAAGCTTTCATGTCAACCACAAGAGTGCTAGAACTCCTTCACATGGATTTATTTGGACCAACAACATACAAGAGTTTGGGAGGAAATATTTATTGCCTTGTGATAGTTGATGATTATTCAAGGTATACATGGGTATTCTTTCTTCATGACAAATCCGAAGTTGCATCTTGCTTCAAGAAGTTTGCTAAGAGAGCACAAAATGAATTTGAAGTGAAGCTCAAGAAGATAAGAAGTGACAATGGGAAAGAATTTGACAACACAAACATAGAAGCATATTGTGATGAAGTTGGAATCAAACATGAAGTCTCCACAACATATACTCCTCAACAAAATGGTGTAGTTGAGAGGAAGAACCAGACATTGATCACTCTTGCAAGAACTATGCTTGATAAGTACAATACCCCCGAAGCTCTATGGGCGGAAGCAATCAACACCGCATGCTATGCATCCAACCGCCTATTCCTTCAAAAGTTCCTTGGCAAGACACCTTATGAGTTGCTCAATGGGAAGAAGCCGGACGTCTCCTTCTTTAGGGTGTTTGGTTGTAAATGCTACATCTATAAGAAACGGCAACACTTAGGGAAGTTCCAAAGACGTTGTGATATTGGTTTTCTTGTTGGTTACTCGTCAAAGTCCAAAGCATATAGAATATTTAATCATGACACCAGCTTGGTTGAAGAAACATATGATGTGGAATTTGATGAATCTAATGGCTCCCAAGGAGCACATGAGAATCTTGATGATGTAGGTAATGAACCATTGAGGGAGGCTATGAAGAACATTCTGGTTGGAGACATCAAGCCCAAAGATGATGAAGATGATGTACAAGTGATTGATCCACCCTCTTCATCAAATGTGTCACAAGATGGTGAAAAAGATGGGAGAGTAGAAAATGAAGATACTCATGTCTCCCATGAGCAAATGGTGGTACAAGCACAAGATGTTGATGCTCCACAACCTCCTCCTCAAGTGGTCAATAGAAGAAACACACCTCTACTACAAGATCATCCACAAGATCTCATCATAGGGAGTCCATCAAAGGGAGTGATGACACGCTCACAAAAACTTGCTTCATTTATTGCTCATCACTCTTTTTGTCTCTTGCTTTGAGCCTACCAAGGTAGAAGAAGCTCTTCAAGATCCGGATTGGATCAATGCCATGCATGAAGAGTTGAACAACTTCACCCGCAATGAAGTTTGGACTCTTGAAGAGCGACCTAAAGGTGCAAGAATCATTAGAACAAAGTGGGTGTTCCGAAACAAGCAAGATGATCAAGGTGTTGTTGTGAGGAACAAGGCAAGACTAGTTACAAAGGGCTTCTCTCAAGTTGAAGGTTTGGATTTTGGAGAGACCTTTGCAACGGTTGCAAGGCTAGAAGCCATTCGTATCCTCCTTGCATATGCATCGCATCATGAAATGAAATTATATCAAATGGATGTGAAAAGTGCATTTTTAAATGGCTTTATTAATGAACTAGTCTATGTTGATCAACCTCCCGGGTTTGAAGACCCTAGATATCCTAATCATGTTTATAGGTTGTCCAAGGCATTATATGGGCTTAAGCAAGCCCCAAGAGCTTGGTATGAGCACCTTCGGGACTTCCTCATTGAGAAGGGCTTCACCATTGGGAAGGTCGACACCACACTATTCACCAAGAAGCTTGATGGGCATATCTTCATTTTGTCAAGTATATGTTGATGATATCATCTTTGGATCATCAAATGAAGACTCTTGCAAAGAATTTGGTGAATTGATGTCAAAGGAGTTCGAGATGTCCATGATTGGCGAGCTTATATTCTTTCTTGGTTTTCAAGTCAAGCAAATGGAAGAAGGGATCTTCATCTCTCAAGAGAAATATACAAAAGATCTTCTCAAGAGATTCAAGATGGATGAATGTAAGCCAATCAAGACACCAATGCCAACCAATGGACATCTTGACCTAGATGAGGGAGGTAACATGGTTGATCAAACTCTCTACCGTTCTATGATTGGTAGCTTGTTATGTTTGACCGCATCTAGGCCCGACATCATGTTTAGTGTGTGTATGTGTGCTAGATTTCAAGCTAATCCTAAAGAAACACATTTAATAGCCATAAAAAGAATCCTTAGGTATCTTAAGCACACACCAAGCATTGGCCTTTGGTATCCCAAAGGAGCTATATTTGAATTAATTGGCTATTCTGATTCGGATTATGTCGGATGCAAAGTTGATAGAAAAAGCACATCCGGAGGGTGCCATTTGCTTGGTAGATCACTTGTGTCTTAGTCCTCCAAAAAACAAAATAGTGTGGCTTTGTCCACCACCGAAGCAGAATACATTGCCGCGGGTGCTTGTTGTGCACAAATACTTTACATGAAACAAACTTTGCTAGACTATGGTGTAGTTCTAGAAAAAGTATCTCTTTTGTGTGACAATGAAAGTGTGGTAAAACTTGCAAATAATCCGGTTCAACACTCTCGCACCAAGCACATAGATATCCACCATCACTTTCTTAGAGATCATGTTGCAAAGAATGATATATCATTAGAAGGTGTAAGGACCGAAGATCAATTAGCGGATATCTTCACTAAACCGCTAGATGAGGCAACATTTTGTAGATTGCGGAATGAGCTCAATGTGCTTGATTTTAGTAACTTCACTAAAAGATGAGCTTGTGTTGTCCCTTGCATTGCATTGTAATATACTACATGTTTATTTTGTGGCAATGCACATAGGGCTTGTCTAACATGGTTAAGATAACCGCCGAAAAGCATGTGAAGAAGCTTAACCTTGGATCAAACTTGACAAGCAACTAGATTTACATTCAAGTATTGCATATGCATGAATGTTGTTTGTCGTTTATCTTAACTTGCCCTCTTATTGCCTATTTTCTTAAAAAGAATTATAGCCTAAGGCAAAATATTTTGAAAAACTTGAGGGTTTGAGAGAGGTCACTCACATCAGTCCCAATTGGTGTTTATTTGGAACTTATTTGGGTTGGGACTTGATTGGGAACAGGCAGCACGAAGGTCAGTGAAGATTTGCTGGAAAACGAGCGATCGGACGCTGCACCGGACTCTGATGTCCAGCGTCCGGTCAGTTCATAGGAGGTGAACAGCTGCCGAGCAGGAGTGACTAGACGCTGAAACAGTGTTTTCCTAGTGTTCGGTCAGGAGGAGCTTCAGCCGTCCGGTCGATCATGAAGACTTCAAGGCTAGGTGACCGGACTCTGGCTATGTCCGGTCGTGATTCCAGAGGATTTGGACCTCTCTGGAATCGACCGGACACTGGGTGGTAGCGTCCAGTCGCTACCACCAGAGCATCCGGTCAATAGATAACGTGCGGCATCAGGTCTCTTTCCTGTTTCCTTTTCTAACTCATGGGGGCCACCCTATTTAATCAAAGCACCGGCGTTTTCTTTTGACCTAATCCACCGCTGACATCGCCGTGCCTCCATCATCCCGAGCCGCCGCAACACGCTCGCCAGATTCACCACCGCATTCACCGCTCACCTGCGCTTTCCTCTGCCCTCGCCACCGCCGCCGGTGCTCGCCGCGCCCGCACAGCTCCTCCCCGCGCCAGCACAAGCTCCACCCACACACCTCTGTTCCAGCGCCGTCGAGGTCTCGCCCTAACCTGCGTTGTGCTTCTCCCGAGCCGTGGCCTGTGCCGCCGTGGTCCAAAGCCGACCCTCTGCCGTCCAGCGCTGGTAAGGCCTTGCTCGTGCCCGTGCATCCTCATTGCAACTCACCCGTGACCTAGCTATTCATCACTGCGCCAATTTCATAGGGCTGTCGATTCACTGCTCACCGCCAACCCTAACCCTAGATTCGGTGGTTCCCCGCGTGTCACTTCTCTTTTCATCGGATCGCCGTTTCGTTAGATAGCAAGCCAGTCGTCTCAATTTTGTACCTAAATTGCTTTCTCTCATAGGATTTCGCATCTATTAGATATATTGTATTTATTTGTATATCCTATCTATTCCATCGTGCAGCGAGTCGGTGCCGTTGAGATCGTGTGACAGTTGTCGATTAACTCGGAGCCAAGCTCGCGAGTACGGAACGAGGCCAAGCCTTGAAAGTGTTAGTGGATAGTTGATCTTGTCAGCGGCAGTGGTTCTAGTCAGATCAGATGGCTTGCACCAAGAATATTGGTGGTGGTCCAGGAGATGATGATCGGAGGCCTCCGCCTCGCTTGCCTGTAGATCCTAAAGGCAAGGCGACGAAGAAGATTGCATCCAAGAAGCGCAAGTACCCAGATGCAGAGACAGTGAGAGCAGCTGCAGTTGCTAAGGCAGCAGATCGTGCTGAGAGAGGAGGTACTCGTAGTGGAGTTGTTATTTCAGATCCACTTCCACCAGGAGCTATTGCTGGAATCGAGCAAGTTGAGCGCCTTCATGGTGGTCCACCAGGGACTGTCACGGTCGTTGGACGGCATCATGTTCTTGATGAGGTTCTGCCAAAGGGGGAGTCCCAGCCAGAGCCACAGCAGCAGCCCTAGCCAGCAGAGCAGACTCAGGAGGATGAGCAGGCCGAGGAGGCCAAGGAGACCGAGCAGGCACCCTAGCCACAGCTACACCGCTCTAGTCGTACCCATGTTCCAGTCTCACCGAGGCCGCTGACACAGCAGAGGGGATCACGTCCACCGCCTAGACCATAGGGTCCACCTCTAGTGACCCACCTTGACTTGAGGGCCACCATGGCTAAGCAGGTTCGGTAGCTGAGGTTTGTAGAGTTTGAGGTGTGGTTTCCTCCGAGGAGGGATGAGAGAGCATCTGAGGGATTCTACACACCGCTCCAGGAAGATTTCTACAATGCATATCTGAACAGTGGAGCAGTCTTCAGATCTCAGAGAGTCTGTAGCATTGAGGCCATAGTAGCAGCAGCTGGAGAGGATATTCGCCCCTACCTTGCATATCTGTCGGGGCTGACAGATTTGATTGGACGGACAGGACTATATGTTCCATCATGGGTTCATCAGTTCTATGCTTCTCTCTTTGTTGACCTGCACCATAACTTTATTCACTTTGCATTCCGAGGCAGAGATTACAGACTGACAAGTCAGAGGGTCAGGGAGATACTGAGGTTACAGGAGCAACTAGTCAGGTTACATGAGGTATGTTATGGACAGACAGAGCCTCCCAGGCATCCTCATGATGGTTTGGTGCCCCCTATAGATCTTGTGCGACACTGCTTCAAGGATCCTTTTGGCGAGGGCTCACGTAGGAACCCCAGTGATCTTACTCTGACTGCTCGAGTTCTAGAGGCTATTATGACGAGGACACTGCTTCCTAGGTTGGGATATAGGGTGGGCCTGACACGTATCCAACTATGGCTTCTCAATGCCCTGATGCAGCAGACAGTGTTTGATGTTTGGGATCTTATTCTGTCTGAGATGGAGGACACGATAGCTGAGGGCTTCAAGGGTCGCAGGCAGCTATCCTATGCTCACTGGATCACTTTCATCATCCTCAAGGCAGTGACAGTTAGGTCACCAGAGATGGTTGCAGAGTACAGAGGTGCCACCACCGAGTTTCCTACTTATAACATGGCACAGAGGATCAGGCATAGCACTCCACAGGCACCCAGTCAGCCTCGCCGTCGTCCAAATATACCAGAGACTGTAGCTTAGTAGGATGAGATTATTAGAGGCATAGCAGCTACTGAGTAGGAGTATCTTGAGGCACAGCAGGAGGTGAGCGAGCCTAGTGACAGCTCAGACAATGACTATCAGCCGATTCCTCGGATGCCTCCATGTAGACATGATGCAGAGGCCGGCAGTTCCAGTTTCGCTCCACCTGCACCGCAGACAGACCCCGCTTTGATTGCTATCCTTGAGCAGATGTAGCAGGATCAGGCTAGATAGGCTCAGGAGACCGCTGCCAACTTTGCATAGTTTCAGGCTCGTTAGGACGAGTTCCAGCGCCAGCAGCAGGTCCTCCAGCAGCAGCAGTAGCAGATGCATCAGCAACAGTTACTCATGCAGCAGCAGCTTTTGGGATTCATGCAGCATGTAGTGACAGCCATTGGGGCCCCACAGCCACAGCCTTCGCCCCAGATTGGTCAGCCTGCTACCACTATGATGACTCTAGTAGTATAGCCCAATGGGCCTCAGAGTCAGGGATAGCCTCCAGCTTAGTTTGCTTCTCCCACAGTACAGGTGTCCTAGTGGTTATCCTCACCAATGGTAGCCCTGCAGTTCACACCATTTTAGACGGGCTTCACACCAGATCAGTCATCCTCACTATTTGTGCCTGACACATCAGTCTCCAGGAGTCTTGGAGCATCTTTTAGCGAGTTGACAGGGATGCCTACACCGCCACATATGCATGCCCCAAGTCCTTCTATAGCAGCTCCCGTCGCCGTGACTACTCAGAGGCTCCCTTCTTCTGTCGCATCTTCAGATCCTATGACAGACATACCAGCAGCATCACAGGCAGCACCTGCCCCAACTCAGACCCAGACCGCTTCAGCGATGCTTCCAGCCATAGAGGGTCAGTCAGCACAGAGCTCAGGGTCAGATGATGATGGCGCCCAGTTCCAGCATGCTCCTCGTACTTCAGCGCCCGACTCGTCCGCTGCAGCCCCGCCGACCGGCCCTTAGGTTTTGGTGTTTGACACCAAAGGGGGAGAGGGTTCGAGTATGTAGACTCAGGGGGAGCCTAGTTAGCTATTAGTCTATTATATACATTTGGAGTTTTTATTTGTGTGATACACTATTACTATTATGCATTCGTGTGTTTACTTTCATGCATTGAACTTTATATATGTGATAGTGATATCTATGTGACCGTGATATATGACATGTGTGCTCTCTACTTTGAATTATTTATATGTCATATCACTTGTGTTATGCTCATTTGCCTTTGCTTTCGCATTTTACTCCAATGCAAATGAGCTTTATTACTTGTACTCATGCCTATTTCATATCTTTTGAGTACATTATGTTGGCTTGGGTCATATAAGCTTGCCTAACTCTTTTGTTCTTATTGACAAAAGCTTATATGATCCAAGCATGATAAAAACCTCAACTCTTTCACATACTCGAGGTGGTATTGTCATCAATCACCAAAAAGGGGGAGATTGAAAGCATCTAGGCCCCTAGTTGGGTTTCGGTGATTAATGGGAATACAAGATTACTATGACTAACGTGTGTTCTGCAGAGACAATTGAGTTAGGTCATGGTAATGGAGATCGATTGGGCAATCATGGATGTCATGCCCCTACGATGGAAATCGTTTCGGTTTTCAAAGGATGGACGACAAGGTTAAGGATGACTAGTTCTAAGTGTCTATTGGAGTTGGAGAGACACTTAGAGTAGTTTAGGACTTTGTTTTTCCTTTGGCCGTACTATTAAGGGGGGTATGGACAGGTAGCTTGACCTAGGTGAGTCTAGTGAGTTAGGTGTGGTGCACACTTGCTAAGTCTAGCACTAGGTAGCTCCAACAAAGCCCATAGATCCTATGGAGCAAACTTCATTCACATATGATCGAGAGTTGGAAGTGAATGGAGAGTCAAATATTGACCGGACGGTAGCTCCGGTGCGACCGGACGCTGGCCGCAGGGTCCGATCAGTTCATTTGACCAAGGAGATTGCGTCTGGCGTGACCGGACGTTGAGTGGTCGAGTGACCGGACGCTGAAGACCAGTGCCCGGTCGACTCCAGTAAGGTTCTAGAGAAGAAATTCTGCGACCGGATGTGTCCGGTCAGTACTGATCGGACCCTGGGGGTTCAGCGTCCGGTCGAGTACAGTAAGGTTCCAGTGAGGGATATTTGCGACCGAACATGTTCGGTCAGTGGTGATCGGACACTGCTAGCATCCGGTCAATACTTAAACACTAGTGTGTGGGTTGAACTGACCGAAGCGTCCGGTCAACATGACCGGAGCGTCCGGTCACCCCGCAGAGGCACATAACGGTTTGTTTTCAGCCCTTGCTATAAATAGAAGCTCCACTCGTGTGTGGAGTCACTTTTGCTCATTCCAACAGCTGAGAAACACGTTTTGTGAGTGCCAAGAAGAGCAAGGTCCTAGTGAGGTGATTGAGATTTGAGAATCCCAAAGAGAGCCCTCATTAGTGAGATCAAGAGTAGCAAAGTGTGCATCCATTTTTCTCCCTAGGCTTGTCGTGGTCAAGTGAGAGTTTGTGCTTGTTACTCTTGGTGATCGCCATCACCTAGATGGCTTGGTGGTGATTGGGACCTTGGTGATCATCCGAAGAGCTTGTGGATGACCCAACTCAAGTTGTGAGCGGTTGTGGGTGATTCACCACGACGGAGTGTCAAAGAATCAACCCGTAGAGAGCACTTGATCCTTGCGCGGATCAAGGGGGAGCTACACCCTTGCATGAGTGCTCCAATGAGGACTAGTGGGGAGTGGCAACTCTCCGATACCTCAGCAAAACATCGCCGCGTTTCATCTCCTTCTCTATTTACATTGAGCATTTACTTTGAGTATTTACTTTGAGTATTTACTTTGAGCAATTCAATTCTTGTTGTTACTGATGCATCCGGCCCAAGTGGGGTTGGCCGAGGCCCAATAAATTAAGGCTACCCAGACCCCAACAGTTCTCAGGCACACCCACTCGGGGAAAGGCCCAATGTCCCTAAAAGACTAGTCCAATAGGGGAAGGGTGGCTCTCCCTTTTAAGGTGGCTTCCTCCTCCCATGCTAAGTAAGGTGGGATTATTCAGAGGCTCACACGGTCACCGCCCGACTACAACTAGGCCACTTGGCCCCTTTGTTGCGTCTTTGCCAGCGGTTAATAGTGGAGGATGTCCTCATCACCAATGACCCAGGCTCGAATGCGACAACTCAATTTAGAGGTGAGCTCGTTCTTAAGCGATCATTTTCATACTTTTGAGAATAGACTACTACCTAATGATGTTATCTTGCTTAGGAACATCGGAGAGGGTCATGAGGGACTTAGAGGACGTGGTGGACACGAGGATGACCAGCAAGGACATCCAACAGAAACCGGAGGCCCGATCCAACATGATTTTGAGTCTGCCTCGGCCTCCAGGACCAGTCTGCCTTAAACTGGTCACCTAGGACGCATCCGAACTCTGTTTTCGAGGATCCACATATGGATGGAAAGATAATTTGATAAGGAAGCCAATCCAAGTGGTCTCATGTCAAAAGCTATTCGGAATCAACAGGAATCGTGGTCACAAGTCCGTTGGACCATGTATCGTGTTTGGGCCCATTAGGGGCGTGTCCAGGGGTCTTGCATGACCATAGAGTCTTCATAAACAGTCGCCGCCCCTCCATCAGGGTTTGAGTTTTGCTTAGATTATTCTGTCAAGAACAGTTTTGCCGTTCAAAGGTTTGTGAGACCCCAACTTTGTGAGATTAATCATTCATCTACAATTTGGTTGTGTTCTTTCTTGTTCTTGCTTGTGTTCTTCATTGCACAGGTAGGGATTAGCCTTCTTGGTGAGGTCAACCTAGTCCGTGACTTGGTTGATAACTAGAGGAGCTGTGGTGCTAAGATTGCAGGGTTTGATCTTTCGATCTGAAGCCGGATCGGTGTGTCATTCTCCGCCACAACGATAGTTACCACCACCTGATAGAAGATCGGGATCCCCACCCCCATTAAGTGGTAATCAGAGCTAAGGTATACCGTCAGGTTCACATTTATTCCCTAGTTTGAGTGTTTCGCATTCGTCCTATAGTCCAGTGCCATACTCGTTTTTCCTATCCTAGAACCTTCCGCACCATAGCCTTTGCATATTTCAGTTTCAGAGTCCGTCGTGTTGAGTTTGTGTCCTAGTTGAGGTCTTGTTGCTGGTTAGGTCGTGTTAGAGTCCAGTTCGTGTGTTTTCCCCCATCGTTTCCATCAAATCTTTGCTGTTGTGACTAGTTTTGTGCACATTGTTCCCGTTTTGTCCTCTAATTCGGAGCCAATTCTTAAAACTGGTCTAGTTTTCGCATACGAACTCGGATTTCGACGTTCCATATATCAAAATCGATCAGAAAAAAATTTTGGATCTGTCCATCCACCACTTTATTAGGGTTCGAAAATTTTAAATTGGTCAAAAAGTGGTCACATGATCCTCTTTTCATGGTCACAAGGTTTTTGTCGATTTTGAGCAAGTTTTCTAAAAATTCCATAGGCCACGTCTTTCACTTGTTTAAGCTCATATTTTCTGTGGTTACTTCTTTTATGCTTCTAAGTGAAGGAAAAATATCAAAAAAATAAAATAAAAAAGTTGAAATTTCCCAAAAAACAACGGCAGCCCAAAAAAATAGAAAAAAGAGAGGGGCAAAAGAGGAACAATATTTAGAGGAGCACATAGAGAAGACCAAACTGAGCTATGTTAGCGTGTGCTGTCTGGTTCCTTGTTTGTGTTGCTGTTTCCATTCACCATACTTGTTTTTCACACACCTGTCACCTTGCTATCCACCATACTTTTGTCACACACCTGGTACTTGGAACTTTTTAGACCAGCAACGAGAACAAGTACTTTAGACTATAATTCAGCATTACTTTCTGTTATTGACTTGTGTGCCAGATATACATATTACTCTTTGTTTGCCTTCCAAGCTCCACAAATTCTTCAGATCAGTAAGAAAAAGGGCTTTGTAATCTCGGTACCGCTGCCTCACAGGTATCACGAACCAGCCGCCGGTTGTACCGCCCACTGCTTGCATTGGTAAGAACTTTGTAAGAGCTTGGTAAGACGCTTCCACTTGCTATGAAAAGTGACACCAATGTAACCACGTAGTCATTTGGTAGGGATAACTTTCACCATTTGTTCCTGTTTTTGTGTTTACAATGGCAGGAGGTGAACATACTAGAGATAACAATCCTAAGGGTTTCAACGAGTGTGTCAGTCAAGAGCAACTACAAGCTATTGTAGAGGATGCCCAAAAAAGGATGAATGAGGCCATCAAGAAGGCCATCACTGACGCACTCATTGAACTCAACATTGGTAACAGCATGGAGAGATTGGACAAAATAATTTCCATGCTAACCGACAAGGTTACTGAGTTGGAAACATTGGTGGTGATCAACAACAATGATGTCTCCAGCAGCAACACCGATGGTCTCTTGCTAGAAGACACGGTGCATAATGCTGCTGGAAACATAGATCGAACAGCCTTCCGACAAGCAAGATTACGACGACGTCTTCGCCGCAACACGATAGGTATGGGTGGTGTCCACCACCATCAAGGTAATAATCACCATGTACCCGATGATCCTTATGCTCAGATTAAGTTCACAATACCATCTTTTTCGGGTCATTACGATGCTAAGGGATATCTTGATTGGGAGATGACAGTAGAACAAAAGTTTCGTGCCCACCTTGTGCCTGAGCATCATAGAGTTCATCAAGCTACTAGTGAGTTTAAGGATTTTGCCATTATTTGGTGGAATGGGCTAGCTGCACAGGATGCTTTACCTGGTACGGGGGAAGAACTTAAGGTAGCTATGCGTGATCGCTTTGTTCCTCCTTATCATAGAGACTTGCGTAAGAAATTGATGCATTTAGAACAAGGAGATAAATCTATACAGGATTACTATGGTGAGCTCCAAAAGGGGTTGATGCGCTGTAGTGTTGTGGAGGGAAACAAAGATGCCATTTGTCGTTTTTATTCGGGTTTGAGGTGTGATATTAAGGACATTGTTGATTATAAAGAATTTAACACTGTCAACCAATTGTTTTAGTTTGCTATGCTTGCAGAAAAGGAATTGCAGGGGCGAGAACAGCAGAGCAAGAGCAAGGTCAGCACCACATACACGACATGCTCGGCACCATCTTCGGGGCTGACCAAACCAACCACTTTTCGGCCACCTACACCAGCGAGCAAGCGACTAGCAGCCTCTGGAGTTTCCGCTACACCTAAGGCACCTCCCACATGACCTTCAGATTCAGGTAAAAATTCTTTGCAGGTGCCTACCAAGAGTTCCTCATCCGTTGCATTGACGGGACATACTTCGGGTATTCAGTGCCACTGCTGCCATCGCATTGGCCACGTGCAGAAGGACTGCCCAAGTCAGCGGGCATATATTGCTACAGAAGATGGTTACATCAGCACCTCTGACATTGAGGATGAAGAAGACCAAGATGCAGATGAGGAGGACGGCGAAGTCCTTGGTGACAAGGCCACGGCGGCCTATAGGAGCATCATTGTACAGCGGGTGCTCATCTCACAAGTCGAGCAACCTGAGAAGCTACAACGCCATAACTTGTTCCAGATTTTCTTCGTCATCAGCGACCGTCGCGCACATGTCATTATTGATGGAGGAAGCTACAACAATTTGGTGAGTTCTGATTTGGTCAAGAAGCTTGGCTTGACCACACGCCCACACCCACGTCCATACCATATTCAGTGGTTAAATGATTCTGGTAAAGCAAAGGTAACACAAACTTGCAGAGTTTTATTTTCCATTCGTTCTTATGCTGATTCTGTTGATTGTGATGTGGTACCTATGCAAGCTTGTTCACTCTTATTGGGTCGTCCTTGGGAACATGATAATGATGCTACACACCATGGTAGAAGTAATAAATACACTTTTGTGCATTAAGGAAAGAAAATTACTTTGGTACCGTTGACCCCTGCTCAAATTGTATAAGCTGATAGAGAACGTGCCGCTAGTTTGAATGGTGTCCAATCTGAAAATCAGCAAGTTGCTAATTCTATTTTCCCACCTAAAAAGTATAAGTCTACATCTATTTCTAAGACTGAGGGGATTAAATTGAAGGGTGGTGTTATGCTTGCAACAAAATGTGACTTTGCTGAAATTTCTGATGATGATATTTTCTATGCTTTGGTATGCAAACGAGCTATATTTTCACTTGATGATATTGTTAGCTCGGTGCCTCCTGCTGTCACTAACCTTTTGTAGGAGTATGAGGACATTTTTTCCAGCTGAGATACCCCCAGGGCTGCCACCTATGAGAGGGATAGAGCATCAAATCGATTTGATTCTAGGAGCAACCTTGCCCAACCGTGCTGCCTATTGAACCAATCCTGAGGAGACTAAGGAAATTCAGCGGCAAGTCCAAGATCTTTTGGACCGTGGGTATGTACGTGAAAGCCTTAGTCCTTGTGCTATTCCTGTACTTTTGGTTCCTAAGAAAGATGGAACTTGGCGTATGTGTGTTCATTGTAGAGCCATCAATAATATTACTATTCGGTATCGTCATCCTATTCCTAGGCTAGATGACATGCTTGATGAGTTGTGTGGTTCTATAATTTTCACCAAGATTGACTTGCATAGTGGCTACCATCAAATAAGAATGAAACTTGGAGATGAATGGAAAACTGCGTTTAAAACCAAATTCAGGTTGTATGAGTGGTTAGTAATGCCTTTTGGTTTGATAAATGCACCTAGCACTTTCATGCGCTTAATGAATGAGGTTTTAAGAGCTTTTATTGGTCATTTTGTGGTAGTTTACTTTGATGATATATTGATTTACAGCAAGTCTTTTGATGAACATATGGATCACTTACGTGCTGTTTTTAATGCTTTACGTGATGCACGTTTATCTGGTAACCTTGAGAAGTGCATCTTTTGCACGGATCGAGTATCTTTTCTTGGCTATGTTGTAACTCCACAGGGAATTGAGGTGGATGAGATGAAAATTGAAGCCATAAAGAGCTGGCCGGTTCCCCAAACCGTCACACAGGTTAGGAGTTTTCTTGGTCTTGCAGGATTCTACCACCGCTTCATCAAAGATTTTAGCACCATTGCTGCCCCATTGCATGAGTTGATGAAGAATGGGGTGGTGTTTCATTGGGGAGAGGCACAAGAGGAGTCCTTTGACACTTTGAAGGACAAGCTCACACACGCACCATTGCTGCAACTTCCAAATTTTGGTAAGACTTTTGAGCTAGAATGTGATGCTAGTGGAGTTGGCATTGGTGGTGTTTTGATGCAAGATGGTAAACCTGTTGCTTACTTTAGTGAAAAATTGCATGGTCCTGTTCTTAATTATTCCACGTATGATAAAGAATTGTATGCACTTGTTCATTCTTTAGAGACGTGGAGTCATTATTTGTTGCCTAAAGAATTTGTTATTCATTCTGATCATGAATCGCTTAAGTATCTTCGCTCTCAAAATAATCTAAATCGTAGGCATGCTAAATGGGTTGAATTTATTGAATCTTTTCCTTATATTATCAAACACAAGAAAGGGAAGGATAATGTGATTGCTGATGCTTTGTTTAGAAGATATACATTGCTGTCCCAACTTGATTGTCGAATTTTTGGTCTTCAATCCATAAAAGAACAATATGCGCTTGATCCTGATTTTAAGGATGTGTTGCTTAATTGTAGAGAGGGACGTACATGGAATAAGTTTATGATCAATGATGGGTTTTTGTTTAGAGCTAACCGCCTATGCATTCCAGTTGGTTTTGTTCGTCTTTTGTTGTTGCAGGAGGCACATGGAGGCGGATTGATGGGATATTTTGGTGCCAAGAAGACAGAGGAGGTGTTGTCCACACACTTCTTTTGGCCAAGGATGAGGTGAGATGTAGAGCAGCACGTGGCTCGGTGTGCCACATGTCAAAAAGCTAAGTCGCAGTTGAACCCACACGATTTGTATATGCCTCTTCTTGTTCCTTCTACTCCTTGGGCTGATATATCTATGGATTTTGTGTTGGGTTTGCCAAGGACTAAGAGGGGGAGGGATAGCATTTTTGTGGTGGTTGATCGTTTTTCTAAGATGGCACATTTTATTCCTTGTCATAAGAGCGACGAAGCTGTTCATATTGCTGACCTTTTCTTTCAAGAAATCGTTCGCTTGCATGGTATGCCTTCTACTATTGTTTCAGATCGCGATGCAAAATTCTTGAGTCATTTTTGGCGCACGTTGTGGAATAAATTGAGGACCAAGCTACTGTTTTCTACAACATGTCATCCCCAAACTGATGGGCAAACTGAGGTTGTGAATAGAACATTGTCTACCATGTTGAGAGCAATTTTGAAGCGCAATTTGAATATGTGGGAAGAGTGTTTACCGCATGTGGAGTTTGCATATAACAGGGTGGAACATTCCACCACCAAGGTAAGTCCTTTTCAGGTAGTGTATGATTTTAATCCCCGTGCTCCTATTGATCTTTTGCCTTTACCTACCACTGAGAGAATACATAGTGATGCTAGAGAGCGTGCTGATTTCATTCGTAAGTTGCACGAAACAGCTAAAGTAAATATTGAAAGAATGAATGAAAAAGTATAGAATTGCTAGTAGTAAAGGTAGAAAAGAGATTAAACTTAAACCGGGTGATTTGGTTTGGTTACATTTGAGAAAAGATAGATTTCTTGAGCTATGTAAGTCTAAATTAATGCCAAGAGCAGCTGGTCCTTATAAGATCATTGAGAAAATAAATGATAATGCCAATAAACTTGAATTGCCACCTGAGTTCGGGGTTAGTCCCACCTTTAACATTGCAGATTTAAAACCTTATTTGGGAGAAGAAGATGAGCTTAAGTCGAGGACGACTCCAATTCAAGAGGGGGAGGATGATGTGGACATCACTTCTTCAGAGGCACCCACTGATCCTCCAACCATCATGCAAGGTCCAATGACCTGGGCTCGAATGCGACATCTCAATTTAGAGGTGAGCTCGTTCTTAAGCGATCTTTTTCATACTTTTGAGAATAGACTACTACCTAATGATGTTATCTTGCTTAGGAACATTGGAGAGGGTCATGAGGGACTTAGAGGATGTGGTGGACGCGAGGATGACCAGCAAGGACGTCCAACAGAAACCGGAGGCCCGCTCCAACATGATTTCGAGTCTGCCTCGGCCTCTAGGACCAGTCTGCCTTAAACTGGTCACCCAGGACGCATCCGAACTCCGTTTTCGACGATCCACATATGGATGGAAAGATAATTTGATAAGGAAGCCAATTCAAGTGGTCTCATGTCAAAATCTGTTCAGAATCAACAGGAATTGTGGTCACAAGTCAGCATCCAGAATCTGCCAGGGTGTTACGACACCGTCTTTTGATCTGTTGGACCATGTATCGTGTTTGGGCCTATTAGGGGCGTGTCCAGGGGTCTTGCATGACCCTAGAGTCTTCATAAACAGCTGCCGCCCCTCCATTAGGGTTTGGGTTTTGCTTAGATTATTCTGTCAAGAACAGTTTCGCCATTCAACGGTTTGTGAGACCCCAACTTTGTGAGATTAATCATTCATCTGCAATTTGGTTGTGTTCTTTCTTGTTCTTGCTTGTGTTCTTCATTGCGCAGGCAGGGATTAGCCTTCTTGGTGAGGTCAACCTAGTTCGTTACTTGGTTGATAACCAGAGGAGCTGTGGTGCTAAGATTGCAAGGTTTGATCTTTCGATCTGAAGCCGGATCGGTGTGTCATTCTTTGCCACAACGATAGTTACCACCACCTGATGAAAGATCGGGATCCCCGTCCCTATTACCTCTTGGGCTATATATACGGGCCACGGCTATAGATAAAAAAACAACCTACTTCATCCCAGACCTTCTGTATCTTTGATGTGATTTTGCTTTCCCATAGGTTCGAAGGCATGGAGAATGGCAACAGGTCTGCTGAGGAGGCTTTTAACAGGTCCGTGTCACCATGCCATCACCTTCATCAACAGGAGGGTGCAACCTAGGATGCTCCCATCGTCTTGGAACATAGGGCCGACTCCGCTCAACTTCTGGGTCATCTTCATGAACAATTCGCCGTTCGCTCCCCTGCTACCCAAGGAAGCAGATCAACAATGACGATCTAATCGCATCCATCGATCAGGTTGGCCAGAAGCTCGTCGACTGCCTTTCCATCGTGGAATCGGCTCTGACCACTGTGGTTCAGCACTGACCACCCTCTGATTATGATCTATCGGATGTCGATCAGGATGCTCCAGGGGTTGCGGCCACCATCCGTCAAGATGCCCCGAGGGGCCGACCCACCGATCAGGTGGGGGAGAGGTTGGCCGAGGCCAAGGCCAGAATCATGGGTGAGATGCCTACCACAATTTTCTGTCTCTTCTTAGTTTTGTTTTCAAGATCATGATTATCCCTTCTTTGAATCTTTCTAGATCTATCAGCCCAGTTGGAAAGCCTTCGATCAGCTACGGAGTACGCGGCAGGATTCATCAACGACAGGGCTGCCATGCCAGTGGTTCGTTTGTATGACGTCCCACACCATGTCAGAGAGGTTGCTCTCCACGGTGTTCATCATGGTGCTGCCATGGCATTGGCTGCTGCGCAAGGTCACTCTGGCCATGAGCTTTGACTTCTTCCCCTTGGTTTTCTAGCCACCGAACACCCTGAGGATCATGAGCGCCTGGTCGAGGATTTCTTCAACGCAAGTTCATAAGGTGATGTTTTAATCGATCCATGATAGGCCATCCTATACGCCCATAGTGCCTCATTAAGCATTGGATACCACTTCCTTGTCTACTCTTCAATCTTTTTATTGATCAGCTTAATCATAATCTGATTGGACGCCTCTGCCTGGCCATTAGCTTGAGCATAGTAAGGAGAAGAATTTAACAACTTAATTCCCATGCTGGCAGCAAAATCTCCGAACTCTTCTGATGTGAACGTTGTCCCCTGATCAGTAGTAATAGTTTGAGGAATCCCAAAACAATACACAATATGCTCTTTGACAAAGTCAATCATGTTCTTTGAGGTTATCATCTTCAAAGGAATTGCCTCAATCCACTTAGTGAAGTAATCTGTTGCTACCAATATAAACTTATGTCCTTTGCTTGAAGATGGAAAAATCTAGCGAATTAAATCAATCCCCCAACCTCGAAACGGCCATGGTTTGATTATTGGATTCATAGCCGATGCGGGCGATTTCTGAATATTACCAAAACATTGATAATTCTGACACCCCTTATAATATTCAAAACAATCTTCTAGTATTGTTGGCTAGAAATATCCAGTCCTGCGAATAATCCATTTCATCTTATAAGCCGACTGATGAGCTCCACATATCCCTTCATGTACTTCACCCATTAACACCTTAGTTTCTTCTTGACTTAAGCATTTAAGCAACACCCCATCGACTGTCTTGTAATATAGCTGATCATTTAGCAAAACATACTTAGTCGATTTATACCTTAGTTTCCTGGTAACCTTCTATGATGGATTCTTAAGGTAATTGGCTATTTCAACCCTCCAATCGTTATTCGAGGTCTCACTACTTAAGACCTCTTAAAACATTCGATAACCTAACGTACTTTGAGCTAAACGATTAGGCTCTTAATTCTGTGCTCTTGGAATACGATGAAGAGATACATGAGGAAATTCCTTAAGCAACCTTTGGCACTCATCATAGTACCCCCTCAAAGTATCTTCTTTACATTCATATAGGCCGATCAGCTGATTAATAATTAACTGTGAATCTTCAAATACTTCAATTGCCTTAGCCTTTATTTCATGAAGAAGTTGAAGCCCCTTAAGAATAGCTTCATATTCTGCTTGGTTGTTGGTAATCATTGGTTCAGTTGGAAAAGCAAATTTAAAACTTGCCCCCTAAGGTGAAATAATAACAATACCAATGCCACCACCTTGTTTGCATGATGATCCATCAAAGAATAACATCCAAGGTACCAGCTCTACATAGCCAATGTTTGGCTTATGATGCTGGGTGACAAAATCGGCTATTACTTGCGCTTTGACTGCTTTAGCCAATTCATACCTCTAGTCAAATTCCGATAAAGCAAGAATCCACTTCCCCATTCTTCCATTTAATATTGGCATTGATAGCATGTGCTTGATCACATC
Source organism: Miscanthus lutarioriparius (assembly GCA_904845875.1). Taxonomy (NCBI): domain Eukaryota; kingdom Viridiplantae; phylum Streptophyta; class Magnoliopsida; order Poales; family Poaceae; genus Miscanthus; species Miscanthus lutarioriparius. The sequence goes on along the minus strand of CAJGYO010000003.1, from coordinate 78,219,690 downwards.
AGCCTTGGAAACAACTGTACACTCAGCTGATAACAAGTAATGTCGCAACTTAGTGCAAGAGAAATATAAGCACAAGCATAACTTTTCAATGGGAGAATATCTTGTTTCTGAATCCAAAAGCTTTCTACTTAGATAGAAAACAACTCGTTCTTTCCCTTAAAACTCTTGCATCAAGGCCGATCCAATTGTTTGGTCATCGGCCGATACGTATAACTTAAAAGGCTTACCTTGCTGAGGAGGGATCAACACAGGTGGACATTTCATGTATTCTTTTATCTCCTCAAATGCCTTTTGTTGCACGTCACCCCACTTAAATTCTTGATCATTTTTCAACTTCAACAAGGGAGAAAATGACATAACTCTTTCTGACAAATTTGAAATAAACCTCCTGATAAAATTAATCTTACCAAGCAAAGATTGTAACTCTGTTTTAGTAGTCAGGGTCACTGCCTCATCAATTGCTTTCATACTTTTTTGACCAATTTTGATTCCTCTCTCGTGGACCATGAAACCCAAAAATTGTCTAGCTGATACTCCAAAGGCACACTTATTGGGATTCATCTTTAGACCATGTTTTCTCGTGCACTCTAGAGTCTCCCACAAATCAGTTAGATGTTCCTTGTATCCCTTGGATTTCACCATCACATCATCAATGTAGATTTCAACAATCTTGCCGATCAACTTATAAAAAATATAATTCATTGCCCTCTGATAAAGTGCACCAGCATTCTTCAAACCAAAAGTCATCACAACCCATTCAAATAAACTAATTGCGCTAGGGCATCTAAAAGCTGTTTTTGCTATGTCTTCCTTAGCCATAAAAATTTTATTATACCCCGCATTGCCATCCATAAAACTAATAACCTTGTGCCCGGCTGCTGCATCTACCAACATATCGGCTATCGGCATCGGATAACCATCCATGGGTGTAGCTTTGTTCAGATCTCTGAAATCGATGCAAACTCTTAACTTTCCATTCTTCTTATACATAGGAACAATATTCGATATCCATTCTGCATATCGGCACGATCGGATAAATTTTTCTTCTAGTAATCATTCAGTCTCCTTTTTGATATCATCAAGAACATTTGGGTTGAATCTCCTCGGAGCTTGTTTAAATGGCCGATATCTAGGTTTGATTGGCAACCAATGTTCAACAATCGATCGGTCTAGACAGGCATCTCATAGTATTCCCAAGCAAAACAATCTTTAAATTCCTTTAACAAATCAACTAACTCTTGCTTATACTCAGGATCCAACTTGGCACTTACATACATCGGCCTAGGCCTATCTCTAGAACCAATATCTATCTCTTCTAATTCATCGGCCGACGTAAAGCCATGTCCTAGTTTATCGTCTGTACCATCTATTGGATTATCCATTAAACAAATTCTCAAAGCCGACTGCTTGGATCAGCTGTTGGCTTTCATCATTGACTCTAATGAAGCCTCCTTCCCATAGCTTGCTAGAAAAACACTCGAAGTCTTCTAGCTCCCAATACATTGGATCGGCTGTTGCGATACTTATAGAATTATCCACATGACCTAGTTCAACACCATCTCCATGTCACTGAATCAAGCATTGATGCATGGTCGATGGTACACAACAATTCGCATGAATCCAATCACAACCAAGGAGTAAACTGTATGACCCTTTTCCATCAATGACGAAGAATGTGGTGAGCAATGTTTTACATTCGATTGTCAATTCGACGTTCATTACCCCCCTGGTCTTGGATGCATTCCCCCCAAAATCCTTAAGCATCATGTCGGTCTCAATCAAATCTCATGGTCCCTTGCCAAGTTTACGAAAAGTGGTATAAGGCATAAGATTAACAGAAGCTCCTCCGTCCACCAACATTTTGTTCATCAGCTTCCCATCGACAAAACCTTTCACATATAAAGCCTTCAAGTGCCAATGCTTGGCTAGCTTATCGAATATAGCCTGCTGTATTGTTGTCAACTTGTCAACTATCTCCTCATACTCCAATTCATCAAAATCTGAATAAACTTCTTTATTTGCTGGAGCCCTGAATTCTGATGGCAACAGAAAAGCCATTTGAATATTAGCCGATGGTTGACTCCTATCGGCTGTTTGTTTAGCATGCCACACTTGAGGTCTACTAGATGTCTAAGCCTGTTCTAGGTCTATGTTCCTTAGGCGTTGCACCCTTCTTTTCTACCTTCTTGTCAGACCTCCTGGACACTATTGCTCTTCCTACCAAACATATTCTTCTTCATTATCTTCTTCTTCATAATCAGCCTAGTTTTGATCAACAACTCGCTTTCCTAGCCAATCATGAACACTTCTATTTTTTAAGTGTCGATCCATATTATGATGATACTCATCTCGAGCATGGATAGACCGGTGGTTAGCTTGAGATTGCCTAAACTCCTAATATTACTCACTGCACTCTGAGCAATTATTTCTAGTAGGCAATTTTAGATCTTCATTCCAACAATGTTTGAAGAAAGGACAATTCCAATGTGATTCAGCTTGCTTTCTTTCATACCTCTCCTCTTCTTGTTGACGCTGGTATTCTTTCTCCTTTACCCAACGCTGATAATCCTTTTCCTTTTGCCACTGCCATTTATTCAATAGAATTTGAGATGTGACACGCAGCCTTATCACCCCATCCCTTGACGTCTCTCCCTGCTCATATCAGCTCTTCTGTTGGTCACGATGCCTTTTAATCTCTCTATATTCGTTAGCCGATATTTGCATCTTTGGGTCGATGGTTCCGGCTTCTTTGGCCCTAGTTGATGTTAGGACTTTAGTCTTCCCTTTGAACAACCTAGCATTAACCATGTTCTGATCTCTTGGGAAAGGATTATCATCAACTTTCATTTTTTGAGGTGTATCAAATTTGAGCCTTCCTTGCTGAATAGACCTCTGTATATGTTGCTGGAAAACTCTACACTCATTAGTAGAATGAGAAGTGGCATTGTGAAATTTACACAACTTCTTATTCTTCAACTACTTGGGAGGCAACATAATATGATTGTCGGGCAACTTGATCTGTCCCTTCTCAAGCAAGAAATCGAAGAGCTTGTCTGATTTTGTGATGTCGAAATCATAACTTTCTTCGACTCCTCTTCCCCAAGGGTTTGGCACCATTACTGTCTTCTTACCCCAATTCCATTCAGCCACGGCAACCTCTTCTTCTTCATCGTCTTCATAGCCATCATCAACTGAATATGGATTATAGGTTTTGACAATTACGACATTTTTCTGGAATCGGTATCTCTACACATATTCTGAAATTGGCTATTGAGCGCTGCCACTCATTGAGACAACTGGCCTAAATTGTCAAACTCTTATCCTAGCAACTTCTCTCTCCACGTTGGAAACATTCCTTGAATGGCCAATGCAGCTAGCTAATCATCGGTCAAGTTCAATGAGAAGCATAAATTTCTGGTCTCTCAGAATCTCTGAAGAAACTCGATGCCTGATTCATTAGTTCTCTGCCTTATAGTCGTCAAATCGGTAATTTTCTTTTCTCCTCTCCCAGTGTAAAAATATGTATGAAACTTCTTCTCTAGGTTAGCCCAATTAGCAATGGAGTTATCTGGCAATGATGAAAACTAAGTGAAGGCTGGTCCTAACAGGGACAAGGAGAAGAAACAAACTCGATGGGCCTCTTCAATGGATGCTTCACCCAACTGTGTAAGATACCGACTGGCATGTTCTATTGTGCTTGTGCTATCTTGGCCAGTGAACTTATCAAACTCCAGGAGCTTGTAATTTGTAGGAAGAGCGCCCAAATCATACCATTCCGGATATGGGCGTTTGTACGAGAAGGTCTGCCCTTTTGGCTTCAAACCGAACTGATTCTTCATCATCTCGGTCACTCTAAGCAACAACTCATCAGCATTTGAATTTGGATTTCTCTGCAATTGCTGACCCATTTGTGGATTAAAATTTTGGGTACCTTGATACCCTGGATTTGGAATCATATGAAGGGTATTATAATCTATGCCTTAATGATACCCTTGTGGAATCTTTATCTGCTGGGTCCTTTGCAGGTTTGCTGCTTGAAGTCTTTGGTTGTAGATGCTAGGATCTGTATCTCTATGAATTCTTTGAACTAATGGCGCTATTTTCTAAGCCGACGATGGTATTTGGCCTGATGCACCAAAATTAACCATCTGGTTCTGACCTTGCCCCATTAGTTGTTGCACATACTGCATCGCTGATCTAGGATTATTTTGTACTTGATTGGTGGTGGCACATTGAATTTGCTTAGATGAGCTCTGAATTGCCTAGACATCATCATTACCAGTTAGTGCTGCTTCTTGATGGCTAGTACCGGCTTGATTAGTCCCCTGAGTCAACGGATGTGGAATGTTGTAATAAGCCGGCCTAACCTGATCAATTGGAAATCCATGAAACACCACTTTCATGGTGTTGTGGAATGTGTTCAAGAAAACTATATTATGGTTCAATATGGCATCATGAACATATTTGTTTATAGCCTCCACAAAGAAACACCTATTTCAGCTTTGTCTGTATCTAACTGCCCATGCAATAGAACTCTTGGTAGTGGATATTTCTGAACAACTTTATTGTCACGTGTCTTGGTGTAGAACAACAAACACTTATTCTAAAATTCTTCTATAGCTTTACTGATGACATCTTTACCCTCATCAGCTAAGTCTTTATAAGGCACCATAAGGATGTCACTGTTGTTGTAAGTCACCATGACGATTGTGGGGTCCCACCAGGCGTGCCAGAACATGTGTCGGCACAAAAACATGTCGATGCACCATGCACACAGCAAGCCTAAAGGATCTGCTTGATGGAGCAAGGCTGGAGATCCGCTTGGCTTCGACACAGGGTTAGCCGATCCTATGAATTCCTCCTGAGGTGTGTCAGTCAACTTGATCTACAATTGACAAGGAGAGAAAGTTTATCAGTAATTTAAGGTGCAACATGCCAGTTTTTGCCTAGTTAGTTCCAAGTGTGCCGCTTCGGGAGCAGCCAGACAGGAAAATCGACTAAATAGCCGATACGTGTAGAAATCGACTGTTATGGACTGTAAAGCATGTGGGTAGTGATTGATTTTATGTTGACAAGTACAGTGCACGCAAATGCAAGTAAGATCACCAGCTAGGTGGGTATTACCAGTGTAAAGCATTGAGCCGATGAATCTAACGAAAAAGTATATAGCATGCAAATAAATCGACTGTCTAGTACAAATGGACCTAGAAATGCTCTGAATCTAATCTGTTACCATTAATAGTGAGGTTCGACCGGATCGATGACAGCTATGATGATAATAACAAACTAAAACAAAAGAATCTATAAAACCATATATACATTAACATGCTTTCCGAAAGACATGCTATATGTGTGAAAGCTCGAGGAAATTGGCTGAAATAGCCAATTCAAGTGAAAAAGGACTACAACATGTGAACAATCGACTATTTAACATGGACAAATCTATGAACTCATTAGATTTAACCTGTTATCTCTAACAGTGGAGTTCGACCGGATCGATGGTAGCCGTGACAAAGACAACAAATCAAACCTTCAAAGTAAACAGATCTCTCCACATTTAATAGAATCATGGAGACACACTGTAGGCGTTAAAGCATAGGTGATCGGCTATTTAGCCGATGCAGGCATAGCAAACAGTTAAGGTCATGCCTGATCAAGAACAAATCTACCGAGTAGCATCCTCCAAACTAAAGTGCTAGAAGTGGGGATCGACCGGATCGTTACAGCCATAATAGCGAACTATAGACCAGATTTAACTAGCCAACAAACCTCTTCAAGATCATATGTACCTTAACCGCGTACTATGCATGATCAAGATCAAGGTAGAACAGCCGATAAAATGTAACCTGTCGCTCATTGTAAGAAATATCGTATTGTAACAAAGCAAGCGACGGACTAAAAGGATGTGAGGCCGATCTAGATCGATCTCGATAGGGCAGATTGATGTTGCTAAAAACTAATAACAATAAGAACATCAGCAAGATCGGTAACTTAATGAATCTACCCAAAGGACGCCACCCTTAGGTAGAGTCGATAACTTAACCTTAATCTAATTCGAGCAGTGGAGGTCGAACTTAACCGATGCATCCGTACTTGAACTAGATAAGAGTCGATAACTAGCTTATACTAGAGTTCACAGTGGAGGTCGAACTTAACCAATGTAGCCGTACAAATAGAAGTATAAGCCATGATGGTACTTACAGACAAGCCGGAGGTCAGCCGGACCGATGTAGCCCTGCTTGTTGAAGAACTCACCGAGATCTACACTACTCCTACTCCTAAGGGTTGGTGTAAAGCCAAAAAAAGTAACTTGTATTGATTGATTAGACGTCCCTTACAATAGCCGGGGTCCAATATTTATACCCAGAGCCTAAGTATGAATCCTACTCAAGTACGACTCATTATAATCTTTGGTAATAAAGAAAATATTCCTAACTTAAGATAACTTGGACCCTAATCTTTCCCTTTTTTAGAGTCCGACATATATTTCCTGACGCCAACCGTAGCTCATTGTCGTTATCTGCTGGCGTCATTCGAAGAGAGCCAATCTAGTGCCATATCTGAATCAACTGATATCGATCCTTATTCAATCGATTCCTTGATTGACACAATCTTAGAAGCTTCGAGTTCCCGCTTTCTTCTTCCCAAATTTTGGTGTAAACAGATTCAATGTTGCATGATGATTGGTTGGACATACCTTGAGTCATCATTGTTCATTCTTTTTGCTTCAAACCTGAAATGGTTAGTGACAGAAATACCCGAAGGAATATGTTCAGAATTATATTTCTATGCTCACTTCACAAGGGCATTAAGGGAAAAATTAAAAGCTCATGTTATCTCCCAAAAGTGCTTGTTTTAGGACAGAAGCTCATCCTTGGGAAACCTTCGAATTGTGTTTCTAATTGGTGAAGTGGTTTCCCCTCCAACACTAATCTTAGGTTGCCTATCTCAAGATTCATGCCAACAAGATTTGCAATATTTATGATAAACATATGCATCTATAACCACCCTTTCAACAATTTTATGAACAGGGAGTACGAGGGGGTTGAAGATCTCGTGTGTGGCAATGTTAGACAGACCAATTGATTCAGGAGATTTCTCATATGAGCATGGATTTGATGAGGTGTTCATGAAATAGCTTCCATGCTCATCAATGCCATCTTCCTTTTCAAGCTCCAAGGATGTTTCTTCCTGAATGTGCAATATTTTCCTTGGATTGGAGACTCTCGAGGTGATCTCGTCTAAGGTTTCCTCCAAACTTGGATGAGTCATGTTTATTAAAGATATTGATTCAAACTCACTATTTGAATCTAGGCCAAGTTTGGATTCTACCCATAAGGCTTCGTCCTTGTCCATCCATTCTTTAGCAATAGCATATGAATTCTTAATACTTCGCAGCCAATTCTTAATACATTCCAGCCATTATCGTTGCTCTTCGTGGTCATCCTTGTGGTCTTCATGATTCCTATACTTCGGTTGTCTTAATGGATTTCTAGGGTCATCATGAGACTTAGGAGAAAGAGCATAAGAGGGATCATCGGGGTCAAGGATGGGTTAAGATATGGGTTCAAATAAGACATCTAATGTGGGTATAGAATGGGAGAAGATAGGATTGGCTTCTAAATGGCTTGGTTCTCCTTCTATAGCATCACTAGACATATGGGAATAAGGACACTTTCTAAGAGATCCCTTCTTGAGAGGATTTGAATTATATTCGCTTGAAGGTCTCTTATGAGAATTTAATGTTCTCCCAAAATTAGCACCAAAGAGGTCATCCTTAATCTCAATAGGGATTTCCAAAGGTGGAATTCCTTCTTCGTTTGGGGGATTTTGGGGTATTAGTGGTTTGGGATTGATAGCTACATCTTGGGATTGGACTGGTTGTGGTTTGGCTATCAAAACTTCATCTTCTTGTTTCGGAGAGGATTCCTTCTCTTCTTCGAGGAGTTCATAATAAATGCTAGTACAGGGAGTCTTTCCAATAATTCTATCAAGCATAGTCATTGCTTCACTAGCAGACAAATGAAGGAAATCTCCTCTAGAGGCTATATCAAGGGATTCCCTAGAATCCTTGCTAACACCCATGTAAAAATATTGAAGTACAGGGTCTTGAATGGCAAGGTCCGAGCCAGTGATAATGAGTTCATTAAAATGATTCGACGATGTACCAAGGGATTCTTCTTTTAGTTGTCTAAAATTTAGAACCTCTTTTCGAAGGCTAACCACTTTAGAGATGGGAAAGAAACGTAAACAAAATTTAGAGCATACTGTTTCCCATTCTCCTTGCATACTTCCTACGGTTAGACTATACCATTGTTTAGTTCTTCCCATTAAAGAGAACGAGAATAACTTCCATCTTAAGGTTTTGTCAGACATGCCAGTGATATGCAAGCATGCACAGGTCTATTCAAAGTCCCGTAGGTGTGAGTATGGGTTTTCATCGCCTTCTCCCGAGAAGGATTGATCTTGAATCAATTTTATTAAACTCAGGCGCAGCTCATAACCAGGTGTTATGATAGGCTCTGAAGATTCTAGTGGTTTTAGGCTTGCGCTTGTGGCTTTAGCATATTGATAGATAGGAGTGGAATCCATGCTAAATGAAAAAGTAAAACAAAAGAAAGAATAAAATATAAAAAATTAAGCTAGGCTTGTAGTTAATTCAGCAACTGTTTCCCCGGCAACGACGCTAGAAAGCTTGTTGGTATATTTTAACGCACACAGATAAATCTGCAAGCGCACGGATATCGTTGTAGCTTTCACCCAGAGGTATTCCAAGTATCGTATCCATAGGGAAACATGTGAGACTAACTATGGTCTAACTTAACTAGGGGTAGCAACAAGGTTAGGATAAATAGGAGCATAGAGAGAATAACTAAGGTTCTCTAGTTCTGACTTGGGTAAGCTATGTCTTCTATTGTTCAACTGGGGATATTACTAAGGGAAGCACAAGCAAAGTATGTTTCCTATAGTAACTAAATCATGCTAGGCCTACAAACAGGAGGTGGACTACAGAGGATTCAATGAGGCTATAAGAGTCACCCTCACGAGCTACCACCGATCCAAAATGAGGGTACATCCACAAGTAACCCGGTCTAAGCACCATGCTTACACCTACAATTACTCCTTTAACCTAGAGCGTCCTATAGATTAAAGCACTCAAAGAGTTGTGAACCTGATGAGCAATATAAACACGATGCTTACTTGAATTAGAAGTTGATTACTAGAGAGATCTTGAAGGCAAGCTCAAGTAGAACTTGGATTCACCAAGGTACAAGCCATAGAGTGAGCACTGATAGGCCGGCACCTCCTCCAAACTCTTCCCTCACTCTCTATCTCACTATTCTATTTATAAGACTAGATCCTATGGAGGACTAATCTTCTCCTGATTGCTGGCTCTGATCCTAAAGATATGAATTAGGGTTTCAGGGATCTGCTGAGGGAGGGGGGCAAGGGCTGATATATAGGCCAGAGCGTCCAACATGAGCCCTTGGATCAAACCGACTTAAAGAACGGCATAGATACAACCTAGGAGGCGGTGGAGAACCGACATTGCGGCGCGGAGGCTGATAGGTGGGCCTCTCGGGTCCCGCTTCGGTGTGGTGTCCTCTAGAACCTTCTGGTGCCTGTTTCATGGCAGATAAGCACGATTAATTCTAACCTATAGGTCCGTCTTGATGGTTTTCTGGATAAACCCTATAGAAAATACAGATTCACCAAAACTCATGGGATTTGTTAGTTTAAACCCCTAGACCTTTGTTGGTGATCACAATTGTGCCCTTACACATGTTTTATTGATGGTTTATAGTGGTTTCTAACTACCATCAACAATGGTGGTGCTCACGTCTCATGGAAGAGAAGCGCCGCCGTCGTTGCTGCTGTTCCAGAGGAAGGAGGATTGCTAGGGCATCGGGATGGTGAATTGGCACAAGAAATGCGCAGGGCAAACTAGGGATATCAAAGTGCATTGAGTACACCTTGGCTTGCCCAAATAAGTGAACCCCCTTAATTGCAAAACTTCCACTAGCACCGAGATCGAGTAGCCCCCGCTGCTCCTAGATGCCGGTAGTACCCAATCTTGAAGGCCTTCTTCCAATGCCGCCGTTGCTGCTATGGCGATGAAGAAAATATAGATGGTTGGCTCAAGAGCTTTGTCTGTATCTATTTGTATCTAAGGAGGAGTGTGTGGATTGCTAAGAAACGCATCCAGCCCTGGCTTAAATAGACCAACCTTGAAGATGGAGAAGCAGAGAGGAGCAGTTAATATAAGCATCAGGGAAGACAAGACATACTCCATAGGAAAGTAATGGTGATGCAACAGTGTTATGGGTATTTGGGAAATGGGGAAATAACTAACGCTGAATTTACTACTGCCGGTACACCAAACAGTCATGTAGGTTCGGTGGCCATAACACCTATCCCAGTCGGTTTGCCGTTCCAAATGATGGTGGAATTCAACCCCACTACCACCGCCACATTGATGGTTTTCATCTGCCAGTTTCATTCCTTATGAGGCCTCCCTATTGGTCCAACCGACGGTGGAAGTATCACACCGACGCTTTTATCACTAGGGCAGTGAAAGTGACGATAGTAAAAAGTAAATCTATAGTAGTGGTCCATCGACGTGGTGCCCAAGAGCACCTTCATAAGGGAGGACGCAAGGATGATCACCGAGGCACCGCTCGCTATCATGCCACCAACTAGCTATGCTACAAGCGGTGGCACTAGCTTGAAGACCACGACGCATTCCATGGCGCCCCTTGGTGGCGCCAAGGAAAAGAAGGTGCCCCCGACAAAACCAACCACCGGCACTATCGGCCTCAAGATGAAGGTGCCCGAAGCTAGCGGACCAAACAAACGCTCTCTTGTAACGCCTTTAGGCAAATTGGTCTCTCGCACTAGCTCATCCCTACACATCGCTAGGCCTAGTCTTTCCTACACCATTGTAGGTGTGCGCAAACTAGACAGGGGGTACAGGAAAGCGCTCATGCGTTAGCCCACAAAAGAACTAGTGCGCAAGCTGGTTCCATCAGGGAAAGAGTCGATAGAATCCTCGGATGCACCTCTTAGGTTCAAAAGGATGGTGAAACCTCCTATTAGAGGGCAGCCCGCTGGTTTTTTCAGCGATAGTGATGATGAGCAGCCTCCTGAAGGTCCTACTCTCGCCTCGTTTAGTGCTAGCAATAGAAGCTTGCACGGATAGCATTAGAAAGTCCAATGATCGTCTCGCCAAGAGTCTTATGAAAATCAAAGACCTCGGTGATGAGATCAATGAGCTTTGCCACGGCTTTGGAGAAAAGGTTGCTAGGGTGGCAAAGGCAGCGGGAGTAGCACATGCTCTAGATCAACCTTTCTAGGCTGCTCCCGCCAAAAATAATCAGGCGCATGTTTATCTTTTTAAGTTTTTCATTCCAATCATTTTTTATTTTCAATCTTGTAATGCGCTATCTTTTGATAACTGAATAAAGTTATTATGATTAGAAATATTTTGTTGCACTCGTTTTCTTGTTCTTTCTGTTGTCATAATAAAAATAGGAAAGAAAACAAGTGTGGGGGAGGCACCACACTCACCTCCGACTCAGTTGCACAAATGATGGCTAAAATTCAAACTCGGTTTGTGCAACTTTCACTCTCTTACTCCCTATTTAATAAAAGCTTTAAAACTGAATATTTTTTTAAAAGAAATGCTCCATCTCCATGTCTTCCTATGATTAAGAAAGTTTGCATACTTTTTATTCCTTGCTAATATCCCTAAAAACTTATGAACACTTATCACTAGGGACCCCATTTTATCTAAGTAATTGACAAATGAGATATAGTAGGATGACAAGACACTTCCTCATTCTTGCAAAGTACTTGGGGTTTATTTTACAAAACAAAATTCAAAATAGCATGTTCCTTGAATAACATTCAAATACCTACCGAGGCCATATATGATCATTCATGACAAAACCTTCCACATATGCCTCTTACTTTGTGTTGAGTTTGGTCAAGTTCTATGACCATTGTTGAGAGATGTTTCATGCTCCCAAGATCAAAACTCACGTGCATGTCACAAATAAACAGCTATTCCTACACTGGGAATACGCTAAAACATGTTTTCATCACTAGCAAATAAATACTTCATGCTCTAAAATTATGATCTCCCTAGCATATTAAGAGACAAAAAGGCCATGCAAAAAGTATTGAAAAAAAGAGAATGGGACACATGATGGTCCCAAAGTATAGAAAAAATAGGGACACATGAAGGTTCCAGAAGCATTGAAAAAAATGAATGAGCACAGGAAGGCTCATAAGAAAAAAATAAGCTAGCCATGTCTTGAAAAAGCTTGAGATCAAACCAAACCAAGGAGTATATTTCCACCAAATTCCACACACTTGCACAGTTTTGATCTAAGAGTATGACTCTTCTCTCTAGTGAGATCCAGGATTTGACTTTACAACGTATGCAAGGTAAGTGTGCCACAACTTTTTCATTCCTACCCAAAACTCCACAAAAGCTTTAGAAGTAGGATGATCAAAGAGAAGGCAAAATTTCAAATTATGGCTTGGAAAGGAACCACTTACAAAGTTGAGCGACTTGAGAGAATCATTCAAGACACAAAAGCTATCTTATTGTTTTCAAAACCATACAAAAACCCAAGTTTCTGAACAGGAATAGAGTGAAAAGAGTTGAATCCATGTTGTTCCATTTTTCAATCACCCAAGATATTTTAGTAGACACTTGGAAGTTCACTGGTTTAGGTAAAGCTTGGAATAACTTGTATGTAGATTTTTTAGATCAAGGAGATGAACCCACTTAGTCCTTAAAACTTTACTCAAGGACGAGCAAAGGACTAAGTGTGGGGGAGCTTGTTGCGATGCTTAACTCATATTTATACCACAAACATTTAAACAGAATAAACAAATATGAGAACCAAAACTTAGAATTAGGGCTTTTAGCTCACATGTAATGGTAGCCATAGTTTATGCAGGCTAATTCTGCTTGTTTTCTTCCTGTTGTGGATGAAAATAGGATAGTGTATGACCAGATACAACTTGTCGAAAAACTACACCGATAATCCAGAGGCGCTCCAAAGGAAGAACAGATCCCGTACCGCATCTTCCTCCGCTACTCCTTAGGCAGTTGAGCTAGTCACCCCCATACCATCTACTACTTCATTCATGGCCAAGACACTTCATGACTACTCCACCCCGCTGTTGCCAACATGCCCGTTGGGCCCACTGTCAACATGGGAGCTAGAAACTTTGAGCTACGTACTAGCCTAATCATGATGGTGCAGGCAAACCAATTCTATTGTTTGCTAAGCTAGGACGCAAGTGCACACTTGCAACACTTCCTAGAGCTGTGCGACACTATCATCATCAAAGACGTTGCACCAGCTAGCATAAGGCTCCATCTGTTTCCCTTCTCCCTCACGGGGAAGGCGAAACAATGATTCTATAAAGAGAAAGAAGCTGTCAATACGTGGGGCAAATGTTCTGTAGTGTTCCTCGCGAAGTTTTTCCCCATGGGCAAAACCAATGCCCTAAGGGGGGAAATTTCAAGCTACAGGATTATATCCAAGCCTGCCCGCACCATGGGATGGAAAAACTAACTCGTGCTCTAGAACTTCTATGAGGGGCTCACGCCCACGTCGAAGGGGCACGAAGATGCCGCTGCTGGAGGAGCATTTCTCTCCCTCACCATCAACAATGCCACAGCTCTTATTGAAAAGATGGTGGCCAATCAAAGCTGGGGGGAGGAACAAAAACAACAAAAAGGCATGCATACCGTGAAGGAGATGGATATGCTTGCCGCAAAAATAGTCTTGTTACTATCAAGACTGAATGAAAGGTCCCACGAGAAGGAAGCTATGAAGGTCACCATTCAGGCCATTGACTCACATATGACTTGTGAGGTCTGTAGTGAAGCCAGGCACTCAGGGAATGATTACCCCGAGACCTGTGAAGAAGCATCATATATCAACAACGGGTTCCGACAAGGTAACAATAACGGGTGGAATAATCAGTCCCACCCACAAGGAGGTAATTAGAGATTTAAGTCAAATTACAATTCGAATCAACCAACCTTGAAAGACCTGGTCTTAGGCCAGGAAAAAAACAAAAACACTACTAAAAAGCTAACTTATAACAACAAAATGTTAGAAAATATTAACTTTAAAATAGAAGGTTTATCTTCCCCTATTAAAAATCAACTAAGCTTTAATAAAATGATAGAAACAAAGTTAGCTCAAATTGTTGCTGCCATTCCTATTAATAATGAAGGGAAGATCCCGGGGCAACCCAAAAATTCTCTTGAAAAAGTTAATGCGGTGACCACGAGGGGTTGTAAGTCCACTCGTGATCCACCAAACCCTAACCATAAAACAAGAAAAGCACAAGGGCAATAAGAAGGTGAACCTTCACCATCAACAAAAACATAAAAAGACCAAGAAGAAGATGAGGAAATGGCACCACAAGACTTCATTGATACAAGTTATTTGCTGCTTCCGACAAGAAAAAGAAAGCAAGCCGTGGACGAGCAATTCGCTCGTTTTGTCGACATGATAGAAAAGATACATGTGAGTGTCCCCCTGATGGACGTCTTACATGTACCTTCCTATGCAAAGTACATCAAAGACATCATCAACAACAAGAGACCATTGCCGTCCATAGAAGTTGTCAAGCTAATGGAAGAGTGTAGTGCAGCTATACTCAACCGTTTGCTAGAAAAGAAGAAAGACCCTAGGTGCCCTACTATCACAAGCTCCATCAACACCCAGCAGTTTGATCATGCCTTGTGCGACCTTTGGGCAAGCATACGTGTGATGCCCAAGGTCGTGTTCGACAAGCTAAACTTCAACCACCTCACAACTACACCGATGATGTAACACCCCGGGTGTTATAAATACTAAAACTGCCATGTCATCATATGCATTGCAAAGCATTTGGTCATATTGAGAACTTTGATATGCATTCACTAAAACAAGTTTACAATTATGTTATAAGTGTTGCTTTGTATTGTTTGAATCAAGTTCGAAATCTTTGTATTGATTTGAAATTCCGAAAACCCTAAATTCAGCATTTAAATTTCTACCCTGAAAACCCATTTCAAAATCGAAGCACATTTTGGGGTTGAGCCTTAAAGCAAAAATGTAGAGTTTGTTGAGTTGTACAAAGTTTGTTTTTGGAGTTTTCAAAGTTGTTTAGAAAAATTTGGAGTAATTTGAAGAGGCGTAATTCTTTAAATGTCCCCTTTTTTAATTCAAATTTGCATTTCAAAATGTAGACCGAATTTGGGTATGGTTATAAAAGCAAAGTTGTAGAACTTTTGATTTTGAACAACTTTATTTTTGGAGATTTTTGAGTTGTTATACAAATTTGGGAGTAATTTGGAATTTTAAAAGAATGGCAATTCTGTAATTACTGTGAACAGTGTTCACCGCCTAAGCTACATGGCCGGCGACCTTCTTCGGCGTTCCAGTCGTGCCTGTGGCCGCCCTTGGCTTCACGCTGGTGCAGTGAAGGCTTCCGCGTGGCTTCCTTGAGCTTCTGAGCCGCCCTATAAGGCCGAGACGCCGTCGCCGTCGTTCTTTTCTTCTTCCTCTACTTTTGCTGTCACCACCGCCTAATTCCGTTGAGCTTGCGCCGTCATCTTAGTGCTTGCTAGTCGTAGCTATAGCCCGTCATGGCTCCGCCTGCTCCTTGCGCATCCAACCGACCTGCTTTTGTAGCTTGACTTCACCGGGAAACTGCTGTGCGCGCTTTTCTTCCTCGTGGCCGGCAACCTTACCGTCACGAGCGCGTTGCCGTGGCCAGAGCTCCACGTCGCCGGAGCGCCGCCACCGACGACCGTTGTTCCGCCGTGGGTGCTGTACACATCAAACTGCTCCTCCATGGCTCCTCCGGTCTTGCTCTCTGCTCAGTCGCGTTCGTGGTGAGCTCCTAGTTCTTCCGAGTTGTTTGTGTGATTTCCTGGTTCTTCCAAGTTGTTTATGTGATTTCCTGGTTCTTCCGAGTTGTTTGTGTGATTTCTTGGTTCTTCCGAGTTGTTTGTATGAGTTCCTGGTTCTTCCAAGTTGTTTGTGTGAGTTCTTGGTTCTTCCGAGTTGTTTGTGTGATTTCCTGGTTCTTCCCGAGTTGTTTGTGTGAGCGGGTGATTTGAAAATGAATTTTTCCTTTTTCAGAAATGATTGAATAGTGCTGTAATTTTTTATTTTTGTGTAGATTTATTTAGAGCTCCAAAAATTATGAAAATTTGTGTGTGACCTCTCTGTGAAGTATATTATTTAATAAAAATATGAAATGTTATTTTTCAGTACTTTTTGAATGTGATAAAAATTGCTCAATTAATTAATAAATGAGTTTCCATGATTTTTCTAGGCTTATTTGTGTATCCAAAAATTATGAAAATTGTTTTGCCACTTAGTTATCAAGTGATGAACATTTACAAAAAATTTGAGGTCAATTGGAACAAGTTGATTTATTTCATAATTCTTAATTAATTAATTAATTCATAAAAGTAAATAGTAACCTTCAGTGATTTAGGTTTTGTTTGAATTTTTTATTGAGTGATGTCCTTGGGTCATTAGTTGATAATGATCCTTGGCAATTGAATGAGGTGTATGAAAAAGTTTAGTTAGTTTGACTTGTAACTGTATCGCGAAGGAAAGTTGTATTCAAGTTGTTAACTTTTACGTCTATCATCGAGCATCATATTTTGTATCTCGCATCATGTTAAACATGGCATTGTTACTATGTGTAGTGAACGAAGGTGAGCACGTGGTAGTTAATCAAGTAGTTGAGGAGGTTGATCCGTCTGTGGAGGTTGGTGTTGATATCGGTGGAACGACTCCGGACCCAGACTTTTCCGTCAACGAAGGCAAGCCCCGGATGCATTTAAACCTACCTTGTGTTTTACAAATTGATTTCGCTTTTGCTTTTCTTTACTGCATTAAGTGATTAGGAGTTAAGTGAAAACCTAATTGGTGCATTACCAACCTTGTTTTTCCATATCTACCTTGTTACCAGTTTTAATTCGTATATGCCTAGTTATGCTTAGCTATGCTTAGAACGATGAAAGTTGGGTGATTACTTGTCATCTGCAAGTTTTAAATGGGACTATGATTACTTATGTTATCATGTGATATGGACATGTGGAGTAATAAATCTAGACCGGGTGGACTCGGTGTGTGTGAGCCATAAGACACGGAGGTCTTGTGAGCGGATTCTTTCCGCCTGTGTCGATTAAGGCCCATACCGTTGTTGACCTATGTGAGTTGATAATTTGTAGTACTAACTACATACTCCGGTAAGCCTTAACTTCGCTATTCTATTACGAGAATGGCTACTCACGCACTGGGAGTGGAGAGATGGCGGGAATAGCATGTACCCACGTGGCAATGGGCTAGATTGGTGGGGTATTGTATTCTCGGGTGGCGCGGACCCGTTCTTGTTTAGAGGATCCGAGGGTAGGTTGATATATGTAAGTCGGGGACCTGCATATGTCACGTGGTCTAGAATTCCCAGCTGGGTTTAATCGGTTTGAATCGTCGTTGCTCCTCGGTTATGGAGACTCAACTCTCTGATCATCATCGTAGTTTAATAACTTGAATTTGAGAATGGTTTGAGAAAGTGTTGGATACGAAGTTTCATGATCTAAATGCGGATCGTGTCAGCTTTGTATATGATCTTATGAAGTTTTAAATGTTGATATAAAGAATTTTGTTAAAGAGCTTTTACACAAAAGAACCTTGATTATTGCTAAAGCCATACCTTGAATCCCTGAGCCTCCATTCCTGCGTTCTATTAATTCTTATTTTGGTTAAGTCTTGTTGAGTACTTTTATACTCAGGGTTCATTGACCCTTGTTGTAGGTGATGCTCATGAGCAGATCTGTTTTGGATCGTGCTGCATGACTGTTGTTCCATGTGATGACGATAAGTAAATGTGTGGCCCATGGGTAGGGCAGCTTATTTGTGTGTTCTGTAATATGTTATAATGCCACTCCACTCCTTTGGTTTGTAATATGTATCGAACTTATTTGTATGGTTTGAAACAAATGGTTTGTAAACTATGTTATTGTAAGTCTTCCGCTAATTTTACTCTGATGTAGATATTTAAATAAATGTTGTAATACTGCAATGACTCTGTAATGTGATCCTGCTCGGAAATCATGGATGATTCGGGGTTCCCCGAGGACACCCGACAGTCTTCTTAAGTTATTGGGAACATATGCATAGATGTCAAAGGTCGTCGGACAGTGACAGGTGCATGTGGGCCCTATAATTTAGGAGGTTCTACCACAGATGATGCTCTAGCTAGCTGACTCCATGATCTGTTATCCAGTTGGGATTGCTGAAGATATCTCGGTGAAAATCTAGGGATACTTCATCTCAGTTGATTTCATGGTGCTAGACATGGAAACTACGAAAGAATCGCCCCTCATCCTTGGGCAACCTTTCCTTAGCACCGCGGGAACTCAAATTGATGTTGGAGCTAAAGAAATCCGCTTCAACATCAATGGCAAGGAAGCGAAGTTTGACTTTCGGTGCCAGCAGGAGCAATGCTCCATGATCAGAATCAACTACGGGCCGAATGCACAAGGCATAAAGGAAGTTGAGCTACAACCTCAACTGGTGGACAGCCTTGTCAAGAAAAATAAAGAAAATAAAAAGAGGCTAGAGCGAAAGAAGAAGAACCTAAAATAAAACGAAGAAACTCCGAAGATTGTTCCCACACCACCCAAGAAGGATAAGAAGGTGTGGAAACAAAAAGAAGAAGGTCCGAAGTCTACCTCCACACCACCCAAATCAAACAAAATGGTGTGAAAACCAAAGAAGGTGCAATCATCCGTATCTACTTCTCCAGGCATGAATGTTCCATCGTCAAGTAAAAAGTAAAAGGAGAAAAGTCCCGCTCATTCTGCTTTAAACGATGAGCCATTTTTTTGCTTAATATAATAAAACTATGAATTATACATGCTAGAATAAAAACAATTAAGTTTACTTTTCATACATTTAGAATAAAACTCATCATGTTCTATGTAAACATGTTTTGGTTTGAAGTATGGTTAGTGTGCAATCATACTTTCATAGGCTTTTCAAATTAAGTATGGTGCTTAGGTTGATAGCCTACCTTGATCAAATTGAAAACTAGTTTGATCATTGAACTAAAATTGTTGAGTAGAAACATGAATGCTATAAACCTATAAAAATATATAAATAATAAATAATGTACCACGGAGTCATCACCAAGCCATCTCGGACCAGAGGCCTGGAGCTAGCTTGGGGTAGGATCCCTGCAGAGGTACCCTTATATCTTTTTATTTTTCACATTTTATTTTCTACATTTATTTATTTATTAAATGTAAAAAAATTAAAAATTAAAAATACCAAAAAATTAAAATATGGTAAAAACATCAAAAATATGAATTCCACTCTCATATGTGTTTAAGAATGTTTAGTTTCTCCTAAGTTAAAATGATGAATAGTTGCTCTATCTATAATTCATCTGTGCCTAGGCTGTAACTTAGTATTCCCCAAGATTTAGGTTTATTGGCTAAAAATATCTCATCCTAAAAACTTGAAAACTTGTGGGTTACAAATGCATGCTCCTTTTCTAAGTTGTTACAAATTATGATATGGTACAAATAGAATTTACTATGACTCTGTTCTAAGAGAGACTTGACATACGAAGTTTCATGATCTAAATGTGGATCGTGTCAGCTTTGTATATGATCTTATAAAGTTTTAAATGTTCATATAAAGAATTTTGTTAAAGAGCTTTTACGCAAAAGAACCTTGATTATTGCTAAAGCCATACCTTGAATCCTTGAGCCTGCATTCCTGCGTTCTATTAATTCTTATTTCGGTTAAGTCTTATTGAGTACTTTTGTACTCAGGGTTCATTGACCCTTGTTGCAGGTGAGGCTCATGAGCAGATCTATTTTGGATCGTGCTGCATGACTGTTGTTCCATGTGATGACAATAAGTAAATGTGTGGCCCATGGGCAGGGCAGCTTATTTGTGTGTTCTGTAATATGTTATAATGCCACTCCATTACTTTGGTTTGTAATATGTATCGAACTTATTTGTATGGTTTGAAACAAATGGTTTGTAAACTATGTTATTGTAAGTCTTCCGCTAATTTTACTCTGATGTAGATATTTAAATAAATGTTGTAATACTGCAATGACTCTGTAATGTGATCCTGCTCGGAAATCATGGATGATTCGGGGTTCCCCGAGGACACCCGACAGTCTTCTTAAGTTACTGGGAACATATGCATAGATGTCAAAGGTCGTCGGACAGTGACAGGTGCATGTGGGCCCTATAATTTAGGAGGTTCTACCACAGATGATGCTCTAGCTAGCTGACTCCATGATCTGTTATCCAGTTGGGATTGCTAAAGATATCTCGGTGAAAATCTAGGGATACTTCATCTCAGTTGATTTCATGGTGCTAGACATGGAAACTACGAAAGAATCGCCCCTCATCCTTGGGCAACCTTTCCTTAGCACCGCGGGAACTCAAATTGATGTTGGAGCTAAAGAAATCCGCTTCAACATCAATGGCAAGGAAGCGAAGTTTGACTTTCGGTGCCAGCAGGAGCAATGCTCCATGATCAGAATCAACTACAGGCCGAATGCACAAGGCATAAAGGAAGTTGAGCTACAACCTCAACTGGTGGACAGCCTTGTCAAGAAAAATAAAGAAAATAAAAAGAGGCTAGAGCGAAAGAAGAAGAACCTAAAATAAAACGAAGAAACTCCGAAGATTGTTCCCACACCACCCAAGAAGGATAAGAAGGTGTGGAAACAAAAAGAAGAAGGTCCGAAGTCTACCTCCACACCACCCAAATCAAACAAAATGGTGTGAAAACCAAAGAAGGTGCAATCATCCGTATCTACTTCTCCAGGCATGAATGTTCCATCGTCAAGTAAAAAGTAAAAGGAGAAAAGTCCCGCTCATTCTGCTTTAAACGATGAGCCATTTTTTTGCTTAATATAATAAAACTATGAATTATACATGCTAGAATAAAAACAATTAAGTTTACTTTTCATACATTTAGAATAAAACTCATCATGTTCTATGTAAACATGTTTTGGTTTGAAGTATGGTTAGTGTGCAATCATACTTTCATAGGCTTTTCAAATTAAGTATGGTGCTTAGGTTGATAGCCTACCTTGATCAAATTGAAAACTAGTTTGATCATTGAACTAAAATTGTTGAGTAGAAACATGAATGCTATAAACCTATAAAAATATATAAATAATAAATAATGTACCACGGAGTCATCACCAAGCCATCTCGGACCAGAGGCCTGGAGCTAGCTTGGGGTAGGATCCCTGCAGAGGTACCCTTATATCTTTTTATTTTTCACATTTTATTTTCTACATTTATTTATTTATTAAATGTAAAAAAATTAAAAATTAAAAATACCAAAAAATTAAAATATGGTAAAAACATCAAAAATATGAATTCCACTCTCATATGTGTTTAAGAATGTTTAGTTTCTCCTAAGTTAAAATGATGAATAGTTGCTCTATCTATAATTCATCTGTGCCTAGGCTGTAACTTAGTATTCCCCAAGATTTAGGTTTATTGGCTAAAAATATCTCATCCTAAAAACTTGAAAACTTGTGGGTTACAAATGCATGCTCCTTTTCTAAGTTGTTACAAATTATGATATGGTACAAATAGAATTTACTATGACTCTGTTCTAAGAGAGACTTGACATACGAAGTTTCATGATCTAAATGTGGATCGTGTCAGCTTTGTATATGATCTTATAAAGTTTTAAATGTTCATATAAAGAATTTTGTTAAAGAGCTTTTACGCAAAAGAACCTTGATTATTGCTAAAGCCATACCTTGAATCCTTGAGCCTGCATTCCTGCGTTCTATTAATTCTTATTTCGGTTAAGTCTTATTGAGTACTTTTGTACTCAGGGTTCATTGACCCTTGTTGCAGGTGAGGCTCATGAGCAGATCTATTTTGGATCGTGCTGCATGACTGTTGTTCCATGTGATGACAATAAGTAAATGTGTGGCCCATGGGCAGGGCAGCTTATTTGTGTGTTCTGTAATATGTTATAATGCCACTCCATTACTTTGGTTTGTAATATGTATCGAACTTATTTGTATGGTTTGAAACAAATGGTTTGTAAACTATGTTATTGTAAGTCTTCCGCTAATTTTACTCTGATGTAGATATTTAAATAAATGTTGTAATACTGCAATGACTCTGTAATGTGATCCTGCTCGGAAATCATGGATGATTCGGGGTTCCCCGAGGACACCCGACAGTCTTCTTAAGTTACTGGGAACATATGCATAGATGTCAAAGGTCGTCGGACAGTGACAGGTGCATGTGGGCCCTATAATTTAGGAGGTTCTACCACAGATGATGCTCTAGCTAGCTGACTCCATGATCTGTTATCCAGTTGGGATTGCTGAAGATATCTCGGTGAAAATCTAGGGATACTTCATCTCAGTTGATTTCATGGTGCTAGACATGGAAACTACGAAAGAATCGCCCCTCATCCTTGGGCAACCTTTCCTTAGCACCGCGGGAACTCAAATTGATGTTGGAGCTAAAGAAATCCGCTTCAACATCAATGGCAAGGAAGCGAAGTTTGACTTTCGGTGCCAGCAGGAGCAATGCTCCATGATCAGAATCAACTACAGGCCGAATGCACAAGGCATAAAGGAAGTTGAGCTACAACCTCAACTGGTGGACAGCCTTGTCAAGAAAAATAAAGAAAATAAAAAGAGGCTAGAGCGAAAGAAGAAGAACCTAAAATAAAACGAAGAAACTCCGAAGATTGTTCCCACACCACCCAAGAAGGATAAGAAGGTGTGGAAACAAAAAGAAGAAGGTCCGAAGTCTACCTCCACACCACCCAAATCAAACAAAATGGTGTGGAAACCAAAGAAGGTGCAATCATCCGTATCTACTTCTCCAGGCATGAATGTTCCATCGTCAAGTAAAAAGTAAAAGGAGAAAAGTCCCGCTCATTCTGCTTTAAACGATGAGCCATTTTTTTGCTTAATATAATAAAACTATGAATTATACATGCTAGAATAAAAACAATTAAGTTTACTTTTCATACATTTAGAATAAAACTCATCATGTTCTATGTAAACATGTTTTGGTTTGAAGTATGGTTAGTGTGCAATCATACTTTCATAGGCTTTTCAAATTAAGTATGGTGCTTAGGTTGATAGCCTACCTTGATCAAATTGAAAACTAGTTTGATCATTGAACTAAAATTGTTGAGTAGAAACATGAATGCTATAAACCTATAAAAATATATAAATAATAAATAATGTACCACGGAGTCATCACCAAGCCATCTCGGACCAGAGGCCTGGAGCTAGCTTGGGGTAGGATCCCTGCAGAGGTACCCTTATATCTTTTTATTTTTCACATTTTATTTTCTACATTTATTTATTTATTAAATGTAAAAAAATTAAAAATTAAAAATACCAAAAAATTAAAATATGGTAAAAACATCAAAAATATGAATTCCACTCTCATATGTGTTTAAGAATGTTTAGTTTCTCCTAAGTTAAAATGATGAATAGTTGCTCTATCTATAATTCATCTGTGCCTAGGCTGTAACTTAGTATTCCCCAAGATTTAGGTTTATTGGCTAAAAATATCTCATCCTAAAAACTTGAAAACTTGTGGGTTACAAATGCATGCTCCTTTTCTAAGTTGTTACAAATTATGATATGGTACAAATAGAATTTACTATGACTCTGTTCTAAGAGAGACTTGACATACGAAGTTTCATGATCTAAATGTGGATCGTGTCAGCTTTGTATATGATCTTATAAAGTTTTAAATGTTCATATAAAGAATTTTGTTAAAGAGCTTTTACGCAAAAGAACCTTGATTATTGCTAAAGCCATACCTTGAATCCTTGAGCCTGCATTCCTGCGTTCTATTAATTCTTATTTCGGTTAAGTCTTATTGAGTACTTTTGTACTCAGGGTTCATTGACCCTTGTTGCAGGTGAGGCTCATGAGCAGATCTATTTTGGATCGTGCTGCATGACTGTTGTTCCATGTGATGACAATAAGTAAATGTGTGGCCCATGGGCAGGGCAGCTTATTTGTGTGTTCTGTAATATGTTATAATGCCACTCCATTACTTTGGTTTGTAATATGTATCGAACTTATTTGTATGGTTTGAAACAAATGGTTTGTAAACTATGTTATTGTAAGTCTTTCGCTAATTTTACTCTGATGTAGATATTTGAATAAATTTTGTAATACTGCAATGACTCTGTAATGTGATCCTGCTCAGAAATTGTGGATGATTCGGGGTTCCCCGAGGACACCCGACAGTCTTTTTAAGTTACTGGGAACATATGCATAGTTGTCAAAGGTCATCGGACAGTGACAGGTGCATGTGGGCCCTATAATTTAGGAGGTTCTGCCACAGAATGGTATCAGAGCAATCGTTACAAAGTTTTTGTTGTATTGGTTTACGAAAACTTCAAAATAATTTGGGATGACTAAATTTAACTTGTTAATTTGGTCCAAATTGTTTCTGACTTATCTTATTTCTTTCTCACCATTCTTTATTTGATTAAAAAGGTTTTGTGTGGTGGAGTAGTAATCTTACTATGCCCTATATAAAAAAACAAATGTTGTTTATGTTCGTTATAAGCTTTGCTGTTTTTGTTCGTAAGAATGATTCATGCATCATAATTAATTCACTCGTTACTTCCTTCACCTCTGAGTCTAGGTGGGTAGTGTGTATGAGTTGAGTTGTGTAGTCCACCCCTACTGCTCTTGAGACTGGTCAGCTTGTCTTACTGGGATTGATCTTGCTTCCTACAGTATGGCTCGTACCAAGAAGACACCCCGTAAGTCCACTAGACCCAAAGGAGTTCCTCGCCATCAACTTGCCCCTAGGAATGACGGTGCTAGCAGTAGCAGTTCTAGGCCTGATCCCCAGGCAGAGATATAGAAGATTTCTGCAGAGTTAGCACAAGCTACTAGAGATAGGGCTATGGACGCCATCTAGGTGGGCAGATTACAGGAGCAATTAAGACGTCTCACCACCGCTCACAGGATCTATGAACGTATGTTAGTTCATATGGTGGAGGAAAGAAATGAAGCTTGGCATAGAGAGAATGTAGCTAGAGCTAGAACTCATGAGCTAGAATTCTATATGGAAGATTTAGAAGAACATAATACTTATCTGTATGAGGAAGTTCATAGGCTAAGCAATCTCCTAGATCCAAATCATGAACCCAAAGCTAATGTAATGGACCCAGGTGTTATCCTTGCCAATGGTAGTGAATCGGAAGAGGAGGAAGAAGAAGATCCTGAAGAATTAGTAATGATCGATGAGAGTGATAATGAAGGCGATAATATTTCCGCAATGGATACCGAGCCCAAAGTTCGAAGTGATCAAGGAAAGGAGTAGAGTTGTGTAATAGTTAGTTCTAGTTAATGTTAAGCAGTCTTGTTTACATGCGGTCTTGTGTTTAAATAAGTGACACCGATGTAATGTGTTGTAGTAAGCTCTATGATCGTTTAATAAAGGTTTGTGAGTAAAGTTTTGTTTGTTATGGATAGATGCGTCGTACGCAGGGTTCGCATATTCCTGGTACTTCACAAGATGATGATATCCCCAATCCGCCACCAGTTCCAACAAATCTGGCTGATGCTATCGCTGCATTAGTCAATGTGACTGTTGAAAATTCTCATTTGCTTCATGAGATGGCTCAAAGTAATTAGAATCAGATGCATGGGAATCGTGGCTGAAACCATCCCAGGCATGAGGCTACATATGTGGACTTCACAGATACAAAACCCCCAGTGTTCACCAAGGCCGATGAACCGCTGGAAGCTGATGACTGTCTTAGGACCATGGAGCAGAAATTTGATCTTATTCCATGCATAGAGTTTCAGAAACCGGTGTTTGCCACCCAGCAACTTAGAGGAGCAGTTGGTGCTTGGTATGCAAATCTTATGGCCATGCAACCCGCAGGTGTTCCGTTAACTTGGATGGAGTTTCGTACTGCTTTCAGAGCCCATTATATCCCGGATGGAGTTATGGCTATGAAGCTGGATGAATTCCTTGCTTTGAGGCAAGGGGATCAAGCAGTGATGCAGTATGTGGGAAGATTCAATCACCTATCGCAGTATGCATCTGAACATGTCAATACGGATGCCAAGAAAAAGAAATGGTTCATGAGAGGTCTGAGTACCAAACTGCAGACAATGATGACTGCTTGTACTAATGTCACTTATCATGAGGCAGTGAATATTGCAATTACTTCAGAGGTAAAGTATCGGCAGCATAAGGAGCTCAAGAAGAAAAAGAGTATGTTGTTTGTATCTTTTGGGGGAAATCCAAAGAGGCAGAGGGTGATTTATCATCCAGTAAATCATAATCGTCCTCCTTATCGTCCACCACAGTTTCAAGCTGGTCAGCAATCAAATGTCTGCCCTGCTATAACTTATCAGAATCCACAAGCGACAAATACTTCTAGGGTTCCTGCTTCAACACCCCAGGGTCATAAGTATCCCTATTTCAATTGTGGCAAGCCTGGTCATTTCTCGAGGGAATGTCCGTATCCAAGGCAGTCAAATCCAAATTATCAGAAGGCCCCTGTCAATCAACAACCGGGTCAGTCACAGAACAAGAATAACAATCAGAATGCTCAGAAAGGCAAAGATGAAAGGAAGACAGGACGGGTGTTCTATATTCAAGCTGGGAAAATTCTAGAAGGGGAGCTAGTGATGATGGGTATGTTTCCTGTTGCCAATCATCCTGTAGTTATACTTTTTAATTCTGGCGCATCGCATTCATTCATCAATAGAATATTTGTCGTGAAGTATGAAATTTCAATTGGGGCAACAAAGGAAAGTTTCTTTATACAGTCGCCCGGGGGACGTCTATGTACTAAGGAAATGGTATACCAGGTACCCATAAACCTGGGTGGGCATATTTTTTCCCACTACCATGATTATCCTAAAGGATCAGGATATAGATGTAATCTTAGGAATGAATTGGATGTATCAGCATAAGGTTGTTATAGATGCTTTGAATAGAACTATAAGGGTGAGTTTGCCAGCTAGTAATTCTCAACTTCTCATCCAACTTCCAACCTTAAGAAGATTAGTGGGCAAAGTTTGTGCAACTGCCGTTAAAGAGATTAGAGATATCCCGGTAGTGTGTGAATTTCCTGATGTGTTTCCTAAAGATTTACCCAGTCTACCACCTGATAGGGATGTCTAGTTTAACATAGAGTTGAAACCTGGAACAGCTCCGATTTCTCGGAGAGCTTATAGGATGCCACCTAAGGAATTGGCCGAGTTGAAGACTCAGTTGCAAGAATTGATTGAAAAGGGGTTTATCCAACCTAGTTCATCACCTTGGGGATGTCCGGCAATTTTTGTGAAAAAGAAAGATGAGACCCTGAGGTTATGTGTTGACTATCGTCCATTAAATGAAGTGACCATCAAGAATATATCTCCCTTACCTCGGATAGATTTGCTTTTTGATCAACTGGCCGGTGCCAAAGTTTTCTCTGAGATAGATTTGAGGTTCGGATATCACCAAATCAAGATAAAGCCTGAAGATATTCCCAAAACGGCATTTACCACAAGATATGAATTATATGAATACTTGGTAATGTCTTTTGGTTTGACAAATGCTCTAGCTCATTTCATGTATCTGATGAATTCAGTATTCATGCCTGAGCTAGACAAGTTCATGGTGTTGTTTATTGATGACATTTTAGTATATTCCAAGAATAAGGAAGAACATGCGGAATATCTCAGGATTATTCTGACTCATTTAAGAGAACATCAACTTTATGCCAAGTTCAGCAAGTGTGATTTCTGGCTTAGAGAAGTACAATTTCTTGGACATGTTTTGTCAGCTGAAAGAGTTGCAGTTGATCCAAGCAAAGTTAAGGATGTGCTTGATTGGAAATCGCCAACCACAGTTCATTAGGTTTGGAGTTTTCTAGGATTGGTGGGGTATTATCGTCGATTTATTCCATATTTCTCTAGAGTATCAAAGTCCATCACTGAGTTGTTGAAGAACCAAGTCAAGTTTGTCTGGTCATCTGACTATGAAGAGGCTTTCTAGACTTTGAAAAGACTGTTAACCACTGCACCAGTATTAGCCCAACCTGATATCGAGAAGCCATTTGATGTTTATTGTGATGCTTCGGGTATTGGTATTGGATGTGTATTGATGCAAGAAGGCCGAGTCATTGCCTATGCATCCAGGCAACTTAAGCAACATGAAGAACACTATCCGACTCATGATCTGGAGTTAGCAGCAGTTGTCCATGCTCTGAAGATTTGGTGGCATTACCTGCTTGGTAATACGTGCCATATTTATACAGACCATAAGAGTTTAAAGTATATCTTCACTCAGTCAAAATTGAACATGCGACAAAGAAGATGGTTAGAACTGATTAAGGATTATGACTTGGAAGTGCATTATCACCCTGGAAAAGAAAATGTAGTTGCAGATGCACTTAGTCGTAAAAGTTATTGCAATTGCCTGACAGCAAGAATAATGGGTTTGACCTTATGTCAAGAGATGGAGAATTTGAATGTAGGGGTAATTCAACAAGGTAGTTTGACCAACATAATGGTTGAAGCCAATATTCGAGACCAGATTATTGCTGTTCAGAGGGAAAACAAGGGTATAGCCCATATCAAGGAAAGAGTCAGAAATGGAAAAGCGGAATGCTTCAGCATAGATGACGAAGGTGTGCTATGGTTCAAGAATCACCTGGTGGTACCAAAAGTTCTTGAGTTGAGACAGTCAATTCATGAAGAGGCACATGCTACTAGGTTATCTATCCATCCGGGGAGTAACAAGATGTACCATGACTTGAAACAAAGATTTTGGTGGACCAAAATGAAAATAGAAATTGCAAGATATATAGCAAAGTGTGATACTTGTCAGAAAGTGAAAGCTATACATTTGAGGTCTGCTGGAGAATTACAACCATTGCCTATTTTAGCTTGGAAGTGGGAGGACATTAGTATGGACTTTATTGTTGGTCTACCCAAGACATCAAAGGGATTTGACTCAATATGGGTTATTGTAGATCGACTAACCAAGTCAGCACATTTTCTTCCAGTCCAGAATGCATGTACCACTGTACGATATGCTAAGATGCATTTAGAGCGAATTGTGAGTCTCCATGGAGTACCCAAGACTATTGTGTCCGATAGGGGTACACAGTTTGTCTCCAGCTTTTGGAAACAGTTGCATTTTTCATTGGGAACCAAGCTCCTATATAGTACAACTTATCATCTGTAGACTGATGGGTAGATTGAAAGAGTCAATCAAGTGCTTGAAGATATGTTAAGGTGTTGTGTCCTTAACTATTCCAACAAGTGGGATGAATGCTTACCTTTGGCTGAGTTGTCATACAACAATAGTTATCAGGAAAGCATTAGAATGGCTCCATTTGAAGCACTCTATGGTCATAGATGCAGAACATCGCTGAGTTGGTCTGAGCCTGGAGAAAGAAGGTTCTTTGGGGTTGACCTTGTGGAAGAAATAGAAGACAAGGTTAGGCAAATACAAAGTAATTTGAGGATAGCTTAGTCCTGACAAAAGAGTTATGCGGATAGACGATGTAGACCATTGGTGTTTAACAAAGGAAATTTTGTATATCTAAAAGTATCACCAATGAAGGGAGTTACTCGTTTTGGTGTTAAAGGAAAGTTGGCACCTCGATATATTGGACCATTTCAAATTTTAGAGCGGTATGGAAAAGTGGTGTATCGCTTGAAATTACTAGAACATTTATCAGCTGTACATGATGTGTTCCATGTTTCTCAATTAAAGAAGTGTCTCCGAGTGCCTGAGAAGAATGTTGAAGTTGAAGGAGTGGAACTTGAACCGGATCTGACCTATTCAGAATATCCTATCCGAGTGTTGGATCAGAAAGATCGTGTTACTTGAAGAAGGACAATAAAGTTCTACAAGATACAATGGAATCAACATTAAGAAGAAGAAGCTACTTGGGAATCTGAGGATTATTTGTTAGAAAAATTTCTAGAGTTTCTTGCATCATTATAGAATAATGTTAGTTTGCTCTGTTATTGTGAACCATGATTGTAAAGGAACCTCATCTATTTTATGGACAAGTTGTGAATGTTTTTAGATTGATACATTTCCTTTTCCATTACTTACCCTATGACTTTGAATCTTGGGACGAGATTTCTTTTAGGGGGAAGGATTGTAACACCCCGGGTGTTATAAATACTAAAACTGCCATGTCATCATATGCATTGCAAAGCATTTGGTCATATTGAGAACTTTGATATGCATTCACTAAAACAAGTTTACATTTATGTTATAAGTGTTGCTTTGTATTGTTTGAATCAAGTTCGAAATCTTTGTATTGATTTGAAATTCCGAAAACCCTAAATTCAGCATTTAAATTTCTACCCTGAAAACCCATTTCAAAATCGAAGCACATTTTGGGGTTGAACCTTAAAGCAAAAATGTAGAGTTTGTTGAGTTGTACAAAGTTTGTTTTTGGAGTTGTCAAAGTTGTTTAGAAAAATTTGAAGTAATTTGAAAAGGCGTAATTCTTTAAATGTCCCCTTTTTGAATTCAAATTACATTTCAAAATGTAGACCGGATTTGGGTACGGTTATAAAAGCAAAGTTGTAGAACTTTTGATTTTGAACAACATTTATTTTTGGAGATTTTTGAGTTGTTATACAAATTTGGGAGTAATTTGGAATTTTAAAAGAATGGCAATTCTGTAATTACTGTGAATAGTGTTCACCGCCTAAGCTACATGGCCGGCGACCTTCTTCGGCGTTCCAGTTGTGCCTGTGGCCGCCCTTGGCTTCGTGCTGGCGCGGTGAAGGCTTCCGCGTGGCTTCCTTGAGCTTCTGAGCCGCTCTATAAGGCCGAGACGCCGTCGTCGTCGTTCTTTTCTTCTTCCTATGCTTTTGCCGTTGCCACCGCCTAATTCCGTTGAGCTTGCGCCGTCTTCTTAGTGCTTGCCAGTCGCAGCTATAGCCCGTCACGGCTCCGCCTGCTCCTTGCGCATCCAACTGACTTGCTTTTGTAGCTTGACTTCGCCAGGAAACTGTTGTGTGCGCTCTTCTTCCCGCGGCCAGCAACCTTACCGTCGCGAGCGCGTTGTCGTGGCCAGAGCTCCACGTCACCACCGACGACCGTTGTTCCACCGTGGGTGCTGTACACGTTGAACTGCTCCTCCATGGCTCCTCCGGTCTTGCTCTCTGCTCAGTCGCGTTCGGGGTGAGCTCCTGGTTCTTCCGAGTTGTTTGTGTGATTTCCTAGTTCTTCCGAGTTGTTTGTGTGATTTCCTGGTTCTTCCGAGTTGTTTGTGTGATTTCCTGGTTCTTCCGAGTTGTTTGTGTGAGTTCCTGGTTCTTCCGAGTTGTTTGTGTGAGTTCCTGGTTCTTCCAAGTTATTTGTGTGATTTCCTGGTTCTTCCCGAGTTGTTTATGTGAGCGGGTGATTTGAAAATGAATTTTTCCTTTTTTAGAAATGATTGAATAGTGCTGTAATTTGTTATTTTTGTGTAGATTTATTTAGAGCTCCAAAAATTATGAAAATTTGTGTGTGACCTCTCTGTGATGTATATTATTTAAGAAAATATGAAATGTTGTTTTTCCATAACTTTTGAATGTGATAAAAACAACTCAATTAATTAATAAATGAGTTTCCATGATTATTCTAGGCTTATTTATGTATCCAAAAATTATGAACATTGTTTTGCCACTTAGTTATCATGTGATGAACATTTGCAAAAATTTTGTGGTCAATTGGAACAAGTTGATTTATTTCATAATTCTTAATTAATTAATTAATTCATAAAATCAAATAGTAACCTTTAGTGATTTAGGTTTTGTTTGAAATTTTGATTGAGTGATGTCCTTGGGTCATTAGTTGATAATGATCCTTGGCAATTAAATTAGGTGTATCAAAAAGTTTAGTTAGTTTGACTTGTAACTGTATCGCGAAGGAAAGTTGTATTCAAGTTGTTAACTTTTGCGTCCATCATCGAGCATCATATTTTGTATCTCGCATCATGTTAAACATGGCATTGTTACTACGTGTAGTGAACGAAGGTGAGCACGTGGTAGTTAATCAAGTAGTTGAGGAGGTTGATCCGTCTATGGAGGTTGGTGTTGATATCGGTGGAACGACTCCGGACCCAGACTTTTCCGTCAACGAAGGCAAGCCCCGGATGCATTTAAACCTACCTTGTGTTTTACAAATTAATTTCGCTTTTGCTTTTCTTTACTGCATTAAGTGATTAGGAGTTAAGTGAAAACCTAATTGGTGCATTACCAACCTTGTTTTTCCATATCTACCTTGTTACCAGTTTTAATTTGTATATGCCTAGTTATGCTTAGCTATGCTTAGAACGATGAAAGTTGGGTGATTACCTATCATCTGCAAGTTTTAAATGGGACTATGATTACTTATGTTATCATGTGATATGGACATGTGGAGTAATAAATCTAGACCGGGTGGACTCGGTGTGTGTGAGCCACCAGACACGGAGATCTTGTGAGCGTATTCTTTCCGCCTATGTCGATTAAGACCCATACGGTTGTTGACCTGTGTGAGTTGAGAATTTGTAGTACTAACCGCATACTCTGGTAAGCCTTAACTTGGCTATTCTATTACGAGAATGGCTACTCACGCACTGGGAGTGGAGAGATGGCGGGAATAGCGTGTACCCACGTGGCAATGGGCTAGATTGGTGGGGTACTGTATTCTCGGGTGGAGCGGACCCGTTCTTGTTTAGAGGATCCGAGGGTAGGTTGATATATGTAAGTCGGAGACGTGCATATGTCGTGTGGTCTGAAATTCCCAGCTTGGTTTAATCGGTTTGAATCATCGTTGCTCCTCGGTTATGGAGACTCAACTCTCTGATCATCATCGTAGTTTAATAACTGGAATTTGAGAATGGTTTGAGAAAGTGTTGGATACGAAGTTTCATGATCTAAATGTGGATCGTGTCAGCTTTGTATATGATCTTATGAAGTTTTAAATGTTGATATAAAGAATTTTGTTAAAGAGCTTTTACTCAAAAGAACCTTGATTATTGCTAAAGCCATACCTTGAATCCCTGAGCCTGCATTCCTGCGTTCTATTAATTCTTATTTTGGTTAAGTCTTGTTGAGTACTTTTGTACTTAGGGTTCATTGACCCTTGTTGCAGGTGAGGCTCATGAGCAGATCTGTTTTGGATTGTGCTGCATGACTGTTGTTCCATGTGATGACGATAAGTAAATGTGTGGCCCATGGGCAGGGCAGCTTATTTGTGTGTTCTGTAAGATGTTATAATGCCACTCCACTCCTTTGGTTTGTAATATGTATCGAACTTATTTGTATGGTTTGAAACAAATGGTTTGTAAACTATGTTATTGTAAGTCTTCCGCTAATTTTACTCTGATGTAGATATTTGAATAAATGTTGTAATACAGCAATGACTCTGTAATGTGATCCTGCTCGGAAATCGTGGATGATTCGGGGTTCCCCGAGGACACCCGACAGTCTTCTTAAGTTATTGGGAACATATGCATAGATGTCAAAGGTCGTCGGACAGTGACAGGTGCATGTGGGCCCTATAATTTAGGAGGTTCTGCCACAAATGATGCTCTAGCTAGCCGACTCCACGATCTGGTATCCAGTTGGGATTGCTGAAGATATCTCGGTGAAAATCTAGGGATACTTCATCTCAGTTGATTTCATGGTGCTAGACATGGAAACTACGAAAGAATCACCCCTCATCCTTGGGCAACCTTTCCTTAGCACCGCGGGAGCTCAAATTGATGTTGGAGCTAGAGAAATCCGCTTCAACATCAATGGCAAGGAAGAGAAGTTTGACTTTTAGTGCCAGTAGGAGCAATGCTCCATGATCAGAATCAAGTACGGGCCGAATCCACAAGGCATAAAGGAAGTTGAGCTACAACCTCAACTGGTGGGCAGCCTTGTCAAGAAAAATAAAGAAAATAAAAAGAGGCTAGAGCGAAAGAAGAAGAACCTAAAATAAAAGGAAGAAACTCCGAAGGTTGTTCCCACACCACCCAAGAAGGATAAGAAGGTGTGGAAACAAAAAGAAGAAGGTCCGAAGTCTACCTCCACACCACCCAAATCAAACAAAATGGTGTGGAAACCAAAGAAGGTGCAATCATCCGTATCTACTTCTCCAGGCATGAATGTTCCATCGTCAAGTAAAAAGTAAAAGGAGAAAAGTCCCGCTCATTCTGCTTTAAACGATGAGCCATTTTTTTGCTTAATATAATAAAACTATGAATTATACATGCTAGAATAAAAACAATTAAGTTTACTTTTCATACATTTAGAATAAAACTCATCATGTTCTATGTAAACATGTTTTGGTTTGAAGTATGGTTAGTGTGCAATCATACTTTCATAGGCTTTTCAAATTAAGTATGGTGCTTAGGTTGATAGCCTACCTTGATCAAATTGAAAACTAGTTTGATCATTGAACTAAAATTGTTGAGTAGAAACATGAATGCTATAAACCTATAAAAATATATAAATAATAAATAATGTACCACGGAGTCATCACCAAGCCATCTCGGACCAAAGGCCTGGAGCTAGCTTGGGGTAGGATCCCCGTAGAGGTACCTTTATATCTTTTTATTTTTCACATTTTATTTTCTACATTTATTTATTTATTAAATGTAAAAAAATAAAAAATAAAAATACCAAAAAATTAAAATATGGTAAAAACATCAAAAATATGAATTCCACTCTCATATGTGTTTAAGAATGTTTAGTTTCTCCTAAGTTAAAATGATGAATTGTTGCTCTATGTATAATTCATCTGTGCCTAGCCTGTAACTTAGTATTCCCCAAGATTTAGGTTTGTTGGCTAAAAATATCTCATCCTAAAAACTTAAAAACTTGTGGGTTACAAATGCATGCTCCTTTTCTAAGTTGTTACAAATTATGATATGGTACAAATAGAATTTACTATGACTCTGTTCTAAGAGAGACTTGACATCCGAAGTTTTTATTTTTGAAAATGCTAAAATCAAAAGTTCCTCAATGATTATGAATACCTACCATGGCCACATGACATGATATCCAAATTCAAACCTTAATTAGTCATATGCTACTTGTTATTACATTGTGCTTTGTCAAATTGTAGTGACCCTTGTTGAGATTCTTGTCATGCACCCATGACCAAGACACACATACACCCACAAATAAATTGCTAATTCTTAAACTAAGAGTTACGCACAAACATGCTTTTTCTGTCCACTAAATACTTACTCCATTCATTTATCATTTGTCTCTCTCTCAAAAATTTTCATATGACAAAAAGAATAGTGTCGGGTATCAGTATTAGGGATACCTGAAGAAGGGATCTGAGAACCACGGATGACAACTCGCCTAGGAAATCTAGGACGTATTTTTGCCTCGACCGACACCGAAGGGACGGTTTCCACCTCGCTAGACCCCTCGGGCATGGGCCCCATGTCGCCCGACCCTGAGGGTACGGGAGCCGTCTCGCCCGACCTTGAGGACACCGGCAACATCTTGCCCGACCCCGAGGGCACGGACTCTATCTCGCCCGACCCCAAGGGCGTGGGCTCTGTCTCGCCCGACCCCTTAGGCAAGGGCTTTGTCTCATCTGACCCCTCAAGTGCGGGCTCCGTCTCGCCCAACCCCTCGGGCATGGGCTCTACGTCGCCTAGCAGGGTCCGTACCACCCCAACCACTATGGGTCTGAGTGTGTGGGCCTGGGTCAAGCCTCTGACACCAGAAGTGGCATAGGCATGCCTTGATGTGACCCGTGGCCACGACAGGCCATGCCCGGTGGTTCGCATCACCAACAGTGATGGGTGCGTGAGCGCTGTGCTACCTAATCCCCATATGACCGCTAACAGGCATGTTGGTTCACCATCCCATATGCCAAGATGGGTTGGAATGCCATGACAGCTGATGACGTCGAGGCATTGCACCAGTGGTGAATAGGAGCCTAACATGGAGCCATCCCCATCACCACCTATAACGTTGGTGGGAACCGCATGAAGGAGAAGAAGGATGCAGCGGTCCTAGAGGGCTTCTTCTCCTCGATTCTCTCTCTCTCTTCTCTTTTTCTGATATAACCTGCATCTTCCCCTTCTTCTATAAAAGGGGGAACACAATGTAACACAACACAAGGAGATAGGCACGAGCACACGGCTGAGCAGCATAACAAACTCTCAGTACTTTTCAATCCTTCCAATAGAGACATGGGATCCGCTCCCTCTCTCGCCCATCTATAACCCCTACTATAGACAGTGTTGGTAACACGAGCAGCAGCAGACTGGACATAGGGACGTTCTGCCTGAACCAGTATAATCCTTGTGTCCTCCGAGCACACCATCCAGGCTAGATATGCAACCTAGAAATTTACTAGCTGATGATCTGGAACACTGACAGTTGGCACGCTAGGTAGGGGACTTTTGTATGTCTTGATGTCCACATCAGGCCTCGAATGGCTAGTCACGGCGTCAGCTGGGTCCCGGGTGCGCATGTGCGCTTTGGGAACTAGGACTTCATCGTCACGATGGAGGGAGAGTTGGTGCAGGCCCCCACCGCCGTCCAACCTCTCGACTCCGTAGGCCTCGATGTGATCGTCGAGGTGCTTGAGGAGCTGCAGCAGCACGCGCCGGAAGCCCATGTCCCCTGGAGCGACTGGCTCCTCGACTTCGACTATGGAAGGCTGGAGCGCCAACTCGACGCCTTCCCAAGACCCCGACCGTCCTGAGAGGAGCTGCGCTACCTTACTTTCTCCTTTGCCAACACCATGATGCAACTCGCCGAAGGGGAACCGCTCACCCTAGAACACCTCACCTGGGGTGCCCCAGTAGCGTTCCCGTTCAGTCTGCGCAATGCTATGGGGACCATTGGCCACCTCATGGCGTAGCGCATGCGCCCATCCCCTATGAACGATGAGTTCATGGGGATGACTAAATACATCGCAGAATCTTTCCACGACCTTCTCGTGGGAGATTCAGAGTCACTCTTCGACTCTGACTCTAGCAGGGGGAGCCATCACCCCTCGTGAGAATGTTTTATGGCAGGTACCCCCGAGGGACACGATGAAAGCATCCACGAGCGAGGGGCTACCCCACCAAATGACCTCGATGATGAGGTCGAGGAAGATGCAGGGCCCTTCCTCGCATGTGGGTGGAATAGCTAAGGGCGTGGCACCAGGAGCTCGAGGATGAAAGAATCCAACTCGAGCAGGAGTGCGTAGAGCTCGAGCGATAGATCAAGCGCCGTGGAGATGGTGGGAGTGCGCATGCCATGGTTCGCGACATGAACTAGAGGATCATCGAAGATGATGGAGCCCTCCCGCACTTTGCCTAGGCAAGCCAGAACATCACTGCAATGGTGGCCTTGCTTCGAGGGCTCCTAGAGCCCACGACACCCGAGGATCGTCGGGCCCATCGTGAGATCCACATGCTGCTTGAGCACGCGGTGGTGCAGCGGGCGGAGAGCTCGGTGTCTTAGCGATGCAAGCCCTTAGGACGACACCCTAGATGCCCGTAGGCATGGATGAAGCAACGAGAGAGAGGAAGCCAACCGCAGCTAACATCATCATCGTGGTGGATGTTATGACAATGGCAAGGACTGGAGCCCGAGCACCGACCTACTGGGGCCTCAGGAATTCGACCAACACATCCTCAATGCCGCCTTCCCACCACGGTACCGACCGCTGACCAACATCCTAAAATACTCTAGGGAAACAAACCCCGGACTGTGGCTCAAGGATTACCGGCTTGCTTACCAAGCCGGTGGAGTGGATAGTGACAGTTTCATTATCTGCAACCTCCCATTGTTCCAGGCCGATTCAGCGTGAACATGGTTGGAGCACCTTCCGCCCAACCGGATTCAAAGTTGGGTGGACCTAAAGGAGATTTTCGTGGGAAACTTCTAGGGCACCTACACGCATCTTGGGAACCCGTGGGATCTCAAAAAATGCCAATAGAAGTCCGGGGAAACTCTTAGTGAGTACATCCGGTGCTTCTCCCGGTAGTGCAACGAGCTGCCCTATGTCGCCGATGCTGATGTTATAGGAGCCATCCTGTCCAGGACCACCTGTGAGTCCTTGGTTCACAAGTTGGGATGCAAGGGCCCGTGAACCACCATGGAGCTCCTCACACTACCACCAGCCACGCCTCGGGCGAGGAGGCAGTCGGAGCGATTTTTGACCGTCCCAAGGGTAAGGTGAAGTGGGACAAGGACACCGACAAAAGCACCTCCAACCACCCCAACAAGAAGAAGAACATGCAACGACGCGAGGGCTCACTCGTGGCCACTGCCGACCGCAAGGGGGGTCAGAAGCCCACTGAGGGTACCCCATACCACTTTGAGAAGCTACTCGAAGGGCCTTGCACGGACCATGCCTTCCCCATCAAGCACCTATACAAAGACTACGCCGTCATGAAGCGGTTCCTGTCCAATGGCTCCAATAAGGGGGGGCATAGGAAGGAGCCCAAGCCAGCGGTAGACAACATCAAGGGAAGGATGGCAGCTTTTTGATGCTAGATGGCTGGCTCATGATCTTCGGGGGGGGGTCGATGGCCTATGACTCCAAGGGCCACCAGAAGCTTGCGCGCCATGAGGTCTATGTGGCTGAGCCAGCCTGGCCTTCCTTCCTCCGATGGTCGGAGTCCGCCATCACCTTTGATCGCCTAGAAAGCATCCTGCACATGGGAAGATACCCGCTCATGGTTGACCTAATCATTAGCATGAAGTGGCTCACCAAGGTGTTGATGGATGGAGATAGCAGCCTCAACATCATGTACGCTAAGACGCTCGACGACATGGGCATCAATCGATCGCGCATACAGCCAACCGAGGTGCCTTTCTATGGCATCAAGCCTAGAAAGCAGGCCATGCCACTCGAGCAGATCGATCTACCCATCACCTTCAGGAATCTGACCAATTATAGGATGGAGACCCTTACCTTCGAGGTGGTCGGGTTCCACTGGAACTACCATGCCATCCTAGGACGTCCATGCTATGCGAAGTTCATGACCATCCCCAACTACACCTATCTGAAGTTGAAGATGTCAGGTCCGCGCGGGGTCATCACTGTAGGTACCTCCTTCCGCGCACCTATGAGTGCGAGGTCGAGTGCTGCGAACACACCACGGTGATTGTCGCCTCCGAATAGCTCACAGCCATCAGGGAGAAGACCATCGAAAGAGCACCTAACCCCAAGCGGTCGGTCGGGTCTTTTGAGCCCATGGAGGGCGCCAAGGAGGTCCTCATAGACCCCAGCAACTTCAAGGGCAAAGTGGTACGCATTAGCACCACGCTTTCCTCCAAATAGGAAAGCGCGCTTGTCGACTTTCTCCGTGCCAATAGAGACATCTTTGCGTGGAGACCCTCAGACATGCTAGGCATTCCAAGAGAAGTCACCGAGCATGCCTTGAAGATCAGGCCAGGCTCCAAGCCAGTGAAATAGTGCCTGCGCCGCTTTGATGAGGAGAAGCGCAGGGCCATCAGCGAGGAGATTGTGAAGCTTTTGGTGGCCAGATTCATCAAGGAAGTGTATCACCCTGAGTGGTTAGCCAATCCCACTCTTGTAAGAAAAAAAGAGTGGGAAATGGAGAATGTGTGTTGATTACACGGGTCTCAACAAAGCGTATCCAAAGGATCCGTTTCCTTTGCCATGCATAGATCAAGTAGTTGACTCCACCTCAGGAGCGTGATGCTCCGCCGAGGT
This sequence comes from Miscanthus lutarioriparius, assembly GCA_904845875.1. Classification (NCBI taxonomy): domain Eukaryota; kingdom Viridiplantae; phylum Streptophyta; class Magnoliopsida; order Poales; family Poaceae; genus Miscanthus; species Miscanthus lutarioriparius. The sequence goes on along the minus strand of CAJGYO010000003.1, from coordinate 78,179,941 downwards.
CACAATGACCTCCCGACTTTCCTCCTCCTCGGAGAAAACCATGTCATCCACATCTATGGGATCCTCTGACTCAAGCTCGGACTCGATGTCGCTTTTTCTCTCCCCGGCCTTCACGCGCTGGGCGACCTCCTTCTCTTTCTTGTACTTCTGACGAGCCACCTCGGCTCTCTTTTTCTTCATGACGTCTGTCGCCTCCTTCTGGGTGGCGTGTCTGGCCATGCTCTTCGGCCCTTTCAAAAGGTGTGGCCAGGACCTATAAGCATCAAGCCCCTACGCAACAGGCGACTCAAGATAAAAAAAAGTAGGAAAACAAAGGGGGAAAAGAGCACGAAGTAAAGAAAGAGGAGCATACCAGTCTAGACACCACCGAGGCATTGAGAGGTATGGGCTTCCCCTCAACCTTCTCTTCGGGCTTCAGCTACAGCACCTGTCTGAGGTGACTCTAGACCTCGTCATCCGGCAGCTCCTCCAATGACACACGATCAGGGTCTGACGCACCACTGTACTTCCACATCGGCCATGCCCTCTCCACCAACGGAGCGACCCAGCGGCAGTTGAGGGTGTGGAACACCCGCACCCCATCAAGACCGCGCCGCATAAGCTTCTGGAGCTCCTCCTCGATGACCTCCACCTTCTTCCTCTCCTTACGGGCGCAACCCCACGACCAACTTTCCTGCTTCTCCGGCCTCTCACCGGTGAACACCGAGAACGGCGCCTCCACCAGATTCCTGATGTAAAACCACTCCCCATGCCACCCCCGGTTGGAGTCGTAGGGGATGTACGCGGGATACGAGCCTCCCGCGCTCGGTTTCCTCTGCAGGGCGAAACCCCCCACCAGCGCGACCTCGGACGAATTCATCGCCGTCAGAGCTCTCCTAGAGAATAGCTGCTGAAAGAAATCCACGTGCGGCTCCATCCCAAGGAAAGCCTCGCAGACAGTGATGAAGCTGGCGATGTGTAGCACCCCCGTCGGATTAAGGTGCTACAGCTCTAGACCCCACTCATTGAGGAGCCTGCGTTGAAACCAGTGCGCAGGGTATCCTAACCCACGATCATGGAAGGTGAGAAAGGAAACCACCTCATTGGGCCGAGGTTGCGGGAACTCCTCCCTCCCAAGAGCCCTCCAGTGCGCCACCTCCTTTGGCGGCAGAAACCCCTTCGCGACAAAGGCCTTCAACACCGACTCCCTCATGGTGGATGACCTCCAGTCCGTTCGCTCTAGGATCGCAAAAGGATTTGTGAGTTTTTCTCTTCTCCCTCGCTCTCTCCCTTTTCTATCCTAGTAACCACCGCAGCTCTCAAGAACGCTCTCGGCAAGGAGGAAAAGGGAAGGAGGCGACAGATGAGGAATAGGCAAAAGAAAGGGGTGAAAACCTTCTCCCTTCTACTTAGGGAAAAGGGAATAGTAGTTAGGGAAGGGCGCGCTGATCGGGGAAGGCAAAACGGCAGAGCAAAAAACTCTCTCTCTTTCCCATTTAATGCAGATGAGACGCGTCCTGACCGATGAGACGCGCCCTGACCGATGAGACGTGCCCTGCCTGATGGAACAGCTCCTGATCGGACGGGACATGGCCTGGGCATGGCCCACCACTACCACATGACCAACCACTACCGCACGCCGGGCACAAGAACCAAAGCACCACCGCACGCGGGCGGCTCTCCGCTTCCCTAGGCCAGACTTGGAAAAACCCAAAAATGGGATCTCCACCGGGAAAGACCATTGGGCCCCTTGAGTCGATCGAATCGCTCAGGATAACACTGAGAGACAGGTAAGGAGCAAAGGGACACCCCATATAGGCCATGCCGACTCCGTCACGAACGATGAGCATGGGTCCCGGTCAGACATTTCCGACTAGAGCTCTCCAAACCCCATCACTCGAGTCATCAAGGTAACATTGCCGACCCCCTCTATTTTCTTTATAAATCATTTCATACATCCATACATGCATTTCATTCCATACGCCCATGCCTCCTAGAGGATTCAGGCCCTGAACCGCCCGGGGGCCCGAGAACTAAGCATCGCACGTGCAGCAAAATGCATCACAACGCTCCATGTTGCATCACGAAGCGGCAGTTGCCTCATTCGACATAAGGAACAACAGAGCCAGGGGAGAAAAATGTAGATGAGCCCCATGTGGCCCTTCCCCAGTCTAGTAGGCAGGGTCATCTCAACCTTCTTATTTGATCCTGAACCTCTTGCCAAGCCCACATAATCTCCATCAAGGGGAGGCCATTAGGCCACCCGAGTTGGTCTCCGGAACGACCCAGGCATCTACCAGGTTGCAGGTAAAGGAGCACTAGAATGTCACAAGAGGGCTATGCTGACCCTGTCACGAACGATGGACCTAGATTCCACTCGATCATACCCGTTAGCGAACTCACCGAGCGCGTCACTCGAGCCCGAGCGATCGGGACAAGCGAAAAAACTCAGCCCCTCCAGTTGTGAGGAACCAAGGACGGGGTAACACACACAACTCACACCAACCCCTACTAAGGCCCAACAGGGCTCGGGGGCTCAAGACACAAAACACCTAGGTCTGCGACCCCGATCTCACCCCATCCGACGACGCTCTGACTGCGCTCCAAACGCCTGGGTCTATGACCCCGATCTCGCCCCATCCGGCTACGCTCCGACTGCGCTCCAAATGCCAAGGTCTGCGACCCCGATCTCGCCCCATCCAGCTACACTTCGACTGCGCTCCAAACACCTGGGGCTGCGACCCCAATCTCGCCCCATCCAGCTACGCTCCGACTGTGCTCCAAAACGCCTAGGTCTGTGACCCTGATCTCGCCCCATCCAGCTACGCTCCGACTACGCTCCAAAACACCTGGGTCTGCGAACTCGATCTCACCCCATCCGGCTACGCTTCGACTGCACTCCAAAAACTACCTGGGTCTGCGACCCTGATCTCGACCCATCAGGATCCACGACTCCGACTCACCCGATCCCATGGCGCGCATCGACACCAAGATTAGTGAGCTCCGTCTCGTCCAAACTAACGAACTAACTGTCGTAGAACCAACCAATTTATAAGAGCACAAGTACAATGGCAGCCCGCAAGCAGTCGCACTGTCATACTTGAACCCATATAAACCTGGTAGCCCGTCGAGTACCACGATGGGTCTCGATAAACGACTTACAACAACCAAGATCGTACATGATTCAACATACATGTCACATATTACATAAAGTTCATAGATACATTTTCATCATCAGAGTATGAAACCAGTTATTACAAACCGAGTTTGATAGATAAAAGCGGAAGCAAATTAAGTTTGAAAGTAAAGTTTCTAACATAGTTTAGTACAGTGCCGAAATAGGATCACAGTCCACAAAAGCAAATAGAGGGATTAATAAAGAAGCCTGCCCAAGGCTTACTCCTCATCCACGGTGGGATAGAAGCAACTCTTGCAATAACCATGATACACAGTGCCATCTGCAACAATGGGAAATAAAACCCTGAGTACGAGAAGGTACTCAGCTAGACTTACCCGTCATAAACCAGAAATAAATCGACTCCAAGGATTATGCAAGGCTGTATAAGTGGAGATAGCTTGACAACATTTGGCATAAAAGCGATTGACTCAGTTATACAATTATGATCCTTTTTATCAAATTAATTATAACTATCCATCTCTAAATTAGCAACTATCCTGTGCCAAACATGTGGTATATCACTTTAAAGCATACAATAGTAACCATAGCAGGTATTGTAATTCCATATTCATTCGAACCATCATGTTCCATAACACAGTTACTACGATGCTGGAGCTAGCCAAGTTTCTCACTATCTGGGAGAGACGGTGATTCGAATCGATTTCAACCAGCTGGGAATTTATTACTAACACAAACCCACACTTCCCCCGTCAGGGTCGCGTCGGGTCACCTTTGGTACAACTCAGGTACACATTTCATGGGTCCATTCGCGCCTTACAACTGGGACACCAGATGCTAGGACGCTCAGCTCAGCCTAGCACGCCCTTGGCTCGGTCGATCGCCCGCAAGGAGCGCGCACACAAGAATGGGGCCCGGCCTGAGTTGAGCTACTCGGCCAGCGGTCGGAACGAGTTATCCGGCCAGCTAAGTGATAGGCATGCGTTCAATCTTGTCGGAAGTTCCAACAACAGGCACAGTCCTTAATAATTACGAGACGGAATCACATGAGTCATCCTACCATAGACTCTATATCCGCCTTGATTTTACTTTTTAACCCATGGTTCTTTTCCACGATAGCAAATATAGCCAACCGTGCTTTGGTATCCACCTATATCTCGCAGGTGACAGGAAATCACCCGACTTCTACCGATCTAAACATGGCTAAGCATATATTCGATCCTGGACCTATATAGGGTGAAAGGTGTATATATCTGGACAAGGTAGTTCCATTCATCAAGTGTTTCCATTCAACTCTTATAACCTAATGCATCAATCATAAGTACTTAAGTAATCATTTGTAAAATATTAGGAGACTTATAATGCTCTGGGGCTTGCCTCTCAGAAACGAAGTGGGGCGGTGGTCGGGGCACTCTGGAAGCTCTTCTGGGGTCTGCTCCTCGTCTTCGGGAGCTGCGGCTTGAGGAATCTCCTGCTGATCCCCTTCCTCTCCTTCATTGAATTCCAGCAACGTTATCTCCTCTGTCGATCCTATATACAGGAATATGGCATAAGGTATTGCGAATGCATACATGCGTACAAGTATAAAATGATGACACATGATGAATGCATTCATATAAGTATTCTTAACAGCATGGTGTTAACAAATGCATCATATTTTACCGAGTAGGTGCATATCTCTTCTTGATTACTTAATCAAACACATTTACAATTCATTCACTACACACAAAACAGCAGCTGCTTGTTTTACTCATAACTGAAGTTCTACTTATCCAAATGCTGTGATATTAGACTTTATGGAAAGCATATAAAATTGTCAACAACTCTTATTTAATCACCAAAAGCTAATTCACACTTTATCTTATCCAAAACAGACAATCAATCCAGCGCTGTCCAGAAATTCTAGAGAGCAAGCAATTCGAAAATGCTAACTTTAAACAGCTGTAACTCCTAAATCGGTTGACCTATGGTCCTGAAATTTTAACACAAGACATATGATGAAGTTATCTACAACTTTGTTATTAACCATTTTTACAGCAAACAACATTCTTATCATGCAACTTATCAAACTACATAATTTGTCTAGAACTATTCCAATTCGCATTAGGAAGCAACAATACTTCTACTTCATATAAGTATTCAAATTTTTACAACACAAAGCCTACCAACAGTTCAAGCATACCAAAAACATTCAAGAACACATAATGGTGAAGCCCAAACTATTTATTTAAAGGCCTTTATAATTTTATTTAGATACTTAGGTTAAATAATAAACATATACTAAATGTATATCATAAATTCTCAGAAATTTACAGTGGCTTACTAGTGCTGCCAATAGACTACGGTAAAAGGTTCATGCCATTTTACCCAGTAAAACATTCTATGTAAAAATGACAAGGCATAAAGGCTTAAAATAGCATAAATAGAAAACCCTAGTGAAAAGTGTCAAGCAACAGATTTTATATTTTTCTTAGCATCCCTATAGTACTAGGATAACCTCCAACAAATTTCATGAATATTGGACTCATAAATAATTTATAAAAAAATCATACAAGGATTACCTAATTATAAAAGGAAAATCTATAACTACAAATCTATACATGCACTGATCCTCAAATTTTTACCAGACCTCATACATGTCAAGAATAGCTTGCTACCAAAATTTCATAATTTTTGGAGTACAGAAACTCTAGATATAAAATAAACAAGTTTGCATGCATTCAAAAACACATTTCAAATTTCTATTTAAATCTGCCAAAATTTCTACTGTAAGTGTCAAGATCATATTTTTACTAAATACTACACTTCCTAAGTAACACTACCAAATTTGGTTCACAAATTTTGGATCTCCAGAGCTCAACTTATCAAATTTCAAAGATGCACATAAAACAGGAAATAAATGGACTAGCTTCTGTACTGTTGTCACTAACAATGGGGACCCACTGGTCAGTCGGCCCCACCAGTCAGTGACCGAAAACAGGGGAGGCGGTGCGGAATCGACCGGGGTTCAACGGAGCTCGCCGACGGCGAGTTTGCCGGCGGTGACATCAACACGTGATGACCATCGTGACCTAGCGCATCTACTGAGCTACTTGGTGGGACCTCTCGTCGGTGCTAGCGACGACAGCGGCGACCATGGCGGCTCGGAGGAGCGGGACACGACGCTACGTCGGTGGAGACCACGGCGAATAAATCTCAAGTGCAGACGAGCCTCTACGGACTCAGGCAAACCTAGCGCACAAGCTATCGCGTGGAAAGGTGGACGGTGATGGCGTGGCCACGACGACGGACTCGGTGGCGGGACTCCGACGAGCTTGGGCACGGTGTTGGAGCTTACCAAGCGTAAACAGCGGGCATGGGTGGATGCAGTGAGTTGCTGGGGTGGTGGTGGAGTGCTGCGGTGATGGAGAAGCGAGGCGAGGCAAGCAGGTGACCGGCAATTGACGGCGGCGAGCTGCGCTGCTGCTGCGGTTGCGCGCACAGGCGAAGGAGGAGCCAGGAAAAATGAAATGGTGAGCGCGGGGATGGAGCAGTGGGTGCGGGATGCGATATACTGCGCTTTGGCTCGACACGGCCGCGCTGGGCAGGACATCGGCAACGCGCGGTGTTGTTTCGGCTCCACGCGGCGTGCGAGCTCTGCGACAGTCGGCCACCGAGTTGCTCGATTCAGTTGATTCAGAAACCACGATGCAAGCCTGACAGCGTGAATTGACGATGATTTAACTACTAAACCGTATCTCCATCGTGCAAATGACCTAAATGACTTTTGTATACCTATGTACCAGCTTCATTTCTTATTAAAGAATCATGTGCTAATTCACAACCAAAACCGAGTTATATCATCCCCAATGTGAGCTTGTCAGTCTGTCAGTTACAAAGGACTTGGTGAAAATTGCTAAGTGTTGAAACCTATGATTTGTTGATTTTTGTGAGCTCCAAAAGACTAAGCTATGCACTTTATTATCCCCTGACCCAAAAATAAAAGTTGTTCTCCATGACAATTACTACAACTTTGTTTTAGTGACCACATACATGCATAGCCTCTATCATATGATTCAAACATGGTCAAACCTAGTACATTCAAATGATGACTTGTTCATGAACTATGACTTAGTGACCCATTTAGCCCTAGCCATGAATACCAAAGTTGTTCATAATGATACTCTAAACATGTTTAAGCTATTTGCAAGGTCGCACAATCATTTACATGGATTCACTCATGATCATATGCATATATTCCAAGAAACATGAAATAACAAGAAATGTTGCATATGTTTCAATTGAATGTTTCAAGTGTAAATGCATATATATGAATGCTTGATGCTCATGCTCATGCTATGCAAGTCAAGTTATGCAAGGCTAACACCTAGGGTGTTACAACCTTTCCCCCTTATAAAAATCTAGTCCCGAGATTTGCAAGACCTACCATTCTTGGAAAAAGGTGGAATAAACCTCTCGTAAATAATCTTCTCTTTCCCACGTAGCATCTTGTTCACTATGATTGTTCCACACCACCTTATAGAATTTAATAATCTTACTCCGTGTTACTCTTTCCATCTTCTCTAATACTCGAATTGGCTTTTCTTCATAGGTCAAATCTGATTGAAGCTGTACGTTGGTGGGTGCAATAGCTTCTTCAGGTACTCGAAGACATTTCTTCAACTGAGAAACATGGAAGACATCAAATATTGCACTCATCTCTGGTGGAAGTTGTAACTTATAAGCAACATTCCCCTTTCATTCTAGAATCTTGTATGGCCCTACATATCTAGGTGAAAGCTTCTTTTTCATCCAAAATCTCTTCACCCCTTTCATGGGTGATACTTTCAAGTATACATAGTCACCTACTTCAAAAGTCAGTGGTCTTCTTCTTCTGTCAGCATAACTCTTTTGTCTCGATTGAGCTGCCTTCATATGCTGTTGGATAACAAGTACTTGCTCTTCAGCTTCATTGACAAAGTCAATACCAAAGTATCTCCTCTCACCAGGCTCAATCCAATTCAACGGAGTTCTACATTTTCTGTCGTACAAGGCTTCAAATGGAGCCATCTTGATACTTGCTTGATAACTGTTGTTATAGGAGAATTCAGCTAAAGGTAACCATTTCTCCCATGAACCTTTTGAAGATATAACACAAGCTCTTAGCAAATCTTCCAAGATTTGGTTCACTCGCTCCATTTGTCCTGAAGTTTGTGGATGATATGATGAACTTCTGATTAGCTTAGTTCCCAAAGCCTGGTGCAAGTGCTCCCAGAAATGAGCTATGAACTGTGGTCCTTGATCTGAGATTATGGTCCTAGGTACTCCATGTAGTCTCACGATCTGAGAAAAATATAGTTCAGCGTACTTCCCCACGTACAAAATGTGCTGACTTGGTGAGACGATCTATAATGACCCATATTGAATCATAACCTTGTGGTGTCATTGGAAGGCCGGTGATAAAGTCCATACTGATTTCTTCCCATTTCCAACCTGGAATAGGCAATGGCTGAAGTAATCCGGCAGATTTCATATGAACAGCTTTTACTCTACTGCAGTTATCGCACCTAGCGACATAGGCTGCGATCTCTTTCTTCATCTTAGTCCACCAAAAATGGGTTTTCAAATCTTGATACATCTTGCTACTACCCGGATGGATAGACAACTTGGAGGAATGAGCCTCATCAAAAATTTGGTTTCTAAGCTCACAGTCTTTTGGTACCACCAGTCGGTTCTCAAACCATAGTACACCCCTTTCATCCAATCTGAAATGTTTAGTTTCTTGTTCTTGCATCTTTCTCTTAATGTGTTTTATACCTACATCTATTCGTTGCAGCTCTATGATTTTGCTCTCAAGTGAACAACTTAGAGTGATATTGTGCAGTACAACAGGATGTAACAAATTGAATCCATCTTCTAACAGTGCTTCCATAGTGTTGCAATGAGACTTCCGACTAAGTGCATCGGCTACCACATTGGCTTTCCCTGGATGATAGTGCACATCCAAATTGTAGTCCTTGATCAGCTCTAACCATCTTCACTGTCTCATGTTCAGCTCTGGTTGGGTAAAGATATACTTGAGACTTTTGTGGTCGGTATATATATGACATACATTGCCCAACAAATAATGTCTCTATATCTTTAATGCATGAACAACTGCTACAAGTTCTAAATCATGCGTGGGGTAGTTGACTTCATGCTTTCTCAACTGCCGAGAAGCATATGCAATAACTCTTCCCTCTTGCATAAGCACACACCCCAAACCTATGCCTGATGCATCACAAAATACATCGAAAGGCTTTTCAATGTCGGGTTGCGCTAAAACAGGCGCTGTAGTCAACAGAGTTTTGAGGGTGTGAAAAGCTACTTCACATTCTGGTGTCCATTTGTACTTCTCATCTTTCTGAAGTAGTCTGGTCATGGGCTTAGCTATCCTTGAGAAGTCTAGAATGAAACGACGATAATATCCTGCTAACCCTAGAAAACTCTGGACTTCATGAACTGAAGTCAGGGCTTTCCAATTCATGACCTCTTGTACTTTTGATGGGTCTACAGAGATTCCATCTCTTGATAAGATGTGACCTAGGAAAGGTACTTTGCTCAACCAAAATTCACACTTGCTAAATTTCGCATATAGCTTATGCTCCCTCAGTCTGGATAAAACAATCCTCAGATGCTCTTCATGATCTGACTCATTTTCTGAATAAATCAATATATCATCGATAAACACGACCACGAACTTGTCGAGCTCAGGCATGAATACCAAATTCATCAGGTACATAAAGTAGGCTGGAGCATTCGTTAGTCCGAAAGACAACCAAATACTCGTATAGGCCGTACCTAGTAGAGAAAGCAGTTTTAGGTATGTCCTCTAGCCTGATCTTTATCTGATGATAACCTGATCTCAAGTCAATTTTGGAAAATACCTTTGCCTTTGCTAGCTGATCGAACAAAATGTCGATGCGAGGCAACGGATATTTGTTCTTGATGGTCACAGCATTGAGTGGTCTATAATCTACACACATTCTCAGTGACTTGTCTTTCTTTTTCACAAACAAGGCTAGGCATCCCCACAGAGATGAGCTAGGTTGGATAAGACCCTTGTCCAATAGATCCTGTAACTGAATCTTAAGTTCTGCTAACTCATTGGGTGGCATTCTATAGGGCCTTCTTGAGAGGGTGCCGTACCTGGCACTAACTCAATCTTAAATTCCATGTCCCTATCCGGTGGTAAGCCTGGCAATTCCTCTAGAAATACATCCGAAAACTCATAAACAACTGGGATATCACAAAGTGTGGTGGTTTGGATAGCACAAGCTAAATGTTGGAGTTCAAAATTGTGGGAGAGTGGTACTAGAAAAGCATTCCCTCCCGTGGGTTCTCTCAACATAATAGTACGAGTGCTAGTGTCTAAGAGAACACCATGATCCTTCATCCAATTCATGCCTAAGATTACACTTATCGATAACCCAGGCAATATTATCAAATCTGTGGTATACTCCCTCCCTTGTATAGAGATGAGCACATTTTTGACTATCTTTTTGGTAGAAATAGTACCCCCTGCTGAACTTATATTATAACCACCCTTACTTACTTCAATTATTTTCTGATCATATCTAGATGCAAATACTTGACTCATAAATGAATGAGAAGCTCCTGAATCAAATAAAACAACAGCGGGATGCTTGTTGACGAGAAACATACCAGCCATGAAAACTTCTCCAGCGGGCACTTCCTCAACAGCGGTATAATGCACGTATCCTGGACGTGCCCTTGTGTTCGCCTGCCTCTGATTGTTCTGATTTGGGTTGCCATTCTTCTTGGGGTGGGGGCATTCCTTGGCCCAATGGCCCATTTGATTGCAGTTGAAACATGGCTGATTATTCCTAGGTCCTGTGGAGCTCCCCTAACTGCCAATCCCTTTTGGTAAGGCAATAGTGAATGCCTTACGGAATAGTTTCTGTGGCCTGCTATTCTGAGCTTTAGGTGGTGGAGGCCTAAACTTGGATGTAGGTGGACGGAATTGTGGCCTAGCTGTGATAGGCGCTCTTGCATGTGAAGATCCGGAGGCACCTGCCTCATATGCCCTCTTGCGACCCTTAGCAGCTGCATGCATATTATTGTGGTTTTCCTGGGTCAGAGCATCACTAATAAACTCGTTGTATGTGACACACCTAGAATTGGCCATGGTCTTCATCAGTTTGGTACCCAGACCCAACTTGAAACTCTCTATCTTCTTCTCCTCGGTATCCACGAAACCTGGAGCATACCTAGACAGGTTGTTGAATGCGTGCATGTATTCTGTGAGAGTCTTTGTTCCCTGAGTGAGCCTCATAAATTTAGCCACTTTCATGCGCATTAGGCCCGGGGGAATGTGATGTCCCCTAAAAGCCAGCTTGAACTGCTCCCATGTCACTCGCGCATTAGCAGGTAGAGACAACAAGAAATGTGTCCACCAGATTCCTGCTGGTCCTTGCAGCTGATGAGAAGCATACTCAGCTTTTAGATGCTCAGTGACCCTTAGCAGATGAAACTTCTGCTCAATGGTGTTGAGCCACTCGTCAGCCTGTAGTGGTTCCTCAGCCACCTTGAAGATAGGAGGCTTTGTATCTAGAAACTCCTTGAATGTACTGTGCTGATTTGGCTCGGCCCCTTGTTGATGTGGGTGGCCACGAGCGGTGTTCTGCGCAATGAGGCACAGAGCTTCTTCCATTGTCCTTTGGCTCCCCAAGAACTGAGCAAAGAACTCCTGAGCAGATGGCAGTGGTGGTGGTGGTAAGTCATCACCATTGCCATCATGACTGCTACCAGCTCCTATACGGGCGCGCGTCATCTGCGAAGTTGCAACAATAAGCGAGTATTGGTTGAAGTCACATGATTGCAGATGAATTTATAATCATGCCAAACTGAAATTACTGGAGAAAATTCTCAAATTCACAATAAAAACAGAGGCATAACAATTCATTCACGCAACATGACACCACCAATTTGATCGCTTATCGGACTCATAGCACGTTAGTATTCAAATCATGATCTCTGATAAATCAACTGGCATTTGCATTAGCGTTTAACCAAACGTGCGATAGTCATGCAAATGATAATATTACATGATAGTCCAACACCAACACCAAATTCAAACTACAGGTCCATTACATAACCAACGATGATACATTAAGCACTTCTACTAAGTACTAAGTGATCTAATCCTCATCATGATCACTATCGATGTCAGAGATAGGATCACCTCCTTCCTCAGGCTCCACCTCTTCCTCCTCCGATTCTGCCTTCCACTCTTGCCAGAAGGGTGGTTGTGTGCAGGCTGGTATAGTGAGTCGCACCTCGTACCATGGCTGTCCTTCCAAGTACTCTTCAATCCAATGATAAAGGGGTGGTTCATGGTACCCCGCAAAGTGCAGAACTCTCCACAAGAGGGTAGGTGTTCCGAAAACTATCAGGAAATTCTCACTTCCGACGGGTGCTGCCATCTGTACCATTAACATGTACACTTGGTGCGACAAGGCCATAATGGATAAGAGTTACATAACCGAGTAAGAAATTTATAAGGGAATGAACAATGTAATTATTTGAATGAAAATTATCATGATGCATGCTCGTTCCGTACGTCCTCACAAACTTAGGAAAAATTTGTTTCTAGAGGTAGACACGGTGGCATACATACGTTCTCTCATATATAGCGTAACTAGTCGAGCTACACGTTTTGTTGTTAGTGTACCTGCATGAGAGTTTCATTTCAGCCCAAACCCATAATGAAATATGTAGAATGTAAATTTAAATACTTCCATATATGTATACCCATACATATACTTCCGTATCAAACTACCCGATAACAATTTAAACCCACAATTAAATACGCACCATATACACACGCAAGCATGCATACATAGCCATACCAAAACTAACTCTCCCCGACCGCACGCTCTCATCTTGCGGTCATGCCACTCATGATCTTACCTTGGCGTAGAGGCATTTGATCCATACATTACCATTCAAGTGAATGGCATCCATAAAATAGCACATCGTATGGACGACGAAGTAAAAACCTCCATGATAGTACTTAAATAGCCACCTAATAGTCCTTAATTTGGGCATAAGGAAAGTGATCATTGGCACACTTTAGATTTCAAATACCTATTTATATAGCTATTAGTTGCTAGAGAAGGGTTTTTTTGAAAACAAAAACTTTTGTTTTAAATACACATGTGACAATTAATGTTGAATCTTGCTCTGATGCTAGCTGTCGCAGAACCGACCAATTTATAAGAGCACAAGTACAATGGCAGCCCGCAAGCGGTCGCACTGTCATACTTGAACCCATATAAACTCGGTAGTCCGTCGAGTACCACGACGGGTCTCGATAAACGATTTACAACAACCAAGATCGTACATGATTCAACATATATGTCACATATTACATAAAGTTCATAGATACATTTTCATCATCAGAGTATGAAACCAGTTATTACAAACCGAGTTTGATAGATAAAAGTGGAAGCAAATTAAGTTTGAAAGTAAAGTTTCTAACAAAGTTTAGTACAGTGCCGAAATAGGATCACAATCCACAAAAGCAAATAGAGGGATTAATAAAGAAGCCTGCCCAAGGCTTACTCCTCATCCACGGTGGGATAGAAGCAACTCTTGCAATAACCATGATACACAGTGCCATCTGCAACAATGGGAAATAAAACCCTGAGTACGAGAAGGTACTCAGCTAGACTTACCCGTCATAAACCAGAAATAAATCGACTCCAAGGATTATGCAAGGCTGTATAAGTGGAGATAGCTTGACAACATTTGGCATAAAAGCGATTGACTCAGTTATACAATTATGATCCTTTTTATCAAATTAATTATAACTATCCATCTCTAAATTAGCAACTATCCTGTGCCAAACATGTGGTATATCACTTTAAAGCATACAATAGTAACCATAGCAGGTATTGTAATTCCATATTCATTCGAACCATCATGTTCCATAACACAGTTACTACGATGCTGGAGCTAGCCAAGTTTCTCACTATCTGGGAGAGATGGTGATTCGAATCGATTTCAACCAGCTGGGAATTTATTCCTAACACAAACCCACACTTCCCCCGTCAGGGTCACGTCGGGTCACCTTTGGTACAACTCAGGTACACATTTCGCGGGTCTGTTCCGCACCTTACAATCTGGGACACCAGATGCTAGGACGTTCAGGCCTAGCCTGCCCTTGGGCTCAGTCTGATCGCCCCCTGCAAGGAGCGCACAACAGAATGGGGCCCGGCCTGAGTTGAGCTACTCGGCTTCGCGGTCGGAACGAGTTATCCGGCCAGCTAAGTGATAGGCATGCGTTCAATCTTGTCAGAAGTTCCAACAACGGTACAGTCCTTAATCGACACAGACGGAATCACATGAGTCATCCTACCATAGACTCTATCCGGCCTTGATTTACTTTTTAACCCATGGTTCTTTTCCACGATAGCAAATATAGCCAACCGTGCTTTGGTATCCACCTATATCTCGCAGGTGACAGGAAATCACCCGACTTCTACCGGTCTAAACATGGCTAAGCATATATTCGATCCTGGACCTATATAGGGTGAAAGGTGTATATATCTGGACAAGGTAGTTCCATTCATCAAGTGTTTCCATTCAACTCTTATAACCTAATGCATCAATCATAAGTACTTAAGTAATCATTTGTAAAATATTAGGAGACTTATAATGCTCTGGGGCTTGCCTCTCAGAAACGAAGTGGGGCGGTGGTCGGGGCACTCTGGAAGCTCTTCTGGGGTCTGCTCCTCGTCTTCGGGAGCTGCGGCTTGAGGAATCTCCTGCTGATCCCCTTCCTCTCCTTCATTGAATTCCAGCAACGTTATCTCCTCTGTCGATCCTATATACAGGAATATGGCATAAGGTATTGCGAATGCATACATGCGTACAAGTATAAAATGATGACACATGATGAATGCATTCATATAAGTATTCTTAACAGCATGGTGTTAACAAATGCATCATATTTTACCGAGTAGGTGCATATCTCTTCTTGATTACTTAATCAAACACATTTACAATTCATTCACTACACACAAAACAGCAGCTGCTTGTTTTACTCATAACTGAAGTTCTACTTATCCAAATGCTGTGATATTAGACTTTCTGGAAAGCATATAAAATTGTCAACGACTCTTATTTAATCACCAAAAGCTAATTCACACTTTATCTTATCCAAAACAGACAATCAATCCAGCGCTGTCCAGAAATTCTAGAGAGCAAGCAATTCGAAAATGCTAACTTTAAACAGCTGTAACTCCTAAATCGGTTGACCTATGGTCCTGAAATTTTAACACAAGACATATGATGAAGTTATCTACAACTTTGTTATTAACCATTTTTACAGCAAACAACATTCTTATCATGCAACTTATCAAACTACATAATTTGTCTAGAACTATTCCAATTCGCATTAGGAAGCAACAATACTTCTACTTCATATAAGTATTCAAATTTTTACAACACAAAGCCTACCAACAGTTCAAGCATACTAAAAACATTCAAGAACACATAATGGTGAAGCCCAAACTATTTATTTAAATGCCTTTATTATTTTATTTAGATACTTAGGTTAAATAATAAACATATACTAAATGTACATCATAAATTCTCAGAAATTTACAGTGGCTTACTAGTGCTGCCAATAGACTACGGTAAAAGTTTCATGCCATTTTACCTAGTAAAACATTCTATGTAAAATGACAAGGCATAAAGGCTTAAAATAGCATAAATAGAAAACCCTAGTGAAAAGTGTCAAGCAACAGGTTTTATATTTTTCTTAGCATCCCTATAGTACTAGGATAACCTCCAACAAATTTCATGAATATTGGACTCATAAATAATTTATAAAAAAATCATACAAGGATTACCTAATTATAAAAGGAAAATCTATAACTATAAATCTATACATGCACTGATCCTCAATTTTTTACCAGACCTCATACATGTCAAGAATAGCTTGCTACCAAAATTTCATAATTTTTGGAGTACAGGAACTCTAGATATAAAATAAACAAGTTTGCATGCATTCAAAAACACATTTCAAATTTCTATTTAAATCTGCCAAAATTTCTACTGTAAGTGTCAAGATCATAATTTTACTAAATACTACACTTACTAAGTAACACTACCAAATTTGGTTCACAAATTTTGGATCTCCAGAGCTCAACTTATCAAATTTCAAAGATACACATAAAAAGGAAATAAATGGACTAGCTTATGTACTACTATCACTAACAACGGGGACCCACTGGTCAGTTGGCCCCACCAATCAGTCACCGAAAACAGGGGAGGCGGTGCGGAATCGACCGGGGTTCGACAGAGCTCGTCGATGGCGAGTTCGCCGGCGATGACATCAACACGTGATGACCCTCGTGACCTAGCGCATCTACTGAGCTACTTGGTGGGACCTCTCGTCGGCGCTAGCGACGACGGTGGCGACCATGGTGGCTCGGAGGAGCGGGATGGCGGCGCTACACCGGTGGAGACCACGGCGAAGAAATCTCAAGCGCAGACGAGCTTCTACGGACTCAGGTGAACCTAGCACACAAGCTATCGCGTGGAAAGGTGGACGGTGATGGCGTGGCCACAACGACGGACTCGGCGGCGATACTCCGGCGAGCTTGCGCACGGTGTTGGAGCTTACCGAGCGCAAACAACGGGCACGGGTGGATGCAGTGAGTTACTGGGGTGGCGGTGGAGTGCTGCGGTGACAGAGAAGCGAGGCGAGGCAAGCAGGTGATCGGCAATCGACGACAGCGAGCTGCGCTGCTGCTGCGGTTGCGCGCATAGGCGAAGGAGGAGCTAGGAAAAACGAAATGGTGAGAGCAGGGATGGAGTAGTGGGTGCGGGACGCGATATACTGCGCTTCAGCCCGACACGGCCGCTGTCGACGAAATATGGTCGGCAGTCCACCGAGGGGGGTGCCCGTGGTGGTAGATTATCGGTAGACGGTGCGTGTAATCAGGAACCAGATGGTGACACAAGGCGCAGAGACAGCGATTTAGACAGGTTCAGGCCGTCTGATCGACGTAATACCCTATGTCCTATGTCTTTGGTGTATTGTATTGAGATGTATACAGATTAACCTCCTTGGATCTGCTTGGATCTGTCCTCTAGGGGACCCTTGTCTCTCCTTATATACTCCGAAGAGACAAGGTTACAAGTAAAGTATCCAATTTGGTACTATTATAATATCTAGTACAACTTATAATCTTGATGTGCACGCCTTGATCTTACGGGCCGGGCCACCTCGGATGGTACGGCCCATGTACCATCTTGTGGTACCCGGGGGTCTATCCCCCACAGCTAGTCCCCGAGCGCCATGTATTCTGATGCGACACGCCATTTCAACCTTCTCCGAACAGTGAGGCTTGAGTTCTTGACATCTCCGACCACCGTTGTCGCCGGAGAAGGAGGTTGTCCGAAGAATGTATGGTGCTCTTAAGAAGAAAGAAAAAGATTTCCGTCCTGGAAAGTGTGCCCACTTGTATTTCTGAAAAGAAATGTAAGTGCCTCTTGAAGCGTAGCGTCCTTGATCATCAGAGGCGTAGAGGTCGAAAAACAAACACATTCACCGCAAGGTGAAGTGTGCCCACTTAGTCCCCGAGCCTGGTAGTAGGTGACGTAGGCACGTGGTGCCAGGGTCTAAAAAGAATTTCCAGTTAAGTTGAGAATCCAATCGTCATACAGGCGATATGAGATGCACCGGCAGGTGCATCGTACCGATGTAGTCCCTGAGCTTGCTGGAAGGCGAGGTATGAGCCTTGTAGCAAGGTATAAACGAGAAAGAATATCCCAATTGTATGCGAGTCGCCAGTCGCATGTAGTTGAGACGCAAAGTCCCCGAGCTGTGGTCGGAGAGTGGTCGAGGCAGTCTCCGAGCACAGGTCGAGGGGCGAGCGGCGAAAATCCCTGAGCTATGGTCAAAGAGTTGTCAAGGCAGTCCCCGAGCACAGGTTGAAGGGCGAGCGTAGAAGTCCCCAAGCTGTGGTCGGAGAGTTGTCATCATGACGCAGAGTGGTCAAGGCAGTCCCCGTGCGTGGGTTGATAAACGAGCGATGAAGTCCCAAAGCTGTGGTCGGAGAGTGATCGAGGCAGTCCCCGAGCACAGGCCAAGGAGCGAGTGACGAAGTCCCCGAGCCGTGGTCGGAGAGTGATCGAGGCAGTCCCCGAGCACGGAGTGGTCTGGCCAGAAGTCCCAGAGCACGGAGTGGTCTGGCGAATCCCCGAGGGTCCCAGAGCACGGAGTGGTCTGGCGAGTCCCCGAGCACAAGGGTGGTCTGGCCAGAGTCCTCGAGCACCGTAGTGGTCTTGGCGAGCCCCGAAGCATGAGCTCGTTGACCGAACTATGTTCCTAAAAAATAAACACGGAGAGCGGTAGTACATGATGATGTACGAAATATATTGACCTCTCTGTAGGAGGTGAAGTAAACACTTGGTGTTCGGTTGGCGATGAATCATACTTGGTGTAATATTCGAAAAATAACATTAGCTGTTTTTAGCCCTTTTGTTATGTAGTGGTGTAGCGCGATGTATTAACCTGTCCTAAAGAATGCGCCAGCCCTGGGCTGACCAACATCTCGTAGCGCGAGGTACGGAACGCTGCCGCGCGTAGAGTGCCAGTGTTACCAGGGAGCGACTGCCGACTACCCGTAGCGCAGAGGGCGGACTCTCATGCACGCGTAGGGTGGAGCCGGAGACAGTGCCGGCTCTGGGATTCTCAAGCAGGAAGGAAAACGTATCGGCGAACCATTGTAAAAACTTATACATGTTTTGAATTGTATGTATGGAGAAAATTCGACGCGGAGCGCACCCTAAGGGTGGTCGGCGGAGGTATATGATGATCGAAGAAAATTTCAATTAAAAATAATACTTAGCTTTATTGACGACCGGTGGGTGTAGTCGGCGTGTTGCGATGTTCGAGAGATGGCTTGACGTGTCGTTGGCGAAGTTGTCCGGTCCTCGAGCTTTTTGGCCTATCGTCAAGACGATGGTCGCAGCTTGTCGTAGTAATCTTGTTCTTTGGCGATCATCATTGCGCGCGTGGTCTAGTGGTCGAGGTGGTCGGAGCTCGGCGGAGGTGCTCGGGACGTGGTCGACGTAATCCGTGGTCGACGTGGTCGGAGTTTCGGCGTGGCTTTCGCCAATGGCTCGCTCTCCGCGGCTGGGCGTGGCTTGCTTGATGGCTCGCTGCGGCTCCCCAACGGCTCGAATAAAGCTTGCTTGATGGCTCGATGCGATCGAACAGCACGCCGGAGTCGTAGTTGAACGGGCATGGTTGCTTGATGCGTCGGAGAGCTTGTTCGATGCCTCGGAAAATCATCTCGGTGGTTACGTCGGCGCTGGAGAGCTTGTCACAAGATGCAATGAATTGGCGATTGTTTCGGCTTGGTTGCGGCCGCATGATGCACACGTGACGTATATGTATACATGTGCACATGCATGCGCCCTTGTAGATCGGTGCTTGCCTATTTGCATGCATGCAGACCCGTATATAGCGCATGCAAGCTGCGTATCTTGGTTACTTCAATTTGATTCGTATGACATCCGCAGGGTCGACGATCGGCTTTCGTGGTTTGCTTGTTGTTGATTGGAGAAAACTTCCAAGCAGCCCAAAGATATCCACTTTGGCATACTGAACCAGCCGGGGCTCCTTCCCACACATGGTGCTAATGTCGTCATAGTGGCGTCGTTGGCGAATTTGGATTCCTTCCTTGTTTTGAGGACACGGAGGCAACGTGTAGGGCTCCATGCAAGTCGATTCAGTCTCGTAGCATCTTTGATGGATCCCGATACTGATAGCGGTGGCGGCAATATATACCCAAAGCCAAGCTCGCCGGATCGGAGTAGACTCCGTTCTGTGGCGTGTTGTAGCCGGAGCTTGATACGCCAATGTCGGAGCCACGATGACGTTGAGGTCTTGATCTTCGAGAGTTGTTGCCGCCGCGATTTGTACTCCTCCCCATACGTCGGCACGATGTTGGATCTTTGTCGTAATACATGCATGCATCTTTTCGACCTGTCCTCGAGCTTTTCGACTGTCGTCATGACCGTGGTCGCGATTGTCGAAGCGCCGTTCTTTTTGCGGCGATCATTATTGCGACGTGGTTTGGTGGTCGGAGCTCGGCGGAGCTGCTCTGGATGTGGTGATCTAACTTGGACTTGTATGAAGTATCGGATGCTATGCAACAAACGGTGACATATACATATATACGCACTCCCTTAATGCATGACCACAGTATACCACATATATGCTTCGTTGGTTGCATGGTTACGTATATAGTACGGTGGCTCCTTGTTTCCTTGCATGGGCATGACGTTCACCTACATATACCCCAGTATACGATGCATGCATATATCCATAGATGCCTTGGTCTTGCTTGCTTCTGTTTGCTCGTAATAAGAAGAAAGTCTTGATATATGAAACCTCGATTGCCGTGTTGGAGATGGAGACGGCGTTGCGCGTCTTGATCGGATCTTTTGAATCTGGTCATAGTCGCAGAGGAGCGATTACGTACGCGTACGCACGCACGTACATGATCACATGCAAGTCAATTTGCATGGCCGATGCTTATTGCCTACGTCGGTGATTGTCCGGGCTCCTCCTTGGTCGAAGCGCCACGATGACGTCTTTACCCGGGACAGGTTAGGTCTTGCATGCTAGTCGAGTCGAACTCGATCAGCCTTGGAGTCGGCGGAGACCGGATGCCGGATCGAACTTGATCGAGGCAGATTGCCCCTGTAATCGGACTAAGCCTTTGAGTTGGTGATCCGCAGGTCGGCGCGCGCGAGGAACCGAATCCCCGCAGATGACGCACGATGAAGAAATTCTCATCTGAGAATCAAAGAACAATCCCACCGAGAACGTGATGTCGACTTTGAGATCCCATCCGGTTTATTATGGATCAACGCGCACACCCCTAAAGGGGACCCCTACTGGCGCGCGCCATCAGCAAATAAATATGGTCGGCAATCCACCGAGGGGGTGCCCGTGGTGGTAGATTATCGGTGAGGCGGTGCGTGTAATCAGGAACCAGATGGTGACACAAGGCGCAGAGACAGTGATTTAGACAGGTTCAGGCCGTCTGATCGACGTAATACCCTATGTCCTATGTCTTTGGTGTATTGTATTGAGATGTATACAGATTAACCTCCTTGGATCTGCTTGGATCTGTCCTCTAGGGGACCCTTGTCTCTCCTTATATACTCCGAAGAGACAAGGTTACAAGTAAAGTATCCAATTTGGTACTATTATAATATCTAGTACAACTTATAATCTTGATGTGCACGCCTTGATCTTACGGGCCGGGCCACCTCGGATGGTACGGCCCATGTACCATCTTGTGGTACCCGGGGGTCTATCCCCCACAGCCGCGTTGGGCAGGACACCGGCGACGCGCGGCATTGTTTTGGCTCCACGCGATGCGCGAGCTCTGCGACGGTCGGCCACCGAGTTGTTCGATTCAGTTGATTCAGAAACCGCAATGCAAGCCTGACAGCGTGAATTGACGATGATTTAACTGTTAAACCATAGCTCCATCGTGCAAATGACCTAAACGACTTTTGTATACCTATGTACCAGCTCCATTTCTTAATAAAGAATCATGTGCTAATTCGCAACCAAAACCGAGTTATATCATCCCCAATGTGAGCTTGTCAGTTTGTCAGTTACAAAGGACTTGGTGAAAATTGCTAAGTGTTGAAACCTGTGATTTGTTGATTTTTGTGAGCTCCAAAAGACTAAGCTATGCACTTTATTATCTCCTGACCCAAAAATAAAAGTTGTTCTCCATGACAATTACTACAACTTTGTTTTAGTGACCACAAACATGCATAGCCTCTATCATATGATTCAAACATGGTCAAACCTAGTACATTCAAATGATGACTTGTTCATGAACTATGACTTAGTGACCCATTTAGCCCTAGCCATGAATACCAAAGTTGTTCATAATGATACTCTAAACATGTTTAAGCTATTTGCAAGGTCACACAATCATTTACATGGATTCACTCATGATCATATGCATATATTCCAAGAAACATGAAATAACAAGAAATGTTGCATATGTTTCAATTGAATGTTTCAAGTGTAAATGCATATATATGAATGCTTGATGATCATGCTCATGCTATGCAAGTTTACACTAACTGCCTCGCCCGATCCCTCGGCGCGCACCGACGCCAGGATCCGTGAGCTCTATCTGATCCAATTCCCACGCCTAAACCGCCTTGGCTGCACAACGATGCTTTGGTTGACAACTCCATCTCGACTAAAAAACACGCACAACACGCCCGCTGGCAAACACCCCCCAGCCGGTTCTGCCCGAACTGCCCGGGGGCTCGGGGGCTACACCCGCAGGTGGGCTCACGTGCACCTGCCGACAAAAACAAAAACCTCCCCCGCTGGCGATACAAAAAAACCCCTAGACAGTTCTGCCCGAACTGCCCAGGGGCTCGAGGGCTACACCCACGGGTGCACTCGTGCGCACCCGCCGTCAAGACAAAAATCCCCCAGACAATTCTGCCTAAATCGCCCGGGGGCTCGGGGCTCCTGTCGGGTTCATAAACCCAGGGTCCCTCGGGGACCGGCTTCTCCGCAAAAGCTCGGCCCAAGCAGACAGCACGCAACTCATGGGCCGGCCCAAATACTTGAGCGACGGGCTGAAGGAGTGATCCAATCTTCGATTGGAAGGCTAGACCAAGGAGGAACAACGCTCGTTCATGAACTCCGGCCCACCTCTCCAACCGGAGCACGCGCTTCGGTCTCCAACCCGCCTCTAGACGGCCTCTCTTACCAGAAGGCCTGGCCAAAAGCACCGCTTCCAACTCTGACCCCACGCTCTCCGACCAGGGGATACACCAAGCACCTGCTCACTGTTCTTCTCCAACTAGCACAATCAGAGCCGACTGGAACCAACCGACCGGGGACGCCCGCTTGGAAAGGACCAGGGAACATACAGAGAAAGTAAGGAAGGGCGCACAAGTCAAACCACGATACCGGGACCATACCCTGTACACATGCAGAAACCGTACTCTATAGCTTCCCTGACACAAATAGTGTTGTAGGCGTCGACATTTCCCCATACAGTATTGTGGGCGCCATTAACTCCCATACGGTAAAGCACCCCTCACATAGTCACATGCCTCTGAGCATCGACAGTGTTGTAGGCGCCGGGATTTACCATACCTAGTGAACGTGGTGAAACTCCTCACATGCCTCTGGGCATCAACAGTTTATGCAGGTACCGACATCTGCCATACCTGAAGAAGGCAACGCAACCTCCCACATGCATCTGACATTCTACAGTGACATCAACAATGTTGTGGGCGCCTACCATTATCTTGTACCCCCCGGCGTGGGCAACAAAGCTCAGTAGCATACGTACCCTCACTCTCTCACTTGTAAAGCCATCCTCTTTATCTATAAAAGGGGATGTGCTCCCTCCAACATAACTCAGTCCCTTTAGATTCATTAGATCAACCAAGTTCACTAATCCACAACCGTAGAACCGCCAGGTTCGAACCTCAAGCACACGCTTGAACACTTAGCTCATAGCGGAGCTCCTATCGCTCTCGGCCCTTCTGACCAGAGTCCTGACCGGACCTCTCATACACCCCATCTTTCTCCCTCTTGTTTGTAACCCCACTGTAGACTTCGAGCACCTGGGCTCAGGAATAAAGTCACGGACTGACTCAAACTAGACGTAGGGCACATTGCCTGAACTAGTATAAACCCTGTGTCATTGAGTGCTAGGCCACCTCCGATCACAACGTATGGCAAAACTACAAATATTTATGTGTTGGTCACTTTCTGCACTGACAACGCCTCTCCAGTGGACCCGCGGTTGCCCTAGCGATGCTCCTGCTAGCCTCCGACGCACCACCAGACGGGTCCTAGCATGCCCACCGAAGGGCGAGAGTCTTTTTCGGTGCTAGCTTCAGGAGGGTCCCGCATCCTCCAATGCCGCGGAATGCGCTGCGGTCAGATAACGGTGAAAAATTTGTTAGAAACAAAAGGACAAAAAATTCTCTGCCTACCTTGATGCCACCGGGCGCTGACATTTTAGGGTCGGCCCACCCAACCCCAACTGTGACTCCTCATCGTGTTGCCGCTTTGAGACCTCCCTTTGCTCAGGAGCCGCTAGCTCCCCTCGGCTCTAGGGGGCCATAGAAGGCCTAGACAGAGCGGGGTGGCTCGCTCCCGCCATCTCCGACGGTGTGTTCTCCCCCTCTTGCTCCAAGAGATGCCACAAGAAGGGCCCCACCTATGGAGAAGGTGGGTCCTCATCCCCGCTGACCAAATCATCCCATAGGATGGGCGACCCAGAGCCGTTGTCCTCCTCCTTCGACGAGCCTTGGTGCCGCTTCCCTAACTGTAGCTTCACCCGCTCCTTCACCAACCGTTTCTTCTCCTTGTCATCCTTATCCTTCTTCCTTCACTCATCTGTGGCATGGCTCGCCACCCTCATAGCCATGTGCTTTGGCAGCGGCACGACAGAGGCCCAAAAGCCCAAATCTGTCGGTAGCTCGATAAAGCCTAGCTCCGGCCACATCACGGGATGTCCCGGTATTGGGAACACAGCGTCAACCTCGTCCGTCACCTCCTTGATGCGCTGTGCAATCTCACTGTTGTGAAGCGGCCCCTAGGCGAGCACCGTCCCACTGAGTTCCACAACTAGCATCATCCCGAACAACGAGAGGGCACGTGCCATCAGCAGCATCACCCTCCTCGCGTGGTACGCTCCAATGACGCTGCCCCCACGAAGGTCGTGGCTCCTTAGGGATGCGATAGCCTTGAGGATGTCATGCATCCTCTTATTTTCCTTGTCGGGTGGCCCCCATGGCCACATCGGTAGCGCCTCTTCGATCAAGCACCCGGTGAATTCTAGCAAGGGAGCGGCGAGGTCATTCTTCAAGTAGAACCACTGTGCGTGCCACTGCTTGTTGGATCTGGACAACTGGTAGGGCATGTACTTGGCCGCCCGCTGCCCCCAGAGGTGGCTGCCCATGCATCCCATCAGCACTGGGATGTCCCTGTCTCTGTCCTTCTTCTTATGTAGGGAGATGGCGAAGAAGTACCTCCACAACTCGAAGTGCAGCTCGATCCCTAGGTACCCCTCGCACATCATGATGAAGGGCATGACGTGTTGGATCCCATTAGGGTTGAGGTACTACAACTCGATCCGGTTGTGGTGCAGCAGCCCTCAGAAGAACAGATGATGGGGATCGTGAGCCCACGCTTGTGGAAGGGCGCGATGGAGATAATGTTACCGTCAGGCAGCATCAGCACCTCCTCATGGCTGGGAACCTGCCTTTCCATCACGTCGGTCCCCCCACAAAGAATACCACGCTTGATGAGGCCCTCCATGCATTCGTAGGTGACATTGGAGTGGTACCATGACTCCATGGAAAGCGAAGACAGAGGAGCACTGACTTTTTTGTGGCAGTGGAGAAGCAAAGGCTATGGATCTAGGGTGCTAGCGGTGGATTAGCAAAGGCAGTAGATCTGAACGACGGTGGCGGAAAGGTGGAGAAGGCAAGGTTGCAGTTTAGCATGCCAAAACATGAAGGGGGAGGCTGCTATTTATATGGCGGGGTAAGGCGAGAGGTAAACCATCTGCCTAGATTTACGCACCCACTACGCCGCGTCACATTGCCCCCCTAGAAGATCATGCGCATGCTACCTCTAGATGCTCCCTCAAAGGACGCACCGGATGATGGTTCACCCGATAGATGGGCCAAGAACTATTGTAGTTAAGGAAAGGACACATGGCTGAAAATGCTCCCACGGCCTATTATGGCCCATGAGTTTGAAGGTTGACCCACCAACAGGTGCACAACCGCTCGAGGGCACCTTTAGAGCGAGGGGTGGAAAAGGATGGGCCCGCTTATGGCCAATACCCAAGCGCACGAGCACTACGGGTATCCCGACCCACGTTCGAGTCCTAGCCAGCGCGTTGTCCATGGTTTTTCCTCGAAGAAAGGCAGCGAGCCCTAGGGACCAGATGAACGGATCCAAGAACTATATGGACTGGCCATCAGGAATCTAGAGTAGGTCACCAGCTAACCCATGCTGATCCCCCATGAATGGGACACCGGGGCCCCCTCGAACCAGCCCATTAATAGCTAACCAAGCACCATGGTTCGTCCACCGAGGAAATCATGGCATGACTCAACCCCTCTGTTTTGTCAAAAAAATGCTTGAGGGAGAATGATTGCAAGACAAGGCGACCCCTCGATCGGATCCCCGCAATGCGTGGGGGCTCAGGGAGAATTGGACTCACGAAGAGACCGAATACGTGGTCACATGACAACAGCAGATCGATCGGGTCCTAAGAGGGGCCAGAATTAAGGAAAATCCTCTCCGGTCCCCAAAGAACTCCCACAGCTACACGCCCTAGAAAGAAGTCTAGTCGCAACAGAAAGGGATCATAACCCACCAAGGCATCCTATGGGCAGCAGAAGATCAAAGCCCTCGAAGTCCCTCCTTCCGAAAAATCCTACAAAGGAGTATCCTACTCCTCCACAGGCTCGGGGGCTACTGTTGGATATTAGTATTAGGGATACCCAAATAAGTGATCTGAGGACCACAGATGACAACTTGCCTAGGTAATCAAGGATGTATTTTAGCCTCGACTGACCCCGAAGGGACGGTTTCTGCCTTGCCAGACCCCTCAGGCATGGGCCCCATGTTGCCCGACCCTGAGGGTACGGGAGCCTCCTCGCCTGACCCAGAGAGCATGGGCTCAGTCTTGCCTGACCCCTCGGGCGCGAGCTCCGTATCGCTGAAAGCTCTAGTTTTGTTTTGGTTGATTTATGAAACCCTAAGTGCTAACCTAGTTTATCAAGTGATCATGAGATAGGTAGCACACTCCAAGTGGTGAAACAAATGAAGATCATTGCATGATGAAGATGATGCCACGGTGATGATCAAATGCTCGGACTTGGAATTAAGAAAGAGAAAAACAAAAAGCTCAAGGCAAAGGTATAAACCATAGGAGCTATTTTGTTTTGGTGATCAAGACACTTAGAGAGTGTGATCACATTTAGGTTCGATAGCTGTACTATTATGAGGGGTGAAACTCATATCGGAATGCGGTTATCAAAGTGCCACTAGATGCTCTAACTCATTGCATATGCATTTAGGATCTAGTGGAGTGCTAACACCCTTGAAAATGTTTGTGAAAATATGCTAACACATGCGCACAAGGTGATACACTTGGTGGTTGGCACATTTGAGCAAGGGTGAAGAAGATAGAAGTGAAAAGGAGTTAGTCTCGCTAGTTATACAGTGACCGGACGCTGGCCTTTAGGGACCAGCGCGTCCGGTCATGTATAGTAGAGAAGACTCCAGCGTCGGTTCTTGACCGGACGCTGGTTCACTCAGCGAACGAACGCTGGAAGGCCGTGTCTGGTCGTGTTGTCAGACAGCACAGACATAAGTCAGCATCTGACCGAACGCTGGCAGGGTCCGGTCAAGCATGATCGGACGCGTTCGGTCGAAGAAAAAACATTTCTGGAACCTTACTGGAAACGACCGGACGCTGGAGGATTAGGGTCCAGTCAGTTGTAGCGGAGCATCCGGTCAATAGATGACTGTTGAGATCAGATGACTCCTGTTGAACGCAGTGTGACACATGGCTGACATCGAGCGACCGGACGCTGGGTCCTGAGTCCGGTCAGTATGACCGGAGCGTTCGGTCACCCCACGTTTTACCTAGTGAAGGGGTACAACGGCTCTATTTCGTGGGGGCTTCTATTTAAGCCCCATGGCCGGCTCAAGCTCACTCTCTTGGCCATTTGCACTAACATAGCAACCTTGTGAGCTTAGCCAAAGCCCTCCCACTCATCTGCATCATAGATTCATCATATTTGTGAGATTGGGAGAGAATCCAAGTGCATTGCTTGAGTGTTTGCATCTAGAGACACTTGGTGTTCGTGTTTCGCTGTGGGATTCGCTTGTTACTCTTGGTGGTTGCCGCCACCTAGATGGCTTGGAGCAGCGAGGATCGTCGTGTGGAGGGTGGTGATTGTCTCTGGCTCCGATCATGGTGATTGTGAGGGGTTCTTGACCTTTCCCCGGCGGAGTGCCAAAAGGTACACTAGTGGATTGCTCGTGGCTTGTGTGATCCTCATCTTGTGTTGGTTGTGCAGCACCCTATTGAGGGTTTGGCGTGTGATGCCAATTAGCGCGTGAACCTCC
The DNA here is from genome assembly GCA_904845875.1 of Miscanthus lutarioriparius. Taxonomy (NCBI): domain Eukaryota; kingdom Viridiplantae; phylum Streptophyta; class Magnoliopsida; order Poales; family Poaceae; genus Miscanthus; species Miscanthus lutarioriparius. The sequence goes on along the minus strand of CAJGYO010000003.1, from coordinate 78,151,589 downwards.
AAGTGAGTGAATCGCCACAATGAGGAGTAGCTTGCCGGCAAGCAAGTGAACCTCGGTAAAAAAAATCATTGTGTTCATCCTTTGATTCCAAGGTGATTGGCCTTCATTGTTATTCACTCTTGTGATTGATTGGTTCCTTCATCTACACGGTGATATAACTTTCTTGATCACTCTCTTTACATTACCGCAAACTAGTTGTCAAGCTCTTTAGTGTAGCTAGTTGTGAGAGCTTGGTTGGTTGGTTGGTGTGGCTCTTTAGTTAGCCTTTGAGAGCTCACTAACATAGGGTAGTGTCATAGCTATTGTGTGAATAGATACTATCTAAACTAGAATTGTGGTAGGTGGCTTGCATTTTGAGTAGGCTAGCGCAACTCTTGCTTCGCCTCATAATTGTCTAACCATTTTGTTAAGTGTTGTTGTAGAAATTTTTATTAGGCTATTCCCCCCCCTCTAGCCATTAGGACGTTTCAAGTGGTATCAGAGCCGAGGTCACCGTGATTTGAGGCTTAACAACCTTTGGTGTAAAAATGGCTCAAATCAACAACACCAAGAAGCCACCCCAATTTGATGGAACAAATTATCCTTATTGGAAGTCAAAGATGACCACACATATCAAGTCAATCAATAGAAGAGTGTGGAAGGTGGTAGAAACCAAAATTGAGATTGAGGATCCGGAGAATCCCACCGTGGCCGAAGAAGTGCTTCTCCAAAACAATGATATTGCCCTAAGTGCCATTCATGATGCAATTGATGAGATAACATTTGAGTAAATCAAGAATATTGAGATGGCTCATGAGGCTTGGAAGAAGTTGGAAGAATCTTTTGAAGGCACTCAAGCCGTGAAGGATGCAAAGGCATACATTCTCAAAGAAAAGTTTGCAAGCTTCAAGATGAAGGAGGATGAGAGTGTGCCAGAGATGTTCCATAGGCTTCAAGTGCTTATCAATGATCTCAAAGCACTTGGAGAAGAGGTGAAGGACAAGGACTTCTCCCACAAGTTCTTGAGATGTTTGCCCTCAAGATTTGGTACATTGGTCACTATCCTAGTGAGGAGTGGTTTGGACACCATGACACCAAACCAAGTGTTGGGAGACATAATGACCGATGATACATATAGAGATGATGATGAGAAGGAAGAAAAGAAGGAGAAGAAAGATAAGAAGAAGAAGAAGAGTGTGGCATTCAAGGCCACATCATCCAAGGGCAAGGCAAAGCAAGAAACATCGAGTGAAGATAGTTCATTTGATGAGATGGATGATGAGAAGATGGCTCTCTTTGTTAAGAAATTTGGCAAGTTCATGATGAAGAAAGGATATTGTGCTAGAAGAAACAAGTCTTTATCCAAGAACAAAGAAGAATCAAGAAGGTGCTTCAAATGTGGAAGCCAAGATCATCTTGTTGCTCAATATCCATACAATAGCGACAATGATGATGACAACAAGAAGAACAAGAAGAAGGACAAGAAGGAAAAGAAAGAGAAGAAGGCCAAGATGGCCTTCAAGAAGAAGAAGGGTGGTTCATATGTGGTCACTTGGGATAGTGATGCTTCCTCAAGTGATGATGATGATGATAGTGATGATCACAAGACCACCAAGAAGAAGGTTCTAGCAAGCATTGCTATCAATGAGAAGCCTTCTCTCTTCGACTCTTCATCATGCTTCATGGCTAAGGCCACTAAGGTAGAAACTTGTGACGATAAAAGTGATAAAGAACATGATGATGAAAATGAAAATGAAAATGAAAATGAAAATGAAAATGATGATGATGAACCTACTAAGGATGAATTAATTGACATGCTAGAAGATGCTAGAGAACACTTTGACATCAAGAGAAGGGAATGCAAAAGCTTGCGTAAGGAACTAAAAGCCCTTAAGCAAGCCTTTGATGAGCTCAATGCATCTCATGAGAGGCTAGAGGAAGCCAATAAGAAGCTTGGCAAAGCTCACAAAAAGCTTGAAAAGGCTCATTCATCTTTGCTTGATGAGCAAAATAAAAAGAAGCATGTTGATACTTGTGATGTAGGTTTAACTTGTGATATAATTGATGAATCATTATCTTTGCCTATCATTGTTCCTTCCACTAACCCTTCTTGTAGTACTTCCACTTCCACCTCATCTAGTGGTGATGGTCTCACTTGTGATTCCTCACTAGTGGTTGAGAATGAGAATCTCAAGAAGGAGGTTAACAAGCTTACTCACACTTTGGCAAAGTCCTATGGTGGTGAGGACCGCTTGCTTATGTGCTTGGGTAGCCAAAGAGCTTCTCTCTACAAAGAGGAATTGGGCTATACCCCCAAGAAAGGCAAGGCGGCCTTTTCTCCTCACAATACTAGTTTTGTGAAGAACAATGGTCAGTTTTGCATTAGTTGCAAGGAAGTGGGTCATAAAGAGCATGAATGCACCAACAAAAGCAAAAATGCTAATGTATCCTCCCTTAAGCTTGGTTCATGCTATATGCTTACTAAGGGTACAAATGGTGTGAAGGCTAAGTTCATTGGTAAACCATGGATGGGCTCAAAGAAGAAAGCCATTTGGGTACCAAAGAGCTTAGTGACTAACCTTCAAGGACCCAAGCAAGTTTGGGTACCTAAAAAGAATTGATCTTCTTTTGTAGGTCAATTACAAAGCCGGAGAAAGGCATTGGGTTCTTGATAGTGGGTTGCCGCCACCTAGATGGCTTGGAGTAGCGAGGATCGTCGAGCGGAGGGTGGTGATTGTCTCTGGCTCTGATCATGGTGATTGTGAGGGGTTCTTGACCTTTCCCCTACGGTGCGCCAAAAGGTACTCTAGTGGATTGCTCGTGGCTTGTGTGATCCTCATCTTGTGTTGGTTGTGCGGCACCCTATTGAGGGTTTGGCGTGTGATGCCAATTAGCACGTGAACCTCCAAGTGAGTGAATCGCCACAACGAGGAGTAGCTTGCCGGCAAGCAAGTGAACCTCGGTAAAAAATCATTGTGTTCATCCTTTGATTCCGAGGTGATTGGCCTTCATTGTTATTCACTCTTGTGATTGATTGGTTACTTCATCTACATGGTGGTATAACTTTCTTGATCACTCTCTTTACATTACCACAAACTAGTTGTCAAGCTCTTTAATGTAGCTAGTTGTGAGAGCTTGCTTGGTTAGTTGGTGTGGCTCTTTAGTTAGCCTTTGAGAGCTCATTAACATAGGGTAGTGTCATAGCTATTGTGTGAATAGATACTATCTAAACTAGAATTGTGGTAGGTGGCTTGCATTTTGAGTAGGCTAGCGCAACTCTTGCTTCGCCTCATAATTGTCTAACTATTTTGTTAAGTGTTGTTGTAGAAATTTTTATAAGGCTATTCACCTCCCTCTAGCCATTAGGACCTTTCAATCGCTCGACCCCTCGGGCGTGGGCTCCGTCTTGCCCGGCGGGGTCCGTACCACTCCCAACCGCAATGGGTCTGAGTATGTGGGCCTGGGTCAAGCCTTTGACACCAGAAGGGGTGCGGGCATGCCTTGACGTGACCCGTGACTACCACAGGCCATGCTCGGGGGTTCACATCGCCAACAGTGATAGGTGCATGAGCGTTGTGCTGCCTAATCCCCGTACGGCCGCTGATAAGCACGTCGGTTCACCATCCTGTCTGTTGGGACGGGATGGAATGCCATGACCAGCTGATGACGTCGAGGAGCCTTAGTGGTGAATAGGAGCCCGACGTGGAGCCATCCCAGTCACCATCTACAGCGTCGGTGGGACCCGAATGAAGGAGAAGAAGGACATGGCGGTCCTAGATGGCTTCTTCTCTCTTCTCTTTTTCTAATGTAACATGCATATTCCCCTTCTTCTATAAAAGGGGGAACACAATGCAACACAACACAAGGAGATAGGCACGAGCACACGGCTGAGCAGCTGGACAAACTCTCAGCACTTTTCAATCCATCCACCAAAGACCTGGGATCCGCTCCCTCTCTCACCCATCTATAACCCCTACTACAGATAGTGTTGGTAACACGAGCAGCAGCAGACTGGTCGTTGGGACGTTTTGCCCAAACTAGTATAATACTTGTGTCCTCCGAGCACACCGACAAATAGTATGGGCTATGCTAAAAAAAGAAAAGAAAAAAATATCCATGCCAAAAGGCATGAGAAAAAAAGAGCATGCCAAAGAGCATGAAGAAAAGAAAAGAAAAAGAAAGAAAGAAATAAAGATAGCTCATACTTTCAAATAAAAGGCATTCATCCAAAAAGAGAGAGATTCATGAACCAAAGGAGTACCAAAAATATTTAGAATTAGGACTTCACGAAAAATTCCACGCACTTGCACGTCTTGATCAAAGTGTACGACTTGCATCTCCTTGAGTTCCGGTCTTTGACTTAGCAAAATATGTGATGCAAGTATGCCCCAATTTTGTACCTACCCAAAACTCCACTCAAAAGCCTTTGGTGGTAGGATATGAAAAAGGAGGCAAAATACCAAATGCTTTTGGTGAGGTTTCATACACATTGAGCGATCGACAGAATCATTTGAGGAACTTATATTTATTTTGCAAAATTGATAAAACCTCCAGATAGATGGTTAATTAAGGAATGAATGATTGGTGATTCTGTTATAACCGTGCTATCTTGCAACCGCCCCACAGGGATCAAGAAAAAGGGTGGACAAAAATGCCAACTTATTTAAATTGCGGAAGAATACTTTGTTATAGGCATGGCACTTGTGAAATATATTCAACATAGTAGCAACTCCTAATCAACAACCAAGTACTTAGCTATTTGCTCGGGACGAGCAAAGGTTAAGCTTGGGGGATTTATTAGCGGTCACTAACGATCAAATCCAACCGCTAATTACTATCCAAAATAGAAGAAATTAAGCAAACTTATACACATATGCTTTTACTTTGACATAGTTCCACTTATATTGGAAGAAATATATTTTGCAGGACTCATATTCGAATACAAGTGGAAAACAAAGCAAAAGGCGCAAATTGAAAGCGTAAAGCAGAAATGCACAAACGAGAGAAATGGAGAAGCCCACCTTCATGCAACAACCTGGGTCGAGCACCACCATGGGAGGGTCCTAGGCCCAGCCACCAGCCCACCTAGCAAAGGCGGTAGCCAGGTGAGCCAGCCAGGGTGCGGCTGCACCCTAGGTACGCCCGCACCCCACGCGGCGCGACCTAGGCCCAGTCTCCTATGGCGGTTGCATGGTCGCCATGCTGAGGCGGTTTTGGCCAGTTTCTAGAAATACCAGTGCTGAAACCGACCACTTAGCACTCTAAGTAGAGGGGTAGTCTCACCTTTCAACACACACATCATTTGGAGCTACACACCTCACCTCTCTACTTGTACTCTTTTAGTTTTTAGTAGTAGTCTTGTGAGCCAGCAAGAGCTATCAAGGAGGGCTTGGCTCCTTGGAAGAAGAGAGGAATCTTGGTATGAATACTATAAAGAGTTCTTCCATAGTCATGCCCTTATATCTTCAATATAGTAGTGCATATGAACTAGAGTATAGTTGTCTTGTTATAATCATGATATATGAATTAGCATATAGTCTGTGTGTTATGATCCTAACATGTTCAACTTTATACTTAACCATTCATATGACTTGTATGAGTAGAAGTAGAGCTAGGTTGAGGTGGCGGTTCATCATTCCTTCGGGTTTGCCCATGTCCTATGCTCATAGATCCATAGGGTCGGAGTCCCGGGGGGATATGGGTAGTTTCTTTGTACACAGGCGAGGTGCTCGGGTGCATGGGGACCTTCGGATATGATGGTGCCCTGGTTGAGGGGTAGGCGACAGGTGGTGATAGCCATGGCTGTCCCTTGTAATCCCCCACGTTCGGGTACTATGTAGGAGCTTTAAAGTCTCTCTCGCTTGCTGGCAGACCAGTGCTCGGAGATCTCCCCGTCCATCTTATACTTAGTTCTAACTCTAATCATATAACTTGTATGATCATTAACTATTCTTTGCACAGCTATATTTGACCATGCCAGCTCCACGTAGGAACATTATTTTATTCTTTGTTTTCCTTTTATCCTTGAGGTTGGCTCAAATGTGTGTCAACTATCCTTGAAATACCATTTTTACCCCTATCATGAACTATTGGTTTACTATGCAAGTATGTAATCTAGTTCATATCCATGCTAGACTCTTTACACCTTGCCCTCCTTTGGGAAAATATAAATAAGGATACCCTGAATACTTTCAGGTGAAATGCTACAACAATAGATCCGTGCGCTTGCGGATATTTTCTGTAATCGTTAAGAACTATCGTAGTTGGTGTTTCTTGGTAGCGTCGCTAAGGTTAACTCAATCTTAGTGATGGTGTTAAGAAATATCAATTGGCATTTCTAGCGCCGTTGCCGAGGATAGACTTAAACCTCCACACTTGGTGATTGCGCTAAGAAATGCCAACATAGGCCTAACCATAAGGGCATGGTTGCATAGAGCAAAATCCAATGCCACGCTGCTACAAGAAATCTTCAATAATGTTGTGGATTGCTATGAAGTTGATAGGCTCTGAGGCATGAGCTGGAGTGTGGAGATGGCCAGGTCATTGTTGTGCTAAGGGACATGTCCAATGACAACACGGCGCATGACCAGACAGCCATTCACCACCTGACGTTGTGCACCTAGAGGTATGAAAGGCTCAGGATCCACCAAGCGGAACGCCATTGGTTGCTGCAAAGGAATTTGCGGTACTATAGCAACTGGGGTTTTCTCCTCCCAAAAGACATGAATAGTAGATGATGGACGGGAAAGACCAAGAACGGTGGAGGCAAACTCACTGAAACTAGAGAAAACATGTGGCGGAGCGCCCGAGTGATGAATAGCAGACAGCGGGGAGGCAGTGAGCACCACCTCATCGTCGATGTCATCAATGAATTTCGGCGCTGATATGCTCCAAGAGCGGCTCCATGGCACCGTAATGGGAGTAGGCGGAGTAATGCCCGTGTAGTGATTAAGGAAGGCACCAAAGGAAGCGAAGCATCGGGCTTGGGATGGGGACCCGCCAGTCATAGAAAGTGAAGATTCAGTGCCCGAGTGAAGTATGGAAGGGCGCGTCAATCGAGGCACGAAAGGGCAGTTGCTAGAATTGTGTCCAAGGCCTAAACTGGCTCAGCAACGGAAATGATTACGACAATGGGCCTTTACATGATCTTGGGCTAGGCAACGAGGGCACATAGGTGACGGCGGGGGAGACCTAGAATACCTTCCTAGAATAGCAGGCTTAACGCTATTGACTAATTTCAAATGATGGGCCAGCAATTTTGCTCCAAAATTAAGGCGATTGAAAACTAATTACCTACCAAATTGATGGCTCCTACCGTTTCTCTAGTTTGAAACAGGCATGACTAGAATCTTGTTAGCTCCGGTGAGCGGGTGGAGATCTAGCCAGCGTGGGGTTGGGGTGGGGGGTTCGCCTTGAGACCGTAGTCCATCTGGCCCTATCTTCTTCCTCCCAACGACGGATCTCAAAGAGATGATTTGGGCCACCGTTGTGCCAAAGGTTGAAGAAAACTTTAAATTGAGCACACTCCAACGAGCGAAGCTTGTAAATATGAAAACCCACTGCCGGCGACGAGACCGAGAACCAAAAGACACGATCACCTAAAGTGAGCAGGTGAAAGCTAGCCTCATCCCCACCAATGACCGATTGTAAAATAAGCGAAGTAGAGACCTCCGTGAGACAAAACCGGCAACGGCCAAAGGAGAGAACAAGGAAAAACTCTGGGGAAGATAGGGAGGGATCATGACAAACCAGGACGCCAAACTTGCGCTGGACTTTAGCTTCCACCACTTTCCCTGGCCTGAAGTTCAAGCCAGGAAGCGCCATGGAAGGAGATGCTCATCCATGGTGGGCGCCAAGGGGGCGGGTGGAGATCACCATGATCGCCGCTGAATCCACCTAACGAGCTATCGGCACGAAAATGCATCGACACATGGCAAGCCGAAAGGATCTGCTTGATGAAGCTGGAGATCCGCTTGGCTTCAACGCAAGGGTAACCAATCCTATGAATTCCTCCCGACACGTGCCAGTCAATTTGACCCTGCAATTGACAAGAAGAGAAAGTTTATCAGTAATTTAAGGTGGAACATGCCGGTCTTTGCCTAGACAGTTCCAAGTGTGCCGCTTCAAGAGTAGCCAGACGGGAAAATCGACTAAATAGCCGATACGCACAGAAATCGATTGTTACGGACAGCAAAGCTTATGGATCATGATTAGTTTTATGTTGATAAGTACAATGCCCATAGACATAAATGAGATCATCAGCTAGGTGGATATTACCAGTATGAATCATTGAGCCGATGAATCTAAATCAAGAAAAAGATATAGCATGCAAATAAATCGACTGTCTAATACCAATGGGTCGACAAACACTCTGAATCTAATCTGTTATCATCAACAGTGAGGTTCGACCGGATCGATGGTAGCTATGATGATAATAACAAACTAAAACTGAAGAATTCATAAAACCATCTATACTTCGACAGGCTTTTCCAAAAGACATGCTATACGTGAAGGCTCAGATGAATCGGCTGAAATAACCAATTCAGGTGAAAAGGGACTACAGCGTGTGAACAATCGACTATTTCACATGGACAAAACTATGGACTCATCAGACTTAACCTACTATCTCTAATAGTGGGATTCAACCAGATCGATGCAGCCGTGATAAAGACAACAGCTCAAACCCTTAAAGTACATAGACCTATTCACGCTTAACAGAATCATGGACACACACTGTAGGCGTTAAAGCATAGGTGATCGGCTATTTAGTCGATGTAGGCATAGCAAACAGTTAAGGTCATGCCTAATCGAGAATAAATCTACTAACTAGCGTCCTCTAAATCTACAGTGCCATCAGTGGGGATCGACCGGATCGCTACAGCCATAATAGCAAACTATAGATCAGGTTTAACTAACCAGCAAACCAATTCAAGATCATACACGCCTTAACCGCATACTATGCACGATCAAGATCGAAGTAGAATAGCCGATGAATCGTAACCCGTCACTCAGAGTAAGAAACATCGTGTTGTAATAAAGCGAACGACAGACTGAATGGATATAGGGCCGATCTTAATCGATCTTGACCGGGCGGATTGATGTTGCTGCAAACTAATAATAATGTAAACATCAGCAAGATCGGTAACTTAATAAATCTACCCGAATGACACCACCCTTAGATAGAGCCGATAACTTGACCTTAATCTAGTTCGAGCAGTGGAGGTTGACCAAATCGATGCAGCCGTACTTGAACTAGACAATAGTCGATAACTACCTTATACTAAAGTTCGCAGTGGAGGTCGACCGGATCGATGCAGCCGTACAAATCAAAATATAAACCATGACGGTACTTACAGACAAGCCGGAGGTCGGCCAGCACGATGCAGCCCTGTTCGCTAAAGAACTCATCGAGATCTACTCTACTCCTACTCCTAAGGGTTGGCCGAAGCCGAAAAAAGATAAATTGTATTTGATTGATTTGATCTCCTTTTACAATAGCCGAGGTCCAATATTTATACCCGGAGCCTAAATATGAATTCTACTCGAGTACGACTCATTACAATCTTTGGTATAAAAGAAAACATTCCTATCTTAAGATAACTTGGACCATAATCTTTCCCTTTTTGTAGAGTCCAATATGTATTTCCCGACGCCAACCGTAGCTCATTATCGTTATCTGCTGACGTTATTTAAAGAGAGCCGATTCCAGTGTTGCATCTAAATCAGCTGATATCGATCTTTGTGCAATCAAAGAGAGCCGATTCCAGTGTTGCATCTGAATCAGCTGATATCGATCTTTGTCCAATCAATTCCTTGATCGGCACAATTCTGGAAGCTTCGAGTTTTCACGTTCTTCTTTCCAAATTTTGATGTAAACACGAGCACGTTCACCAGGTCGTTCACAAGGTGGTAAAAGTGGTGATCGAGGAGCCTCCAACATCTAGTTAAACTCCGCCTTACCGTAAATTTATTCCATCCTCTGCGAGTGTAGATGACCGTGCGTCTGTATGTAACAAATACGTAGAAGCTGCTACTGTGCCCTGACATTTGCAAGTATTTTTTTAAAAGAATTGTATCGTTTTAGCAAAAAAAAATGTTTTCATATGTTTCTGTGAGAATGAACCAGGTGCTTATTAAGGATAAGATAAAGCGTGCAGTGAGTAGGTGACTGGTCCCTGTCTTGACTGACCTATGCTAAATAAAGTACAATTCTTGCATATACATGTCACTTATAACAAATTGCATTTAAAGCCGACTAATAAGTTAGCTGAAACTGTTTTGTTACGAGAGAAAATACTATAGATTCTAGCTAATAAGCTGACTGATAAGTTTAAGCGAATAGGCCCGACCAGCACGAAGGAGTCATGGAGAAAATAATACTTTCCATTATACTACTTGTCACTTGCAAATATCTCCCCACTTGCACATGCACAACACTCACTCCATTGAGAATTGAGATGGCAGGTGGCTCAGGTGGCGCGACGACCGAGCAGCTCATCTTCAGAGCTCAGAAGTCAACCAACCATCTCAAGGCACTGCTAGCCAAGCTGCTGCCCGTGGCGGCGGGAGGAGGCTATGGCGCCGGGGCAAAGTGCTCTGGCGGCGACGTGGACGCCCTCCTGTCGGACATCACCGATTCACTGTCTCAAGCGATTACGTCTCTGCGGATCCCCACAGTTGGGCAGCCAGCGGCTGCCAGCACCGCCGCCGGGAGGAGCCCAGCCGGTGCCGGCGGCAGGAGATCAGCAGCGACAAGGAGAACTTCTCAACGGGCCAGGTGCCTGTCCATCGCCTATCATCAGTTTTTGTGCTAATTGACTGTGGTGTTACACCAAGCTAGTAGAAGAGAACATTCTATTTCGTTGGTTCCATGTAGTTCCAGAACTATAGTTTGTGAATTCATCGTCAGTCACCTCTCTGGTATTCTTGAGTCTTGACCTCTTCATGATCCAGGATGGATGCTGCGTCCCGAATGATAGTGCTACAGAATGGAGTTCATGATTCGTACACATGGAGGAAGTACGGGCAGAAGGAAATTCTGGGCGCCAGATTTCCAAGGTATATCTCGGATTCTTGTCACGGGCATCTTACTATTACTAAACTACTGACTCTTTTTTTTAGTTTTATGTTAATCTCATCAGTCGCCGAGATAATTAAGAAAAGATATAACTTCTAGAATTTCTCATGGAAATTAAAACAGGGTATTTAGCCATTCAATGGAGTATCCCGTCATTAATGAATTCTGTACACTCTAATCATTAATATTAGTAGTAAATAGATTTAGCTGGTTACTTCTAATGACCGAGCTGTGTCATTATTGGAAAAATAAGATCTCATTAGTCACCAAAATTTCTATCTAAACTATCCACATATGAAACTCTGTTCGTCTGGCTGAAAAAAAGGCTGTTGCTGATGTTGATTGTTGTGAGAGGAAAACACTGTTATATGACTGAAAACTAGTGCTAATAAGTTCAAGCGAACAGGCTTACTAAAATAAGCACTAAGTTTACATTTAAATCAACAAAAATCTCTAGCATGCCAAAGCCAATAAATATGCTTAATATTAGGTAAGAGTACTTACTGTACAATTATGCCCTATGTTCTGCAATTAGCACATACTCCGTAGTACAAGCAATCAAAAATTGTCAAATATAAGAGATTCCAGGGACAGAAACTAGTTTTGTATTAAAATTCATATGATGGTTGCTGCAGGAGTTATTATAAATGTGGCCGCAGGCCCGGCTGCCCTGCGAAGAAGCACGTGCAGCAATGCGACGCCGACCCGTCCAAGCTGGAGATCACCTACTTTGAGGCACACACGTGCGATGATCGACCACCGTCGTCGTCCCATTCTGTTCCAGATCCGACGACCGGCTCGGACGCTCTGCTCGTACCAGCCACGGCCGTTCCATTGCCATCAGCTCACTGCTACGGCGGCCGACCGTCGTCGCCGTTGCACCAAGTGCCATACGCGACAACGATCGGCTCGTCCAACGTCCTGACGACCACCGGTCGTCTTCTGCCGGTTGCTGCCGTTCCAGGCGCTCTGCCTAGTGCAAGCTATGACCCAGTCCCGGATGTCACGGACTGCACGCCGTCGTTGGAGCAAGAGCAAGCCCATGATCTGCTTCACATACCTTCGCCGGCTTGTTCACAGTCAGAGCTGCTGCCCGTGGAGGTTGATTGCGACTTTGCTGTACCCGAGATTTAAATCATCGTTCTTGATGTTAAAGAGTGTGGTCGACATTCTTGTTTCACGGTAGCAGATACATACAACAACATCGATATTCTTGTTTTATGTACAGCTATTATTGCAATGAAATTAGAGCAGTGATTTCGGAACAATATATGAATTAGAATTCACGAGGGAGAGCACAGTATGTACGTAGTTAAGTTGCCTTTGCTTTCAGGATACCGGTAGTTGTTTCAGAACCGCAAACCTGGAAAAGGAAAACTCAGAGCAGAGGATCTAAGGCTCAGAGCTTTTTTTTTTTCTTTTGGCTAGTTTCATAGAGACACCATGGCCATATTATTCTGGTGGGAAAGCGAGAAAATTTCGCAAGTCCGTCCTACTCAGAGAACTGGTAGCAGAAAGAATTCGTTTTTTTTCCCTTAGAGGCATGTGCTCCCCCACCCCAAATATGACTCCGTTTGCTGGTCTGAACTTTGACTGAAACTGGCTGAAAAATACTATTTCGACTGAATTGTTGTGAGAGAAAAACACTGTTCCGGCTGAAAAAACAAGCCGAATAAGCCAAATTTAAGACAAGCGAACGGAGCTTATTTTCCATTTCTCCAAAAAAGTCCATGCTACAAAGTTTTCTTCTTTTAGAAAAGGGAATATATTAATATCCTAACTTCTGTATCGATTAATGCATATGGCTGTTCGTTATTACAAACACACGTAAAAAGGTCCGAGGAATCTCAAAAACAAAGTTTTGAGCCATAAAGCCAACAAAATTTTGAGAAGGAAAAAACTAGATAGCAATTCTTCTATTGCTAAGTCTCCAGCCGTGTCTTGCAAACACCGTCATCGCGGCTGTCTGAATGGTCCTATGACCCATCTTCACTGAATGGCGATCTTCCTCTTTCTGAAGAAGTGACCAAAACCTGGTCCAATATATCGCTTTGAAGATAACCTGCAAATAAGATGGTGCTATGGCCTTGTCAAACACGATATCATTACGGGTTAGCCAAAGCATCCCAGCAAATAGCACTTGCCCCTACAAGAATTTTAGATTTCATTTTTCTGTTTAACTCTTCCAACCAACTTGTAAACAAATTGTGTACACTATTTGGAGGATTTAGGTTAAACGAAACTTGAATAATTCTCCACATAAATTTAGCATAATGATAGTCAAAGAGTAAATGTTGTATAGACTCTTCGGAAGAACAGAAACAACACTTCGTATCTCCTTGCCACTGTCGCCTAGCTAAATTATCTTTTGTTAAGATTACACCCTTGTACAAATACCACATAAAGACTTTAATTTTGAGAGGTAGTTTTAGTTTCTAAATTAAATTGTTATATGGTAAAGCCTGAACGCCTAGAAATGCTCTGTACATAGAATTTACTGAGAACAACCCATTCTGATGCAACCTCCACACAAAACGATCTCTCTGGCTTGTTAGATGAACATTTGCAACCATGAGCACCACATTGTACCATGCTTGCAGATTAGGCCCCATCAGAGATCTCCTGAAAGCTATATTTAACGGTGTCACAGACAGTACAGTTTGTGTTGTATAATGCCGGGAATATCGTTTTTAAAGGGCGTGGCGTAATCCACGAATCCTCCCAAAAACGTACCTAGGTCCCGTCACCTAGATCAAACCTGCTCATCGAAAGATACTCATCTTTGACTTTTATGAGGCCAGCCCAAAACTGAGACTCCCCGGGCATGTATTGAACCTGTGTTAAACTTTTATCCCTTAAATATTTACTTTTAAGTAACTGTTGCCAAACACCATCTCCGTTTAGCAATTTAAATAGCCACTTGCTTAGGAGGCACTTATTATGAACATCTAAATTTAGGACTCCCAAGCCTCCTTGTTCTTTTGGTGTACACACTACCTCCCACTTTGTCAATCTATAATTTTTCTTGTGTTCATCGCTCTGCCAAAAAAACCGAGATCTAAAATAATCCAATTTCTTCAAAACCCCTCTAGGTATTTTAAAAAATAACATCATGAACATGGGAAGACTACTTAAAACCGAGTTGATTAGTACAAGCATTCCTCCTACTGACAACATTTTACTCCTCCCACCACTCAATCTCTTATGAAATCTTTCTTCCACATGTTTTCAGTCCTTATTCATGAGTTTTCTATGGTGCATAGGAATTCCTAGGTATCTAAACGGGAACAATCCCACATCACACCCAAAAATTTGTGTGTATTCATTTTGATTATCTTTGGCTGCTCCGTAACAAAATAACTCACTCTTATGGAAATTGATCGTGAGTCCTGATAATTGTTCAAAAGCACAAAGCAAGAGCTTCATGTTTTTGGCCATCTCTAGATCATTGTCCATTAAGATGATAGTGTCATCCGCATACTAAAGGACTGAGAGTCCTTCATCTACCAAGTGCGGAACCACTCCCTGAATTTGTTCGGCCTCTTTTGCTCGTGAAATAAGAATTGCCAGCATATTAACCACTATATTAAACAAAATTGAAGATAACGGATCCCCTGCCGCACTCCTTTTCTTGTTTGGAAATAATGGCCTAAATTATCATTTACCTTTACTGCAACACTCCCTCTAGTCATAATTCTTGAAGTCCATTCACACCAAACTGGTGAGAATCCTTTCATCCTGAGGACTTGTTGTATAAAAGGCCACTTTAGTTTATCATACGTTTTTTCAAAATCTAGTTTTAGGATCACTCCATCTTATTTTTTCCTATGCAACTCATGAATTGTTTCATGTAATATTACAACTCCTTCCATTATATATCGGCCCGGAATGAAGGTCGTTTGAGTCGGACCTATCACTTTATCTGCCCCTTTCAGAATTCTATTATTTAACACCTTTGTAAAAATCTTAAAGGACACATTTAAAAGACAAATTGGCCTATATTGTTGTATTCGGATCGCATCAGAAACTTTGGGTAACAGTGTAATTACCCCAAAGTTTAAACTATGAATATGCAGTCTCCCTACATGGAATTCATTAAAAAGGCTAATCAAATTCTGCTTGACAACATCCCAAAAGAATTGGTAAAATTCTACAGGAAAGCCGTCCGGGCCAGGTGCCTTATTATGTTCCATATCAAAGACTGTCGATCTAATCTCCTCCTCACTGAATGGAGCCACCAATATTTCAATCTCCTCCTCCGACACTTGAGGTATGTCATGCCTCAAAGTCTCGTCCATTGAGAAAGAATTTTGTATATGAGATCCAAACAGTCGTTTATAATAATCAGTTATATAATCTTTCAAGTTCGCATCTCCAACAATAATTCCTTCTTCTTGTTCTAGTTGTATGATTTTTGTTTTTCTATGTCTTCCATTTGCCACCAAGTGAAAATACTTAGTATTATCATCCCCTTGCAATAACTTTGTTGCTTTTGATCGTTGAAGCCAATAGATCTGTTCCTTTCTTAGCAACTTAGTTAATTGCCCTTTATGATGATGTCTAAGTTCCACCTCCTGTGGTGACAGCAAACTTGTTTTCGTCTTTCTATCAAAATTATCTATCTTAGCCAACAAATCTAATTTATGTTTCTTGTTTTGGGAAACTAAATTTCTAGTCTAACATCTAAGGAATCGTCGCAACCTTCTAATCTTATTTTGCCACTGGTCCATAGGTGATGTACTCCTATTCTCCGACTCCCAAATCTCTTTTACCAGATAAAAAAACCATCCCTTGTCAACCACCCTAACTCAAATTTAAAATTCCTAACGTTCCCTCTGTGAGATGGTTCTCCTCCATCTAGTAAAAGTGGTGTGTGATCGAAGATTTCTCTGGTGAGCGCCTGGACAGTAGCTAAAGGAAAATTTTGTTCCCACTCAGTTGTCACCAAAATATGGTCTAACTTTTCATAAGTGGGCACTTCAGCATAATTAGACCAAGTAAATTTTCTACCTGCCATCTCTAATTCCCTTAGATTCAAAGTTTCAATAATGGCGTTGAAGATGAGCGGCCATTTATTGTTGTATCTTGAATTATTTTTTAACGATGGGTTCCTAATTATATTAAAATCCCCTCCTACTATGAAAGGTAGATTCCCGCTGCTAGTACATGCTCGTACTAACTCTGACAAAAAAAATCTATTTGTGCTCTTCCAGTGCTGCACCGTATACAGACAAAAGAGCCCATCGAAAACCATCTATCTTATTTCTTAAAACAAATTTAATATAGTACTCTCCATCGATAATATTTTTCTAATTCAAAGTACTCTTGATTTATACCCATTAGCATCCCTCTGGACATGCCTCAAGGGCACTGCCAATGTCATACAAAATCAGCCCCAGCACAGAAATTTTCCAGATCCTGAGTTGAGAAACTATTTGTCGGTGCAGAAAGTGACCAACACGTAAATATTTGTAGTTTTGCTATACGTTGTGATCGGAGGTGGCCTAGCACTCAATGACACAGGATTTATACTGGTTCAGTCAATGTGCCCTACGTCCAGTTTGAGTTGGTCGGTGACTTTATTCCTGAGCCCAGGTGCTCGAAGTTTGTTGTGGGGTTACAAACGGAAGGGAGAAAGATGGGGGGTACAAGAGGTCCGGTCGAACTCTGGTCTGAAGGGCCGAGAGTGACAGGAGCTCCGCTATGTGCTAAGTGTTCGAGTGTGTGCTTGAGGTTTGAACCTAGTGGTTCTATTGTGGTGTGTGAGTGAACTGATCGATCACCCCCTTGTTGGGAGAGAGCGCATCCCCTTTTATAGATGAAGGAGACGGCCTTACAAGTGAGAGAGAAAGAGTACGTATGCTACTAAGTCTTGTTGCCCACGCCGTCGGGTACAAGATGATGGTAGGCAGCCATAACACTGTTGTTGTCAGATGCATGTGAGAGGTTGCGTCGTCTTCTTCCGGTATTGCAGATGTCGATGCCTGCCATACTGTTGATGCCCAGAGGCACGTGGGGGAGCCTTACTGCGTTTGTCTGGTATGGGAGTTGATGGCGCCCATAATACTATAGGGCAAATGTCGGCGCCGACAACACTGCTTGGGTTTTGACATGCCAGGAAGGTTGTAGGATACCCTTGTGACATGCCCTATTGGTACTGTCCTGTAGGTGTACAGGGTACAGTCCTTGGTATTACGGTTGACTTGAGTACCCTGCCTTACTTTCTCCATCCGTTTCCTGGTCCTCACTGAGCGGGCGTCCCTAGTCGGTTGGTCCCAGTCAGCTCTGATTGCGCTAGTCGGAGAAGAGCTGTAAGCAGGGGTTTGGCACATCCCCAGTTGGAGAGACGTGGGTCGGAGTCGGAAGTGGTGTTTAGCCAGGCCTCCCGGTCAGAAAGGCTGTCCAGAGGTGGGCCGGAGTCAGAAGGGAGCGTTGTGCCTTCTTAGTGAGGCCTTCCGGTCGGAGAGGCAGGTCGGAGTCGGAAGCGGGCACCGTTCCTCCTCGGCCAGGCCTTCCGGTCGGAGATTGGATTGCCCTTCTGGCCTGTCGTTTAGGTATTTGGCCCGGCCCATGAGTTGTGCAACGTTCACAACGTTGTCTACTGGGTCGAGCCTTTGTTGGGAAGCCAGTCCATGAGGGACCCTGGGTTTATGAACCCGACAGGAGCCCCCGAGCCCCCGGGTGATTCGGGTAGAATCGTCTTGGGGATTTTTGTCTTGACGGTGGGTGCACGCGAGCGCACCCGCGGGTGTAGCCCCTGAGCCCCTGGGCGATTCGGGTAGAATCATCTGGGGGGGTTTTCGTGTTGCCAGCGGGGGAAGTTTCGTTTCGTTAGTGGGTGCACGCGAGCGCAACCGTGGGTGTAGCCCCTGAGCCCTTGGGTGATTCAGGTGGAATCGCCTGGGGGTTTTGTTAGCGGGCGTGAGTGTGTGCACTGTAGTGGGCGTAGTCTCTTCTGACCCATCATTTCCAGGAGCATGGTCCCTGGTGTTTGGTCACGGGCGAGGGATCAGGCGAGACGGAGTCGCGGATCCAGGCATCGGGCGCGACGAGGGATCAGGCGAGTCGGAGTTGCGGATCCAGGTGTCGGGCGCCATAAGGGATCGGTGAGATGGAGCTCTCGGATCCTGGCGTCGGGCGCAGCCGAGGCAGTTTAGGGATCGGGCGAGACGGAGCTCGTAGATCTAGGCATCGGGCGTAGATGAGGTAGTTTAGGGATCGGGCGAGATGGAGCTCGTGGATCCTGGTGTGTTGGGCGCAGCCAAGGTAGTTTAGGGATCGGGCAAGACGGAGCTTGCGGATCCTAGCGTCGGGCGTAGCCGAGGCAGTTTAGGGATCGGGTGAGACGGAGCTCGCGGATCCTAGCGTCGGGTGTAGCCGAGGCAGTTTATGGATCGGGCGAGATGGAGTCGCAGATCCTGGCATCGGTTGTAGCCGAGGCAGTTTAGGGATCGAGTGACACAGAGTCACAGATCCTGGCGTCGGGTGCAGCCGGGGCATTTTAAGGGATTGGGCGAGACAGAGTCGTGAATCCTGGCATCGGGCGCAGCCGAGGCAGTTTAGGGATTGGGCGAGATGGAGTCACGGATCATGGCGTCGGGAGCAACCGAGGCAGTTTAGGGATCGAGCGAGACGGAGCTCTCGGATCCTGGCGACGGGCGTAGCCGAGGTAGTTTAGGGATCGGGCGAGACGGAGCTCGTGGATCCTGGCGTTGGGCGCAGCCGAGGCAATTTAGGGATCGGGCGAGATGGAGCTCGTGGATCCTGGCATCGGGCGTAGCCAAGGCAGTTTAGGGATCGGGCGAGACAGAGCTCGTGGATCTGGCGTCGGGCGTAGCCGAGGCAGTTTAGGGATCGAGCAAGACAGAGCTCGCGGATCCTAGCGTCGGGCGTAGCCGAGGCAGTTTATGGATCGGGCGAGACGGAGTCGCAGATCCTGGCATCGGGTGTAGCCGAGGCAATTTAGGGATCGGGGGAGATAGAGTCGTAGATCCTGGCGTTGGGTGCAGCCGAGGCATTTTAAGGTTTCAGGCGAGACAGAGTCGTGAATCCTAGCATCGGGCGCAGCTAAGGCAATTCAGGGATCGGGCGAGACAGAGTCACGGATTGTGGTGTCGGGCGCAACCGAGGTAGTTTAGGGATTGGGCGGGACAGAGCTCTCGAATCCTGGTGACGGGCAAAGCCGAGGCAGTTTAGGGTTCAGGCGAGACGGAGCTTGTGGATCCTAGCATTGGGCGCAGCCGAGGCAGTTTAGGGATCGGGCGAGATGTAGCTCGTGGATCCTGGCATCGGGCGTAGCCAAGGCAGTTTAGGGATCGGGCGAGACGAAGCTCGTGGATCCTAGCATTGGGCGCAGCCGAGGCAGTTTAGGAATTGGGCGAGATGGTGCTCTCGGATTCTAGCATTAGGCATAGCCAAGGTAGTTTAGGGATCAGGCAAGATGGAGCTCACGGATCCTGGCATCGGGCGCAGCCGAGGCAGTTTAGGGATCGGGCGAGACGGAGCTCGCGGATCCTGGCGTCGGGCGCAGCCGAGGTAGTTTAAGGATTGGGCGAGATGGAGCTTGTGGATCCTGGCGTCGGGCGCAGCCAAGGCTCTTTAGGGATTGGGCAAGACGAAGTCACGGATCCTAGCATCGGGCGCAGCCGAGGCAGTTCAGGGATTGGGCGAGACAGAGTCACGGATCCTGGCGTCGGGCGCAGCTAAGGCAGTTTAGGGATCTTGAGCCCTCGAGCCCCATTGGGTTTGGTAGGGGTCGGTTGAGTTTTGTGCGTTACCCCGTCCACGGTTTCTCACAACTGGAGGGGCTGAGCTAACGTCGCTTGCCTCGATGGTTCGAGTGATGCGCTCGGTGAGCTCGCTAATGGGCATGTTTGAGTGAAATCCGGGCCCGTCATTCGTGACGGGGTCGGCATAGCCCTCATGTGACATTCCACTACTCCTTAACCTACAACCCGGTAGATGCCTAGGTCATTTCAGAGACTGACCTGGATGGCCTGCTGGCCTCCCCTCGATGGAGATTCTATGGGTTTGGCTGAGGTTAGGATCGAACGAGAAGGTTGAGATGACCATGTCCACTTCAGGGTAGACTGGGCAAGGGCCGCTGGGGGCTCATCTATGTTTTCTCCCCTAGCTCTGTTTGATGCGAGGCAGCCTCGATCCCTTTGTGGGCCAACCTGCAAACCCTGGTCGGTCGTTGCTCATGTTGACTGAAGCAACTGCTGCTTCGTGACGCAACACAGAGCGTTGTGATGCATTTAACTGCATATGCGATGCCTCGGATGTATGGAATGAATGAATGCATGTATAGATGAATGAATGATTATATAAAGAAATAGTGGCGGTTGGTAATGTTACCTTGATGACTCGAGTGATGGGGTTTGAGTCCATTCAAAAATGTCCGACCGGGATCCACGCTCGTCATTCGTGATGGAGTCAGCATGGCCAACATGGGGCGTCCCTCTGCTCCTTACCTATCTCTTGGCGTTTGCCTGAGCCGTCCGATCGACTCAGGAAGCCTAATGGTCTCTCTTGGGTGGAGATCCCGTAGTTGGGCCTTTC
Organism: Miscanthus lutarioriparius; assembly: GCA_904845875.1. Classification (NCBI taxonomy): domain Eukaryota; kingdom Viridiplantae; phylum Streptophyta; class Magnoliopsida; order Poales; family Poaceae; genus Miscanthus; species Miscanthus lutarioriparius. Next base: position 78,130,972 of record CAJGYO010000003.1, on the reverse strand, counting down.
CAAGTCCCGCCTGGGAAGGCGGAGGGCCACCTACGCGTGGTGGCGCTTTGTTTCTTACGCCCGATGTGCGGTAGCGGTGTGCCATACCCAGGCCACATCCTGTCTGATTAGGCAGGGTGCGTCCCATCGGTCAGGGCATGTCCTGTCGTTTCCCATCTGTATTGAATGGGGGGAGGGAGAGGGTTTCTCGCCCCAATCCTTTCGCCTTTCCTCAACTACTCTGCTTCTTCTTTAAATAGGGGAAGGGAGAGGGAAAGGAGAACTCACAGACCCGTTCATGATTTTGGAGTGCGATGTCGAGTTGGAGGTCATCCAGCATAGACGAGGTGGTGCTGTCCGCCTCCGCCGAGAAGGGGCTGCTTCCACCGAAGGAGGTGGCGCACTGGAGGGTACTGCACATCGCCGGCTTCGTCACCGTCTGCGAGGCTTTTGTCGAGATGGAGCCGCATGTGGACTCCTTCAGGCGAATCTTCTCTGAGCGAGTCTTGTTGGAGGGGAAGACGCTCAGGACTGTGCTGGTGGGGGGTTTTGCCCTTGCAACTGCTCAGGTTGGTCAGTTTATAAAGTTTGATGAGACATCCTCCAGCCATGGTGGCCATACTTCAGCGGGCAGCGTCCCTGTATAGGAGCTGCCTCGACTCCATGAGAAGGTCTAGAGCTCCATGCTCTTCTGATGAGCATCTATAGATACGACGCCCTTGAGGTACCCATTGCGCTCGTCGAAGTCAAGGGAGCGGAACCGGGCGGGGCCCTTGCGGTGGTGGTTATGTCCGGTGGCATGTGTCGTGGCCTCACCTTTGGCATCAGCCGATACCGCCGAGCAGCCATAGTAGCATTTGGAGTAGATGTAGTCAGCAAATGTAATCGTTAAGTTCGTGGGGGAGCCCCTGTGTGAATAGTTTTTGTATCAATGAATACATCAGTTCTACTTTGTGATAGAATCACTATCCGTTCCTTGTTTTCATCCTAGCATAGCTTTGTTTTTATCCTTTCTTTTTCGCACCTGCCCGTTCGTTCCATAGGCTACAACTTTTTTAGAACCTAGGCATGGCCCGTGAGGCTCGGCTGCTCATAACCGTAGGTCGTGGCGGGGTGCGCTCGGTCGGGAGCAATAACAAAGTCATGTAGGGTAATAAAAAAGGAATGGAATGCCCTTTTGCTCGGGCAACGCCCCTTTGTTTGGGTGGAAAGTTTTTACCATGTGATAGTAAAAAAGAGAGGTAGTATTTAGTATTGTACCCTCATGGAGCCCCCAAGTGACCCAGGCTGAAAGTGTTTAAGCTGGGGTGCTCTACAGGAGCAAGTGTTGAATAAAAGCGGTAAAACCAAATTTAGGGGAAAAACAACGTAGCTGTTCAATGTTCCATGTGTTGGTGAGAACGTCGCCGTTGTCGTCCTTCAGTCAGTAGGCGCCCGGTCGAATCACTTCGGTCACTGTATAGGGACCTTCCCATTGTAACACCCTAGGTGTTTGGCTTCCACTAATTGCATTTCATTTCATAAACATGTGCATCATCTATCTCAGCATGTCATTGTTACTGAAACATGCATATGCAACATTTTAAATTGTATGTGTTTCATGCTTGATTGCTTAGAGTGGTAGTAGTGCAACATGTGAATGTAACATGAAATTCTCATACTTTGAAACATGGCAATATGGTAGTAATGTGGCAATTATAAAATGACAACAAAGTCATGAAACATGTGAAACATTGCATTGCAACATATGAGTGAATTGCTTGTTTTAGTTGCTTTATCACATTTGATCATTAGAAGTTGGTATAACAATTTTGTAAAGTGGTTGATTATGGTCTATTACACCTTAACTACACTTAGGTTACTTGTTGGGACATTGTTCATGTAGATCAAATTGACCAAAATGCCCTCAAGTGGAGGTTTGACTTGAATTGACCCTTGGAGTGTCACTGTTTGATTGGTTCAAAAGACCAGCTTAGAGGCTTTGCATGGCTGTGCACTCTTTACCAAAATTGTAGCCAATTTATCAAGGAACAAAAGTCTCAATATGACCATCTCATGAAAATGGCTAGAACATGTTCAAACAAGGCCCACAAGTCGATTTTTCCCTGCTGAGTCTTACTGAAAAATATTTCTAAGTCATAACTGCTTTTTCAGTTGGATCAAGTCAACTTTGGCTTCATGTAACTTCGGATCCACGACGATTTAAGTGTTGGTCTTTGAAAAGAAGTTGTAGATGGATGGTAGGCCTACATTTTTCATGTATACTGTTTTTGCAATAGATCGATGGATTAGCCGTGTTGACGCGTCGAATACGTGCTGTCTGGCTTGTCATTAACACTGAATCACGATTTTTCAAAAAACGTTTAGTGAACGTCATGGCTGACCGGTTTAGAAAGCAAGCGCCGCGTGTTGCCACCCGTCACCGGCCTTCTGCTCGCGTAGGCCACGCGCCGTGCGCATGCTGGCGCTGCTGGCCGCGATATGAGAACCCCGCGCACCTGCCGACTGACTCGCCTGCTCCATTTGCTTTTCCTCTGCTCGCCTGTAGCTCTGCAACAATAGAGCAGCAGCTCCGCCATTGCCGACCGCGTGTCGCCATCGTCGTACGCGCTCACCACCGCAAAAATGCATCGGCCAGCTCGTTCGTAGCCTCGCCGTGGTCTTCTCTACTTTCTCCACCTCACCGTCGGTCCAATCGAGTCTTGGTAAGGACGTATGCGTCGTTTTCTTCCACCGCCGCCATGGCTGTTCTCGCCAGAGATGGCGCTCCACACGGCCAGCTGTCCTCGCACCCTTGCCATCCCTCCTCTATCTCGTGCTAGGTCATAGGAGCACTGCTGTAGCTCGTAGGGTCTCACGTTCGAGACGTAGCGCCGTCATCTCGCCAGAGCCGGCCATGCCGTGGCCGTGCGCCACCGTGCTCGTCGCCAACCTCGGTAGCCGCGCCAATAGCTTCAATTGAGGGTACCAATAGATGCACACGAGTGAGTTGACCGCCGTAGCACCGCTGACTTCGCCGGAGGAGTCACCGGCGATGAGCTTCGCCGCTGTGTCCTTCTCCTCCCCTGCCTGTCTCTCTGGCACGTGGGTCCCGCGTGCCAGCCGCTGAGGCTCAGGCAGGAGCCAGCTTGGGCTGCGCCGCGTTTTGGGCCGCGCCAGCGCGTGTTCGCGGGCCACCGGATCTGTTCGGGCCGGCCCAGCAGTAGAGTAGGATTTCTTGTTTTGTTTTGTTTTATTTATTTCACAGATTTGTGTACATATTCAAAAATATGTAGCTCTTAGATGGTAGATTCAAATGATGTGGTTCCAATTTTTCTGAGTTCATGATAATGTCTAGTATTTAATAAAAATATTATATGAGCACATGTTTTAGAAATTTTGGATGAATTAAATAGGACTTTGAGATGTGTTTTTAGATGCATGCAAACTTGTTTGAATTTTATCTTGAGTTTCTATGGTCCAAAAATTATGAAATTTTGTGGGTAATCTATTTTTGCTTAGTATAAGCTCTGGTTAAAATTTCAGAGCTAGTGCATGTGTAGTTTTTGAGTTATAGAATTTCCTTTTATCAATGGATGGATCTTGTGTGAATTTTCATAATTTTTCTATAGATCCAGTTAGGGTAAAAATTGGTGAGTACTGTTCTTATGCTAGAATGATGCTAGGAAAAATGTGAAATCTGTTGTTTGACACTTTTCATTAGGGTTTCCTAATTATGCTAGAAATAGACATGCCACCTGTTATTTTGGATACAACAAGTTCTGCTTGCCCAATAGCTTTGAAAATTTTATCGTAGTCTATGTGAAGCATGAGATAGCTACTGTAATTTTTGTAGATTTTTTTGAACAGCTTTACTATATATTTCTTTAATCACCTAATTAACTAAATAAATTAGAAAAGGATATTAAATAATTTATTTAGAAGTTGGCACTATACTTTCTGGTGTTCTTGTGATATGTGTGATAAAGTTGTAAAGTTGGTTTTGTCTGTTTATGTGTTTACCACATAAGTTAATAATTATTTCTTTTTGCATTATGTCCTTCTAGACAGATCTGGGGACTTTATAAAGTTTCCCATGATAATTTGGTTTTCTGTGAATGTGATGAATACCAAAGTTGTGGATAATTTATGTATCTAGCTCCTGTCAAAATTTGAGGGCATTTGGCTCAGTAGTTTAGAAACTACAACTGTTTAAAGTCAGGATTCTAGTTTTTGCTTACTCTCTATCTTGTGAGGACAGAGTTCTGTTGATCAATTGGTTGAATCATGCTTTGATGTTTACAAATTATTTGTAGATAATTTCATAAGCTTTCCAGAATGTCCTCTTGCAAGTCATTTGGATTTGTAGAACTCTTGTTGTGATTGAATTAAGGAACTACCCGTTTGCATATGAAGCTTTAACTGTTGTTTTAAGTATGCCTTTACTATTTCTAAGTTTGTGGTAATGTTCCTAGGTGTTAGGCCTTTAACTGAAGATGAGCATCTTTATCTTAGGTTATGCAAGTTAGATAAGTTGATCTTGTTCTTCAAGTTAAGTTAGATACCTATTTTAAAGTGATTTGAATAGAGCTATTCTTAATCGGTAAACGAGTGTCCAGTAATGTTTTCGTAAACACTTACTGTGATTCATTCATCATGAGCATCATGTCATTCCTTATGCATCCATGATATTTATCTTGTGCATCGGCATGCAATAGGTGTACCGGAAGGAGTGACCCTGCTGGAATTCGAGGAACCGAGCGAGCAGCAGCAGCCGACACCGGAGGTTCAGGAGGTGCAGCCTTCAGAAGAAGTGCCAGACGAGGTCGCCGTTGAGTGCCCGGATCACCGTCCATGCAACTTTGTGAAAGGCAAGCCCCGGAGCATATTAAGCCTCCTAATTTTTGAAATGCAGTTATAGTATTATTGTTACATATATATATTGTTGCATTAAGTTTAGGTGTTGGATGCAAACACTTGCTGCATTGGTTATCCAATCCTTGTCTAGATATTGATACCCTGAATCCTATGTAGATCAGGCTCGTGTAGTGCTTAGCCCTGCTTAAACACGGTAGAAGTCAGGTGATTTCCTGTCACCTGCGAGATATAGGAAGATACATATGGCACGGTTGGCTATATTTGCTATCGTGGAAAAGAACCAGTCTTAATTTGAAATGAAGACCGGACGGAGGCTTGCCGGTTTGCAGTGACTCCGTCTGTGTCGATTAAGGACTGAATCTTGGAGCCTTTCCTGTTCATGTTGAACGCATGCCTCTCTCTTAGTTGGCCGTGTCCGATGACCGACCACGAAGCCGAGTAGCTCACCTCAGGCCGGGAGTCGATAAGTATAAAGTGCGCCTCGGAAGGGAGCCATAGGCGTGAGTCCAAGGGCAGGTGATTTAAAAGTCCTGGTCGTCCTGGCAGATGGGTAATCCCTGAGAGTGCTGGCGCTGATCGAACCCGCGAATTTGGTTCCTGAGTTGTTCCAAAGGTGACCCACGGCTACCCCTGCAAAGTATGCTTGGGTGAGAGTTAGGAATACCCCCTCAGCTAAGTTGTAATTCGATTCGAGTCGCCGTCTCTCCTAGTTAGTGAGAACTTGACGGGCTTATCTCCAATGTAGATACACTTAATAACATAAAGGTTCAGAAATAATGATATGATGATGACAGCCTTATTATACCTGCTATGGTTAATATTGTTTGCTCCTAATAAGTGAGTGCTCTAGTATAGGTGCTAATCTAGTGGACAGGTAAATGATGATAAGCTTGATGCTAAGTTTAAATTGGTCACTATATTCATAAGCTCTTTTATGCAACTGTGTCAAGCTAGCCCACCTCATAAGCCTTGCATGATCCTTGGTGTCTTTTATTTCTAGTTTTGTCGGGTAAGTCTAGCTGAGTACCTTCTCGTACTCAGGGTTTATCTCCCACCTGTTGCAGATGACCAGTTCTACTTTGGTTGCTGCAAGTACTGCCTTCTCCCAGCTGGGGATGAAGACTAGACCGTTGGGCGCGGTCTCTACTAGTTCTCGTACCTGATAATGCTTTTGTGGGACATGACTCAAACTTGGCAATGTATTTGAAACTATGAAGTTATGTACTAAACTATGTTGCTTCCGCAAATTTGAACCTAGTTTGTAATATTTTATTCGCACTCTGATGGATGTAATCCGAATGCCACTTATGAAATGTTGTAACAGATGATGTGTTGTGTTGAATCACTACGGTCTTGGTTTGTATGTCGAGAGTTGGTTGAAATCCTTCGTGATTTCTGGACTACCGGGATTATGGGAGCTTAAGTACAGGAATTTGATCACTTCGGTGATTGTTTTTGTACTTACGTTTTTATGATTTGGTCGGTTCTATTACAGCTGGCATCAGAGCAAGATTCGACACTAAACATGTCATTTGTGTATTTAAAACAAAAGTATTTGCGAAAATCCTAAATTAAATACTAAGTATTGCCAGTGGTCATATCCCTTATGCCCAAATAAGGACTCTTAGGTGGCTTATTAAGTACTAACTTGGGGGTTCCTGCTTGTTTCTATTTCGTCGTCCATACGGCGTGCTATTGTATGGATGCCATCCGCTTGGGTGGTAATGTATGGATCAAAATACCTCTACGCTCTGGTAAGTGGGAGTTGTGAGAGCATGACCATCCAACTGTCGGTCTAGGGGAGAGTAGTTGTGGTTGCTCGCATACTTACATGTTCAATCATGTATCTATGAGAGTACTTAAATGTGGGTATCTCTGACGGGTAGCTGTGATACTAGAGTATATGCATCTGGGGATGTATGTATGAAAGTATTTAGTTTACATGCCTTTTTGGGAAATTATTGGGCTGAAATGAAATTTTCTGTAGGTACACTAACAACGTATCGTTGTAGATCGACTAGATACCGTGTATGAGAGAGCGTATGTATGCCACCGTATATTCGCTAGCCTTTAAATTTTTCTAGGTTTGTGAGGACGTACGGATCGTGCATGCATCATGTTCAAGCATACATGGCATTTCTTGCATTTACTCCCTCCTTTAAAATTGATGGTCTCGACTAATTAAATTTCGTATCCCTTAAATGATTCTCCCCTTACGTTGCAACTTTTTGCTACAGATGGCGTGCACGAAACTCACTGCTCGCAAGTCCGCTAGAGGCAGGGCGCCTCGTCACCGTTTAGCTCCTCGTGAGCCCCGTCCGGAGCCTACCGAGGTGGAAAGGCTGAGGACAGAGCTGGCCCGGGTGACTGCTGAGAGGAATGCGGCTCAGTAGCGTTTGGAGCAAGTAACACAGGAACGGGACCAAGAGACTCTGGAGGTTCAGAGGTTGACAGTTGCTCACCGCAACTGTGAACGTATGTTGATTCACGTGATGAACCAACGGAATGAAGCCTGGCACGAGGAGAATGTGTTGAGAGCGCGACAGGTGGAGCTAGAGCAGCAAGTGGCAGTTGCTGAAGAGTACAATGACCATCTCCATGAGGAGGTTCACCTGTTACACAATCAACTTCACCCTCTCCTGCCACCTGATGATGAGGATGAGATGGGCTCTGGTGTCATCATGGCTAAAGGTGATGATGGCATTGAGGTCAATGGACCTGAGGACGTTCCACTTGATGAGGAGGAAGATGAGGAGTTAGAGCCTGCTAGTGATGAAGATGGAGGAGAGATCTTCAACACTGACTCTGAGGATGATGCATAGTTTAGCTTACTACTTAGCTAATGCGCTAGAGCTAATCTTTTGTTGATCCTCATGCATGAACGAGTAGCTTTGTAATAAGTTAATCGTTGGGATGTAATATCGAACCATAAGTTATCTTTGGATGTAAGTTTGGAACCACTATGGCTTGGATGTAACCTATCGAACGTGTTATGCTCCACATATGTGAGCCTTTGTTAAATTTCATCTTTGCGGTCTATGGATCTCGTTGTTGGTTAAGTTCATCGCATTTATGTGTCAATTGATGCGCTTGATGAGTTGTGTGATTGTGATGAATGATTGTGCCTCTGTTGATTATATAAATGCATTCCCTCCAATGGACTCAGTTTGGCATAATTATACGATTCATCTACAAAAATTTCCACATCGTCAGTGCTCATTGGCTATACATTTTGCAGATGGCTTATAACCTTCATCGTGGTCGTAGCATGGGAGATGAGGAACAACCACCTCCTCCACCGCCCACACCAGCTGAGCTAATGCAGACAGTTGTCGAAAGTCAGCGCATGCTAGCTGAGGCTATGCGCCAAATGGCTAACCGCGAGGATTCGACATGTCCGCCAGGGACCCAAACCAAACCAGTACAGCAGCTTTAAGGACTTCATGGACACAAAGCCTCCTATCTTTAGAGAGGCAGAAGAACCATTACAAGCTGATGAATGGTTGAGCACGATAGAGCAAAGGTTTGGATTGCTCCGTTTGACTGAAGGTATGAAGGCCACATATGCAGGACACCAGCTCCAAGGCCCTACAGGCATCTGGTGGACCCATCACAGTACCACCTTCCCTGCAAACGTCGAGATAGTTTAGGGCCAGTTTCAGGCAGCTTTTAGGGGACATTTTATCCCTCCTGATCTCATGGCCATTATGCATACCGAGTTTATGAAGCTAACCCAAGGCAACAAGAGTCTTAATGAATACCTCCAGGCATTCAACAACCTAGCGAGGTATGCTCCTGAGTTCGTTGATACTGATACCAAAAAGATAGCTAGTTTCAAGAGGGGACTTTCCCCTAAACTGATGAAGTCTATGGGCAACTGCAAGTGTGTCACCTTCAATGAGTTTATCAGTGACACCCTGACTCAAGAGAATAATGATAAGGTATATGCGGCTTCCAAGAACCGTAAAAGAAACTTTGAGGCAGGTGCTTCTCAGTCTAAGGCACCAATGGTATCCAAGACCCAGTACCGTCCACCCAATGCTAATGTCCGGTACCGCCCACCTCAGAAGAAGAATCAAGCTAAAACTGGTTTTTGCAAGGGGTACACAATTTCCTTGCCAAAGAATACCTCTAGGCAGGGCAGCTCCAATGTCCCACCAGCTAACAGACCATGTTGGAACTGTAACCAGCCTAGTCATTGGGCAAATAAGTGTCCCTATCCTTCCAAGCAAAATGCTCAGGGAAACATCCGTCAGGGGCGTGTTCACTACACTACTGTGGAGGAAATTCCTGCTGGTGAAGTGGTCACCGCTGGTAAGTTTCTTGTTAATGATCACCTGCAGTTGTGCTCTTTGTTTCGGGTGCTTCACATTCCTTTGTGAGTTCTACTTTTGCATCTAAGCATATGATGAATGTGATTACAATTGTCAAGGGTGGTTATTGTATTAGTGCTGCTAGGAATAATATCATGACTAATCAAGTAGTTAAAGAGGTAAAGATTGAGATTGGGGATCGAGAGTTCCTTGCAGATCTTGTAGTTCTGCCGGGGGTAGGAATTGATGTAATCTTAGGGATGAAGTGGATGAGTGGGAATGGAGTGTTGATTGATACGTCAACCCATGTGGTAATGTTGAGGGATCCTTTGGATAAGAAGGGTTTTCTAGTGCAGTTACCTTGTGATATCGATATTCACAATACAGCCAATGCTACCCTAGCCAAAGCCATTGAGGAGATACCGGTTGTCTATGAGTTTCCAGATGTCTTCCCTGATGACTTGCCTGGATTACCTCCAGACCGTGATGTAGAATTCAAGATAGAACTCATTCCGGGTACAACTCCTATTTCTCGAAGGCCCTATAGAATGCCGCCCAATGAGTTGGCTGAGCTGAAGAGTCAGTTAAATGAGCTACTAAAGAAAGGTTTGATTCGGCTGAGTTCTTCTCCTTGGGGTTGTCCGGCTATATTTGTAAAGAAGAAGGACGAGTCTCTACGCATGTGCGTGGATTATCGCCCCCTTAATGTTGTTACCATCAAGAACAAATACCCTCTTCTTCGCATCGATATTCTGTTTGATCAGCTCTCCAAAGATAAGGTATTCTCCAAGATCAATTTGAGGTCTGGTTACCATCAGATCAAAATTCGTCCTGAAGATATACCTAAGACAGCTTTCTCTACTCGTTATGGCTTGTTCGAGTACCTTGTCATGTCCTTTGGGTTGACAAATGCTCCGGCACACTTTATGTACCTGATGAATTCAGTATTCATGCCGAAATTGGACAAGTTCATCATCGTGTTCATTGATGATATCCTTGTATACTCTCAGAATGAAGAAGTGCATGCTGAACATCTAAGAATTGTTTTAACTCGATTGCGTGACAACCAGCTTTATGCTAAGTTCAGCAAGTGTGAATTCTGGTTGAACAAGATACCTTTTCTAGGTCATGTGTTATCGGGAGATGGAATTTCGGTTGACCCTACTAAGGTGCAAGAAGTCCTAGAGTGGAAGGCACCTACTACGGTCACAGAAGTCCGAAGTTTCCTGGGTTTGGCTGGCTATTATCGTCGCTTTATCCCGGATTTCTCAAAAATCGCCAAGCCCATGACTCGACTACTTCAAAAAGATGAGAAGTTTATGTGGACTCCGAAGTGTGAAGAGGCTTTCCACACTTTGCGGACCTTACTAACCTCTGCTCCTGTATTGGCACAACCTGACATCGAAAAGCCTTTTGATGTCTACTGTGATGCATGTGGCACTGGTTTTGGGTGTGTTCTTATGCAGGAAGGCCGAGTCATTGCTTATGCTTCGCGCCAGCTTCGAAAACATGAAGTCAATTATCCTACCCATGACTTAGAGCTAGCCGCAGTTGTTCATGCCCTAAAGATTTGGAGACATTACTTGCTGGGTAATGTGTGCAACATCTATACTGACCATAAAAGTCTCAAGTACATCTTTACTCAACCCGAGTTGAACATGCGTCAACGACGATGGTTAGAATTGATCAAAGACTACAACCTTCAAGTGCACTACCATCCTGGTAAGGCAAATGTGGTTGCTAATGCCTTAAGCAGAAGGGCCCATTGCAATTCCTTAGTTAGTGAAGACTTTCATCTGGCACACCTCCTTCATCCTGTAGTACTCCACAATATCACTGTGGATTGCTCTCTTAGAAGTCGAATTATCGAACTCCAGAAGACTGATGTGGGTGTGTTTCACATCAAGCGGAAGATGAAAGAGCATGAGACCAAACACTTTAAGGTCGACGACAAAGGAATTCTCTGGTTTAATGATAGGCTTGTGGTACCCAAAGATAAAGAACTTAGAAATCAAATTATGGCTGAAGCCCATTCTTCTAAGTTGTCCATCCATCCTGGTAGCAGTAAAATGTATCAAGATCTCAAGCTGTATTATTGGTGGACCAAGATGAAAAAAGAAATCGCAGCTTATGTGGCAAGGTGTGATAACTGTTGCAGAGTCAAGGCTATTCACATGAGGCCCGGATTATTGCAGCCACTCTCTATTCCTGGCTGGAAGTGGAAAGAAATTAGCATGGATTTTATTGTTGGATTACCCACTACTAAAAAGGGTTGTGATTCCATCTGGGTTATCGTAGATCGTCTAACTAAATCCGCTCATTTTATTCCGATCAAGTCTACCTATCACCCTCACAATTATGCTGAGATTTATTTTCAACAAGTGGTACGTCTCCATGGTGTACCCAAATCCATTGTTTTTGATAGAGGACCGCAATTCATGGCTCGCTTTTGGGAGTGCTTACATTAGAATCTTGGCACTTATCTAATCCGCAGTTGTGCCTATCATCCACAAACATCAGGATAGACTGAGCGTGTTAATCAAATTCTTGAAGATATGCTTAGAGCTTGTCTTATCTCTTACAAAGGCTCTTAGGAAGATTGGTTGCCTCTTGCTGAATTCTCTTATAACAACAGTTATCAAGAGAGTATCAAAATGGCTCCTTTTGAAGCTCTTTATGGCCGCAAGTGTAGAACTCCTTTGAACTGGGTGGAACCCGGAGAAAGAAGATTCTATGGTATTGAGTTTATAAAAGAAGCCGAAGAGCAAGTCCGAACTATACAGAAGAATATGACTGCCGCTCAGGCTAGACAAAAGAGCTATGCTGACAAGAGAAGAAAACCTATTGAGTTTGAAGTAGGTGATCATGTTTATCTGAAGGTATCCCCTATGAAAGGAGTCAAGCGTTTTGGAATTAAAAGGAAGCTTGAGCCTCGATATGTTGGACCTTACCGCATTATCGAGAAAAGTGGAAGAGTAGCATATAAACTCGATCTACCATGTGAGATGGGAGCTATATTCCCAGTATTCCATGTGTCCCAGCTGAAGAAGTGTCTTCATATTCCCGAGGAAAGAATAGCAACAAGGAAAGTCAACTTGAAATCTGATCTTTCTTATGAGGAGAAGCCCGTGCAAGTTCTAGATACTCAAGAAAGAGTGACTCGTACGCGAGTAGTTAAGTTATACAAGGTAGTTTGGAGTAATCATAGTGAACGGGATGCAACCTAGGAGCGGGAAGATTATTTAAAGGAAAACTATCCGGCTTTCTATACTGATTTCCAAATCTCGGGACGAGATTTTTCTAAGGGGGGAGGGCTGTAACACCCTAGGTGTTTGGCTTCCACTAATTGCATTTCATTGCATAAACATGTGCATCATCTATCTTAGCATGTCATTGTTACTGAAACATGCATATGCAACATTTTAAATTATATGTGTTTCATGCTTGATTGCTTAGAGTGGTAGTAGTGCAACATGTGAATGTAACATGGAATTCTCATACTTTGAAACTTGGCAATATGGTAGTAATGTGGCAATTATAAAATAACAACAAAGTCATGAAACATGTGAAACATTGCATTGCAACATATGAGTGAATTGCTTGTTTTAGTTGCTTTATCACATGTGATCATTAGAAGTTGGTATAACAATTTTGTAAAGTGGTTGATTATGGTCTATTACACCTTAACTACACTTAGGTTACTTGTTGGGACATTGTTCATGTAGATCAAATTGACCAAAATGCCCTCAAGTGGAGGTTTGAATTGAATTGACCCTCGGAGTGTCACTGTTTGACTGGTTCAAAAGACCAGCTTAGAGGCTTTGCATGGCTGTGCACTCTTTACCAAAATTGTAGCCAATTTATCAAGGAACAAAAGTCTCAATATGACCATCTCATGAAAATGGCTAGAACATGTTCAAACAAGGCCCACAAGTCGATTTTTCCCTGCTGAGTCTTACTGAAAAATATTTCTAAGTCATAACTGCATTTTCAGTTGGATCAAGCCAACTTTGGCTTCATGTAACTTCGGATCCACGACGATTTAGGTGTTGGTCTTTGAAAAGAAGTTGTAGATGGATGGTAGGCCTACATTTTTCTTGTATACTGTTTTTGCAATAGATCGATGGATTAGCCGTGTTGACGCGTCGAATACGTGCTATCAGGCTTGTCATTAACACTGAATCGTGATTTTTTAGAAAACGTTCAGTGAACGTCGTGGCTGACCGGTTTTGAAAGCAAGCGCCGCGTGTTGCCACCCGTCGCCGGCCTTCTGCTCGCGTAGGCCACGCGCCGTGCGCATCCTGGCGCTGCTGGCCGCGACATGAGAACCCCGCGCGCCTGCCGACCGACTCGCCCGCTCCATTTGCTTTTCCTCCGCTCGCCTGTAGCTCTGCAAAAACAGAGCAGCAGCTCTGCCATTGCCGAACGCGCGTCGCCATCGTCGGCGCGTGCTCACCACCGCAAAAACGCGTCGGCTAGCTCGTTCGTAGCCTCGCCGTGGTCTTCTCTACTTTCTCCACCTCACCATCGGTCCAATCGAGTCTTGGTAAGGACGTACGTGTCGTTTTCTTCCACCGCCGCTGTGGCTGTTCTCGCCAGAGATGGCGCTCCACACGGCCAGCTGTCCTCGCACCCTTGCCATCCCTCCTCTGTCTCGCGCTAGGTCATAGGAGCACTGCTGAAGCTCGTAGGGTCTCACGTTCGAGACGTAGCGCCGTCATCTCGCTGGAGACGGCCATGTCGCGGCCGTGCACCGCCGTGCTTGTCCCCAACCTCGGTAGCCGCACCAATAGCTTCAATTGAGGGCACCAATAGATGCACACGAGTGAGTGGACCGCCGTAGCACCGCTGACTTCGCCGGAGGAGTCACCGGCGATGAGCTTCACCGCCGTGTCCTTCTCCTCCCCTGCCTGTCTCTCTATCACGTGGGTCCCGCATGCCAGCCGCTGAGGCTCAGGCGGGAGCCAGCTTGGGCTGCGCCGTGTTTTGGGCCACGCCAGCGCATGTTCGTGGGCCGCCGGATCTGTTCGGGCCGGCCCAGCAGTAGAGTAGGATTTCTTGTTTTGTTTTGTTTTATTTATTTCACAGATTTGTGTACATATTCAAAAATATGTAGCTCTTAGATGGTAGATTCAAATGATGTGGTTCCAATTTTTCTGAGTTCATGATAATGTCTAGTATTTAATAAAAATATTATATGAGCACATGTTTTAGAAATTTTGGATGAATTAAATAGGACTTTGAGATGTGTTTTTAGATGCATGCAAACTTGTTTGAATTTTATCTTGAGTTTCTATGGTCCAAAAATTATGAAATTTTGTGGGTAATCTATTTTTGCTTAGTATAAGCTCTGGTTAAAATTTCAGAGCTAGTGCATGTGTAGTTTTTGAGTTATAGAATTTCCTTTTATCAATGGATGGATCTTGTGTGAATTTTCATAATTTTTCTATAGATCCAGTTAGGGTAAAAATTGGTGAGTACTGTTCTTATGCTAGAATGATGCTAGGAAAAATGTGAAATCTATTGTTTGACACTTTTCATTAGGGTTTCCTAATTATGCTAGAAATAGACATGTCACCTATTATTTTGGATACAGCAAGTTCGGCTTGCCCAATAGCTTTGAAATTTTTATGGTAGTCTATGTGAAGCATGAGATAGCAACTGTAATTTTTGTAGATTTTTTTGAATAGCTTTACTATATATTGCTTTAATCACCTAATTAACTAAATAAATTAGAAAAGGATATTAAATAATTTATTTAGAAGTTGGCACTATACTTTCTGGTGTTCTTGTGATATGTGTGATAAAGTCGTAAAGTTGGTTTTGTCTGTTTATGTGTTTACCACATAAGTTAATAATTATTTCTTTTTGCATTATGTCCTTCTGGATAGATCTGGGGACTTTATAAAGTTTCCCATGATAGTTTGGTTTTCTGTGAATATGATGAGTACCAAAGTTGTGGATAATTTATGTATCTAGCTCCTGTCAAAATTTGAGGGCATTTGGCTTGGTAGTTTAGAAACTACAGCTGTTTAAAGTCAGGATTCTAGTTTTTGCTTACTCTCTTTCTTGTGAGGACAGAGTTCTGTTGATCAATTGGTTGAATCATGCTTTGATGTTTACAAATTATTTGTAGATAATTTCATAAGCTTTCTAGAATGTCCTCTTGCAAGTCATTTGGATTTGTAGAACTCTTGTTGTGATTGAATTAAGGAACTACCCGTTTGCATATGAAGCTTTAACTATTGTTTTAAGTATGTCTTTACTATTTCTAAGTTTGTGGTAATGTTCCTAGGTGTTAGGCCTTTAACTGAAGATGAGCATCTTTATCTTAGGTTATGCAAGTTAGGTAAGTTGATCTTGTTCTTCAAGTTAAGTTAGATACCTGTTTTAAAGTGATTTGAATAGAGCTATTCTTAATTGGTAAACGAGTGTCCAGTAATGTTTTCGTAAACACTTACTGTGATTCATTCATCATGAGCATCATGTCATTCCTTATGCATCAATGATATTTATCTTGTGCATCGGCATGCAATAGGTGTACCGGAAGGAGTGACCCTGCTGGAATTCGAGGAACCGAGCGAGCAGCAGCAGCCGACACCGGAGGTTCAGGAGGTGCAGCCTTTAGAAGAAGTGCCAGACGAGGTCGCCATTGAGTGCCCGGATCACCGTCCGTGCAACTTTGTGAAAGGCAAGCCCCGGAGCATATTAAGCCTCCTAATTTTCAAAATGCAGTTACAGTATTATTGTTACATATATATATTGTTGCATTAAGTTTAGGTGTTGGATGCAAACACTTGCTGCATTGGTTATCCAATCCTTGTCCAGATATTGATACCCTAAATCCTATGTAGCTCAGGCTCATGTAGTGGTTAGCCCTGCTTAAACATGGTAGAAGTCAGGTGATTTAATGTCACCTGCGAGATATAGGAAGATACATATGGCACGGTTGGCTATATTTTCTATCGTGGAAAAGAACCAGTCTTAATTTGAAATGAAGACCGAACGGAGGCTTGCCGGTTTGCAGTGACTCCGTCTGTGTCGATTAAGGACTGAATCTTGGACCTTTCCTGTTCATGTTGAACGCATGCCTCTCTCTTAGTTGGCCATGTCTGATGACCGACCACGAAGCCGAGTAGCTCACCTCAGGCCGGGAGTCGATAAGTATAAAGTGCGCCTCGGAAGGGAGCCGTAGGCATGAGTCCAAGGGCAGGTGATTTAAAAGTCCTAATCGTCCTGGCAGAAGGGTAATCCCTGAGAGTGCTAGCGCTGATCGAACCCGCGAATTTGGTTCCTGAGTTGTTCCAAAGGTGACCCACGGCTACCTCTGCAAAGTATGCTTGGGTGAGAGTTAGGAATACCCCCTCAGCTGAGTTGTAATTCGATTCGAGTCGCCGTCTCTCCCGGTTAGTGAGAACTTGACGGGCTTATCTCCAATGTAGATACACTTAATAACATAAAGGTTCGGAAATGATGATATGATGATGACATCCTTATTATACCTGCTATGGTTAATATTGTTTGCTCCTAATAAGTGAGTGCTCTAGTACAGGTGCTAATCTAGTGGACAGGTAAATGATGATAACCTTGATGCTAAGTTTAAATTGATCACTATATTCATAAGCTCTTTTATGCAACTGTGTCAAGCTAGCCCACCTCATATGCCTTGCATGATCCTTGGTGTCTTTTATTTCTTGTTTTGTCGGGTAAGTCTAGCTGAGTACCTTCTCGTACTCAGAGTTTATCTCCCACCTGTTGCAGATGACCAGTTCTACTTTGGTTGCTGCAAGTACTGCCTTCTCCCAGCTGGGGATGAAGACTAGACCGTTGGGCGTGGTCTCTACTAGTTCTCGTACCTGATAATGCTTTTGTGGGACATGACTCAAACTTGGCAATGTATTTGAAACTATGAAGTTATGTACTAAACTATGTTGCTTCCGCAAATTTGAACCTGGTTTGTAATATTTTATTCGCACTCTGATGGATGTAATCCGAATGCCACTTATGAAATGTTGTAATGGATGATGTGTTGTGTTGAATCACTACGGTCTTAGTTTGTATGTCGAGAATTGGTTGAAATCCTTCGTGATTTCCAGACTACCGGGATTATGGGAGCTTAAGTACAGGAATTTGATCACTTCGGTGATTGTTTTTGTACTTACGTTCTTATGATTTGGTCGGTTCTATTACACCCATGGCGGAGAGAGCTTGTGTTTCTCCTTCGTTGATTGGGTCCTCAGGAGTACGAGATCTCCGACTTTAAGGATCCTCCCCCTGATCTTCCTTTTGTGGTACCTATAGAGAGTTTGCTGATAGCGAGTGGAGCAGATGATGGTCGTCTCGCGGGCCTCCTCGAGTAGGTCGATTGTGTCTTGCTGAGCCTCCACGGCTCGATCGTGGTCGAAAGCCTTCACTCTTGGGGCGCCATGGTCGAGGTCAGAGGGTAGCACTGCTTCAGCTCAGTAGGGTAGGAAGAATGGTGGGAACCCTATGGATCGGTTCGGGGTCGTTCTCAGGCTCCAGAGCATCACCGGGACCTCTGCAACCCATCGCCCGGCGTACTTGTTGAGTCGGTCGAAGATGTGTGGCTTAAGTCCTTGGAGGACCATGCCATTAGCATGCTCGACTTGACCATTAGTATGTCGATGTCCGACCGAGGCCCAGTCGATCCTGATGCCGTATCCATCACTGAAGTCCAGAAACTTCTTCCCGCTGTGGATGACGCCAAGGAGAAGGCAGATGGCTTTCCGACACCAAATAGCTTCCTTAAGATCTTTGGAGGGTCCACAGCCTACGACTCCAAATGCCGTCAGAAGGTCGCACGCCGTGAGGTCTACATGGCCCAACCGGCCACACCTCCCTTCCTTCGGTGGTCGGAGTCCACCATAACCTTTGACTGGACCGACCATCCGGATACCGTCCTGCACCTAGGGAGGTATCCGCTTGTCATCGACCCAATCGTCGGCCCAAAGCGGCTCACCAAAGAACTGATGGACGGAGGCAGCGGCCCCAACATCATGTATGCCAAGATGCTCGATGAGATGGACGTCGACCGGACGAACCTCCACCCAACCCGAGCACCTTTTCACGACATTGTGCCTGGAAAATAGGCCATGCCACTAGGACAGATCGATCTGCCCATCACCTTCGGAGATCAGTTCAATTACAGGACCGAGACCCTC
The DNA here is from genome assembly GCA_904845875.1 of Miscanthus lutarioriparius. Lineage (NCBI taxonomy): Eukaryota > Viridiplantae > Streptophyta > Magnoliopsida > Poales > Poaceae > Miscanthus > Miscanthus lutarioriparius. The sequence continues at coordinate 78,112,641 of CAJGYO010000003.1, read as the reverse complement.
ACCTTCGAGGTAGTTGGGTTCCCTGGAACCTTCCACACCATCTTGGGACAACCATGCTACGCGAAGTTCATGGCCGTCCCCAACTACACATACCTCAAGCTAAAGATGCTGGGCCCCCACGGGGTCATCACTGTCGGCACCTCCTTCCAGTGGGCCTACGAGTATGAGGTCGAGTGCTGTGGCCATGCCACAGCAATCATCTCCTCCAGGGAACTCGCCGCCCTCAAGGAGGAGGTCACCGAAGAAGCACTCGACGTGAAGAAATCAACCAGGTTGTTCAAATTGGCAGAGGGCTCCAAGGAGGTCCTCATAGATCCTAGCAGCTCCGAGGGTAAAATGGTACGCATTGGTACCGCGGTCTCCTCCTAATAGGAAAGCACGCTCGTTGACTTCCTCCGTGACAACAAAGACATCTTTGCGTGGAAGCCCTCGGATATGCCAGGCATCCCGAGGGAGGTCGCCGAGCATACCTTGAAAATCCACCCAGGATCCAAGCCAGTGAAGCAACGCCTACGCCGCTTCGACGAGGAAAAGCGCAGGGCCATCGGTGAAGAGATAGCAAAACTGTTGGCCACCGGATTCATCAGGGAAGTACACCACCTAGAGTGGTTAGCAAATCCCGTTCTTATATGAAAGAAGAGCGGGAAATGGAGGATGTGTGTCGACTACATGGGTCTCAACAAGGCGTGCCCGAAGGACCCGTTTCCTTTGCTGCGCATAGACCAAATAGTCGATTCTACCTCAGGGTGCGAAACCCTCTGCTTCCTTGATGCGTACTCCGGCTACCACCAAATCACGATGAGAGAGTCTGACCAGCTCGTGACGTCTTTTATCACCCCCTTTGGATTGTTCTGCTACATCTCAATGCCGTTCGGTCTGAAAAACGCTGGGGCCACTTACCAGCGCTGTATGCTCAACTGCTTCGGGGACCTCATCGGGCGGACCATTGAGGCCTACGTCGACGACATCGTGGTTAAGTCCAAATGGGCTGGCCACCTTGTCACCGATCTTGAGCAAACCTTTGCGAAACTCTAAGCAAATGGCATCAAGCTCAATCCCAAGAAGTGTGTTTTTGGGGTCCCAAGGGGCATGCTGCTTGGCTTCATCATCTCCGAGCGTGGCATCGAAGCCAACCCAGAGAAAATCTTAGCCATCACAAGGATGGGCCCGATCTAGAACATAAAGGGGGTTCAGCGGGTCGTGGGGTGCCTTGCCACCCTCAGCCGATTCATCTCGTGCCTCGGTGAACGAGGACTCCCCCTTTATCGACTCCTGAAGAAAGCCGACCGCTTCGAGTGGACAGCCGAGGCCCAGGAGGCGCTTGACATGGTCAAACTACTTCTGACAAAACCCCCGATCCTAGTTCCTCCAAGCGATGGAGAATCCCTCCTGCTATACATAGCGGCCACCACACAAGTGATCAGTGCCACCCTGGTAGTAGAGTGGGAAGAAGAGGGGCACGCCCTCAAGGTGCAGCACCCTGTGTACTTCATCAGCGAGGTACTGTCTGACTCCAAAACCCGCTACTCCCAAATCCAGAAGCTCCTATACACCATCCTCATCACCAAGAGGAAGCTACGCCATTACTTCGAGTCACACCCTATGACAGTCGTGACGTCATTCCCCCTCGGCGAGGTCATCCATAGCTCGGATGCCACAGGAAGAACCACAAAGTGGGCGCTTGAGCTGATGGATCAAGGCATCGCGTATGTCCCCCAAAACAGCGATCAAGTCCTGGGTGTTGGTTGACTTCATCGTGGAATGGACCGATGTCCAGATGCCATCGGCGGTCGTTGATCAAGAGTACTCGACGATGTACTTCGACGGATCGCTGATGAAGAAGGGCACCGGCATAGGGTTGGTCTTCGTCTCACCCCTCGAGGTCTACATGAGGCACATGGTTCAGCTCTATTTCCCCTCATCAAATAATGTGGCCGAATACGAAGCACTCGTCAACGGCCTATGCATCACCATCGAGCTGGGCATCCGACGCCTTGACATTCAGGGTGACTCTTAGCTGGTCGTTAACCAAGTCATGAAGGAGTTAAGCTACCATGATGCCAAGATGGCTGTGTACTACCAAGAAGTCTGATGGCTGGAGGGCAAGTTCAACGGCCTCGAACTTAATCACATCCCGAGGCGCCTCAATGAGGCGGCCGACGCACTTGTGAAGGCGGCGTCCGGTCGAGAGCCGGTGCCAATAGGCGTCTTCACCAGCGACCAACACAAACCCTCGGTGCGCTACGAAGGGTCAGAGCGGGCCGACGATGGCCCATCTAATCTGGCCCCGGGGGCTGACCAACCGACGGCTCCGCCCGGTCCCGATGTCATGGAACTTGAAGAGGATCCAGCAACAGAGCCCGACCCTCTCGATGACTAGAGAACGCTCTACCTTGGCTACCTCCTCTGCGACACACTGCCGACGGACAAGACGAAAGCTCGATGGCTCACACATCGCGCCAAGTCCTTCGTTCTTGTAGAGGGCAAACTCTACAGACAGAGCCACACCGGGATCCTACAGCTCTGTACCCCCAGTGAACAGGGATGACTTCTGCTAAGCAACATCCACGGTGGGGGTCTGCGATCACCATGCCATGCCAAGGACCTTGGATGGAAATGCATTCCAACAGGGCTTTTACTGGCCCACTGCAGTAGCCGACGCCGAGCAAATTGTACGCACCTGCGAAGGGTGTCAGTACAATGCTCGGCAGACTCACCTCTCGGCCCAAGCACTCTAGAGGATCCCCATCATGTGGCCCTTCGTGGTCTGGGGGCTCGACCTGGTTGGGCCACTCAGAAAGGTGCCCGGGGGCTTCATCCACCTACTTGTCACCGTAGACAAGTTTACGAAATGGATCGAAGCTCGACCTATCTCCACGATCAAATTTGAGCAAGCTGTGTTGTTCTTCCTCGACATCATCCATAGTTTTGGAGTACCAAACTCCATCATCATAGACAACGGCACGTAGTTCACCGGCAAGAAATTCATTCGATTCCGCGATGAACAACACATCCAGATCGATTGGGCGGCCGTCGCGCACCCCCAGACGAATAGGTAGGTCGAGCGCGCAAATGGCATGCTCCTACAGGGCTTCAAGCTCAGGATCTTCAACCGGTTGAACAAGTTCGGCGCCCGCTGGGTCACCGAGCTCTCAGCGGTGCTCTGGAGCCTAAGGAATACTCCCAACCGGGCCACCGGCTACACACCTTTCTTCATGGTCTATGGTTCCGAGGCCATTCTCCCGATGGACCTCGACTATGGAGCGCCAAGAATCAGAGCATATGACAAACAGGGAGCCGAGGCATCCCACCAAGACGCCATGGACCAACTAGACGAAGCCCGAGACATCGCCCTCCTCTATTCATCCAAGTACCAGCAGGCGTTGCAATGGTACCACAGCCGACGGGTGCGGGACCGAGCCTTCAACATCGGGGACCTTGTCCTCCGCCTCATGCAGAGCAACAAGGACAACCACAAGCTCTCCCCACCCTAGGAGGGGCCGTACGTCATCGTGGAAGTACTCCGGCTAGGCGCCTACAAGTTGAAAACCATCAACGGTGAGGTCTTCACCAACGCCTGGAACATTGAGCAGCTACGTCATTTTTACCCTTAAATAAATGCATACTTTTCCTTATCAGTTTTTGTCTTCAGAAATCCCTGATCTTTAGTGACATCTGACCCTTGCAAACTGCCAGGGGTCGGACCTCACTCGGGGGCTGATATAAGTGATATAAGTACATTTATCTTGCGAACACTTCCTGTGTTACCTTTGCAAACATTCTCTAAGTTTTCCATTCTTCTCATAACAAAGTCCTAAGAGCTAGGATTTCGGGAACAAATTCCGAGTACAACTGGTAGGACTGCGGGAAACCCATGCCCCAGTGGCTACGACATCCTTGCTCACTGGTAGGAATCGATTCGCCCACACTCCTAGTTTTTGCGACATGAACCATGGGAAGGGTCGAAAGGCACCAAAACCTCTTTTATAAAAAGAGGAAGCTGAGAAGCTATTTGTCGTAACAAAAAAAATGAAAATTTGTACATTTTTGCACAAATTCACTGCTTACAAAGTGATTTCATCATGAAAAGGACTAATGTACTCTTAAATTCAAAGGACTGTTCACTCGGGGGCTCCCCCACAAACTTATTCAATTACAGTTTCTGACCGACCCCACTACGGGTACTGCTGCGGTCGCCGCGCCACTCTCTCCATCGACGACATCCTACCGCTCCATGGGATCCTCGGAGGCGCCGTCATCTGCAACGTCGAACACCACGCAGGCGACTGTGGTGCCCTCCGCTGGGGTGTCCAGGGACTGCGCCATCATGATCAGCCGCGACACTGACACCGGCGCCTCCGCTAGGGCATCCATTGACTACGCCATCGTCATCAGCCGCAACCTCGACAATGGCGCCTCCACCGGGGCATCCAGGGACTACGTCATCGTCATCAACCACAACCCTGACAATGGCGCCTCCGCCGGGGTGTCCAAGGACTACGCCATCATCATCAGCCGCAACCCTGACAACGGCGCCTCCACTGGGGCATCAAGGGACTACGCCATCGTCATCAGCCGCAACCCCAACAATGGCATCTAGGTAGGGGGTGCCACCCACTGAAGGAAGGCCGCAACGAACTATGGCAAAGCTGACGACGCTCGGCACCCTCTAGTGCCCCTCCTCCTTCGGCAGCAGCGGCCCCTCCTCAGCAAAGGCGGCCCACACCATCTCATCTATGTTGGATGACCTCCAGCTTGACATCACGCTCCAGGTTCACGAGCGGATCTATGAGTTCTTCTCTCCCTGGCATTACCCTCTCTTACTTAGGAACCGCTGCATTCGGTGGAAAAGGAAGGAGAAGAGGTAGCGGCTCAGAGGCTGGCGAGGGAGTGGGACGAGAACTCCCCTCCCCCTCCCTATTTAAAGAAGGGGCTCAGTAGCTGAGGAAAGGCAAAAGGTTTGGACGAAAGACTCTCTGCCTTCCCCTATTCAATGCAAATGTGAAAGCAATGCTGACAAAAATCCGAGGGTACGCGCCGGAACCGATGGGATGCGCTCTGGTCGACGAGACGTCGCCTGGTCAAACAAGATGTTGCCTAGGTGTGGCCCACCACTAATGCGCGCCGAGCGTGAGAACTAGGGCAAACCTGCATGTAGGTGACCCTCCGCTTCCCTAGGCAGGACCATGGAATGACCCGACGACGTAACCCCCATCCAGGGGGGCCCAACGGGCCTCCTGGGTCAATCGGGTGGCCCAGGTAAAACAACGAACAAACGACCGCTGAAAGATAAGCACCACTGTTTACTTACTTTGTGTGTTAATCTCATTAGCAAGCCTCCGACCCCTGCAACGGCAGAGGCACGGACATTGCTCGGGGGCTGCCGAGGGTGTCTATTTGTTTAAACACCCTCTTCACCCGACCCCTCCTTATGTTTAAAACCGAAAGCGCGGTGTGTGGGTATAAAACTTTGAATACAACTAGACGAACCGTCAGACCCTACGCCTCGACGACTACAGTGCTTTTGTTCACCAGCATAATCGAACTCACAGTTCCCCACGCCGCAAGCCTTAGCTCCCGCCTTCCCGAGAGGGGTTCGGAGGGGTCCCCCTATAGAACCTCCTTCGAGGAGCTGTTAGGATGCCTAAATCAATCGAGCAGCTCAGATCACCGCCAAGAGACAAAAACAAAAAATAGCGATGCTTATGCAGGTTACGCCGACCTCATTGCAAACATTGGGCCCGAACCCCGCACAGACATGTCCGGTAGGAGCTTCCCATCGCTCATATCACCAAGGTAACATTACCAACCCCCACTTTTGTTTCAATTAAGTGATACATTAAATCCATACATCCAAACGTTGCATATGCAAATCCCTGCATCTCAATGATTCGTGTTGCGTCACGAAGCGACAGCCGCCTCATTCAATATGAGCGGTGATCGACCGAGGTTCGAAGGTTGGCCCGCGAAGGGCTCGAGGCCGCCTCGCATCAAACAAAGCCAGGGGAGAAAAACAGAGATGAGCCCCAACGGCCTTGCCCAACCCCGCTCAGAAGCGAATAGGGACATCTCGACCTTTCTTGTTCGATTCTAACCCTGAGCCAAACCCACAGAATCTCCATCGAGGAGAGGCCAACGGGCCACCTGAGCCCAACGAACGGCTCGGGTATCTGCCGGGAGGCGGGTTAAGAAGTAGTGGAATGCCACATAAGGGCTCTGCCGACCCCATTAATGAATGATGGATTTGGATTCCACACGAACATACCCGTTTGTGAGCTCATTGAGCGTGACACTCGAGCCATGGAGGCAAGTATCGTCAACTCAGCTCCTCTGGTTGCGGAAACCGAGGACGGGGTAACGCGCGAAACACGGCCGACCCCTATCAGACCCTAAGGGGCTCGGGGGCTCGAGCCGCTCGATCCAAGATCGAGAGACCAAGGTTCGAAGGCTGACCCACGAAAGGGTCCGGGGCCGCCTCGTGTCGAACAAGAGCCAGGGGGAGAAAACATAGATGAGCCTCAGCGTCCTTTGCCCAGCCCGCATTGAGGCGGGTAGGGTCATTTCAACCTTCTAGTTCAATCTAGCCTCTAGCTGAGCCCATAGAATCCCCATTGAGGGGGAATCTGTTGGAAGGCGGGCCAAGGAGCAATGGAATGCCACCCGAGGGCTTTGCCGACCCTATCACAAAGCAAACGGGATCGGATTCCATCCAAACATCCCCGTTAGCAAGTTCATAAAGCACGTCACTCGAGGCATCGAGGCAAGTGACATCACCTTAACCCCTCCAGTTGTGAAAAACCGCTGATGGGGCGACAGTCACAAAACAAGCAGGACCTTGACTGAATCCCCACCATGCGTGGGGGCTCGAGGAAGGTAGGACCAGTGATAAGACCAAATGCACAGTCACGCAGTGATCGCCAAAGTCCTAAGTAAGGGGTACGCGCGAATACAAACGTAAGTTCGCTACCCTCACTCTGGTCTCCAGTAACATCCGACCCCAGCGACCACAAGGGGTTGGATCTCACTCGGGGGCTAATAAAGGTACAAGTACCTCCTTTCTTTTTTCAAAACAGTCATTACATCAGACCTTCTCCTCGCGTCGAGACTAGTGGCAAGGTTCGGGGGAACAGATAGGTAAGACTAGAAAAAGCCCACGCCCAGACGACTATGGTAATTTTGCTCACCAACTGTCGGTGTTTCGAACAAGCACCGGCTAGTAAATTTATAATTATGCGCATTAGGCTCGGATGGTGCGCTAAAGGACACAAGGTTTATACTGGTTCGGGCTGAATGTCCCTACATCCAGTCTATTGCTGCTCGTGTTATTAGCACTAAAAGCGGTTTGTAGTAGGGGGTTGAAAGGTCCTAATGGCTAGAGGGGGGGGTGAATAGCCTAATAAAATTCTACAACAACACTTAACAAAATGTGTTAGACAATTTTGCGGCGAAGCGAGTGTTGCGCTAGCCTACTCAAAGATGCAAGCCACCTACCACAATTCTATTTCGAATAGTGTATATCCACACAATAGCTATGACACTTAGCTAAATTAGTTTGCTCTCAAAGACTAACTAAAGAGCAACACTAATCAAACAAACAAGCTCTCACAACTAGCTACACTAAAGAGCTTGATAACTAGTTTGCGGTAATGTAAGAGTGAGCAAGAGAGTTATACCGCCGTGTAGTGGTAGGAACCAATCAATCACAATAATGAATACCAATGTATACCAATCACCTCGGAATCAAATGATGAACACAATGATTTTTACCGAGGTTCACTTGCTTGCCGACAAACTAGTCCTCGTTGTGGCGATTCACTCACTTGGAGGTTCACGCGCTGATTGGCATCACTCGCCAAACCCTCAATAGGGTGCCGCACAACCAACACAAGATGAGGATCACACAAGCCACAAGCAATTTACTAGAGTATCTTTTGGCGCTCCGCTGGGGAAAGGTCAAGAACCCCTCACAATCATGTGACAGAACCGCCCAATTTATACGAGCTCAAGTATGGCTGTCCCCGCTTAACACGTTGACACGCGCATACTCTCACTTATATAAACCCGGTAGTCCACCGAGTGTCACACAGGACCTCGGTAAATCAACATCACAACCAAGATCGCGTGATTAAGCAAATACACATCACATACGCAGAGTTGCAGCGGAAATAATATTACAAATAGGTTCATAAATAATAAAACAAGTTTGGATTTCAAAACCGATTAGTGAAAACAACATTTCTTTCGAAGGATTTCATTAATATGAGTTCCAAATACATTGCTAGCATAAGTGACATCCTCAGATAAAAGCATATAGATGAGAATAAATATAGAGTCACCGAGCCCACCGGCGGTTAGCCACCATCTTCAACAGGCCAAAACCTCACCTGCAACATGGTGGGATAAACCCTGAGTACTCGAATGTACTCAGCTAGACTTACCCGTCATAACCAGAAATAAAATTGACTCCAAGGAGTATGCAAGGCTTTATAAGTGGAGGTAGCTTGACAACATTTTGCATAAAAAGCGATGAACTCAATTATACAATTATAATTCTGTCATCAAGTTAATTAGAACTATCCATCTCTAGATTAGCAACTATCCTGTGCCAAACATGTGGTATATCTTTTTAGAGCATACAATAGTAACCATAGCAGATATAGTAATTCCATGTTTATCCGAACCATCACATTCCATAATCCAATTACTACGATGTTGGGACTAGCCAAGTTTCTCACTATCCGGAGAGACGGCGATTGAATCGATTTCAACCAGGTGGGAATTTATTCCTAACACAAACCCAGCAGAGACCGGATCAACGGTCACCTTAGGTCACCTTTGGTACAACTCAGTACACATTTCGCGGGTCCGCATCGCGCCGCCTGATCTGGGACACCAGATGCCGGGACGTTCAGGCCTAGCCTGCCGCCTTGGGCTCGATCTCGATCGCCCCGCAAAGAGCGCTGTGAGCGGGTCCCGGCCTGAGTTGAGCTACTCGGCAGCGGTCGGAACGAGTTATCCGCCAGCTAAGTGATAGGCATGCGTTCAATCTTGTCGAAGCGCCAACAACAGATACGGTCCTTAATCGACACAGACGGAATCACATGAGTCAACCTACACATAGACTCCGTCCGGCCTCGATTTACTTTTTACCCCATGGTTCTTTTCCACGATAGCAAATATAGCCAACCGTGCTCGGTTTCCACCTATATCTCGCGGTGACAGAAATCACCGACTTCTACCGGTCTAAGCATGGCTAAGCATATATTCGATCCCGGACCTATACGGTTAAAGGTGTAATATCCGGACAAGGAATTTATATGCATCAAGTGGTTCCATTCAATTCTTATAACCTAATGCATCAATCATAAGTACTTAAGTAATCATTTGTAAAATCTTGGGAGACTTAGAATGCTCAAGGGGCTTGCACAGGATCCGACACAAGTCGATTCGGTTAGCTTGCACCAACTTGGTGACATCTCCGGTCCTAGCACTTGCTTAGTCCTTCCATCTTGGGATAGATCCACCAAACACCATCTTGGGTTTGACTCACATCACCTCCTTCACGTGGTTTATCTAGCGTACCTAAATGAGATGCAAGATGCAGGTGTATGAATACATGGAAGTGCAATAGGCAATGCATCGCATGCAGTAAGTAAGACAAGCACAAGGTTACATTAACATGCACAAGCACTTCACATGGCTTACTATAAATATCGCACAATTTATCATGCCACGATAGCAAAGAAGATGACAACACCAAGCATGACACAAGTTTCCTAAGATCTCAGGTACTCTAACTCAACCATCATCAAAGGTATGAGCCACACTTAGGAAAATATAAGCAAACAACTATAATTGGAATCTGTCAATTTCTGGACATGCAAACAGCAGCTACAAGATTTAGCTATAACTGGAGTTACACAAATCCAAATGACTTGCAAGAAGACATTCTGGAAAGCTTATGAAGTTATCTACAATTCATATTTAAACCTATCAGCATGATTCCAAAGTTAACCAGGTTAAACAGGCACATTTATCAAAGCTGGTCCAGCAATTCCAGAAAGCTACAATTTCTGAAGACCAACCTAGAACAGTCATAACTCACAAACTACTTGGCCACATGCCATGAAAATTTAACACAAGCTAGTTAGGTGAGTTATCTACAACTTTCTTATTATCATCTTAAGATGATTCTACAGTTAGAAGGGTCAATTAATCCAATAATTGCATCGCTATCCAAAACATAGACAGAAACTGACATGCCACTTTAAACAACTATAAATGGAGTTATACAGGTCCAATAAATGTGGTTCTACACTTTTTAGAAAGCTTGTCAAATTCTAAACAACTTTGTTGTAAACACCTAAAGCAAATTCTACTATTAAGAGGGCCCCACAATACCAACAAGGTAACCCTGTCAGAGTTTGGGCAGAAACAGCCACTGATATTTAAGCAAGTGTAACTCAAGATCTACTTAACCAAAAATCATGATATTTAACTTTTTGGAAAGCTTAATAAAAGTACTAAAACTCATGTATTGTCATCAAATCATGATTCATAAGTTAACTGAGCCAATTAATTCAAACATGCAGAACTGTTCCGAATAGGAGCAAATCAAAACAGGGCATTTGTTATTTTTATAACTCTTAAACTATAAATCCTAAACTCATGAAATTTTTACCAGACAACAACAATCACCTTAGTAGCACTCCACAAAAATTTCACAATTATTTGAGCACAACAACTGCATTTATAAAAAAAACAAATAAGACTAGCATTCAAACCCTAACTGCACAAATCTATTTTTACAGCTAAACCTTTAAACTAAATCATGTAATATTATTGATCTAGTACGTAGAGAATTTCACCAGGATTCCAAAAAGTCCTCATTTTCTATTTTACGATTTTTGTACGAATTACTATGAATTATCAAAGTGGAGCATTCAAATCTGCAAAAATCAGAAAGAAAAGGAATCTAAATCTTGCATCGAGGACCCTGAAGTTTCCACAAATAAAACCCGAACGAACGGATCCTTAACGGCACTATTCATATGAGTCACAACTTCATCACTTAACCCCCTGGAGAAAATCAAATTCATGCGCGTGGTCCTTGACCTCTCTTTATCCGGCCGGAAGCAGGACACCTCGCCGGAGCTCCTGGTTCTGGTGGCGGTGGTCGGCGTCGGCGTCGGAGAAGTTGCGAGGGAGCATCCAAGGGCCGGCGCAGACGCGAGGGGCTGCCCAACTAGGCCGGAGGCGGGCCAGGTTGGCCTGGCCGCGCGCACAGGCATTCGCGGCGGCCACGGCACCGGTGGCCACGCGCTACGGCGGCGAAGGAAGGCCGGGGAGGGGCACGCGAGGCTAAGAGGAGGGCGGCGGAGCCGGTGGCGCACACGGATGGACATGAGGGAGCCCAGAGGCAGGGGGACGCGGAGGCGGCCAGCTCGGCCATGGCGGTTCCGCGGCGGACGCGAGAGCGAGAGCTGGAGAGGGAGTGAGTGAGTGCGAGCGACTGAACTGGGCAGCGCGGCGCCACTGATAACGCATGCCAGCGCGCAGCGTTGAGGGCCTGGTGTCGGCCAGCTGCGGCCATGCGGTGGCCACGCGGCAGCAAAGCTCGGCAATGGTGGGGCGCGCTCTGGTGCATGGCCGCCACGAAGTCATTTCATCGAGTACGTGGCGTGCGTTGCTGTGCCCGACTTGGAGTCCGTTTTCGGCATATTCGGTGCAGATTCGGACCTTGGCGCCTATAGAAAAGTTGCTGTCCTCAGAATGCTCTTCGACTTTGATTAAGGGTGCTCGGCCATTAGGCTATTGGATTAGCATATAATTAGTACTAAACTTGATAGTGTCAGTGATTTGACAGTGACACGCAAACATCCAAAATTGATGGTCGAGATGAAATGCAACTGGTGCCATCTTCTTGTATGTTCTTCCCCATCATGTAAGCTCCAACTTTTACATTTGGATCAACTGAAGTTGCTTAGCAAAATTTGGAGAACGCGGAATGTCATCGTCGAGGCCCAAGATTTCAGACTTAGGTCTACAAACAGCGGCAGTTTCGATCTTGTAACCTCTGTTTGCATCATCTACAAACTGAACTAGGGCATACTCCAAAAACAAACTATGTTGTACTCAAAACAAAGAACAACTTTTATTAAAGGATCAAGGTCTGGATCAGCTCGGTTTGCAAGATATAAAGCTCCAAAGTAGGGTACCCGCAGTCCAACCTCAGTTAGGACTTAGCCAAATTCCTGGGCTCCAAAACAGCACTGTATTGAATCTTGTGAGTTCCATTTGACTAGGTTAGAGGCCAAAATAAATCTTGACCTTTAAACAAAGTTTGTTCTACATGATATGGACTACAACTTTCATTTAAGGTCCAACCTCAAAACTGATATAGAACCTACTGTTCTACTTTGACCAAAGTAGGATCACGATGAAGCTTAAATTATCCTTTTTGATCCATTGGAGCGTTTTCTTGGCATTTGCTCAACATGAACCTTTCATGACTTTTGTTGTAGAGTTCATCTAGAGTCATTTGGGCATGGTTGCAAGATTTGGTTGACGATCGAGAATTCCATTCACTTTATAAATTAATTCAAGCAAGGACATAACTCGTCATTTCATGTGACTTTTTGATTCCAAACTTCATGAAACTTTTCGAGTGCCCAATATAGATGGGTATTGATGTGAGACACATGAAGATATCCCAATCACACCACCCAAGCATATATCTTGAAAAGGGGTCTATAGGCGAGCAAAGGTGCAATATCCAAGTTTAGGTTGGGGCTCGTTTCTATAGGTTTGACATTGACATCTTCATCCTCACTTAATATACCAGGTTTTAGCTCAAACCCATTGCTTAACCGGTGGCAAACACCTGGGGTGTTACAAATCACCACGATCGGAGTCGGAGACAATCACCTCCTCCACTCAACGATCCTTGCTGCTCCAAGCCGTCTAGGTGGCGGCAACCACCAAGAGTAACAAGCGAAATCCGCAGCGAAACACAATCACCAAGTGCCTCTAGATGCAATCACTCAAGCAATGCACTTGGATTCACTCCCAATCTCACTATGATGATGAATCAATGATGTAGATGAGTGGGAGGGCTTTGACTAAGCTCACAAGGTTGCTATGTCAATGAAAATGTGCAAGAGAGCTCCCTTGAGCCGGCCATGGGGCTATAAATAGAGCCCTAGTGAAATAGAGCCGTTGTACCCCTTCACTGGGCACAACGCGGGGTGACCGGATGCTCCGGTCCGATTGACCGGACGCTGGCCCTCAGCGTCCGGTCACGTGATTCACGCCACGTGTCCCCTGCTTCAAATGTTGTTCATTAGATTTCAACGGTCGCGAAGCTGACCGGACGCTCCGGTAAAACTGACCGGACGCTGGAGCCACAGCGTCCGGTCGAGTACAGTAAGGGTCCAAATCCATTTTTCTTCGACCGGACACGTTCGGTCCACCTCGACCGGACTCAGCCAGCGTCCGGTGGTATACCCTAGCCACTGTACCGCCGAGTCAGCGCGACCGGACACAGGCAGTCAGCGTCCGGTGCTTCTGGATTCAGCGTCCGGTCACTGGACCGACGCCAGCATCATTTCGATCAACTCCATTTCAACTCTTACTTCTTCATCCTTGCTCAAGTGTGCCAACCACCAAGAATTTTGCATCCGGCGCAATAGAAAATAGACATTTCATTTTCCCGAAAGCGCCGAATCCCATCTCAACCCTACAAACACCTTGTGCACATGTGGTAGCATATTTACACAAATATTATCAAGGGTGTTAGCACTCCACTAGATCCTAAATGCATATGCAATGAGTTAGAGCATCTAGTGGCACTTTGATAACCGCATTTCGATACGAGTTTCACCCCTCTTAATAGTACGGCTATCAATCCTAAATGTGATCACACTCTCTAAGTGTCTTGATCACTAAAACAAAATAGCTCTTACAAATTATACCTTTGCCTTGAGCTTTTTGTTTTTCTCTTTCTTCTTTCCAAGTCGAAGCACTTGATCATCACCATGCCATCATCTTTATCATGCTATGATCTTCATTTGCTTCACCACTTGGAGTGTGCTACCTATCTCATGATCACTTGATAAACTAGGTTAGCACTTAGGGTTTCATCAATTCACCAAAACCAAACTAGAGCTTTCAATCTCCCCCTTTTTGGTAATTGATGACAACCCTTATACAAAGATATGAATTAAAATTCAATTGAATCCATGTTGCTTGTCCAAGCATATTTACCATGTGTAAAAAGATATGGACAAGTTTCATGAACCCTAAGTGATAGCAATTGCTCCCCCTACATATGTGCTAAGAGTTTGGATTGAAGCTTGCACGTATGCTTAGATAGTAAATGTAGGAATCAATGTCTACCATATGATGCTAAGGTATAAAAGATTGACCTTTGAAGCGTGATACCAATTGGAGTGCACCAATATACCATCCTTGGCACCATGGTTAGCTCGATACCACTTAGAAATATTTGGAAGTGAAATCACTAGATATCCTATGCATGCTAGTTTGCATTTCGTCATTCAAATCTACAACTAGCATACATCACACAAGCATGGATATTAAAATTTAACACTTGTGCATGCAAGCAAACATATGAAATGCACATTCAAATGCACTATACAAGTTCATGAGCTTGCTCCCCCTACTTGTGTGCTCAAAATTTTAGGTTTTAATTGATCCCATTCCTTTATCATATCTCTCCCCCTATGTTAAGTACTCCCCTATCACTCATATCTTTGTTTCTCTCCCCCTTTGTCATCAATTACCACAAAGACTTAAATTATAGATAGGTTGGGATTATTAATGTCAATCAATGGGGTGAGGATCATTTTGAAAATTTGGTTCAAACTAGAATATTTGCCAAAGATATTCAACTCGGTTTGATCCAAGGACAAGCTTCTTCACACCTTCAAATAAGGGTTATCTTGTACCATGTTGAGTTAAACACTTATAGTTCATTTTCTAGATTAAACACTAGGTTTACAAGCCCACAAACATGTCATATGCCATCACTAGATCAAGTCAAGCATAGAAGCAATAGTGATACCATATTGACATCAAAATTCATTTGATTTTCATGAATGAGCCTAATAAGATAGAACCACTTGCAAGGTCCTAATGAGATTGAAAATATGACTAGATGCACTAATCATGTCCTTAGCAAGAATGTATGTCATGCCAATCAACTTTTACCTTAGATTGCTCGAAGGAGAGGCATGTCATATGAGTGGGGGTTGCATCAATACATATTTGAGAAATCCAATATGTTCAACTCATTCCTTAGCTTACAAAACCTTTTCTCATCCAATGGCTTGGTGAATATATCGGCAAGTTGATCTTCGGTGCCAACACTCTCAATGCAAATGTCCCCTTTTTGTTGGTGATCTCTTATGAAATGGTGACGGACATCAATGTGCTTTGTTCTTGCATGTTGCACCGGATTGTTGGTTAGCTTGATTGCACTCTCATTGTCACATAGCAATGGCACTTTCTTGAACTTGATTCCAAAATCACTCAAAGTGGCCTTCATCCAAAGTATTTGTGCACAACAACTACCGACGGATATGTATTCGGCTTCGGCGGTTGATAATGCAACACTATTTTGCTTCTTTGATGACCATGAAACAAGTGATCTTCCCAACAATTGACATGTGCCCGATGTGCTCTTCCTTTCAACCTTGCATCCCGCATAATCCGAGTCGGAGTAACCAACTAGCTCAAACTTTGCTCCTTTGGGATACCACAAACCAACATTTGGTGTATGCTTCAAGTACCTCAATATCCTCTTTGTAGCCTTCAAATGACTTTCTCTTGGTGAGGCTTGAAATCTTGCACACATGCATACACTAAGCATGACATCCGGCCTTGATGCGGTCACATAGAGTAGGCTTCCAATCATAGACCGATACAACTTTTGATCCACCATATTTCCACTTGCATCACTATCCAAGTTACCATTTGTTCCCATAGGTGTGCTAATGACTTTGCTATCACTCATGCCAAACTTCTTGATCATGTCCTTGATGTACTTCCCTTGACTCACAAAAGTATCATTCTTCAATTGCTTGATTTGAAGACCAAGGAAGTAACTCAACTCTCCAATCATGGACATTTCAAACTCATTAGCCATCATCTTTCCAAACTCATCATAAAAATCTTGATTGGTTTATCCAAATATGATATCATCAACATAGATTTGCAGTACAAATAGATCTTTTCCAATCTTCTTGATGAAAAGAGTAGTATCAACCTTGCCCATTGTGAACCCTTTAGAGAGTAGGAAGTCCCTCAATCTCTCATACCATGCTCTAGGTGCTTGCTTCAAGCCATACAATGCCTTCTTCAACTTATACACATGGTTGGGCTTCTTGTCATCTTCAAAACCAGGAGGTTGCTCAACATATACTTCTTCATTGATGTAACCATTGAGAAATGCACTCTTAACATCCATTTGATAGAGCTTGATGTTGTGGGCACAAGCATAGGCTAACAAGATTCTAATTGCTTCCAATCTTGCAACCGGGGCATAAGTTTCTCCAAAGTCAAGACCTTCAACTTGTGTATAGCCTTGTGCTACCAATCTTGCTTTGTTCCTTACAACTATCCCATCTTGATCTTGCTTGTTTCTAAAGACCCATTTGGTTCCAATCACATTGTGTCCCTTTGGTCTTTCTACCAATTTCCATACTTGATTTCTTATGAAGTTGTTCAATTCTTCATGCATAGCATTCACCCAATCAACATCCTTCAAAGCTTCATCTATCTTCTTTGGTTCAATGGATGACACAAAAGAGAAGTGTTCACAAAATGATGCCAATCTTGATCTTGTTTGTACACCTCTTGAAATATCTCCAATGATTGTATCCAAAGGATGATCTCTTGCAATACTTGTTGCTTGAAGGATTGGAACTTGATTGCTTGCACTTGCTTGATCATTTGGTTGAGATGATGTACTAGTCATTTGATCTTGATCAATATCATGAGAGTCACTTGCACTAGCTTGAGTTGTATCATCTTGCACATTAGAGTTGGAGAGCACTTGCACTTGATCATCTTCATCATCAATCACTTGCCTAGGCCTCAATTCACCAATATCCATGTTCTTCATGGCATTTGAAAGTTGAATGCCTCTAACATCTTCCAAGTTCTCATTCTCTACTTGTGAACCCTTGGTTTCATCAAATTCAACATCATGAACTTCCTCAAGAGTACCACTATCCAAATTCCAAACTCTATATGCTTTGCTTGTGGTGGAATAACCAAGTAGGAATCCTTCATCACATTTCTTATCAAACTTGCCCAATCTAGTGCCTTTCTTTAAGATATAGCATTTGCAACCAAAGACCCGAAAATATGCAATGTTGGGCTTTCTACCATTCAAGAGCTCATATGGTGTCTTCTCTTTCAATCGGTGACAATAGAGGCAGTTGCTACAATAGCAAGCCGTGTTGATAGCTTCGGCCCAAAAGGATTGACTCACATTGTACTCACTAAGCATAGACCTTGCCATATCAATAAGTGTTCTATTCTTTCTCTCAACAAGGCCATTTGATTGTGGAGTGTACTTGGCCGAGAATTGATGTCTAATTCTAAATTCATCACATAACTCATCAATTCTAGTGTTCTTGAACTCACTACCATTGTCACTTCTAACTCTCTTGATGGTTGTTTCAAACTTATTTTGAATGCCTTTGACAAATGATTTGAATGTTGCAAATACATCACTTTTGTCCACTAGAAAGAATACCCATGTATATCTAGTGTAGTCATCCACTATCACAAAACCATACTTATTACCACCAATGCTAATGTATTGTGTTGGCCCAAACTAATCCATGTGCAATAACTCAAATGCTTTACTAGTGTTCATCATGCTTTTCTTAGGATGGGTGTTTCCAACTTGTTTGCCGGCTTGACAAGAGCTACAAAGCTTATCCTTTTCAAACACAACATCTTTCAATCCTTTAACTAAGTCATGCTTAATCAATCTATTCAATTGTTTCATTCTAACATGACCAAGCCTTCTATGCCATAACCATCCCATACTTGACTTAGTGAATAAGCATGTGGATAATTGAGCTTCACTAGTATTGAAATCAACCAAGTATAGATTCTCATATCTAAAGCCTTTGAAGATCAAGTTAGAGCCATCTACACTTATGATCTCTACATCATCTACTCCAAATATGCACTTAAATCTAAGATCACATAATTGAGCTACGGATAGCAAGTTGAAGTTTAAGCTCTCTACTAGCAATACATTGGATATGCTCAAGTCATTGGATATTGCAATCTTACCAAGCCCTTTGACCTTGCCTTTGCCATTGTCACCAAATGTGATACTATCATAGCCATCATTGCCATTGGTGTTGATTGAGTTGAACATTCTTGCATCACCGGTCATGTGTTGAGTGCACCCACTATCAAGAACCCAATGCCTTCCTCCGGCTTTGTAATTGACCTATAAAAGAAGATCAATTCTTTTTAGGTACCCAAACTTGCTTGGGTCCTTGAAGGTTAGTAACCAAGCTCTTTGGCACCCAAATGGCTTTTTTCTTTGAGCCTATCCATGGTTTGCCAATGAACTTAGCCTTCACACCATTTGTACCCTTAACAAGCATATAGGAAGAATTAAGCTTAATGGAGGATACATTAGCATTGTTGCTTTTGTTGGTGCATTCATGCTCTTTGTGACCAACTTGCTTGCAACTAGTGCAAAATTGACCATTGTTCTTCACAAAACTAGTCTTGTGAGGAGCAAAGGCCGCCTTGCCTTTCTTGGGGGTATAGCCCAATCCCTCTTTGTAGAGAGAAGCTCTTTGGCTACCCAAGGCCATAAGCAAGCAGTCCTCACCACCATAAGCCTTAGCCAAGGTGTGAGTGAGCTTAGTTACTTCCTTCTTGAGGTTCTCATTCTCAACCACTAGTGAGGTATCACAAGTGTGACCATCACTACTAGATGAGGTAGGAGTGAAAGTGCTACAAGAAGGGTTAGTTGGAGGAACAATGATAGGCATAGATAGTGATGTATCAATTAAATCACAAGTTAAACCTACATTGCAAGTTTCAACATGCTTCCTTTTAGTTTGCTCATCAAGCAAAGAAGAATGAGCTTTTTCAAGCTTTTTGTGAGCCTTGCAAAGCTTCTCATGGGCATCCTCTTGCCTCTCATGAGATGCATTGAGCTCATCAAAGGCTTGCTTAAGGGCTTTTACTTCCTTACGCAAGCTTTTGCGTTCCTTTCTTGAGATGTTAAAGTGTTCTCTAGCATCTTCTAGCATGTCAATTAATTCATCTTTAGTAGGTTCATCATCATCATTATCACTATCACTATCATGTTCACTCTCACTTTCATCATCATAAGTTTGTACCTTGGTGGCCTTAGCCATGAAGCATGATGGAGAGTCGAAGAGAGAAGGCTTCTCATTGATTGCTATGCTTGCAAGTGCCTTCTTCTTGGTGGTCTTGTTGTCATCACTATCATCATCATCACTTGTGGAAGCATCACTATCCCAAGTGACTACATATGAACCACCCTTCTTCTTTTTGAAGGATATCTTGTCCTTCTTATCTTTCTTTTCTTTCCACTCCTTCTTCTTGTTCTTGTTGTCATCATCTTTCTCACTATTGTATGGACATTTGCTAATAAGATGATCTTTGCTTCCACAATTGAAGCATCTCCTTGCTTCTTCCTTGCTCTTGGATGAATACTTCTTTCTTCTAGCTCGATAGCCCTTCTTTACCATGAACTTGCCAAACCTCTTGACAAAAAGAGCCATTCTCTCATCATCATCATCATCCCATGAATCATCATCCTCACTTGATGTTTCTTGCTTGGCTTTGCCCTTGGATGATGTGGCCTTGAAAGCCACGCTCTTCTTCTTGTGATCCTTCTTCTCATCTTTCTTTTCTTTCTTTTCTTCCTTCTCATCATCATCTCTATAGGCATCATCGGTCATGATATCTCCCAAGACTTGGTTTGGTGTCATTGTGTTCAAACCACTCCTTACTAGCAAGGTGACCAATATCTTGAATCTTGCGGGCAAACATCTCAAGAACTTATTTGAGAAGTCCTTGTCCTCTATGTTCTCACCGAGTGCCTTGAGATCATTGACAATCACTTCCATCCGGTGGAACATGTCCGGCACACTCTCATCTTCCTTCATTTTGAAGCTCGCAAACTTCTCTTTGAGAATATAAGCTTTTGCACCCTTCACGGCTTGAGTACCCTCAAAAGATTCTTCCAACTTCTTCCAAGCCTCATGTGCCATCTCAATATTCTTGATTTGCTCAAAAGTTCTTGCATCAATTGCATCATGAATGGCACTTAGAGCAATATCATTGTTTTGGAGAAGTACTTCTTCGGCGGCGGTGGGATTCTCTGGATCATCAATCTCAATTTTAGTTTCTACCACCTTCCACACCTTTCTATTGATTGACTTGATGTGTGTAGTCATCTTTGACTTCCAATATGAATAATTCAAGCCATCAAATTGGGGTGGCTTCTTGGTGTTGTTGATTTGAGCCATTTTACACCGAAGGTTGTTAAGCCTCAAATTAACGATGACCTCGGCTCTGATACCACTTGAAAGGTCCTAATGGCTAGAGGGGGGGGTGAATAGCCTAATAAAATTCTACAACAACACTTAACAAAATGTGTTAGACAATTTTGCGGCGAAGCGAGTGTTGCGCTAGCCTACTCAAAGATGCAAGCCACCTACCACAATTCTATTTCGAATAGTGTATATCCACACAATAGCTATGACACTTAGCTAAATTAGTTTGCTCTCAAAGACTAACTAAAGAGCAACACTAATCAAACAAACAAGCTCTCACAACTAGCTACACTAAAGAGCTTGATAACTAGTTTGCGGTAATGTAAGAGTGAGCAAGAGAGTTATACCGCCGTGTAGTGGTAGGAACCAATCAATCACAATAATGAATACCAATGTATACCAATCACCTTGGAATCAAATGATGAACACAATGATTTTTACTGAGGTTCACTTGCTTGCCGACAAGCTAGTCCTCGTTGTGGCGATTCACTCACTTGGAGGTTCACGCGCTGATTGGCATCACTCGCCAAACCCTCAATAGGGTGCCGCACAACCAACACAAGATGAGGATCACACAAGCCACAAGCAATTTACTAGAGTATCTTTTGGTGCTCCACCGGGGAAAGGTCAAGAACCCCTCACAATCACCACGATCGAAGTCGGAGACAATCACCTCCTCCACTCAACAATCCTTGCTGCTCCAAGCCATCTAGGTGGTGGCAACCACCAAGAGTAACAAGCGAAATCCGCAGCGAAACACAATCACCAAGTGCCTCTAGATGCAATCACTCAAGCAATGCACTTGGATTCACTCCCAATCTCACTATGATGATGAATCAATGATGTAGATGAGTGGGAGGGATTTGGCTAAGCTCACAAGGTTGCTATGTCAATGAAAATGTGCAAGAGAGCTCCCTTGAGCCGGCCATGGGGCTATAAATAGAGCTCTAGTGAAATAGAGCCGTTGTACCCCTTCACTGGGCACAACGCGGGGTGACCGGACGCTCCGGTCCGATTGACCGGACGCTGGACCTCAGCGTCCGGTCACATGATTCACGCCACGTGTCCCCTGCTTCCAATGTTGTTCGTCAGATTTCAACGGTCGCGAAGCTGACCGGACGCTCCGGTAAAACTGACCGGACGCTGGAGCCACAGCGTCCGGTCGAGTACAGTAAGGGTCCAAATCCATTTTTCTTCGACCGGACGCGTCCGGTCCACCTCGACCGGACTCAGCCAGCGTCCGGTGGTATACCCTAGCCACTGTACCGCCGAGTCAGCACGACCGGACACAGGCAGTCAGCGTCCGGTGCTTCTGGATTCAGCGTCTGATCATTGGACCGACGCCAGCATCATTTCGATCAACTCCATTTCAACTCTTACTTCTTCATCCTTGCTCAAGTGTGCCAACCACCAAGAATTTTGCATCCGGCGCAATAGAAAATAGACATTTCATTTCCCAAAAGCGCCGAATCCCATCTCAACCCTACAAACACCTTGTGCACATGTGGTAGCATATTTACACAAATATTATCAAGGGTGTTAGCACTCCACTAGATCCTAAATGCATATGCAATGAGTTAGAGCATCTAGTGGCACTTTGATAACCGCATTTCGATACGAGTTTCACCCCTCTTAATAGTACGGCTATCAATCCTAAATGTGATCACACTCTCTAAGTGTCTTGATCACTAAAACAAAATAGCTCTTACAAATTATACCTTTGCCTTGAGCTTTTTGTTTTTCTCTTTCTTCTTTCCAAGTCGAAGCACTTGATCATCACCATGCCATCATCTTTATCATGCTATGATCTTCATTTGCTTCACCACTTGGAGTGTGCTACCTATCTCATGATCACTTGATAAACTAGGTTAGCACTTAGGGTTTCATCAATTCACCAAAACCAAACTAGAGCTTTTAGGGGTACAAACGATCGAGAGAGGGACTAGTCCCAGGTCTCTGATGGAAGGGTCGAAAGGAGGCCAAGAGCCTGGTGGTGGCTTGGCTGTGTATATCAGTCGAACTAAACTCTCTATGAGTTCGTCTGTATGTGAGTTGTCCATTGAAAGTCAGTCCCTTCGGTCGGGAGCCCTGCCCTCCCTTTATAGACCAAGGGGGGAGCAGGGACTATAGATGGGAGAAAGAGGAAAATACCAAGGGTATAGAAGGTCCTTCAATGGATTCGGGTCTTCCTTTTTCCCTACGCTTGCCCTGTATAACATGGCAGACAGTGTCAGAAGTGGCATGTTAGCTGATCTTCGTAGGCCATGCCCTGGCCCTCTTTAGCAAGTGGGTGTGTCCCATCCCGCCTTTGCGGGTGGTGTGTTGATCGGCGTCCCTATGGGGAGCGGAAGGCACGGTGACTGCTCGTTTGCCACTATAGGGGATGGGAGTCCCCCCTTGGAACATAGTGGTTGTCATATGTCTGTGTCAGACTCCTCGCCTGGGGACTGAAGGCGGCGCCTACAATATTGTAGGGCAAAGAGCACGCGCATGCAACACTATTTAGGCTCTGCTACGCCTGGAAGGGTCTAAGCGCCTGTCCCATCATGCCCTGGCGGTACTCTCCTGTAGGGGCACAGGGCATGGTCCTTGATGCTGCGGTTGACCCGAACGTCTTGTCCTACCCTGTGCCTAGCATCATGAGGGAGCGGGGTACAGTTGTCAGGTGAGGCAGAGCCAATCCATGGACATCGGCCGAGGCGAGGTCCATCAGGCGAGGCGGAACCTAGCCTTCAGAGTTGGGCGAGGTGGAGCCTAGGCCTCGGGTGTCAGGCGAGGCGGAGTCTAGCCCTCAGCCCTTAGGCGAGGCGGAGCCATCCCCCAGCCGTCGGGGGAGGCAGAGCTGGCCGACGGGCCTCGGGCGAGGCGAAGTCTAGCCCTCAGCCCTCGGGCGAGGTGGAGCCGTCCCCTAGCCGTTGGGGGAGGCGGAGCTGGCTGTCGGGCATCGAGCGAGGCGGAACCAAAACTCCCGTCATTCAGGCAAGAAGCGCAGCGATGCTCTTATCAGTTCAGGAGTTTTTAATGTTCGATGGTTATTAGCTCCATCTCCTTAGGTACCTCGGTATTAGGTTCCCGACAGTAGCCCCTGAGCCCCTCGGTGGTTTGGGCAGAATCACCCGGGGGGTGTTTTGGTTTCGTTGGAGTTAGTTCGCCAGAGGGTGCACGCGAGCGCACTCGATGGGTGTAGCCCTCGAGCCCCGAGTGATTTGAGTAGAATCGCCCAGGGGTAGTATCGGAGTCAATTCGCCAGAGGGTGTGCGCAAGCGCACCCGATGGGTGTAGCCCCCGAGCCCCCGGGTGATTTGAGTAGAATCGCCCGGGGGGTAGAATCGGGCCCTCCGCGGATAAGGCCATAAGACTCAATGTTTCGTTGACTGGATTTTCTTTTTTCGTGGTATCCCGTTCGTGGGGATTTCATTCAGGGTTGGCCTGATTGGGGCTTGACAGTAGATCGAGGCCCTGGTCGTTTTGCGGGCCCATCCCTCATTGGGACGGCCCTTGGGCTCCGGGGTCCTAGGTGGTTTTGCAGGTCCATCCCTTGCTGGGGCAGCCATCAAGATGGTTCGGACCGAGCCCTGGTCGCTACGGGCCCAGATGGATCAGAGTAGAGATTTTTCTGGCCCACGTCCCCTCTGTGGGAAAAGAGTCCGGTCACTCCGTGAAGGCAAACCGTCTAGCGCGATTTTGGTGGGATAGGATAGGGATCGTGGGTGCGTGTCCTGCGACGTGACGCGATGGTGCGCATGGTAGGTCCAGAGATCAAGGCGGGCGGGAGTGTCAGGTCAGCCTTTGAATCTCTATCTTTGGATCGAGCGGTTCGAGCCCTCGAGCCCTCTTAGGGTCTGATAGGGGTTGGCCGTATTTCATGTGGTACCCCATCCTCGGTTTTCGCAATTGGAGGGGCTGAGTAGACGATACTTGCCTCGACGACCCGAGTATCATGCTCAATGAGCTCGCAAACGGGTACATTCGTGTGGAATCCGGGTCCATCATTTGCTGATGGAGTCGGCAGAGCCCTCAGGTGGCACTCCACAACTTCTTAACCCGCCTCCCGATAGATGCCTGAGCCGTTCGATAGGCTCCGGTGGCCCACTGGCCTCTCCTCGGTGGAGATTCTGTGGGTTTGGCTCGGGGTTAGAATCGAATGAGAAAAGGTTTGAGATGTCCCAGTCCGCTTCTGAGCGGGGTTGGGCAGGGCTGCTGGGGCTCATCTTAGTTATTTCTCCCTAGCTCTGTTTGACACGAGGCGGCCTCGAGCCCTTTGCGGGCTGGCCTTCGAACCTCGGCCTATTGCGGCTCATATCGAATGAGGCGGCTACCATTTCATGACATGACACGAAGCGTTGGGATGCAGTGATTTGCATATGCAATGTTTGAATGTGTAATTTTGAAATGAAAAGCAAGATTACCTTGGTGGCCTGAGTGATGGGAGGCTCCTACTAGATGTGTCCGCGTAGGGTTCGGTTCCTGATGTTTGCGACAAGGTTGCAGTAACCTGCATAAGAACCACTATTCTTTGTTTTTGTCACCCGATGGTGATTTGAGTCGTTTGATTGATTTAGGCGACCTGACAGCTTCTCCTTTGGGGGAGATTGTGTAGGCAGACCCCTCTGAACCCTTCATGAGAAGGCGGATGCCGAAGTTGGAAATGCGGGGGACTGTGAGTTCAATTATTTTGGAGAACAGAAACACCGTAGCCACCAGGGCGTAGGGTCTGCCACCTCATCCAGTTTTACTCAAAGTTCTATGCCCGCATACCGTGACCTCGGCTTCAAACATAAAGAGGGGTTGGGTGAAGAGGATGTCTAGCCTGGTAAACACCCTTGGCAGCCCCGAGGGATGTCCGTGTCCCTGCTGTTGCTAGGGTCAGGGGCTCGGTAATGAATTTAACGCGTAAAGTGAGAAACCAGAGCTGCTTATCTCCCGGCGGCCGTTCGTTCGTCGTCTTTCCCGGGCCATACGGTCAGCCCAGGAGGCCCATTGGGCTCCCCTTTTCAGAGGTCCCATCATGGGATCGTTCTGTGGTCCTGCCTAGGTAAATGGAGGGTCGCCTACACGTGCGCGCTTTGATTGCCATGTCTGGCACGCGGTAGTGGTGGGCCATGCCCATGCAACGTCTTGTTTGACTGGAGCGTGTCTCGTCAGTCCAGGCGCATCCCCTCGGCATTCCGTCAGTGTCGATTTCATATCTTCATTAAGTAGGGGAAGGGAGAGAGTTTTTTCGTCCCAACCTTTCACCTTTCCTTAGCTGCAGCGCCTCCTCTTTAAATAGGGAGGGGAGGGGAGCTCTCGTCCCACCTCTTTAGCCTGCCTCTGAGCCGCTACCTCTTCTTATTCTTACTTTCCACCGAATGTGTTCGTGCGTCGCGGTGGTTCCTGAGTGAGGAACGGTAATGCCATAGAGAAAGGGGCTTACTAATCCGTTCATGAATCCAGAGTGTGATGTTGAGCTGGAGATCATCCAACGTAGATGAGATGGTGTGGGTCACCGCCGTCGTTCGTGGTGGCCTTCCTTCAGCGGCAGGCGTCCCCCATCCAGACACCGTCGTCGGGGTTGTGGCTGACGATGATGGCATAGTCCCTGGATGCCTCGGCGGAGGGGCACCATAGTGGTGCACGACGTTGCAGATGATGGTGCCTTCGAGGATCCTGTAGAACGGTGGGATGTAACCGATGGAGAGGGTGATGCGGTAGCCGCAGTAGATGAACTGGCCCATGTACGTGCTAGGACATTGCCGATGGAGAGCTTGGTGAGGCGGCCACAGTAGACGACCTAGCCCATGTACGTGCCAGGACGTTTGCCGATGGAGAGCTTGGCGCAGCGGCCGCAGTAGACGAATTGGCCCGTGTACGTGCCAGGACGTTTGCCGATGGAGAGCTTGGTGCGGCGACTGTAGTAGTACTTGTAATAAACCTAGGCAGGGACTGTAATTGAGCAAGTTTCATGGGGGAGCCCCCGAGTAAACAGTTTTCTCGATTTACGAGTACATTAGTCCTTTTCGTGATGAAATCATTTTGTAAGTGGTGAATTTATGCGAAGAATGAACAAATTTTCATCCTTTGTTGTGGCAAATAGCTTTTCAACTTCCTCTTCTTGTAGAAGAGGCTTCGGTGCCCTCTCACCCTTCCCATGGATCAAGTCGTAAGAAACTAGCAGTGTGGGTGAATTAATTCTGATTACGCTGGTGAGCAAAGTGGTCGCAGCCGCTGGGGCATGGGCCTCTCGCAGTCCTACCAAGTTGTAGTCAGAATTTGTTTCCCGAAATCTTAGTCCTTAGGACCTTGTTATAAGAAGAACAGAAAACTTTAGAGAATGTTTGCAAATGTAACACGGGAAATTTTTGCAAGATAAACATACTTGTATCATTTATATCAGCCCTCGAGTGAGGTCCGACCCCTCGCAATTTGCAGGGGTCGAACGTCACTAAAGATTGGGGTTTTGTAAAGACAAAAACTGATAAGGAAAGGTATGCGTTTTTAAGGGTAAAAACGACGTAGCTGTTCGATGTTCCAGGCATTGGTGAAGACCTCGTCGTCGATGGTTTTCAATTTGTAGGCACCTGGACGGAGTACTTCCGCGACGATGTACGGCCCTTTCTAGGGTGGGGAGAGCTTGTGGCGGTCCTTGTTGCTCTCTACAAGGCGGAGAACAAGGTCCCCGACATAGAAGGCTCGGTCCCGTACCCGTCGGCTGTGGTACCGCCATAGCACCTGCTGGTACTTGGCCAAACAGAGGAGGGCGACGTCGTGGGCTTCGTCTAGTTGGTCCATGGTGTCTTGGTGGGATGCTTCGGCTCCCTATTTGTCGTATGCCCTGATCCTTGGGGCCCCATAGTCGAGGTCTGTCGGGAGGACGGCCTCAGCACCGTAGACCATGAAGAAAGGTGTGTAGCCGGTGGCCCGACCGAGAGTTGTTCTCAGGCTCCAGCGTACTGCAGGGAGCTCGGTGACCCAACATGCGCTGAACTTGTTTAACCGGTTGAAGATCCTGGGCTTGAGGCCCTGTAGGAGCATGCCGTTTGCGCGCTGAACCTGCCCGTTCATCTGGGGGTGCGCGACGGCCCCCCAGTCGATCCGGATGTGTTGTTCATTGCAGAATCGAATGAATTTCCAACCGGTGAACTGCGTGCCATTATCCGTGATGATGGAGTTTGGTACTCCAAAACGATGGATGATGTTGAGGAAGAATAGCATGGCCTGCCCGGGTGCCTTTTTGAATGGCCCAACCAGATCGAGCCCCCAGACCGCGAAGGCCCATGTGATGGGGATCATCTGGAGTGCCTGGGCCGGGAGGTGAGTTTGCCGAGTGTAGTATTGACACCCTTCGTAGGTGTGTACGATTTGCTCGGCATCGGCTACTGCAGTGGGCTAGTAAAAGCCCTGTCGAAATGCGTTTCCAACCAAAGTCCTCGGTGCGGCATGGTGACCGCAGTCCCCATCGTGGATGTCGCTTAGCAGAAGTCTTCCCTGTTCGCCGGGGATACAGAGCTACAGGATCCCGGTGTGGCTTCGTTTGTAGAGTTTGCCCTCTACAAGAACGAAGGACTTGGCACGACATGCGAGTCGTCGAGCTTCCGTCTTGTCTGCTGGTAGTGCGTCGTGGAGGAGGTAGTCGATGTAGAGCGTTCTCCAGTCATCCGGAGGGTCGGGCTCCGTTGTTGGATCCACTTCAAGCTCTGTGACCTCGGGGTCGGGCGGAGCCATTGGCAGATCAGCCCTCGGGGACGGATCAGACGGGCCATCGTTGGCCGGTTCTGTCCTTTTGTAGCGCACCAAGGGTTTATGTTGATCACTGGCGAACACACCCGTTGGCACCGGCTCTCGGCCAGACGTGGCTTTTGCAAGTGCGTCGGCCGCCTCGTTGAGGCGCCTTGGGATGTGGTTGAGTTCGAGACCGTCGAACTTGTCTTCCAGCCGTCATACCTCTTGGCAGTACGCAGCCATCCTGGCGTCGTGGCAGCTTGACTCCTTCATGACTTGGTTGACGACCAGCTGGGAGTCACCCCTGATGTCGAGGCATCAAATGCCCAACTCGATGGCGATTCATAGGTCATTGATGAGTGCTTCATATTCAGCCACATTATTTGACAAGGGAAAATGGAGACGAACCATGTACCTCATGCGGACCCCGAGGGGCGATACGAAGACCAGCCCTGCGCCGGCCCCCTTTTTCATCAATGACCCATCGAAGTACATCGTCTAGTACTCTTGATCGACGACCGCCGGTGACATCTAGACCTCGGTCCACTCCGCGATGAAGTTAGCCAGCACCTAGGACTTGATTGCTCTCAGGGTGCATACGCGATGCCTTGATCCATTAGCTCGAGTACCCATTTTGCGGTTCTCCACGTGGCGTCCTGGCTATGGACGACCTCGCCGAGGGGGAACGACATCACGACGTGTGACTCGAAGTAGTGGCACTATTTCCTCTTGGTGATGAGTACGGTGTATAGGAGTTTCTAGATTCGGGAGTAGTGGGTTTTGGAGTCGGACAATACCTCGCTGATGAAGTACACTAGGCGCTATACTTTGAAGGCGTGCCCTTCCTCTTCCCGCTCTACAACAAGGGTGGCGCTGACCACTTGCGTGGTGGCCGCTATGTATAGTAGGAGGGATTCTCCGTCGCTTGGAGGAACCAGGACCGGGGGATTTGTTAGAAGCAGCTTGACCATGTCGAGCGCCTTCGAGGCCTCGGATGTCCACTCGAAGCGGTTGGGTTTCTTCAGGAGTTGATAACGGGGAAGTCCTCGTTCGCCGAGGTGTGAGATGAATCGGCTGAGGGCGGTGAGGCACCCTGTGATCCGCTGAACCCCCTTTATATTCTAGATCGGGCCCATCTTCGTGATGGCTAAAATTTTCTCCGGGTTGGCTTCGATGCCACGCTCGGAGACAATGAAGTCGAGCAGCATGCCCCTCGAGACCCCGAAAACGCATTTCTCGGGATTGAGTTTGATGCCATTTGCCCGGAGTTTAGCAAAGGTTTTTTCAAGATCAACGACAAGGTGGTCAGCCCGTTTGGACTTAACTATGATGTCGTCGACGTAGGCCTCAACGGTCTGCCCGATGAGGTACCCAAAGCAGTTGAGCATACAGCGCTGGTAAGTCGCAATGACGTTCTTCAGACCGAATGGCATTGAGATGTAGCAGAACGATCCAAAGGGGGTGATAAAAGACGTCGTGAGCTGGTCAGACTCTCTCATCGTGATTTGGTGGTAGCCGGAGTAGGCGTTAAGGAAGCAGAGGGTTTCGCACCCTGAGGTAGAATCGACTATTTGGTCTATGCGGGGCAAAGGAAATAGGTCCTTTGGGCACACCTTGTTAAGACCTGTGTAGTTGACACACATCCTCCATTTCCCGCTCTTCTTTCATACAAGAACGGGATTTGCTAACCACTCTGGGTGGTGTACTTCCCTAATGAATCCGGCGGCCAGCAGTTTTGTTATTTCTTCACAGATGGCCTGGCGCTTTTCCTCATCGAAGCAGCACAGGCGTTGTTTTACCGGCTTGGAACCTGGGTGGATTTTTAAAGTATGCTCGATGACCTCCCTCGGGATGCCCAGCATATTCGAGGGTTTCCACGCAAAGATGTCTTTGTTGTCGCCGAGGAAGTCTACGAGCGCGCTTTCCTATTCGGAGGAGAGCGTTGTACCAATGCGTACCATTTTTTCCTCAGAGCTACTGGGGTCTACGAGGATCTCCTTGGAGCCCTCTGCCGATTCGAATGACCCGGTTGATTTCTTTGCGTCAGGCGTTTTTTCAGCAGCCTCCTCCCTGAGGGCGGCGAGTTCCCTGGAGGCGACGACCGCGGTGGCATGGCCACAGCATTCGACTTCGCACTCGTAAGCGCGTTGGAAGGAGGTGCCAACGGTGATGACCCCGCGAGGGCCCGGCATCTTCAGCTTGAGGTATGTATAGTTGGGGACGGCCATGAACTTCGCGTAACATGGCCGGCCTAGGATGGCATTGAAGGTTCTCAGGAATCCTACCACGTCAAAGGTGAGGGTCTCAGTCCTGTAGTTGGACTGATCCCCGAAAGTGACAGGCAGATCAATCTGCCCCAGCGGCACGGCCTGTTAGCGAGGCACGATGCCATGGAAAGGCACTCGGATCAGGCAGAGGTTCGTTCGGTCGATGCCCATCTCGTCGAGCGTCTTTGCGTACATGATGTTGAGGCCGCTGCCTCCGACCATCAGTACTTTCATGAGCCGCTTTGGGCCAATGATCGGGTCGACAACAAGCGGGTACCTTACTGGGTGTGGGATAGCATTCGGATGGTCGGCCTGGTCAAAGGTTTTGGCAGATTTAGACCACCGGAGGAAGGCAGGCATGGCCGGTCCAGCCGTGTAGACCTCGCGGCGCGTGACCTTCTGGCGGCGTTTGGAGTCGTAGGCCATTGATCCTCCGAAGATCATGAGGGCGCCATTCGGTGTTGGAAAGGCGTCGTCCTTCTCCTTGGTGTAGTCAGTGGTGGGGGCAGACCCCTTCCCCTGCTCCCCTTTGTTGAGGCCTCCGAACAAGTATTTGCACATGAGGCCACAATCCTTGTACAGATGCTTGGCCGGGAAAGCATGGTTTGGGCACGGCCCCTCGAGCATTTTTTTCGAAGTGGTTTAGAGTGCCCTCCATGGGCTTCTGGCCCCCTTGCGGTCGGTAGCAGCCACGAGCGGTTGGAGGCGTCTTCGCCGGCACCCTCGTCCCGCCTTGCCTTGCCATCGGAACGGTCGAAGATCGCTCTGACTGCCTCCTCTCCTGAGGCGTGGCTGGTGGCGATGTCCAGGAGTTCCTTGGTGGTCCATGGGCCCTTGCATCCTAGTTTATGGACCAAAGACTCGCAGGTGGTCCCGGATAGGAAGGCTCCTATCACGTCGGCATCGGCGACGTTAGGGAGCTCGTTGCACTGCCGGGAGAAGCGCCGGATGTACCCACAGAGGGTTTCATCGGCCTTCTAGCGGCAGTTCTTGAGGTCCCATGGGTTCCTGGGGCGCTTGTACATGCCCTAGAAGTTTCCCACAAAGATCTCCCTCAAGTCCGCCCAACTCTGAATGGCGTTGGGCGGTAGGTGCTCCAACCATGCTCGCACCGAATCGGCCAAGAATAGTGGGAGATTGCGAATAATGAAATCATCATCATTCATGCCGTCGGCTTGACAGGCAAGACGATAGTCTTTGAGCCAAAGCCCAAGGTTTGTTTCTCCAGAATATTTAGGGATGTTGGTAGGCGGTCGGTACATTGGCGGGAAAGCAGCGTTGAGGATGTGTCGGCCAAAGGCCTGAGGGCCCAACAGGCCGTGGCTCAGGCTCCAGTCCTCGCCGCTGTGGTAACACCCGCCACACCGAGGGTAGTAGCCATGTTTGGCTCCTTCTCTTGAGTCGTTGTAGGCACGTCTGTGGGCGTCGATGGTGCTGCATGCGTCGTGGTTGTGGCCGAGACATTGATGCACCGGAACAGGGGTGTGCTGCCTGCCGTCTAGCGGTGTCTGGTGAACCGATGTGTCCTTGGTGAGGTGCACCGAGGGCATGCGCTGGCTGGTGTGGGGCTCGCGTCGCCGAGACAATAGCTTTCCGCCTGCTGCGCCGCCGCACGCTCGAGCAACGTGTGAATTTCCCGGCGTGCCCGGCGATCCTCAGATGTTGCAGCCTTTGGAAGGCCATGAAACAAGGCCGTCGCAGCAGCGATGTTCTGACTTGCCCGAGCGAAGTGAGGGAGGGTCCCGTCATCAATGAGGATCCTTTGGTGTACGTTATAGGTGGTGGCGCGTACGTGCCCACCGTCTCTGCGACGCTTGATTTCCTCATCGACCTTTCGGTACTCCCAAACAAGCTGTTGTCCAGCGTCATCGATCTCCAACTTTCATGCTCTCAGATGCTCCATCCTTATGTGGGATGGGGCCGCCGCCTCCCCTCTGGTCCTGGCGTCAGGGTTGGCCATCGGGGTGGCCTCCCCCTCGGAGACGCTTTCGACATGCCCCTCGGAGGTTTCCGCCATGAAGCATTCCCAGGAAGGGTGATGGCTCCCCCTACTGGAGCTAGAGCTAGAGGATGACTTTGGCTCCTCGATGAGGAGTTTGTGGATGGACTCCGTGTCATGTTCAATTACCCCCATGAACTCACTGTCCACGGGTGGTTGAACCATGCATAGTGCCACGAAGTGGCAAGCGGTCGTCGTGGCGTTGCGGAGACCGAATGGAAGTGCTGTCGGGGCGCTCTGCACGTGGTGCTCCAAAGAGAGGTGCCCCTCTTCGGAAGGTCGTGCCACGTTGTTGTCATTGGAAAGGGCGAGGTGATGTTGGTTCTCCCTGGATTGCTGGGGTCCAAGGGAGATGCCGAGCCGGTGCCCACACTTATTGTGGTCAAGGACGATGGAGGGGAGAGATTGGATGGCGGTCTGCGCCCGTACCAACTCTCCTCCTGCCGTGATGACGAAATCTAGGCTCCCAAAGCACACGTGTGTACCTGGGACCCAGCTGACGTTGTGGTTAGCCATCTGAGGCCTGGCTTGGAACGTGCAAAGGCCCCTACCTAGCGCGCCAACTGTCGGTGTTTCGAACAAGCACCGGCTAGTAAATTTATAATTATGCGCGTTAGGCCCGGATGGTGCGCTAAAGGGCACAAGGTTTATACTAGTTTGGGCTGAATGTCCCTACGTCCAGTCTGTTGCTGCTCGTGTTATTAGCACTGAAATGGTTCGTAGTAGGGGGTACAAATGGTCGAGAGAGGGACTGGTCCTAGGTCTCTGATGGAAGGGTCGAAAGGAGGCCAAGAGCCTAGTGGCGGCTTGGCTATGTATATGAGTTGAACTGAACTCTCTATGAGTTCGTCTGTATGTGAGTTGTCCGTTGAAAGTCGGTCCCTTCGGTCGGGAGCCCTGCCCTCCCTTTTATAGACCAAGGGGGGAGCAAGGATTACAGATGGGAGAAAGAGGAAAATACTAATGGTATAGAAGGTCCTTTGAAGGATTCGTGTCTTCCTTTTTCCCTGCGCCTGCCCTATATAACATGGCAGACAATGTTAGAAGTGGCGTGTCCGCTGATCTTCGTAGGCCATGCCCTGGCCCTTTTTAGCAAGTGGGTGCGTCCCATCCTGCCTTTGCGGGTGGTGTGTTGATCTGCGTCCCTGTGGGGAGCAGAAGGCACAGTGACTGCTCGTTTGCCACTGTAGGGGACGGGAGTCCCCCCTTGGAACATAGTGGTTGTTGTATGTCTGTGTTGGACTCCTCGCCTAGGGACTGAAAGCGGCGCCTACAACACTGTAGGGCGAAGAGCACGCGCCTGCAACACTATTCAGGCTCTGCTACGCCTAGAAGGGTCTAAGCGCCTGTCCTGTCATGCCCTGGCAGTACTCTCCTATAGGGGCGCAGGGCATGGTCCTTGATGCTACAGTTGACCCGAACGTCTTGTCCTACCCTGTGCCTAGCATCATGAGGGAGCGGGGTACAGTTGTCAGGCAAGGTGGAACCAATCCTTGGACATCGGGTGAGGCAAGGTCCATCAGGCGAGGTAGAACCTAGCCTTCGGAGGTCAGACGAGGCGGAGCCTAGCCCTCGGGGGTTGGGTGAGGCGGAGTCTAGCCCTCAGCCCTCGGGCGAGGCGGAGCCGTCCCCCAGCCGTCGGGGGAGGCGGAGCTGGCCGATGGGCCTTAGGCGAGGCGGAGTCTAGCCCTCAACCCTCGAGTGAGGTGGAGCCATCCCCCAGCCGTCGGGGGAGGCGGAGCTGGCTGTCGGGCATCGGGCGAGGCAGAACCAAAACTCCCGTTGTTCAGGCTAGAAGCGCAGCGGTACTCTTGTCCGTTCGAGAGTTTTTAACGTTCGATGGTTATTAGTTCCATCTCCTTGGATACCCCGGCATTAGGTTCCCGACACCTGCATAATCAAAATTTCCCCAAAACACCATGGGCCCTACAGTCTTAACAAACGGAAGGGTCCGATCGCATAAACCTTTTCTCATTGCAAAAAAGGAAGAAGGTAAGATCAAACAAACGAAACAAAATTGCGAAACAAAGTCATGATTTCGCTTTCGGACATAAAAGTACAGACACTTGTTCACATATTATAGATATGTGTTTATCAAACTTATTCAACTAACTACTTCCGTGGAGGGAGAACCGTTTCTTTCAGCCTGTTCGCCAGGTTTCGTACAAGGGGAGTCACCGCCTTCTCAATCTCGTCTAGCTCGGGGTCTTCATAGACAGGCACGAAGCCGAGGCTCATTACCTCAAGGTTGACCTCCCGATCATAATGAGAACAGGCAACAGCGAAGGCTTGGGTGATCCCAGCGTGAAAGGCGTCCTCCTCAAGTTGGCCAACCCACGCCGTTATGCCAGCGGCGCGAGTTGTAAGGGAACTGGTCCCCTCCTCTTGCACCACCTATAGGTTATCATAGCCACCATGACGGCAGAGCACAGGAGATCGTGTGGATCGCTTTCGACCTGAAGAAGCCCCCGCACCTTGACGAGTTCCGTGCCCAGCCCTACAGAAATTTCCTCGGCCTCCATCCTTCGGGCCACCGCATCCCCAAGATCCACTCGGAGGGCCACAGCCTCCCGACGTGCCTCGCCGCGCTCTCGGATGGCCCGGTTGCGCTCCTCGCGGGCCGTGATGCGCTCCGAGCAAAGTCTTTCTTTGGTCTGGCGCAGCTCGTCCCGCTCCCCGCGTAGCCGGGAGATCACCTCGGCATCCTAGTTCGCCCTCTGCTGTAGGGCCAGGGACCTTTCCTCGGCCTTCCACCTAAGATCCCGCTCCGTCTCCAGCTCAGCCAGGACCTCGACGGCCCGCTAACTGGCCTCGGCATCCTTCTGGAGCAGCTTGTCCCACTCCTTTTGAATCTAGGATCTCCTCCGTGTCCCGACGAGCCTCGGCCTCCTGCTGCTGGGTGGCAGCGAGCTGCGCGCCCACATCTCCTCATAGCTGGGCCTCCTCGGTTAGGCAGTCCCATTCCACCTTTTGCTCATGGAGGAACTGGGATTTGTTCCGGCTATGAGCAACAATACACTGAAAAGAAGACCGGTATCAAAAATACAAAAACACAAGAATACGTGAAGAGAGAAGAAAACGAGGGAGAAGATTAAGAGGATACCCGGCCAGTAGGAACGAGGATTTCACGCAGGACACCACTGGCCTAGCTCAAGGCATCCATCATGGCTGAGAACCCGATGTCAAGATTCTCCCGCTCCATGCTCTCGGCAGCATCGTCAAGCGAGAAAAGAGCCAACGTTGGGTCCTCAGTGGCCATCCATAGGAGCGGTGGCTCGCCCCGCATGGGGGAGTGGCTGCTCCCCGACAACATGGCCGAGGATGACCTCCTGCTGGTCGTCTCCACCACCGCCACGACGCCCGGAGACCCGCTGGTTGGGTCCTCCTCCATCCGGCCCGCCTCGAGCGCAACACCTGGGCCACCGGTGGCGCGGATTGCGCCGCCCCCTTGGACGCCACCATGGCAACATCTAGCCCCACCGGGCTTGCCGTGGTCGCGGTCACCTCCGCCTAGGCCTCCGGTAGCATGGACTGCGCTGCTCCCTCGGATGCCACCACGGCTGCGTCTGACTGCGCCTGGCTCATTAGGGTTGGGGACAATCCAGCCGCGTCCTCCTTCGTCCGGCCCGCGTCGGGTGCCGTCGCTTGGGCTGCCAGAGGCACGGATTGCGCCGCCCCCTCGGACACCACCATGGCGGCGTCCGACTGCTCAAGGCTTGGCACAGTCACGGCCACCCTCGCGGTGACACTGGACCCTCGGCTGGCGATGCCGCGACCGCCACGGAAGACGCCGCCAACGAGGCCGCAGCATCAGCGCCGCTCCTACCCAAAACAGGGGCGACGTCAGGTAGTGCCGTCCATCCCGCCTGAAGGGCAAGGCTCTTTTTGGGCGCCAACCCCAGAGAGTGGTCCCGTCGCAAGAATCTGCAAGAGGGAAAAAGGCATAAGGTCAAAATAGAAAAATAAAAAGGGAGAAAACAGGGAAATCAGCGGCCTACTGTGTCGCCTTTGGGAAGCGGGAACGTTTTGGGGATGAACCCCCAGACCCCTGTCCCGACTCGTCTAGGCGGGACCGCTTCGAGCCTGCCCCCTGCTCCCAGGTAGGGGGGCTCATCTCCCTTATCTCCGAGGGCGCAGAAACGGAGCCGCCCCTCTCTGTCGATGCCTCGAGCATGGCGGCGGACCCGTCCGCCCCCGTCAGCTCATGGGGTGTCGCAGCGGAACCGCCCCCCTCCATCAGCACCTCGGGGGCAACGGCCGATCCACCTCCGCCCATCCACCGATCCTCCGGCAACACCCCGAATGGGGCGGTAGATTCTCTGGCTCCCACCGGCCCTGCGGACGGGCAGATGGTTCAGCCCACCTCCACCGATCTCACGGACTTACTTCC
Organism: Miscanthus lutarioriparius; assembly: GCA_904845875.1. NCBI lineage: Eukaryota > Viridiplantae > Streptophyta > Magnoliopsida > Poales > Poaceae > Miscanthus > Miscanthus lutarioriparius. The sequence goes on along the minus strand of CAJGYO010000003.1, from coordinate 78,075,690 downwards.
CTCCGCATGGAATGGGAAGGGTCCCTGCATGGGTCGGTGGGCGTCTGTCAGCATATCCTCATTCGCCAGGACGTCCCAATCCATGTCGGCGGCTACCTCATTGTCGTCGTAGTCATCATCGTCACTGCCTGTCTCCTCTCCTCGATCACGCGCTTGCCGCTTCCATAACAGCTTCTTCTTCCTGAGCTCCCTCGTCTTTTTGTCCCACTCGGCCTGTGATACGGTTCACTTTCACCAGGGTCCGATCCTTCTGTAATGGAGCTGGGCTATCCTTGAAGAATAGTCCCCCTGGCTGGTCCCGCCATCCCCAGGGTCAGCTTCAAGGGGTCGGAAATTCAAGTAAAAAAGGAGTACGAAGAAGGAAAACTTACGAAGTCAATAAACCCCGGTTCTGGCCACATTGGGAGATGCCCTGGCACCGGGAACACAAAATCAAGGACGACGCTAGTGGTGTCCTTCGAAGGCTCCATCGCCTCCTTGATGCGCTGCGCCACCTCGGACGGAGGGAGCGCCTCATCGACACGCACCGTCCCTTCGAACGGCGCTCCGGGCACCATCTGGTGCAGGGGAAGCACGCACGCCATCAGCGGCGCCACCCTCCTCGCATGGTAGGCGTCGATGATCCCCAAACCCTTCATGCCCCTATCCTTCAAAGTTTGGAGGGCAGCGAGAAGGTCATCGATGTTCTTCCTCTCCTTGACCGGGACGCCCACCTCCATGACCCCGGGGCCTCCTTGATGACGCACCCAGAGAAGAATGGCAAGGGGGCATCGTCGTCATCCTTGACATAGAACCATTGTGAATGCCACACCATGTTGGAGGTGGACAGATGCATTAATGGGTACGCATCTGCCCGGTTGTTGCGGAGGTGAATGCCGGCGCATCCCACCAGCGTGGGCAGCTCCTACTTCTCGACCTGCCTCTTTAGAAGGTTGACGATGAAGATATGCCGCCACAGGTTGAAGTGGGGATCAATCCCCAAGAACATCTCGCACAGGGTGACGAACGCCGCAATGTGCTAGATCCCATTAGGGGTAAGGTGCTGCAGCTCCACCAGGTAGTAATCCAACAGCCCCCGAAGGAACGGGTGAGCAGGTATGGCGAATCCCCACTCATGGAAGTGAGCAAAGGACACGACAAACCCTTCAGGTGGCAACGGCTCATCCTCATCACCGGGCAGCCACCACTCCTCGGTGGCGGTCAGCAGGCGAAGGAGGCCACGGTGAACGAGGCCCTCCAGGCGCTGAGGGGTGATGCTGGATCTACCCCACAGCTCCATTGAAACGATTGGGACGGGGGTGGATGCGAGTTCAATGGCGGTTGCGATGCGGATGCAAGCTTGACGGCGGCAGCAGTACTGGTGCGGGACACTCTGGCGATTGGCGGCGGAGGTTGGTGATGCGAAGGCAAAAAGGCGGAGTACGGAACCCTGGGGGCGAACCCCGTGGTTTTATAGGGGCGACGAATGCGAGAAGCGCAACCGTCCGCCTTGACCTCTAAGCCCGCCACGACATGCCGCCACATCACGTCGTGGGATACGCGCCCGCGATCCCTATCCTTTCCCACCAAAATCGCCCCAGACAGTTCACCTTCTCGAGCGGATCGGACTCTTTCCCCACGGAGGGGATACGGGCTAGAAAATCTTCTCTCCGGCCCGTGTGGGCCCAGAAAGCCCAAGGGTCTGCCCGATAGTCTCGATGGCCATCCCAACGAGGGACAGGCCCATGGGCGACTAACACCTAGGTACGCGAGCATCAGTAGGGCCTCGATCCATGGTCGAGCCCCAGCTAGGCTAACCCTGGACAAAATCCTCACGAACGGGATACCAGGGTCCCCTTAAAGCTATCCAGTTGACAGAAACCGAGTCTCATAGCCTTACCCACGAAGGGTCCGAAACAACCCCCCGGGCGATTCTGCCCAAATCACCCGAGGGCTCGGGGGCTACACCCATTGGGTGTGCTCGCGCGCACCCTCTGGCAAACTGAAACAACCCCTGAGAAAATTCTGCCCGAATCACCCGGGGGCTCAGGGGCTACACCCATCGGGTGTGCTCGCGCGCACCCTCTGGCGAACCGAAACACCCCCCGGGCGATTCTGCCTGAATCACTCGGGGGCTCGGGGGCTACGCCCATCGGGTGCGCTCACGCGCACCCTCTGGCGAACCAAAACACCCCCTGGGCGATTCTGCCCAAATCACCCGGGGGCTCGGGGGCTACACCCATCGGGTGCGCTCGCGCACACCCTCTGGCGAACTGGAACACCCCCCGGGCGATTCTGTCCGAATCACCTGGGGGCTCGGGGGCTACTGTCGGGGACCTAATACCAGGGTACCTAATGAGGTGGAACTAGTGACCATCGAACATTGACACTTCCGATCAGATGGGAACGCTACTGCTTTTCTTGTCCGAACGACGGAAGACTGGTTCCACCTCGCTCGACCTCCAAGGGCTGGCTCTGCCTCGCCCGACCCCCGAGGGCTGGCTCCGCCTTGCCCGACGACCGGGGGCAGAGTCCGCCTCACCCAACGATTACACCTTGCCCCTTCGTAATGACGAGCACAGGGTACGACAGGACGCTCAAGTCAAACGCAGTACCAAGGGCCATGCCCTGCACCGCTGCAGGAAAGTGCCATCATGGTACGACGAGACGGGCGCCTTAGGCTATTCCGGGCGTGGCAGAGTCCGAATAGTGTTGTATGCTCCGCCTTTAGCCCTCGGACGCGGAACCTGACATAGACATACGACAACCACTATGGTCCAAGAAGAGACTCGCGCCCTCTACAGTGATGAACGTACAGTCACCGTGCCATCCACTCCCCACAGGGCTACAGGTTAACACCCTTGTCCGACACGCTGCCCGGAGGGGCGGGACGGGACGTGACCACTTGCTGATCCGGTAAGGGCATGGTGTCGTCAGCACACAGGCATCCGGCGAACATGCCAATCCCTGACACCATCTGGCCATGTCAGCGAGGCTGGCTCAGCGGAAAAGGAGGGCCCGACACCTTCGGAGGGGCTTTTTGGCCTCTAGTTTTTCTCCTTTCTCCCATCTGTAACCCCTGCTCCCCCCTTGGTCTATAAAAAGGAGGGCAGGGCCCCCCACTAAAGGGATCGACTCTTGATGGATAAGTTCAACACACACGACACTTCACACATGGCCGAGCAGCGACCAAGCTCTCGGCGCCCTTTTGACCAATCCATCAGAGACTTGGGACTCGTCCCTCTCTCAACCATTTGTACCCCCTACTACGAACCATTTTCGGTACTAATAACACGAGCAGAAGCAGACTGGACGTAGGGACGTTCAGCCCGAACCAGTATAAACCTCGTGTCCTTTAGTGCACCATCCGGGCCTAACGCGCAACAATTATAAATTTACTTGCCGGTGTTTGTTCGAAACACTGACACATACATCCCCTGGAAATTTTTTACGAAGACCCTCTTGAGGTCCGCCCAGTCGCGGATGCTGCCGTGCGGGAGGAATTCAAGCCATGCCCAAACATGTTCCTCGACGTAGATGGGGAGATATTGAATGATGAAATGGTCATAATCCACCCCTCCGGCTCGACAGGCGATCTAGAAATCTTCGAGCCAAATACCGGGGTTTGTCTCCCTAGTGTAAATGGCGATGTTGGTGGGCGGTCGAAAGCGTTGTGGGAACAGCGCTCTCTAGATGCGTCGGCCAAAGGCCCATGGTCCCGGGCCATCCGGGCTGGGACTCCGGTCGTCTGGCCAGCGACCATGCCTAGGGCGCGTTTCCCCGCTCCCATCGATGCTCCGGCCGGGGCCTGCATCGCCTGCCCTTACCGCCGCCTGATGGATGTCATCATCATGCCGGGCCTAATGACGATTGCTGATGACGCTGCTAGCATCTTGGTTCGGACCAAGCCGTTCGCGTACCGGCGGTCGGTGTGGAGCAGGCTCCAGGTCAGACCACGGCGCAGCTGTGGCCTCCTATGCCGCGCCTGGCGGCTGTAGCGGTGAGCGGATGGAGCGATCCGCCTGGTGCGTCCCCACTCCCCTGGTGGGGAGAGAGGCCGCGAGTCAGAGTCACGATGCGAAGCTTTCTGCCTGTTGAACAGCGGCGGTTTCCACCAGTGCCTGGTGGTTCCGGTGGACCGCCCGCTCCTGGGGGTCGACAGGCTCAGCAAAGAAGCATTGCCGCAACGACGATGTTCTGGCTAGCCCGAGTGAACTGTGGGGGTCGTTCCCCTCGTCCATGATGTCGCGCTAGACCTGGCGGGCATGACCCCAGGAGCCGCTCGCCGAGTTACGCGCATGGGGCGCAATGTGCTGCCCTGAGCACGCCGGCGCAGGTGGCGGCTGGTTCTGCCGCCGTTGTCGTAGCTCCTCAGTGTTCTCTTGTGCGAGCGCGAGGGCCCCCGCACGAGGGTCCAGAGGGGTGTGAGTCTACAAGGACTCCGCTACCACCAATAGCTATCCCGGAGTGTCCACCATAGCGCACTCCTAGGATGGACGGTGGCTAGGTGCCACGTCGCCGATGCTGGAGCTGTCGCTCTCAACCTCGTCATCTAGGAGTTTGTAGAAAGTGGTGGGAGCATAGCTCGCCATTCCCACGAATTCGGATGTGAGAGCGGGTGGCGCCAACATCCTTCAGAGCCCCTGAGCGTACGAGTCCTCAGGGGACGCGAGGCCGTAGGGGAACCGGTCATATGGTGATTACGGTGCGGACAAAGCGGTCCCTCCGGATAATCGGTGGAAGATAGTAAATAGCGAGTAAAATAATAGCATGTACATTACTCACAGCGGGGTTTGAGCCGAGCGTTTGCTCGAAATGAAGCATAGGCGCCTCATCGTTGAAGTCATCGAGTGTCCCAGAGCCGATGGAGGGCGCCCCTTCGATGGGCGCCAGAACAAGTGCCTCCTCGCGGAGGTGTAGTACGCCGAGCCAGTCGGCGATGAAGTCTAGGCTTCCGAAGAGGAAGGCCTAGGACGGCTCGAAGACTGGAGGAACCCACATCCCAGCAGGTGGGAGTGCAGGAAACTCCAGCGAACTGAAGCGAGTCATATCGCTTGAGCCCGCCATGGCGAGGATGGCGGGAAAGTGGGCCATCCGATGACCAAAAGTGTGAACGTATAGTGTCTTCCCCATGGACGGCGCCAACTGTCGGTGCAGAAAGTGACCAACACGTAAATATTTGTAGTTTTACTGTACGTTGTGATAGAAGGTGGCCTAGCACTCAATGACACAGGGTTTATACTAGTTTTGGCAACATGCCCTACGTCTAGTTTGAGTCGGTCGGTGACTTTATTCCTGAGCCTAGGTACTCAAAGTTTGCTGTGGGGTTACAAACAGAATGGAGAAAGACGAGTGGTACAAGAGGTCCGGTCGGAATCTGGTCTGAAGGGCCGAGAGTGACGGGAGCTCCGCTATGTGCTAAGTGTTCGAGCGTGTGCTCGAGGTTTGAACCTAGTGGTTCTGTTGTGCTGTGTGAGTGAACTGATCGATCGCCCCCTTGTTGGGAGAGAGCGCATCCCCTTTTATAGATGAAGGGGGCGTCCTTACAAGTGAGAGAGAAAGAGTACGTATGCTACTAAGTCTTGTTGCCCATGCCGTCGGGTACAAGATGATGGTAGGCGCCCATAACATTGTTGTTGTCAGATGCATGTAGGAGGTTGCGTCGTCTTCTTCCGGTATGGTAGATGTCGGTGCCTGCCATACTATTGATGCCCAGAGGCACGTGGGGGAGCCTTACTGCATTTGTCTGGTATAGGAGTTGATGGCGCCCACAACACTGTAGGACAAATGTCGGCGCCCACAACACTGCTTGGGTTCTGACACGCCAGGAAGGTTGTAGGATACCCGTCTGACATGCCCTGTTGGTACTGTCATGCAGGTATATAGGGTACGGTCCTCGGTATTGCGGTTGACTTGAGTGCCCTGCCTTACTTTCTCCGTCCGTTTCCTAGTCCTCACCAAGCGGGCGTCCCCGGTCGGTTGGTCCCAGTCGGCTCTGATTGCGCTAGTCAGAGAAGAGCTGTAAGCAGGGGTTCGGCGCATCCCTGGTCGGAGAGACGCGGGTCGGAGTCGAAAGTGATGTTTGGCCAGGCCTCCCGATCGGAGAGGCCGTCCGGAGGCGGACCAGAGTCGAAAGCGAGCGATGTTCCTCCTTAGTGAGGCCTTCCGGTCGAAGAGGTGGGCCAGAGTCGGAAGCGGGCGTCGTTCCTCCTCGGCCAGGCCTTCCGGTCGGAGATTGGATTGCCCTTCTGGCCTGTCGTTTAGGTATTTGGGCCGGCCCATGAGTTGCGCGTCGTTCGCAACGTTGTCTGCTGAGCCGAGCCTTTATTGGGAAGCCAGTTCATGAGGGATCCCGGGTTTATGAACCCGACACTATTTCTATTGGTTTCTAATAAAGCTATAAAATCAAGTCTATTATCTTCAGCCACGTCATGTAAGAAAGTGTGTTTAACTAGATCCCGCAGACCTCTACAATTCTAGAACAAGCCCTTCATACAATTTTTTCTTTGCTGGTACCTTCTTATTGGGGAGTTTCTTTTTTTCTATTTTTTGCCACCTTGATGGGTATATTAACAAGTACTCCATCAAGGCCTGCACTATTATCGTCCATCACCTCCTCCGTCAAGTCGCCACAGAGTCGACTGATAGTGGAAGTATCAGGATCAATCTCATCCTCCTCCGATTCAAATTCTTTATCAATCAAATGAACAACATTAGATGGTTTTAATCTTTCTTTTTCCGTATCTAAGATAAGAGCTACAGACTTAGCAACTACTTTTTCTCCATCCCCCAAGGTAATCCCGATCACCCCTAAGTTATGCTCAATAGGATCACTAGAAAAGGAAGTAACTGAATTAACTAATGCATTCACATTATCTTGGGGTTCCTCGAGATTTCTGTAAGCAATTCTTTTTTCTGCCTTTTCAAGAGCGTGTACATCAGCGACATCCGCATTCCGCTTGCTACGCCTTACTGGGGTAAGCTCTCCATCTGACAGCACCGCCATAGTCATCATACTTCCTAGCTTTCTTTGTTCCACCATCAGCTGACAGGCCAGCTTCTACCATAGCATCAGAAAGGATCCCAAGGTGTTGATCATCAATCGTAATCACACCTTCTGCTACCCCATCTGGAAGCAATGGAGCCTCATCCTGTTCCTCATCAAGCACGAAAGACTGCTGGTTGTATTTTTTTTGTGAATCAAGACCTGTAGGCACAAAAGCACCCGCAGCCTGTGCCCCCGCCCCCTTGGTGAGCTGCTGTGTTTGAACAGGCTGCTGCTGCTGCGTTTGACTTGGTTGCTGCGGTAAGCGAGCTGGTGCTGATGAAGAACCTAACAACGTCAGAGAAGCTGCAGTCCTCACATTCACCGAGTGGCCTTTTTTTACCCCAATAAAATCCCGTGCCGCCTCACTAACTTCATTTTCCTCACCCAATAAATCATCCTCTGAAAGATCAATATCCATCTGTGCTTCCGGATCCTTTACTTGTTTTCCCATACTAATATTGTTCTTTGCATTTGCTACACTTGCACCTAAGGCGGTATTATCACCATGATTTTGTGTCTCTCCCATCTCAGTATCTTTTTGTGCTCCATTGCCATGATCTGCATTGCCATCATTTCGGGTGTTCCAAATATTTTCCAGCCCAATATTTGGAAGATAAGGCTCAACCTCAAAAAGTAACTGGAAGTACCTATTACCAATGATGACATCTAGCTTTGTCGGAATTACTTCAGGTTCTAGCACTGCCACTGCAAATCGGCCAAAGCTACTTGCTCTGGAAGTCACCGTATCAACATCCTGAGTAACTCCAAAAAAAAAGTTCCTAAAGCCCACAAAATCATATATTCTTTTAAAATTATTGGGAGGTTCAAAACACGCATCCACCAAAGTATTCCTCATCTTCCTTGAATTCTTGAAACTTGAGAGTCACACCTCCCTTCATTTCTGCATTGAACCTCGTCATCTTTGTGAGATCACCTTTTGTAGGAAAAAGGACCTTAAACTCAGAGCCACTTTGCCTTTTGACTTCCCAAGCAAAAGTATCAGAAACCAATACATGTAAAAAAGCTACGACATCCTCCTCTGTCAGATTCTTACTAGAAGTCGAGATCAGAGAAAACCTCGAATCTCTCTTTGTTGGCTGAATTGGTGCATGTGGAATATGAAAACCGGCAAGAGCATCTGCAGCCTGTCCAACCAACTGAGTTACTGGTTTCGGTTGCTTGAGAACCGGGCACCGACTCATGGCATGATCGGAGCTTCTGCAAATTTCACAAAACACTGTCGCTCCGCACTCGAACATCAAATGGCCCTTTACACCACATCTTCTGCATACTTTAGTGGTGACTGTCTTCTGAGAGATACCCGCAGCACCCGTATTTGTTGTTTCTATCACTGAGTTCTCAACCCGCACATCACTTGGTCCGGCAGCCGAAGAAGAGCCCTGCAAAATTTGAGAACCTTGCAACACAGCTGCGTTGACACCCTGTTCTGTATCTGTGCCCTTTCCTGTTAGCTGCTGCTGCTCCACATTTTCTGACTTCCACATATGCTTATTTGACTGTTGAGCTTGATTGAAAATATTCTCTGATTTGTTTGGAAATGTTACCAATCTAGTATATGCATCAGGAAACTTGTGCAGACCATAGTGTTGGTACACAGTGCATATGATTCTATTCTAATCAGTTAATAAGTAGCATTATTTGTTCCAAGGGACCTGAGCATGGTGATTAAAGAACAGATTCTATTCTGATATGCATACTGTATTGCCGAATTCAGCCGATCTTATAGGGAGATAAGAATGGGTTTTAGCTACGTCCATTCTAGTATGTATGTCTGCCGTGTCTTAGTGGTTGCAAAACAGTAAGGAAATATATCACTTTCTTGAACGAGACTTTTCCTTTCTTTACCCCGAATGATCTCTTGTAAAAAAATAGATTTACTCCCCATTCTAATGATATTTATAGAAAATATACTGCTCGAACAAAAGAAGCAGCTAATCGATCACGATCTGCTCTGGGACATGCTAGCAAGCACCGGTCAAGACAGATACGACGACTAGGATCTCATCGACCGAGCCGGTGCTCCAGGCTTGCACGAACATCACTGCACACTAAAGATGGCAACGGCCCCGATACCCGATACCCGACGGGTATTTAATCTATTAGGGGATGGGGGTGGGATCATATTTTTACCCGCGGACATCTAAATGGGCAAGAATTCATCCCCGACGGGTATAGCGGGTACGGGAACGTTCCCTGTTTACCCGTCCCCGTTACCCGTTGGGGAACCCGACTATTTGAGCTGTCATGCGAGTATTAGGCCAAAAAAGCTCAACATAGGTATTTTGGCCCAAATCTGAACAATCATATATATAGTTTGTGTGTTTTAGGAACCCTAGTTCAATTTTTCCTCACCATCTCCGCCAGCAGCACAAGCACGTCTGCCTCACGAGCGCTCGTGCCCCTCGCTTTCTCAGTTCGGTCTCTCTGCCACTTTTGCTCGTCCTCCTCGCAACCTCGCTCCTTCTCCTCGGCATCTCTGAGACTTCGACACTTATACCCGGGTGAAGAAGAAACGTCTCCGATGGCAAAGCTGCGACCCCAAGTGTCTTTGTTTATCGGGTATGCAGTACCCGTCGGGTATCTGTTACCCAACCGATGCCCGACGGGCACGGGGATGGGCAAGAATCTATACCCGAGACAGTTAACGGGGACAGGGACGGATTGAATTCTCCGTAGCGGGGAAGAGAACGTTCCGGCGATACCCGACGGGTACATCCCTGTTGCCATCCTTACTGCAGACTCAAGAACAGGAGACCGACCGCAAGAACAGAAGAGCGGTGTGGCCAAAAATTCGACGAAAATTGAACCAAATCAAAAGGATTAGCTTCCAAACTTTGCACAGATGCAATTCAATCTAGCACAAACCTAATCCCCAAAAATCATTATCTGGGATTGACCCAAGCTCCGGGAAATCGAGATCAACCCAAGAACGAAAAAGGGAGAAAAAGGTGAACGAAAATCACAGCTTAAATTGAGGAATCCCAGAAGGCACAGGAGGATTTAAGCCTCCATTCCCACTCTAAATCACAAGAATTATACCACGAATTTTTCAGATCATGTGACCTCGGGAAATGAGAGTGGGAGAGAGGTGAGTGTGATGGGGCACTCCATCCTATTTATCAGGGCTATTACATAATCCTAGTTTAACCTCTAGATATTTTTGAGCCAAACCACTGATCTGATGGCGTAATGGTCCAACTCTTTTTCATTGGATCGGACGGCCCCGCTTCCTTCACGAATTTTCTTCGCCTTGGCGCAACCTCCGTGATTCCGCCACATGCCGTCTCGTTCCTCCTTGGAACCTCCGCCCGGTTTTTGAGGATAAACCCGCGAAACCGACATCCGGTGGTTTTGAGGCTCAACCCATCAAACCTCCGCCAGTAGCGTACTCCATATGCGTCCCCCCGCCACTCGACGCATGTCACTGCCGTCCTCGACCGGCCGGCTGCTAAGTCTTTTAGAGTGCCCGCTCGACCGCCGTCTTGACTCAGTCAACATGCTCACTTCTCCATGTATACTTGCGCTTGTCGATATCCCCAGATGTTAGTCACCGCGGCTAGTCACCCAGCCTCCTGGTCCCTCGGTCCAACCCTCACGTCTGTCCTTCACCGTTCCCAGTCCATCGGCACGACACGTCCCTACTTGACCTTCACCTCGCCGTCGACCACCCCCTCCGAGCTCCACACATGCGCACCACAAGCCCCACGCCACAGTTAGTTCACAAAACTCAACCCAAGACGTGAATCATATTGACAATCACTCATTACACATCAAACCACAAGGGCACATATCAACCTTGTGTTCGCAATCTCTCCCTTGATAAGTGCATTGTCCACACCAACACACGAACAGTCGAGCAAAGGAAAAAGAAAAAGAAGAAGAAGAAGAAAAGGAACTCACCCAAATAACCAAAAGCCAATGAAAAGCCAAAACAGGGTTATTTCAAATGAGCAAAACTTGCAAAAACTTGGTCCCCAAAGACATGGGCAACGGCTCGACGTAACCAAGTAAAACACAGCTAGCCCTCAAGAAGAGGCAACGGGCTCAACACCACTAGCAAAAGCAACTCCCCCTGAACAAATGCAATCTCTCTCAAATGCATACACTCAACATTTGGTGGATTTAGAGTGAAAAGTTCTCTCCCTTCATGTGTGGAATGATTCTCCCCCTTGTTTACACATGCACTTATCAAGCCTAAAAAACTGACACTCCCCTCAAAATATGCTATAAATACAAGGGATGAAAAAATGCAGAAGCTTCAGGAGTATAGCAATCAGATTGAAAAGATGCTCTAACTGGTGTTGTAACATGCAATCTTCACACTTGCTAACCAGAAGCTTTCATTTCGGTTCTTTGGACCTTACAAGATCCTGGAGCGTGTTGGTGCAGCAGCTTATAAGCTGGATCTTTCTCCTTCGTCATCCGTACACCCCGTATTCCATGTATCCCAGCTGATGGCCTCTCATGGTAAGTTGTCGGTGACTGATGTTCTCCCAGATGATCTTGCCTAGTTTCAAGTGGTCCAACAGATACTTGATCACCGCTGGACTATGGGAGATTCACCAGTGGAGGAGGTACTCGTACAGTGGTCCCAAATGCCACCGTTGCTGGCCACCTGGGAGACGCTGGAATCCTTGAAGCAGCGTTTTTCAAGAGCGCCGGCATGGGTCATGCCGGTATCAAAGGAGGAGGGATTGTCAGCACCGCTACATCTGCTTCTCAGAATGGTTCCCCTAAAGATGGCGAGGCACCAGGAAAGAACCCAAGCGGGCCTCCAGGAGTGCGGGCCAGGACGGTCCGAGCACGTCAGCCCAACAACAAGTTCACTGGCTCTGAGTGGGAGGCATAGGTAGTATTAAGTCCCAGCCGAGAGAGAGAAAGGCAGGAAACAAATGTAACAGAATTCCCCTTATTTTCCTAAGCACTCCTCAGTAATATTAAGTACTAACGCTATTCGCTCTAGTTCTGCGTTTCTGTTCTTCGATTCTGTTCTTCAATTCCTTCGATTCGTTCTTCCTCTTTAGCAAGGCATCCCCCAGCTCACAACACCCTGTTCGGAGCCCCATACGACTGGCGCCACGCTCCTCCGGTGCCGGGACAGCGCTCTCAGGTCAGGTCTACTCGCTCTACTTCCAGCAGCTCAGGGCGCTGGTCGAGGCAACGAGCAAGAAACACCACGGGCAGAAGGCCATCATCTTGGCGCACAGCTACCGGAGGAATGGTCGCGCTCGAGTTCGTCCGGAACGCTCCGCTGTCGTGGCGGCGCAGGTACATCAAGCACCTCATCCTGGTGGTGCCGACGCTGTCGGTTGGCTTCCTGCAGCAGGCGACGGCCCTCGCGACCGGGCCGGGACAGATGATCTACGTCCCGGCTGCCGACGGCCCCCTGAGGACGCTGTGGAGGAGCCTCGAGACCGCCATCACCGACATGCCGGCCGTCCCCGGAGGTGTTCGGGCACGACGAGCCCATCGTGGTCACCAAGCAGAGGAACTACTCCGCGTACGACATGGAAGACTTCCTCGCCGCCATAGGCTTCCGCGACGCCGTGGAGCCTTTCAGAAGGCGGATGGTCCCGAAGATGCAATACCATCAGGCACCCATGGTGCCCATGACGTGCATCAACGAAGTGGGCAACAGGACGCCGCGGCAGCTAGTCTTCTTGGAGAGTGACTTTGACGCGTCGCTGGAGCTTGTGTACGGTGACGGTGATGGCTTCGTCAATTTGGTCAGCATCCTGGCGTTCGACAGGGAGATGCGTGGGCAGCCAGAGCAGAATAAGCAGTTCAAGTCCGTCAAGATTGATAAGGCGCAGCACAGTGGACTTGTTACGGATGAATGAGCTGTAAAGCAGGTTATGCAGAAATTTCTTGAAGCAAATCGCTAGCCCTCGATCTCACCCGACTTTTGTTACGTCGCAACTCGGATTTTGTACCAACATGAACCGGGCGCGGTTAGTCTCTTTGTGGTGAAATCATTCTACTCGTGGTGAAGATTTCCAACACAGTTGTTTTAAAAAACACGGCAAGCCCAGTTCATGGTCGCCCGTACCCTTTCTTTTTGTAATTGAGACCAAAATCAAGTTCAATAATATGTAGCTATGAAGATAATGTGCATATAAGAATGCATTCTTTTCTTATAAAAAACAATATCATTCGTACTTAGCCAGATAGACCAACAAACAACACTCTCCCACCTAAACTTGGAAGCGTGTTTTCCTATCTATCCCTTGCAACTAGTTCCCAAATAAATGAGCCACACTATGTGGTGGTCTTAAACCAAAATCAACTTGAATAGTACAAATGCAACTTTTGCACAAGTTCATTCCACTTAGTTAATTTGTTCCCGACCAAAGCTCTATGGAACGATATATTTAAAGGTGCACTACAAAAGACTTGACAAAGGGTTACATGTTTCTTCCTGGCAATTCGTTTCGCTGAAATTTGGTTTATACTGATGCTTATGCTGAAATGCTGGTAGAGGAAAATACTGTTTGTTCGCTGAAAAGTACTGCTAAAGTAGTGCTGCAGAACATGGCGAATATCATACAAAGATGGAAATTGTTGTTCCAGTGTGTAGTCGCCTAACCAGTTATGTTCCCAAAATCATGTAGAAGTACCAATATGAAGAACAAGATCTTTTATCTTCATAAGGCCACACCAAAAATGAGAATATCCTGGTTTCCAACGTGCTTCACTAATAGTTTTGTCTTTCAAGTACTTCATAAGTTCTTGCCAGACACTATCCTCATTTATAAGTTTGAACAACCACTTGCTTAACAAACATTCAGGGTTTGTTTGGAACGCAGGAATTTCACAGGAATTAGTTCAATTTCATAGGAAAAAAGCAGAAATAGAGACAAATTCTCGCGTTCCAAACATGCCCTCATTTTGTCATTCAAGGTTTAGAATTCCAAGACCCCCACACATAAAGTCCTCTATTTGGCTAACATATATTTCTTCTTGTGGTTATGGTCTTGCCAGAAAAATCTTGATCTAAAATAATCTAACCTATTTACAATGTCCTTAGGCACTTCAAAGTCGGTAAACTACTCAAAACTGAATTTATTAGAACAATGTGTCCCCCGTAAGACAAAACTTTTCCTTTCTAGCTGCTTAAGTTTTTTTCGAATATATCCACAATGAGTTTTTTATTTGTGAGTCTTCTGTGATTCCTAGGGATACCCAGGTATCTAAAAGGATAAAACCGAAGATCCATGAATATTGGTCCTCATATACCTTAGCATCCCCATAAAGAGAAAATCTGACTTTTAGGGAAATTAATTTTCAAGCTTGATAACTATTCAAAAGCATATAAATATAAAAGAGTTTTCATATATTTTTTGCTTGCTGAATATCATGTTCCAGGAATCCAAACAACACAGATTATTACTATTCATAATGTAGATTTTCTTAATTAATATCTATTATCCAGATTCTTATTGTCTATAATAAGGGCTAGTCACCTCACCAGTGCCATCTTATTTTCGAAAGCATCAAACTCTTATTTTTTTAAAACAACCAAAATCTGATGAATCCATCCTTTTCTGGGTTGAGTGAGCAAAAGTATTAGTACTATTATCTGATGAATCTAAGCAGTAGTAGCTTCTAATCCTTAAATACCAAAGTTAGAGATAGATTGATAGCTACTACTGCCACCGAAAACTGCACTCAGAAAGACAGATTTATGCAGTGTAGCTTTCCTTGAACCACGGCTCAAGAACATTATTTCCAGGTATTCTTATTATTAGGAGCGACTAGATATCATTATTATCATCGGCACATGGCAATCACTTCTTCACCGGTTGCTCTGGTGCCTTGTCTGCCGGCGTTTCAGCTGCCACCGGTGGAGATCCAGCAGCACTGGCGCTCACGGCAGCCTTCTCATCACTGCCATCAGTCTTCTTCTCGGCCGGTCCAGCTGCCTGCTTACCATCCTTCTTGTCGTCCTTGTTGCCATCTTTCTTCTCCTCCTCCTTGGCCGGCGGTGGAGGCGGCACCATTTGTGTTGGTGGCTTCTCCTTGAGTTTCACGAGCACCTGGCGCATGCGGGAGAGGTCGGTGGCCTTGCCGGGCTTGGGACCCTGCACCACCACGATGCCCGGCTTGCGCTCCTGCTCCTTCCTCTTGCCCCTCTTCTCCAGCCCCGGGATCTCGTGCGGCACCAGCTCCGCGATCGCCTTCCAGTACTGCCGGTCTGCCTCCTTGTGGAACCTCTCTTGGTTTGCCATGGACAGCTGTTGGTTTGGTTGGTAGGACAACAGAGGCATCAACAAGGATCAAATTGCATCATTTGGCATCAGTTCTGTGTGCAATGCATGCATACCTTCTCCCTGTCTCTGTTCTGCGTTCGGCTTTTCTCGCAGTTGAGCCTGCGCTTATCAAGGAAGGACTTCTTGAACTCCTCTGCTTCTGCGATGATCTCGTTGCGCCGCTCCCTCTCCTTCCGTTCCTTTTCCTCCAGCATCAATGCATTCTGGCTGCAAATCAAGCCATCCATTCGCAGTTTGCAATCTTGTGGTCAGAACTCAGAAATCATCCAGATCGCGCTTGACATAGAAGTGGAAATTTGCATGCACTGCCACCAGAAGCGATCAGGTATTCAGATCAGGGAACTTGTGACAGCAAAACGAGTCACTCACCGGCGCCACTCTCGGCGGAGGATGCCCTCCTCCCTCATGGCCTCCGGCGGCGGCAGGACGGCCCCATCGTCGGCCGCGCCACTGAACAGGTCCTCATCGAGTCTGCCACCGGCACCGCCGATGCCCCCTACCACGTGCGCCGCGCCATCCATCACGTCCTGGGCGCCCATGACATGTTCCACGCCGTTCGCGCCGCTGTCGGCGTACCCGTAAGCGGGGCCGCCGTTGGAGTACGGGTACGGCGGCATGCCGAAGCCGCCGTACCCGCCGCCGTCTCCCGAGGCGCCGCCCAGATCGTCCTCCGAGACGGCGGTGCCGAAGGACGAGTAGGACGCGGCGAAGCGGTGGCCGCGGTGCAAGCCGAGGCCCTGCTGATGCTCGCCGCCGCCGCCGCCGTCCTCGGCTGCGGGTCCGTCGACGGCGGGGTCGAAGGGGGCCGGCGGTAGCGCGTCGTCATCGCCTAAGACGGCCGTGATGGAGTCGAAGGAGGACGACATGGTCGCTCGTCGTGGTATCTTGGCTTGCGAGGTTTTGGATCCGACACAAATGGAGTGGAGGTGGAGGTGGTCGGAAGCAGGGGCTCCCAAGTGTTTCTGTGTCTGACCGTTATTTTCTCGCGCCCGTAGGCCGCAGGCGGCCGGAAACGTTCTTCCCTCTCTTTGCCCTCTTCTCTCTCCTTAGCAGTAGTAGTATAAGGATGTCCGCAATGGCAATTTGCAAATAGCTGGCTAGATTAAACCTGCAATGGGTTCGGTTCGACCCATTCCTAAATACGCTCCGCTCCTCAAATCTATCAGCGGTTCGAAGCGGATCTACCCTCAAGGAAAGAGGTGCGATCAGGTTCTAGAACCATCGACCCTGGGGTCGACTCGATCCTATCAGTGCTTCATGCCTCCCCATCGCTCCCTCCGTCCGGCCATTCCAGCTCGCCGCCACCGGTCGGCAGATCCTGCTCGTCACGGCCAGGAGCAGGCGAGCAGCCTTCCCCTTCAATCTACGTTCGTTTTGGTCCTTTCTCAACTTTCTGAAGCCATGTCTCTACTTGCTTGAGCAGTTGAGCCCCGTCTCGTCGTGGCCACGAACCCACCATGGCCGGCTACGATAGGAAGCTACAACAGAAAGCTACGATAGGGCAACACCGAGCCGCCGCCATCGCCAACGACAGCGCCGAGGAGGTGCGCGACGACCTCGGCAACAGGTGGGGCGGCGCCTTCGCCTTGCTCCCGGCCGACGACGGGTGGGTCACCGCGCTCAGCGACCACGGCGTCGTGCTCAGCGCCACCAAGGCCGTGGGCCGTGACCATGTTCCAGTCGCTCGCCGTCGCGAAAGGCGCCGTCGTCAGGGACAACACCGAGGTCATCGGCATCGAAAAGGTGCCTGAGCCTGACGGCGGCGTACCACGGAGCCAAGTGCGTCGTCACGGTGGGCGCGTGGGTGGCCAAGCTGCTCCGCTCCGTCTCCGTCTTCGGCGGCGTGGACCTCCCCATCAGGCCGCTACACACGCTCCACCTGTACTGGCGCGTAAAGCCTGTTGACACCAGGGGTGGCACAGAAAAGACGACAAGCGTATAATTATCAGAGTAGCTTTTCACTAAGAGTAATCCTAGGTATCGAACCCACACGGGACAAGGAGTGATCGAATTATAGAACTAATGGGTTTCGGTAGATTTTTGAGAGGAAAGGAGTGGATTACTATAAATTATTCTGTAACTATTACTTGAACGAGAGATGATAAATAATAGTTGTTTATTTCGGGGCATAACCCACCTACCAATTAGGAGGGTTAACTAGACGAGGTTTGCCACGAGCCCTACGATTTAATAACTAAGCCTATCGTGGTGGAATACAGAGGATGCACAGAGTAGTCACCACCTGCCATCACCTACCACAATCTATCCGGAGACTTAGCCGCAAACACAGGTAAGGTATAACCTAACCACCACGCTTAATCTATGCGCTTACTACTCTAATCTGGATCCCGATAAAATAAGACTAGAACACTCTAACCAAGCGGTGAAACCAGTAAACAATAGAAAATGTAACAAAAGAGTAAATTACACGGGAAATACAATAACTATCACCCTAGTCGCTTGATCGTATCGATCATACTTATCAGCTATGATACAGTGTTTTTCTCTCATAATAAAACAGTATCAACCAGCTTATAAGCTATAGAAACGATCAAGCGAACAGGATCCATATAGGTGAGTGCAAATTGCCCCAACATCTTTGAATTTGCTTAATCTAGCACAGAAACTTTCGATGTACGAACCAAAAACCACAACCTGTACGTAGGTATCATCGGTGGACGCTGATCAGCTCGTATCTTTGGTGCATGTACGCTTAGATTGCCTTCAGGTCAGCCTGGCTCAGTAGTTAAACGTCAGCTCGAGTCGGCTCGCTCGGCATCATGACTTGTGGTTGGCTCGCTTGGACTCAAAGCCCGACTTTACATAGCACTTTGTAACGGAGAAGCCCATGATCTCCACAAAACGAGGAGCACGACCCTATACACAGCTCGATCGACGGCACACGACGGAACCGACGACGTCAAGATCAACACGAAGTAGAGCACGTTGTCGCCGAAACGAGGCAGCGCTGCGGCGATTCAACGCAGGTGGCGGCGAGCAATGGAGCCTTGTCGCCGAGAAACCGGCACTGCTCCACCGCAATACGGTCAGTTCTCATCTGTTATTTACCATGGAACACATCTATGCTAGGTGCTAATTTTGATTTTTCGTTCATGTGCACTGTAGTATTTGTGGACTAATGCAGAGTATATTATTAATTGCAGGTGATCATGATGATCACTTCAGTGTTGAGATACATCATTCAGGATTTTTTTTTTGTGGACTTGGCAACAAAAGGATATATGTGGACAACAAGATAGATTGGTTTGATTTTTGCAACAGTGATACATGGTCCCTCTTGTATGTCTAGGAATTTTTGGAGATTCTAAAAATGCAGGAACGCTGCATTTGCAAGAGTTTATTGGTATGAGCCAGAAAAGACACTGGCTGATGGACTGAGAACTTTGAGGTGTGATGCTGATATCATTGCAATGATAAATGAGAGTGCTACTTGCAAGAACATCTTGATGTACGTCGACCATTCAAATTTCCTTGAAACACAGCAAAATTTTCTTGAAAGGAAGAATAGGGGTGTTGCACAGGTTGCTCATGTAGATCAGGAGAGGAAGTCTACTTTTATTGAGGGGACTAGCACAAGTTACCAAGAAAGGCAATGAGATAGAAGATGGTGCTGAGAGGGAAGTAGGTGCAGATTGTGATGCCGATTCTAATTTTGTTGACAATGACTACGAGTTTGACATTGATGACAATGACTTATTTGCTCAAAATGTGGATGACATGTTAATTAATGAAGAGGATAACACTAAAAGGAAGGACTTGTGCATTCAAGAAGAGTTAGAGGAAGACAATGGCGAAGATGTTGTGGGGAGTACAGATCTCAATTTGCCTCAGTGGGAGAAGAACATGGAGCAATTGAAGAAGGATAGTCCAGAAGCCTTTGCTTGGGTTGAAGAACTAACACCCGATACATGGGTAAAGACGTTCTTCAGTGATTTTCCAAAATGTGACTTGCTATCGAACAACAATTGTGAGGTTTTTAACAAGTAAGTTACCTCTAAATCATATGTCATTACGTGCTGCACCTTCTTTTCCTCATAACTTGCAGAGATATTTTTTCAATATCCCCTTAGGTATATATTAGATGCTAGGGAGATGCCTGTACTCTCAATGCTTGAGAAAATAAGATGCCAAATCATGAATAGGATCTATACAAAGCAGCAGGAAGCTAGAGATAAGTGGATAGGCACTATATGTCCCAAGGTGAAGAAGAAGCTTGATAGACATATAGAGGTTGCAGCATCTTGTATGGTATATCCTGTAGGAGGAGGGATTTTTTCGGTCAGTGACAAATATGGATCCAACATAGTGGACATAAATGTGAGGTCGTGTGATTGTAGGAGGTGGCAGCTAACAGGGATACCATGCTGCCATGCCATTGCATGTTTCAGGCATGATGAAATCAGTCCAGAAACAATGGTGCATGAATGCTATTCGATTGAAACATATATGTAGTCATATGGTTATAACATATGGCCTGTGAGAGACAAAATTCATTGGGAGAAAATGAATGGGGTTGATGTCTAGCCACCTATATATGACAAGAAGGTAGGGAGACCTGCAAAGAATAGAAAGAAAAATCTAATAGAATTAGAAGGTGGCACCAAACTTAGCAAACATGGAGTGACAATGCACTGCAGTGCTTGTGGGTCAGCTACACACAACAAGAGAACTTGCCAAAAATATGCAGATCAGAGGGACATGCCTAATCCAAAAGAAGAATTGGAAGAGTATGACGACCCAAGCATACTAGAGGTACATGAGGTTTAATCTTTCTTTCGAACAAGATTTTTTTGTATGGTAATTAGAATGTCGATGCCTTTATTTTTCAAGACATTATGCCACCTAGACTAAATCAAGCAGTGGATCCAAGTGAAACCGCTAATACTATGGTGTTCAATCTATTACATAAGGTATACTAATCTTCTTTTTTATGACATTACTATGGTGCTTAATTGAAAGGTATACTCAGTTTTTTCTTTAATGAGTAGGACAACCTCGCACAATCAACAATGCAGCCACGGGGTCCATTACCAGAAGAAAATATGTTTATAGTTGTGCAAAGGGATAACTTACCTCCACCAAGGGTTACTACAGCAATGGACATTGGTAGAGGTCGAGCTACAAGTACAAGATCAAGAAAAAAGGCAAAGACTACAACAGATGGAGCACATACTGCAGAACGTAGTGGAACAACAAGGGGAAGATGAAGGGGGAGAGCGTGCTGGTAGAACAAGAGGCAGAGAAGGAACAAGGGGAGGAAGAGGGGTGCGTCGCAACGATAAGGATGCAAGAGGTTTTGAATTTTTGTTCTTCGGAAACAGAGAGCAGTCACATGTTGCACCTGAAGAACTGAACACTACTCAATCTGCTCCGGAAGAGAACATGGCTCAAGATGAGCCACTTCCAGGAGACTTAAATCTTCACCTGTGATAGCTACTTGAGCAATCACATGTTTATCCTTGGTTGTTAATTTTAGTTAAAAATTATATTACATCATTTGAACACTGTAATGCACATTTCAGATTTGAGTCAAAAATTCCCTGTAGCAGTAAGACAAAGTAGTGCATTTCAAACTTTCAGTATAGTTGAGTTTTGCATAACTTGTTGAAATTAATGAAGTAGTCTGAAATATCAATATCCCTCTCGCTTCTTGTACTGAATCGCTTGATAGACAAAAGCTATGCTGCATCTTCTTTGACTTGTTTCTCCCTCTCTCTCAAGGTTGCAAAGAATCATGGAAATCTTTGCTACAACTTGCTTTACTAGACACGTAGGGAAGAAAGCAGACCTACAGCTGCTTGCGAGGCTGAGGCATTGGGGAAGAAAGCTACAGACGGATCTCCATGCCTCGTGCGGATCAACGATGACGACGTCGATGAGCTCGTCCCCATCCCATGAGCCGTGTACGTCCCAGCTGCGAGCTGCTATATGCACGAGCCGTGTACGTCCAACCTGCGAGAGCTGCGAGCTGCTATATGCACGAGCCGTGTAGCTGCGAGCTGCACGAGCCGTATACGTGACAATACGAGTCCGATGATAGCGTAAACTGACAAGCACGCGAGAGATTGGTTTTTGGACCGTCTATGCACAAAGATGACAAGTTCTTGTTCCTGACAGAGCAAATTAAAAGTTGTTGGGGGTAATTTGCACCCACGCGTATAGTTCTTGTACTCCAGATGCAATTTACTTGTAACAAAACTTAATGCAAGAATAGGAACAGAATTACCATAGAAGAGCCGCGGAGCTACAGGAAGAAGAGGTTGTCGACGAGCCCGGCTCCTCCTCTAGCTTCTCCTCGCCTTCTCTCTCTCACTACTCTAGAGAATAGCTATCCTACACTAAACTACTCTCTTGAAAGCTCTTTCTTCACTTGTGTGTCTTACAAATGAGCTCACGACCCCCTGTTTATAGTAGAACTGAGGTAGGGGGTACTTATAGGCAGCTGGCATGGCGGTGGAGGAAACTTGGGCGCCGGGCGGACTTAAGGGGGCGCTGGCTAGCCCTTGATTCCACCGCCTATGCATCGTAGGGTGCCGGATGGCTCCCAAAGGCGGTTACAACAGCAGCACGTGCCAAGTTTCACACGGGAAGTCGGTGCTTAAGTCGGTTGAAGGGCTCCCTTTGTATGACAGTGGGCCCTTCGATCCAGGAGAAGCAAATCTTGGCCACTGAGTGAACCGATGTTGAATCAACGCTCCACAACGCTCTAGGCCACCCTCCCACGGATCAGTGACGTGGCAGGGCACCAGGTGGGGTCGGGCGGCGCCACCTTGGCACTGGGCGGTGGCCCCCTATGGGCCCTGCCTCTCCTGGCCACGTGGATGGCTTCTAGAAGGCTTGGTTTTGCTCTTATTGACTGTTTTGTCCCTGCAAGCACAATTCTCCAAGTACATGTGGAACCAAGTGAAATCCAAACATAAAATGTTGTTTCTTGCTTGATTTTATTCATTTCATGGCTAATTGTTGATGGCAAAAGAGGGTGTTAAGAGCCGAGGCAACGACTCACGGTCAAGGGGATCAATCGTAGGAGCTGATAAGGTTCGACCCTCGGAGAACCATGGATCTGAAAGGTCCTAATGGCTAGAGAGGATGAATAGCCTATTAAAAAACCTACTAAAAATGCAAGCCGCCTAACCATAATTCTAGTTGCTTTAGTCTCTAAATCACACTCAAGGCTAAGTCAATACCACTAAATTAGTGAGCTCTCAAAGACTAACTAAAGAGCCTCACTAACCACTAGACAAGACACAAGCTAGCTCTCAAAACTAGTTACACCAAAGAGCTTAGCTACACTAGGAAGGTAAATACTAGAGTGGTAGAGATAATTATACCGCCGTATAGAGGAGTGAGCCAATCACAAAATGAAGCCAATTAATCACAATAGAATCCTGGTGACAAGAGATGACATAATGATTTTTCACCGAGGTTCACTTACATGCCGGCAAGCTAGTCCCCATTGTGGCGATACACTCACTTGGAGGTTCACATGCTAATTGGCATCACACACCAAACCCACAATAGGGTGCCGCACAACCAACACAAGATGAGGATCACACAAGCCACGAGCAATCCACTAGAGTACCTTTTGGCTCTCCGTCGGGGAAAGGTCAAGAACCCCTCACAATCACCACGATCGGAGCCGGAGACAATCACCTTCCTCCGCTCGATGATCCTCACTGCATCAAGCCGTCTAGGTGGCGGCAACTACCAAGAGAAACAAGTGAATCCCGCAACGAAACGCAATCACCAAATGCCTCTAGATGCAATCACTCAAGCAATGCACTTGGATTCACTCCCAATCTCACAAAGATGATGAATCAATGATGGAGATGAGTGTGGGAGCTTTGGCTAAGCTCACAAGGTTGCTATGTCAATGCAAATGGCCAAGAGAGTGAGCTTGAGCCGACCAAGGGGCTTAAATAGAGACCCCTCGAAAAAGAGCCGTTGGCTCTCTGTTTGGGCAGAAATCGACATGACCAGACGCACCACCTTCAGCGTCCGGTCACTGATCTACTGCCACGCGTCCACGTGATTCAACAAATGTCATTCATCCCCAACGGCTAGTTAGCCCTGTGCCACGCGTTAAGTTGAGACCAGATGCGCCGTCCAGAGGACTAGACGTGCCGATCCGCGTCAGAACACACGCATGCGCCTCAAGGCCACACCATGACCGGACGTGCTGATCCTCGTGGACACCCAACGTCAGGTCGTTTCCAGGAAGCATCTAGAGGCGATTTTTTGCGATCGAACACGTCAAATCGTTGATGACCACATGCGCCCCTGCGTCCAATCGTCTCTGGCCAAGCGCACTCGCATACGTCACCTGTGATCGAACGCAGGCCCTGCGTGTCTAGTCACAATCACTGTGTAGCGTCCGGTCGTTAGCTAGACAGAGCCCGAGCGCGCCAACTCCACTATAATTGACCGGACGCTCCACCACCGAGTCCGGTCACTTCGTGACCAGCGTCCGGTCAGAGGAAAACAGCTCCTCCACTTCACTCACTTCTCCACCCTTACTCAAATATGCCAACAACCAAGTGTTTCACCTTGTGCACGTGTGTTAGCATATTTTTCACAAACATTTTTAAGGGTGTTAGCACTCACTATAATCTAAATGCATATGCAATGAGTTAGAACATCTAGTGGCACTTTGATAACCATATTTCAATACGAGTTTCATCCCTCTTAATAGTACGACTATCTATCCTAACTGTGATCATACCCACTAGTTGTCTTGATCACCAAAATAAAATGGTCCTATGGAATTCACCTTTGCCTTGAGCCCATTTTGTTTTTCTCTTTCTTCTTTTCCAAGCCCGAGCACTTGATCATCACCATGGATTCCACCATCACCATGATCTTCTCCATTTGCTCTATCACTTGGAATGTGCTACCTATCTCATAATCACTTTGATATACTAGGTTAGCACTTAGGGTTTCATCAATTCACCAAAACTAAACTAGAGCTTTCAGGACCGTTCAGGTTAGAGCAGCGAACAGAGCGGTTCGATACTCGACCCTCATTAGACGTAGACGGAGCGGAGGTTCAGTGATAGGAGCGCACCGATCCGTGCCATTTGCAGTTTGAAGCTAGATGAGGCATAAAAATAATGAAAAATGAACACTTAGTTGAGAGTTACGGAGTATGTGAGCTGTAAAAGAGGTGTTTCTGAGAGATCGTGGTAGACTAGCTATTTAGGAGTCACTAACTATTTGATCTCTCTCCTTGATAGCCAATGAAATTTTTTCTAAACTAGCTAATCGGAAACCATTAAGGAACGTCCAAAGGCGTCCTCAATGGCAACTTTCAAATAGCTAGCAAGACTAGGCTTAGAAATAATAAAAAAAAGAACGCTATAGTGGAGAATTATTTGAGCTGTGAGAGAGTTGTTTCTATGACATCGTGCTAGACTAGCTATTTAGGAGTCGCTAGCTATTTGATCTCTCTCCCTGAAAACTAATAGAATTCTTCATAAACTAGCTATTTGGAAACCATGGGACGCCATAAATCTTTCCTCTATAATATTACTTTTTTAGAGGTGTTTGGGAGTGCTCCGCCTTACGTTTTTTTAGCTCCGCTCCATGTTTTTAGCTAGCTCTACGCACTCTGTTCGGGAAAAAAAGTGTAAAGTTGTGATAGTGCCTAAAAGGTGGTCCATAAACTTTAGATTTTTGTAGAGCTGCTCCACGGTGGAGTTTATGGAGTAGAGGTTGTGGAGCAGTCCCTAACACCCCCTTAACAATAAACACATATTCCAAAAAAAAACAATAAACACCACTTAGGCCAGATACAACGCCGGCACTTAGGGCGGCGCTAATCAGAGGTTCTGCATTTTATTTTATTTTATTGCCACCGTGTACATGTGGCCAGGCACTTAGCAGTGGCATTGACGCTCAAATAAGCTGCTGGCGCTTGGTGATTTTATAGTTTAAAAGTGACGTTTTAAGGATGGATAAGCACATTAGCATTTAAGTTTAGCTTTTTTCATTGTAGGTTAAAGCTCTTACACAATTATTTGATTATTCTCTTCCTTTAAGAGCCCATTAAGCGTTCACGGAAACACTATACCCATATCAACGTTATCCTAGAACCTAAATGCTACGTCCGACTAAACGATTTAAACATGTAGCAATAAATATACTTGTAAACTATAATTTCTATACAATTTTTTCCGTTCCCGTGCTTGGTCTGCTCCCAGGTTTGGCCGCCGCTCAACATGCCATCGCCTCTCCCCGGTCGACCAGGCCTATCCAGTCAAGGTCGCCGTCAACTCCGTCAAGCCGTGATGCCGTGGAGCCGTCCGTGCGGTCTCTCGCAGCCAGCAGGTGGAGATCAGGAGCTGCCGTGAGGTGCCCCTGTTCCTTCTGCCACGGCCTAGGGCCTCAAAGTTTCAGAGAAACAGAGGAAGGGGCACGGCAACACGCGAGCTCTCTACGTACGGGAGGAAAGGATGGTACCGAACGGCTCAGCAAAAACATGCCACACTCTCACCTTATCACTAAAGTCCTTCTCCGTCTACCTTGTCCCGCCACGCATGTGTAACCCATCCCACGTCTGCCTCTTCTTCCCCCTGACCTCCTCCTCTCTCTCCGCGCGGGTGGGACCTAGGATGAGGATGAGCATGCCCCGTTCGCGGGACATAGGCACACCGGCACCCCATCCGCTAGCCCTCGGCTCACCACGCCCCTTTCCCCGGCGTCCGGGCCGTGCCTAATGGCTCTCTGAACATACCTCTCAAATATGAAACACTTGAATGCAACATAAGTCTGAAGCAGATAAAATATTTAGAACATACACTTACAACATGTATGTGAAACATATGCAACATCCAGATAAAACACTTATAACTTGCAACATGAAAACACTTATTGCAACATAGGGCGTGTTTGATTTCCTGCATCTGGCCAGCCTGGCCGACTAGCCTCGCTATGGCCAGCCAGAGTCCGATCCAAATGGTACAAGTGTTTGTGTTTGATTGCTTGTTCCTACAGAGCTGAACTCAAGTGAGAACGTGTTTATTTGCCTGTACAAAAGAATACGGTGACCTTAGACTTAAGAACATGGTAATGTTACCCCCCAACATTCTCATTGTCATTTCATCGAACACATGCAGGGCATCGGCGTTCAGCAGCTGCACATCATTGTTCACCACCACAAAGGAGCCGATGCGAGTGGCATGCGAACGCGGACAAGCCCACCTTGGCCTCGCCGCGCCAACCAATGACCTACGCACTGGCAACTAGCCGACGATGAGCTCCGGGCAGGCCACGCAGTCCACGCAGGTCATGATGGCGAGCTCCATGTAGGTCGCGCCGGTGAGCTCCGTGCATGCCGCACCGGCCCGCAGCGTCCGCCCAGTCTGTGCCGACGAGCTCATCCTCTCCCTCACCACAAGCCGCGCCCGCTCATCCTCTCCCCCACCCTCTCTGGATGATCTTGCAGTGGAGGACACCGGATCTTGCAGGAAGGAGTTGCATCTCACGTTGGAGCAGTTGCACGCGCGCGTCTGCCATGGGAGTCGACAGTGGAGCAGCAGGACACATTTGCGGTGGGGCTAGCCTAGACGCCGCCGCCGGACATGGGAGCAGGTGCGCCAGCAACTTCTTCGGTGGCAGTGGTGGTGGTGTGAGCTGTACGCACACCGCACCAGCTTGGCTGCAGCGGTGGAGGCCTTGGCATCGGCGGCGAGCACGAACGGCGTGCGAACAGACGGTTGTGGGAGGTGAGATCGTGGAAACGCCCGGGAGGTGACTCGAGTGGGCGCGTAGCACTTCGCCGAGCCAGGCCGCGGAGAAACAGAGGTGGATGTCGTTTCCCTAGAGCCAGGGGAGAGAGGTTTTTGCACCATGGGGCCAAGCTAATGAGTGGGCCTAGCACACCAAACACAGGAGTTGCAGCCTGAGATTGAAATACCTAAAACATTTTGAATATACCCTTACAACATATGTGTGAAACATACGCAACATTCAAATAAGCACACTTGCAACCTATGTCTGAAAAAGCAGATGAAACATTTGGAACAGACGCTTGCAACATACGTGTACAACCATTAAAACATGTGCAACATAACTATCTATTTCTGCAACATCCTTATGAAACATTTACAATATATCTCTAAAACATCTGAAACAATTGAAACATACTCTTACAACATGTGCTTTCAGCGTAATATTTCATTACTGCTCGGCAGAATGGAGGCTCGTTGGTGTGTGGTGTTCACCGGGGGCAGTGGCACTACTACAGATTGATTTATCACTGTCGCCATTTTCACTGTCGTAGCGATGAAAGCGACGGTGTGATACTTGCACCGTCGGTTGGAACGATAGTGTCGGGGACCAATACTAGGGTACCCGAAGAGGAGGAGCTAATACCCATCAACGCTAAGAGCGGTCAAGAACGCGATTACATCTCTTGGTGGGCCCCACCTCGTCCGACCACTAAGGCCGCGGGCTCCACCTTATCTGACCCCCGAGGGTTGGGTACACCTCAGGCTAACTCCCGACGGTTGGCTCAGCCTCGTCTGACCCCCGAGGGTTGTTTCCACCTCACCCGACATCTAGGGGCTGGCTCCACCTCGCCCGACCCCCGAGAGTTGGATACGCCTCGGCTGACTCCCGAGGGTTGGCTCGGCCTTGTTTGACCCCCAGGGGTTGTCTCTACCTCGCCCGACGTCTGGGGGCTGGCTCCGCCTCACTCGATCCCTCGAGAGTTCGGTACGCCTCGGTTGACTCCCGAGGGTTGGCTCAGCCTCGTCCAACTCCCGAGGGTTGTCTCCGCCTCGCCCGACGTCTGAGGACTGGCTTCGCTTCGCCCGATCCCTCGGATGCGGTTCTTAACGGAAGCTCATGCCGTCGCCAACCACTACGGGACAGAAAGTACTACTCAAGGTCAAACTTCTGGCATCGTGCAGGAAGCGGTCATGTCTCAGCATGACCCGTCCCCATGACATGCCATTTCAGGGGACTCACATCGCCCATAGTGATGGACGCGTGGTCACTATGCTGCCCACTCCCTGTACGGCCGTTGACCAGCACGCTGGTTCGCCGCACCGTCCGTCGGGGCAGAACGGGACGTTACGACCCGCTGACAACGCCAAGGCATGGCAGTGCTAACAAATAGGCTCTGAGCTTGGGGTTGTCCCTGTCGCCACCTATCATGTCAGCGGGACTCGCATAGAGGAAAAGAAAGGCCCAGTGACCCTAAAGGACTTCTTTGGCCTCTCGTTCTCCTTGGCTCCCCATTTTGTAACCGGTGCTTTCCCTTGGCCTATAAAAGGGAAAGCAAGGCGTCCCACTAAGGGGCATCGGTTCACCGCATCGCACAACACATCGCATAACAGCAGAACCACTAACATCGAACCTTTAACATATAGCTGAGCAGCAACTGAGCTCTCGGCACCCAATCGATCTTTGCATCAGAGACTTGGGACCTGTCCCTATCTCGCCCGTTTGTAACCCCTACTATGAATTTTTCAATGCTAGTGACACGAGCAATAGCCACAAACTGGACGTACTGATATTCTGCCTGAACCAGTATAAACCTTGTGTCTTCTTAGCACACCATCCGGGCCAGACGCGCAATAACACAAATTTACTCATTGGTGTTTGCTCGAAACACCGACAATTGGCGTGCCAGGTAGGGGCCTTTTACGCGTCACGACATCAACACCAGGCCTCGGATGGCTAATCACAACCTCAGCTGGTGTGGCAGAACCACTTGAAATAACACACTTACGGAGGCGCTCGTCTTCCACTAGACACTAAGCACCCTGAAAGCAAGCTACAATGGTGGTATCCGTCGGGCACACCCCAAGGGAGAGCCCGAAAGATCCACATTTTTCCCCAAGGATCCAATAATGAGAACGAGTTACAATACTTAATCCATTTCATACATCCAGAGTTCTTAAAAATTACATTATTACATTTCCAAAGTCAGAGTGCGGAATATTAAACAGCGGAATACAAATAATCATCTAGCGATAAAGAACAAGGATCCGTCTGTGCCCACCAGAAGAATCCTTCACACAATGGTACTCCTCAAGCATTACCTGCAACAGGGGTAAATAAACCCTGAGTACACAATATACTCGAAAGACTTATCCGACTAGTGGGAATAATTTTCTGACTCCAAGGGATATGCAAAGCTTTATGGTTTGCTGGGTTTCCTTTTTGCAGAAAGCAATAATAATAGTGAGTCCTTATAGATGTTATTATTAATAGCCATATTAATTTATTATCTAGCCATTCTATGTAAGCACCTGTTCTACTTTCAAGCAAGAGTTGAGCAATCAGTTCCATTTCATCACCTTCTATCTTTCAGTTCTTACTACGATGCTAAACCGTAGACAAGCCATACCGGATCGCCCGGCGATTCACGAATTAATGCCCCCAGCTAGCTACCCTGAAAACACACGCCCCGCTTGTACCCTAGGCATAAGCAGGACCAACCCATCACCCTCCTGTCATGGGGGTCTAGGTCCCCGTCCAAACTTAGACTCCAAGCCCCCGCTTCTAAGTCCCAGACTTAGTGTGGTGCAAGGACCTCCACCATCCCCGCCTCCAATCAGTCAGTCCAGAAAGAGCCGGAACCCACGACAAGAGAGCAACAAGTCTTCCCTGCGCCCATACCCAAGTATGTGCTTGGGATAATAAATCAGTGACTTGCCTAGAGCCCAATATAACGGCCGGTCATTAACTGACATAGACAGGGAAAAAGTGTAACCAAGCTATGCCATGTTGGCCCAGGACACAACCTCTTACACCCATCAATACCCAAACCATATCCCTGCCCGGTCACCATCTTTCCTTTCTACCATTTATCATGAGTGATCATAATTTTCACCTGTTGTGAGTAACGACAGGTTACTCACGCTACCGAAATCCTGAGCATAGCAACTACTCGATATGTACTAGTAGGACTCATAGGTAGATATATTTATGTATGTAGTTTCCATAAAATGCCTGTAACGTAAATGCACATCATATATATTTAGTGTTCATTTAAAATAAGGGTTATGCACCGGGGCTTGCCTTGGGCAGGCGGTGGGTCAACAAAGTCGGCACCAAAAGGCTCCGGGCTCCCTCTTATTCCTCAATGACCTCTTCATAATCCTATTCGTCCACAGGCACGAACTCTACCAACTTGTGATCTCCATGCATGAAATGATGATGCAACACTTAGCAATATGGCAACAGTAGCTCTTAAAATAAAATACATCTATTAAGTTACTAAGCTAGTCCTATCGACTAAGATGCTAAGTTACCTACTGTTACCACTAACAAGTATGTAGCATGACATATATTATCTTAGCAACTAAAGGTATCCTTACTCTTAATACCGATTTACTCTATATATGATAAAACAAGGGTACTAGCTAGTCTATTTATCAACCTACTATAGTGCTACAAAAATTACAGTGAGTACATAATAATCTATTGAACCTACTCTAAAAATTTCATGACTAAATCTATCATCCATTTGGCATAATAATTCCTACAAATATTAATCTACATAATACTAAGCTCTCTAATTTGAATTTATGAACCTATCAGGATCATAGCTAACTGTAAACTAAATACACCAACAGATAGATAGCATTTTTGTGAACCTAACAAATTTTGTTTCACTATTTTTGAACATCTATAAGATTTACTACAATTTATCAAAGTTCAGCTCAAAACTAAACTGAAAAAGCATTTATTACCTACTGGAAAATGGAAACTCAATTCTACCACATGGCCCAACACGAGCGGCTTGGCCCAATTGGGCGCAACACACGCGCGCGCGTGCGGTGCACGACGCGTCCCACGCGGGGGCGTGGCCCAGCCGGGTGATGACGGCCCGCGACCAGGAGGCCCACGCCCCCCGGCTGTTTTGCGAAACGGCCCTGACCTAACGGCGAATCACACTGAGACCAACGGCACTATTCCTACAGTCACCCACTTCACAAATAAACCCTCGGAACAACCTGTCTTCACAACGACGACACCCTTGGGCACCCGCACGTGCACCGGCGCGGCGGCGCTGGCACAGGGCGGTTACGCCGACCAGACCAGCCCTTCCCCGCCCTATCTACGGAGCCGATACCTTACTAGGCTTGAACACGAAGCACTGGGCGAAGGAAGCGTGAGCTGGGACGCCGCAGCAAGGTCGGTCCATGGCAGCGGAGCTCCTGCACTGAAAACGACGATGTTCCGGTGAGCTACAACCACGCCGGAGAATTTGGGGTAGCTAGTGAGCTCAAGGAACTCACCACTGACACAGGCAAGGTGATGGTTCGACCGAAGGTGGCCCGAGCCAAACTGGCTACGTGCGCACGGAGAGTGCGGTGGTGCACGGCGGTGGCAAGGCTGCATCAGGGGAGGCTAGGCGGCGGTAGCGATTCGGCAAAGGTGCGCAGGGTGATTAGCAGGTGAAGGCAAAGCTAGCGGTGTAAGGAATTGACATGAGCAGCACTGGATATGGAGCTTGCCTTCGACGCAGACCAACACGGTCTTATTGACCCGGCGGAACGACAACTCCAAATTGGAGCACGGCACGGTGAGGCTCGTTGCAAGGTGGGGTCGGGTGGCTGGCTGGCTACTCAGCGAAGCCAAGGGCGGGGTTAATTGGATTGAGGTGGCTCCACCATGGCGAATTTAGAGGAGCGGGTACGGCGACCACGGCGCTAGAGAAATAGGGAAGACAGGCATGGCATGGCTCGTCGCTGCCATGGCGGGACATGGCTGTCGCTTTGGTGCTCAATCGCGTACGGCTACAGGCGAGGGGGAAACAACCAATGCTCTCAGGACGGTGGGCCGCACGGCCATAAACTGCAAGCCGACGACGGCGCTCGGCTCTACGCGATGTAGTGGCATGGCGTCGGTCAGGGGAGGTAGCAGCGTAGCATCACGATGAGCGTGGATGCGATGGCAAGGCAGGCGGGCAAGGCAATGTGCGGGTAATGCCAAATGTGGTCACGCACGCATGCTAACGCTAGGCGGGCGCGAGGTGGCAGAGCGGCCAGGCGGAAGCGACGGCAGTGGCAGGGCGCACGCGGTGACTTCGCGCAAATGGCCACGGCTAATAGTAGCATAGTGGCACGATGCGCGGGGTCAGTGACATGGCAAAGCAGCTGGCCAGAGCAACAGACCCGCATCGACGGTGATGGTGGCCGAGCGGCCAGTGTGCGGCAGCGACGGTGCGGGTCCACGTGGCTATGCGCGTGCGTGTGCGTGTGCTTGCACGAGCGCGGCAGTGGTTGTGGAGGTCAGGGCACGGCAGTGGTGGGGCAGGGCGTACCAGGGTGAGCCAGAGCCGTGACGCCGCCGAACTGAGATAGTGACCACGTCCAGACGCAGACACAGGCTGAAACATGCCATGCACAATTTTTAAAGCTGCTAAAAAATCTTGCTCGATGATCCAGTTGCTAAACTACCTATTTTACGCTCGAGATGGTATATCAAGCTGCCAAAACAAACCCTAAAACCATGTTACTACCTAAACCGATCCTCCTATAAAAATTCCCCAACTTCGCTTCGTCGATCCATTTTCCAGCTTAAGAAAATGACTGTCTTTGTTCGGATTCGCATCAACTTCTATTTCCAAGCTATCAAATAATCTATCTAGCGAATCCCATTCTCGACCGCAAGTATTCCATCACCACCTACGAAGTTTGTACTACAAACTTTATTAAAGTGCCGGGTATGCGTTCTATAGCATTTTCGTTCAATAAAAATTCGTCTAGAACCCTAAGTGACACAACGCGACATGAAATGTAACATTCGTTTCATGTTTCCGATGAACGTTTCAAGTTACGTATATTGCTTTACACTCTATATTACACACATTTACACATAAGTATGATACTCATGCAGTGTTTTAGCAAAGACTGTATAGTGTAGCACCGAGGGTGTTACAAATCTACCCCCTTAAAACAAAATCTCGACCCGAGATTTCATGTGCCTAGTGTGGGAAAGGAGGTAGGAAATACATCTCAATGTAGCAACTACCTATCAGGACCAGAGAGAAGGTGGGGGGTAATGCTTCAATATATATCTCTCTTGTTCCCACGTGGCCTCATCCTCAGAGTGGTTTTGCCACTGCACCTTGTAGAACTTTACCACACTGTTCCTCGTCACTCTTTCCTTTTCATCCAGTATTTTGACAGGGTGCTTAATATAAGTCAAATCTAGCTGGAGGGGAAGCCCTTCAATTTCCATAGCTTCATCAGGAACCCGCAAACATTTCTTCAACTGTGATACATGAAACACATTGTGTACCACAGATAAAATATCGAGAAGCTGGAGACGATAAGCAACTGGGCCACATTGTTCCAACACCTTGTAAGGACCCACATATCAAGGGGCTAGCTTGCCATGGATACCAAACCGATGCACCCCTCTCATAGGAGACACCTTGAGATACACAAAATCCCTAGCTGCAAACTGTAAGGGCCTTCTTCGCTTGTCTGTATAAGCTTTTTGTCGGCTCTGA
This sequence comes from Miscanthus lutarioriparius, assembly GCA_904845875.1. Taxonomy (NCBI): domain Eukaryota; kingdom Viridiplantae; phylum Streptophyta; class Magnoliopsida; order Poales; family Poaceae; genus Miscanthus; species Miscanthus lutarioriparius. The sequence continues at coordinate 78,041,876 of CAJGYO010000003.1, read as the reverse complement.
GCTGCCTTCAAGTGACTCTGAATAATGCTTACTTGCTCTCGAGCCTCCTTGATGAAATCTAGCCCAAAGTATCCACGGTCTCCCACTTCAACCCAGTTAAGTGGTGTCCTATGCTTTCTTCCATATAGAGCTTCAAATGGTGCCATGCGGATGCTTTCTTGGTAGCTATTATTGTAAGAAAATTTAGCTAACTTCAGGCATCCATCCCACTTCTCAGGAAAAGAAATGGCACAAGCTCTCAACATATCCTTGAGCACCTGGTCCACCCTTTCAGTCTGACCATCAGTTTGTGGATGATATGCTGAGCTTCTAAGGAGACGAATACCAAGATAGTGCTGTAGTTGCTCCTAGAAACGAGAGACAAAAACTAATTCTCTATCAGAGATGATAGTAAGGGGAACTCGGTGTAGGGTCACAATCCGATCAAAATATATCTTAGCATACTTCCTGGCTGTATATCTAGTGTCTACCAAAATAAAATCAGCAGATTTAGTGAGACGGTCCACAATGACCCAGATAGAATCATAGCCCTTGGATGTGCGGGGCAAACCCACCACAAAGTCCATGGAGATATCTTCCCATTTCCAAACAGGAATGGGCAAGGGCTGCAAATATCCCAGAGTACGCATATGATCTGCTTTAACTCTCCCACAAGTGTCGCACTCCATGACGTATTGGGTGATATCTTGCTTCATGTTGGACCACTAGTACAAGTGGCGCAAATCATGATACATCTTGTTGCTGCCAGGATGGATAGACAACTTTGAATGGTGAGCTTCATCCAAAATCTTCCTCCTCAGCTCCTCATTGGATGGAACCACCAATCTATCCTTGTATCTCACTACATTTTGCTCATCAATACTAAAGTGAGGGCCACGCCCTTTGGCAATCAATTTCCTTATGTGAGGAATTTCTTTAGGGTCTTGCCTCTGCTCCAGAATAATTTGCTCTAGCAATTCTGAGGTCAAGGCAATGTGAGCCAACACCTCTGCATGGTTGAGAGACAAGGGTGTTTCTTCAGCCGGATACGACTTTCGGCTCAAGGCATCAGCTACTACATTGGCCTTTCCTGGGTGGTAATGTACCTCCAAGTTATAATCCTTAATCAATTCCAACCATCTCCTTTGCCTCATATTCAACTCAGACTTGGTGAAAATATACTTGAGACTCTTATGATCGGTAAAAATATGTACTTTGTTGCCCAACAAGTAATGCCTCCAAATTTTTAGAGCGTGGACCACAACAGCCAGCTCTAAATCATGAGTGGGGTAATTCACTTCGTGCTTTTTTAGTTGGCGCGAAGCATAAGCTATCACATGCCCATACTGTATAAGCACACATCCCAACCCCATCTTCGAGGCATCACAGTATACATCAAAAGGCCTGTTAATATCTGGTTGGGCCAACACAGGAGCAGTGGTCAGAAATGTCTTCAAAGCTTGGAAGGCTTCTTCATAGGCTAGGCTTCAATTAAACTTGGCTTCTTTTTGGAGCAACTTGGTCATCGGCTGTGCTATCTTGGAGAAAACTGGAATGAAACGCCGATAGTACCCTGCTAGACTAAGGAACTAACGAATCTGGTTCATAGACTTGGGAGACTTCCAATTCAGCACATCTTGCACCTTGCTGGGGTCAACAGAGATACCATCAGGTGTCAACACATGCCCCAAAAACTACACTCGATCTAACCAGAATTCACACTTACTGAATTTAGCATACAGCTTATGTTCCCTCAATCGAGCCAGTACTATTCGAAGGTGTTGGGCATGCTCTTCATCATTCTTGGAATATATCAGGATATCATCAATGAATACCACAGCAAACTTGTCCAGCTCTGGCATAAAGACTGAATTCATCAGGTACATGAAGAAGGCAAGAGCGTTGGTGAGATCAAAAGACATTACTAGGTACTCATATAGCCCATACCTAGTAGAAAAAGCTGTCTTTGGTATGTCTTGTGGTCTAATCTTGATCTGATGATAGCCTGAACGACGGTCAATCTTGGAGAACACCTTGGCAGTAGCTAGCTGATCGAACAAAGTATCTATGTGGGGCAAAGGATACTTGTTCTTAATTGTTACCGCATTAAGAGGGTGGTAATCCACACACATCCACAGAGTACCATCCTTCTTCTTCACAAAAATGGCTAGACAACCCCATGGTGAAGAGCTAGGATGGATGAAACCTTTTTCCATCAATTCTTCCAACTACTTCATTTCAGCCAACTCCTTTGGAGCCATGCGGTACGGGCATCGAGAGATAGCAGTACCAGGCTCTAGCTCAATGGAGAATTCCATCTCTCTGTCCGGTGGCAACCCAGGTAGATCTTTAGGAAAAACATCTAGGAACTCACATACTACCGGAATAGAGGTAAGATTAGGAGAGGCTTTAGCATGAGCAGCAATAGGTAAGACTGGATCTGAGGGTAAAAGAAGAGACATCCTATCCTTAGAAGAAGGAAGCCATAACTCAACAATTTTCTGCTTCAGATCCAAGACTACCCCATACACCCGCAACCAGTTCATTCCAAGGATAACATTATTGCCTTGCCCAGGCAGTACCATGAACTGTAGGCGGTAAGTGTGGGTGGCTAATACCAAGCTCACTGTGTCTGTCCGAGTATTGTTGCACATCTGCGTACCCGGAGTACGGATTTTATAGGCATATGGTATAGCCATAAGAGGTATATTGTGCTGGTCTACAAATCCCATGCTCATGAATGAATGTGATGCACCAGAATTAAATAACACATAAGCTGGATGGGAATCAATGGTGAACATACCAGCCATCACCGGTTCCTGTTGCAATATTTGTTCAGCATCCGTGAAATTCACCTGTCCAGATCGGCTGGCTGGCACTTTTTTCTTGATCACTGTCCTCTTGATAAGCCTAGAGTTAGCCGATGGTTGAGCAGACTGGGCTGGCTGGTTTTGAGGACACTCTTGGGCATAGTGGCCATCCTTGCTGCATTTGAAGCAAGCACCATGCTTGTTTCCCTATCCCAGACAAGGCGGGGCCTGCTGTCCCTAAGGCTGCTGGGGTTGCACCTGCTGAGTGGGTGCACAGTACTACGTGGAAGAAGTCTGAGAAGTATGCTGGGGCTGCCAAAATGAATGCCCTCCTGATGATTGATAGGGCACCCGTCGAACAACCTGTACCTTCTGAGTATGGGGGTGGCTAGAAGACCCTGTAGCCACCCGCTTTCTCTTCCACTCTGCCTGGGAATCCCGCTGCAAGGCCTCCATGGCAATGGCAGCATTCATCATTGACCTGAAGGTCTGATAGTTCCCAGTATACATTTTCTCCTACAGGCTGCAAGAGAGGCCGCGATAGAAGCGGTCCCTCTTCTTCTCGTCCATGTCCACATGAGTTCCAGCATATTGGGACAAGTGATTGAACTTATTGACGTAGTCCATCACTAACAAACTACCTTGCCATAGGTCTAGGAACTCAGTTAGCTTCCTGTTGAGGACACCAACAGGAATATAAAATTCCCTGAATGCTACGGTGAACTCCTGCCAGGTCACCCGGTGATCTAGCTGCTGCATGGCATTGAAGGTATCCCACCATGCACTCGTGGACCCCAACAACTGGTGCGCTGCAAAGTGCACCTTCTGCTCATCAGTCACGTTGAGCAACATGAACTTCTGCTCTAGAATGCGAAGCCAATGCTCTGCATTCAGGGGCTCAGCTGATGGTGTGAACATGGGTGGGTGCGTCTTGAGGAAATCCTAGTAAGAGCAGGGTCCCTCAACACCGCAAGCACCACCCCTGTTCCCACCATTGCCCCCGTGGCCTCCGCGGGCGAAGCCAGCGACAGCCTATGCCAGTAGCTCCATGGCACGGGCTGACTCGTGGCGAGCAGCCATCATTTCCGCCATCATCTCCACGTGAGTCATCAGTGGTTTTGGTGGTGGAGGAGGAGGAGCCAATAGTGGAGCCTCATGGCTCTCCCCGTTACCGTGCTCATTTGCTCGGTCACGTTCACCTTGGCCCTCGCCAAGACTATGGCCCACACCGGCACTGGTGCTCCCGTGTTCGGACCTTAGATTCATCTGTAAGAGATAGGAACCAACCACTTAGGACAACCTTCCAGATCAGAAGCAAGGGATTAGAAAAACGATGAGACATTTATTAAAGCATTCATTTTGTTAATCCTATCAATTTACTAATCTAATTATACGTGTATGGGGACTTTAGTTTAAGCAAGATGCTATTATCTTGATGCATGTCTCGGCCTATCTGTTCACTCAAGCCGGAATATAGCGGCATTCGTAAAATTTTGGCACATCGCACACTCACTTTCCGTATGCTAAGCAATTTCTTACGCAACGTAAGTCAGTGTACCTGTAGAAAACTGATTAGATAAAACTAGTGCCGCTATCCTAGATAGACCATATTGCTAGGGCTCATACTTATTTAAATAATTTTATCGCATCCTACTTTTCGCAAAACTTTTGTTGGTCAAATTTTTAAGTCTTTGAAAAGAGTGATGAAACTCAAAACCCATTATTGGCTCCGGTACCAACTGTGGTAGAACTGCCCGAAATAACACACTTACAGAGGCGCTCGTCTTCCACCAGACACTAAGCACCCCGAAAGCAAGCTACAACGGCGGTATCTGTCGGGCACACCCCAAGGGAGAGCACGAAAGATCCACATTTTTCCCCAAGGATCCAATAATGAGAATGAGTTACAATACTTAATCCATTTCATACATCCAGAGTTCTTAAAAATTACATTATTACATTTCCAAAGTCAGAGTGCGGAATATTAAACAGCGGAATACAAATAATCATCTAGCGATAAAGAACAAGGATCCGTCTGTGCCCACCAGAAGAATCCTTCACACAATGGTACTCCTCAAGCATTACCTGCAACAGGGGTAAATAAACCCTGAGTACACAATATACTCGAAAGACTTATCCGACTAGTGGGAATAATTTCTTGACTCCAAGGGATATGCAAAGCTTTATGGTTTGCTGGGTTTCCTTTTTGTAGAAAGCAATACTAATAGTGAGTCCTTATTGATGTTATTATTAATAGTCGTATTAATTTATTATGTAGCCATTCTATGTAAGCACATGTTCTACTTTCAGGCAAGAGTTGAGCAATCAGTTCTATTTCATCACCTTCCATCTTTCAGTTCTTACTACGATGCTAAATCGTAGACAAGCCATACTGGATCGCCCGACGATTTGCGAATCAATGCCCCCAGCTGGGTACCCCAAAAACACACGTCCCGCTTGTACCCCAGGCACAAGTAGGACCAACCCATCACCCTCCTATCATGGGGGTCTAGGTCCCCGTCCAAACTTGGACTCCAAGCCCCCGCTTCTAAGTCTCGGACTTAGTGCAGTGCAAGGACCTCCACCATCCCCACCTCCAATCAATCGGTCTGGAAAGAGCTAGAACCCACGATAAGAGAGCAACAAGTCTTCCCTGCGCCCATACCCAAGTATGTGCTCGGGACAATAAATCTATGACTTGCCTAGAGCCCAATGCAACGGCCGATCCTTAACCGACACAGATAGGGAAAAAGTGTAACCAAGCTATGCCATGTTGGCCGCAGGACACAACCTCTTACACCCACCAATACCCAAACCATATCCCTGCCCAGTCACCATCTTTCCTTTCCACCATTTATCATGAGTGATCATAATTTTCACCTGTTGTGAGTAACGACAGGTTACTCACGCTACCAAAATCCTGAGCATAGCAACTACTCGACCTGTACTAGTAGGACTCATAGGTAGATATATTTATGCATGTAGTTTCCATAAAATGCATGTAACGTAAATGCACATCATATATATTCAGTGTTCATTTAAAATAAGGGTTATGCACCGGGGCTTGCCTTGGGTAGGCGATGGGTCAACAAAGTCAGCACCAAAAGGCTCCGGGGCTCCCTCCTGCACGAGGATCTACTCCTCGTACTCCTCAATGACCTCTTCATAATCCTGTTCGTCCAAAGACACGAACTCTACGAACTCGTGATCTACATGCATGAAATGATGATGCAACACTTACCAATATGCCAACAATAGCTCTTAAAATAAAACACATCTATTAAGTTACTAAGCTAGCCCTACCGACTAAGGTGCTAAGTTACCTACTATTACCACTAACAAGTATGAAGCGTGACATATATTATCTTAGCAACTTAAGGTATCCTTGCACTTTATACCGATTTACTCTATATATGATAAAACAAGGGTACTAGCTAGTCTATTTATCAACCTACTCTAATGCTACAAAAATTACAGTGAGTACATAATAATCTAATGAACCTACTCTAAAAATTTCATGACTAAATCTATCATCCATTTGCCATAATAATTCCTACAAATATTAATCTACATAATAGTAAGCTCTCTAATTTGAATTTATGAACCTATCAGGATCAGAACTAACTATAAACTAACTACACCAACAGATAGATAGCATTTTTGTGAACCTAACAAATTTTGTTTCACTATTTTTGGACATTTATAAGATTTACTACAATTTATCAAAGTTCAACTCAAAACTAAATTGAATAAGCATTTATTACCTAATGGCCCAACGCGAGCGGCTTGGCCCAATTCGGCGCAACACGCGCCCGTGCGTGCGGCGCACGGCGCGGCCCACGCGGGGGCGTGGCCCAGCCAGGCGACAACGGCCCGCGATGGGGAGGCCTGCATGCCCCAGCTGTTTTGCAAAAACGGCCCTGTCCTAACGGCGAATCACACTGAGACCGATGGTACTATTCCTACAATCACCCACTTCATAGATAAACCCTCGGAACAACCTGTCTTCGCAACGACGACACCCTCAGGCACCCGCACGCGCATCGGCACGGCGACGCTGGCATAGGGCGGTTTCGCCGGCCAGACTAGCCCTTCCCCGCCCTATCTATGGAGCCGATACCTTACTAGGCTTGAACGCGAAGCACTGGCAGAAGGAAGCGCGAGCTGGGACGCCGCAGTAAGGTCGGTCCACGGCGGTGGAGCTCCTGCACTGAAAACAGCAACGTTCCGGTGATCTACAACCATGCCAAAAAAATTGCGGTAGCTAGTGTGTAACACCCCAGGTGTTTGTCACCAGTTAAGCAATGGGTTTGAGCTCAAACATGACATGTCGAGTGGTAATGAAGGTGTCAAGATCAAATCTACATGATGGAGCTCCAACTTAAACTTGGGCCACGCACATTTGCTTACATATGGACCCTTGTTAAGATTATGCAAGAGTAATGTTAAACATGCTTATTCCATGTACATTACATCCCCATGCATCCATCTAGACCCGCGGAAAAGTTTCATGAAGTTTGGAATCAAAAAGTCACATGAAATGATAAGTCATATCTTTGCATGAATTGCTTTATCAAGTGGATGGAAACCTATGAAGTCAATCAAACCTTGGTACCTTGCTCAAACAACTCTACTTGCACTCATGAACAAAAGTTATGAAGGGTTCATGTTGAGCAGGTGGCCAGAAAATGCTCCAATGGATCAAAAAGGATAATTTAAGCTTCACCGTGATCCTACTTTGGTCAAAGTAGAACAGTAGGTTCTATACCAGTTTTGAGGTTGGACCTTAAATGAAAGTTGTAGTCCATATCATGTAGAACAAACTTTGCTTTTGGAACAAGAGCCAGATCAACTTGGAACTAAGTCAAACAGAGGCTCGAAAATTGAATCAGCGGTTGTTTTTAGACTTAGAATTTTTCTAAGTCTGGAATTCATCGTCGTCGCCATTGGCATTCCGCGTTCTCCAAAATTTGTTATGCAACTTGAGTTGGTCCAAAAATAAAAGTTGAAGGTTATATTATGGAGAAGAGCATACAAAAAGTTGCACTGAGTTTGACCGAGTTTTGACCTCCGAAGGCGAGTTCCCGTGACCGTTATCAACATGTTGACACTATCATATTGAGGCTTAATTACCCGCTGTTACAGAGCTCTAATGATTAGGCACCGTAAATAAGAAACGTAGAGCAGGCTGTGTAGAGCAAACTTCGTTTTGGGCCCATGAACCAAATAAGCTTGTAGCTGGCCCAAACCTGCGCTCCACCATGTTCAATCCATTGCTCGCCAGGTGTTCGCGGAAATGCCCCAATGGATGACGCATGGCCCGTGCATGGTGGCCATGCCCGAGAAGCGTTCCACCTCCATGCCGCGTGCACCAGTGCCCCTGCACTCTCCCTGGTGGACGCCAGAGGCTCCCCCTCCACTCCGCTCACTCTCTCTCGCCTCTCCATCGCCCCTCTCGCTCTCTGCCTCTCGCTCGCCGCAGCCGCCATGGAAGTCGCCGTAGAGCACCGTGGCCACCACCCTCCGCTCGTCTGCGGCGTGAGCCAAGAGCCTCAGCGCCCTCGTCTTCACCTACCATGCACGTCGAACCCCTTAGCCACCTCCCTCCCTCGCCTGTGATATTCGTCCTTGGAGCGCTGCCGTCGCCGCCACTGGCTGCCGTGGCCGCACCACCACAAGCCGCCTCGAGCTGAGCTAGGTAGCCCTATGGGTGCGCGCGGGCCCCCTAGTCCTCCCCACCACTCTACCGCCGCCGTCGACAACCATGGCCGCCGGAGCCACGAGCCGGCCGCTCCCCTGCGCTGCTGTCCTAAGGTGGAAGACGATGGGGAAAAGGCAGGGGATTATGTGAAGAACTAGTGACTCCAGTGAATAGTGCCTAGAAGGGTCGATTCGCTGACGTTTAATTTATGTTTTCGACAGGGATCCCGATGCAAGATTTCAATCCCTTTTTCTTTGGTTTTTACAGATTTGAATGCTCCACTTTGAAAATTCGTAGTAATTTGTAGAAAACTCATAAAATAGTAAATGAGGACTTTTTGGAATCCTTGTGAAATTCTCTGTGCACTAGATCAATAATATTACATGTTTTAGTTTAAAGGTTTAGCTGAAAAAAATAGATTTAGGAAGTTAGGTTCTTAATGCTAGTCATGTCTTGTCCTTTTTATAATTGCAGTTATGTTACTCAAATAAATGTGAAATTTTTATGGAGTTTTGCTTGTGCAATTATTTTTGTGGTGTAAATGATGTTTGCTATGGTTGTAGTGAATACAAAAGTTGTAGAAAATTTCATGATCTTGCTTGTGTTCAACTTATAAGGCCATTGGCCTGATATTGTAGGAGTTACATGACTTTTAAGTCTTCTGTCAGGTTTTGATTGTATTCTGAGCAGATCTAAAAGATGCTAGTGTTTGATCTAGTTAGGGTTTAATGAGCTTTTGGTGATAATAACAAAGTTGTAGATAATTCATGTATCTAGCTTCTGTTAAAATTTTGTGGTATTTGGTTTTGTGGTTTGTGAGTTATGCCTGTTTAAAGTTGGGTTACAGAATTGATTGCTCTCTGTCAATTGTGGACCAGTTTCTGTAAATGGGTATATTTGACTTAGTTAACTTGAGAATCATGCTAAGATGATTAAAAATTAATTGTTTACAATTTCATAAGATTTCCAAAATGTCTTCTTTCAAGTCATTTGGATTTGTGTAACTCCAGTTATAGCTAAATCTTGTAGCTGCTGTTTGCATGTCCAGAAATTGGCTAATTCCAATTATAGTGTTTGCTTGTATATTGCTAAGTGTGACTTATGTTTTGAATGATGACTGAGTTAGAGCATCTGAGATCTTGGGAAACTTGTGTCATGCTTGGTGTTGTCGTCTTCTTTGCCATCTTAGCATGATAGATTGTGTGATGTTTAAGTTAAGCATCGCAAAGTACTTAAGTGTGTTAGTGTAAACTATGCTTGTCTTGCTTGCTATTTTGTGATGTGTCTCATGGTACTATTCTTCATATTTATGCACTTGTATATTGCATCTCATCTAGGTACGCTAGATGCACCACGTGAAGGATGCGATGTTGGAGCCAAACCCAAAAATTTGGTTTGGTGGATATATCCTGAAGATGGAAGGACTAAGCAAGTGCTAGGACCGGAGATGTCACCATGACGGTGCAAGCTAACTGAACTGACTTGTGTCGGATCCTAGGCAAGCCCCGAAGCATATTAAGCCTCCTAATTTCCGAAATGCAGTTAAAGTATTATTGTTACATATATATATTGTTGCATTAAGTTTAGGTGTTGGATGCAAACACTTGCTGCATTGATTATCCAGTCCTTGTCCTGATATTGATACCCTGAATCCTATGTAGTTCAGGTTTGTGTAGTGCTTAGCCCTGCTTAAACACGGTAGAAGTCAGGTGATTTCCTGTCACCTACGAGATATAGGAAGATACATATGGCACGGTTGGCTATATTTGCTATCGTGGAAAACATCCAATCTTAATTTGAAATGAAGACCGAACGAAGGCTTGCCGGTTTGCAGTGACTCCGTCTGTGTCGCTTAAGGACTGAATCTTGGAGCCTTTCCTATTTATGTTGAACGCATGCCTCTCTCTTAGTTGGCCGGGTCTGGAGACCGACCACGAAGCCGAGTAGCTCACCTCAGGCCGAGAGTCGATAAGTATAAAGTGCGCCTCGGAAGGGAGCCGTAGGCGTGAGTCCAAGGGCAGGTGATTTAAAAGTCCTGATCGTCCTAGCAGAAGGGTAATCCCTGAGAGTGCTGGCGCTGATCGAACCCGTGAATTTGGTTCCTGAGTTGTTCCAAAGGTGACCCACGGCTACCCTTGCAAAGTATGCCAGGGTGAGAGTTAGGAATACCCCCTCAGCTGAGTTGTAATTCGATTCGAGTCGCCGTCTCTCCCGGTTAGTGAGAACTTGACGGGCTTATCTCCAAAGTAGATACACTAAATAACCTAATGGTTCAGAAAATATGATATGATGATGACAACCTTATTATACCTGCTATGGTTAATATTGATTGCTCCTAATAAGTGAGTGCTCTAGTACAGGTGCTAATCTAGTGGACAGGTAAATGATGATAAGCATGATGCTAAGTTTAAATTGGTCACTATATTCATAAGCTCTTTTATGCAACTGTATCAAGCTAGCCCACCTCATAAGCCTTGCATGACCCTTGGTGTCTTTTATTTCTTGTTTTGTCAGGTAAGTCTAGCTGAGTACCTTCTCGTACTCAGGGTTTATCTCCCACCTGTTGCAGATGACCAGTTCTACTTCAATTGCTGCAAGTATTGCCTTCTCCTGGCTGGGGATGAAGACTAGATCGTTGGGCGCGGTCTCTCCTAGTTCTCGTACCTGATAATGCTTTTGTAGGACATGACTAAGATCTGGCAATGTATTTGAAACTATGAAGTTATGTACTAAACTATGTTGCTTCCGCAAATTTGAACTTGGTTTGTAATATTTTATTCGCACTCTGATGGATGTAATCCGGATGCCACTTGTGAAATGTTGTAACGAATGATGTGTTGTGTTGAATCACTACGGTCTTGGTTTGTTTGTCGAGAGTTGTTTGAAATCCTTCGTGATTTCCGGACTACCGGGGTTATGGGAGCTTAAGTACAGGAATTTGATCACTTCGGTGATTGTTTTTGTACTTACGTTCTTATAATTTGGTCGGTTCTGTTACAGCTGGTATCAGAGCAAGATTTGACACTAAACATGTCATTTGTGTATTTAAAACAAAAGTATTTGTGAAAATCCTAAATTAATTACTAAGTGTTGCCAGTGGTCATATCCTTTATGCCCTGTTAAGGACTATTAGGTGGCTATCTAAGTACTAACATGGGGGTTTTTACTTTCGTTGTCCATACGGCGTGCTATTGTATGGATGCCATTCGCTTGAATGGTAATGTATGGATCAATTGTCTCTACGTCCAGGTAAGTGTGAGTTGTGAGAGCATGACCGTCCAACTGTCGGTCTAGGGGAGAGTTAGCTGTGGTTACTGGAATATTTACATGTCACACACATGTATATATGAAGGTACTTAATTGCAGGTATATTTATCAGGTAGCTATGGATATCGAAGTATATACATTTGGGGATGTATATATGCAAAGTATCTTAGTTTACTGCTTTCATTGTGTGCTTATTTATCTCTTGTGGGGATGGGCTGCAATGAATTTTCTTGTAGGTACACTAACCACGAATGCGTAGATTGAATATAGCTGACGACTAGCTATATATCGAGAGAGTACGTGTTATGCCACCGACATAGAACGTGATTGCCACCTTAGGCTGGCAATTTCGTGAGGACGAATAGGACATGCATGCATCATGATTGTGCTTGTGCATAAATATGCTTTCCTCACCTTGTTCTAATGCTAAGTAACTTGTGATCAATGTGATGTCACTATTTTCCCTGTGTGAAGCTAGCCAAAATGCCTTGTCCCATGCTGCTTGAATAGCTATGCTTGAAGTTAGTGTGTGATTAGCTTTGCCTCGTATGTTGGCTTCCAAAGGAAATAGATGACGAGTTAATAGTTAACAAAAAGTTCACCCCTTTGAAAACTAAATTGCTAAATGTAAGTAAAACTGGTTTTGTAGAGATATCCACCTACTCAGTAAAAAGGAAACAAAAGATAACAGTGCCTTACCACCATGTTTTGCCTAATATGTGTAGTGGTGTTGTGTAGGTGACTGCTTGTTATGTACGAGCTTTGTGCTTCGTAATAGCCATTTAAGCTAATTGGATTGAGTGTTTCGAAATGCTCGCTTAAGACCATGATGTAGGCGTGGATGCTCGTTATCTAGGTAGTGCCGTAGCTGTCACCCTTTTGTCCTCGGTAAGCATATGAATGTGGAAGAGTGCTATCCTAGAGTAGCATCCAAGTTTTGGTAATCTTAGGGTTGTCGTCTACAATTAAGTTCTCTCTTAGGAACCTGAGCCTGTACACGTGGTTGCTAGCCTTGAACGTTGTGCTATGAAGACTTTATATGTGCCTTTGCTTGACCTTAGGCCCAAGCTTAGTTCCCTTGAATGCTTGCATGTGTCGTGGTTGTCCCGCTCCTATGTGGGAGGACCTTGCTCAAAAATCCTTGTCGAACTTCATTGCTCTTTCTCCTACTGATGAGCTAGTGCAACGCTAATCGTTATCTGCCCTGGCTTTGGAATCTTTTCCTCACAGATCATGTCATTGCTTTATCAACTGAATCCCTAGTCAATGCAATGGCTTTGTCCCTTGAATGTCGTTTGTTTTGTCTCCAACTCCTTCAAGTCTCTGAATGTTTATCAGTCTTGATCTCCTGTTGCTGCTCGACAGGACCAAATCTCATGTTAATCTTTATCTGGTAATCACTTTAGTGGACACGAGGCATATATGGAAATTAAGCAAGAGTCTCCCGCTTAGTTGCCTTCGGCAATTAGGCTATGTTCTTTTGCACTGTGTTTTGATCTTCTGATCGCCTCCTTGTTGATTCCTAACCTTGTGACTATCCTTGTTTGCTATTCCTCTTTTGCACAATGCTTGTTCTTACAATCTAATTGGTGCCACTAGAAGTTTCACTTTGGTTGTATGTTTAGTAATGGTGCCACGATTAGCGATCTACGGTGCCACGATGGAACCTAGGGCCTCCTTGTGGGCGGCCGACGCATGGTTGTGCTGCTGGGTGCGTGCTGGTATCGAGGTTTCTAGTCATGATCCATTGCCGAACTGCACCGATGTGTTATTTTCACGTGAGCTCTTCCTGGATTATCTCTCTATATCTTATCGAAGATCCATATATCAGACCGAAAGTAGTAGAGCTTCCTTTTGAAGTCACAACAAGGATACCCTTTGAAGAACTGGTCACTGACATAAACATTAATAGACTACAAGAGGTGGTAGACAAGTGACTCCACTTGGTTGACCCAGTATTGACGTCCGTCACCTAGTGAACAACTTATGTCATCCATGTTGGATCAGAATGGTACCCAACACTTAATGTTGGACAAGTTATCAATCTAATGATAATGTATGGCGATATCATGTGGTGTAATAGGTCACCGGGTGCTCAAGAACCTCCCATTCAAGTTCTTGATCTGTAGGTGCATGATGGTCATACAGTTGAAATCAACCATCTCTAGTGTGACTCCTTATCTGCAGACTTCGTTGGCGACCATCTGTTTGTGCCTCGATTGCAATTATTGTTGTGGTCAAGAGTAAGAATTTGGAACTTTGAGTGTTGAGAGACAATTGATTAGTTACCCATAGTAAGGTTAATCTCCAGCTAGGTAGCGACTTATTGGTAGCTATGAAGGCTGTCTCACAGGATGATGTTAAGCAAAGAAACAACAAGGACGTTTAGCAATGCAACTATTGCTTTGTTTTCCAAAACCTATGCTGTCACGTCAATTCCATCTTGGACAACCACGTCGATAGTACAAGACGTTGTATCGGCTACGTAAGGAGCTAGCTAAAGCATGTGCCTAGTTTCGATCAGCATCATTGTGCCCCTAGGTACCACAAACGGATTTGTTCAAGGTTCTATTGGACCAAGTGCCAGAGAATATTCAGAAACTGTTCCTTGTCTCTATAGGAATGCCCTACATGTGGAATAATGCTTTGTGCCCTGCGAAAACAGCCCACAAGTCCAATGCTTGTGCATCATCAAGTTGGTGTCTAAATCAAACGATTTAAGTTGTTTCCTGAGAACCACATATGGAAAACCTTAGTCTACATCCTCAGAGAAAAGAGCTGCTGCTGCTGCTATACAAAGAGATCAGGAGTATAGAACACACACCACAATGTGTGAAGCAAAGAAAGAGAAGAACGAGAAATATGTCTAGATTTTAAGGTACAGGACCGAACATCTTCAAGCCAACGATTAGTGACTCAAACGAAGTTGGATTGACCCCAAACTTGGTGATCTCATTCCTTGCTTAGGACCCTTCAATGTCTTAAGTTGGCTTGAGTATTGGTTGAGTAAAACATCGGATTTGAGAGATATCTTGTCAGCTCGGTTTGCTGCCATTTCAGAACAGAGCAGTTTTGGTAGATGAATTGTTTGGATGGTCAAACGGTGTCCGGTCGAGTTGAATTTTGATGAGTAGTTAGAAGACCCATGGATCTACATGTCCACTAAAATTTGTGCATATTGGAGCAGTAGTTTGTGAGATATGAATAGAAAACAAAAGGGTACATAATCTGCAATTTCGTTGTGACTACGATCATCCTTTGCATTAGACGGTTGTGTTTGTAATTCATGCCAAGAAATTACAACTTGTAGGTGTATTGCTGTTAGGCAACCCTCCATACCCTTGAGGAGACTAATTGCATCCCTATGTGCCTTGCTTTTGCCCTCTTAGATCAGCAATGCGTGAGCAGTCAAGGTGTTCTAGAAGCCAAATTGTGCCCTTGCAATTCGAAAGTAATTGGAAAGGTGTTAAACCATAGGTTTTTAGATTATGGTTTTTGAGATATTGATTGACCTAAGAATGGAAGCCTCGACGTCAAATATAGTTTAAAAAGCTGGTTTTGCTACGATGCAAGTAAACCCAACTTGCTGTGCAACTGCACCACGAAGGCAAATTGTAATTAACCTGCTTGGTAATGAACTAGTCCATAGTTTTGTGATTACTTGCAACTTATGTTGCCCTCCAAGCCTCGCTAACATCCTTCTGCATCAATGGTTCTCCAATGCTGACATGCCTAAGGTGTCTTCCATGTGTTTTACCCAAGGGGTTGCCTCAGATACAACTCAGATAACTATTGTCATTTGGATACGAGAATTCTCTTAAATAATGGTCGTCGAAAACGCTGAGTCAACAGAGTCAGCTATCACATTCACCGCTCACTCAACTGACTCAGGTAATACAGTATTGTTATCAGAGAAAGAGCACTGTACACATGGAACATTATGTAACTTTCCATCAGTTGACATACGAGTGAGTGCACCGCTACAACCAGTTTGGATATTGATTAACTAGCTTCTCATGCCCTCAAAGGATGTTTACCCCGTCTATGATCACATCCTTTACGAGAAGTTGTGCTCAAGCCACTTTAGTAGCGAACTGCTTTTCAAACCTTGGGAGCAAATATAGCACCATTGCAAGGAATATCCGTCAACCGACTGCGATCTAGTGCAAAGTCCATAGGTCTATGTTATATCCACTAGGGAAGTAGGTGTTACAAGTATTTAGTCTACGCTTGTATCACTCTTTGTACATCGAGGATGAAGTACGTATGATAGTGCTATCTTGGATTCCTTCCAATGTAACAATGCTTTATGGATGCCAACGAAGGAAATTCTTCAGACAACAACTTACGACGAAGAGCAAGTATTAGAAAGTGTCGTGACCAAATTAGCCTCTCTGATACTTCAAAGTTAAGTAGCCTAATGCTATCACTGATGTTGGAAACTGGATGACAAGTTTCTCTTCCCATAAAAGTCTTTCGCACCAAATCTCGGGACGCGATTCCTTTAAGGAGGGAGGGCTGTAACACCCCAGGTGTTTGTCACTAGTTAAGCAATGGGTTTGAGCTCAAACATGATATGTCGAGTGGTAATGAAGGTGTCAAGATCAAATCTACATGATGGAGCTCCAACTTAAACTTGGGCCATGCACATTTGCTTACATATGGACCCTTGTTAAGATTATGCAAGAGTAAATTTAAACATGCTTATTCCATGTACATTACAGCCCCATGCATCCATCTAGACCCGTGGAAAAGTTTCATGAAGTTTGGAATCAAAAAGTCACATGAAATGATAAGTCATATGTTTGCATGAATTGCTTTATCAAGTGGATGGAAACCTATGAAGTCAACCAAACCTTGGTACCTTGCTCAAACAACTCTACTTGCACTCATGAACAAAAGTTATGAAGGGTTCATGTTGAGCAGGTGGCCAGAAAATGCTCCAATGGATCAAAAAGGATAATTTAAGCTTCACCGTGATCCTACTTTGGTCAAGTAGAACAGTAGGTTCTATACCAGTTTTGAGGTTGGACCTTAAATGAAAGTTGTATTCCATATCATGTAGAACAAACTTTGTTTTTGGAACAAGAGCCAGATCAACTTGGAACTAAGTCAAACAGAGGCTCGAAAATTGAATCAGCGGTTGTTTTTAGACTTAGAATTTTTCTAAGTCTGGAATTCATCGTCGTCGCCATTGGCATTCCGTGTTCTCCAAAATTTGTTAAGCAACTTGAGTTCGTCCAAAAATAAAAGTTGAAGGTTATATTATGGAGAAGAGCATACAAAAAGTTGCACTGAGTTTGACAGAGTTTTGACCTCCGAAGGCGAGTTCCCGTGACCGTTATCAACATGTTGACACTATCATATTGAGGCTTAATTACCCGCTGTTATAGAGCTCTAATGATCAGGCACCTTAAGTAAGAAACGTAGATCAGGCCGTGTAGAGCAAACTTTGTTTTGGGCCCATGAACCAAATCGGCCCGTAGCTAGCCCAAACCTGCGCTCCACCATGTTCAATCCATTGCTCGCCAGGTGTTCGCGGAAATGCCCCAACGGATGACACGTGGCCCGTGCATGGCGGCCATGCACGAGAAGCGTTCCACCTCCATGCCACGTGCACCAGTGCCCCTTCACTCTCCCTGGTGGACGCCAGAGGCTCCCCCTCCACTCCGCTCACTCTCTCTCGCCTCTCCATCGCCCCTCTCGCTCTCTGCCTCTCGCTCGCCGCAGCCGCCATGGAAGTCGCCGCAGAGCTCCGCGGCCACCACCCTCCGCTCATCTGCGGTGCGAGCCAAGAGCCTCAGCGCCCTCGCCTTCACCTACCGTGCACGTCGAACCCCTTAGCCACCTCCCTCCCTCGCCTGTGCTATTCGTCCTCGGAGTGCTGTCGCCGCCGCCGTT
Source organism: Miscanthus lutarioriparius (assembly GCA_904845875.1). Classification (NCBI taxonomy): domain Eukaryota; kingdom Viridiplantae; phylum Streptophyta; class Magnoliopsida; order Poales; family Poaceae; genus Miscanthus; species Miscanthus lutarioriparius. The sequence goes on along the minus strand of CAJGYO010000003.1, from coordinate 78,024,218 downwards.
GGCTGCCGTGGCCGCACCGCCACAAGCCGCCTCGAGCCAAGCTGGGTAGCCCTATGGGTGCGCGCGGGCCCCCTAGTCCTCCCCGCCACTCCACCGCCGCCGTCGACAACCATGGCCGCCGGAGCCACGAGCCGGCCGCTCCCCTGCGCTGCTGTCCTGAGGTGGAAGACGATGGGGAAAAGGCAGGGGGTTATGTGAAGAACTAGTGACTCTAGTGAATAGTGCCTAGAAGGGTCGATTCGCTGACGTTTAATTTATGTTTTCGACAGGGACCCCAATGCAAGATTTCAATCCCTTTTTCTCTGGTTTTATAGATTTGAATGCTCCACTTTGAAAATTCGTAGTAATTTGTAGAAAACTCGTAAAATAGTAAATGAGGACTTTTTGGAATCCTTGTGAAATTATATGTTCACTAGATCAATAATATTACATGTTTTAGTTTAAAGGTTTAGCTGAAAAAAATAGATTTAGGAAGTTAGGTTCTTAATGCTAGTCGTGTCTTGTCCTTTTTATAACTGCAGTTATTTTACTCAAATAAATGTGAAATTTTTATGGAGTGTTACTGATGTGATTAGTGATGTCTGGTAAAAATTTCAGTATTTTAGGCTTGATAGTTTAAGATCTATAAAAATAACAAATTACCTGTATTGCCTTACCCCTATTCTGAATAGGCCTGCAAGATTAAATTAATTGGCTTAGTTAGGTTATGAATCATGACTTTGTGATAATACATGAGTTGTAGTACTTTTATTAAGATTTCCAAAAAGCTAAATATCATGATTTTTGGTTAGATAGATCTTGAGTTATATTTGCTTAAATATCAGTGGTTGTTTCTGCCCAAACTCTGACAGGGTTACCTTGTTGGTATTGTAGGGCCTTCTTAATTGTAGAATTAGCTTTAGGTGTTTACAACAAAGTTGCTTAGAATTTTATAAGCTTTCTAAAAAGTCTAGAACCACATTTATTGGACATGTATAACTCCAGTTATAGCTGTTTAAAGTGGCATGTCAGTTTCTGTCTATGTTTTAGACAGAGATGCAATTATTGGATTAATTGACCCTTCTAACTGTAGAATTATCTTAATATGAGAATATGAAAGTTATAGGTAACTTCCTAAGATTTTCAAAAAGTTATGGTTCATGTTGGTTGGAGGTCTAGAACTCCAGTTATGCTTCTCTGAAGTTCCTATCAGTTTTCTGTACCACTGCTGTTGGGTTGCATTTGCAGTTTTGCTTGTGCAATTATTTTCGTGGTGTAAATGATGTTTGCTATGGTTGTAGTGAATACAAAAGTTGTAGAAAATTTCATGATCTTGCTTGTGTTCAACTTATAAGGCCATTGGCCTGATATTGTAGGAGTTACATGACTTTTAAGTCTTCTGTCAGGTTTTGATTGTATTCTGAGCAGATCTAAAAGATGCTAGTGTTTGATCTAGTTAGGGTTTTAATGAGCTTTTGGTGATAATAACAAAGTTGTAGATAATTCATGTATCTAGCTTCTGTTAAAATTTTGTCGTATTTGGTTTTGTGGTTTGTGAGTTATGCCTGTTTAAAGTTGGGTTACAGAATTGATTGCTCTCTGTCAATTGTGGACCAGTTTCTGTAAATGGGTATATTTGACTTAGTTAACTTGAGAATCATGCTAATATGATTAAAAATTAATTTTCTACAATTTCATAAGATTTTCAAAATGTCTTCTTTCAAGTCATTTGGATTTGTGTAACTCCAGTTATAGCTAAATCTTGTAGCTGCTGTTTGCATGTCCAGAAATTGGCTAATTCCAATTATAGTGTTTGCTTGTATATTGCTAAGTGTGACTTATGTTTTGAATGATGACTGAGTTAGAGCATCTGAGATCTTGGGAAACTTGTGTCATGCTTGGTGTTGTCGTCTTCTTTGCCATCTTAGCATGATAGATTGTGTGATGTTTAAGTTAAGCATCGCAAAGTACTTAAGTGTGTTAGTGTAAACTATGCTTGTCTTGCTTGCTATTTTGTGATGCGTCTCATGGTACTATTCTTCATATTTATGCACTTATATATTGCATCTCATCTAGGTACGCTAGATGCACCACGTGAAGGATGCGATGTTGGAGCCAAACCCAAAGATTTGGTTTGGTGGATATATCCCGAAGATGGAAGGACTAAGCAAGTGCTAGGACCGGAGATGTCACCATGACGGTGCAAGCTAACTGAACTGACTTGTGTCGGATCCCAGGCAAGCCCCGAAACATATTAAGCCTCCTAATTTCCAAAATGCAGTTAAAGTATTATTGTTACATACATATATTGTTGCATTAAGTTTAGGTGTTGGATGCAAACACTTGCTGCATTGATTATCCAGTCCTTGTCCCGATATTGATACCCTGAATCCTATGTAGTTCAGGTTTGTGTAGTGCTTAGCCTTGCTTAAACACGGTAGAAGTCAGGTGATTTCCTATCACCTACGAGATATAGGAAGATACATATGGCACGGTTGGCTATATTTGCTATCGTGGAAAAGAACCAGTCTTAATTTGAAATGAAGACCGGACGGAGGCTTGCCGGTTTGCAGTGACTCCGTCTGTGTCGCTTAAGGACTGAATCTTGGAGCCTTTCCTGTTCATGTTGAACGCATGCCTCTCTCTTAGTTGGCCGGGTCTAGAGACCAACCACGAAGCCGAGTAGCTCACCTCAGGCCGAGAGTCGATAAGTATAAAGTGCGCCTCAGAAGGGAGCCGTAGGCGTGAGTCCAAGGGCAGGTGATTTAAAAGTCCTGATCGTCTTGGCAGAAGGGTAATCCCTGAGAGTGCTGGCGCTGATCGAACCCGTGAATTTGGTTCCTGAGTTGTTCCAAAGGTGACCCACGGCTACCCTTGCAAAGTATGCCAGGGTGAGAGTTAGGAATACCCCCTCAGCTGAGTTGTAATTCGATTCGAGTCGCCGTCTCTCCTGGTTAGTGAGAACTTGACGGGCTTATCTCCAAAGTAGATACACTAAATAACCTAATGGTTCAGAAAAGATGATATGATGATGACAGCCTTATTATACCTGCTATGGTTAATATTGATTGCTCCTAATAAGTGAGTGCGCTCTTTTATGCAACTGTGTCAAGCTAGCCCACCTCATAAGCCTTGCATGACCCTTGGTGTCTTTTATTTCTGGTTTTGTCGGGTAAGTCTAGTTGAGTACCTTCTCGTACTTAGGGTTTATCTCCCACCTATTGCAGATGACCAGTTCTACTTCGGTTGCTGCAAGTATTGCCTTCTCCCGGCTGGGGATGAAGACTAGACCGTTGGGCGCGGTCTCTCCTAGTTTTCGTACCTGATAATGCTTTTGTAGGACATGACTAAGATCTGGCAATGTATTTGAAACTATGAAGTTATGTACTAAACTATGTTGCTTCCGCAAATTTGAACTTGGTTTGTAATATTTTATTCGCACTCTGATGGATGTAATCCGGATGCCACTTGTGAAATGTTGTAACGAATGATGTCTTGTGTTGAATAACTACGGTCTTGGTTTGTATGTCGAGAGTTGTTTGAAATCCTTCGTCATTTCCGGACTACCGGGGTTATGGGATCTTAAGTACATGAATTTGATCACTTCGGTGATAGTTTTTGTACTTACGTTCTTATAATTTTGTCGGTTCTGTTACATAGTGAGCTCAAGGAACTCACCACTGACATAGGCAAGGTGATGGTTCAACCGGAGGTGGCCCGAGCTGAGCTGGCCACGTGCGCTCGGATGGTGCGGCGGTGCACGGCGGTGGCAAGGCTGTGTCAGGGGAGGCTTGGTGGCGGTAGTGATTCAGCAAAGGTGCGCAGGGTGATTAGCAGGTGAAGGCGAAGCTAGCGGTGCAAGGAATTGACACGAGCGGCAATAGATATGGAGCTTGCCTTCGATGCGAACCAACACGGTCTTATTGACCCAGCAGAACAGCAGCTCCAAATTGGAGCACGGCACGGCGAGGCTCATTGTAAGGTGGGGTCAGGTGGGTGGCTGGCTACTCAGCGGAGCCGAGGACGGGGTTAATTGGATTGAGGTGGCTCCACCACGGCAAATTTAGAGGAGCGGGTATGGCGACCACGGCGCTAGAGAAATAGGGAAGACAGGCATGGCGTGGCTCATCGCTGCCATGGCGGGATGTGGTTGTCACTTTGGTGCTCAATTGCTTATGGCTACAGGCAAGGGGGAAGCGGCCAGAGCTCTCAGGACGGTGGGCCGCACGGCCATAAACCGCAAGCTGACGACGATGCTCGGCTCTATGCGCCGCAGTGGCATGGTGCCGGTCAGGGGAGGCAGCAGCGCAATGTCATGACTAGCGCGGATGCGATGGCAAGGCAGGCTAGAAGGCGACATGCGGGCAATGCCAAATGAGGCCACACATGCACGGTAACGCCAGGCGGGTGTGAGGCGGCAGAGCGGCCAGGCGGACGCGACGGTGGTGGCAGGGCGCACGCAGTGACTTCGCACAAATGGCCATGGCTAACAGTAGCGCAGTGGCATGAGGCGCGGGGTCAGCGACATGGCGAAGCGGCTAGCAAGAGCAGTGGACCCGCAGCGACAGCGGTGGTGGCCGAGCGGCCAATGCACGGGAACGGCGGTGCGGGTCCGCGTGGCTGTGCGCGTGCGTCTGCGTGTGCTTGCACGAGCGTGGTAGTGGTGGTGCGGGTCAGGGCACGGCAGCAGTGGGGCAGGGCACGCCAGGGCGAGCCAGAGCCGTGATGCCCCGAACTGAGACAATGACCATGTCCAGATGTAGACACAGGCCAAAACGTGCCATGCACGATTTTTAAAGCTGCTAAAAAATCTCGCTCGATGATCTAGTTGCTAAACTACCTATTTTACGCTCAAGATGGTATATCAAGCTGCCAAAACAAACCCTAAAACAATGTTACTACTTAAACGAATCCTCCTATAAAAATTCCCCAACTTCACTTCGTCGATCCATTTTCCGACTTAAGAAAATGACAGTCTTTGTTCGGATTCGCGTCAACTCCGATTTCCAAGCTATCAAATAATCTATCTAGCGAATCATGTTCTCGACTGCAAGTATTTCATCGCCACCTATGAAGTTTGTACTACAAACTTTATTAAAGTGCTGGGTATGCGTTCTATAGCATTTTCGTTCAATAAAAATTCGTCTAGATTTTTATTAAAGTACGACTCCAATTCTAGAAGGAGGGGATGATGAGGACATCGCCAAGATGGAGTCGAGGACGACTCCAATTCGAGAAGGGGAGGATGATGAGGACATCGCCATGCTGGACACACCGACGCCATGGTCTTCTCCAAGTTGCAATTCGTTCCCAACTCAGCTGCCACGTCGCCCTCGGATTCAGCACACACGTCGTCACTGTTTCAGTCATAACTTTCTCATACGATATCGAAACGGGTCGTTCTTGGATGTGTTGGAAAGGGGACGACGACGCCGTCGTTTTGGATCTGGTCCCAGCTCCAGAAGGTCCGTGGATCATTCTGTGTGACCACGGCAAGGTGCTGCGTCACCTATTTGGGCCAACTTGGCCATGTGTATCGTGTCGGGCCTTAAGCCCAAGTTGTGGGCGCCCAACCCCTGGCCGTCCCCAACCCTAGGTCGAGTCTTAGACTATAAACACAGCCGTCGCCGCTGCTACACAATTGGGTTTTGTTTAGAGTTTAGTTTTCCATCGAGAAACTGAATCGTTCATTGTAACTGTGGTGACAAATCCTTTTACAGTGATCCAGGGCCCCCGTTCTTGATCTCCTCCACTGTGTCGATTAGTCCTTTGGAACCGAGTTCTAGAACCCTCTATTGATATTCGCGTCATTCATATTTGCAATATCAGATTGCGTGTTTTACCTTCTTGCTTGTGCTCTTCGATTCGCTTGCAGGAAAAGTCTTCTTGGCGAGGTCAATCAAGTTGTGCTTGGTTGATAACCAACGGAGCAGTGGTGTAATGGTTGCAGGGTTCGAATCGCGTCTGATTTGAAGACGGATCGCCAACGTCGAGATCTCCACAAATCGAACTTACCGGCTACCTCTCGGAAGATCGGGCATGTACTCATCAATTGGTATCAGATATTTCAGGTTTACCGCGAGGTATAATCTTGTTTGCCTTAGATTCATATTTGTTCATTACCTAGAGTCTACAAAAAGCCCAAAAATATTTCAATTTCTGTTGTCCTATCGCCCTCTGTGCCTTTGCAATTTCGTTTCAGATTCGTGTTGTTGAGTTTGTGTCCGTGGTCGAGTCTTGTTGCTAGTTTAGGATTGTGTTCGTGGTCGTAGTTCAATCGCCCATTGCTGTGATTTTTGTTTTCCGCCGCTATCCCATCCACCGTTCCTAAACAACAAGTCGAAGCCACCACATTACTCGACTTGCCCCGCTAGCCGCCTTGTGTAACTTCTCGCCGCCGCGCAAACCCCAGACAGGTTGCCAGCCGCTCTTATTTTGCCTGCATCGTAGCCCTCCTTACATCATCAGGCGAATACCTACTGCTGTTAGTCACAGTGACGATCCTATGATCGGTGTTAGAGTTTCAGGACGCTTTGCCCTAACTGCCGCCGCCGTGTTGTGCCTCCCGGAAAACATACCTTGAGATACCTTCGATAAAACAGGCATAACTTTTCGCTCGTTTATCCGAAAAATCTGAAATTTTTTTAGCAGCTTCTTGACACCATTTGGAGCCGACCCAAACTTGGCTTCGCCCTGTTTGGTTTCATCAGAATTGCCAAAAAAATTCGGGAAAATATAGAAAAAAATTTGTCAAAGTTTTTGCACGCTTTTCAGAGAACGTGCTGAATTTCTGTAGACCACATCCCACCTCAGTTGTAGGTGCCAATTTTTGTGGTTGCATCTTTTGTGATCCTTGTTCAGAGAAAAGTATATAAAAATAGTGAAAAAAGTAAAAAAGTTCGTTTCCTATTAGTGCCTTTTGGAAAAAAAGGAGAAACCCGGGCTGCTTGTTCCGTGAGTTCTTTCGATCGTCCTTTGTTTTCACCTTGTTGCGCTACGTCTCGTCACGTCTTAGCCAGCACCTATGATTTGTACTTTGGATCCGGATTGAACAATCATTAATCTGCATTCGTTAATTGCTAATCCTTGCTGTCATATTGTGTGCCTACCCATAGCTCCACATATTCTTCTGTCAGCACAGGTTCATCTTGCAACTGTTACCCACGCTCAACAACAGATTGCTTCGCCACTTTGGTTTTGCTCCTGTTTGGCGTTGGTAAGAATACAGGCAAGACGGTGGTAAGCCGCTTGTGATTTTGCATTCCACTTTCACCACCACCACCACCACCACCACTTGTTTCCTTTTAGTTGATAGGGATAATACTTTGGTGTTGTCTTTTTCTATCTTCTAACCATGGCAGGAACTCCGACGGACTTCAATGAGTACAAGTCCAAGGGCGAGCTTACAACGTTCATGACTGAACAACGCAATCTTATGACCGAGCTGATGTGCAACGTGAACAATCTGGTCACCCGCATTGAACAGCTTGAGCAACGCCCTCCACCTTATCGTGCTGATGATGAAGATGCGGATGCTTTTGGTGATGAAGATGCGTATGCTGACGGTGGTGCACGTATGGATGGTAATAATCATGGTAATAATGATCCTTTTGCTAAAATTAAATTTAGTGTACCTCCTTTTACTGGTAATGTTGATCCAGAGGCATATTTAGATTGGGAGCTTGCTGTTCAACAAAAATTTGATTCTCATAATGTTCCCGCTGAGCATAGAGTTAGACTTGCTACTAGTGAGTTTACTAATTTTGCTTTGTTCTGGTGGAGTGATCTTTGCAATGCCAATAATGCTGCTGCTATGCCTCAAACTTGGAATGTTTTAAAGCAACGTATGAAATCTCGTTTTGTTCCTCCTTATTACCAACGTGATTTACGTTTGAAACTACAAACTTTAAAACAAGGTGATAAAGGAGTAGAAGCATACTATCAAGAATTGCTTATTGGTTTAGCACGTTGTGGTATAAACGAAGATGATAATGATGCTAGTGCTAGATTTTTTGGTGGTTTAAACCATGATATATCAGAACATACTTGATTACAAAGAATGTAATAATTTTTCCCAATTGTATCATCTTGCTATTAAAGCGAGCGAGAAATGCTGAGAAAGGACATAATAAACAACACCAGCCTTTCAGGTCTAACAATGGGAGGAATTTTCAGCGGTGTTCCGAGCCGAGAGACGCCTAAGCTTCTGTTGCACCACGACCATCTACTACACCTCCATTTTCTTTCGGGGTAAGTAAATTGTCTAATGTGCAGTTTCACATTTGAAGAAAGGTGGCACTCGGGTGCTTCTACTAGCTCCTCCCCGTCCCAGCTCTAAAATCATTTGCCACCGATGCAAAGGCATGGGACATGTCATGAAGGATTGCCCCGGTCGTCGGCGCTTTCATTGCTACCGAGGATGGATATGTAAGTGCTAGTGATGTTGAAGATGATTTAGCCCTTTCTTTGCTAACATTGATGCAGATCCCACCGAGGGCGATCAAGACAAGGAGGCCATCACCATTGACTCCGTGGCTGCTGCCGCGGACTACCCTAGCCTTCTTGTGCAGCGTTGAAAGCTCTAGTTTGGTTTTGGTAAATTGATGAAACCCTAAGTGCTAACCTAGTTCATCAAGTGATCATGAGATAGGTAGCACACTTCAAGTAGAGAAGCAAATGAAGATCATAACATGACAATGGTGATAGCATGGAGATGATCAAGGGCTTAAACTTGAAAGAAAGAGAAAAACAAAAGCTCAAGGCAAAGGTATAACTTGTAGGAGCTATTTTATTTTGGTGATCAAGACACTTAGAGAGTGTGATCACATTTAGGTTTGATAGCCGTACTATTAAGAGGGTGAAACTCAGATCGGAATGCGGTTATCAAAGTGCCACTAGATGCTCTAACTCATTGCATATGCATTTAGGATCTAGTGGAGTGCTAACACCCTTGATAATATTTGTGTAAATATGCTACCACATGTGCACAAGGTGTTTGTAGGGTTGAGATGGGTTTGGGTCCCTCTCTCCCTCCCGTCGAGCTTGCGAGGCGGGATTCGACGCTTTCGGGAAAATGAAATGTCTATTTTCTATTGCGTCGGATGCAAAATTCTTGGTGGTTGGCACACTTGAGCAAGGGTGAAGAAGTAAGAGTTGAAATGGAGTTGATCGAAATGATGCTGGCGTCGGTCTACTAACCGGATATTTGGGTCACTCAATGACCGGACTTTGAAAAGGCGTCCGGTCCCGAGCCGCCGATGGCACAGCTAGGGTTGAGCACCGGACGCTGGCTACGTCCGATCAAGAGTGGACCGAGACGTCCGTCCGAAAACACATGCCTCGGGGAGCTTACTAGAAATGACCGGACGCTGGGGCTTCAGCGTCCGGTCAGTTTTACCGGAGCGTCCGGTCAGCTTCGCGACCGTTGAAATCTGACAAACAGCATTTGAAGCAGGGGACACGTGGCGTGAATCACGTGACCGGACGTTGAGGGCCAGTGTCCGGTCGATCGGACCGGAGCGTCCGGTCACCCCGCGTTGTGCCCAGTGAAGGGGTACAACGGCTCTATTTCACTGGGGCTCTATTTATAGCCCCATGGCCGACTGTGGCTCACACTTTTGGCCATTTCTATTGACATAGCATACTTGTGAGCTTAGCCAAAGCCCTCCCACTCATCTACATCATTGATTCATCATCATAGTGAGATTGGGAGTGAATCCAAGTGCATTGCTTGAGTGATTGCATCTAGAGGAACTTGGTGATTGTGTTTTGCTGCGGATTTCTCTTGTTACTCTTGGTGGTTGCTGCCACCTAGACGGCTTGGAGCAGCAACGATCGTTGAGTGGAGGAGGTGATTGTCTCTGACTCCGATCGTGGTGATTGTGAGGGGTTCTTGACCTTTCCCCGGCGGAGCGCCAAAAGGTACTCTAGTAAATTGCTTGTGGCTTGTATGATCCTCATCTTGTGTTGGTTGTGCGGCACCCTATTGAGGGTTTGGCGAGTGATGCCAATCAGCGCGTGAACCTCCAAGTGAGTGAATCGCCATAACGAGGACTAGCTTGCCGGCAAGCAAGTGAACCTCGGTAAAAATCATTGTGTTCATCATTTGATTCCGAGGTGATTGGTCTACATTGGTATTCATTATTGTGATTGATTGGTTCCTACCACTACACGGCGGTATAACTCTCTTGCTCACTCTTACATTACCGCAAACTAGTTATCAAGCTCTTTAGTGTAGCTAGTTGTGAGAGCTTGTTTGTTTGATTAGTGTTGCTCTTTAGTTAGTCTTTGAGAGCACACTAATTTAGCTAAGTGTCAAGCTATTGTGTGGACATACACTATTTGAAATAGAATTGTGGTAGGTGGCTTGCATTTTAGTAGGCTAGCGCAACACTCGCTTCGCCGTAAAATTGTCTAACACATTTTGTTAAGTGTTGTTGTAGAATTTTATTAGGCTATTCACCCCCCTCTAGCCATTAGGACCTTTCAACCATCACTAAGAGTAAAGCCTTTGTCATTGGATCCAGTAATACTGAGCTCAGTAAGCAACTGTTTGGTTTGGTCATCTTGCTGATAACCCTCCAAAATGATTTCCAACCACTTTGGAGTGCTTGCAGTGATAGCAGTCAAAGATATAGGCTCAGCTTGTCTGGAAAGAGTATCTGCAGCTTTGTTTTCCAAACCCCTCTTATGAAGAATTTTGTATTGTAAGCCCAACAGCTTGATGAAAGCTTTTTGTTGCATACTTACCCTCATGTAGCTTCTGCTCTCCTAGGTGAATGAGGCTCTTGTGATCAGTGACAATGGTGAATTCCTTGTGCTGGAGGTAAGGCTTCCACTTGGTGATTGCCAGAATGAGTGCCATGCACTCCTCATATGTTGAGAGTGCTTGAGCTTTGGGGCCAAGGGCCTTACTGAGGTAAGCGACTGGGTGTGTGTCTTGAGATAACACTGCACCAATACCAGTGGATGAAGCATCGGTCTCAACTGTGAAGGCTTTGTTGAAGTTTGGTAATGCTAGCACAGGTGCTGAAATGAGAGCTTGTTTCAAGGTGTCAAAACATGTTTGCAGTTGTGGTGTCCAATGAAATAGAACATCATTTTTCAATAGGTCAGTAAGAGGTCGACTTAGGATGCCATAATTCTTGATGAACTTCCTATAGTAGCCGGATAGACCGAGAAATCCTCTCAACTGCCTGGTGTCTGATGGTGGGGGCCAATTAGCCACAGCCTCAATTTTCTTAGGATCTGTCGCCACACCATGTCCACTAATGATATGACCCAGATATTCTAGCGTTTGCTGAGCAAAAGAACATTTAGACGTCTTAAGCAAGAACTGATTATCATTTAGAATGTTGAAGACTTGCTGCAGATGATCTAGGTGAGTCTCCAATGTTGGACTGTAAATAAGTATGCCATCAACAAAGACCAGGACACATTTCCTCAACAGTGGCTGGAAGATAGTGTTCATCAAGGCTTGAAAGGTAGCTAGGGCATTTGTGAGTCCAAACGGCATGACTCAGAATTACCAATGCCCACTGTGAGTATGGAAGGCTGTTTTAGCCTCATCTTCAGGGGCTAACCGATTTGATGATAGCCTGATCGCATATCTAACTTGGTGAACCAAGCTGCTCCATTCAACTCGTCCAAAAGTTCATCGACCACTGGTAATGGATACTTGTTTTTGACAGTTATGTTGTTGAGTTGCCGGTAATCAACACAAAAATGCCAACTGCCGTCTTTCTTCTTGACCAAGATCACTGGGGAGCAAAAGGACTTTGGCTTGGCCTAATGATGCCATTGGAGAGCATTTCTTTGATCTGACGCTCAATCTCATCTTTCTGTGTCGGTGAGTATCTGTATGGCTTGACATTGATAGGCTTCACACCAGGTAACAGAGGAATTTGATGATCAAACTCCCTAGAGGGCGGCAAGGAATCTAGGTCCTTGAAAAGATGAGCCTGACTGTCCACTAACTGTTGAAATCTGACGAACAGCATTTGAAGCAGGGAACACGTGGCGTGAATCACGTGACCGGACGCTGAGGGCCAGCGTCCGATCACCCCGCGTTTTGCCTAGTGAAGGGGTACAACGGCTCTATTTCACTGGGGCTCTATTTATAGCCCCATGGCCGGCTCAAGCTCGTACTTTTGGCCATTTCTATTGACATAGCATACTTGTGAGCTTAGCCAAAGCCCTCCCACTCATCTAGATCATTGATTCATCATCATAGTGAGATTGGGAGTGAATCCAAGTGCATTGCTTGAGTGATTGCATCTAGAGGCACTTGGTGATTGTGTTTCGCTGCGAATTTTGCTTGTTACTCTTGGTGGTTGCCGCCACCTAGACGGCTTGGAGCAGCAAGGATCGTTTAGTGGAGGAGGTGATTGTCTCCGACTCCGATCGTGGTGATTGTGAGGGGTTCTTGACCTTTCTCCGGTGGAGCACCAAAAGGTACTCTAGTAAATTGCTTGTGGCTTGTGTGATCCTCATCTTGTGTTGGTGGTGCGGCACCCTATTGAGGGTTTGGCGAGTGATGCCAATCAGCGCGTGAACCTCCAAGTGAGTGAATCGCCACAACGAGGACTAGCTTGCCGGCAAGCAAGTGAACCTCGGTAAAAATCATTGTGTTCATCATTTGATTCCGAGGTGATTGGTCTACATTGGTATTCATTATTGTGATTGATTGGTTCCTACCACTACACGGCGGTATAACTCTCTTGCTCACTCTTACATTACCGTAAACTAGTTATCAAGCTCTTTAGTGTAGCTAGTTGTGAGAGCTTGTTTGTTTGATTAGTGTTGCTCTTTAGTTAGTCTTTGAGAGCACACTAATTTAGCTAAGTGTCATAGCTATTGTGTGGATATACACTATTCAAAATAGAATTGTGGTAGATGGCTTGCATTTTAGTAGGCTAGCGCAACACTCGCTTCGCCGCAAAATTGTCTAACACATTTTGTTAAGTGTTGTTGTAGATTTTTATTAGGCTATTTACCCCCCCCTCTAGCCATTAGGACCTTTCAAGCGTGTGTTGAGTACACATGTGGGACATGAAGAAGAGATGAAGATCCAACGCCACAATTTGTTCCACATGTATCTTATTGTGCAAGGTTGTCGTGTTCTCACTATCATTGATAGCAGGAGTTGCAACAACTTGGTGAGTTCAGATTTGATTGACAAGCTTGGCTTGACCACACGACAACATTCGTATCCATATAAACTTCAATGGTTCAATAATAGTGGTAAGACTAAGGTAACTAAATCAGCACGCATTAGCTTTTTCACAGGCTCTTATCATGATACTGCTGATTTTGATGTGGTCCCTATGCAAGCTTGTTCCATTTTGTTAGGTCGCCCATGGGAATTTGATAATGATGCTTCACACCATGGTAGAACTAATACATATACTATCCTACATAAGGACAAGAAAATTACATTGTTGCCTTTGTCTCCTACGGATATTATTAAACATGCTACTGAGATTAAAAATAAACCTCCAACAGACATTGCTAAAAATAATGGGATTAAGTTAAAAGGAGGTGCTTTTCTTGCTACAATTTCTGCTACTGCTGAGTTATGTGATAATCCTGATGCACCATGTTATACTATGTTTTGTTAACCTTTTATGTCTGGTGCATTGCCTGCTGTCACTAACCTTTTGCAGGAGTTCGCTGATGATGGGATGGAGTCGAGGACGACTCCAATTCTAGAAGGAGGGGATGATGAGGACATCGCCAAGATGGAGTCGAGGACGACTCCAATTAGAGAAGGGGAGGATGATGAGGACATCGCCATGCTGGACACACCAACGCCATGGTCTTCCCCAAGTTGCAATTCATTCCCAACTCAGCTGCCACGTCGCCCTCAGATTCAGCAGACACGTCGTCACTGTTTCGGTCATAACTTTCTCATACGACATCGAAACGGGCCGTTCTTGGATGCGTTGGAAAGGGGACGACGACGCCGTCATTTTGGATCTGGTCCCAGCTCCAGAAGATCCGTGGATCATTCTGTGTGACCATGGCAAGGTGCTGCGTCACCTATTTGGGCCAACTTGGCCATGTATCGTGTCGGGCCTTAAGCCCAAGTTGTGGGCGCCCAACCCCTAGCCGTCCCCAACCCTAGGTCGAGTCTTAGACTATAAACACAGCCGTCGCCGCTGCTACACAATTGGGTTTTGTTTAGAGTTTAGTTTTCCATCGAGAAACTGAATCATTCATTGTAACTGTGGTGACAAATCCTTTTACAGTGATCCGGGGCCCCCGTTCTTGGTCTCCTCCACTATGTCGATTAGTCCTTTGGAACCGAGTTCTAGAACCCTCTATTGATATTCGCGTCATTCATATTTGTAATATCAGATTGCGTGTTTTACCTTCTTGCTTGTGCTCTTCGATTCGCTTGCAGGAAAAGCCTTCTTGGCGAGGTCAATCAAGTTGTGCTTGGTTGATAACCAACGGAACAGTGGTGTAATGGTTGCAGGGTTTGAATCGTGTCTGATTTGAAGCCGGATCACCAACGTCGAGATCTCCACAAATCGAACTTACCGGCTACCTCTCGGGAGATCGGGCCTGTACTCATCAACATGGCTGTTCACGGTCTGGGGGCTCGATATGGTCGGACCTCTCAAGAGGGAGCCCGGAGGTTACACCCACTTGCTTGTCACCATAGACAAGTTTACAAAGTGGACAGAAGCTCGGCTGATCTCCATGATCAAGTCCGAGCAAGCCATGCTATTCTTCCTCGACATCATCCATCGCTTTGGAGTCCCAAACTCCATCATCACAGACAATGACACGTAGTTTACAGGAAAGAAGTTCCTCTGATTCTACGATGAATATCACATCCATGTCGACTGGGCCTCCGTAGCGCACCCCCAAACAAACGGGCAGGTCGAACGTGCAAACGACATGGTCCTACAAGGCCTCAAGCCTAGGATCGTCAACCGATTGAATAAATTTGGCACACGATGGGTCGCCCAGCTTCCCAATGTGCTCTAGAGCCTAAGGACGACCCCTAGCCAGGCCACCGGCTACACGCCCTTCTTCATGGTCTATAGTTCCGAGGCCGTCCTCCCAACCGACCTCAAATATGGAGCGTCGAGGGTCAAGGAGTATGACGAACAGGGATCCGAGGCGTCCCTCGAGGATGCCATGGACCAGCTAGATGAAGCGCGCGATGTCACCCTCCTCCGCTCAGCCAAGTTCCAGCAGGCGTTACGATGATACCACAACCATAGAGTGCGGGGTTGGGCCTTCAGCATCGGAGACCTGGTCCTCCGCCTCATCCAGAGCAACAAGGACCGCCATAAGCTCTCCCCGCCATGGGAGGGACCATACGTCATTGCAGAAGTGCTTTGGCCAGGCGCTTACAAGCTCAAGACAATCGATGGCGAGGTCCTCACTAATGCTTGGAACATCGAGCAGCTACGTCGTTTTTACCCCTAATAAACGCACACTTTCTTTTATCAGTTTTATTATCAAACCCCCTGATCTTTCATGACATCCGACCCCAGGAACGACAAAGGGTCAGGCCTTACACGGGGGCTGATATGAGTATATCTATCCGGCAAACATTCTCTATGTCTGCCCCCCTTTTCACGTTAAGACCTAGGAGCCAGGTTAACAGGAACAAGCTCTGAGTATAACTGGTCAAACTGCGGGAAACCTATGCCCCAGTGACTACGATGTCTTTGCTCACCAGCATGATCAGAATTAGGCTCACCCGCACTCCAAGCTTTTACGACCTTAACGATGGAAAGGGTCAAAGTGCGCTAACCTTTTTATATAAAAAGGGGAGAAGAGCTAAAAAGTTGTTTGCTATAACAAAACTTGCAAACTTGTCCATTTGTTACAAGTTTCTCCACCTGGCATATCTGCCTAACTAAATTCTTGCGTGGGATGTTCTCATCCTTTATCTCCGTAGGAAAGTCTTGTCTCGGCAGGTAACACGAATCGACCGGATGTCTTGGCCACTGCCGAGAAAAGGGTTAGAAGTAGATAGGACCCTGCTCATATCCGGTGGAGGCTTCCCAAACCCATCACTCTTACCATCGAGGTAAAACCGGTGCCCAGGTCGATCGAACAGCTCAAAGTCACTGCCAAAAGACAAGCACCCTTACTTTACGCATTAAATTTCGCTATCGAACCTCCGACCCTAGCAACGGCAAGGGGTCGGACATCGCTCGGGGGCTGCCGAGAGTGTCTATTCGGTAAAAATTCTCTTTCCCCGGTCCCTCCTTACGTTAAGAAACTGGGGGCACCGTGTGTGGGCACAAACTCTGAGTAAACCTAGTCGGACCGCTAGAACCCTATGCCCCAGCGGCTACGGCATCTTAGCTCACCAGCATGATCAGTCTTTGTCCCCGTGCCCTGAGCTTTAGACTCCACCTTCTTGGGAAGGGTTTGGAGGGGCCTACCTGCGGAATCTCCATCGAGGAGAGGCATACAGGTCGCCCAAGTCGATCGAATGGCTCGGGCCACTACCGAGAGACGGATAGGGAGTAGTGGGATACCCCATGCAGGTTACGCTAGCTCCATCACGAACGTCGGATCCAGACCCCACACGGACATATCTGGTAAGAGCTCCCCAAGCCATCGAGGTAACTTTACCGACCCCTGAAATGACCTGATTTCCGCGAAGGGAAATCCACAGAGTCAAAGTGTATTATGACCGTTGTAGATCATATTACCCAAATTCCAGTCGCATACCACATCCATACAATGATAATATCAGAGTACAAATAGTGCGGAATTACATAAATTATTACATCGCCGCATTGGCGGAATCAAAAGTAGCATTCATTCAGAATAGCTTGAAGACAAGATCACCAAACTCGAGCGTAGGAACGAACCCCTCAACCGTCAAACTCCTCAGAGCTATACTCCTCAGCAGAACCTGTGTGCCAAAATTTATCAGTATGATTTGTACTAGCCACTCCCACCCTATGAGCATTGCTTTGTGGAAATTGGATGCAAGTTGGATATATTCAAAAGGAACCTATAAGGCTGGGGTTTCCTATGTTTTAGCATATCAAGTATATATATAATAATAGTTGGTCAAGTTTTAACACCATTCCCACACCCATTCCACCCCATTTCCGTCCAGAGCTAGGTTTTGATCCTGTGATCGATATACCACCATCACCACACAACCATACCATCGCTCAGTCGATAGGCCAACTCCCTCTCGGCACTGTCTCAAGGCCCGTAGCCCCTGGGTACGTCCAAACACTCACTCCCAGGGGGAGAAGAGAAGGACTCATCTCACTATCTAGTTTAAGCAAAACCCAGGAAAGGTCCATAACTGACAAGTCGGCATATGTATCGATCGATCAACCATACACTCTGCAGAGGTTTTACATAACCACAAGATCCACCTTCCTCGCCGACCGTCGTCAACTGGGCTGATTCCGGCCACTTGCTAGCCTAGGATAATGCCACTCTACCATTTAGCCCTGGTACACCCCAAGTCTGGTCTAGGGTGGCTGAAACTGTGAGTCATGAGCCAGGTCCACAAGGTCTTCATGAAGTCTCGGAAGGGTGTGGGGGGAATCCTCCATGCCCCGTACCTCCCTCGCACTATCCGCTATCAACCTAGCAGTAGTGGCAATATCCTACCAAGTAGTCCAGCCGTCCCGCACCATATAGGGCGAGTGGTACGTAAGGTTTCTCGGTGAATCTGAGTACTAGTAAGTCCTTAGGGATGACCAAGCCAGAATGTCTTTATCAGGGTTTCCATTTATAGTGCCACCACAGCACCTCCACCCTGGGCTCCTCCCATCACAGGTTCACACCCAGGGCCACCTCATATACCATTTACCCACCACAGGTATCCATTCCAGGGGTGCCCAGGTAGCACCCCACGGCAAGACTTGCCCCAGGCTCGTCATATACTCCAACTTGGTCGACACAACCCTCACCCTCCACGCACCCAAGTCACACACGCAACACTCTCCCCATAGTCTAGATAACACCAGTTTTCCACCATGCATCAATGCAGTACAAGCGTAGTAGAAGTAATAAGCAATGAAATATAGCAGCAAACGTGTGACTTGCCTAACAACAGGGTGAGCAGGGGTAAGGTTGCGTCAAGGTAAAGGCCATCAAGAAAACATACTACCATGCAAGTCCTATCATAGTGTGATCATAACAAATAAAGTAAAGCCCTAGCATTTCTATTTTAGCCATGCATAATAGGTGCTATGAGATTAGGTGCTACGAGATCGTCTCCATACTCCTCACGGTACTCTTGGTCCTCGTCCGTCTGGTTCTCCTCCGAGTCTACAAACGATCGCATTATAGTCGCGTTAGCGACGTCTATAGAATAGCACAAAGAAGCAATGAAAATTCAAAAGAGACAAATGTACTCAAACATGGGTTCATTGCGTAGAGCTCGATTTTAGATGAATTTTGATCCTAGTCTTGTATTTTTCTAAGGTCGTATGAATTAGTTATGTATTTCCGAATATTAAATTAAGGCTGATTAATTCAGGGCTGACACGTGCCACACCGTGACTGGTTCACGTGACATGTAGGGACACAGCTGGTGAGGTGGTCGGAGAGGTTGCAGCGGTGGTCGGAGAGATCGCTGAAGTGGTCGAAGAGATCGCCGTCGTGATCGGAGGGCTTGCCGAGGTGGTCGGTGAGATCGCTGAGGTGGTCGGTGAGATCGTGGAGGTGGTCGGTGAGATCGCGGAGGTGGTTGGAGCGGTCGCCGATGTTGGCGTGGTCTCATCATCGGTATGACGTCAGCGTGGCGCCATCCGAGCTAATCCGCGGCTGACAGGTGGGTCCCGCTGACGTCAGCTTACGTCATCATCTCGGTTGGTCACTGACAGGTGGGTCCAGGGTCAAACGATGACTGACAGGTGAGGCGTGGTTCATGGTGAACCCGCCTGCATTGGTCCATAGACCGCAGAGCCAGTCTATGAAGGTCTTAGTCCGCTTACTCCTTCCCATGGTTCGGTTGACGTGCACCAAGTGCACGGACGTGTGGCCGGTGAGGGGAAAATCCCCATCTTCTTCCCCGGCGTGCTCCTGCCGGTGGTGAGTTCATCGGCGAGCCCCTCCAGCAGTGCGGGTGTGCAATTAAGGTGGGCAAAAGCTTGGTCATGCCATGGCGGGTGTCCCGGTGAAGTTAACGTGGTGGTCGGGCGGCTCCAGTTGGCTGGCCGCGGTGAACGGCGGCGTGGGTTCGTCGGCGTGCATGGACAGAGTGCAGCGGTAGCGAGAGCCTAGTTGGAGGAGTGTGTGAGCTCCACGGTGCTTCTACAACCGTGGCGAGCAGGTCGAAGGGGCTCCGAGAGCTCTCAACGCCTCCGACCACGGTGGTTGGGGCAAAGCGGAAGTGGTGGCGCTCCGACGAGGTGCGGTGCGGTAATGCAGGGCTCCGGTGGGCTTCATCCTCGGCTAAGGTGAGTGCGGTGCGTCTCTCATCATGGCAGAGCCAGTCAGGGTGTCAATGTTGCCTTTACCACGACGTAGAAGACGCGGTGGTCTTGCCATGGTTGTGCTCTGGCCATGGTGAACGCGTGCGTGTGTGTGATGCGTATGCATGGCTTAAGCAGAGCGCTCGGCGCTAGCGTTCTCGAGCAGAGGGCTCAGCGTTGCCCCCTTTCTTCCCTTTGCTTCGCGTTTCTGTTTGGCTCAACAAGAGGGTCATGGTGGTCCTTCTATGCTACCGGTTGGCTAAGCCAGAGCAAGAGCTCGTGCTTCGACGTGGTCCGTTCATGGCGTCCGAGAGGCTAGGAGTGGTCGTGCCGATGTTCCCGAGGCGCTAGGGGTCGGTGAGGCCAGGCCTTGGGCTTGTGCATGTGCGGTGTGTGTGCAGCGTGTCTAGGAGCGGGAATGCTCCGCCTCTACGTTCCCCAGGTGCGGGAATGCGGTGGCGTTCATGGCAAATACGGCTAGCGCGGTGAGCGGCGAACGACGTGGCTCACCGTAGGGCTCGTGGTGGTAGGATGGCGGTGCGGTGGCGAGGCGAGACCGTGATGAGGCAATGCAGTGCCATGCCGAGCAGCTACGTCGCTCTAGCCGATCGGGGTGGCGCTCCTGGCCCCAGTGAGGTCTGGTTCCACAGCGGCTTCCTTCTCCTCCTTGCTTCTTCCTCCTCCCTCTCTCTCGGCTTGACGCGGTGTGGTGCTGTGACACCAGCGGCGGCGGCAAATGGGCTGAGGGTTAGGGATCACTGGCGTTGGCTTTTATAGCCGAGCACCAAGGGCTCCAATGGCGGGCGGCGATCAGGCGGTGGTGATGCGTGTGGCGCATCCGACGGCCCGCATGCGGTAGCATAGGTGTGGCACAAGGTGAAACAGGGTCATGCTTCTTGCGTGACCCCCTGGCCCGCACCTGCCACGCTAGTCGGGGCTCGGTCGGGAGGAGAGACTGGCGTGGGGAGGAAGATGATCCTGTTGCTGGGGTGGCTGACGCGTGGGGTCCAGTTGTCAGCTTGTCCTGATGCGGCGGCGTGATGGCTGACGAGCGGGCCCGGATCATCAGTGGCTATGCGCGTGCGGTCGGTGACGCTGGGCCGGCTTCGTGAGCTACGCGCGTGAAAGGGCAAGCGAGGCTTGGCTGGGCTAGCTGGATCGGTCGAGGCAGGCTGGGCTGCTGCTGCTCCCTCCTTTTCCTTTTTTTTTTCCTTGCTTCGATTCAAATTTAGTTAGAGTTTAAACTTGAGCTTCGAGTTATATAGTGGGTCCCACAAGGTGTTTCAATTGGTGGTCAAAATACATCCCATATATTAGGGTTTATCATAAATATTAAGTAAGTTAGTTTAAACATCACATAAGGCAAAAGAATCAAAATCACAAGTGGAATGCATGCATGATTTGTTTATTTAGGAATTTAATTACACATGTGGCATAAAACCAAACTATGCTTATGATTTTAACCTAGTTGGGTCACATCTAATCCAAAACTAGGGTTTGGCTCCTACATGTGTCACTCAACATCACATAGGGTTTAAACAAAAATTTTGTAGTTGTGATTTTTGGTGTGGATTTTTGGGTTGTTACAACCCCCCACTTTTTCTTTTCCATTGCATGATTGTAACACCCCGGGTGTTTTAAATACTAAAACCTGCCATGTCATCATATGCATTGCTAATCATTTGGTCTTAGTGAAAACTTTGATATGCATACACTAAAACAAGTATACATTTATGTTATATGTGTTGCCTTGTATGGTTGAATCAATTTCAAAACAATTGTGTTGATTTGGATTTCTGAAAACCCTGATTTCCAGTGATTAGTTTTGCCTCGAAAAACCTAATTCTAAATCGAAGTACATTTTGGGGTTGAGCCTAAAAGCAAAAATGTAGATCTGGTCGAGTTGTACAAAGTTGGTTTTTGGAGTTTTCAAAGTTGTTTTATGAAATTTGAAATAATTTGAAAAGGCGTGATTCTTTAAATATTCCCTTTTTGAATTCAAATTTGCATTTCAAAATGTAGACCGAATTAGGGGGTGGTTATAAAAGCAAAGTTGTTGAACTTTGAATTTTGAACAACTTTTATTTTTGGAGATTTTTGAGTTACATAAATTTAGGAGTAATTTGGGTTTTAAACCGAGTGGCAATTTTGTAATTTTGTGGAACAGTACCATCGGGCAGCTGTCACCGCCGGCGAGCTTCTTTCTGCTTCCAGTCACGGCCGTGGCCATCTTCGGCGTCGCGCTGGCACGGGGAAGGCTCATGCGTGGCTTCCACTCGCTTCTGAGCCGCGTTATAAGGCCTTCGTCGCCGTCGTTCTTCGCCGTTTCTCCTCCTTTGTTTTCCCGCCGCCGCCGCCATAGCTCAGTTGACCTCGCATCGCCTCCTTAGCGCAAACCAGTTTCGGCAAAGCCTGTCTCAGCTCCGCCTATTCCTTGCGCACCCAACCAGTCAGCTCTGGTCGCTTGATTTTCCCGCGAAACGCCGCTCGTCGACTTTCTTCCTCGCGGCCGGCAGCACCACCGTCAAGTGAACGCCGTCGTGGCCTGCGCTCTGCGGTGAGCCTCTGACCTTGCGAAAGTCTTGCTTCAGCTTCGCCATGATGTCGTGGTGCTTTGTGCCCGGTTGATTGACCATTTTGTCCACGCAGTCGCCGGAACACCGCCATCGTCAACCGTTGCTCCGCCGTGGCTGCTGTGCACGTCGACCAGCGTCTCCGTTGATCCTCCGGCCCTGCTCTTTGCTCTAACGTGTTTGGGGTGAGCTGCTAAACCTTCCCATGCTATTTGTTTAAGCTCTACCAGTTTCACATCGCCGACGTAGCGCAGCCGTGCCACCGTGTCCACCATGGCTGGTGTCATGCTTGATCCTGGCCGTGTTTGGTCTCGTTAGTGCCACCAATCAACGCGTAGGTGTGTAGGGGATGTGGTGGTACCTTGTCCGTCGCCGGTGACCTCGCCGTCGGCGAGAAATCGCTGGTCAGCGCGCGTATCACCGTGGTCAGCGCGGGAGGAAGGGGATGACAGGTGGGCTCGCGTGTCAGTGACTCAGTGTTGAAAATGGATTTTTCTATTTTGCAGATTTGAGTGAAGAGTGATAGTTTTTGTTATTTTTGTATAGAATGAATTAGAGCTCCAAAAATTATGAAAATTTTTGCGTGACCTATCTATGATGTATATTATTTAGGAAAAATATGAAATATTGTTTTTCAGTACTTTTTGAATGTGATAAAAATAGCTCAATTAATTAATAAATGGGTTTCCATGATTTTTCTAGGCTTAATTAATTATCCAAAAATTATGAAAATTGTTTTGCCACTTAGTTATCATGTGATGAACCTTTACAAAAATTTTGAGCTCAATTGGAACAAGTTTATTTATTTCATAATTTTTAATTAAATAATTAATTCATAAAAACAAATAGTAACCTTTAATGACTTAGGTTTTGTTTGAATTTTGGATTGAGTGATGACCTTGGGTCATTAGTTGGTAATGATCCTTGGCAATTGAAGTAAGTGTTACAAAAAAGGTTTAGTTAGTTTGACTTGTAACTGTACCGCGAAGGAAAGTTGTATTCAAGTTGTTAATTTTGCATCCATCATCGAGCATCATATTTTGTATCTCGCATCATGTTAAGCATGGCATGGTTACTATGTGTAGTGAACGAAGGTGAGCACGTGGTAGTTAATCAAGTTGTGGAGGAAGTTAATCCGTCGGTGGAGGTTGGATTTGAGATCGGTGGAACGACTTCGGAACCAGACTTTTCTGTGAATCAAGGCAAGCCCCAGATGCATTTAAACCTACCTTGTGTTTTACAAATTTATCTCGCTTTTGCTTTCAAGTACTGCATTAAGTGATTAGGAGTTAAGTGAAAACCTAATTGGTGCATTACCAACCTTATTTTTCCCCATCTACCTTGTTACCAGTTTTGATTCGTAATTGCCTAGTTATGCTTAGCTATGCTTAGACAGATAAAAGTCGGGTGATTACCTGTCACCTACGAGATTTAAATGGATCTTTGGTTACATTGGTTACTTATGTTATCATGAGATATGAGCATATGGAGTAATAAATCTAGACCAGGCGGACTCGGTGTAGGGGAGCCACAAGACATGGAGGTCTTGTGAGCGGGTTCTTTCCGCCTGTGTCGATTAAGGTCTGTCCGTTGTTGAATTGCATGAGGTGAGACTTTGTAGTACTAACCGCATACTCTGGTAAGCCTTAACTCGGCTATTCTATTACGAGAATGGCTACTCGCGCACTGGGAGTGGAGAGATGACGGGAATAGCGTGTACCCACGTGGCAATGGGCTGGATTGGTGGAGTACTGTATTCTCGGGTGGCGCGGACCCGTTCTTGTTTTAGAGGATCTGAGGGTAGGCTGATATATGTAGGTTGGGGACCTGCATATGTCGTGTGGTCTGGAATCCCCAGCTGGGTTAAATCGGCTCGAATCGTCGTTGCTCCTCGGTTATGGAGACTCAACTCACTGTTCATCATCGTAGTTAATAACTGAAAACTTGAGCTGGATTTGAGAAAGAGTTTGATATGAAGTTCATGATCTCATTACGGTTCATGGCAGATTCATATATGGTTCTTATGAAGTTTTAAATGTTGATATAAAGAATTTTGTTAAAGAGCTTTTATGCAAAAGAACTTTGATTATTGCTAAAGCCATACCTTGAATCCCTGAGCCTGCATTCCTGAGTTCTATCAGTTTCTATTTTGGTTAAGTCTTGTTGAGTACTTTTGTACTCAGGGTTTGTTGACCCTTGTTGCAGGTGAGGCTCATGAGCAGGTATGCTTTGGACCGTGCTGCATGACTGTTGTTCAATGCGATGACGATAAGTAAATGCGTGGCCCTTGGGCAGGGCAATCTATTTGTGTGTTTGTATTATGTTATAATGCCACTCCACTACTTTGGTTTGTATTATTTATCGAACTTAGTTGTAAGGTTTGAAACTACTGTTTTGTAAACTAAGTTATTGTAAGACTTCCGCTATTTTACTCTGGTGTCGTTATTTGAATAAATGTTGTAATACTCTGGTGTAGCTATTTTACTCTGCTCGGAAATCATGGATGATTCGGAGTTCCCCGAGGACACCCGACAGTCTTCTTAAGTTACCAGGAACATGCATAGTCGTCAGAGGTCGTTGGACAGTGACAGGTGCATGTGGGTCGTATAATTTAGGAGGTTCTGCCACAATGATCATTCATTCATCCATTCTCATGCATGCATTCATACATTCATTCATTCATTCATCACATACACCCAAACATCGCATATGCAATTGTTGCATCACAACGCTTCGTGTCACATGATGAAGCAGTAGTCGTCTCATTTGATATGAGCGGCGACCGACCGAGGTTCAAAGGCGGCCTGTGAAGCGCTCGAGGCCGCCTCACGTCAAACAGAGCCTGGGGAGAAAAATCAAGATGAGCCCCAGTGACCTTACTCGACCCCGCTCAGAAGCGGACATGGACATCTCGACCTTTCTCGTTCGATTCTAACCTAGAGCCAAGCCCATAGAATCTGCATCGAGGGGAGGCCAATGGGCCACCCGAGCCTATCGAACGGCTCAGGCATCTATCGGGAGGCGGGTTAAGAAGTAGTGGAATGCCACATGAGGGCTCTACCGACCCTGTCAGCGGATGACGGACCCGGATTCCACTCGAATATGCGTGTTAGCGAGCTCACCAAGCGTGACACTCGAGCCATCAAGCCAAGTGTCGTTAGCTCAACCCCTCTAGTTGTGGAAACCGAGGATAGGGTGACGCAAGAAACACGGCTGACCCCTTCCGAGACCCATGGGGCTCGGGGGCTCGAGCCGCCCAGCCCTAAATCAGGAGACCAGGGTTCAAAGTCCAGCCCACGGAGGGCCCGAGGCCACCTCGCGTCGAACAAGAGCCAGGGGAGAAAACATAGATGAGCCCTAGTGGCCTTCTCCCGCCCCACCTAGAAGCGGACAGGGTCATCTCAACATTCTCGTTCGATCCAAACCTCCAACCGAGCCCATAGAGCCCCCATTGAGGGGGAATCTATTGGAAGGTGGGTTAAGGAGCAGTGGAATGCCACATAAGGGCTTTGATGACCCCATCACGAACGATGGATCCTAATTTCACTTGAACACGCCTGTTAGCGAGCTCACTGAGCACGTCACTTGAGCCATTGAGACAAGTGACGTTAGCTCAACTCCTTTGGTTGCGGAAACCTTGGACGGGGCGGCGATCACAAAGACGAACCAACCACTTGACCAAAACCCCTGCTACATGCGGGGGCTCGAGGAAAGTTGGATTTGTAAGGAGACTGAACACGCGGTCGTAGAACAACAGCTTAGATCCTAGGGAGGGGGTACGCGCGAATACAAGAGATGCTTTCTCCCACTAGTTTCGCTATCCTCTCCTTGATCTTCAGTGACATCCGACCCTAGCAACGGTAGGGGGTCGAATCTCACTCGGGGGCTGATAAGGGCATAAATACACCTGTTTTTTTAAACAGTCACCGCACCAGACCTCTTCCGCACGTTAAGCCTAGTGGCACGGTTTGTGGGAACTAACAACTGAGCATAGCTGGTTGAACTGCAAGAAAACTATGCCTCGGTAGCTATGGTACCTTTGCTCACCAGCATAAATAGAATTTCCCTCCTACACCTCGGGCCCTATGGTCTTAACAAACAGAAGGGTTAGAATACGTGAGCCATTCTTTTGCGCATAAAAGGGAGGAAAAACAAATTCAATCAAACGAAAACAAAAAAACGAGTTTGTTTTTACGGTACACAAGGGTCGGCACTTGTCCGATGATTACAATAATGATCAATCGACCTACTTGACTAACTAGCCCCTCCAGGGGAGAACTTTGTCTTCTATTCTATCTGCTAGGTCCCACGCAAGAGGAGCCACTGCCGTCTCTATCTCATCCAGCTCATAGGCTTCGTAGCCAGGCACGAAGCCGAGGCTCATCGTCTCTAGGTCGATGCTCTCCGCGTAATGAGAGTGAGCAATTGCAAAGGCCTAGTTGACCCCGGCGTGAAGGGCGTCCCTCTTGAGCTGGCGCACCCACACCATGATATCAATGGCATGGGCTGCAAGCGAACTGGTCCCCTCCGACCGCACCACCTCTAAGTCATCATAGACCATTATGAGGGCGGTGCTTAGGATACCGAGCTCATCACTCTCTGCCTAAAGGTTCCTCCTTGCCTCAGCGAGGTCCACAGCCAGCCCAATAGAGATGCCCTCGGCCTCTAGCCTTTGGGTTTTTGCAGTTCCGAGCTTGGCCTAGAGGGAGCCGATCTTCTGCCGCCTGTCATCGCACTCTCAGACAGCCTAGTCACGCTCCTCACGGGCCATGCCATGCTCCGAGCGGAGCCTCTCCATGGTTTGGAGCAGCTTGTCCCGCTCCTTGCGTAGCTAGGCAGCCACCTTGGCATCCAGACTCGCCCTCCGCTCTAGGGCCATGAGCCTCTCCTCGGCTCCCAGCTTCAGCTCCCACTCCCTCTCCGCCTTGACCAGAAGGTCGAGGATCCACTGGCAGGTCTCGATGTCCCTCTGGAGCAGCTCATCCCGCTCCCTCCTAACTCTAGCGGCCTCCTCATCATCTTATCGCGCCCTCGCTGACATGGGCTTGAATGCCCTCTCAGCCTTGTCCGCATGCCGATGGGCCTTGGCCTCCCACAATCGGAGACTGTATGCCTCCTCGGCAAGAGGAGTCATCTCAGCCATCCTCTGCTGAGCGGCAATGAGCTAGGCAGTCACATCCCCATGAAATCATGCCTCTTCGACAAGGCAGTCCCAGCTCTCCTTCTGCTCGTGAAGGCACCAAGATTTCTCTCGGCTGCGAGCAATAAGGGACTGAAAGGAGGTGAGGGTCAGAACATAAAAAATACATAAAGGACGAAGAGGGCGAGGGGGAAGATCAAGTGAATACCTAGCCAGTTTGAATGATGACTTCGTGCAGGGCACCCCTGGCATGATCTAAGGCTTCCAGCACGGCCGCAATCCCCATGTCAAGGCTCTCCCGCTCCATGCTCTCGGCGACATCATCGAGGGTGAAGATTGTCGATGTTGGGTTGTACGGATTTGTCCGCCAGAGCAGAGGCTTGCCCCACGTGGGCGAGTGGCTGCCTCCTGACGTCAAGGCTAGGGATGATTCCCCGCTGGTCCTCTCCGCCACCACCACGATGTCTGGTGACCCCTCGGCCGCATCCCCCTTCATCCGGCCCACGTCGGGCGTCGTCGCTTGGGCCATCGGTCGCGTGGGTCACGCCGCTGCCTCGGGCACCGCCATGGTAGCATCTGGCTATGGCCCACCCATCACAGCTGCCGCCACCTCTGCCTACATTGGCAGGGCCTTGTCCGGCTACATCGCGCCCACCACGATCGGTGCCATGAGCGTGGTCGGAAGCTTCGTCTGACCCGCCATCGGCAGCGGTATCACCTCCATTGCCGGTTGCTCAACGACCTTCAAGGGCGTCCTTCTAGCCCCTATGCCCACTTGTCCTGTCGAGGGCACAGGAGCCACCATGGGTGGCGCCTGACCGGCCAGCGATGCAGTAGCACCGGCGCCACTCCCGCCCAAAACGGGTGCGACGTCAACCGACAGCCGTTGCCTCACTTGAAGAGCGACGCTCTTCTTTGGCGCCACCACCGAAGGATTGCGCCACCTCAAGACGCTGCAAGAAAGAAAAGCATAAGGCATGATGAAAACAGAGACAAACAGAGAAAAAACAAAGGAGCTGGTGACTTACATCGGCGTTGTTGGGTGGCGGATACGTTTGGGGGGCAAACCCCCAGACCCCTGCTCCACCTCGTCAGGGCAGGGCCATTTCGAGCCTGCCCCTGGCTCCTAGGTAGAGGGGCTCGCTTCCCTTGTATCTTGGGGCATGACGGTAGAGCCACCCTCCTCCGCTAGCACCTCGGGTGCAGCGGCAGATCCGCCCGCCCCTATTGGCTCCTAGGGTAGGGCAACGGTCTGGCCCGTCTCCGCCGGCCTCACGGGCGTGCCCTCCCCTCCATGTTACAGGAAGGGTCCCGACCCCTGCAAAGACGAGCGGATACCTATTAGCACATCCTCACTCTCCAGGTCATCATGCTCGGTGTCGTCAACTACCTCGTTGTCGTCTTCCTCATCGTCGTCGTTATCGCTATCGGTGTCCTCCCCTCGCTCCTATGCCCGTAGTCTCTACTGCCTCTTCTTCCTCTCATCCTCCTTCGCCTTCCTTAGCCGCTCGGCCTTGGCATGATTCACCTCCCTCATGGACGGATCCCTCGGTAATGGAGCTGGGTGATCCATGAGGATGAGGTCCCTCGGCTGATCCCCTAATCTCAATGTTAGTATCAAGGGGTCGGGAGTTCAATTGAAGAGGAGACATGAGGAGGGAAGACTTACAAAGATGATGTAGCCCGGTTCTGGCCACATCGGAGGATGCCTCGGCACTAGATACATGAAATCAAGGGGAGCGCCCATGTCATCCCACGAAGGCTCCATCGCCTCCTTAATGCAATGCGCGACTTCGGAGGGGGAGAGCGCTCCCTCGGCAAGCATCGTCCCGTCGAATGACGCCTCGGGCGCCATCGCGTATAGCGGGAGCATGCGCTTCATCAACAGCGCCACCCTCCTCATGTGGTAGGCCCCGATGATGCTTGACCCCATCAGGCCCCTCTCCTTTAGGATTTGGATGGCGGCGAGATGGTCCTGGATCTTCTTCTTGTCCTTCTCCAGGACACCCCACTTCCTCCATGCATCTGGGGCCTCTTCGATTAGGCACCCGGTGAACTCTGGCAGGGGTGCGGCTGCGTCGTTCTTGAGATAAAACCAATGCTAATGCCACCCCTTGTTGGTGGTCGATAGACGCATCGATGGGTAGTCACCGACCCGATTGTTCTAGAGGTGGATTCCAGCGCATCCCATCGGCGTGTTCAACTCCTGCTTCTTCTCCCTCTTCTTCTGGAGGGTGATGACGAAGAAGTGCCACCACAGATCAAAGTGGGGACTGATCCCTAGAAATCCCTCATGCAGGGCGATGAACGCTGCCATGTGCTGGATTCCATTGCGGTTGATGTGTTGCAACTCGATCTTGTAGTAATGCAGCAGCCCCCGCAGAAATCTATGAGCAGGGGTGGCAAGCCCGCGCTCATGGAAGTGTGCGAACGACATGACATATCCATTGGGCTGTGACAGCACGTCCTCCTCATTGGGCAGCAGCCACTCCTCGACCGCAGTCCACGCGTAGAGAAGACCACGGTGGACAAGACCCTCCATGCACTGGAAGGTGATGTCAGAGCGGCACCATAGATCCATTGGAAGATGGGGGTGGGTGGATGCAAGCTCGATGGTGGCTAGGATGTGGAGGCAGGAAGACTAGGCGATTGGCGACAAAGGTTGCAGATGTGAAGACAAGGACGCAAGATATGAAACCCTAGGGATGAACCCTTTGGTTTTATAGGGGCGACGGATGCGAGGAAACCAACCATCCGCCTAGATCTCCACGCCTACCACGATCAACCACAACGTCACGCCACGGGATAAGCGCACGCAATCCCTATCCTTTCCCTCGAAAGACTCACCGGACGTTTCACCTCCTCGGGTGGACCAGGACTCATTACGAGCAAGAGGAATACATATCAAAAATGCCTCTACGGCCTGTCTAGGCCCAGGAGTTCGATGGCTGGCCCATCAACGGGTTTGACAGCCATCCCATGCACCCTTACGATAAGGGATGGAAAGGGATGGGCCCCGCAAGTGGCCAATACTTAGGCACAAGAGCGTCGTGGGTGTCTTGGCCCTCGATCGAGTCTCAGCCAGGCTGACCCTGGCCAGTCCCCCATGAAAGGGATGCCGGGATCCCAATCGAACTATCTAGCTAACAAACCATCAAATCTCATGGCCACACCCGCGAAGGGTCCGACCTCGGCAAGAAGGAATCGCCATCCCTAGGACACGCCGTGGGCGACAAAAGAAGGCCACGACCCTCAGAGTCCTCCCTTTCAAAAAAACTTCTGAAGGAGTATTCTACTCCTCCGCAGGCTCGGGGGCTACTGTCGGGGACCAATACTAGGGTACCGAAGAGGAGGAACTAATACCCATCAACGCTAAGAGTGGTCAAGAACACGACTACATCTCTTGATGGCCCCGCCTCTTCCGACGACTAAGGCCGCTGGCTCCACCTCGTCCGACCCCTGAGGGTTGGGTATGCCTCAGGTTGACTCCCGAGGGTTGGCTCAGCCTCGTTCGACCCCCGAGGGTTGTTTTCGCCTCGCTCGACCCCCGAGGGTTGGATACGCCTCGGTTGAATCCTGAGGGTTAGCTCGGACTCGTCCGACCCCTGAGGGTTGTCTCTGCCTCGCCAGACGTCTGGGGGCTGGCTCCACCTCGCTCGATCCCTCGAGGGTTGGGTATCCCTCGGTTGACTCCTGAGGGTTGGCTTAGCCTCGTCCGACTCCCGAGGGTTGTCTCTGCCTTGCCCAACATCTGGGGGCTGGCTCTGCCTTGCCCAACATCTGAGGGCTAGCTTCGCTTCACCCGATCCCTCAGATGCGGTTCTTAACGGAAGCTCATGCCGTCGCCAACCACTACGGGCCAGAAAGTACTACTCAAGGTCAAACTTCTGGCATCGTGCAGGGAGCGGTCATGTCTCAGCATGACCCATCCCCACGACATGCCATTCCAGGGGACTCACATCACCCACAGTGACGGATGCGTGGTCACTATGCTGCCCACTCCCCGTACGGCCGCTGACTAGCACGCTGGTTCGCCGCACCGTCCGCCAGGGCGGAACAGGACATTATGACCCGCTAACAACACTAGGGCATGGTAGTGTCAACGAACAGGCACCCAGTGTGGGGCTATCCCTGTCACTGTAACAGAACCGACCAAATCATAAGAACGTAAGTACAAAAACAATCACCGAAGCGATCAAATTCCTGTACTTAAACTCCCATAATCCCGGTAGTCCGGAAATCACGAAGGATTTCAACCAACTCTCGACATACAAACCAAGATCGTAATGATTCAACACAACACATCATTCGTTACAACATTTCACAAGTAGCATTCGGATTACATCCATCAGAGTTCAAATAAAATATTACAAACCAAGTTTGAGTGTGCGGAAGCAACATAGTTTAGTACATAACTTCATAGTTTCAATTACATTGCGGATCGAGTCATGTCCCACAAAAGCATTATCGTGCACGAGAACTAGTAGAGACCGCGCCTAACGGTCTAGTCTTCATCCCCAAAGTAGGAGAGAAGGCAAGATTTGCAAACAACCAAAGAAGAACCGGTCATCTGCAATGGTGGGAAATAAACCCCGAGTACGAGAAGGTACTCACTAGACTTACCCGACAAAAATCGAAATAAAAGACACCAAGGATCATGCAAGGCTTTTCGTGTGGGCTAGCTTGGCACCGTTGCATATAAAAGAGCTTATGATTATAGTAACCAATGTAAACTGATTATCAAGCTTATCATTAATTACATGTCCACTAGATTGGCTTTTTGTCCTAAAGCACTCACTTATTAGGAGCAAACAATATTAACCATAGCAGGTATAATAAGGCTGTCATCATCATATCATCATTTCTGAACCATTAAGTTATTAAGTGTATCTATATTGGAGATAAGCCCGTCAAGTTCTCACTAACCGGGAGAGACGGCGATTGAATCGAATTACAACTCAATTTGAGGGGTATTCCTAACTCTCACCCCGGCATACTTTGCAAGGGTAGCCGTGGGTCACCTTTGGAACATCTCAGAACCAAATTCGTGGGTTCGATCAGCGCCAAGACTCTCGTGGATTACCCTTCCGCCAGACGATTAGGACTTTTAAATCACCGCCTTGGACTCACGCCACGGCTCCCTTCCGAGGCGCACTTTATACTTATCGACTCCTCGGCCCGAGGTGAGCTACTCGCTCCGTGGTCGGTCTTCAGCCGCCAACTAAGAGAGAGGCAGGCATGCTCAACATGAACAGAAAGGCTCCAAGAATCAGTCCTTAAGCGACACTGACGGAGTCACCGCAAACCAAGCAAGCCTCCGTCCGGTCTTCATTTCAAATTAAGATCTGGTTCTTTTCCACGATAGCAAATATAGCCAACCGTGCCACATGTATCATCCTATATCTCGCAGTGACAGGAAATCACCCGACTTCTACGCGTTTAAGCAGTGGCTAAGCACTACTCGAGCCTCGAGCTACATAGGATTCTGTGGTAACAATATCCGGACAAGGAATGGGTAACCAATGCAAAGCAAGTGTTTGCATCCAACACCTAAACTTAATGCAACAATATATGTAATAATAATATCAGAATCGCAGTTCGGAAAATAGGAGGCTTAATATGCTCCGGGGCTTGCCTTTCACAAAGTTGCAAGGACGGTGGTCGGGGCACTCAACGGCGACCTCGTCGGCACTCTCTCAAGGTCGCTCCTCCCGAATCTCCGGCGTATTGCCGCCGCTTTCGCTCGGTTCCTCGAATTCCAGCAGAGGTTACTCCTTCCGTACACCTATTGCATGCCGATGCACAAGATAAATATCATGAATGCATAAGGAATGACATGATGCTCATGATGAATGAATCACAATGGGTGTTTACGAAAACATCACATTGGACACTCGTTTACCGAGTAATTAGCTCTATTCAAATCACTTTAAGCATGTATCCAACTTAACTTAAATAACAAGAGCAACTTACCTAACTTGCATAACCTAAGATAAAGATGCTCATCTTCAGTTAAAGGCCTAACACCTAGGAACACAGTACCATGAACTTAGAATAGTAAAGACATGCTTAAAATAATGATTAAAGCTTCATATGCAACAAGTAGTAACTTAATTCTATCATAACCAGAGTTCTATAACTCCAAATGACTTGCAAGAGGACATTCTGGAAAGCTTATGAAATTCTCTACAATTCACTTGTAAACATCAAAGCATGATTCTGAAGTTAACCAAATCAAATTCCAGTAGACCTAGAATCTGTCCAGAATGACGGGGTTGCTAACTTAATTATTTAATGATGGTGCAAAAGCCTAATTTGACCAAACCAAGTTTACCAACTTGTTTTTCATATCTAAGAAACATCAGAAAGTATAGTGCTAACTTCTAAATAAATTATTTAATATCCTTTTCCAATTTATTTAGTTAATTAGGTGATTTAAGCAATATACAGTAAAAATATTCATAAAAATCTACAAAAATTACAGTAGCTATCTCATGCGGCACATAGACTACCATAAAAATTTCAAAGCCATTGGACAAAAATAACTTACTGTATCCAAAATAACAGATGACATGTCTATTTCTAGCATAATTAGGAAACCTTATTAAAAAGTGTCAAGCAACAGATTTTCCATTTTTCCTAGCATCCTTCTAGCATAAGAATAGCACCCATAAAATTTCACCTTCACTGGATCTATAGAAAAATTATGAAAATTCACACAAGATCCACCTATTAATAAAAGGAAATTCTATAACTTAAAAACTATACATGCACTAGCTCTGAAATTTTTACCAGAGTTTCTAATAAACCAAAATAGAGGACCCACAAAATTTCATAATTTTTGGACCACAGAAACTCAAGATAAAATTCAAACAAGTTTGCATGCTTCTAAAAACACATTTCAAAGTCCTAATTAATTCATCAAAAATTTCTAAAACATGTGCTCATATACTATTTTTATTAAATACTAGACTTCACAAAGAACACTACAAAATTGAAGCACATCATTTAGATCCCTAGAACTTGAGATATACATTTTACAAATTCATATAAAAATCTGTAAAATAAAAAAAACAAAAACAAAAACAAAAGTGAAGCTTCACTTCTTGGGCTGGCTGACTGACACAAGGCTGGCTGCGGCTCGGCTCGGCCGGCTCGCTGAAGCGCCGACCCGCCCACGACAGTCGGGTCCCCAGCGGCCACACCATGCAGCAGGGAGAGGGGTGGCTCGGCCGATGTTTTTCGCCGCGGCGAGATCTCCATGCGAGAAGGTCGACACCCACGCTGTTCCTCGTGTCAAGCCGCGCCTAGTGGTACCCCTTATGAGACCTAGGGTTGAGTGGAGCAGTGGTCGCCGTTGGCCATGGCGGCACGACGGAGGGGCTCGGTGGTGCGCGGCCATTTCCGGTCGGTAGCAACCTGGCTAGGCTCAAAACGAGCATCACGGTGTCCTAGGGAATGAAAAGAACAAGAGCGGAGGTGCCGAAGTACTCCAGATGGGGCTGGCCACGGAGCACCAAACTCCAGCAAGGTTGCGGCGGCGCGGGAATGTCGAATGCGACCTCACCCGAGGTCGATTGACGGCAAGGATAAGATGAGAAGCTAGAGGAGGTCTCGTCGGTGCTATGGAAGAGACGGAGGAGCTGAGGTGCGGAGGTGAGCCCATGGAAGCTCGTCGGAGCTCACAAGTGGTAATGGCGTTCCGCCGCGGAGAAAGAGGAAATGTGGCCTCTACCTTGACTGTCCGGCTCAACGATGAGGTGGACGAGGTCGAGGAGATGATGGTGAAGCCGTGGGCGAGATGGAACGAGGCGAGGCGCGGTGACGAGAGCACGCGAGCTCGACAAGCGCTGCATGGCGATGGCGGCGGCGTTCCTCCTCCGCCTCGGCTTGCACGGTGAAGAAGAGGGAAAAAGAAATGGAGGTGGTTGAGCTGGTGGCGTGGTGGCGTGACTTGAGGCGCGCCGGCGGCACGGCTAGTGGGGCCAGGCCCGGCAGACGGCCTCCACGGCGTGTCCACGCGGGCAAGGACGGCCCGAGGTCGGTCGGCCACTCGGTCACCGACCGATTTAAAAACAACGATTCGAGATCATCGAAGGTGACCGACAGAGAGCGAGTTGGACGGCTAATTGCTCCTAAACCGTGACGTTCTAGACTATGCCATAGTTAACAAAGTTGATCATCTATATGTGAACTACAACTCTTGTTATTGGAGCTCGAGCTGGTTTGGCTTGGTTAGGGAGATACAAGGTGATAAAGTTGGGTACATGAAAGCGCAAGAACACGCTTAAGGACTTAGAAAAATTCCTAAGTCTGAAATCAGCATGTACTTCTGACTTGTGGGCCATGTTTGAGCATGTTCTAGCCATTTTCATGAGTTGATCATAAAACAACTTTTGTTCCTTGATAAATTAGCTACAACTTTGCTTTAGGTTGCTCAGACATGCATAGACTCTAAGTTGCACTTTTTAAACAGTCAAACAGTGAGACTCCTAGGGTCAATTCAAGTCAAACATGCAATTAAGGGCATTTTGGTCATTTTGATCTACATGAACAATGTCCAAACAAGTAACCTAAGTGTAGTTAAGGTGTATTAGACCATAATCAACCACTCTACAAACTTGTTATACCACTTCTAAGGATCACATGGAATAAAGCGACTAAAACAAACAATTCACTCATACGTTGCAATGTAATGTTTCATATGTTTCATGGCTAGGTTGTTATTCTACACTTGTCACATTACTACCATGTTGCCATGTTTCCAAGTATGAGAGTTTCATGTTACATTCACATGTTGCACTACTACCATTCACAAGCAATCTAGTACGAAACAAACAGAATATGCGAATGTTTCATATGTATGTTTCAGGGAAAATGACATGATGAGATAAATGATGCACATGTTTATGAGACGAAATGCAATTAGTAGAAGCCAAACACCGAGGGTGTTACAGCCCTCCCCCCTTAGAAA
Source organism: Miscanthus lutarioriparius (assembly GCA_904845875.1). Classification (NCBI taxonomy): domain Eukaryota; kingdom Viridiplantae; phylum Streptophyta; class Magnoliopsida; order Poales; family Poaceae; genus Miscanthus; species Miscanthus lutarioriparius. Next base: position 77,988,125 of record CAJGYO010000003.1, on the reverse strand, counting down.
AATCTCGTCCCGAGATTTGGAAAGCGTACCATTTAATATAGAAAGCTGGATAGTTTTCTTTTAAATAATCTTCCCGCTCCCAGGTTGCATCCCGTTCACTATGATTACTCCAAACTACCTTGTATAACTTAACCACTCATGTACGAGTCACTCTTTCTTGTGTATCCAGAACTTGCACGGGTTTTTCCTCATAAGAAAGATCAGATTTCAAGTTGACTTTTCTTGTTGCTATTCTTTCCTCGGGAATACGAAGACACTTCTTCAGCTGGGACACATGGAATACCGGAAATATAGCTCCCATCTCATGGGGTAGATCGAGCTTATATGCTACTCTTCCACTTTTCTCGATAATGCGGTAGGGTCCAACATACCGAGGCTCAAGCTTCCTTTTAATTCCAAAATGCTTGACTCCTTTCATCGGGGATACCTTCAGATAAACATGATCACCTACTTCAAACTCAATAGGTTTCCTTCTCTTGTCAGCATAGCTCTTTTGTCTAGCCTGTGCGGCAGTCATATTCTTTTGTATAGTTCGGACTTGCTCTTCGACTTCTTTTACAAAGTCAATACCATAGAACCTTCTTTCCCCGGGTTCCACCCAGTTCAAAGGAGTTCTACACTTGCGGCCATAAAGAGCTTCAAAAGGAGCCATTTTGATACTCTCTTGATAACTGTTGTTATAAGAGAATTCAGCGAGAGGTAACCAGTCTTCCCAAGAGCCTTTGCAAGAAATAAGACAAGCTCTAAGCATGTCCTCAAGAATTTGATTAACACGCTTTCGGTCTGTCACGATGTTTGCGGATGATAGGCGTAATCATGGATTAGATGAGTGCCAAGATTCTGATGTAAGCACTCCAAAAAAGCGAGCCGTGAACTCGAGGTCCTCTATCGAAACAATGGATTTGGGTACACCATGGAGACGTACCACTTGTTGAAAATAAATCAAAGATAATTGTGTGGGTGATAGGTAGACTTGACCGGAATAAAGTGAGCGGATTTAGTTAGACGATCTACGATAACCCAGATGGAATCACAACCCTTGTTGGTAGTAGGTAATCCAACAATAAAATCCATGCTAATTTCTTCCCACTTCCAGCCTGGGAATGGAGAGTGGCCGCAATGATCCGGGCCTTATGTGAATAGCCTTGACTCAATGCTTATCACACCTTGCCACGTAAGTCTGCGATTTCTTTCTTCATCTTGGTCCACCAATAATCTGACTTGAGATCTTGATACATTTTACTACTTCCGGGATGGATGGACAACTTAGAAGAATGGGCTTCACCATAATTTGATTTCTAAGTTCTTTATCTTTGGGTACCACAAGTCTATCATTAAACCAGAGAATTCCTTTGTCATCGACCTTAAAGTGCTTGGTCTCTTTTTCTTTCATTTTCCGCTTGATGTGAAACACACCCACATCGGTCTTCCGGAGTTCGATAATTCGACTTCTAAGAGAGCAATCCACAAGTGATATTGTGAAGTACTACAGATGAAGGAGGTGTGACAGATGAAAGTCTTCACTAACTAAGGAATTGCAATGGGCCTTTCTGCTTAAGGCATCGGCACCACATTCGCCTTACCCGGATGGTAGTGCACTTGAAGGTTGTAGTCCTTGATTAATTCTAACCATCGTCTCTGATGCATGTTCAACTCGGGTTGAGTAAAGATGTACTTGAGGCTTTTATGGTCAGTATAGATGTTGCACACATTACCCAGCAAGTAATGTCTCCAAATCTTCAGGGCATGAACAACTGCAGCTAGCTCTAAGTCATGGGTAGGATAGTTGACTTCATGCTTTCGAAGCTGGCGCGAAGCATAAGCAATTACTCGGCCTTCCTGCATAAGAACACACCCCAAACCGGTGCCACATGCATCACAATAGATATCAAAAGGCTTTTCGATGTCAGGTTGTGCTAATACAGGAGCAGAGGTTAGCAAGGTCCGCAAAGTGTGGAAAGCCTCTTCACACTTCGGAGTCCACACAAACTTCTCATCTTTCTGCAGTAGTCGAGTCATGGGCTTGGCGATTTTTGAGAAATCCGGGATAAAGCGACGATAATAGCCAGCCAACCCCAGGAAACTTCGGACTTCTGTGACGAAGTAGGTGCCTTCCACTCAAGGACTTCTTGCACCTTCGTAGGGTCAACCGAAATTCCATCACCAGATAACACATGACCTAGAAAAGGTATCTTGTTCAACCAGAATTCACACTTTGTGAACTTAGCATAAAGTGGTTGTCACGCATAACCGAAGTTAAGACAATTCTCGGATGTTCAAAGATGCTCTTCTTCATTTCGAGAATATACTAGGATGTCATCAATGAACACGACGACAAACTTGTCCAATTCTGGCATGAATACAGAATTCATCAGGTACATAAAGTGTGCCGGAGCATTTGTCAACCCAAAAGACATGACAAGGTACTCGAACAACCCATAACGGGTAGAGAAAGCTGTCTTAGGTATATCTTCAGGACAAATTTTGATCTGATGGTACCCAGACCTCAAATCGATCTTGGAGAATACCTTAGCCTTAGAGAGCTGATCAAACAGAATATCGATGCGAGGAAGAGGGTATTTGTTCTTGATGGTAACAAAGCATTTAGGGGACGATAATCTACGCACATGCTAAAGATTCATCCTTCTTCTTCACAAAGATAGCCGGACAACCCCAAGGAGAAGAACTAGGCCGAATCAAACCTTTCTTCAATAGTTCATTCAATCGACTCTTTAGTTCAGCCAACTCATTGGGCGGCATTCTATAGGGCCTTCGAGATATAGGAGCCGCATCGGAATAAGTTCTATCTTGAATTTACATCATGTCCGGAGGTAATCCGTGCAAGTCATCGTGGAAGACATCCGGAAACTCACAGATAACCTGGTAGATCCTCAATGGCTTTGGCTAGGGTAGCATTGGTGTATTGTGAAGAGAGATATCACGAGGTAATTGCACTAGAAAACCCTTCTTATCCACAGGATCCCGCAACATTACCACACGGGTTGACGTATCGATCAGCACTCCATTCCCACTCATCCACTTCATTCCTAGGATTATATCAATTCCTACCCCCGGTAGCACTACAAGATCTGTAAGAAACTCTCGATCCCCAATTTCAAGCTTTACATCTTTTACTACTTGGTTAGTCATGATATTATTCCCAGCAGCACTAATACAATAACCACCCTTGACAATTGTAATCACATTCATCTTATGCTTAGATGCAAAAGTAGAACTCACAAAGGAATGTGAAGCACCCGAATCAAAGAGCACAACTGCAGGGTGATCATTAACAAGAAACTTAATAGCGGTGACCACTTCACCAGCAGGAATTTCCTCCACAGTAGTGTAATGAACATGCCCCTGACGAACGTTTCCTTGAGCATTCTTGGGAGGATGGGGACACCTATTTGCCCAATGACCAGCTGGTTACAGCCCAACACGGCCTATTAGCTGGTGGGACATTGGAGCTGCCCCGCCCAGAGGTATTCTTTGGCAAGGAAATTGTGTACCTATGTAAAACCAGTTTTAGCTTGATTCTTCTTCCGAGGTGGGCGGTACAGGGCATTAGCATTGGGTGGACCAGATCGGGCCTTGGATACCATTGGTGCCTTAGATCGAGAAGCACCCGCCTCAAAGTTTCTTTTTTGCGGTTCTTAGAAGCGGCATATATCTTATCATTGTTCTCTTGAGTCGAGTGTCACTAATAAACTCATTGAAGGTGACACACTTGCAGATTGCCCATTGACTTCATCAATTTAGGGAAAGTCCCTCTTGAAGCTAGCTATTCTCTTAGCGCCAAGATTCGACAAACTCGTGGAGCATACCTTGCCAAAGTTGTTGAATGCCCGGAGGTATTCATTGAGACTCTTGTTGCCTTGGGTGAGCTTCATAAACTCAAGATGCTTAATGTCCATGAGACCGGGAGGGATAAAGTGTCCTCGAAAGCTGCTCAAATCGACCCCAAACTATCTCGACGTTTGCGTGGAAGGTGGTCTTGTGATGTGTCCACAGAGATACTGCAGGCCTTGGAGCTGGTGTCCTCGCATATGTGGCCTTCATACCTTCAACCAAACGGAGTAATCCAAACCTTTGCTCTATCGTGCTCAACCATTCATCGCCTTATAATGGTTCTTCGCCTCACGAAAGATAGGAGGCTTTGTATCCATGAAGTCCTTAAAGTCTCTGCCAGATTGGTTTGGCTCGGGTCCTTGGCGGACATGACGATCCTCACGGTTAGCCATCGATGCATAGCCTCGCCTAACATCTGTTGACTTTCCACAACCGCTCTCTGCATTAGCTCAGCTGGTGTGGGCGGTGGCGGAGGTGGTTGTTCCTCATTTCCCATGCCACGACCGCGACGAAGGTTATGATGAGCCATCTGCAAAATGTATAGCCAATGAGCACTGACGATGTGGAAATTTTTGTAGATGAATCGTATAATTATGCCCAAACTGAGTCCATTGGAGGGGATGCATTTAGATAATCAACAGAGGCACAATCATTCATCACAACCACACAACTCATCAAGCGTCAATGGACACATAAATGCGATGAACTTAACCAACCACTCGATCCATAGACCGCAAAGACGGAATTTATCAAAGGCTTACATACGTGGAGCATAATACGTTCGATAGGTTACATTCAAGCCATAGTGGTTCCAAACTTACATCCAAAGATAACTTATGGTTCGATATTACATCCCAACGATTACTTATTCCAAAGCTACTCGTTCATGCATGAGGATCAACAAAAGACTAGCTCTTGCACATTAGCTAAGTAGTAAGCTAAACACGATCGTCGTCCTCGGAGTCGTGTCGAAGATCTCCTCCATCTTCATCACTAGCAGTGCTCCAACTCCTCATCTTCCTCCTCATCGTGGAATGTCCTCAGTCCATTGACCTCCATGTCATCATCACCTTCACCATGATGACACCGTAACCCATCTCATCCTCATCCTCGGTGGCGTGGAGAGGGTGAAGTTGATTGTGTAACAGGTGAACCTCCTCATGGAGATTGTCATTGTACTCCTCAAGAATTGCCACTTGCTGCTCTAGTTCTACCCGTCGTGCTCTCAACACATCCTCCTCGTGCTGTGCTTCATTCCGTTGGTTCATCACGTGAATCAACATGCGCTCACAGATTATGCGGTGAGCAACTGTCAACCTCGAACCTCAAGGGTCTCTTGGTCCCTTTCCTGTGTTACTTGCTCCAAGCGGTGCTTGAGCCGCATTCCTCTCAAGCAGATCACCCGAGCAAGCTCGCCCTCAGCTTTTCCTCCTCGGTAGGCTCGGGGACGGGCTCACGAGGAGCTAAAAGCAGTGACGAGGCGCCCGCCTCCAGCCGGACTTTATGAGCAAAGGCGCTTCAGGCGCGCGCCATCTCAGAGTAGCAAAAGTTACAACGTAAGGGGAGAATCATTTAAGGGATACGAAATTTAATTAGTCGGGACAATCATATTTTAAAGGAGGGAGTAATGCAAGAAATGCCATGTATGCTTGAACATGATGCATGCACGATCCAGACGTCCTCACCATCCTAGAAAAATTTAAAGGCTAGCGAAATATACGGTGGCATACATATACGCTCTCTCTCAGATACGGTAGCTAATCGATCTACAACGACACGTTGTTAGTGTACCGCGCAAAAATTTCATTTCAGCCCAAGAATTTCCCAAAATGCATAAAAGCAGCAATAACTAAATACTTTCATACATACATCCCCGATGCACATACTCTAGTATCACACTACCCGTCCGAGATACCCACATTTAAGTACTCTCATAGATACATGATTGAACATGTAAATATGCGAGCAACCACAACTACTCTCCCCTAGACCGACGATTGACGGTCATGCTCTCACAACTCCCACTTACCAGAGCGTAGAGGTATTTGATCCAAACATTACCACCCAAGCGGATGGCATCCATATAATAGCACGCCCGTATGGACGATTTAAATGTAAAACAAGCAGAACCCCAAGTTAGTACTTTAATAAGCCACCTAAGAGTCCTTATTTGGGCATAAGGGATATGACCACCGGCAATACTTAGTATTTAATTTAGGATTTTCACAAATACTTTTGTTTTAAATACACAAATGACGTGTTTAGTGTCAAATCTTGCAATCGATGCGGTATGTAAGAACCGACCAAATCATAAGAACGTAAGTACAAAAACAATCACCAAGCGATCAAATTCTGTACTTAAACTCCCATAATCCCGGTGAGTCCGGAAATCACGAAGGATTTCAACCAACTCTCGACATACAAACCAAGATCGTAATGATTCAACACAACACATCATTCGTTACAACATTTCACAAGTAGCATTCGGATTACATCCATCGAGTTCAAATAAAATATTACAAACCAAGTTTGAGTGTGCGGAAGCAACATAGTTTAGTACATAACTTCATAGTTTCAATTACATTGCCGGATCGTAGTCATGTCCCACAAAAGCATTATCGTGCACGAGAACTAGTAGAGACCGCGCCTAACGGTCTAGTCTTCATCCCCAGCATAGGAGAAGGCAAGATTTTGCAAACAACCAAAGAAGAACCGGTCATCTCGCAGATGTGGTGGGAAATAAACCCCGAGTACGAGAAGGTACTCACTAGACTTACCCGACAAAAATCGAAATAAAAGACACCAAGGATCATGCAAGGCTTTTCGGGTGGGCTAGCTTGGCACCGTTGCATAAAAGAGCTTATGATTATAGTAACCAATGTAAACCGATTATCAAGCTTATCATTAATTACCGTCCACTAGATTGGCACCTGTACTAAAGCACTCACTTATTAGGAGCAAACAATATTAACCATAGCGGTATAATAGGGTGTCATCATGATATCATCATTTCCGAACCATTAAGTTATTAAGTGTATCTACATTGGAGATAAGCCCGTCAAGTTCTCACTAATCGGAGAGGCGGCGATTCGAATCGAATTACAACTCACCGAGGGGTATTTCTAACTCTCACCCCTGGCATACTTTGCAAGGGTAGCCATGGGTCACCTTTGGAACATCTCAGAACCAAATTCGCATGGGTTCGATCAGCGCCAAGACTCTCGTGGATTACCCTTCCGCGCCAGACGATCAAGACTTTTAAATCACACCGCTTGGACTCACGCCTATGGCTCCCTTCCGAGGCGCACTTTATACTTATCGACTCCCGACACGAGGTGAGCTACTCGGCTTCGTGGTCGGTCTTCAGCCGCCAACTAAGAGAGAGAGCATGCGTTCAACATGAACAGGAAAGGCTCCAAGAATCAGTCCTGTTTAATTACTGACGGAGTCATCGCAAACCGGCAAGCCTCCGTCCGGTCTTCATTTCAAATTAAGATCGGTTCTTTTCCACGATAGCAAATATAGCCAACCGTGCCACATGTATCATCCTATATCTCGCAGTGACAGAAATCACCCGACTTCTACCGCGTTTAGCGTGGCTAAGCACTACTCGAGCCTCGAGCTACATAGGATTGTGGTAACAATATCGGACAAGGAATGGGTAACCAATGCAGCAAGTGTTTGCATCCAACACCTAAACTTAATGCAACAATATATGTAATAATAATATCAGAATCGCAGTTCGGAAAATAGGAGGCTTAATATGCTCCGGCTTGCCTTTCACAAAGTTGCAAGGACGGTGGTCGTGGCACTCAACGGCGACCTCGTCGGCACTTCTCCCAAGGTCGCTCCTCCCCCGAATCTCCGGCGTCAGGCTGCTGCCGCCGCTTTCGGTTCCTCAATTCCAGCAGGTTACTCCTTCCGGTATACCTATTGCATGCCGATGCACAAGATAAATATCATGAATGCATAAGGAATGACATGATGCTCATGATGAATGAATCACAATGGGTGTTTACGAAAACATCTTTGGACACTCGTTCTTGAGTAATTAGCTCTATTCAAATCACTTTAAGCATGTATCCAACTTAACTTAAATAACAAGAGCAACTTACCTAACTTGCATAACCTAAGATAAAGATGCTCATCTTCAGTTAAAGGCCTAACACCTAGGAACAGTACCATGAACTTAGAATAGTAAAGACATGCTTAAAATAATGCTTAAAGCTTCATATGCAACAAGTAGTAACTTAATTCTATCATAACCAGAGTTCTATAACTCCAAATGACTTGCAAGAGGACATTCTGGAAAGCTTATGAAATTCTCTACAATTCACTTGTAAACATCAAAGCATGATTCTGAAGTTAACCAAATCAAATTCCAGTAGACCTAGAATCTGTCCAGAATGACGGGGTTGCTAACTTAATTATTTAATGATGGTGCAAAAGCCTAATTTGACCAAACCAAGTTTACCAACTTGTTTTTCATATCTAAGAAACATCAGAAAGTATAGTGCTAACTTCTAAATAAATTATTTAATATCCTTTTCCAATTTATTTAGTTAATTAGGTGATTTAAGCAATATACAGTAAAAATATTCATAAAAATCTACAAAAATTACAGTAGCTATCTCATGCTGCACATAGACTACCATAAAAATTTCAAAGCCATTGGACCAACATAACTTGCTGTATCCAAAATAACAGATGACATGTCTATTTCTAGCATAATTAGGAAACCTTATTAAAAAGTGTCAAGCAATACATTTCTCATTTTTCCTAGCATCCTTCTAGCATAAGAATAGCACCCATAAAATTTCACCTTCACTGGATCTATAGAAAAATTATGAAAATTCACACAAGATCCACCTATTAATAAAAGGAAATTCTATAACTTAAAAACTATACATGCACTAGCTCTAAAATTTTTACCAGAGCTTCTAATAAACCAAAATAGAGGACCCACAAAATTTCATAATTTTTGGACCACAGAAACTCAAGATAAAATTCAAACAAGTTTGCATGCTTCTAAAAACACATTTCAAAGTCCTAATTAATTCATCAAAAATTTCTAAAACATGTGCTCATATACTATTTTTATTAAATACTAGACTTCACAAAGAACACTACAAAATTGAAGCACATCATTTAGATCCCTAGAACTTGAGATATACATTTTACAAATTCATATAAAAATCTGTAAAATAAAGAAAAACAAAAACAAAAACAAAAGTGAAGCTTCACTGCTGGGCCGGCCTGCTGACCCGCGCGCGGCCTGCTCGGCCTGGCTCGGCCCGCGTGAAGCGCTCGACCCGCCGACAGTGGGTCCCAGTCGGCCATGGCAGCAGAGAGGCAGAGGGTGGCTGGTTTCGACGCGTTTTTCTCGCCGGCGGTGAGATCTCCGGCGAGAAGGTCGACACCTACGCGTTCCCTATGTCAAGCCGCGTCTAGTGGTACCCCTTATGAGACCTAGGGTTGAGTGGAGCAGGGTCGCCATCGGCCATGGCGGCACGACGGAGGGGCTCGGTGGTGCGCCGGCCATTTCCGGTCGGTAGCAACCTGGCTAGGCTCAAAACGAGCATCACGGTGTCCTAGGGAATGAAAAGAACAAGAGCGGAGGTGCCGAAGTACTCCAGATGGGGCTGGCCACGGAGCACCAAACTCCGGCAAGGTTGCGGCGGCGCGGGAATGTCGAATGCGACCTCACCCGAGGTCGATTGACGGCAAGGATAAGATGAGAAGCTAGAGGAGGTCTTGTCGGTGCTATGGAAGAGACGGAGGGAGCTGAGGTGCGGAGGTGAGCCCGCAGAAGCTCGTCGGAGCTCACAGTGGTAATGGCGTTCCGCCGCGGAGAAAGAGGAAATGTGGCCTCTACCTTGACTGTCCGGCTCAACGATGAGGTGGACGAGGTCGAGGAGATGATGGTGAAGCCGTGGGCGAGATGGAACGAGGCGAGGCGCGGTGACGAGAGCACGCGAACTCGACGAAGCGCGCGGTGGCGATGGTAGCGCGTTCCTCCGCCTCGGCTTGCACGGTGAAGAAGAGGGAAAAAGAAATGGAGGTGGTTGAGCTGGTGGTGTGGTGGCGTACTTGAGGCGCGCCCTGGCCTGGCTGGTGGGGCCAGCACCGGCGTACGGCCTCCACGGCGTGTCCACGCGGCAGCGATGGCCTGAGGCCGGTCGGCCACTCGGTCACTGACCGATTTCTGAAAACAGCGATTCAGAGATCATCGAAGGTGACTGACAGAGCGAGTTGGACGGCTAATGGCTCCTAAACCGTGACGTTCTAGACTATGCCATAGTTAACAAAGTTGATCATCTATATGTGAACTACAACTCTTGTTATTGGAGCTCGAGCTGGTTTGGCTTGGTTAGGGAGATACAAGGTGATAAAGTTGGGTACATGAAACTGCAACACAGTTAAGGACTTAGAAAAATTCCTAAGTCTGAAATCAGCATGTACTTCTGACTTGTGGGCCATGTTTGAGCATGTTTTAGCCATTTTCATGAGTTGATCATAAAACAACTTTTGTTCCTTGATAAATTAGCAACAACTTTGCTTTAGGTTGCTCAGACATGCATAGACTCTAAGTTGCACTTTTTAAACAGTCAAACAGTGAGACTCCTAGGGTCAATTCAAGTCAAACATGCAATTAAGGGCATTTTGGTCATTTTGATCTACATGAACAATGTCCAAACAAGTAACCTAAGTGTAGTTAAGGTGTATTAGACCATAATAAACCACTCTACAAACTTGTTATACCACTTCTAAGGATCACATGGAATAAAGCGACTAAAACAAACAATTCACTCATACGTTGCAATGTAATGTTTCATATGTTTCATGGCTAGGTTGTTATTCTACACTTGTCACATTACTACCATGTTGCCATGTTTCCAAGTATGAGAGTTTCATGTTACATTCACATGTTGCACTACTACCATTCACAAGCAATCTAGTACGAAACAAACAGAATATGCGAATGTTTCATATGTATGTTTCAGGGAAAATGACATGATGAGATAAATGATGCACATGTTTATGAGACGAAATGCAATTAGTAGAAGCCAAACACCGAGGGTGTTACAGTCACCACCTGCCATGTCAGCAGGACCCGCATGGAGGAAAAGAAAGGACCGGCAACCCTGAAGGACTTCTTTGGCCTCTCGTTCTCCTTGGCTCCTCCATTTTGTAACATGTGCTTTCCCTTGGCCTATAAAAGGGAAAGCAAGGCATCCCACTAAGGGGCATTGGTTCACCACATCGCACAACACATCACATAACAGCATAACCACTAGCATCGAACCTCGAACATATAGCTAAGCAGCGACCGAGCTCTAGGCACCTAATCGATCTTTCCATCAGAGACTTGGGACCTGTCCCTCTCTCGCCCATTTGTAACCCCTACTATGAACTTTTTAGTGCTAGTAACATGAGCAACAGCCACAAACTAGACGTAGGGACATTCTGCCCAAACCAGTATAAACCTTGTGTCTTCTTAGCACACCATCCGGGCCAGACGCGCAATAACACAAATTTACTCGTTGGTGTTTACTCAAAACACCGACAAATAGCGAGGCCTCCTAGGACTGAAACCGGCAGTTCAGACTTCTACCACCGACGGGTTAACGATAGAGGCGGCAGTGGTATTGGGGTTGCATTTTCTCCGTCGCATGAAAAGTCGGGCCGACTGGGATACGCATTTTGCCCGCCGGCCCTAAAGTAGTGTTTGGTCAACCGGTGGTAAATTCAGCGTGAGTGTTGAATTGTCTCAACTTCCAAGGCCGTCAAATCACCATTACTTCCACTGCCTGAAGCCTAAGAGCCGTGTACCCATAGCTGTACATATACTTCAAGCCCGGTGCCCTCTGAAACCACCCCTCTTCTTCATCCATCATCCCCTTCTTTTCTAATCTACAAAGAAAATGTCGGACAGCCCCATCAAGTTTCCAAGCAGCCCATCATCCAGGGAGGATGAATTGCCTTCCCACGACTCCGAGGAGAACGACTGAAAGATCCTTGTTTGGTTTTGGTAATTCAGTGACAACCTTAGGTGGACTAATATGTGTTTGAGTGAGATACATAGGTGATTAGTCAACAAGTATATCATGTGTGAGCAACCTATGCCATGGAGGTGAAATGGCTGGATATGTTGCAAGGCTCGCACATGTGATGAATGAGCTCATTATTGCATATGAGACATGACATGGAATCATGTGACTAAGGTGGAGAAGATCAAGACAAGACTTGGCTTGATGACCAGTTGCAAGCGTGAAGGGCAAGTTGGAGGCTTTGGAGTGATGGACCGCGTGGCGGTGAAGCTTGAGCAAGACTTGGCGCCAATGGACGAAGGCAATGGTGAAAAGCAAGTGAGGTCAAGATCGATGAACCAATGAGGTCACGTGATGATATAAAGTGGATCATATCATTTGAGATAAGTTGGTGCATATGTTGCATCAACATCGGAGGAGATGGAATAGAATGCGCAAGGCAAAGGTATAACCTATAGGGCATTTCATTTCACCGGTCATAGGTGTGTAGAGAAGTTTATGATAGGGTTTAGGATAGATGGCCGTACTATCAAGAGGGGCAAACTTATTTGCATATCGGTCACTAGTGCTACTCGAGTGATCTAGCCTTGCATCATTACTAGGATCGAGTGGCATGGTGAATTGAGTGACTAATCCTTTGGAAAATGTTTGTGAAATGCTAACACACTTGCACATGGTGATGTACACTTGGTGATGTCAGCACATTTGCAAAGGAGAAGACAAAAGGTGAAGAAAGAAGGCAAAACTAGGCTCTTTGTGCTACCCTAGGGGCACCACCATGCCCTGTTCGGTGCACCGCCACCCCTAGGGTGGTGCCCACCTGGACTTGGTTTCGAGCAGCAGGAGAAGGGGTGTCACCAGACGTGACGGTGTACACCGCCATGGCATAGACGGTGCACCGCTGGGTGCTGTCCGGTGCCACCACCGTGTTTACCCAAGGCTGGCGAGTTTGTGTTTGAGCCAAGGGGGTCACCGCCATGGGCACCGCCGCCCTATATCCGATGCACCGGCCTATTAATCTAGAGAGGGAGGAAAACGGGCACGGGCACCTTCGGGGGCACCGCCACCCTACGGTGGTGGCACAACCACCCCTGGGTGGTGCACCACCCCTACCTGTTCGGTGCCAGGAGCTCAACAGCTAGTTTGAACTAGCTATTGGAATTCAACCATTGGGCACCTCCCTACCCTATCCGGTGCCCACACCACCGTGTCCGGTGCCCTCGCAAAAACTAGCTCCTTTGCTCCAACGGCTCTATTTGGCTTAGGGGCTATAAATAGAGGTGAAGCTCGTCCTTGGGCTGGTTGTTGAGCACCCTTAAGCCTTGGTGGCTTGTGTTGGTGTGCTTGGGAGCCCTCTAACTCATATACGTTTGATAGTGATCATCCGATTGAGTGTGAGTGTGATTCTAGTGCGATTGCATCGTGAGGTTGCATTGAGTGGCACTAGGTGATCGAGTTGCAAGCCGATGGTGCTTGTTACTCTTGGAGGTTGCCACCTCCTAGATGGCTTGGTGGTGGTCTCCGTTGAAGCACGCAAAGAAGATTGTGCGGTGCTCCGGAGAAGTGATTTGTGAGGGGTACCATGCTCACCCCACGGGAGCCACGAAGAGCAACATTAGTAGAACATGTCATTGAGCTACCCTCACTTTTTGGGTAGGTTCTTGTGGTTCCCAACATGTGGGCTTGGCAGGTGATGCTAATTAGCCACCGAAGCACCTAGTGAGCGGTCGACACAACGGGGACTAGCATGTTGGCAAACACGTGAACCTCAGGAGAAAAATCACCGTGTCATCCTTCTCTTCCCGTTGGTTTGCATTCCCCTTTACACAAGCTTGTACTTACATTTCATATATTGTGCTTGTGTAGTTGCTCTTGTAATTAGTTAGCTTGTGTAGCTCGCTAGTTACCTTCTTGCTTGTGTAGCATAGAAGTAGCTCCCTCGTGTAACTAGTTTACTTTTGTAGTAAGTTAGTTGCATTGCTTAGTTTGTGTGGCTAAGTAATTTTGCGCTCTCTAATTTGGCTTGTGTAGCCTTGTTATTGATCACTGCTAGTGAGCTTTGGAGCTTTGTGCTTTTGCTTCACTAGTTTGTGTAGGAGCCCTCCCGATTGCAAAAGTACTAGTTGCATAGGTTTGCGTGACCTTGCTTCCAGAATTGTTTAGGGGAGCTCTAGCTAGCCCGACACCTTTGTTGCCTAATTAGGATCTTTATAAGGTGCTTGTGAACTTAGATAGAGGAGTGTAGTCTTGGCTAGACCGATAATTTTAATTCCGCATTTGTTTCGGTTAGCCGGCACGTTTATTTTTTAGAAAAGGACTATTCACCCCCCTCTAGTACGCCATCTCGACCCTACAATGTCTCCTCCAACGATGGGATGTCTGATTATAGTCCTCCATGGAGCTCCGAGAAGGAGGACCTAGAGGAAGAAGGACGAGCACGACGCCGACGCCGAAGACGACGACGACTCCGACAACTCCGACTTTGCCTCGCCTCCTCCCAAGCGAGCGAGGCGAGGATTAAGTAGTTTATAGTTAGTATAAGTAGTTTTAATAGTTTAGGTTAGTTATTATGCTTCCGGACGAGTACAATCATATACTCATCCAAATTGTATCTATATGTTAGATATATATAAACAATCAATGAAAAAAATTCTTATCGCGCAGATTTGACTCTTCAATGCAACCTTTTTATATGAAATGCAAAGCAAGTTCTTTCCAATACTACTTCCCAAATGCAAGTGCACGGATTTGACCTCTCGACGAATGTTTTTTTAATTTTTCTGTATATTTGTGAATGAAAAATGAAAAAACTATCATGTACGGTTGCGGTTGTTTCTAGGAGAATTTAAAAGCAGTTTAACCGCTGACAATTGTCGTATTATAGCGTTGGATTGGTGTGGCAATGGCCGGCTTAATATGGACACTATTTAACTTATCCTGTGCCATCCGTTCTCACAGCCGATCAATCTAGATCATCCATTTGGCAACAAACCTAGAAGCGCCCGGCCCATTCCTAACTCCCTTGGGTCCTGTCGACGCCTTGGCGGTGGTTCGACCAACTAAAAAACCCCAATACAAAACCATTAGTTCTCCCCACCCGTTGTTGCTTCATCTTCATTCTCCCCACCCATTGTTTCAGCTTCATTTTGACCCATCACCTGTACTTGCCCTGCCTCGAGCACCTTGCATTGTCATTGTGGACAATGCCCCGTGAAGGTTAGATGGATTTGGTCACCCCTCTGTTTGCATTTGGTTCCAATTGGTTTTACTTCATTGCAACAGATGTCTTACTTCGGAAGAAGCCATTTCAATGCGAGCAACCTTGCGTTTTGGCAGCTAGGGGTGACACTAGCACCCCAGAGATGTTGTTTGCTACTTGGGGATGGAGCATTAACTCGGACCGACTATTGATTGTTGAAGCCGCTGTTCGTCACCTTCTCGAACCATAAAATTTGACAAGAATCATTCAAGACCCTTTTTGTGGAGAGATTTTTGTGCTTTGTAGGACTGGACAGGAAGTAGACATACTTTATAGATACAATGTGTCCATGGATAGAGATGTTGTCATCGTCGCTACGGTTCACTACCTCTGGCTTTCGAGACCGCATCAACCAATTGAGTACTTTAGCAACTTCCTACCCATCCAACATTAACTCTTAGAATTTATGAAACATTTATGTTAATGAAGTTTATGTGTACTGATGAAACCTCTGGATTAGTATGTATGAGTACTGCATAATCGTTGAACTATTATTTTGGTTGAACTGTTAATTGAATCAGTTGGTCTTGATTGTGGTCCACGTGTACACCTCTATGTAAGCATAGAGGATCCAAAACAGGCCTTCTTCTACAAGTGGATAGTACCCTAAACCGGCGGTGACACATCATTTCATCTTGGCGGGAGTGCGAGGGTTTTGAAGGATGTTCTGGCGCCTTGGCGGGAGGCAAAAGCGTAGAAAAAAGATCTGAGCGGACCTCTTCACTCAGAGTGTGCAACACTTTGAACCCTGACTGCTAAAGGCTGCATCTAGCTCTAACTCCTCCCAGTGGTCGGCACCATCCCAGGGCACCATCATGATAAGAACACCAGCTTCCAGCGGAGGAGGCTACAACGGGAAGGAGCCGCCTATCCCATGCCGTGTCGAGAAACACCCCTACGCATACCAGCCACCACTTTTGTATCGCTGCGGCTTGAAGACGCCTTGGTGGATTTCGTGGAGTGATGGAAACCCAGGATGTCGGTGCCACAGATGCTGCAGGGCAAATAATGTAACTCTATTTCTTTCTTGTTCATTCTATTTTTGCAATGCAAATGCTGAAATCCAGCTGTACTTATGGTAATTTGGTTTTTTCGTAGCCTGACTTAGATTGCGGGTTCTTTAAGTGGCACGATCCCCCATATGGAAAAATTCTGAGGACTTTGATTTTGGATTTACGTAACAAGATTTAGGAGCTGAAGGCGGAGGCCAAAGTTACAACAAATGAAGAACATCTGCAGGAGGAGGAAGAGATTATGCCACAGATTAAAGAAATGGCCAGAGTTCCAACGAAGATGATGGAAGATTTCATACCTTTGAGAAAGAAATATGCTTCCTGTTCTTCTTTCACCTATTTTGTACTTACCTTAGTTCTTGGCATGATCATTGGCAAGTTGCTTAGTTCACCGCAGTAGATTCAAGTATCAATTTATGATGTATTGGACTAAAATCTGTCACTTTTGTACAACTATTGTTAAACTAAATGCAAGGTGATTATCCAGGTGTTCAATTTATTGAAATGTAAATGCTAGTAAATCCAATTATCAATTGATGTGTCGAACTAAAATCTATCACTATTGTACAACTATTGTTGAACTAAATGCAAGGTGATTAACCAGGTGTTCAATTTATTGAACTATAAATGATAGTAGATCCAAGTATCAATTGATGTGTTGGAGGCATCCTACTTCCCTAGACACTGGGCCCTGGTATAGGGGCAACCAATTTATTGAACTGTATATACACTCCTACAGTCCTACCAAACCTTCCTCTCATCCATTCCCCACTCTGCTCCCTTGCTCTGCTTCACCCTGCTAGCATCGGACGAAAGGCAGCCTCTCGTGTGCTCACTGCTCCTTCACCTTCAACCTCGCTGGCACACAAATCTTTAGCGCGTCGTCCCTATTTCTCTGCTCTATCCAGATCTAAGGCAACTGCACTGGATCTACTCCTTCACTGGATTCTATATTCCTTTGTATTGCTCTCTCGTGCTCTCTTCTCCTTCACCTTCAACCTAGCTACAGTAACTTTGTTGGATCTACAGTTGAAAATGCATCTTCTTGTTCTGGAGTTTGTGGCCATGTATATCTGTGGAGTGCAGCTTGTGAGCCTTATTGTCCTCAGTATTGGTTCACCGAATCAGTGCTTTGTGAACAAAGTCGATGAGCTAAATGAAAGTGTACCAATGGATGGGGACAGGGTTGTACTAGTCAAGGCTCGGGATGACATGGAGATTGACAATGATCCCGTGGAGGTCGACAACGATCTGTAGGATATTATGGAGATTGACAACGATGCCATGGAGGTCGACTAGGATCTGCATGGAGAATGATTAATTATGCAACCAATGATGTACTTATGAAGGTCTTTTAACTTTTGCATAGTGTCAGCCTAATTAGTATCTGCATTTTAGCTTTCGGCATGCTTGTTAGCTTGGTAGTGTCCACCTACTTATTCAGTATGAATGTATGGAACTCAGGTTAGATTCTTTTCAATCTGAGAGTACTGGCATTGTGCTTTCCTTATGTTTTCTAAGTGTGTGTTTTGGCCTTCGTCTCAATGTAAATCTATGTGCCTTATTATTCACCATCGAACTCAAGTTGGCATCCTTTCAATCTGAGTACTGGAATTGTGCTTTTCTTAGTTTTCTAAGTGTGGGATTGTGTGCCTTAGTGTTCATCATCATATCTACAGAGGTCTCCAGGTGGTAATAGGACCTAGTCACCGGTGATGGTACTGTGCATTCACCGCCGCTTAGTTGCAAAATTTCCAATCCCGCGTTTGAACCCTCCTGTGTGGAACTGATGAAAGTTCGATTCCCGTGTGCCGTAAAAGATACGCAGAGAGCAAGCAACCTACTCCAACATCCCCCCTTAACCCAACCCCTCCCCCCTACACCCTCCCACCCTGTTGTCGTCCTCCCTCCCCACACACACATAGCTTTTCTTTTCCTCATTGCTGTTGTTCATCATCGCCGCTCCTGCTCATCAGCACTGCTCAGCCCTTGCTCCGCACTGGTGCACATCGCCGGATTGCCCGCACAGATCCACCAGTGAACAAGCTGCTGTTGTCACCGGCGTTGCCACTCATGCTCACCGCCGCCAGATCCAAAGGCAAGTGTAATAAGGCCTTACTTGCATCGCCGTTCCTTCTCCTCGAAACTCATCTCCTTACTAATGTTTATTGATGCAATTCCACGGCAGGGCAGCCTCATCTCTTTGGCTGGTGGTGTCCTTCCAGATGAAGGAGGCCCCCACAACATGAGGAACGCAATGGACAACCTCTCAGACGATATGCTTGCCGACATCTTCTACTACCTCCCCGCCCGGTCCTTGTGCTGCTGCAAGTGTGTCTGTCGCTCCTGGAGGTGCGTCATTTCTGACTCCTATCAATGTAAGAAGCTTTCACAAACTGTCATCGGCTTCTTCTATGGCAGCTAGTGGAAGGGCAATCGCCACTTCACCAGCATCATCGGTGAACGGCTCCTTGTCCTTCTTGCCCTTCCCCCTTAAAAAATCCTAGTCTCAGATTGTTGCAGCGGCCTTGTCCTTTGCTGGTGTGCAGGGCCTGATCGATTACGTCGCTATGTTGTCTGCAATTCGGTGACCGACAAATGGCATGTACTGCCACGTAGCATCCGTTCTATTGGTTAGGCTCACTTAGGTTTTGACCCAACGTCCTCGCACTTCCATGTGATTGAATTTGTTGAGGTGGAGGGTGCGTGCATAGGTGTGGAGAGCTACTCATCTAAAATTGCAGCATGGATCTTTAAGGAATCTAAATGGGGTGAGGGTAGTATTGTTCTACGTTCAAAATCGAGAAGTGTTTTTCTTAATGGTTTTATGCACATGCTTGAGTACTCTGCGATAGTTGCTGTGGATATGGAGGGAAAGACATGGAGGACAATTCATAAACTAGGTGGTGCTGAAATGTCCATCCATCAAGCTCAGGGTCACTCTGTGTGTGTTGTGCTGATTTTCGCAATAGGTCTTGGCTTTTAGTGTGGATACTTGAAGACTATGGTATTGATAACTAGAGTTTGAAGCATGTTGTGGACACGAGGAACTGTTTGGACGCATGAATATTAAAGTTGGTTCTAAGCTTTGTGACGAGGAGTATAGAGTGATTACAGTTCACCCAGAATAGATTTTTATTTTCCTTGTTGGGAAGGATATAATATTGATTGCATATGACATGGACCGTAGAAAGGTTCATGTCATCCATGCCCGTGTCATCCGCTTTTGTAGATCAAGAGGGCGTTTCTATATGAACAGGCCTTACTATCTTCCTTATGTTCCCTTATTCATGGAGTCATTAGAAGAGCAGTAAAGGTGCATTTCCTGCATTTCGTCATCATGACAGTCTTTGTTCAGATAGGCAGTTGTTTTTATTCTATGTATGTAGGCCAATTTTGGCTAGTTAACTAAAGGAGTGGTATGTTCAATATTATTAATTCTGCTGCTTTGTTCAGGTTGTGGATCATAGATGAATAAGAGGTGTTCCATGGTGCATTGGCTACCAATCCGAAGGATGCACTAATTATATTCATTTTGCCTTACAAGCAGGAGTGCCACATAGAAGGAGCATAGCTACGTCGTTTCGTTATGTAAGTCTGTATACATCAGTACCTTTAGTATACTCTATGTACCTCTTGTGTTAGGACATCAGTTGAGAAAGATGTTATGGTAGCGTCCATTGTTATTGTAAAAAGTACTCTTGTTTGTTAACATGATTTATGAATGTAATGATTATATATTTGTATGCTTTGTGTTCATGAAGCTATTAAGGGCCTTGCTGAATTAGTAACTATTGTGAAACCGGATGAAATTCTATCACCGTCGCTATACGTATGATGCAACAGGGATCAAAAGTATATCACCGTCGAATCCTTTAGTAACCTGACACTGACTAAATGATCATCAAAGGCAGATCGTGGTGCAAGGCGACGGTGACCATGACCTTTGTACTGGCGGATCATACGCTGAAGCAACGGTGGTGTTAACCTCTACACAAGCGTCTTGGCCATCGAACTGACAGTGAACCCGCACCGCTGATAGTCGGGTCGAAGTACAAGGCGACGGTGCGGGTGACCACTACACAGGCGGTTGATGTGCCCACACGACGGTTTTGATAGCCTCGACATAAGCGGATCATTTGCCAATGCGGCGGTGTTAGTGTACATCCACAGACGAGTCGTGCTCCAATGCGACGGAAGTAAATACCTAATTACGGATGGATCATAAGCCAATCAGCGGTGCTAGTGTACACCGCAGTCAGTCCCAAAAGCCGACGGTGAAGACTATGACCATCACTGTCGATAGCTTACCGTTGAGGCCAAAATTGGACTGCGATGTGGGTTACGACGCGGCTGCGAAAGGTGCGAGTATAGTAGTGTGGTTGCACGTCATGGAAAGGAGGCATCGGCCGCACGAGCGGCGAGGAGGTC
The DNA here is from genome assembly GCA_904845875.1 of Miscanthus lutarioriparius. Lineage (NCBI taxonomy): Eukaryota > Viridiplantae > Streptophyta > Magnoliopsida > Poales > Poaceae > Miscanthus > Miscanthus lutarioriparius. Next base: position 77,967,519 of record CAJGYO010000003.1, on the reverse strand, counting down.
GGGCCACGCGACTTGGAGAGGGCAACAGCACGCCGCGCCTAGTCGGGCTGGCAGTCGAGCGTCGCGACTCGGAGGCGGTCGCGCGCTATGCCTGACAAGGCCAGCGGCCACGCGCTGCGCCTAGAAGGGCGAGTGGTCGTGCGCTCAGAGGCGACAGGCGAGCAGATAAGAGCGATAGGAAGATGAACGAGTGGATAGGAATAAGTGGATGGACAGTTTTTCTTTTGAGAATCGAAGGAGCGTGGGTGGTTGGGCTGGCGTCGTGGCCCAACAACGGACCATCAGAACGGACGACCGGTTCAGAGCATTACTGTTCTAAATAAGAAACGGTTTCCTTCTCTTTCATCGTTGACTTGCTTTCCACGTCATCAAAATGCTGACGTGGCAACATAATAAATGACCGTAGAAACTATTGTAGTTTCTGTATTATTAGTGGCCTAGTGCTATTTCAAAAAATGACATGACCGCCATCAGTAAATGGCGAATGCCGAGACATGACCACCATCAGTACATGGTGAATGACGAGACCAGGACGAAACGAGGGAAAACATCAGACAAACATGAGAAAGACGTGCATACATATGAACAGCATAGCATACTAGGATACGTGTATTCCATGTCCAGAATCCAACCCAATAATCCAAACAGTATACAGCCCAACCAAGTAACCTCATACAAGAACCTAAAGAAAAAACAGCGGATCCAATAACCAATTACACCGTCCCTACTAAGGTAATGTTAAAAAGAACACTGCATTCCTCCACCATGAAGCGAGTTGAAAAGACTGGGGCCTGCCTTGAGCAAGCTCCTTTAGTTGTATGGGCCCATGCCAATGCTGGAGCCGCCGTAGGGGGCACCACCAGCGGCATCTCGGGACTTCGAGTAGCTGAGGTAGTACACCTCGCCCAAGATGGCCGTGAAGAAGGTGAAGGCCGCACCAGCAGCGAAGACGCCCTTTCGCACCGTCTCACATGAGAGGGAATCGCCATAGAATATGCCCCTGTACCGGGTGTGGTACGCGTTGCGTACTGATCCTGCCAGCAGGCATGCCTCCGCGATGAGGAAGGTCACCCTGTCAATGGGAATGAGACATGTTATTGGTAAACATTTGGATGGGAAGTGCAGTTGATATTACTTGAATAATCAACTTTTATTTTTAGATGTGCTGGCTTGATGTTTTGGGTACCCAAATCAGTTGGACATATTCCAAATGTGTCAGAAAATATAGTATATCTGCAATCTGTAGGTAGTCAAAAAACAAAATATATGTTCATGTCATAACAGCTTGAAGCTGGCCACGACAGTCGGCAGTTCCTAGTTCAGGCTTTATTATATGAATTGAGGAAGGAAAGCAAGCAAGCAGGATCCAGAGACGGACAGACAACTCAAGTGATTCCAAATGAAATTTTACTGTGGCTTTTGCGAATAGATTATGGCAGATGCTTCCTCCAGAAGGCTGGCTAGTCAAGGACACCCAGAAAGCAAGGCTATTAATTTAATGTTGACTTAGGAATTGCTTAGGAAATGTCACTGTCACATGGTGATCTCAAGAGAAACAGATAAACAAATCAATGACAGACTATAAAAAAATAATGTGGTTTAACAGTTCATCAGAAAAAACTTAACATAAGTCAATTCGTGTAAAACTGTAAACAAATATCAAAGCATAGATGTGGATATATCGAGGTACCAAAAATGGTTTCATTAATTACTTCATTGCAAGTCCTTGACCAACCGATTAGCTAAGGTACCCAGAACAAATAAAGATGTAGTAGTTGCTAGTTCCTCCAGTAAAGTATAACCAACAACATTTCGATAGCGTGCATTCAAATTTTGAAGAAATCTGGCTACGTGTATCTTTGTGGATATTGAGAGTTTATATATAGATAGACTTATCTCGAATTATTGTGCAATGTTAATCTTGCAGACTGTACTATTGTGAAAGTTGTCAGGATATCACTGATCATCTAAAACAACACTTACTTGTGATGGAAAGGGCTTTCAACATCTCCCCATCATATCACAGAAATATAAAGTCTGCTAAACACTAAATCCCATAAAAGTACCAGTGCCAAGCGATTGCCAATTTGTGTTACAAGGATAATGGGAGTGCACCTTTCCTTTTTTTTAAAAAAAAGGACAATGGGAGTAGTTGGACATCTACAATCAAACATACTAGAAATCTAGCAGATCTATGAAGATAAATGTCTGGGACAGTTCAGAGATCTATGATCTGTGCTACTAACTGCCTCCTACCAAGAATTAGTCAAATTATTATTCAGGGGGCATGTGGCTTGAAATATTTGAAACATGGTAGTAAACTGTATGTAAAGCAGATGTTAGCTTGCATGACAGCATGAGGCTACAGAGCTTAAACAATACAGCAACGGCAATACTACACTTCTGCCTCTGTTATATCAACTCTGAGGTGCTAAATACTGAGCATTGCTGTGCAAGTGCAGCTTCAGTAATGAAAGCAAAAGCCTCATGCCAGCAAGGGGCTAACTGGAGAAGGTGGGAGAAATGATTTGCATCTGGCTACTAGAGAAGTACTAGTATTATTACTAATCGATGGATCTCACCACTCGTTCGCCAAAAGCAACAGAGTAAAGCACTGGGTGAGACGCTTGCATTTTAAGACAAGAAAGTGACATTTTGCCACTAAAACAAGCGACAGTTCACCTAAGATTGAAAATAAAAAAAAAGTAAAAAAAAAGCATGCGCATCGTTGTCCATGTCAGAGGCAACAACGGCGAACTAGTAGTCAGTTCACCACATGGATAGATGGTGCATAACATTCTGTCATCCTTTCCTGCCTAGGCCTAGAAATTAAGCTGTGGAACCTGTGCATCACAAGGTTGAGTTGGAAAGCACAAGATCCAGGCCAACACCAGCCGGCGGAAAACGGATCTTAGTGTTGAGTTGTGATCCAAATTCAGTTATGTACAAGATAAAGGCTAACTTCTGACGGAGCGAAGCGAGGCCCGTCGCCGAGAGGCTTGGGCCGAAGCGAAGCGGAGTCTGAATTTGGATCGTCGCATATTAGGGTTTTTCCATCTCTATATATACTTCCTGTAATCCGAGTCGTCTTGGGATAAGAAAAGTTATAAATCCTAATTTGTTGGCTGGTGCCCGTAGTTTTTCCCTTCTTCCTTGAGAGGGTTTTCCACATTAAAATCTCGTGTCCCCTGTGTTTGATCTGCTATTCTCCGTCGTTTATTTTGCCTTTCGTTTCTAACACTTAGCTAGCGCCGTGCACCCGCAGCTGAAACCACGCGTACACGACGCAGATCCCATCCCAATCTGCTCGTAGAAGTAGAACTAGACGAGCGACGGGGATAGAGCAGAATCCAACCCACCCGAGTCTGGACCTCGGAGAGAGGAGCTAGCAAGGGATCGCCCAACCAAGCAAATCTAGCTCTGCTGGTTAATTATTTCCATGTATGCGAAGAGGAAGTAGTAGCAGGCAATCAATCGCGGGAGGGGTGGACGAGATTTGGTTCTTTACCATGTGAACAGGAAGAGGATGAGGGCGCAGGCGCGAGAGCCTCCCGGCTTGAGCCCGCGGCCGCAGCAGAAGCAGCGGCTGGCGACCATGAGCACGACCTGCGCGGCGGCGAGGAGGAGCAGCGCGCCGACGCCGTAGCCCGTGGCGATGTCGGAGTCGTAGACGCAGTAGTCGTACTCCTTGGCGGCGTCCGGGGTGACGGTGGCCCGGCTCCGGCGCTGCTCGGCGGCCACGCCCAGGCCGAAGGCGATGACGTCCAGGAGGATCACCACCGCCTGTACGATGACGGACGCCATCGCGAGCGAGCGAGCCCGGCTTGCTCCTGTCGGTCGGTCTCTACTAGCTGTCTCGCGGCTGAGCTGCTGGTCTGGGCTGGGTACTGCTGGGTGAGCTAGTAGCCCGGTGCGGTGGTGGGAGGGTGTACTTAAAGGCAGTGCGGGTCGCGTGTCGGTGTGGAGTGCAGAGGAGGCGAGGGAAGTGATGAGCCTCGCTTTTTTGCGTTTTGGGATGGGTGGTCAGGCTCACGCGGCTCTGGTGGAGGCGGGAAGGGGACCGGCTAACGAATGCGGCAGACGGGTGGGGCGCACCTGGCAGCCGCTACCGGACGGGCGTTGGCGCGTTGCGTTTTCCTGCCGGGGTTGGTGCGGGTGGCCTGGGGTGTGGACGTGTGGTGTGGCTTGTCGCCGACGGCCCCTGCTCGGCTCCGCACGGGCACGGCCAGGGCAGCGAGTCCAGCGCCGGCGCCGCGACCCGCGCGTACCAGTTTCCACGGCAGAGCGGGCAGAGGCACCACGTGGGCAGCGTTAGCTCAAGTTCATGCTCTTTGAAAAAAATTCTTTTTTTCATATACATGTGGGGAGCGGGGTAATCCGTCTTCTATCATCCAGCTTGTTCGGCAGCAGGAAAAAGTCAGCCTGCTGCCATTTGCTCTCGCCTGCCGTGCCGTGGTTATAGGGCAGCACTCAGAAGGCACAGTTTTTCTTTTCTCCTTTTGTCTGCATATAAACACAGTTCGTCTGTTGTGACGATGGCTTCTACCCCGCACCGGGCTCCTGGACCGTGTCATGTACACGTTGTAGTTGTTGGTGAACGCCTCTCTGCTCGTTATAACTTGCACAACACATGTACTATTTCTATCCATAATAGAATGCAATTATGTTATCCGTGCTCATCAAAATATCAAGTCCGACCAAGTTTATAATAAATCAAAATATTTCACATCTCCAAATTAGTTTATTACGAAAATATATTGCATAGTTAATCTAATAATATTTATTTTGTATCATAATTATTAGTATTTTTCGTATAACTTTGGTCAAACTCAAAAATATTTGACTCCTTAGAGAACGAGGATTGCAATTTTCAGGGCAGAAGGAGTATTATATATAAACTAGCATAATAGGCACGTTTGGTTGTAACTCTAGATGTCTTGCTTGAGTAAATACATTTCTTGCAAGATGTCAGTTTAATGTAGTTATTTTGCCTGCTCAAACAACAACAGTCTATGTAAGTTTGGTGCCTCAAAAAACAACCCATGTGCGTTGTTTGGTGCCTCAAAAAGCAACCAGATGCATGAATTACATATGATTCTCCCCAGGCAGTTTACTATGGGTCTCTTTGGTAGCCCGCACCGGTCTGTGTGTCTACTCTTATGAGTCATATGTACACCCTCCACAATACAGTGTGAGCAAGTATTTCGAACCTTCCAAACAAGAAAATTTAGGCTCCATCTGTATAATATGTTTATGAAGTAATGTAATCCTTTGTTTATGAAGTAATGTAATCCTTTAACTTAAAAAACAGTGGACCAAACTTGGCTAACTTGGCTTAGAGCAACTGGCAATTCCCAATAACACCTCCTATCCTCACCAACACTGATTGTCGTTCACCGTTGCAGTCATGGGAGCGCCTCCCGCACCCATCATTCATTGTCTATGCATCATCGCTCGCATCCGTCATTCAGTTTTTTGTGTAGTGTCGCCTGCATCCACCATCCACCACATCCTGCTTGGAGAACAACGATGCATGAGGGGCTGATCCATGCAAGTGGGTGGTCTCTAGTAGGGCAACACTGATAGTGGGGAGAAGGTGGCGGGCTAGGGCTCCAACCTGCCTCGAGCTCTGCGACGACAACTCCTAGAGGTCGAGGCCGGCACGGGGGGGGGGGTTGAGGCCGGGTCTAGGCACATCAATGGCCGCTGCCGGAGCTAGGCGCAGCGGTGGCCAGGGCTACTGCTGGGCATGGCAGAGGTTGAGGCAAATCTGAATCTGATATTGCCATGGATAGAAAAGGAAACAAAAAAAGAGAAAATAAATAAATTGCGGTCTAACTTGTAGATCTCATGTATTGGAAGAGGTTATTGATGATCTAATGCGGCATCTTTCTAATAATCCAAAAAAGATATTGGGACACCTTGTTATCAGTTTATTAGAGGAGATATACCAAGGTGATGCTGGAGATGCTCCTTTGGTTGTGTTTGAGATCGCTTATAAGCGATTCAATTATAATTATTCTATCACAAGACTTTTTGATTCTTGATCCCCGTTGTGCTAGTTTAAAGTTCTAAAGCAGCGATTCAAAATAATTGAAGCATTTGGTGGGGTTCTCTTTTTTTATAGTGAATCGGATTATTATAGGGTGTGTCTCCGCTGCATGTGACTGCAGTTTTGCTTTTCCATCAGGCGACGATGACAGCCTTTGGATCCTAATCCTACGGCTCAGGAGTCATCTTCAACCTTCTCCCATCCCTCTTCTTCCTCCGCCCTCCTCCTCGTCCTCGCCCTCACCGCCGCCCACCGCCCTGCTACGGCCGTGCTAGGGTTTCGACGACCAAACCCTAGCACGCCCGTGGAGGCCGCCTTCTTCCCCTCCCCCTCTTCCCACAGCGAGCTCCAGCCATGGATGCCCTCACCCTCACCCCGACCTGGCCCGGCCGCCTCCGCCGTCGCTAGGACCCTAAGCCGCCCTCCCGCTGTACCCACTACCTGGCCGGCCTGTCTCTCTCGAGCCCTTCTCTTCTAAGCCCACCGGAGTTAGGGAAGAAGAGAGGGAGAGTTAAGAGAGAAAGGGCGGCGCCACTGCCCGTTGGAACCCTAACGTCACTGAAAGTGCAATCAAGCCCTAATTGTGGGTTTTAGTGATAATGACCACGCAATTAGAGAACTAATGAGATTTATCGAGATGACTGTAACACTCTCGGTTTAAATTAGAATTTATTTCTTATCTCTTTTCCCACACTAGGCATATGAAATCTCGGGATGATATTTTATTTAAGGGGGTAGATTTGTAACACCCTCGGTGTTACACCGTAAATCATTTACTAAAATATGTCATGAGCATCATGTTTATGTGTTAATGCATGTGATAAAGTGTGTAGATCAATTTTTGTAACTCGAAACGATCAACTAGAATGCAAAACAAAAGTTGATTCGATAGTCATGTTATATCACTTAGGGTTTAAAACCAATTTTTATTAAGCAAAAATGCTATGGACATGTATGTGATACTTAAATAAAGTTTAAAGTACAAACTTTGTAGATGACAATGAAATACCTGCTGTTGAAAAATGATATTACTAGCTAATATTTTCACTAGCTTAGAAATCGCAATGGAAATCAAATTCAGCTCAAAAACTTACAAATTTTCAAGTCTGCCAACAGTTAGACATTGCTATGTTTAGTAATTTATTGTGAGAGATTGGGTTAAGGAGTGGTGTAGTGTTATAGCTCGATTTGGTAGCCTCATGTGCCATCTTGAGCATGGTGAAGATGGTTTAGGTCCTAAAGCAACCATTTGGTCGTGTTGAACGCTTTAAACTTCGTATGTGTCACTGTCTCGAACAGTCTGGCGTCGTGGGCGCGGTCACCGCGTGGCCATCCCACACCGCGCCCATGGTCACACGTGTGTGTGCTACCGCTGCGCGACCAGCCATGTCCGCCTCTGGCCTGGCTAGGGCTCGGCTGTCGCTGGCCCGCCGCGCGGAGCTGCTGCTGCTGCCGCCTAACCCATCCCATGCTGTGCTACCATAGTGTCCGCCACTGTAGCCTTGCATCTAGCACGCCGTGCTGTCGTGTTGGGTTGGTCAAGCCGCCTTGGCTTGGCTGAGGCCGGTCGCAGCGGACCACTAACCCCATCTTGTGCCCATTGCCCTGACTCACGTTGCTTCTCTTGATGCCGCTACAGCAGCGCTGCTGCTGCCCTCCATACTGCGTCGCAACGCAGCCACTACCGCTGTCATCATGTCACCTCGCTGTGCTGCTACTGCTGCCCTCATTGTCTCGTGTTGTGATGCTGCTGCCCGTCACGTCTTCGAGCACGTGGGTTTGCCCCTTGCTGTCTCGTGCCGTCGCCTTGCCATTAACGGTGTTGCGACCGCGCATGCCATGCTACCCCACCACCTATGCTCACACGTTTTGGCTTTGGCTCCTATGCATGTGTCGCTCTAGTAGGGTCGACCACACCCCGCCAAGGCGAGGGCGGACCAAGCCGGACCTACCTCTTCCCCCTCATTGGCTTTTTCTTCCCTGCCGCCATGGCTGGCGAAGCCGCTTTCTTAAATTCGGCAGATATAGGTCACTTCTTATCGATTCACTGCCTCTCTGGCTCCTCCTGTGAGTCATCTAGCCGCCTTAACTCGTGTCACGTCGAGCTCCAATTTTGGAGTTTTCCCTCCGCAGGGCCATTAAGGACGGACTCGGCCATGGACGAGAGCAGTCACCCACCGCACCACTCCACGCCAATCCACTTGCCTCACGAGCTTTGCCTCCACCTCCACTTCACCCTACGCGCCTTGCTTGCACCTCTACCACCTCGCCGTAGCTGCTGACATGGCTGCGTCATCTGAGAGCGCTGCCGCACCCCTCTGGTCATGCGCGGCCAACCCATATCCGCTGACCGTTCCCTCAACCATCACCATAGCCGTGACTGGGGTAAGTTGGGGTTGCTCACGTGCTAGCCAATAGCTACGGGCCGGTATGGCCGTGACACCGTTGCACATGGCTGCTCGCCGTGGCCACCACTCCCGCAAGCTCCGCTGCTCCCGTAACTTCATCTAGTGTAGGCGCTAGGACCGTAGATGCAGGTCGGCCCACTAGCGGGGCCGCTGTGTGCCTTAGTTGGCTAGCGTGACCGTCCATTGTCGTGCCCGCCGCGCCAACGCGCACAGGGGTGGCCGAGGGCCTTGCCATTGTAAAGAGGAGAAAGATCCGAGGGTTTCATTGCAAAGTCATTGTCTGTAGAAATAGTAACGTGGACTGCGGGTTGTTTTGCTCATAGTCTAGGGGCATTTTTGCAAGAGAGCCAGCACGCGCGGGCTTCCTCGCTGCGGGCCGCCTCCACGCGTGGGCCTGCCGTGCCCATGGGCCACCATGCGCTCGCGCGCGCGCGTTCCGTCGCGTTGGTCGAAATTAGTTTAGCTTTTTTGTGAAGAATAGAAATAGCATTTCATTTGTATTTCTGAGATGAACTTTGGTAAATCATATAAAATCATGTAGGTATCCAAAAATTGTGAAACTAATTTTACCAGGTTCATATAATTGTGCTCTATCTGTTGGTGTATTTAGTTCATGCTTATATGTGTTGACCTTAGGAGCTATTAAATCATTTGAGAGTGCTTAATATTATTAGATTAAATATTGTAGGAATTTTTGTGGCAAAATGATGATATCTTTAGCTTTGAAAATTTTATAGTATTTTCATGGTATTATTATGTGCTCACTGTAATTTTTGTAGCTTTAGAATAGACTTAACATAAGGGTAGTTAAATGCTCTTTGTTTCAAATATACATTAAATCATTAGTAGAAATAAAGATATATCCTTCATTTGTAAAGTTAGGTGTTTGTTAGTTGAACCCAACACTTTACTTGATGAAGATGATAGTTAGCTTAGTATCTTAGTCATTAGAGCTAGCTTAGTAGTTACCATGTGTATTCTTAATTTAGGAGTTGTTGTTGCTAAAATACTAAGTGTTGCATCATCGTCGCATGCATGTAGAGAATGAGTTGGCGGAGATCGTGACCATCGGAGACCACAAGTTTGAGGAGGTGATCGAGGAGTACGAGGAGGAGATCCTCATGCAAGAGGAGGTCTCAGAGCCACCACTGACTGACTAAGCTGACACCACGCCTGCCCAAGGCAAGCCCCAGCACAAAACCCATATTTTGAATGATCACTGGATATATATATGTGATGTGCATTTACGTTATAGGATTTATATTGAAACTACATTCATAGATATACCTACCCAGGAGTCCTACTAGCATAGGTTGAGTAGTTGCTATGCTTAGGCTATCCGTAGCATGAGTAACCTACCGTTATTCACAATATGTGATTATTATTATCACTCTCATGATAAAATGGTGAAATGAAATGGAGACCGGACAGGGATATGGTATGGGTATTGGTGGGTGTAAGAGGTTGTGTCCCGTGGTGAACGGGGCATAACTTGGTTACACTACTTTCCCTGTTCATGTCGGTTAAGGACCGACCATTGCATTGGATTCTAGTCAGGTCATAGACTTATTATCCTGAGCACATACATGTTTATAGGAGCCAGGAAGGATCATTGCTCTCTTATCGTGGGTTTTGGCTCTTTTCGGACCTACTGATTGGAGGTGGGGATGGTGGAAGTCTATCGACAAAAGATGCTCAGCAGTCCACCGAGGGGTATCCCCACGATGGTAGATTTGTCGTAGAGGTGCGCGAGATCAGGAGCGAGATGGTGACAAGACACAAGATTTAGACAGGTTCAGGCTGTCTGATCGACGTAATACCCTACGTCCTGTGTCTTTGGTTGATTGTATTGAATATGAGATAATTTCGAGGGGATCCCTACTCGCCTTATATAGTTTGGGGGGCAGGGTTACAAGTCAGTTAGATCTAGGAGATAGCTGGTAAGTAATAATAGATTACAGGAATCATGGGATTGAACGTATCCTAACAGATCTCATAGTATCTTCAGGATATCACCCTTGATGTCTTGCGGTACACGCCGAGCACTGTCGTGCACCATAGGTCTTCGTCTTGTGGGCTGGACCGCCCCTAGGAGCGTAGCCCATGTAATCTACCATGGGTATCCAGGGTTGTACCCCCCACAGCTAGTTCCCAAGCGCCTTGTATCCGCTGTGCAATGCCGTCTTGAGCTTGTCCGAGTAGGTGTAAACAAAGTCGAGCAGTCAGACTCATGGTCCGACCACCATAATGAGTCACCGAGTAGTTGTGGACCGTAGTCGACCAGCTTAACTGTCCGGTCGAGCACGGGCTTACTCAGGTAAGGCTTGCCAGAAGGATGTAAGGAGCTCAAGTTTGAAATTGAAAAATTCCCCACAGTGGACCAAGTGTGGCCACTTAGTGTCCAACCATGGGAAAGAGAGATAATCTTCTTCAACTTCAGGAGGCACGGAGTCTTCTACATTAAAGAAAGCACACTCACCGCAAGGTGAAGTGTGCCCACTTAGTCCTCGAGCCTGACAGTATGTGACGTGGTCATGTGGTGCCAGGGTCCATAAAGTAGAAGAAAGGCAAAAGACTAGCCGAGCAGGCAACCAGTCCCCGGGTGGTGCCCTAAAATGAAAAACACACATTCACCGCAAGATGAAGTGTGCCCACTTAGTCCCTGAGCCTGACAGTAGGTGACATGGTCACGTGGTGCTAGGGTTAGAAACAACAGTAACCAGAAGAAAGTCCCTTAGTCCCCGAGCCTGCTGAAAGATGAAAAATGAATCTTGTAGCAGGGTCAAAGAAAAGAAGTCTGAAAGCTTGCCGTCGTCATCTAACATGCGCGTATCAAGACCCCAGACGTGTTGCCCAAGATTAGCACCCTAATCCTAATAGCATGGAGCAGCTTGATAACACATCGATGAGACGTAGCAAAATCCGACCACCAAGGGAGTCCCTAGCTTAGCTAGTAAGCCCCCAGCATAGCTGACCATGAAGCGACAAACAATCCGACCAGTTGGTTGGCGAAGAAATGAACAATTCGAATGCCGAGGAGTCCCCAGCTTAGCTGGCGAGCACCCAGCGTAGCTGGCGATGAAGTGACAGACAATCCGACCAGTTGGTTGGTGAAGAATCGTGCACCGAGCAGCCCAACCAACTGGCCGATGGTGAAGAATCAGAATGCCGAGGAGTCCCCAGCTTAGCTGGCGACCCCAGCATAGCTAATGATGAAGCGACGGTCAATCTAACCAGTTGGTTGGTGAAGAATCGGTATGCCGAGGAGTCCAACCAACTGGTCGGCGGTGAAGTGAGCGCTAAGTAGAAGTGAACGGTGAACAGTCTGATCAACTAGTCGGCGACGAAGTCCATAAACCTAGCGGTTTGACCAATTGATCGGTGAAGAAGTCTGGTGAAGAAGTCCGAATGCCAGGTGGTGTGACCACCGGGACGATGATCCTACAATAAATATGTAGAATTGGTAGTATATGATGTAGAAATAAATATATGTACTCAGCGATGAAAACAACAGAGCGGAGTAGATAAACATTATGTTTGTTTGAAGAGTTCATATTTTAAATATGAGTAACTTCCTGCTAGTTGGTTCTGTATCACATCACCAGCCCCAACTAGCCCAAATTCTATAGCATGGAGTGGTTGGCACCCGTGTACACGTAAGAGCACAGGCATCTCCAAGGAGCCGCTGCTGACCACCCATAACGCAGAGAGCTGGCGCTCGTGCACGTGTAGGAGTGAGATTAAGAACAGGGTTGTTTCTAATAACACAAGTGAGAACGTGGCTGGTCGGCGAGTTTACAGAGAAGATATTGCATTATGGAGCATCTTAAACACTGAGATATTAAACGTGGAGACATTTAATTATGGAGAATAACTAGAAAAATAATAATTGGAGAAGCATGGCGAGGAGAAAGTTGTATTAAATATGAAAGGGTACTTATCTTTAGACAGAACGTTTGGTTGTCGTTGACGAAATTGCCCGGCCCTCGAGCTTTCTAGCATGTTGTTACGGCGGCGTTCTTCACGGCGATCATCATTGCGACACGGCAGGTGGTTGGATTAGGTAGTCAAGGCGGCTCACTTAGCGGCTCGGACGGCTCGTTTAGCAGCTCGCTCTGTGGCTCGGGCAGCTTGATGCGAACAAGTGCACGGAGTTGTAGTCGAATGGGCATCATCGAAGATTGATGGAGTCAATCCACATGGAGAGGCAAAGCCCTCGGGCGTGTCCAACCGAGGCGAGATGCAGTCGGAAATCTCCTTTGTTTGACGTACATGAAAGCTAGCTTGCATGGCAGTTTAATTGGTGGCCTTCGTGTACTTGCATGGTCATGTACACATGCACACGTACATGCAAGTTACGCGTTGTCATTAGATAACTTGCATGGCCTGTGCACGCTTCTTGTTTGTTCATAAGGGAGCAGTGCCTTGAACACGGAGACCTCGATTTGGAAATCCCTATGTTGATGCTGGTGTTGAACAGTCAGAGACGGTGAAGGCAGAGTTGGTGAACAAGGAGTTGTAGATCTAATTAGATTGGATCTGAACAAAGCTGCTGGGTTTGATGCTATCATCCAGAATCTGGTACCCGAAGCCGAGTAGCTCAGGGTGGGCGCTGACTACGGAGCACACAATTGCGTGGCCGTACGCCAAAGTATCATGACGAGTTGCGTAACGATGTCAACCCACCACGAATAGCCTCAAGACGATGACTCCATCCTAGATAAACACCGCCGCTGCCAGAAGCCAGATTGCCACGGATGGCGCTGATCTTGAGGTCCATCAAGCTCACCAATGGATTAGGCGCACACCCCTACCTGGTGCATCAACTGTCGACAAAAGATGCTCGGCAGTCCACCGAGGGGTATCCCACGATGGTAGATTTGTCGTAGAGGTGCACGAGATCAAGAGCAAGATGGTGACAAGACACAAGATTTAGACAAGTTTAGGTCGTCTGATCGACGTAATACCCTACGTCATGTGTCTTTGGTTGATTGTGTTGAATATGAGATGATTTCAAGAGGCGTCCCTGCCCGCCTTATATAGTCTGGGGGGCAGGGTTACAAGTTGGTTAGATCTTGGAGATAACCGGTAAGTAATAACAGATTACAGGAATCATGGGATCGAACATATCCTAACATATCTCGTAGTATCTTCAGGATATCGCCCTTGATGTCTTGCGGTACACGCCGAGCAGTGTCATGCATAGTAGGTCTTCGTCTTGTGGGCTGGACCACCCCTAGGAGTGCAGCCCATGTAATCTACCATGGGTATCTGGGGTCATAGCCCCCACAAGGTCTAAGCACCACACTGAGTCCTGAACTCAGGAGTGGGGGCTTGGAGTCTAAGTTTGGACGGAGACCTAGACCCCTTGATAGGAGAGTGGTGGGTTGGTCCAGCTTGTGCCTGGGGCACAAGAGGGGCATGTGTTTTGGGGTACCCAGCTGGGCTACATTGATTCACGAATCGCCATGTAATACGGTACGACTTGTCTATGATCTAGCACTGTAGTAAGAACTGGAAGATGAAAGGTGGTGAAATGGATCTGATTGCTCAACTCTTGCTTGAAAGTAGAACATGTGCTTACATAGAATGGTTAGCTAATGAACTAATCATGACTGCTAATAAAACACATACATAAGGATTCACTACTAGTGTTGCTTTTTGCAAAAAGGAAACCCTGCAAACCATAAAGCTTATCATATCCTTTGGAGTTAGGAAATTATTTCCACTAGTCGGGTAAGTCTTACGAGTACATTGTGTACTCTAGGTTTATTTACCCCTGTCGCTGGTGCAGCTTGAGGAGTAGCTGTTGAGTGGAGGATTCTTCTGGTGGGCACAGATGGATCCTTGTATCTTATCGCTAGATGTTTATTTCAATTCCGCTGTTTAAATTCCGCACTCTAAACTTGGTATTGTAATAATGTATTTCTAAGAACTCTTGATGTATGAAATGGACTAAATATTGTAAACACGTTCTCATTATTGGATCCTAGAGGAAAAACATGGATTGTTTGAGTTCTCCCTTGGGGTGTGCTCGACTGGACCGTCCGATGTAGCTTGCTTTTGGGGTGCTTAGTGTCTAGTGGAAGACAAGCGCCTTTAGAAGCATGCTATTTCAGGCGGTTCTGCCATAGGTGGTATCAGAGCTAATAATGAGTCTACGAGTTTCATGACTCTTTTCAAAACCTAAAATTTGACAAACAAATGTTTTGCGAAAAGTTGGATGCGATAAAATTATGTAAAAAAATATAAGCCCTAGCAATATGGTCTATCTAGGATAGCAGCATTGGTTTTATCTAATCAAGTTTTTGTATATACACTAACTTATGCTACGTAAGAATTATTTAGCGTACGGAAGTGAGTGTGTGATGTGCCGAAAATTTTTGCTAATGCCGCTATATTCTGGCTTGAGTGCACGGGTAGGGCGATGCATGCATCATGAAAAGAAAATCTGCTTAAACTAAACTTCCCCCACACATATAAATAGATTAGTGAATCGATAGGATAACTTAAAAGAATGCCCTAATAAAAACCTTATCATTTCTCTAAGTCTCTTGTTCCTAAGCTGGAGGATTGTCCCTAATGGTTGGTTCGTATCTGTTTATAGATGAACCTGAGGTCGGGTCATGGGAGCACCAGTGTTGGGATGGGCCGTGGTCTCGGTGAAGGCCAAGGTGAAAGTGGTCGTGGCAATGAGAACGACAACAGGGAGAGCCATGAGGCCCCACTTCTGGCTCCTCCTCCCGCCACCACCACCTCCGATGACCCATGCGGAGATGATGGCACAGATGCTGGCTGCTCGGCTTGAGTCAGCCCATGCCTTGGAGATGCAAGCCCAGGCGATTGGTGGCTTCACCCGTGGGGGCCACGGAGGCAATGGCGAAAACGGGGGTGGTGCCCGTGGTCCTAAGGGGCCCTGTTCTTACCAGGATTTCTTGAAGACGCACCCACCCATGTTTACATCAACTACTGAGCCTCTAGATGCAGAGCATTGGCTTCTTATTCTAGAGCATAAGTTTTAGCTGCTCATTATGACCGAGGAGCAGAAGGTGCACTTTGTAGCGCAGCAGCTGTTGGGTTCTGCCAGTGCATGGTGGGACACATTCAATGCCATGTAGCCGGTGGACCACCGTGTAACTTGGCAGGAGTTTACCACTGCTTTTAGAGAGTACTACATTCCTACTGGTGTGTTGAACAGGAAGTTGACTGAGTTCCTGGACCTAAAGCAAGGGAGCATGTCTATGATGGATTATGTGAACAAGTTCAACCATCTAGCACAGTATGCTGGGACCCATGTCGATACTGATGAGAAGAAGAGGGACCGTTTCTATCGCGGCCTCCCTTGCAGTCTGTAGAAGGAGCTGTACATAGGGAACTACCAAACTTTTGGTGCTATGATGAATGCTGCTATTGCCATGGAAAGATTTTAGCGTGACTCTCAGGCTAACTGGAAGCACAAGCGGGTGATCACTGGATCTTCTAGTCACCCCTAGGCTCAGAAGGTACAGGTTGTCAGGCGGGTGCCCTATCAGTCTCTAGGTGGGCAGTCGTTCCGTCAGCCTCAGCAAACTTACCAGGCACCTCCCACTTAGTACCATGCGCCTACTCAGCTGGTTCAACAATAGCCTCAGGGACAGTAGGTTCTGCCTCGTTAGGGGTAGGGGAACAAGCCTGGTGCTTGTTTCAAGTGTGGCAAGGAAGGCCACTATGCTCAAGAGTGTCCACAGAACTAGCCTGCACAGTCTTCCCAGCCTTCCGCCAACTCCCATCTGGTCAAGAGGACGATTATCTAGAATAAGGTGCCCATAAGCCGCTCTGGACAAGTCAACTTCACGGAGGCTGAGGAGATTTTGCATAATGAACCTGTGATGGCAGGATGTTTACCATTGATTCCCACCCAGCATATGTGTTGTTTGATTCTGGTGCATCACATTCATTCATGAGCATGGGGTTCACACAGAGGCATAATATATCTCTTATGGCTATTCCTATTGCCTATAGAATATGTACTCCAGGTGCGTAGTTGTGCATTAATACTCAGACGAACACAATCAGATTAGTGCTAGCCACTCACACTTACCACCTCTAGTTCATAGTGCTGCCTGGGCAAGGCATAGATGCAATTCTGGACATGAACTGGTTGCGAGTTTATGGGGTAGTCTTGGACCTTAAGGAGAGAGTTGTTGAGTTATGGCTTCCTTCTTCCAAGGATAGGATGTCTCTTCTTATACCCTTAGATCTAGACTTACCAGTTGATGCTCATGTTGAAGCTTCTCCTGATCTTGCCTCTATTCCTATGGTCTGTGAGTTTTCGGATGTCTTCCCTAAAGATCTACCTGGGTTGCCACTGGATAGGGATGTGGAGTTTTCCATTGAGTTAGAACCTAGCACTACTCCTATTTTACGGCGTCCTTACCGCATAGCTCTAAAGAACTAGCTGACATGAAGAAGCAGATAGAGGAATTATTGGAGAACGGATTTATCCGTCCTAGCTCTTCACCATGGGGTTGTCCAGCTATTTTTGTGAAGAAGAAGGACGGTACTCTGTGGATGTGTGTGGATTACCGCCCTCTCAATGCGGTAACCATTAAGAACAAGTATCCTTTACCTCATATTGATACTTTGTTCGATCAGTTGGCTGGTACTAAGGTGTTTTTAAATATTGATCTTCATTCTAGGTATCATCAAATTAAGATCCAACCACAAGATATACCAAAGATAGCTTTCTCTACTAGGTATGGGATGTATGAATATCTAGTCATGTCTTTGGACTCACCAATGCTCCTACATTCTTCATGTATCTCATGAATTCAGTCTTCATGCCGGAGCTGAATAAGTTTGTAGTGGCGTTCATTGATGATATTTTAATATACTCCAAGAACA
The DNA here is from genome assembly GCA_904845875.1 of Miscanthus lutarioriparius. NCBI lineage: Eukaryota > Viridiplantae > Streptophyta > Magnoliopsida > Poales > Poaceae > Miscanthus > Miscanthus lutarioriparius. The sequence goes on along the minus strand of CAJGYO010000003.1, from coordinate 77,950,176 downwards.
ATGAAGAGCATGCACATCATCTTCGGATAGTACTGACTCGATTAAGGGAACACAAGTTGTATGCCAAATTCAGTAAGTGTGAGTTTTGGTTAGATCGAGTGCAATTTTTGGGACATGTTCTGACACCTAAAGATATCTCTATAGACCCAAACAAGGTGCAAGATATGTTAAATTGGAACTCTCCAAAGTTAGTGCATCAGATATGTTAGTTCCTTGGTCTTGCTAGTGATTATCGGCGCTTCATTCTTGACTTCTCCAAAATAGCCCAACCAATGACCAAGCTGCTCTAGAAGGATGTCAAGTTTGTATGGAGTCTAGCTTGTGAAGAAGCTTTCTAAGCCCTGAAGAAGTTTCTTACCTCTGCTCCTGTTCTTGCCCAACCAGATATTGATAGGCCATTTGATGTGTATTGTGATGCCTCAAGGACTGAATTGGGATGCGTGCTTATGCAGGATGGACGTGTGATAGCTTATGCTTCACGCCAGCTGAAAAGCATGAGGTGAATTATCCCACCCGTGATTTAGAGCTAGCTGTTGTGGTGCATGCTCTAAAAATTTAGAGGCATTATTTGTTGGAAATAAAGTGCATATTTATACGGATCACAAGAGCCTCAAATTTATTTTTACTCAGTCCAAGCTGAACATGAGGCAACAAAGATGATTGGAGCTAATCAAGGATTATAATTTGGAGGTTCATTACCATCCAGGAAAAGCTAATGTGGTAGCTGATGCTTTGAGCCGGAAGTCATATCAAGTTGAAGAAGCACCCTTGTCTCTCAACCATGCTAAGGTGCTAGCTCATATTGCTCTAGTCTCGGATTTACTTGAGCAAATTATTATAGATCAAAGGCAAGATGTTTCGAAAATCCCGCATATCAAGAAGTTAATTGCCAAAGGGTGTGGTCCTCATTTTAGTATTGATGATCAAGGGTAGTGAGGTTCAAGAACAGATTAGTTGTTCCATCAAGTGATGAGCTTAGAAGAAAGATTTGGATGAAGCTTATCATTTCAAGTTGTCCATCCATCTAGGAAGTAACAAGATGTACCATGATTTGAGCCACTTGTATCGGTGGTCAAATATGAAGTAGGATATCACCAAGTATGTCACAGAATGCGACACTTGTGGAAGAGTTAAGGCAGACCATATGCGTACACCGGGATTTTTACAGCTATTACCTATCCCTGTTTGGAAATGGGACGATATTTCCATGGACTTTGTTGTGGGTTTGTCCCGCATGGCAAAGGGGTATGACTCTATTTGGGTCATTGTGGATCGTCTTACTAAGTCCGCTCATTTTCTCTCAGTAGATACTAGATATTCAGCCAAGAAGTATGCCAAGTTGTATTTTAACCGGATTGTGATCCTACATGGAGTTCCTCTAACTATTGTCTCTCATTTTTTGGAGCAACTTCAAAAATGTCATGGTACTAGTCTCCTCAGAAGTTCAGCTTATCATCCGCAAACTGATGGTCAGACAGAAAGAGTCAATCAGGTACTTGAGGATATGTTGAGGGCTTGTGCCATTTCTTTTCCTAAAAAGTGGGACGAATGCTTGACTCTAGCTGAGTTTTCTTATAACAATAGTTATCAAGAAAGCATTCAAATGGCACCATTTGAGGCCCTGTATGGCAAGAAATGTAGAACACCTCTTAACTGGGTTGAGGTGGGTGATCATGGATATTTTGGGCCTAATTTTATCAAAGAAGCTCATGAGCAAGTTAGTGTTATTCAGAGTCATTTGAAGGCAGCTCAGAACCGTTAGAAAACTTATGTGGACAAGCGAAGAAGGCCCTTGCAATTTAAAGTTGGTGATCATGTGTATCTCAAAGTGTCACCTATGAGAGGGGTGCATCACTTTGGTGTCCGAGGAAAGCTAGCCCCTCTCTATGTTGGACCTTACAAGATTTTGGCTCGGTGTGGTTCTGTTGTCTACCGTATCCAGCTCCCGAATATTTTGTCAGCAGTGCATAATATCTTCCATGTTTCCTAGTTAAAGAAATGTTTACGGGTCCCCGATGAAGCTATGGAAATTGAAGGGCTTCTCCTCCATCCCAACTTGTCTTATATTGAGCATCCTGTCAAGATCTTAGATGAAAAAAAGAGTGACCAGAAACAATGTGGTGAAGTTTTATAAAGTTAAGTGACAAAATCACTCGGAGGATGAAGCAATGTGGGAGCAAGAAAGCTATATCTTGAAGCATTATCCCCACCTTCTCTCTAGTTCATCGAGATAATTGTTTAAATTGGAATTTATTTCTTATCTCTTTTCCCACACTAGGCATATGAAATCTCGGGACGATATTTTGTTTAAGGGGGGGTAGATTTGTAACACCCTCGATGTTACACCGTAAATCATTTACTAAAATATGTCATGAGCATCATGTTTATGTGTTAATGCATGTGATAAAATGTTTAGATCAATTTCTATAACTCGAAATGATCAACTAGAATGTGAAACGAAAGTTGATTCGATAGTCATGTTATATCACTTAGGGTTTAAAATCAATTTTTATTAAGCAAAAATACTATGGAACATGTATATGATAATTAAATAAAGTTTGAAGTACAAACTTTGTAGATGACAATAAAATACCTGCGGTCGAAAAATGATAGTACTAGCTAATATTTCCACTAGCTTAGAAATCACAAATGGAAATCAAATTCAGCTCAAAAACTTACAAATTTTCAAGTCTGCCAACAGTTGACATTGCTATGTTTAGCAATTTATTGTGAGAGATTGGATTAAGGAGTGATGTAGTGTTATAACTCGATTTGGTAGCCTCATGTGCCATCTCGAGCATGGTGAAGATGGTTTAGGTCCTAAAGCAACCGTTTGGTCGTGTTGAACGCTTTAAACATCATGCGTGTCACTGTCTCGAGCGGTCTGGCGTCGTGGGCGCGGTCACCACGTGGCCACCCCGCATCATGCTCATGGTCGCACGTGCGTGCGCTGCCACACATGGCCAGCCGTGGCTGCCTCTGGCCTGGCCAGGGCTCGGCTGCCGTTGGCCCGCCGCGCGGAGCCACTACTACTGCCGCCTGCCCTATCCCGCACTGCGCTGCCATTGCGTCCGCCACTGCTGCCTCGCATCTCGCGCGCCACGCCATTGCATTGGGTCGGTCGAGCCGCCTTGGCTTGGATAAGGCCGGTAGCAGCGGGCCACTAACCCATCTTGTGCCCATTGCCCTGACTTGCGTTGTCGCTCTTCATGCCACCGAGGCCGCGCTGCTGCTGCCCTCCATGCCACGTCGCAGCGTAGCCACTGACACTGTCGTCACGTCACCACGCTGTGCTGCTGCTGTCCACTGTACCATTAAGGTTGGACTTGACCATGGACGAGGGTAGTCACCCACCGCAAAACTCCACGACAACCTGCCTCACGAGCTTTGCCTCCACCTCCACTTCACCCTGCGCGCCTCACTTGCACCTCTACCGCCTAGCCGTAGCTGCTGATGCGGCTGCGCCATCTCGAAGCACCGTCGCACCCCTCCGGTCATGCGTGGCCAACCCTTATCACCATAGTCATGATCGGGGAAAGCTAGGGTTGCTCACATGCTAGCCACGCCACCGTCGCACGTGGCCGCTCGCCGTGGCCGCCGCTCCCGCAAGCTCCACTGCTCCCATAGCTTCATCTAGTGTAGGCGCTAGGACCGTAGATGCTGGTTGGCCCCCTAGTGGAGCTGCTATGTGCCTTAGTTGGCTAGTGCGACCATCCATTGCTGTGCTCACCGTGCCAGCACGCGTAGGGGTGGCCGAGGTCCTTGCCGTTGTAAAGAGGAGAAAGATTGTAACACCTCGGGTGTTTAAATATTAAAAACCGGACATATCATCATATGCATTGCAAGGCATTGGTCATGTTGCAAATTTTGTTATGCATTCACTAAAACAAGTTTACATTTATGTTATAAGTATTGCTTGGTATTGTTTGAATCAAGTTTGAAATCGTTGTATTGATTTGAAATTCCGAAAACCCTGATTTTCAATATTTAAATCCGACCCTGAAAATCCATTTCAAAATCAAAGCACATTTTGGGGTTGAGTCTTAAAGAAAAGTTGTAGAGCTTGTCTAGTTGTACAAAGTTTATTTTTGGAGTTTTTCAAGTTGTTTAGTAAAATTTGAAGATATTTAAAAAGGCGAAATTCCTTAAATATCCCCGCTTTAAATTCAAAAGTTCATTTCAAAATGTAGGCTGAATTTGGGTATGGTTTCAAAAGCAAAGTGGTAGAACTTTTGATTTTGAACAACTTTTGTTTTTGGAGATTTTTGAGTTGTTATGAAAATTTGGGAGTAATTTGGGAATTTTGGCGGATGGCAATTCTGTAATTTCGATGAACAGTAACCACGGAAGCCAACTCATCGTCGGCGATCTTCGGTTTGCTTCCAGGCGCGGTCGTGGCCGTTTTTGGCATCGCGCTGGCACGGTGAAGGCCACAGCGCAGCTTCCTTGAGCTTCTGAGCCGTGTTATTTGGACCGAGGCGCCGTCGTCGTCGTTCTTTTCTCTTGCTCAGTTTTCTCCCGCCGTCACCGCCATTCTCCGTTGAGCCCTCTCCGTCGAACCAGCGTCTGCGCCGTCACAGCGATGCGTGTCCTAGCTTCGCTAGTTCCTTGCGCACCCAGCCAGCTAGCTCTAGTCGCTTGATTTTGCCGTGAACTCACCGTTCATCGTTTTCTCCCTCGCGGCCGGTAACCTCACTCGAGATTCCGTTTCACCGTGGCCAGCCTACTCCGGTGAGCCGTTGGCCTTGATCAGTGTACCTACGGCTTCGTCTCGATGCTGTGGTGCTTAATCCTATGTTGCTTGCTAGTTTTGATCACTGCAGTCGCCGGTTCTTCCTCACCGACGATCTTTGCTCCGTCGTGATCACCGTGGTCGTCGTCACGCCTCTCCGTTGCTTCTCCAACCTCGCTCCTTGCTTCAACGTGTTCGGGGTGAGCTACTGGTGTTTCCTGGATCCTTTGTTTGAGCTCTACTGGTTTCCCGTCGCCGACGTAGCGCTGCCGTGCCACCGCGTCCACCATGGCCGCCGTCGAGCTAGTATAGGGCCGTAATCAGTACAAATAGGGATGTCAATCGATGCGCCTAGTCTTGGTGATCATTTTAGTACCTTGGTCGTCGCCGTTGGACTCACCGTCGATGAGGAATCGCCGGTCAGAGCCGTCACTGCCGTGGTCAACGTTGGAGGTTGAAGATGACAAGTGGGACCCGGTTGTCAGTGACTCAGCGTTCAAAATGAATTTTCTGTTTTTCAAATTAAAATGAATAGTGTCTGTTTTTGTTATTTTTGTGTAGATTTATTTAGAGCTCCAAAAATTATGAAAATTTTTGTGTGACTTCTCTGTGATGTGTATTATTTATGAAAAATATGAAATGTTGATTTTCAGTAATTTTGAATGTGATAAAAATTGCTCAATTAATTAATAAATGAGTTTCCAGGATTTTTGTAGACTTATTTATGTATCCAAAAATTATGAAAATTATTTTGTCACTTAGTTATCATGTGATGAACATATAAGAAAATTTTGTGGTCAATTGGAACCAGTTGATTTATTTCATAATTATTAATTAATTAATTAATTCATAAAAGCAAATAGTAACCTTTAGTGATTTAGGTTTTGTTTGAGTTTTTGATTAAGTGATGTCCTTGGGTCATTAGTTGGTAATGATCCTTGGCAATTGTTGTGAGTGTTGCGAAAATGGTTTAGTTGGTTTAACTTGTAACTGTATCGCGAAGGAAAGTTGTATTCAAGTTGTTAAGTTTTGCATCCATCATCGAGCATCATATTTTGTATCCGCATCATGTTAAGCATGGCATTGTTACTACGTGTAGTGAACGAAGGTGAGCATGTGGTAGTTAATCAAGTAGTTGAGGAGGTTGATCCGTCTGTGGAGGTTGGAGTTAATATCGGTGTAGCGACTCCGGACCCGGACTTTTCCATCAATGAAGGCAAGCCCCGGATGCATACAACCCTACCTTGTATTTTACAAATTGATTTCACTTTTGCTTCTTTTTACTGCATTAAGTGATTAGGAGTCAAGTGAAAACCAAATTGGTACCTTACCAACCTTGTTATTCCATATTTGCCATATTACCAGTTTTAAATTCGTATATGCCAGTTTTGCTTAGCTATGCTTAGAACGGTGAAAGTCGGGTGATTACCTGTCATCTGCAAGTTTTAAATGGAGCTTTGGTTAAATATATTAACATGTGATATGGGAATGTGGAGTAATAAATCTAGACCGGGCGGATTCGGTGTGTGTGAGCCACAAGACATGGAGGTCTTGTGAGCAGGTTCTTTCCGCCTGTGTCGATTAAGGTCCGTCCGTTGTTGAATTGCCTGAGGTGAGACTTTGTAGTACTAATCACATACTTCGGTAAGCCTTAACTTGGTTATTCTATTATGAGAATGGCTACTCGCGCACTAGGAGTGGAGAGATGGCGGGAATAGCGTGTACCCACGTGGCAATGGGCTGGATTGGTGGAGTACTGTATTCTCGGGTGGCGCGGACCTGTTCTTGTTTTAGAGGATCCGAGGGTAGGTTGGTATATATAGGTCGGGGACCTACATATGTCGTGTGGTTTGGAATTCCCAGCTGGGTTATAATCAGTTCGAATCGTCGTTGCTCCTCGGTTATGGAGACTCAACTCACTGTTCATCATCGTAGTATTAATAACTGGAACTTGAGGATGGTTTGAGAAGGTGTTGGTTATGAAGTTTCATGATCTCAATACGGATCGTGTCAGCTTTGTATATGATCTTTATGAAGTTTTAAATGTTGATATAAAGAATTTTGTTAAAAACGCTTTTACGCAAAAAGAACCTTGATTATTGCTAAAACCATACCTTGAATCCCATGAGCCTGCATTCCTGTGTTCTTTTAAATTCTTATTTTGGTTAAGTCTTGTTGAGTACTTTTGTACTCAGGGTTCGTTGACCCTTGTTGCAGGTGAGGCTCATGAGCAGATCTGTTTTGGATCATGCTGCATGACTGTTGTTCAGTGTGATGACAATAATTAAATGTGTGGCCCTTGGGCAGGGCAGCTTATGTTGTGTGTTTTGTAATATATTATAATGCCACTCCACTACTTTGGTTTGTTTTAATATCGAACTTAGTTGTATGGTTTGAAACAAATGGTTTGTAAACTATGTTATTGTAAGTCTTCCGCTACTTTTACTCTGATGTATCTATTTGAATAAACTGTTGTAATATTGCAATGACTCTGTAATGTGATCCTGCTCGGAAATCGTGGATGATTCGGGGTTCTCCGAGGACACCCGACAGTCTTCTTAAGTTACCAGGAATATATGCATAGTTGTCAGAGGTCTTTGGACAGTGACAGGTGCATGTGGGCCCTATAATTTAGGAGGTTCTGCCACAGAATGGTATCAGAGCGATCGTTACAAAGTTTTTGTGGTATTGGTTTACAAAAACTTTAAAATGATTTGGGATGACTAAATTTAACTTGATTAATTTGGTCCAAATTGCTTCTGACTTTTCTTATGTCTTTCTCACCATTCCTTATTTGATTAAAAAGGTTTTGTGTGGTGGAGTAGTAATCTTATTATGCCCTATATAAAAACAAATGTTGTTTATTCTCGTTTTAAGCTTTGGTGGTTTTGTTCGTCAGAACGATTCATGCATCATAATTAAGTTACTTGTTACTTCCTTCGTCTCTGAGTCTGGGGTGAGTAGTGTGTATGGGTTGAGTGTGTAGTCCATTCTTACTGCTCTTAAGACTATTGTCAGATTGTTTTACTTGGATTAATCCTACTCGTACAGTATGGCTCGTACCAAGAAGACACCCTGTTAGCCCACTGGACCCAAAGGAGTTCCTCGGCACCAACTAGCCCCTAGGAATGATGGTGCTAGCAGTAGCAGCTCTTGGCCTGATCCTAAGGCGGAGATACAGAGGATTTCTGTAGAGTTAGCCCAAGCTACTAGAGATAGGGCTATGGACGCCATTCAGGTGGGCAGATTACAGGAGCAACTAAGACGTCTCACCACCGCTCACAGGAACTGCGAACGTATGTTAGTTCGTACAGTGGAAGGAAGGAATGAGGCTTGGCATAGGGAAAATGTAGCTAGAGCTAGAACTCATGAGTTAGAATTTTATGTAGAAGACTTAGAGGAGCATAATACCTATCTGCATGAGGAAGTTCATAGGCTAAGCAATCTCCTAGATCCAAATCAAGAACCCCAAGCTGATGAAATGGATCCCGGTGTTATCCTTGCCGATGGTAGTGAATCGAAAGAAGAAGAAGAAGATCTCAAAGAATTAGTAATGATCGATGAAAGTGACAATGAAGGCGGTAATATTTTCGGAATGGATACCGAGCCTGAAGTTTGATGTAATCGCAAAAAGGAGTAGAGTTGTGAAAAAGAAAGATGAGACTCTGAGGTTATGTGTTGATTATCGTCCGTTGAATGAAGTGACCATCAAGAATAAATATCTATTACCTCGGATAGATTTGCTTTTTGATCAATTGGCCGGAGCCAAGGTTTTCTCCAAGATAGATTTAAGGTCAGGATATCATCAAATCAAGATAAAGCCTAAAGATATTCCCAAAACGGCATTTACCACAAGATATGGATTATATGAATATTTGGTAATGTCTTTTGGTTTGACCAATGCTCCAGCTCATTTCATGTATTTGATGAATTCAGTATTCATGCCTGAGCTAGACAAATTTGTAGTGGTGTTTATAGATGATATTCTAGTATATTCCAAGAATAAGGAAGAACATGCGAAACACCTCAGAATTGTTCTGACTCGCTTGAGGGAACATCAACTATATGCCAAGTTCAGCAAGTGTGATTTTTGGCTTAAGGAAGTACAATTTCTTGGACACATCTTGTCAGCGGAAGGAGTTGCTGTTGATCCAAGCAAAGTGAAGGATGTGCTTGATTGGAAACCACCAACCACAGTTCATCAAGTTCGGAGTTTTCTGGGATTGGCGGGGTATTACCGTCGATTTATTTCAGATTTCTCTAAAGTATCAAAGTCCATAAGCGAGTTCTTGAAGAACCAAGTCAAGTTTGCTGGTCATCCGATTGTGAAGAGGCTTTCCGGACTTTGAAGAGGCTGTTGACCCCTTTGCTGCGATATTAGCCCAACCTGATATCGAGAAGCCGTTTGATGTTTATTGTAATGCTTCAGGTATTGGTATTAGATGTGTGTTGATGCAAGAAGGCCGAGTCATTGCTTATGCATCCAGGCAACTTAAGCAACATGAAGAACACAATCCGACTCATGATCTAGAGTTAGCAGCTGTGGTCCATGCTCTGAAGATTTGGCGGCATTACCTACTTGGTAATATGTGCCATATTTATACAGACCACAAGAGCTTAAAATATATCTTTACTCAGTCAGAGTTGAATATGCGACAAAGAAGATGGTTAGAGTTGATTAAAGATTATGACTTGGAAGTACACTATCACCCTGGTAAAGCAAATGTGGTGGCAGATGCTCTTAGTCGCAAAAGTTATTGCAATTGCTTGACAGTAAGAACAATGGGTTTGACTTTATGTCAAGAGATGGAGAAGTTAAATATAGAAGTAATTCAACAAGGTAGTTTGACCAACATAATTGTTGAAGCCACTATTCGAGATCAAGTTATTGCTGCTCAGAAGGAAAACAAGGGTGTAGCCCATATCAAGGAAAGAGTCGGGGAATGGAAAGGCGGAATGTTTCGATTATAGATAATGAAGGTGTGCTATGGTTCAAGGATCATTTGGTAGTACCAAAAGTTCTGAGTTGCGGCGATCAATTCTTGAAGAAGCACATGCTACTAGGTTATCTATCCATCCAGGGAAGCAACAAGATGTACCATGACTTAAAACAAAGGTTTTGGTGGACAAAAATGAAGATAGAAATTGTGAGATATATAGCAAAGTGTGATACTTGTCGAGAGAAAGTGAAAGCTATACATTTGAGGTCTTTTGAGAACTACAACCATTACCAATTCGATGCGGAAGTGGGAGGACATAAGTATGGACTTTATTGTTGGTCTACCCAAGACATCAAAGGATTTGACTCAATATGGGTTATTGTAGATCGACTCACTAAGTCAACACATTTTCTTCCTATCAAGACTATATATCCCTTCGTCCAATACGCCAAGATATATTTAGCAAGAATTATGAGTCTCCATGGAATACCAAAGACCATAGTGTCCGATCGGGTAGTACAGTTTGTCTCAGTTTTTGGAAACAATTGCATTCTTCATTGGATACCAAGCTCTGTATAGTACGACTTATCATCCGCAGGATCGATGGATGATGAAAGAGTCAATCAAGTGCTTGAAGATATGTTAAGGTGTTGTGTCCTTAATTATTCCAACAAGTGGGATGAATGCTTACCTTGGGCCGAGTTCTCATATAACAATAGTTATCAGCAAAGCATTAGAATGGCTCCATTTCAAGCACTCTATGGTCGTAGATGCAGAACATCATTGAGTTGGTCTGAGCCCAGAGAAAGAAGATTCTTTGGAGTTGACCTTGTGAAAGAAACCGAAGACAAGGTTAGGCAAATACAGAGTAATTTGAAAATAGCTCAGTCTCGCCAAAAGAGTTATGTGGATAGACGACAGAGACCATTGGTGTTTAATAAAGGAGAATTTGTATATCTGAAAGTATCACCAATGAAGGGAGTTACCCGTTTTGGTGTTAAAGGCAAGTTGGCACCTCGATATATTGGACCATTTCAAATTTTGGAGAGATATAGAAAAGTGGCCTATCACTTGAAATTACTAGAACATTTATCAGCTGTACATGATGTGTTCCATGTGTCTCAGTTGAAGAAGTGTCTCCGAGTGCCTGAGCAGAATGTTGAAGTTGAAGGAGTGGAACTTGAATCAGATCTGACTTATTCAGAATAACCTATCCGAGTGTTGGATCAGAAAGATCGTGTTACACGGAGGAGAACAATAAAGTTCTACAAGATACAATGGAATCAACATTTAGAAGAGGAAGCTACTTGGGAATCAGAAGATTACTTGTTAGAAAAGTTTCTAGAGTTTCTTGCGTCATTATAGAATAGAGTACTGTTAGTTAAGTTCGGTTGTTACAAATTGTGTTTTATAAAGGAACCTCAGTTGTTTTATGGATAAGAATTGGATGTTTTTGGATTGACACATTTCCTTTTCCATTACTTACCCTATGGCTTTGAATCTCGGGGCGAGATTTCTTTTAGGGGGAAGGATTGTAACACCTTGGGTGTTTAAATATTAAAAACCGGACATATCATCATATGCATTGCAAGGCATTGGTCATGTTGCAAATTTTGTTATGCATTCACTAAAACAAGTTTACATTTATGTTATAAGTATTGCTTGGTATTGTTTGAATCAAGTTTGAAATCTTTGTATTGATTTGAAATTCCGAAAACCCTCATTTTCAATATTTAAATCCAACCCTAAAAATCCATTTCAAAATCAAAGCACATTTTGGGGTTGAGTCTTAAAGCAAAGTTGTAGATCTTGTCTAGTTGTACAAAGTTTATTTTTGGAGTTTTTCAAGTTGTTTAGTAAAATTTGAAGTTATTTAAAAAGGCGAAATTCCTTAAATATCCCCGCTTTAAATTCAAAAGTTCATTTCAAAATGTAGGCCGAATTTGGGTATGGTTTCAAAAGCAAAGTGGTAGAACTTTTGATTTTGAACAACTTTTGTTTTTGGAGATTTTGAGTTGTTATGAAAATTTGGGAGTAATTTGGGAATTTTGGCGGATGGCAATTCTGTAATTTCGATGAAGCGATAATCGCGGAAGCCAACTCATCGCTTGGCGATCTTGGTTTGCTTTCAGTATGGTCGTGGCTGTTTTTGGTGTCGCTATGGCACGGTGAAGGCCTGGCGCAGCTTCCTTGAGCTTCGAGCCGTGTTATTTGGACCGAGGCGCCGTCGTCGTCGTTTCTTTTCTTCTTGCTCGCTTTCTCCCCGCCGCCACCGTCATTCTCCATTGAGCCCTCGCGCCCGTCGAACCAGCGTCTACGCCGTCGCAGCGATGCATGTCCCAGCTCCGCTAGTTCCTTGCGCACCCAGCCATCTAGCTCTAGTCGCTTGATTTCGCCGTGAACTCGTCGTTCATCGTTTTTCTCCCTCATGGTAAGCAACCTCACCCGAGATTCCGTTTCACCGTGGCGACCTACTCTCGGTGAGCCGTTGGCCTTGATCGGTGTACCCACGGCTTCATCTCGATCTTGTGGTGCTTAATCCTATGTTGCTTGCTAGTTTTGATCACTACGATCGCGGTTCTTCCTCACCGACGATTTTTGCTCCGCAAGTGATCACCGTGGTCGCCGCCACACGCCTCCGTTGCTTCTCCGACCTCGCTCCTTGCTTCAACGCGTTCGGGGTGAGCTCTTTGGTGTTTCTGGATCCTTTGTTTGAGCTCTACTGGTTTCACGTCGCGGCGAAGGCCGCCGTGCCACCGCGTCCGCCATGGCCACCGTCGAGCTAGTATAGGGCCGTAATCGGTCTGAGATAGGGATGTCAATCGATGCGCCTAGTCTTGGTGATCATTTTAGTACCTTGGTCGTCGTCGTTTTGTTGGACTCACCGTCGGCGAAGAATCGCGGTCAGAGACCCGTCATTGCCGCTGCCGTGGTCAAGCGTCGGAGGTTGAAGATGACAAGTGGGACCCGGTTGTCGGTGACTCAGCGTTCAAAATGAATTTTCTGTTTTTCAGATTTAAATGAATAGTGTCTATTTTTGTTATTTTTGTGTAGATTTATTTAGAGCTCCAAAAATTATGAAAATTTTTGTGTGACTTCTCTGTGATGTGTATTATTTAAGAAAAATATGAAATGTTGATTTTCTGTACTTTTTGAATGTGATAAAAATTGCTCAATTAATTAATAAATGAGTTTCCAGGATGTTTCTAGACTTATTTATGTATCCAAAAATTATGAAAATTGTTTTGTCACTTAGTTATCATGTGATGAACATATACGAAAATTTTAAGGTCAATTGGAACCAGTTGATTTATTTCATAATTATTAATTAATTAATTCATTCATAAAAGCAAATAGTAACCTTTAGTGATTTAGGTTTTGTTTGAGTTTTTGATTAAGTGATGTCCTTGGGTCATTAGTTGGTAATGATCCTTGGCAATTGTTGTGAGTGTTGTGAAAATGGTTTAGTTGGTTTAACTTGTAACTGTACCGCGAAGGAAAGTTGTATTCAAGTTGTTAAGTTTTGCATCCATCATCGAGCATCATATTTTGTATCCGCATCATGTTAAGCATGGCATTGTTACTACGTGTAGTGAACGAAGGTGAGCACGTAGTAGTTAATCAAGTAGTTGAGGAGGTTGATCCGTCTGTGGAGGTTGGAGTTGATATCAGTGGAGCGACTCCGGACCCGAACTTTTCCGTCAACGAAGGCAAGCCCCGGATGCATACAACCCTACCTTGTATTTTACAAATTGATTTTGCTTTTGCTTCTTTTTACTGCATTAAGTGATTAGGAGTCAAGTGAAAACCAAATTGGTACCTTACCAACCTTGTTATTCCATATTTGCCATATTACCAGTTTTAAATTCGTATATGCCAGTTTTGCTTAGCTATGCTTAGGACGGTGAAAGTCGGGTGATTACCTGTCATCTGCAAGTTTTAAATGGAGCTTTGGTTAAATATATTAACATGTGATATGGGAATGTGGAGTAATAAATCTAGACCGAGCGGATTCGGTGTGTGTGAGCCACAAGACATGGAGGTCTTGTGAGCAGGTTCTTTCCGCCTGTGTCGATTAAGGTCCGTCCGTTGTTGAATTGCATGAGGTGAGACTTTATAGTACTAACCACATACTTCGGTAAGCCTTAACTTGGTTATTCTATTATGAGAATGGCTACTCGCGCACTGGGAGTGGAGAGATGGCGGGAATAGCGTGTACCCACGTGGTAATGGGCTAGATTGGTGGAGTACTGTATTCTCGGGTGGCGTGGACCCGTTCTTGTTTGAGAGGATCCAAGGGTAGGTTGGTATATGTAGGTCAGGGTCCTACATATGTCGTGTGGTCTGGAATTCCCAGCTGGGTTATAATCGGTTCGAATCGTCGTTGCTCCTCGGTTATGGAGACTCAACTCACTGTTCATCATCGTAGTATTAATAACTGGAACTTGAGGATGGTTTGAGAAGGTGTTGGTTATGAAGTTTCATGATCTCAATACGGATCGTGTCAGCTTTGTATATGATCTTTATGAAGTTTTAAATGTTGATATAAAGAATTTTGTTAAAAATGCTTTTACGCAAAAAGAACCTTGATTATTGCTAAAGCCATACCTTGAATCCCATGAGCCTGCATTCCTGTGTTCTTTTAAATTCGTATTTCGGTTAAGTCTTGTTCAGTACTTTTGTACTCAGGGTTCGTTGACCCTTGTTGCAGGTGAGGCTCATGAGCAGATCTGTTTTGGATCGTGCTGCATGACTGTTGTTCAGTGTGATGACGATAATTAAATGTGTGGCCCTTGGGCAGGGCAGCTTATGTTGTGTGTTTTGTAATATATTATAATGTCACTCCACTACTTTGGTTTGTTTTAATATCGAACTTAGTTGTATGGTTTGAAACAAATGGTTTGTAAACTATGTTATTGTAAGTCTTCCGCTACTTTTACTCTAATGTATCTATTTGAATAAACTGTTGTAATACTGTAATGACTCTGTAATGTGATCCTGCTCGGAAATCGTGGATGATTTGGGGTTCTCCGAGGACACCCGACAGTCTTCTTAAGTTACCGGGAACATATGCATAGTTGTCAGAGGTCTTTGGACAGTGATAGGTGCATGTGGGCCCTATAATTTAGGAGGTTCTGCCACAAAGATCCGAGGGTTTCATTGCAAAGTCACTGTCTGTAGAAATAGTAATGTGGACTGCGGGTTGCTTTGCTCATAGTCCAGGGGCATTTTAGCAAGAGCGCCAGCGCACACGGGCTTCCTCGCTGTTGACCTTAGGAGCTATTAAATCATTTGAGAGTGCTTAATACTATTAGGTTAAATATTGTAAGAATTTTTGTGGCAAAATGATGATAGCTTTAACTTTGAAAGTTTTATAGTAGCTTCATGGTATTATTATGTGCTCACTGTAATTTTTGTAGCTTTAGAATAGACTTAACATAAGGGTAGTTAAATGTTCTTTGTTTCAAATATACATTAAATCATTAGTAGAAATAAAGATATATCCTTCATTTGTAAAGTTAGGTGTTTGTTAGTTGAACCCAACACTTTACTTGATGAAGATGATAGTTAGCTTAGTATCTTAGTCATTAGAGCTAGCTTAGTAGTTTACTATATGTATTCTTAATTTAGGAGCTGCAGTTGCTAAAATACTAAGTGTTGCATCATCATCGCATGCATGTAGAGAACGAGTTGGCGGAGATCATGACCATCAGAGACCACGAGTTCGAGGAGGTGATCGAGGAGTACAAGGAGGAGATCCTCGTGTAGGAGGAGGTCCTAGAGCCGCCACTGATTGACTGAGCTGACACCACGCCTGCCCAAGGCAAGCCCCAGCGCATAACCCTTATTTTGAATTATCACTGGATAATATATATGTGATGTGCATTTATGTTACAGGATTTATATTGAAACTACATTCATAGATATACCTACCTAGGAGTCCTACTAGCTTAGGTCGAGTAGCTGCAATGCTTAGGCTATCCGTAGCATGAGTAACCTGTCGTTACTCACAATAGGTGATTATTATTATCACTCATAATAAAATGGTGAAATGAAATGGAGACCGGGTAGGGATATGGTACGGGTATTGGTGGGTGTAAGGGGTTGTGTCCCGCAGCCAACAAGGCATAGCTTGGTTACACTGCTTTCCCTATCCGTGTCGGTTAAGGACCAGCCATTGCATTGGATTCTAGTCAGGTCATAGACTTATTATCCTGAGCACATACTTGTTTATGGAAGCAGGGAAGGCTCGTTGCTCTCTTGTCGTGGGTTCCGACTCTTTCTGGACCAGCTGATTGGAGGTGGGGATGGTGGAGGTCTAAGCACCACACTAAGTCTAGGACTTAGGGAAGGCTCGTTGCTCTCTTGTTGTGGGTTCCGACTCTTTCTGGACTAGCTGATTGGAGGTGGGGATGGTGGCGGTCTAAGCACCACACTGAGTCCGGGACTCAGGAGTGGGGCTTAGAGTCCAAGTTTGGATGGAGACCTTGACCCCTTGATAGGAGAGTGATGGGTTGGTCCTGCTTGTTTCTAGGGTACAAGCGGGGCATGTGTTTTGGGGTACCCAGCTAGGCTACATTGATTCATGAATCGCCGTGTAATACGGTACGACTTGTCTACAATCTAGCGCCTTAGTAAGAACTGGAAGATGAAAGGTGGTGAAATGGATCTGATTGCTCAACTCTTGCTTGAAAGTAGAACAGGTGCTTACATAGAATGGTTAGCTAATGAACTAATCATGACTGCTAATAAAACACATACATAAGGATTCACTACTAGTGTTGCTTTTTGCAAAAACAAAACCCAACAAACCATAAAGCTTATCATATCCTTTGGAGTCGGGAAATTATTCGCACTAGTCGGGTAAGTCTTGCGGGTATATTATGTACTCAGGGTTTATTTACCCCTATTGTAGGTCCAGCTTGAGGAGTAGCTATTGAGTGGAGGATTCTTCTGGTGGGCACAGACGGATCCTTGTATCTTATCGCTAGATGTTTATTTCAATTCTGCTGTTTAAATCTCACACTCTGAACTTGGTATTGTAATAATGTATTTCTGAGAACTCTTGATGTATGAAATGGACTAAGTATTGTAAACTCGTTCTCAATATTGGATCCTAGAGGAAAAACATGGATTGCTCGAGTTCTCCCTTAGGGTGTGCTCGACGGGACCGTTCGATGTAGCTTGCTTTTGGAGTGCTTAGTGTCTAGTGGAAGACGAGCGCATCTGGAAGCGTGCTATTTTGGGTGGTTCTACCACAATGACAAGCAAGGAATTTATATTTGAGGATGCTACACGAAATGGAGGAGCCCCCAATTACAAATATAGATGGCTTCAAACTCAAAGGTGGTTTAAATTCTTTTATATATTGAATTTGAGTATAGGAAAAGTTGTACTATAAAGGGGGACACAATGCTTAAGCTAATATGTGCTTCCAAGTGCTCAAACAACCACATGCATCCTCAGATTCACAGCCAAGGCAAAAACAGTCTACACTTCACTATTACCCTTGTTGTCTTGCTTGGGGCGGCACTACCGCACTTGAGTCACGTCACAAGGAAGTTAGCACCCACGTTGACTTCCCTGGATGGCTTGAGACGTATTAAAAGGTCTCGCCTGACCAAAAGGTCACGGGCTCCATCTCGCCTGACCCCAAGGTCACGGGCTTCGTCTCACCCGACCCCTTGGGAGCAGGCTTTGTCTCGCCTGACCCTAAGGTCACGGGCTCCATCTCGCCCGACCCCTTGAGTGCGGGCTTTGTCTTGCATGACCCCCAAAGTCGCGGGCTCCGTCTCGCCCGACCTTGAGGCATTGGGCTCCATCTTGACTGAAAGAGGCTGTGAGCTTTGTCTCGCCCAAACCCTTTGAAAGCTCTAGTTTGGTTTTGGTGAATTGATGGAACCCTAAGTGCTAACCTAGTTTATCAAAGTGATCATGAGATAGGTAGCACATTCCAAGTGGTGAAGCGAATGAAGATAATGACATGATGATGGTGATGCCATGGTGATGATCAAGTGCTTGGACTTGAAAAGAAGAAAGAGAAAAACAAAAGGCTCAAGGCAAAGGTATAAGTGGTAGGAGCCATTTTGTTCCGATGATCAAGACACTTAGCGAGTGTGATCACATTTAGGTTTGATAGCCGCACTATTAAGAGGGGTGAAACTTGTATCAAAATGTTGTTATCAAAGTGCCACTAGATGCTCTAACTCATTGCATATGCATTTAGGATCTAGTGGAGTGCTAACACCCTTGAAAATGTTTTATGAAAAATATGCTAACACACATGCACAAAGGTGATACACGTTGTGTTTAGCACTTGGGAGCAAGGGTAAGAAACTTCACCGATGGAGTGTCCGCCTGTAGAGTGCGGATAGTCCAATGGTGCCACCACCGCACTGCATAGAAAAGATAGAGTTTCACATAGTGCACCGAGACGCTGGCAGCAACTGAACTGGTGCGTCCGGTCAGTGGAAGCAGTGAAGACGCTGGCGTCGGTCTTCGACCAGACGCTGGGTCTCTTCATGACCGGACGCTGGTGGGGTGCGTCTGGTCCTACTGACGTGGCAACGCATAGAGGAGACAGTGAGTGATCGGATACTGGGTGAGTCTGGTTGGGCATGACCGGACGTGTCTGGTCACCAGTGGAGGCTTACTAGAAGTGACCAGACGCTGGGGTTCTGCATCCGGTCATGATCTAACTAACGCATCTGGTCGTAGCTGGAACCTTACTAGAAGTGACCAGACACTAGGGTCCTGCGTCCGGCCGTGGCACTATGCTGCGTCCGATCATCTCTTGACCATTGGGATCAGCGCTCAGAATTTGAAGAGAGAGATGACGTGGCAGCCATCCATTGACCTAACGATGGCCGGGTGAGTCCGGTCGATATGACCGGATTGTCCGGTTGTCCCGAGAAGTGCCCAGTGAAGGAGTATAACGGCTCTATTTCATGGGGGCTTCTATTTAAGCCCCATTGCTAGCTCTAGCTCACTCTTTTGGCCATTTGCATTAACATAGCAACCTTGTGAGCTTAGCCAAAGCCCTCCCACTCATCTTCATCATAGATTCATCATCTTTGTGAGATTGGGAGTGAATCTAAGTGCATTGTTTGAGTGTTTGCATCTAGAGACACTTGGTGTTCATGTTTCGCTATGGGATTCGCTTGTTACTCTTGGTGGTTGCTGCCACCTAGATGGCTTGGAGCAGTGAGGATCATCGAGCGGAGGGTGGTGATTGTCTCCAGTTCCGATCGTGGTGATTGTGAGGGGTTCTTGACCTTTCCCCGGTGGAGAGCCAAAAGTTACTCTAATAAATTGCTCGTGGCTAGTGTGATCCTCATCTTGTATTGGTTGTGTGGCACCCTATTGAGCGTTTGGCGTGTGATGCCAATTAGCGCGTGAACCTCCAAGTGAGTGAATCACCACAGCGAGGACTTGCTTGTCGGCAAGCAAGTGAACCTCGGTAAAAAATCATTGTGTCATCATTTGATTTCAATGTGATCGGTCTTGATTGGTATTCATTCTTGTGATTGATTGGTTCACTCCTCGACTTGGCGGTATAACCATCTTGTTCGCTCTCTTTACATTACCGCAAACTAGTTATCAAGCTCTTTAGTGTAGCTAGTTGTGAGAGCTTGTTAGTTTGGTTAGTGTGGCTCTTTAGTTAGCATTTGAGAGCACACTAACTTAGTATAGTGACATAGTCATTGTGTGGTTAGAAACTATAAAAACTAGAATTGTGGTAGGTGGCTTGCATTTTTTGTAGGCTAGCGCAACACTTGCTTCGCCTCATAATTGTCTAACCGGTTTGCTTAGTTTGTTGTAGAAATTTTTAATAGGCTATTCACCCCCCCTCTAGCTATTAGGACCTTTCAAGTGGTATCAAAGCTGAGGTCACCGTGATTTGAGGCCTAACAACCTTCGGTGTAAAAATGGCTCAAATCAACAACACAAAGAAGCCACCCCAATTTGATGGCTCCAACTATCCCTATTGGAAGGTTAAGATGACAACTTATATCAAGTCAATCAATAGGAAGATTTGGAAGGTGGTGGAGACCAAAATTGAGATTGATGATGAAGAGGCTCCCACCACCGCCGAAGAGATGCTACTCCAAAATAATGACATTTCTCTTAGTGCCATCCATGATGCTTTAGATGAGAGAACATTTGAGCAAATCAAGAATATTGAGAGAGCTCATGAGGCATGGAAGAAATTGGAGGAATCATTTGAGGGCACTCAAGCCATGAAGGGTGCAAAGGCATATATTCTCAAGGAAAAGTTTGCAAGCTTCAAGATGAAGGAGGATGAGAGTGTGCCGGAGATGTTTCATAGGCTTGAAGTGCTTGTCAATGATCTCAAAGCACTTGGAGAAGAGGTGAAGGACAAGGACTTCTCCCACAAGTTCTTGAGATGCTTACCTTCATGATTTGGCACATTGGTCACTATTCTAGTGAGGAGTGGTTTTGACACCATGACACCAAACCAAGTGTTGGGAGATATAATGACCGATGATACATATAGAGATGATAATGAGAAGGAAGAAAAGAAGGACAAGAAAGATGAGAAGAAGGATGACAAGAAGAAGAGTGTGGCATTCAAGGCCACATCATCCAAGGGCAAGGCAAAGCAAGAAACATCAAGTGAAGATGATAGTTCATGGGATGATGATGATGATGAGAAGATGGCTCTCTTTGTCAAGAGATTTGGCAAGTTCATGGTGAAGAAAGGCTACCGTGCTAGAAGAAAGAAATCTTCATCCAAGAACAAGGAAGAGTCAAGAAGGTGCTTTAATTGTGGAAGCAAAGATCATCTTGTTGCTCAATGTCCATACAATAGTGACAAAGATGATGACAAGAAGAACAAGAAAAAAGAACAAGAAGGAAAAGAAAGAGAAGAAGGAGAAGTTGACCTTCAAGAAGAATACGAAGGGTGGTTCATATGTGGTCAGTTGGGATAGTGATGCTTCCTCAAGTGATGATGATTATAGTGACAATGACAAGACCACCAAGAAGAAGGCACTTGCAAGCATTGCTATCAATGAGAAGCCTTCTCTCTTTGACACTCCATCATGCTTCATGGCTAAGGCCACTAAGGTACAAATTTGTGATGATGGAAGTGATGAAGAACATGATAATAAAAATGAAAATGAAAATGACAGTGATAGTGATGATGATGAACCTACTAAGAATGAACTATTTGACATGCTAGAAGATGCTAAAGAACACTTTGACATTAAGAGAAGGGAATGCAAAAGCTTGCATAAGGAACTAAAAGCCCTCAAGCAAGCCTTTGATGAGCTCAATGCAACTCATGAGAGGCTAGAAGAAGCCCATGAGAAGCTTGGCAAGGCTCACAAGAAGCTTGAAAAAGCTCATTCCTCTTTGCTTAATGAACAAAATAAAAAGAAGCATGTTGAGACTTGTGATGTAGGCTTAACTTGTGATATAATTGATGAATCATTATCTATGCCTATCATTGTTGCTCCCACTAACCCTTCTTGTAGTACTTCTACTTCCACCTCATCTAGTAGTGATGGTCTCACTTGTGATGCCTCACTAATAGTTGAGAATGAGAACCTCAAGAAGGAGGTCAATAAGCTCACTCACACCTTGGCTAAGGCCTATGGTGGTGAGGACCGCTTGCTTATGTGCTCGGGTAGCCAAAGAGTTTCTCTCTACAAAGAGGGATTGGGATATACCCCTAAGAAAGCCAAGGTGGCCTTTGCTCCTCACAAGACTAGTTTTGTGAAGAACAATGGTTGGTTTTGCACTAGTTGCAAGCAAGTTGGTCATAAAGAGCATGAGTGCAAGAACAAGAGCAAAAATGCTAATGTATCCTCAATTAAGATTAATTCTTTCTATGTGCTTACTAAGGGTACAAATGGTGTGAAGGCTAAGTTCATTGGTAAACCATGGATGGACTCAAAGAAGAAAGCCATTTGGGTACCAAAGAGCTTAGTGACTAACCTTCAAGGACCCAAGCAAGTTTGGGTACCTAAAAGGAATTGATCTTCTTTTGTAGGTCAATTACAAAGCTGGAGAAAGGCATTGGGTTCTTGATAGTGGGTGCACTCAACACATGATTGGTGATGCAAGAATGTTCAACTCAATCAACACCAATGACAATGATGGTTATGATAGTATCACATTTGGTGACAATGGCAAAGGCAAGGTCAAGGGGCTTGGTAAGATTGCAATATCTAATGATATGAGCATTTCCATTGTGTTGCTAGTAAACAGCTTGAACTTCAACTTGCTATCCGTGGCTCAATTGTGTGATATTGGATTCAAATGCATATTTGGGGTAGATGATGTAGAGATCATAAGTATAGATGGCTCTAATTTGATCTTTAAAGGCTTTAGATATGAGGATCTATACTTGGTTGATTTCAATGCTAGTGAAGCTAAATTATCTACATGTTTGTTCACTAAGTCTAGCATGGGTTGGTTATGGCACAGAAGGCTTGGTCATGTTGGAATGAAATAATTGAATAGATTGGTTAAGCATGACTTGGTTAGAGGCTTGAAAGATATTGTGTTTGAGAAGGATAAGCTTTGTAGCTCTTGTCAAGCCAGCAAACAAGTTGGAAACACCCATCCTAAGAAAAGCATGATGAGCACTAGTAAAGCATTTGAGTTATTGCACATGGACTTGTTTGGGCCAACTCAATACACTAGCATCGGTGATAACAAATATGGCTTTGTGATAGTGGATGATTATACTAGATACACTTGGGTATTCTTTCTAGTGGACAAAAGTGATGTGTTTGCAACATTCAAATCATTTGTGAAGGGCACTCACAATGAGTTTGAAACAACCATCAAGAGAGTTAGAAGTGACAATGGTAGTGAGTTCAAGAACACTAGAATTGATGAGTTATGTGATGAATTTGGAATTAGAAATCAATTCTTGGCCAAGTACACTTTACAATCAAATGGCCTTGTTGAGAGGAAGAATAGAACGCTCATTGATATGGCAAGGTCTATGCTTAGTGAGTACAATGTGAGTCAATCTTTTTGGGCTGAAGCTATCAACACGGCTTGCTATTGTAGCAACCGCCTCTATTGTCACCCATTGAAAGAGAAGACACCATATGAACTCTTGAATGGTAGAAAGCCCAACATTGCATATTTTCGGGTCTTTGGTTGCAAATGCTGTAACACCCTAGGTGTTTGGCTTCCACTAATTGCATTTCATTTCATAAACATGTGCATCATCTATCTCAGCATGTCATTGTTACTGAAACATGCATATGCAACATTTTTAATTGTATGTGTTTCATGCTTGATTGCTTAGAATGGTAGTAGTGCAACATGTGAATGTAACATGAAATTCTCATACTTTGAAACATGGCAATATGGTAGTAATGTGACAATTATAAAATGACAACAAAGTCATGAAACATGTGAAACATTGCTTTGCAACATTTGGGTGAATTGCTTGTTTTGTTGTTTCATCACATGTGATCATTTGACATGGGTATAGCACTTGTGTAAAGTGGTTGATTATGGTCTAATACACCTTAACTAGACTTAGGGTAATTGTTTGGACACTGTTCATGTGGACCAAAATGACCAAATTGCCCTTTTGGAGAGGTTTGACTTGAATTGACCCTTAGTGTGCCACTGTTTGACCGATTGAAAAGACCAACATAGAGACCTTGCATGGCTGTGCACCCTTTACCAAAGTTGTAGCCAATTTATCAAGGAACAAAAGTTGTTTTATGATCAACTCATGAAAATGGCTAGAACATGCTCAAACAAGGCCCACAGGTCAGGTTTCCCTGCTGATTTTAGACTTAGAAAAGTTCTTCAGTCAAGTCCTGACTTACAGTTTCATGAGCCCCTCTTTGTGACCTTGTATCTCCCAATCCAGACCGAATTAGTCCAAGCCCCGATTGACAATGTTGTAATACTAATGTAGATCTACAAATTTGATGTTACTACCTACCGCTAACTCGGGCTAGATTACGAGCTATGACGTGATGAAATGGCGCTATCAGTCATGCCACCGGACCCCGATTCAGTCGTTTCAGAAAACGTTCAGTGAACGTCGTGGCCGACCAATTCAGAGGCTGATCACCGTGTGGCGCGCATGATCTGTCAGTGCCTCCACGTTGCGTGTCCGTGCTCCAGATGAAAGCCAAGCCAGCGCCTCACTCACTCCCTCTTCCTCTCACCATTTCCCCCTCTGCCGTTCTCTTCCACACGAGCGCGGCGACCGGGAAGCAGTGGCAGCCGCCGAGCCAAAATCCACCTCAACCGAGCGCCATTGACCGATTCATTAGAGCCACAGCACCACCGTGAGCTCCTCCACGTCTGTGACCCCACCGTCATTCCATTTTCGCCTCAGGTAGAGCTCCTCGTGAGCGCGGCTCCACCGGGTCACCATGACCGCCGTCGGCCGAGCTCGCACGTGGCCGTGCTGCTCGAGCCTCTTACCGTCCC
The DNA here is from genome assembly GCA_904845875.1 of Miscanthus lutarioriparius. Classification (NCBI taxonomy): domain Eukaryota; kingdom Viridiplantae; phylum Streptophyta; class Magnoliopsida; order Poales; family Poaceae; genus Miscanthus; species Miscanthus lutarioriparius. The sequence continues at coordinate 77,926,059 of CAJGYO010000003.1, read as the reverse complement.
CTCTCTCCCTTGCGCGAGGTCCTATGAGTGCTACTGATGCTCGTAGGGTCACCCACTAGGGCCGCGACGTCGTCACCTCGCCGGAGCCGGCCAAACCGTGGCCGTGCGCCGCCATGGCCGTTGCCACCCCCTCTAGCTGCTGTAATCCCTGCAATAGATGGCACCGTTAGATGCGCATGGGTGAGGCGAACACCGTAGCACCGATGGCCTCGCCGGAGCTGTCACCGACGACGAGTTGCGCCGCCGTCTCCTTCTCCTCCCCTGTCTGTCTCGCTGACCGTTGGGCCCCGCTCGTAAGTCGCTGACGCACGTAGGCGGGAGCCTGGCTAGGCCGCGCCATTCTGGGCCGCACTGGCGTCGCTTGCGCATGCGCTGTGGGCCGCCGGATATGTTCGGGCCGGCCCAGCAAGTAGAGTTAGGATTCAAATTCATTTTGGTTTTTATTCCTTTCACAGATTTATGTACATTTTCAAAATTATGTATCTCTTAGATGGTAGATCCAAATGATGTGGTTCTAATTTTGTTGAGTTCATGATAATGTCTAGTTTATATTAAAAATATAATACATGTCATGTTCTGTTATGAAAATGAGAGTTTCTATTTATCTCTTTTAATCATGCAAGAAATATGGGTAATTATATCTTTTACTATGTAGCTCCAAATGGCATGAAATTTTTATGGTGTACTGCTCATATCATGAATAGCTTGTAGTTAAATTTTCATAAATTTTGGGCACTGTTTGTAGGAGATAGAAAATTACCTTGTTTGCATAGATGGATCTTGTGTGAATTTTCATAATTTTTCTATAGATCCAGTTAGGGTAAAAATTGGTGAGTACTGTTCTTATGCTAGAATGATGCTAGAAAAAATGAGAAATCTGTTGCTTGACACTTTTTAATAGGGTTTCCCAATTATGCTAGAAATAGACATGTCACCTGTTATTTTGGATACAGCAAGTTCTGCTTGCCCAATGGCTTTGAAATTTTTATGGTAGTCTATGTGAAGTCTGAGATAGCTACTGTAATTTTTGTAGATTTTTCTGAATAGTTTTACTATATATTGCTTTAATCACCTAATTAACTAAAGAAATTAGAAAAGGGCATTAAATAAATTGTTTAGAAGTTGGCACTAGACTTTCTGATGTTTCTTTGGTATGAAAAACATGTTGGTAAACTTGGTTTGGTCCAATTATGCTTTTGCATCATCATTAAATAATTAATTTAGTAACTCTGTCATTTCTGGACAGATTCTATGTTTACTAGAATTCGATTTGGTTAACGTAAGAATCATGCTTTGATGTTTACAAATGATTTGTAGAGAATTTCATAAGCTTTCTAGAATGTCCTCATGCAAGTCATTTGGATTTGTAGAACTCTTGTTGTGGTTGAATTAAGGAACTACCCGTGTGCATATGAAACTTTAACTGTTGTTTAAAGTATGCCTTTACTATTTCTAAGTTGGGGTAATGTTCCTAGGTGTTAGGCCTTTAACTAAGGATGAGCATCTTTGTCTTAGGCTATGCAAGTTAGGTAAGTTGATCTTGTTCTTCAAGTTAAGTTAGATACCTATTTTAAAATGATTTGAATAGAGCAATTCTTAATCGGCAAACGAGTGTCCAGTAATGTTTTCGTTAAACACTTACTTTGATTCATTCATCATGAGCATCATGTCATTCCTTATGCATCCATGATATTTATCTTGTGCATCAGCATGCAATAGGTGTACCAGAAGGAGTGACCCTGCTGGAATTCGAGGAACCGAGCGAGCAGCAACAGCCGACACCGGAGGTTCAGGAGGTGCTGCCTTCAGAAGAAGTGCCAGACGAGGTCGCCGTTGAGTGCTCGGATCACCGTCCGTGCAACTTTGTGAAAGGCAAGCCCCGGAGCATATTAAGCCTCCTAATTTCCGAAATGCAGTTACAGTATTATTGTTACATATATTGTTGCATTAAGTTTAGGTGTTGGATGCAAACACTTGCTGCATTGATTATCCAATCCTTGTCCAGATACTGATACCCTGAATCCTATGTAGCTCAGGCTCGTGTAGTGCTTAGCCCTGCTTAAACACGGTAGAAGTCAGGTGATTTCCTATCACCTACGAGATATAGGAAGATACATATGGCACGGTTGGCTATATTTGCTATCGTGGAAAAGAACCAGTCTTAATTTGAAATGAAGACCGGACGGAGGCTTGCCGGTTTACAGTGACTCCGTCTGTGTCGATTAAGGACTGAATCTTGGAGCCTTTCGTGTTCATCTTGAACGCATGCCTCTCTCTTAGTTGGCCGTGTCCGAAGACCGACCACGAAGCCGAGTAGCTCACCTCAGGCCGGGAGTCGATAAGTATAAAGTGCGCCTCGGAAGGGAGCCGTAGGCGTGAGTCCAAGGGCAGGTGATTTAAAAGTCATGATCGTCCTGGCAGAAGGGTAATCCCTGAGAGTGCTGGCGCTGATCGAACCCACGAATTTGGTTCCTAAGTTGTTCCAAAGGTGACCCACGGCTACCCTTGCTAAGTATGCCAGGGTGAGAGTTAGGAATACCCCCTCAGCTGAGTTGTAATTCGATTCGAGTCGCCGTCTCTCCCGGTTAGTGAGAACTTGATGGGCTTATCTCCAATGTAGACGCACTAAATAACATAATGGTTCAGAAAGGATGATAAGATGATGACTGCCTTATTAGACCTGCTATGGTTAATATTGTTTGCTCCTAATAAGTGAGTGCTCTAGTACAAGTGCTAACCTAGTGGACAGGTAAATGATGATAAGCTTGATGCTAAGTTTAAATTGGTCACTATATTCATAAGCTCTTTTATGCAACTGTGTCAAGCTAGCCCACCTCATAAGCCTTGCATGATCCTTGGTGTCTTTTATTTCTGGTTTCGTCAGGTAAGTCTAGCTGAGTACCTTCTCATACTCAGGGTTTATCTCCCACCTGTTGCAGAGGACCAGTTCTACTTTGGTTGCTACAAGTATTGCCTTCTCCCGGCTGGGGATGAAGACTAGACCATTGGGCGCGGTCTCTACTAGTTCTTGTACCTAATGATGCTTTTGTGGGACATGACTAAGATCTGGCAATGTATTTGGAACTATGAAGTTATGTACTAAACTATGTTGCTTCCGCACGTTTGAACTTGGTTTGTAATATGTTATTTGAACTCTGGTGGATGTAATTCGAATGCTACTTGTGAAATGTTGTAACGAATGATGTGTTGTGTTGAATCACTATGGTCTTGGTTGTATGTCGAGAGTTGGTTGAAATCCTTCATGATTTCCGGACTACCGGGATTATGGGAGCTTAAGTACAGGAATTTGATCGCTTCGGTGATTGTTTTTGTACTTATGTTCTTATGATTTGGTCGGTTCTGTTACAAATGCTATATCTTGAAGAAAGGCACTAGATTAGGCAAGTTTGACAAGAAATGTGATGAAGGATTCCTACTTGGATACTCAACCACTAGCAAAGCATATAGAGTTTGGAATTTGAAAAGTGGTACTCTTGAGGAAGCTTATGATGTTGAATTTGATGGAACAAAGGGTTCACAAGAAGAGAATGAGAACTTGGAAGATGTTAGAGGCATTCAACTTTCAAATGCCATGAAGAACATGGATGTTGGTGAATTGAGGCCTAGGCAAGTGAATGATGATGAAGATGATGAAGTGCAAGTGCTCTCTAACTCAAATGTGCAAGATGATACAAATCAAGCTAGCACAAGTGGCTCTCATGATAATGAACAAGATCAAGTGGCTAGTACACCATCTCAACCTAATGATCAAGCAAGTGCAAGCAATCAAGTTCAAATCCTCCAACCAACCAATATTGCAAGGGATCATCCATTGGACACTATCATTGGTGATATTTCTAGAGGTGTACAAACAAGATTAAGATTGGCTTCATTTTGTGAGCACTTCTCATTTGTTTCATCCATTGAACCAAAGAAGATAGATGAAGCATTGAAGGATGTTGATTGGGTGAATGCTATGCATGAAGAATTGAATAATTTCACAAGAAATCAAGTATGAAAATTAGTAGAGAGACCAAAGGGACATAATGTGATTGGAACCAAATTGGTCTTTAGAAACAAGCAAGATCAAGATAGGATAGTACTAAGGAACAAAGCAAGATTGGTAGCACAAGGCTATACACAAGTTGAAGGTCTTGACTTTGGAGAAACATATGCCCCGGTTGCTAGATTGGAAGTAATTAGAATCTTGCTAGCCTATGATTGTGCCCACAACATCAAACTCTATCAAATGGATGTCAAGAGTGCATTTCTCAATGGTTACATCAATGAAAAAGTATATGTTGAGCAACCTCCCAGTTTTAAAGATGATAAGAAGCCCGACCATGTGTACAAGTTAAAGAAGGCATTGTATGGCTTGAAGCAAGCACCTAGAGCATGGTATGAGAGATTGAGGGACTTCCTACTCTCTAAAGGGTTCATGATGGGCAAGGTGGACACTACTCTTTTCATCAAGAAGATTGGAAAAGAATTATTTGTGTTGCAAATCTAGGTTGATGACATCATATTTGGATCAACCAATCAAGACTTTTGTGAAGAGTTTGGAAAGATGATGGCTAATGAGTTTGAGATGTCCATGATTGGAGAGTTAAGTTACTTCCTTGGTCTTCAAATCAAGCAAATGAAAAATGGTACATTTGTGAGTCAAGGCAAGTATATCAAGGACATGATCAAGAAGTTTGGCATGAGTGATAGCAAAGCCATTAGTACACCAATGGAAACAAATGGCAACTTGGATAGTGATGCAAGTGAAAATATGGTGGATCAAAAATTGTATCCGCCTATGATTGGAAGCCTACTCTATGTGACCGCATCAAGGCCGGATGTCATGTTTAGTGCATGCATGTGTGCAAGATTTCAAGCCTCACCAAGAGAAAGTCATTTGAAGGCTACAAAAAGAATATTGAGGTACTTGAAGCATACACAAAATGTTGGTTTGTGGTATCCCAAAGGAGCAAAGTTTGAGCTAGTTGGTTACTCTAACTCAGATTATGCGGGATGCAAGGTTGAAAGAAAGAGTACATCGGGCACATGTCAATTGTTGGGAAGATCAATTGTTTCATGGTCATCAAAGAAGCAAAATAGTGTTGCATTATCAATAGCCAAAGCCGAATACATAGCCGCCGATAGTTGTTGTGCACAAATACTTTGGATGAAGGCCACTTTGAGTGACTTTGGAATCAAGTTCAAGAAAGTGCCATTGCTATGTGATAATGAGAGTGCAATCAAGTTAACCAACAATCCGGTTCAACATGCAAGAACAAAGCACATTGATGTCCGCCACCATTTTATAAGAGATCATCAACAAAAAGGGGACATTTGCATTGAGAGTATAGGCACCGAAGATCAACTTACCGATATATTCACCAAGCCATTGGATGAGAAAAGGTTTTGCAAGCTAAGGAATGAGTTGAACATATTCGATTTCTCAAATATGTGTTGATGCACCCCCCCCACTTATATGACATGCCTCTCCTTCGAGCAATCCAAGGTAAAAGTTGATTGGCATGGTATACATCCTTGCTAAGGACATGTTTAGTGCATCTAGACATCTTTCACATTTAATAGGCTCATTCATGAAAATCAAATGAATTTGATGATTGTATGGTACCACTATTGCTTCTATGCTTATTTTGATCTAGTGGTAGCATATGACATGTTTGTGGGCTTGTAAACCTAGTGTTTGATCTAGAAAAATGCTCTAAGTGTTTAACTCAACATGGTACAAGATAACCCTTATTTGGAGGTGTGAAGAAGCTTGTCCTTGGATCAAACCGAGTTAAATATCTTTGGCAAATGATCTAGATTGGACCAAATTTGAGAAAATGATCCTCACCCCATTGATTGACATTGATAATCTCAACCTATCTATATTTTGAACCTTTGTGGTCATTGATGCCAAAGGGGGAGAAAAACAAAGATATTAGTGCTATGGGGAGAAAAACAAAGACATTAGTGATAGTGAAAAGACAACAAAGGGGGAAAGAAATTAAGATATATAAGTGATAGGGGGAGAATTTGACATAGGGGGAGAGATATGATAAAGAAAAGGGATCAATTAAAATTTTGAGCACACAAGTAGGGGGAGTAAGCTCATAAACTTGGTGGATGCATTTGATTGTGCATTTCATATGTTTGCTTGCATGGCACAAGTTTTTAAATTTCAATATCCATGCTTGTGTGGTGTATGCTGGTTGTAGGTTTGAATGATGAAATGAAAAACTCGCATGCATAGGTTAAGTAACTAGACTCATGCTCACATTATGAAAACTAGACCCTTACTTCTAATGTTGATCTCACGGGGTATTCTAGTTTTTGTGTATGACTAGTTACTAATGGTGCTAAGGATGGTATATTGGTGCACTTCGATTGGTATCATACTTCAAAGGTCCATCTTTTATACCTTAGCATCATTTGGTAGACATTGTCTCATATATTTCCTATCTAAACATATGTGCACACTACAATCCAAACTCTTAGCACATATGTAGTAGGAGAAATTGCTACCATACGAGGGTTCATGAAACTTGTCCATATCCTTTTACACATGGTAAATATGCTTGGGCAAGCAACATGAATTCAATTTAAATTCAATTCATATCTTTGTGTAAGGGTTGTCATCAATTACCAAAAAGGGGGAGATTGAAAGCTCTAGTTTGGTTTTGGTGAATTGATGAAACCCTAAGTGCTAACCTAGTTTGTCAAAGTGATCATGAGATAGGTAGCACATTTCAAGTGGTGAAGCAAATGAAGATCATGACATGATGATGGTGATGCCATGGTGATGATCAAGTGCTTGGACTTGAAAAGAAGAAAGAGAAAAACAAAAGGCTCAAGCCAAAGGTATAAGTGGTAGGAGCCATTTTGTTTCGGTGATCAAGACACTTAGCGAGTGTGATCACATTTAGGTTCGATAGCCGCACTATTAAGAGGGGTGAAACTCATATCGAAATGCGGTTATCAAAGTGCCACTAGATGCTCTAACTCATTGCATATGCATTTAGGATCTAGTGGAGTGCTAACACCCTTGAAAATGTTTGTGAAAAATATGCTAACACACATGCACAAAGATGATACACGTTGTGTTTAGCACTTGGGAGAAAGGGAAAGAAACTTCACCGATGGAGTGTCCGCCTATAGCAGTGCAGATAGTCCGACGGTGCCATCGGCACACTACACAGAAAAGACAGGGTTTCACAGAGTGCACCGGACACTTGACTCAACTAGACTAGTGCATCCGGTCAATGGAAGCAGTGAAGACGCTGGCATCGGTCTTTGACCGGACGCTGGGTCTCTTCATGACCGGACGCTGGCAGGGTGCGTCCGGTCCTGCTGACGTGAAAACACACAGAGGAGACAGTGAGTGACCGGACAATGGGTGAATCCGGTCGAGCATGACCGGACGCGTCTGGTCATGAGTGGAGGCTTACTGGAAGTGACCGGATGCTGGGGTCCTACGTCCGGTCATGATCTAACTGATGCATCTAGTCGTAGCTGGAACCTTACTAGAAGTGACCAGACACTAGGGTCCTATGTCCGGTCGTGGCACTATGTTGCATCCGGTCATCTCTTGACCGTTGGGATTGGGCGCTCGGTATTTGAAGAGAGAGATGACGTGGCAGCCATCCGTTGATCGGAAGCTGGCCGGGTGCGTCCGGTCGATGTGACCGGAGCATCCGGTCACCTCGAGAAGTGCCCAGTGAAGGGGTACAATGGCTCTATTTCATGGGGGCTTCTATTTAAGCCCCATTGCCGGCTCTAGCTCACTCTTTTGGCCATTTGCAATGACATAGCAACCTTGTGAGCTTAGCCAAAGCCCTCCCACTCATCTCCATCTTAGATTCATCATCTTTGTGAGATTGGGAGTGAATCTAAGTGCATTGCTTGAGTGTTTGCATCTAGAGGCACTTGGTGTTCGTGTTCCGCTACAAGATTCGCTTGTTACTCTTGGTGGTTGCCGCCACCTAGATGGCTTGGAGCAGCGAGGATCGTCGAGCGGAGGGTGGTGATTGTCTCTGGCTCTAATCGTGGTGATTGTGAGGGGTTCTTGACCATTCCCCGGTGGAGAGCCAAAAGGTACTCTAGTAAATTACTCGTGGCTAGTGTGATCCTCATCTTGTGTTGGTTGTGCGGCACCCTATTGAGGGTTTGGCGTGTGATGCCAATTAGCGCGTGAACCTCCAAGTGAGTGAATCGCCATAACGAGGACTAGCTTGCCGGCAAGCAAGTGAACCTCGGTAAAAAATCATTGTGTCATCATTTGATTCCGATATGATTGGTCTTCATTGGTATTCATTCTTGTGATTGATTGGTTCACTCCTCGACTCGGTGGTATAACCATCTTGCTCACTCTCTTTCCATTACCACAAACTAGTTATCAAGCTCTTTAGTGTAGCTAGTTGTGAGAGCTTGTTAGTTTGGTTAGTGTGTCTCTTTAGTTAGCCTTTGAGAGCACACTAATTTAGTATAGTGACATAGCCATTGTGTGGTTAGAAACTATAGAAACTAGAATTGTGGTAGGTGGTTTGTATTTTTAGTAGGCTAGCACAACACTTGCTTCACCTTATAATTGTCTAACCGGTTTGCTAAGTGTTATTGTAGAAATTTTTAATAGGCTATTCACCCCCCTCTCGGCCATTAGGACCTTTCACCCTTGGGTGCGGTGACCGTTGGGGGCTAGGGGTATATATACCTTTCCCTTTTCTCCCCAATGGCTATCTACCACTTCTTCCTCACTTCAACACACCCAAAACAAAGCAGGAGCTCTCTCTCCCTCCATTGTTAACCTCAAGCCCCTAAGCAAATCTATTGATTTCCCCATCTATCCTTGAGGGAAAAGGGTCTAAAACTCGATTAGAGAGCAGCTCCATTGATTCCCAAACTTTAAAGAGCACTTGGTTCATGTTTTAGCCGGCGGTTGTGTTTGTTAATCTTGGAGCTTGGCTCCTAGCCGGCTAGAGCATCGTCCGTGGAGCTTGCCAACTTGTGTGGCAGCCCCGGGAGGTTTGTAACCATCTCTTGAAGTTAGTAAACTCACCCCTCATCTCAAGAGTTAAGTTTCTTGATTTGAGAACAAGGAAGGGTTGGAAAGCCCTAAGCCTTTGTGGCTAACCTCAACAACGTGGAGGTAGGCAAGCCTTGGTGGCGAGCCAAACCACGAGATAAATTATTGTGTCACTTGTGCTTGCTTTACATTACTTGCATGAAATATTGTGGTTGAGGTGATTTCTAGGGTTTCTAGTCAATCTACTTGTGTGTGGTGTTCTTACAACTTCTAGCTCTTGATTAGTGATTGTCATACCTGCAGTAAGCTAGGAAATTTCTCTGATCTAAGTTTTTGTTCATGGATTTTGAACTGTGATTCAAAGGTGCGGTAGTGCTGCTATTCTGGCCCGACAGTGCCGCTGTCCGATAGTGCCACCCTCCAGAGCGGCTAGTGCCATTGGGTGAATTTGATAAAAGTTTGAGTGTTTGTTTTGACAGGCCTATTCACCCCCCCTCTAGGCTAACCAGAGATCCTACAAATGGTATCAGAGTGGGGTTACCTCATATACGCTTCACCGTGTGAGGTATAGAGCCCGAAGGAGGAACTAGTAGCGTGAAGCGGGTGGATGTCAACATGGACAGCAGCGAGCTGAGCGCATCTACAGCAAGCAACACCACGCTACCACATCTTGAGGCTACTGATGCTGAAGGAGCTCTCAATGAGAATGAAAGAAGAAGAAGGAAAGAGGCAAGAAAGCTAAAAAGAGAAGCAAGAGAGAAGGAGCAGCGGTTAGAGGAGAAGAAGCAAAGGAAAGAAGAAAGAAGGCTCAAGAGAGAAGCAAGAAGAAAAAGAAGAGAAGCTAGGAAGAAGAAGGAAGAAGAAGAGAAGGTAGCAAGTGCATCATCAAGATGGAGATGATGATGAGTCATATCAAGTGTCGGAGGGGAACAAGAAGGAGAAGAAAGAAAAGGGCAAGGCCAACAACAACAAATATGTCGTCGTATCCTTTAACTATTCTTCTATTCCTATGACTAACCATGATCGAAGGTCTTTCATCAATGTGCCCGTCAGGCAAGTTACCTCATTTCAATGGGACTAACTTTGCCAAGTGGAAGCACTTGATGAGAGCCTATCTTATAGGTTTTACCCCAGCATTTGGGAGATTGTTTGCAATGGATTTGAGCCACTAGTTGATCCCAAGAACCCAACACTAGAAGAGATGAGAATCATTCACCTCAATGGTCAAGCCACAAGTGTGTTGCTTAGTGCCTTGGATGGTGATGAGTACAATAGAGTGATTGGAGTTGATGTTGCCAAGCAAATATGGGACACTTTGCACCTAGCACATGAAGGGGTTGACAAAGTTACAATAGAGTGATTGGAGTTGTGAAAAATGTTTTAATCTTGACTTGAATGCTTATTCCACTAACCTTGCAAACATAAAAGCTATGAGAAAGGAGATTGCTAGGCTCAATGAAGTCATTGGAAAATGGTGGATAAGTGTGACCCAATCCAATGAGAACAAGAATGATGAATCAAAAAGGGCCATAATTCAAGCAAGAAATGCATCCCTCAATCAAGCATGGGCTTGGACACACAAAAGGAGCCAAGACAAATGGAAGAAGGATAGTGAATGGCTATGAGTGTGTGCAGTGCAGCATCCTCGAGCGATCGAATCTCCGACCGGGAGGCCTGGCCGAGGAGGAACAGGTTCGCTTTCCGACTCCAGCCCACCTCTCCGACCGAAACACTCGCTTCGGTCTCTAGCCCACCTCCGGATGACCTTTCTGACCAGAAGGCCTAGCCAAGGCACTACTTCCGACTCTGACCCACGTCTCGACCAGAGATGCACCAAACCTTGGCTCACCGCTCTTTCTCGACTGGCGTGATCAGTATAAATCCTGTGTCATTGAGTGCTAGGCCACCTCCGATCACAACGTATTTACGTGTTGGTCACTTTCTGCACCGACAGTTGGCGCCATCCGTGGGGAAGACATTGTACGTTCAACACTTTTTGGTCATTAGATGGCCCACTTTTCTGCCACCATCACAATGGTGGGCTCAGACGATACGATTCACTTCAGCTCACTAGAGTTTCCCACACTCCCACCTATTGGGATGTGGGTTCCACCCATCTCCGAGCCGTCCTAGGCCTTCCTCTTTGGAAGCCTGGACTTTGTCGCCGACCGGCTCAACGTACTACACCTCCGTGAGGAGGCACTTGTTCCAGCACCCGTTGGAGGGGCACCCTCCATCGGCTCCGGGATGCACGACGACTTCAACGATGAGGCATTTGCACTTCATTCCGAGCAAACTCTCTGCTCAAACCCCGCTGTGAGTAATGTACATGCTGTTATTTACTTGATATTCTCTATCTTCCGCCAATTATCCGGAGGGACCCCGTTGTCCCCGCCACGACCGCCATACGACCGGTTCCCCTATGGCCTCGCGTCTCCCAGAGACGCGTATGCCTGGGGGCTTCGAAGGATGCCGGCACCGCCCCCTCTCACGTCCGAGCTATGCTCCCACCTGTTTCCTCGACCTCATGGATGATGACGTTGAGAGTGACGGCTCCAGCATTGCCGACGTGGTGCCTAGCCACCATCCATCCCAGGAGTGCGCTATGGCAGATGCTCTAGGACAGCCACCGGTGGTAGCGGAGTCCTTATAGACTCACACCCCCCAGACCCTCATGCGGAGACCCTCGCACTCACACGGGAGCACGGCGAGGATCTACGACAACAGTGGCTGAACCAACAGCAGACTGCGCCAGTGCGTTCAGCGCACCACACTGCGCCCCGTATGCATAAACCGGCGAGCGGCGCCCGGGGTCACGCCCGTTGGGTCCAGTGCAATGCCATGGATAGGGGAACGATCCCCCATAGTTCACTCGGGCCAATCAGAACATCACCACCACAGCAATGCATCTGCGCGGCCTTCCCGAGCCGAACGACCCCTAGGAATAGGCGATCCACCGAAACCTCCGGGCACTAGTGGAGACCGCCGCTGTTCAATAGGCGGAGAGCTCTGCATCACAACACCAACTCGTGGCCTCTCTCCCCACCAGGGGAGTGGGGACGCACCAGACGAATCGCTCCATGCGCTCACCGCTACAGCCACCAAGCGCGGCATAAGAGGCCGCATCACCACCTTGTCTTGACTTGGCGACCGCTCTGCACCGACCGCCTGTACATGAGCAGCTCGGGCTGAACCGAGATGCTCGCAGCAGCGCCCGGAGTCCCAGCCCGGATGGCCCAAGACCACGGACCTTTGTCCAATGCCTCCAGTGAGCGCCGCTCCCGCCATGCTCCAACGGAGGCTGAGACAAAGGCAAGGCCAGGCACCAGGATTAGGACGAGGGCCCCTCCATGCAGAAGGGGAAAAAGAACAGAAAAGATCACCACCGATCGGCCAACTCCACGTTGGTCACCATGGCTGATCACGTGGGCAAGCAGCCCTAGCAGGACCTTTCGGACCACTTCCATGAGCTCATGGAGAGCCCATGCACCAACCACGCCTACCCCGTCAAACACCTCTACAAGGACTGCGAGCTCCTCAAGCGCCTTCTACGACAGGCCAGCGGGCCAAAGGAAGAAAAAGGCGAAGAAGCAACAGCCAAGAAAGGGGGCATAGCGGACAAGGATACAGATGACTGAAGGTCGAGGTGATCCAACTGGACGCCTACCGACTGAAGGATGACAACGACGACATTCTCACCAATGCTTGGAACAACTATGTCGTTTCTTCCCTTAAAATTCAGTCTTACCATTGTTTACTTAAACGTTTGCTCCTATAAAAGTGCCCCAACCCAAACAGTTTTTGGCCTGGGTCGCTCGAGGGCTCCACAAAGATGCATTACTACCTCTCTTTTTTGTTTACTATCATATGGTGAAACTTCTTCCTACCCAAACAAAAGGGTTGTTCGTTCCTTTAAATTGCCTTACGTAGCTTTGCTTTGAAATATTCCAACCCATCGCACCCCACCTCTACCTATGGTTATGAGCAGCTGAGCCTCGCGGGCCACGCCCAGGCTCTTAAGGTTGTAGCCTACGGGACGAACGGGCAAGTACAAAAAAGAAAGAATAAAAAAAAAATTATGCTAAGGTAAAACTAAGGAACGAAAGGGACATTTACACGAGGGCTCCCCCACGAACTTAAACTTTTTGCATCTACTAAACTACTTATACTTTACAAAGCTATTGGGGCAGCTCAGCGGCATCTACTGTCGGTACAACCAGCGAAGGCGCGGGCTGCTCACTCCACGGCAGGACCACATTCGGCTCGGCTGAAGGCGGGACGACGTCCATTTCCGACCTAGGCTCCATGCCATCCGTCAGGCTGGGCGACATCCTCCCGACGCACGCTTCCGGCCATGTCTTCATGGTGGACATCCATCACCCACTACGCAGAGACTTGCTCTGCCACCAACCATACATGTGGCAGCAAGCTCTCCCCAAGCGATTGGATGTCCTCCGTGCTCAAGCCATCGGCATACCCACTGTAGATAGTGGTGAAGTCCAGGTTCAGGTGGTACGTTGCCACCGAAGTCAACACCCCCGATGCTCGTACAATAGCCCGCTTGTGATAAGGGCCCAGACCTCATCCGAAACCTCCACCAGCTAGACGGCGGGCGCGCTAGTACTTGGCGCCAACCCAAAGACCTCGAGATGACAAACTGGGCAACATTGCGGATCTGGTCGAGTTCCCCCTCGATAGGACATCGCTCTTCAAGGGACTTAGATAGCGCCAATTATGGCCAAAAGTTGCCTTGACCGTCTTTAGGTCCCGCTCCAACGACTTCACCTTTCCGCCCAGCTCTGGAAGAAGGGCGACAAGCTCAGAAACATGTTGAAGGAAGCACCCAACACGATGAAAAATAGAAAAGTTACATACTGAGGTGGAAGTTCTCAAGGGTGGAGAATTCCTCGCGCCGCCGAGCCACCTGCTCGCGCAGCCGAGCGCTCACCTCCTCTATCCCAATCACCTAGCCTCAAAGTGCGAGCACTTCCTAGTCTGCATCCGACCGGGCCTTTTGCTCCAACTCTAGGACCTTTCACGCCAACTCCAGGGCTGCTCCAACACCAAGGCACTCCGCTCTGACTCAAGGGTCTCTAGGGATTTTTGGAGCGCCACCTCGGTGTCCGCTAGGGATTTCCGCAACCCCGCCTCAGTCTACGCCTGGTGAGCCTTCACCGCCTCAAGCCCCCACTCGGCGGTGGTCGCCCGCTCTGCTACACGCTTCTCCTTCGCCCACACCACAGTCACCTCGGCCGCCCGATCCTAGGACTCATGGCGGGTGAACTCCAGCCGATGCTCAAGCTCGACGGCGTCTAGGCATGCTCCATCCAAAGGAAACAGGACTTGCGGGATGACATGTCCTTCAGACCCTATGAAAACGAAAAGCAAGCATGCTGAGGCAACCAACAAGAGACTTAGAGGTCAAGGACAAATACAGGAAACTCACCTCCATGGTGAGTTGCAGGTCGACCTTGACTAACTGCTGGGTGAACTTAACCCGCTCCTAGGCGTCCTCGAGCTTCACCAATAGGTTGGCAAGTTTGTACTCCATGGCGAGTCCTTTCCCCCTAAGAATGTCCTAGAGCTAACACTCCTAGGAATCCTGAAGGATGAACCACACCTTTGACAGGTCCTTGGGGTAGGGCCACTCTAGATCACCCTCCGACAACCCGCTGGAGGGCCCCGCCTCTGACCGAACCACCGGCAGCTCCACCGCGTCATCCGCTTCATCATCAGATGGGATCTCCACCAACTCGGTTGCGCGGGCCACCGACGGGCATTTTGACTCCATCCCGACCACGTCTCCCCCCGGTGCCTTTAGCTCCAACCGCGAGGGTGAGCCGTGCAGCCCTCCGCCCGATGTGGCAGGGGTCTCGGTCTCCTTCTCCTCTTCCACTATAGCTGGTGGAGGAGGGGCCACAAGGGACACCACCAGTGAAGCCTCCGTCATCGCCACCGGGATCACCGCCAGCACCATCACCGCCGCTGCTGCCGTGCTAGCAACCGACTCAGGGAGCACCACCCCTAGAAGGGAAGGGTTCGCCACCACCATCCTATTCCCCCGCCGCTTGTCGCGGCACGCTGCAGGGTGGGCCTCCAAACCTCCTACACGGGAGTTGGGGAGATACTCAACCCTATCATCGCTCACTACTGACAAAAAGTACAGGTCAATCATACTCCAAAAAAGATTCAATAGCAAGGTCAAAAAGAAACAAAGAAAAAACATACCAGGAGGTAAGCGGCACGACTCTAAAGCCAAGACCCGACGTCAACAGGCCCGCAAGGCAAGGACCGCTCCTAGGCTATGACCCATGCCCCCTCACTTCAGCCGAGGTAGAGTCATCCCAACCAGCTCTGCTGGCCTACAGCTCGCCACGACCTTCAACTTGGGACGCACCGACCAGAGCAGAAGGCGGGGCATCCTCCCGCTGTGAGTCACTCATTGGCCCCGGTCCCGGCGATGCATGGGTGCAAGACCACTCCTCGGACCACCTGGCTTGCTCGGCCGCACCCACAGCAGGTGGGGATGAGACCGACGACGCCACCAAGGGGTGCGGTGACCACATCCGCTTCGCCTCTCGTTCGACGATGGCGTCCGTGCTCACTGCACGCTTCCTTGGCATCGGGAACCTCAGCGTGCCACTCCGCCTCCTGCTCATCGCCAGCAAACATCACCATAGGGTTGCGATGCTCTACCAAGGTCACAACGACCTCTCGGTTTTCCTCCTCCTTGGAGAAAATCATGCCATCCACCTCTGTGGGATCCTCCGACTTGAGCTCTGACTCGACGTCGCTCCTTCTTTCCCTGGCCTTCACGTGTCGGGCGACCTCCATCTCTTTCTTGTGCTTCCACTGAGCCTCCTCGGCTTTCTTCTTCTTCCTAGCATCTGCTGCCTCCTTCTAGGTGGCCTGCCCAGCCACGCCCTCCGGCACCTTTGGGAGGTGCGGCCGGGACTTGTAAGCATCAAGTCCCTACAAAAATAGGTGACTCAAAATCAAAAAAGCAGGGGAAAAGAACATGGAGTAAGGAGAAGGGGGCATACTAGTCTAGACACCACCGAAGCATTGAAAGGTCTAGGCTTTCCATTGACCTTCTCTTTGGGCTTCAGCTATAGCACCCGGTCGAGGCGACTCCAGACCTCATCATCCGGTAGCTCCTCCGGTGACGCATGATTGGGGTCCGACGGGCCGTGGTACCTCCACATCGGTTGTGCCCTCTCCACCAACGGAGCAACCTGACGGCAGTAGAGGGTGTGGAACACCCGCACCCCATCAAGGCCACGCCGCACGAGCTTCTGGAGCTCCTCCCCAATGATCTCCACCTTCTTCTCCTGATGGGAAGGGCCCCACGACCAACTATCCTGCTTCTCCGGCCTCTCAACGGTGAACGCCGGGAACGGTGCCTCCACCGGGTTCCTAATATAAAATCACTCACCATGCCACCCCCGGTTGGAGTTGCAAGGGATGTACGTGGGATACGAGCCTCCCGCGCTCGGCTTTCTCTACAGGGAAAAGCCCCCCACCAGCGCGACCTCAGGTGGATTCCCCACCGGCAAAGCTCGCCCAGAGAACAGCCACCGGAAGAAGTCCGCATGTGGCTCCATCCCGAGGAAGGCCTCGTCAGACGGTAATGAAGCCAGCAATATGCGGCACCCCCGTCAGATTGAGGTGATGTAGCTCCAGACCCCACTCATTAAGGAGCTCGCATAGGAACCAATGCGCAGGGTTCCTAACCCGCGCTCATGGAGGCCGAGAAAGGAAACCACCTCACCGGGCTAAGGTTGCGGGAACTCCTCCCACCCAGGGGCCCTCTAGTGTGCCACCTCCTTCAGTGGCAAAACCCCTTCATGGCGAAGGACTTCAACATCGACTCCCTCATAGTGGACGACCTCTAGTCCAACATTTCACTCCGGGATCGTGAAAGGATTTATGGGATACGATGGGACGCGCCCTGACCGATGAGAGACGCCCGGCCAGATGAAACGACGCCTGATCAGATAGGACATGGCCTAGGTATGGCCCACCACTACCGCACACTAGGCGCAAGAACCAAAGCACCATCACACACAGGCAGCTCTCCGCATCCCCAGGCGGGACTTGGAAAAACCCAAAACAGGATCTCCACCAGAAGAGACCATCGGGCATCCTAAAGTCGATCGAACGGCTCAGGATAAACATCGAGAGACAGGTGAGGAGCAAAGGGATGCCCCATGTAGGCCATGCCGACTTCGTCACAAATGATGAGCATGGGCCTCGCTCGAACATTTCTGACTGGAGCTCTTCAAACCTCGTCACTCGAGTCATCAAGGTAACACTACTGACCCCCGCTATTTCTTTATAATCATTTCATATATCCATACACGCATTCATTCCATACGCTCATGCCCCCCGGACGATTCGGGCCCTGAACCACCCGGGGGCTCGGGAACTAAGCATCGCACATGTAGTAAAATGCATCACAATGCTCCGTGTTGCATCATGAAGCGGCAGTTGCCTCATTCGACATGAGCAACGACCGACCGGGGTTTGAAGGCCAGCCCATGAAGGGCTCGAGGCCGCCCCATGTTAAATAGATCCAGGGGAGAAAACATAGATGAGCCCCGTCCAGCCCTTGCCCAGTCTGTCCCAAAGCAGACAGGGTCATCTCAACCTTCTTGTTCGATCCTAAACCTCTGCCAATCCCACAGAATCTCCATCGAGGGGAGGCCGTTAGGCCACTCGGGTCGGTCTCTGGAACGACCCAGGCATCTGCCGAGTTGCAGGTAAAGGAGCAGTGGAATGTCAAAGAGGGCTATGCTGACCCCATCATGAACAACGGACCCAGGTTCCACTCGATCATACACGTTAGTGAGCTCACCAAGCGTGTCACTCAAGCCAGAGCGATCGGGACAAGTGACAAAACTCAACCCCTCCGGTTGTGAGAAATAGAGGATAGGGTAACGCGCACAACTCAAACTGACCCCTACCAAAAGCCCAAGAGGGCTCGGGGGCTCAAGGCACACCAAAAACCTAGGTCTGCGACCCCTAACTCGCCCTATCCACTCGGTTACACTCCGACCACACACCAAATGCCTGGGTCTGCGACCCCAAACTCGCCCCATCCACTTAGTTACGCTTTGACTGCACACCAAAATGCCTGGGTCTCCGACCCCGAACTCACCCCATCCACTGGGCTACGCTTCGACTACACACCAAACGCCTGGGTCTATGACCCCGAACTCACCCCATCAGGATCCATGAGCTCCGGCTTGCCCGATCCCTAAACTAACTAACTACCTCGGTTGTGTGGGCTGCACCGAGGCCAGGATCCACGACTCCGATTCGTCCGATCCCACGACGCGCACCGACACTAGGACCCGCGAGTTCTGTCTCGTCTGATCCCTAAACTAACTATCTCGCCCGATCCCATGGCGCGCACCGATGCCAGGATCCACGAGCTCTACCTCGCCCGATCCCAAAACTAAAATGCCTTGGCTATGCAACAATGCCTTGGTTGACTCTCGTCTCGACTAAACAACACGCACACACGCCCGCTAAAAAAACCCCTAGACAATTCTAATCGAATCACCCGGGGGCTCGGGGGCTACACCCGTGGGTGCACCCGTGCGCACCTGCCGATAAAATGAAACTTCCCCCACTGGTAACACGAAAAACCCCCCAAATGATTCTGCCCGAATCGCCCGGGGGCTCGGGGTCTACACTCACGGGTGCGCTCACACGCACCCACCGTCAAGACAAAAATCCCCCAGATGATTCTACCCAAATCGCCTGGGGGCTCAGGGGCTCCTATCGGGTTCATAAACCCAGGGTCTCTCGCGGACCGGCCTCCCAACAAAGGCTCGGCCCAAACAGACAAACGCACAACTCATGGGCCGGCCCAAGTACCTAAATGATAGGCCAGAGGGGCGATTGAATCTTCGATCGGGAGGCCTGGCCGAGGAGGAACAGTGCCCGCTTTCTGACTCTGGCCCGCCGTTCTGACCAGAGCACTCTCTTCGGTCTCTAGCCCTCCTTCGGATGGCCTTTCTGACCGGAAGGCCTGGCCAATGCACTACTTCTGACTCTGACCCGCGTCTCCAATCGGGGATGCGCCAAACCCCTGCTCACCGCTCTTCTCCGACTGGCGCGATCAGAGCAGACTAGGACCAACCGACTAGGGACGCCGGCTCGGTAAGGACCAGGAAATAGATGGAGAAAGTAAGGCAGGGCGCACAAGTCAAAACCGCAATACCGGGGACCGTACCCTGTACACCTGCAGGAACAATGCTCTACGACCTCCCTGGCATGACAGAACCCAAGCAGTGTTGTAGGCGCCAACATTTTCCCCTACAGTATTGTGGGCACCATTAAACTCCCATATAGTAAGGCTCCCCCACATGCCTATAGGCATCGACAATGTTGTGGGCGCCGGCATTTACCATACTGAGCAAACATGGTGAAACTCCTCATATGCCTCTAGGCATCAACAGTATAGCAGGTACCGACATCTACCACACCTGAACAAAATGACGCAACCTCCTATGTGCATCTGACATCCAACAGTGTTGTGGGCGCCTACCATCATCCTGTACCCGCCGGCGTGGGCAACAAGGCTTAGAAGCATACATACTCTCTCCCTCTCATTTGTAAGGCCATCTCCTTCATCTATAAAAGGGGATGCGCTCTCTCCCAACATTGAGGTTCATTAGGTCATTTTAGATTCATTAGATCAATCAAGTTCACTAGCACACAACAGCAGAACCACTAGGTTCAAACGATGAGCACATGCTCGAACACTTAGCTCATAGCGGGGCTCCCGTCGCTTTCGGTCCATCTGACCAGAGTCCGACCGGACCTGTTGTACCCCCCATCTTCCTCCTCCTCGTTTGTAACCCCACTACAAACTTTGAGCACCTACGCTCAGGAATATAGTCACCGATCAACTCAAACTAGACATAGGGCACGTTGCCTGAACCAGTATAAACCCAGTGTCATTGAGTGCTAGGCCACCTCCGATCACAACGTACGGCAAAACTACAAATATTTACGTGTTGGTCACTTTCTGCACCGACATATAGTAATACTTCTATTTGGGTTTCTAAGATTCTTGTGACTAATATGTAAGGCCCCAAGTCAAATTAGGGACCTAAATCTAGCAACTAAACTTGTTTTGTAGGCATAGTCCTCAGGTGGATCAAGTTGGGTGCTTGATAGTGGATATACAAAACATATGACCGGAGAAAGGAGTATGTTCTCATCATATTCCCCGATGACGCACTCAAATGAAAATATTGTTTTTGGAGACAATTCAAAGGGGGTGTGATTGGTCTCAGTAAAGTTGCTATAATCCTTGAGCATTCAATTACAAATGTATTACATGTTGATTCATTGAGTTATAATTTGTTGTCCATTTTTCAATTGTGTGAGATGGGCTACAATTGTCTCTTTACGGATAAGGGTGTGGAAGTCTTTAGAAGGGAGGATTCCTCTATTGTCTTTACGGGTCAATTAAAGAGCAAGCTTTACTTAGTTGATTTCAACAAAAGTAAAGCTAAGCTTGAGACTTGTTTAGTGGCAAAATCTAGCATGGGTTGGCTTTGGCATCGCCGACTAGCCCATGTTGGGATGAGGAACTTGGCCAAACTTCTAAAACATGAACACATCCTTAGACTAACAAATGTTCACTTTGAGAAAGATAGGATTTGTTGCTCTTGTCAAGCCGGAAAGCAAGTTGGAGCACCTCACCCACCAAAGAGCATCATGACCACCAAGCAACCATTGGAGCTAATACATGTGGATCTCTTTGGACCTGGTCACCTACCTAAGTATCGGGAGTAACAAATATGGTCTTGTTATTGTTGATGACTATTCCCATTTCACTTGGGTATTTTTCTTGCATGACAAGTGTCAAGTTCAAGAGAAGGTGAAGATATTTGTTAAAAGAGCTCAAAAGGAGTTCGGTCTTCCCATCAAGAAAGTGAGAAGCGACAATGGGACCGAATTCAAGAATACTCTAGTTGAGAAGTTTCTTGATGAAGAGGGCATCAAGCATGAGTTTTCAATTCCATACACCCCTCAACAAAATGGTGTAGTAGAGAGGAAGAATCGTACACTCATTGACATGGCAAGAACAATGCTAGATGAGTACAAGACGCCGGACATCTTTTGGTGTGACGCCATCAACACCGCTTGCCATTGCATCAACCGCCTCTACCTACATAAGAAGTTAAAGAAAACTTCATATGAGCTTCTAACCGGTAACAAGCCTAAGGTGTCCTACTTTAGAGTACTTGGGTGCAAGTGTTTCATACTTAACAAGAAATCCAAAATCTCTAAGTTTGCACCTAAAGTTGATAAAGGTTTTCTTCTTGGTTATGGATCAAATGAGCATGCCTACCGTGTCTTCAACAAAACCTCCAGGAGAGTTGAGATTGCGGTAGATGTGACATTTGATAAATCTAATGTCTCTCAAGTGGAGCAAGTTGATTCAAGTGTTGTAGGAAAGGAGGATTCACCATGTGAAGCAATCAAGCAATTGGCAATTGGTGATATTAGACCACAAGAAGATGAAGCAACTGAAGTGGAGGTTCCTTAAGTTGCTGCTGCACCTATTTCTGCTGATGTACTTGATGCTACACTATAGCAAACACCTGCTGCAACTCCAGAGCATGGTAGTGCCGCACTTGAGGGTGGCAGTGCTGCACCTACATAGTCAGCAATAGCTGATTCGACTCCAGCTCATGGACAAAACCTACAACCCATATTTGAGCAAGATGATGATGAAGATCTAGAAGATGAACAAGAGGCCATTGAGCATCCAAGGCTAAGGAAAAGCATACAACGAGATCATCCCATTGACAACATCCTTGGAAGTCTTCGAAAGGGGGTAACAACTCGTTCACATTTAGCAAAATTTTGCCAATTTTACTCGTTTGTTTCCTCTTTGGAGCCTCTTAAGGTAGAACAAGCACTTGGAGATCTAGATTGGGTGACGGCCATGCAAGAAGAGCTAAACAACTTCGAAAGAAACCAAGTGTGGACTTTGGTGGAATGACCCAATACCAATGTCATTGGCACCAAGTGGGTCTTCCGCAACAAGGAAGATGAGAATGGAGTTCTGACAAGGAACAAGGCAAAGTTAGTTGGTCAAGGTTTCACTCAAGTAGAGGGCTTGGACTTTGAAGAAACATATGCACCGGTGGCAAGACTTGAAGCAATTCAAATGCTTCTAGCCTATGCCGCTCATCACAACTTCAAGCTATATCAAATGGATGTGAAGAGTGTATTTCTCAACGGCCCTCTTCAAGAACTTGTCTATGTTGAGCAACCACCAGGCTTTGAAGATCACAAGTTTTCCAACCATGTCTACAAATTCCAAAAGGTGCTCTATGGGCTTAAGCAAGCACCAAGAGCATGGTATGAATGCCTTAAGGAATTCTTGCATAAACAAGGCTTTGAAATAGGCAAAGCCGATCCTACTCTTTTCACTAACAAAGTTGGCAAAGTATATTTGTGTGCCAAATATATGTCGATGACATAATATTTGGTAGTACTAATCATTCTTTTTGTGAGGAATTTAGTAGGATCATGACTAAGAGATTTGAGATGTCCATGATGGGTGAATTGAAGTTCTTCCTTGGATTTCAAATTAAGCAAGCAAAGGATGGAACTTTTATTAGCCAAACGAAGTACACCCATGATATGCTCAAGAAGTTTGACATGATGAATGCCAAGCCTATCAAAACTCCCATGCCAACCAATGGACATCTAGATCTCAATGATGAAGGGAAAGTTGTGGATACTAAGGTATATCGCTCCATGATCGGCTTTCTACTTTATTTGTGCGCATCTAGGCCCGATATTATGCTTAATGTGTGCATGTGTGCTAGATTTCAAGCTAACCCAAAAGGGTGTCACTCAGTGGCTGTTAAGAGAATCTTGAGATATTTAGTACACACTCCAAACCTTGGCTTGTGCTATCCTAAGGGCTCTAGGTTTGATCTACTTGGATATTCGGATTCCGATTACGCCGGTTGCAAAGTAGATCAAAAAAGCACTTCGGGGACAAGTCAATTTTTTGGACGGTCCCTAGTGTCTTGGAGTTCTAAAAACAAAATTGTGTAGCCCTTTCCACCGCTGAGACTGAGTATGTTGTAGCTGGTGCTTGTTGTGCTTAACTACTTTGGATGAGACAAACCCTTCAAGATTTTAGATGTCACTTCACAAAAATCCAACTCTTGTATGACAACGAAAGTGTCACAAAGTTAGCCAACAATTCCATAAGCCACTCAAGAACTAAGCACATAGACATCCGACATCATTTCTTGAGAGACCACGAAACCAAAGGAGATATCGAAATTCACCATGTGAACACCGAAAAACAACTAGCCGATATCTTCACTAAGCCTCTTGATGAGTCAAGGTTTTGTGCTTCGCCTAGTGAGCTAAATATTCTTGATTCTCGTAACATGGTTTGAACTATAGCACACCTTGATTGATGAACTAGCATGGATAGGAGAAATGAATTGGAATTGTTTAAATATTGTGCTTCAAAATGATTTATCATAGAAAACAAGTGCATTATGATCATTGTTTGTATAGATTAATTGTTGTTGATCAAAGTGTGCTTGAGATATGTGTCCATATCCTATATGTATATAGCTATTTAATTAGTAGCTAAATCTTGCTGTTCTAGGGAGTGCGGTTGTGCCGCGCTTGCCTTGCAGCAGTGCCGCACTTTGAATTTCAATCGAAATTCAACCCATGACAACAGTTACTGTGGGGGCCCATTTACTCTTCTTATTTCACCTGGCCCCAAGGTAACTCTCACCTCATTCTCACCTACAGCCGCCGCCTCTCTCTCTCTCTTTTCTCTCCATCTCACGCATGCAGTTGCGCTGCCACCTCCGGCATTGTCGTGGCCTACTATTGTTCTTCTATGTCATCATCAGCAGTAGCCCTAGCTCATGGACTGAGCTAATTCATCTCTTTCATCCTCAATCTGCATAAACCAAGATGTCCTCTGGAGGTGATGATGACCGGAGGGGGAAGAGGAAGATGACAGAGCCTCAGGACAAGCAAATGCCTCACCATGGTCATGGCAAGACCACAGGGGGCAGTAGCAGTGCAGCAGAGATGTTGCCAGAGATAGGGAGAGGAGAGATCAGATGATCTAGGATGAGGAGAACCTAGAGAGGGCTGGCCACATCATTCCTCTAGGTGCTTGCCTAGTTACTCCACCTCATCTTGAGGAGTTTGATAGGAGCTACATCAGAGAGTATTATGATGATGTAGTTATGAGGCGTCCTATTGACACACGTGCTCATCCCGTGCTCAACTATGCAGGAAAGCTGAAGATGGTGGAGGAAGCATGTGAGAACAATCCCTATGAGCAGCCAAAGGATTTGAAGATAGACTACAAGTTTTGGAATGAGTTTCATTCCAACTTCTATGCATCTGTGAACTTTAACTCCAAGAAATCCAAAGTTGTCAAGATGCAGTATGTTGATTGGGAGGAGATGAAGGCAAAGAATGAGCTAGAATTCAATAAGGTGATCAAGGCTTGTGAGTTGTTTGGTCTCACTGATAATATGAGTCTCATATATAAGTGGAATGAGGAAGTGCTAGCCCAGTTCCATGCCACTTTCTTCTATAGTATCTACACTGATGAGATTCACTAGATGACTGAGGGATGGCATTATAGAGTTGATTTTGTGACTTTCAGCTGGATCCTTGGTTTTGGAGAGGAGGAGCGGGGCTTCACTTATATTCATGATGAGGCTAGAGCTGAGATCTGTGATATTACATATATGTGGATTGACAGGAAAAGTGCAGATGAGAAGGTCAGTGGCCTAAAGAGCTATTATTACATTCTGAACAATTTGATCAGGTACACTATCAATCTCAAGGATGGAGCAGCTTCTGATCTTAATGGATATGTGAGAAATATGTTAGCTAGATTTGCTCCTGGAGGTGACAGGTTTAATGTCCCTTGCTTCATGTGGCGTGAGCTGAGGAATGCCATGGAGGATGGGAGAAAGGGGATACCTTATGCCCCCTATCTCATGTTTATGATTGAGAGGGTCACTAGCTATAGATTTGAGAAAGATGGTCTTCACACTGTCTACAAAATTGAGAAGACCTGAGGGGCAGGTGCTAGCAGGGCAGTGAGATGCTCTCCATCAGTTGAGGACGTGCCTGAGTCATTCCGATCTAGGCCTCATAAGGAAAAGAAGATGGAGAAGTTTGAGAAGTGGATCAAGGCCATCTTCACCACATGCACCTATGTAGCGAGGATCGCATATCAAGACTGGTTAGAGAACCATGAAGCCAACTAGGAAGCTAGAGAGCGTGCAAGGCTGTCACCTCTTTCTCCAGTTCAGTCACCGCTGAGGTTTGATGACCTCCCTAGTCTTTCTGAGACAAATTCAGAGGAGGAGGAGGAGGAGCAGCCAGAGCTTAATCCACACACAAGTTTAAGGACCACCTTGCAGTCCATGAGGAGGAGCACTAGGCATGAGCGCCACATTTCAACCACTCATCACCAAAGGAGGGCAGTGGTGTCTTCTTCTTCCTCCGATGATGACAATGATGATGATGGTGGTGGAGAGGAGGACGTCGCAGGTGCTAGTGGAGCTGTTGGTGGCGATGATGTTGATTGGGACATGATCTAAGAGGATGAGGAGCGAGTGTTGGTCTTTCTTCTTTTCTTCTCTTTTTGGTGTTTTATGTCAAAGGGAGAGAAAATTAGAGGGGTCAACAACTTTTTCAACGCCATGGAGGTTGCTGTAGCTAGAGTCATGTTCATATCCGTTTAGAGTAGTCTTCGTTAGATGAGAGTTTGAGAGTCCATTAGAAACTCTATTTATGTAATAATGCTACTTAAGTACTTTATATATGTGTGGGATACGGAACATATATTTATCTATATTGTCGTTTGTGATACAATTGTGCTAGAATATGTATCTTTATATGTATCACATGTTGTGTGGTGTCTGTTCTAATCTGTGTTGTCACAGCAAGTGCGACAGTACCACACTCTGGTGCAGCAGTGCCGCACCCAGCTGCAACAGCAAACCATGTTGTGCATAAATTGTCATTTGTGTCATGTTTTACATACCTAACACAGTATGCAGCACCCCACAGGAGCATGGATGGAGGGGGCCCATCACTTTACTAAAATGTGAATCTTGGCTTCTTATGCCAATTTGAGAATTCAATTATCTATTTACATACTTAGGGAGAGGCTCTACACCCATGGCTCGAAAAATCTCAGTATTTATTTCATATCTTTTGTAAGTTTTAATTGGGTTGTCATCAATCACCAAAAAGGGGGAGATTGAAAGTGCAATCAAGCCCTAATTGTGGGTTTTGGTGATAATGACCACACAATTAGAGAACTAATGAGATTTATCGAGATGACAAGCAGAGAATTTATATTCGAGGATGCTACACGAAACGGAGGAGCCCCCAATTACAAATATAGATGGTTTCAAACTCAAAGGAGGTTTAAATTCTTTTATATATTGAATTTGAGTATAGAAAAAGCCATACTATAAAGGGGGACACAATGCTTAAGCTAATATGTGCTTCCAAGTGCTCAAACAACCACATGCATCCTCAGATTCACAGCCAAGACAGTCTACACTTCACTATTACCCTTGTTGTCTTGCGTGGTGCGGCACTGCCGCACTTGAAGAGAGGCACTGCCATACTTGAGTCACGGCACAAGGAAGTTAGCGCACACGCTGACTTCCCTGGATGGCTCGAGACGTATTATAAGGTCTCGCCCGACCCCAAGGTCTCAGGCTCTGTCTCGCCTGACCCCAAGGTCGTGGGCTCTGTCTCGCCTGACCCCTTGGGTGTGGGCTCCATCTCACCCGACCCCAAGGTCACGGGCTCCATCTCGCCTGATCCCTTGGGTGCGAGCTCCGTCTCACCCGACCCTAAGGTTGCGGGCTCCGTCTCGTCCGACCCCTTGAGTGCGGGCTCCATCTCGCCCGACCCTAAAGTCACAGGCTCCGTCTCATCCGACCTCAAGGCCACGGGCTCCGTCTCGCCCGACCTCGAGGCCGCGAGCTCCATCTCGCCTGACCCCTGGGTGCGGTGACCATTGAGGGCTGGGGGATATATATACCTTTTCCTTTCCTTCCCAATGGCTATCTGCCTCTTCCTCCACACTTCAGCATGCCCAAAATAGAGCAGGAGCTCTCTCTCTCTCTCTTCCTCCATTGTTGACCTCAAGCCCCTAAGCAAATCAATTGATTTCCCTATCAATCCTTGAGGGAAAAGGGTCCAAAACTCGATTAGAGATCAGCTCCATTGATTCCCAAACTCTAAAGAGCACTTAGTTCACGTTTTAGCCCGTGGTTGTGTTTGTTACTCTTGGAGCTTGGCTTCTAGCCGACTTGAGCATCGCCCATGGAGCTTGCCAACTTGTGTGGCAGCCCCGAGAGGTTTGTAACCATCTCTTGAAGTTAGTAAACTCACCCCTCATCTCAAGAGTTAAGTCTCTTGATTTGAGAACGAGGAAGGGTTGGAAAGCCCTAAGCCATAGTGGCTAACATCAACAACGTGGAGGTAGGCAGGCCTTTGTGGCGAGCCGAACCACGGGATAAATTATTGTGTCACTTGTGCTTGATTTACATTACTTGCATGACATATTGTGGTTGAGGTGATTTCTAGGGTTTCTAGTTGATCTACTTGTGTGTGGTGTTCTTACCACTTCTAGCTTTTGATCAGTGATTGTCATACCTGCAGTAAGCTAGGAAATTTCTCCGATCTAAGTTTTCATTCATGAATTTTGAATTGTGATTCGAAGGTGTGGCAGTGCCGCCCTCCAGAGTGGCAGTGCCGCTGGGTGAATTTGATAAAAGTTTGAGTGTTTGTTTTGACAGGCCTTTTCACCCCCCTCTAGGCCAAATAGAGATAATACAGTCACCGCCATCTTCTTCCTTGTCTCTATTGCAGTCGGGCGCGGGCACGCGAGCGTTGTGCGTGGGGTGGTGGGTAACTAACGGAAAAGCAAGATTTCATACGACTACAAAGGAGTAAGCGGGTGTTTGGTTCAGCTAGAAGCTCCTAAATCTAGTCCCATTTAGGTCAGGTTCGCTTGTCTTATAATATGTACTTTTCAACTTGTTTTTTTGGCCAGAACAGTGTTTTCTCTCACAACAAATCAGCCGAAACAGTGTTTTAGCTTTTTTTCAGCAAAGCGAACGGGGCCTTAGTCACTTTTTACCCAAACACTATGACTAAATGGGTGTTCTGGCTTTTTTCAGCGAAGTGAACGGGGCCTTAGTCACTTTTTACCCAAACAGTATGACTAAATGGGACTAAAAGGGCTTTAGTCCTCTCTAGCAACTCTAGAGTGACTAAATAGGACTAAACCACTAAAGTTTAGCAGCCCAAACCAAACACCCCCTAATTTCGATTATTATTATAAGTAGAAACAAACATGGTTTTTGGACTTTTGAGGCAACAATATGTCATCATCAGTTCATCAAACAATGCGTGTGTGGCTGCCTGCAAAACATCTAACCCCACCCCCACCCCCAACCCGAGCCGAAGGTGCGCGGTGCGCCACCGCAGCCACATCCGCACCAGGCTGCTGCTACCACATGCGTCGGAGAAGAGCAGAAGCAAACGTAAGCGGGCCTATAATTTGCGAAAGAGATGTCGCCGCCGCTGTGGCCGGTGAATCCGCAGCGTCTTTCGCCAGTAGAGTCCCGAGAGCGGACTCTAGGCTTCTTCTAAGGCCTGGGCGTGGACGTGCCCCTCCCGGCCTCGATCGAGCGCCCCGACGCCTACTCCTCGCTCGTCTGCGCCATCGTCTCCTCCACCGTAGTCACCTCGTCGCACGTCTCCTACACGCTCACCATCTCCCCCGCTGTCATGGTGAGCGCCTGCTTCTTAATTAGCCTCCCCGTTTGATGAGGACATGGCACCTTCGGATACGAACAATGACTATAAGGTGCGCTCGTTCCTACATTTGCATAGTGGCTTTGGTTATAATTCACTTGGTTCCATATGTACATGTCATTATTTGATTGTAGGTTCAAATGTGTTTCATAATGGAAGTTCATCAAAGTTGAACTTTTGGTTCGTCGGTAGTCCGATAGTGCCTCATTGGGAAGGCCATAACTCATCCATCCGGAGTGCGATCAAGGTCAATGAGCACTTGATGGAAAGCTTGTTTGATAAGCTTTCAAATAGATCTAGTTCCATCTCAATATCACATCGGCAAGGCCTCCAAATCGCCAATATATTCTGTCGTTGTTTCTGCTGGGAGCTACACTATCATTATGGGCTTGTTATTCATCCTTGGGACCCTGGCCCAAGTGGGAGCACACCCCAAGGACTTGGAGAACCCACCAAGAAAGCCCTTGGACGACCTCCTCCTTGGCCACCACCTTAGGAGGCCAGCAAGGACGTCCAAGCCAAGCCAGAGGCCCAGTCCAACACGAATTCGAGTCTGCCTCGGCCTCCAGGATCAGTCTGCATTAAACTGGTCACCCAGGACGCATCCGGACTCCGTTTTCGATGATCCATATATGGATGGAAAGCTAATTTGATAAAGAAGCCAATCCAAGTGGTTTCACGTCAAAAGCTGTTCGGAATCAACAGGAATTGTCGAAACAAGTCAGCGTCCAGAATCTGCCAGGGTGCTGCGACACCGTCTTTTGGTCCGTTGGACCATGTATCGAGTTTGGGCCCATTAGGGGCGCGTCCAGAGGTCTTGCACGACCCTAGAGTCTTCATAAACAGCTGCCGCCCCTCCATTAGGGTTTGGGTTTTGCTTAGATTATTCTGTCAAGAAACAGTTTCACCGTTTTTCAGTTTGTGAGACCCCAACTCGTGAGATTAATCATACATTTGCAATTTGGTTACGATCTTTCTTGTTCTTGCTTATGTTCTTCGTTGCGCAGGCAGGGATTAGCCTTCTTGGCGAGGTCAACCTGGTCCGTGACTTGGTTGATAACCAGAGGAGCTGTGGTGCTAAGATTGCAGGGTTCGATCTTTCGATCTGAAGCCGGATCGGTGTGTCATTCTCCGCCACAACGATAGTTACCATCACCTGATGGAAGATCGGGATCCCCGTCTCCATTACCGTTGGATAGGACAGAACCACTCTGAATCTCGATCTCCATCTCTCCCCTTTCTCCTAATTACCTCAAGCCGGCGCCGTTAGTGCAGAACCTGACGTGGGCATCCCTCTGTTACAAACAAGCCAAGGAGAGGAGGAGGTCCAGCATGGGCGTCCAATTCATCTTTCTCATGGTAGAGGCCCAGTCCAACTGAAGTTGGAGCCCATCTCGGGTTCTAGGACCAGTCTGTCATAAAACTAGTCACAAGGGCGTGTCTAGGCTCTGTTTTTGACGATCCACATATGGATGGAAAGCTAATTAGATAAGGAAGCCAATGCAAGTGGTCTCACATCAAAATCCCTTCGGAATCAACGGGAATCATCGAAACAAATCAGCGTCCAGAATCTACTAGGGTGTTGCGACATAGTCTTTTGGTCCATTGGACCGTATATCGTGTTTGGGCCCATTAGGGGCGCATCTAGGGGGTGATGCCCAAGTCTCTATATTATACCGCCATCACTCTCGTTAGGGTTTTGGGTTTTGTTTAGTTCTTGATTTCCACGTGAAATAGACGTCGTTTTGCTACAACTATGCCGCCAAGGCCGCTTGCTGTGAACCAGGGCCCCGGTTCTTGATCTTGTTCGTCTGTGGCGATTAGACTTTTCAAATAAAGACTTGAACTTCTTTCTTATTATCATAAGCCTCATATTTATTTGCAATTTCAGATTGCGTTCAACCCGTTCTTGCTTGTGTTCTCGATTCGCTTGCAGGAAAGCCTTCTCGGCGAGGTCAATCGCGTTCGCGTGGTTGATAACCAACGGAGCAGTGGTGTAACGGTTACGAGGGTCCGAATTAGTCTTGGTTCGAAGCCTAGATCCTGAACGTCGAGTCTCCACCAATCGATGCTATCATACCTTTCAGAAGATCGGGCCTTGTCTACATCAAGAATCGTACCTATCGAAAGATCGGGCTTTGTCTACATCAAGTGGTAGCAAGTCTAATTCTATATTCTTCATGTACTTGATGGGAGCTAAATTTTTTATCTACAGCCATCTCCCAATCTAAATATACTTCAGGATCAGCAGAACCAGAAAAAGGAGGTATCTTAAACTTGGTTTTAGAGAAAGGATCATTATTACCTTGGTTATTACCTTCCATACCGCGTCGGTTAAAGTTCAATCGATTACGGTAACGTGCATCCTCAACACGTCGAGCTTCGGCTTCAGCCTCCGCGTCGCCATCATCCTCCTCAGCATCCTCGCCTTTGAGATCATCATCATCAACATCTTCAGGACGTGGTTCAGGATGTCATTGTTCAACATCTTCAATCCTCTTGGCCAAGTTGATGATTTATTGAAGGATCTCATTAAGCTTATCATCAAGAACGGCACGAAGCTCATTCTTGGAAACATAGTCATTGAAATCTATAGGTGTGTCCTCGTTTCCTTTATCGCTGCCTTCGGCTTTTCCTGACATGGTTAGTAGAAAGGAGAAGACAACACAAATAGTATTATCTCTACCAACTACTTAGGTTGTGGACAAGGAAAAACAAGGCACTCAACTCTCAAGCGTCTTACCACGGTCTTACAAGTGTTCTTACCAAAGCAACAGGCGGTGCAATCGATCGGTGACTGTGATACCATTGTAGCTTGAGTGTAACAGTTGCAAGGCGAACCTGTACTTGGTTAGAAAAAAGTGGAGCTTGGACATACACAATATAGTAGCAAGGAATAGCAATATTCGCAACTGAATAACAAAGCTGAATAAGTATCCCAAGTACTTGTCTTAGTTGCTGGCCTATTCACGTTCTAAGTATCAGATGTATCAAGTGATGGGAATAGCAGAAATATGATTAGGAACAAGGCGAAAATCAGCACACGCAAACACATCTCAAATGGTGCCCTCTATGTGCTTCTCTAGATATTGTTCCACTTTTGTCCCTCTTATTTTTCTCTATTTTTTGCTGTCGTTGTTTTTTGGGGATTCTTTGACTTTTTATTTTTATTTTTTTGATATTTTTTCTTCACTTAGAAGCATAAAAGAAGTAACCACAGAAAATATAAGCTTAAACAAGTGAAAGGTGTGGACTGTGGAAAATTCAGAAGACGTGCTCAAAATTGACAAAAAGCTTGTGATCACGAAAAAAGAAACTTGTGACCAGTTTTTTGCCAAAATAAAATTTTCTGAACACGGCAATAACGGGAACGAGCGGATTCGAAATTTTTTTCTAATCGATTTTAATATATGGAACGTTGAAATTCGAGTTCATATGCGAAATCTAGGTCAGTTTTAAGAACTGACTTCGAATTAGAGAACAAAACGGGAATAATACGCGCAAAAGTTGTTGCGGCGGCTACGGATAGATGCAAACAGTGAAGATAAGTGTAACAAATTAGATGGTGTGGACTAGAGTTTGATGGATACAAAGAAAACACAACAAGATTTGAAGGTGTTCACGGATGACGATGATCAACAAAGGAAAAGACATAAACTGAACTAAAAACGATCTAAAACCAGCAACCCGAACTTGCCCAAGGACACAAACTCAACAACGCGAAACAGAGATAAAATTGCATGGCACAAGGCTATAGGACAGAGAATATGAGGCGGTGTATATATATTTTTTGACTTTTTGTGGACTCTAGGTAATATAAAAACAGTAACAATCTAAAAGGAAAAATAAAAGTATACCTAATGGGCAACAAGGTCTCTGATACCACTTGATGTAGACAAGGCCTGATCTTTCTAAAGTTATGATAGCGTCGATTGGTGGAAACTCGGCGTTCACGATCTAGGCTTCGAACCAAGACTGATTCGGACCCTCGCAACCGTTACACCACTGCTCCGTTGGTTATCAACCACGCGAACGCGATTGACCTCACCGAGAAGGCTTTTCTGCAAGCGAATCGAGAACACAAGTAAGAACGGAATAGACGCAATCCGAAATTACAAATAAATATGAGGCTTATGATAACGAGAAAGGAGTTCAAGTCTTTATTCGAAAGGACTAATCGCTACAGGCGAACAAGATCAAGAACCGGGGTCCTGGTTCATAGCAAGCGGCCTTGGCGGCACAGTTGCAGCAAAACAACGTCTATTTCACGAGGAAATTAAGAACTAAATAAAACCCGAAACCCTAACGAGAGTGACGGCGGTATAATATAGAGACTTGGGCCCCTAACGGGCCCAAACACGACACACGGTCCAACAGACCAAAAGACGGTGTCGCAGCACACTTGTAGATTCTGGACGCTAACTTGTTTTGACGATTACCGTTGATCCCGAAGGAATTTTGACGTGAGACCACTTACATTGGATTCCTTATCTAATTAGCTTTTCATCCATATGTGGATCGTCGAAAACGGAGCCCGGACACGCTCTTGTGACCAGTTTTATGACAGACTGATTCTGAAATCCGAGATGGACTCCAATTATAGTTGAACTAAGCCTCCACAATAAAAAAGATGAATTAGACGTCCATACTGCACCTGCTCCTCTTAGCTCGTATGTAACGGAGTGATGCCCTCGTCAGAACCAGAACCAGTACAACACGCTCCACGGCGGCGCGGTGGCGGCCGTGGCTGAGGCCGTCGGGCATGGCGTGCCCGCGCGCCCGGCTGGGGATAAGGAGATGTTCCTCGGCGAGCTCAGTACCGCGTACCGGCTCAACGTGAGTTTCCCGATCCTCAACAGTCAACACCCTGATATACGATACAGATCCATTCAGTTTTTTTTGTCCCAATGGTTTCGCTCGCCATATACAGCACTCGCTGTGTAGGATGGATTGAATCGATCGTCACAAAATTCTATGTGCTTTGAGGCAATTTTCTTGCATTAGTTGAGAAGCTCAACCTCCTTCCTGATGCGGGGAATTGTGGGGATAGGAGATTGCAGTAATGTGTTAATCCAGGATGAGAGAAAGATGATGAGAGCAAAGTTATACTGCTAGAACATGTGGTTGAGAATCACTGAATATGATTCTGCAAGAAATGAGGTTGTACCACTCGTCAAACATCTTCTGGCATCTGAGGTGATCAGGGTGGACTTTGTGTCTCGAATATTGCTTGGGAAATACGAGTAGGTATCAGGAACTCTATCAGGAATTCAAGATTGCAAGAGGGGAAGGGGATAATATCTATCAGACCAAAAATTCAAATTAGTATCAATACCTTTCAAATAAAAGAAACTGGCTTGGGGACATTTCTATGAAAATTATGAAAACTTAGTATATAAGATTCCTAAGTCCCTCTATTACTTTTACTGAAACTTTTAATTCTCCATCCAAATTTATGCCGGATTCAAATTCACTTGAATTTCAGGAATTAACTTAAAATAGAAATTTTAATTAAAAAGAAAAAAAGTCTGAACAGTAAATGGGCCAGGCCCATCCTTGGCCTGCTTCACCCAGCTGGCCTTCCTCTGTTTTCTTCTTCCGACGACGAACTATAGCCGCGATCGCCTCGCGTGCACGCACAGCGCTTGGCCCTCTTCCACCACACGATATTTTCAGGGAGCACGGCACGGCCAACAACCAACAGCGGTTGTCAGTTGTCACTTGTCACGCATTACTCCGGCCGGTACATGCCTCCCCGCCCCAGCCCCATCCCGAACTCGCACCACCCCCACGGCGCCGGACTTCCGGAGCAGCAAAGCAAACGACGCAGGCGGAGGAGGAGATGTCGGAGTCGGACGGAAAACCGGGGCATAAGCTGTCACCGGCGGACTCCCGGGCGGTGATGCTGGCATTCTTCCGGGCCCTAGGCGCCGACGCGCGCCTC
The DNA here is from genome assembly GCA_904845875.1 of Miscanthus lutarioriparius. NCBI lineage: Eukaryota > Viridiplantae > Streptophyta > Magnoliopsida > Poales > Poaceae > Miscanthus > Miscanthus lutarioriparius. Next base: position 77,891,194 of record CAJGYO010000003.1, on the reverse strand, counting down.
CCGGCCTCGGCCGAGCAGCCCGACGCCTACTCCGCGCTCGTCCGCGCCATCCTCTCCTCGGTTGCCGTCTCCACCTCCCCGGCCCCGCGGGTCTCCTGCACCATCACCGTCTCACACGCCGTGACCGTGAGCACCCACTGCTACTGAGCTCCCCGTTCAAATCTCTCTCTCTCTCTCTGTCTCTCTCTCTCTGCTGCTTACCTACCTAGTTCCCTTCCATGGACTTTTCCCTGCAGAACCTATACAACACGCTCCACGGCGGCGCGGTGGCGGCCGTGGCCGAGGCCGTCGGGATGGCGTGCGCGCGGGCAGCCGCCGGGGATCGGGAGATGTTCCTCGGCGAGCTTAGCACCGCGTACCTCGTTGCGGCGCGATGCAATGTGATCTTCTTCTAATTAAATTCTGTGCACCTGATACATATTGATACATATTGTTTTTCCAATAATCTTGGCCTACATCCAGCATCCAATTTGATTGGAATATACTCGAATTTCACATTACTATGTACTCTTTGGGCAACTTTGTGCAGCGATTTAAAACGTCAAGATAATTTGGGGGATTGGGGGTGTCTGGCTGGTTGTTATCAATGTAGCTACAGGAAACAGTTTTCTGAAGTTTTAGATGTAATTTTTTTCCCGACAGAGGCATCCCCATTTCCATTAAGCCAACTGAAATACAAGAGTTTGTAGCAGAGGAGAAAAGAAAAGCAACCAGAACCGGTTACAGCCTACAACTCTGATTCAGAGTTCAGACTGCAACCCAAAAGCTCCCCAACCTGACGAGGCAGTTAGTTTTAGATGTAAATAACTGTTTGTAAATGAGAGTCGTTGAACAAGCATTGCAACTTTGCCAGAAAGGGGATGGATTTGATTGAGGGAGATCTAGTAGAACCTCTAGCCAATGTTTGAGGTAAACGTTATAGAATGATAGATGTGAAATATATCAGGCCTGCCAATATCTGGTTTACTTGTAGCAAATATGTTTAAATAGTGTTAAACCTGGTGATTGTTTATCCGATGCTAATAGGTCTTGCAAAGTCTTGGTCCATTTGTTTCAACTTTGAAGAAAGGTTAGGGGTCCAGTCCAGACTCAATAGTTCAATACAAGCATGTCATACAAGTGAGATATGATAGTGTACATAACCGTGGAAGGTTTCATACATGCACACTTAAAAAAATAAAGTATGGGAGCTTAAAAGTGCTATACTGCAAAGCATTAGATGCAGAATGCATGGCATTCTAGAGGCCGCAAATGGTAGAATACGATTGATGTGATGAGCATAAATGAAATAGGTATTCAAGTGCTTATAAAAGAGTATATTGCCAGTTTGAAAATTTTAATATCTACAAATGATATCAAAGCGAAAAGTTATTGTAGTTTGATTGCATCTATTCTACTGTTGTCATAATTTTTGGAACACAGTTTCTGAGATGGATTTTGTCCTATATAATAATCATATAAGACGGTTTTAATCCTCAAAAGGTCCAAGGGTCTAATTATTTTGATTTGAACTTTCACAAACTGAACACTTTTAGCTTCTCTCTGATTTATATCTAATCTGAGAAAAAAGGATTCGAAGCTTGAGATTGTCACTGGTAATTTTTCGGTCATTCACTAGTAATGTATGTTGTAATGTTGTGCCCTTGTTGGGAAATTGGATTATGATAAAGTGGGCCCTGAAGAGTGGCATGTCATATAGCTCTAAATTATGCTTTTGATTTGGAATAAATCTAACAGATACCAGTTTTTTAATTCCATGCTCTTCCACGTGATACTTGCTGTGATGCCCCATGTCAGTGTGACATCAGTAGCGTACATTTAACTCACAGTTGAGTCCATTTACATGATAGTAGGAGCAAAATGAAATCAAAATGCTAAGTTATCTCATTCTCATCTGCTGACCCTGAAGACAACCTACGGTATTTTTCTCTCGCAACAAATCAGCCAAGGCCGGCTTATCAGCCGGCTTTAATCCCATTGACATTGCTGCTGCGAATAGCACTTCTGTCATTTCTTGCCAATTCAGTAAACTTAGGAAGGGTGCTATAGAACTCCTTCCGTTCTCTTTCATCGGCGTTCTGGCTATCAAGTCAAAGGGTCTTTCGTGAGAAAAAAAGCTGCCAGATGGTGGCAGGCTTATGAGAAATAGAAAGTCTCTTTTCGCTACTCCTTACTAATAAAAAAGTGAAGAGCCTTGCGACGAGACGCGGACATTCCTCATGCTGCGGTTCCCTCGGGAACAGGTATCAACAACGAGAACGAGAAAGAAGAACCAAATGGAAACAGCTCTTGGCCCAGACAACGTCCTAGGCGTAGGGGAGATCAAAACAAGAAGTCACGCCTAGACGACGACGCCCGTCCTGGGCTTCTCTTCACTTGTGCCATAATTTATTTCCTGCACTGTCTCCTTTGTGCTAATATCTCTATGTTCCTCACTGAATTTAGGCATGGCATATTTTCTTTACAAGCATTAGAAATGAACTTCTGAGGAATCGTGGCTATACTACTCTCCTCTGATGCCAAATCTCTAACATAGTATTTCTAATTGAAACACAAACTAGTGAACAATAGGAAAAATGGGATATAAAGACATTCGAGTTCTCATCTCACTGTCAAATACTTTATCATGTCAGATTTCAAGCATGTATCCAATCCTAATCCCATCATTTATCTTCATGCAGTCTGAAGTGGATGTTGAAGCGCAGATACTGAGGAAGGGCAGATCAGTCGTGGTTACCACAATCGATTTCAGACTTAAGGACACCAAAAGGCTCTGCTACACATCTCGAGCCACCTTTTACATCATGCCCGTGGCAAGCCTATAAGCCCAAGTTATATATGGACAATTTCTTCTGTCTACACGACCAGAGTTTGTATTGTGTATATTTAACTTGGAATAGCATGTATCCGTAATCTGTTGTATCAATAATGAAGTCATATTGACCCATGATGCCACCGCAACTATTCCAGATGCAATAACCCCCCCCCCCACCCCCCCCCCCCCCCCCCCCCCCCATCCATATATGTACTAACCTGTTATAAAGGTAGGATGGAAGATCACGATCATGTGATGCTTATAAAGTTTAAGGTCAGAAAAAAATCTGCTGTGTTTCTCTGAAAAACAGTTAGCTTTACAACTACTAAATGATTTTCTGTCAGGAAGAATGTGGAGTACGTTTTTGAAATATTGTGCCCGCAAGTTAAATGGAAACTATTGTAACTTTTGATAGAAACCATGGATGGGACATGGAAATAGAGAAATGAAATAAGCATGGACATATACATCATCTTAACCCAGGAGGGGAGAGTGAGTAAAGAGGAGGCCAGACTGTAGGTTTTTTTTTTTCAATCTCGATTTAACAGATAAGCTATTCTAAAAATTACAATAACAGAATGTGAAATTTTACTGTACTTGAAAAAAACTAAGCCATCCATTTAGATAGATCAGATGGTTATAAAGTAAGAAGAACAAATGTAAAGGAACTTAAGTTGTAGGTCGGAACAAAAAAAATACGTAGGCCCCGAACTAAAAATATATGAGCAAAGAATTATTTTAAAATAAATCTAAAGGGTAGAATAGTACTTTCACGTAGCTGCTGCTCCACCCTCGTGTCTCCTTTCATGTCTCCGAGTGCGGGTGGGGGCGGCCGCAGAGGCTCCCCGGCGCGCATGGCCCCGGTGGACGGGCCCCGCAACTCCCTCCCTCTCCTAGCATGATGGCACGATGACGACGCTTGCATCTGGGGATTCTTGGCGGCCGCGACAGCGAGCATAATGCATGAGCGGCGGTGGCTGCTGCTGAACAATTAGTAGAAAATGGCCGGAGCCGGAGGTGTGCCGTGCCGTTGCAGCTCCTGCCCTCGTGGCTGCAATCATTCAGGGGCGAGACGGACGAGGAGAAGGCGGAGGGGCTGAAGCAGACGCTTGCGGCGGCGTAGACGAGGAAGCCTTCGAGGAGTGCTCCAAGGGTAAGCCTTCTTCGGCGACAACAGCGTTGGGTACATGCCTACATGGACGTCACGCTAGGCAGCCTGCTGGTCTCGTGGGTGTACGCCGGTGAGAAGCTCTATGGTTTCAGATATAAATCTCCAAACGGGCCGCGCGAAACGGGCTGGCATGGGCCCGGTGCGAAAAAGCACGGCCCTAGCCCGGTACGGCCCGGCCTCGGCCCTGCCCGTGCCTGGCCCGGCCCGCAGCCGTGCCTGTGCCTGGGCCGAAAAGGTCAGCCCGTAGTGTCGGCCCAGGCATGGCCCGTTCCAACGGGCGGCACGGGGCAGGCGTGGCTCGCAGCCGTCGGATCGCGGAGGCGGGGCGTGAGTCGTTGGATCGCCGGGCGGCCGATATATAAGCCGCATCGGGCGGCCGCTCTCCCCACTCGGCCACTCCCCTCACTCGTAACCCTAGCCTCTCGCCCTCTCCTCTCCGGCTCTCCCCGCTCACTCTGTCGCTCGCCCGTTCCTCGCCACACTCGTAACCCTAGCTCCTCGCCTGCTCATCGCTCTTCGCCGCACTCGTAACCTGGGCTCCTCGACGCCGTCACCATGGAGTCTTCCGACGGGTAAGGGGTCAGTTCCGGTGGCCGGTGGTTCCCTCTTCTCCCTCTCCGCCCTCAATCTCCCTCTTCTCCCTCAGATCTGGTGGTTCCCGCCCTCAATCTCCTTCTGTTCCCTTATTCTTTATCCCTGAACGTCGATTGAGCCTCGTTCTCGGCATCCTCACCGCATCTCCATCATCTGTCCGTCGTCCACATCGCTGGCTGCCGCCACCTCCGGGGCTCCGGTTTCCGTTGAGGTACCGGGGGTGTGCAATCGGTCCGTCTCATCGTCGTCGTTTATGGGGCTCCGGCCGTAGAGGTAAGGGTAAACCCTAACCCTAACCATAACCCTAACCGAAACACTAATCCCCAACCTAACTCTGCTTTTTATCTATTGATTGTGGCAGCCATCGAGGAACCGGAGACGACAGAGATGGTCCCAGGCGCCGGGCGACACGACGACGGGGAGTTTGACCACTCCCAGAACGACGAGCTGCGTATGTGCGGGATGGCCGGAGATGATGAGGACGATGATGTTCGCGAGGACGCTGTCGTGCTCTTCGGCCGTTCTGCTGCTGATCCCCTTCCCGTCGATGACTCCGACCCCCCAGTCGACGTGGCTGATGTCGACGGTGGCCAGAGCGAGGTTAGCCCTGTCGGTTCTAATCGCCCTTCCACGTCTGCTGTCTGGGAGGACTTTGAGAAGCACTACAAAACTGAGAAAGGTAGAAAGATCAGGTTTGTTGCCACTTGCCTTCATTGCCATAAGCGCTACTCTGCTTATTCTGCTCATGGCACTGGGCATCTTACTCGACATCTTGCTAAGTGTCCTAAGAAACTTGAGAAGACCCGGGGCATGACTCAGACTCATATTGCTTTTAATTTTGATGGTTCTGTTCGTCGTTGGGAGTACAGTGCTGAGGTAGCTCGTGTTGAACTTGTTCGTATGCTTGCTAGATTGGACCTACCTCTTATGATTGGTGAAACTAAGGCATTTAAAGATTATATTAAAACTGCTCATAACCCTGGTAGAGATCTGTTTAAATACTACAGTGAGAAACGTGATAAATTGATGGTCTATTTAAAGGATAATGTCGTTTCATCTGTTGTTATTACCTCTGATATATGGTCTGGAAAGGCTAAAGAAGATTATTTATCTGTTGTGGCTCATTTCATTAATGTTGATTGGCAATTAGAGAAAATGGTACTTGGTTTAAGGTTGATTGATGTGTCCCATAATGCTGAGAACATTGCTGAGCGTGTTGCGTCTATCCTTACTGAGTATGATATACTTAACAAGGTTTTTTCTATAACTTTGGATAATGCATCTGTAAATAAAAATGCTATGGATAAACTAAAACCTATACTTAAAGAATATTTGGGTTCTGATCTGTTTTTGCATCAACGATGTGCTTGTCATATTATTAACCTGATTGTGAAAGAAGCACTGGCTGCTGTGAATCCTCTCATTGAGGATTTTAGAACAGTAATCTCTTTTATGAACTCCTCTAATCAAAGAATTGCTGCATATAAGAGTTATTGCATTGCTAGGGGTGTTAGACCTAGAAAGTTTGGATTAGACATGGATGTTAGATGGAACTCTACCTACCTAATGCTTAAGCACTTGCTACCTCACAATAGTACTTTCAGTACTTTCATTGAAGCCAATTATCCTAAAGGTTCAGGTAGTGGTTTTCTTTTGACTGATGATCACTGGGCTATGGCAAATAAAATCTTAGAATTTCTTTAACTGTTCTATGACTCAACTGTTGATTTGTCTAGTGTTTACTATCCTACTTCTCCACTTATGATTCATCATCTTGTTAAGATTGTTATACACCTGCATAGGTATCAACATGATGAACATCTAAGATCTGTTATCCAACCTATGATTAACAAATACAATAAGTACTGGAAGAACATACCTAATCTTTATTCTATTGCATTTATATTGGATCCAAGAGCTAAAATTAAGGGATTTACCAAAGTGCTTAGGAAGTTACATTCTCTTTTTAATATTGACTACACTAATAAGTTGTTGGACACCAGAGCTCTTCTGTTTAAAATATATAACAGGTATGATGTAATGTATGGCTCTAATAGGCTAAAAAGGGTTGTTCCTCCATCCCTGTCTGGTAAGAAAAGAACAGTTTAGGCTAAAATTTATGATGATGAGGAGTTTGATGTTGGAGCTGGCTGTTCTTCCCTCCCTTCTAGTCTTGATCATTCTAGGAGTGTTTCTACCATTTCCTTGCTACAAGCAGCAACTGATAGTTCTAACTCTAGTGAACTTGCATCCTACCTGGACTGTGACACAGTAAGCCAGATGAATGATGAGTTTGACATCATGCAGTGGTGGCATGAGCACAAACTTACTTATTCAGTACTTTCTGTTCTTGCTAAAGATATTTTGACAGTGCTTGTATCAACCATTTCTTCAGAGTCTACTTTTACCTTATCTGGCAGGATCATCGAGGAGCGGTGGCGGAGGCTGAACCCTAAAACTGTAGAGGCGCTTACCTGCATCAAGGATTGGGAGAATGCTGAGACAAGACTGCAGCACATGGTGGAGGACAAGGAGCTGGAAGAAGCATTTGCTAGTCTTTATCTTGATGTCGAATAGTTCATTTCCCATTTATGTAATGGTTCTGTAATAATTGAGACTTGGACTTGTGGTGATGGATGTAATGAACAATTAATTTAGGAGCTGGCTGTACTTTTTTCATGTTTAGGGTTTCTCACAAGGGTGAGTTTTACCTAAACAGTTTTTTAATGAGACAACCATTGCACAGTTCCTACTTAAATTAGTTTTAGTTTCAAAAGTTTGTGTTCTTTGCTGTGCTGTGTTCTGATCTGTTTTTGATCTTTTGTGAACTTAATCATTTTAAATATCTTTGAATTGTTGTGCTGAGTTCATTGAGGGGTTTTGCTAGTTTAGTGCCTGGACCGGCACGGGCACGCTGGGCCCGAAGTCGGCACGGCACGACATGGCACGCTCCAAGAATAATAGTGTTGTGTCTGGGACCTGAGTCGGACACGGTGGCACGATACGACACGGCACGATTCATCAGGCGTGCCTAGCGTGCCGTGCCCAAACGTGCCATGCCGGACGGGGCTAGTGCCGTGTAGCCGGCTTGTTTGGAAAACTATCAGGCTCTTCAACGCCGCGAGGAGCCCGCTCCTGAACGCGTGGTTGGAGCGGTTCGGCGCGCTCAACGCAGCCAGCGGTGCTGCCGGTAGGAAAAGTACTAAACTACCATTAATTATAATTAATTACTTTTCTTAATTAAGACCAGCGGTAAATAATTTTACGAGAGAAATCGGTGGTTCCCAGTACCGTAACAAAGCTCTAACTGAACAGTACATGGTAATACTTGGCCATTGTAGAACCATTCAAATCGAGTTCACGGTCCAGCTTTTTACTCTAGCCCAGTTTGACGTGAAGTGTTGGTCAAGGCGTAGGAGATTTAGACTATCTCCAATGGCACCTAAAATACTAAGACGCATTTCATGTTTGGGTAACGCTACAGGTAAATAGTTTAATACATATTTTTTATCTTCTCCAACAACAAAACTCAAAAGAGAATTCTTTCTACAAATAGATTTTCAGAAGAAAGGATACTCAAATTTAGGTTGTGGCATCTCCTGGCATCAAAATGGGTCTCCTATATAAGTACTCTGTTGGAGACCAAAACAATATTGTCGGAGACCATTTTGAGTTTGGGTGTCCTTATAGGTCACCTGTTTACATATTTTAGAGGGGACTTCCCTTCCCCCCTTGGCCTAGTCAGCATGTGACCTTGCACAACTATATACGAATATGGAATGATCCTCTCTGGTCTTGCTGTGTTCCGGCTAAAAAAATAAGTTGAAAAAGACGGATTATAAGAGAAGCAAACAGGGCCTCTAACGGTGAATCATTTCAAATCCTAAAAATCACAACAAAATATCACTTTCGCAAAATAAGGTCGACATATACAATGCGCATGTTTAGCTAGAAAGGTATGTTAAAATATTTATAGTTAGACACTAGATTACTCGATCTCACACGTGGTATTTATCTCCTACAACTAAACAGAATAAAAGTAAGACTATTTTTTTGTGCGACTTTTTTTTGGGTCGCTCCTCCTTTCCGTCCGTGCGATACCGTGTCTCCCGCCTCCTGCTCCCCGTGCAATACCGCGATCACCCAATAGGAAACATTGCGCACCACGTTGATATAGGGAAATCCATCCCTAAAAAATCGGGCCAATCACACAACGCCCTTGCCATATCATAAGTTGCCCATCAGATGCGTTCCACCACCTATACGGAGACTAACCTATCTCGCCAGTTGCCACATATTCAACCGGACCATCAGCTGGGAAGGCCGCCGCCATCGCCCATCGACTCCAGCCACCGCAACGCATCATCTCTGCCACATATTCAACCACAGCATCTGCTGGGAAGGCCGCCGCCGCCGCCTCCCGTCAACTCCATCCACCCCAATGCATCATCTCCGCCCGCAATTTACAGCCTCCACGCACTCCGACTGTATCAACGCTTTCATTTGTTAGCCTTTACATTTTGAATTGGATTTCAATACACTGCATCATTGCTCATCTTCCCTCCCCGGCTGCCGACAAACCGGTCCCGCAGATTCGAGGACGAGGCGTGGCTCGCCCTAACGCCCACAGGCAACATCGAGTCGTCGTGCTTCCTGGACGCATGCTGGACCTCATCAACTGCAACAAGGGCGTCGTCTCCCTGGTGCTTCGCATCTCAATCTGAATCTGGGGTGGTGTTGATCGATTCTGTACATGACAAAAAAGAATGGACATAGATCAGACTTTGTTTTGCTTATAGCAGAGCAGCTAAGGCTGAATTTAGATAGCATCCAGAACAAAAAGTCAATGAAATACTGACATATTTTATGAACCTGACCACATCACTACACAGAATAGTTTCTATTTAGATATATTCAACTTCTTCAAAGTATTCCTCCGTAAGTCCCTTTTTTCTTTTTCTTTGTTAAAAAGAAAGCATACCTTGCCTATGCACATACTTACGAAGAGATGCCATCTAACAATGGATGTGGGATAATAGACTCATAGAAATATCAAAATATAATGTGTCTACTCAAATCACCGATACAAATCTAACACAATACAAACATGGAAAAACTTTAAACTCAATTGCACAAAAGCCAGAGCACTAGGTATGTTATAGGTGCATGGATTTGCAATTTTACATTGGCATAAGTATTCCGGATTTGTATGGGCATAAGTAATAGAGGCAGGTAGACATTATTGAAGATACACAGTACCAAATAGCCAAATAATTACCTGAGTTTAGAATTCATCAGCTTTTCCTATTTTTAATAGTTTCAATAATACGTCCTTGGTTCAGGAGCTTAACCTGAAAGGCAAGTATTCGAAACTATCCAACCATTTGTTCTCTAATTGGAAAAATTAAAAAGAAAGAAAAAAATCTTGAACATTAGCAACAGAAATGTATACCCCTTTTCTGGTTGGTGGTATATTGAACATTATAAACAGAAATGTATCCAACCATTTGTTCTCTAACTGGTGTTCTCTAATCTGGGGTGATGCTAAAAGTGACAGGTAGTGTTGATGGACACACCAAGGCCAACCTGTGATCGGGTACCTTTGGGGGACCTTACAAATACAAGTCATGAAGGTATATAAACTTTTACAGCCTCCCTACATGTTCTATGTTTATATGTTTTCAACTTCGGACCAAACTTTATTGAAGGGAATCATACCCAATCAGGGTTGGTACCACTAGATAGGGATCGTAGTGAGCAAAAGAGGCAGAGGGAGAGAGAACGGTATGCAACAATGTCTGATGAAAATGGGAGTGAAAGAAACAAGAAACCCCGTCAGAGGTATAAGATGAGTAACCAAGAGAATGTTGATCTTGAAAATAATATGGATGTCCATTCAACAGGTATGGTGGTATTGCTGAGTGTCATTTTAATTGCCATACGTGTTATAATTAATAACAATTACTATGTTTAAACTTGCAGATGCGAATACACATAATGAAACAGACGGAAATAGTGACTGGCTCCATAGGCAGTCAACCCATAGTAATGGCTTACAACAATTATTAGGTTACTTATTCTGCTAATAAAAGTATTTATTGGTGCGGCGCCTGAAATTATCGTGTCGTCATAGTTTGCTTATCGTATGGTTCAATTTTAATTATATGGTTATATTTGTAGACGGTACGGAACCTTTTAGTTGCATTGGTGACGCTGATGACGTGCATGACATTGATAGTGAGCAAGATATCAGCACTATTCATGAAACGGGTACACTTTTATATCATTTGCCTGATATTCTTGTGAATCGTGCCTGTGTTAGTTTCTTACGGGTGTGCTTAGATTCTGTCCTAGCGTGCGATGATTAAGATGTCATTCCATGATATATAGGTTCTGGATATGCACCCAGTCCCATCAACTGGCTTGTCACGTGTCCAAAAGAGCATAAGCGTGATCGTGATAGAGCAAGAAAAGCTACAATGTCTCTTGAAGAAAGGGCGCTACTGAATAAGAGACGACGTGAATTGTATGCACAAAAAAGGCATAAAATGTCTGCAAAGATGTTACAAATGACCCCAAAGGAGACTTGCCAATCAACAGGTATAGCAAAACTATTGATTTCTTTACGGTAAAAAATTCCGTGGTGCCGTAGGATACTTATTATATCAATAAAATTTTAGACGGTCCTATCCCTTTAAGCATCGGAGGAAATGAGGAATCACCCCCTCTTGGTGATATTGACGACAGTTTAACTGAGATGGACATCAACACTGTTCATGAAACGGGTATGCCTTTATAGAATCGTCGCTTTGTTTTTAATTACTAAAGGAGTTTGAACACCATTGTACCTGACACTATTGTGTAAAGTTTATTATCACACAATTTGAATTATTGTGTCTTTCATCGATGAGACATTGAGACCGTACTTTTTCTTATTACATTTAGGTGTTGTAAATGCATTCAATTCCATCGACAATATTGTCACGTGCCCAAAAGAGCGTAAGCGTGAACTAGATAGAGCACGACAGGCTGCACTGTCTCCTGAACAAAAGGCGCTAATAAACAAGAGGCGGCGTGACTTGTATGCAACACAAAATGCTGCAAGAAAACTGCAAATGACTCCACAAGAGAAGAAGTTGAAATGAAAAGAGATCAACAAAAAATACAATACAGCGGTGAGAGAACACCGAGCCAACAATCTGCATCCAAACTCAATCGCCTGGAGAGCCCTCACTTTAACCCTCAACTTATTTTTCCTTCTTCACCTCAATCGCCTGAAGCGCCTTCATACGATATGGAAATACCCAAATCGAGGGGCACGCCTGTTGACATCGCGCCGACTGTACTTCAAAATACAGAAGTCCAGACCCCTGAATTGGATGCGGCACTGACCATACATAGGCAGCGAGTGACCACTGGAGAGAGAAATGCCCTTCTATCCCGTAATCAGGCTTTTGAAGCAAACATTGGAAGAAGGGCTAGAGGGTGTGCGGATGGAAAGTGCAATGATTCGAACAACCCAACTCAACCGAGTGTGGTTTACAACGGTAATTAGCCTTGATCACTATATATTGTTGGTAGTTTCACCTTCGCTCTTCTATTCCAAAAACTCATAACTTTTCTTACTACAGGTGGTGTCACCTAGGAACCTCCAATTCCACCACCTAATAATTGCACATGTACATAGACACAACCGTTTGTAGTTGACAGTACCTCTTCAATGCCTCCAAACGGTGCACAAGCTCATACGCCAGACTCTATGGTCGAGGATGGTATTTTCTTTATTAAATTTATCCTTTTTTTGTTTTTTTGTATGCCATTATGTTTCTCTCATCATATATGTGGCCGTGTTGCATAGACTATGATGAGGATGTCATATTTGAGGAGGACGAGGAAGAGGATGAGGAGTACTTTTTTGCCGGACAAGGTACATCGTGTAATAGTCAAAACATTCTTTCATAAACTTTTTTTCAACGCGTAACACATCAACATTTGTCAGAAGACAACAAGGAGGGAACTGACGTCAAGCACATTCTTGACATGGATGAGAAAGAGAACAGTGAGCCTAATGTCCCGGATTCATACGACAGGGTTTACGTTAACGTCCCATCAGAGTCACACATGCTACCGTCGGTGCCGAACTACCAGCACTGCAACGCAAAGAAATTCGAGGGTGAACCGCCTAGATTCTGTTGTCAGGGTGGAAAGATTCATCTTTCAACTCCTAAGACACCACCAGAGCTCATGAGGTTGTGGTCAAGCACAGACGCTGATGCTAGGCACTTTCGTGCAAACATAAGATATTTTAATGGCCACTTCTCTTTCACTTCTCTGTACTGCCACCTAGATCGTATGACCACTAACATGCGAATCTGCGGTGTCTACACATTCCATGCCCATGGCCAGATTTACCATAACATACGATCATTTGGTAAAGAGGATGGTGTCGAAAAGAGACACCTCGAGCTTTATTTTTATGATGATGATTCGTCCCTCGAGCATCAATGAGCAAGTGCCGCGAGCAATGCACCCAAAAAGACAGAGAAGTTATAGAGAAATTGGTTAGTATCTTTAATGGGAATCCCTACTCTCTGCAACTAAGGAGTATGGGACACGTTGAAAACCTCGAGGATTACTGGGTCGAGTTGAACCTTGACCAGTGGCTTGACCAAAGAACATATAACGTGCCATTGACATCAGAGGTGGCCGCCGTCTGGGTTGAGGGGAGTGAGCGTCACGGCCAATTCGAGCATAGTGTTCTCCTGCAAGGGAAGGATCGGTCTATACACGGCATCCGCTCATATAATGCATGCTACGATCCACTGTCATACCCGGTGTTCTTTCCAATGGGTGAGCTAGAGTGGCACAACTGCATTCCAAAAGTGGGTGTGACTATGGCTCAAGTTGATCGAGCTCGAGCAATCTGCAAAAAGCGTGCTGAGAATGGTGATGATGATGATGGAGGTAACTTGAACTCTTTTCAATAATGCAATATAAACTTTTTTTTGTTAACACGTGATACTAATTCAAACAATGTCTCCCTGTAGAACTTGTTTCGAATACATGTGTCTCCGTGCGCGACTACTACTGCTACAAGTTCCAGATGCGGCCAGGGATATTTAATCCAATACTCTATGGCCGGTGTCTTTTCCAGCAGTTCACCGTCGACACCTACATCAAGATCGAGAGCTCGCGTTTAGACTACATGAGGAACAATCAGGATACTTTGAGGGCTGACCTATACCAAGGACTAGTGGACAACATGCATTCAGGTGAATGATCTACTAAGAATGTTGGAAGGCGTACTGTCCTGTCTTCGTCATTCATCGGAGGACCCTGTGATATGAGGCGCTGATACATGGATGCAATGGCTCTGGTGCAAAAGTATGGTAAACCTGATATCTTCCTCACAATGACATGCAACCCTAACTGGGATGAGATCAAGAATGAACTTTATTCAGGCCAGACACCACAAGACCGCCCAGATCTCATCACACGGGTCTTCAGAGCAAAGTTAGAGGCGATGAGGAAAATGTTGATGGAGAAAGACATACTTGGGAAGGTGAAGGCATATGTATATGTAGTGGAGTTCCAGAAGAGGGGCTTGCCGCATGCACACTTCTTGTTGATAATGGAACGGAAGTACAAGCTCACATGTCCCGAGCAATATGACATGATTATCAGTGCAGAGCTACCAAACAAGAAGAAGTACCCTAAGCTCTATAAGATGGTGACGAAGCATATGATGCATGGTCCCTGTGGGATGCTAAATCCATACTGTCTACACGGTGGGCGCGGGTCATGCAAGAACCGTTACCCGCACCCATTCTGTGAGGCAATGTCACAGGGAAAGGATTCGTACCCCATCTATCGGCGACACAATGATGACCGCACACTAAAAGTTCTAGGCCATTACCTGGACAATCAATGGGTCGTGCCTTACAACCCTTGCCTACTACGTACCTTCAACTGCCATATCAATGTTGAGGCCTGTGGGAGCATTAAATCAGTAAAGTATCTATTCAAATACATATACAAGGGACATGATAGGGCATCGGTGGTGATGAGGGAGACCGACAAAGCAGACGAGAAAGGGAACATTGATGAGATCAAGCAGCATAGAGATGCCCGGTGGGTGACGCCTCTAGAAGCACTATGGAGGATATATGGCTTTGACTTGAGCAAGAACCATCCACCAGTACAGCAGTTGCAGCTTCATCTACCCGACATGCACATGGTGGCATTTCATAAACGGGATAAGGTCGAACGGATCGTTAATAGGCTAGATGTAGAAGAGTCAATGCTGACAGCATACTTCGATGCAAACAACCATCATGAGGAAGCCCATGGAATCTTGTATCAGGACTTCTCGGAATATTTTACCTGGTAGTCTAATGGTAAATTCTGGCAGAAAAGGAAAAACTCCGTTTTTCAAGTTGGAAGAGTCATCTCAGCTCATCCTGCTGAGGGAGAACATTACTTTCTTCGTGTTCTCTTGAACAATGTTGCTGGTGCTACCTCATACGAACATCTAAGGATGGTTGATGGTGTGCTACTACCTTCGTTCCATGAAGCTGCAGAAAGGAGGGGTCTAATCGAAGAAGACAATACACTGGATGAATGTCTAACTGAAGCTACTTTATTCTAGATGCCTTCCTCTCTGCGGAGGCTATTTGCAGCAATATTGGTATTCTGTGAGCCACATGATGTGATGGGGTTGTGGAAAAAACACTACGATGCAATGTCAGAGGACTACAGCCGCAATCATCCATCCCCGGATCTGGTGCAACAAATGGTTTTGATAGACATTAGAAACATGCTGTAGTCTATGGGGAAGGACATAAGGTCATTTCCTCTTCTAGATATTGATCACTCATATGACGATGCCAGCCATATTCCTCGTGAGATATTTTAGGAAGCTAGCGTCGAGCAGAATCCCGAAGATGTGCTATTGTGCGACTCACTCAACGCCGAGCAAAGGTTTGTCTATGGTGAGATAATGGCCGCTGTCTGTAGCAAACAAGGCGGGTTGTTCTTTGTGGATGGACCTGGTGGGACATGAAAGACATTTTTGTATAGGGCACTTCTCACAAAACTACGCAACCAGGACAAGCTTGTCGTGGCTACAACTACATCTGGAGTTGCAGCAGCCATAATGCCAGGCGGGAGGACGGCCCACTCTCATTTCAAGATACCCCTCACTCTTCAAGAGGGTGGTTGTTGTAGCTTCGCGAAACAGAGTGGTACTGCCAAGTTACTGTAGCAAGCAACTCTCATAATTTGGGACGAGGCATCTATGACAAAGAGGCAAAATATGGAAGCACTAGACAACAGCCTACGGGATATAATGGGCCGGTCAAACCTACCGTTTGGTGGAAAGACTGTTGTCCTTGGTGGGGATTTCAGACAGGTCCTCCCTGTTGTGCGGAAAGGATCCAGAGCTCAAATAGTCGGTGCTTCTCTATGAAGGTCATATCTTTGGGAATCCATGCGCCACCTAAAGCTCGTCTGCAACATGAGGGCTCAAAGTGACCCATGGGTTGCAGATTATCTATTGTGCATTGGTGGTGGAACGGAAGAGGTTAACGGAGATGGCAATGTACGTATTCCAGACGAGATATGTGTCCCGTACTCTGGAGAGGCCAAGAAAGATCTTCATACATTGATCGACATCATCTTTCCAGATCTAAATGCAAACATGGCAGACAAAGACTACATCACCACCAGAGCGATTTTATCTACACGTAATGATTGGGTGGACATGATCAATATGAAAATGATTGATATGTTCCAGGGCGGTGAGACGGTGTATCATAGTTTTGACTCCGTGGTAGATGATCCACATAACTACTATCCATCGAAGTTCCTTAACAGTTTGACCCCCAACGGGCTACCTCCACACGTCTTGAAGCTCAAGCTCGGGTGTCCTGTCATATTGCTTAGGAATATTGACCCTGCCAATGGGCTATGCAACGGTACAAGACTGGTGGTGTGGGGGTTCCGAAGAAATACAATCAACGCTGAAATCGTGGTGGGCAGGATGCTAGGAAGCGGGTATTCCTTCCTCGAATACCGCTATGCCCGTTTGATCACGAGATGTTCCTGTTCCAGTTTAAGAGGAAGCAGTTTCCTATCAGGCTGAGCTTTGCCATGACGGTCAACAAGTCACAGGGCCAAACTATACCGAACGTGGGTGTGTACCTACCCGCACCGGTGTTCTCTCACGGTCAGTTGTACGTTGCGATGTCTAGAGCCACGTCAAGAACCAATATTAAGATCCTTGCCCTCCCACCTGATGTGGAGGCACAAGACGAGGAGGCCAAAAAGATAGAGAAGAAAAATGCTAAAAAGAATGCCGAGGGAAAAAAAGAATGCGCCAAATAAAAAAGATAAAGATAAGAAGACCCAATAGCGGATGGAACTTTCACGAAGAATATTGTATTTAAGGATGTTCTAACGCTATAGGCGAGGTAACAGAACATTACTAACGCATACAATGCATTTTTTTCATTCAATTTATATTGTACAAATAATATCTCACTAATGCCATATTTGTTGTTGTTTCTAAGTATTTTTAAATGGTTTATTAGACTTTACACAGAGATGTTGTATATATACTTGTGTGATGGCATAATGAAAATTGAACATGTGTTATATTATTGTTATAAAAATGACACTTTGAGTGTTTTATTCATAATATTTTGTTTTGTAACCATTTGTAACTATTACACGTGTATGTTCTCAAAACCATGAGTTTTGTTGACTTTTCCCACTTTTCTTATGTGCCAATGTGGGATCAACCGAATTAGCACCTGCATAATTACAAACATAAATTACTTGAATAAAACCAACGAAACAAGTTAGCGATAATAATGAACAATAGTGCTAAACAACACCATACCAGTGGTTGTGGGATGACACGATCGTAGTGGCGTTGGTTCCGCGCATTTAGGAGGATAGCTCATTTGTATTTCTCATTGTTGCACCAGGGTTATTAGTTTGTGAGCACGAAAGAAATGGATATCGGAGATTTCTTCCTGCCAATATAAAACATTATCTTAGCCGCATCACGAAAAGATCTATAAAGTAGAGTTTATGAGCCTACGACGCCGCGCACTCCGTGACTGTGTTAAATTTATAAACTTTGTTTTTTGATTAAATGTCACTTTAACGTTGGTATTTAATTTTTACAGTATTGTTATCTTATCGTGCGATCCGTGTGTTTTTATTATAAAATGTTAGCTATCCCGTAGTAACGTACGGGCACGCTACCTACTTATATATTAATGTAATATCCTAGTCATTGTTGTTAGGGCACCCACAACTCTTGAGTCAGCTTACTAGCTCATATATTGCCACATCTAAGAGATAGTGCACGAGACATGCTCTCCAATAGTCTAGCTCAAAACTTTTCAGAGTGGGTCCTATGTCTTTAAGTAATCTATGGAAGAGTAAGAGGGGCTAAAGTTTAGGGGTATCACGTCGAGGTGTTATATGTGAGTGTTCGGATAGTAATAATAAAACAAATTACGGAAGTCCTCAGTACTTCGTGAGACGAATTTATTAATCCTAACTAATCCGACTTTAGCGCATGCTACTGTTGATTACTGTAGCACCATATTGTCAAATTATAGGCTAATTAGGCTTGAAAAATCCATCTCTTAAATTAACCACAATTTGTGTAATTAATTATTTTTTAATTTATATTTAATACTCTATGTTAGACTAAATTTTAAAGAAAATAAGCCCTCGTTCTTTATTATGGAGAGAGAAGCAACAATGGAGGACAGGTCATGTGCTAGGCCAGTTTGCCTCGGGACGCAAGCTCTGCTTCCAACGCTAGCGTGGAGATTTCTTGATTTCTCTTTCTTCCACGTCGCAAGAATGACAAGAATCCAACGTCAGCTCCCTTCGTGCTAGCTGACGTGGTACCGTTGTGGGTGCCCTGGCCACAGCGTTGCCGGTGCTGAAAAATCATCTCCGTACGCCAGCTCATATCAATGCTATAAACCACAAACGGATATAATGCGAGCATCGATGCTTTACTATATATGGGATCCAAATGTTCAGAGTTGTCAGCGTGCTGCCCAGTGTGTGGAAGAGGAAAAGTGTGCTGGTTGAAACGAACGGACGGTGCAAAAATATTTTTTATCTTCTCAACATCGAGGAACCAACATGACGCGGGTAGAACTTTTTTGGTTTCAGCATCGGTTCTCACAACGTTTCTACCCGATGCTTCAGCCTTCTCTCTCTTGTTTGAGCATTGGCAAAAAAGCAACGTTGTGGGCAGTCTTAGGCTGACCGCACCGCAGAGCGCTAAAGCGGCCGGTACCACGCGAGAGAGCCACGCTAAACACTGTAGCAGAGAGAGAGAGAGAGTTAGGGAGAGAGAGAAAGGGGGAGGGATAGGAATAAAATATGGAGTAGTTGGTATATAGTATGGGATAGAGATAACACGGGTGCGGGAAAAATGGGTATAGAGTAGAGAATCTCGATGACTAGGATAGAATATTCCTTTTAAGAGATGGAAATAGATGTCGACGAGTGCGGATAGCCTTACAAGTGTACCAAATGGTTTGTGTAAATAACGTTACTATCACAGTCCACTAGCTTAGTTCTAACCTTTATGTAACAGGTTTTAAGAACCAGTCTCAATGGGAGTTTTATGACATTAAATGCGCTGATAAGGCATGGAATAGATGAAGAGAGATAATAAAAGTTTTATGAAAATGAAACTCATCTGCACTTTTTCAAACACATTGAGTCTTAGAAGCTGGAAGATGAACTCCAAGAGGTTCTTTATAACTTCCCATATTGATATTTCCATCCTTTATTTTTGATTTCTCCATGTATTCCATCCTGTATGTAGATTTCGGTGTTTTCCAACTAGATCTCAAAATTTTCACATTCTATTCTTATTTCTCGCTCACTAAGTGAGCATAGCTAACTCTTCAAAGTACCAAACAAAATATAGAAAAATTGTTGGAAGACGAAGAGATATAGAGCACGATTTTTATTAGAAGGACTCTACATGAGTATTTAAAGAGTGGTTTTAATAATAAAAATCGTTGGAGAAGTTTAAGCTTTATATTATGGGCCGTGATCGTTTTGACGTTGCTTCCTCTAATCCTCTGTGTATGCTGCAATTTGCGGTTGGCATGGACTTATTTTATCCAGCTCTAATTACCCTATCTTCTTGAATTGTTGGTCTATCTGATCGTCCAATCTGGCAGCTCCTGACTACCATTGCGGTTTGAACAGCCAGTGGGCAAGGGCTTGAACGAAAGATGGCCAAATAGCGTCTCTAGAAACCTGAAAGGGCCCACGGCTATCCTACTGCCTCCCGAACTCACGAGCAAAGCTAACGCTGCTGCAAACCAACTCCCTCGCCGCAACAAAAACCACGCTAATCACTGCCAGAAACGCAACTAACGCGAGGGAGAAGAAGAGAAAAAACAAAGGAAAAGAAAAAAACAGCGCTAGGGTTTGGCTGATTGGCTCCCGCCATGGCGTCGACCTCTCCGCGCCGCTCCTCCGGCGGGGACCCACCTTCCCCGTCCACGCCGCTCATTTCCTCGCCGACCTCCCCGGCGTCCGGCCCCTCCGGCGGCGGCCCGCTGGGGCGGCTCACGAGCCTCCGCGGCGCGGCGCGGTTCATCCGCCGCACGGGGAGCCGGCGCCTGATGAGGGAGCCCTCCGTGGCGGTGCGGGAGACGGCCGCCGAGCACCTCGAGGAGCGCCAGACCGACTGGGCCTACTCCAAGCCCGTCGTCGTGCTCGACATGCTCTGGAACCTCGCCTTCGTCGCCGTCGCCGCGGCCGTCCTCGCCACGTCGACGGGCGAGAGCCCCGCCGTGCCGCTCCGCGTCTGGATCGCGGGCTACGTGCTCCAGTGCCTCCTCCACACCCTCTGCGTCACCGTCGAGTACAGGCGCCGATGCAGGGACGCGGACCAGGAGGGAGCGGGTGATGACGGTTTCAAGCTCAGGTGAGCCTCTGCTTGGATCGAGCCCGAGCTCCCAATACTCCTGGTGTCGCATCTTATTGCCATCGTGATCTGGTCAAAGTTACGTGCCACCTCCAGGCCTCCTTATGTTGTGCTCTGTTGACCATTTCTGTGCTCATGCTTTTGATTGTAGCTACCTCGTGCTGTTTGTTGTTGGTGTTTTGAAGCCCTTCTCATTTGAGTTGACTCGATGGGGGTTATGCACCTTTTTATGGGGACTCTTCCTTTTCCTCTTTATTTGATCTCCCTTTTCTTTTTCTATAATATGACAGGTCTATTACTTTTGGACAACTTATGATTTCCTTTGCTTAAAAAAATGTGCATAGGGTGGTGGTGGAAGGTTGGTTGTCAGCGTAATTATGTTGTTTTGGTTAAGGTTGCATTCTTATGGAATATTTTTAGAGTAATTGATGATAGCATGTGCGACTTCATACATTGCAGACTTGCAGTGGAACCGGGAGATTATTTAGGGTGTGCTTGAGGGGATTTCTCTGACAATTCTTTTATATGTTGGATCTGAATCCCCATTACCTAAACAGGCCCTTATTCTCTTGGTATTTGCAGCCAACTTTATGATGACCAAGATGCTTCTATTGAACGTATTCCCTGTAATTTCCATAAATGTGTTTTGAATATTTCATTGTGGTTCACTTGCAGGCATATACCACTTGATTGCAATCCTTTTAGAACAAGTGAAAGCAATAAGTAATGAAATTATCACCTATAACAATGAAGTACAAAAACTGAAAACAAGAGTTTTAGCCTGAGAACTGAGTAGGTTGCTGTCGGATATTATTTAATATGAACCGATATCTTACATAGAAATGGCCCCAATGAAAATTTTGTATTGATTTGATGGACTTGTCTATTATTAGCTTTTTGGTGCTTTTGTACAAAGCCTTCACATGTCTTTCCTTCATTTTACCTGAATCACACTAGGAAACATTTCAATACTGAAATCCTTAAGATTACTTGTTCTTGTCATCATACTTACTATTTATTTGTTTCCATGTTCAGTATTGTGAAGCACTTGGAGTCTGCAAACACGATGTTTTCGTTCATATGGTGGATCGTTGGGTTCTATTGGGTGTCTGCAGGTGGTCAAGCTTTATCACATGATGCTCCTCAGCTTTATTGGTATGTCTGTTGTAACTTTGATGTGTGAATAAGGAAAAAAATCTGAGTGGTCTTTTTTAAGTTCATCAATGTTGTTCTCTGAAATGTCTATCTTCTTTTTCTTCTTTTTTACAGGCTGTCAATTGTTTTTCTGGCATTTGATGTTTTCTTTGTGGTCTTCTGTGTTGCCTTGGCTTGTGTGATTGGAATCGCTGTTTGTTGCTGCCTTCCCTGCATTATTGCTATCTTATATGCTGTAACTGATCAGGTATGTCCTGTGCCCACCATGGTCATCTAAATACAGCTCCTTTTTTTTTCTGTCAAATGCAATGGCTAATGCCCTGTTTTGGATGATATGAACACTCCTGTTTGCTGCCCTTTGCTACATTCGTACACCCATGCCATAAAGATATTAGCATGCCCTGTAGTGGTGCAAGTAATTTTAACAGAGGCTTTGCCTGGGATCATTGATGTCTCCTATGCTGATGTGCAGTGAGCTAGCAACCATCATTGTCTGAACTTTTTCTCTGTAGCTTTATTCCTTTACACTACCACAACTACTTATTAACCAGTATTATTTGAATTGTTCACGCTTAAGATGGTTGTTGACATGACAGAAACGATTCTTCTTCTCTGCCTCCTGACACAAAACCAGTGAAACACACTGTTTTTGCTGAGACTATCTACTTGTTTCAATTTCAGCAGGAGGGAGCATCTGAAGATGACATAAACAACCTTTCCAGATTCAAATTTTGGACAATGAGTGATGCAGACAAGCTAGCTGCCGGCATTGCAGCACCTGTGGGTGGAGTGATGACAGAGTGTGGTACCAATCCTCCTGTCGAACATATTCTTTCAGCTGAGGATGCAGTAAGTTTTTCAAGTTTATTTTGAGAAGTTTTAGTGACATCATTGTGTTATCATTCTCCTTCTGTAGATATTTATGGTTGGCGCTGAATGTGTTAGAAATTCCATTTCATTTGAATAATGGTGGAATTTTAGGATAATTGCAGCAAACTGTTTACATCATGTTAATTTTTACATTGCTTGAGGTCTAAAGTCTATTATCTGTAGAATAGTTAACCATTTCCTACAGTGGTGCATGCATTTCAGAAATTTGAAATTGTAGTAGGATATTCCCTAGATTTGCGTTGACATTGGAGGAGTTTTAGTTTGGAAGTTGTTTGCTTCTTTTGTCACAGTACTTCCATAGTTACAGTTGTCTTTACATGGCGAAATTATTACCCTCTGTTTCACTGTATTTGTCCACAACAAACCATGTGCACAAACCAAGGCATTACTAGTAACAGGAACATGAAATAACCATCTCTACTCGTATTATACATCATGGTGTAACCATTTCTCTACTATTAGAGCCAATGTTTTTGAGGCGTCGCCTAGTTGTTGCCTAGGCGACAAGGCGTGGTCGAGGGCCTAGGCATCGGGGTCGCCACGACCTTAGTGTGTATGGCATCCGCCTCATAGGATTAGGCGCGTTTAGGCGCGAATGGCATCAGGCGGATGCCTACAGCCGCCCTGGACGCCGGATGCCGGCCGCGGGGGAAGGGCGCCAAAAGGAGTGCGGCCCCGCGGGAAATCGACCGCGCGCCCGCGGGGAAAGTAAGAGGTGTGGGAAATCGACCGTGCGTCCGCCTAGATAGCCTCTTCGCGGGAAATCTACCGCACGAGTCATTTACCGCGAGTGCGGCGAGGGGAGAGGAAGAGAGAAAGCGGCGGACGGACCTCAACCTCCGCTTGGCTGCTCCTCTGCTCGTGTCCACCGGCCGGCTGCCCCTGCCGTGGAGCCGGCCCTGCATCTCCGCTTGGCTGTCCGCCCCTGCCGTGGAGCCGCTCCAGCATCGTCGCACGTCGCTGCTGCACTCCGCACCTGCTCGTGTGACTCTGCCTCGAGTCTTCCTCCGTCGGCCCGCCTGCCTGTTGACTGCGCCTCCGTCGGGTCCACCCCTGCACCTCCGCCTGGCTACTCGAGTCCACCAGGGGTCCGTCCGCACCGCACCTGCTCGCCTGCCTCCGTCGACCGTCTGCCCGTCCGCCTCGTATGCTCCCTGCCTCCTCTCTAGTCTCCTCCGCAGCCCTGCTCCTCTTCCTCTGCTTCCCTCCTCTTCCTCTATTTCTTTCCCTCTTCCTCTGTTTCTTTCCCTGTCTCTCGTGCTTTGTTATATAGAGGTGACCGGAAGTGCTCGAGTTCTTTGTTTTTACAGCTGATAGCACAATGGCAAGTCCATCTTCCATCATCAGCAATTATGATCCCAGGACTGATTTAGCTCGGAAGGGAAACTCTGTGGATCCAGGATGGAAGTATGGGTACTGGCCAAACCTTCAAGACAGATGTGGTGGCATGCACTCTATGTGGTGCCTCACTTACCAGAGGGATAAAAAGGCTGAAGAAACATCTGGCGGGTGGCTTTGGAGATACAAGGAAGTGCATGAAAACTACCACTGCAATTAGAGTGGACATGGAAAACTGCTTGAATAATCATCCCTAGATGATACTGACTAGAGATTTCAGATCTGCACTTATGCTACTTATATTTGTTTTGCCCTAACTGCACTAGTCATTAAGTTATATTATGTTATTAGAGACTAATTTGTTGCTATTGAGTGATGAGAGATTTCAGAATTGCTATTTTGCTACTTTATGTTGTGCACTAGCACTCTGGTAACATTATTTATTATGGTATTACATGCTAAGACTTGGCAATATTAAGGTATGATTTGCTTCTGAATTTTAGTAGCATTATATATTAAGATGATCATATGGCGTCGCCTAGGCGTCCGCCATAAACGCCTAGGCGTTGTGAAGGGGGTAGAGCGGCTGGCGTCGCTGCAGCGCCTCAAAAACAATGATTAGAGCATTGAATCAGGGGTGTGGAGTAGAAATATTGCAATAATTGCACACTACATACCATCAATGAACAAACATGGTAGAACGTTTTCTCCCAAGGCCTACAAAACAGTGAAAGTGAGACTGAGGGAATAGTATGTTTAAGTTTTTGTAGAATGTCAATTTGTTCATTTTTTCTTTGCCTTCCTCAGTTCTATGGGATGTGTGCCTCTGCCTGTATGGGACATGTCATGTCACTATCTTCTTGTATCCATATAAGCAGTTCTACTTCCTTAACACCCCATGGTTGTGAAGTTGTGATTCTAGGTGTCTATGTACATAAAAGCTCTCCTGTCTGTGTCGAAATATTTATCTTGAACTTCTGTGAGTGTAGAAGGGTTTCAGCATCTCGCCATCCTTCTCTCTTTGGATTTGTTGTATGCACCTTTGAAACTAGGGAGCTTTGTAGATAAACATCTGATCTAGTTTTCAGAAATGACCAATCCATGTACTTTTTTTTTAAATAAAAATTGAAGCTAGAGTTTGAATGTCTTTTGCCACTTAAAGATTTAGAGTTCAGAGAAAATAATTTAAAGATTTAGAGTTCAAAGGAAAGAATTTGAGTAATTTGATAATTCTTCTGTCTTATCTGAGAAGTTTCATATCTGCAACTTGAATCCAAATTAATTGTAAAACAAAGTTGATACATTGATTCCAAATGTTTTAGTTTTAGATTTTAAATTCAACTTTAAGTTTAAAGGGCAAAGTACATCTATGAGAAATTAGCTTACACCACCTCAGATATTTTTTATCAATTTTGGAATAAATAAAAACTAACCTGCATATGATTTCAGATGTAAGATTCTATATTTGGAAGAAATTGAGTGATTTCTCTTTAATGTTTTACCTTTCACCTTCCAAAAATAGTGAGATTTTGGAAATTCTGACGGTGATGATTTAGTTTGGGACATAATGCAATGTAATGTCCATCATTTCACTAGTATGTACAAAGGAAGAAAAATGACAGTAGATCCAAAACCACACTGCTTTATTTTTCCATGCACACAACTTATTTTTAGATTGGGAGTCTCATTTGAATTCTATGGCAATGGTCAATGGATATATGATAGAATATGGGGATCTGGAAATAATTAATAACATTGTAATATTCTGGTGCCAGCTTATCTAGCTGGCATGTGACCTCAACTACTTATATATATTTTTCGAAACAAATACACTAAAATTGTACTCAATGGGTAAAACTCATGTTTTTCTATAAGCAATCAAGTTTGGTGTCATAAATCTTATAGACATGTGACAGGCAGCTGAACTCAATTAATGATAAGCTCAGTAGTGTTCTCAGTGTCTGCAAGATCGATGTTTCCAGTTTGCCCATGTGTGAGCATTCAACTGGTCAGTTGGAAACTTGGAATTACTGCCTCTTGGATTGTGCCATTCACCTTTTGTGTAGGTACCAGTCCTTATGAAGCTGATGTTCAATTCTGAATGTTTTGGGCTGGCTCAAACCTTTGTTATCTTCTGGGAAAGAGTTACCACCCTCTGCCCAAATTATAGGTCGTTTTGGGTTTTCTAGGACATAGCTTTTGCGATGCACCTAGATACACGATATGTCTAGATACATAGTAAAAGTTGTGTCTAGAAAAGCCAAAACGACCTATAAATTGGAACGGAAGGAGTATTATGTTGAGCTCCCGTTTTTTTTTTTTTTTTTTTTTTTTTTTTGCTACATTTGAGTTACATTTGAGTTACCGTGCAGTCTTACACTGTTATTACTACTAAGTCAGAGAATGCTGTTCTATCAGACTCAATCTGATCATCCCATTTTTAATGCAGGAGTGCTGTATCTGCCTATGCCCATATGAAGATGGCGTGGAACTGCGTGAGCTCCCTTGCAACCACCATTTTCACTGCAGCTGCATAGACAAGTGGCTTCACATAAATGCTACATGCCCATTGTGCAAGTTAAACATCGTCAAGAGCAATCTCGACAGAGAAGAGGTCTAGTTCACTAAAAAAAAACGTGGCAAAACATTTCGGGCATGTCCCAGCTGTGCTCTTCAGTACTACCACATTTGCGAACCGAGTTGTGATTACCGGTCCTGTAGTTAAAAGTCATAGGTGATGCACAGATGGTTGCAATGTTGGTTCTCGTGAATATTCCTTTTAGCAGTTTTCTGCAGGGGCTGTACATTCTCTTTCTGCTCGATCTGATTGCATTGCAGATTTATTTGTACATGAACATGGTAATGTTGGATCTTGAAAGCAGTCAGTTGTTTGTATACAGATTGCTTTTAGTTGGCATAAATGATTTGAGGACAATGTGAATGCGGGAGCAGGTTTATGCAGATGTGCAAATATTGTTTTTCGCAAAAAAAAATGTGCAAATATTGTGTATCGGTTCACTTTTGAAATATGGTAAACCCTTTTGCACGCAGAACATGAGTGTCCAAACGTAACCTTTTTATGATATGAAATGATAACATACGTGTCAAACGATGAGATCATCTTTTTCTTATATAAAAAAGAGTTAATTGGATTTGTGCCATTATAACTTTGTCGTTTTCGAAGAACGCCATTACTATTCGTCTATTTTGAAGCATGCTATTATAATTCTTCGTTTCTCACAAGTATGCCACAGAATACGTATAGACACGGCCTGGGCCTAGCTGTAGCGTATACGAAGACGTATACTTCATCGCAGCCTCTCTCTCCCTATCACTGACACGCGGGCCCCACATGTCATCTTCTTCTTCCTTCTCTCCGACGCGACATGGCGAGAAACGGAGACCGCACGCGTTGCCTCGGCCACGGCGAGTGGCACCGGCTCCGGCGTGTGCGGGAGTGGATCCGGCCCCGGCTCTGGCGGCGGCCTTGGGCCGCCTTCGCCTTTGGCAAAGACGTCTTCCCGCGGCAGCGAGGGCGCACTCCGTTGTCTTCTTCCCCGTGGTCGGCCATCGAGCGGTCGAGTCCGTCTCGACGGCAGGCACTCCTCTGGCCCCTCTTCGTCTTCCCCGCGGTCTCCCGCCGAGCTGGCGAACACGGCCACGGCGGCGGGCGAGTCAATCCGCGGCGGATGCGAGCGCACTCCGTCTTCTTTTCCCCCGCGTCGGCGAGCCGTAGGCCCCGCCCCAGGACGCAGATTCAGCGGAGGACATGGCCCCGACCACGTCGCCACCTTGGACAGCGCTGCAGCTAGCCGAAAGGAAGCCGCCGCCGCCACCCCCCACCTCCACCGAGATCCCGCTTTCAGGGCGAGCATCAAGGGGCCCAAATAAGACCAGACCACTGCCGGCCGCAGTCGCCGCAGCCTGCTGATCCGGGCTAGCGAGCCCGTCCCTCGGCCAAGAAACCTCGAGCCCAAACCCCGGCCCCATAGCGTAAGCGCCCGTGTGGGCTACAGCGTTGCGGGCGAAGGCGGCGTGTGCGGGTCATTGTGTTACCGCCGGTGAGCGCGCAGGCGAAGGGCTGGCCGCCACACACAGACCGCTGTGATGCGAGCGTGTGGGCGGGCATGCAGGCCACCGGGCCGCTTCCGCCATCGGAGATGAAGACAGAGAGGTAGGAAGACGGTGGGGAAGACTGACAAGTGGGCCCCATGTGTCAGCAAGTGTAAGAGAGAAGAGTAAGGGGGCAATCTTGTCCATACGGATATACGTTACCCCTCTATACGTCTGACAGTGGGCCCAAGCTATCTCCAAGCGTACATAATGGCGTATCTCAAACATCTGCAGAGTTGTAATGGCAGTGGTATAGTTTGCTAAATAGTAATGGCGTGTTTAAAAAACGGTGAAGTTATAATGACACAGATCCAATTAACCCAATAAAAAAGTTGCGTGTGAGAAGGGATTTTTGGGGTAAGTACAAGTGGTAAGAGAGCACAAGATTGAAGCAACATTGCATTTAGAAGGCCCAAATTTTCAGTTTATATGTAACCTTTCATGATTTCATCTCCTTTGGTGTTGCCGGTTTGTGTTTAGCGTGGTGATGGTATCATGTCACATCGGACATTCGGATGCTAACTAGAAAAACTAAACATGAGCTAATTATAAAACTAATTGCACAGAGTAGATTAATTAGCTAGACGAATCTATTAAGCCTAATTAATCCATAATTAGCAAATGTTTACTGTAGCATCACATTGTCAAAATCATAGACTAATTAGACTTAATACGTCTCGCAAACTAGCCCAATCTATATAATTAGTTTTGTAATTAGTCTACGTTTGATACTCATAATTGGTATCAAAAATTCGATGCAAAAGAAACAAAGCCGTTGGCTCATCATGCTCGCATGGATGACACGACACCACAGCACCGTACCGCTGCAGGCAACGCGCACCTGACATGAGAAGCGTCGAACCAGAAATCACCGAGAGCTCGCAGCCAAAACCTCCACTTCGTTCCACCTACGTATCATCCATTCGATCCCTCACGCTCCATGCATGAGACCATGATGGCAGCCGCGAGATGGTCTCTTGTAGTCGGCGCCGCCGTGGCGGTGGCGGTGGCGGTGGCCGTCGCTCTGTCTTCGCCATGCTTCACCACGACGGCCGCGGCCAGGCCACTCCCGTACGCGGGCCGCTCGTCGCTAGCGTCGACGTCGACGTCGCTGGACTGCGCCACGGTGACGTCGCTGCTGGCGGGCTGCAAGGCCTTCGTCAGGCGCGGCGCGGTGGCGTCGGCGTCGCCGTCCGTGCCGGCGCCTGGCGCGGCGTGCTGCGAGGGCGTGGCGGAGCTGTACGCCGTGGCCTCGGATTCCGCGGACAACTGGCGGTCGGTGTGCCGGTGCATGGCGGGGCTCGTTCGGCGGTACCCGTCCAACGCCTCCGCCATCGCGCTGCTGCCGGTCCTCTGTGCTGTCCTGCCGCCCGCCGGGCGCGCCGCCGGCGACACCCTCACGTACTGCACAAGGTACGAGCACACACGAGTAACACGACGTACGCACATCGTCGATCTCTCTCGCTCTTATTCAGTCATCAAATAGAGCGGCAACTCTGGCGCTTGTTAATATTGTTACTGATTGATCTCCGCAGCCCTTCTTGAGTTCTTGACCTCGCAGCATGGCCGGCCGTGCAAGGGTAATCATCACGACTTCACGAGCAGTATCTCTGCTGATCATCTCAGCATAGTTGCCATGTACACGCTAGCTAGAAATAAAGTTTGGACCACTGTTTTTTTTTTTGAGAATAGGATGCTAGTAATTTGGTTTTGGTCGTCAATTTACTTAGCTTCACGTGTGAAGTTCTTTAAAATGCACTCTCATAAGGAATTTGTGTGGGTCATGCGTGAGATTCTGTGAGAACATGTTTTAAGAAAGTTTATATGTAGAGCTATTTTACCAAACGGTTCACCAAAACAGTTTTAACTTCACCAATAAAGCTACTCATGGAGCTAAAGAAAAAACTACTTTACTAAAGCGGAGCTGTCCAAACATGGCCTTATTTTCATTCCCTTTGAAATCACTCTTGAATTGGTTCCGAGCATTTTGGGTCCCAAAGATGAGACTATATGTTTTTCTCTCACAAATTCGTCCAGCATTCCTTCAAACCATCAAAATTTCTCCAGAATTCCTCCAAGCGAAACCACCCTCTGCGGTGTACACATATACAGAGCTTGTTTGACAGAGCTACATTTCTAGATTCTCTGCCTCTGCTCCTTGATTCTCTAGTTAAGTGATTCTACTTGATTCTGATGGGAGCAGGTGAGAATTGATTCTAGAGTGATTCTGGTGGGTTTTGAATTGGGAGCAGTAGGGAGCATGTTTTTAGCTCCCACCTCTTAGTGTAAATGGAGAAGTAATTTTTGTCTGCTCCCATTTGAATCTGTGCGAGATTAGCTGTTTGGCTGGGGATGAGTGATTTTCATGGAGAATCTGCTCCAAGAAGCCCCGCCAAATGGCCTCACATATACTTAGCTGATTCTACCCACGTCGCTAAACCGTTGTTATTAAGCGTAAGCTTCTTTTCTGACACTTCGGTGCAAAGATATAAAATTATTAGGTTTGTATCGGTGATATGTACTCAAGGTACCTTACCGTATGAACAATAACCAGGGTACTTACTGTATATGAATAACAACCTAAATGTATTCATAATTCTTGGTGTCCTCGATTCGTCCTTGATTTTTATTTTTTTCGTTCCATTTGGGTTCACCGTTACGATGAATTGGTTCGAAGCATTTTGGCCCCAAAGACGAGACCTGTCGGGTTCATACACTTAGGGTCTCCAATGGACCTGCTTCCCTGCAATA
Organism: Miscanthus lutarioriparius; assembly: GCA_904845875.1. Lineage (NCBI taxonomy): Eukaryota > Viridiplantae > Streptophyta > Magnoliopsida > Poales > Poaceae > Miscanthus > Miscanthus lutarioriparius. The sequence goes on along the minus strand of CAJGYO010000003.1, from coordinate 77,860,378 downwards.
CTTGGCCTAGCAGGCAGCGCAATGACAACGCGCGTTTGGACCGGCCCAGATACACAATGACAGACTGAGACCACGATCTGGTCCCCGACCGGCACCTCCGGCCAGGAGACCTGGTCGGAGCCCCAACCGGAAGGCCTAGCCACGGTGGGACCACAGTCCGACTCCGACCCTGTTCCTCCGACCGAGGATATGTCGAACCTTTGCTCACCTCTCTTTCCCGACCAACACGGTCGGGGCCGACTAGGAACAAACGACCAGGACACCTGCTCGGTGTGGGCCCGGGGAGCAGGTGGAGCAGATAAGGTAAGGCGCTCAAGTCAACCGCAATACCGATGACCATACCCTGCCATGCCCTGCACACCCGCAGGACAGTGCCGTCAGGCCATGTCAGACGGATACTATACAGCCTGCCAGACGCGTTAGAGCACAAACAGTATTGTGGGCGTCGTCGTTTGCCGTCCCTGGCGAACCCTGTGCAGCCTGCCAGGTCATGAACAGTAAGGTGAGCGAACATTGTGTTGCCTATCAGATACAGTAGGTCATGAATAGTAAGGTGGGCGATGGCATGCCGTACCCGACAGCATGGGCAACAAGACTAGGTAGAACCCGTACACACTCTCTCCCATTCTGTCTTTGACTTGTAAGGCCATCCCCTTCATCTATAAAAGGGGATGCACTCTCTCCTAAAAAAAGGACAACAGCTCAACAGCTCTAAAGCTCGACAGCTACACAGTCTTACACGCTCTCAACAGCTGATAAGCTCGGACATACAGAGCATACGCTCGAATACTTAGCGCACGTTTGAGCATCCGTCACTCTCTTCCACTCGGTTCAGAGTCCGACCGAGCCTCTAACACCCCCTTCTCATTCTTTACTCGTTGGTGACCCCACAGCAAACTTCGAGCACCTGGGCTCACGAATAAAGTCATCGACCGACTAAAACTGAATGTAGGGCATGTTGCCTGAACCAGTATAAATCCTATGTCATCGCGTGCTAGGCGACATCCGATCACAGTGCACGGCAAAACTATAAATATTTACTTGTTGGCCACATTTCGTACCGACAGTTGGCGCCGTCCATGGGGAGAGACGTTGTGCGTTCACGCTTTTGGTCATCGGATGGCCCACATTTCCACCATCTTCGGCATGGCGGGCTCGAGTGATACGATTTGCTTTGGCTCGCTGAAGTTTCCCATGCTCCCACTTGCTGGGATGTGGGCTCCTCCTGTCTTCGTGCCACTCCAGACCTTCCTCTTCGGGAGTTTGGAATTCATCGCCGACCAGCTCGGCGTACTCTGCCTCCGTGAGGAGGCGCTTGTCCCGATGCCCACTGGAAGAGGAGCGCCCTCCACCGGCCCCGGGCCACTCGACGACCTCAACGTCGAGACACCCGCGCTTTGCCTCGAGCCCGTCCTGGGCTCAAACCCCATGGTGAGTGATGTACATATTGTTCTTTACTCACTATTTAACATCTTCCGCCAACTCTCCGGAGGGACCCCGTTGTCCCCACCGCGACCGCCATGCGATCGGTTCCCCTACGGCTTTGCGTCCCCCATGGACGCGTGCGCACAGGGGCTCCGAACGATGCTGATGCCGCCACCTCTCACGTCCGAGTTTGTGGGGATGGCGGGCTATGCTCCCGCCTCCTTCCATGACCTCGTCGATGACGAGGTCGAAAGCGATGGCTCCAGCATCGGTGACGTCGTGGCACCTGGCCACCCTCTGTCCCGGGAGTACGCTATGGTGGACGCCCCGGGACAGTCCCTGGAGGTAGTGGAGTCTCTATAGACTCACACCCCTCTAGACCCCCATGCGTAGGCCCAGGCGCATGACCAGGAGCACGGCGAGGAATTACAACAAAGGCGGTAGAGCCAGCTGCTGCCTGCGCCGGCGTGACTGTCGCATCACGCTACGCTACATGCACGTAACTCGACGAGCGGTGCTCGGGGTCATGCTTGTCAGGTCTAGCGTAACATACTAGACGGAGGGGATGACCCCCCTTAGTTTGCTCGGGCTAGCCAGAACATCGCTGCTGCGGCGATGCTTCTACGTAGCCTCCCTGAGCCTACTGAACCCTAGGAGCAGGCAATCCACCAGAACCTTCGGGCGCTGGTGGAGACCGCCGCTGTTTAGTAGGTGGAGAGCTCCGCGTCGCGATACCAGCCTGCGGCCTCTTGCCCAACCGAGAGAACGGGGCCGCACCAGTCGGATCGCTCCATCCACTCACCGCAACACTTGTTGGGCGTAGAGCAGGAAGCCACGGCTACATCGTAGCCCGACCCGGCACCCGCTCCACACCGACCACCTGTGCGTGAGCGGCTCGGGCCGAACCATGATGCTCGCAGCATCATCAGCAATCGGCGCCATACTGAGCACGATGATGACGTCCATCAAATGGCGGCAAGAGCGGGCAGCGCGGGCCCCGCGCGCACCGCTGAGGAGTACGAGGACACGCACCCTAGGCGTGGCAGCTGACCGAACGACCGGAGCCCTAGCCCTGATGGACCAGGGCCATGGGCCTTTGGTCACCGCATCTAGAAAGCGCCGTTCTCATAGCGTTTCCGACTGCCCACCAACATCACCAAGTACACTAGGGAGACAAACCCTAGTGTATGGCTTAAGGACTTCCGACTCGCCTGCCAAGCCAGTGGAGTGGATGATGACTACTTCATCATCCAGTACCTCCCCAACTACGTGGGGGAGCATGTTTGGGCATGGCTCGAATTCCTTTTGTCCAACAGCATCCGCCACTGGATGGACCTCAAGAGGGTCTTCATCGAGAACTTCCAGGGACGTATGTCCAACCTGGGAATTCCTGGGACCTCAAGAGTTGCCAACATGGGCGGTCTTCAGTAGCGGTCGGTACAAGGGCAAGGCCAAGCGCGAGGACCAAGGCGAGGGCCCCTCCACACAATAGGGCAAGAAGAACAAGAAGGATTGGCGTCGATCGGCCAACCCAGCTTTGGTCGTCGCTGCCGATCACGCTAGCAAACAACCCCAGCAGGGCCAGTCCGACCACTTCGACAAGCTCATGGAGAACCCGTGCACCAACGACGCCTACCCCATCAAGCACATCTACAAGGACTACAAGCTCCTTAAGCGCTTCCTGCGGCAAGCTGGCAAGCCAAAGGAAGGGAAAGGCAAGGAGGACGTGGCCAAGAAGGGAGGCATTGCGGGTAAGGATGGAGACAGCTTCCCTGACCCCAAGGAATGCCTCATGATCTTTGTGGGATCCGACGCCGTCTACTCCAAATGCCAGCATTAGGTACACTACCGAGAGGTGTGCGCCGCTGAGTCAGTCATCCCCTCTTTCCATAGTTGGTCAGACTCCTCGATCACTTTTGATCAGAGAGACCATTCTTCCCACGTCGCTCGACCGGGACGCTACCCGCTCATCGTCGACCCCATCATCCGCAAGAAGCGCCCCACCAAGGTGCTAATGGACGGAGGCAGCGGCCTCAACATTTTGTATGTCGACACCCTCGATGCCATGCACATCCCCCGGTCAGAGCTCCATCCCGTGAGCTCTCCCTTCCACGATGTGATCCTGGGGACGCAGGCGTACCCACTCGGGCAGATCGACCTACCCATCACGTTTGGTGACCGAGCCAACTTTCGCTCGGAGGTCCTAACCTTTGAGGTGGTGGACTTTTCGGGGTCCTACCACGCCATCTTGGGACGGCCATGCTACGCCAAGTTCATGGTGATACCCAACTATACCTATCTCAAGCTAAAGATGCTGGGACCGAACGATGTCATCACCGTGGGTGGCACCTTCTCGCACGCCTACACGTGCGACCACGAGCATTACGAGCTCGCCACTACCGTCATCAACTCCACCGAGCTTCTGGAGCTCGGGAATTCGGTGACTCCAGCAGTCCCCGACTGCAATGGACTGACTTCCTTGAGTACCTTCCATTCAATGAAGGAAACCAAGGTGGTGGAGATCGACCCCACCGACCCAACCAAGATGGTTCAGACCAGGACCAAGCTCCCGGCGAAATAGGAAAGCGAGCTCGCTAACTTCCTACGCGTAAATCGGGATGTCTTCACATGGAAGCCTTCTAACATACCAAGCATACCAAGCGAGGTCGCCGAGCATGCACTATGCATCGTCCTAGGCTCAAAGCCTACCAAGCAACGTCTGCGTCGCTTTGATGATGAGAGGCGCAGGGCCATAGGAGAAGAGATCACCAAACTTCTGGCAGCCGAATTCATCAAAGAGGTATACCACTCCGACTGGCTAGCCAACCCTGTTCTTGTGAAAAAGAAGAACGGAAATGGAGAATGTGTGTTGATTATACTGGCCTCAATAAGGCATGCCCAAAGGACCATTTTCCTTTGCCACACATAGATCAGATAGTCGACTCCACCTCAGGATGTGAAATCCTCTCCTTTCTGGATGCCTACTCAGTCTACCACCAGATCGCGATGAAAGAGTTCGACCAGGTCACGACCTCATTCATCACCCTATATGGTTCGTACTGTTATGTAACCATGCCTTTTGGTCTGAAGAACGTGGGCGCCACCTACCAATAGTGCATGCAGCGATGCTTCACCAACCAAATTGACCCGCCCAACCAACCTGACCAAGTCGAGCGGCCAAAACCGACAATCACAGTCTATGTGGATGACATAGTGGTGAAAACGGCTCAAGCTAGTGACCTGATCGCAAACTTGGCTGCCACATTCGCGAACCTCCGAAGGTTCAGCGTCAAATTAAATCCCAAAAAATGTGTTTTTGGGGTTCCGAAGGGGAAGCTACTCGGATACATCGTGTCTGAGCACGGCATCGCAGCCAACCCTAAAAAAATCATGTCCATCTCCAACATGGGCCCTATACGCAACGTCAAGGGATGCAGAGGCTCACCGACTGCTTGGTCGCTCTAAGCCGGTTCATCTCCAGACTAGGCGAACGAGGGATGCCTCTCTACAAACTTCTCAAGAAGACAGACGCATTCGTCTGGACAAAGGAGGCACAACAGGCTTTGGAAAGCCTCAAAGCATCGCTGCCGTCGGCCTCAATCCTCATCGCTCCTAAATAGGGAGAACCTCTCCTCCTCTACATCACGGCAAGCAACCATGTGGTAAGCACCGCCCTCGTCGTCGAGAGGGATGAGCCGGGACACCCCCTGAAGGTCCAACAACCAGTGTAGTTCATCAGTGAGGTACTCGCCGATGCCAAGGTTCGCTACCCCCAGGTCTAGAAGCTTCTATACGTCGTTTTGATGGCGACCCGGAAACTCCAGCACTACTTCACCGATCACGAGGTCATCGTTGTCACTTCGTACCCGCTAGGAGAAATTGTCCGCAACCGTGACACCGCGGGATGAATCTCCAAATGGGCACTCGAGCTCATGGGCCATGACATCAGGTATGTCCCCTGCACCGTTATTAAGTCTCGGGCTCTTGCCGACTTCGTCGCCAAATGGACGGAAGTCCAGCTCCCGACCCTAGACGTCTCCCATGAGTACTGGATGATGTACTTCAATGGGTCGGTCATGGCGCCCAGCTCAGGGGCTAGAGTGGTTCTGATCTCTTCGGATGGGAGCAGTCTCCGCTATGCAATCTGTCTCCATTTTTTAGCCTCGAACAATGCCGTGGAGTACGAAGCCCTCATCAATAGGCTATGCATCGCCATCGAGCTTGGCGCAACAAGGCTATATGTCCGCGGCAACTCAGAGCTAGTCGTCGACCAATTCATGAAGGAATCCTCTGACAAAAGCCCTCTCATGGCAGCATACTACCAAGAGGTGCGCAAGCTCGAGGGCAAGTTCCAAGGGATCGAGCTGCATCATGTCCCCCAAAAGGACAACGATGCCGCCGACTTCCTCGTGAAATTGGCTGCTAGGCGGGTTCCATCTCCGGATGGGGTCTTCATCAATGATCTCCATGAGCCATCTGCCTACGTTCTGGAGGATCCGACTTCGTTGCAGGTCAACCCCGACCAAATGCTTGGGGGCTTCGGCGCTCCGACGTGATCTGACCCCGACCAGGCGCTCAGGGGCTCAGGCCCTGACATTCCTATCGCAATGTCGACATGCGATACCACCATGATGACGCTCGACCCGGCCGACTAGAGAGTGCCGCTGCTCGCCTACATCCTCGAAGAAATCCTCCCACTAGAAAAAACTGAAGCACGACGAGTCGCTCGACGCGCCAAGATGTTTGTCGCCATCGGTGGTGAACTTTACAAACAAAGTCCATCGAGAGTACTCATGAAGTGCATCCCAACCGACCAGGGGAATAGCTCCTCCTCGAGGTCCATGCTGGAATCTACGAACATCACGTGGCCCTGAGGTCGCTGGTCAGGAAAGCCTCTCGCCAAGGTTTCTACTGGCCCACTGCACTCCGAGACGTAGAAGAGGTTGTCCATAGGTGTGAAGGATGACAGTTCTATGCTCGGCAAACTCACTTGCCAGCGCAGGAGCTGCAAACCATCCCCACCACCTGGCCATTCGTGGTCTAGGGACTCGACATGGTTGGGCCCCTCAAAAAGGCCCTAGGTGGCTTCACTCACCTACTCGTGGTGGTGGACAAGTTCACCAAGTGGATCGAGGCGTAGCCCATCACCAACATCTGCTTGGAAGAGGCGGTCAAGTTCTTCCTCGACATCATCTATCGGTTTGGTGTTCCTAACTGTATCATCACCGACCATGGAACCAACTTCATCGGCAAGAACATCCTGGACTTTTGTGATGGATACGGCATCAGGATTGATTGGGCCTCCGTCGAACACCCGCGTACTAATGGTCAGGTCGAATGAGCCAACGTCATGGTCCTCCAAGGACTCAAGCCCCGCATTTTTTACCGACTCAAAAAGTATGCTGGGCGATGGATTGTAGAGGTCTCGGTAGTCCTCTAGAGCCTAAGAATGACTCCAAACCAATCCACAGGGTTCACCCCTTTCTTCTTAGCGTATGGAGCTAAAGCCGTGTTGCCATCCGACCTCGATCATGGCGCCCCAAGAGTGAGGGCCTTCGACCAAGACCGAGCCACGGAGGCTCAGCAAGACACGGTCGACATGCTTGAGGAGGCTCGTGAGATGGCCGTCATCTGCTCTGCTCATTACCAGCAAACTCTCCGCAGGTACCACGAGAGAAAAATCAGAAGGAGGACCCTCAAGGTCGGTGATCTCGTACTTCGGAGGACCCAGTCAACCAAGGACAAGCACAAGCTCTCTCCACAATGGGAAGGACCATACACAGTGGCCGAGGAGATCTGACCGGGCGCCTACCGGCTGAAGGAGGACAACGACAACGTTCTCACCAACACATGGAACATTGAACAGTTACGTCGTTTCTTTCCCTAAACTCGGTCTTTACCGCTCATTTCTATTTAAAACTTGCTCCTACAGCACCCTAGCCCGAGCACTCTCGGCCTGGGTTGCTCGAGGGCTCCATGTGGGTGCTATACCACTCCCTCTTTACTGTCCTTCAGTAACACTTTTTGCCCAAACGAAAGGGCATCCCGTTCCTTTGACTACCCTGCGTAACTTATGCTTTAGCCTCCCGACCAATCATACCCCGCCACGACCTAAGGTTACGAGCAGCTGAGCCTCGTGGGCAACTCCCAGGTTCATAAGGTTGCAGCCCACGGTCAATGGGCAGGTGTGAAAAGCAAAGGACAAAAAGCAAAGTCATGCAAGGATAAAAACAAGGATGGGCGGGACATGCCTCCCTTCACGATTGATTTCATCACAAAAGAACATAAACTGTTCACACGGGGCCTCCCCATGAATTTATCGTTTTACAAAGGCTGACTACTTTTATACAATTCTATTGTGGTCCTCCGGTCGTATCGATGGACGGTGCGGCCGACGAACATGAAGGTAGCTCGGCTGTGGTCGGGACGACGGCGCTAGGCTCGGTTGCGGTCAGAACGACATTTGGCTCAGTTGCGGGTGGGACGACGCTCGCCTCCAACTCGGCCACCGCCATGGTAGGCTGGACGACGTCTTCCTGGCATGCACCTGCGTCCACTGTCAAGCGATGAGCCTCCATCACCCACCGCGCGGTGACCTACTCGGCGACCACCTGTGCGTGTGGCGCCAAGTTTTCCCCAGCACCTAGATCTCATCCTCAGTCCACCTGCTGGCATATCCTCTGTAGGCAACAATCCGGTTCAACATGCAAGAACAAAGCATATTGATGTCCGCCACCATTTCATAAGAGATCACCAACAAAAAGGGGACATTTGCATTGAGAGTGTAGGCACCGAAGACCAACTTTACCAACCCCCGTTTTACTTTTCCAGTGCATGAGCATTCATTCATCCATTCTCATGCATTCATTCATACATTCAGTCATATATTCATCCCATACATCCAAGCATTGCATATGCAATTATTGCATCACAACGCTTCGCGTCGCATCACGAAGCGGTAGTCGTCTCATTCGATATGAGCGACGATCGACTGGGGTTCGAAGGCTGAAAGGTCCTTGTTGGTTTTGGTAATTGAGTGACAACCTAAGTGGACTAATTATGTTTATGTGAGATACACAGGTGATTAGTCCACAGGTACATGTGTATGAGCAACATATGCCATGGAGGTGAAAATGGCTTGGAGATGTTGCAAAGCTCACACATGTGATGATGAAGGAGCTTATTGCACATGAGACATGACATTGAGTCATGTGATCAAGGTGGAGAAGATCAAGACAAGACTTGGCTTGATGGACCGGTTGCAAGCGTGAAGGGCAAGTCAAAGGCTTTGGAGTGATGGACCGCGTGGCGGTGAAGCTTGAGCAAGACTTGGCGCCGATGGACGATAGCAACGGTGAAGAGCAAGTAGAGTCAAGATCGATGAACCAATATGATCATGTGATGATATGAAGTGGATCATATCATTGTTGATCGTGTTGGTGCATGTGTTGCATCGATATTGAAGGAGATGGAATGGAATGCGCAAGGCAAAGGTATAACCTAGGGTATTTCATTTCACCGGTCATAGGTGTGTAGAGAAGTTTATGACCGGGTTTAGGATAGATGGCCGTACTATCGAGAGGGGCAAACTTGTTTGCATATCGGTCATCTAGTGCCACTTGAGTGATCTAACTTTGCATTGTCGCTAGGATCGAGTGGCGTGGCAAGTTGAGTGGCTAACATCCTTTGGGAAATGATTGTGAAAATGCTAACACACATACACATGGTGGTGTACACTTGGTGGTGTTGGCACTTTTACAAAGGAGGTGGTGTTTGCAGGGGTGAGATGGGTTTGGGTCCCTCTCTCGGGAAAATAGAATGCCTATTTTCTATTGCGCCGGATGCAAGTTCTTGTGGTTAGCACATTGGAGCAAGGGTGATGAAGTTAGAAGTGAAAACGAGTTAGTCACGAAGATCTTTGGCGTCGGTCAATCGACCGGATATTTGGATCTGAATGCACCGGACGCCTGGCAGTGCTGCGTCCGGTCAGCCGACGATCGATGACGCAGCAAAGTGGAATGTGACCGGACATGGTTGCTGCGTCCGATCAAGTGTGACCGGACGCGTCCGGTCAAGGTCGGTACCTTATCGAAACGACCGGACGTTGGGGGTTCAACGTCCGGTCGGTTGAAAGCTCTGCTGCGTCCGGTCAAGTCAAGTGACCGTTGGAACCGGGACACATGGTCGTCTGCAGGCGATCGGACGGACGCCGAGGTCCAGCGTCCGGTCAACTCGACCGAAAGCGTCCGGTCGGCCCGACCGCTGCCCAAATGAAGGGTAATGACTAGTTTAGCCCTTGGGGCTATAAATAGAAGTGGCCCTCGGCCATGGTCAGTCCGAGCACCTCAAGGGACTTAGTGTCCATGCTTGTGAGTGCTTGGGAGTCCTCCATCATACATATACTTGATAGTGATCATTCGATTGTGTGAGTGAGCGATTCTAGTGCGATTGCATCGTGAGGTTGCATCGAGTGGCACTAGGGTGGTCGTGTTGCAAGCCGGTGGTGCTTGTTACTCTTGTAGGTTGCCACCTCCTAGACGGCTTGGTGGTGGTCTCCGTCGAAGCCCGCAAGAAGAAGCTTGCGGCGCGCTCAGGAGAAGTGCTTGTGAGGGGTACTTGTGCTCGCTTGCATGAGTCGCGAAGAGCAACTTTAGTAAAGCGTGTCATTGAGCTACCCTCACTCAAGGGGTAGGTTCTTGCGGTGCTGACGTGCGGGCTTAGCGGGTGATGCTAATTAGTCAGCCGAACCACCAAGTGAGCGGTCGACACAACGGGGACTAGCGTGTTGGCAAACACGTGAACCTCGGGAGAAAAATCATCGTGTCAACCTTGTTCTTCCGTTGGTTTGCATCCCCATTACACAAGCTTGCAATTACTTATATATATATATATATCTTAAGCTTGTGTAGTTGCTCTTGTAATTAGATAGCTTGTGTAGCTAGCTAATTACCTTCTTGCTTGTGTAGCATAGAAGTAGCTCCCTTGCGTGGCTAATTTGGTTTTAGTAACCTTGTTAGTCACATTGCTTAGTTTGTGTAGCTAAGTATTTGCGCTCTCTAATTAGGCGTTGGTTGCCTTGTTATTGAGCATTGCTAGTGAGCTTAGTTAGCTTTGTGCTTTTGCTTACTAGCATATGTAGGAGCTCCCTTGTTACTTAAAGTACTAGTGGCATAGGTTTGTGTGACCTTGCTCCTAGAATTGTTTAGGAGAGCTCTAGCTAGCCCGGCACCTTAGTTGCATAATTAGTATCTTGGCAAGGTGCTAGTGAGCATATATAGAGGGGTGTAATCTTGGCTAGACCGATTGTTTTAATTCCGCATTTATATCGGTTAGCCGATGCGATTAATTTTAGAAAAGACTATTCACCCCCCCCTCTAGTCCGCCATCTCGACCCTTTCAAAGGCCGGCCCACAAAGGGCTTGAGGTCGTCTCACGTCAAACAGAGCCAGGGGAGAAAATATAGATGAGCCCCAGCGGCCCTCGCCCGATCTGCTCAGAAGCGGATATGGTCAACTCGACCTTTTTGTTCGATCCTGACCTTGAGCCATGCCCACAGAATCTCCATCGAGGGGAGGCCAGCAGGCCACCTGAGTTGGTCTTCGGAACGGCTCGAGCATCTGCCGGGAGGCGGGTTAAGGAGCAGTGAAATGCCACATGAGGGCTATGTCGACCCCGTTACGAACGGCGGACCCAGATTCTACTCGGACATGCCCGTTAGTGAGCTCTCCAAGTGTGTCACTCGAGCCATCGAGGCAAGCGATGTTAGCTCAACCCCTCCGGTTGTGGAAACCGCGGATGGGGTGACGCATGAAACTCGACCGACCCCTACCGAGCCCAACGGGGCTCGGGAAATCGGGCCACCCGACCCTAACTCGGCAATCCAACCGACTGCACAGGTCGTAGGCGGGACGAACACGGGCGAACACCCCGACTGGCAGAAGATGGACTACCGACGAGTTCCCCCCCTTTTGGGGGGCTGGGCGCCTATGTCTACTCGACGTGCCTCTGTGGCCTTCGCCGGTCCCCTCATCAAGGGCTCGGTGCCAATATACCCCCTGGCGCGCCTTCGTGGTCTTCGTCAGTCCTCCCCGTGGAGGCGGGGCGCCTAAATCCTACTTGGTTACCCTACGCGGTACAACAAACCAAGGGGGAATACACCAAAGTTCCAATAAACAGCCCGTCTCCATGACACAATGGGCACATGAATTACAAAGCAAATACAAGCTTTCATTAAGCTAGACACAAGCCCCAGGCTTTTACAATAACACGCAAAGCGTGTGTGAACAGCCCCAGGACTGCTCCGCACCTTGGGGCATGAAGCGAAAACAAGGGAGCCAAGATCCTTGTTCTCCCGCCACAATGCTCTCCTCCCTCTCTCCATCCTCTGATCCAGAATTCGGGACAGGGGCCCGTTCGAGACGTACGATGCTCTCTCCTTACAAGAGATCTTCAGCATCGTACTCCCATGCGCCCTCAAAAGTGGCGACCCAACAGCCCTTTCACGGCTTCACAGAAGCCCCAAAGGGGCTCGGGGGCTCTTGTCGGGTTCATAAACCCGAGATCCCCAATAGACCCGCTTCTCTGCAATACTTGGCCCAGCAGGCAACGTAGCGATAGCACGCGTCTAGACCGACCTAGATACACAATGACAGGCTAAGACCACGATCTGGTCCCCGACCGACACCTCCAGCCAGGAGACCTGGTCGGAGCCCCAATCGAAAGGCCTGGCCACAATGGGACCACAGTCCGACTCCGACCCCGTTCCTCCGACCGAGGATATGCCGGACATTTGCTCACCTCTCTTTCCCGACCAACATGGTCGGGGCCGACTGGGAACAACCGATCAGGACGCCTGCTTAGTGTGGACTCAGGGAGCAGGCGGAGCAGATAAGGTAAGGCGCTCAAGTCAACCGCAATATCGAGGACCGTACCCTGTCATGCCCTGCACACCCGCAGGACGATGCAGGACGGTGTTGTCAGGCCATGTCAGACAGACACTATACAACCTACCAGACGCGTCAGAGCACAAACAGTTTGTGGGCGCCGTCGTTTGTCGTCCCTAACGAACACTGTGCAGTCTGTCAGGTCATGAACAGTAAGGTGGGCGAACACTGTGTTGCCTGTCAGATACAGTAGGTCATAAACAGTAAGGTGAGCGATGGCGTGCCGTATTCGACGATGTGGGCAACAAGGCTATGTAGCACCTATACACACTATCTCCCATTCCGTCTTTGACTTGTAAGACCATCTCCTTCATCTATAAAAATGGATGCACTCTCTCCTAAAAAAAGGACAACAGCTTATCAGCTTTAGAGCTCGATAGCTACACAGTCCACACGTTCTCAACAGCGGATAAGCTCGGACACACAGAGTAAACGCTCGAATACTTAGCGCATGTTTGAGCATCCGTCACTCTCTTCCACTCGGATCAGAGTCCGACCGGGCCTCTAACACTCCCCTTCTCATTACTTACTCGTTTGTAACCCCACAACAAACTTTCAGCACCTAGGCTCAGGAATAAAGTCACCGACCGACTGAAATTGGATGTAGGGCACGTTGCTTGAACCAGTATAAATCATATGTCATCGCATGCTAGACCACATCCGATCACAGCGCATGGCAAAACTACAAATATTTACTTGTCGGCCACATTTCGCACCGACAAGACCATAGTTGAAAAACCGAGAAAATTGCAAAATTCCCCGCATTTCACGTAGCCCTCATATAAGATGTTTTTATTGTAAATGCACACAACACGCTCTATGTATTTCGTTACAAAACCACTCTCTACGCATGTGCTGAGCTATCGCCAAAGTGGAGCCAATATAAGTTTTGCTAGACGAGTTATGTTGCTGTAATGAAATTTTACAAATAGTAAAAAACAGTACTCGTTATTAGGTTTGTACTTTTAGAATTATCCAATTTCGATAAAAGGTTACACTATCGGCTCCATGTGTGAGAAAAAGAAGCGAATACAAAAACATATAGATTTTTTTTTGCAAGGAAATATGAAACATATATAAATATGATATTGTTAAGAAACATCTTATTTGTCGGAATCTAGAATCGAGAGCAACATAGTGGACGTTTCTAAATTCTCCCAAATCTATAAAATGTCTTAATATTGAAGTTTAAATTTCCAAATGGGACGGAGTCAAGCTTTTCCTCTGTTCGCTTATGCTGAAATTTGGCTTTATACTGATACTTATGCTGAAATGTTGTTAGAGAAAACACTGTTTGATGACTGAAAAGTAGCTCAAGCGAACAGGGTAAGAAGGCGCGACCCATGTTTCAAGGCTTCACTTTTCTTGAATCAATTCCCAGATCGCAATAGACTCCTATTCAAAGTTTAGCGATGGGGAAAATATAACGCTGCCTAATTCATGTAGAGAGACAGAGACTCGAAACGTGCATCTCGCTCGATCTTTGGATCTAGGGACAGTGGGACACAAAACGCGCTGAACCCAGCACAGGAACCGACCGAGCCACCGAACGGGGAACCGCCGCCGACACGAGATGGGACTGATCAGAGCCATCCGACAGACACATGTAAAGAAGAGCGCGGCCTCGCCTCCCCAAACCAAACCGCACTCTTCCGTCCTCCCCTGTGCCCTCCGCTGCGCCTTGCCCTCCTCCCCACTCGCGCGACAAGCCTGCAGAGCAGGCGATCCCGCCGAGCGGCGGCGACAATGGCGGACGACGACTACAACGAGATGGACATGGGGTCTGCCTCTCCACCCACCGAGCCTCTTCCCTCTTCCCACCGTCCCTCCTACGCGTGTCGCATGAGCGCAGGAAGCTAGGGTTGCGGCGTTCTCAAGGGATTAGGATATATTATACTAAATCCTGGGGTTAAACCAATAATCATTGGTCTCGCTCGGCGTTTTGGTTCATTCCATGGAAACATATTGGGGGGAAATCTCATGATCCTGTGCAGTTGTGCACAGTAAAGCATGCCACGGCAAACAGGCTTCCAATAATTACTGTTAGATGGTTTCTGAAATTAGTCGTTGGCCTGCTATCAGTTAGATGGCTGTAGGTTCCTTTGTTTCGCAAATTGGGAAGTTTTAATTGTTCATCCATGTGCATGAATTGTGTGGACTGAAGTTTTCTGGTATATGGATGGATACGGTAGCAGAGTTCCTTAGAGTTAGACGTTTCATCATGGTACTGATTGGTGGAAAGGAGGTGGCCATTCTTATCCTGTACTTAATCCTCGATTGTTGAATTGATTTGAGGCGATTGTTGGTTGCTTAAATAATAGAGCAAATGAATGAGCTGCTCTTTGGTTTTATCCGAGCAAGGGCTGTACCTTTTGTTTGTGAAGAAAATTACTTGTCTGTTTATGCTCTTAAAATCTTGCACTTGCCTGCTACATCCTTCATCGTTAGTTTCTCAACCTAATCGATAGTCCTTGTTTTTGTTTTGGAATATCTCTGATACTGTTTGATGTTATAGGATGTTTGTCTGAGCTCAGATGGATTCATGTTTCTTGGTATCTATGTAATTGTAAAGTTTTAGTTGCTCACAAGTTGTCTGAAACATGTGTCCCTTGGTGATGGTTGTTGTTTTTTTTTAACATACTTGCTCTAGAATCTTCTCTGAAATTGGTATGCATAACTTACTAATTTCGAAAAAAAATATGTCCCTATGAGCTAGGTACAGTATTTTTTATGAATCCTTTTTACTTGTTGCAACTGGGTTGATAAGTCCTCTGAAATCAGGATGCAATTATGATTTAAGCATATTCTGTGGTTATAGAAAATATAAAAGAGAACTTTATGCTGAGTGCTCTAGTGGGGCGGTGTGGGTGATTACTGATTACATGACTGAAAGATATGTATCAACTATCCTTTTGCATGTAGCTGGCTGATGTGATTTACACAACCATTGGTACTTTGTAACTGTGGATCTTCATATATAATATAGAATCTTGTTTGTTTCAGGTATGAGGACGAGCCCCCAGAGCCAGAGATTGAGGTGCATGACTGTGTTTTCTTCAGTGCTCACTTTATCATGTGTTTGTTAGAGGGAGGAATTCTGATTGACTTAGTTTTTATGAACAGGAGGGGGCTGAGGAGGAGCTTGAGAATAACAACGAGGACGCCCCTGATGATGTGGTAGGGGCAGAAGCTGAAGACAAGGAACAGGAAAAGACAGCACGCACGTGCAAAACAACAAAGTATATGACAAAGTATGAGCGTGCACGCATTCTTGGTACGCGTGCTTTGCAGATTAGGTATGTTTTGTTTCTGTGTATAATACCATTATATAGATTCTTCAGGGAAACTTAAGTTGACATTGTCAATTACTTTACAGCATGAATGCTCCAGTTATGGTTGAGCTTGAAGGGGAGACTGATCCTCTTGAGGTAAAGTTCTGTGTGACATGCAATTGGGACTGGCCCACTAGAATAACTTGTCTTCTATAGTTATTTTGGCTGTTAATTTTCATATACCACAAACAACTTTCTTTGATTGAAAGATCACAACCTTTTATCGTCTTTTATTTTTCGTAAATAACATTTTACCTTCTGAATTAAAGGTTGGATGATTGGATCTTTTGAATACTTGAGTGTGTAAAGAAAATGCACTCTCTGTCTTGTGATAGTGTCCATTTTTTGTGAATCTAGCTTACATCCAACTGCCAACAGATGAATGTGTTTTATGATGAAACTAGTCAGAACCCAGTAATTCTCATATGCATGCTGCCATTCTGGTTGAATGGGAATTTTTCTATTTCATTGCTAGGCTATGATAGTATACAGATGCTGATGATGAAAGTGACGGTTTTCATTTTACCAGTATGATTTTGAAGTATTAATTTTCTTCTTTGGGATCTCATTATTCCAATTGCTTGTATGCAACCTAATTATATTGTTGACCATGTTAAGTATTTTAACAGCATTCATTCATTATAGATCAAGCACTAAGGAATGAAGACAGTGATTATTCTTTACATGCTAATATGCTAAAAATTAATGGCTTGTAGTTATACCATTTCTTTTTCATTTTGAAGCCTTTTGTTTTATTCGTGTGGCTAGAAAGGATAAAGTCTTTTCTCATTCTTACGTCTCTACTAAGATTGTGTTTCTTCGATATCTGTATTAAGTGATAGCTTTCTATCTAAGCGTTTATTTCTGTATTCCTGTTGGACTTGAAAGATTCTTAATGTTATACTATTTCTAATTTCTATCACAATACAATTGTTTAGATAAACGATTCACATTCTTGGAAGTTTTTCAGTAAAATATGATGATTTTGAAAGTACAATTAATATGCCGTACCTGTACCCATATATGAAGTTACTTCTATTATCAGTCAATTAATGGCTTATGAAAAAAGTGCAGAAGGTTTAATTACATCTGAATTAATCCTTCATGGCAAAACATGGTATGCTGTTTTATGGAAGCAGATTTTGTGCAGTTTTATAATAGGAAAAGTTGTCACCATTGAGCAAATATTTTAAGCTCCAAGCCTTTGACAAAACGAAATTAAAACCAGTTCAACCTCAAACTGTCAGCTCTTATGTGATTGAAATGTTTCAGTCCACCCATATGTTTATATGTGATGAATTGATATACTTCTTGCTTGTGCTACTTTAGATTGCCATGAAAGAATTGAGAGCACGCAAGATCCCATTCACAATCAGGCGATATTTACCAGATGGAAGGTGGGTTCCTTCATTTAGAGAAGCAAACATTTATGTATGATCTATATTCAATATAGTTGAAATGTTATTTGCATTGTTTTGGCACAGCTACGAGGACTGGAGTGTTGACGAGCTTATCGTGGAGGACTCCTGGAAACGTCAAGTTGGTGGCGAATAGCGCTATGGTGCTCAGGTCCAAGTCCTATGTTTACATGCATATCTTCTAAATGGCGGTGAAAATTACAACTAGCGCAGAATTGTGGCTGCAGTGGTGAACTGTTCTGCAATTGTAATGTTTGTGTGACCTTGCCCTTGTACTTTGGGTTTTGGAATGATGCAGTCGTACTGTATCTCCGTCATGTCTGATATAGGTTCATGAGCCTGTTTTGATCCTATCAATTGGGGCCGGAACCAATAATTGGAAACTGATTCCACCAAATTCCGTTTGGCTAGCTGCCCCGAGAATTGGAAACGGATTTCAACTAATGATAAGAACTTTAGTTTCTTTATTACTCACAAAAATTCCTCCCCAGAACCTGGCATTCGCATTGAAATTGAGCCTCCCCGGACGGCTGGTGATCTTGAAGCTCGTCCCTCGCCATCGTACGCTTAACTGTGGTCGAGTACTGCTACCCATTGGGTACTGATGGCATGCCGCAAACCTATGCTACTCCCACCTTCCACTCCACGAAAGTCATCCTTCTTTGTCCTCTCTATTTTTGGCAAATTCCTTGTCTGTGTTAGTTGCAAGTAGAACTATATTATTCCATCTGATTTTTTCTTACCTTGATCTGTAGTATTTTATTAGGATCTTGATCTTGTTTGGACTTTGTAAGAAGAATTTTAATCTGACAACTCTTCCATAGACTACTGCAACTGGGAAATCTAGGGTTTCTGCTACATTCCGGATGATATCCAAACAGGAATGTTAGAATTTGAATCAAATTACTATTGATTTTCATTCATAGTGGAATGGAAAAAGAATCTGATTTTCCAGATTTTTAGCATCCAAACTGGGCCTAAGAAAATTTGCATGTCTCCTTCATAAATCTCCTGAGGTCAAAATCACTCTAATTTTTTTCAGAAAAGCAAAATGCATCGTTAAGTACTTCATTTAAGTATTACTTACCTAGTGCAGTAGTCTTGATCTCTAGTTAGACCATAGTGCTATAATTGAAGCCTTGTTTAGTATAATTGATTATCTCATAGCATGGTTCTTCGTTCCTTCGTGGATGCTTTAGTCTTATCTTTTTCCGCGAGATTAGAGTACTATCATATAGTGTAAACATCATGCTTATACTATTGGGTACCTTAGTCTACAGCTAGTCCCACGGATAGTTGTGGTAATTAGCCGATGATGACATAATCTGCGGCTAGTCTCACGGATAGTTGTGGTAATTAGCCGATGGTGACAACCATGTCTATCCTATCAGCCTGTTTGCTGGTTGGTTCCTGGGCTGATAAGCCTGGCTGGTGCTGGTTTATTGTGAGAGGAAAACACTATACCATGGCTGATAAGCCCTGGCTGAAACCAACAAGCGAACAGGGCCTATGTATTCTCCATAATATTCTTGTCTATGTCTATCAACCATTCTCACCCCTTTCTATTGGTGTGTTGGTCTGTACCCCGAAGTGCTATCGAATCCTAGCTTATTATTTATTGGCATAGTTATTATATCTCTATAGTTTGATACTAGAGTTATTCTCGTTGTAGTCACTCGTTGTTCTCCCACTAGCTACGCCGTTTATTCTTCAATACTCTTCTATTCTTCTGTGTCACACTACTCTTTTATTATCGTTACCCCCATTTAGAGTCGGGTAACTGATGGTGGCATAATTATTGGAAATCGTATCAATCAATTCTCTTAGCCATACGCTTTTCCTGAGGATATAAATATGATACCCTAGAATACTCTTGGGTGAAGCTACATCGATATTGTGTGTGTTTGTGAAATTTTTCATTTGAGCATAAGAAATATCAACAGTTGGCTTTCACCTGGACGAATATATGTCAATGCAATTCTGGTCCATCGATGTTGGCTTTCTTGTTTGTTTTGACTGTTGCCGTTACTCCACACTCAGGGTTCTTGTTGTTCTATTGTAATATCCAGTCTAGTACTCTAGTTTTTTCTTCTTTTTAATATAAATAATGAGTATGTCTCCTGCTGGGTTCGGTTAAAAAAAATGGATGAGCCTCTTCTCCAACCACTACACCAAAACCAAACGAGGATGCAAGGATGACGACAGATGTAAATTATTGGCCCTGTCCGTTTTGATAAAATTTGGTTTATACTGAAATGCTGTGAGAGAAAAACGTTGTTCGTTCGCTGAAAAGAACTGCTGAAGTAGTGCAGCAGAACCGGGCCAATCTCATTGGTATAAGCATGTTGTTCTCATTGCTTGTGAGGAATCTGGAGTGTATGGACTTCCTTTTTTTCTTTGTATACTCCCCAGCATTTTTCTCTTGAGATTCCTATGGAAGATTGGACAGTTCATCATATCTAAAGTGGCCACGTGATACGTAAACTTTAGGCCCTGTTTGGCAAAAACGTCTGATGCTAATGCTGATTTGTTATAAAAAATACTATTATTTCGCTGAAATGATACCGCTGATAAGTTCAAAAGAACGTGTCCTTAAAAAGACGGCGACTCCTATACCATCTCCAATAAACTTTAAAAAGTGAGTGCTAAAAGTCTTGTTTTTCAAAAAGCCATGGTGGTGATTGATGAGGACATCCCTTCCATTGATACAACCACACCTGCTGCACAACAAGGTCCAATGACAAGAGCTCGAGCACGACAACTTAATTATCAGGTAAAGTCGTTCCTCGCTGTTCATACAAACTCGTCTCAGAATTGGATGCTACTAAATCATGGTGATGATTGTCTTATTCTTAGGAATGTTGGTCAAGACCCCATTGCCTCATGTTTAGACCCCATGATGAGGATGGAGCAGCCGAACAAGTGGGAATCATCATTAATGGGGACTTTCACTCATCTCGAGACAATGAGGAAACACTCCATCAAAAGTACCATAACTCCTTGATACGAGATCCAATGAAGCTGGTTTTTGACTTGTTGGAAAGAAGCGCGTCGTCCTCTTTCGGATGGATCCAACCCCACTATCGAGAATCTCACAAGCTATGCGCAGCAAGCAAAAGGACACACAGACCTACTGACTTGGGCCTAGGCTTTGTCTCGACATCTGACCCATTGAGGGACGCCCAGATTAGGGTTTCCCACTCCCCTTGTGCTCTCCTCCTTATAAATAGAACCAGCAGACCATTAGAATGAGGGTGGGTTTTGTTTAGATGCAAGATAGCTGCTGCTTCTTCCTTGTAAACGCGTGTGTCGGCTAGACCACCCGATTTGCTTGTTTCAAGACCTCAACTTGTGATTCAGATTCAACCTTTGGCTTAAATCCGTGAGTTATTTGCTTGTTCATCTTGTTCTTGCTTGTTCTCGGTTGCTTGTAGGTTCATGGTGTTCTTGGCATGGCAAGAACATCACAATTGGAGCCGGTGTACTTGTTGCTAAGGTGCAGCAACCTTGTGGTCGTTGTAGTCGGACAGTCAACGTCGAATCCACCCCAAATCGAGTTTATCCACACTCACCAAAAGATCAGGAACAACCCCTTGTCCCATCATGTGGTAATCAGAGCAAGGTTCTTTGGTGAGTGATTTACCATTCATTACTTTACCTATAGTCCAGAAATATAAAAATAGGATAGAACTGAAATTCCAAACACAAGTTTGAGCCTTGCTGATATGCTTAGTTCTTTGCTTGTTGAGTTTGTGGTTTACATTGTGGTGTCAAGTGTTGGTTCTTAGGTTCTAATCCTTTAGAGTTTCGAGTTCTTGTCACGTTTCGGTCACCACACAATCCGCTGTTGCCTTTCCCCCCACTTTAGCTGCTGCAATCTACACCAATACCACCACCACCACCAAAAGCACCGCTGCTCTCTCCACCTTTTCGCTGAAACCCTCACCACCATCACCTTCAGCCGCGCTTACACAAACACTACCTTATGCATCTGTCCTTTTGGTGCAAATCTGAGTACACTTAGTTTTGAAAACAAGAGAGTTCAAATTGCATATTTGTACTACTTGTTGCAATCCTTATCCCTAGTAAAAGAAAGTCTATGCTACTTGCTGCATTCTTGTTATAATCATATTAAAAAAGTTCAGTTTGTGCTACTTGTCGAAAAGAAAAGAAAAGAAAAGAAAAGAAAAGAAAACACAATAGAAAATAGAAAGGAAAAGGAGGAAAGAAAGAAACAAAAAAATGGTTAAGTTGATGCTATTTACTCTCATCATTTCCATTGTTTGCTACTGTCCGGTGACAACATTTGTTTCTAGGCTCGCGTCTCTAGCACGGGTTTGTCTAGGACCAGCACGGTACTATCTTTGAACACTTATTCAACTTGCATTAACTAACGTGGTTTCAATTTGTACCTTGATTTTTTAAGCCACCCTGACTCCACAAATTATCTACAACATCATAGGGTTCTACTTGCTACTACTTGTGTTGTTCTTGTGTCGCCAACAACACCATCGCATAGCAAGGTAAGGACATGTAAGAACTTGGTTGCACATCTTTGAGAGAATGAAAATTGTTGTCACCTAATTCAGGTTAGTTGGTAAGACATATTTTCTTGTGATTCCCTTGTTGCATACTAACCATGGTAGGAGAAGGTGAAAGGACCCTCCACAATCACCTCGATCGAAAGCCTTCTTTGCAACATTTTGAACACAAAGTGAGGCTCCATCTTTGAACACCTTGATGAGGATGTTCGTGTCACCAATGAGCACCTTGGTCAATTGGAGACGGCTCAGATTGAGACCAACACCAAGTTGGCTTCCTTGGAAGGCACTCTTGGTTCTGTTAATACATCTCTTGTAGGTGTCTTGGAGCGATTGGAGAGGATGAAACATAATCGCTATGATGGTTTGAACGATTTAATCACAACAACAACAACACCATGGGCGGTGTTCTTTGGTCATGATGAAGAAGAATATGCAGCGGACATCGAGCTAGATGAGGAGGTGAATGGTCATCGACGCATCGAACAACATCGCCGCCGCCATGAGACAGGTGTCTCGCCCACCACGGCAAGAGGTGCGTGCCAATGACTCATTTGGAAAGATTAAATTCACCATACCGCTTTTGATGGTAGGTATAATCCTAATATGTACCTTAGTTGGAAATTAGCTGTTGATCAAAATTTACTTGCCATGATTTCCACGAGGACAAACGTGTTAGGGCTGCCACTAGTGAGTTTACTTGACTTTGCCTCTGTTTGGTGGTGCGAATACCATCGTAAGAACCCAAATAACACACCAACTTGGGATGCTTTGAAACGGGTCATGCGGGCTAGATTTGTTTCCTTCTTATTATGCCCGTGATCTTTTACATAAGTTGCAACAATTGAGGCAAGGATCCAAATCTGAGAAGAGTACTATCAAGAGCTACAAATGGGTATGCTTTGTTGTGGGCTAGAGGGAAATGAGGATGGTGCCATAGCTAGATTTATGGGTGGGCTAAACCGGAGATTCAGGACATTCTAACTTATAAGGAATATAATTACATCAATCGTTTATTTCACCTTGCTTGTAAAGTTGAGCGAGAAGTGTAGGGACGACGAGCTAGCATGAGGGCTAACATTCCTGCAGGTCATGCTAGCCCATGGACATCCTCCAATGCATTTGCACCGTCAACACGTGCTCCCCACAATCTTCCTCGACCATCAAGCCACGCTCCTCTACAACAAATTATGTACCATGCCCAAGTGAACCAACTAGAGGAGCAATGGCTACATCGCCAAGAGTTCATCCTCGGTGGTATCCACGGGAGAACAATGGATATTTAGTGCCTACG
This sequence comes from Miscanthus lutarioriparius, assembly GCA_904845875.1. Classification (NCBI taxonomy): domain Eukaryota; kingdom Viridiplantae; phylum Streptophyta; class Magnoliopsida; order Poales; family Poaceae; genus Miscanthus; species Miscanthus lutarioriparius. Next base: position 77,837,425 of record CAJGYO010000003.1, on the reverse strand, counting down.
TTGCAAAGGATATGGCCACGCACGCAAGGATCGCCCAAGCACACGTGTGATGGTTGTGCGGTGATGGTGGGTACTCCTCTCGCTAGTGATTTTGATGAAGAAACATAAGCTTTGCTTGTTGCTAACAATATAGCGGAAGAAGATGATTTCCAACAAGACGAAGAGCACATTGGGGTTGAAGCTGCTGAGCACTATGAGAGCCTCATGGTGCAGCGGGTGCTAAGTGCGCAAATGGAGAGGGCTGAACAAAATCAACGCCACACTTTGTTTCAAACCAAGTGTGTGATCAAGGAACGCTCTTGCCGTGTGATCATAGATGGAGGAAGCTACAACAACTTGGCAAGTGCTGAAATTGTGGAGAAGCTTTCGTTGAGCACAAAACCACACCCACAGCCTTACTACATTCAGTGGCTTAACAACAGCGGCAAGGTGAAGGTAACACGATTGGTAAGGGTAGAGTTTGCCATTGGTTCTTATCATGATTCCATTGACTACGATGTTGTGCCTATGCAAGCATGCTCTATGTTGTTAGGTAGACCATGGCAGTTTGATAAAGATTCCTTGCACTTTGGTAAAACAAATCAATACTCTTTTGTGCATAATGATAAGAAGATTGTGTTGTACCCCATGTTCCCTGAGGCTATTCTAAGAGATGAACTTGCTAGAGCTAGCAAACTTAAGAATCAGGTTGTTGCTAGTGAAAATCAGATTGTCGCTAATGAACTTGAGATACATAAGAAGTCTAGCAAATCTGTTCATCATAATAAAAATGAGATCAAGCTGAAAGACTCTTGTTACTTTGCCACCAAATCTGATTTGGATGAGATTGATGCTAGTACTATTGTTTGCTATGCTTTGGTTTGCAAAGAAACTTTATTTTCACTCGAAGATACATCTATTTCTTTGCCTCCTGCTGTCACTAATCTTTTGCAGGAGTATGCCGATGTTTTTCCAAAGGAGGTACCACCGGGGCTGCCACCAATTCGAGGGATTGAACACCAGATTGACCTCATCCCTGGGGCTTCCTTGCCTAATCGTGCGACGTATAGGACCAACCCGGACGAGACAAAAGAGATTCAGCGACAAGTACAAGAATTGCTCAACAAAGGTTATGTGCGTGAGTCTCTTAGCCCTTGTGTTGTTCCTGTGCTTTTAGTTCCTAAGAAGGATGGATCATGGCGCATGTGTGTTGATTGTAGAGCGATAAACAACATCACAATGAGATATCATCATCCTATTCCAAGGTTAGATGATATGCTTGATGAATTGAGTGGCTCAATTGTGTTCTCTAAAATTGATTTGCGTAGTGGTTACCACCAGATTCGTATGAACCTAGGAGATGAATGGAAAACAACGTTTAAAACTAAGTTTGGTTTATATGAATGGCTTGTCATGTCCTTTGGATTGACTAATGCACCCAGCACTTTCATGAGATTAATGAACGAGGTTTTACGCTCTTTTATTGGCAGATTCGTGGTGGTATACTTTGATGACATCTTGATATATAGTAGATCATTAGAGGAACATCTTGATCATTTGCGTGCCATTTTCAATGCTCTATGGGATGCACACTTGTTTGGCAATCTTGAGAAGTGCACCTTTTGCACAGATCGAGTCTCTTTTCTTGGATATGTTGTGACACCACAGGGAATCAAAGTTGATCAAGCTAAGGTTGAGGCCATACACAGCTGGCCTGTTCCCTGCATGGTCACACAAGTGTGGAGTTTTCTAGGACTTGCTGGTTTCTACCATCGATTTGTGAAGGACTTCAGCACCATTGCAGCCCCACTGCATAAATTCACCAAGAAGGGTGCAACCTTCACTTGGGCTGCAGCCCAACAGGATGCTTTCAACACGCTCAAAGATAAGTTAACTCATGCACCCTTGCTCCAACTTTCAGATTTCAATAAAACTTTTGAGCTTGAATGCGATGCTAGTGGAATTGGTTTGGGTGGTGTGCTGCTACAAGATGGCAAACCTGTAGCATATTTTAGCGAAAAATTGAGTGGGCCTAGTCTGAACTATTCTACTTATGATAAGGAATTGCTTGCTTTAGTTAGAACCTTGGAAATATGGCAGCATTATTTATGGTCCAAAGAATTCGTTATACATTCTGATCACGAGTCATTGAAACACATTCGAAGCCAAGCAAAACTGAACCGTAGGCATGCTAAATGGGTTGAGTTCATTGAATCTTTCCCTTATGTCATCAAACACAAGAAGGGTAAAGAAAACATCATTGCTGATGCTTTGTCTAGGCGTTATACCATGCTGTCCAAACTTCATTTCAAAATATTTGGATTAGAAACAATTAAAGCACAATATTCTCATGATGATGATTTTAAGGATGTGTTGCTGAATTGCAAAGAGGGACAAACTTGGAACAAATTCGTCCTTGCTAATGGGTTTGTATTTCGAGCTAACAAGCTATGCATTCCAGCTTGCTCTGTGCGTTTGTTATTATTGCAGGAAGCACATGGAGGAGGACTCATGGGACATTTTGGTGTGAAAAAGACAGAGGACATCCTTGCTGGTCATTTCTTTTGGCCCAAGATGAGGAGGGACGTGGAGAGGTTCGTTGCTTGCTGCACAACATGCCAAAAAGCTAAGTCACGCCTTAATCCTCATGATTTATACATGCCTCTTCCTGTTCCAAGTGCACCGTGGGAAGATATTTCAATGGACTTTGTTTTAGGACTGCCTAGAACAAAGAAGGGGAGGGATAGTGTGTTTGTTGTTGTGGGATGATTTTCTAAAATGACACATTTCATACCATGTCATAAGAGTGATGATGCTACACATGTTGTTGATTTGTTCTTTCATGAGATTGTTCGATTGCAACTTGTGTGCCTAACACCATTGTTTATGATCGGGATGCAAAATTTCTTAGTCATTTTAGAGAACTTTGTGGGCTAAGCTAGGGACTAAGCTTTTATTTTCCACTACTTGTCATCCCCAAACTGGTGGACAAACCGAGGTTGTCAATAGAACCTTATCTACATTGCTTAGGGCTGTTTTGAAAAAGAACATAAAAATATGGGAAGAGTGCTTGCCTCATGTTGAGTTTGTTTATAATTGTTCACAATATTCTACCACTAAGAAAAGCCCTTTTGAGATTGTTTATGGGTTTGTGCCACGTGCTCCTATTGATTTGTTACCTCTTCCGACCTCGGAGCGAGTGAACTTTGATGCTAAACAACATGCTGAATTGATCTTAAAATTGTATGAAACCACTAAAGAGAAAATAGAGTGCATGAATGCAAAGTATAAACTAGCTAGTAGCAAAGGGAAGAAACATATCATTTTTGAACCTGGTGATCTAGTTTGGCTCCATTTGAGAAAAGATAGGTTTCCTGATTTGCGAAAGTCTAAGTTGTTGCCTAGAGCCGATGGTCCTTTTAAAGTGTTAGAAAGGATTAATGATAATGCATACAAACTTGAGTTACCTACAGCTTTTGGGGTTAGCCCCATATTTAACATTGCGTGATTTGAAGCCATATTTGGAAGAAGAGGATGAACTAGAGTCAAGGACGACTCAAATGCAAGAAGGGGAGGATGATGAGGACATCCTTCCATTGATACAACCACACTGTTGCACAACAAGGTCCGATGACAAGAGCTCGAGCACACGACAACTTAATTATCGGGTAAAGTCGTTCCTCGTTGTTCATACAAACTCGTCTCGAGAATTGGATGCTACTAAATCATGGTGATGATTGTCTTATTCTTAGGAATGTTGGTCAAGACCCCATTGCCTCATGATGATGAGGATGAGCAGCGAACAAGTGGGAATCATCATTAATGGGGCGCTCAACTCATCTCGAGACAAGAGGAAACACTCCATCAAAAGTATCATAACTCCTTGATACGAGATCCAATAAAGATGGTTTTTGACTTGTTGAAAGAGCGCGTCGTCCTCTTTTAGATGGATCCAACCCCACTATCGAGAATCTCCAGAAGCTGTATGCGCACAACAAAAAGGACGCACAGACCTACCGCTTGGGCCTGGGCCTTGTAATGACTTCTGACCCATTGAGGGACGCCCAGATTAGGGTTTCCACTCCCCTTGTGCTCTCCTCCTTATAAATAGAACCAAAGAGCCATTAGAATGAGGGTGGGTTTTGTTTAGATGCAAGATAGCTGCTACTTCTTCCTTGTAAACGCGTGTGTCGGCTAGACCACCCGATTTGCTTGTTTCAAGACCCCAACTTGTGATTCAGATTCAGCCTTTGGCTTAAATCTATGAGTTATTTGCTTGTTTATCTTGTTCTTGCTTGTTCTCGGTTGCTTGCAGGTTCATGGTGTTCTTGGCACGGCAAGAACATCACAATCGGAGCCGATGTACCTGTTGCTAAGGCGTAACAACCTTGTGGTCGTTGTAGTCGGACAACCAACGTTGAATCCACCCCAAATCGAGTTTATCCACACTCACCAAAAGATCAGGAACAACCCCTTATCCCATCAGTGATAGATTTGGACCGACAGTCAGTAACAAAGTCCTAGAGGTGTCGACAACGACAAGTCATAGGACTACAGGAAAGGGTCACGCTCTGGCCTAGTCCAGAGATAGACGGCGACTCCATCTGCCACCACGAACGGGATTGGAGTTTAGGTTGTGTTTAGTTCACGAAATGAAAATTTTTGGATGTCATATCGGATGTTTCGGGGATGTCGGAAGGTGTTTTCGGATACTAATAAAAAAACTAATTACATAGCTCGCCTTGAAAACTGCGAGACGAATTTATTAAGCCTAATTAATCCATCATTAGCGCATGTTAGTTACTGTAGCACTTATGGCTAATCATGAACTAATTAGTCTTAAAACATTCGTCTCGTGATTTTCAACCAAACTGTGCAATTAGTTTTTTTCGTCTATATTTAATACTCCATGGATGTGCCGCAAGATTCGATGTGATAGTTTGGGGTGAAAATTTTTGAGAACTAAACCAAGCCTTAATTTCGGGGCATCGCTAGGCCTGTTTGCTCCGGTTTGCTAGAATCTATAGTATTTTTCTTTTATAATAAAATAGTTTTAGCGGTTTATTAGCCGACTTTAATATCAGCCGAACAGACCCGCTAGCGCCCGGATGCATGTGGCTGCAATGAGTTTTCCCTCTGTATCGTGCGTTCACGCATGGGCTCGCGTCGCCTAGACGTGGCTCGACCATGCCTGTATCACCTGCGCCGCCCGAAAGTCGCCCGAGTGGGGACTGCTCGCGCCCTCTCTCGCTTCACACACACATCCCTTATGCAACACTCGATCTATTTTTAAAACATCTATATGCAACAATTGCAATATACAAAAAAGACAAATGAAACATTCGAAACATGCATCTGAAACACTTGCAAAAACAATTGAAAACCACTGCAAACATACACAACCACATAAACACTTGCAACATATGTGTGAAACATATGCAACATCAAGATAAACACGCTTGCAACATACGTCTGGAAAAATAAATGAATCATTGAGGACAGAGACTTGCAACATACGTGTACAACCATTGCAACATCCCGATCTCTTTTTGCAACATCCGTTTGAAACACTTGAAACATACCTCTAAAACATCTGAAATATTTCAAACGTACACTTGTAACATGCATCATATCCCGGTGTGGTCTCTTCAGCCTCTGCATCAGGGCGCTGCAGCCGTAGCAGGAGGCAAGGCTAGGGGGCTTCCACGCTAAGGCTCGGTGCTTCTTCTTGCACTGGCGGCACCTGTCGGTGTCGTCGGGACGATCGGGTGGCGGAGCAGGAGCAATGGTAGGAGTAGCAGGGTGAGCGCGTGGAGCAGTGGGCGTGGGGGCACGGAGCAGCAGCAGGAGCAGCAGGCGAGTGCTCGAAGTAGCGGCAGGAGCAGCAGCAGGAGCTGCGGGCACGTGGGAGCAGCGGCAGGAGAAGCGGGGCGGGAGGCGGAGTGGGAGATGGATGAATTAGCTGGATATTGAGGAGTTGACTGGATATTAAACAAAGGTTGTGTCACATGGCCCCACACCTGCGTCCGTCCGATACTCGAGTAAAGAGTCGAACGCTCGGATCGGAGAATTACCGTTAATTTTGCGCCAAGCAAGTGGGAATAGCAAGATTAGAAATTGTTAGAGATCAGAGTAGTTTTGGAAAAGGGTTTTTAGAGCATCAGTAGTGGGCGATTTTAGGTTGGTTCCATACACAAAGTGGACTCGTTTTTATATAGAACCGGCTCACATGAACCGGTTCCCATAAAATAAAAATATCTTTTCTGTCTTCACCGTCTTCAATCCTCCCCACCATTGTCACTCGCGCCTGCAGGATGAATTCTAGAAGCAGAAAACCATATAGATCCGCCCACCCCAAGGGGCCTCTTGCCGGTGGCCGAGGGCTAGGGCCAGAAGGGAGATGAAGTGATCGAAGAAGAAGATGCTCTTGGCGGCAAGGGTGCAGCGGTCGACCGTGGCCTGGGGATACGACAACAAAGATGTTATTGGTGCCCGTGGATCTGGTAGCCGTTGAAGCTCAAGATAGGTTGGCCCGTGGTTCCACCCAGTAGCGGTGGTGCTACGGGACCAGGTGGCGGCGGTGCTGCACGACTAGGAGGCCCACGGGTTGGTGCAAGGCCGAGCCTAGGGGCGGTGGTCGACCAAAGACCGGGGGAGGCGGTGGCGCAAGCGAGGTTGCCCCCAGGCGCTCAGCGTGAGCGAGGACGTTGCCACCAGGTGGTGGATCTTGTCACCGGCAGGGCAGCGGCCGGGGCCGTGAGGGAGGTGCTCTTGCGGCACAACGCTTGGTCAGGGCAACGAGCAGTGGCGGAGAAAGAAGGGGATGGAGGTGGCTGAGGATGATGAACTAATTTTTTATTTTGTGGGTCCCATGTATTAATTGTAAGGGTGATTTTATATACATTGGAGACATTTTTATAAGTGATGGATGTCACACCATGACATAGAGATAAAGACGGATCTATACGTTTTGAGATGGCACCCAGCAATAGCAGGAGCGATAGTACTAATTTTTAGTACAAAGTTTATAATATAGATAGCTCTACGTGACATTTTTACATAATTTTAAAATATGTGCAAGAACTTAGCACCTAATTAAGAGTTAACTTTTCTCCCTCTTCTATTAAATATGAAAAAAAAACGCTTAGAGCTAGCTCAAAAATCGATTGTTGGAGCTGTCCTTGAAAGTTGTTGGAGATATCATTCAATTTCTCATATACTCTGTACAAGCTATTTGTTGAGCTGAAGGGTAAGGGATGACGGTTCTAGGGAAATACCTCGATCACTGATGGTATATCTAACACAGATGTGACTTTATAGGTCTTGTTTGTTTGTCTTCTAATCACGTATTTTTTAGCTTGTTTTTTAGTCGGAAGAATGTTTTTCTCTCACAATAAATTAGTTGAAACAATATTTCGGCTTAATTTTTCAGCCAAACGAACGGAGCTATAGTAGTCTCTGAATCCAGCTTCCTTGAATAATTCACTCCACTCTTTCTCATCGTGTTCCCAGACTGGTGTGAGCGTCGAAATAAACAGATCAAATAACATCTGTGTTTCATAGCAGGTTGCTCGCGAAGAGGAACTAACCACCACATCGGTGATGATCAACTTTCCTTTCTGTTCTCTGGAACAAATCGCCTCTTTGCATCGTTTTAGGATGTTTACATCCTCATTGTTCCAATCATGCAGTACTGACTGATAACAACAGATAACTATTTCAATCTCAAATATTTGTATAGTTTTTCAAGAATTTTTATTGTTTGACGAGTAAATACTAGTGTAGAAATAACTATAATTCATTGATTTCATGCATTCTCAAATAATCAGCATGTTCGTTTGGTTGTGGCTTGTCGTAAACGATCATAAATTTTCAGCCGGATCAGTATTTTTCTCTCACACAAACCAACAAACAGTACTTCTTCAAGAACCAGCAACGAAACGAACCAGCCAACCGAACAAGCTGAATAATATTGGTGTATTTTGTAGTAATTGCCCACTCTGATGTTGCTGTGGGAGGTTGAAGGCCATCCATATCCAGCTTGGCTTCCCGGCTGGTGAGAGACAAAAAAAAACGTCATGTACTAAACAAAACAGCCCTAGCTAAGAAACAAACACGTTCGGTTCAAGGCCACTGCATTGGCAGGGACTAGCTAGATAGCTCCGTTTCCTTTTAGCGATCACAATTTTTATGTGGTGCTCGACTTTTCAAAATGATTCGCATCTAGCTACGTGGTGATTATAATTGCTTGTTCTATGTTAGCCACTACAAGAAATTGCAAGAACAAGGATATAAAAGACACATTTCCCGTATTCTCTTGTATGACCGTTGTTACGGTACATCATATAGCTAGAAGGAAAACACCAATAGATAGACCATTTTTGTGCCATGCATGGACGATATGGATCATATCATGCAGTCCATCGTGCCGAGGTTCTATACAGGACACATGCTCATACTTGTGCTATACTTGCATGGTCTAAATTTCATCATGTTATGTTTTAGGCCATGCTAAAAGGTCACACGATTCACGATTAGAGATGGCAACGGGGAGTGTTCTCCACCCCCATACCCGCTAAAGCTATTAGGGAAGCCTTTTCTTCTGGTCCCCATGCTTGCACCGAAAACTAATCTCTGCGAGAGTCCCCGTCCCGCATTAGTACATCACAATTACAAATAAGTGACTAGCAAGTAAGACGACAAAAAATGCTTAACAAAAAAAAATGCTAATTCGATAAACGATAGTGTATACTCACTCTATCTCATAAATATGGTCATTTCAAAGCATGGCGCATACCCCTACTATCCATGATTACAATTGGTAAAAAAAGTAGTAGTACAAGCAGCAGCAGGAGGATTTCCACTGGATGGGAGGAGCGAAGGGAGGCTGGCCGCTGGCCGCTGGGTCAGTGGACACAAATAGCTGCTAGTATGGCACCTATGCCTAGGACTGGTAACATAGCCGAGCGACGTTTTTTCTGAGACAACATTTGAATCCCTGAATCCTGAACGACCCTTTTAAAGGGTCGGAGGGAGTACTTATTTAGCAGAAGGTTTAATTATGTGTATGCGGGGTGGGCATGCGAGGAACAGGACCGCGAGACTTGACATGATATATCTACCATTTAGATACCACTAGATATAAAAATAGCTTCATCCACGTTTTCAAATAGAGGAATTACCTACGAGGAATCACAATGGGGCCATATTTACATCTCTACACTCTAAAAAAACGTAGTTAAGGGCTTCTTTGATACAAAGAGTTAGTTGTTAGCCAACAAAAAATTAGCCCAAATTATTCCTAGTTTACCCACTCAAAACGATGGGGCTCACATGTGAGCTAATTTGTTGGCTAAGCCCACGACTAGTTGTTAGCTAAGCGGCTAGCTAACTCTAATATTTTGCCTCAACTTCTAAGACCCTGTTTGGATTAACAATCAGCTATCAACGACTAACAATTAGTTGAGGATCCAAACAGGACCCTGCTAAATTTTACCATTCTGACGAAGATATTCGGATAGATCAGTTTGGGCTAATTTTCTGTCATTCCCTTATGCTATAAAAGTAGTAGCGAAAGGTGAGGAAATATTCGGATAGAGCTAATTTGGGCTAATTTTATCTTCTTAATCCGGCCATTCTGAGGAAGGAGTAAGATCTTTCCAAAATTGGCATGCCACCTAGCTGTTGAGCTCTAGTACCACCTGATGTTCGTTGTTGGGGACCGGAGAATTTCAAACAAGAAAGCAACGAGAGCATGCGAAGCACGCAAGGACTGCCCATCTGTGATCCGTGGAGTTCTGCAACGGATAGCCGCTCTTCGGCTGCGCGTGCAACAGCAACACAACTGCCTGTTCCTTCGCCTCCTCTCCGCCTCCCATCGCCGCATCAGATATCCGCACAAACCAAGCCATCAGCGCCATGGCGATCTCCACCTGGAGCGCGCGCCTTCTCCTCACCCCTGCTTCCTCCCGCGCCACCCTGTGGCCGTGGCCCCCTCGCCCTCCTGCCGCAAACCCCCTCTCGTCGTCCTTTCCTCGCAACCGTCTCCACTTCGCTCGCCCGCGCCCGCCGCGCGCCTACATTTCTGCGCCGGCGCCGGGCCCCGAGGCCGCCTACGCGCCGCCCTCCCTCGACGCCGCCGCGGCGGCAGCCGATGTCGCCGCCGCGATCTCATCCTCCGACGCCGTCACCTGGGCCGGCGTCTGGGCGCTGCTCTCGCGCCACAGGGCCCGCATCGCGGTCTGCCTCGCCGCGCTCGTCGCCTGCACCGCCTGCACCCTCTCCATGCCGCTCTTCTCAGGTGAGGTACTGGGGGCGTTGGTTGCGGCCTCTCTCGGGTGCGCCGCGGATGCTGCTTGTTTGGTTTTCTGAAATGTGCTGGCCGCGCCTTGTGTTTATGTTGCAGGGAGGTTCTTCGAGACCCTGATTGGGAGGGGGAATGAGCCATTGTGGAGGCTCTTGTCCAAGATCGCGGTGCTGTACACGCTGGAGCCCATCTTCACCATCATATTCGTGATCAATATGACCATCATCTGGGAGCAGGTTATGGCAAGGCTGCGGAGCCAGATATTTCGAAGGATTCTGATCCAAAAGGTACTTTCACCCGACATCTCCTGTTTTACGAATGGATTATTGATTATTCTGCATTCTGACAACATTGGTTGTGCTTGTATGAATGATGAATCGACATTTGCTGATTACTTGCATGGCTTTGTTACCTTGACTGCAGAGCTGTTTTAGGTTCTCCAACAATTCTGCCAAGTGTAGCTCAAACAAAGTTATCATCAATTAACTTTTTAATACACCTTCAGAGATAGAATTAGTCTTCGCTCCATATGATGAAGTGATTCACATTGTTTTGCCTCCTAGGTTGCATAAGTACTTAATACAGTTCTACTAGGTAAATATACTACATACCTGGATGATACTAGCAGCAAGTTATGTAAATATTCATGTAGTATCAACACTCCAGTGCAGTAGGCATTGTATGCATCGATGATGAAATCTTTAAAACAGGTTGTGCTTTAACGTTGCCTGTTTATGTACTAGTAATCTGTTAATGCATAGCCTGTTAAAGCTCAATGTACTATGGGTCTTTGGCTATTGCTTTCATAATCATAGTGCGTAAGTTTCTTTATCTATAGAATTTATTAGAGGCTGCATTTTCTCATTACATTTCAATTTGGTAGTCAGCAAAAGAGTGTGCATTTACTTCTTGTTGTTAATAGCTCCTTGCTTGGAACAACAGCTCCTTGCTTGGAACTCCCTCTAAACTTTCTTATTTTTGCCTTTTGCAGATGTTATTTTTCGATCGTCACAAGGTAATATATTTTCTAGCAATTACAGCACCATCTTCATACTTAATCATGATAGTTACCAAGAAGGAAGAAAACCTCATTAACAAAATACAAATCCCCCACTTGTGACTTAAAATGTATGTGCTTTTTGAAATATCATCGATAGTACTGTAGTTTGGAAATAAAGTATATGGCTCTTGTTTCCATTGTTACTGGTAACATGTGATACGTCTTCCATAATGGCATGCATACCATTAACATTGGTCTGATCTGTATGATTATGAAGAATTTTATATGATTTATTCAAGATTAGATGAAAACCAGCTTTCGGTAAAAGAAAGAGAAAAATAAAATAAATATATCTAAGGCATCAATAATAGTGATATTATTAGGGGATCTAAAGCCTGCTGATAGAGTTTGGGCACGTGAATAGCTGCTTTCTATGCACTCCTATCCAAGGGCAATTCTCTAAGTATGATTTTGTTTTTGCCTATGTCTGTCTCAAGCATGAATTTTTAGCTGTATGTATCATCCATGAAAACATATGAAAATGGTGCCTTCTAGACTCGATAAATTGGGAAGAAATTGTCTCTTCATATCTTGAGATAAATATCTTACTGTTTGATGGCAGGTTGGTGAGTTGACTGGTTTGTTGACATCTGATTTGGGTTCCTTGAAGAGTATTGTAAGTGATAACATATCCAGAGATCGTGGACTGAGGGCACTCTCTGAGGCAAGAAACTTTACACTATGAGAATGTAAGGTTGATACTGCTAAATGCTAAGAGTTTGATTAATACAATCACAACATTTCAGAGGTGTACTAGAATGATATGAAAATGTTAACTTCAACCATATTTGACCTTCTGTTCTCTTAAGCATAATACTGAACTTAGTGGTTCATTTACTTACTCCTTATTTCAGGTGAGGGTCTACTAAAACATTTTTTTCTCCTACTTTTACTTTTCAGATCATTGGTACACTTTGTATCCTTTTCACACTATCAACTGAGCTAGCTCCAGTTCTTGGGCTCCTTATGGTCTCCGTCTCCGTGCTAGTTGGTAATCTTCTGATAACTAACTGCCATCAGCATGTCTCACTGTTGGGACATAATGATATATGTGATGAATGCAAAATATGTAGCTATTTTAGGATATAATGAATAATGATAGAATTAGATATATAATGATGGAGTTAGATCAGATCCATCAAAACCTATACTTCTGTGGTTTCTTGTATATAGTATGAACTTAAAATGCAATATTTTCTGTGCTGGATTTCTGATTTTGCTTGAGAATGTATTGGATATGTTGAGGAACACTAGTGGAAAGCCCGAATTGAGATAATACAGACAGTTGTGCTTTTTGAGTTGTCTAAACATATCTCCACAAATCATGTTCATTTGTGAGTTTTAATTGTGGTAAATGTTCATAATGCAATCACTCTGTATAAAAAGTAACTCCCTCTTTCTGTTGATGCTTTTTTTTTTGGTTTTGTTTTAGGTTATTATTATTATTATTATTATTATTATTATTATTATTATTATTATTATTATTATTATTTTTTTACAAATTGATCTACTTGTGTTAGAGTATGGCAGGGGCCTATTGGGCCTAGGCTGAATGTATAGCCCATTAGTGTTAGGGTTAATTAGAGATAAGGGTCGCTTGCTTAGGAGTCAAGTAAACCTCTCTATATAAGGAGAGGAGATGTATCAATCTAATCAAGCAAGAATTAAGAAGGAAATTTCTTCCCTCTTGCCCGGCCGTGGGCAAACGCCCCGCGGCCGGCTCTCTCTCACCCTCGCAGCCACACCCGTGAACAGTACCCGCGGCGCGTCAGCCGTCGTCGCTCCCCTCGACTCTCTCCTCTCAATCCTAGCAGCCACATAACAACATGGTATCAGAGATGTCGATCCCCCTGCCCTCCACCACCGTTGGCCGCCACCGCGCCGCCCCCCACCACCGCGCCTCCACCTGCGTTCTCCACGTCGGCGATGGTGCCGACGCCGTCGCTGCCGATGGGCGCGCCGGCTGCCCGCGGGTCATCTTCACGCCCGAGCAAACGACGGCAGCCATTGTCGATCTCAGCAATGGCATGGCGGAGATGCGGCTGACGATGCAGTCCATCCTCCAGTACCTCCATCCGCCGATGCCGACCTACGCAGCACCACCCCAGCCGTCCCTGCCGTCTTCCTAGCAGATGCTGCCGATCTCGTACCAGTATGGGATGCCCTACGACGGGACTGCGACGACCTCGTTCCCAGTCGCGCCGACGCGGCATTGTTCCGAGGCGTGCGAGCAACCGCCCGATTCCCATCCACCGGTACCGTGGATGCCGCCTCTCCTTTTGCCGATCCCGTCTTATGCTATGGCATCGACGATGGGGCGGTGTACGATGGCGAGCAGCACCACGGCGGCCACGACGACGTCGCTCCAATACCACCACCGGTATTGTTGTCCTTTCCGGTGGGCGAGCCTCCGGCACCCATTCACCGATGACATCTTCTATAGGGGCGTCGGCCCAGCAGAATCAAGACGCAGGCGAGAAGTCGCGGCGATCGAAAGTACCGACGGACATCGCGATGGAGCGGCGGGGAAGATGCTTACACACCAGTGTCGGCGGTTTCCCCACGGGTGACGGGCATCTTTGTTTTTTCTCATGGGCGGCGAACTCAAACTCTGCGCGGTGGCGGCGGTTGGGGAGGCACTCCCCTCGTCGTTCTCCGTCGAAAGCCATCCGCTCTTCTTTGTGCGGTGCAGAAAGCATCCGTCCGTGCGGGAGAAGGCATGGTGTCACCGGGCGGGAGCGCCTCGCCTAGCACCGCCGCTTTCCGCCACCGACCACCGCGAGGGCGCCACGGGCCGTTGTTGCGATTACTTCTAGGTGGCTATATACATGCACCCCTTTCGTCAAGATGGTGTCCATGGGATCCGGTGGTTGTCTAGTGCAACTTATGCGTCGGGTGGTGTCCGCCATCAATTGAAGAGGCTGCAAAAATAGAGTTCACATCTATTTTCGGTTGATAATAATAAAATAAGCTGAGATGTAAAAGGCTTGTTTTTAAGTGATAGGTTTGTGTCGAGACATCGTTATAAGTTGGTTAGGTTGCAGCTCGAGGACGAGCTGCATGTCCAGGTGGGGTGTAGTGTTAGAGTATTACAGGGGCTTATTGGGCCTGGCCTGGATGTATAGCCCATTAGTGTTAGGGTTAATTAGAGATAAGGGTCACTTGCTTAGGAGTCAAGTAAACCTCTCTATATAAGGAGAGGAGATGTATCAATCTAATCGAGCAAGAATTGAGAAGGAAATTCCTTCTCTCTTGCCCGGCCGTGGACAAACGCCCCGCGGCCGGCTCTCTCTCACTCTCGCAGCCACACCCGTGAACAGTACCCGCGGCACTGTATCGCCACGGGTACTGTAGCGCGTCAGCCGCCGTTGCTCCCCTCGACTCTCTCCTCTCAATCCTAGCAGCCGCGACGGCGGCCATCGCGCTACAGTACCCGTGGCGCTACAGTACCGCGGGTACTGTTCACGGGTGTGGTTGCGAGGGTGAGAGAGAGCCGGCCGCGGGGCGTTTGCCCATGGCCGGGCAAGAGGGAAGGAATTTCATTCTTAATTCTTGCTTGATTAGATTGATACATCTCCTCTCATTATATAGAGAGGTTTACTTGACTCCTAAGCAAGCGACCCTTATCTCTAATTAACCCTAACACTAATAGGCTATACATCCAGCCTAGGCCCAATAGGCCCCTGCCATACTCTAACAACTTGCTTCTTG
Source organism: Miscanthus lutarioriparius (assembly GCA_904845875.1). Taxonomy (NCBI): domain Eukaryota; kingdom Viridiplantae; phylum Streptophyta; class Magnoliopsida; order Poales; family Poaceae; genus Miscanthus; species Miscanthus lutarioriparius. The sequence goes on along the minus strand of CAJGYO010000003.1, from coordinate 77,822,369 downwards.
TCTTGTGCATGCTAAATTTACAAATATTTAATATCATTTTCTAGGATAGCATAGGATTTGTTTTTAAAATTTAGCAATGTTATATCATTTTGTAGGATAGCATAGGACTTATTCTGAAGTTTCCCTGTCCAACCCACCTGAATATACCTTTTAAGTTATTGTGTATTTCATGAATGATTTTTCTTACATTTTGGTGACAGATTACTACATTCTTCTTAAGAAATATTTTGCTGAAGTGCTATTGATAGTTTTAGTTGCATATCCTTTAACATGCCAGTTTATGTTTTTTTAAATCAGCTATTTTCAAGAGGTCAACTGTTCCCACTTTTAAATCTTATGGAATCTTGCAAGCACGCATATCAGACTCTGCATCAGAGACATTTTCAGCTATTCGTACTGTGAGTGCCATTGTTTCATCTGAAACATGCACATTTAAACATTAATTCAATTTCAAGGTTCATTCTTTTGTGTTACTGATGAAATGGTTTATCTACTCTCATCTTATATTCCTGTTAAGTGTTAACTGCTGTGGTTTATGTTATCCTTGATTCAAAAATTCATTTGCAGGTTCGGTCGTTTGGTGGTGAAAAACGACAAATTTCTTTGTTTGACAATTTGGTAAGGCATGAGATGCTTAGTATTATTTTATTATATTTGGCATTCATTGTGGTTTTAAGAAAATTCTTGTGACTAAGGACGATGCAGGTTGAAACAGAGTTGGGCTTAGGTACTTAGCCGATGAGCAAGTTAAAACAGACCCAATTCCCTTGTGATTTCAATAGTTTACATTTTCTGAAGTGTGCTTCCTATCCATGGACTTTTGGGCCTAGAAGGCTGGAGCACAGTAGCCCATGCCCTGTCTCTCCCACACACATATTAAAGTAGCGCAGTAGCCCATGTCCCTGTCTCTCCCACACACATATTAAAGTACATACTGCCTATCTATATTCACAATAGAAACCTGAAACTTGAAGATTTTGCTTCTAAACTTTCAGGAAATTCCACATTCCCTGTACTATAGTTTCAGGTCATCTACCATTATACTTAAAGTACCAGTGATCTCTAGTTATTTCAGAAGAGGTTTCCCTACGTGGAGTCATAGAATCAAGTACCAGACTGATCAGAGTTGTCTTAACTCCCAAACATTTCAGAGTCTCCATGCATAACTTAACATGTTTGGCCATGTGGCACCTCTGTAAAGATGAAATCTTGACCATGCCATGCATGCCTTTGGAACTATCCCTAGGCAATTAAGTGCTCTAGTACATGAATTTCAGGGAATTAGGTTGACCATTTTTGTTGACTTGGGTAGAGGCAATAAAAGGAGACTTGAAAGGATGGAATATACCCAAAGACCTTAGATTGGAACTTATCCTAGGCAATTGAAGTGTTTCAACTCTAACTTGTTTGGGACTTAATGCTTTGTTTTGTTGTTGGAATTAGGTTGACCATTTTTGAAAGCATAGAGTCAAATGTACTTATTCCCTTAGAAACAGTATGTAGGTTTGAGCATTTTGTTTAATAAATGAGTTAAGAAAAGGAGTCAAATGTTATCCCATATATTTTTTTTTCTCGAACACGCAGGTTATGCACCATTTGGTTTGTAAGAGGCAGTACACCGGTACTACAGTCATACTTCATCTACTCACCAGTTCATTTTTTGGTTTTACAGGCACATGCTTACCAAATTAGTGGCACAAAACTTGGAGTGCTGAAATCTGCTAATGAATCATTAACTCGAGTAGTTGTCTATGTATCCCTAATGGCGCTTTACATTCTTGGTGGCAGAAAAGTCAATGCGGTAAGCCACATAATCGCTTACATATATGTATTACTCTTTTTTTACATTAATTTCTCTTTGGTAAAAGCGGTGCACTTGTTGCCTCTGTTAACATATAAGCTGGTGGTGCAAAACGTTAAAACAAGTTGACAAGCACAGAAACCCTTCAGAAAGAGGTTCAACTCCTTGGTCATTCTAGTTGCCTGGGAAATTTGGAAAAACCTGCAACAATTGTCTTCAATGGAGCCAACTCGAATGTGGCTTCAGTGGTGAGGGCAGTGTCAGTTCAAGGCTCTTTCTGCTGTGCTACTGGAGCTAGGGGCTGTCTTTGTGGTCGTGTTTTGTGTTAGTGTGGCGCGAATGACAGCGTTGCCAATGGAGGTAGAATGCACACACATACTCATCATCTAACAACCACTCCATTACTCCTTACTGCCTACTGTTGCTGACCATTGCTTCTCAAACAAAAGAGCAAGGTCATGTCCTTCCTATATGACAGCAGCAATCACCACTAGTGCTAATGAAAATGATGAACACAGGGATTACTTGCCTATCAGACAGAAGGTTTTCTTCAGGAGCGTTGTTTTGTATTTTATTAAACCTTCTTCTTTATTGAAAATGATACGCAGCTCTTCTGCGTGTTCAAGAAAGAAAAACAAATAAGGAGTAAGCAGTGCCAGAATGGCCACAGAGTTGGTAAGCTTAATCTGTGCACAGACACTAGTTTATCTTGATGCACCCAGTTCCAGTCCCCGAAAATCTCTGACTATGTAGTTAGGTTGCCATTTCACATTTTTCAAACCATCTCTGATTTCTCCCAATGCTCAATGCTATGTGTCTCGTGAACTCCAAAATGGAGCTCAGCTGTTTGGATGTTTGTGCTGTGTGTCTAGTGAATTCCTAGTGTTTTAGATAACATCTGGCATATATGGTGATAAACATATTATCGTGCTAGACTCTGAAAATGCTTGAATCTTTGTTATAGATTACCATTAGTTTATATCTTTGTTTTCTATGAGAATATCAATTTGCAACAATTGCATCATCAAAATGCTGATCTACTGTATCAAATTCATTCGCTTGAGCGTGCTTGCAGCTTGTAGTGGAATGTACCTCCAGAACCAAAAAAACTATATGTTTAAAGTGATTTGTTTGTCTTTTTTTATGGAGCGCAATTTGTACCTATGTTAGGACTGTATGCATGGAGAAACTTTGTTGTAATAGTTATATAGTCATTTAGTACCCTATTTGTGTTTTGAAATTTCATTTGATTCTATCAAGCTTGGATTGACTGGTCATGGAATAAAAAAGAATATGATGATTCACCATTTCAGGGCAAATTATCTGTTGGAACCATGGTATCTTTTATTGGTTACACCTTCACATTAACCTTTGCTGTAAGTAGCAATTTCCGAGAACCTTTTGTAGTTTGATGTTATTTTATTTCATATTTAATTATGCTGATCATACATTTTAGGTTCAAGGAGCTGTTAATACCCTTAGTGATCTGCGTGCCACATTGGCTTCCGTAGAGAGAATAAATTCTGTTCTTTCAGCGAAGGACATTGATGATTCACTTGCGTATGGTTTAGCCAAAGAACTTGATGGCAAAGAGCTTGATGATTCCAATGGAGTGTATGAAAATGGCTCTGTTAACAAACATTTCATGTCAGAGCTGAAATCATCCAGTAGCTGTAGTAATCTAGCCTGGTCTGGTGACATTCATCTGAAAGGTCTGTTTGTATTTATATCTAGGACGACCTTATATCTAAGCTTATACTATATTTCACCTTTTGTCTGCCTTATATATTATTATTATATAGCATATTGTTCCTTAGCTTATGTGTCATGATTGAATATCCTCGTAACTTAAAATTGTGTCATTAGCTCATCTTTTTTTTTAATTTGTTTTCACCTTTATTTTTTCTAAAAAAACATACTTAAGATGAAATATGTTCACAGATCAAATTTGTGAATAGTCAGGATAACTTAAAATTGTGAATAGTCAGGGTAACTTAAAATTTGTGAATAGTCCTGGTAACTTAACATTGTGTCATTAGCTCATCTTTATTAAATTTGATGAGAGCAATTCAATTTATTATTTTTATGATTGTTTCTGTAATGTCAATAGTACATGCAGCATGCAACCTCTAATGCACTAACATAACATTCTTGGATGACTTCAGTTCTACTCGCTCATGTAGTCATGTGTTTCTAGCAGAAGTCCATTTCTCTTATCCACTGAGATCGGATGTGGAGATTTTAAATGGCCTTGACCTTACAATTGAGTGTGGAAAAGTCACAGCACTTGTCGGGCCTAGTGGTGCTGGGAAAAGCACAGTGGTGCAACTTCTAGCACGGTATTATGAGGTACTGTATCCTATAGTGATACTAATATTTTTTTCATTGTAGCAACATTTTGAGTGTTCTCCATTTTTGCAGCCAACTCAAGGTTCCATCACTGTCGCAGGAGAAGACATCCGTGTATTTGACAAAAGAGAATGGTCTCGAGTAGTATCTCTAGTGAATCAGGTATATCATTGCAATTTCCACACCATGTATTTTGCTGCTATAACTATACATATTTCGAGGATATAAACTTCTTTGTCACTTGCTGTTATAAGATTGGCATAGGGTTGAACATGTTAGTCCATATTCGTACGTAAAAGAATCTGAGTAACTAAAGCAATCAGCTATTCAGCAGATTGAAGGTAGTTGCCACTCAAACTGGGTTGATTATGGCCTGATGGGCCCTTTTTTAGCTGACCTGATTGCCACACATATACACAAGGCATTACGGCCCCCTCCCCCCCTGGGTCCTAGAGCCCCTGTGAGTTCTTGCATTTTCTGTACACATTGCCACTGGCTTTTAGGTGGTTTCTGGGAAACAGATAGGTTCAGCTGCTCTTTGTTCAGTTTGAAGTTTCATAGAGTGAAGAGTCCCAATACTTCAACTGCAGTTCAGTCATGCTGGCGTTTAGGTTACTTTCAGAAAATTTTGCCAATAGAAGCCACTCTTTATTTTGTTCAAGGAGATTCTGGCATGGGGCATCCCACACCAGACAAAGGGCCAGTTTCTTTTGTCTTGTTGATCCACTAGGTTTGGCTTTGGCTACTATGATTTGAGCAGTTGTTTTTTTGTCTGCAAGGATTCACATATTGAGAATGAGAGCACAGAAAAAGTTTCAATGTACCATCAATGTATGCAAAGGATCGTTTGGAGTAGGTTATCAATGTTTTTTTTAACTAATGATATGTGCAAATATATCCTGATTGACTGTGAAACTGTTATGAGTTTGGGGTCAGTTCTTGACATTTCATGTCTGATGGATAAGTTTCTGTGGTCTTTGTGGGGCTGCAGCAGTCTTTTTGTGGTGCATTTTAGAGGACAGAAGAAAGCATAAGATCTTTAGAGGACAGACAGCAGCAGAAGATTCTTGACAGGAGGCATCTTAGCATCTTAGGACAGCATCTTAACATCTTAGGACAACATCTTAGAGGACAGCATATTAGCATCTTAGACTAGCATCTTGGCATATGCTTATCGGCTAGCGACCTATAATATGTATCCCCAACCCTCAAAGTTGGCATGGCATTTGTGTGAGTTGTGTGAGAAATAAACCAGAAAATTGCCCCAACTCCTAGTGTCATCTCTCTCGATGAGAGTAAGAATTCTGCTACTATCGAGAGTGAGAGTTCAACGACTAACAAGCTGGTATCGAGCTGTACTATCCTGTAGCTCTGAGCATCTCGCTCATCTCCTCCCGGCCCACAACAAATTTCAAAGAAGTTTGGCAAAGAAGACTCCTCGGCCGCGCCCTCGCTCACTCTCTCCTCTCTCAGACAGAGCAGCGGCTCGTCTGGCAGCCTCTCTCCACGCAGCAGCCCGATGGTAGCGCGCCATGTCCGTAAAGGCGATCTCGGCCTTCGGTCGCCTCGAGCACGCTGTGGCGTCGGTAGAGGCCGAACTTGCCGCAGCAGAGAACGCGAAGCGAAGCGGCGGCAGAGACTGGCCGCGGCGGGGGCGGCGCCGAGGTCGGCAATGGCGGAGCCGGCAGCAGCAGCGAGCGGAGGCAATGGCTGGCGGCGGCGGCGAATGCGCAGCGTCTGTGGCGGCAAAGAAGTCGAGGTCGAGGTTTCTGCGGCAAAGATTGGCAGCTCCATTTCGCGGCGACGACACCGCCGACGCGGACCTCGAGCGCGCTAGAGAGGGAGGGCGGCTTGAAAGCTGGCGGGATGATAAGGCGCGCGCACGCCACGAAGCGTGGCGGCAGCCTGCGACAGCGCGGATGTGCCGGGCGGCGCTCTGGAGGAGGCGCGCATGGCGGTGGCGCTCTGGGCAGCCACGCGACGCCACGCAGCGGCGCGCGGCCAGAAGCCAGCAGCAGACGCGCGTCGGCGGCGCTCGTGGAGGGCTAAGCGCGCGCGGCGGCGGCGCTCTGTGGAGGAGCGCGCGGCGGGCGGTGGCAGCGGGTCAATGGAGAGCGCGGGCAGAGCGTGGCTCTCTTCCCGGATCGGTACCGACGGGTCGATGGAGAGCGCGGCCTTCACAGGCAGCGTGGCTCTTTCCCGGATCGGTACCGACGGGTCGATGGAGAGCACGACCTTCACAGGCAGCGTGGCTCTCTCCCCGGATCGGTACCGTGGTTACCACGGGCTCCAGGCTGTTGTCAGGGACGTCGGTCCCGGTGGTGGGTGGCCTACCCTCACCAAGACCAACTACGCCGAGTGGGCTGCGTGATGATGAGGTAAAGCTCAGTGCGGCACATGTGGGAGGCGGTCCGAGACGGCGACGCCGACCACGACCTAGATCGACGGGCGCTGGATGCCCTCATCGCTGCGAGCCCCGCCGAGATGCGATTCTCGCTTACCAACAAGCGGATCGCCAAGGAGGCTTGGGACGCCATCGCTGCGGCACGATCGGCACGCCGCAGCAAGTCCACACCGCAGCACTTCGCAGGAGTAGGAGAACCCGCCTTCAAGCCGTGTGAGGACGTTGATGACTTTGCTCTCCGTCTCAACACTCGCTGCGAAGATGGTGCGATTCGGCGATGACACACCACGGGGAGGAGAGAGTCGTCGAAAAGCTCTTTCATTGCTGCCCCGAGAAGTATAAGCAGATGGCTCGCTTCGATCGAGTCCTTGCCGGATCTCTCCACGATGTCGATCGAGGAGGCGATAGGTCGCCTCAAGGTCGTTCGGCAGCGATGAGCCACGCTCTCTCGGGGCCTATCACCACCGGGCGGAAGCTCCTTCTCACTGGGAGCGATGGCTTGCCGCCTAAGGTGACCGGAAAAGGGAGAGCCTTCTTCCGCGACAGCGGCGCATAAGCGTGGCAAGCCACGCAAGGCGCGCAGAGACGCCCAGGCCGGGGCGCGAGGACGTGCCGAGGGTGATGCCCGCGGAGGCGCCAGGCGGCGCCCCCGGCAGCAGCAAGCAAGCAAGACGAGGCGACGCTGCCGCAATCGCGCGCAGCTTGGCCATTGGGCCAAGGATCGCGGCAACCACGACGCGGCCGAGCCCACATCGCGACAAAGCAGTGAGAGGAGGAGGAGCCGGCTGTTCATGGCACATGCAAGCATCGAAGCTACCTCCGGCGGCACCGCCGCAGCGGCTCTCCTCCACCTTGACGAGCCAAAAGCACACGCCTCCTCGGCGACAGCCCGCAACGACAAAGATCGACGGGTGGTGCCTCGACACCGGCGCCACCCATCACATGACCGGTCGACGGAGTTCTTCACCGAGCTTGACTCTAGCATCCGAGATTCCATCAAGTTTGGGGATGCCTCGGTGGAGATCAAGGGCGCCGGCTCCGTCATCTTCACTGCTGCGTGTCTCGGTGAGCACAGTCGCTCACGGAGTCTACTACATCCCCGCGTTGAGAACTCCATCATCGACTTGGGACAATTTGGATGAGAACGGGTTCGCGGTGGTGGTTGAGGACGGAGTCATGAGGATTTGGGATCGTCGCCGCCGCCTTCTTGCCAAGGTATCCGAAGTGCAAATCGACTCACGCCCCTTAATGTGCGGTGGCACAACCCCTCGTCTCGCCGCTTCGTCGGGGACGACGAGGCGTGGCGCGGCACGCAGCGTTCGGGCACCTCCACTTTGAGGCCCCGGCGGCTCGATTGCCGCGGAGATGGTGCGCGAGCCTCACTGCGTGCCTCGACCATGTGGAGCGCTCTGCGACGTCTGCATGTTGACGAAGCGAGGCGACTCCCCTTTCTTTCTCAATGAGGCGAGCCGAGCCAAGGAGAGGCTCGAGCTTGTGCACGGGACTTGTGTGGCCCGGTGACACCGGTCACACCGGGAGGACGACACTACTTCCTGCGCTTTGCGTCGTCGACGACCTCTCCGCTACATGTGGGTGATGGTCCTCGGCAAAGCAAGGGGAGAGGTCATGACGACGCCATCGCGCGTAGCAGTCTTCTGAGGCGAGGCGAGTCGCGCCGCAAAGCGCTGCAGCGTCGTTTGCGACCGACAACGGCGGCGAATACACGGCGGCTGAATTCGGTCGCATCATCAATGATGATGAGGGCATTCAGCGCCACTACTCTGCGCCGTCTGACCGCAGCAGCAGAAGCGGCGTCGTCGAGCGGCGCAAACCGGGACGATTGTGGGGATGGCTCGGGCCCTCCTCAAGCGAGAGGGGATGCCGGCCGCCTTCTCGGGAGAGGCGGTGGTGACGGCCGTCTACATCCTCAACCGCTCGCCTACAAAGGCGCTCTCGGCAGCGGGACGCCGACGAGGCTTGGCATGGGCGCAAGCCGGCGGTCTCCCACTTGCGGGTCTTGGTGCCGCCTCGCGTTCGCCAAGGTGCTTGGCCACATCAAGCCAAGCTCGACGTCGGGGAGCACTCGGGAGTGTTCATCGGCTACGCGAGGGCTTGAAGGCCTACCGCATCCTCGACCGAAGACACTGCGGCGTGCGCGACGCGCGCGACGTTGTGTTCGACGAAAAAAGCGAGGATGGGCGTGGGACAAGGCGGTGGACGACGGCTCGGCTCCGGCGTCGACGCGACTTCTTTGTCGAGTACGCCCACTTTGAGGGAGTGGGGAGTAGGCGCTTCTTCTTCGGCGAAGGTGCCCTACCCGGCCCCCGAGCCTCCACCGACCTCGGCGCTGCACACTCGACAAAGACCACGCGCTCCGGCCGGGACCTCGGTGCGATGAGTTCTTCGCCGGCCCCACCACCATAGTAAGCAACGCCACGCACTCCAAAGACCGACAGCACCACTGGGCACGCATCTACGTCCACCACCACCGGCTCGTGTCGAGCACAGCCGGCCGGTTGAGCTCGCTACTCGCCTCTCACGACGAGGAGCGATCGAGCATTCGCTGCGGCGAGCCGCTGCGGTACGTCACGATGGAGCGCACCGGTTGGACCGGTGCCTCACAACTTGAGGCATTGGTTGCACCTTGCGTGTGACGACGACGGCGAGCCTCCAGACGATGGAGAACCTTCTCGGCGACCACGGTGGTGCCGGACCGGTGCCTCACAACTTGAGGCGCAGATTGCACTGCTTGCGTGTGACGACGGCGAGCCTCGATGGTCGTTGCAGAGGCCGAGAAACACGCGGCATGGCGCAGCCGCGATGCGATTGGAGATGGATGCGGTTGAGAAGAAACTTTTGGGAGCTTCTTGACCTTCCTCGTGGTCACCGCGCGCGATCACCCTTAAGTGTGTGTACAAAAGTGAAGATGGATGAAGCCGGCGCCATCGTCAAGCACAAGGCTCGCTTGGTGGCACGAGGTTTCGTCGGCGGCAGGAGGGGTCGACTTCGACGACGCCCGCGCTCCGCGTGGCGCGGATGGAGTCTGTCGCGACTCCTCCTTGCGCTTAGCTGCCTGGGAGGGCTGGCGTGTTCATCACATGGACGTCAAGTCGGTGTTCCTTAACGGCGACTTGAAGGAGGAGGTCTACGTGCACCAGCCGTCGGGATTTGCGATCCCCGGCAAGGAGGGCAAGGTGCTCGCTGCGCAAAGCCCTCTATGGCTTCTTGCGGCGAGCATCGAGAGCGTGGAATGCCAAGTTGGATTCCACGCTAAAGGGATGGGCTTGAGCAAAGCCCGCGACGAGGGTGACCATCTACCGGCGAGGCGGTGGAGGAAATGCTCTGGCTGGTGGGTGTCTCACGTCGACGACTTGGTGATCACCGGCACCAAGGATGCGGAGGTAGCGGCATTCAAGGAAGAGATGAAGGCCACCTTCCAGATGAGTGACACGGGGCCTCTCCTCCTACTTGGGAATCGAGGTGCACCAGATGACTCGGGATCACGCTCGACGCACCGCCTCGCCAAGCGCGTCGTTGAGCTATTTGGGCTCACCGGCGCAGACCTTGACTCACTCCGATGGAGGAGAGATCGAAGTCGAGCCGCGACAAAGACGGCGGAGGAGGTGGACGCCACGCAGTACCGGCGTCTTGTGGGGAGTCTTCGCTACCTCGCCCATACACGGCCGGACCTGGCATTCTTCGTCGGCTACGTTAGTCGGTTCATGCAGCGACCGACAACGGAGCACCAACAGGCTGTGAAGAGGATCATCCGCTACGTTGCAGGGACGCTCGACCAAGGCCTCTACTACCCTAGGTGCCCTAGGGCGGCACACTTCGTCGTCAAATGCGGACAACGACCACGCCGGCAACATCGACACCAAAGAAGAGCACGGCGGGATCCTCTTCTTCCTCGGCAAGTGCCTCGTTAGGTGGCGATCGGTCAAGCAAGCAGTGGTGGTGGCCTGTCCATCACCATGAGGCTGAGTACATAGCGGCCTCCACCGCTTCGACTCAGGCGCTCTGGCTCGCCCGACTGCTTGGTGATCTCCTCGGCAAAGACACTAGAGCGGTGGAGCTCAGGGATGGACAGCAAGTCCACTCTGGCCCTAGCAAAGAACCCCGTTTTCCATGAACGGAGTAAGCACATCCGGGTGAGGTACCACTTCATCCGAGGTTGTTTGGAGGACGGGAGTATCAAGACGAGCTACATCAACACCAAGGACCAGCTTGCGGACCTGCTTACCAAGCCTCTTGGGAGGATCAAGTTCCTTGAGCTCTGCTCCAGGACCGGGATGGTTCAACTTCCCCACAAGACGACGCACAAGACTTAGGGGGAGAATGATGGATAAGTCTCTGTGGTCTTTGTGGGGCTGCAGCAGTCTTTGTGGTCTGTTTTTAGAGGACAGCAGCAGCAGCATCTTTAGAGGACAGCAGCAGCAGCATCATTGACTGGCATCTTAGCATATTAGGACAACATCTTAGAGGCATCTTAGGACGGCATCTTAGGACAGCATCTTAGAGGACAGCATATTAGCATCTTAGACTAGCATCTTAGACTAGCATCTTAGACTAGCATCTTGGCATATGCTTGGCTGGCTAGCAGCTTATAAATATGTATCCCCAAGCCCCTCATGTTGGCATGGCATTTGTGTGAATTTGTGTGAAAATAAACCAGAAAATTACCCCAACTCCTAGTGTCATCCTCTCTCGATGAGAGTAAGAATTCTGCTACTACCGAGAGTGAGAGTTCAACGACTAACAATGTCAACCTGGAACCGTGTGGACAGGAGGGAACTCAAGACAACATAATGAAATAACTGCAGTTAGGATTTAACTGTTCTTTTGCTAGCTACGCTGTGGCTCCATGTGGTTAATTGTTCATATCCACCCCTGACCCTACTGTTTTAGTGAGGACCCACCATAACAAAAAAAAAACAATTGGTTTGTAATGAACTGCGCTCTCGTTGTATCATATTTTCACTGTTTCAACCTACATTTATCATAGAAATTAATAGGCATAGTTGTGTCTCATTGGCCATGCCATGTTTGAAACATGTTTTAATATGTAGAAGTAGCTAGTGTTATGAGAAATTTATATTTTTCTTCCATGAAGGATCCGGTCCTATTCTCCGTGTCTGTTGGAGAAAATATTGCTTATGGTCTCCCAGATGATGTTGTCTCTAAGGATGAGATAATAAAAGCTGCTAAAGCTGCCAATGCTCATGAATTCATCATCTCTCTTCCACAGGTGTGGAAATCTTTATCATTGGCTTTAGCCCACCATTGATTGGACTAGTTATCTTCGAGTCATATGCTAATATCCTTGTTTTTGGTATTTTAGGGGTATGACACTCTTGTTGGAGAGCGAGGTAGTCTCCTAAGTGGGGGACAAAGGCAGGTAATCTGCTACATTCACGTTTAAAGGAGGTTCATAATTATTCTGTAGCAAGGTTCATAATTCTGTTGTGAATGTACACTCTTATTTGTTGCTTTGCAGAGGATTGCAATTGCACGAGCCCTCTTGAAAAATGCTCCTATTCTAATACTCGATGAGGTATGCCATTCTTACATTTCAACTAGCTTTGTTATTCTTTATATTTTTCCAAATATTGTATCAAGGATGCTAACTTAATTTCTTGTGGAGAAAAAAAGTAAACTTAGGAAGGGAATGTACGTGTGATTATGCACTTACTGTATTGTTCAGTTCATAAAATCGATCATTCAGTTCATAAAATCGATCCATTGATGTGGCATAGGAGATAATAAAGATAAATTATAATTATGACCTATCATTACCCATGCTTGGGTGGAATGTAGTCACTCAATGGGTAGAGCTTTAACAAACTGATCTTGAGGGAGATCAGTGTCGAAGGTCAGTAGTGGTGGAGCTTCAGCACAAATAACACAAATAAAGGAGGGGCCAGTAATGTGTAATCACTCGGATTAATTGTAGAAATGTATAATTTGCGACCAATAATTACTGTAACTCAGGGAATCTGCAAATGGAGGGATTAATGGTAGAAATGTATAATTAGCTACCAATAATTACTGCACAAGCTAGATGGCTTGAGCTGACTGTATCAAATCATTGTTAAGTTGGGTCAAACATGTCTGCTGCAGTGGGTTTATTGTGCAAATAGAGAAAGGTAAGTAAATATGTCGAGAATATTAAAGTGTCGGCACATGGATTCAGGTAACTCAAAACTATGAATGCATTGATCTAGGGCAAAAAAGGACAAAAACTTGAGTACATACTCAAAGTTTTGCAGGTGAAGGTCGCCAGTTATCAAGTGTCAACTTGAGAGTTTCTTTGGATGAGCTAAAACCAAGTTTTCAAAGTGTTGCCTTTTTAACCTTTTGCAATACTATAGATGGATGTCTGCCAATACTCTATACTAAAGAAATGATAGATAAGCTTTCAATAGACAAATGTGGTGTAGATCAGCCTTAATTTTTTAAAAAGTTTCAAAATAATGAATCTATAATAAAATGGCACATATTGGTGGTAGTTCATGCTCCATTCCAAATTCTAAAATGTTTTAGTTTTATCCTAAGCCAAACTTTTCTAACCTTAACCAGTAAATTTATATAAAAATAATTGACATAGCGGAGTAAATGCACTCTCAGGACATTTCATAGTGGGTTTAATGAGACTGATCTGTGTAATATATGTTAATATATTTTTTATAAACCATTTTATAAACTTGGTTAAATTTAAAAAAGTTTAGCTTCTAACAAAACTAAAACAACATATATTTCAGAATGTGGTATTTCTCCTTCACTGCGAATACACTGAGCCTACCTACGAACTTATGTTATTTTTGCAGGCTACTAGTGCACTGGACGCCACAAGTGAGCGACTCGTGCAGGAAGCTCTCAACCACTTGATGAAGGGAAGGACTTCTCTGGTCATTGCTCACAGGCTGAGCACCGTACAGAATGCACATCGAATTGCTGTTTGCTCAGAGGGCAGGATAACTGAACTGGGGACGCACGGAGAACTGGTTGCTAAGGGAGGCAGTTATGCATCACTTGTCGGGACACAAAGACTTGCTTTCGAGTAATAACACGTCAACAACCGAGGCACGGTTTGACTGCACTGTAGGGGATTCTGTATTACTCTATTTTCCTCCAGGGCCCTTTGGAACATAGGAATTCTCATGGAATTCATAATGAGTTTCATAGGAATCAATTCATTTTCATAGGAAAAATATAAAAAACAGAAAAAAATCTATATTCTAAATGTGGCCTAGGTTATTATAGGTTTATATCTATAAAAAATGAGGTTATAGTTTGTTTTTTATCCACAGAAACAATATATGAATCGGAAAACACACGTATCGAAGTTGATAGTAATAACCTAAATAAAGGACAACAAACTTCTTATCCTCCCTTACATTTCCTATTTATTAGCTTTCTATATCATGACGTGTTATAACAATAATTTACAATAGTCCACGCAATGTTTGAAGCTAAGGAGATGGATGGTATTGTGAAAACATCGTGAGTGGTTGGAGCCTTTCCTTATCACATTCTTCACAAATCACAAGCATAACAACATACTCCCTCGGTTTTAAATTATAAGTCACCTTGGCTTATTTGATACATCTATTTTGCTATGTATTTAGATATAATAATATGTATAGATACGTAGCAAAATGTATGAATAGAAAAAGTCAAAACGATTTATAATTTGGAACGGAGATGGCAAATTACCAAGTTCTCAATCTTGAAGCTGGCCCGGCTCGTCACCACGAGCCGCGAGCCAATGGCAAATCACCGAGTTCTCGATCTTGGAGCTGGCCCGGCTTCCCAGGTCCACCGAAGCTGACAACATAAAATAAGACCTTGGCCCTAAGTCAACCTAGGCCTAAGTCAACCCAAAAGATTAACCTGATATGTTGGATTTCTCCTGCCTTATATGTTATGCTCCCCACCATTGATATCCGGTGTGGGACTAAACCCTAGCAATCTCTCGCCAGGTCTGAAACGTTGCTCCACAGCCCGAACCATCCCTTCCCCTTCGTTGCGCCGACGGCTGGTACGCCTCGGTGAGCCGTGCCTCCAGGTCGCTGCAGCTCACCCCAGGTACCAGAAAGATCGGGTGGAAGTCGTTGACGTCGGCATGGTTGTTTCCAGAGAGATGCTCCCGGAGGGGAGAGGGCAGCAGGAGTAGCAGCAGAGACAGCAGCTGTTGAAGTGGAGCACTAGCCATGGATGATCTTTGGTATGATGGCTTCACACGCGCCGCGCGCGCAACTTCTCACTCGATCTTCTCTAGCCGACCCAATCCAAATTTCAGCTATTGAAATAACCGAGTTTTAGAGCCAGGTCGTGATATATAGATGAAGACAGGAGACAGGGCCAAAGGGACACTATCGTTATTAGAGGACGGGGATTTTGATAAATCTATACCTTCTGAATACACATGGACGGACGGATTTGCTAGCGTCCGGACGTCCAATCCAGGCGCTAGCTTTAGACAGTGCTCCTGCGCCCACGTCCAACACCTAGCTCTCTCGCGTCGTGACCCATGGCGGCACGGTACGGAGACCCACAGCGGCGCACTAGCAGCAGCAGGACGTGCTTCCCCGATATCTACTTTTAAAACATTCAAATAAAACACTTGCAACATACGTCTGAAACAGCTGAAAACACTAAACATGTGCTCGAAACATGCATGTATAGCCATAGCAACATGTGCAACACCAGATGTACTCTTAAAACATCCAAATAAAATATTTGCAACATACATCTGAAATAGATAAAACACTTGAAACATGGGCTTGAAACATGTATGTATAGCCATTGCAACATGTGCAACACCAAGATCTACATTTGAAACATCCAGATAAAACTTTCGCAACATACGTCTGAAACACCTAAAACATTTGAAACATATGCTTGCAACATGCGTATATAGCTATTGCAACATAGGCAACATCCAAATGAAACACTTGAAAACGTACGTCTAAAACATCTGAACACTTGAGACACGACATCGCCGGCGACCACAGCCTACCTAGTCGGGAACTGCGGTAGCCCCCTCCTCGACGGATTGCCGAGGACTTGACGGCGACAGACTTGGAAGCTGCGGCGAAGGCCTCGACGGGCATGGTGGCACGCTTGGCATCGGGCTTCGAGATGGCGCCGTAGCACTGGGAGAGGACACTGGGCGCCGCGAGCGTCTGCACAAGGCGGCGCACCACTGCGTCGCGCATGCGCTGTGACGACGCCAAATACTGAGCGACGGGAGCAGCACCTCCACGCCCTTGGAGGTCGCGGTAGGCACTAGGGCGGCATCGGCGGATCCCTCGGGGCTCGCGTGCTGGCTACCCTCAGTGGCAGCGTTGGGGGCATCCTCTGCCATGGCTGGGACCTGCGGGGGAGAGTTCGGAGTGGACCACGCCGGAATCCGCGGCGGCGTGGGCTCGACGACGAGTGGAGGTCACATGAGTCGAGTGAAGCCAGGCTCCAAACGTTCTGGAGTAGACTTTTTTTACAAACTTATGGAGTGGAATGTGGGCAAGACACAGTTGGCCATTCTGGCTGTCGCGGCCCACGACAACGGACAACGGGAGCGTCCGGACTCCCTAAGCAAAGCATATCCGATGGATTATTGGCGATGAAAATAAACTATTGGCCCCTTCAACCTCACTAAATCCACTCTACTTCACATGGGAAACAAGAAACAAGCTTTTAATTACCACAGCGTACCACCATCAGATATAATTGTTGTATGTTTTTTTCTAGACTTCATAGTACTACTACAAACATGTTTTTCAGAGGTGGATAAAATAGCTTTCTAGAGACGAGGGTGTTCACCCGCCTCTAGGAAAAGGTCTTTAATTTGTTAACGAGGAATAAGGTTACAAATGTTCTATAGAGGAAATAAGCTATTAATAGAGGCGGATGCTCAAGCACCCTTAGAAATGAGATTTGTACAGACGGATTGTTTTTCAGAATTATCAAAAATCATAAACCAAACCAAAAGAATTGAAAAAAAAATCTGGGGGAAAACCCACCAGGCAATCACAAGTCACACAATTCTTCGCGTGAAATATAAATCCTGATGGACTCACATCACTCCACCTCAAAGATATATAGATGTGTCTATAAGGCATATTCATTCTCTGAAATGAGTGTTTGAACCCTAAATGAATTCAAATGAAAAAGTTTTCAACTGCAAAGTTGTAGATATCATTTAGTACCACAATTTTGGTTTTGGTTGTATTCATTCCCCAACTGCGGTTTCTAGAGATGACTGGATACCTGCCTCTAGAAATCACTGATCTCTAGAAACAGGGGTAAATCCAGGGTAAATTATCGCCGGGGTCAACCTTTACTCATGACACTAATGTATAGCTCATAATAATCCAGCACTATACATAACATAAATATAAAATTAGTATCATATGAAAAATCAAACATACATAAAAGAGGGATGAAATTGTCAGTAACATAATGTGTATATAAACTCTTCACAATAGTGGTTACCTCTTATAGTTGTGCTCTACAAGTATGGCCGCCTATCTTAATAAGGAAAAATATCACATTATCGTTTGGAATTGTATAACAAAATCCATGTTCCACCGAGATAGTGGCATCATCATCAACAAATTCATAAAATGATACAATTTCATAAAACATCTCTACAATTTTCATCCTTGAAAACATCTCTCCAATGATGCAGTGACAATAGGAATAATTACGTAGGTTTGAGGAGCTGATAGAAACAAATAAGGAAAGTTGAGACAGTTTTGTGCATCCATGATCATTCTACCAGACTCAGAAATAGTATATAATTAGACACATCTTGCATTATGTCGATGTTTGACCACCGATAGCCTGCCACGGGGGTACCCGGGGCAGTATGTTTGGGCTTCAGCGTATGCGGAACTCGACGGTAAACGCAAGAGACAGTCGATTTATCCTGGTTCGGACCCTCGATCGCTGATCGAGTAATAGCCCTACATCCAGTCGGCGTTAACCCTTGCGTTGTATTGATTGTCTAGAGTTGTGTCGTAAAAGTCGTGATCCTCCCGTCTCTAGGAACCCTGCCATCCTTTATATAGTCAGTAGGTCAGAATCCTAGTCGGTTTACAATGAGAGTTCCTAATAGGATTACAGAATAATAGTATTACTAAGATTACATGGGAAGAATCCTAGTTAGACTAGATCTTCTCCCTTCCTTGCGGGGTATCCCGTGGGTCCCGCACCGACAAGCCCCCGAGCACTTCATGGTTGAGCTCTAGAAGCCTCGTCTTGTTCCTTCAGGTCTTGCCGAGCAAGAACAAGCGTCGTCCGGGTGCTTTCTTGAGCGAAACCGTGTAGCGCTTCGTGAGATCTTCGCGTGATGTGTACCTTTTTGAAGAAAAAAGTACTCCCATTTGGGTGTAGTCCCCGAGCCTCTTGCTTTTTGACACAAGGAGCTGGAGGGTCTTCTTTTGAATTCACTCTGATTCTTTGTTGAAGGGTTCCTGAGCATATAACTGGGTTCTTTATCAAAAAGAGCTCGGATATAGCTAGGTCCGGGTTCTTTTTGTCGTGAGGTCTTGAAGTGATCTGTATTGAAGAAGTCTTCTTGGTGATGTGCGCTTTTTTTGGAGAAAAAGTGCACTCACTGAGTGTAGCCCCCGAGCCTCTTGCTATTTGGAACAAAAAGTTGGAGGGTCTTGAATCTTATGTTGTTTGAAAACTGTTGTCTTGAGGAAGTCTTCTGTGTGATGTGCGTTTTTTTGACGAAAAAGTACACTCACTGAGTGTAGCCCCCGAGCCTCTTGCTATTTGGAACAAAGAGTTGGAGGGTCTTGACTCTGAGTTGTTCAAGTTACTGAGAACCTCTTCTATTGCAGCCCCGTCTTGTCTCTGAGTTGTTCAAAGGACTGAAAGTCTTTCCTATTGCAGCCCCCGAGCATATACCCGGGTTTTTTTTATTTAAAAAGAACTTGGATACAGGATCTTGACATGTTCTCTGGTAGTCTGCTGTTGTCAGATGTAGTTGTAAAATAGTGGTTGAGAGTAAATGCTGTTGATTCACGAGTTGTACAGTGTTGGTATATTCTTCCAAATATGCTTCATTCTTGAGTATCGCTTTTGCTCCTTCACGCTTTGAGTCTTCTTTCATTGAATTCTCATCTTTTCTTTGTGTCCTTTATTAGGTTTGCTCTATTGATTCTTCCGGTCCATGTGCACCGCTTCTTTGTCTCTATAAATACCTTCTGGTGTCTTTGTTTTGATTCATCGAGCATTTGTTGCGTGGTCTGAAATCTCCGTAGCCATGAATATGATAGTTTGTGAAGTAGAGCAGCCCTCGGGCATATTCTGTAGTTCTTATACATCTTGTCATAGCTGAAGAAAGTCTTGTGATAGGGATTAGAGGTAGACTAATCCCACAGCGGTATTGTACTTGGAAGTACGTGGCGGTAGTTGGAGGAAGTCTTGTGATGTGGGATGTGTTTCTTCATCCAGCAGTTCTGGGTTGATCTTAGTCGCCTGTCTTGAGACTGTCCGGTGCAGATCAACACCATATTTGGTATCACATCGGACTTGGGTAGATAGATGCCTACCAACTTCCCCTAGTCTATGTTGTCCCGCCATGCTGCTGATTTCCGCCTTGGATGCACTGCGTCCGTCCTTTGAAGAAAACAGTGTCGCCGAGTGTAGTTTGTTCTACTGAGTAGCAATTTGGAACACGTAGTCGTTCCAAAGCCTAGCTGTGTTTGGGTTCCTCTTTGCTACCTTGCTTGTCGTAATACCGAGTTCATTGGGTCTTGTAAGATGTGTAATCTTCTATTTTTTGAAGCTATTTGTAATGAAAAGAACCTTGTCTTCTGAGTTGTCATTCTTTTCTGCTGAAGTCCTGGTTGTTTATGAGATTCCCGAGTTCTTTCTATAAGGACCGGGTTGTTATGTTTCTTGTGAGTTAACCTTCCGTTGCTTCATGGTTGATGAGTTCTTTTTGTAGCAATATGGTAACTCTGCTGTTTTGCTAGATGGATAAGTTCGAAATCTACCCGTTGAACTGTACCGTTGTGTGGATTTGTGCCTTCCGTCATTTTAGCTGTGTCAGTAAATGGACCGTTGCGTTCTCACACCATGTTTTAACGGGCCCGGTGGGCCATGTTTTACTGCTGTAAAATCTATTTAAAGGCCTTTTATCTTCTTCTTTACTGCTCCGCTTTTGACTTGAAACCCTAGTTTTTAAAAATCCACCGCTGCCATTGTCGTCGTCATCTGAGCGCCGCCGTCTGAGCCTCATCTTTCCCTAGTGCCTTTTTGCTTCCGCTAGTACATGGGTAGGAAGAAAACCACGAGCAAGTCCTAGGCGGCCTTCGTGGACGAGGAGTCATCACTTTCCGTGATCGAGAACCAAGAGTTCATGGCCATGAGGGCTGCCTAGAAGGTTTGGCCAACTCGACAATGACTGAAGACTAGCTTTGCGAGCTTGTTGGTGATGGTCTGATCCAGAGCAAGGACATTGCTGAATGGAGGGCTCTCAGGCGAGCATCGGGTCCCTGCTCTAGGTCCTGGTGAGATTATTCTTTTCATCTCCTTTATCCGTGTTGGACTTTGCCTCTCTGCTTCCGCCTTCCTTCATTGATTTCTTCGATTATTTTGGGGTTAGATTGAACCATCTTGCTCCCAATGCCATCCTTCATCTTTCTGTCTTTGTTCATCTTTGTGAAGCTTTCCTTGGAATTCCTTCTCTCTTCTCTCTTTCGTTACTTCTTTCATCTAAAGCCCCAACCCCACCGTGATGACACCAGCGTTCTTGGTGGCTACGGGATTTAGTTTCGCCAAGGTCTTAAGAGCAAATTATTTGATTATGACCTGGTTGATTCTATGAGGGATTGGCGTGCCGACTGGTTTTACGCCGCCAATTTGATTCCTCCTCTTGTTGTTCATTCTAGATCTGGTCCTTTGGTTAATGACCGATGGGATAAGAATCCTGTGACGATGGCTGAGGCCCAGGCGATCAAGCCATTTCTTGAGAGGATTTATACTTTGAAACAACAAGGCTTGACCGGCTTCGGGATTATTTCTAGTTTTCTTCATCGTTGAGTTCAGCCTCTAAAGGAGCGGGAGCATTTTGGGTTCGAGTACTCTAGGGTGGAAGACCCTTCTCGTATGGTCCCTGCCCTTCAGTTGACTGATGAGGAGGTGCTCGAGCGTCTTCAGAAGATGCTAAAAGGAGTAATCGTCGTCCCGCTTGCTATCCTTGAATATAGTGCTAACAACCCGCCTCCTGTTGTAAGTTGTTTTTTTTCTTATGCGGGTACTTTTTGTATTTCCTTTGCTGTATCCACTTTTTGTTTAATCTTCCTTGTCTTGTTGTTTTACTCTTTTATAGGAATTTGGGAGTAACTTCGCTGATCCGATTCCCCTTGATGACCTCCCCCGCCATTGTGAATACTGGGGAGAATCTTGCTGGGGCATCCTTAACCAGTAAGTTTCAAACCACCACAATATTTCCTGGCGTTTCTTCCGCGGACCTTGATGTATATGCAGAGTATGTTCCTCGTCCAGTTCCTCAAGCTCCTCGTCTTTGTTGGAAAGAAAAAAGAAGCGGTGGTCCTTCTTCTGGTTTGCTCGGTACCAAGAAGCCTCCCTGCATTGAGTACTCGTCCAGGTACTTAAGTTCTAGGTAGCATGCTCCTAGGTGAGCATATTAATACGCTTTGTCTTCTTTTTGTTTGTTTGCTCCTTTAACCGAGTACTTTCCCCCTTTTTTAGATGACGCTATGGTTGTCGTGGTTGAGGATGAGGAAGAAGAGGATGATGATAAGGCCCTTGTTACACGTCGGTGAGTTCTTTTCTTGTTTTCCTGTTGTTGAACCCCTCCTTTGTTTTGACTTTGGTCTTGATTTCTTTGTAGTAAGCGGTCGTCGAGTACTAGTTCTTCTGGGGCTCCGGCACCGAGTTCTTCTGTAGCTCCGGTACCGAGTTCTTCTAGGGCTCCGATACCGGCTACGCCGCTCCTATCGCCGAGTGGCGGTGACATTTTTGCTGCCATAGTTCCTCCTGTAAGGTCTTCTTTTGGTTTTATGAAGAAGAAGATGGCTGAGTAAGTGATTCCTTGTTATGCTTCTTTGCTTCTCTTTTCATTTTTCCCTGACTCATATTCTTATCATCGATTTTTCTTATCATCTTACAGACCCTCGCCTTCCCTTAACCCTCCGCCGACTTCTTCTCAGTCCTCTGACCTGCCTCTGCGCGCTGAGTCTCGGGACTTGGAATGCTCGGTTGGCGAGGTGGCTGTGAGGGAAACTGGGTCCCCTGCTGCCGCTGATCCTGTTGCTCCAGAGGTGACCGTGGCCATGGCGGTGGGTACTTCTGAGGAGGTAGTCGGGGCCTCCCAGGATACGGCCCTGGTTTTGCCTTCTTTACCTGCGTCGGCTTCTCCCTCTGCTCCCCTCGAAACCAGCAGTCAGTGCTTGGACGACGATGTGTTGCTGCAGTTCGACGCCACTCATCGTTTGTCAGAGTTGACTGCTGCCTGGGGGGCCCTTTCGACTTCCTTTGGTGAAAAGCTCCAAGTAAGTTTTTTTTGGAGTTCTTTCTTTGGATGTTCATCTTTGTTTTGTTCTTATGCCTTTTCTCTCTATCTCTTTTTGTTCAGTATTTTTCTCGGGATCATACTGGCTTCTTTTTCTCGTCCGAAAATGAGAAAAAGTTGTCTTTTGAGGTAAGCGCCCTGAAGGCAGAGCTTGATCTCTGCCGAGCCGAGATGGAGACTAAGCACCAAAAGGAGGAGAAGGCTCTTCGTGCTCGGGTGGTAGAGGCGGAGAAGCAGAAGGATGTTGCGGTGGAGTCCATGAAGAACGAGTGCAAATGTATTGCGGGTTCTTTTTGTTTCCTTTTGTATTCTGACTTCCCTTTCTGCTGACTTGTTTTTCTTTGTACTTTGATTTTCCTTTCCGCTGACTTGTTTTTGTTGCCTGGCCTAGCTCTTCGAGTTGAAAAGCAGAAGCTCTCGCAGGGTATCGAGGAGATGAAGACACTTGCTCGCACTAACCACAACAGGGCTGAGGAGGTAATTACTTGAGCTGAAGAAGAACTCGCGCTTACTAAGTTGATTCGGCGCGGAGCTGACATGGATCTTGTGCAGGCCCAAAAAACCGTTGAAGTCTTGACTGGCAAGTTGGCGACGGCTACTGAGAATTGGAATGCCTTGTGGAAATCTTTTCGGTCAGTAGCCGACCTTCTCCGGACTCCAGCAGATGATGGTCAACCTTGGGCTCAATTTATCCCCCAAGTTCTGACTCGTTTCCAGGAGTTCGTGAAGAGGTGCGCCCGCTTATGTACCAGAAACGTTCTTGCCTAGGTCCGGGTTCTTGCTCTGGAGTTCCCTTTGTCCAAGGTTGCAGATGAAGCCGAGAGCCAAGAGTATTTGGATGCTGTTGAAAGGGCGGAGCCTGAGGTCGAAGACTTAGCTAGTAGGATTGTAGATAATCTTAATATTGATGTTTCTTCCCCTGACGATGATGCTTGATGTAATTGACCTTAACACTCCGGCCTCTGTAACATGATATTATACTTGCTTTTGAATGAAGATTCTTTATTTCTGTTCATGTCTTCTTTGCTTGCATGTCTTTGCCTTGCTTATTTTTTAAGTGAGTTGTCCAAGTGGTCAGAATTTTCTCTGAGTAGTTGTTTGTTCTGGCTTTCATCTGTGTTGTGCAAATTGCTCGGCGTATGTAGATCGTTGTCTTGACAAACTTTCTTGATCTATTGAGTGCTTGTCTGGCTTTTGTCTACGCCGTGTAAACAACTCGGTATAGAACGTTGTCTTGACAAACTTTGGGCTCTTGTTAGTACTGAAAGGACTTAGGACCGGTGATCTCAAGTATCTTCAGCTTCTTCTTTTCAGCTTTTTCGCTTAACTCGAGCTGTGTTCAGCATCTGTCTCTTTCCCTGGATGCAAAAGCTTCTTAGGATTGGTAAGCCCCCGAGCAGTTCATGGTTGAGTTCTGGAAGCCTCATCTTGCTCCTTCAGGTCCTGCCGAGAGGTACAAGCGTCGTCTGAGTGCTTTGCTGAGCGAAACCGTGTAGCGCTTCTTGGGGTCTTCGAGTGGTTTGTGTTTTTTTGAAGAAAAAGTACATCCATCTGAGTGTAGCCCCCGAGCCTCTTGCTTCTTGGCACAAGGAGCTGGAGGGTCTTGTCTTAAAATTGCTTTGATTTATGCTTCAGGCTTAGCTTCAGTCGTTTTGCTTTTTGTTTCGGGTGTTAGCTTATTGGCTACCCTCATCGGTGGGCTCAAGCATCTTTTCAGCTCTTTTGCTCTCGGCCGGTATGCTTAGGCGTATTTTTAGCCATTTTACTTTTTGGTTCGGGTGTTAGCTTGTTAGCTACCCTCATCGGCGGGTTCAAGCATCTTTTCAACTATTTTGCTCTCGGCCGGGATGCTCAGGCGTATTTTCAGCCATTTTGCTTTTTGTTTCGGGTGTTAGCTTGTTAGCTACCCTCATTGGCGGGCTCAAGCATCTTTTCAGCTATTTTGCTCTCGGTCGGTATGCTCAGGCGTATTTTCAACCATTTTGCTTTTTGGTTCGGCTGTTAGCTTATTAGCTACCCTCATCGGCGGGCTCAAGCATCTTTTCAGCTATTTCGCTCTCGGCCGAGATGCTCAGGCGTATTTTCAGCCATTTTGCTTTTAGGAAACAACTCAGGGAAAGCTAGACATTTGTTGTAAAAAAACCATCTTTATTGATCATGAGCATTGATAAGCCATGATAATACATGTGTTGTCGAGGAACACCATCTTTATTGATCATGAACATTGATCTCTTGTGGCTTGTATATATATTCTTCCTTGAATTGTTTTCATGCGTAGAATCTTCTTAGCTGGCTGATGTGCCATGTATTGTTGACTTCTTTTCCATCTTCAGTTATCAATTTGTACGTGCCTGGTTCGGTGACTTTTGAGACAATAAAAGGACCTTCCCATGGACTGAGTAGTTTATGGCGTCCGTCAGTTTTTTGTATTCTTCTTAGTACCAGGTCTCCGACTTGTAGTGATCGAGGCTGGGTATTCTTGTTGTAGTGGTGTCATAATCCTTGGAGGTATCTTGTTGATTGAAGGGTAGCGTTTATTCTGACTTCTTCTGTACTGTCGAGTTCTAATCTTCTGGTGTGTTCTGCTTCTCCTTCGTCATACTGTTCTATCCTTGGTGACGTCTAGATCAAATCGGCAGGTAGTACAGCTTCTGACCCATAAACTAGGAAGAAAGGTGAGTATCCGGTGGCTCTGCTTATTTGAGTTCGTAGCCCCCATACTACTTTGGGTAATTCTTCAATCCACTTGGATCCATAGTCCACAAGTTCTTCATACAATCTTGGTTTTAATCCAGCAAGTATGAGTCCATTAGCCCTTTCTACCTGTCTGTTGGCTTCTGGATGTGCGACTGATGCGTAATCTATGCTGAAGCCGCAGTCCTGTGCTCAACTTTGGAATTCTGTAGCTGTGAAGGGGGAACCCAAATCTATGATGATTCGATTGGGCATGCCGAAGCGGTGCATAATGTCTTGGATGAACTCGACTACTTTGGCGGCGCTGTATTTTGTGAGTGGTTTGTATTCAATCCACTTGGTGAACTTGTCAATTGCTACAAAGATGTACTCGAAACCGCCTTTTGCCTTCTTGAGAGGTCCTACTTGATCCAGCCCCCAGCAGGAGAAAGGACAAGCGAGTGGGATGCAGATGAGATTGTGAGCTGGCACATGAGCTTGTCTTGCGAACATTTGACAACCTTTGCATTTTTTGATAAGTTCTTCTACGTCTTTCAAAGCGGTTGGCCAGTAGAATCCGGTGCGAAATGCCTTGCCAACTAGTGTTCTTGAAGCGGCATGATTTCCATAGCAACCTGAGTGTATTTCGTCTAGGATCTCTTTGCCTTCTTCAAATGAGACACATTTTAGGAGTACTCCTGATGATGCGGCTCTTCTATAAAGCTTGTCCCCCACTATGACGTAGTTCTTGCTTCTGCGAACAACTCGGGTAGCCTCCTCTTTATCCGCTGGCAACTTATTCTCTTTGATATAATCAATAAAAACATGGGTCCATGAGGTGGTGATTACCATAATCTGGGTGCCTTTGTCTGGGAGTTCAGGGGTTATCTCTCCGGGTTGTTTGATAGAGGGAGCTGATAACTCTTCTATGAATACGCCGGGTGGGACCTTTGTCCTGTCTGATCTGAGCTTGGCGAGGACATCTGCTGCAATGTTGGAATCACGCAGGACATATAGAATTTCCAATCCTTTAAAATGTTTTTCGAGTTTTCGTATTTCAGCACAGTAAGCGCCCATGTTTTTTTTGGTGCAGTCCCAATCTTTGTTGACTTGATTGATGACTACTACCGAATCACCGTATACGAGTAATCGCTTGATTCCAAGGGTGATTGCCACTCATAGCCCGTGGATGAGGGCTTCGTATTCAGATTCATTGTTTGTAGCTTGCCATAATATTTGAAGGACATACTTGAGTTTTTTCCATCTAGAGAAATGAGGAGAACGCCTGCACCAGCTCCGCCTAGCTTGAGTGATCCATCAAAGTACATCTTCCAGTGGTCAAGGATGGTATTTGACATAGGTTGTTGAATCTCTATCCACTTGGCAACAAAATCGGCAAGGGCTTGAGATTTAATTGCTTTCCGTGGGGTGAAATCGATGTTGAGAGCACTAAGTTCGACTGCCCACTTAGATATGCGCCCTGTTGCATCTCTATTGTGTAAGATGTCTCCGAGTGGTCCATGTTTTCTTTCCTGGTGCCTGTTGTTTCGATGATTTTGCTTGTCCGAGTTGTCTCGGTTGTTTCTATCCGGGAACCTTTCTCGTGTCTTCTCTTCTGCAGTAATCATCTTTTCTCTTATTCGAATTTGCTTGGCGTCTTTGATTCCACGAATTCTTCATTGTTTCTTGGGTTTTCTTTTTATGAAGTCTTGAAATTGCCACCTAGCCATGATTCCGTTTGAGAGAAAGCTTCGATTACTTCTCGTTCGGTGATGTCATGTACTTGAGCTCGTAGTTCACCAAATCATCGATAGTAATAATCTCGAGACTTTTGCCTCCTTTTCGCTTGAGTCCTTTTAACTCTGCGTGGGTGATTGGGTGTGTAATGATATGTGAAATTTTCACGTGAATGGATCTTTTTTTTTCTGTAAAGCTCTTTGCAAGTCCTCCCAATTTATGATTGATCCTAGATTCAATTTGTCGAACCATTGGAGGGGCATGGTTTCGAGGGCCATGGGAAAAAGAATCTAGGTCTTCTTGATATCGCCGTCTCCTCCGGCTAGTTCAATCGATTGCAGTATATCCCGAGCCACCGCATCTTGCCTTTGTTCGGTCTTGCCATCATACTTAGAGTGGTTGGACGGCTTGAACTTGTGAGGTAGACGTATTGAAGCAAGTCTGTTTGCAAAATAGGGGAATCTATCATGCGTTTCGGCTTCTTTGTATTCTGATTCGGCACCTCCTTCTGGCCAACTATTGTTTTGGTGAGAGTAGTTCTCGACCAATTGAGATATCTTGCAGGAGGCACCCCTGGTTCTAGTCTTTCTTGGTTGTTTTAACTTTCGGTAGTTCGACTATGGTCCTTCTACTTTCTTTCTCTGTTATGACTTTCACTTGGTCCAAGTCTCTCTCACGGATTTCCTTTGATTTTGATCTTCTTGCCTATGAGACGTCGACCTGGCGGGTAGTCTTAAGTGGGTCCTTCCATCGTGCGTCCTTAGGGTTATTGAATAGAGAAAATCCGGAGATTTGTCACCATCGCCATGTTCTTGCTTTTCACCTGTTGGGATGTGAGGTCACTCTGAGTTCTTCTAGTGCTTCTCGGATCTTATCGTAGGGTGTATTTGCCGAAATTGCGTCTTTCTTTGACTTCTCGTTCTGATTCATTTTCTATAGGTTCGCCAAATCGTCGATAGTAATCTCTCGAGACTTTTCATGCCAATTCGACTCATATCTCGATCCAAGCTTCCTTCAATTTTGCCTATGGTTTCGACATGGGACGGGGTCTTTTGGCGTCCTTGTTTTGACTTGTTTTTCTTTCTCGGCTTGCTGCTCGAAGTCTCGGTCTCACCATCGTAGCCTCCGGACGAATGGTGATATGTTGATTCGATTCATCCGATGACTCGACATCGGACGCTTCTAGGGGACCAATGGTGATCGAGGAGGGCGAACCATGAGTACTTCCTGCGTGCGTGAACTGTTCATTATCGGCGTTAGTTTCCAATCGCCGGAGTTCTTGATAACTTTAGTAGAGGCTTTGAGGTCGTCGAGATCGAGTCTCCTTCTTGGTAGGGTAGAATTGTTGTTGTCGTCGGCGTCGACGATCCTAATTCTTTGCCTTCGTAGGAAGTAGAGCGCCGGCCCGATGATGGGCGACGGTCGCGGATCGAGTCTTGAGATGTTATAGTTAGTACGAGACCTTCCTGAGCTCCCTTCAGTGGCATTCTAAGCACCGGATCGAGGAATCCTTCGGGCCATGTGTCGATAAGATGTTGCCATGTTGTGGAGTCCAAACGAAAAAGGACCCGACTTCTTGGAAAGACTCTGAGTGTACTCCGAGTTGTATTCTTGATAGGCCAAAGCCGCATTCTTAAGCCCCATCGGAAAAGAACTCGGTTTCCCGAAAGAACTCGAGTAAGACTCCACTTCGGATGCAGAACCTGAGTTTGAATCGGATGCGCAAAGTCGCGAAATCTGAATCGAATCGGACATCTCGAGTTGCGTGAATCTTCCAGTGAGTTGACCTGTCGTAGTCGCCGAAATAGAATGGTCTTCATGGTGATCCGAATCTTCGAAGAGACGGCTTTGGAGCTTGCCATTGTCGTCCGCCTCGCAGATCCATGAGCCGGAGATGAAAATTGATCCCGTCGAGAAGATCATGCTGTCGAGGTCCATCAAGCTCTCGGATGCAATTTCGCCAAAAGCCCCTACCTGGTGTGCCAGCTGTCGATGTTTGACCACCGATAGCCTGCCACGGGGGTACCCGGGGCAGTATGTTCGGGCTTCAGCGTATGCGGAACTCGACGATAAACGTAAGAGATAGTCGATTTATCCTGGTTCGGATCCTCGATCGCTGATCGAGTAATAGCCCTACGTCCAGTCGGCGTTAGCCCTTGCGTTGTATTGATTGTCTGGAGTTGTGTCGTAAAAGTCGTGATCCTCCCGTCTCTAGGAACCCTGCCCTCCTTTATATAGTCAAGAGGTTAGAATTCTAGTCGGTTTACAATGAGAGTTTCTAGTAGGATTACAGAATAATACTACTACTAAGATTAGATGGGAAGAATCCTAGTTAGACTAAATCTTCTCCCTTCCTTACGGGGTATCCCGTGGGTCCTGCACCGACACATTAGTACTCATGTTAATATAACAATGTAAATATGAAGGTCAGGGCAATCCATCCCCTCCTCAAATTTGAAAGCTAGCATGAGGGAAATTCTTTCAGACCAAAACAAGCAATGTAGGATTTACCTTATTAAAACTAGAACTAAATTGTGTACCGTTCAATTTAATAGCTAGATTTTAGAATCGGTCGTTCCAACATGCTTTGATTGCATATCTAATTAGTCAACATAATTGATAAAGTTGATACTGAATGTAGGCTGTAGCCATTCATAACATATGATTAAAATCACTAATTTAATTACACGATTTTTTTTCTAGAATAAGTTAGACACTGAGTGTGCAAAGTTAACTCGGAATTGATGAAACAAGAATTAATCAACACGTAGACAATCTCAACAATCTTAATAGTATATGGCAAGAGAGGAATGCAACTATGTGTACAAGGAGGGCACAGAGAGCCTCATTGTGATTGCCTAGAAATGCGATTGTATTCAATATCAATAAGATCAGCTCACGGTTTTTTCTTGGAGCAAAGCAATCACAGTTGGGGGGTACCTCATTCAATTCCTCGTACCAAGTCGCCATCCTCATGCGGCACACCGCACACCTACTGCTACGTACCTGGGAGGGGAGCCGTGTCTGCGGAGAGCCTCGTCCAATCAATCTTTTTTTCCTGGCGTTCTGCTGGGCTGCTAGCGTCCACGTTCACGAAGTGGGCTTGGCCTTTTGTGCTGCTAGCATGCAGCAGTGATAGGTGAATCCATTATTAAATGAGAGAATTTCTTATTTGACATCAGACAAATCATCCGTTTCTTTTTGGTTCTCAAAAAATTCCGCTCTCTATTTAACACCGAGTTCATCTTTCATTCTTTATACGACACTCCGTTGGATTTTCCATCCGTGAACCGTTAACTGCCATGTGAAAAGACGATTTTGCCCCTATGGGCCCCACCACCCTTCTCCCTCCTCTCCTCCTCTTCTCCCTCCTGTCCGCGCCCGTATAAGCAACACGCCGACGGTGGAGAAGGCAGGCGCAGTGCTCATCCGAATAAAAAATTGAATCAGCGACTTCCACGCAGTGCTCAAGGACGTGCCGCTGGGCCCTCCCCGGCCGCGACCTTTGCCATGGCAACGCAGCGCGAGACCCTCGGCCTCGCCTGGCCGCGACTTGCGCCACCGTCCGTGCTGTTTCGAGGTTGGCCGCGCCTCTCGGGAGGAGCTCGCCCGGCGAGGAGCCGCCGCCGCTCGAGGATCTGACCACGACTCACGCCGCTCGGGGATCACACCTGGCCGCAACTTGCGCCGCCGCTCGTGCTCCTTCGAGGTCCGCCATGCCGTTCGAGAGAGCTCGCCCGACCACGAGCCGCCACCGCTCGAGGACCTCGCTGGCCTATGAGCTGTCGACGCTCGGGGCACTTTTGCACGGCCCTCGCCCGCGCGCCATAGAGGACCACCGGTCGTGGCCTTGGCGCAGAAAAGCGCGAGGTTGGGAGCGGGCTGCCGCACAGCCACAACGTCGTTCCTGCAGATGGATTTCCGACCTTCTCCACCGCGGGCGTGCTGCTTATACGGGCGTGGGGGGGGAGAAGGGAGGAGAGGAGGGAGAAGGGTGGTGGGGCCCACAGGGGCAAAATCGTCTTTTCACATGGTAGTTAACGGTTCACGGATGGAAAATTCAACGGAGTGTCGTATTAGGAATGAAAGATGAACTCGGTGTCAAATAGAGAACGGAATTTTTTTGAGGGCCAAGAAAGGAACGGGTCATTTGTCTGGTGTCAAATAAGGAATTCTCTCTTATTAAATTTGTCATTAGATGGGCTTATTAGCAGCCGGGCGGTGTCATGCTTATTTTTAGAGAAAATTACCTATGAGCCCCCCCCCCAAAAAAAAAGTTCGGCTTCCTTTCATGGATCTTTTTTTAACTTACCTATGAGGTCCGAAAACTAAATTTAGAGCCCGTTTGGTGCGGCTCTTGGTGCTCGGCTCCAACTCCTAAGACACTGTGCAACACTGTTTTTTATTGTAGCATGACAAAAAAACGGCTCCGGATCCTCCAAAAATGAACTAGAAAGAAGAGGAGCCGGAGGAGCAGCACATTTGGAGCTTCTCCCGGCTCCGCCACAGTAGTGCTACAGTGCCGGAGCCGGAGCCAGAGAAGCCCCTCCAAACAGGCTCTTAGTTACCTATGGCCTTTCCGTTAGTTTAGGTACTTAATGGTGTTAAGTGAGGGGTAAAGTGACCATTTTACCACTGTTAAAAAAATGGTTAAAGTGCAGAGTGGATGTCGTCTGGTGTTGACGACATTTGTGAATGTCATTTTTTCCTTGGAGGCATCATTACTGAGAACATCCCCTCCCCCAAGCTCTTCCTTTGTTTTCTGCGGCGTATTTAATTTGGTAGTGTCTGTCTGCATGTGCTTTGTGGTAAAGCAGGCTATGTTTATTGTGGTCGTTGTCATGCTGTCACTTCAACTGTAAATGTTTTTGTTATGTTTAGGGCGTGTTTAGTTCCGAAAATTTTTGACTTTTGGCTACTGTAGCATTTTCGTTTGTATTTGGTAAAAATTATCTAATTATGGACTATTTACGAAAGGCATCCCGATTTCTCGCCAGGCTGTGTGATTGTTTTTTTTCATCTACATTTAGTACTTCATGCTGTCACGATGTCAACTGTACAAAATTTTTTTTGGGTTTTTAGGGGACATTAGGGTTTAGTTTGAGTTGTTGTATGGTTCCTATTCTCTATTAACATATGCCTCATATTTTCTTGCCTGTGGCTTTTAAAAAAATCATATTGTATCTATTAATCTAACCAAATTTATAGAAATATAAGATACGTATGATATAAAGTTGGAGCTTGGCCGGGGTTGGTATACGTAGCCAAGTCATATTTAAGATTATCCGCACCACATATGCGTGATTGAGTTGGTATACTGGTATATGTAGCCAAAATCTCACGCACAATATATGACTGAGTTGGTATACACAGGCCTTGATTAGTTTGGAGTTAGGAATCAGTATTTGGTATTATAGTAGTTTCGTTTATATTTGATAATTATTGTCTAATTATGGCCTAACTAGCTTAAAAGATTCGTCTCGTAATTTACAATCAAACTATGTAATTAGTTATTTTTTATCTATATTTAATACCTCATACATATGTCCAAAGATTTAATGTGATGGAGAGAGAGTGAAAAAACTTACAATCTAAACAAGGCTATAGCCGAAGTCTCATGCACAACATAAGATTGAGTGCTATGATTGAGTGCTACGCGCTGGTTGGATGCGTAGGTAACTGCCGGATTTCTAACAATTTTTTATACTACGTAGTATAGTGTTTTGACATGACAAAATAGGTATTAGGATTAGAATGTTTTATTTTGAGCCTTGGTTTATATCTTATAATACATCATCAATTGTAAGAAAATAGGTGTTCTATTATTATTGATGCATGCAACTTTTGTACAATAGATTAAGAGTAAAATGCACCTGGGTACTTAAATTATTGGGGCATTACTATCTGTGTCTACCCATACTTAAACTATGAATTACCATGAAAAAATAAAAAAAAAAAAAAAACTATTGGGCCAAACAAGGCCAACATATGATTATTTTGAAATAAAAAATTAGAGTGCAAACGCGCTGGTTGGATGCGTAGGTAACTGCCGGATTTCTAACAAAATTTATGAAAGTATACTACGTAGTATAGTGTTTTAAACATGACAAATTTTCCAAGGTATTAGGATTAGAAAGTTTTATTTTGAGCCTTGGTTTATATCTTATAATACATCATCAATGAAAAGAAGAAAATTATTTTCTTCTATTATTATTGATGCATGCAATAGTTTTGTACCCAAATTTAATGCCCCATAGTTTAAGTACCTGATTAAATACCTAGATGGTAATGCCCCAATAGTTTAAGTACCTAGGGTGCATTTTACTCGTAGATTAAATATAACCTACTGAAATGATCATATTATGGCGTACTATTATATAATAGGAAGAAACAAAAGGGAGTGTACTGCACACAGCATAGAAATTGGATCTAAAAAAGGGCAGTGGTACTATCTTTATATTCCAATAAATCAATAATAACAACAAAACGCAAATGAAAATGGTACAAT
Source organism: Miscanthus lutarioriparius (assembly GCA_904845875.1). Taxonomy (NCBI): domain Eukaryota; kingdom Viridiplantae; phylum Streptophyta; class Magnoliopsida; order Poales; family Poaceae; genus Miscanthus; species Miscanthus lutarioriparius. Next base: position 77,789,338 of record CAJGYO010000003.1, on the reverse strand, counting down.
TCAAGTAGACAGAATATCTGCAGACATGACAAAAACATTTACAGTTGAAGTGACAGCATGACAACCACCACAGTCTGCAGATATTATTCGGATTCATATAAGAAATCAGACATTAATAAATATTTTGATAATGACCAACTTGCGGAAGGTATGTGGCGAATAGGACAAAACTAGCATAGGAGATTACTCTATGGATTTTTTAAACAAGAGCTATACTCAATTCTCACATTATATCAATATCGTCTCCTTATCATGATGGATTACATGGTTTATTTACACATGGAATATCCCTCCTGGTTGGGTGTGAACGTAAGCATGGTAAAAGTTAGTGGTAGGTCATCTTGGTGGAGAAATTAAAGAGTCCTTGGTTTCTCTTGCAACCACAAAATAGCCTGTGTAGCTTCCACACTAATTCTGTCCCTTGACCTTATCATATTCGTATAATATTCTCTCAAGTTACCTTTTATTAGAAGTATTATATAGGATTAAAAAGTCTTACTTTGAGCATCAGTTTATCTTATAATACATCAATTGTAACAAAATAGATGTTGCATTGATGCATGCAACGATATTGTGCGCTGGATTAAATGACCCTCTTGACATCATATTATATGGTTTATTTAAAACAGAAACAACGGTAGTATACTAGGAACTGGATCTAAAAGAAACGAAAAATCAAATCAAATCGGGCTCGAGTAGAGAGAATATATGATCATGTTTGTAGATATTATATCCAAGTATGCATAGAGCAATGGTACATGACATTGATTAATCAAATCCAGATATGGGATCTTAACCATGACGCTGTAACCAAACTCCTTTTTTTTAAATTATACAGTACAACACAGATGATACTCACAACACACACATTCGACTACGTACTGTGGTTGACCATGACGCCATCACACACTTAGTCCACAGCTCTGACTAATTGTTTCTGCTGACGAAATAATCGAGATCGACCTCTTGCTACTACTTATGATCTGCCAGAAAATCCAAAAAGATGATGCTATATGACAACGGCCAATTCTCTTGCTGATAAACTAATAGTAACTGGAAAAAAATATGAAAGGAAAAAAATGCAATACTCTAAGCCATGTTCCCTGTCGCCGGTGGTGGAGGTTCAGGAGGTCCATCGGTGCCATTTGGTCCTCTGTTGCATATTAATTAGTTGCATTATTACAAGCACTACGCTATGCAGACACACAAGGATTATTAGTTTCTTGGAAATAAACTCTATGACTTACTTATTGATTGGTCGTTGTTGCAGATGTCGGAAAATGGCTGTGGGTTTACTTTCTAAATCTCACTCTTTAAATCATCATTTGGAGAGTCACTTGCATAAAAATCGCGTTTTCTATATCTTTTCACTCTCCAACGGTCTTTCTATATCTCATGTACACTCTAGAGAGTCGTTCTCGTCTTTTATTTTTGGCTAGCGAGAAATTCAGAATAGAAGATAGTTATATTTGGATAGCTACTTAGAGAAGCTGTTGGAGGATAGTTTTTTTTATTAAAATCTCTATTCCTAACATAACATTTAGGAAGGATTTTGAGAGTCTCTTGGAGTTGCTCTTGCTCCGTCTAAACACGCTTGCACCAGAGCGAGCGCGCGCGTGTGGTTGACGGGCGCCGGCAGAAGCTGGCTGACGTCGCCGTTCATGACATGGCAGAGGCAAAGAGGGTCATAAATGCTTGCATCGCTGAAGAATACCTGGACGCCATCGCAGCACTTGCTGCTCGGAGCCTCCGATGATTCACATGCACCGTCGTTGTTGGTGAGGAAACAGGAGCATGGAGGCACCAGCGACTTCGCCAGCGTTGTCCGGCACTCCTTTGGACGCAGCGGTGGCGGCGGCGGCGGTGGCGCCACGTTAGGCTTGTAGCAGGGGATAAACGGAATCTTTGGAAACAAGGGAGGACATGGTAGAAGTCGCGGCAGTGGCAGGTCCGGGATCTCGTACGAGGCCGTGGGGTGCAAGACGACTTCACCGTTGGCCGACGGCGCAGTGTTAGGATCATAGTGTACCTCTGTAACCGTAGATCCGGGGTAAGCCTCCTCGCCTTTGCGTAGTTGCACCGCAGCAGGGTAGACGCCGGTACCGTGGGGTTGTTGGCATCGTGGTGGCGATGCAGTGGACCGGTGGTGACGCTGCAAGGGCGATGGTGGTGCGGTGGGGCATTCCGTCACTGGCAGCACTCCTTTAGATCGGATTAGGTTTATCTGTGGTGGGATTGCGGCGGCTCCGGTCAACTTCGTTAGTCGAGCCCAGTTCCCCACTCCTCTATTTATAGTGCTGTGCGACAGGTGCCCACCAACCACATTAGGGTTGGGCGCCCCCGATCAGGGCGCAGATCCAAGGGCCCAATAGGCCGTTGGGCCTATTGGTGGTGATCAACTAACATTCTCCCCCTTGATCTCATTATTATCTTTCAATTTTCATATCATTTATTTTGTTCATTCCATTACAGATTAGCGCATAGAGCATGTCTCATCGTTACAGTCCATTGCCGATAGATTTAACAGCTACAACACACTACTCTATTCTGAAATATATACTTATCTTTGGGCCTTCTTTTGTGTAGGAATTTTAGGCTTTTCCTTAAACCCATGCTAGCTACATGTTCTCTGAACACTATGTTCTCTGAACACGTTGGGTGGTAAGCCTTTTGTAAGCGGGTCCGCGAGCATCTTTTCTGTACTTATATGCTCAAGACTTATGACTTGATCCCAGACTTTATCTTTCACAACATAATACTCTATGTCAATGTGTTTAGCAGCATCACTTGACTTATGTTGTGAGCATACTGTACTGCAGGATTATTATCGCAGTATAACTTAAGTGGTCTATAGATGTCGTCAACCACCTTCAAACCGGATATGAACTTCTTTAGCCAGTTCACCTGTCATGTTGCCTCATAACACGCTACAAACTGTCATACATTGTGGACGATGTAGTGACGGTTTACTTTGAGCTTTTCCATGAAATAGCTCTCCTTTACGAGAGTGAATACATATCCCGACGTGGATTTTCTATCATCTCCCGCGTAATCAGAATATGAATATCCCACTATATGGAGTGAATCGGATCTTCTATACATCATCATGAGGCCTTTCATTCCTTGCAAATAATGCAATACATTCTTTACCAATTTTCAGTGTTCTGTTCTAGGATTGCTCTGGAATCTACCAAGTAACCCGATAACAAATGCCAAGTCAGAGCGCGTACATACTTGAGCATATTGCAAGCTTCCGACAGCTGAAGCATATGGAACCACTTTCATTTGATCGATCTCATATTAGTTCCTAGGGCATTTAAAATCCCCATATCTGTCGCCCTTGACTATATGAGCAGGTGAGAGACTATATTTGTGCATATAAAATTTCTTTAAGATCTTTTCTATGTATGCCTTTTGTGACAGTCCTAATACCCCTTTACTTCTATCTCGGTGAATCTCGATCCCTAGAACGAACGAAGCTTCACTAAGATCTTTCATATCAACTTTTGAGAACAAAAACTTCTTGTCTCTAGTAGTAGACTGACATCACTACTAGCAAGTAAGATATCATACACATATAGGACAAGAAAAATAAACTTCTCATTCTTAAACTTTGTATAGGCACAATTGTCCTCTACATTCTCTTTAAACCCAAAATTCTTTATTGTCTGATCAAACTTCAAGTACCACTGTCTTGAAGCTTATTTTAATCCATAAATGGTTTTCTTTAGGCAGCATCCCATTCGTTCTTTCCCTTCTATGACAAAACCTTTCGGTTGTGCGATGTAAACATTTTCCTCCAAGTCCCCGTTGAGAAATGTCATCTTTACATCCATCTGATGTAATTCTAAATCGTAATGTGCCACTAATGCCATTATGATTATGAAGGAATCCATACATGAGACTGGAGAAAAGGTCTCATTGTAATCAATCCCTTCTCTTTACGTAAAGTCTTTTGCCACAAGTCTCGCTTTATATCTCTCTATATTCCCTTGAGAGTCAAGTTTTGTTTTGTAGACCCATTTACAGCCTACTACTTTGACTCCTTTAGGAATTATTTCCAAGTCCCAAACTTCATTGACATTCATTGATTTCATTTCATCTTCCATGACCTCAAGCCACTTTGATGAATAATCACTTCTCATAGCTTCTTCAAATGAGGTGGGATCATCCTCCATTTGAAATTCCTCAGTGTTGTACACTTCATAATCAGCAGGAATAGCTAATTTTCTAACTTTCTGAGACCTTCTAGGGGCCTCCACATTTGTCACATCTTCTGTTTGAGGCTGTTGTTGCTCCCCCTCATGTGTGGCAATAGGTTCTACAGGATCCTGAAGAACAGGTTCCTCATGGTCATTCATTGTTGCCACAGGCGGAATAACAACAGGTGCTGACACCACAGTATCTTGCACTGTCGGTGCAGCTACAACAGGTAGTGAGAAAATTGGCTCATGAAACATTGGAGTGGGCGTATACACCCGCTTCTCTTGAAGGTCAATTTCTCGAGCTACCATGCTCCCCCTCATCAATTTATTCTCTAGGAAGACAGTGTGTCTCGTTTCCACAAACTTTATATCTCTCTGGACAGTAGAAACGAAAACCTTTTGACTTTTCTGGGTAGCCAATGAAATGACAACTTACTATTTTGGGATCTAGTTTTCCAATGTTTGGGTTAAATACTTTAGTCTCAGCAGGGCTCTCCCACACACGTAAGTGATTTAGTGAGGGTACTCTTCATGTCCACAACTCATACGGTGTTTTGGGCACCGACTTACTTGGTACTCTATTGATAATATGAATAGCGGTTTTTAACGCCTCCATCCATAGGCTCAACTGTAAGATGGAGTAACTTATCATAATGCGCACCATATCTATCAGGATACGATTATGTCTTTCAGCTATTCCATTCTGTTGAGGTTCGCTCGGCATAGAATACTGGGCTACTATGCCATTCTCCTGTAAGAACCTTGCAAAAGGTCCAGGAACTTGGCCATATGGGGTATGCCGACCGTAGTACTCCCCCACGGTCGGACCTGACTATCTTAATCTTTAAATTATATTGATTTTCAACTTTTACCTTAAATATCTTAAATTTATCCAATGATTCTTTACTTTCTTTGATTGGATAAATGTAGCCATAATGGGAGTAATCATCTGTGAATGTTATGAACGAAACATAACCATTCACACTCTTTACAGAAAACTGACCACAGATGTCTGTGTGAATAATCTGTTAAATTCCTGCGCTTCATTTGGCATCTTTCTTAATTTTCTTTACATACTTTTCTTTTATGCATTCTGAGAGCTCTAATGGAGGAAGAATATTATTCTTAACTAGTCCATCTATTCTCCCCCTCGAAATATGGCCTAAACGATAGTGTCATAATTTCGACGACGCATTGTGAGCTCTCTTATGCCACCATTATTAGAGTAACTCTCTGTCACCAGCTGCTTTATCAGTTGGGTAGCATATGTCTTTGAAGAGCCAGTGAATTGACTATTTATTCTATCGAGATACTCAGTTGACCGTATCATACTCTGGGATTAAGCCCACAATTGTAGACTCAATCGTGTTCTTTATCACAGCCAAACATTTCTTGTTGGCAGTGACCCACTTTCTATGCATAAGGGCATATGATATCTTTTGAGATTTCAAAATCCCTCTCTTTAGTTGCCCAAACGACATTATCCTCATTTGTCTCCCTCACCAGTGCCATAGAATATGTGGAACACGGCGAGGTGACTACCCAGTCCACCTTAGACAAGATAAAAACCAGATCAAACCTTTTCTTAACATAAAAATAACACCATTTGCATGCCTTTATTCCAACATTGGTCAAAATCAAAACATACAACTATTCGTATACACTAATTCTACATCACCATTGAGCAGAAATAGAATTAATGTATAAAATCATTAAAATTCACAACTGTTCTTACACAAAAATTCTACATCATTGTTGGGCAGAAATAGAATTAATGCATAAATCATTAAAATTCACAACTGTTCTTATACACTAATTCTACATCACCGTTGGGCAAAAATAGAATTAATGCATAAAATCATTAAAATTACGATATTGTTATTAACAACGTTGGTCAGAAAATAACAACATCATAATCATGTCAAAGTCTCTTTTTCTCCAATTAAAATAACACGTTGGTTCAAAATAACTTGAAAATAAATAATTTCTTTAGCAGCGGAAAAACTCTCTTTTTCTCGAATTTTACCCAAAGGGAAACTCTCTTTTCCATTTTCTGTAAGCCATTAATCAATTTTCAGGAAATAAACATTTACTGGAAAAAGAAAAAGCATGAAAAAATTCATTATCTATTTTTCAGAAGTTTTTCTGGTTCATATCTACTTTCTGGAAAAATAACACGTTGGTGTAATTTTACTAGAAATTTTAAAAAATTGAAATTCATCAAAATTCATTCAAATCAGCTTCTGAAATTAAATAAAACCTTTCTATACTCTTCTATTCATTTTGGCCTGGCCTATAGGAACAGCAACCGGCCGATCAACAATAAGAAACACATGACAATATTACGTCATTTGTACGCCCGCACACCAGGGGATTTAACTTGGGCCTAGGTAAGCAAAGTGGCCTCCGCTTCGCTTCATACCTTTGAAATTTGAAAGCCGGCCCGGCGAAATCTCACCGTCAGATCTCATCCGACGGTCGAGCCCGACTTTTGGGGTCAAAACCCGCTTCGGCAGCGTCAATTTGGAAAACCCTAGCCTCATTTGCTTCCTTCCCTTTCTCTCTCTTCGCTCGATCCTTCTTCCTCGGCGCAACCATCAACGACCGAGAGCGAGCGAAGGCGGTGGAGCGAGACAACCATGGCGCCGTCGCCGGTCCCCTCGCCGGCGCGCGTGCTCCCCAACGGGTGAGCACGCCGCCATCGAGCGGCCTAGCCGCAGCGCCCCCTTGGCCAAGCTTGGCGAGCAGCTACCCCCGGCTCGGCCCTTCTTCTCCCACGCCGGCGAAGGGTCATCCCGACGCACGGCGAGGTAGGTCTGTTCCCCCTTTCCCCTTCTCCAATTTGGTTTTCTTTTCTATTATCCGAACTGGTGATAGGGATTAGGGTTTGGACTGTTCTTCTTTCTTTGGTTTTCTTCTCTAGTTCTCTTTTGGTGCTCGGATTGAACCGATTTGGGATAGGGATTCGTTCTAGGGTTAGGGTTTCGCTTTTCTTTTGATTTCTTTTCTTTTCGGAGTTCATCCGAATCGAGATCTAGGGTTAGGGTTTCGCTTTTCTTTTGATTTCTTTTCTTTTCTATTTATACCGAATCATTCTCTTCCCTTCCTCGTCACAAGTTAGGGTTAGGGTTCTGACCCCACTGTTCTTCTTTCTATTCGTCGGTTAGGGTTCGGCTTGAAGTGCCGAGACCCATATCTCTTCTCTGATCCAAACACGAATGTTCTTCTCTTGTTTTCTTGCCACGCGCCGGCGAGGACGGCGGTGCGGCATCTTTCCCTGCTTGGTGGCGGTGATGACAGGGGTTCCAGTGACGTCCGCCACCCTGGTCTTTTTTCAATTTGCTTTTACCCGATTAGGGTTAGGGTTACACACTGGTAACCTGGCTTTGGTACCAATGTTAGGATCATAGTGTACCTCTATAACCGTAGATCCGGGGTAAGCCTCCTCGCCTTTTGCGTAGTTGCACCGCAGTAGGGTAGACGCCGGTACCATGGGGTTGTTGGTGTCGTGGTGGCGATGCAGTGGACCGGTGGTGACGCTGCAAGGGCGATGGCGGTGCGGTGGGGCATCCCGTCGCTGGCAGCACTCCTTTATATCGGATTAGGTTTCTCTGTGGTGGGATTGCGGTGGCTCCAGTCAACTTCGTTAGTCGAGCCCAGTTCCCCATCCTCTATTTATAGTGTTGTACGACAGGGGCCCACCAACCATATTAGGGTTGGGCGCCCTTGATCAGGGCCCAGATTCAAGGGCCCAATAGGCCGATCAACTAACACGTAGGAGCCGCCGCTGCCTTGGCTGCTCCTCCGTCTCTGGCGGCCGCAGATTGGTGCAGCAGGCTGGGCGTGACCACAGTGAAGGTGACGAGCAACCTGACGATCAGCGGGTAGTTGCTGGACGGCGCCATCGATCTCTTTGGTCTTTGGATATATGGAGACGTAAACTAAAGGATTCTGAGGCTTTAGTTGGCTTCTGTGGTGTGAGCCCTGAACTAAAGGAAAGGATCCATTTAATAGGAGTGTCCTGGTGTTTAGGGTTGGCATGCCGTCGAGATATCTCTCTGATTCTGGTACTACATTGTCTATTGTATATTTGTTATTAGCTAGACTAGGAGTGTCCTTGTGTTTAGGGTTTGCGTCCGACTCTTTACTCGAGTATGGGACGGACGTGGGGCGCGTGGCCATATCAATTTTAATTCTTGTCTAGTCTAGTTCAACTGACACAACCTTTATTTATTTATATCCACTTAATTCATCACATGCCCATTTGCTCTGCTCTTTGCGCCCGCCTCTTTTTCTTGTCGCGATTCAGCGTGCCGCCCTATTGCTCTGCCGCTACTTACGCTCCACTTCCGCCCGCCGACAGCAGAGACACGTGCCGCAAGATTAAGGAGAAAAGCTGCCTTAGCGCTGAAGCCCTCGGTTCTGGTGCTGGGCGCCCGATGTAGGCGGCGAAGGAGGGCCACCCGGGATACGATGCATATTGGAAGTGTACATTTCAAATATTTCAGATGGTTTAGATATATGTTGCAAGTGTTTCACATGGATATTACAAAAGTAGATTGGGATGTTGCAATTGTTGTAAACGTATGTTGAAAGCGTTTTTCCCCAATGTTTCATCTATTTTTTTCAGACGTACGTTGCAAGTGTGTTTATCTAGACGTTGCATATGTTTCACATAAATGTTGCAAGTGTTTTATCTGGATGTTGCTTATGTTTGGGATAGTTTTTAAGTGTTTTTGCAAGTGTTTCATGCGTCTATTTCAAGTATTTCATCTATTTTTTTGTATGTTGCAAGTGTTGTATCTAGATGTTTCAAAAGAAGATTAGGTGTTACACATGTGATGCGCGTTGAAAGCGGAAGGAGGTGCGAGCAGTCCCCACGCCGGCGATGTTTGGCAGTGTGGGCCCCCGCATGGGCACGGGTGACGCAAGCACGGGCAAGCGACATCCGGGCGGCGTGGGCCCATGCATGGACGTGCGAAACGGAGGCGTGAAAATGAACTGCAGCTGCGGGCCGGCGCCTGTACGCGGGCGTCCGTCCGGACGTCTAAGCGCTAGATATCTACAGATGCAACTGTAACAAGTAGAATGGACCAAGATCTTGTAGATCGCAATTGTAATCCCAACTCATAGATCGCAGTAACCTTTCATTCTTGTTGTTGTTGTATATTAGGGTTATGATGCATGATCTTCAAAAGAAGGAAACAGAATGAAGATCACAATGTAGAACTGCTAATATATGCAGAGCAGGACACGATGCATGCAACGATTATTTTCAATGTAAACTGTTGGATCATAATAATCGCAATGAACCTTTGCACATGTTCCATTATATTGTTTGACATCCCTGCGGACTTAAGGTATTGTTTGGTTGTGAAATAAGAAGGACAAGATGGATCCATTCTAGTTTCATGTGATGAGAAGATTTCATCTCTGTGTTTGGTACTTTGGTTGAAGAGATGCACTACAGAAGCGCCTCTTTCAATCGCTTGCTTGCCCGGTGGCAAAGGCATAAACCAGTCGGCAAAGGCTTTGCCGACCGCAAAGCATCGCGTGGCGGTAAGAAAGAGCAATCGGCAAAGCACTGGGTCGGCAAAAGCGGATTTGCCGATCGCCACGCACTACACGGATCAGCAAATCCTTTGCCAACGCCACGCCGTGATCGGCATGCATATAGTTACGCGTGTACCGTCACCGACGGCGAGGGCTTTGCCGATCGCTTGGTTCCTCGGCGATCGGCAAAATTATTTTTTCAAAAATTGTTTTTGATCATCGCCGTTTCGGCGTCGTCAAAGAAAGAAATTTTTTTTGAAATGTTCTTTCTTGCATCGCTTTGAGTTGCGATCGGCAAAGATTCTTCTGGGGTTTTGCCCGACTTTTGCTTAATCGCAATCGGCAAAGCTGAAATTTTTTTTTTTTGCCATTGCTTTGAGTTGCGATCGGCAAAGATTCTTCCTGGTTTTTGCCCACTTTTGCCATTGTAAGCAATCGGCAAAGCTGGAATTTTTTTCTTTTGTTTTCTATTTTCTCGCATCAAAACCACGCAAAATCACAAATTATAATCCAATTTCACCGAAGAAGCCTTTGGTAGCACCATTTATATCACAATTTCATCACATTTGTCGCCAACATCACCACATATATCACAATAACGCACAACATCACATATATGTCACAATAACAACCACACAAGTGCATTACAACCATCACATGAAGTCCAACACGTCGAACACCACAAGTCGGCGTCCATCACACTAAGTTCAACATAACAAGTCTAGGTCCATAACGAAGAAAAGAAATACATGACAACAACCGACGATACGGTGGATACATGATAGCAGAATCGACAAGTACCTAGCTCGTCGCGCCGTCCCGGTCTCGTCGTCCGCTCCGCCCAGAGCCCCCAGGGTTTGCCCACGGAAACCCCCTTGGACCAAACTGAGGCGCCTGCGCGTACCGCCACCCTCCGCGCACCGGCGGCCACGAGTACGTCGGAGGAGGGCCCGCGGAGGTGGATACGGTGGATAGGGTGCGGTGGTGGATACGACATCATCGATGGCGGGACCTCAGAGACGCAGGTTCGAAACCCATGATTGTACACTCGCAAGTTAAACGCCAAGTGATGTCATTAGTATCTGCAGCATGGGCGCACAAGTTAAAGCAAGAGTCAATATACTCACGGGGTCCCTCCAGAGCGGCAGGAGGCGAGCATGAGGAAAAAAACGGAGGAGGAGGCGGTGGAGCGAACATTGGAAGAGGAGGCGGTGTAGACGCCCGAGGCGTCTGCATGGACTGGAAGAAGTGGCCATATTACGCATATGAGTGTTGTAGTGCTGCTGCGAGCTTTCTTTGGTAAGCCATCATTGCGCCATCATCTGCTGGCGTGCAACGTGGCGATCCTCTCCTCCATCTTGGCCTCCATCTCGGGCTCGCAATATTACATCCGCGGTGTTGATTGTATGTAAAGTGCGAAGCGAGTGAACGACGAGCGAAAGCGGCACTTACTGTGACGCCGGCGCGCCGCCGGGCGCTACGGGGATGTCGCTGAGCTCGTGGGCGTGGATCGAACTGGGTCTCGCGCGAGGGAACCTAGGGACGGGTCGAGCGGCGTGGGCCATGTAGTAGCGGCCGTCTTTGCTTCCTGGTCCCAACCTCTGCGGGAGGTCTCGTGTCGAGGGCTCTCTCATGTGGGGTCGAGCGTCTCCCAAGAAGTATTTGGCGAGCCGCGACGGTGTACTCGGTGGCCTTTCGTAGGCGGTGGGGTTGTGTACGCATCGGGCCCGTCCTCCGGGTTGTGAGCGTTGTTCGGATCCGTCGCCTTGCCCTTGTGAGAGGAGGTACGCGGTGTACTCGTTGATTTCGCCCACCACCGTGCGTCTGCGTCTGGTGCGCATTGAAAACACAAACATGGTTACAAGTATTGACAATTGAGCGCAAGGTTAAGACATGAACGGACGATACCCATCTTGTCATGGCGGGGGAGGGGCTGATTCCCTTGGTGGTGTGACACCCCTACGCATCTCTGGGGTGGCGGCCGACGGTCGGCTGGCGCCTCGCAGACGCCTCATCCGTGCGCCACATGCGCACAATCTCCGTCCGGCATTCCCGTGGTTGTTATTTGCACCACAGCGGACACACATGCATGACATCAAGTATTTGACATGCGAGAAGATTAGTGTAATGTTTCACTAAAGGAATACGAGCGAATGTTGTCATACTTAATTCCTTTCGTGTGCGCTTGGGTGAGGTCGGCCTCCCTCGAGTTCATTCTCTGGCGGATTTGGGGCTTCTTGATGTTCTCTCCAAGCGCGTTAAGCGTGGAAGTCGCGGATGGCTTTGTATCGCGCCTCATGGTATAGGTCCTTGGGACGATCTTTTGCGGACCGCCTCCACCACTCGCGCGCGCTGGGCCGCTTTACCCTCCTCACGCGTGAAGAAGTCACGCATTACGTAGACACATCATGTAGCATTTCCTTTTTGCAAGAAGTCCGAGCGAATGCGTACTATTTAGCAATGCGGTGCGATGAAAGACTCACCCAAAACTCCCTCTTTATCTTTTGGCGATGGTCTCGCCACCCTCCTCGACGAGGTAGAAGTGGGACCACTTGGTGGGCACCTTCATCTCGCCGTTGACGTTGACAAGGCGGTAGTACTCTTAATCGGAGAGGCCACGGATGCCATTGATATGGCGTGCTTGACCTGCTCCACTCACTGCGCACGAGTCATTAAGAATAATTGTTAATCTTGATTCGATTTTGACATGTCATATGAACAAGTAGTGAAATCAATAATGGTTACTTACGTCGGCCCAGGCGTGATCACCGGTATTTGGTGGAATTGCGGCCGCACCCTAGGGAAGCTGCGTGGGGCCAGCGCGAGTACACCTTAGCCACGCCGACGAGGTCGAAAGCCGTCCGCTTTGGTGTAAGCGGCGTCGTCGCCGCCGTCGTCGTCGTCGTCGTCGCCGCCGCCGCGCTTCGTTATCCACGACGTCGTCCCCCCTTGTGAGGGCGAGAGCGACGACCTCTGGTCGCTGGCGATGTCATTTGGAAGTGGGACCCCCTCCTTGGACGACCAGCAAGACAACACCTCCTCCTCCTCCTCCTCGTCATCATCGGCGGCGGTCTCCTGCGAGGGGACTGAGTGCGTCGGCGTCTTTGCTTCGATCTTGGCCGGTTTGCCGCCGTCCTTTGGCATTTTGCCGAGTGCCGCAATGACAAAGAACAAAAGCTGTTAGCATAAATAAATGACAAGTACTTGTAAAGGAACATAATAATAACAATATAGTATTACATGGCCTCGTAATTATCTCATGACGGCAATATCTCGAGGCGTGGAGTCGTCATCTCTATCACTATCGTCGTCATCGCTATCAATATTGTCGAGCTCCCTTAAGTCATCAACATCATCATCATCCTCATCGTCTCCATAGTCATCATCATGTACCTCCTCTGGACAACTCCATCGCATTTGCATCGCCATCGCTCAAGCATTCTTAAGTCCACGGCATCCTGCACCTCCTCACCCTCGTCCTCATCGATTTCGTTGTCTACTTCCATGCCCATGATGGCGAACCAATGTCGATCTCCAAGGTACCTTCTAGCCCCTCGGGTTGATAGAACTCATCGTTGCTTGGGTCAAAGTTGTAATCGTCGCCGTTTGGTTTGGGAGGCGCTTTGCCATGTGGCGACACCAAATGCACAAGGCTCCAGGAACTCGGTCGTCCCCGATCGATCCATTCGTGGCTCTTACTTGCGAAGCCCGAGTACATCCACTCACGGTCACCCATGCTGCATCATGCGGCAATGTTAACATGTGATAAAACCAGCAAGTGCATCTACAACGCGCTCCTACCATCTAATAGGTGAAGGATAGGTCCTAATCCCACCGAGCATCTGCAGACGAGGTTAGCTTCCATGCTCGCTCCCGTCCTAGACGGAATTTGGATAGTTTCTCCCGATACACGTCCGTGCGGAGAGTGTGTATCCGAAGAATAACAGGGGAGGTCTGCCGAAACTCCGACTCGGACGGGGAGCGGAACATGGAGCTAACCTCGTCTGCGCATCGGGCTGTCCAAATAACGTGGACAATCCGAAGCGGATACGGTTATACATATACGAAGAACGCATACTTCCAACCGTATCCGTTTGGACGAGAGACGCCTAAGCGGGTAACGCGACCTACGACTACATGTGGCGGAAGAGGGTCATACGCAGTGCCGGTGAAGAAAGGCTAGCGGGAGGCGGTGCGAGTCGTGCTCCTCGGCTAGCCTCCAATGGGAGCCCTCACGAAAAAAGAAAAACAATTAGTGAGAACGAAAAATTTGGCAGCACCTCCCCATTGGGAAGGTTACCAAACACGCATGCACGATGGCCGACAAACACATATACATGTCGAGCACGATGGCCGACAACCACAAATGTATTTCCAATCCATGCGAGAAGAATATAGCAGGTATTAACAAAGTAAACTACTACTACTAGTAGTACTACTACCTCGTTGTCACGGACGGCGTCACCCGGCGTGTGGAGGCGAGGCCTTGTGAGGCAAGGCGAGGGCAGCGAGGCGAGGAGGCGAGCGAGGGACGGCGAGGGCGAGGTGGCGAGGACGGCGACGAAGGCCGCACGGACGGCGAGCGGACTGAACGGCATGAACAGACGGACGGGACGGAGCGGGCGGCGGGATCGGGCGTGGGGCGGCGCGTGTGAGCAGTCAAGCGGGCAAGCTGCTGGACAGCCGGGCTGGACTGCGCTTGAGCTGGCCGCTGGAGGCGAGCGGATGGGGAGGGCATCGGAGGGGGGCTGGCAGGGCAGGTGGGCCGGTGTGGGCCAGCCATGCCGTGGATGGCGCCGGGGCAATGAGGGCGGGGGTGGGAGGCGGCTGGGAGGGGGGCGCCGCTGGGAGGGGAGGGCTGGGGAGCGCCAGGGGAGGGCAGGGGGGCCAGGCCGGGAGGGAGAGGGCATGTGGCATTGGGAGGCCTGACGCCAGGGCGCGTGGCCGGGGGACGAGGACGCCAGGTCAGCCTTGCTGGGAAGCGCTAGGACTGTGTGGCAGGCTGTGGGGAGGGCCTACAGATGCAACTGTGGGAGGGGCCGGGGGGGGCCAACTGGGAGGGGCCAGGCAGGTGAAGGCCATGGACCAAGCGCCATGGGGAGGAGGAGGGATTTTGAGGGGGAGGGAGAGGGGATTTTGGGGGGGGAGGGGGTAGGCGGAGGGGGAACTCATGATTGCTTGACATGTGGCCTTGATCGGCAAAGGTCTATTTTTTCAAAAAATTTTTTTTTTTTTTTTAAAATAGATCGCCTGGGCATCGGCAAAGTTATTTTTGATTTTTCTCGAGAAATTCTTTGTTGATTGCCATTCTGGCGATTGGCCAAAAGGCTCTTTTGCCAAGCGTTGCGTTGAAAGAATTAATTAATTTTTTCGTTTGATCCCAGTTTTGATGCCTTTCATGAGTAAGTACATGATATATTCCAAGTTTGGGGTCATTTTGATTTATTTTGCTATATTCCATTGATTTTTTTTTTCTTTGATTTTTTAAGCGTGACTCAGTTTGAGCTGCGGTACATGAAATAATGGAATCCGTGATTGAAAATGATATTCATGATGTTTGGAGCATGTTGAGGCCGTGTCTTGGGCCTCGCGTGAAATTCGGCCGTGTTGGTGCCGGAACACGCTTAAACCCTGCAGCGTGAAAAATGTTTTAAATTTTATAAAATCGAAGCGGAGTCCGAAAATAGCGAAAAACGTGTCTTGTCATCATGCATGGTAAAATTTGAGAAAGTTTCGAGCAAGTGGCGGCGTCGGGTGGCTAAACCTGGACATCTCCACATGTGATCCGCTTGCTTTAAAACAGCGACATTATACTGTTTTAGCCACCGGCGTCGCCACTTGCTCGAAACTTTCTCAAATTTTTACCACAGCCTCCGCATGCGATGACAAGACACGTTCATTTTCGGATTCGTTTGATTTTATAAAATTTAAAATAAGGCGTGTTCGACACCAACTTAACGCGATCATGACACGGCCTCAACATGCTCCAAACATCCGAATGATTCATTATTTCATGTACTGCTAGTTCAAAGTAAAAATCTACGGAATATAGCAAAATAAATCAAATGATCATGTAGAGGCAACACAAAATGGATCGAAAATAAAAAGCATTCTTTCGATCGCTGGGGAGGATGGCGTTGCAAAGTCGCGCTGCTTTGCCGATCGCCGACGGAGTGGTAGTTTCATGTGATGGCGTCAACCATGGCCCCGCTTTTGGCAAATCTTTTTGCGCTTGGTTGACTGCGCAGAAATTCCAGGTTGGCAAAGGACCTCTTTGCCGAGTGTCGAAAAAAAAACAGTTGGCAAAGAAAATTGCAGTCGGCAAAGAGCCAGTTTCCTGTAGTGATGGGACATGCATTCCTACTCTATATTTGGTTGGGAGGATGAAAATGAAGAGGATACATCATTATTTGTTATCCATTAAACATCCTATTCTTTTTTTCCATAGTCACCCAACCGCAGCAGCTTCGAACACAGCTGTCACGTCCTACCCTACACCAAGGCCATTACCATGCTCACACAGGGGGCGATGCTGACCGCGTGCACCAAGGTCACCCACCCTCTTCCATGCCACCATCTCCTCCAGAACCAGGGCGAGCGTGGCCACTGCGAGGGGACCAGCAGGCATGGCCAACAGGAGATGGAAACAGAAACAACACTTGGCAAAATGATTGATTTTTACGATCGATGGGTTTTGATAGTATGCTCTAAAAATCATTTTTGACTGCTTGTAAAAAACATTTGTGTGGTAGTGAAAGACAAGCACATGGCAACAGAATAGAACGACATCGATAAGGGATAATGAACTTGTACCTTAGTTTTTGAGGGACGCTGGGCACATTATCTTGAGGGAATATTCTCTTCTAGGGATGTTCTATCCCATCTGTCACCGAACCAAACATTGACCCAACAATAATCTTCATGGTTTGGGGATCTGTTTGCCATACATGGTTGATGGCTGTTGTAGATTGACCTTGATCTTCCTCCCTAGTGAAGTAGCCAAAAAAGTGTGTTGACGGAAATATAGTCCCTCAGCTAAAGGCAAGGATGCCCGAATCTCACGAGGATCACTCGGACCACTGTACTCGAGGATCGAATCACAATGAGGCAGGGATAAACCAAACCGGCTTAGCCTGTTTTGGGCCTCAAAATAGCTCATAAGAAGGTGCCTTGTCGAGGAGGCGCAAGTGCAACTAGCGTTTTTCTACTGTCGGTGAGCTAAGGCCACCAAAAATACCCACAAACATCATCTGAGATGCTTGTAGAACAGCATGAGGGGCATGGAAGAGTTAGAGTATGTCAAAAGGTAACATAGTATATTAGTTTTTTTTTATTGATTGGATACCTCAATTGGTTGTGATCCTATATATGTTTCCCAAAATCGTATTTTCGCCATTCAAACTCCAAATTAGACATTCTATAGATGTTTTCGATCATCTTGACGAGAGGAATCCAATGTGAAGTCCAATTTGCATTTTAAGAAAGTGCAAAACCAGCTTAACCTATTTTTAAAACCTTGGATTGAAACCACTGAGCCATCAATAATCCATCCTATCACTAACGAGTATGAGAACCGACAGTGATAGACATACCACTGCCAGTTACCCTCTGTTGGGTCCTAATCTAGCTGTGATGCTAGGTAAGGACCCCAACAATGATGCATAGATCTAGAGTAGTGTTATAAGGCCATGCAGAACGCGAGGACGTGGAAGGCGCTTGGAGGCAGTTTTCTCCGTTTCTTTGCCAGGATGGAACTTGTTGCATTGCTTTTGTTCGGCATCGCCCCTCAAAGAGGCGTTGGACGCTTGGGCAAAAACATACGGAGAGGCCGGCTGTTTGAATTGTGCTTAGCGCAAATGTAAGGGCTTCAGCAATAGATTTGTGGGTGCTTAATGAAAATTTAGTTTTCTCTCTCTCTCCTCTGAAGCGTCTGTCATATTGTAGAAGCCCTAACACTACTAGCCATTGTCCACATTTAGGGCATGTTTAGCGCAGCTTCGACCAGCTCTAGCTCCGACTCTGCCAGCAAAACACCATAGCAATACTATTTTCTATTGTAGAAGACCTAATTTCTTGCTCCTACTCATCAAAATTAGCCGGCAAACCAGAGGGCTGTTGTGCAAGCTGTTTACTCCAGGGCTTATGAGCTCAGTGCAATGGCAAACATAGTGGCGGAGCTAAGAAGCCTTCTGTCTCTGAACTTCATTTCGTGGCAAGTCCAACACCGGCCTCGGGCGACCAACAAGGTGGCGCACAAGCTAGCTGCTCTTGGTAGTACTTGTTCTTTGGATGCTAAACCCATTTTGGTTCCCAAGCTAGCTGCTCTTGGTAGTACTTGTTCTTTGGATGCTGAACCCATTTTGGTTCCCAAGCTAGCTGCTCTTGGTAGCACTTGTTCTTTGGATGCTGAACCCATTTTGGTTCCCAAGCTAGCTGCTCTTGGTAGCACTTGTTCTTTGGATGCTGAACCCATTTTGGTTCCCATCCCTTTGTGTATCCACTATGTAATTGCTGACGATTCAGCATCCTTCGAATAATGGAAATTCATATTTCCCCTAAAAAAAATCAGCTGGCAAACCAGCTGAGGGAGCCATTTTATAGCTTAGGTGCAGGGAGCTAGAGGCGGTCGTTTACCAAACATATGCCCTTTTTTGAGGGTTTTAAAAAAAAAAACTGATGAAAATGTTCACTCGTACACTCATCATTACAGATCGATGATCTGCACACTAATAGTAGTAAAATTAACTTTAATTGACGAATAGTTGGCTAACATGTTTCCTACGACTCAAACAAGTAGCCACGTATTAATAAAACACGTGACTTCAAACCTCTGGGAAATTGGTTCTGGAGTGCCAGTAAAATAACTTTTCTACTCTTTTAGTTGCTATCTATATCAAATTTGTTATTGATGCATGCAACTTCTATACCACTACCCTAGAATAGGATATCACTGCCACAAAAAAGGCATTGGCGCCGGTTCTATAAATCGGCAATGATAGTGATATAAAAGATAGAAAACATGTGTTCTCATGATTCGATCTGCATTCCTGTAGACGCACATACCAATTGAGCAACATGACAAAAAAATCTTATATTGTATATTTGACACTCAAAATAATCTATGAAAAGATTGTTAACTACGCTATTTTTTTTAACTACATATTTTTGAATTTTATATTATATATTTGACACTCAAAATAAAAAAATTGTTAACTGCAAAATTATAGATCTCATCGAGTACTATAATTTTGATGTTGACTTTGTCTCCAAACATTGTTAATCGTGTCAAATCTATTCCGAGAACTTATATTGAGTATTTGGACATATAAACATTCTCAAATTAAAAAGTTGTCAACTACAAAGTTTTAGACCTCTTTAATAAAATCTACAATTTTGACATAAAGTTTATCTTAATCTGATCTACATACTACGTAGAAATTTGGTCTAAAGGAAGGCAGCAGTACTATCGTTATTTT
This sequence comes from Miscanthus lutarioriparius, assembly GCA_904845875.1. Lineage (NCBI taxonomy): Eukaryota > Viridiplantae > Streptophyta > Magnoliopsida > Poales > Poaceae > Miscanthus > Miscanthus lutarioriparius. Next base: position 77,770,104 of record CAJGYO010000003.1, on the reverse strand, counting down.
TATTTAATAAGAAAATCAAATCAAATCATCGCTCGAGAAACTGCAGATATTATCAAAGTATGCGCATTGAGAAAAACGGTTGTTTCAGTGATACATGGCACGTAGTCTCAAACTAGTGTCATGTTCGCTTGGCTGATAAACCATGGCTGAAAGTACTATTGGCTGATTTGTTGTGAGAGAAAAATATTGTTCGTTGGTTGAAAAAGTATGGCTTATAAGCCAAGCGAACAAGGTGTAGATATGACATCTTAACCAAGACGCTGTAACTGAACTCTAATGATGAGTCGATGACACGCTACTACGATCCATGTTCCATGATGACGACAACGACGACTGCTGACTATAAAATCCTCAGCTCTAACTTTTATTATTTCTCCTGACAAAAGAATCGATTAACCTCTTTCTGCTACTTATGGCTGTCATCGACCTGCAAAAAAATCCAAAAATAAAAGGATGTTATATGACAACAATTGGCTTGCTGATAAACTAATAGTAACTGAAAAAAAAATGAAATGGAAAAAAGGCAATACCCTAAGCCTTCTTCCCTGGCGCCGGTGTTGGAGGTTTGGGAAGCTCCATCGGTGGTATTTGTTTCCCTGTTCAGTGTAATGGTATCATAGCACATTAATTAGTTGCATTATTACAAGGATTATTAGTTTCTTGGAACTAAACTGTATATATGACTTACTCAATTCGTCGTCGCTGCAGATGCCGGAAGATGTCTTTGGGTCTATTCCTAAACACGCTTGCACGAGGTACAGCGCGCGCGCGTGGTCTACCGGCGCCGTCAGAAGCTGGTTCACGTCGCCGTTAATGATGTGGCAGAGGCAAAGAGGAGCATAGATGCTCGGATCGCCGCCGCTGATGAATCGACTGACGCCGGCGCAGCACTCCGTGCTCGGATCCTTGCTGCTGTTGGTGGTGAGGAAACCGGAGCACGGAGGCATCAGCATCACCAGCGATGCCTTGCACTCCTTTGGCCGCGGCGGCGGCGCAGGCGGCGTCACGTTGTAGCAGGGGATGAACGGGATCTTTGGAAACGCGGGAGGGCATGGTATAATTGGCGGCAGTGGCAGGTCAGGGATCTCGTACGTGGCCGTCGGGTGCAAGACGACTTCACCGTTGTTGGCCGATTGTGCAGGAGCCGCCGCGGCGGCCTTGGCTGCTCCTCCGTCTCTGGCGGCCGCAGATTGGTGCAGCAGGCTGGGCGCGACCACGGCGAAGGCCACGAGCAACGCGATCAGCGTGTAGTTGCTAGAGGGCGCCATCGATCTTTTTGGTCTTTGGATGGATGCGCGCGTAAACTTACGGTGGCTTTCGTTGGCTTGTGTGGTATGGGATGAGCCCTGAATGAAAAGGAAAGGATCAATTTATAGGAGTATCCTGGTGGTGTTTTTAGGGTTGGCATGCCGTTGAGATATCTCTCTGATTCTTCTCGTACTAGATTGTTGTATATTTGTTAGGTAGAGTATATCTACATATGCAACTGTAACAACAAGTAGAAAGCGATCTTGTTAGATATCAGCAGTTGTAATCCCAACTCGCAGCTTACTTTCGTTCTGTTGTTGCTGTATATTATGGTTGTTATATGCGCACGATCTGCATAACAGACGGAATCAAGGAAACAGAAACAAGATCACAAGGCAGAACTCTGCTAATATATCCGGAGCAGGACACGATGCATGCAACGAATGAAATTTAACGCAAGCTGTAGCATCATAATAATCACAAATGAACTTTGCACAAGTTCCATTCTTCAACATCCCTGCGGAGACGCTGGACATGAGTTACGAGTTCATGTGGTATTTAATTTTATGCTAAATCTGTATATCACTCGGGTAATTTTTTTTTTTGCCTCTTGTCACTCGAATCTGTGGGCCGTCCGATTCCTCTATCTTCTGATCTTCGCCGTCTGTCTTTCTTTTCTTTTTGTTCTGCCCGTCTGTGGCATCGGTGAGTCACGGGGCCACGCCCTTGCGGCCGATGGAGCATAGTTTTAAATAGCGGGTTATTGAAAATAGCGGTAACTTTTTTTCAACAGCTACGAGGCTATAGCGGCGATACGATAGATAGCGTTTTTATAAAGAAAATATGAAAAACACCAATAATTAATGAAAAAACATGGTAAATATGAAATTCGATGAACACAAATATGTTTATAAGGTTCCATAAGTCTAATGATTCATGAAAGTCCAGTGTTTAATTGTCCAAAATACAAAATTAGTAACAAATGATAAGTAGAAAATAACAAATTAAATTGTCAAAATCTATTCGTGATGGCAAAATCTTAAATAGCGCCGCTATTTGAACGCTAAAGCTAAGCAATTAGCGGGGCTATAGCCCACAATAGCTGTTAAAGTTGGCATAGCGACACAAATAGAAATAGCTTAGCGTTGAGTCTCTCCGGCCGCTATAACGACGCTATAGCCCGCTATTTTTTTTCTATGCCATGGAGACACAACTGCAGCCGATGGAGACGCAACTGCAGGCGCATCATGTGCATGTTGCTCTAAACCTGCAACCATGCACCGCCGATGGAGTGCATGCAGTTACCTGCTGCTTCGCAGGTGAAGGGACAGGCTACCCCATCAAATCACCTATCCCCTAACCATATACTATATGTAGAGTTAAATACGCTGGCGACCCTTAAACTTGTGGCCCTGTACCATTTAGGTCCACAAACTCTTAAAACCGAAATCTGCCCCTCCCCGAACTTGTTAAGTCGTGCACCGTCAGGTCCATACCCCTTCGAGAGGTGATGACTAGGATATTTTTTTTCGCAAAAACCACCCTGCCCTAGTAATCTTCTACCTCCGGTCATCCTTACCCAGGCTGTTGGAAATGGCAGATCATCCCGTCCCCGCTGGAGACGTATCTGTGCTAGCTAGCTAGCTAGCTCTTACATGTACTGGATGGCACCTGCAGGTGCCCGGCGAGGCTCAAGTGACCGGCGTCGCGGCAAGCTGCTGGCGCTGGCGCTGCACCGCACCGTGCTGCTGCTCCTCGCCGTGGCGCTACCCATCTCCCTGTTGTGGGTCACCACCACAGGTTGTGTGGTCAAGCTGTAGGGACAGGATGAGGGCATGGCGGACGCGGCGCAGACATTCGCCGCGTACGCGGTACGCCTTGGCCAACAATGTGGTGCTGGCCTTGTTGCACCCGCTGCGCGTCTACCTTGGGACGCAGAACCTGACGGTGCCCATCACGGCGTGCTCCCTCTTCTCAGTACTGCTGCACGGGCCCATCTGCAACCTCATGATCGTGCCCTCCCTCCTGGCTAACCCGCGCGTCACCATTGCGTCCATGGGCATCCTCGTCCAGGCCACATCGCTCGTCTACCTGCCCTATCCTCGCTGGGCCAGGACGCGTCCACGTGCGTCAGCCACTAGCTAGGCGCGGGCCGCCCCATGGGGATGCGGCTTACCTCCGGCGCCGCCCTCCCCATCGGTGTGGGCATGGGCCTGGCAGTCGCCACCTTCATGGTGTCCGTCCGCAGCCACTGGGGCCGCTTGTTCACGTCGGACATGGACATCCTCTTCCTCACAGCCGTGGCGTTCCCCATCACGGGCCTCTGCGAGCTCGGCAACTGCCCACAGACGGCCGGCTGCGGCATCCTCTGCGGCAGCGCCTGCCCTGCCAGCGGCGCACGCATCAACCTGGTGGGCATGCCGGTAGGGGTGGCGCTGGCATTCGGCACCCTTGCGCGTGTATGGCTGGGTCGTCCAGCTCGTGGCATTCATCCCCGACGCTAGACCCGTCACGTTCACTGCCAGGCCGTTGGGATTGACTCATCATCCACCAGCTTGAAGCCTCTCCTGTCGTCCAGCAGCAGCCACGACGCCAGTCGTGGCTCGGACCGGCACTGCGGACAGCTCCGCTTGTGTTGACGAAGCTCATCGGGCGACGTGGAGGGAAAGAAAGCCGGCGGTCGCGGCATGCTGGCGTCGAGCGGCTGTGGCGGTGGGTTGGCGTCGAGCGGCCGTAGCGGCTGGCGACCTGCTGGTGTGCCCGGCCGGAGGAGGCCGGCTTGGCCGCTCGGCGACGCGGGCATCGTGGGCCCTTGCATGGGAAGGTATGCTAGAGGTACAAGATTACTAAATAGGGTGGTTTGTGCAAAATTTTATCCTAGTCAGCAGCTCTCGAAGGGGTATAGACCTACGGTGCACGACTCAACAAGTTTAGAGGGGCAGATTTCGGTTTTGAGAGTTCGTGTACCTAAATGACACAGAGCCACAAGTTTAAGGGCCGCCAGCATATTTAACTCCTATATGTATATCTATTCCTTTAGCACGAGCAGATTACATGTTATTGTACCATATTTTACTACTATGGTTTGGTTGTAAGTTCTATGTTCTATTGGTGTAAATTGATTATTCGTAAATGGGAATTGTCAGAATTACTCGAACTGTTATCTGATTTTTTTGGCTTTTCTGATTTTCTATATGTTTTATTTGGTTCTGCTTTGAAATTTTCCAATTTAGCCTCCATATAAATAATCACGTTATTTTTTTGTTTTTTTATTTTCTGTATGTTTTATTTGGTTCTCCTTTGATATTTTTCAATTGGGCGAATTGGCCAGCGGACACTGAAAATAATCAGATTTGCTGAAAGACACTGTTTTTTGCAAAATTTATTGGTGGACACTGCGCCTATTAAAATATTCATTTCTAACTTTGGAGGAGAGAGAAGAGTGGTGAAATATCATTTTTACCCCTTCTTCTTCTTCTTCCCTCTCCCTTTTCTTCTCTCCCCTGCACAGGTAGCACGCCAGCAGCCGCTCCAGTTCCTCCAGCCTTGGTGGCACGGGCGGAGGCCAGGGCAGATGCGTGGCCATGGCGAACGGCGGAGGCCTAGGTGGCGCGGGGACGCGCGGGCGGAGGACGAGCGCAAGACGCGCGGGCGGAGGCCAGGGAGGAGGCACGGCCATGGCGGACGGGCGGAGGCAGGAGGTGGCCTTGTGTGAGCCTTGCGCGGGGAGGAGGCTAGAGGCGGCCTTGGGCCTGTTGTTGCCTGACCTGCCAGCGCGCGCCATGGCGGACCGCCGCCCCTACAGGCACTAGGCGCTGCCCAGGTCAGCGCCGGCAACCAGCCCCCTATTGGCCTGCTTGACCGACAAGTGAACGACCAGAGGTTGAAGAAGACAAGGGCAGTTTAGACATTTCCCCACCTTCTCTCTCCTCTAAACTGAAAAATAAATAAAATAATCGGTGCGGTGTCTTCCGGCAAAGAACCACGAATTTATAATGTCTGCCAGCAAATTTTGACTTTTGGCGGTGTTCACTGGCCAATTACGTGTTTCTCCAGTGTCCCACAGCTAATTTTTTTCTTTCCAATTTGGCTTACATAAAAATAATCTGGTTATTTTTTGTGTCATTTGGATAGTTTTTTTTGTTCATTTGATCTAGATTCAAGGGTCATCAAAATAAAGTGTTGCATGGACAAGAATCACTCGATTTTTTATTTGTTGCCAATGGGGTGTTGATGCGTCGTCCATCACTCGGGTGTCATGGCTCCCAAAAACACTCAGCCCATGAGTAGACAGACTCTAATTTTAGATATCGGGATACAAAAATAATTTTTACATACAGCTCCTATTTCAAACAGAGACAGACGACTTAGAAATCCGCCTATAACCTTGGCGGGGATATCATCACTAGTACAGAAATAATTCGGTCATATTTTAATCCATATAATAGGCGAGATATTTGTGACAAAAAAAATATGTGCATCTATATGGTACGATCCGTGGTTTTCCAGATGATAAACATAATGATCAAACGAATGGATCACATTAGCAATAATTTTTTTGGAGCAAAATCACATTAGCAATAAATAAAAGAGGTTCTTCCTTCAAAAAAAGAAAGAGGCGTAGAGACTGTTTAGATCCATTTCTCTAAATTTTAGAGCTCTAAACTTTAGAGCTAAAATCTCAAACAGATGGTTTAAAGTTAGTTCTAAATTTTAGTTCACCTCACATTAGAGCTTTAGACCTTAAAAATGAGGTAAAATGCTCTAAAATTTCTAGAGCTCTAAAGCTTAGAGGAGGGGATCCAAACATGACCTTAGTATTATACCATGCTTGAGGTGGGGAGCAGTGCTGGAGGCGCCACTCCCACTTGAGGATGAAAACGGTAGGAAAATATCCTGTACCAAACCGCATCGTTTTGTACATTTAATCCGATCGAATTCGTATTTTCGGACAAATTGAATTCGGTTCTAAATTCGGAACACCAAATTCAAAATCGGAACGAAAACGGTTTAGGTATTTTTTCGACCGTTTTCTACTTTTCTACTTTTAATTCGGAATATCCCGAATTCGAAATTCGGTTTCGAAATTCGGTTTAAACCAAATTTGACCCACTATAAGTCCAACCTTAGAAAAATTATATTTTTTCATACGATCTCGGATGAAGATGATTTTTATATGAAAATTGTAGCTCTTGACGAGATCTGCAACTTTCTAGTTCTTACTTTTTTCATTTGATGTCTTGAAGATATTCAAAAAAATTAAACAAAGTCAGCGATATATTAATCGCGTACCAACGCTTGTTGCCTTAAAAAAATTATATCTTCCTTACATCGTGTTGAATGGAGATACTTTTTAAGAAAGTTGTAGTACTTGTTAATTATTATGTACTTGTTAATTGTTATGCACTTAGTCCTACGGGTCAATATTCCGTATTGATTTTTCGTATACCGATCGTGTTCGACATAATTCCGTTCGAATTAGTTCGTTTTCGAAATTTTTGATACTCTGTAAGTTCGTGTTCGTTTTCGTGTCCGACTTTACCATTTTCGTTTTCGTTTTCGTTTTCGTATTGAAATGTAGAAGTAGAAAACGATTGAGAGGTTTTCCGGTCGATTCCGACTGTTTTCATCCCTACTCCCACTAGTTGACATAGTGGGCTACTCAATTTCACGGAACACAATTGATGCACAAGGTTCGCAATGCAATCCAACGAACGTCTGGCAGAAGTAGTCGCATGCCCTAGAAGCCAAAACAGGAAGCAAGCAGTCGCGCACGCAATGCAATGAGCTCCCTGCAAATCTGATCGTCTGCCATACTGAGCAGATGTCGTAGATGGACAAGAGGTTTAGGATGCCTGCTCTTCCAACACTTGTGCACACAGGAGCTGGAATGGAAAAACTCGAAAGTACCGACAATAGAGATCAATGGTGATATGGCGCCTGTGGAACTTCAGGTACATGCGAGATAGATGGAGACCACCTCCTTTTGTGTTATCGAGAGGGGGGCACAATTGGAAAACAGGCATATCCACGCCACACCTCGCCACAACAGGGCTTGGCTCAGTGCGGGCATGGCATGCCTCTGCCTCACTCACTGAGTACTCCCTCTATCCTTAAATAAATCAATTCCTAAAATCCATGTAAGTTAAACTTTTTTTTAAGTTTGACTAACTTTATAGAAAAGAGTAGCAACATCTATGACACAAAATGAGCACCTTATGAAAATATGTTCTATGATAAATCCAATGATACTAGTTTGATACCATAAATCTTAACGTTTTTTCTATAAATTCGGTCAAAGTTTAAAATTTTTGACTTAATACAACTTTAGAAATCTATTTAATTCAGGGACAGAGGGAGCAGTAGAGAAGGATAAGAGTTTTGAACTCTCCCGGCCAGCTATTTTATTTACCCTTGTCAATCATTTACCTCTACTAGACTCTAATGTAATGATTGAGATATAGTCAAGTTATATATATATATATATATATATATATATATATATTTATTTATTAATACTCCTAGCCACTGCTTTTCCTATGGATAAAACAAATACGATACCTTGAAATACTCATAGGTGAAATGCTACAACATACTCATGTGAGCTCACAGAATAACTACATGACCATAAGAAATACCAATAAGCATTTCTAGCGTCATTACCGGAAAAACATTAATCAAAGATATTAATAGATATTGTTTTATTGATCATATTGTCAATTAGTTGCCGTTGCTCTACTTTTCTTTGTGCTAAACAGGGTAGTATAGGACCAGTTTCCATCTGCCTATACCAAAAATCTCAAAACGGTGCTAAGGAGAGTTTGATCCCGTATTGATCCCCCTCAAAATTAAAGTTCCTCTTAGCAATGAACCCATTCTTGAAGGACAACTTACACACCATCTAATTATTTAAATGCTATATGGTGGTACTCCATTTCCATTTAATCCACCATGTATAACGTTTAAGCCACCATTTTGCCCGTTTAAGTGACCATTTAGCCCAAGTAATGAATAAACAAGTGACCGACTGTTTAGAGTTTAAGATAACACTGGTTACAGCGAACCATTGCTCTAGCTATAGCTAGAGATTTAAAACCTTATTTTATATGTAGCAGTTGGATGTTGTACCTTATAATTATTTTGAACTCAAATGGAAAAAGGCAAAAGCTAATGTGCTTCCCGTCGCGCTAGGCGACTAGCGCGCGACCCGCGAGTAGCCTGGCGGCCTAGCCTGCATGGCCATGCACGTGTGCGTCAGCCCACGTAAAAAAAAAATGTAGAAGCTCCTATGGGCCGACTAACATGTCCCGTGCAGAGAATCCTTGCTCCTGCGTATGGATGAAAACGGTACGGATATTTATTCGACCGTCCGTTCGACCGAACAAATATGAACACTTATCTGGATAGTTACTTGGATATCCGGTTTTTTTTTCAGATACGGATACTAAAACGGATATCTTAGGCGGATATCAAATACGGATGTAATATCATCGATATCCGGCGGATATCGGATAATCCGGATAAGTATCGGATATATCCGGATATTTAAAAACGGATATTATCCGGATATTTATTCAAAATTTAAAAATCACAAATTTGAACCATCCAAACTATCTCAAATGGAAAGTTGACCAAAACAACAATTGTAGATCTTGATGAGTTGAAGAAACTTGGTATTCAAAACTTTTCAATTTGAAGTCATTTAGAGTTCATAATACTAGAGTCAAAGTGTTGTTTTTTCATTTGACCAAATTTGACTTGGTCAAACTTGCTCAAATGAGACACTAAATGACCTCAGATGAAAAAACTCTAAATACCAAGTTTGATCATCTCAGCAAGATATACAATTGTTACATAGCTCATTTTTCCATTTGAGAAAGTTTTATCAAACACTAGTCATAAATTCTTGAATCTCATATAGACTTTCTGAAACTATGTCACACACTTGTGAAATTTGAACTATATTTTGTTCAAACTTTCTCAAATGAAAAAATGACCTATATAAGGATTGTATATCTTGATGAGATGAACAAATTTGGTATTCAAAACTTTTCAATTTGAGACAATCTAGGGTTCCGAAAACTAGTTTGTAAACGTCCAAATTTAAAAATCACAAATTTGAACCGTCCAAACTATCTCAAATGGAAAGTTGACCAAAACAAGAATTGTAGATCTTGATGAGTTGAACAAACTTGGTATTCAAAACTTTTCAATTTGAAGTCATTTAGAGTTCATAATACTAGAGTCAAAGTGTTGTTTTTTCATTTGACCAAATTTGACTTGGTCAAACTTGCTCAAATGAGACACTAAATGACCTCAGATGAAAAACTCTGAATACCAAGTTTGATCATCTCAGCAAGATATACAATTGTTACATAGCTCATTTTCCCATTTGAGAAAGTTTTATCAAACACTAGTCACAAATTCTTAAATCTCATAGACTTTCTAAAACTATGTCACACACTTGTGAAATTTGAACTATATTTTGTTCAAACTTTCTCAAAATGAAAAAATGGCCTATATAAGGATTGTAGATCTTGAATCCATGACCATGACTCCATGAGACCCATGAAGCAATGTGCTTGGCTATTTTACTTCATGCCGCGAAGATTGGTGCTTATATGATGTTTGATGTATGATGTATCTGTATCTTTATCTTATTTGTTGCTTTACTCTTTAGTCTTTCGGCTTAATCTAGATGGATTATGGACTCATAGAGTGGTGTAATGGTTTTAGCATACGTATGATATATATATATTTTTTTACTCAATATCCGAATAGATATTTGTATCCGACCTTCTCCGAATCCGATTCATACCATATTCGATACTCATTATTCGTATCCGTAACCGAGTCAATCCGTATTCGTATATGTATCCGAACGCTATCCGTGTCCGAATCCGAATCCGAACAGAAATATGAAAACAAATATAATATGAGTGATATCCGTTCGTATCCGATCCGTTTTCATCCCTACTCCTGCGTGACTGCACGGAATCAGTTTCTGTGCTTCTTTTAATCTCAGTTTTTTAATTTTGGGTTATAGTTGTCATTTTCAGTTTCATTTTTATGTTTCAGATTTTTTATTTTGTTTTATTTATTTTTTATTTACTATTTGTCAATTTCAGTCTTATGTTTTAGTTTTGTGTTTCTTATTTTGTCTTCTTAGTTTTCGGTTTCTATTTGTAATTTTCGGTTCAATTTTCCGGTTGTCAATTTTAGTTTTAGTTTCTGGTAATTTCAGTTTTAGTTTCAGTTTGTTTTCATGGTTGTCAATTTTCGTTTTATTTGCTGATAATTTCAGGTTTAGAGTTGTCAATTTCAGTCGGTTTCTGGTTATTTTAGTTTCAATTTTATGTTTTAGTTTTTTTGTTTTTAATTTTGTCTACTTTAGTTTAATTTTTCTGGTTGTCAATTTCAATATTACATGCATTCATGTGTTTAGTGCGGAGAGGAGCAGCCAATCTACGGGGAGGAGGAGCAAGTCAGCGAAGAGCCAGAGAGGAGGAGCAGATATGGATCGATGGAGTGGGGGTGACTGTCGACAGATTGAAGCGGAAAGGAGGAGGAGATTTGATCAAGTTGTATAATAATTTGCTTCCAAGTTGGCAGCTTATGCAATGCTTACTTTAATAATTTGCCCCTCAAATTATACAACTATAGTATTACGTGGTACTAATTCCTTTGATATTTTTTGCCCTCCCAGCTTGTGCATGCTACATGACAACTTTAGTATATTTTTGGAGTAGCAACTTTAGTAGTATTACATGTTAGTAACTCCTTTGATAAACCTCCTAGCACATATTATACATAACTTGTTACTAAAAAAATTCTTCGAAACATATATATAAGTGGGGTCGAGTTTTGTTCGTCTCGTTACGTAGAACAGGCGAAATTAAAAACGGATACACCGTTCAAAAGTTATAACAATTTAAAGAACATATTTTGCTTTTTTCGCTTGCGTTATATTGCATCAGCTTGCATGCATGCACTTGCAGCGCGGGGAGGGGGCGGGACCAGACTGGAATCGAGCACATGCAGGCACCATCCCCACGTCCCTCTTTTTCGGGTCTCATGCCACCTCCAGCAATGCGTGTCCCTGACTCCCTACCCAGAAGAAGCCACGCAACAAGCAACCAATGGCGTCCAGTGTGTGCAGCCGCACCTGCCTGGTACTTGTCCAGCCAGGTTCCAGCAGAACAGTCAGGTAGAACCCCGCAATATTGATAAGGTTTTAAATAAATAATATAAAAATTGAGAAAAAAATGCTATGGACATGCACGTGGATTAAAAAAACTCATTTATAGCTGGCAATAAAATTCTAGCTTTTGTTGAAGTGGAAAATTCCATTATTCAGTTACAGCTGCCAAATTGACAACTACATTCATCTACACACAACTGAGATTACTGTAAAACAATAGGACAATACCTTGATTTAGAATCAACTACCAAGTTGCTATACAGAACATTTATCAGTTATGAGGTAATATCTCCTTCTCTCACATCAAACCACTCCAGAGCTTGTGATCTTCTCGTTCTTCTCCACCTACCTTCTGCAATTAAGGCCATGTTTAGTTCCCCTAAATTCCTGAATTTGGCACTATAGCAAAAAGAAGATTTCCCGTCACATCAAACTTGCGGTACATGCATGAAGTACTAAATGTAGACGAAATCAAAAACTAATTGCATAGTTTGATTGTACTTTGCGAGACGAACGTTTTGAGCCTAATTAGTCAATGTTTGGACAATTATTACCAAATACAAACAAAATGCTACAGTGTGCTACAGTATATTTGGCGGCGCCGAATTGGGGGAACTAAACATGGACTAAATTTATGTAAATGTAGTCACTATAACGTATGGCTCATTTAGAATCCAGTTTGACTAATGAAGTACAACATTTTGAAAAGAATGACTCAGAACAGTTACACTTCATTAATGCACAATAACAATTAAATAGTACTAATATATCATGAGGTCCTTTCAGAAAAAAGAGATGCAAGTCTACTAGTTTCAGGGATTATATCCGTACGTAAAATGTTTTGTCACAGCTCAAAAGTCCTACAAATCTATAGAGCTGTCAACCTTTTCAGCCTCACGTTATGGTACCTAGCTACAGAGTAATAGTTGCAGAGAACACATGTTATACCACAAATCTAGTAGATGGAAGATAAATGTGAACAAGGACAAATGGTAATGGAAAATGAAAGACTACCCTCAAAACATGGTTGATTTGAAATGTAAGAAACATTTCCTTTAGTTCCTTGGCTATATCGCACAAGACAGCGCCATATGCTGTAGAAATGAAGGCTCGTTAATACAAAATTACAAATGAGACCTGACTCTATCATTGTGACATCTACTTGGGGCCATGTATTTTAAGCGATTGGATTAAAAATATTCCTTTGGTGAAGAAAAACTGCAGAATATGACAGTCAGATCAAAGTCCATGAAAAACCATTTAAAATTGCCAGCCCTCCACACACTTAGTGTTTTAGTGGAATTTGAAGAGTTAGAATGTACTGTAGCACTCATTATCTATTGAAGGTTTAATTCAAATACAAAAGCCGAGAAATAGAAAAGAAATAAGAACTCACCTGCTTAAGACAAGCTTAGAATCACCTTGATAACGAATTTACTTGAATTCCTTCTTGGAAGCATAAATTAGCCCCAGGATCTATGCACAATATTCAGCAGTGTTGTTGGTCATAATACCCAAACCCTCACGTAGTAGAGCAATCTTCAGTAGAGGGGGAACACAATAAACAGCTAGGCAAGATAATTGAAGAAAAGATAAAACAACTTAGCTAAGACTGGTGTACATACCACAGATCCATCTATCGGCGTGTTTAGTCGCTTGTGCCCGCACCCTGCCGGTAAGGACAAAATGAAGATCCATTTCAATGAAGCTATCGTGTTAAGCATGCATCTGCAAAATAAATAGTGCATATGTTTTTCTTTTTATAATAGCAACTCAATGATGGTTTTGCAAAAATATGGAAGTATAAAAATTCATACACAGTGATAGAGACATAGTACAATTATGTTATAAACAGAGTGCCGTAGAATAAATATAAAGGTGATGTGAGCCTAAATCTCCAAACGCAGTACGAAGGCTATAACAGCAGAACTTTTAGGTAGGTCTGCTCCTGCAAAATGGGAACAAGAGGAAGAAAAAAATATAAAGATTCATTAACAAATGAGTTACACAGATACTCTTCATCTTGCCACCAAAAGATACAGTACTTCGTCCCTCTCTTTCACTGATTCCTCCCATTGGAAGCCGGCCAAAGAAACAACAATTTGAATGAGGGCCGCGACATGCATTTTCTATTGAACTTGTAGCAACAAGCAGGACAGTACATAGAAGAAGAGCATAGTGGGGACGATTCTGAACAACATATGTATGCTACCAACAATTGCATCATGTGGCGATCTAAGAGAAGTCGTCTGCAAAATAGATTACCTCTCTTTGCCTCTCCTCTAGTGTGAATGGGATTAGTTAGATCGGAGAACAGAACAGACAGGGAGGGCGATGGTAGTGGTACGATGAAGGGCAACGCGGTAGGGGTACTTGGAGGCAGTTTCCTGGTCGGAGACGCCTCTGGACTGCTCCCCGAGCGCTTCGAAGATGCCGTGCCCTTACAGGCCCCGAAGTCGAAGTCCTCGTCAGCGAGGACGTTGGCGATTGGCGATGTAGTAGAGGATGGGCTGGTCCACCTCCTAGACGACGTCGGGGCACAGGACCTCCCGCACACACCCCATGCTCGCGGCCGCCGCAACCGCCATCTTCCTTTCCTCTTCCCCTAGCGCGACGGCGAACCCGAACCAGTATGCGGCGGGCAGCGAGAGGGGGACCAGGGGACAGGGTTCACACGCTCGGCAACGGGGGCGTCTTCGGCGGCGGCGGGGTCCATGGGACGGGGACGGCAAGGAGGTGCGAGGAGTTCCCGTCGGGAACGTCGTCTGCCAGGGTTCGCGAGGCCGTGGCGGCGCGCGGGGGCGAGAGGAGGAGGGCGGACGCAGGTGCGGGCTGGTGGGAGATGGGGCGCGCGGCGACGGGCGCGATGCCGCGGAGGCGGAGCGCGAGCAGGTTGGCGGACACGGAGAAGGAACCGCCGTGGGGGAAGGAAGCGTGATTCATGAGAACGTAACCGTCGTGGGTACATCGGGCGGGTAAGCAGTCGCTCGGTGAAAACAACGCAACGAAACGCGGCGTGTAAGAGTGACGGTGTAAGATCTTACGCGTAAGATTTTACTACGGGCCCACTGCAGATTAACAGAAACCGTTAGATTTAAAGAGACTAAACCATCGACGGTTCAGATACTAGGTGGGTAAGAAATTTTTGGACGTAAGTTATTTTTAATTTCTTCGCTACTTTATAATATAGATAGATTTAAAGAATTTTTTTTGCGTGTTTTCACTTGCGTTACATTTGCATCAGCTTGCATGCATGCACTTGCAGCAGGGAGCGGGGACCAGACTGGAATCGAGCACATGCAGATGGTGGGCGGACATATGGATCGCGCGCGGCGCCCTAGCCGTTTGCGCCTTGCTGGCACACTAGCAGGGTTGGTCGGTGCATGCTGGGACGTCGCGCGCTAACGCAGTAGCGCGACGGGTCGCGCTTTAACCCTGTCCAATGGAAAACTTCAAGAGCTAATCTATATACACCTGTGTCACGATCTGGAGATGCAAGGAGGGGTTGCCGGCGTATACACACGGCGAGGAGCACGGCAAAACTCCGCCTCAGAACTGGTCAGCACCGGAAGTAAGAGGAAGCATTGGGAAATTAGGTTTTTCTCATGGCTGACCGCCCAACCGCCCACACAGCAAGTTTTAGTCAGAGTACCAAAACGATATTGGGCCAAGCCAATGAAATACACCCCTACGACATACAAGTCGGATTACGGGCCCATTAGCTAGTGCAACCCAACACTATGTATGGCATAAGGCCCATTCCGTGACAATCCCTCCTTAAGTTGCAACGCGTCCTCGCGATGCCGTAGTCGCCGTGGCCAGTGCCCTGGGGATGAGGTCGGACATGGTAGCAGCTGGTTCCAGGTCGCCCAATGCATCGGACATGACTCCCGCTGCACAAGCAAAAAAGGAGTAACATGACGCCCAACCAGACTTAGACGTTCAGCCAATACCTGGGAGGGTGGTAGAGTGTCCATAGTGAGCAGCAACGACAGTTCAGCATCTATGGACAGAGACGCATCAGGAGGCAAGGCCTTCTTCAGTTGAGATACATGCAATACCGGATGAATCTGACTGGTGGCTGGAAGTTGGATCTTATAAGCAACCTTGCCAACAGTTTGTAAAATCATAGAAGGGTCAAAATATTTATAGCTGAGTTTGTGATTGGATCTTCGCTGAACTGAGTGTTGAATATGAGGTTGCAGTTTAACATAAACCCAGTCACCCACAACAAAAGTTCTTTCTTGACGATGCTTATCTGCCTGATGTTGCATGCGCTGCTGTGCCCGAGCTAGATTCTGTTGGATGTGCTGCATCATAGTATTTCTGGACTGAAGCCAGTCATCTAGATCAGAACTGTGCAAGTGTCAGTAGCTGTGATGCCGAAGTGTTTGGGGGGGATGGCCATACAAGGCTTCAAAGGGTGTATGCCCATGTGCCGAATGATAGGTCGTGTTATACCAAAACTCAGCCAATGGAATCCATTGTGCCCACTTCTGGGGATAGGAATGCAGCATGCAGCGGAGATAGGTTTCAAGGCACTGATTCAATCGTTCGGTTTGGCTGTCAGTTTGTGGATGGTAGGCAGAACTCATATTGAGTGTTGTTTCTGTGAGCCTGAATAGTTCTTACCAAAGGGCACTAGTGAAAATTTTATCTCTATCAGAGATGATAATGGAAGGTAGGCCATGCAGTTTGTACACATTGGCCAAGAAGGCTTGGGCTACAGATAAGACAGTATATGGGTGGGCTAAACAAATAAAGTGTGCATATTTTGCGAGTTTGTCAATGACAACTAGGATAGTGTCAAAGCTTTTGGATTTAGGCAAGCCCTCAATGAAATCCAAACTAATGGTGTGCCAAGCATGGGTAGGAGCAGGCAGTGATTGCAACAAACCAGGTAATTTACAGTGTTCAGGTTTAGCTTGGGCACATACCTCACAAGCATTAATGTAATCTGTGATAGACTGCTTCATATGTGGCCAGGCAAACAGTGACTTCACCTTGTGATATGTGGCTGTAATGCCACTGTATCCTCCCAAGCCACTAGAGTGAAGAGCCAATAAAACAGCTTGCTGTGCTTCCTTATGGTTTCCCAACCAGATTCTATTTTTGTACTTGATCAAACCATCACTAAGAGTAAAGCCTTTGTCATTGGATCCAGTAATACTGAGCTCAGTGAGCAACTGTTTGGTTTGGTCATCTTGCTGATAACCCTCCAAAATGATTTCCAACCACTTTGGAGTGCTTGCAGTGATAGCAGTCAAAGATATAGGCTCAACTTGTTTGGAAAGAGCATCTGCAGCTTTGTTTTCCAAACCCCTCTTATGAAGAATTTTGTATTGTAAGCCCAACAGTTTGATGAAAGCTTTTTGTTGCATACCCTCATGTAGCTTCTGCTCTCCTAGGTGAATGAGGCTCTTGTGGTCAGTGATAATGGTGAATTCCTTGTGCTGGAGGTAAGGCTTCCACTTGGTGATTGCCAGAATGAGTGCCATGCACTCCTCATATGTTGAGAGTGCTTGAGCTTTGGGGCCAAGGGCCTTACTGAGGTAAGCCACTGGGTGTGTGTCTTGAGATAACACTGCACCAATACCAGTGGATGAAGCATCGGTCTCAACTGTGAAGGCTTTGTTGAAGTTTGGTAATGCTAGCACAGGTGCTGAAATGAGAGCTTGTTTCAAGGTGTCAAAACATGTTTGCAGTTGTGGTGTCCAATGAAATAGAACATCATTTTTCAATAGGTCAGTAAGAGGTCGACTTAGGATGTCATAGTTCTTGATGAACTTCCTATAGTAGCCGGATAGACCGAGAAATCCTCTCAACTGCCTGGTGTCTGATGGTGGGGGCCAATTAGCCACAGCCTCAATTTTCTTAGGATCTGTCGCCACACCATGTCCACTAATGATATGACCCAGATATTCTAGCGTTTGCTGAGCAAAAGAACATTTAGACGTCTTAAGCAAGAACTGATTATCATTTAGAATGTTGAAGACTTGCTGCAGATGATCCAGGTGAGTCTCCAATGTTGGACTGTAAATAAGTATGTCATCAACAAAGACCAGGACACATTTCCTCAACAGTGGCTGGAAGATAGTGTTCATCAAGGCTTGAAAGGTAGCTAGGGCATTTGTGAGTCCAAACGGCATGACTCGGAATTACCAATGCCCACTGTGAGTATGGAAGGCTGTTTTAGCCTCATCTTCAGGGGCTAACCGAATTTGATGATAGCCTGATCGCATATCTAACTTGGTGAACCAAGCTGCTCCATTCAACTCGTCCAAAAGTTCATCGACCACTGGTAATGGATACTTGTTTTTGACAGTTATGTTGTTGAGTTGCCGGTAATCAACACAAAAACGCCAACTGCTGTCTTTCTTCTTGACCAAGATCACTGGGGGAGCAAAAGGACTTTGGCTTGGCCTAATGATGCCATTGGAGGGCATTTCTTTGATCTGACGCTCAATCTCATCTTTCTGTGTCTGTGAGTATCTGTATGGCTTGACATTGATAGGCTTCACACCAGGTAACAGAGGAATTTGATGATCAAACTCCCTAGAGGGCGGCAAGGAATCTAGGTCCTTGAAAAGATGAGCCTGACTGTCCACTAACTGCTGTACTGGCACAGGAATAGTGTCTGGAGGCAAAGGTGTTGTTACTTGACACAAGTGAATCATCTAAGCTATGCCACCTTTCCTGATAAGGCCTTTTAATTTCCTAACTTTCACTTTGGGACAACTAGATAAGGTATCTTTGACACCCTTTAAGCTGATTCTGCTGCCCTGATAAGAGAACCTCAACAACTTCCTTTTCCAGTGTATCCACATGGGACTGTGTTGTTCTAACCAGTCCATACCTAACACCATATCATAGTACTGCAAGGGCAACACACGAGCATCAGTTGTGAATGTGTGCCCCTGAGACCACTAGCTGAAGTTGAGGACCTGATGGTTGCTCTGAAGTTTATAACAATTTGCCACAGCTACTTGAATGGGAGGAGCAGGCATCAGGACACAGTTGAGTGCGGTAGCCGTTTTGGTACTAATGAATGTGCAGGTGCTGCCCGAATCAATGAGGATGAGCAGTTCTTGATCCTTGACGATGCCATGGAGCTTGATAGTTTTCTTGCCTGAAACACCGACTGCTGCGGACTGAGACAGAGCAAACACAGCTTCATCTTCATCACTAGAATATGAAGTATTCTGGTCAGGCATACTGTCATTTGAAAGCAGCTCCATGAACTCTTCCAAGACGTGCAGAGCTACTTTATTAGGGCACTTATGGTTGCGACCCCATTTCTCGCCACACTTCATGCATAGGCCTTGGGCACGCCGCTGAGCTCGCAATGTTGGAAGCTTGTCTTCCCACTTTGGCTTTGTGTCGGCGGCTGGTGGTGCTCCCAGAACACCAGGTCTTGCGGCTGGCGGTGGTTTGCCGTGAAACTTGTTGTAGTCGCGATAATTGCGCTTGACAAAATACTTAGGTTGAGATTCCAACACATCGGCCTTCATAAGAGCCAATGACAAGGCCACATCAACTGTTCTCGGCTTATGTAAAACAATAGCAGCGCGGATGTCAGGATGCAAGCCTTGAAGAAATTTACTAACAAAAAACACATCATCTAAATGATTGTTATGCACCAGCACTTTATGCATGACAGTTTGAAATCTATCATAATAATTCTGAATATTAGAGATTTGCTTAATGCTCAGTAATTCTTGCATGGAGTTATGATAGAGATCTTTCCCAAATTTAGATTCAATAGCAATGCAGAGGTCAACCCAGTTATCCACCCCATGCTGTGCCTCATAGGTTTGTAACCATAAGGCAGCATGCCCTTTGAAATGTAGGGTACCATACTGAACCCAGCGATGGACCGGGCCATTGAACATATCAAAGTATTTTTCTGCTTTTTCTTTCCAGACTTTTGGATGAGACCCATCAAATTTGGGAAACTGGGCCTTAGGTAAATGACATTCATTGTGTGTAGACGCAGTAGGATAATGAACTGGGGAGGTGGAGGAGGATAACTGACCATTGGCCAGGGGATGAGTGAGGATCATAGTCCGCCCTTCATTCCCCTAGGGTGATGTTGCGACACCGTGCCCCATGGCCCGCCCCTCTTCCTCGCGCTTCGGGGCCGATGGCGGAGCATTGTTCGCTTCCAACGCCTCCATGCGCGATGTGAGAGTCCTGATCTCCTTGGTTAACTTGTTGGAGAAGTTATCAACCTCAGTACGCCAGCGATTGAAGGTCTCCATGAGTAGGAGCATGGACTTCATCTGGGCACCGAGCGAGTCGAGCTTTTCCTCAGCTGTCGCCATACGAGAGGTGAGGGTTGGTGGTTTGGGTTTGTGCGCCATCGAGTGAGATGACGGAAATGGAGTTGGTGGTGGGGGAAGTGATTGGGGTGGAAGGAAAAACTGGCGGCGTAGTGGAATCGGTGATGGTGGAGGTAGGAGAAGGAGGTGGTGGATGAACTGAACGGCGACGAGGACGAATCGGGCGGTGGCGGCGATGGAAAAAATCCGGTGTATGACCGCGCGACAACTCTAGATCCAACCGTCGGCGACGGGAGTTTACGGATCCAGTATCGGCGACGGATCAGGAGGCTCTGGTACCAAATGTCACGATCTGGAGATGGAAGGAGGGGTTGCCGGCGTATACACACGACGAGGAGCACGGCAACGCCGCCTCAGAACTGGTCAACACCGGAAGGAAAAGGGATTGGGAAATTAGTTTTTTCTCATTGCTGACCGCCCAACCGCCCACACAGCAAGTTTTAGTCAGAGTACCAAAACGATATTGGGCCAAGCCCATGAAATACACCCCTGCGACATACAAGTCGGCTTACGGGCCCATTAGCTAGTGCAGCCCAACACTATGCATGGCATAAGGCCCATTTCGTGACAACCTGATACTCAAAACAGAAACAATTATTTTTTCTCTTATATTTTGCTTCCCACAATATCCTCGCGCACCTCTCTTGTTTCTCCCAATTCACCTGTGACCCGGACTCTCATATGAGTTAGAACAACACACGTCTAGCCACGATACGAAGTTTGATTCCAACCACTTATTAGAACAGATGACACAATCATTATATTGAATAAATCTCCAAACCAAAAGTCGTCTGTAAAATAAATTGTTGATGCAACACGGACATGTTTGCTATAAATCTAGTGAACAAATAACATATGTTATTATCCTATTTGTCTGCAGACTGCCTTACAAATAACGTACTCTCTTCAATTAACTTAATTTGACTCCCTGAAAGAGGTTGCGATGTATATATCCTCACAAACAGAAAACTAGCGAGAGCACGCACGCTCTCAGCTGATGACGCCATGCAAATCTGCAACTGGCAGCAACTTTTATTGTTCAGAATCATAACTTATCGATTGTCGCTGTTATTTAATCATCGCCATCCTGCTGCAAAAAAAAAAAAGTGCATAGTTGATCAGATTTAGAAACTGAATATACGACACCAATTTGCTAGCAGGAAGACGCAAATTAACTGATGAAAATAAAAATGCATACCCGACGGGGATGGAGCCGGGGATGGCGATGGCGAAGGCGTCAATGGTGAGGGACTCGGAAGGTCTATCGGCGGCACTCCATCCACTGTTCAGTTCAGCCCATATTCATCAATCATCGGTAAGGCTAATCATGAGGCAGCAGCTAGCTAGTAGTAGCCTATTACTTGTATAGAAAACTTATCTGACTTACTTAGGTTGCAGGCCGCGGCAAGTATATCGACACGTACGTCGTGGCCACACACCGAGAAGAGCTCCACCATGCGCATATGTCTCATCGGCGCCGGCAGAAGCTGGCCGATGTCGCCGTTCACGACGTGGCACAGGCAGGTGACCGTGTCCAAGGTGAACATGGCGTTGAAGCCGTCGCAGCAGGTGGCCTCGGGCGCGTACACGGTGGCGTTGGTGAGGAAGCCCGCGCACGGCATCATCCGCGCCAACCATGGCCGGCACTCCCTTGGCTGCGGCGGCAGCTGTGGAATGCCGCCGCCGCCATCACCGTCGTCACCGTCTGGGGATGGCGCCGCTCCTGGATCTGCGTTTGCCGCGGCGATGGCCCTGGCAAGGGCTCCTCCGACGACTCTGCTCGCCGCAGATGGCTGCAGGATAACGGCGGCGAAGGCGACGAACAAGGCCATCGTCAGAAGCGTGCACTTGTTGCGTGGAGCCATCGTGATCGATCGACGATGCGTGTGTGGAGGTTCTGTTATCGAGCACCGGTTTTATAGAGAGCGTGGTTATATATAACAACTTGATGGCCAGACTGCGGTCCACTTTAGTCAACTGCCTATGGTGGGTCACAATCTTTTCATGTTAGGTTGGAACGTATTTTCCGACGCTGGGTGTGCCTCGGCCTCAACCAGATCGTGGTTATCGAAAATCTGTTTTACTAAAAACGATATGGATCCGTTTTTATTTTAATCCGTATTTTTCTGGTTTTCTAGAAAATGAATTTATCTTATACAGGAGTTTGTTGGAAGATGCAAGTAAAGCAAGTTCTACAAAAACTAGTTCTAGTCAATCATTAGATCCAAACAACCCGTTAGATACAACCGCTACTTCTCTACAACCACTAGTTCTCATCAACAAAAGTTTTCAATAATATGTGCCAAAAAAAAAGTAGGGCCACTTGAAGAATTTTATTATCACAACCCGTGCCACTACATAGATGCAACCGCTAGCCGCCCCATAGCTAGTTATTATCCCAGGCACCTAACTCACATCCAGATCCTCTAAAACGAAATCTCTATTGCCTTCCAGTATCTCTTATACGAAAATGATAGCCTAATATCAAATTTTGGTCAACCTCCTAGGCGGCGGCGGACCAGGGTGACCACGTGGCCACCATCCCTGGCACCTTAATATACAACTAGAACCTACTCCCTTCGTCCACAAAAGAATGCAATTATGGGATCCATGCCGATCAATATAGTTCAAGTTTGACCAAGTTTATAGTAAATACTATTATCATTTATGTCTTCAAATAAATTTATTATGAAAATATATTCTATAATGAATCTAGTGGTATTTATTTTGCATCTTGAATGTTAGTATTTTTTATATAAATTTAGTCAAAGTTCAAACTGTTTGACTCCTCAAAAAGCGAGAATTGCATTCATTTGTGGACGAGGTAGTACAGAATGTAATCTTCATTGTCTGCTCTATTTCTCTGTATTCTCAGATCTAAAGATAGTGGTCAGTGATTAATTAATTCGGTGGGGGCAGTTGGGGCGACGATGGACTGTCGAAGAAAAACATCGTCACCCCATGAACCACATATCTTTACACATGGCTGCCTCTATTTTTCCAAGCGCGGATACATAGGTAGTGAGGATGTTTGGAGCTAGCGGAGGAGGGTTTTCTTCATCCTACCCAAAACTAAAGATTGGGAGTGGTTTTAGCAAACCGTTGGAGATGCTCTTAGTTTACGAGCAAATATTAACAAACATAAGGTATATACAGCTTCGAATATAACCACGCAAATCATAGTTTGTACCTTCACAAGTATTGTTACAATTGAATATATCATTTCATCTATATCTCTGAGACTCTGACGGCCCTCCGCAATCTTAAGTGAGTTGAGATTGTGTCACCAGTTTTTTTTAACACAGGAAGTGCCTAATAATAAATCAATCTACGAATTCATCACCTCAAGGAACAAAATAAGCTTCTAATAACTTTCTGGACACATGTTTCCTCCTAGAACGATAATCCACTTCGATATGCATCATTCTAACATGACAATATTCTCTAATATTATTACATATTCACACCATATAACTTAGTTATTTGTGGACTTGTATCCCAACCACAAGCAACAGGGTCAGACGAACCCGCATATGGTTTCAACCGTTGCAGTAGCAAAAGTTTGTGCTCTTCTTCTACACTAGACATTGACATTGTAGACCGTTTGTGTGCACTCCATGAGACAAGATTGGATCACAAGAAAATTGCAAAATAACTAATAGATGTTATGTAATCTAGAGGTCCTACCCAATTGGCATACACTACTATAGAATGGATTTCTAGAGTCAGTCAAAACTGATTTGTACAGGCGGATATGCCAACCAACAACTCTATACAAAGGCCTCTAGAAATCAAGCATTTCTAGCATCCATCTCTAGCAATTGATTTCTAGATGTGGGACAAAACATTAGCCAGCCTAAAAATCGATTTCCAGGGATAAGTGACATTACCAGCTGCCCTAGAAAATGCATTTTTATGGGGCAGTTAGAAACACCTGCTGTCTCTGAAAATGCATTTGCATATGCAGTTGGTAGGACCAGTAGTCACCCGAAACAATTTTACTTTTCCTAATAAGATTTCTTTTTTAGTTCTGTAGTTCATATATAATAATATATTGTTCTAAAAGTACAAGTCGTCGTCTCATGGTTCCACATAAAAGTGGTCTCATATAGGTTTTTCTTTTTTTCTTTTTGCGATTAAGTAGTCTCATAGTTTTATTATACAAGTTATATATGAAGCTAGATATTATAAGTAGCCTGATAAATCCATATACAAGCCATCTTCTGAAGAAACATACAAATAATCTCACGAATCCACGTAGGAGTAGTCTCATCATTTCTAACATCCGTCTTTTTCTCTTATAATTGATTTTTAGATGTGGGACAAAACATTAGCCACAACAAATCAAAATCGATTTCCAGGGATAAGTGACGGGGGCGAACCAGCGACCAGATGGAAAATGCCACCAAAAATTTCTTTGCCAAACAACTTGACCCATATCCTAATTATAACCCCTCCCTGAAAATGCATTTACACATCAATAAAGAAACGATTAGGACTCAAGATAGTCAGAAGCAAACGATAAAATTTTACTTTTCACTAATGAGATGGGTTCTCTAACTAGTTATATAGTTCATAAACTGAACTGCAAAATATATATGTAAGCCAATTAAATAATCTAACTCAATGGTCACTAGCAGTTGCACGCGACACAATAAAAATATGACTGAAGCGCTCAGAACATGACAATAGAAAGCTACTGAATGAAGTTCCTGCTGCTATAAGAACCGAGAGTTGATGGACATGCCACCACCTAATGAAAGCTAGTAGCTGCCGAACGCACTTTGCCAACCTGAAAAGTTAAACAGAGTCGAGAGCAAGGAACAATTAAACAAGGTATGTTACAGGTCTCAAGGATTACCCTATTTAATCAAATAGGAAAATCTGACAAACACAACAATAGTTCGTGATAAATTTCTTAAATCTAAAGCTAAAGTCATAAATTCAATTCCTAATATCTTGACATTAGAATTATTTCTTTCTTTTATGTGGCTTTTTCATCATTTCTAAAGAAAACAAAAGGCATGAGAAAAGAGATGGAAAAGATAAAGTAAAAAGAAAAAACAAACCAAAAGAGAAAAACATAGAACTTTTTTAAAACAACATAAAAGAAAATAGGAAAATAACCGAGAAAACCAGATCAAAACCATAAAGCAAAGAAAAATTGAAAACAATGTAAAATAATTTTTAAAAACGACCAAGAAAAAAACATGTGGAGAAAAAGGAAAAATGGCATATACAAAGAAAAAACACAGAACAAATGGAAATTTAATAAATGTTGGAACGGACGAAGATGTTAGATGAAAGCGGTCGGTGCAAATGACCGATGTGTATTCTCATTGATGAACAATATTGTTTATAGACAATAGGCAGTTGCCTTGTTAGTGACTCAGATGAAAAGGTGCCTATCTATGAAAAGCTGCCTATCTATTATGTCTACATGGAACCATCTGCTAATGACGAGATTAACAATTTGATCACTTAATTAATTAATCTCAACACTCTCCCTTGATCAATTGATCCCTTGTAGACACCGTTGTTTGTTCATTAGTCATCGTCTTGATGTTTTGGAAAACCCTGTGGGAAAAACCAAAGTATACAGATATACCAGGCAAAACTCCTTAAAACCCAGTGAGAAAAATAAGGAGAAAAACCATGAAAACCATGATATATATAACTCCAATGTTAATAGACCCTTTAGGTGTCCCTAAAGCATTAGTCTAAAACAGTTTGATCAGAGATCAATATGTCATAAATATTATCTTTGAAAAACCTTTGTGAGGAAAAATAGATAATATGACATTTACTATGTGTTAACATTTCCTCATTAAAAACTTTACGTGAGAAAACTCCAGAAGAGTAAAACTCATATAAAGGAAAAAGAGTGTAATGTGATGTTGAAAACATGTTATATTTTAGAGGGATTCTCCCCCTGATTCTTGCAAGTCTCTAAGTCTTCTCATACCAATGCCCTCAACACATTTTCGGAATGCGGAGCATGGTAGAGATTTTGTGAATAAATCTGCTAGATTATCACATGACTTAGTTTGCAAGATTTCAATTTCTCCATTCTTTTGGAGCTCATGGGGATAGAATAACTTGGGAATAATATGCTTAGTCATATTACTCTTAATATAACCTGATTCCATTTGTGTAACACATGCCGAATTATCCTCAAAGATAATTGTTGGTGTCTCAAGTGCACCGATACCACATGATTGTATTATGTGGTTTATCAATCTACAAAACCATATGCATTCGCGTGATGCTTTATATAAAGCAATTATTTCAGAATGATTGGTGGAAGTAGACACCAAAGTCTGCTTTGAAGACTTCCAAGATATTGTTGTTCCACCTTACAAGAATACAAAGCCTGTTTGTGATCTACCATTGTAGGGATCTAATAAATAACCAACATCTGTAAATCCTAACAAAATTAGATCTTAATTTCTACTATAGAATAATCCAAGATCTATAGTGCCATTGAGGTATCTGAAAATGATTTTGACTCCTACCCAATGACGTTTGGTAGGAGCAGCACTATGTCTTGCCAGCAAATTTACTTCGAATGCAATATCCGGCCGGATGCTATTAGCAAGATACATTAGGGCTCCAACGACACTAAGATATGGGACATGTGGTCCCAATATCTCTTCTTCTTCTTCTTCCCGTGGTCTAAAAGGATCCTTCTTAATATCTATGGATCTCACTACCATCGGGGTTTTTGTTGGATATGACTTGCCCATATTGAATTTCTCCAATACCTTTTGGACATAGGCAACTTGGTATATAAATATACCAGAATGAAAGTGCTCAAGTTGTAAACCCAAGCAAAATTTGGTTTGACCCAAATCTTTTATTTCAAACTCCATCTTTAAATGATGGCGTGCTTCATTAATATCGGGTTCGTTGCCAATGATATTAAGATCATCAACGTACACTGATATAATACAAAATCCTGTTGATGATTTTTTAATGAAGACACACGGGCAGTCATCATTATTTGTGTATCCCTTCAACTTAAGGAATTCACTTAACTGATTGTACCACATTCGGCCTGACTGCTTTAAGCCATATAATGACTTCTGCAACTTGACGCAATACATGTTGCGATTTGCCTTGGGATTCGGTATACTGATTCCATCAGGAACTTTCATGTATATATTAGAATCCAATGATCCATACAAATATGCGGTCACTATGTCCATCAATTGCATAGATAGACGATTTTGTACTGCCAGCGATATTAAGTATCGGAACGTTATTCCGCTCATTATCGGAGAGTAAGTTTCGTTGAAATCAACGCCGGGTCTTTGCATAAAACCTTATGCCACAAGCCTTGCTTTATATCTCACCACTTCATTGTTTTCGTTCCTTTTACGGACGAAAACCCATTTGTATCCCACAGGGAAGATACCAAGGGGTGTTGGCATTACAGCCGAAAACACTTTCCTTTTATAAAGCGAGGCAATCTCTGTTTCAATTGCTATCTTCCACTTATCCTAGTTTGAGCACTTCTTGCACTCAGTCATAGACTTAGGATCTGAATCAGTTTGGAGGATATTTTTGCAATTTGTTCAGAGAAATAAATATCGACTATTATGGACTTACGATTATAAGACTCCGGTTTCTATGAAATTTATAGCGATTTTCATCTACCCTTAAAGATTCTTCATGACTTCCCGAAATGATGGATCTAGGGTCTTTCGATGTTTCAGCCTCAATGTTTATGCGCATAACTGAGCTAGATCGTGGATCACTTCTATCCACAGGACATTGTATGTCCTCTAGGTGTCTTTCAACCAAAGGTTGAGTTGGATTTCCAGTCTTCTTTTGCTTGCCAGCAACGACATCTTGCCTCTTAGAAGTGCTTCTCCCCCTCTTATTGCCAATTTGGGGGTGAGTGGTTTTATTAGGTACCTCAACTCTTTCGGGCACATTCCTTGAAGGATGGAAGACTTTGTAACACCTTTATAATTAGAGAAAGCGTCTGGCAGATTGTTTGCAATATTTTGCAAATCAATAATTCTTTGAACTTGTAGTTCAGTTTCTGTAGTACGTGGATCAGAAAATGAAATACCTTTTGCATTCCAATCAATTTCCTAGCATTCCTTTTGATACAATTCTCCCCCTAATGTCGGGAAATGATCCTCATTAAAAATACAATTAGCGAACCGGGCTGTAAATAGATCCCCTATTAGAGGTTCTAAGTACTTAATGATCATCGGAGATGAATATCCCAAATAGATCCCCAGTTTCCTGTGAGGACCCATCAATGCCCACTGAGGTGGTGAGATGGGTACGTATACTGTGCACCCAAACTTACACAAATGGGAAATACTCAGAGGATTCCCACATACTAACTGCAAAGGGGATGTTTCGTGATATGCAGTTGGTCGTAGTTGGATCAGGTCGGCAGCGTGCAGAACTTCATGACCCCAACACGACGTAGGCAATTTGCAATTCATCAACAAAGGTCTTGCAATGAGTTTGATTCTTTTAATCAATGATTTAGCCAAACCATTTTGAGTATGTACATATGGAACAGAATGCTGAACTTGAATTTCCAATGCCATGCAATAATCATGATAAGCACGGGATGAGAATTCAGCAGCATTATCCATTCGGATAGATTGAATCCGATGTTCAGGATAATGTGCCTTCAACTTAATAAGTTGAGCCATTATTTTGGCAAAAGCATGGTTGCGTGTCGATAAAAGAGACATGTGAGACCATCTAGTAGATGCGTCTATCAATACCATGAAGTACATGAACGGCCCCGACAATGGTTGGATCGGACCACAAATATCTCCTTGAATTCTTTCAAGGAATTTGAGTGGTTCAGCTCGAATTTTAAGATATGATGGTCTTAAAATTAATTTCTCAGTTGCACAAGCAGTGCAACAAAAATCTTTATTTTGGGGAAATTTTGCATTTTCCATATCATGACTAATGTAATTGCCGATAATTCTTTATCATCCCTATTCCAGGGTGTCCAAGTCGATCATGCCAGTTTTGGAATGTATCGACATCTTGGAAAATTATCTTATAAGCAACATGCTCTATGGGCTTTATGTATGTAAAGTACAATCCAGTTTTGAGTGAAGAAATCTTTTCACATATTTGTTTGCCATATCTAGTAAGTTTGGTAAAGAAAAGAAATTCCTCTTTATTATTCATATGTGTTTCCACAAGGAAACCATTCTTACGGACGCCTCTAAAACTTAGAAGGGTACGAGTCGAGCCGGGATACAACAAGGCATCCTCCATCGTAATTTGTGTACCCATAGGGGGAGTAATAGTGGCTCTTCCTGAATCAACTATTAACGCATCGCGACCAGTGATGGTCATAATATTTCCTTCTCTTTTCTTAAGAGTCTAGAAATATTTTATCTGTCTAAGTATAGAGTTTGTCTTGCATGAGTCCATAAGGCACAATTCTTTCTCCTTTGGATTGAGATCAACCGACATCTATATGTAAAACCAATGTAATTAAAATACTCAAATGTAACATATAGAATTATACATACAATATATTGAATATCAAGTATGAGGTGGTACAACTTAATCAACAATATACAGAAGTTGGAACAACTCTCAAGCACACTAAATAATACAAACCAAAATAACTATATGTTGTATGACTTAAACTATTACAACATATGCATCTAATGAGATATCAGTGCTTGACTGAGATTACTCCAAATCTCCTAACATGTCTTCAGAACTAAAGTCTAGGAGCATGTTGTCCGTCGATGGAAGGTGCTCTTCAATGTTAAGAGAATTGTTGTTCACTTGTTCTTTTGGGGCCTAATTGGAACAATTCTCTCTTAGGACAGACTCATATGCAAGATTGAAGTGTGCCTCATATCTTGTGTCTCCGGCTCGCTTGACCTCCTTTAATGACTTTTGGTACAAAGCAACCAGATACTTAGGTGCACGGCAATTCTTGGCAAAATGCGAAAAATATCCACATCTTTGACACTTATTGTCATTTTTGGATTTCGCATTGTCCCTCTTCCTCTTGTTTGAATTAGGCCTTTGTCTCCTGTTCTGTTTGCGTTTACCAGTTTTGTTCTTTGGAAAAGATCCATTGAACTTATTCCTATTATTTTTTATACGTTGTGAACCTCAGGCAGAGACGTCGAACCAACAGGGCGCTTATGATGATTCTTCAAAAGAAGTTTATCATGTTTTTCTGCCTGAGTCAATGTATGAATAAGCTAGGAATAAAGTTGGTAATTATGAGCCCTGTATTGTTGTTGCAATACTCTATCAGACAGAAGCATAGTAGAGAGTGTTTTCTCTATCTTGTCTGCATCCGTTGTCTCTTTCTCACAAAACTTCAACTTAGAACAAATCTTATGAACAACGTGATTATAGTCTGCCACAGATTTGAAATTTTGGAGACGTAAATGATTCCATTCATGATTGGCCTCAGGCCAAATAAGTTTCTTTTGCTGTTCATATCGCTCTTTAAGAGCGACCCATAATTCATGAGGATTTTCAATCATAAAGTATTCAGATTTAAGGTCCTTATGAATATAAAACCGTAGCAAAGCCAAAGCA
Organism: Miscanthus lutarioriparius; assembly: GCA_904845875.1. Lineage (NCBI taxonomy): Eukaryota > Viridiplantae > Streptophyta > Magnoliopsida > Poales > Poaceae > Miscanthus > Miscanthus lutarioriparius. The sequence continues at coordinate 77,739,744 of CAJGYO010000003.1, read as the reverse complement.
GTATAGGTATGCTTATCTTGCAGGACAACCCCCATTTGGGGTTCCTGAATTGTAGCCAAAAGACTACAAGATACAAGCGCTATCTTGATATCAGAGCCCATGTAGGGTAATTGCTACCATTTAACGCGAGTTTCTCGAACTCCTTAGTGGCCATGATTCTACGTGGACAACCATGGATTAATTAATTTATCGTATGGTAGATTAAAATCAACATGGTAATGTTGTAATACTAAATGCAATATTTTTAAAGTTTATATCTTATCATAGTTTTGGAGTGTTGTAGGTAATCACAAAATTGTGTAGACCATACAACAAATCATCATAAATTTTTGATATACACAAGACAGCTAGTCTTTAAGTCAAAGACAAAGAGTAGATCTCTATGGTAGGCAAATATATTGCTGCCTAAGCACGGTCTTTTGGCAGGATAATTCACAAGTGAATTAAACACAGCCATTGTTTAGGACTCTACGATCTTGTGTAATAGCAAAATAATATGATAAAAATGGTAATCATCGCGTGGATGTAGACCATTTATAACAATCCGAAACCATTATTTTGGGTAAAAACACAGTATAGGTAATCATCATGTTTCAGAGAAACATGATGTAGACCTCTTAGTAACAGGTGATTTGATCACTGCTATGGCACGATCTTTAGGTAGGATAATTCACAAGAAATTAAACGCAGCCAATGCCATAGACTCCATTACCTTGTGTTAATTAACCAAAATAATCAAGATATATATTGCAATTTTAAACCTATAGTGATTAAAGTTTTCTAATTCTGTGGATAACTTTGTTAAATTGCATCTAAATTAGTTGCTAATTTAACATGTAGTGCAAAAAGGGGTTTGGGGCACCAACATACCCAATTCTATTATAAAAATACAAATGCAATATATATGTTGGTGCAAAATAGGGGGTTTGGGTGCACCAACATATTCCAATTTAATAATCAAAGTCACAAGTGTAATATGTATGTGGTGCAAAATTGGATTTGGGTGCACCAACATACTCCAAAATATAATAGAATCACAGATTGCATTGTAATTTAATAAAACCAAACACACACACACATATATATATATATATATAATGACAATGTAGAGAAGGTACAGAGCAACATCAAATAATACAAATAACCGATGTTCTTGCATAAAATGAAATTTGCTAAACCATATGCTAATTAATTGTAATACTGCTAAAAGGAAAAATAACTAAGAAATAAAAACTCCTAGACACAAAGGCAGGGCAGATTCGGCCCAGGCAAGCAAGCAGGCAGCCCAGCCAAGCTAAGCTAGGCGCGGCCCAGTCAAGTAGCCAGGCGCGTGGCCTAGCCAGGCAGCCAAGGGCGTGGCCCAGCTAGGCGCTTCGGGGCGGCGCACGCGCGGGCCACAACCTGGGATTGGGCCGCCGATTCGGCCTAGCAGGCCGCCCCCTCCGCTGCGGGCTTATAAGAGGCCGGCGCCCAGCCCCAACCGCCGCCGCCGTAATGCCTCCAGCCGCCGCCGCCGTCGCTCGCCGCTGCTGCTGCTCCAGTTGCCGTCGTCGAGCCTCTAGATGTGGGTTGTCGCCGTCATGTGCCTCTTGTCCCTCCTCCCCCTCGTCTCATGCCGGGTTCGGGCCAAGGCCCCTTACTCCAGCCATGGAGGCCGGCCGGCAGAGCGGACCCTACCCATCCCCGGCGAGCTCCGGCCACATGGGCCGTCGTTGCGAGCCGGGAACAGCAGATCCGCCCCCACCGGCCCTTCCGAGGCCGCTTAGAGGCGGGGAGCTACCCCCTCCTCCTGCGAGGAGAGGACGAACCCGATGCCAACGGCGTGTCCGCGCGGGAGGTCGTTCCGGCGCAGGCTCTGGTGGCGGCTGGCTGCCACGTCGGCGTAGGAGAGCGGCTCGGACGATGGAGGTGGCGGTGGAAGCGCAACGTCGAGGTCGTAGGCGAAGTCGGGCGGCCAAGCCTCCGTGCCGGCGCTGCAATTGGGGAGCGGAGGGGCGCCACGGCGCGCGGCCATGGAGCCACCGCCTCCGTTCCAAGGCAGTGTGAGTGCGGTCGACAGCAACGGTGGTGGTGGTGGCAGCAGCGTCACCGGCGGGGTCGGCAGCATCGACGGCATTGGCGGCGTCTCCGTCGGCGCCCCTAAGCGCCTGACGAACATGGCTAGGCCATGTTTCGGGCAGACGCCCTGGGCGAACTGCAGTGGGGACGACGGGCGGGGTGACGAATGGCGGCCACGGCTCCCTCCAGTGCGGACTCCGTGGAAGCGGCGAGGACGGATGCGGTGGTCGGAGATGTCTCGGAGGGCACGGCAGACGGCGCCCTAGAGCATGAAGCGGCGAAGGCCTCCGGCGTGGTGGCCACGATGGGTGACGGACTCCACCGCGTCGGTGATCGAATCAACCATGGCGTTCATGGAAGGTATGGGGTTTGCCATCTTCTACCTTGGGAAACAGCGACGCCGACGAAGCCTCCGGCAAAGTTTCCGACAAACTCTGTTTCCTTCCTTTTCTGCCTCTCAGCATCAGCGGTGAAAGCAGCGTGTCTGATAACGTGTTAGATGAAAGCGGTCAGTGCAAATGACCGATGTGCATTCTCATTGATGAACACTATTGTTTATATACAATAGGCAGTTGCCTTGTCAGTGACTCAGATGAAAAGGTGCCTATCTATTATGTCTACATGAAAACCGTTTGCTAATGACGAGATTAACAATTTGATCACTTAATTAATTAATCTCAACAGAAGAAAACACAATGGAAGACCACCTACCAAAGTCGGATGCGCGCCTAGGCCCAAAACATACAGACATAAGAAAATCAGCCTAGAATCATAACGGGTGGTATAATAATCTAAAAAAATAATCCTTATATGCTACGTACCATGCAAGAAAAATAATGCTATTCAAGAAATTAATTAGAGATTGACTCAGTTTATATATATGACTATTGTGCACATTTAAAGTTGAGAAAGGTGAAAGACGAGCCACATGCTCGCACGGCCCAATATGTGTCACGACGTGTATAAGCTCTGGCTCAGTAAGTGAGACTATTTTTTTAGCTCTAGACGACTGGATCGAGGAATGGAGGAAGAGGGTGAGACTAAGTAATAGAACAAAAGAGGCCGAGAGTGAGGAAGAGACGACTAAAGGAGAGAGAATCTCCTTATTGTTAGATATATATTAGCAAACATGTCCATTTTTACAATAGAATTTATATCTTACTTAATCTGCTCTAATATGTTTTGGAATAAGACTTTGCACCATGGTTGCACATGCCTTGAGTAATGAGCTAAGATAACGGACGAGACAATAAATGAATTAGAAATCTAATCTCTAGTTCATCACGTACTACCGCTCTTAGAAAAACTGGCTACACTCTTATGCTTCCAAAAGTAAATGAACATTGGAGAGAGAGTGTGACGAACTAAAATTTGGAGTAAGAATTTTTGGGAGTTTATATTAGGTATAGACATATTTAGAGAGAAATAGAATAAATTGAATTTGATGTTGCAATGGGATATGAGATTCTTTTGAATACATAGGGCCCGTTTGGCACGCTTCATTAGTGGAGCATTTTTTTTTTGCTTCGGATGATGGAGCAGCTCCGTTGGTGGAGTTGAAGCTGTTTTAGAAAAACATTTAGGAAAATAGCTTCTCCTGATGAGAAAAAACAGCAAATTGTCTATACTGTCCTCTTTTTTTTTTTCCTTTTCCCCTTATTTATTTTACTCTTCTCCTGTTCCCTCTCCAGCTTATATCTTCCCCATGCACAGTGACGATCGTGGGCTCTAGTGGAAGGGGATGAACCGCTCACGCATGGGCTCATGTAGAAGGGCGACGGCCATGGGCTCCAACGTAAGGCTGGCGCACGCAATGACGGTGTGTGGGAGCGGCGGTGGTGGCATACAACGGGAGTGATAGCGCTCGGGCTCTCTCCACCCACGCTGGCTCGAGCACCTCTCCCTAAGTCCAGGGCAAATTCGCCCTGGGCACCCACGATTTTGATGACAAAGCAGGATGAAACCACAATTTTTAGCTTCGTCTTTCATTCCTGACTTCTCTCAACGTAATTTGTGGAACTTCTGTCGTGGAATTGGAGCCTGTTGACGCGTTTGGCAAACGGAGTCACGGAATAGCTCCAGAAGAGGCTCTTGGAGCTCTACCAAATGCTGTCATAGACTTTGTCTGTTTGGATAATTTTTTTTTGAATGTAATGGCAGGAGCTCTGCTTTTAAATTAAGAAGCATAGAATTCACCTAGGTTTTAACTGAAAACCGGGGCCTAAAAACCTTACAGACGCACAAATTAATAAACAGACCCCAAGAACACAAAGCCCTGACACACGGCAACCCACTTAGAAACAAGGTAACACAAAACGTCAACAGCGCCCACCGCATGTTCTCATTGCCAAGCTTATCACAAACAGGAAAAGAGCAGCTCCAGACTTCTCACGGTCATCTAGTATCTCCGACAAGATTATTTATCGAGTCTCGCCTCGAGTCGTTGTTTAGTCCTATCTATAACAACTTGGTCTAGCATGGCGTGAACGAGTCCTCAAGCAGTGCAGATGGTGCATGGAAGCCTTATGTCACGATCTGCCTCGACATGGCTGGTCCATTGAGGCCACTGAGTTCCACCAGTGCCTTGATGACAACGTCTGTAATACCCTCGGTGTTACACTGCAAGTTTTCTACTAATAACACTTCATGAGCATCATGATTATGTGTTAGTGCATGTGAGAATGAGCAAAGATAAATTTCTTGGCATGAAAAATGATTAACACAAATGATACATAAGAGAATTCAATAGGCATGTTATATTACTTAAGGTTGGAAACCAATTTTTATTAAGCAAAAGTGCTATAAAACATATATGTGACACCTTAATAAAGTGTTAAGTACACATTTTATAGAAGATAGTGCAACTTTTGTTATAACAAGATAGTAACGCTAGATAACATTTTTAATAGCTTGAAAATCGAATTTAAAAACATATTGACAAAGCTATGTTTGGTAATTTTTGTAGAGAAATTGGGTTATGGAGTGGTGTTGTATTATGGCTTGTTTTAGTAGCCTAATATACCCTCTAAGGTATAGCAAAGGTGGTTTGGGAATTGGATCAACGGTTTAGGTTTCTCGACCACTTTAAAATCCGTGCTTGGCGTGTTCTTGGGCTGTTTTCCCGGTTGAGCGCGATCACCAGCACCGGGGGCATGACGCCGCCGTGTCGGGCATTCTGCGCGCGCACGTTTGCGCGCTCGGCTGTCCACCGCGGGCCGGTCGGCCTGGCTGCGCGGTACTGCTGCCACGCGGGCCCGGCATCCTGGCCGCCATTGCCGCCCTACCGCGCGGACGTCCTGTTCTGCTGCCGCGCTGCTACTCTGGTCGCATCACTGGCCGCCTCGGGCTACCGCCGCATGGAGCCATGGCTGCCCGACTTGTCCCATCGCGTTGCCCCATCGCCTGCTGCCATTGCCGCATGTTGCTGTTGCTCGCACAACCGAGCGTCACGATCACCTACCCCACGCGCTGCTAATACCGCATGTGGCGACGCTGCCGCTGCTGTCGCGTCACCGTCTCGCTCTCGCCTACCGCTGCACCGCGCTGCGCCACTGGTCCACCTAGGCGCTGTGCGCGTGGGGCCGGACCGCCGTCGCCATGCCATTTATTGCACTGCGGCGCGCAGGCCACGCCGACCTCGAGCGTGTGCCGTCGGCTACCGCCGGCCGTGGGCCATACTGGTTGCGCCAGCCATATCGTGCCGAGGTGCACTATCCAACTACCAACCGCGTCCTCACCGCCTCCCGTCCTCTCATTTCTCCCCTGCCCGCCTCTGTGCCCCCATCCGCCTCTGTTTCTGCCGTCACGTCATGGCCATGGTGAGCCAGGGCGCTGGCACTATCCTTCAATTTCATGTGCCCATGTATGCGCATTGATGTCTGCGTGCCAACCATCCCCACCCCGCCTTGAATCGAGCCACGACAAACTCCAATTTGGAAGTTTTCCCACCGTCGTGCCATTAAGGCCGGGACCGGCCGTGGCCGAGGGCAGCCACCCACCGCTCTACCCCTCATCAATCCATCTACACCACAAACTCCATCTCCACCTCCACTTCACCCTACGCACCTCACTTGCACCTCTACCGCCTCGCCATAGCCACAGACATGACCGCGCTATCTCGAAGCACCACCGCATCCCACCACCCGCACGTGGCCAGCCCTGTTTGGGGAACCACCGGCCAAACCACCACCACAGCCGCAACCAGGGTAAGATAGTGATGCTATAGCGCTAGCTAGTTCACCCTGCGGTGGCTTAGGGTGGCCGGCATGGCCGCGCCACTGTCGCGCATGGCCGCACGCCGTGGTCACCACTTCCACGAGCTCCGCCGCTCTGGTAACCTAGGCTAGTGTAGGCCCTAGGGTTGTAGACGGGGGTCAGCCCGTTAGTGGAGCCAGCGTGGGTCCCAGCTGGCCGGTGTGGCCGTCTAATGCCATCACCGTTGCGCCGCCATGCGCGGGGGTGGCCGAGGACCATGCCGTTGTAAAGGAGGGAGTTTCCGAGGGTTTCGTTGCATAGTTGCTCTCTCTAGGAATAGTGACATGGACTGCGGGTTAGTTTGCCCAGAGTTTAGGGGTGTTTTTGCAACAGTACCACAGCGCGCGGGCTTCCCCACCAAGGGTCGCCTCGCGCGTGGGCCTGCTTCGCGTGGGTTGCGCCTGTGGGCCGTGTGTGCGCGCGTGTGGGCCACGCGGATGGGCCGCGCGAGAATTGGTTTTCTTTTTTCCAGCGAATTAGTAAATGTTTTTCTAATTTAGTTTTGAGCTGATCTTTGGAAAATTATAGCAAATTCTGTAGATGTCCAAAAATTGTGAAACTAATTTTGTTAGGTTCCTAAAATTGTGCTCTATCTGTTAATGTATTTAGTTCATATATATATATATTTGTTGATACCAGCGGCTATTAAATTATTTGTGAGTGTTTAGTATTATTTAGGTTAGTATTTGGAGGAATTTTTGTGGCAAATTGGTAATAGCTTTGACCATAAAATTTTAACAGAAGATTTATTGTATTATTATGTGGTTACTGTAATTTTTGTGGCCTTAGAATAGGTTGAGAAATATGATAGCTAAGTACTTCTTGTTGTAGTATATAGGAAATCGTTAATAAGAGTAAGAATATATTTTAGTTGCTAAGTAGCACTTATAGGTGAAACCCTACTGGTTTGATGGGAATGATGATTAGCTCGGTATCTTAGTCATTAGAGCTAGCTTAGTGGCTTAGTAGATGTATTCTTATTTTAAGAACTGTTGTTGCCTTAATATTGAGTGTTGCATTGTTATTTTATACATGTAGAGAACGAGTTGGTGGAGTTCGTGACTGCGGGCGAGCAGGAGTACGAGGAGGTGATCGAGGAGTATGAGGAGGAGGTTCTCATACAAGAGGGATCCCTGGATCTACAAGCGACTGACTTTGCTGACACCCCGCCTGCCCAAGGCAACCCTGGTGCCTAACCCTTATTTTGAATATATATATATATATATGTGATATGCATTTACGTTACAAGCATTTTATGGAAACCACCTGCATAAATATATCTATCCTATGAGTCCTACTAGTACAGGTGTGAGTAGCTGCTATGCTTAGGATTTTCGATAGCGTGAGTAACCTGCCATTACTCACAATAGATGATTATTATTATCACCCTTATGATAAAATGGTGAATGGAAAATAGAGACCGGGCAGGGATGTGGTATGGGTATTGGTGGGTGAAAGGATCAAAATGCCCAAGAGGGGGGTGAATTGGGCTAATTCTAAATTTCTTTACAATAATTAAAGCCTATGGTTAGCCCACTTCATCCCTTGTGCCTAGAAAGTATTTCTATTGTTCTACCGCACAAAAGTTTAGCAACTTATGTTCCAATCCTACTCTAGCATGGCAATTCTATGAATGTAAAGACAAGAATTGAATTACTCAAAGTAAATGCTTAAAGTAAAGAGAGAAGGAGGAATGCGGCGATATTTTACCGAGGTATCGGAGAGTCGCCACTCCCCACTAGTCCTCGTTGGAGCACCCACGTAAGGGTGTAGCTCCCCTTGATCCGCGCAAGGATCAAGTGCTCTCTACGGGTTGATTCTTCGACACTCTGTCATGGTGAATCACCCATAACCACTCACAATTTGAGTGGGGTCATCCACAAGCTCCGCCGGATGATCACCAAGCTCCTAATCATCACCAAACCGTCTAGGTGATGGCGATCACCAAGAGTAACAAGCACGAACTCTCACTTGACCACGACAAGCCTAATGAGAAAGGTGGATGCACACTTTGCTACTCTTGCTTTTACTAATGAGGCCTCTAATGGAAACAGGGATCCCGATCTTCCGTCAGGTAGTGGTAACTATCGTTGTGGCGGAGAATGACACACCGATCCGGCTTCAGATCGAAAGATCGAACCCTACAATCTTAGCACCACAACTCCTCTGGTTATCAACCGAGACACGAATCCAGTTGACCTCGCCAAGAAGGCTTATCCCTGCCTGCGCAACGAAGAACACAAACAAGAACAAGAAAGAAAGCAACCAAATTACAGATGAATAATTAATATCATGAATTTGGGGTCTCAAAAACCGATGAACGACAGAACTATTCTTGATAGATTAATCTAAGCAAAACCCAAAACCTAATGACGACGGCAGCGTATGATTATAAAGGTCTTAGGGTCATCGCCTACCCTGGACGCGCCCCCTAATGGGCCCAAACACGATACACGGTCCAACGGACCAAAAGACAGTGTTGTAGCACCCTGGCAGATTCTGGACACTGACTTGTTTTGATGATTTCCATTGATTCTGAAAAGCTTTTGAAGTGAGACCACTTGGATTGTCTTCCTTATCAAATTAGCTTTCCAACCATATGTGGATCGTCGAAAACGGAGTCCAGATGCGTCCTGGGTGACCAGTTTAAGCCAGACTGGTCCTAGAGGCCGAGGCAGACTCGAAATCATGTTGGACCGGGCCTCTGATTTCTGTTGGACGTCCTTGCTAGTCATCATCGCCTCCACCACGTCCTCTAAGTCCCTCATGACCCTCTCCAATGTTCCTAAGCAAGATAACATCATTATGTAGTAGTCTATTCTCAAAAGTATGAAAAGGATCGCTTAAGAACGAGCTCACCTCTAAATTGAGTTGACGCATTCGAGCTCGGGTCATTGGACCTTGCATGACGGTTGAAAGATCAGCGGGTACATTCGAAGGAGTGATGTCCTCATCATCCCCCTCTTGAATTTGAGTCATCCTTGACTCAAGCTCATCTTCTTCTTCCAAATAAGGCTTCAAATCTACAATGTCAAAGATGGGACTAACCCTAAACTCGGGTGGCAACTCAAGTTTGTAGGCATTATCATTTATTTTCTCAATTATCTTATAAGGATCAGCTGCTCTTGGCATTAATTTAGTCTTACGCAACTCAAGAAATCTATCTTTTCTCAAATGTAACCAAACCAAATCACCCGATTCAAGTTTAATTTCTTTTCTACCTTTACTACCAGCAATTCTATACTTTTCATTCATTCTTTCAATATTTGCTTTAGTTGTTTTGTGCAACTTACGAATGAAATTACCACGCTCTCTAGAATCACTATGTATTCTCTCAGTGGTAGGTAAAGGCAAAAGATCAATAGGAGTGTGGGGGTTAAAACCATACACTACCTGAAAAGGACTTACCTTGGTGGTGGAATGTTCCGCCCTATTATATGCAAACTCCACATGCGGCAAACACTCTTCCCACATCTTCAAATTGCGCTTCAAAATAGCTCTCAACATGGTGGACAATGTTCGATTCACTACCTCAGTTTGTCCATCAGTTTGGGGATGACAAGTTGTAGAAAACAGCACCTTGGTCCCCAATTTATTCCACAAAGTGCACCAAAAATGACTCAAGAATTTTGCATCGCGATTTGAAATAATAGTAGAAGGCATACCATGCAAGCGAACAATTTCTTGAAAGAAAAGTTCAGCAATATGAATAGCATCGTCGCTCTTATGACAAGTACTAAAATGTGCCATCTTAGAAAAACGATCAACCACCACAAAAATACTATCCCTCCCCCTCTTAGTCCTTGGCAAAATCTAACACAAAATCCATAGATATATCAGCCCAAGGAGTAGAAGGAACAGGAAGAGGCATATACAAACCATGTGAGTTGAACCATGACTTAGCTTTTTGACATGTGGTGCACCAAGCCACGTACCGCTCTACATCTCGCCTCATCCTAGGCCAAAAGAAATGTGTGGACATCACCTCCTCTGTCTTCTTGGCTCCAAAATGTCCCATCAATCCGCCTCCATGTGCCTCCTGCAACAACAAAAGATGAACGGAGCCAACTGGAATGCATAGGTGGTTAGCTCTAAACAAAAACCCATAATTGATCATAAACTTATTCCATGTACGTCCCTCTCTACAATTTAGCAACACGCCCTTAAAATCGGGATCAAGCGCATATTGTTGTTTTACTGATTCAAGCCCAAAAATCCGACAATCAAGTTGGGATAGCAATGTATATCGTCTAGACAAAGCATCAGCAATCACATTATCCTTCCCTTTCTTGTGTTTGGTAATATAAGGAAAAGATTCAATAAATTCAACCCATTTAGCATGCCTACGATTCAGATTATGTTGAGAACAAAGATACTTAAGTGATTCATGATCAGAATGAATAACAAATTCTTTAGGCCATAAATAATGATGCCATGTCTCTAAAGAACGGACAAGTGCATACAATTCCTTATCATACGTGGAATAATTCAGAACAAGACCATGCAATTTTTCACTAAAGTAAGCAATGGGTTTACCATCTTGCATCAAAACACCCCCAATGCCAACTCCACTAGCATCACATTCTAGCTCAAAAGTCTTACCAAAGTTTGGAAGTTGCAGCAATGGTGCGTGTGTGAGCTTGTCCTTCAAAGTGCCAAAGGACTCCTCATGTGCCTCTCCCCAATGAAACACCACCCCTTTCTTCGTCAACTCATGCAACGGGGCAGCAATGGTACTGAAATCTTTGATGAAGCGGCGGTAGAATCCTGCAAGACCAAGAAAACTCCTCACTTGTGTGACGGTTTGGGGAATCGGCCAGCTCTTTATGGCTTCAATTTTCATTTCGTCCACCTCAATTCCTTGTGGAGTTACAACATAGCCAAGAAAAGAAACTCGATCCATGCAAAAGATGCACTTCTCAAGGTTACCAAATAAATGTGCATTACGTAAAGCATTAAAAACAGCATGTAAGTGATCCATATGTTCATGAAAAGACTTGCTGTAAATCAATATATCATCAAAGTAAACTACCACAAAACGACCAATAAAAGCTCTCAAAACCTCATTCATTAAGCGCATGAAAGTGCTAGGTGCATTGGTCAAACCAAAAGGCATTACTAACCACTCATACAACCCGAATTTGGTTTTAAACGCGGTTTTACATTCATCTCCAAGTTTCATTCTAATTTGGTGGTAGCCACTTCACAAGTCAATCTTGGTGAAAATTATAGAACCACACAACTCATCAAGCATGTCGTCTAGCCTAGGAATAGGATGACGATACCAAATAGTAATATTATTGATGGCTCTACAATCAACACACATACGCCAAGTTCTATCTTTCTTAGGAACCAAAAGTACAGGAACGGCACAAGGACTAAGGCTTTCACGTACATACCCGCGGTCCAAAAGGTCTTGGACTTGCCGCTGAATTTCCTTAGTCTCCTCAGGATTGGTTCGATAGGCAGCACGGTTGGGCAAGGTTGCTCCCGGAATCAAATCAATTTGATGCTCTATCCCTCTCATAGGTGGCAGCCCCGGGGGTATCTCAGCTGGAAAAATGTCCTCATACTCCTACAAAAGGTTAGTGACAGCAGGAGACACCGAGCTAACAATATCATCAAGCAAAAACATAGCTTGTTTGCATACCAAAGCATAGCAAATATCATCATCAGAAATTTCAGCAAAGTCACATTTTGTTGCAAGCATAACACCACCCTTCAATTTAATCCCTTCGGCCCTAGAAATAGATGTAGACTTATCCTTTTTAGGTGGGAGAATAGAATTAACAACTTGCTGATTTTCAGATTGAACATCATTCAAACTAGCAGCACGTTCACTATCAGCTTGTACAATTTGAGCAGGGGTCAAAGGTACCAAAGTAATTTTCTTTCCTTTATGCACAAAGGTGTATTTATTACTTCTACCATGGTGTGTAGCATCATTATCATGTTCCCAAGGATGACCCAATAAGAGTGAACAAGCTTGCATAGGTACCACATCACAATCAATAGAATCAACATAAGAACCAATGGAAAATGATACTCTGTAAGTTTGTGTTACCTTTGCTTTAACAGAATCATTTAGCCACTGAATATGGTATGGACGTGGGTGCGGGCGTGTGGTCAAGCCAAGCTTCTTGACCAATTCAGAACTCACTAAATTATTGCAGCTACCTCCATCAATAATGACACGTGCTCGACGATTGCTGATGATGAAGAAAATCTGGAACAAGCTATGGCGTTGTAGCTTCTCAGGTTGATGTACTTGTGAGCTGAGCACCCGTTGTACAATGATGCTCCTATAGGCCACCGTGGCCTCGTCACCAAGGACTTCGCCGACCTCCTCATCTGTATCTTAGTCTTCTCCATCCTCAATGTCAGAGGTGCTGATGTGACCATCTTTTGTAGCAATGTATGCCCGCTGACTTGGGCAGTCCTTCTACACATGGCCAATGCCATGGCAGCGATGACACTGAATGCTCGAAGTGCGTCCTGTCAATGCAACAGATGAGGCACTCTTGGTAGGCACCTGCAAAGAATTTTTACCTAAATCTGAAGGTCGTGCGGGAGGTGCCTTAAGTGTAGCGGTAACTCTAGAGGCTGCTGGTCGCTTGCTCGCTGGTAGAGGTGCCCAAAAAGTGGTTGGCTTAGTTAGCCCCGAAGATGGTGCCGAGCGTGGCGTGTATGTGGTGCTGACCTTGCTCTTGCTCTGCTGTTCACGCCCCTATAATTCCTTTTCTGCAAGCATAGCAAACTAAAACAACTAGTTGACAATGTTAAATTCTTTATAATCAACAATGTCCTGAATCTCACGCCTCAAACCCGAATAGAAACGACAAATGGAATCTTTGTTCCCCTCCACAACACTACAACGCATCAATCCCTTTTGGAGCTCACCATAGTAATCCTGTACATATTTCTCTCCTTGTTCTAAACGCATCAATTTCTTACGCAAGTCTCTATGATAAGGAGGAACAAAACGATCATGCATAGCTATCTTAAGTTCTTCCCATGAACCAGGTAAAGCATCCTGTGCAGCTAGCCCATTCCACCAAATAATGGCAAAATCCTTAAACTCACTAGTAGCTTGTCGAACTCTATGATGCTCAAGCACAAGGTGGGCGCTAAACTTTTGTTCTACTATCATCTCCCAATCAAGATATCCCTCAGCATCATAATGAACCAAAAAAGATGGTATTGTGAACTTAATCTTAGCATAAGGATCATCAGGCACATGGTGATTATTACCTTGATGGTGGTGGACACCACCCATACCTGTCGTGTTGCAGCGAAGACATCGTCGTAATCTTGCTTGTTGGAAGGCTGCTCGATCTATGTTCCCAGTGGCATCATGCACCGTGTCTTCTGGCAAGAGACCATCGGTGTTGCTACTGGAGACATCGTTGTTGACCGCCACCAAGGTTTCCAATTCAGTAACCTTGTCGGTTAGCGTGGAAATTCGTTTGTCCAATCTCTCCATGCTGTTGCCAATGTTGAGTTCAATGAGTGCGTCAGTGATGGCCTTCCTAATGGCCTCATTCATCCTTTTCTAGGCATTATCTACAGCAGCTTGCAGTTGCTCTTGGCTGACACACTCGTTGAAATCCTTGGGACTGTTATCTCTAGTCTGATCACCTCCTGCCATTGTAAACACAAAAATAGGAACAAACGGTGAAAGTTATCCCTACCAAATTACTATGTGGTTGCAGTGGTGTCATTTTTCACAGCAAGTGGAAACGTCTTACCAAGCTCTTACAAAGTTCTTACCAACACAAGCAGTGGGCGGTACAACCGGCGGCTGGTTCGTGATACCTGTAAGGCAGTGGTACCGAAATTATAAGGCCCTTTTTCTGTACTGATCTAAAGAGTTTGTGGAGCTTAGAAGGCACACAAAGAATAATATGTATATTTGGCACATAAGTCAGTAACAGAAAGTAATGCTGAATTATAGTCCAAAATACTTGTTCTTGTTGCTAGTCTAAAATGTTCCAAGTACTAGGTGTGTGACAAACAAGTATGGTGGATAGCAAGGTGACAGGTGTGTGAAAAACAAGAATGGTGGATAGCAACAGCAACACAAACAAGGAACCAGACAGCACACGCTAACACAGCTCACTTTGGCCTTCTCTATGTGCTCCTCTAGATATTGTTCCTCTTTTGCCCCTTTTTTCTATTTTTTGGGTTGTTGTTTTTTTCAGAAGTTTTAACTTTTTATTTTTATTTTTTTGATATTTTTTCTTCACTTAGGAGCACAAAATAAGTAACCACAAAAAATATGAACTTAAACAAATGAAAGGTGTGGCCTGTGGAAATTTCAGAAGACGTGCTCAAAATCGACAAAAAGCTTGTGACCACGAAAAGAGGATCTTGTGACCAGTTTTTGACCAAATTAAAATTCTCTGGACCTGATAAAGAGGGGATGGACGGATTCGAATTTTTTTTCTGATCGATTTTGATATATGGAACGTCGAAATCGGAGTTCGTATGGGAAAACTAGACCAGTTTTAAGAACGGACTCTGAATTAGAGGATAAAACAGGAACAATACGCGCAAAATTGGTCACAACAGCAAGGATTTGATGGAAACGATGGGGGAAAACACACGAACTAGACTCTAACATGACCTAACCAGCAACAAGACCTCGACCAGGACACAAACTCAACACGACGAAATTTGAAACTGAAATATGCAAAGGCTATGGCGCGGAAGGTTCTAGGACAGGAAAAAAAATATGGCACTGGACTATGGGATGAATGCAAAACACTTAACACTATGGGATAAATGTGAACTTGACGGTATATCTTAGCTCTGATTACCACTTAATGGAAACGGGGATCCCGATCTTCTGTCAGGTAGTGGTAACTATCGTTGTGGCGGAGAATGACACACCAATCTAGCTTCAGATCGAAAGATCGAACCCTGCAATCTTAGCACCACAACTCCTCTGGTTATCAACCGAGACACGAATCTGGTTGACCTCACCAAGAAGGCTAATCCCTACCTACGCAACGAAGAACACAAGCAAGAACAAGAAAGAAAGCAACCAAATTGCAGATGAATGATTAATTTCACGAAGTTGGGGTCTCACAAACCGATGAACGGTGAAACTGTTCTTGATAGATTAATCTAAGCAAAACCCAAAACCTAATGACGGTGGTAGTGTATGATTATAAAGGTCTTAGGGTCATCACCTACCCTGGACGTGGCCCCTAATGGACCCAAACATGATACACAGTCCAACAGACCAAAAGACGGTGTCGCGGCACCCTGGCAGATTCTAGATGCTGACTTGTTTCGATGATTTCTGTTGATTCTGAAGGGATTTTGATGTGAGACCACTTGAATTGTCTTCCTTATCAAATTAGCTTTCCAACCATATGTGGATCGTCGAAAACAAAGTCCAGATGCGTCCTAGGTGACTAGTTTAAGGCAGACTGGTCCTAGAGGCCGAGGCAGACTCGAAATCATGTTGGACCAGGCCTCCGGTTTCTGTTGGATGTCCTTGCTGGTCATCATCGCCTCCACCACATCCTCTAAGTCCCTCATGACCCTCTCCAATGTTCCTAAGCAAGATAACATCATTAGATAGTAGTCTATTCTCAAAAGTATGAAAAGGATCGCTTAAGAACGAGCTCACCTCTAAATTGAGTTGACGCATTCGAGCTCAGGTCATTGGACCTTGCATAACGGTTGGAAGATCAGTGGGTACATTCGATGGAGTGATGTCCTCATCAGCCTCTCTCTTGGATTCTCAAATCTCAATCACCTCACTAGGACCTTGCTCTTCTTGGCACTCTCAAGGGTGTTTCTTAGCTGTTGGAATGAGCAAAAGGGATCCCTCACATGAATAGAGGAAGTATTTATACACCCTTGTTCAAAATAAACCGTTATGTGCCTCTGCGGGGTGATCGGACGCTCCGGTCAAGGTGATCGGACGCTCCGGTCAGTTCACCCGCCACTGAGCCATTTAAGTTGTGACCGGACACTGACCAGCGTCCAGTCAGCGCTGACCGGACGCGTCCTGTCATGAAATCTGTTCTCTGGAACCTTTCTAGAGTTGACCGGACTCTGGCACCCAGTGTTCGGTCACTCACCTCTCAGCGTCCGGTCGCAACCAGATGACTTCACCTTGATCAAATGAACTGACCGGACTCTATGCCTGGTTCGGTCACACCGAAACCAGCGTCCGATCAACATTTGACCCTCCATTCACTTCCAACTCGCAATCATATGTGAATGAAGTTTGCTCCAATTGATCTAAGGGCTATTTAGGAGCTACCTAGTGCTAGATTTGACAAGTGTGCACCACACCTAACCCACTAGACTCACCTAGGTCAAGCTACCCGTTCATACCCCCCTTAATAGTACGACCAAAGGAAAAACAAAGTCCTAAACTACTCTAAGTGTCTCTTCAACACCAAACGACACTTAGAACTAGTCCATCCTTAACCTTGTCGTTCATCCTTTGAAAACCAAAATTATTTCCATCGTAGGGGCATGACAACCATGATTGCCCAATCAATTGTCATTACCATGACCTAACTTAATTGCATCTGCAAAACACACGTTAGTCACAGTAATCGCATATTGTCATTAATCACCGAAACCTAACTAGGGGCCTAGATGCTTTCAATCTCCCCCTTTTTGGTGATTGATGACAATACCACCTCGAGTATGTAAAAGAGATGAGGTTTTCAACATGCTTGGTTTGTATAAGCTTTTGACAATAAGAACAAAAAGTTAGGCAAGCTTATATGACCCAAGCCAACATAATGTACTCAATAGATATGAAATAAGTATGAGTACAAGAAATAAAGTTCATTTGCATCGGAGTAAAACACGGAAGCAAAACAAATGAGCATTACCAAGTGATATGACATATAAATAATTCAAAGTAGAGAGCACACATGTCACATATCACATAAATATCACGATCACATTAATATCACGATTACGATCACACTTATGTAGTTCAATGCATAATAGTAAACATGAATGCATAACAATGTATCACACATAAAACTCCAAATGTAATAGATAAGATCCCCTAGATATATCGCTCCCCCTAAGTCTATCATACTCGATCCATCTCCCCCTTTGGCGTCAGACACCAAAACCTAAGGGTTGGTCGGTGGGGCTACAGCGGACGAGTCGGGCGCTGAGGTGCGATGAGCGATCTAGAACTATGTGCCATCATCATCTGATCCTAAGCTCTGAGCAGTCTGACCCTCTATGGCTGGAAGCGACGCTGAAGCGGTCTGTGTCGGATCAGGAGCTGGTGCGGCCTATGACTCTGTAGGTATCACTAAAATAGGCTGCTCTGATGATGCAACTAAAGAAGGGAGCGTCTCTATAGTCCTAGTGATAAGAGCAACTATGGAAGGACCAGGGACATGTAGATCTGGCGGAGTAGGCTGCCCTATCAACTCACTGAATGTCGCACCAAGGCTTCTAGAGACTGGGGTGTCTGGCACAAGCAGCGACGAACTTGGACCCAGTGTGAAGCCCGTATGTAGCGGTGTAAACTGTGGAGCTAGGGCTATCACTGGCGAGGCAAACCACTAGGACACTTGCTCTGTAGGTGAAGCAAACTGAGTAGCAGTCTGTCCCTGACTCTGAAGCCCACTAGGCTAGAAAGCTGGAGTCATAGAAGTGGTGGCAGGCTGGCCGATCTGGGGTGTAGGCTGTGGCGGTGGAGCCCCAATAGCAGTAACAACATGCTGCATGAATCCAAGTAACTGCTGTTGCATGAGGAGCTGCTGCTACTACTGAATAGCCTATTGCTGACGCTGGAACTCGTCCTGTCTAGCCTATACCTATGCTAGAGCAGCTACTGTCTCCTAGGCCTAGCGAGCCTAATCCTGCCTCATCCGCTCAAGTATAGCAACTAGAGCGGGATCAGTCTGCGGTGCAGGTGGAGCTGAACTAGAACTACCGGCCTCACCATCATATCATCGAGGAGGCATCCGAGGGATATCCTGGTAGTCATCATCTATGCTGTCACTAGGGTCGCTCTCGACCATACCCTCCTACTGAGCATCAAGCCACTCCTCCTCTGTAGCTGCTACACCCCTGATGATCTCATCCTGCTGGGCGGCAGACTCTAGCACCTCTGGGCGATGGCTCGGCTGACTAGGTGTCCTCACTGCACTGTGGTGGAGCATCTGAGTCAAGTTATATGCAGGGAACTATGTAGTAGCACCACTATACTCTGCTAGCATCTCTGGAGGCCTCACTATGACTACCATGTAAATCAAGAATGTAATCCAGTGAGCATAGGGCAACTGCCTGTGACCTCTAAATCCCTCTGCTAGGGTGTCCTCCATCTCTGATAGAATAAGATCCCAAATATCAAACACAGTCTGCTGCATTAGAGAGTTCAGAAGCCATAGCTGAATGCAAGTCAAGCCCTCACGATATCCCATCCTCGGAAGCAGGGTCCTCCTCATGATGGCATCGAGCAGTCTAGCTATAGGAGTGAGGTCTCTGGGTGTCCTGCTCGACCCCTCACCAAAAGGCTCTATGAAGCACTGGTGGACCAGATCTATAGGAGGTACAATACCGCCGTGAGGGCGTCGGGGAGGCTCTATCTGACCATAGCACACCTCATGTAGCCGGATGGGTTGCTCCTAAAGCCTGAGTATCTCTCTGACCCTAAAGCTCATCAGCCTATAATCTCTACCTCTGAATGCAAAGTGAATGAACCTATGCTGTGGGTCAATCTAGAGTGTAGCATAGAACTCTCGGACTCATGATGGTACATATCTACCTGTCCGCCCAAGTAGGTCTATCAACCCTGGTAGGTAGGATAGGTGAGGGCAGACCTGCTCTCCTGCTGCTGCAACAATGGCCTCAATGGAACAGACTCTATGAGACCTGAAAGCTACCCCACTGTTAAGATATGTATTATAAAAGTCCTGTAGTGGTGTGTAGAAGACCTCTGAAGCACGCTCATCCCTCCTAGTCGGGAACCAGTCCTCTAACTGCATAAATCTGAGTTGTTGTACCTGCTTGGCCGTGGTGGCCCTCAAATCTAGATGAGTCACTGGAGGCGGACCCTGTGGTCTAGGAGGCAGACAAGAGCCCCTCCGTTGTGTCTCTGGCCTCGGTGTCACCTGGGTATGGGTATGACTAGAGCGGCGAAGCTGTGGTGCCTGTTTTGTCTCCTCTGCTTGCTCTCCCTCCTAAGCCTGCTCTGACTGCTGCTATGGCTCCCCCTGAGGCTGAGTCTCCTCTAGAAGGACACGCCGTCCCTCAAGCATGACAGTCCCAGCTGGACTACCATGATGGCGCTCAACTTGCTCAACTGCGGCCCTCTATGCTGGTGAAAGCTAATCCGTGATTTGAACTCCACTCCTGGCACCTCCTCTCTCTGCACGCTCTACGGCGGCTGCAACTACGGCTACTCTCGCTGTATCAGCATCTGCATACTTCCACTTCTTGGATGTAGTCTTCTTGGTTGCCTTCCCTTTCACATCTGTAGGCAGGCGAGGCGGAGGCCTTGGATCCTCATCACCTGGACCACCTCCAGCATTCTTCACACGTGCCATCTAAAATGAACTGCTGCCTCTAACAAGGAACAACTGTCACTGACACTTCCGAGGCTTGGCCTCGATCCGTACTCGCGAGCTTGGCCCTGAGTTGACTGACAACTGCCAAAGTGACCTCAGAAACATGGACTCGCTGCACGTTAGAATAGATTGGATATATGAATAATTTCAATATACATCTAGAGATACGAAACCCTAACAAGCAAGCAATAAGTACAAAATTAGAGACGATGGCTTGCTACCTGATGAACCAGCGAACCGAAGAACAAGGAACGGATCACGGAGAACCACTAGGTCGTCACTGTGAAGCTAGGCTTAGGGTTAGATGCAAGGTGGTGACGTGGCCGAGCAATGCGATGAGGGGGCATGATGGATTGTGGCTAAGTCACCGGTGAGGCTATTGCTGGCGTGGGGAGACGGTGTAGGAAGGTGGCTGTGCGGGTGGCGGCGCAGGCACAGCACGAGTAGGGCATGGCGGCTCGTGGTGTGGCGGCGTGGCAGCGTGAAGGCACGGGCGCGGATGTTGGGCATGAGCGCGGGGCGAGGTCACGGCAGTGTGGGCGTGGGAGCAGGGTGGCACGGCGAGCTGTGGAGGCACGGCTAGGGTGCTGCATGGCGATGTCGACGTGAGACAGTATGGGTTAGGTCACGGTGCGGTAGGATTATATGGCGGCCCCCAACATGATAGAAAAGGAAACGAGATAAGAGTTGGAATCCCGCACGACTTGTATTGACCGGGCGCTCTGGTGGCAACGACCAGACGCTGCCACCTAGAGTCCGATCGACTCCAGAGAGGTCTAAATCCCTTGGAGTCACGACCGAACGCGTTCGATCACCATTGACCGGACGCAGCCAAAGTCCGGTCGATCCTGTCTTCATTGTCTTTGCTCGACCGAACGCAGGAACGCCATCTGACCGGACGCTGAACAGCAGAGTCCGATCACTCCTTTGCAGCAACGGTTCACCTCCTGTGAACTGACCGGACGCTGGACTTTAGAGTCCGATGCAGCGTCCGGTCACTCTTTTTCAACAATTCTTCAAAATTCCTTTGCGCTGTCTGTTCGCAATCAAGTCCCAACTTTAATAAGACCCAAATAAACACCAATTGGGACTGATGTGAGTGACCTCTCTCAAACCTCAAATTTTTTCAAATTATTTTGCCTTAGGCTATAATTCTTTTTAAGAAAATAGGCAATAAAAGGGCAATTGAAGAGAAACGACAAAGCAACATTCATGCATATGCAATACTTGAAAGTAATTCTAGTTGCTTGTCAAGTTTGATCCAAGGTTAAGCTTCTTCACACGCTTTTCGGCGGTTATCTTAACCATGTTAGACAAGCCCTAAGTGCATTACCAAAAGGTAAACATGTTGTATATTACAATGCAATGCAAGGAACAACACAAGCTCATTTTCTAGTGAAGTTGCTAAAATCAAGAACATTGTGCTCAATCCGCAATCGACAAAAAGTCGCCTCATCTAGCGGTTTAGTGAAGATATCCGCCAATTGATCATCGGTCCTTACACCTTCTAGTGAAGTATCATTCTTAGCAACATGATCTCTAAGAAAGTGATAGCGGTTATCTATGTGCTTGGTGCGAGAGTGTTGAACCAGATTATTAGCAAGTTTTACCGCACTCTCATTGTCACACAAAAGAGGTACCTTTTCTAGAACTACACCATAGTCTAGCAAAGTTTGCATCATATAAAGTATTTGTGCACAACAAGCACCCGCGGCAATATATTCCGCTTCGGTGGTGGACAAAGCCACACTATTTTGCTTCTTGGAGGACCAAGACACAAGTGATCTACCAAGCAAATGGCACCCTTCGGATGTGCTTCTTCTATCAACTTTGCACCCAGCATAATCCGAATCGGAATAGCCAATTAATTCAAATCTAGCTCCTTTAGGATACCATAGGCCAATGCTTGGTGTGTGCTTAAGATACCTAAGGATTCTTTTAACGGCACTTAAATGAGCTTCCTTAGGATTAGCTTAAAATCTAGCACACATACACACACTAAATATGATGTCGGGCCTAAATGCGGTTAAATATAACAAGCTACCAATCATAGAGCGGTAGAGAGTTTGATCAACCGTGTTACCTCCCTCATCTAGGTCAAGATGTCCTTTAGTTGACATTGGTGTCTTGATTGGCTTACATTCATCTATTTTGAACCTCTTGAGAAGATCATTTGTATATTTCTCTTGAGAGATGAAAATCCCTTCTCTCATTTGCTTTACTTGAAAACCAAGAAAGAATGTAAGCTCTCCAATCATTGACATCTCGAACTCCTTCGACATCAATTCACCAAACTCTTTGCAAGAATCTTCATTTGATGATCTAAATATGATATCATCAACATACACTTGATAAATGAAGATATGTCCATCAAGCTTCTTAGTGAATAGTGTGGTGTCGACCTTCCCAATGGTGAAGCCCTTCTCAATGAGGAAGTCCCAAAGGCGCTCATACCAAGCTCTTGGGGCTTGCTTAAGCCCATATAACACCTTGGACAACCTATAAACATGATTAGGATATCTAGGGTCTTCAAACCCAGAAGGTTGATCAACATAGACTAGTTCATTAATAAAACCATTTAAAAATACACTTTTCACATCCATTTGATATAGTTTCATTTCATGATGTGATGCATATGCAAGGAGGATACGGATGGCTTCTAGTCTTACAACCGGTGCAAAAGTCTCTCCAAAATCTAACCCTTCAACTTGAGAGAACCCTTTTGCAACTAGTCTTGCCTTGTTCCTCACAACAACGCCTTGATCATCTTGCTTGTTGTGGAACACCCACTTTGTTCTAATGACTCTTGCACCTTATGGTCGCTCTTCAAGAGTCCAAACTTCATTGCGGGTGAAGTTGTTCAACTCTTCATGCATGGCATTTATCCAATCCGGATCTTGAAGAGCTTATTCTACCTTGGTAGGCTCAAAGCAAGAGACAAAAGAGTGATGTTCAATAAATGAAGCAAGTTTTTATGATCGAGTCATTACACCCCTTGATGGACTCCCTATAATGAGATCTTGTGGATGAGCTTATAGTAGAGGTGTATTTCTTCTATCAACCACTTGAGGGGGAGGTTGTGGAGCATCAACATCTTGTGCTTGTGCCACATTTGTTCATGGGAGACATGAGTATGTTGTTTTTCTACTCTCCCATCTTTATCACCATCTTGTGGCACACTTGATGAAGAAGGTGGATTGATCACTTGGACTTCATCTTCATCATCATTAGGCTTAATGTCTCCAACTGGAATATTCTTCATAGCCTCCCTCAATGGTTCATCACCTACATCATCAAGATTCTTATGTGCTCCTTGGGAGCCGTTAGATTCATCAAACTCCACATCATATGTTTCTTCAACCAAGCCGGTGGCATGATTAAATACTCTATATGCTTTGGACTTTGATGAGTAACCAACAAGAAAACCAATATCACAACATCTTTGAAACTTCCCTATGTGTTACCGATTCTTGTAGATGTAGAATTTGCAACCAAACACCCTAAAGAAAGAGACGTCCGGCTTCTTCCCATTGAGCAACTCATAAGGTGTCTTGCCAAGAAACTTTTGAAGGAATAGGCGGTTGGATGCATAACATGCGGTGTTGATAGCTTCCGCCCATAGAGCTTCGGGTGTGTTGTACTCATCTAGCATTGTTCTTGCAAGAGTGATCAATATTTGGTTCTTTCTCTCAACTACACCATTTTGTTGAGGAGTATATGTTGCGGAGACCTCATGCTTGATTCCAACCTCATCATAATAGGCTTCAATGTTTGTGTTGTCAAATTCTTTTCTATTGTCACTTCTAATCTTCTTGAGCTTTACCTCAAACTCATTTTGTGCTCTCTTGGCAAACTTCTTGAAACATGATGCCACTTCGGATTTGTCATGAAGGAAGAACACCCATGTATATCTTGAGTAGTCATCAATAATCACAAGATAATAAAGATTTTCTCCCAAACTCTTATATGTTGTTGGTCCAAATAAGTCCATGTGAAGGAGCTCCAGCACTCTTGTGGTTGACATGAAAGCTTTTGTAGGATGATTATTTGCAACTTGTTTGCTGGCTTGACATGCACTACAAAGCTTGTCCTTCTCAAACTTCACATCCTTCAACCCTCTCACCAAATCATTCTTCATTAGCTTCTTGAGTGAACCCATTCCAACATGAGCAAGTCTTCTATGCCATAGCCACCCAAGTGATGTTTTGGTGAATAGGCATGTCTTCAAATTAGCATCTTCGAAGGTGAAATCCACTAGATATAGGTTGTTGTATCTAAATCCCTTGAATATCACTTGATCATCATCATTCTTGGATACAACCACTTCCTTCTCGGTAAATAGGCATTGAAAGCCAAGATCACACAATTGTCCAATGGATAGCAAGTTGAAGCTCAATGAAGCAACATATAGTACATTTGAGATTGAATGATCATTTGATATTGCCACTTTGCCCAATCCCTTGACTTTGCCCTTTAAATTATCTCCAAATGTGATTCTTTCTTGTCCATCTACTTCTTCATCTAGTGAGGTGAACATACGATGATCACCGGTCATATGTTGTGTGCAACCACTATCAATTACCCAATGACTTCCACCAGTCTTGTAGTTCACCTACACACAAGAGATCAAGCTTGTTTAGGGACCCATACTTGTTGAGGGCCCTTGACTTTCTCTACTAGTGACTTTGGTACCCAAATTTTCTTAGGCATGTTCTTATTGGGAGGTCCTAGAACATAACTTTTATCTTTCCACTAGAGTCCTTTCAAAGCATGTAATGAGCATTGAAGGCAAAGGGTCTAGCATGCTTGTGTCGACGAAATATGGTCGGCAGTCTACCTTGGGGTATGCCCAAGGTAGTAGATTATCGGCAGACAAGTGCGCAAGCTACGAACGAGATGGTGACGCAAGACAGACATGAGGTTTTATCCAGGTTCGGCCGCCGTGAGGGCGTAATACCTACGTCCTACGTCTGATTGTATTGTTGTATATAAATGAGATGATCTTTGAGAGGGGTCCCCTGCCCGCCTTATATAGTCTGGGGGGCAGGGTTACAGATCTGGAAACTAATCCCAACCAGTTACAATTGCCATAGGTGGCCGGATAAGGATTCCTATTCTAACCAACCAGGATCTTGCTTGATCTCCAAGTCTGCCTTGATTCCTTGTGCAGGACTCCGAGCAGATCGGCTGGGCCGCGCGTCGTCTTCTGGTGGGCCGAACCCCCTAGTCCGGGCCAGCCCAAACCTAGCCGTAAGGGTATAGGGGTTAATACCCCCACAGCTAGTCCCCGAGCACCATGTATTATGTTGCGACACGCCGTTTGATCTTCTTCGGTTAATGCGATCTATCTTCATGTCATCTCCAACTGGTTGAAACATTGACCAAGCAAATGTGCCAGTATTCTGATCAGCACAGAGAGCAGTAGACCACGATTATAGCCAAAGATTCGGGTTGTCCGAAGAATGCATGGTGCTCTAAAGAAAAAAGAAAAAGATTTCTTTCCTGATCAAGTGTGCCCACTTGTATATCTGAAAAGAAATGTAAGTGACCCTTGTATAGGAGTAGTTATGGCCAACAGTCAGAGCGTAGGGGTCGATAAAATAAGCACATTCACCGCAAGGTGAAGTGTACTCACTTAGTCCCCGAGCCTGATAGTAGGTGACGTAGCCACGTAGTGCCAGGGTCTAAAAAGAATTCCCAGCTAAGTTGAGAATCCAATCATCGTACAAGCGATACGAGCTGCACCGGCAGGTGCATCGTACCGATGTAGTCCCCGAGCTTGCTGGAAGTTGAGGTATCAGCCTTGTAGCAAGGTCTAAGTGAGAAAAAATAAATGCCTCTCAACTGTATGTGAGTACAAATCACATGTAGCCGAGGAGAGCAGTCCCCGAGCAATGGTCGGAGAGTGGTCGGGGCAGTCCCCGAGCGCACATGGGGAAAACAATGAATCCCCGAGAATAACCGTAGTCAGGACAGTCCCCGAGCACAAAGGTAGTCGGGACAGTCCCTGAGCACGAGGGCGGTCGAGACAGTCCCGAGCACGAGAGTGGTCGAAACAGTCCCCGAGCACGATGGTGGTCGAGACAGTCCCCAAGCACAAGGATAGTCGCGACAGTCCCCAAGCACGAGGGTGGTAGGGACAGTCCCCAAGCACAAAAAGTGTGGCAAAAAACCATATGCCACTATTACTATTATTTTATGTATTTATTTATTTATTTGTTCTAACAAGTCCGGGCTGACACGTCTGGTCAAAAAAGTAGACGGGTATAGCACGTCATACTGCCTTTTTGTCTTATCAAGCAAACAGTTTGCGGCACTGTCAAGAGTCGTCGCCAAGATGGGCCCTCCCACACTGGCAATAAAGAGGCGCATATATTGGAGTAGATCTAAAATTTGAGTAATATCGCAAACGCGTGAAAATTGTCATCATGCTGGTAGCGTCTGCTGCGATCCCAAGAATCTCGTGCAGTGATTTAAAGCGGCATAACTCTTGGGTTAAATACGATATATGATAGGTTAGTTACTATTTACTGAACCCCATTGCCATTCGCAACTACAGCTTTCGTCTTCCTCTCGCCAACCAACCCTAACACATCCAAAATTGCCACCAATCAATCCGTCGCCGCTTCAACTGCCGGCCCCGCTAATCCCCTGCTGCTGTTGAAGATTAGCACACTCCCCGTTCACCAGCAAGGCCGGAGTCAGAGGCGAAAAACGAAAGGAAATGGCGAAAGGTGATGCTCAGAAGAAAACAGGGGTCATGGCGAAGGAATGGTGAAAATCAAAAAGCAACGAGCAGACCATTGAAGACCTCATCACCATGGGGGTACTCCACAACAAGGAGCTCGCAGGATGGCGTGCGCCAGAGGGCGAGAGGTACCCCGATCCACAACCAGGTGAGATCATGGTGTTCGAGGATTTCTTTAAACAGGGATTTGGACTTCCAATGCATCCGTTTCTTTAGGGGCTCTGTCTTTACTATGAGATTGGGATTTGCAATCTGCATCCCAACTCGATCCTCCTTGTCGCCACTTTTATTCATCTGTGCAAAGCGTATGGTGGCTTCCAGCCCCATTTCGATTTTTTTCGCCATCTTTTCTGTCTATGGAAAAAAGGAAGCGGTGGTTCGAGGATAGTCGTGGGTGTATACCTCAACCTCCATGATGGCATGAAAGCCCAGTACCTGCACTGCCCATGGAACACATCGCTCGATGACTGGTACAAAAAATGGTTCTACATCTGCGAAGAGCCGAACACAATCACGTTGTGCGACATGGGCTACATTCCGGAGAAGAAGACGAGCTGGTCGGAGAGGCCCGAGCACCTAGGACAGATCCTAGAAATATTTGGAGTGATCCCGTGGAAAAAACTGGATGGTCCAAGCATAGTCGGGAGTTTCATCAGCCGATGGGTCCAGCCCTGCCAAAAGAGGGTACATCCTGGCTATGAGTATCAAGGGAGCGTAGACCCGACGAGGATGAGGCAGAGGGCACTTGACAAAATTGAAGTCAAGGCTAGAATTGGTGAGCTATTTAACTTAGCCGATCCAAATTATGCCAGATTGAGCGACATTGAGCATGCTTTCAAGCTTGCCCAACCTCCCCCAAAGGTAACTCGTCTTGCCGCGTACCCATAGTCTTATATTGTGGTAGGGTAAGTGGAAACTTACTATGTTCACTCCCTTTTGTTACCCAGGTTAATGGTCGGGATAGAGCGACAGTGTTTGTGTCACCACCCCCTAGAGTAGAGTGGCCACAAGGAGCTGATCCCACCACCCAGACCAGCGTCGAGATTGAGGATGAGGACGTCGACTGGGCGGAGCTTGGAGCTGGAGAGGAGGCAGCGGCCAAAGCTGCAGGTAAGCGGTCGGCTACCCCCAAATAGTCAAAGAAGAGATCAGTAACCACCCTGCTCACCGGGGGAGCGCTAAGTATCAATGAGCCCGAGGAGGACCCAGAGGAGGACTCGGCCAGCAAGCGTCGGTAGGCAATTTTTGCTTGGCCGGACAATGACGCAAAGGAGGGAGAAGATGCAGACACCTTTCAACTTGTCCCTCAAAAAAGGAGGAAACAATTGGAGTCGATGGAGCAAGGTGGGTCCTCCGCGCCTATGGGACCCACATCGCTGATGGCGGTGAAGGATGCAGCCGGGTCGACCTCGGGAGTACCTGGGCAAGGAACACGACCGGCGATGGGAGCGACAACTCAACCGAGCACGGCACCGACCACTGCAACGCGAAGGACAAGTGGCGGAGGGTCGAGCACCAACACCCAACGACAGTGCTGGATGTAGAGGGAGACCAGGGGTCATCCGCACAGCACGTGGAGCAAGTATGGCCGAAGAGACGCGCCTTCTCCACATCATTCCATGCTTCCAACATGTAAGTATTTGTAACCTTGATATAAGTTAGCAATTTGTATTTAATATGATTGCTTTCTGAACTTATCTCGGATGTATTAGCTCGGCGTCCACAGAAAGTCTGAACCAGCTAGCCGGAAGTGGCGTGGTGCCGCCAATAAGTATAGAGCAGACTACCCAGCAGCCGACCACCAAGGAAGCCATAGTAGAAGATCCGTCGAGGCCTCAGCAAGCGAGTAGTCAGACAACAGTCCCCGAGCAGGTGGTCGAGGGACCAGCCGAGCCAGGCACGAGTGCTCCGAGCGCTAAACCTGCTGAGGGCAACACCTTAGCGTCGAGGGTAACATAGCAGACCGAGGAGCAGCGGTAGGAGGTGAGAGCACAGACCGCATTTACTGATGCTGTAGCTCGTGGGAAGGCTGTGGTGATCACAGATGCTGCTGACGCCGGGCCAGCACCAGGACCGAAGAAGAGCCCGAAGAGGACGAGGTGGAGGAGGTCCTGGGCCATCCATAAGATAAGCGACAACATGTTTATGTGTCGCGTTGGCGGAATGACCAATGGGTTATCCATGAGGAAATCCCGGAGGTCGAAGAAACCAAGAAAGTTGAACGAGCGACGAAGCGGCTTGTTATGGAAGTGTAGGTAAGCTTCGCTTCACCCCTTGGTCTTGAGGTCTAGTCGTAGTTGTCTTACTTAGCTATCTGCACACAGGACTTAATGAAGACCGCAAGGTACCGCAAGAAATGCTTCGACCAGATCAAGGGGATCGTTGCAAACAACAAGGAGCTGACAGCGGAGGTGGACCACTTGTGCCAGCGACTTGAAGCCACCGATCATGAAAAGACGGTGCAAGATTCCCAGAACCAGAACCTGGTCATCCATCTCAGTAAGAAAGAGCGGGAAAGAACAAGTAAGTAGCCATTTTATCATACCAACTACTGACAAGTGCTTTTGCATTGTTGGTAGTAACAGCTGTAGTGCAGGCTTAGAAGCTGAAGTGATCCATCTCCGAGAGGAGAACCGTCATGTGGTCGGGAGTGTGATTGCCTAAATGAGGACAACAGAAAACTGGCACAAGACCAGTCACAGCTCCGGGACCACACGACCAAGATGACAGAGGAGCTAAAAGGTAAGTTATCCAACTGCCTTTGCTCATTTTTGTTGCGTACCATAGTTTGGCGTGGTCTAACATCTTAACAACGTGTGCGGTTTGTAGTTATAAAAATAAATGCACAGAAGCATCTGGAGGCCATGATGAAATACCGTGACGGCTGGAAGGCGCAATGCCAAGAGATCACCAAGGACCGTGACACCTGGAAAAGCCGGTGCCAGGAGGTGGCAAAGGGCATTTTGCCGGTCCTTAACCTCATCGATCCGGCGCTAGCAGAAGATGTGCCAAGGACGCCGCAGCTGGGATTGATCGAGAGATGCCAAAGGGCATGGGCATGGTTCCAGGAGTTCGTGAAGGAGGCGGGAGAGTACGCAGGCGCACATGTGCTAAGCATGGTACGTGCCCACTACCCCCTGATCAATCTCAAGCGCCTGGAGGCTAGATACCCGAAGGAGGTAGATCCAGACAAGGCCGAGGAGCTACGAATGACCCAGCTGGACTTGTCGGTGAAAATAATTGGCGATATTAACCTGTGTGGAGGTGTGACACCACCCATACAAGGAACACCGTCAACAAGTCAGCTGGGAGCACCGTCATCTTCAAGCCAACCAGTGAAGCCTGCGGTCTCGACCAGCGAGGCATCGGTGGGGCCATCTTCTTCAGCTTGATCAATGCCAAAGTCCTCGAGACCCAAGCACGATGTCGGGCCCAGCGAGCAGCAGGCGCCGTGTGCCCCGACCAGCCAATAGTGTAGGCTATAGCTGTAGAAGAAGATTGAAACACCCCAGGTGTTTGTCGCCAGTTAAGCAATGGGTTTAAGCTCAACCATGACATGTTCAGTGGTGATGGAGATGTCAAGGTCAAACCTATGGAAATGAGCCACAACCTAAACTCGGATGTTGCACGCTTGCTTTACATATAGGCCCTTTTAAAGATATATGCCTGGCTAGGGTTATTGGAATATCTTCATGTGTCTCACATCAATATCCCTCTATATTGATCACTGGAAAAGTTTCATGAAGTTTGGAATCAAAAAGTCACATGAAATGATAAGTCATATCTTTGCATGAATTGCTTTATCAAGTGGATGGAAACCTATGAAGTCAACCAAACCTTGGTACCTTGCTCAAACAACTCTACTTGCACTCATGAACAAAAGTTATGAAGGGTTCATGTTGAGCAGGTGGCCAGAAAATGCTCCAATGGATCAAAAAGGATAATTTAAGATTCACCGTGATCCTACTTTGGTCAAAGTAGAACAGTAGGTTCTATACCAGTTTTGAAGTTGGACCTTATATGAAAGTTGTAGTTGATATCATGTAGAATAAACTTTGTTTTTGGAACAAGAGCCAGATCAACTTGGAACTAAGTCAAACAGAGGCTCGAAAATTGAATCAGCGGTTGTTTTCAGACTTAGAATTTTTCTAAGTCTGGAATTCATCGTCGTCGCCATTGGCATTCCGTGTTCTCCAAAATTTGTTAAGCAACTTGAGTTGGTCCAAAAATAAAAGTTGAAGATTATATTATGGAGAAGAGCATACAAAAAGTTGCACTGAGTTTGACCGAGTTTTTGACCTCCGAAGGCGAGTTCCCGTGACCGTTATCAACATGTTGACACTATCATATTGAGGCTTAATTACCCGCTGTTACAGAGCTCTAATGATCAGGCACCTTAAATAAGAAACGTAGAGCAGGCCGTGTAGAGCAAACTTCGTTTTGGGCCCATGAACCAAATCGGCCCGTAGCTAGCCCAAACCTGCGCTCCACCAGATTCAATCCATTGCTCGCCAGGTGTTCGCGGAAATGCCCCAACGGATGATGCGTGGCCCGTGCGTGGCGGCCATGCACGAGCAGCGTTCCACCTCCATGCCGCGTGCACCAGTGCCCCTGCACTCTCCCTGGTGGACGCCAGAGGCTCCCCCACCACTCCGCTCACTCTCTATCGCCTCTCCATCGCCCCTCTCTCTCTCTCTGCCTCTCGCTCGCCACGGTCGCCATGGAAGTCGTCGTAGAGCTCCGCGGCCACCACCCTCCACTCGTCTGCGGCACGAGCCAAGAGCCTCAGCGCCCTCGCCTTCACCTACCGTGCACGTTGAACCCCTTAGCCACCTCCCTCCCTCGCCTATGCTATTCGTCCTCGAAGCGCTACCGTCGCCGCCGCTGGCTGCCGTGGCCGCACCGCCACAAGCCGCCTCGAGCCAAGCTGGGTAGCCCTATGGGTGCGCGCGGGCCCCCTAGTCCTGCCCGCCATTCCACCGCCGCTGTCGACAACCATGGCCACCGGAGCCACGAGCCGGCCGCTCCCCGCCTGCTGTCCTGAGGTGGAAGACGATGGACCTCACGCGGCAATAAGGGAAAAGGCAGGGGGTTATGTGAAGAACTAGTGACTCCAGTGAATAGTGCCTAGAAGGGTCGATTCGCTGATGTTTAATTTATGTTTTCGACAGGGACCCCGATGCAAGATTTCAATCCCTTTTTCTCTGGTTTTTACAG
Organism: Miscanthus lutarioriparius; assembly: GCA_904845875.1. Taxonomy (NCBI): domain Eukaryota; kingdom Viridiplantae; phylum Streptophyta; class Magnoliopsida; order Poales; family Poaceae; genus Miscanthus; species Miscanthus lutarioriparius. Next base: position 77,707,893 of record CAJGYO010000003.1, on the reverse strand, counting down.
ATTTGAATGCTCCACCTTTGAAAATTCGTAGTAATTTGTAGAAAACTCATAAAATAGTAAATAAGGACTTTTTGGAATCCTTGTGAAATTCTCTCTGCACTAGATCAATAATATTACATGTTTTAGTTTAAAGGTTTAGCTGGAAAAAATAGATTTAGGCAGTTAGGTTCTTAATGCTAGTCATGTCTTGTCCTTTTTATAACTGCAGTTATTTTACTCGAATAAATGTGAAATTTTTATGGAGTGTTACTGACATGATTAGTGATGTCTGGTAAAAGTTTCAGTATTTTAGGTTTGATAGTTTAAGATCTATAAAAATAACAAATTACCTGTATTGCCTTACCCCTATTCTGAATAGGCCTGCAAGATTAAATTAATTGGCTTAGTTAGGTTATGAATCATGACTTTGTGATAATACATGAGTTGTAGTACTTTTATTAAGATTTTTAAAAAGCTAAATATCATGATTTTTGGTTAATTAGATCTTGAGTTATATTTGCTTAAATATTAGTGGATGTTTCTACCCAAACTCTGACAGGGTTACCTTGTTGGTATTGTGGGGCCTTCTTAATTGTAGAATTAGCTTTAGGTGTTTGCAACAAAGTTGTTTAGAATTTTATAATATTTCTAAAAAGTCTAGAACCACATTTATTGGACATGTATAACTCCATTTATAGCTGTTTAAAGTGGCATGTCAGTTTCTGTCTATGTTTTGGACAGAGATGCAATTATTGAATTAATTGACCCTTCTAACTGTAGAATCATTTCAATATGAGAATAATAAAGTTGTAGGTAACTTCCTAAGATTTTCAAAAAGTTATGGTTCATGTTTGTTGGAGATCTAGAACTCCAGTTATGCTTCTCTGAAGTTCTTATCAGTTTTCTGTACCACTGCTGTTGGATTGCAATTGCAGTTTTGATTGTGCAATTATTTTCGTGGTGTAAATGATGTTTGCTATGGTTGTAGTGAATACAAAAGTTATAGAAAATTCCATGGTCTTGCTTGTGTTCAAATTGTAATGCCATAGGCCTGATAGTGTATGAGTTACATGACTTTTAAGTCTCCTGTCAGGTTTTGATTGTATTCTGAGCAGATCTGAAAGATGCTAGTGTTTGATCTAGTTGGGATTTGAATGAGCTTTTGGTGATAATAACAACATTGTAGATAATTCATGTATCTAGGTGTTATTAAAATTTGGTGGTATTTGTCCTTGTGGTTTGTGAGTTATGCCTGTTTAAAGTTGGGTTTCAGAAATGGCTGCTCTCTATCAATTGTGGACTAGTTTCTGTAAATGGGTATATTTAACTTAGTTAACTTGCGAATCATGCTAAGATGATTAAAGATTAATTGTAGAAAATTTCATAAGGTTTCCAAAATGTCTTCTTGCAAGCCATTTGGATTTGTGTAACTCCAGTTATAGCTAAATCTTGTAGCTGCTGTTTGCATGTCCAGAAATTGGCAGATTCCAATTATAGTGTTTGCTTGTATATTGTTAAGTGTGACTTATGCCCTGAATGATGACTGAGTTAGAGCACCTGAGATCTTGGGAAACTTGTTTCATGATTGGTGTTGTCGTCTCCTTTGCCATCTTAGCATGATAGATTGTGTGATGTTTAAGTTAAGCATCGCAAAGTACTTAAGTGTGTTAGTGTAAACTATGCTTGTCTTGCTTGCTATTTTGTGATGCGTCTCATGGTACTATTCTTTATATTTATGCACTTGCATATTGCATCTCATCTAGGTACGCTAGATGCACCACGTGAAGGATGAGATGTTGGAGCCAAACCCGAAGACGGTGTTTGGTGGATATATCCCGAAGATGGAAGGACTAAGCAAGTGCTAGGATCGGAGATGTCACCATGACGGTGCAAGCTAACTGGACTGACTTGTGTCGGATCCCAGGCAAGCCCCGGAGCATATTAAGCCTCCTAATTTCTGAAATGCAGTTAAAGTATTATTGTTACATATATATATTGTTGCATTAAGTTTAGGTGTTGGATGCAAACACTTGCTGCATTGATTATCCAATCCTTGTCCAGATATTGATACCCTGAATCCTATGTAGTTCAGGTTCGTGTAGTGCTTAGCCCTGCTAAAACGCGGTAGAAGTCAGGTGATTTCCTGTCACCTGCGAGATATAGGAATATACATATGGCACGGTTGGCTATATTTGCTATCGTGGAAAAGAACCAGTCTTAATTTGAAATGAAGACCGGACGGAGGCTTGTCGGTTTGAAGTGACTCCGTCTGTGTCGATTAAGGACTGAATCTTGGAGCCTTTCCTGTTCATGTTGAACACATGCCTCTCTCTTAGTTGGCCGTGTCTGAAGACCGACCGCGAAGCCGAGTAGCTTACCTCAGGCCAGGAGTCGATAAGTATAAAGTGCGCCTCGGAAGGGAGCCGTAGGCGTGAGTCCAAGGGCAGGTGATTTAAAAGTCCTGATTGTCCTGGCAGAAGGGTAATCCCTGAGAGTGCTGGCGCTGATCGAACCCGCGAATTTGGTTCCTAAGTTGTTCCAAAGGTGACCCACGGCTACCCTTGCTAAGTATGCCAGGGTGAGAGTTAGGAATACCCCCTCAGCTGAGTTGTAATTCGATTCGAGTCGCCGTCTCTCCCGGCTAGTGAGAACTTGACGGGCTTATCTCCAAAGTAGATACACTAAATAACATAATGGTTCAGAAATGATGATATGATGATGACAGCCTTATTATACCTGCTATGGTTAATATTGTTTGCTCCTAATAAGTGAGCGCTCTAGTACAGGTGCTAATCTAGTGGACAGGTAAATGATGATAAACTTGATGCTAAGTTTATATTGGTCACTATATTCATAAGCTCTTTTATGCAACTGTGGCAAGGTAGCCCACCTCATAAGCCTTGCATGACCCTTGGTGTCCTTTATTTCTGGTTTTGACGGGTAAGTCTAGCTGAGTACCTTCTCGTACTCAGGGTTTATCCCACCATGTTGCAGGTGGAGTTCTTGGCCTGTGAAGATGGTGTCTAACCGCCGGTGGCTCGGTGATTCTTTAGTTACTTCTCATCTATATGCTTTTGTCGGGTGATGTCACTTATGCTAGCAATGTATTTGGAACATATATTAATGTAATCTTTTGAAAGCTATGTTGTTTTCACTAATCAGTTTTGAAACCCAAACTTGTACTATTATTTGTGAATTCATTTGTAATATTATTTTCCGCTGCAACCCTGCGTATGTGATGTGTATTTGCTTAATCACGCGGTCTTGGTTGTGATGTTGATTTACCGAAGTCTTTCGAGACACTCGGCGGACTACCGGGTTTATATGAGGGAAAGTATGTGTGTGTCAACGTGTTTGGGGGGACAGCCGTACTTGATCTTGTATAAATTAGGCGGTTCTATTACAGCTGGCATCAGAGCAAGATTAAGCATAATACTGTCATGTACATTGTTTTAAAAACAAAGTTTTGGTTTTAAAAAACCTATTTTAACTAAAACTTTAGCTACAGGCAAATTTGTCAAAACTAATTTGCAAAACTATGCTAGCGACATCCTCCTTTATGCCCAGTTAAGGACTATTAGGTGGCTATCTAAGTACTAACATGGGTGTTTTTTACTTTCGTCATCCATACGGCGTGCTATTGTATGGATGCCATTCGTTTGAATGGTAATGTATGGATCAATTGCCTCTACGCCCAGATAAGTGTGAGTTGTGAGAGCATGACCGTCCAACTATCGGTCTAGGGGAAAGTTAGCTATGGTTACTAGAATATTTACATGTTACACCCATGTATATATGAAGGTACTTAATTGTGGGTATATTTATCGGGTAGCTATGGATATCGAAGTATATACATCTAGGGATGCATATATGGAGAGTATCTTAGTTTACTACTTTCATTGTGTGCTTATTTATCTCTTGTGGGGATGGGCTGCAATGAATTTGCCTATAGGTACGCTAACCACGAATGTGTAGATTGAATGTAGCTGACGACTAGCTATATATCGAGAGAGTACGCGTTATGCCACCGACATAGAACGTGATTACCACCTTAGGCTGGCAATTTCATGAGGACGAATAGGACGAGCATGCATCATGATTGTGCTTGTGCATAAATATGCTTTCCTCACCTTGTTCTAATGCTAAGTAACTTGTGATCAATGTGATGTCACTATTTTCCCTGTGTGAAGCTAGCCAAAATGCCTTGTCCCATGCTGCTTGAATAGCTATGCTTGAAGTTAGTGTGTGATTAGCTTTGCCTCGTATGTTGGCTTCCAAAGGAAATAGATGATGAGTTAATAGTTATAAAAAGTTCACCCCTTTGAAAACTAAATTGCAAAATGTAAGTAAAACTTGTTTTGTAGAGATATCCTCCTACTCAGTAAAAAGGAAACAAAAGATAACAGTGCCTTACCACCATGTTTTGCCTGATATGTGCAGTGGTGTTGTTGTAGGTGACTGCTTGTTATGTATGAGCTTTGTGCTTCGTAATAGCCATTTAAGCTAATTGGATTGAGTGTTTTGAAATGCTCGCTTAAGACCATGATGTAGGCGTGGATGCTCGTTATCTAGGTAGTGCCGTAGTTGTCATCCTTTTGTCCTCGGTAAGCATACGAGTGTCAAATAGCTTTATCCTAAAACAACGCTCAAGTTACTTAATCGCATAGTTGTCGTCTCCAATTAGGTTCTCTCTTGGGAGCCTGAGCCTGTACACGTGGTTGCTAGCCTTGAACATTGTGCTATGAAGACTTTATCTATGCCTTTGCTTGATCTTAGGTCCAAGCTTAGTTCCCTTGAATGCTTGAATGTTTCGTGGTTGTCCCGCTCCTGTGTGGGAGGACCCTGCTGCAAAAATCCTTATTAGACCTCATTGCTCTTTCTCCTACTGATGAGCTAGTGCAATGCTAATCATTATCTGCCCTGGCTTTGGAACCTTTTCCTCACAGATCATGTCATTGCTTTATCAACTGAATCCCTAGTCAGTGCAATGGCTTTGTCCCTTGAATCTCGTTTGTTTTGTCTCCAACTCCTTCAAGTCTCTGGATGTTTATCAGTCTTGATCTCCTGTTGCTGCTCTATAGGACCAAATCTCATGTTAATCTTTATCTGGTAATCACTTTGGTGGACACGAGGCGTATATGGAAATTAAGCAAGAGTCTCCTGCTTAGTTGCCTTCGGCAATTAGGCTATGTTCTTTTGCGTTGTGTTTTGATCTTCTGATCGCCTCCTTATTGATTCCTAACCTTGTGACTATCCTTGTTGCTATCCCTCTTTTGCACAATGCTTGTTCTTACAATCTAATTGGTGCCACTAGAAGTTTCACTTTGGTTGTATGTTCAGAAATGGTGCCACGATTAGTGATCTACGGTGCCGCAACGGAACCTAGGGCCTCCTTGTGGGCGGCCGACGCATGGTTGTGCTGCTAGGTGCGCGCTGGTATCGAGGTTTCTAGTCATGATCCATTGCCAAACTGCACCGATATGTTATTTTCACGTGAGCTCTTTCTTGGTTATCTCTCTATATCTTATCGAAGATCCATATAGCAGATGAAAGTAGTAGAGCTTCCTTTTGAAGTCACAAAAAGGATATAGTTTGAAGAACTGGTCACCGACATAAACATTAACCGACTACAAGAGGTGGTAGACAAGTGACTCCACTTGGTTGTCCCAGTATTGACGTCCGTCACCTAGTGAACAACTTATGTCATCATTGTTGGATCAGAAAGGCATACAACACTTAATGTTGGACAAATGGTTAGTCGGATAAGAATCGAACGTCACATTATGATTATGACCTGGCTATCCAAGTCTTGACTATTATGTGCATGCTGATCGCACAGTCAAGATCAACAATCTCTAGTGTGACCCCTTGTCTACTGACTTTGATGGCGACCATCTGTTATGCGTTAATCACAACTATTGTTGGCAAGAGTGAAGGTTGAGAACTTCTAGCGTTGAGAGACAACTGATTAGTTACTAGTCGGAAGCGTAACCTCTAGCTAGGTGACAACTTTTGCTAATTACAAAGGCTATGTCTCGCAGAGCAATGTTAAGCAATGTAATAGCAAGCCGTTTAGCAATGCAACTACTGCTTTGTTTTCCAAAACTTGTGCTATCAAGTCAATTCCATCTTGGATAATCACACAGATAATACAAAACGTTGTATCGGCTACGTAAGGAGCTAGCTAAAGCATGTGCCTAGTTTCGATCAGCATCATTGTGCCCCTAGGTACCACAAACGGATTTGTTCAAGGTTCTATTGGACCAAGTGCCAGAGAATATTAAAAAAAACGGTTCCTTGTCTCTGTAGAATGCCCTACATGTGGGATAATGCTTTGTGCCTTGCGAAAATAGCCCACAAGTCCAATGCTTGTGCATCATCAAGTTGGTGTCTAAATCAAATGATTTAAGTTGTTTCCGGAGAACCACATATGGAAAACCTTAGTCTACATCCTCAGAGAAAAGAGCTGCTGCTGCTGCTATACAAAGAGATCGAGAGTATAGAACACACACCACAATGTGTGAAGCAAAGAAAGAGAAGAACGAGAAATCTGTCCAGATTTTAGGGTACAAAACTAAACATCTTCAAGCCAACGATTAGTGACTCAAACGAAGTTGGATTGACCCCAAACTTGGTGATCTCATTCCTTTCTTAGAACCCTTCAATGTCTTAAGTTGGTTTGAGTATTGGTTGAGTAAAACATCGGATTTGAGAGATATCTTGTCGGCTCGGTTTGCTGCCATTTCAGAACACAGCAGTTTTGGTAGATGAATTGTTTGGATGGTCAAACGGTGTCCGGTTGAGTTGAATTTTGGTGAGTAGTTAGAAGACCCATGGATCTACATGCCCACCAAAATTTGTGCATATTGGAGCAGTAGTTTGTGAGATATGAATAGAAAACAAAAGGGTACAGAATCTGCAATTTCGCTGTGACCGCGATCATCCTTTGCATTAGACGGCTGTGTTTGTAATTCATACCAAGAAATTACAACTTGTAGGTGTATTGCTGTTAGACAACCCTCCATACCCTTGAGAAGATTAATTGCACCCCTATGTGCCTTGCTTTTGCCCTCTTAGATCAGCAATGTGTGAGCAGTCAAGGTGTTCTAGAAGTCAAATTGTGCCTTGCAATTCGAATGTAATTGGAAAGGTGTCAAACCATAGATTTTTTTTTATTATGGTTTTTGAGATATTGATTGGCCTGAGAATGGAAGCCTCGACGTCAAATATAGTTTAAGAAAGCTAGTTTTGGTACGATGCAAGTAAACCCAACTTGTTGTGCAACTGCGCCACGAAGGTAAATTGTACTTAACCTGCTTGGTAGTGAACTAGTCCCTAGTTTTGTGATTACTTGCAACTTGTGTTGCCCTCCAAGCCTCGCTAACATCCTTCTGCATCAACTGTTCTCCAATGCTGACATGCCTAAGGTGTCTTCCATGTATTTTACCCAAGGGGTTGCCTCAGATACAACTCAGATAACTGTTGCCGTTTGGATACGAGAATTCCCTTAAATAATGGTCGTCGAAAACGCTGAGTCAACAGAGTCAGCTATCACATTCACCGCTCACTCAACTGGCTCAGGTAATATAGTATTGTTATCAGAGAAAGAGCACTGCACACATGGAACATTATGTAGCTTTCCATCAGTTGACATATGAGTGAGTGCACCGCTACAACCAGTTTGGATATTGGTTAACTAGCTTCTCATACCCTTAAAGGATGTTTACCCCATCTATGATCACATCCTTTATGAGAAGTTGTGCTCAAGGCACTTTAGTGGGGAACTACTTTTCAAACCTTGGGAGCAAATATAGCACCGTTGCAAGGAATATCCGTCAACCGACTGCGATCTAGTACAAAGTCCATAGGTCTATGCTATATCCATTAGGGAAGTAGATGTTACAAGTATTTAGTCTACGCTTGTATCACTCTTCGTACATCGTGGACGAAGTACGCAGGACAGTGCTATCTTGGATTCCTTCCAATGTAACAATGCTTTATGGACGCCAACGAAAGAAATTCTTCAGACAACAACTTACGACGAAGAGCAAGTATCAGAAAGTGTCGTGACCAAATTAGCCTCTCTGATACTTCGAAGTTAAGTAGCCTAATGCTATCACTGATGTTGGAAACTGGATGACAAGTTTCTCTTCCCATAAAAGTCTTTCGCATCGAATCTCAGGACGCGATTCCTTTAAGGGGGGAGGGCTGTAACACCCCAGGTGTTTGTCGCCAGTTAAGCAATGGGTTTAAGCTCAACCATGACATGTTCAGTGGTGACGGAGATGTCAAGGTCAAACCTATGGAAATGAGCCACAACCTAAACTCGGATGTTGCACCCTTGCTTTACATATAGGCCATTTTAAAGATATATGCCTGGCTAGGGTTATTGGAATATCTTCATGTGTCTCACATCAATATCCCTCTATATTGATCACTGGAAAAGTTTCATGAAGTTTGGAATCAAAAAGTCACATGAAATGATAAGTCATATCTTTGCATGAATTGCTTTATCAAGTGGATGGAAACCTATGAAGTCAACCAAACCTTGGTACCTTGCTCAAACAACTCTACTTGCACTCATGAACAAAAGTTATGAAGGGTTCATGTTGAGCAGGTGGCCAGAAAATGCTCCAATGGATCAAAAAGGATAATTTAAGCTTCACCGTGATCCTACTTTGGTCAAAGTAGAACAGTAGGTTCTATACCAGTTTTGAGGTTGAACCTTAAATGAAAGTTGTAGTCCATATCATATAGAACAAACTTTGTTTTTGGAACAAGAGCCAGATCAACTTGGAACTAAGTCAAACAGAGGCTCAAAAATTGAATCAGCGGTTGTTTTCAGACTTAGAATTTTTCTAAGTCTGAAATTCATCGTCGTCGCCATTGGCATTCCGCGTTCTCCAAAATTTGTTAAGCAACTTGAGTTGGTCCAAAATAAAAGTTGAAGGTTATATTATGGAGAAGAGCATACAAAAAGTTGCCTTTGAGTTTGACCGCTAGTTTTGACCTCCAAAGGCTAGTTACCCCCGTGAGCTCTAATGATTACCAACATGTTGACACTATCATATTGAGGCTTAATTATCCATTGCTGTTACAGAGCTCTAATGATCAGGCACCTTAAATAAGAAACGTTGAGCAGGCCATGTAGAGCAAACTTCGTTTTGGGCCCATGAACCAAATCGGCCCGTAGCTGAGCAAGAGCCTCAGCCGCCCTCGCCTTCACCCCAAAACCACCTCCCTCCCTCGCGCGCTCCACCAGATTCAATCCATTGCTCGCCTCGAGTGTTGGGTAGTGAAATGCCCCAACGGATGACGAGGTGGAAGCGATGGACCTCACGCGCGTGTTATGTGAAGAACTAGTGACTGTGTAGTCCCTAGAAGGTCGCGCTGCCATGCATGAGCAGCATTCCACCTCCATGATTTGAATGTTTCCACTTGAGGGCGATTCCCGATGCAAGATTTCAAGTAAGTGAAAACCAGAAAACTTTGAAAAGTAATTTGTAGAAAACTCGTAAAATAGTAAATGAGGACTTTTGGAATCCTTGTGGAATTAGCTGTGCACTAGATCAATAATATTACTTGTTTTAGTTTAAAGGTTTAGCTGAAAAAAATAGATTTTGGCAGTTAGGTTCTTAATGCTAGTCATGTCTTGTCCTTTTATAACTGCAGTTATTTTACCTCCACTGACGTGATTAGTGATGTCTGGTAAAAATTTCAGTATTTTAGGCTTGATAGTTTAAGATATATAAAAATAACGTATTGCCTTACCCCTATTCTGAATAGGCCTGCAAGATTAAATTAATTAGCTTAGTTAGGTTATGAATCATGACTTTGTGATAATACAGTACTTTTATTAAGATTTTCAAAAGCTAAATATCATGATTTTTGGTTCAGTAGATCTTGAGTTATATTTGCTTAAATATCAGTGGCTGTTTCTGCCCAAACTCTGCCAAGAGTTACCTTGTTGGTATTGTGGGGCCTTATTAGTTGTAGAATTAGCTTTTAGGTGTTTACAACAAAGTTGTTTAGAATTTGATAAGATTTCTAAAAGTCTAGAACCACATTTATTGGACATGTATAACTCCATTCCCCTGTTTAAAGTGGCATGTCAGTTTCTGTCTATGTTTTGGACAGAGATGCAATTATTGAATTAATTGACCCTTCTAACTGTAGAATCATTTCAATATGAGAATAATAAAGTTGTAGGTAACTTCCTAAGATTTTCAAAAAGTTATGGTTCATGTTTGTTGGAGATCTAGAACTCCAGTTATGCTTCTCTGAAGTTCTTATCAGTTTTCTCCCCACTGCTGTTGGATTGCAATTGCAGTTTTGATTTTGCAATTATTTTCGTGGACAAATGATGTTTGCTATGGTTGTAGTGAATACAAAAGTTATAGAAAATTCCATGGTCTTGCTTGTGTTCAAATTGTAATGCCATAGGCCTGAGGTGGAAGTGTATGGAGTTACATGACTTTTAAGTCTCTGTCAGGTTTTGATTGAACTGAGCAGATCTGAAAGATGCTAGTGTTTGATCTAGTTAGGATTTGAATGAGCTTTTGGTGATAATAACAACGTTGTAGATAATTCATGTATCTAGGTGTCGTTAAAATTTGGTGGTATTTGGCCTTGTGGTTTGTGAGTTATGCCTGTTTAAAGTTGGGTTTCAGAAATGGCTTTCAATCAATTGTGGACCAGTTTCTGTAAATGGGTATATTTGAATGGTAACTTTTGAATCATGCTAAGATGATTAAAGATTAATTGTAGAAAATTTCATAAGGTTTCCAAAATGTCTAAATGCAAGCCATTTTTTGTGTAACTCCAGTTATAGGAATCTTGTAGCTGCTGCATGTCCAGATTGGCAATTCCAATTATAGTGTTTTTGTATATTTTAAGTGTGACTTTAGCTGAATGAAAATAGATTTAGAGCAGTTAAGATCTTGGGAAACTTATGTCATGCTTGGTGTTGTTTGTCCTTTGCCATCTTAGCATGATAGATTATTGATGTTTCAGTTAAATACTTAAGTGTGTTTTTTAAACTATGCTTGTCTTGCTTGCTATTTTGTGATGCATCTCATGGTACTATTCTTCATATTTATGCACTTGCATATTGCATCTCATCTAGGTATGCTAGATGCACCACGTGAAGGATGAGATGTTGGAGCCAAACCCAAAGACGGTGTTTGGTGGATATATCCCAAAGATAGAAGGACTAAGCAAGTGCTAGGACCGGAGATGTCACCATGACGGTGCAAGCTAACTGAACTGACTTGTGTCGGATCCCAGGCAAGCCCCGGAGCATATTAAGCCTCCTAATTTCCGAAATGCAGTTAAAGTATTATTGTTACATATATATATTGTTGCATTAAGTTTAGGTGTTGGATGCAAACACTTGCTGCATTGATTATCCAATCCTTGTCCAGATATTGATACCCTGAATCCTATGTAGTTCAGGTTTGTGTAGTGCTTAGCCCTGCTTAAACGCGGTAGAAGTCAGGTGATTTCCTGTCACCTGCGAGATATAGGAATATACATATGGCACGGTTGGCTATATTTGCTATCATAGAAAAGAACCAGTCTTAATTTGAAATGAAGACCAGACGGAGGCTTGCTGGTTTACAGTGACTCCGTCTATGTCGATTAAGGACTGAGTCTTGGAGCCTTTCCTGTTCATGTTCAACGCATGCCTCTCTCTTAGTTGGCCATGTCTGAAGACCGACCGTGAAGCCGAGTAGCTCACCTCAGGCCGGGAGTCGATAAGTATAAAGTGCGTCTCGGAAGGGAGCCGTAGGCGTGAGTCCAAGGGCAGGTGATTTAAAAGTCCTGATCATCCTGGCAGAAGGGTAATCCCTGAGAGTGCTGGCGCTGATCGAACCCGCGAATTTGGTTCCTGAGTTGTTCCAAAGGTGACCCACGGCTACCCTTGCTAAGTATGCCAGGGTGAGAGTTAGGAATACCCCCTCAGCTGAGTTGTAATTCGATTTGAGTCGCCGTCTCTCCCAGATAGTGAGAACTTGACGGGCTTATCTCCAAAGTAGATACACTAAATAACATAATGGTTCATAAATGATGATATGATGATGACAGCCTTATTATACCTGCTATGGTTAATATTGTTTGCTCCTAATAAGTGAGTGCTCTAGTACAGGTGCTAATCTAGTGGACAGGTAAATGATGATAAACTTGATGCTAAGTTTATATTGGTCACTATATTCATAAGCTCTTTTATACAACTATGGCAAGCTAGCCCACCTCATAAGCCTTGCATGACCCTTGGTGTCCTTTATTTCTGGTTTTGACGGGTAAGTCTAGCTGAGTACCTTCTCGTACTCAGGGTTTATCCCACCATGTTGCAGGTGGAGTTCTCGGCCTGTGAAGATGGTGTCTAACCGCCGGTGGCTCGGTGATTCTTTAGTTACTTCTCATCTATATGCTTTTGTCGGGTGATGTCACTTATGCTAGCAATGTATTTGGAACATATATTAATGTAATCTTTTGAAAGCTATGTTGTTTTCACTAATCGGTTTTGAAACCCAAACTTGTACTATTATTTGTGAATTCATTTGTAATATTATTTTCCACTGCAACCCTGCGTATGTGATGTGTATTTGCTTAATCACGCGGTCTTGGCTGTGATGTTGATTTACCGAGGTCTTTCGGGACACTCGGCGGACTACCGGGTTTATATGAGGGAAAGTATGTGTGTGTCAACGTGTTAGCGGGGACAGCCGTACTTGATCTTGTATAAATTGGGCGGTTCTGTTACAAAGATGTAGTTGGGTTATTGTAAACTTGGACCTTTTCAGGCAAGCTTGTAATAATGTACTTGTATATCAACATAAGCTTGTTTGTTTTGTAGAAAACGTGTTTAAGCTCGGATATCATGTTGATGTAACTAAGTTAGAACGTGTTGGCATTCTGTTTAGTTGTACCAGTTTAGTCAATACGTCATCCTGAAAGGTTTGTATGGCCCTAGTTTGTCTTGCGGTCAGAGTGTGAGGTGCGAAGCTTGTACACACGTAGAAACACACAATTCAAACCCGAGAGCACCTGCCGATCACCCATAGCGTAGAGAGCGGATCCCATACATGCGTTGGGGGGAACCGAAGACAGGGGCTGCTTCGAGAACCCGAGAAGGAATGGTGGTCGGTTTTAACTGGTAGAGTTAGAATAATAATAGACTTCGAAGTGACACATTAGAGTGGTCGGAGAAATCATAATAGCTTTATTGAAATAAATCAAAAGTACAAGAGGGGTACATATCTTAGTAGCTAAGCATAGAAACGCCTAAGCTTGTCGATGTGCTAGGAATTGGGTATGTATGTGCCGTCTAGGCGAGCTAACCTGTAAGATGTAGGGCGTGTAACCTCCTTGATCATGAAGGGTCCTTCCCATGGGGTTGCAAGTTTGTGGACACCAGCCTGATTCGTCTTCCACTTCAGGACCAAGTCCCCGACCACGAAGAACCGCTCCTTGACGTTCTTGTTGTAGTACCTGTGCAAAACAGCAAGGTATTTAGCTATACGTACGCAAGAATCGAGCCGCTTCTCTTCTGCACTATTCACTTCTAGCTCCCGCACTTCATTGGCCTTGTCTTCGTCGAAGTTCTCTACCGATACTGGTTTGAAGGCTATATCTGCTGGGAGCACTGCCTCAGCGCCATAAACCATAAAGTATGGTGATACGCCGGTATTGCGACTGGGCTAGGTTCTGAAACCCCAGACCACGGCTGGTAACTCTTTGAGCCATCTTCCAGGAGCTTTGTCATTCTCTCTATACATCCTCTTCTTAAGTGCGTCCAGGATCATACCATTTGCCCGCTCGACCTATCCATTAGCTCTAGGGTGTGCCACCGAGACGTATTTTACTACTATGCTCCTTTCATCGCAGAAGTCCCAAAAAGCGTTCTCGGTGAACTAAGTACCTAGATTAGTGATGATGTTGTTGGGTATGCCGAAGTGGTGGATGACCTAGTCGAGGAACGCGATAGCCTTTTCTGAAGATGCCTTGACCAGGGGCATGTACTCTATCCACTTGGAGAATTTGTCGATCAGCACAAAGACGCATGTAAATTTTCCAGGGGCTGGTTTGAAAGGCCCGATCATATCCAGTCCCTAGCATGCGAAGGGCCAAGAGGCTGGTATAGTTTGAATCTTGTGTGCTGGTACGTGGATTCTCTTGGCGAAAAACTAACAACCTTCACAATGGCGGACTAGCTTCTCTGCATCGGCTATGGCTGACGGCCAATAGAACCCTGCTCGGAAAGCCTTGCCGACCAGCGTTCTCGAGGCCGCGTGGTTGCCGCAGGAGCCAGAGTGGATTTTGTCTAGGAGATGTTCACCATCCTCCTGGGTTATACACTTCATCAAGATTTCCTCCTTCGCGTTCTTGCACCACAATTTGCCATCGACGAGAAGATACTGCTTACTGCGATGCATCAGACGTTCGTTTTCTGTCCAATCGGTGTAACCGCTATCATTTGTCAGGTACTTGATGAAAGGTACTCTCCAGTCAGGCTTCTTGGTGGTCGGAGGTGGTTTGGTGGTGTTTGACGCTGGAACCGCAGCCACCAATGGCTGGTCTGGATGCTTGTCGACCGTGGGATCTTCTTCTTTGATGGAGGGCATGCGCAGGTCTTGAACAAATACGCCATGTGGGACTTTGGCTCAGGATGATCCTAACTTTGATAGTGCATCTGCTGCTTGATTTTTGTCTCGAACCACATGTGTGTACTCGATGCCATAGAACTTGCCTTCTAGCTTTCTGATCGCTTTGCAGTATGTGTCCATCTTTTCGCTGGTCGTATCCCAGTCCTTGTTGAGTTGGTTGATGACCAGAGCCGAGTCTCCGTAGACATAGAGATGCTTGACACCGAGCTCGATCGCAATGCACAGACCGTGTAGGCATGCTTCGTACTCGGCGGCGTTATTAGACGCCGGGAAATAAATCCTGAGGACATATCGGAGCTGCTCCTTGGATGGTGATACGAAAAGGACTCCTGCTCCTGCGCCGTTGATGTTGAGAGAGCCATCGAAGTACATCTTCCAATACTCGGTGGGCCCCTGAGAGGTAGGTGTGCTTAAGTCTGTCCACTTGATGATGAAATCGACAAGTGCCTAAGACTTGATTGTAGTACGACTTGCAAATTCCAAGGAGAAAGGGCATAGCTCCATTGCCCATTTGACGATGCGCCTGTTTGCATCCTTGTTGCAAATGATGTCTCCCAGAGGGTACTCGGTCATGACCACCACACGATATCCATCGAAGTAGTGTTTCAACTTTTGGGATGTAATTAGTATGCCGTAGATCAGTTTCTGAATCTATGGATACCTGGTCTTGGATTCGCTGAGCACCTCACTGAAGAAATAAATTGGTTCCTGTACCTTGTAGACGTGGTCAGGCTCATCGCGCTCGACCACCACGACAGTGGAGACCACTCGATTAGTTGCCGCAATGTAAAGCAGGAGGGTTTCGTCATCTCTAGGAGCAGTGAGGACCGGAGGTGATGTAAGGAATTGTTTCAGCTATGTAAAGGTAGCGTCTACTTCCTCCGACCACTCAAACTTCTCGGATGCTTTGAGCAGCTAGAAAAACGGTAGTCCTTTTTCGCCTAATCTAGATATGAAACGACTGAGGGCAGCCATGCATCCGGTAAGCTTCTGAACATCCTTCACCTTTTTGGGTGGCTTCATGTCCAAGACAGCTTTTACTTTCTCTAGGTTAGGGCGTATGTCGTCGTGACTGACGACGTTGCCGAGCAGTATACCAGATGGAACACCAAAGATGCACTTCTTTGGGTTTAATTTCCATTGGAATGTGTTAAGGGCTGCAAATGTACGTTCTAGGTTGTCGACAAGGGTGTATGCTTCCTTGGTTTTAACAACTACATCGTCAATATAAGCCTCGATGAGGTCATCTTTTATCTCGTCTTTGAGGCAGGCCTATATGGCGTGTTGGTAGGTAGCCCCATCGTTCTTGAGCCCGAACGATATGGTCGTGTAGCAGTAGGCGCCGAAAGGCGTGATGAAAGATGTCTTGATCTGGTCGTCCTTTTTGAGAGCGATCTAGTGATAACTAGAGTAGCAATCGAGAAAGGAAAGAAGCTCACAACCGGCAGTTGAATCTACGACCTCGTCTATGCGAGGTAAGCCAAAGGGGTCTTTAGGGCAGTGTTTGTTGAGATCAGTGTAATCAATGCACATTCTCCATTCCTTATTCTTTTTGCGTACAAGAACCGGGTTGGCTAACCACTCCAGATGATACACTTCTTTGATAAATCCGGCTGCTAAAAGCCGTGTAACTTCTACCCTAATAGCCTCCTTTTTGTCACGAGCGAACCATCGTAGCTTCTGCTTGACGAGTTTGTCCTTGCCATCGACATTTAAGGAATGCTCGATCAAGTTCTGAGGTACACCGGGCATGTCAACGGGTTTCCATGCGAACACACTCATGTTGCTCCTCAAGAACCTGACGAGCGCGTCTTCCTATTTAGGATCCAGGTTGGCCCCGATAAGGGCCATTTTGCTGGGATCACCGTCGACCAACTGGATCTCTTTGTGCTCTTTGGACTTGATGTTCTTGCGTGGGGCCTCGAGCTCTAGGATCTCCAGGTGGTCGGCTGGGGTCTGCTTGGCGTCGAGCGTGGTCTCGGCCATGCGAATAGAGAGGTCATGAGCCTCTGCTATTTTGAAGTTGTCATCCTCGCAGGTGTAAGCTGCGTATATGTTGCCCCTGAGAGTTAGAACCCCCTTCTCAGTACGCATCTTGAGCACCAAATACCTATAGTGAGGTATGGCCATGAACTTGGTGAGCGCTGGTCGGCCAAGGATAGCATGGTAGGTGCCTTCGAAGTCGGCGACCACGAAGTTGACGTAGTCGGTGCGGAAGTGGTCTGGGGTACCAAATTGCACAGGTAGCGTGATCTGCCCGAGAGGTGTGGAGCTCTGTCTGGGGAGAACACCCCAGAACTATGCCTCATATGGCTTGAGATCAGCCTAGGTTATCTTCAGGGCTGGCAAACTATTCTTGAATAGTATATCGATGGAACTGCCGCCGTCAATCAGCACTCTATCGAACTGAACCTTGTTGATACAAGGATCGAGAACCAGAGGAAAATGCCCTGGCTCAGGTATTGCAGCCCATTAGTCCTTTCTGCTGAAGGAGATCTCACGGTGAGACCAAGGAGGGAGCCGTGGATTGGCGATGAGGTTGTCGGCATTGGCCACGTTCAAGCAAGCGCGGGCGAGCAGCTTGCGTTCTCGTTTGGTCTCGATGGACACTCTGCCCCCAATGATGGTGTGGATGCGATCGATTAGCTTGACGTACTTGTGACGGGGATCTACGTCTTCATCATCGTTGTCCTCGTTACGCTGCTCCCCTGCGTCATTAGGCTTGTCGGATTTATCCAGAGCCTGTTGGCGCGTGTAGATGGATTTGAGAACACGACAATTCTCCATGGTATGGTTTGACTTGGGATGGAGCTGGCAGGGTCCTTTCAATGCTTTGGCGTAGTCTTCTTCGTAGTTGCGACGTCCGCCACCTTTTTTAACGATGTTGACTTCGTCGTCATCTTCCCGAGCACGCTTGCCCCTATAATCATCACGGCGATTACGCCGCTAATTACGCTGGTCGTGGTGGTTGCGAAAATCGTTGCGCTGGTTGCGGCGATCAAAATTGTCGTTCCGACCACGGTTGCCGCGGTAGTCATCGCGGTGTGGGGGGTGGTCGGAGCGTGGAACCCTTGCTGCTTCTTCGATGATTATCTTTTTAGCATCATCGGCATCCGCATATTTTTTAGCAGTAGCTAGGAGCGCTGTGACTGATTCAGGTCTTTTGCGGAGGAGCTTGTCCCTTAGGGCATCGTGGAAGCGGAGACCAGTGATGAAAGCTTCGATTGCCTCGTTGTCAGAGATTGATGGGACCTTGATGCGCATCTCTAAGAAGCGTCGGACGTACTCACGCAGTGGCTCATCTTTGCGATCTTGAATCCGCTGCAGATCATATTTGTTGTCGGGTTGTTCGCAAGTAGCAATGAAGTTGTCAATGAATGCTTGCTTGAGCTCTTGCCAAGAACCAAAGTAGTTTGCCGGCAAGCTGACCAGCCATTGGTGGCCTACATGGCCAACGGCGACTGGGAAGTAATTAGACATGACGTGCTCGTCAGCCATGGCTGATCTGCACGCGGTTTCGTAGAGCATGACCCATAACTCGGGGTTCTCCTTGCCGTCGTACTTCTAGAGTTTTTTGAGCTTGAAGTTTTTTGGCCACACGACTTGGCGAAGGTGAGGAGTAAACTGCTTCAAACCCCGGAGGGCCGTGGGTAGTATCATATTCCATTCGGTGATAGCTTTCGTGGGATGCACGATCATTGGCTCTTTGGTTAATGCGATCGCGCAGATCGCGTTCTCCGAGGGAATGGCGGAGATTGTTATTGCCATCACGGCAATCCCGATTGCCACCCTGGTTGACCCCGCGACCGTGGTTATCACAACAATTATCGCGGTTGCCTCGTCGATTATCATCCCGGTTGTTGCGGCGGTTGTTGTCCTGGCCACCATCATGACCACCGTTTCTGCCTTGACGGTTGTCTGGTGGGTCGTTGTTGCGCGAGCCACGTTGGTTGGGTGGTTGTGGGCGACTTGAGTACTGACGACTGTGGCTTGATTCGACTAAGACAGACAGAGCCCGGGCTTGGTTTGCAATCTCTGCGGTCTGGGCTATAGCAGCCGTCAGATAGGCTTGTACATCATCACAAATTGCCTGGATTTCCAGGGTATTGTGTAGTCATTTCATTGTCGCCATAGCAACAGCTACGTTGGCGCTTGGAGTCCTGAAGACCTGCTTTTCCCCTACCCTATCAAAGGCATTGTTGAGATCGCGTGGCTAGAGCCTTATGCGTCATGCCTCCTCTTCTGCCTCAGCTTTGGCTTGTCTGCGATTAAACCAGTCAATATTGTGTGCTTCGCATGCTAGCCTTTCTTGTTCTATTTCGCCAACTGCCGGGGGTTCGTCATTACTGACGACATTGATCAAGTCTCCTCGCCTTGGTGGGAAGGATGGGAATTGTGGGAACCCCGGGGAGTGGTCTGGGATATCCAGATTGTATTCAACTTCTTCATTGTCATGATGCTGAAGCTCAGTGTGGACGGAGCCATTAGATGCGATACTGGGCGGGGAGCTTGAGCCGCCCTCTTGAACTGTGTGGACCAATCCTTCTTGATACTCCTCAATCCGAACCATGTTGATGAAGTTGCGTGGCTTTGGCCGAGGTCGATGTATAAAACACAGATCCGAGCAGTGTTGTATATTGTACACGTAGTTGGAAGCAGTGTTTCGTAGGTCGTAGGGCTGAGCCTAGTAATTCTCCATCAAGGCTTCGCACTCAAAGAGCCAGAGACCCGTTGCGAGGGTTGGTCGGTGATGAAACGGAGCGCCCTTCAGGAGTAGACGTGACCACGAGATCCGTACCGAGTCGTGCAGGAGGACTGGCCCGAGCTGGTCGGGTAAATCTGTTGTGGGTAGTGGTTACCTGCTCGGTAGGTTGATTTTGAATCGAATCTAATAGAGCTAGGGTTTCAGCAAGCTTGGTGCCGACCAGATCGATGGAGTCAAGTAGGTCGGTGTTGTCGATCTGCCTCCCTTTATAGCGAGGAAGCGAACGATGGGTTGTCGGTGTAGCTGAAGACGATGCTGGTGTGGCCGGAGCCAGATCCAATGTGGTCGGAGCCGTAGCCGATGCTGGTGAAGCAGTGGTCGACGTAGATTGGATCTACGCCTCCTCCATGGTCATGGCGATGAAGTTGTCGGAGCCAGTGGTCCAGGTGATCTGGCCGATGGTGAACGTGAGGCCGTTCGGCATAGCCAAGGAGCCGGGGATGATGACCATCTTGTTCGTCTAGGGAGCAGTACGCACACCCCCTACCTGGTGTGCCACCATTGATGAAATATGGTCGGCAGTCTACCTAGGGGTATGCCCAAGGTAGTAGATTATCGGCAGACAGGTGTGCAAGCTACGAACGAGATGGTGACGCAAGACAGACACGAGGTTTTATCCAGGTTCGGCCGCCGTGAGGGCGTAATACCTACGTCCTGCGTCTGATTGTATTGTTGTATATAAATGAGGTGATCTTTGAGAGGGGTCCCCTTCCCGCCTTATATAGTCTGGGGGGCGGGTTACAGATCTGGAAACTAATCCCAACTAGTTACAATTGCCATAGGTGGCCGGATAAGGATTCCTATTCTAACTGACTAGGATCTTGCTTGATCTCCAAGTCTACTTTGATTCCTTGCACGGGACTCCGAGCAGATCAGCTGGGCCGCGCGTCGTCTTCTGGTGGGCCGAACCCCCTGGTTCGGGCCAGCCCAAACCTTGCCGTAAGGTTATAGGGGTTAATACCCCCACAGCTTGGGCAAGGGTTGTGGTGGTGGAGTTTGACACTCATGGGCAAAGTGACATTCTTGTCCACACTCAAAACATCTCTTTGTCTTTGGCTTTGACTTGTGTTGTTGTTGTTGAGCTTGAGCATTCTTCTCTTGATTTGCCAAATATCCAATTCCACTTCTATCCATCTTCATCACGGTGTTCATTAGTAGCTCACTTTGAAGATGCTTGCCTCTTATGAACTTGCTCAATCCAATCTTGAGGTGTTCTTTCTCCAACTTGAGCTTCTTGTTCTCTTCCTTGAGTGCATCATTATTTTTCTCTTCCTGGAGTTTCTTGTTCTCTTCTTTGAGCTTCTCATTTTCAAGAATCAAATCACCATCATGATCAAGAGTTTCTATCACTAGAGTGTTGGTGGTTTTGAGCTCTTCAAGATCTTTCTTAAGCTTTTCATTATCATGCTTGAGCTTGACAAACTCATCATAGTTGTCGATTTCAACCACTTGCTTGCCTTTGCCACTAGATCCTTGCTCAATGCTCTCAACAATTAAATCATCACATGATGTAGCTATATCAATCTTAACAACGTCGTTAGTAGCATCATGTGGCTCATTGGATAAAAATTCTTGAGCGATAAGAAGATTACCATGATTGATCTCAAGAGTTGTATATTCTTCTTTTAGCATGTTGTGGCTAGTGATGAGCTCTTTATGCATCCCCTCAAGTTTATCATATTTATCTTTAAGCTTTTTCTTAGAAGATTTCAGCTCCTTGAGTTTGGATGACATAGCATCATTTACTTCTATAAGCTCCACACTAGCCTTTTCCGCTATATCACATTTAGCTAAAAGAGAATCATTCTTGCTACTCTTGCTTTCACTAATGAGGCCTCTCTCTTGGATTCTCAAATCTCAATCACCTCACAAGGACCTTGCTCTTCTTGGCACTCTCAAGGGTGTTTCTTAGCTGTTGGAATGAGCAAAAGTGATCCCTCATATGAATAGAGGAAGTATTTATACACCCTTGTTCAAAACAAACCGTTATGTGCCTCTACGGGGTGACCAGACGCTCCGATCAAGGTGACCGGACGCTCCAGTCAGTTCACCCGCCACTAAGCCATTTAAGTTGTGACCGGACACTGACCAGCGTCCGGTCAGTGCTGACCGGACGCTTCCGGTCACGAAATCTGCTCTCTGGAACCTTACTGGAGTTGACCGGACTCTGGCGCCCAGCGTCTGGTCACTCACCTCTCAGCGTTCGGTCGCAACCAGATGACTTCACCTTGATCAAATGAACTGACTGGACTCTATGACGACGTCCGGTCACACCGGAACTAGCGTCCAGTCAACATTTGACCCTCCATTCACTTCCAACTCGCAATCATATGTGAATGAAGTTTGCTCCAATTGATCTAAGGGCTATTTAGGAGCTACCTAGTGCTAGATTTGACAAGTGTGCACCACACCTAACCCACTAGACTCACCTAGGTCAAACTACCCATTCATACCCCCCTTAATAGTACGGCTAAAGGAAAAATAAAGTCCTAAACTATTCTAAGTGTCTCTTCAACACCAAACGACACTTAGAACTAGTCAATCCTTAACCTTGTCGTTCATCCTTTGAAAACCGAAATGATTTCCATCGTAGGGGCATGACAACCATGATTGTCCAATCAATTGTCATTACTATGACCTAACTTAATTGCATCTGCAAAACACACGTTAGTCACAGTAATCTCATATTGTCATTAATCACCAAAACCCAACTAGCGGCCTAGATGCTTTCAGTGGGTGTAAGAGGCTGTGTCCCGCGAACAACGGAGCATAGCTTGGTTACACTATTTTCCCTGTCTATGTTGGTTAATGACCGGCCGTTGCATTGGGTTCTAGTCAAGTCACAGACTTATTATCCTGAGCACAAACTTGTTTATGGGAGCAGAGAAGGCTCGTTGCTCTCTTGTCATGGGTTTCGGCTCTTTCTGAACTGACTGATTGGAGGTGGGGATGGTGGAGGTCTAAGCACCACACTGAGTTTGGAACTCAGGTGTGGGGGCTTGGAGTCCAAGTTTGGATGGGGACCTAGACCCCTTGACAGGAGAGTGGTGGGTTGGTCTTGCTTGGGCCTGGGATACAAGCTGGGCGTGTGTTTCGGGGTACCCAACTAGGCACATTGATTCGTGAATCGCCGGGTAATCCGGTACGACTTGTCTACACTCTAGCACCGTAGTAAGAACTGGAAGATGAAAGATGGTGAAATGGATCTGTTTGCTCAACTCTTGCTTGAAAGTAGAACAGGTGCTTACCTAGAATGGTTAGATAATGAACTAATCATGACTGCTAATAAGAAACATACATAAGGATTCACTACTAGTATTGCTTTCCGCAAAAAGAAAACCTAGCAACCCAATAAGCTTATCATATCCTTTGGAGTCGGGAAGTTATTCCCACTAGTCAAGTAAGTCTTGCGAGTACATTGTGTACTCAGGGTTTATTTACCCCTGTTGCAGGTGCAACTTGAAGAGTGGCTGTTGTGTGGAGGATTCTTCTGGTGGGCCTAGACGGATCCTTGTATTCTACCATTAGATGTTTATTTTAATTCCGCTGTTTAATTTCCGCACTCTGAACTTGGTACTGTAATAATGTATTTCTAAGAACTCTGGTTGTATGAAATGGACTAAGTATTGTAAACTTGTTCTCATTATTGAATCCTGGAGGAAAATCGTGGATTATCGAGTTCTCTCTTGGGGGGTTCTCGACGGAACTGCTCAAAGTATCTCGTTTTCGGGGTGCTTAGTGTCTGGAGGAAGGCGAGCGCCTCTGGAAGTGTGCTATTTTGGGCGGTTCTGCCACAACGTTGGACAACGGGTCTTTGAAGAGGTTGACGTAGTGTAGCAAGGTCATCTCCATAGTTTCACCTTCCTCCTATGTGATGCCCAGCCTCTTCATGAGCGCTTGCCTTGCTCTGCTTTGTGCATCACCACGCGGCCAAGCAATGACTGCTAGATGTGCGCTGCACCGAGATGGCTTGCCAGACTCTTTCTCCCTTCGTGGCTTCACTGGCCAAGTTACAATGTGATGGGGTCAAGATACCCCAGGTATCTTAGGGCACCGAATAGTCAGCCGCTCGGGCGGCCTAGCCAGCCAGAGCCTAACAACCGTGGCCCACTTAAGCCACACAGGACCTAGGCTGGACTCCAAGTCACACGGTCCACCGCGACCTCCCCCTTCTCCTTCCGCTGCATGCTACACAGTCAACGCTCGACCTCTTCCCCATCTTGACCCCTAGGAAAGGATGTGGAGAGGGCTGACGCCACCGGGTACACCAACCCTGATAGAGACAGGCATGCTCCGCCCACCCCGCTAGGGTAGAGAGGATGACCATCTCTCAGGGCACGAGATCTCGGGGCAGGCGTCATCCCTGCACATCCCTACATAGACAAGACAACACCATGGGGCGGTGATGACCTGTACGGCACTACACCGTCCAAAGACAGCCCGACAAGACAGGCATACGGCCCCACCCGCTACGGGATGGGTCGCACGACCTCGACCTTGACTTCACAAGATCTACTAAGCCACCGGGGACCTCGACCTGGCAACCCAGGGTCTAGGTCTGCGGCATCACTACCTAGAAAGGCGACCAACGACCCGAGAGCAGCCGCCTACTCTCTCACTGTCGCCACGACGCCACCAGGAGAAGAGGAGACGATGACGAAGGACACGGCGAGACCACGTTACACAGGACAGTTGGTGAACCACCGCCATGCCAACAATGTCGACACTACCGGCACTGTAGCGCCACGCCATGCCATGCCACACCATGGGGAGCAAGACCACGACGACGGCCATACCCGAACGTGCGATGATGCTAGGACAAGACATGATGGCCAAGTTCACTTGCTTCTCCCTCCCTCGGGCTCTCGGCCACTCGGGTTGGGAGAACCCATCTCTCTACATGTAACATGCCTCCCCCCCCCCCCGAATTCTATATAAGGGCGGCAAGGCCTCCCTTCCAGGGGGACGAAATCTCGAGACTCCATTCAGGGTTTGTTTCACCTGACTCCTATCTTGAATCCCTTAGCTTACACACCCCCATTGTTAGACTTAAGAGCACTTGAACCGACGAACACGAACTCGCAACCATCTCTGAGACTGAACGTAGAGCTCCGACCTGAACCAGTATAATTCTTTATCTTTGAGTGCTACCATCGTCTTCCTAAAATAACGCGATACTCATAAAATTCACTCGTTGGTTTACGAAATACCGACACAACGAAGTTAGCAAGGATTGCCGTACAGGTTTGGTTATTGAAGGGATGAAGTTTGCGAGTGCTATCTCACGTGGAGCCTGCCCACCGTCCTCCAGCGAAGGTGGAATAGTGTATCCCTGTCTCCTAATGTCAATGCGGGGCACAGCATTGGCAGCAGCCCCAAAGCCACGGCGGGGGTGTTTGGACCCGCAGCACCGACGCCTGCCCGGCCGAAAAGGGGCACCTCCACGTGAACCTCGTTTGGGATAATTTTGGTAGAAGCCAAAACAATGAATAGCAGCTCGGGTTAGCGTACAGTTGAGGTGAGGCCCACCCGTGCCTTGTCAGTGGCACAACACAGACAAACCAGCAGCACCCAGACGGTAACTGGATCCGAAGGATAGAAATGATGGCTGAAGAAGATCTGACGGCTGTAAAATCTCTCCTGTTGAGGAGGACAGAAACAACCGGTTGATGTGATTCTGCTTTTCTCATAGACAAAGCCACGTGTTCATTGAACAAATGCTGCCTATTACACGCGACACCGACACCTTCTTTTGTGGCTCGGAGCTAGAGTAGTCTCGATTGGCCGAATCGCCGATCTCTGCCCTGGAAGGAGCGCAACGCTTCCAGGTACTCAGCCTCCCCAAAGTCCGGCCACATCTTGTCGGTGAAGAAGAACTCCGAGTACGCCGACTGCCACAGCAGGAAGTTGCTGAGCCTCAGCTCGCCGCTGGTTCTGATGACCAGGTCAGGGCAGGAGAACTCGCCGGCGGCGCTCGTCGCAAGCTTGCCGGCGACCAGCGACTCGTCGATGTCGTCCGGACTGAGCTGGTTCGCCTGCGCCTCCCGGGCGAGCTCCCGGCACGCCTGTACCATGTCCCATCGCCCGCTGTAGCAGATGGCCAGCATCAGGTGCAGCTGCGAGTTGTGCCTCGTGGCCTCGTCGGCTTGCACCGCCGCGCTCCGCAGAGAGCCTGGCATCTTTGTGGTGTCGCCGATGACCTGCAGCCGGATCCCCTGCCTGAACGGAAGCGGAACGAGTAAAAATCACGTGAATCATATGGTTTAGTCTGTGGCTTTGTGCTATGCAGGTGTAGGTGTAGTCGACCTCGAGAGCTTGTCGATGTTGTCGCCTATCAGCCACTCGGACAAACCCATCATGTAGTCGACCTCAGCCATGGGCCGGCTCAAGTTCTCGCGGGAGCAGACGAAGGCGGTGAGAGCGCGGATGCCCCAGGCGCGCGAGAGCCCAACGATCCGCTCCAGGTTGCGGCCCCCGGCCTTGTGGCCATCCGCGGGCGTCAGCCCCCGCGCGCGCGCCCACCGCGAGTTCCCGTCCATCACCACCGCGACGTGCCGCGGCAGCGACTCCGGCCGCAGCCCGCTCTGGAGAAGCGCCTCAGCCGCGCGGTCCGCGCCGACGCCCGTTGTGTCGGCGGCCCGCGCGCGTGGAAGCAGGAGGCGCGCGCGCCGGGAGCAAGCCGGCGGCGCTGCTGCTAGCCCGCGGGTGGTAGTAGCAGACGATGAGTGTGAGAGCAGCAGCATGATCTCCGTGTGTACGTCCGTCACTTCTTCTAGGTACAAACGTGGCTCTGTCTCTCTGTGCCCGTGTGCAAAACAGCTCCATGGAACGAATTTGTAGCGTCGAGTGCACCTTGCTCTCGTCGACTATTTTTGCCCACATCTTTCAAGGAAAAAAACCGTCTCTCGGCTGGTGGCATCCTGCAAGTCGTCGTCAACCAAACTTAAACAGTCTTCTCTTCTTTTCGAGCGCTGAGGGGACAGTCTTTTGAGGTCTGGGACGAACGTGTCGGGTGACAGACGTGAGTGCGTACGTCTCTACGTGTTTCTCATCAAAAGATCTGCCTGCCAAAAACAAACAACAAAAGAGAGAAGACCGTAACATTCATTTATCTTTAAGTGGAGACAACTCAATATTAAACAGCATTTCGTTCTTTGTTTAGAGACCGTGGAACAATACACAGTTGTGGAAAGCAGAAATGGAACATTATCCTTCCGTTTTAAATTATAAGACGCTTTTATTTTCCTAGACATTATTTTAATATATATATATCTAGACATGGCGTATATTTAAGTGCATAACAAATATTTATCTATGTTATGATAATATTGGGAGAAAATATAGTCATCGGCAATATATTTTTATAATTGCAAATGTTTATATTACAAAAGCCTGGATCCGGAGATCGAACAGACTAGCTTGTAGCATTATGTCAGGTCAGTGAAGAAAACAATTGAAGTTGAGTCTCCTGCTAAGAATATTATGCTATATGGAATATTAGTTAATAAGTGGATTCTCGAAATTCGTATAGTACCAAAAGAACAGAAATCGCAACATATGGAAATGAAATCTCATGCCAAGTATAAAGAAGTCTAAGGTTGAATATATTCTTAAAATATGAATGTCTCAAGAAGAGCATTACCTAGAAGAAATGAAGTCAATGAATGACAATATGGTGAATAGCACAACCTATATATAGGAAAAGGAATTGTGTATGTCACAAAATAATCTTTCATGTAGTAGAGAATATATCTCATAGAAGAGAAATGATATTCACCGAGAATGAGAATATCCTAGAAGGAATTAATCCATGATGTACTAGTCAATTCTTAAATAAACACCATGGATCCTAGAATTTAATATAAACCTGAGAGAAAGCAAAAGAGGAACCATAACACAATAAAGGTGTCTTATAAAAACTCAAAAAAATGCAGTGTAGTAAACCTAACAATAAAGTGGTGATATCCTATAAATACCATAGTAGGTATAAAAATATTGTGATATTAGCAATTGAATTATCCCCTGTTGCAAAAGCAAGACTAGATTTACTACTTAGTGTACAATCAAACTCTTGAAGATTTGTGGAACATATATATAATTTAAAAA
This sequence comes from Miscanthus lutarioriparius, assembly GCA_904845875.1. Taxonomy (NCBI): domain Eukaryota; kingdom Viridiplantae; phylum Streptophyta; class Magnoliopsida; order Poales; family Poaceae; genus Miscanthus; species Miscanthus lutarioriparius. The sequence continues at coordinate 77,680,374 of CAJGYO010000003.1, read as the reverse complement.
TTCACCAAGAAAGAGTTGCAAGTATGGAAACTCTAGTATGAGATCTACGTAATATCAAGAAGATATATAATATTATAACTCATTTACTCCATAATCATCTGAAAGAGATTTATTATCTTGGAAGGATAGTTTTTATTTATTTTACACAGTTAATCAGCCTGTTCGTTTCATCGTAAACGATCATGGATTATTTACTGCTGGCTGGTTTGGTATGAGAGAAAAATACTGTTCTAGCTTATAATCCACGATCGTATACGAGCAAACGAACAGGCTGAATAAGTGGTCATTTATGTATGAAACACATTGCTCCTCTTTATTCATATCATAGTTCATAGAACAATTGCAATCCAAGTCTTTAAAGGACATAGTATTTTGGAACTGTATGCCATTAGTAATGCATGCATTCATGAAAGATGTGGTAATGATATTTTGAATAATATTAATCAAGTTTAAAGGATAGCTTATGAGGTACTCCCTCCATGTTCCTAAAGCAAGTCGTTTTGAGATTGTTTTAAGTCAAACATTTTAAACTTTGACTACAGAAAAATTCGTTTGGGTTGAGTTTGAAAATATAAAAGTGATGTAAGTAAATTTATCTTGACATGTAGTTTTAAAGTATACATATTAACTATATTTTATAAATATTTCATAGAAAAAGTAGCGGTCAAAGTTGTTTTTGGAGTCCATGCCGATGTCCAAAATAAGGACTTCCTTTAGGGACATGGAGGAAGTAACAATTATATTACAAAGGTCAAGAAGATTATATTTGCTAACACATTGAAGTTTATGCGTAGATCATAAGGATCAACATCTATTCAAGAATAACTGATGATCCCAATCAATACATGACTAAGGACGTCAAGTGTTCTACTCTTTTCCATACATGGGTTTTTACACGAAGGTTTCTCGCACAAGATTTTTATTGAGGCAATATATGTGCAACTCAACTTGCGAATGCAATGTGCTCTTTTCTCCAAAAATTGTTTTTCCCACTAATTTTTTTGTTGAAGTTCTTAATTGCCCAAAGGAAATGTTGTAAAACTTGCGGACTAATTTACAAACAAAGGAGGAGGAGAACAAGGAGGAATCATAATCCTAGTGAATTTTTTACATGAGCTTTTACACACCCCCATTGTTAGACTTAAGAGCACTTGAACCGACGAACACGAACTCGCAACTATCTCTGAGACTGAACGTAGAGCTCCGACCTGAACCAGTATAATTCTTTATCTTTGAGTGCTACCATCGTCTTCCTAAAATAACGCGATACTCATAAAATTCACTCGTTGGTTTACGAAATACCGACACAACGAAGTTAGCAAGGATTGCCGTACAGGTTTGGTTATTGAAGGGATGAAGTTTGCGAGTGCTATCTCACGTGGAGCCTGCCCACCGTCCTCCAGCGAAGGTGGAATAGTGTATCCCTGTCTCCTAATGTCAATGCGGGGCACAGCATTGGCAGCAGCCCCAAAGCCACGGCGGGGGTGTTTGGACCCGCAGCACCGACGCCTGCCCGGCCGAAAAGGGGCACCTCCACGTGAACCTCGTTTGGGATAATTTTGGTAGAAGCCAAAACAATGAATAGCAGCTCGGGTTAGCGTACAGTTGAGGTGAGGCCCACCCGTGCCTTGTCAGTGGCACAACACAGACAAACCAGCAGCACCCAGACGGTAACTGGATCCGAAGGATAGAAATGATGGCTGAAGAAGATCTGACGGCTGTAAAATCTCTCCTGTTGAGGAGGACAGAAACAACCGGTTGATGTGATTCTGCTTTTCTCATAGACAAAGCCACGTGTTCATTGAACAAATGCTGCCTATTACACGCGACACCGACACCTTCTTTTGTGGCTCGGAGCTAGAGTAGTCTCGATTGGCCGAATCGCCGATCTCTGCCCTGGAAGGAGCGCAACGCTTCCAGGTACTCAGCCTCCCCAAAGTCCGGCCACATCTTGTCGGTGAAGAAGAACTCCGAGTACGCCGACTGCCACAGCAGGAAGTTGCTGAGCCTCAGCTCGCCGCTGGTTCTGATGACCAGGTCAGGGCAGGAGAACTCGCCGGCGGCGCTCGTCGCGAGCTTGCCGGCGACCAGCGACTCGTCGATGTCGTCCGGACTGAGCTGGTTCGCCTGCGCCTCCCGGGCGAGCTCCCGGCACGCCTGTACCATGTCCCATCGCCCGCTGTAGCAGATGGCCAGCATCAGGTGCAGCTGCGAGTTGTGCCTCGTGGCCTCGTCGGCTTGCACCGCCGCGCTCCGCAGAGAGCCTGGCATCTTTGTGGTGTCGCCGATGACCTGCAGCCGGATCCCCTGCCTGAACGGAAGCGGAACGAGTAAAAATCACGTGAATCATATGGTTTAGTCTGTGGCTTTGTGCTATGCAGGTGTAGGTGTAGTCGACCTCGAGAGCTTGTCGATGTTGTCGCCTATCAGCCACTCGGACAAACCCATCATGTAGTCGACCTCAGCCATGGGCCGGCTCAAGTTCTCGCGGGAGCAGACGAAGGCGGTGAGAGCGCGGATGCCCCAGGCGCGCGAGAGCCCAACGATCCGCTCCAGGTTGCGGCCCCCGGCCTTGTGGCCATCCGCGGGCGTCAGCCCCCGCGCGCGCGCCCACCGCGAGTTCCCGTCCATCACCACCGCGACGTGCCGCGGCAGCGACTCCGGCCGCAGCCCGCTCTGGAGAAGCGCCTCAGCCGCGCGGTCCGCGCCGACGCCCGTTGTGTCGGCGGCCCGCGCGCGTGGAAGCAGGAGGCGCGCGCGCCGGGAGCAAGCCGGCGGCGCTGCTGCTAGCCCGTGGGTGGTAGTAGCAGACGATGAGTGTGAGAGCAGCAGCATGATCTCCGTGTGTACGTCCGTCACTCCTTCTAGGTTCAAACGTGCCTCTGTCTCTCTGTGCCCGTGTGCAAAACAGCTCCATGGAACGAATTTGTAGCGTCGAGTGCACCTTGCTCTCGTCGACTATTTTTGCCCACATCTTTCAAGGAAAAAAACCGTCTCTCGGCTGGTGGCATCCTGCAAGTCGTCGTCAACCAAACTTAAACAGTCTTCTCTTCTTTTCGAGCGCTGAGGGGACAGTCTTTTGAGGTCTGGGACGAACGTGTCGGGTGACAGACGTGAGTGCGTACGTCTCTACGTGTTTCTCATCAAAAGATCTGCCTGCCCAAAAACAAACAACAAAAGAGAGAGAAGACCGTAACATTCATTTATCTTTAAGTGGAGACAACTCAATATTAAACAGCATTTCGTTCTTTGTTTAGAGATCGTGGAACAATAAACAGTTGTGGAAAGCAGAAATGGAACATTATTCTTCCGTTTTAAATTATAAGACGCTTTTATTTTCCTAGACATTATTTTACTATATATATATCTAGACATGGCATATATTTAAGTGCATAACAAATATTTATCTATGTTATGATAATATTGGGAGAAAATATAGTCATCGGCAATATATTTTTATAATTGCAAATGTTTATATTACAAAAGCCTGGATCCGGAGATCGAACAGACTAGCTTGTAGCATTATGTCAGGTCAGTGAAGAAAACAATTGAAGTTGAGTCTCCTGCTAAGAATATTATGCTATATGGAATATTAGTTAATAAGTGGATTCTCGAAATTCGTATAGTACCAAAAGAACAGAAATCACAACATATGGAAATGAAATCTCATGCCAAGTATAAAGAAGTCTAAGGTTGAATATATTCTTAAAATATGAATGTCTCAAGAAGAGCATTACCTAGAAGAAATGAAGTCAATGAATGACAATATGGTGAATAGCACAACCTATATATAGGAAAAGGAATTGTGTATGTCACAAAATAATCTTTCATGTAGTAGAGAATATATCTCATAGAAGAGAAATGATATTCACCGAGAATGAGAACATCCTAGAAGGAATTAATCCATGAGGTACTAGTCAATTCTTAAATAAACACCATGGATCCTAGAATTTAATATAAACCTGAGAGAAAGCAAAAGAGGAACCATAACACAATAAAGGTGTCTTATAAAAACTCAAAAAAATGCAGTGTAGTAAACCTAACAATAAAGTGGTGATATCCTATAAATACCATAGTAGGTATAAAAATATTGTGATATTAGCAATTGAATTATCCCCTGTTGCAAAAGCAAGACTAGATTTACTACTTAGTGTACAATCAAACTCTTGAAGATTTGTGGAACATATATATAATTTAAAAATTCACCAAGAAAGAGTTGCAAGTATGGAAACTCTAGTATGAGATCTACGTAATATCAAGAAGATATATAATATTATAACTCATTTACTCCATAATCATCTGAAATAGATTTATTATCTTGGAAGGATAGTTTGTGTTTATTTTACACAGTTAATCAGCCTGTTCGTTTCGTCATAAACGATCATGGATTATTTACTGCTGGTTGGTTTGGTGTGAGAGAAAAATACTGTTCCAGCTTATAATCCACGATCGTATACGAGCAAGCGAACAGGCTGAATAAGTGGTCATTTATGTATGAAACACATTCCTCCTCTTTATTCATATCATAGTTCATAGAACAATTGCAATCCAAGTCTTTAAAGGACATAGTATTTTGGAACTGTATGCCATTAGTAATGCATGCATTCATGAAAGATGTGGTAATGATATTTTGAATAATATTAATCAAGTTTAAAGGATAGCTTATGAGGTACTCCCACCATGTTCCTAAAGCAAGTCGTTTTGAGATTGTTTTAAGTCAAACATTTTAAACTTTGACTACAGAAAAATTCGTTTGGGTTGAGTTTGAAAATATAAAAGTGATGTAAGTAAATTTATCTTGACATGTAGTTTTATAAAAGTATACATATTAACTATATTTTATAAATATTTCATAGAAAAAGTAACGGTCAAAGTTGTTTTTGGAGTCCATGCCGATGTCCAAAATAAGGACTTCCTTTAGGGACATGGAGGGAGTAACAATTATATTACAAAGGTCAAGAAGATTATATTTGCTAACACATTGAAGTTTATGCGTAGATCATAAGGATCAACATCTATTCAAGAATAACTGATGATCCCAATCAATACATGACTAAGGACGTCAAGTGTTCTACTCTTTTCCATACATGGGTTTTTACACGAAGGTTTCTCGCACAAGATTTTTATTGAGGCAATATATGTGCAACTCAACTTGCGAATGCAATGTGCTCTTTTCTCCAAAAATTGTTTTTCCCACTAATTTTTTATTGAAGTTCTTAATTGCCCAAAGGAAATGTTGTAAAACTTGCGGACTAATTTACAAACAAAGGAGGAGGAGAACAAGGAGGAATCATAATCCTAGTGAATTTTTTACATGAGCTTTTACAAACTCTTAGAGCATCTCCAAGAGCCTTTCTAAATCTCACTATCACTAGTAGAGAAACGACCTTTGATCCCGCCTCGAAATTTGGCTTTAGTCCCGGTATTTCTTGCGTCCGGGAGTAGAGAGACCTTTAGTCCCGGTTTGTAGCTCCAACCGGAACTTAAGGTCCCTGCCCAACGGCTACTGCGGCAGGCTTTTGCTGCAGGGGACCTTTAGTCCTGGTTGGAGCTACCAACTGGGACTAAAGGTTAACTTTTACTCCTGGTTGGTACCTCCAACCGGGAGTAAAAGTCTACTCCCGACTGGAGGCTCCGTCCGGGACTAGAAAGGGACCTTTAGTCCCGATTTCTGTCTCCAACCGGGACTACAGTTCCCCTCCTATATAGCCTTTCTTCCTCCCCGAGCCCGAGCCACTTCGAGCTCAGTGTTTTCTTGCTTCATCGCCGGCCTCTCTTCTTCCTCATCGCCGGTAATCACAAGATTTTCTTTGATTCCTCCATCGATTCTTCGGTTATAAAGGTTATCAACTTTATACTCTCATATTTTATCAGTAGCATATCTCATTTTGTAGACTAGATATATGTGGTTTTTTATGGTGGAAATTTTTTTTATTTGCAAGCCATTTAAGCTCAAAATCACTTTAAAGTTTGCATATTTGGGTGAAGGAAGGTTAAAGTAGTTATTCAAAACTAGTATTAATCTTTTATTTTTAGCATGCATAGCAAACTTCATGGTTTAGAGATATAGAGAATTTTAGAGTTTTTTAATTTTATTTGTTTATAAAATGAGAAATTTATATTATATTAAAAATGAGTATAGAGAGTAGATGGCAACTGCTTCTGGGTCCTCGGCTTCTCATCGGGTTCCAAAGCGATTGAGGCCGGACCTCCCTCTCATTGCATGCGGCAAGTGTGAGGAGAAGATTGTGATGGAGTACCGGGTGAGGAAGGAGTGTCCCAACAAAGACCGTATCTTCTACAAGTGTCCGGATCGCAATGTGAGTTATTTTATCGCATTTGATGATTATGGTTAATTTATACTTATTTTCATGATGATTGTGATTAAAGTTCTAATTTTTTGTTTTAATTTCAGTGGGATGGCACTGGATGTTCAGGCTAGTACTGGGAGGAAGAGTATGTTGAACACGTGCAAAACTCTCTTGCACAGGCGGCTACGACGGCTGATGAGGCAGTGATCCTACGGAAGAAGCCCATAGATGTTGAACAAACGCATGATCTGTCTATTTTAGTTGGGATTGGTCGCGAAATCCTTATGTTGCTGAAGTGCATTTTAGCTTTAGTTTTTTTACTGGTAGTTGGGATTGTCAACATTGTAGCGAGACTTTCATAAATTAATACCTTATGTGGTGGCATGCATGTCGTATAATTAACTAATTATGTTCTAGGTTTTAATATGGTATGTATGTCATGTAATGCAGATGAGCCGGCATTGGATGTACAATGCTGATCGCCGCTCCCAAGAGTTCATTGAGGGCGTGCATTCTTTCTTACGTGTGGCCGAGGCAAACAAACGCGATGGTTTCATGTGCTGCCCATGTGCCATATATAAGAATTTGAAGGAATATGCTAGCTCAAGGAGTTTTCATTCACACTTGTTGAAGTCGGGTTTCATGCCAAACTATATTTGTTGGACGAAGCACGGAAAAACCAGGGTTGTAATAGAAGAAGGTGAAGAAGAACAATGGGACGATGATGACATTATTGCTGAATATGGTGCCTTCAATGATATTGCAATGGGAAAAGCTGAAGAAGAGGTAGTGGTAGAAGATGAGCCCGATGATGATCTTGGCCAGGCCATTCATGACGCACAAAGAGAATGCGAAAGTGAAAAGGAGAAGATCAAGTTCGAGCGCATGCTAGAGGATCACAAGAAATTGCTATACCCAACTTGTGATGCGGGATAGAAAAAGTTGGGTACCACACTGGAATTGCTGCAATGGAAGTCAAAGAATGGTGTATCTAACAAGGGATTTAGGGAGTTACTGAAAATCCAAAAGAAGATGCTTCTGAAGGATAACGAATTGCCCGTCACTACGTATGAAACAAAACAGGTAGTCTGCCCTTTGGGATTAGAAATCCAGAAGATACATGCATGTCCTAATGACTGCATCCTTTACCGTGGTGAGGAGTATGAGAAGTTAGATGCATGCCCGGTATGTCATGCATCGCGGTATAAGATCAGGCGAGATGACCCTGGTGATGTTGAGGGCGAACGTCCCACGAAGAAAATCCCTGCCAAGATTATGTGGTATGCTCCTATAAAACCACACTTGAAATGTCTGTTCAGAAATAAAGACCATGTAAAGTTGTTGCAATGGCACAAAGAAGACCGTAAGGTAGACAATATGTTGAGACACCCTGCTGATGGGTCCCAGTGGAGAGCAATCGATAGAGAATTCCCGGAGTTTGCAAATGACGCAAGAAACTTAAGGTTTGCTTTAAGTACGGATGGTATGAATCCTTTCGGGGAGCAGAGCAGTAGTCATAGCACTTGGCCTGTTACTCTATGTATCTACAACCTTCCTCCCTGGTTATGCATGAAGCGTAAGTTTATTATGATCCCAGTGCTCATCCAAGGCCCAAGGCAACCAGGCAACGACATCGATTTGTACCTGAGGCCACTAGTTGAAGAACTTCTACTTTTGTGGAACAGACCAGGTGTACGTGTGTGGGATGAGCACAAATAGGAGCACTTTGACCTGTGAGCATTGTTGTTCGTAACAATCAATGATTGGCCTGGTCTAAGTAATCTTTCAGGACAATCAAACAAGGGATATAATGCATGCATGCACTATTTCGATGACATTAAAGGTATATTCTTGAAAAAATGTCGAAAGGTCGTGTACCTTGGCCATCGTCGATTTCTTCCTGTGAATCACCCCCTAAGAAAGAAAGGCAAGATTTTAAAGGTAAGGCAGACCACCAGACCAAGCCGGGCAACTGAACTGGAGAGGATGTACTCAACATGGTCAAGGATGTGAAAGTAGTATTTGGAAAGGCATATGGCAGCGAACCTGTTCGAACGACGCCGACGGTCACGCACCCATGTGGAAAAAGAAGTCCATATTTTGGAAGCTACCCTATTGGCAAGTCCTAGATGTCCGTAGCGCAATCGACATGATGCACCTGATGAAGAATCTTTGTGTGAACCTGCTAGGCTTCATGGGTGTGTATGGGAAGCCTAAGGACACACTTGAAGCACGATAGGACCTGCGGTGTTTGAAAGAACGAGACAACCTACATCTAGAGAAGACAGATGATGGACGCCATTACTTAAGTCCTGCCAGCTACACTCTTAGCAAAGAAGAGAAGGAAAGCATGTTTGAATGCCTAGAAAGCATCAAGGTACCATCTGGATTCTCCTCGAATATAAAGGGTATAATAAATGTGCCAGAGAAGAAATTCCTAAACTTAAAGTCCCATGACTGCCACGTGCTCATGACGCAATTGCTTCCAGTTGCATTAAGAGGAATTCTACCTCCAAATGTGCGTCTAGCCACCATGAAGCTATGTGCATTCCTCAATGTAATTTCTCAGAAGGCAATCGATCCAATGGATCTAGCTAAACTACAGAATGATGTGGTTCAATGTCTTGTCAGCTTTGAGTTGGTGTTTCCTCCTTCCTTCTTTAATATCATGACACACCTTCTAGTTCACCTGGTCAAGGAGATTAGCATTCTCGGTCCTGTTTTCCTGCACAACATGTTCCCCTTTGAGAGGTTTATGGGAGTCCTAAAGAAATATGTTCACAACCATGCTCGGCCAGAAGGAAGCATCGCCAAGGGCTATGGAACAGAGGAGGTCATTGAGTTTTGTGTTGACTTTATTTCCGACCTTGACTCGATTGGTGTTTCTGAATCGTGACACGTGGGGAGACTAAGTGGAAAGGAGACACTAGGGAAGAAAACATATATTGGTATGCAGGACAATTATTTTAATAAAGCACACTACACAGTTCTACAAAACTCCTCCTTGGTGGATCCGTATATCGAGACACATAAAGAGTTGCTCTCGATCTGAGTTTTCAGGGAAGTCTGAAGCTTGGATTACGCGTCAGCACATGGAAACTTTTAGCGACTGGTTGCAAAAAGAATGTCAGGGTGATGAGAGTATTGATGAGCAACTGTATTTGTTGGCTAGGCAGCCATCATGGCATATCCTCACATACAAAGGGTACGAGATAAATGGGAATACATTTTACACAGTAGCCCAAGATAAAAGGAGCACCAACCAAAATAGTGGTGTCCGCCTAGATGCCACCGACCCTAATGGAAATAAGCAAACATATTATGGCCGCAAAGAGGAGATATGGGAACTAAACTATGCACCTACTTTTAAGGTACCTTTGTTCAAGTGCCAATGGGTAAAGCCGATTGGAGGCAGGGTAGCAATCGACAACCAGTATGGAATGACAACCATGGAATGACAACCGTGGACCTCAACAATATTGGGCACAAAGACGAACCATTCATCCTTGCCAAGGATGTAAATCCGGTGTTCTATGTCAAGGACATGTCTACAAAACCAAAGAAAGGGAAAAACAACAACGACCCAATCATTGAGCCAAAGCGCCACATAGTTCTTTCAGGGAAAAGAAACATCGTCGGAATTGAAGACAAGTCAGACATATCAGAAGATTATGAAAAGGATGACCGAATTCCACCCTTCACAGTGAACAAAGACCCAAGCATCCAGCTAAATGGTGAGGACACTCCATGGTTACGGCGCGATCATAACCAAGGGATATACGTTAAGAAGAAGTTCACTACTATGCCCGCTTGATATATATAGTGATGTATTAGACCTATTATGTAATAATTGTGACTTTAGATTTTTTTTGTCGTGTTTTCGTATTTTCTACGGTTTAAATGAATTTTCTGCTTGACGGTGGATTTTCTGTAGAGAATGTGTGATGAAAAACCAAATGATCAACGTTAATAAGATGTAAAAACTTATTTCCTGTCGAAAAGTAATAGTTTTAATAATTTTAATCAAGTAGTATATTTTTGCATGGTACAAATTGTAATTATTATTTACACTATGTTAAATATTTATACAGTAAAACAAAAGAGTATAGGTTACAAATTTTTGTTGTGTATAATAATGCAAAACCAAGTACAGGAATATTTATTATAATTTTTGGATGATATTTTATTTATTAGGCAATTAATAATTGTCTGCATATTTATATAAAAGAAATATATAAAAAAGGAAAAACTTCTAGAACCGGCAGGAAGCCAACTATTGCCCACCTTTACTCCTGGGTCGATCAACCACTCGGGACTAAAGGTCGGCTACGTTTTCACGGCCTGCCAAAAAAATACCTTTAGTCCTAGGTCATGGATGCACCCGGGACTAAAAGTCAGACCTTTAGTCCCGGTTCTTACCATCGCCCAGGACTAAAGGCCTTTAGTCCCGGTCCGTGGATTCACTCGGGACTAAAGATCCCTAATATATATCATCTCGTCTTCTTCTCCCATCCATCGTGTTCATTCTTCGCCCAAGAGATACCGCGCCGCCGCCGCTCCCCATAGCCTCCACGTGCCTCTCCCGTCTCTCACCATCTCCGCCAGCGGCTCGGCTCACGCCTCTCCCATTCGTGTGCGGCGCCTAGACCTGGATCCGCCGCCATCATCCTCGCCCTCGCCCAGATCTGACCGCGGCCTCATCACCATCATCGATCCTCGTCCTTTGTCAGAGCGCTCGTTGTCCCCGGTTCCATGCGCTCGCACGCCTCGCCGTGCGCTCATCGTCCCCTTCAACGGAGGGCTCGTCGTTGTCCCCTTTGTCAAAGCGCTCGTCGTCGTCCCCGCTGTATCCTCGTCGTCGAGAGATCACCTCTGGCCATCCTCGTCGTCCTCCACCCTCATCGTCCTCATCAGCAACAGTGTGTGTATGAGTGTGTGCACATAAATAGATTTTATTTGTAGATTTTATTTGTGTATATGTGTGCTCGGACCAACGGCGGCCATGGAGAGGGAGTAGGCCAGGGAACGGGGCACGGCCTTGGAGTACAGCTCTGGAGGACTTCAGGCGTGTTTGGTTCAAGCCTTCACCTTGCCACAGCTCGCCATGCCGAACCTGCGCCGAACTTGTTTGGTTCATGACTGCCGATCCACTCGTGTTTGGTTCATAGCCGTGTTTCTAGTTCATTTGGGATGCCAACACACGCCGCAGTTCGGGCGGCCGATTTCATCGCCGCGTTTCTGGCACGACTGCATCATCGGCGGCGTTCGTAGGCACGAACCAAACGGTATTCTACACGTTTATAGGCACGAACCAAACGGTATTCTACATGTTTATAGGCGCGACTGCATCATCTTATCGGCGGCGTTCATAGGCACGAACCAAATGAGATACGGTATTCTACACGTTTATAATGTTCGTAGGCGCGACTGCATCATCGACTGAACAAAACGAGAGACTGAAAATATTAGTAATTTTAGTTAGTTGTAGATACTAATTAATACAAACTTCTAATACCTATATATGTTCTAAGATTATGTGAAGTTCTCGTAGTCACCATATTTTGAGCCAGATATTAATGGAAGGGTATAGATGTAATTAATGATTTAAGGGAGTTAATTCACTTGGAATATTATATAATTTAGGATAAATTTTAAATGCTTCAATACTTTGTAGTCCCTACAAGGTATTCAAACAATTTTACGATCAAATAAGAAGTCTAGAAAAGAAAAAACTAGCTTGCTCCTCACCAATTGTATAGTTATTAGTATAGTTGTCAACTTGCTTAATTTTCTAGTAACGTACAGTTTAAAAAGCCATGCATGCATTTCACACATTTCGCCTAAGATGTTGTTTAAAAGGCATGCATAGATGACGTTTAAAAGGTAGATAGGCATAGAGATGAGATTGAGCAATCCAGAATTAATGCATTATAAATACAAATATTGAACCTTTGATACTTGTATTTCAGGATTTCAAGATGAAGTGAGTATTTAAAGATGAAGGGAGTAGTTAAACTTAAAAGAATTCACTTAGTATTTGGGACTACTCCACAAACTCCACCATGGAACAACTCCCACTAGTAGAGAATTCACTTAGTATCCGTACTAATTGAACTTGCGGACCGTGTTCATCTCGGCTAGCATGTTCTCTGCCGAGCGGTAACGGACATCAAGGAGGAGCTTTGATTCTATGAGGGAGACCAGCAATGGTCGTGGAAGACCGTGTTTCCTTCCTCGTAGAAACAGAGCTCTTCCATGGCCAAGTACGGTGCCGTCCGGTGGAGAAATGCTCGCCGAGATGATCACATAAGCAATGTCAACTAGTACGGATGGTTACTTATTTAAACATGTTTTCGAGCTAGAATTTGATGGATATTTGATAACTTCAGACCTACAAATGTCATATACAAATTTTACTATCCTCGAGGTGGCATGTCCTGCAGGAGTCTATTTAATAGATATAGTTTTTATATTTTGTAGATATATCTAGTGGAGTAAAAGTTAGATGGCTACCCCGAGAGACAACATGGATGGAGAAATGATGGATATTATCAACAACGACACTTAATTTGCCGATGGTGACCAGCAGGATGTAGATGACGGGAGTCAATACCTGGCTCTTGAAGATAACCAAGAAAATATTGTGCAAGAAAATACTGGCGAGGTATATATATTTATATATATATATTTGAATATTATATATATATATATATTTGAACATCTATCATCTATTATGTGTACACATGATATTTATTTATTCTTTTTTTATACGTAGCCCTCTGGATCGACGACAACAACGGCGAAAAGCAAAAATATTCGAGGCCCGAAAAAACCATTGGAGGGGCGCTACATAATATCAGAATTCAATATCGAGACAGGCGAACCACTTGGTCCACATGCAAGGAAATTCGTGCAACACTGTGGGTACCTTGTAAGGGACAGACTTCCGATCAGTGCCCGTGAATGGAAGCAAAAGATCAACGAGCCTCATGTTAGTTTTGTCTCTGGTCTTGATAAGAATTTAATTTGTGATGATATCCTTCAACATTTCAGGTTGCAAGCGGATGATTATGATGCTATCAACGATGATAAATTGAAGGAACTAGTTCAAAAGTGGGCTATGCAGAAGATGGCCACACAATTCTAGACTTGGAAGAAATCCCTATACATGAAATACGTCAAGAAGAACCTAACATCCAATTTCAATACTAGCGGCCCGCTCGTGAAGTTGAGGCCCTACTGGAATGATTTTGTGCAGTACAAGACATCGGAAGAGGGTGAGGAACGGGTGAGAAGGAACCAAGAGAATGCCCGACAGAAGGTATACCACCATGGCATGGGATCAGGTGGCTACGTGACTACTATTCCCAAGTGGGAGAAAATGGAAGCGGACATTCTTGCCAAGGGTAAGACTGGACCTAGAGACCGGGAAGCTAGTTCATGGCACAAAACTCGAAAGAGCAACACAAAGATTGTCTTATGCTCTACAAGCTAAAGCTATTGGTGCGTTCAAGCCCAATAGAGAGAAGGATGAACTGACGTATGCCCTCGGGACCGCTGAACACAGTGGCCGAACGAGAGGTTTAGGACGGAATATTTCTTGGGAGCATAGTTTCCCTGATGACAGAGATACCTACAAAAGCCAGCAAAGAAGGAAGGATGAGGATGCAGCGCGGATCAGCATGTTGGAGGAATTGGTTCGTGAGTCATGGGAGGCGTTGCTTCAAGCACAGGAGCGCGAAAAAGACATGCAAGCTAGAATGCATGACGAAATCAGAAAGCAAGTGCAAATAGCAATGAGTGCCCAAAGGCAGGCATCAGATCTAGGAATCAACACTAATATTAGCCCCCTGATCAGTTGAAAAGCAGCTGCGCTTCCACGAAGTTGCCAAATTAAGATGACGCAATGCTACATTTCCCCGTGGATGACATCACTGCACCATTTACATCATGTGAGCTACATATTCCAAAAGAGAATGCCACAATCATGGTGGCTCTTGATGTTTTTTCTCCTCCAGATCCTACCAAGACACTAACAATCCATGGGGCAATAATACCACCTGGATATGTTAGCGTCTCAGTGGATAGAGTTAACAAAGGTTTTAGTGATCTGCCTCTTGACATTTCAGGAGGTGATGGGAAGAAGACTCTAGGAGAAGCAGAGAAGACATTCATACTATGGCGCAAGCGCTATACATCATTATTCCCGGGGTCTCTAGTCCACCGCCGCCTCCTCAACTACCAGACAATAGGTGCGGACAAAAGTGAACGAAACAATTTTTTCACAAATTTTCTATTGACATGCATGATTAATAATAACAATTTCTTATATAATTATTCTTTTTTGTAATCACACAGCAGGGCCTCCGCCAACCTAAGTCCAATTATTCAATCTCCAGATCATCATAGTGCTCCGGGCAATGATTATGTAACGTCGCCACCGCCGCCACCTCTAAGGAGGTCTCCAACGCCTCCAAGGAGGTCTCCACCGCCGCCACCTCCAAGGAGGTCTCCAACGCCTCCAAGGAGGTCTCCAGCTCCTAAGAGGTCCGCCTCGCAAACGAAGCCGTTGGCCCACCAACCGGCAAAGAAGAAAGCCTCCTCTAATCCAGTTATTCCCCGAAAACTGTCTTACGAGAAAAGTGAGAAGGAATTAAAGGCTAAAGTACAAAAAGATGTGAAAAGTTTTTTCGAAAATGTAAGAAAGCAACGACAAGCGAAGGAGAACCCAGAGAAACCGTACTTCTACCTAGCTCCAGATCTTCTAAGAAAGAAGGTGGACCAGAAAAAACGGGAATCTCAAAAGACCCGGCCAAAATCAGACTACGACCGCTCTCTCACCAAGTCATTTGAGGCGGCGCAGAAAAAGACTAGAGCAGGGAAAGGTGTTGCACAACTTGGACAACAATCAGTCCCCCCTCTTGTCATTCGTAATGAATATGGTTCAAACTTAGACTTACCGGACGTCGATTTTGAGGAACTGATTCGGTTTTACGAGGATACAGGTTTCGACCTTGCCCAAGTGCTGGCTGAAGGACCTTCTGCTCCGAAAGTGGATCCTTGGAAGAAATTTGAACATGAAAAGAGTCTATACAACCCTGAGGCCTTAGGTGAACTGGGTACATAAATGTACCTGCTAAACAAATGGTACATGGTGGCGTGTAAACAAGGAGAGAACTTTGTTTCTGTCAGAATTAAAAACCAACATTACTTCCGTGGCGATGACATTATATATGTCGAGTTTGGAGAATTACACCAACTATGCCACCTGGACTCTCTCGACAAAAGTCTCATTAGCTGCTATTGTCTGTAAGTGTGATTATTTTCTACTATTAAAGTGTATATATATAAAGCTACATGTATATATATAAATTATATATCCTCACACTATATTTTTATATATACAGATATGAGATGACAGAACTCAGAAAGAGATAGGATAACGATGTTGGTTTCGTTGATCCAAATGTCGTATTCAAACACCCTGATCCCCCGCCGCCTGGATGGAAAGCTGGACTCGAGAAAAAATCTCATGAGGTTCTTAGTGAACCAACAAAACAAGGACATACTATTCCCCTACAACTTCAAGTGAGTGTTAAATAATTAATGTCGATCATATGAACATTTGTTCAATTATTTGCTTACTAGATAAGCTATCTCCCACATATACATATGTTGACTCTAGTTAATGTCGATCATATTTGTGTATAAAAACATATACAGCAATCACTGGATATTGATGGTCATCGATATGGCCAATAATCGGTTACGCATCTTAGACTCGTTAAGAAAAGAGCAAACAGAGTAGCAAGACATGATAGATATTATCCAAGGGTAATTTGGACTCTCTAGCAACTATATATACCTTGATCTCTTAACTGCAACAATTATTAAAGGTCAAATTAATTTTTTATTTTATTGGGCGCAATGTTTGGAAAAGTTTTATCGAGGAACAACACATGAAACATTGGAAAGCGCCACTGGATGTAATCGCACACAAAGTAAGTACCAGCTACATATATATATATATATATATATATATATATATATATAATTCAATTAACACCATACATGCTTACATGCTTTCAATTCACCGGATCTTTTTTCTCGTAAAAGTGAGTCCTGAGGCAAGAACAGGGGAACAACTACTGCGGATACTATGTTTGCGAGTTCATCATGGCATACTCAAAAAGAACTCTTGAAGAGGATCTCAAAGTACGTTATATAAATATATTCATATATTTACAATTTATTTTATTGCTCATATATATAAGTAATCACGTGACCAACACACACACATATATATATATATATATATAATACTTTTCCTTTAACTTTTATTGAAGACTCTATGGTTGAAGGAAAAAGTCATACGACATAACCAACTAAAAGCAATTCAAGAGACCATAGCAGGATTTTTTAATGATCAGGTCCTCAACCCAGCCGGTGAGTTCTACAATGACGTCAACGAAACATGGAAGCCAAACCAGATGGAGTGAATTTATTATCACAAGGATATGATAGAATATACAATGCAAGCTTTATTTGTAATATATATATATATACATATTATATGTCCATAAAATTACGTATAATATATGTATATGCATGTAATATATGCGTTAGTTTCATACTTTAGTTTGTACAAAATGTTCAAACATTATAAATGTGTAGAATACGTATATTATTAACAACGTAGAATGCGTATTCGAAAACCAAAACAAATCATCAATTGAAAATAGAAATAAAAAAAACATTTAGTCCTGGTTGGTAATACCAACCGGGACTAAAGGGACAACCCACGTGGCCAGGCCGGGAGGCCTCTTTAGTCCTGGTTGGTAGGTTGACATTTAGTCCCAGGCGCGAAATCGGGACTAAAGGAGGGATCCTTTAGTCCCGGATTCGTGCTCCCGGTTCCAAAACTGGGACTGAAGGGGTTGAAAACCGAGAGTATAGCTCGTTTCTCTACTATTGTATCTAAATCATCATTTGGAGTGTCATTTGCATAAAAACGTTTTCTATATCTTTTCAATCTTCAACCGTTTTTTATATCTCATGCGCACTCTAGAGAGTCATTCTCGTCTTCTATTTTTGGCTAGCGAAAAATCCATAATAGAATATGGCTATATTTGGATGACCATTTAGAAAAACTGTTGGAGGTTAGTTTTTCACCAAAATCTCTATTCGTGGCAATTATAAAGGATATAGAGAATGTCTCGGAGATACTCTTACGCCTTTATTTTTGTCAGGGCTAGGTGAGAGTTGTATATTGTAGTTATCGTCATTTAGAAAATAAAGAATAATAACCTTTAGTCCATGCATTTATGTTGTTTCTATTTTCACATCTTCTGCCTCCCGCGCGACTGCTTGCCATAGTGCAGTGACATCCGTGGTTGCTGCTCTCCCGAAGGTCATGCTGTTCCTTTTCTTCCATAAGTTGCAAGCGACGAGCAGGAACATGGAATCGAAAATCGGGCGAGCAGACGAGTCTAGACGTTGGCGCTGGCGCAGCCACCATTCCCCGATCTCTTCGTCATGTTCCGGCACGAGCATAGCCAAAGCCGATTGGCGACAGCAGCGAGAACCATAGCTCTCTTGCGAAGACGCATCCCCAAGAACAGGTGTCCCACCGTCTCTGGTGCCTGAGCACAGAGGGCGCAGCCGTCGACATCTTGCGGCCCATGCCTCTTCCGCCTCTCGGCAGTCCACAAGCGATTATGAAGAGCAAGCCAGCAGAAGAACTTTACTCGTGGCGGCGCCTTGGTTTTCCATAGCTCTCTGGCCCTGATCAATGATGTGGATCCTGCGAAGAACGCTCTGTAGGTCGACGAGGCGGAGTACATCCCGTCGTTTGACCACTTCCAGACGAAGCGATCCAACTGCAGCGGGTTCAACGTCACCCCGCGGATGAGCTCCCAGACCTGGAGGTACTGGCAAAGGACCTGTGTGGTGAGCGCACCAACAATGTCCCGTGCCCTCCGGTTTTGATCCATTCCATCCTTACTTTGTAGACATAATAACGTGAGTTGGGATCTAAACAGAATCTCTTCTAAATTTTTAGCAGCTAACTGTCAATTTACTGATGTTAGGGTCATGCCGTCGAAACGGTCGCGAACGTACGCCAATGTAATCAGATAGTGCTACGAGCTGTTGTAGATAATTGAATTTATTTGGTATACTGTTGTAATCAGGTAGCCAAAGAGAAAGCAGGAAGCAGCGACATCACCGACACGGACCGAGGAGCGGCGGCGGCGGCGGCGGCAGAGACACCGGAGCCCGTGAAAGAATCGTTATGAAGCCCGCGAGTGGGTGTGGGAAGGAACGGATAATGCTAATTCTAGAGCTAGCATAATCGAAATTCTACAGGACCGTATCTGATCATGCTGCTGTTAATGGACACAGGCTTACCTTACTAATTAAACACGAAACAATGCTATCGGTTCACGTCGTTAACAGATACGTACAGTAACGGTTAAAACTGGTCGAACCAAACAGCATCTTGTACGGTGTCTAGAGACCTGTCTGGCTCATAATGCAAGCCTCGAGTTAGATGATGTCATTTCAATATGCTCGTTCCGATTGTAAGATTCGACAGAATGTGGCTTATATGGTAACCTCAGCGCTTATATGTTTTCGACTACTTGAATACTATTTGCTCGAGTGTTTCTTTTTTTTCACGTTGATGTGGTGGATTAGTTTTCACTTCCTAGTTTTTTTTACAATAGTTTTCACTTCCTAGTTAAATCAACAAGTTTCAAGATTGACTCAGGGGTGGTGCATCGAGTTATTAGTCAAATATTTTTTTTGCTTAATTGCGGATGCTCTGCATTTGAAGCATCGATCTACACTGTAAC
Source organism: Miscanthus lutarioriparius (assembly GCA_904845875.1). NCBI lineage: Eukaryota > Viridiplantae > Streptophyta > Magnoliopsida > Poales > Poaceae > Miscanthus > Miscanthus lutarioriparius. The sequence goes on along the minus strand of CAJGYO010000003.1, from coordinate 77,661,209 downwards.
ACCCCTGTGTTAAACATTGCATTTGACACCTTCATTTCATGAGCACAAGCATCATCCAAGCATTCATGAACATGAGCATACGAAATTTCATTTCATTCTTACACTTTGTCACATTAAATATTGATTTATATATATATGCTTATGCTTGCAATTATTTATGACCAATGTATGAGATAGTTGTGAGGTCATGAAAACACCTTAAACATGTTTAGAATATTATAGGGAACAACTTTGGTATTCATGATTTGGACCCATTTGGCCTCTAAGTCATGGTTATAGTGTAGGCTTTCATTTTCAAGTTGTATGTTTGATCAAAGTTGAACTATAGCATAGAATATTTGCATGGCAGTGCACCCTTAAGCAAAGTTGTAGTACTTGACTAGAGTAACAACTTTTATTTTTAGGTTAAGACCTAATTCAGTGCATAGCATGCTCAAAAATATCTCACAAGAATAAACAAAATGCTGTTTTGAGACTTGAAAATTTTTCTAAGTGTTGAAATAATTTTCAGTTTCAAAGTACCTCACTTTGGAGCAATATAGTTTGTTAACCAATAAGAATTAGATGATGGTTCTTAAAGCAAAGTTGAAGATCTCATGTAGCTCTACAACTTTTATTAAGGAAGTTTTTGCTAATTTGCAACGGATTATGAGTAATTGAATCACCAAGTCACGTTGTCAGTCGACGAAGGCAGCGCCTGAACCCGCGGCCGCCGCGTGGCGGCCATACACCGGCGTTGGCCCGGCCGGGCTGGCACGAGCGCGCCCTTAAGCGTCACGCACCCACCGCGCTCACTCACTCTCGCTCTCTCGCCCTCTCTGTGCCTCGTCTTCGCCGCGCCCGTGTGGAACCGCAGTGCCGCCGTCGCTGCCGCACCTCCGCCGAGCTCGCACACAACCACCACCGCACCACCGTCCAATCCATCTCGCTCACAGCTTCGCCACCACCTCCTCTACCTTGCCAACCTGCTAGCACCACCATTCGAGCAAGGGTAAGGCCGCATTTCGCCTCGCCGCAGCCGCCGCCATCACTAGAGCACCACCACGCTTGCAGCTCACCGTGGCTCCGCCGTTCTGCCGCACTGTATGCCTTCGTTTTCTTTGGTCCAGCACTGTGCTAGAGTCTAGCAGCTTAGGCCGGAATTAGGGATGACGCTACCACCTGATGGAGCCAGAACGAGTCGTCGCCCCACGCACGCCCTCCATGGCCGCCGTGGCACTTGAGCTCGCCGCTGCCGAGTTGGTTTACTGCCTCCCTCCTTTATCGTGTGCCTTAGATCGAGTAACCCTAGGTCTAGTTAACGGCATGATGGAGACCCGTCTTTCGCCGCCGTTAACAAGAACAGTGTGAGCACCGCTGTGCTCCGTGCATCGCCGCACAGCCATGCACGCGACCGAGCTCACTGACACCACCCCGAGCCCTCGCCTGCACAGTGTAGCTTCGCTAGGTCACCAGGATGGAGTAGCCATCCTCGCCTGAGTGTACCAAGGCCAGAGATGGCCGGCGTACCACCGCCGACCTCCGCCGTCCGCCATGGCCGTCGTCGAGCTTGCTCCGGCGAACCACGGGCCAACTAAGCCTACCTACCGACGCGGCTTGACATGTAGAGTTCAGTGGTGAAGACGCTACCGCCGGAGACCTCACCGTCGACGAGTTCTCACCGATCAGCGCCACACTCTGCTTCTGTGTGTCTGACATGTGGGTCCCTGTTGACCGCGGGCCCTGGCTGTCAGTGTGTACGAGATTTGACTTTCTGATTTATTTCATAAATTTGAATGCATGTTTCAAAATTTCATATCTCAAGCTAGGAGTGTCCAATTTTGGTGAACCAAGTTTTGTTAGTTTCATCTTGAAGTCTAGTATTTGATAAAAATATGATATGCACTATTTTTGGTATTTTTCTAGGAGAATAAAATATAGCTAGATAAATGCATTTCAAATGGTTTCTATCTTGTAAATTACATAACTTGAGCTAGAAAAGTGATAAAATGGTGATTCCAATTTTGTTGGTCTTGTGTTGACATGCTCTAGCTAGAAAAAATACTAAACTTGCAGTGGTCATACTTTGAATATGGTCTTCATATTTAATCCTAATTAATTGCTAGTTTCTAGTGAAATTAATTGGGGTAAAAATACATAACATATGATCATGCAAATTTTTACACAATATTTTTATGCTTGGAGGAATGTAGAAAAAATATTAAATCTATTGTTTGACACTTTTCACTATGCTAAACTATTTTTGTTAAAATAAGCCTATGTAACTTGTCATTTTTGTAGAGGTAATTATACTTATCCAAATGGCATGAAATTTATACAATAGACTATTGAGGGCATTTGTAGGATACTGTAATTTTATCAGAATTTATTGAGCTTTGGAATTATTTATCGCTTAAATCACCCTATTATTTAAGGAAAATAATAAATGGATATACATAAGTTACTTATGTTTAACAATGATTTTTCTATGGTGCTTGTGATACATATGATCTTTTGATGTTATTAGTAAGGCTTAAAAGCAATTGGTTGTATGCAAGTAATTAATTATTGCTTTATAATTCAACTAGATGGCTGTATGTATAGTTTCGGTTGAGGTGATAATTTTATGATGATAATGGTATTTTCTGTAAAACTTATTAATAACAAAATTATATATAACTTACTTAGCTACCTTGTGTTAAATTTTCATAGTCATAGGCCTTATGGTTTAAGAATTATGGCTATTAGAAGTCTGTTGTTAGAAATACTTGCTCTCTGGACATATTTGAATGATTGAATTGTTTGACCTAGATAACTACTGAATCACATTAAGATGATTAAAATAAAGTTGTAGGCAATTTCATAAGCATTCTATAATGTCCACAACCATATTATTTTGAGGTTTAGAACTCCAGTTATGGTCAAAACAAGTGGCTGTTGTATTGTGGTACGGAAAATGATTTACATAAATGTTTGTTTAGTTATTAGAGAAGAGATAGGCACCTACTCAATAAAATAAGATGCACTTATTATTACTTTAATACAATGCTGTTGAAAACACTTATGAGGATGTATTCATCACATCATATCGTATTATACGTGTCATCGTATATGCATTCGTGATATCTTATTTCATGCTCATGCATATAAGATCGTCTGAAGAAATAACTCTATTGGAGTTCAACGAAGAAGAAAAGGAGGATCAGCAGGAGACGCCTCAGGCCATAGCTCTAGGAGAAGAGGAGCAGACTCTCAAAGATCTCTCTGAGTGCCCGGATCACCGGCCAACCTCTTTCCTCAAAGGTAAGCCCCAGAGCATTCTAAGTCTCCCATGTTTTACAAAATATTACTTGAGCCCTTCATGTTTGATGCATTAGGTTATAAGAGTTGATTGGAAACACTTGATGCATAGAACTATCTTGTCCAGATATATATACCTTTAACCCTGTGTAGGTCCAGGATCAAATATATGCTTAGCCATGCTTAGACCGGTAGAAGTCGGGTGATTTCCTGTCACCTGTGAGATATAGGTGGATACCGAAGCACGGTTGGCTATATTTACTATCGTGGAAAAGAACTATGAGGTAATATAAATGGAGGCCAGACGGAGTCTATGTGTAGGTTGACTCATGTGATTCTGTCTATACCGATTAAGGACCGTACCGTTGTTGGCCCTTCTGACAAGATTGAACGAATGTCTATCACTTAGCTAGCCGGATGACTCATTCCGACCGTGAAGCCGAGTAGCTCAACTCAGGCCGTACCCCGTTCTGTAAAAGTGCGCACTCTGGATGGTAGTAAGGATGTGCGGGGAGCCAGGCATGAGTCCAAGGGCAAGGTAGTCCTAATCGTCCTGGCAGCTGGTTGTCCCTGATTGTGTGGTGCTAATCGAACCCGCGACATGTGTGCCTGAGTTGTACCAAATGTGACCTAGGGCTACCGTGGCTGCTAGACCTAGGTTTGTGTTAGAAATAAATTCCCAACTGTTTGAAATCGTTTCGAATCACCGTCTCTCCCAGACAGTGAGAAACTTGGCTAGCTCCAACATCGTAGTAACTGTGATATAGAATATGATGGTTCAAATGAATATAGAATTATTACACCGGCTATGGTTACTATTGTATGCTACTAAATGATATACTACATGTTTGGCACAGGTTAATCTAGAGATGAATAACTATAATTAACTTGATGACCAAATTATAATTGTATAACTGAGTTAATCGCTTTTTATGCATAATGTTGTCAAGCTACCTCCACTTATAAAGCCTTGCATAATTCTTGGAGTCACTTTATTTTTGGTTTATGACGGGTAAGTCTAGCTGAGTGCCTTCTCGTACTCAAGGTTTTATTCTCATTGTTGCAGATGGTACAGTTTATCACGACTATTGCAAGAACTGCTTCTGTCCCGCCGTGGATGAAGAGTGAGCCTTAGGCAGGCATCTATTATTTAATCCTTCTTATATGCTTTTTGTGGGAGTATGATCACAAACTGGGATTATGTATTTGAACTATGATGGTAGATGTTAGTTTCAAACTTTAATTTGCTTTCGCTACTATTTTATTGAATTTGGTTTGTAATAACCTTAATTGTACTCTGATGAATGAACTGCGTTTGTGAACTTTATGTAACATGTGGCATGTATGTTAAATCATGTATGATCTTGGTCGTATGTTGATGGTTAATCGAGACCCGTCGTAGTACTCGATGGACTACCGGGTTTGTATAGGCTCAACTATGACAGTGCGACCGCTTGCGGGCTGCCATTGTACTTGTGCTCTTATAAATTGATCGGTTCTGCTACATACACGGGCAAACATAGACTAATCATGACAAATTCATGGTTTAATATAGAGTGTGTGAGTGGGAGTGATAAAACCTAGATCCACTATTGGAATAGGTAGTAGTAACATGGACTAAGGCTAAAGCTACTACACAATTTTGTACACCTCATATTCACCCATCCGAACAAATGCTATTTAATATATTATCGAGTCAAACTGTTTTAAATTTAACCGAGTATATAAAAACTATCAACATTTTGTGATAAGAAATAAATGTTATTAGAATCATCATGAGATATTTTTATATTATATCTTTTTTGTGCTATATATATTTATACTTTTTTATAAATTTGATTAAACTTACTAAATATCAGTGCTCCGCCAAACTCTTTTTCTATAACCGCCCGTAGTATTTTACCTATTAAACTAGTAGAGTTTCATTGCTTCGGTTCTTTTTCTTTTTAGTAAAATACCCCGCGTTCTAAAGGTTATTTTCTACATACACGTCGCCTATTCGTTCCAAGTTGTCGCATCCATCTAGATTTCTCTCTTTTTCTATGAGAGCCTCTATTTTGATTTCTCCTATTTTGTCCAATTATTTCTTCTATTCCAAATCCGTTGAGAACCACCACCACCGTTCCGATTTCTCATTTTATTTCTTTTCTTTTTTCTTGGAAGCACCAATTCTGATTTCTCTTTGTTCAAATTGTTTTTTATTTATTCCAAATCCGTCGAGCACCATCACCACCATTCTGATTTCTCTTTCTTCATATTTCGCCATATTTAGATAAATAAATCTAGAAATAAAAATAGGAAGGTGAATATTAAAAATAAAGTAAATAATAAAGCCATATCATCACGGGTCTTTGAACTCTAGAATACTTCTATTTCACTTATCTCTAATATAATAAACAAAAAATTCCTACTACCAAGTCATTGATGCAGTTCTATTTTGATTAGAAACAAAACTTATATGTTAGCACTTGATTCAGCCGATAGTTCAACTAATTAAACTATGACACGAGATCTTAAATAGTTTGTGGTGCAGTCTAGTTTAAATAAACATGACTCCAAGCTGTACATGCACCAATGTAACCCCCAAGGAGCACGCACCATGGAAAATCGAAAGAGGTCTCCCGTCGTAGCGGACTAATCAATCCTTGATGCATTGCCAACTAACACTTGGCGGCTTAAATTAGACATTAGAATTACATATTTTTATTGGGTTTCAAAGGAATTTAGAAAACTTGATATCTAACTCTATCAAGTCTTGGAGAATATAAAAACTAAAGTTTCATATATATTGCAAGCAAATATTTCAGTGCTTTGCACCGGGATAATAACAATGAATGTGGTCTGGCCTGAATGCCTGGTGCACAAGGTTGCCGGCCTACTGCTCCAAGCATGATGGTCCTGACAGTGACAGGACCGTACGTCGTCTTCTGTAGTCGCTGAGCGGCCGATGAGAAACTGCGCTTTGCTGCTACTGGTAGTCAGCGCCGGTGGCGGGCTAGTGGCTACAGCAGTCTACAGTCGATCCACTCCTGGTTACCATCAGAGATCACAGTTGTTGCTTGTTTGGATAACTACTATAGGAGAATTGGTCTGAATATGGTAACCGCTGCACTTATGTTCACTTTACTTATTACCCGGCTTATCAGTTACAATCTACAGTATTTTTCTCTCACAATAAATCAACTTCAGCCGGCTTTAATACCAGCCGAACAGGCTTGAACGATGACATGGCACTTGCCTCCAGAAGAACTTCTATCGCGGCCCATTATTATTGGAGTGGAAAGAGGATTGATCGTTGTCCATTCTGACAAGTAATAATCGTTAGATCGAGACAGGCTTAGCTGGCCAAGCTCCCCCAAAGAACTTTGCGTTCGGCTGACCCAAAATGTTCACTGTAGCAGCTGATATTTTGTGAGAGAAAAAACTTGTTCTGGCTGAAAAAAGGAGTGGATTAAGCCGGTTTTTTACAGCCGGCCAAACCAGGCTCACCGGATGCAAGCAGCTCTAGTTTGGTTGCCTGGTTCTTCCAGCAAGCCATGCTGCGGACTGCAAAACACCTCCCACAACCAGACTCTGGGGAAACGTGACAATCGTCTATTTCTGGCGGGCCTGGATCATCACGTGGTGCGAGTGAGCGATGGAGCAGCTCACGAAGCGTGAGATAGGAGCCGTGGGCGCAGTTATTTGCTGGTAACCAAACGGCAGCTCCATGTAGCCAGGCTAAAATGACTCACTGAACCAAACAACAGCTTTCTACATGCGCTGGGCCCGGCCCTAGGTAGCCTTACTCTAGGATACGAGCCTGCCTCCGTCCATACGAGAACCAAACGTGCCCCTAACAATTCTAAGTGCAGGGCCTTTGTGGGCGCTATGGTAATCAAGAAATGACGCGGTCTTCAACAACAAACTCCAGGCGTCCCGGACAACAGCAATACGCAAGACACTAATGCTGCTCAAATTTTGGCGGGTGGCTGCTGTTCAAGCCGACGAGATGGTGGACATGCGAGAGCAGGGTTTATCCTAAACATAGGAGTACTGTTGACATCCAAAAGTTTCCATAGTGTATAATGGTCTCCGCCATCATATTTCTATCGCCACGACAGTCAGATAACTTACTTGGATCATCTCATTTGGAGCCTGCACGAAGAAAACAGCTTTCCAGGGACTGACCCAGCTGAAACCAGCCACGCCTGTTTTCCCAACATTCTCAAATGCAAGAATGGATTGCACCATTGCATTCCTCTCATCGAGCTGACACTACTTCATAAACCTTTTGTAGGAGGCGGCTTCATATGATTTGTAGGGGCGGTTTGGTCAGCCGCCCCTACCAAAGCGTGGCTACAAATCATGTATTTGTAGGAGCGATTCCCAGAGCGCCCCTACAAATCAATTTGTAAGGGCGACTGGTGTCATCAACCGCCCCTACAACTGTATTTGTAGGGGCGGTTGGTAACACCAGCCGCCTCTACAAAAATAACTTGTAGGAGCGGTTGTAACACCAGCCGCCCCTATAAATCATATTTCTAGAGGTGGTTCACTCTATAACCGCCCCTACAGTACATTTTTACACTAAAAAAAATAAAATTTGAAAATTTAAATATGACCAGAATATATATATATATATATATATATATATAATATAATATAATTCATAAGGACATTATATCAACAACTAATTGACAAGAAGATATATGCATTACAAACCCATAATAATTTAAATTACTTCATTACAAACCCATTCATTACAAACACATAATAATTTAAATTTGTTCATGACAAACCATAATAATTTAGATCAGTTCATTATTACCACTAACAGTAATTTAACTTTCTATAATTTTCTAACGTTGTACCACGCACTCGGAGAAGTGCAGATCATTCATTTCATATGCCAAAATGTCACTGATGTAGCGCAATATATTTACTAGTGCACTCTCCCTTGCTTCACAAGATCGTTCACAAGTTTTACCGATGACGATCAGCATTGGTCGAGAACTTTCACTCCTAGCCACAAGAATTTTTACCTGGATTTCCTCTGAAGTGAGAACAGGGCCACCATATTCCCATTTATAACGACCCAAGTGATACATGGCCTGGTTTAAAATGGCTTCAAAGCTACAACTTGCATATGTTACGTCGTTCTCCTGAATCTGTAAGTGTTGGAAAAAAAATGTGGTTATCAGAACTATGCATATATATAGACATAACAATTAATCTGGATTTAAGTCATGAGACTGACCACATCATTCATGTTGTCCTCAGCAAGCTTTGCACAAAACAGTCCAATATCGTGGTGGAGGCCCACATTCAAAGCAGCAATCCTCATAGAGGAGTATGTAGGAATATTGTACCCAATATTTTGAAGCGCCCTTAAACATGCTTGCACAACATATTTTTGCGCAGTAATGTCATGAGGTTGACCGCTACTCGTCCTATCGATGTATAAAACCATATCTTGTTGGTTACCTGCCCTAGCGAGAATAGAAAAGTCAATTCGACATTGCTTGATTCGACCATCTATAGGGAATGTATCAACATTGAGGAAATCAACCCTGAAATTTGAGAGTGTCTCTCTGAACCATGGTATAGGATGAATTATCTACATTTAAGAATTATATATATCAGAATAAAATATCTATAGAGGTGTCTTTAAACATGTTACTTACTATGCTTGGATATGGGTGGTTTGCCCTCCCCAATGCTGGCTGGAAGCCCAGATCATACACATAATTATTTGGCAGATCCGGCGAAGGGAGTTCGGCCATATCTTCCCCTAAATTTATGTCAAGGAAAATAGTTATAATAGAGGAACATGAGAGAATAGGAGTAGAAGAAGTAGAAGCAGAGGACAGGAGAGGAGAGGAATAGAAGTAGTAGGGCCAGGAGAGGAGGGTCTACAAAACAGCATCAGCATTGGCAGCTCATGGAGATGAGTAGAAGTAGATGCAAGAAAGAAAGAAATAAACTGATTAAACCCTATTTGAAATTCACGAGTTTTTCAACTAAGCTAAAATAACCTCTAGAAAATATAGTGGTGATAACCATTGAAAATAGTAGTGATTCCTTCTCAAGATGGAGGGCATATGAATTTATCATCCTAGATAGCTGCAGTCACAAATGACTATTCTAGCTCAAAGCATCATACTACACTAAGTTTTGGAGGGTAGATATCCTATTTCTAACCCTAACCAATGGCTCTACTATGTGAGAAAATGTAAATAAGACAAAATAACAATGTAACTTTCTTTTGCTGTGAAGAAATCCCAACCTGACAGAATTAACCAAGGATAACTGACATGAGCCACATAAGTACATACCCACTTCAATATGTTTGTTTCCAATAGACCAACCTTCAGCTGCTCTAACTATGTCCTTCTGGAAATCCTGTCAGAGTGGATACATAACAGAAATGTAACGACTGCCATCATGAAACTCAGTAAAGGGTATACTGCAATCATGAAATCTTCACTTCCTTTGAAAAAAATACTTACTAGTGCACTGAATATACAAAGACTATGTTTGATGCATATTGAACAATGCAAATGCAACATCAGTTTTTGGCCAGGTGTTCGCATCAATATATAGGTCAAAAGGCCATCTATAATTCTCCCCTTCTTACCCTTCCAGAACGAGTAGAAGTATACAATTTCTCAAGCTGTTGATGTCTCTGTAGTTCAACCTCATCAATTACAACAGAATCTGACCGCTCATAACCAGTAGTACTGAACTGCTTTATAACAGCCTGAAAAATTTTAAATCACAAATGTAAGCAAGGAAAGGATTGACTTCAAAGCACTAGTGGACATTGCAACCACAAATCTGTAGTTTCAAAACAGTAGCTGCCTACAAGGCTATAACTGATATCATTTTAAAGCTCTCAGCATCTCAATTTGTGGCATGATAGTAGTTGCCTCCATTGTGCGATGCATACAGAAGAACTCGAGAGTAAACAAAATATAATCAAGCTGTAGAATACCCTCTTTGTCAGAATGCTTAAGTTTTACATGCATGCCTTTAGGCAACAACAATATACCAGGAGCATGTACATTACTTGGCTTCTTGTAATTAAAAAAAACAAGGGTTGAAAAGGAAACTACAAGAATGCAAAATAATGAAATCGCAAAAAAAAAAATGCAAAAAAATGTAACTAGTCAATTCCATATCTGCAGCTGGCATAACAGCTTCTCCATAAAAGATCATCATGGAAGTAATTACAGACAGATGACAAGTAACAATAGAGTAGTTAGAACACATTATTGCAGGACGCAATTGTCCAAGTACAATAGAATACTACACAGGATCCAAAACAGAGTGAGATACCAAATGCTAACTTGTAGAAGGAACATGTCTCACATATACCTGATCGGGGGAGCCATAACAGTGAGTTGTACACTTCAACCAATATATATAAATACATAATACATAATCAACCAATTTTTCCTTACAGCGCTTCCATCAGGTATGGACCCATACTGTGCCACAAGTATCAGTTAATACTATGCCACCGCTGCCACTAGAAGTGCAATTCAATGCCTCTGCTACAAACACAAAACCTTATCCCAACTATCTTTTTCGCAGCCATGGAATCAATGAACTGCAAGCTGCAACGCCCGCTTCACACTAGAGCTATAATGACTAATGAACAATTCACATTCCAAATTAGCAAGATAAAACAGGACACAAAAAGGTCTCGTGCATCCTAAAAAACCAGCTCTTGGCCCCAAAGCTCCGATCCCCCATGGCTCGCAGATCCACGTGGTAAAGAAATGCAAATTCACGTTGGAACCCTGAGATCCAGCTACATGAGAACCGCGAGACCCCTAAAATCGAAAGCAATCTCTCAGCCACATCCTGGCGGCAGCCTCATGAAGAGTAGATGCAAGAAAGTGTGCTTTAAATACGCGAAAATGTATAAAAAATCAAAAAGGTTTATAAACCAAAGTAGTCCTATAAAACAACAATATATAAAAATAACGAGTAGTAGCAGTAGTAGAGGCTTCAGAAACATGTCAATCATCATTTGATCATGAACTTGAAGCATCAAGGCATCATAACAGAGAAGATATGAGAAGGTAATGTAGGGGCGACCGCTAATGATGCCAAATTCCTCACAAGTTCCTGATCATCAGCTCATATTCCATATAAACCGTTGGACTTAGACAATTTCATCGTCGGCAAAACAAAGGAGAGGAGAGGAGATGGGAGATTTGGTAAAAAAAAGTAACAGCTGCTTAACAAACATAGAGAGGAAAATGTATAAAAAAACAGCTGCTGCTTCTCAAACATAGAGGATAGAAAATGTGGCAAAAAAAACAATAGCTGCTTATAAGTAGGGGGCCATTCGATCAACATATGAGCTACCTCATATGCCTGAGTTGAATCTAAGTTGTGGCATGGATTGTCATACTGACTTTGCTCGATCACACATGAATATCATATGCTTAATATCTTTCGAACCTGATAGGCAGATCGGACAATCAGAATTTTCTCTAATATGGCGATGGAATATGACCCCCTTACAGGGAATGAACCCATTAAGAAGTCACCAACCATAAATTTTTAATAATAATGTTTGTCGAATTATGTATAGAATCATCGGCAAACACTAAGGTATTGACGCAACTGGCCCATTCGGCTATCACTATTGGATCTACTGGATATAAAAAGTAAGCATGAAAGCCCAATTCTATGCCCAAAAAATCAGAAACTATTGAAACTTAGTTGAGCATTAATCAAAAGAGTAGCTAAAGCAAGCTAACACGACATATAAACCATGAGATAGTTTTCCAATGACATGTTCAGGTAATTTGATAATGACAACCACAACTAATCATAGTGACTTGAGAACTACATATTTCTACTAATCTCTTGTATATCTGCTGAAAAGGGTAAAGTTCTAAACTTAACATGTCTTATAATAAACAGAGTCGTCAACTTTACGAAGCTATTCATAGATACACCGAAATTTATAGATAATAGAAAATAGCAGCTCATAGTTTTACAACAAAAGTAGACAAGCACTGCAAGTTTCAGCTACAAGCCCATAGTTGTCTAAAGAAAATTACAATTCAAAGCGATGCAATTTAGTTTTAGCGTACTGGTTTACTGTAATTGAATTTTCAGGAGCTCTAAAATTTATTTACTACGTGCAACATGCATAACTGTAACCCTCAAACCTTGAGGTACTGAAACTGAAAATGGAACTCAGCATATATGCTTATATAGTGGCAGATATGTGTGCAGTCATAATATAATTGAAACTGAAAGGCATGGTTTACTATAACTAAATTTTCAGGAGCTCTAAAATTTGTGTACTGCATGCAACATGCAAAACTGAAACCCCCAAACCTTATATGACTAAAACTGAAACTCAACATATCTGCTTATATGGTGGCAGATATGTGAAATTGAAAACACTAAACTGATGTGATGCTGAAATAAATTCCAAGCTCAAGCTGCTAATTAGCAAAGAAGAACCAAGCAACTGGCCAACAGAAAAAGCACAACGACATGTTCACTGATATCGCGGAGAAACCAAGTCTGAACTTCACACGGACTAAAAAACCAAGTCTGAACATAGGAGCGACACTGATATCGCGGCTTCACTAGTAGCTAGTATCGGATGTGTCGCTGCCGTTGTTATCACGCTCATCATAGTATCAGACACAAAATAAGTAGAGGTGATGTTTTTTCCTTCTAATACTCATCGAATTATTTGCACAGATCAATTGCAATAGATGGTAAGTAGTGCATGTTCACTGACTAAAATATATATGTAATATATGAACACTTATCACCCTTTCTTATAATGCTAGCATCAAAAAATAAAATCTATCAAAAAGTAATGTCAATAACATTGTACAAGAGTACAGGCAAGCAAGAACCTATCTTATCTTATAGTTCACAACTTAGTAAACTTGTCAATGCATTACTGTAGCTACCGAAAAACACAGGAAAGCACAACTCACTGAACTATGGAACAAAAGCACATCTTATATATAAAAATGGACCACATAATTAGCCCATGCAAGCATCATAGTCTATTTATCTAAAAAACATTACATAGCAATAATTTCTCTTCAACCTCTCCCACTCACCCACCGTCTAAGCATCAGCATCAACAGAACAACAAATGCAGGAGTTCCAAACGCTAAGTATGTAATATTCACATACAAAACTGGACCACATAATCAGCCCATGCAAGCATCTCAGTCTATTTATCTGTGAAACATTACAAAGCGATAATTTCTCTTCAACCTCTCCGACTCGCCCTCCATCTAAGCATCAGTGTCAACAGAATAACAAATGAAGGAGATCCGAATGCTAAGTATGTAATATACATATATTCATCCTATATTTTCCACCTTTTAGCTTAACAAATAGATACTAGCCTGCAAGCTCACCAGTTACTAACAAACAAAACAACAATTTCTTCCTGAGACTCTTAATTTCCTATCACTGGAACCCTAGAATTCACAGCATTCATAAAACAAGCCGATCCAATATTCAGGCCACTCAATTATGTGCATGCACGAAGGTCGTATTATCTTCATGATGGCCTTCTCCAAAATTATCACAGGGGGCAACCAACACAAGCAAGCCATGCTAAACCCTAGTAATAAAACCCGTGAAATCGGCAGCTAAAAGAAGGGGTTGAGCTTACCTGCAGAAGACGACGACGATGCGCAGGGGCCGGCTGAGGGACGACAGCGAGAGGAGAGGTCGGAGAGGAGGCGCCGCTATTGGCGGGGACGACTACCAGAGCACATGGCCGGGCGCGCAAGGGCCGGCGAGGTCAGAGAGGAGGCGTCACCGGTGGTGGGGACGACTACCAGAGCGCACGGCCGAGCGCACAAGGGCCGGCGAGGACGGAGGTCGAGGTCCAAAACGGACGGGGCGGCAGCAGCCATGCGGATTGTGAGCTCTCGCGCAAACCCTAGCCGCCGTGGCGGTCGGCCTAGGGAAGGCGGCGTTTGGGCGAGGAAGCGTGGCGGGCGACAGAGGCGGTCATAGGAGGACAGCGGAGGTGAGAGGAAGCGGCGCTAGGGCACGGAGACAGTGGCGACGGCGGGGGATATTCGACATCCTGACGGTGTCCGCAAGAAGAAGAGCGCCCAGACTTAGCCAAATTTTGGCCTCCAAGCGCGCCCTATATTTATACTGGAGAGTATTTGTAGGGGCGGCTGGTGATTGAGCCACCCCTACAAATTTATTTCTAGGGGTGGCTCACTCACCAGCCGCCCCTACAAATATTTTTCAATTTATTTTTATTACTTGTTCTATATATTCATTTTTCTTTATATATAACTGTATGTATTTGTTTTTTATTATTCTATATATATAAATGTATCTATATATACATTTTTTTATATAGAAAATACATAATTCTATATTTTGTTCTTTAAAAAAAGAATATTTTAAAAATTGAAAATTTGAAATTTAAAACAACTAAAACAATTTTATCCCCACTAAATGACCTCAAATAAAAATTTTGTAAACATAAAATTTGTAGAACTCATCAAGATGTACAACTTATATTTTGGTCATCTTTTCATTTGACCAAATTTGAACAGTTCAAATTTTGAATTTCAATAAATGTCAACTTCAAATAAGATTTTGAAACCTTAAATGATTTCAACTGTAAAAGTCAGGAACATAGAAGTTGTTGAACACATCACTATCTACAACTTTTATTTTGGTATTCTTTTCATTTGACCAAATTTGAACAGTTGAAATTTTGAATTTCAATAAATGACAATTTCAAACATGATTTTGAAACCTTAATGATTTTAACTAGAAATGTCATGAACATAAAAGTTGTTGAACTTATCACTATCTATAACTTTTATTTTGATCATTTCCTCATTTAACAAAGTGTTAGTAAACATTGTTCATAAATCCACATATCACTCATAGTTTCATAAACTATACGAGAGACATGTTGATTTGTGAACAATGTTTACTATTATTTTGTCAGATGAAGAAATGATCAAAATAAAAGTTTTAGATCTTGATGAGTTATACAACTTTGGTATTCATCACTTTTTCAGCTGAAATCATTTGGTGTTTCAAAATCTTATTAGAACTTATCATTTTTTTAAATTTAAAAATTTGAATTGTTCAAACTTTGTAAAACGAAAAGAATTACTAAATCAACACAATAATTTGATAGGGCATGATTTTAGAAAATTTTAGGAAAAAAATCATCACATTTGAAGTTAGTACGAGGGAGAAAGACTAGTTACAAATTTTACCCAGAGATTAAAAAGAAAAATCATAATTGTTCATGATGATCAATGATAAACAAGTGTGATTTCTCTTTTTAATCTGTGGCTGAAGCTTGTAACTAGTTTTTCTTCCTCATACTAACTCCAAATATGATGGTTTTTTCTAAAATTTTCTAAAATCATGCTCTATCATTTTAGTCTGGTCATCTATCTTTGTCACTAATTTTGTACAATTCAAATTTTGAATTTTAGAAAATGACAACTTTAAACCTGATTTTCAATCATTAAATGATTTCAGCTGTAAAAGTGATGAATACCAAAGTTGTATAACTCGTCAAGATCTCCAACTTATATTTTGGTCATTTCTTCATTTCATAAAGTGTTAAGTGCTTGTTTTAAGTGTTTCAATAGTAGTCCGAACATGTTGCAGTAGTAATAAGTGCATGTTTCAAGTGTCTGCGTGTTACAGCTGTTTTAGTAGTAATAGAGTGGATATTGCAATAGGTTCATCTGGATATTGCAAAGGGTAGTCTTACACACATGCATAAATGTAGTCTCACACACATACATAAATATATAGTTTCACACACATAAATAAATATATAGTCTCACACGCATGCATAAATAAAGTCTTACAAACACACACACTTACACAAACACTCCACGCTCAACAACTAGCTAGCCCGCTGTAACGACTTTTCCTTTGACACATTTTTGTTCCCATGGCAATATGTCTTTGGGCAGATTCTTTTCCACAACCCTGATCTTCTTAGAAAAGTTTGTGAATAGTGGCATCTCATCATAGTTATTGTAAGCTTCAACATCGTCCACGCCATCAACTTTGATAATGTGCTGTTTTCCGGAGGCAACCACGTGTTTTGTCTTCATCTTCGGGGGGAGGTTACTTTGTGGGTCAGGCATATAGAAAACTTGTGCGACACATAAAGCGAGCATCCAAGGGTCATCTTGGTAGCCTAGATTCTCGAGCTCCAGGACTCTCAATCCGATCTTATTCAGTTGGTGTTGTTTGATCCAGCGGCATCAAAATAGGGCCACCGTTATATCCCTTCCATAGTCAAGTTCCTATATCTCTTCAATTATGCCAAAGTATTGGATCTTTCGCCCCTCTCCATCGAGAGCTTCTATTCTAACACCGTTGTTTTGGTTCACATATTTACTATCCTTTGCGTGGGTATAGTACGTATACCTATTGATGTCATAAGATTTCCAAGATGTCACTTGTCTCGATGGCCCATCCGTCAACCTACTGATGGTAATAGAGTCTATGGTTTCTCCAGACGGTATGTTTTGGTCCTTCAACCATGTAGTTAGTCGTTGCTTGTGTTGTTTCATGACTCAATCATCTGAATGACCATTTCTCTCCATCATAATGATAGCCAAGTGTTCATCAATGTACTGTTGCATCAGTTATGTACTCTACAAGACACTGTAATGCGCCCGACTCACCTTTTTTTAATCATGGTCGATGAACACTTTTCTACCACTGGTGCCCTTCCCAGCCAACCTACCCTTGTGACGAGAATCGGGTTTACCAATCCCTTTCTGTACTTTTAGGTACTCTTGACAACACTCAACGACTTCTTCAGTACTATAACCCTCTATTATGGAGCCTTCTGGGTATGCTCGATTATGCACATATCAACTTAGAACCGACATAAACTGCTCGTTGGACCACATTTCATGCAAGTAGCAAGGGCCCAACGCCTGTATCTAATGAACCATGTGAATCATGAGATATGGCATTATATCAAAAAAGTAGGAGGTAAACACATCTCTAGTTGGTTTTGTGTCTCCACCACAAATTCATGTAGGTCACTCAGCTCTTGCTTGTCAAGCGTCTTTTGTGAGATCTTCGAAAAGAAGTAGCACATGTGGGTGATGGCCATTTTCAAGAACTTTGGCTTTATAGCCCTGATTGCAATAGGTAGAAACACTATCAGCATCACATGACAATCGTGAGCCTTGCAGTGTGTTATTGACAAGTCCTTCATTGACACTAGCTTCTTCACATTCGCTGAAAACCCAGTCGGGACTTTGACCCCCTCAGGAAAGTGCATATAGCTCTCTTCTCTTCTAGTGTTAGGTTGAAGCACGCCGCGGGAAGAGTGTATTTTCCATTAGCCTCAAGTACCGGGTGAAGCTGTGGCATCATGTTTAGCTGCACCATGTCTTTCCGTGATTTCAGACCATCCTTTGACTTGCCTGTGTCCATCAAGGTAGCAATGAGACTCTCAAAGACATTCTTCTGCACGTGCATAGCATCAATGGCATGGGGGACCTCCAAGTCTAGCCAATAAGGCAGATACTGAAAGGAGATCGATTGTTTCTTAAAAGGTACGCCTTCGATAAGAGGTGTGCTTCTATCTCTGTTTGTCCCATCCGGATTCTTCTTTTCATAGACGATGCGTATGTTTTTCAGTATTCTGTACACGTGTTCTCTGTTATGACGTCTCTGTAGAGGGGGTTCAATCTCCGGAGTGTTGTCATAAAATCTAAAGAACAATTTGTTGCGGTACTTGTGACTTGTCTTTAAGAAGCATCGGTTTCTTAGGTAAACTATCTTCTTGGATGCATCCAGGAACACCCATGTAGTACCATCCAAGCAAACCAAGCATCCTGTCTTCCCTTTGATCTGTTCAGACAAAGCAAACAGTGTGGGGTAATCATTGGTAGTAACAAATATTATTGCTCTACATATGAAGTTCTCCTTTCAGAACGCATCGTACAATGGCTCCCCATGCCTCCATAGCCTCTCCATTTCTTGCATCAAAGGCTCGAGGAACACGTCTATATCGATGCCTGGTTGTTTAGGGCCAGAAATAACAATAGTGAGGAGAAGGTACTTTCTCTTCTGACACAACCACGTTGGGATGTTGTACATGGTCAAGATCACTGGCCAAGTGTTGTGGTCGCTCATCCTCTCATTAAAAAGATTCATTCCATCGATGCTCAAGCCAAACCGTATATTTCTTGGGTCATCACTGAATTTTTTGTGCTTCTCATCGATCCTTTGCCACTGACTATAATCAGTCGGGTGTGCAATCTTATCATCATCCACCTTGCGTTCATCATCCCACCATGTCATGAGTGTGGCTTCTTTAGGGTTTAGGAAGATACGTCTCAAGCGGTCGGTCACTAGCAGGTACCAAATTACCAAGGCAGGAATTCTTCTCTGCTTTACATCGTTGCCTAATGGAGTGTCATCTGGGGGCTGAGATTCTTGTACCACCTTTTTTGTACCCTTCTTATTCCTCTTTTTCTCCGTGGAGGCTTCGTCCTCACCGTAAAGATCATTGTTCTTGTACCGGCTGGCCCCACACCGGGGACATTTATCCAGTGACTTGAATATTTTGCCACGAAAAAGGATACAGTGGTTGGGGCATGCATGGATTTTTTCAACCCCCATTGTCCATGGACTTATGACCTTCTTCGCTTGGTATGTGTTGGCGGGAAATGAGTTTGGTTGTGGCAGCACCCATGACAGGAGACGTAATAGATCATTGAAACTATAGTCTAACCAGCCGTACTTAGCCTTCAGGATGAGTAACTCAAGCATAAAACGTAGTAATGTCCAATATATCGGACAACCCTTTTCAACACCATACACAGTCTCCTTCGATATTTTTTTCACCCTTTCCAAATTTTCTAAACCTTTCGGGCTCTTTAGTAAAATCTCTGGTCTAAGGGCTCGAATCATATCCTCCAAATCATCTTCATCCCCGACACGTGCTCCACCATCATTATTGGCACCACCTTAGTCGTTACCATCCCAACCACCAGCATCACCAGCTTGTTCATTGCCAAACTCGGGATCCATTCGTGCATCAAGCTCTGCTGAATATTGGGACAGGGATTCTAGGGTTTCGTCGTCGTATTACTCCTCATCCTCGTTGTTAACAATAACCGTTTCACCATGATGAATCCACACCGTGTAGTCCTCAACAAATCCTCGCATAATCAAATATGATCTGATGATACTCACATCTGTCCATGCCATACGGTTTTTATAATCTTTACAGGGACAAATAATTGTATCCTTATTCTCTATCAACGTCGTTGCATGCTTCTCTACGGCTTCAATAAATTTATCCACCTCTTCACGAAAACCTGCCTTAAACCTTAACGAACCATACATCCAAGAGTTGTTGTACTCCATCTTTTACAACAACAACAAAACAAACATTAAAGGACTACTTATTCATATATATATATAAAATGAATCAAATTAATAATTACTTAAGAATAATTGTATATACTTCAGATATATATGAATATAAATCAAATATAATTACATGAAGCATACAAACACACTATGGTAGAGGAAAATTAATTAATGCCCATTTATCCATAAATAATTAAAATACATATTTGTTGATTACAATAAACAGTTTCAAAGACAACAATTAGCAACAATTATATTTTACCCAACATCTTTCATGCAAACCCTAGTCCAATTTCATCAAACATAAATTTATAAAAACAAAATTAATAAAAAAAACCAAACCCTAGATCTAGACCTATATGCACATGAAACATCCATAAAACTAACTAATTGTTCACTAAAATCAAGAAACTTGGACCAAATAAGGGTATGATCTTGTTCCCCTACCTAATTTACCCTAGTACATTCAAAACTTTGATCTAATTTGCTTCATAAGTAGCTCAAGCATCATAGAAGAGAGAGAAAAGCAAAACTCTAATTACTCACTAACCAACCATTAAAACTTAAAAAAGTGTGGAATAGCATTTTCTTACCTTCTACAACCTCTCTACCAAAGGATTTGAGATCAAAATCTTCCCCCCTTAGTAGAGCAAGTTTTGGGAGGTGTCCAAGGCCTCCCTACCTTTTTTCACGGGTTGGAGTGAGTGACCCGAAGAGGAAGAAGGGAACTACAGCCATTTATACAGCGTGCATTTGTAGGGGCGGCTGGTGATTGAGCCGTCCATACAAATTGAGCAGTAGGGGCGGCTGGTGGGTGAGCCACCCCTACAAATCTACCCTATTTGTAGGGGCGGCTCGTATCACCAGCCGCCCCTACTGTTAGATTTGTAGGGACGGCTGGAATCATGGGACCTGAGCTCACCCACTGTAGGGGCGGTTGGTACCGGAGCCATCCAAAAAAAACCCGTTGCTAAAAATTGTTTTTGTAGTAGTGTGATCGAACAACATATATCGTATCGTTAGGAGTCTGGATGAATTAATTATGATTTTTGAAAAGTTTTTACCCTAGACGTGCAGTAGAACCGGCCAGTCTGGTTTGGATGCAGTAGAACTGGCTAGGCCAGTTTCTACGGCCTAGGTCGGATCAAACTCACGTTTTGGAAGGGGTTTCGACCTCTAGAGGTATAAGGCCACACTCACCTTATAAGATGGTGTTTGGGACTGCTCCACTCCACGTTTTTTCGCTCCGCTCTACTTTTTTTAGTCAAACAGGTTCAGCTTCACGCACTCTGCTCGAGAATGAAAAAAGTGGAGTTATGAGGACACCTAAAGAGGTGCTCCACTAACTCCAGGTTTTTTGTGGAGCTGCTCCATGGTGGAGTATGTGGAGCAGAGTTCGTAGAGTAGTCTGAAACACGCCATAAATATAAGGGTCACAACCGATTGAGGTGCCCAACACACACAATCGAAACAAAAATCAATCTACTGCATCTCTTTACCCTCTTTTCCCATCTACTTCTTCTCTCGTTCTTTGTCAGCGCTGCATGGCTTGTGGATCGACGACGACGAAGCTCTAGAGCGATCAGGTCGGCTACGGCAACCCATAGCCGCTACATGCCCCGATGGGTTCTCTTCTGGGCGTGTGGAGTTTCGGATCTCAAGAGACCTCGCGCGCGTGTTTTGTGGTATCGTGCTCCTGGTAAGGCTCGTCTTGCGACGTGTCCATGATGCGAGCTAGGCTAGGCTGGGAAGACAACCAAACACGCAATAAAATTATGTTGGCAAGCAAATCAAATAATCAATTATTCTATGAACCTAGAGATGAAGACAGAACGAATATTTTCTGATATCAGTCTGTCCTATAAAAGAAACAATTATTTGTATTCGGTATCCATAAAATCCGTTGGTATCTCTGATTTCATGCCTATATAAACAGACGGTGAGACCTAGCTATTATATGATTATATCATTGACAGGAGTAAGGTGGGCAACTGTTCAGGGCCTCGAAAAATTTAAAGGCCTCCAAATTTATAGTAAGTACTAATAAATAATAGCTAATCTTTTAAATAGAAAAAATGTAGCATATCTATAAAAAAAAAGGCTTGCAAGTTGCAATTCCTAGTTTGCTAATTGGATCAACTCACCAACGTAACCACCAGCCTACTTGGCAACTTAGCTTCCCTGGTCTGTTCATTTTTCTCTTTGCCATTTTGCTTTCTCGTGCCACGATACTACTATGCTAGCTACTAGGGATGCTAGTTTGTTACTTGAGTACTGCTACTTACTCTTTTAGCATTTAGATTCGATCTGTTCTTAGTAGTGTAGGACCCATATTTATTGTGAAGCTTTATAATTAAGTGAAAGTATGCTTTGATTTTCTCGAATTATAGGGCCCATCGTGTGTATTTTGTTGAGGGGCCTCCAAATCCTAGGTAGGGCCCTATATCAACCGACGGCACTGTAACTTCCTATGTGCTCAACTGAGCAGGTATATACTACATCAAGATTCAAGGATCTGTCTAAGTGACGTTCAGATGATTTTGCTCTCCCTAGTAACTGAATTTTTCTATGCACTTACACTATCATCTAGCTATATTTACTCTCTTCTATTACTATATTTACATTAATTTCTTCAGTGTAATATATAGGACAGAGTGGTGTAATTTAAGGATAATCTAATATCTCAGATAAATATAAGCCAAATTTTCAAAAAGAAATTACAAATTTTTTCTATGGATTCTAGATACCAGAGAAATATATGCCAAATTATTCACAAATATCGTCAAATTGTTCACAAATATACAAATTTACAAGCAGAAGAACGGAGAGAGAGCAAAGAAGAACAGACACCCGAGAGCACATCTCGTCTTCCAGCAGCAGAAAAGGGACAGAAAGCAGAGGACGGCGGCGCCCGCACCGGGGACACCCACGCTGGGGACGCCCGCCGGGGACGCTCCACCCGCGTCCGCACCGGGGCAGCGGCGGCGGCCTACCCGTCGGGGACGTCCGCGTCGGGGCGACGGCGGCAGCCTGGGGCGGTGGCAAAGGAGCGACAAAGGAGCGCGTGTCCGCCCGAGCAGAGGAGCGGCCTTGGGGCGGTGGCAGAGGAGCGGCGAAGGAGCCCGAGCAGATGCCGACACGTGTAAGATCAACAGCCTAGAATTCGGTCGAGGGATGGACTAAAATCACTCAGTTGAGAGTTAGCAATTCTGAAATTCGAAAGCTGGAGTGAGCGAAGGAGGGGATGTTTACGCGTCAATCACCACCATGTAAAATTGCTGTTCCCGTCCACTCCCGCCTCCAACCGATGCCGCACGGCCGCGGCAGCGCCGTGCAACGAAGCGAACGATGACCCACCTTGCGCCACCGCACTCCGGCACGCGTCCCTCATCGCCGAGGACCGCTCCCTCGCCCGCCTGCCCTCCCCTTCCTCGTCGCCACCGCTCACGAGGCACCTCACGGCCCGCGCCACCTCCCCTGCCTCCACAAAATTGCTCCTCTTCCTGTCCACGTCCATCCGGACCGCGACGCCCATGGAGGCCACGAGCTCGAACGCGTTGAGGTGCTGCTCGGCATACAGCGGCCACGGCGCCATCGGCACGCCCGACCACAAGGCCTCGAGCACCGAGTTCCAGCCGCAGTGCGTCACGAAGCCGGCCACGGCGTGATGGGCCAGGACCTCCCTCTGCGGCGCCCACGACGTCCAGACGAGCCCCTGGTCCTTTGTCCGGTCCAAGAACCCTGGTGGGAGATGCTCGGCCAGCGGGTGGGCAGACGCCGTCGCCGCGGCTGGCGGCGACGAGCGAAGAACCCACAGGAAGCGCTGCCCGCTGCGCTCGAGGCCAGCAGCGGCTTCCCTCACCTGCTCCGCGTTCAGGAACCCCAGGCTCCCGAAGCAGAGGAACACAACAGAGGCCCGTGGTTGCCCGTCGAGCCACCTGAGGCACTCGTGATCACTACTCGTAGCATCGGACAAGGGGATCACCGGGCCGATTGGGTATACCGGCGGCGCGGGGCGTCCACCCGTGCACCGGCCGTCGTTGATTGCTGCCAGCACCGCCGGCTCGAGCTCCGCCGCGGTGTTGACGATGATGCCATCAGCCTCCGCGAGGCGCGTGCCGTGGTACACGGTGTCCGCGTAGCTCGGGCTCTTCCTACTCATCACGGACGCCGGCATGCACGACGCCGGAACCGGCGGCAAGCCTTGGACGTGCACGTGCTGGCCTTCCATCTCCCCGAACTCCTCTGGCATCATCACGTCGTGGATTGCCGGCAGCTGCAGCATGAGGGCGAGCATAGCGGCGGACGACGCGAAGTAGACGTACGCCGGGACGCCGAGCTCCCGGGCGACGTCGAACATGGTTGTCGACGTGAACTCGAAGACGAGCGCGGCGGCGGGCAGTGGCAGCGCGGCCACGGCGGCCCTGACGTACGGCGCGTGGAGGTGGATGTACTGCGAGGTGAAATACTCCACGCTGGTGCAGCCCGTGGGCGGGTCTACCGCGGGGAGGTGATGGAAGCTCACCTCGCAGCCGATGGGCTCGGCAGCGGCGGCCCCGCGCGCAACGTGCGCGGCGACCTGGGACGCGGACTCGGGCGTCGGGGGCCGCATGACCAAGACGGTGAGGGAGAAGTCGGCGGTGCCGAGGGCGGCAACGAGGCGCTTGCCGGCATCGAGCGCAGCGATGAAATGCCCGGATGCCCAGACCGGCAGGAGCACGACGGTCGGCTTCGCCATGGCCATCCAGAAAGACCAGAACGCGCGCTCTGCTCTCCCTGTGCCGCACCACCGAAAGTGGCCTAATTATTACTTGTGTATTCTGTCATATTTGTTGCTCTATCTATCGTGGGCCTATTTGAGACCATATAACAATTCAAAGAGTGAGCCGACGCCACGTCGGCTAAATCATTCCGGCATTATTGCCTGATTTATGCGGTAGAGGCAGAGGAAAGAAACAGTCTTGCACCGTCGCTTACCTCGCAACTTGATCCGGCTTGCACGGCTTAGCTTTACTTGTGATGTTTTTTTTGGGTTAGCTTCACGAGCAGTTTTTTTCGGTAAAATTAAAGCTGTTTTAGTAAACTGCTGTTTGAAAAACAGTTCCGTACATAGATTTTCTTAAAATATACTCTCACAGAATCAAGACCCACCTATGTGAAGCTATGAAAAACTAACCACCTCGTTCGGATGGTCCGGTGAACCGTGTTTTTTTATGGTTGAATAGTATTCTGTGAAAGTGAATAAGCTAAAACAAGCTGGAACTATACCAGCCGAACGCAATGACTATTTTCAGCTCCATCCCACCCCATTCTTTAGTAAGAGCATTATTTAAGGAGCTTTATTCATGAAGCTGTTTGCAAAAAGAGTGTTTAGCAAAAATAAAATACTTCACAATAGCTTATGAAGCTGTTGGCGAAGCTGTGTCGAGTGAGGCATAAATGATTTATTCAAATAACACTTTCATGGATTGCTCACCCTAAAAGAAGTTCAAAATCCTAAAGGATTTGAGTTTCCAAACTAGGCCTTAGTGAGAATTAGACGGAAGGGATGAGATGGGTGGGCGGCCTCGTGATACGTCTAAGTCTTGCGTGCGATGAAGAGATAGCGTTTTTCTCTTTTCTTCTCTTTTAGGCAAAATGACATTGTGGATTTCTATGAGCCAACAGATCTATCATTGTTTGTGGTGCCCCCTTACCAACTTGTCTTAAAAATCAATTTGTAGGGATAGGTGTATACTTTCCTTTGCTAATAATGCTTGCACCCTGTTCGCTTGATCGTTTCTATGGCTTATAAGCCGGCTGATGCTGTTTTGTTGTGAGAGAAAACATTGTATTATGGCTGATAAGCATGACTGATATGATCAAGCGGACATGGTGCATTGATTTTTAGATATGTGTGGGTACCAAGGGTTGTGAAAACCACCTCTATAAAATCTATTTTGACCACAACACTCATTGTTAGTTGCAGTCATTTTATGCTATGTTTGTTTTTACAGGTTTAGACCTACAATGCAGATATATGTTCACATATAAACAATGTAGGTGGCAATAAAGAGTGCATGGTAAAGATATAGGTAAATTATTTGACATATGTGCGATTGTAGATATTTTACCTACTAGAATTTTATCTTATGAGTATAGGGACCTCTCTGACCAGAGTAGCAGATATTTTAGGATCTATCATAGATACCAATGTTCAAGATAAAAAACCTTAGTACTCCTACAAATAGAATTAGAGATGCCGGGTCTATTTAGAACCCATGAATTTTACGGGATTTATACATAGGAATTTCACAAGAATCAATTCAATTTCATAGAAGCAGAACAGAAAAATGAATCTTGTATTTCAAACAAGAAAAGGAAAAAGTGTATTGAAAAATAACAATGACAATTATTTTAAATCTCATAGGGTAGGGTTTGCGTACATGTGTTCATAGATAGAGGTGAGTGTACGTGCATGTTGTGAGCATCTATTTTACACTGTGTAATTTTAAAAAATAATTTAAATAATATAAGGTCAAATATTTTAGGACCGAAAAATTATACGAGATGACGCTACCTAACCCTATACGTTAGGATACCCGTTGCTACCTCTGTACATGGACGGTCCCGCACCGCACGTGTCATGAAGGCGCTACT
Organism: Miscanthus lutarioriparius; assembly: GCA_904845875.1. NCBI lineage: Eukaryota > Viridiplantae > Streptophyta > Magnoliopsida > Poales > Poaceae > Miscanthus > Miscanthus lutarioriparius. Next base: position 77,634,881 of record CAJGYO010000003.1, on the reverse strand, counting down.
CAAAGATAGTGACACTTCCAATTATCTTTGGGATGCCCGATCAAAAAAAATATATCTTTGGGATGCTCCGATGTGACATGTTGAGCAAGAAATAAGATGTTCTTTGGTTTCACAAGCCGTACGTATAGACAACGCAAAGGAACAGATATCTACAGAAACGGGAACAGATATCTCTAATTACTTCTTGTGTTTGGTTGAGCAGCTAGGTGTCCAAATCCTCTTGCATCAGGTTACATCAGGTTACGTCACATATTAAACAAACGCAAACTAAACGCGATTGATTCACGGTGCTATATGATCACGCCGATAAACGACCAAACCAAACAGCATCTATGGCCTTGAAGCTAGAGAGAGAATATAGAACACACACAGGCTATTCACAGTTTTTTTTTTTGGTCAACGTTAAATCACGGGAAAAGAAAACTCGATTTGCTCGAGATTTGTTAATCATATCTAGGAATTTCTAACCTGCAAACATATATAACAACTAAAAACATATACACAGCAGTCAATACAGGCAATTTGCAGCCTGCACTATTACATACGTATCGCATCTATCCACCCAGCCGGTTGGCTCGAGAGTAGCGAATGGAAAACAGATCCACGCACGGCGAGCAACCAAAACACTGCGAGGTGTAAAAGAGAAGCAGTAGAATTGCGCCGCGTCCAGTAGACCAGTACAGGAGGCAGCAGCCATCAAGAAGCTACTACTTCACAGCAGATCAGCGGGTAAGGACGGCGACGGCGACGACGGCGGCGGCGCAGCAACCGGTGGTGGGGCTGTGAGGGGGAGGCTCCGGAGGACGAGGAACCGGACCCGGCGCGGCAGGACGCGCCGCGGCGCCGCGGCAGAGAGCAGTCGCTCCACGGCGCGCGCCACCGCCGCCGTGTACGTCTCCAGCAGCTCCGCCATGATCGACACGAGTATCATGTCTCTCCTCTGGATGGCGGTGGATATGGATTCTTTCTCCTCCTTTCTCCACGGTGTCTTTTGCGAGTGTACGTGGGGTTTTAGGCTGGGTTCTGTCCTCTTTCGTTGCTTCCTTTATTCACTGATGATGTTCTGTCACTCTCTTCTTTTGAAAAATCGAACGGAGGGTCTTGTCGTATGGATTCCTTCTTTACAGTAGTCCATTGCAGTTAATTACGGCGAGCCTATCCGGTTTTCAGGAGGTGTGACGTGGGATGGGGTTGTCCGTCCGGTGGTAAAAGGGCGCGCTACAGCCACGGACCCACACATCTCTATCTAGCCATAGCAACTCCCCCTAGTAGGAATCCTTGAACTAATGTCTCTCTCTCTCTCTTTTTTAGGGACTAAGGTCTCTATTTTTTTTTAATTTGATTTGAAGGTTGCTGCTAGTTTTGAGAGTCAAGTTTTATTAACATAATAACTCCAAGAGCCCTGTTTTTGAGCCTCCAAATTCATTCTGATACCTGGGACCCACTTGTCATTAGATGCTACATATGTTTTTCCTTTTTCCCTTTCCCTTTTTGTCTCCTCACATATATGGTAATGTTTGGTTCGGTCATTTTGGCCAGTAATTGGTTCCCAGCGCTAATGGAACCCCTTCCCCTTGCTTCTCGTTTGGTTTGCAATCAATTACACCATGAATAGATACGGGCCCATACAATTTCGTTACCCCTTTGCTCCAGACGTCATCTGATGTTGTTCTCGCCCGATCGCCCCCTACTCGTGCAGTAGCGGTTCCCTTCCACGAGGCATCATGCTGCATGGAACGTTGTTGCGGCTAGCCAAACTAGATTAAGGAAATGGAAGAGATTAAAAAATCCAACCAACAAATGTCGTTTTTTCTTACCCTGCAATGGATCACGGTGCTACTGATTTACCGTTGCCATTGCCTAAGCCCGAACCAAACAGTCCACGGTCAAGAAGAAGGGCGGTTGGTGGCAGACGTGGAAGGGAGGACAAGCTCGAGATCAAGACCAGGGCGGCTAAGTAACCAACTCGCGGGCGTAAAAAAAAAAACTCAGGGTGGGGTGGCTATAGAGCCTGGAGTTGGGATAGTATGGAGCTCGGGGTAGGAGAGGGTGGTGGCTGACTAAAGTTGGTGAAGATGGCCAGAGCTTGAGGACTGCTAGGGTTCCGACTAGGAGGCCGAATTCGGTGAGAAAAGCAGGACAGGAGGACAGGAATCTCATTTCGGTTGACAAGGAGGGTGGATCTTACGTACAAAATCAAAGGTTGTGCGATTGGGGTGGCACACAGGAGAGAGGCGTAATTAGTGTCTGTGCAAATACTGGTGGGTGAATCGTGAAGACAGAGCAGGAGTCTTGGTGAGCCATAAGAACAAAGGTGTTTGAGGAGGAGATTAAACTTTTGAGGGGTGTCCTACTTTGGGTCAAAATTTCCTGTCCTGTTTCCATCTCTAGATTTACTTTTACGGGTCCAAATAAAAACTCTGCTAAGCTTAAATTTTATCGATGGTCCACAAAAGTAAGGTTAATAAGGCCTACTTCTTTTTCCGTTAAATAAACATTTTAGCATTTTTTCCACGAGAGGAAATCCTATTTCCATTATGTCACTAATGGAAATATAGGTGTTTTCAGAGCAATCAAGTAAGAAACCTGCGGCCATACCACTAACCAACAACAGGAGCTAGAGTTCTGACTCTGAACTGATTCTAGCGAACCAACATCAAGCAACCAACATGGACTGCCCCTACCAAGACAGTTTTTTTTTTGATAAATTCATACCAAGGCTGCTAACATATTATTACAAATCAGAAAGTACTCGAAACACTAGCACATTTAAACTGCCACGTTACTACCCCACAGCAGCTCTACCTCGTCACTTCAGGCAGACTTGACTTCGTCATCCTGCTGTTCAAATACAGAAATGTTCCTGTAGGGCGTCAGGATGGACGGACCGGACCGTCCCACCCCGCCCGCCGCACGCCTCAGCCCGCACCGCCCACCGCGCCCCCCACCTGGAGTCGCGCCTCCTGCTGCGGATGCGCTCCATCCGCCGACGAGATGCCCACGGCGTACCTCCGCACCACCGCGAGCTTCATGCGCCGCCGCCGACCTCCGGGACGCCGCGAGCCCCCGCCTGGAGTCGCGCCTCCTACCACGGTTACACTCCATCCGTCGACGAGATGCCCGCACCGGACCTTCGTGCCACCATGAACTCCCATGCGTCGCCGCAGACCTACGCGCCGTCGCGAGCTCCATGCGCTGCCGCCGACCTCTGCGCCGGCGTTGAACTCCGCAACGATGAGCCTCCATTCGTCCAGGCAACAAGGTGACATTGCGCTAAAAGCACATGTTGCAAGCGTATGTTTTGTTTCAGGTGTTTCCGAGGTACGTTGCAAATGTTTCATATCCATGTTGCAAAAGTATATCGGGATGTTCCACATGATGCAATGGCTATAACATATGTTTGAAGTGTATGTTCTAAATGTTTCATCTGTTTCAGACGTATGTTGCAAGTGTTTTATCTGGACGTTACATATATATGCAAGTGTTTCAAGTGTTTTCATACGTACACATTGCAAGTGTTCTCATCAAGATCTTACAATGTTTGCAATGGCTAACACACATGTTTTCAAGTTTTTTCTGGTGTTTTTCAAGTGTTTCAGACGTATGTTGCAATGTTTCAGCTATTTTGGACATATGTTGTAAATGTTTTATTTGAACGTTACAAAAGTAGATTGGATATTGCACATGTTGAATGGAACCACATTGCCGCAGCCGCCTACTGTAGCTGTTGGGGTGCTGCCGAGCGGGCAGACGGTCCTCACGTGCGGTTGGGTGACACGGGAGACTGTAACAGAACCGACCAATTATACAAAATTAAGTAAGAAAATCATCCGCCAGAGCAGACGATTTAGCAAACTTAAGCCCGTATAATCCGGTAGTCCGTGAAATCACGAAGGATTTCAAACCAACTTCTATTCCAGCCAAGATCGTAATAAGTTTAGCGGTCACCATCACATATTACATAAAAGTTCGCAATCTCAGATACATCAGAGTTTCAACATAGTTATTACAAAACCAGTTCGAATAAAAGTAGCGGAAGCCATTTGTTCAAACCAGACACACACTCACGCGGAGTTCAAATATAGTGTCAACGAATGATCATCTCCAACAAAAGCATTAGACGAGACACAAGGAATGACCATGCCCATGGTCCTAAGCATCACCCATCGCAAGATAAAGACAGTTGATACAGTAGCCGTAATACATCTGTCCATCTGCAACAAGTGGGAATAAAACCCTGAGTACGAGAAGGTACTCAGCTAGACTTACCCGACATAACCGAAAATAAATGACACCAAGGATTATGAAGGGCTTTATAGTAGGGTAGCTGACTCATTTACAAAAGAAGCATTTTTAGCATTTCAAGAACCTTTCTAAAAGCATTATTGTCAAGTTAATTATTATTAACCTGTCGACTAGATTTGCACCTAAACTAGAGCAAACATATGATTAAGTGGATAATGATAACCAATGATCATTAAACAACTTCCATACTGTCATATCCATTATAACTGTCCAAGTGTTCCATAAACATTTACTACGATGAAGTAACTCAAGTCAAGTGCTCACTATCCAGGAGCGATGGCGATTCGAATCGATTCCTAACCAGCTGGTGATTTATTCCTTACACAAATCTCACTCACCCGCTAAAGTGAGATATTGATCACCGAGTCAACTATCCAGGTATCTCGAGTTTGCCAGGAACCACATGTACCCGGAGACCGACCGACTGCACTTTGGTCTTATCATCCCGCCCCCGTGTCCTACCACACCTGCTCCGGCACAGTGCGCTGCGGACAATCTACTCGGCCCGAATAATCTCCCAGCTTCGCGGTCGGAAGGTACTTTATCCGGTCAGCTAAATGTAAGGCATGCGTTCAACATGACTCGAGGCCCAACAACGGTCGGTCCTTAATCGACACAGACGGAAACACTACAGTCCAAAACTCTACAAGTCTCCGTCCGGTCTCAACTTCATTTAACACTTAGTTATACCATGACTTCATAGTCATCCAAACAGATCCAGGTAACCACCTATAGCTCGCTGGTGACAGGAAATCACCCGTCTTCTACCGGTCTAAGCCAGCTAAGCATTGACTCGACTGCGGATACCCAGGTAACAAGGATATAGTATAACAAAGGTAGACAAGGTATAATGCAGCAACGGTTGCAAACAACTCCTGAACGTAATGCATCAATTAAAGTAAAGCATTTAATTAAATAATTGCAAACCGGGAGAAAAATGCTCCGGGGCTTGCCTCTCTCGAAGGAGCTCGGGCGGTGATCGGGGCACTCCGGAAGTTCCTCAATGTCCTCCTCGTCGGCTTCGGGCACTTCCTGCGGCTGCACCTCGAACTGCTCCTCGGGCTCCTCGGGTATGACGACTGGGTTCTCGGTTTGCGATCCTGTATGATGCAATGTGCGTAAGTGCTTATGCAATCGGTGCATAGGATGAGATGAATACAATGGATATGTTTGAATGCAAGGTAGTCAACATCATCCAAGAAAATATACTACAAGCACATGTCATCTACTGCATTCTCTTCTACTACTAATATGTTAAGTCAACCTATCTTATTAAATGCTTCAAAGATACACCAAAGCTTTACTAATTTCTTAAACACACTTAAAGCAACACTTGATTAAACCCTAATTAATAATAGGTTTGAATAGCAACATCTATTTTTATTGCTTAGAAAAATCTTAGAAAATTACCATAACACATTACTACCCTAAGTAGTCTACCATCAGATTTTCATGGTGTTTGAATGAGTGGGTTAGCCTACACAAAAATAACAAGCTATGGCATGATTATGAACATGAAAATACTTTGTACTGTGAAAAGTGTCAAACAACAGAGTTAGTATTTTTCCTATGTTCTTCATAGCATACAACTACTGTACAAAAATTATCACATGCATGTTTTATACAAAGTTTGCTCTCTAGCTAAAATAAGAAAAATCAGCCATTAAAGGCACTTGAACTACACCTCAAAATTTTTCTACAGCACAAGCGTGACACATATTTTTCTAGAAAGTACATTACATAAGAAGATTAACAAATTTGGAATCATATTTTTCTGAAGCCTATAGATTTTTCTACATATTTTTCAAGTTATCAGCAGTATACATGATTAAATAAAGTTCTACAGAAAAGTATCCCAAAAATGACATGCAATAATTTTCCCAAGTAGATCTGATGATAAGTAACCCAGACAAATTTATTTCAACAGATTTGGAGCAACTTTGAGTATCCAAACATTTTCTAAAGCATTTAAATAGAATTCTGAAAAATCATTTTTGAAATCCTTTTAAACTTCATGCTCAAATCTGCTAGATCCACCCGGTTATCCACCCAAAACCCGTGCGAGAGGTAGACAGGCGGGGACCCAGTAGGTCAACTGCCCTTGGCCGACCCACAGGGCCTTCGCCCACCATCTGGTTGGGCCCCACCTGGTCGGCGACCAGTGGTAGGAGGTGCTCACGCCGGCCGGTGCTCACCGTGGCGAGCCCTTCCGTGGGAGGGGTGCCAGCGTGCTCAACGCGCTGAGCCGCACCGGACCGGCTAACAATGCCGCCCGACGGCGTGGGGTTCATCTGTGACACGCGGCGGCATGCTCGCCGGAGAGGAAGAAGGCGCCATGTTGGCCCTCACCTCGACGACGGCGACCTCTGGCGAAGCGCATAAGCGATGGAGGTCGACGAGGCGAAGCTGCGGCGGCGCGAATCGTGGAATGGCGCGGTGGTGGTGGGAGCTCGGCGTCGGCGGAGAGCGCGTCGCGAGCTCTCGGCGGCTCGGCGGCTGCTGCTGCTGCTCTTGATGGGCAAGAGCGGGGAGGCGGCGAAGTGGAGTGGCGGGGTGGGGTTGCGTCCGCGCTTTCGGACCGCTTTGAAGGCGGGCGCGGCTGGTGAGCAGAGCACCGCCCCCGCCGGCGCCGGTGTCTGGGCGGCGCGTGGCGGCGGGAAGGCGGGAAAAGCGGAGCTCTTGCAAGGTGGCCTGGTAGGCGTGGGCACTGGTAGGTGGTAAACACTTGGTGGCAGTGGGGGACGCGAGCCAAAGCGGGGAGCTTGCCGGTGGCGGCTTGGCCAAGTGAAGCAGGCGGCGGCCATGAAGGAAAAAACCCTTTTTCATTTATATTTTCAAGAAACTTTTAAATGCCAGCTTTCAAATATTATTTTGAGCAAGAGAATGACATCTTTTGAAAATGTACCAAAAATGAAAGTTGATTAGAATTTAATTCTCTACAACTTTGCTTTTATGACCAACGCCAAATTCTTTCTAGATTTTGAATTGAAAAATCAAAGTTCATGTTTAACTCAAAACCCTAATTTTTGGGAAATTACTTTGAATACCAACCTTGCTCCAAAAATTGAACTAAATAATCCTAAATGATTTACCATAGTAGCCAAACATGTTTTACTAACCTAGCAAGCAAAATCAGGGCAAAACAATTCTAACAAAGGTATGCAACATTCAGGTTTCACAACATGTTTCAAATGTTTCGAAGCAGTGTTTCAATTGTTATTTTCATGATTAGGCATGTAGGATTAGGATGCTTGATGATGCATGATATGTATGATTTGTAGTGCCTAAATGCAGGCATAACACTAGGGTGTTACAGCCCTCCCCCCTTATAAAAATCTCGTTCCGAGATTTGGGTTACGAACCATTTGTTATAAAAATCTTCATAAGCTTTTTGTAGATACTCTCCTGTTTCCCAAGTTGCATCTCCCTCATCATGATGATCCCACTGTATCTTGTATGTTTTCACCACACTATTTCGAGTGGCACGTTCCTTAGTGTCTAACACCCGGACTGGTTGCTCACGATACACCAAATCTGATTTGAGTTGGATACCTCGAGGTTCTATTCTTTACTCCGGAACACGCAAACATTTCTTGAGATGTGATACATGGAAAACTAGGAAAACGGTACTCATTGTCTCAGGTAACTCTAACTTGTAGGCTACCGGACCTCTTTGTTCTAGGATCTTGTATGGTCCTACGAATCTCGCGGCAAGCTTTCTTCGAACTCCGAACCTTTTCTTTTTCATTGGCGTGACTTTCAGATAAACATAGTCACTAACTTCAAACACAAGGGGTCTCCTTCTTGTGTCTGCATAACTTTTCTGACGTGATTGGGCCGCTTTCATATTCTGCTGAATAATATGAACTTTCTTCTCGGCTTCTTCTACAAAGTCAATGCCATAATACCTTCTATCACCAGGCTCAACCCAATTTAATGGTGTTCTACATTTTCTGCCATATAAAGCTTCGAATGGAGCCATCTTGATGCTTTCTTGATAACTATTATTATAAGAAAACTCAGCTAACGGTAACCATGATTCCCATGATCCCTTAGAAGACAATACATAGGCTCTTAACATATCCTCCAAAACAGCATTCACTCATTCAGTCTGACCATCTGTCTAAGGATGATACGCGATACTGCGAATCAAACTAGTTCCTAAGCCTTTGTGTAAATGTTCCCAAAAGTGAGCCGTGAACTGTGAGCCTCTATCAGATACTATGGTCTTTGGTATACCATGCAACCTCACAATTTCTGCAATATACTTCTCGGCATATTGAGGTGGTCGATATTCTGTTTTGACAGGCAAGAAATGAGCGGTCTTGGTAAGACGGTCCACAATTACCCAAATCGAATCATGTCCTTTTTGAGTAGTGGGCAAACCCGTGATAAAATCCATACTTATTTCGTCCCACTTCCAACTAGGGATGGATAAGGGTTGCAACATACCGGCAGGTTTCATGTGAATGGCTTTCACTCGACAACATGTGTCACATCTGACAACATATGCTGTAATTTCTTTCTTCATTTTGGTCCACCAATAACGAGATCTTAGTTCTTGATACATCTTACTACTTCCGGGATGGATAGATAGCTTAGAAAGGTGAGCTTCATCCATGAGTTTATTCCTAAGCTCTCGATCCTTGGGAACCACAAGACGGTCGTCAAACCACAACACGCCCTGTTCATCCACTTTAAAGTATTGAGACGACTTTTCTTTTATTTTCTCTTTGATGTGGAATATTCCCTTGTCGGTTTTCTGGCCTTCTATTATCTTACTCTCCAAAGAGCAACTAATTTGAATACTATGTAACACAACAGGATGCATTAGATCGAACCCATCTTCAAGTAATGGCTGCACATTCAAGTAATGTGACTTTCTGCTTAAAGCATCTGCCACTACATTGGCTTTTCCAGGATGATATTGCACATTCAAGTTGTAATCCTTGATCAATTCCAACCATCTGCACTGTCTCATGTTTAACTCTGGTTGGGTAAAGATATACTTAAGACTCTTGTGATCCGTGAAAATATTGCACACATTACCAAGTAGATAATGTCTCCAAATTTTTAGGGCGTGCACAACTGCAGCAAGTTCAAGATCATGTGTTGGATAGTTGACCTCGTGCTTTCTCAATTGTCGTGATGCATAAGCAATGACTCTCCCTTCTTGCATAAGAACACAGCCCAATCCAGTCTTCGATGCGTCGCAAAACACATTAAATGGTTTCTCGATATCTGGTTGTGCTAGAACAGGAGCAGTGGTCAACAGTTTCCGCAAAGTGTGGAAAGCTGCTTCACACTCCTCTGTCCATACAAACTTGTAATCCTTCTGTAGGAGACTTGTCATCGGTTTGGCAATTTTTAAAAAGTCTGGTATAAAGCGACGGTAATAACCGGCTAGTCCTAAGAAACTCCTAATCTCAGGAACTGTGGTCGGTGCTTTCCAATTCATAACTTCTTGCACCTTACTTGGATCGACTGAAACTCCATTCTCTGACAGAATGTGACCAAGGAAAGGAACTTCCTTCAACCAGAATTCGCATTTGCTAAACTTAGCATACAGTTGATGATCCCTAAGTCTGGTCAAGACAGTTCTCAGATGCTCTTCATGATCTTTCTCGTTCTCGGAGTACACCAGAATGTCATCGATGAACACTACCACAAACTTATCCAATTCTGGCATGAAAACTGTATTCATCAAAAACATAAAGTATGCAGGAGCATTTGTCAAGCCAAAGGACATGACAAGATACTCATACAACCCGTATCTGGTGGAAAATACAGTTTTTGGTATATCCTGTGGCCTAATCTTGATCTGATGATAACCGGATCTCAAATCTATTTTTGAGAACACCTTGGCCTTGGATAATTGGTCAAACAGAACATCAATATGAGGCAAGGGATACTTATTCTTGATGGTCACGGCGTTGAGTGTCCTGTAATCTACGCACATTCTCAACGTGCCCTCTTTCTTCTTCTTCACAAACAAGACGGGACATCCATATTCAGACTTGCTTGGTCGTATAAACCCCTTTTTTGATAAATCCTCTAACTGTTTCTTCAGCTCAGCTAGTTCATCTAGAGGCATCCGATAGGGTCTCCTTGAAATCGGAGCTGTTCCGGGGACTAACTCAATTCCAAACTCAATCTCCCTATCCGGAGGAAGACCAGGTAGCTCATCCGGGAATACATCCAGAAATTCACACACTACCGGAATCTGATGAATAGGAATGACTGCCGTAGCACATGTAACACTTATAAGGTCTGTTCTCCGAGGCAATGGTACTTGGAAAGTACCCTCACCTAGGGGGTCCTTAAGGGTAAGTACTCGACTTCCAGTATCTATGACTGCTCCCCAATCCTTCATCCAATTCATCCCTATAATGACATCCAAAACTAATCCAGGCATAACTATTAAGTTCACTCGGAACTTCCTGCTACCTAATTCAAGGGTTGCCCCTCGAACCATCCGGTTGGTCAAAACATCAGCCCCTGTTGAACTTATATGGTACCCATAACCCAATTCGGTGCATAGTTGTCCATGTTTCTGTGCAAATGCTTGACTCATAAAAGAATGCGATGATCCAGAATCAAATAGAACAACTGCAGGGTTTTCGTTGACAGGAAACTTACCAACAGTGATGGGCTCTCCCTCAGGAATTTCATCCACTGTCGTACTATGCACTCTAGCATTATAAGTCTGCTGCTTCTTCTTGGGCGGGTACGGACAAAACCTCGAAAAATGGCCGGGTTGATCACAGTTATAGCAGGGTCCCCTCACTGTCCCGGCAGATCCCACAGTTCCCTTGGAACTGCCTTGTACCGCAGTTGTGGTTGCCTTGTTGGGCTATACTGCCATCTTGTAAGGCTTCTGGGGTCCATGGAAATTCTGACTTCTCTGTTGAGGTGGCCTGAACCTAGCGCCTGGTGCCGATGGGCGATAAGGAGGACGACCTCCCATAGGTGCTCTAGCTTGCGATGGACCACCTTCAAGGGCTCTCTTGCGTGTCTTGGCTACGGTGCTGGCGTTGTTATTCTTCTCCTGCTTCAGACAGTCGCTGATGAAGTCATTGAATCTGACGCGGTTGTTGGTATCAACATGCTTCATCATTTTTGGATTGAGTCCCCTCTTGAAACTGGCTATTCTTTTAGCATCTGTGTCAACCATGTCGGGAGCATAGCGACACAAGTTGTTGAAGGCATGCAGATATTGCGTCACGGTCTTGGTGCCCTGGTTCAACGCCAGAAACTCTCCCAACTTCATCTCGGTCAGCCCGGGTGGAATATAGACTCCACGGAAGGCCTTAGCAAACTCTCTCCAAGAAATCTGGGCATTTGGAGGGAAGGTGGTGCGATGGTGCTTCCACCACATTCCCGCTGGTCCTTGCAACTGAAGTGCAGCATACTCTGATTTCAACACCTCAGTCATCCTCAACACATGGAATTTATCTTCTATCGTGTTGATTCATTCCTCAGCATCGAGTGGCTCTGTTGCTTCCTTGAATACTGGCGACCTGGTGTCCATGAAATCTTTGAAGCTGCTATATTGGTTCACTCCCATGCCACCACCTTGATTGTTACCACGTTGAACGTTGTTGGCGATGGTGCGCAGAAAATCCTCCATGTTCTTCTGGGATTGTTCCGCGTTGCGCTGACTCCCGAGCAGCTGTGCGAGGAACATCTCAGGGGTAAACGGGGGAGGAGGTGGCAAATGCGGTTCATGGGGAGGTTCATTGTTGTTGCCGTGGTTTCCACCACCACCACCGGTCCCCGCACCGTTAGCACCGGTCTCAGCGGCCTCATACGTGTTTCGGCGAGTGTTTGTCATCTGCATATTTCAGCAACAAGTAATGATTGAGTGAAGCTGTAATAATTGCGAGTGAAGGAAAAATTATGCCGTACTGAATTTACTGGAGAGAATAAATTCATACAATAAAACAGAGGCACAACAATCGCATCCCAATTAAAACAACAGCGCTTAATCAAATTACTTCAACGGCAAACATCGCGTTCATACAATCAAATTGCCAGCATACATACACTGGACTTTTTATGCGTTCAGATATCGCATTCGAAATCAAGTTCCAACCACATGCCAAGTCTCATACGTTCCAAGCAACATACGATAGGTTACATGCCAACAAAAGAAAGGTCATCGCAACAGGACCTAGATACTAGCGCAAGGCAACTAGCTTACTCCTTGGGGCCATCGTCGGGATCGGAGACGTCACCATCGCCCCCAGGTGAAACTACAGGCTCGTCCTGGTTGTCGTCGTCGATATCCATGCCAGCGGCGTCTGGTGGAGCATATGGGCCAACCCCATTGTAGAGCGCGTGAAACTCCTCGTGCAGGTTGCCATTGTATTCCTCTAGCTCATCGACCCTCTGCAACAGAAGGTTTCTCTCGTCCTAGGCTTCATTCCTTTCCTGCACCAACTGTCCTATCATGCGGTCTGCATTGTTGTTGGCTTGAGTCAACGTATGCACTCGCTGCATAGCTCTATCACCTCTCTCAACCGCCTGATCTCGCTGTAAGTTCATATCAGCCAACTGCTCCTGCAAACTAGCTATAGCACGTGCCTGTCTCTTCTTCTGCTTTCTACCCTTGAGCTTATCCTCACCACGCAAGCCAGTCAAAGTCCAGTAGGTACTCTTGAGACCCTCATACGCTCTAATGGCGGTGAACATAGCACTCATTGCTTGGTTATCGCTAGCCTGTCCTTCAGCTGGACCTCTGACCAATGCACTTCCCTGAGGCTGAACCCAAATGGCATCACGAGGATCATCCCTAGGAAAAGTGCCAGCTAGAGCTGCTGCAAGCTCACTAGGAAATCTGCTCATAATATCCCTAATGACATGGAAGGCTGCTCCCTCTGCACCCTCAGCAGGAGTGCGACCCTCAAACTCCAAGTGCCAACCATCCCAATCTGGAGCATCACTGAGAGCAGGAACCATGATTTCTACCACTGCAAGTCCATCCTCTGCCAACTGGCTCTCATTCCAGGAGTACACCGGTTCTTGACCCTCTGGGTACCCCACATCATGGAGCACTCTCCAAAGCAAAGTCGGCATACCAAACTCGCTCAAGAAGGTGTCCATGGTGCGGTGCTCCCTCAGGGCCAACGGACGTCGAGGTGCTCTTCCTCCGGTGGACTTACGGGCGGTCTGCTTCGTGTGGGCCATCTGTAGCAAAAGTTCTTTTATTACCTCGGGGAAACATATCTTAGGTGATACAACTTTTATCAAAATAAGATAATCAATTTATAAGGGGAGGAATACATGACATGAATGAAATGCACAAGTAACATGATGTATGTACGTGCCGTACGTTCTCACAATCTTAGGAAATAAATAATTTCTAACGACAAAGTCGGTGGCATACAAACGATCTCTCAAATACGTAGCTAATACGTTCTACACGATAGCGTTGTTATGTACCTGCAGAAGATTCATTTCAGCCCAATTTCCAATGAATGCATAAAAGCAGTAAAATTTTATCTACACGCTCTACACGAATCCCCAGATACGTGTACAACGGTAGTAACTACCCAAATCATCGTCCTATTGACGGCATCGCCTCCACAGACGGAAGACCCATACATGAGATGCCTTTGTAAAACATGCGTAGAACATGTAATTACTCCAGCATCATATAAGCATTCACCCTAGATCGACGGTGTATCCGATCATGCTCTCACAACTCACACTTACCGAGGCGTAGAGGCAAATGATCCATACATTACCACTCAAACAAGTGGCACTCATACAATAGCACGCTGTATGAGCGACGAAAGAGAAATATGATGCAAGAACCCCAGTCAGTACTTAATTAAGCCACCTAGAGTCCTTAACTGGGCATAAAGGATATGACCACTGACACACTTTATAGTTTGGAAATCACGTTTTTCAAATGCCGTTTTGTTTTAAATACACTTGTGAACAGTAACACGCTAAACCATGCTCTGATGCCAGCTGTAACAGAACCGACCAATTATACGAAATTAAGTAAGAAAATCATTCGCCAGAGCAGACGATTTAGCAAACTTAAGCCCGTATAACCCGGTAGTCCATGAAATCACGAAGGATTTTCAAACCAACTTCTATTCCAGCCAAGATCGTAATAAGTTTAGCGGTCACCATCACATATTACATAAAAGTTCGCAATCTCAGATACATCAGAGTTTCAACATAGTTATTACAAAACCAATTTGAATAAAAGTAGCGGAAGCCATTTGTTCAAACCAGACACACACTCACGAGGAGTTCAAATATAGTGCCAGCGAATGATCATCTCCAACAAAAGCATTAGACGAGACATAAGGAATGACCATGCCCATGGTCCTAAGCATCACCCATCGCAAGATAAAGGCAGTTGATACAGTAGCCGTAATACATTTGCCCATCTGCAACAAGTGGGAATAAAACCCTGAGTACGAGAAGGTACTCAGCTAGACTTACCCGACATAACCGAAAATAAATGACACCAAGGATTATTAAGGGCTTTATAGTAGGGTAGCTGACTCATTTGCAAAAGAAGCATTTTTAGCATTTCAAGAACCTTTCTAAAAGCATTATTGTCAAGTTAATTATTATTAACCTGTCGACTAGATTTGCACCTAAACTAGAGCAAACATATGATTAAGCGGATAATGATAACCAATGATCATTAAACAACTTCCATACGGTCATATCCATTATAACTGTCCAAGTGTTCCATAAACATTTACTACGATGAAGTAACTCAAGTCAAGTGCTCACTATCCAGGAGCGATGGCGATTCGAATCGATTCCTAACCAGCTGGTGATTTATTCTTTACACAAACCTCACTCACCCGCTAAAGTGAGATATTGATCACCGAGTCAACTATCCAGGTATCTCGAGTTTGCCAGGAACCACATGTACCCGGGGGCCGATCGACTGCACTTTGGTCTTATCATCCCGCCCCCGTGTCCTACCACACCTGCTCCGGCACAGTGCGCTGCGGGCAATCTACTCGGCCTGAATAATCTCCCAGCTTCGCGGTCGGAAGGTACTTTATCCGGCCAGCTAAATGTAAGGCATGCGTTCAACATGACTCGAGGCCCAACAACGGTCGGTCCTTAATCGACACAGACGGAAATACTACAGTCCAAAACTCTGCAAGTCTCCGTCCGGTCTCAACTTCATTTAACACTTAGTTATACCATGACTTCATAGTCATCAAAACAGATCCAGGTAACCACCTGTAGCTCGCAGGTGACAGGAAATCACCCGTCTTCTACCAGTCTAAGCCAGCTAAGCATTGACTCGACTGCGGATACCCGGGTAACAAGGATATAGTATAACAAAGGTAGACAAGGTATAATGCAGCAATGGTTGCAAACAACTCCTGAACATAATGCATCAATTAAAGTAAAGCATTTAATTAAATAATTGCAAACCGGGAGAAAAATGCTCCGGGGCTTGCCTCTCTCGAAGGAGCTCGGGCGATGATCGGGGCACTCCGGAAGTTCCTCAATGTCCTCCTCGTCGGCTTCGGGCACTTCCTGCGGCTGCACCTCGAACTGCTCCTCGGACTCCTCGGGTATGACGACTGGGTTCTCGGTTTGCGATCCTGTATGATGCAATGTGCGTAAGTGCTTATGCAATCGGTGCATAGGATGAGATGAATACAATGGATATGTTTGAATGCAAGGTAGTCAACATCATCCAAGAAAATATACTACAAGCACATGTCATCTACTGCATTCTCTTCTACTACTAATATGTTAAGTCAACCTATCTTATTAAATGCTTCAAAGATACACCAAAGCTTTACTAATTTCTTAAACACACTTAAAGCAACACTTGATTAAACCCTAATTAATAATAGGTTTGAATAGCAACATCTATTTTTATTGCTTAGAAAAATCTTAGAAAATAACCATAACACATTACTACCCTAAGTAGTCTACCATCAGATTTTCATGGTGTTTGAATGAGTGGGTTAGCCTACACAAAAATAACAAGCTATGGCATGATTATGAACATGAAAATACTTTGTACTGTGAAAAGTGTCAAACAACAGAGTTAGTATTTTTCCTATGTTCTTCATAGCATACAACTACTGTACAAAAAATATCACATGCATGTTTTATACAAAGTTTGCTCCCTAGCTAAAATAACAAAAATCAGCCATTAAAGGCACTTGAACTACACCTCAAAATTTTTCTACAGCACAAGTGTGACACATATTTTTCCTTGAAAGTACATTACATAAGAAAATTAACAAACTTGGAATCATATTTTTCTGAAGCCTATAGATTTTTCTACACATTTTTCAAGTTATCAGCAATATACATGATTAAATAAAGTTCTACATAAAAGTATCCCAAAAATGACATGCAATAATTTTCCCAAGTAGATCTGATGATAAGTAACCTAGACAAATTTATTTCAATAGATTTGGAGCAACTTTGAGTATCCAAACATTTTCTAAAGCATTTAAATAGAATTCTGAAAAATCATTTTTGAAATCCTTTTAAACTTCATGCTCAAATCTGCTAGATCCACCCGGTTATCCACCCAAAACCCGTGCCAGAGAGGCAGACAGGCGGGACCCAGTGGGTCAACTGCCCATCGCGGCGACCACAGGGGCCTTCGCCACCATCGCTGGGTTGGGCCCCTGGTCGGTCAGCGACCTAGTGGCAGGGGAGGTGCTCCGCCGGCCGGTGCTCACCGGCGGCGAGCCCTTCCGTGGTGCGGGGGGGGGTGCCAGCGTGCTCAACGCGTGGAGCCGCACCGGCCGGGCACAACGGTTGGCCGGCGGGCCGTGGGGGCCACGGCGACACGCGGCGGCATGCTTTCACGGAGAGGAAGGAGGCGCCAGGTTCGGCCCTCACCTCAACGACGACAGCCTCTGGCGAGCGCAAATGATGGAGGTCGACGAGGCGGAACTGCGGGCGGCGCGAATCGTGGAATGGCGCGGTGGTGCGGGAGCTCGACGTCGACGGAGCGCGTCGGCGAGCTCGGGCGCGGCTGCTGCTGCTGTGGGGCAAGAGGCAGGGAGGCAGGCGAAGTGGAGTGGTGGAGTGGGGTTGCATGCGCGCGGTCGGACCACTTTGAAGGCAGGGCACGGCTGGTCGGAGCAGGCACCGCCCCTCGCCGCCGGTGTCAGGCGGCCAGCGTGGGCGGCCGGGCAAGGGGAAGGCGGAGGCTGCTGGAGGGAGCTTGGCGTGGGCTGGGCTGGGCGAGCAAGGCACTGGTGGCCAGGCGAAGCTGCAAAGGGACGGGAGATGAGCCTTGGCCAGCTGCGGCTGGGGCGATGCAGGCAGCAATGGCCCGTGAAGGAGAAATACCCTTTTTCATTTATATTTTCAAGAAACTTTTAAATGCCAGCTTTCAAATATTATTTTGAGCAAGAAAATGACATCTTTTGAAAATGTACCAAAAATGAAAGTTGATTAGAATTTAATTCTCTACAACTTTGCTTTTATGACCAACGCCAAATTCTTTCTAGATTTTGAATTGAAAAATCAAAGTCCATGTTTAACTCAAAACCCTAATTTTTGGGAAATTACTTTGAATACCAACCTTGCTCCAAAAATTGAACAAAATAATCCTAGATGATTTACCATAGTAGCCAAACATGTTTTACTAACCTAGCAAGCAAAATCAGGGCAAAACAATTCTAACAAAGGTATGCAACATTCAGGTTTCACAACATGTTTCAAATGTTTCGAAGCAGTGTTTCAATTGTTATTTTCATGATTAGGCATGTAGGATTAGGATGCTTGATGATGCATGATATGTATGATTTGCAGTGCCTAAATGCAGGCATAACACCGGGGTGTTACAGAGACATCGGGGCAGCATGGGCCCCACATAGGCACGCGAAATGAGAAGATGTACGTGCCTAAGCATCTCCGTTCAAATATTTTAGCGTTTTGAAGAGAAGAGATCGTTCATTAATAATCACTACTACAGAAGTTAACTGTAGGGGCGGCTCTAGAGCCTCTGTAGGGGCGGCTACGCCAGCCGCCCTTCCCAGGGTGTTCCTACAGAGGGTGCCTCTATAGTGGCGGTTTCCTAACCGCCCCTGCAGTGCCCTCTGTAGGGGTGGCTGGTGTTTTCAGCCGCCCCTACAGTGCCCTCTGTAAGGACGGCTGGTAATATCAGCCGCCCCTATAGTGGATTTCTGTAAGGGCGGCTGTATCACTAGCCGCCCCTGCTGTGTGTATTTGTAAGGACGGTTCAATCAAGAACCGTCCCTACAGTGGATTTTCCAGCAAAACAAAAATAATTCAAACTCAAATTTGACCACATATATATATATATATAATATAATTCAAATTCGAATCTCACCACCATAAATATACATATATACATCCACAAACACAAGACCATTATTTAGAACATCATCATAAGTCATAATTCACAAAAGTCCATCATTACAACATAGTCCATTATGAAGTCCATCATTATAACATAGTCCATTAAGAAATCCACAAGTCCACATACAAAACAAAGTCCAAACTGTTCCAAAGTCTGATCCAAACCATACCACAAGTCCATATTATCATCAATGGCCTAGAGCTAGCCTATCAGTCTCCCGAAGGTGTTGGTATAGAGGATTACTACCTAAGTCGGAAAAAAGATGATGGTAAGTGCCTTTATGATACACAATCTGGTCCATTATGAAGTTGCAAAGGTCGCCAACCATCTCTAAGAGCTTGTCATCCTTGTATGGGTTCCTTCTCGTATCTTTATCTTTCTCCAACTATAAGAGAACAAGTTTAGGTTTACTATATCACAATATATGCGAACTTTTCATACTACGAGCGAAGAGGTTTAAACTTACCAGATTGGGGTTTCTATTGTAGCCACCGATGATACTCATCATAATACATGTGTAGTATCCACAATGTAGACTCCTAGGCTTCTGCTTGGGGCACTGTGTGTTTTGCATATGAAGATGTTAAGTAATGCTATTGACAGACACGTAATATATGGAGTACCAAAGTAAATGACACTTACCGCACATAGAGTTTTGACATACAACTTTTCCTTCCTATTTGGATGATGCCTCCCCTTATGTTCCTGGACATAGTGCCTGAATGCCCTGTTCCAATGGTTTTATCAAATAACTTGTTAGTATCCCACATTGAACCTTACAAGTATGTATATAAACATAGTAGCTAAAATGAGGATTGTCAATATGTATACGTCTTGACAATCGCTATGAAGTCTTTGTATGTCTCGATTGGGAAATCCGCTGAATCAAAGACCCATGCCATGCTATGTGAGAGCCAGACGCCTATGCAAATCCAGTGATCGCTGCATGAATTTAGTCATAGAAGGAACACATAAGCTCTTTTGCATCGAACAAAGTATATTAAACAAAGCTAAATATATAGTCGAACTTACTTGAAGTGGTATGGTATCCATATATTATCGTGTTGTTGGAGATTTTTAAAACATAGGGCAATGTATGCCGCAACCTTGAGGGACTCTTTCAATATTTTCTTGTTCCTGATGTTCTCTTTCTCCTTAAGTGTCTTTCCAGCTCCTAGTCCTTTGCAATCTAGTTTCCAATCTTTAGGGTAATTAAAATTTGTTGATGCTATAGGTGAAGGGTCTATATACCCGTGTTTTAGAGCTGGCCTCTTTTTCACAAAGTCCGCTTGCATTCTACAAATCATAGCGCGGGTTAGTTACAACAAAATTAAAAGATTACATTTATATCATATCGAGAGGGCAAGGACTTACAGGCACCATATGCGAATTAGATTCATTTCCATTCGTCCGAGGTGGAAGCATGCCTAGATATCCTTAAACTCAACGGCAATTTGCCCACCTGGGGCTCCAAATGTGCCGGCAGGGATCCATGCTTGTAAGATTTCTAGTTCTGTTATATGAGCACGCAAGTACCAATCGTGGAACTTTCTCATTCCACGTGGCAAGCACTGTATGACTCGGTTTGGTAGGAAGTTCTTGCCTTTTTTATATTTATCCGGACAATCATTTGAACATTTGAGGTTATCAACAACTGGATACTTGTTAAACCCTTTGTGCAGTTTGCTAGTGGTGCCCTCCTCAGAAGCTGGTGCTCTGAATTCTTTTACTTGGTTCTTAGGCTTGAACTGGTCATGGGCCATCCACTTGTGCACCGACGAGACGTCATTAATGCCCACATACGATTGCCTTATCTTGATTGGGATTTTGTTTTGAGCTTCCCATTCGGGCACGTCCTTGTCAACTTGTGCATCACCTGCTCTAGGGGCCACTTGTTCTTCACGTTTCGGCTGTTCATCAGGCAATTGCTATTCATGAGACACTTGTTGTTCATGTATCGGCTGCGCTTGTTGAGAAGGATGTTGCATCTCATCATGCCTTTGCTCGGTATGAGCTGGAGAAGGACGTGGCATGTCATCATGCCCATGCTCGATACGAGGTGGAGAAGGATGTGGCATGTCATCATGCCCTTGCTCGGTACAAGATGGAGAAGTCTCTAGCGTGTGGTGGTCATGGTCATGGGCCGATGAGTATACCTCCCCATCCTCGACGGGTCGCTCCAGAGGATGAACTTCAGTCGGAGTTAGCGAAGACTCGGTCAATACAATGTTCCGTCTGTGCCAGAGGATGAACTGGTTCATGACGTCTCCGAGTAACATGAGCCCCTTGGGAGTAGGGTGTTCTATCTTCCAAGTCATGAACTCGGGCTTCACGGTATGCACCTCGACCCGAGTGTAGTCCTACGGGATGTCCCTATTGTGCCACGTGCCGTCCGGAGGATGTGCCACGCCCGTTGCCACCTCAATGATCACATTTTGCCTGCCCATCGGAACCACAATTTGCAACTGGTTGGCGCCCATATACGATCGACGGGGGTTCCGGTTGAATTGGAACCTTGACTGCTGGGAACATCTGGAGGGCTGCCAACTACTGCCAGTTCTCCAGGCAGCCCCATTGGTGTCTGTGGCTCCATCGTAGATAGTCCTTTCTCCACCAACATCTTTTCAACTAGAGCCTTCACTTGGCGCTCAAGATTAGACTCTCAGTCTCTGCCATGTTTCTTGTACATGTGCCTCTCCTCTATGAATCCGTGCTTCCTGGACATCCTCTTCCCTAGCCCCCTGGTGCGTCCTATATGCTCGGGGTTTCCCAAGGCAACGGTAAGCTCGTCCCTCTCTCTAGAAGGGTTGAATGCGCCCTTCTCCTTGTCTTCAGCAAGTTTTAGTATCTTTGATACTACCTCTCCGGTCTCCGACTTAGCAAACTTGAGGCTACTACCAGATGAATTCACACTCCTCGCGTATATCCACTATTTGAGGTGTGGCTTCAACTTCGGCACTTCCGTATTCCCGGCAGCTTCAGCCTCTGCGTCCATCTTCCTAAAGGCCTCTTGCTTGCCAGCGTAGCCACCGGGGCCTAGACGAGGGTAGTGTTGGTTCTTCTTCGCCTGCTCGCTGTTACGGGCACTGAAGGCCAATGATGCCTCTGAAGTCTTCTCAGCCACGAGCTCCTCCCATTGATTAGCCTCCCATTGACTAGGAGTTATGTTGCCATACTCGTGGAAAGGAGTTAACTTCTTTTAGATAAAGTTCTTGTTCAGATCCGACCGCCAACGTCGGAAGCTCTGCCCCATTATCTTAAAAGCATTTTGTTGTACCAACTCGTGCGTTCCCTCCGGAAACCTGAAGTTCTGCTTCAGCTTCTCCCATAGGTCTACCTTTTGGCTCATAGGTACAAGATTCCAGCCACGGATAGCTGGGTTCAACTTATCTCTAACTAGAAACCCGATGTGATTATGAAATTTCACCCTGTATGTATATGGCTCAAGGATCTGCCCGTCTGGCCCGACCTCCGTTATCACATAGCATGCCTTATCGTGATATTGGTTTGGCTTTCTAATCCCCCCTCATTTCCTCTTTGGCTGGGTAGTCTCAGTGGTGGTTGTGTCCTGAGGTTGTGGAGCGGAGGCCTCATTGTGAGTATCTGTGGCTCCTTCCTCTGATCTCCTTTGCCCCGCTACGTATTGTCCGGCAAGACGAGCCAGAGGCCGACGTCGTCTTTTCAGAGGTTGAGTAGGGACGACCTGTGTATACGGCAGGTCAAAAGTGTTAGCAGAGGTAACATATAGCCATAGCATTAGCCAAATTTACAAGCTACTAAGGCTTTATCCGTACCTCGTCGTTCGGATCAAAATCCTTGTCCAACTCGTCCTCAGTTGGCCTCCGTCTGGGTTCTCGTGCGAAAGGATCCTTGGGACTTACATATCCCCCTGATGAGGTGTTGTCATCCTCATCCTCATCCTCATCCTCATCCTCATCATCATCCCCTTCTTTGCCTTGGGCATCCTCTCCGCCTTCTCTTCCCTAGGCTCCCCCCACTGGATCCTCATCATCGACAAGGTCCTCCTGAGTAAGCATCACTTCTAGACCATTTTCTAACTCGTTATCGAACTGCTCCTGAGTAAGCTGGTCATCTAGTTCTTGCTCTCCGTGGGATGGCTGCTCATTATTCACGGGGCATCGGGATGCACTCTTTGATGTTCGCGACATTTCGTGCCTTATTCTAAGAGATGCAAGAAAAAAAGTAGTATAAGTAGTAGAAGTAGTAGTACTAGTGGTAGAAGTAGCAGTACTAGTACTAATAGTAGTACTAGTAGCAGTAGTACTTGTAGTAGTACTAGTAGTAGTAGCAGTAGTACTTGTAGTACAGCCCCAACAACTCTAAACACACAACACCTAAGTGTGCAAGCTCAGGGCATGTCTGGTACTGAAATGATGGGTACTGAAAAAACAGCCACCCCTGGTTCAACTCACACAGAATCACTTGATATGTAGAGTTTATCCTAGAATCATAGAGAATGACTTTCAGCCATAGAATCATTCCCCCACAGAATCAAGAGCAGGAGGAACTCTACCAAACAAGCCCTAAGTCATAACTCGACTCGTTCCACTACTATGCTATAGTCCGCATAAAGTTCAGATTCTACTTGCATCCATAGTTGCATATGCTGTATGTATTTGATTAGTTCAGTGAAGTCTAATAAATGTAGCTATTAATTATTATTAAAATGGGCTAAGTCTTGATAAAGGATTCTTCGTGCAGATGGTAGCATTTTGTAGCGGCATATAGGCAGCAAAATTGGTTGACAAGACGGGTTATAATGAGATCCCGGTACTTATAGGATCTAAGATGAGTGAGCACCATTGTTTATCAATCTTTTTTCTCATTTAAAATTCCTCTCAAGTTTATTTCCATTTTTTTCACAGATTGGTGTTTAGTGTACTTTTAAGGTATCAGGATGACTACAATAAAATCACTACAGACAGATGCTCAGTCGGATAATACATTTATCTAGTTAAGGACCACTGTTTCTCTCAAAAATTGCATGTGCATCATTTATCACTACACATGATTGCATCTATATGCTATATATTGAATAATTTTACCAGCTTATTTCCCAAATTATAGTGTTACACTGAGTATTTGCCGAATAAAAAATCTAACATGTAGTATACTAAGGATTCATCATTGGTCAAATATGCAAAGTAAAAAAAATGGAGAAATACGATTGTAGGTCAGTTCCCAGGCACAGGTTTGGTTAAATGATGAAACAAAAGCATTTCTAAATCTAAAAAATATAAGCTGTGAATGTGATCGCTTGTGCTACACTGCTACTTTGGCTGTGGCTGCAGTAGCTGCTGCTGATAGTCTGCTACTGCTCAGCAGCTTACATGTGTGCAGCTGCAGCTACAGCCCAAATAGCACATCCGAGCAGGCTAACATTTAAATAACTCATTTAGTCCTTACATTTGAGGAAACCAACTTTTACAGTAACTATGGGTTATGAAACAATGGAACTCACGTGAGATAGTTTGACACACTTTTGCTGCACCCAGAAATAAGCTTGAAGGCTTCCAATGCACAAGCAGCAGATATAATTGCATTCGTTGAAGCAATGGCTGGGATTATATTTTTTACAACACTCTGAAATTCACAAAACATTAGCCAGTACTACATATGTCAGTGTCCTAAGAATAGACTTTTCAAGTAGAAAGTTATGTGTCACATCAAAAGCTGAATTCCACTGTCAAACTAATGGAGAATTTGAACCAGTAGGCATATCAACTAAACACAGAAGAAAACTGACAAGAGTATAACACTAACAAAATAAAGATTATGATTCACTAACAAAATAAAGATTATGATTCCAGATACTAGTATACATCCAGAGAATATTTTTCTGACCTATTCAAAAAATGGCACAAAAACATTTATGATAAAGAATTCGATTCCATTCTGTGGAAATTAAAATGTCAAGTGCCGACAAGTAGAAGCATGATTGTCTAAAAAGAAACTAAAACAAAGGTAAACTACGCACCAGGTAAAACATGTAGAAAAATAAATCTTTTTTGTGCACAAAGCAACAAATAAGCATATATGCAATGGCACTAAAACCAAAGATAAACTGTTAAACAGGAGAGATTATCCGAACCAGGGTAGATGGTAGAGTATATGAAGTTAACCAGTTACCATATTGTAAGACAAATATTTAAAACATAAGTCATTCCATTACTTAACGGAACTTAAAGAAGATATACCCCAAATTTAGAACCATTCTTATACTGACCTAGCTTTTTATATGACTCAAGCTGCCATAGAAGATGAGCTATTCAGCAGTCCATTTTTCTTAAATACGCAGGCCCAAATTGGTCCTCTTAGAACATAAAAATTAAATAGAACAGGGTTGGATTGTTTAACATATTTACATGCAAAAGAGATTTAATGCCATAAATTATGACTCCAGGGAAAAACTCAAGTTGGTGCACTAGAATTCATCTATTGTTGCAAAATATCATAAATTTGAAGGTCTTTAAGAATGTATTCTGGAAGGTATTAGTGGCCAAAGGTATGCATCAAAGACCTTGCAAAGTCAAATGTTACAAGTTTTTGTGACTGGAGGTAATATCTAAATAACTGTACTGATAAATAGCTGGACTGTGGTTATAGCTGAGTGATAGTGTGGTACTACATTTCCCTGCATTTTATATTGATAAGCAGGCGGTGTTTCTGCTATGCTCACTAAAACATGTATTATTTACTCATCAGTTTAACATACCATGCACTCTACAGTACTGTGGGTGCTGAATGCCCTGGTAGTCTCATCTTTTTTTTTTCTTGTCTAATGCTAGCTGATCACCACCTCTCTTGGTGACAGGATAATGCTATGCTCACTAAAAGTTTCTTGAGGAAAACCCAGACTGGAACGACAAAGTTGTTCTACTGCAGATTGCTGTGCCAACAAGAACTGACGTCCCTGAGTGTATGAGCGCTTTCTGTGTTCTCCCCTTCATTTGCTAATACTTAATGCAAGTCTGCAAGCATGTGTGCAGCATAGAAGTTTCAGAAATATGATTTGCTTACTTGCATGAGTTCTTAATTTACAGCTTGATATCTTCTATATGAAATAAAATTCCCTTTTCAAGTCAGTTGCAGTGAAATTATATTATTGTCATAGGAGGCTTTATTTGGCTATTTATTTATTGTATCTTGTTTAAAGTTCCTGCTGTACAATATCCATGTTTACTCTGAATAGTGAGACAGACAATCCCACTGCATTTTTTTTGAATGCTACTGCATTCTTTATTTTGTAAAGAGCTTACTCAACTTTCACATTCTGAATCGTAAGCTCTAGGGATTCAATTAGTGCAGACATTAGAGTTTTGAAAGATTCCGTGTGCTTAAAATGTTTTGACTCTTGGGGATGCAGTGTCGTCCTCACAAGGGTGTTTTCAGCGACTTACATAGGGCTACTGCACTAGATTAGTGGTTAAATAACATCGTGTTACATCATGCATAATGATCTATTCCCTTTATTAGATGAAAAATTAGTGTGGCCCTAGAGTATCTGCAATTTCTAATATATTTGTCTAAAAAAAACATGTCCACAATATTACATTTTTATTAGCTTTCACAGAAACCTTTGTGGATATCCAAAACAAATGTGACCAGATGAAGCACTTTGTATGCTGCGTGCAAAAAAAACCATTATTATATTTATGTTAATGAATGTACATATAGGCATGCATTATTATATTTATGTTAATGAATGTGACCAGATGTACATATAGGCAAAAAAAAACCAAATTAAAGAGGCCCACGGAGCACAGACAAATGAAATTAATCAAGAACAAGGATCACGAGAAGTATAAAAGCAAGAACTGCGACAAGCAACCTAACAGCGGTGACTATCGGAGCGCCGGGGATGAGGGCGGACTGACCTCTGACTATCGGAGCGCCGGGGATCGACAGCTGCGAGATCAGCGGCGGCGAGACGGCGAGGGGCGTCGAGGTCGGAGAGGATGGTGAGGATGGGGTGGGGGCAGCCGCACGACGAACCCTAGCCGCGCGCCGTGGGAGCAGACGGATGGGCCGCGCCGAGGAGCGCTCCCAAACCCTAGCCGTCGTCGCGGCCTGGGGAATGGCGGTTGGGGTCAGGGAGACGGTGGAGGAGGCGGTGGAGGGGTCAGGGAGGGGCAGGCGACGGCGGTGCAGACGGCGAAACTGGGCAGCCTGACGGTCCAAGTGTATGATTTCACCCAAAGCGACGGTCACATGTAAATATCTCAGAGCCGCTGTAGGGGCGGCTGAGATTATAAGCCGCCCCTACAGTTGATTTTTTTTTCAAAATACCTCAGAGCCGCTGTAGGAGTGGCTGAGGTTATAAGCCGCCCCTACAGTTGATTTTTTTTTCAAAATTCTAAATCAAAATGAATTATTCACATGTAAATAATAAATAATACAGTACAAAATTTTATAATTATTTTTTTATAGATATATTTACATATACAATAACTAAAACAACTATAACAGTTTAAAATTACAAAATTGAACCTTTAAAAATGGGGAAAAAATAAAATTTAAAAAATTAAAATCAAAACTAATAAAATAATTTTGAGACACCAAATGATCTCAAATGAAAATTTGATAAACATCAAAGTTGTAGAGGTCATGAAGATCTACAACTTTTATTTTGGTTATTTTGTCATTTGACAAAATTTGAACCTTTCAAATTTGAAATTTTAAAAAATGACAAGTTCGAAACAAAATTTGAGACCCAAAATGATTTCAACATAAAAAGTGATGAATACCAAAGTTGTTCAACTCATTAATATCTACAACTTTTATTTTAGTCATCTTGTCATTTGACAAAATTTGAACCTTTCAAATTTGAAATTTTGAAAAACGACAAGTTCAAACCAAAATTTGAGACCCAAATTGATTTCAACATAAAAAGTGATGAATACCAAAGTTGTTCAACTCATGATTATCTACAACTTTTAGTTTGGTTATTTCTTCATTTGACAAATTCTTAGCACACATTGTTCACTAATCTTACATATGTCTCATATAGTTTATAAAACCTTACGAGAGATGTGTCACATTTGTGAACAATGTCATTAACACTTTGTCATATGAAGAAATGACCAATACCAAAATTGTAGATCTTGATGAGTTATTCAACTTTGGTATTTATCACTTTTTCAGCTGAAATCATTTGGGGTACCAAAATCTTGTCTGAAGTTGATTTTTTTAAAATTCAAAATTTAAATTACTCAAACTATTCATATGTATATATTGACAAAACCAACAAAATAAATGGATAGAGAATGATTTTAAAAAATTTTAGAAAAAAAATCATCAGATTTGGAGTTAGTATGAGAAAGAAAAACTAGTTACAAAGTTGACCCACAGATTAAAAAAAATCACACTGTTCACTATGATCATATAAGGATCATCTAGAACAGTGTAATTTCTCTTTTTAATCTGTGGGTAAACTTTGTAACTAGTCGTTCTCCCTCATACTAACTCCAAATGTGATGGTTTTTTCCTAAAAATTTCTAAAATCATGCTTCAGCATTTAATTTTGATCAAACTTGGATGTGACAATGTTTTACACATTTTAAAATTTAACATTTCAAACTAAATTTTCAAACTCTAAATGATTTCAGATGTAAAAGTGATGAATACAAAAGTTGTTCAACTCATCAAGATCTACAAGTTTTATTTTGGTTATCTTATCATTTAACTAAATTTGAACCTTTCAAATTTTGAAATTTAAAAAAAGACAAGTTGAAACCATAATTTGGACCCCCAAATTATTTCAACTAAAAAAGTAATGAATACCAAAGTTGAATAACTCATGGAGATCTACAACTTTTATTTTGGTAATTTCATAATTTGATAAATTCTTAGTATACATTGTTCACACAAACATATGTGAATGTAGTCTCAAACACACACATAAATATAGTTTCAAACACACATACATAAATATAGTCTCACATACATAAATGTAGTCTCACACACACATACATGAATGTAGTCTCACACACATATACATAAATGTAGTCTCACACACACATACATGAATGTAGTCTTACGAACACTGACACACTTACATAAACTAGCTAGCCCACCATGACAACTTTCCCCTTGACACCTTTTCGTTCCTATGGCAATACATCTTTGGGCAGGTTTTTTTCCATAGCCTCGATCTTCTTACAAAAGTCTATGAATAGCGACATCTCATCACACTTATTGTAAGCTTCAACATCGTCCACGCCATCAACTCTGATGATATGTTGTTTCCCAGAGGCCACCACGTGCTTTTCTTCTTCTTTGGGGGGAGGTTACTTTGCGGGTCAGGCATATAGAAGACTTGCGCGACACGTTCAGCGAGCACCCAAGGGTCATCCTGGTAGCCTACATTCTGGAGGTCGACGACTCTCTGTCCGATCTCATTGAATTGAAGTTGCTTGATCCAGCGGCATCAAAACAGGGCCACCTTTATATCCCTTCCATAGTCAAGTTCCCATATATCTTCAATTATGCCAAAGTACATGACCTTTTGCCCCACTCCGTTGAGAGACTCTATTCGGACGCCGCTGTTCTGATTCATAGATTTCCTATCCTTTGTGTCGGTATAGTATGTGTATCCATTGATGTCATAAGCATTCCAAGACGTCACCTGTTTCGATGGCCCGGCCGCCAACCGACTGATGGTAATAGAATCTATGATTTCTCTAGGCTGTATGTTCTGGTCCTTCAACCATGATGTCAAGCGTTGCTTATGCTGTTTCATGACCCAATCATCTGAACGGCCATTCCTCTCGGCCATAATGATAGCCGTGTGTTCATCAATGTACGGTTGCATCACTGCCATACTCTGGAAGACACTGTAATGCGCTTGACTCACCTCTCTGTAATCATTGTCGAGGAACACTTTCCTACCACTTGTGCCCTTCCCAGCTAGCCTTCCCTTGTGATGAGAATTGGGATTACCAATCCCTCTCTGTACTTTTAGCCACTCTTGGCAGCACTCGACGACTTCTTCGGAATTGTAACCCTCTATCATGGAGCCCTCTGGGTGTGTTTGGTTATGCACGTATCGGCTTAGAATCGACATGAACCGCTCGTAGGACCACATTTCATGCAAGAAGCTAGGGCCCAGCGCCTCGATATGATGAACCAGGTGAATCATGAGATGTACCATTATATCAAAAAAGCAGGAGGTAAACACATCTCTAGCTGGTTCTGGGTCTCCACCATGAATTCATGTAGGTCACTTAGCTCTTGCCTGCAAATCGTCTTCTGTGAGATCTTCGAAAAGAAGTAGCACATACGGGTGATGGCCATCTTTAGGAACTCTGGCTTTATAGCCCTGATTGCAATTGGTAGGAACACTGTCAGCATCACATGACAATCGTGAGCCTTGCAGTATGTTAATGATAGGTCCTTCATCGACACTAGCTTCTTTGGGTTCGCCGAAAACCCAGTTGGCACTCTGACCCCCCTAAGGAAATTATATATAGCTCTCCTCTCCTCTAGGGTTAGGTTGAAGCTAGCCGCGGGAAGACTGTACTTGCCATTATCTTGCTGTACCGGCCAAAGCTCCCGCATCACGTTCAGCTGCACCATGTCTTTCCATGATTTGAGACCATCCTTTGACTTTCCCGTGTCCATCAAGGTAGCCATGAGACTCTCAAAGACATTCTTCTGCACGTGCATCGCATCAATGGCATGGGGGACCTCCAAGTCTGGCCAATAAGGTAGGTACTGAAAGAAGATCGATTGCTTCTTGAATGGTACGCCTTCGATGGGAGGTGTGCTTCTATCTCTGATCGTTCCATCCAGATTCTTCTTTCCATAGACGACGTGTATGTTTTGGACCATTCTGAACACATGTTCTCCATTACAACGTCTCTCTGGAGGGGTTCATCCTCCGGGATGTTGCCATAGTATCTTAGGTACAATTTGTCATGGTACTTGTGACCTGTCTTTAAGAAGCTCCGGTTCCTTAAGTAAACTATCTTCCTGGATCCATCTAGGAACACCCATTTAGTACCATCCAAATAGACTAAGCATCCAGTCTTGCCTTTGAACTGTCTAGACAGGGCAAACAGTGCGGGGGAATCATTGGTAGTAACAAATATTATTGCTTTGCATATGAAGTCCTCCCACTGGAACGCATCGTACATCGGCTCCCCATACCTCCATAGCCTCTCCATTTCTTGCATCAGAGGCTCCAAGAACACGTCTATATCAATGCCTGGTTGTTTGGGGCCAGAGATAAGAATGGTGAGGAGAAGATACTTCCTCTTCTAACACAAATACGTTGGGAGGTTGTACATGGTCAAGATGACTGGCCATGTGCTGTGGTCGGTCATCCTCTCATTGAAGGGATTCATTCCATCGGTGCTCAAGCCGAACCGTACATTCCGTGGGTCATCACTGAATTCTGCTTTGTACTTGGCATCGAACACTTGCCACTGGCTACAATCGACCGGGTGTGCGATTGTATCATCATCCACGTTGCGCTCATCATCCCACCATGTCATCAGTGCGGCTTCCTTAGGGTTTAGAAACATACGCCTCAAGCGGTCGGTCACTGGCAAGTACCACATAACCAGGGCAGGAATTCTTCTCTTATTTACATCGTTGCCTAATGGAGTTTCCTCTGGGGGCTGAGATTCCTACACCACCTTCTTCCCACCCTTCTTCCTCTTTTCTATGGAGGCTTCCACCCCACTTTGAAGGTCATTGTTCTTGTACCGACTAGCCCCACACCTAGGACATGTATCTAAAGTCTCGAACGATGTGCCACGCCGAAAAAGGATACAGTGGTTGGGGCATGCATGGATTTTTTTAACCCCCAATGTGAGTGGACTTATAACCTTCTTCGCTTGGTATGTGTTGGCGGGAACTGTGTTCGGCCGTGGGAGCAACCGTGACATGAGGCACAATAGATTATCGAAACTACAGTCCGACCAGCCGTACTTAGCCTTCAGGATGAGTAGCTCAAGCACAAAACGTAGCAGTGTGAAGTATGTCGGACAGCCCTTCTCAGCATCATACACAATCTTCTTCGATGCTTTTGTCACCCTCTCAAGATTTTCTAGACCTCTCTTGCTCTTTTCTAATATTTCTGGTCCAAAGGCCCCAAGCATTTCGTCCAAGTTGTCACCGTCATTTGCATCCCTCACGTGCTTCGCCATCATTGCTGGCACCACCAGCATCATCACCACCTTGTTCATTGCCAAAGCCACCACCTTGTTCATTGCCAAAGCCACCACCTCGTTGATTGCCATAGTCACGATCCATTTGTTGCTCAAGATCGTCTGTGAATTGGGACAAGTATGCTTGGGTTTCAGCTTCATCAGCTAGATCATCGTCGTTGTCATCAACAACCACTGTTTCACCATGATGAATCCATACTGTGTAGTCCGGAACAAATCCTCTCCTAATCAGATGTTCTTTGATGGTACTCACATCTCGAAATGCAATAAGGTTCTTACAATCTTTGTAGGGACAAATAATCGTGTCACTATTCTCTTTCAACGTCGCTGCATGCTTCTCTGCGGCTTTGATGAATTTGTCCACCTCATCACGGAAAAGAGCGTCGTGTCTTAACGAACCATACATCCAAGAGTTCCTGTAGTCCATCTTATAGAAACAAAACAACCAAAAAAAGAATATTACTCGAGAATAATTGTATATACCTAAGACACGCACCATGGTAGTAGAGGATAGTTAATTAATTGACTATTAATGCATAAATATTTTAAAATATAAATTAATTGGTTCAAATAAACAATTTCAAAGAAAACAATTAGCAACATTTAATATTTCATCCTCTACCTTTCATGCAAACTCCATTCCAATTTCATGGTAGAGGATAATTAATTAATGGCCTATTTATCCACAACTAATTAAAAACACACATTATAGAAAGGAATCAAAATAAATATTAAATGATAATTAATAGCCATGGTAGAGGATATTTTACACATTAGCAACAATTAAAATCTTACACATTCACCTACATGCAAACCCTAGTCACATAAAGAAAAAATTGAAAAAGAAAAAAAAACAAAATTCTAGATCTAGATCTAGATATAGGGTTTCATGACACATGCATCAAACTTCACTAATACTACACTAAAATCAACAAAGATGTACTAACAAAGGGTTCAATCTTACTTCCCTACCTAATTTACCCTAGTATAGTGAAAATTAGGGTCCAATTTCACTCATAACTTGCTCAAGCACCATGGAAGAGAGATAAAACCAAAAATCAAATTACTCACTAACCAACGAATTAAACTTCAAATAAAGAGTTGGAGAAGCATTTTCTTACCTTTTAGAGCCTCTCCACCAAAGGATTTGAGATCAAAACCTCCCCCCTTAGTAGAGCCATTTTTAGGAGGAGCCAAAGGTCTCCCAACCTTTTTTTGGTAGAAGAGTGTGTCCCGAGGTGAAAGAAGGGGGTGGCTGCTATTTATTCATGCGTCATCTGTAGGGGCGGCTGGTGATTCAGCCGCCCCTACAGTCGAACATCAGGGGCGACTGGTGATAGCCGCCCCTACAAATGGGCACTGCAGGGTCGGCTGGTGATTGAGCCGCCCCTACAGATCAGCTCCAACTGTAGGGGCGGCTCAGGTTACCAGCCGCCCCTACAGTGCCATCTGTAGGAGCGGTTGGGCTGCTGGGGCCTGAGGACGCCCACTGTAGGGGCGCCCCCAACCCCAGCCGCCCCTACAGTAAAAATGCCCCCGTTCCTAATGTGCGAATCTGGCGTAGTGAATTAAGATGATAAAAACGGAACGACCCGGGAGCGAAAAGCAACAGTGCCGCCGGCCTAGGCTGCCAAATATCTTGAGCAACCATCACCTACTCGTTGCTAAAGTGAAAGTGGCGAATCTAATAATTATGGAAGATGAGCATGTAACTAGAGTAATAATCCCTCTATCCCATAACAAAATCGTTATAGGACTCGTGCTAGTCAAACTTAGATTTATAGAAAATATTAGCATTATTTGTATCTCCAAATATTATGAAAATATATTCAATGATCTATCCAATGATACTAATTATGTACAACAAATATTAATATTTTGCTATATGTATTTGATCAAAATTAAAGATTGTTGACTTCTTAGAAGCGAGGATAACTTTTTTTATGGGATGGAGGGAGTACAATTCTTGTTGTCGTACAAATGAGACACATTTTTTTTCAGGATACTCATTTTTTCATAGTCATGAATGAAACAATACATCCTAGTCATGAATCATTGAATTGTTTCATTCAGGGTTCAGATTATTCGCTATAGATTTTCAATAAATCTGATATTTCAAGTTTTACTGGTCAGGCCTAATAGAACTGGGCTATCACCTAAAAGTATTCATCTTTTGAATTCAGCCCACTAGGTAGCACTACTACGAATTTCATTTTTTTACATGTTTTCACCTTTTCAACTCCAATTTGGTCAGAACCTGCGGTGAAAATTTATCACTCCCAGTTCAAAAGCTGGTGAGGCGCAGTAACAACTAAGACCAATCCTGGCCTGGAACATGCACTACCAAAAAAATAATTTTAGGAGCAGGCCAGTCTGAGGCGGGCACATATAGAGACCGTCTCCGTAAATCGTCAAACGGCTTCTAGGCACATGTCCACCTCTGAAAATCATCAATTAGTAGAGGTGATCGCCTTAGGATGCCATCTCTAGAACTTAATTTTCAGAGATAGGTATCTTAAGGTGCTCATCTGATAATCACTATTAATAGAGATGAGCATTTTAGGCGTCAATCTCTAAAAATAAATCTTCAAAGGCAGACATCTCAAGATGTCCGTCTCTATAAATAGTTGAATCCAAAAATAATTTATACTTTTTTTATATGAACTCGGATGAAGACAAACTTTATACCAAAATTATAGTTCTCGACACAGTCTACAACTTGAGAAGTTTTTGGTTTCAAACAGTTTGGAGTTCTAAAATATTGTTTTAAGTTCATTATTTTAAAATTTGAAATTTAAAATTTAAAGTTTTCAGACAACCTTAGATATTGACCTCTAGAGCTTTATAGTTAAATTTTTTATTTGAAATCATTTAGAGTCCTAAATATGTGTTTTAAGTTCATAGATTATGAAATTTAAAAATTTAAAATTTCTAAACGACCTTAAATGTTTACATATTTAATACCAAAGTTGTAGTCGCCGATTTGATCTACATCTTTGTTGTTAATAAGTTTTCTATTTCAAGATTTTTAGTGTCTAAAATATTCAACTATTTAAACTCACATGTTTTGATGTTCAAATTTATGGAATTTTCAAACAATCTCAGATAGAGTAACACACTCTTTACCAGAACTATAAAGCTCAACGAGACCTAAAACTTTGTAGTTGAAACTTGTTTCATTTGAAATCATTTAAGACTGAAATATTCAATACAATATTTTTGGTTGGTGGAATGGTATTATGTGCGTATCTTCCTCTCCTTGTTGAGTTAGGTACGGTCTCATGACCAGAACAATAATTTTGTGTAATGGGAAGTAAGTTATACTGAAAATTAGAGTTTATTGATTTAAGGTTGTATACTGGATTCACATGCTAGATTTCTTCCCTATTTTGCGATTCTCTAGCCTAGATAAGTAATCAAGTTATGATGTCGTACAACTGTCACACTACTAATGCAAGTATTGATTTTTTTTTTACATTTCTAGGGTTGCTTACATCTCTTCTAGCACACCAGCTATCCTAATGCAAAGAGGTCGTGTACATTCCTTGAATGGCACGGTTTGAATGCTAGAGATATGAAAATTACAAATAGCATGGAACTGCTTCGCAATAGCAACCTGTAATGCAAGACAGATGCTTATTAAACTAATTATAGCAATAGCAATATGCC
Source organism: Miscanthus lutarioriparius (assembly GCA_904845875.1). NCBI lineage: Eukaryota > Viridiplantae > Streptophyta > Magnoliopsida > Poales > Poaceae > Miscanthus > Miscanthus lutarioriparius. The sequence goes on along the minus strand of CAJGYO010000003.1, from coordinate 77,599,352 downwards.
AATGAAAACCAGCATGTTATTGGTACAAATTCAAAAGGTTAGCTATGTTCCAAAAAAGATTGTGAGCATTTCTCATTCCTGAAACAATCATGATGGATTACAAAAGTAGTGGTTCAGTTTGGTGTTCTATAATGCTGTTGGGGGAAGGCGCCCCTAGCAGGACCACCGCCTGACACTTGACCTCCCTTGACCTCGCGTCGATACTTCGTCTGCTCATCGACACCCTCGCAGTCGAAGGTTTCTTTCCCATTTCTCCCTTTAGGTACCTGCGATAGAGACCTTCGAAGGTCACGAATGGCGGAGAGAATCCAGAGCCGGTGGAAGGACGGGAGAACCCTCGCCTGGCGCGGCGAAGGAGAGAAGCGGAGCAGAGCAAGAGGCTAGCGGCGGCGCTGTCAGGGCTTGGGGTAGTTGGCCACGGGTGCAAGAAGTTACTCCTATGCAATTGGGCGATGTATTGGCTCTGCAAGCCATTTGTTAACCATTTTGTAATTTCACCGATACCCAGGTATGGGCCTATAAATACCCGGCAGCGCTGATGTTCAGACAGGGCGATTTTGGCAATTTAATGGGCAAATAATCCACATTTATTGCTTGCTCTCCCTTTGGGTTACCTTCGCTTAAACCCGCTTTCGTTTATTCATACCACTGCGGGAAACCCTCGGCCTCCCCTGCCTAGCCTTTAGCGAGGTGGGAGTCTAGGAGTGACCCCACAAATGCTTAACCATTTTTAGTTTGTTGAGTAATTTTTTTAGAAAGGACGGCAAAAACTTTGCCGCTATTTATATTAGACGATGAAAAAGAAAAACAAGCGTCGCCCAAGTTTTTTGAGTGGAAACCGGACCCAAAAACCACACAACTGGGCAGAGTATGCTACTCATCCCATATAATTAACTTGGTACTCCAACCATACCACTAACAATTGCACACTACTACAAGCTCCAGTGAACTTCACCGAGCCAACTTGGTTAAGACGACCCAACTAGCAACTCAACTTGGTCGAAATGAAACGATCCAACTAGCAACTCCACAACTAAAGCAACTGAGGACGCCACAACTAGCTGAAAATAAAAACTCAAGCAACCAAAACAAAACAATGGTGCCAAGCACCACCAGCGAGGCCAACCGAAGCACCACCAAGGCCAAACAGTAGGAATGGAGCGCCTCGCGACGCCTTTAAGAAGGAAATGACGCCAAAGGCGCCGACATCATAAGCCCGCAAGGGAAGGTTTTCATCTGCAAAACCCAGATCGGCGGGAGAATAGGTGCGAGAAGGACGCCTCCAAGGAGGAAAACGACGTCCGTGGATGTCGCCGTCCAGGCTTTCGCCCTGAACTCTCACATCCATCCACCATCGCCCGCCATTGGCCACCGCAAAGGAACAATCACGAAAGAAGATGCTAGTGCCGATCACGGGCGTCTCTACGCCACCATGAGTACCGCGAGCGTTCTCACAGCAGCGTAGCTACATGACGACGCCCCTGACCCATCACGAAGTGTAACACCCTTGGTGTTACACCGTAAATCATTTACTAAAACATGTCATGAGCATCATGTTTATGTGTTAATGCATGTAATAGAGTATGTAGATCAATTTCTGTAACTCGAAACGATCGACAGAAATCCGAAATGAAAGTTGATTCGATAGTCATATTATATCACTTAGGGTTTAAAACCAATTTTTATTAAGCAAAAATGCTATAGAACATGTATGTGATACTTAAATAAAGTTTGAAGTACAAACTTTATAGATGACAATGAAATACTTGCTGTTCAAAAATAATATTGCTAAGTAATATTTCTACTAGCCTAGAAATGCAATTTGAAATTAGACTCGGCTCAAAAACTTAGGAAAATTTTAAGTACGTTAACAACTAGACATTGCTGTGTTTAGCAAATTATTGTAAGAGATTGGGTTAAGGAGTGATGAGGTGTTGTATCTTGATTTAGCAGCCTCATATACCACCTTGAGCTTAGAGAAGACAGTTTAGGCTTAGAATCAATGGTTTAGTCGTGGTCGATGCTTTAAAATTCAAGCACGGCACTTGCTTCGGTTGCTTGGCCGAGTGTGCGCGGTCACCATCGCGCGGAGCCTCAGTGTCACTGGGCTCGGACGTGCACTCGCGCACTGCCGCGCATGGTCGGTCACGACTGCCTCGTCGTAGCCAGCCATAGTTGGCCGTCTAGCCTTGCCATGCGGTGCTGCTGCCACCGCCGGCCCGGTGCCCTGGCCGCCCTACCACGCAGACGTCCCGTCCCGCTATCGTGCTATGTCGCTGTCACTTGCCGCATTGTGCTGCGGGCCGCCAGCCGCCGCTGCTTCGCTTTTCCTACCGCTCTGCTGCGATGCCGCTGCTGCTGATACTATGCCATGATGTGCTCGTTCCCTCACAGCGCGCACGAGGGCTTGCTCCCTCCACTGCTGCCCACAACGTCGCTTTGCCACTTATGGCGCAGCATCCCCGCAGGCAGTGTCTGTTGGTGGCGTGTGTGTGTTGTCCGTAGTAGCGACACTTGGCTCGTCCAGATAGTGATGGATGCATCCTGCCAAGGCTAGTCACGTCGAGCTTCGGTTCTCTCTCTGTTCTCCCCGCCATGGCCGACTGAGCCGCGCCAGTTAATACGGCTGGGAGGAGTCATCTCAGGTCATGGCGTCGTGTCTCTGGCACCGCCATCAAGTCCTCTAGTCGTCCGTCCCCACCCCACCTTGAATGGCGCCTGGCCGAGCTCCAATTTTGGAGTTTTGCCCCGCCACAGCGCCATTAAGACCCAGCCCGCCACCACCGTAGGCAGCCACCAGCTCACCGCCTCAAGCCAAATTGGTTGCACCACCCAACCCACCTTGCACACCTTCTTGCTGTGTGCACCTAAGCCGTACCCCTATGGCTACCCTAGCGGCACTGACGCGGCCGTGCCACCACGGCCCCTCCGTCATGCTTGCCGCGCGCACGAGACTAGGCTTGCTCGGGGCATCTCCGGCCAAGCCACCGCCATGGGTAGGTGCGTGGTGAGTCGCTGATGCTCACCCACTGTTTCTATCACCTCTTTTATGCCAAGGCTCACCGGAACGTTGTTGCCGCTGATGCAGGGTGCCCGTCATCATGGAGAGGCCATCCTACTGCGTCTCGACTTGTCCCACCGCTGCCCGGAGTTGCGCGTGAGCCCGTAGGTAAGGGTCGACCCCCTAGCTAGGCCTGTGTGGGTCCCAGTTGGCCGGCGTAGCGGCTCAGTACCAGCTAGTGTCACGCCGACGAGTGCGGAGGCATCGGGGACCTCTCCGATGCGAAGATGAGAGAATACGAGGGCTTCCTTGTAAAGTCGCTATCTATAGGAATAGTACACGTAGTGCTCGCGCTAATGCCTGGTAACGCAAGGGCATTTTTGCAAGAGTGCCAAAGCACGTAGGCTGCCCCTGTCGTGGGCCAGCCCGCGTGGGCCGCGTCCACGCGGTGGACCATGCTGGGCTCGTCGCCTTTTCTTTTTAAGCGAATTAGTTAAATGGTTTTCTAATTACATTTCTGAGCTGATCTTTGGTAAATCATATAAAATCATGTAGGTGTCCAAAAATTATGAAACGAATTCTGTTAGGTTTCTAAAATTATGCTCTATCTGTTGGCATATTTAGTTCATGCTTATATGTGTTGACATTAGGAGCTATTAAATCGTTTGAGAGTAATTAATATTATCAAACTAATTATTGTAGGAATTTTTGTGGCAAAATAGTGATAGTTTTAGCCTTAAATTTTTTTACAGTAGCTTCATTGTATTATTATGTGCTTACTATAATTTTTGTAGCCTTAGAATAGACTAGGTATTAAGGTAGTTGGATGCTCCTTATTTCAATATACATTAAATCATTAGTGGAAGTAAGGATATATCTTTAGTTGCTAAGTTAAAGGTTGTTAGTTGAACCTAATACCTTGTTTGATGAAAATGATAGCTAGCTTAGCATCTTAGTCATTAGAGTTGGCTTAGTAGCTTCATAGATGTATTGTTATTTTAAGAGTTGTTGTTGTCGTAATACTAAGTATTGCATCATCATCGCATGCATATAGAGAACGAGTTGGCGGAGATCATGACCATCTGAGACCACGAGATCGAGGAGTACGAGGAGGAGATCCTCGTGCAGGAGGAGGTCCCGGAGCCACCACTAACTGACTGAGCTGACACCCCGCCTACCTAAGGCAAGCCCCGGTGCATAACCCTTATTTTGAATGATCACTATATATATATATATGTGATGTGCATTTACGTTATAGGATTTATATTGAAACTATATGATAGATAAACCTACCTATGATTCCTACTAGTATAGGTTGAGTAGCTGCTATGCTTAGGCTATCGGTAGCGTGAGTGACCTGCCGTTACTCGCAATAGGTGATTATTATTATCACTCATAATAAAATGGTGAAAGGAAAAATGAAGACCGGATAGGGATATGGTATGTGTATTGGTGGGTATAATAGGTTGTGTCCTGCGGTCAATGGGGCATAGCTTGGTTACACTGTTTTCCCTGTCCGTGTTGGTTAGGGACCGACCGTTGCATTGGATTCTAGTCAGGTCATAGACTTATTATCCTGAGCACATACTTACTTATGGGAGCGGAAAGGCTCATTGCTCTCTTGTCGTGGGTTCTAGCTCTTTTTGGACCGACTGATTGGAGGCGGGGATGGTGGAGGTCTAAGCACCACACTGAGTCCGGGACTCAGGTGTGGGGCTTGGAGTCCAAGTTTGGACGGGGACCTGGACCTCTTAATAAGAGAGTGGTGGGTTGGTCCTGCTTGTGCCTAGGGTGCAAGCATGGCGTGTGTTTCGGGGTACCCAGTTAGGCTACATTGGTTCACGAATCGCCGTGTAATACAGTACGACTTGTCTACGATCTAGCACCGTAGTAAGGACTGGAAGATGAAAGGGAATGAATGGATCTGATTGCTCAATTCTTGCTTGAAAGTAGAACTGGTGCTTACCTAGAATGGTTAGCTAAGGAATTAATCATGACTGCTAATAAAATACATACATAAAGATTCACTACTAGTAATGCTTTTTGTAAAAAAGGGAACCCAGCAAACCATAAAGCTTATCACATTCTTTGGAGTCGGGAAATTATTTTCACTAGTCGGGTAAGTCTTGCGAGTATGTTGTGTACTCAGGGTTTATTTACCCCTGTTGCAGGTGCAGCTTGAGGAATGGTTGTTGTGTGGAGTATTCTTCTGGTGGGCATAGACGGATCCGTGTATCTTACCATAGATGTTTATTGTAATTCCGCTGTTTAAATTCCGCACTCTGAACTTGGTATTGCAATAATGTATTTCTACGAACTCTTGTTGTATGAAATAGACTAAGTATTGTAAACTCATTCTCATTATTGGATCTTGGAGGAAAAACATGGATTATTTGAGTTCTTCCTTGAGGTGTGCTCGATAGAACCGTCCGATGTATCCAGCTTTTGGGGTGCTTAATGTCTGGTGGAAGACGAGCGCCTCCGAAAACATACTATTTCAGACGATTCTGCTACACGAAGATGGGACATAGAGAACCAAAGGGGCTACTCTCCGACCCGAGCTGCCACACAGAGCTACAAGATGGACTAAGCCCCCCGCCGGAACTAGCCAAACTGGTCAGCAACCTGGGAGAGGATGATGATGGGGAGAAGGAGGGGGCTAGGGGAAGGGGAGGTAGAAGCCCAGCCGGCCAGCCCGACAGCAACCGATCCCCGGCCACACGCCCAACAGCCCTCCTCGCAGCCCAGAGCTAGCGCTGGACTCACAGAACCGGCTGCCACCAACCCAGAACAGGCCGCCCCGAGGATTCGGCCAAAGGAGGACCGCCACCACAGGAAGCATGCCGGAGCCACAGGGAGCGTGCAGATCCGGCCACCCCCTGCATGGATCCGGCCATCCTCTGAGTAGAGCTTGCACCGGACCACGAGGAGATCCCACGTGCCTCCAGCTTCAACCTCTGAGCCGCCATCACGAGCTCCACCGTCGCATCCTAGGTCGGCATGGCCGGAAACAGGGCCCAACCCACCAGATCCGGTGGTCCTTCGAAGATCTGGCCATGGGGATGCTACTTCGCCCGCCGGAGTTGAGAGAGCCTCAACCATTGTTGCTTGGGGATGCTAGAACCATAACCGAGCATGAGAGAAACCCCACCGCCACCTTCCTCGCGTTCGCACGGACCTCCGGCGACCCACAGGCAGGGCAAGGAGGAGATGGGGCGGCGGCGCTAGGGTTGGTGGTTCCGCCCGAGCCACCCCAGGAGGAGCGGCGCGCGAGAGGGGAGGAGTGACGTGCTGCCCTGCTGCAATGCGTGGGGTTCCTTCTACTAGTTTGGTAATGCTTGGATCACTTCACTATAATTTAAAGTTGATCCAAACAGAATCTTGGCATTATCGACCACCAATGTTGTTCCGCATTTCATAATGAGTGCTTGATGTTGTCTATTGAAGCGAGTAAATGACGATTGACAGTGACACATTGTACATAGGAGTAATTCATTTCCAGAAGTCGTTTTCGCACAAGAATAAAGTTTACACACCACACGCGAGGTGCCGTGGATTATTATTTACAACAAGTGTACTAGTACACGTAATAGCAGGAAGAAAAAAAGTTTGACTCGATCATACACGGACTATTTAATCTCCTACTACAACTAAAAAGAATAAAGGATAATTTTTTGTGCGACATTTATTTTGGGTCTGCCTTGTTTGGTGCGATACCTCCACCTCCGCACTCCCTCGGTTCCCCTCGAAATACCACTCACCGCGGGCCCATCTGAATTCCTTCTTAGAAAATGCCACCCTGCTCGCCCCAGCGACAGCCAGGCCACCCGTCCGCTCCCTCGCTCCCCATGCGCGCGGGCGACCCGGCCTCGATCTCTCGCTCTCCGTGATTCACGCGGTGATCCGGATCTCGATCTCTTTCCCCGCGCCTCGCCCCCTCCCCCGCAGTCCTCGCTCTGCCCTTGCGCTCGTCGCACCCGCGCCATCGTCGTCACCATCGTCCTCGCCCGCGCCATCGCCCTCGTCGCTGGAAATTGGGCCGGGGCACTAGCGACGAACCCTAACCCTATCTCCTCCACGCAAGGTGCGCACCGCGCCGAGACGCAGCGCCCAGTCCAAGCTCCCCAAGACGCCGCGCCCAATCCAAGCTGCCAGGACGTCCGCAGGACACACGCCGGCCGCTGCCATGCCTCCACTCTGCCGGGCCGCTACCACGCCGCCACACCGCCACTACGCCGCCACGCCACCACGCCGCCGGACTCCGACGCACGCCGCCGGGCCGCCGCCACACAGCCATCGCCGCCCATCTCGGAGAAGCCCTCCACCCCGTTTGGTAGCATTTGTGAGTCTAATGCACAGAGGTTTTGCTTTTTATGGGTTTATTAGTTGTGATTGTGATATAGATTTCTGGGGCGGTTTGCAGGTGACGTACGGGAGCATGATCAAGCTGATGCACGAGAAGATGAAAGCATTGGCTGCGCTCGCATGATCTGACAGTCACCAGGTTTTCAACTGGACCTTCCTTTAGATCTCATAAGGTAGTTCAATAGTCTTGAGTTTATTGATTAGCTCATTTTTGTCAGAACACAATACTCTCATCAGTTTCTTTGAATTTAATATAAGATGCAAACAGTCTATTTTCAAGATTGGGACTTAAAGGCTTTGTTGTTGTTGTTGTTATGCAAAGAGTCTATTTTTAAGATTGAGCTAATTTTTATATGAGATTAGAAAGAATGCAGGATCTCTTTGAAAATATACGATGGCTGATTGGTAGTGCTGGTAGTTCTATGATGAAAGAAATAAACATAGGAAGAAAAAATATTGTTATTGCGAACCTGATAATTTGTGTTTTCTGTATCGCAAAATTAACTACTATTTTCTATGAAAGGACAGTAGTTACAGTTTCATTGCAATGGCTAGCTTAGCAGGATTGCAATGGGGTGAAGCAGTTCAGGCACGAGACCATGATCTGGTGTCGCCTGCTCGCGGCACTCGCCGCTGGTGATGCCTACTCGCGGCCCATGCTGCACGAAGCTCTTATTAGTGTGTATTCTAAAAGAAGATACCAAATCATCATGACTAGATATGCCATGTACCTACTTTTAGTCAATTTAAAGATCTCAAATGATTATTGGACTGTACCTACCATCATCTCAAGGGAATGGAAGTTGGCTACTGGCGATCATTGGGTTATGCTCAGCCTAAGCTATTTGAGGAGAAAACTCAGTCAGGTCTGCATTCCATTTCATACACCATATATTATTAGTAGTGTAGTCATCCCAATGAGATATATAAAACTTATTTTGTTTCATACACCTATATTCCTTCCGGTAAATATAATGGTCATGCAGTAATCTATGTGTTGAACATTTGAATTTCACCTTAAATATTCTCTAAAACTTTAAGCATTTTCTAGAAATGCCATGTGGCAACATAGCATTTACTAATTTAACTTGGGTATTCTGGATGATGTGTGATGTTTTTACACATTGAGAACTTCGCCTGGGCTTATGTGATTTTGACTTGGTCATCTATTCTTGTGATTCTATAATATAATTGTTTGTTGGCAACCACACCTTTGGAGTAACTCAGGAACTCAAATTAGGATTAAGTTGCAAACTATGCAGCATATCAAGACTTCTTTTTTTCCTGAAGTCTGAACTGTTTAGTTTTAATAAGCATGAAGGATGAACCTATTAGTTTCATTTTTATTTGACAAACTCCTATTTTGTAATGGATTAGGAAGCTGAAGGAATTGCAAGTTTAAGATGGAAACTCATGCGGCAAGCTGGCAAGCAGTACTGCATGATGGGGTTCACATAGCAGAAATTATGATTCCTTATCTATGTGCATTGTTTCCCAACATTTTCTTTTGTCACTGATAGTTTACTGATTGAAAAAATTGGCACTTCAATACAGGAAGAACAGGATACTATTTTGGTAAAAATAGAAGTTTCTCATGCCCATGTGGAACTGTTAAAGCATACATATGTTTTGAATGATGCATTCTATATTTCACAACATGGAGTGTTTGGAACAATAAATAACCTCTGTCTTGGACACTCTCATGAGGTAGGTTACTGTTGTTTCCTATATATTAAAATGAGATTTTAATTCAGTTGTTTCATTTCCTTAGAGTCTTACTTCTTTAAATGTTTATTGGGAGGGTGACGCGTGGCATTCTGCTGTTGCATCAAGTTTGGTTTTGCAACTGATTTTGTCAAATAGTTTGAGCTGCAATTTTTTCTCTGTTCAGTGTACTGCACCTCGAGTGAAGATGTGATTCTGGTTTCATGTCAATTGGAATCGGGTTTGGTTTTGCACATGATTTTGTAAAATAGGCCGAGCTGCAGTTTTCTCTGTTTAGTGTACAGAAGCAATTCATGCTCTCTTTTTTGTTTTTTAGATTGTCAGTCCAGCAGTCGATCAACCCTTGATCGAACCGATTACATTTTCTCTTTGCAGGACTATAACATCAGCAGCTCAGACATATTCCATGATCTCGCCGTTCTGTGGCCACGCCGCATAGGTGCAACCTCTACTCTGATTATGATTTAGGACTGGCCATTTAATTGTGCATATGTGGCTCTTTAATTGTTTGTGACTACATATGTCCATTGTCTAGGAAAAAAATAGGAGCATAATAAAACAGAGCTGTAGGTTTTCTTTTAATTGTTTCTAAAAGCATGTTGAACCAAGTTAAGGTACTACACTCATCTATTTTTCTTTACCACAAGTGCTTCCAAAGCTAGAAACTGAACTGCTGATTAGTGGATTAGATTTAAGATTGAGGTTTTGTGAAAAATTATTGTTTATTTGATCCTATGTAGAAGAATAAAAACTGGTCTTAAGAGAAAAAAGTACGTACTTTTCAAAAGTATATCCATGCAGTTGTTAGCACGAGTATGATATATGTATCTGAAGTAAGTGTTTCATGTTATAGCACATCAAGCAAGGATTAAAAAAAAGGATTAGCACCACGCAAGAATGGACATGCAAAAACCTAGCTTTGGGGATGGAGGCCTAGATGTTCATTGTAACGCTTACTAGGAGCTACATTTTGTAAAACATGCATGTGTACAGTCAATTTTTGCAATGGGAGGGGAACGAAAGACCAATAATTGCTAACTTATTTATGGTCAAATCAATGAGTTATGCATGTGCTTTGAATACAATCAAATTGAAAAAAGAAAGATTGTTAACTCTGCATTTGATAACAAAAAAAATGGACCGTGTCCCTATAGGAAATGAAATTATATTTAACAGTTAGGCACCTACCTGACATTTTTTATGTGGCATTGACCTTTTGTCCCTTATTTTTTCAGATAATTGAATAGCGAACACAAAGCCACTTGAATTGAAGCATTGTATTGGTTCTTCACTCTGCTGGATCGATATCAGTATATCAGTACTAAAAGACTGGTATTTCTTTGGACTGCATTTCAATAAATCTCAACAATTACCAGCATGTTTTATTGAAGCTTTTACACTGTCCTAGTTTGATTCTGTCAGCCCAGAATTGGACATGAGAGAGTTGCAATTCATTTTGATTGCAAAAGTAGTTTGAGTCCTGTGATTTTATTTCATATTTGCAGGAACAGTTCTTGGTGTAGGTAAACTATAGTTTTTATCCGGTTCAAAGACACCATGTTTTTTATGCTTCACTTATCGTGTTAAAAATTTTTGGTTGGTTGGTTTGGCTTGGATAGAGTCAACTCTTCTTTGTGCAGGGAAGTTACCTCCTTTAAGGCAATGTATCGAACACCTGGTGTGCACCCCAGCCAGTCAAGCGCCGCCGTCAAGCATGATGCCCTTGAGCTTCTGCCCGCCGCGCGCCGTCCGGTATTGCACGTCCGGCGTCCAGTCCGGCAGCAGGGGACCTCCGACGGGGAGTTGAACAGGGGACCTCCGGTGGGGAGTTGGAGCAGGGGACCTCCAGAGGGGGACAAGGAGGGGACCTCCGGCAACAAGCAGCGCGGGGCATGCGGGGCCGCCGGGATGAGCAACCGCGGCGGCGGAAGAAGCGAGTGGAGGAGCGCGATAGGAGCACGGCGGCGGAAGCAGCGGGCTGTGGGCGGTGACGAGAACTTCAAAAGGGCTTAGCCAAGCCTGACCAACAAAAAACACCCACCCATCTCATTTTTTCAGAGCCAGGCTAAGGCCCCTAAAGTGGCTTAGTCGGCGTGGCTTCGGACAGTTTACGGACAACCAAACACCTCGAAGTTGGCTCCCTGGTGCCTGGTTTGGCCACTCTACCAAACAGGCCCATATACTCGAACGTGTGTACAGAATGGTATGGAGATGTGGCGGAACTTATTCGTGGATTTATTGGCGCACGAAAGAAATGGATATCAGAGATTTCTTCCTGCCGATATAAAATTTTATTTTAGCCACATCACGAAAAGGTCTATGAAGTAGAGTTTGTGAGGCTGTGACGCCGCGCTCTCTGTAACTATGTTAATTTCACAAACTTTGTTGTATTGTTATCTTATATTGCGATACATGTGTTTTAAGTACAAAATGTTAGCTATCCCGTAGCAATGCACGGGCACGGTACCTAGTTAAAATAAAAAAAGGAAAAAAAGGATGTACATCATGTTGTCACATTAGTGGGAAGGATGGGCGGATGGCGATGCCACAGAGCCCCTCCAGCTTGCCCACGACGTCCTTCCTCATCTTGATGTATCTGCCGTCGCCCCAGCTCTCCCCCCATGAGTTCTTGATGATCTAGTACTTGTCTCCGCCGACGCTGGGCACCTCCTGGCCGTAGCCTACGACGGTGACGCCGTGGTTCAGGTTGGTCCCGCAGGGCCCGTTGTACACTCCCTTCTTGTAGTGCTGGAAGTGTTAAGATCGAAAAGATCATCTATGGTTAGGTCTACCGGGTTCTCTTTACTGTGAATGCGATATCGAGAGTAGAGAGACAGAGAGGAATAGAAGAAGAAAGTGTCGAACCTGACACCGCAGAGGGAGATGGTCCAGAAGCCGCCATCTCGTTCGTCGGTAAAGTCTGCGCACGGGCAGCGACGTCGGGGAAGAGGTCAATGAAGTCATCGATGTCGGTGGAGCGGGGCGGCGCGGCTGGTGGCTTCCCGTCACTAGCTGCGCCCCTCTCTGATCGAGATTAGGGTTTAGGTTTCGGTGGGGAGCTCGACTCACGGTAAACCTCGTACTCAGAGCCACCAGCCCCCACCTCTATATATAGCGCAGTGTGACAGGGACCCTCTAGCCATAGTGGGCTGAGCGCCCCCGATCAGGGCGCAGATCAAAGGCCCAACTGGGCCGTTGGGCCCAGTTTAGGATTAGAGATCAATCTAACAATCTCCCCCTTGATCTCCTACCATCTTTCATTTTCATATCATTTACTTTTGTTCATTCCATTATAGATTAGCACATAGAGCATGTTTCATCATCACAGTCAATTGCCGATAGATTTAACAACTACAACACACCACTCTGTTCTAAAATAGATACTTAACTTTGGACCTTCTTTTGTCTAGGAATTATAGGCTTTCCCTTAAACTCATGTCGGCTACATGTTCTCTGAACATGTTGGGTGGTAAGCCTTTTGTAAGCGGGTCTGCGAGCATCTTTTTGGTACTTATATGCTCAAGACTTATGACATGATCCCAGACTTTATCTTTCACAACATAATATTTTATGTCAATGTGTTTGGCAGCACCACTTGACTTATTATTGTGAACATACTGTACTGTCAGATTATTATCGTAGTATAACTTAAGTGGTCTATAGATGTCGTCAACCACCTTCAAACTAGGTATGAACTTCTTTAGCCAGTTCACCTACCCCATTGCCTCATAATACGCTACAAACTCAGAATACATTATGGACAATGTAGTGACGGTTTGCTTTGAGCTTTTCCATGAAATAGCTCCTCTGCGAGAATGAATACATATCCAGACGTGGATCTATCATCTCCCGCATAATCAGAATCTGAATATCCCATTATATGGAGTGAATCTGATCTTCTATATGTCATCATGAGGCTTTTCGTTCCTTGCAAATAAAGCAAGACTTTCTTTACTAATTTCTAGTGTTATGTTCCAGGATTGCTCTGGAATCTGCCAAGTAACCCAGTAATAAATGCCAAGTCCCCGTTGAATAATGTCGTCTTTACATCCATCTGATGTAATTCTAAATCGTAATGTGCCACTAATGCCATTATGATTCTGAAAGAATCCTTATATGAGACTGGAGAAAAGGTCTCATTGTAATCAATCCCTTCTCTTTGCGTAAAGCCTTTTGCCATAAGTCGCGCTTTATATCTCTCTATATTCCCTTGAGAGTCAAGTTTTGTTCTGTAGACCCATTTATAGCCTACTGTTTTGGCTCCTTTAGAAATTATTTCCAAGTCTCAAACTTTATTGGCATTCATAGATTTCATTTCATCTTCCATGGCCTCAAGCCACTTTGATGAATGATCACTTCTCATGGCTTCTTCAAATGAGGTGGGATCATCCTCCATTTGAAATTCCTCATTGTTGTATACTTCATAGTCAGCTGGAATAGCTGATTTTCTAACTCTTTGAGACCATCTAAGGGCCTCCACATTTGGCACATCTTCTGTTTGAGGCTGTTGTTGCTCACCTCAAGTGTGGCAATAGGTTCTATAGGATCCTGAAGAATAGGTTCCTCATCGTCATTCATTGTTGCCACAGGCGGAATAACAACAGGTGCTGGCACCATAGTATCTTGCACTGTCAGTGCAACTATAGCAGGTAGTAAGAAAAATAGCTCATGAATCATCGGAGTGGGCGCATACAACCGCTTCTCTTCAAGGTCAATTTCTCGAGCTACCATGCTCCCCCTCATCATTTCATCCTCTAGGAAGACAACGTGTCTCATTTTCACAAACTTTGTATGTCTGTCTGGACAGTAGAAACAAAAACCTTTTGACTTTTCTGGGTAGCCAATGAAATGGCAACTTACTATTTTAGGATCTAACTTCCCAATGTTTGGGTTAAATACTTTAGCCTGAGCAGGACTTCCCCACACACGTAAGTGGTTTAGTGAGGGTACTCTTCCTGTCCACAACTCATACGGTGTTTTGGGCATCGACTTACTTGGTACTCTATTGAGAATATGAATGGCGGTTTTTAACGCCTCCATTCACAGGCTCAACGGTAAGATGGAGTAACTTATCATACTACGCACCATATCCATCAGGGTACAATTGCGTCTTTTAGCTACTCTATTCTGCTGAGATTCGCCTGGTGTAGAATGCTGGGCTACTATGCCATTCTCCTATAAGAACCTTGCAAAAGGTCTAGGAACTTGTCCATATGGGGTATGCCAACCGTAGTACTCCCCCCACGGTCGGATCTGACTATCTTAATCTTTAAATTATGTTGGTTTTCAACTTCTGCCTTAAATATCTTAAATTTATCCAATGCTTCTGTTCTTTCTTTGATTGGATAAATGTAGCCATAACGGGAGTAATCATCTGTGAATGTTATGAACGAATCATAACCATCCACATTCTTTACAGGAAACAGACCACAGATGTCTGTGTGAATAATCTGTAAAATTCCTACGCTTCGTTTGGCATCTTTCTTAATTTTCTTTACATACTTTTCTTTTATGCATTCTCTACATTGTTCTAAATCTGAAAACTCTAATGGAGGAAGAATATCATTCTTAACTAGTCTTTCTATTCTCTCCCTCGAAATATGGCCTAAACGACAGTGTCATAATTTTAACGACACATCATGAGCTCTCTTTCGTTTTCTGTTTACATCCACAGATGAGGATACATTCTCATTGTCACACGCAACATTCCCATCATCGCATACAACATTCACATCATCACATTGTGATAACAAATAAAGCTCATTTTGTAAGATAGCAAGACCAATACATGCATTATTAAATATTATCTTACATTTGCCATTTCCAAAATGGCAATCATATCCATCATTGTCCAAGCATGAAACACTAATCAAGTTTCTCTGTAAAGAGGGAACATAAAGTACATCTCTAAGTAAAAGTGTGAAGCCATCAGCAAGCTCTAGAGAAAGATCGTCAACGGCTTCAACATCTGCTCGGACTCTATTTGCAACTTTAACGTGTCTTTCTCTTCTTTGCGTAGTCCTCGTCGAACATAATCCCGGTAAGGAATTAGCAACATGAACAGCTGCATCTAAGTCAATCCACCAAGTAGATTTCAAATACTGTACATATAGAGATTCATTTATGAACGTAATAATGTTCTCACCTTTCTTTGCCATGATCATCTTTAAGTAATCAGGACAATCTTTCTTATAATGTCCCATCTTCTTGCAATAGAGACACTGGTCTTTCTCTACTATGAACTTATTTCGTTGAGGCTGATGCAGCATGGGGCCCTTTCCCTTTGACTTTGAGGAGGAGTTAGCATTATTATTCTTTTTCTTGTTGTCTTTCACATAATTGATAGTGCCACCATTGACAGCTTTCATTCTCTCCTCTTGCACACACATAGCCATGAGCCTCTCTAAGTCCCACTTCTCAGGCTGTATGTTGTAGTTGACAACAAAAGTGTCAAATTCCTTTGGCAAGGAAGCAAAATCAGATAGATAAGAAACTCTTCCTAGAGAGCCAGATCCATTGGTTTTAGCTTGGATGCCAAATTGCTCATCCTTAGTATGTGCTCTCTTATGCCATCATTTTCAGAGTACCTCTCTGTCACCAGCTGCTTTATCAGCTGGGTAGCATATGTCTATGAAGAGACAGTGAACTGACTCTTTATTCTATCGAGATACTCGGTGACCGTGTCACACTCTGAGATTGAGCCCATAATACAGGCTCAATCGTGTTCTTTATCACAGCCAAACATTTCTTGTTGGCAGTGACCCACTTCTTATGCTCAAGGTCATAGGACATCTTTTGGGATTCAAAATCCCTCTCTCTAGTTGCCCAAGCGGCATTAGCCTCGTTTGTCTCCCTCACCGGTGCCACAGGCTCAAGCGGCATTAGCCTCGTTTGTCTCCCTCACCGGTGCCACAGGCTCAGTGGGACACGGTGAGGTGACTACCCAGTCCACCTCAGCCAAGATGAAGGTCAGGTCAATCTTTTTCTTTCACTCCGTGTAGTTGTCACCTTTGAGAGTGGGGATCTCTTTGATACAATCCATCAAGTTGTATCTGTCTGAAAACACAATTCATATAGAGTGAGAACATAAATAATAACAACAATTGCATGCCTTGATTCCAACGTTGGTCAAAATTAAAATATACAACTATTTATACATTAAATCTACATCACCGTTTGGCAGAAATAAAAATAATGTATAAAATCATTAAAATTATGATATTATTATTAACAACGTTGGTCAGAAAATAACAACATCATAATCATATCAAAAGCTCTTTTTCTCCAATTAAATATCACGTTGGTTGAAAATAACTGGAGAATAAACAATTTCTTTAGCAGCGGAAAACGTAATTTAATTTAATGAATTTTACCCACAGAAAAATTCTCTTTTCTATTTTCTTTAAGCCATTTATCCATTTTCCAGGAAATAAAACTTTTACTGGAAAAAGAAAAACAAAAATTGATTCAAACTGAACACTGTTCTTTAGCCCAGCCGGCAAAACGGCCCGGCCCAACTACCTTCGCGCGCGCCCGCGGCGCCTCCTAGGCCGCAACCTAGGCCTGGGCCGGCAAAGTGGCCCGCTGCGCGCTCCCGCCTGGGCTCAATCTGGTCCGGTTGATCTACGCCGTTGATGCAGATCGGACAGCCACGCGCGCGTCTCAGCAGATCAAAACGGCGATGCGGTGCCGGCTCCCAAAACCCTAGCTCACTTCTCTTCGCCCTTTCTCTCTCTTAGTCCCGTGAGCGACAGAGCGTAGCCGAGAGCTCAAAGCGGACGCGACGCGTGTAGCCGGAGCCGTGCGCGGCACCGTCGAGCGACACCACGGTGGTGCCCTTTGGCCCGAGCCTGAGGCGGAGATCGTGTGGTGGCGCTTCTCCCGTCCCGGCGGCTGAGGTTGACTTCCCGCGCAGTGTCCACGCGACGGCCGGTGGTGGAGACGGAGCGGGCGGGCCCCTGGTAGGAGCCCCTGCCCTTTGTCCATTCACTCTCTTCCCCTTTCTCGTCGTGAGTTAGGGTTTCGTTAGGTAAGCCGCCTTGCTAGCTCTTCCCCTTTCCCCCTTCTTCTCTTTTGGATCTTCTTTCTTTTCTTCTCAGAGTTGAACCGATTTGGGGTTAGGGTTAGGGTTACTGTTCATCTTCCCCGATGGGTTATTGTTCGGTTGAACTCTCTGTATCTAGGTTTCTTTCCCGATTAGGGTTAGGGTTTCAATCCGAAAATGAATCGAACCCTCTGTTCCTCTTTCTCTTCGATTTCTTTTCAGTTTTCTACCCTAACCTAGATATACACCCTAGAAGACCTTGGCTCCAGTACCATTATTAAGATCGAAAAGATCATCTAGGGTTAGGTCTAGCGGGTTCTCTTTACTGTGAATGCGATATCGAGAGTAGAGAGACGGAGAGGAATAGAAGAAGAACGTGTCGAACCTAACACCGCAGAGGGAGATGGTCCAGAAGCCGCCATCTCGTTCGTCGGTGAAGTCTGTGCATGGGCAGCGACGTTCGGGGAAGAGGTCAATGAAGTCATCGACATCGGTGGAGCGGGGCGGCGCGGCTGGTGGCTTCCCATCACTGGCTACGCCGCTCTCTGATCGGGATTAAGGTTTAGGTTTCGGTGGGGAGCTCGGCTCACGGTAAACCTCGTACTCAGAGCCGCCGGCCCCCACCTCTATATATAGCGCAGTGTGACAGGGGGCCTCCAGTTATAGTGGGTTGGGCGCCCCCGATCAGGCCGCGGATCAAAGGTCCAACTGAGCCGTTGGGCCCAGTTTAGGATTAGAGATCAATCTAACAGGAAGTTGTCCCCGCCGGCCTCGATGGACACGGCCACAGGCTGCCCCGCCACGGCGTTCGCCAGCGACGCCTCGCTCCGGGTGGCCACGTGCCGGAGCCCCGCGATGCTGACCGTGTTGTGGGAGAGCTTGGCCCTGTTGCAGGCGTCCGTGGTGCCCGTGTACGGGTAGTCGTCGTCCGTGGTGAGCCCGCCGTTGGAGGTGATCCACCGCAGCGCGCGGTAGCTGATGCCGCCGTCGCAGCCGGCGTCCAGCGTGTCGCAGTCCACCAGCTCCTGCTCCGACAGCGACACCAGCTTCCCCGTCCGGATCTGGTAGATCCCTTCAACCACCGCCACCGTCGAGAACGCCCAGCACGACCCTGCACATGCAGATGCAGGCAAAAGCATGTGTTTTGGGCAGTGACAAGCATGCATGCATGTGGTTAGGGACAGGTGAGAGCAATAATAGGTGGCAAATGACAGGTGCCAGGACGGAATGACATGATGATGCTCTTTACGGGTTGTGATTTGTGCCTACCACATCCGTCTTGGTTCTTCACAGGCGTCACGGCGCCGCTGGCCCGCCAGTCCACGCTCGCCGGCGCGGCGGTGGACAGGTTCACGTACACCGGCAGCTGGCGGCCCGGCGCGCCCCGGCCGACGGCGTCAACGGGCCCCGCGCACGTGGTGATCACCGCCTGGTCGTCCTCGTCGTCGTCCGCAGGCAGCTGCGCCGGCGCGGGCGCCGTGTACATGGCCATGAACTCCTGGTTGGTGAGGTCGGTGTAGGCCGTCTCGCCGAGCTCGTACGTGAGCCCCGCTGCCTCGGCCTTGGCGTTGGTGGCCTCGATGTACGCCATGTTGCGCGCGTACACCCGGAACCGCCGCCGCTCCTCGGCGACCGTGGCGTAGGACTTGTTGTACGCCGCCTTCCACCGCTGGAACCGCTCCATCATCGGGCTGCCGCCGGCGTACGGTCTGTGGGCCATCGCCGACGAGCAGCCATGATGGAAGACAGTGATGAGGAGGAAGAGGACCACGCATGGCAGCGACCGCTTGGAGGAGGACGCCATGGATGATCGGGACTGGTTGGCCTAGCCCGCGGTTGGTCTACGCTAATGGTAACAGGATGAGACAAATGATTTGATGGAGGTGCATATATATAAACAACGAGTGGTGCTGAGATGGATATACGTACACTAGTGTGATTGGAGAGGGGACGGACAAGTCAAACAGCTTCTTCGTTGGTTGGTTTTAGCTAGAGCTTATTAGTTATGGTACAATATTTTTCTCTCATAACAAATCAGCACTTATCGGATTTATCAGCTCAGAAACCAACCAACGAATACCCTGAAAGTCTTGGCTTCACGCCGGCCTTCACGGCTTCACCTCGGCCCTTGTGCTGACAAAGCTAGCCAGTCAGACAGACACACGACACAGGAGTTCAATCTTGTAATGCTCTAGAAATTATTGGTGATGCAAATCACCTCTTCGATGGAATCATGAAAAACCCATTAGAAAAACATACCTAGAAGTTTGAAAAACAATGAAATGATGCACATGCATAGAACATCTTTAGATGTACATTATCACAAAATTTTGAGATTCAAACTCCATCTGGAAAAACTAATATGAAAAGAACAAATTTCAGGTACATATGCACTACAAGACAAATTTTTCTTATGAATTTTTACAATATACATTTATAGATTATAGATGCACATCTTTTTTATATTTGTTCTATATATGTGATGGGTTATTTATTTATTTTTCATATATCGTTTGACAGCTTTAGATCGCTAGTATGTTACAATCTTGTTGTATAGGATTAATGTGGTAGGTTTAGCCACTAAAAACGAAACACTAACTTCTTTGATCTTATACTAATACTAAGTTTTTATTTACTTGTCTTTGAAAATTTGAAAATCAAGCTACTACTTTTTTCTAATTTGCAATTTTTAATTTAGACTTTTACTAATTCTAATTTATATGCACTATATTCATTTATATATTCTCTTTCCAATTATCTTAGAGACAAAACATTAATTTTATATTTTAATCAAATTTATTACCTTACCTTTAGTAATTATGCTTTACATGGACTGTTTATGTATATAATTTTCTTTAAAACTCATATGAAAAATAAATTTCTATTATTTATTCAATTTATTATCGTGAATATTTTATTAATTGTATAAGGCACGGATTCTATAGTTTAATCTATGCCATTAGATAATAAAAAATGCAACAATGTAGGTTCTTTTTATTTTTCCGTTAATGTGGTTTTTTTATTAATATGGTAACTATTAATTGTATTAGATATATGGACTCTTGTTTAATCTAATCTATTAGATCATCACAAATGGTATATGTTCTTTTTGTTTTTCTTTAGTGGTAACATACAACATAGACTTCTTCCATGATCCAAAATATTTTTTAATGTTTTATATGTAGCCACGTAATTTACTATTTATTGATTATATAGGGCACTAATTATTTGGTTTAATCTAAGCCATTAGATCATCATAAAATCCAAGGACATAGGTTCTTTTTATTTCCTTTGTTAATGTGGAACTTATTAATTTTAGAGTTCAATACATTGGCGGCGCTTAAACTTATGACTCTATGCCACTTATGTCCATGAACTCTCAAAATCGAAATATGTCTCCCTGAACTTGTCAAAGTGTGCCACTTAGGTCCATACCCCCTCAGAGGGCATTGACTAGGATAAAATTTTACAAAAACCACCCTATCTAGTCATCTTCCTCTAGCACTCCTTTCCTAGGCCCATGCGGTGTCGACATCGCCCAAGCCGGCCTCCTCCTCCGGCCGAGCATGCCTCACCAGTCCCCATCACCGCTCCACACCCTAGCCCACCTCCTGGCGTCCCCGCCTGCCAGCGCACGTATGACAAGCACCCCGATGGCATTGCCCTGGCGTCGCAGGTGGAGCTCCCCTTCGGCGAGCTACTAGTTGCAGCGGCGAACGACGGTTCCTCATGGACGAGCAAGCCATAGTTGGCCACAAGCTCCGCAGCTCCAACCTGGAGAAGGCCAGCTCACCCGTGGCTGCACCACAAGCAAGCTCCCTGACGCTCGCCTTGCGCACTCGAGCCACCGCTACTCGGCCGCTCTACGCGCAGCCATCGTCCGTGCCTCGCCACACACGTGCCGCGTCCCCAAATGTAGAGGTGGCCAACCCATCACCGTCGCCTTCGCCCCCCACACACCCACGTCCCTGGACATCCTACTCCTCCTTGCTGACGCCAAGACGCTGGCCATCCGCGCGCTCGATGGCGGCCACGGGCGGCGCCAGGAGGTCCTGGGCGTGCGAGGCTGCCTTGCCACCGCTGCCTGTGCGTGCGCTGGCGGGCGGGGACATCGAGAAGTGGGCTAGGGTGTGGGGCAGCGAATCGGCGATGGGGAGGCGTGCTTGGCCGGAGGTGGAGCCCAACTCGGGCGACGCCGGCACCGCGGGCCTAGAAAAGGAGCACTAGGGATAGAAGATGACTAGATAGATATAGATAGGGTGGTTTTTATAAAATTTTAACCTAGTCAACGTCCTCTGAAGGGGGTATGGACCTAAGTGGCACACTTTGACAAGTTTAGAGAGGCAGATTTCGATTTTGAGAGTTTGTGGACCTAAGTGGCACAGAGCCACAGGTTTAAGGGCTGCTAGAGTATTTAACTCTTAATTTTATTAGCCATACATGGACTCTTTATTGAATCCAAGCCATTAGATCATCATAAATGGTATATGTCTTTTTATTAAGTGAGGCCCACCTTTCTCGTTAGATGAAATAATATTTATCTTTAGTATTAAGATATAGTGATACTTCTATTTTTTTATCTATAACTTTTTTTACATTTTCTTATTGGCTACTTGTATTTTTGTAATCCACAAATATTACTTTTCATTTTCTTATATATGGTTGTGTAGATGGATTTTCTCCTAGTTAGACTCCAATTCATTTTGGTCCAACCATGATTGACGCCATAATTTACGTTCACTAAGAGTTTATTTTTTAAGCAGGATTATAGTATTGGTTTAGGACTCATGTAGCCATAAAAAAGTCACGTCCGACCTTAGGACTCTGTAGTGATAAGGTACCACTGGTTTTTTCCTTTCCATGATTGATATCATTTTTTCATTAATAAATTTAGTTTTATCAAGATTGGCTGGGCTATCAAGATTAGGATGTAAGGATTAATGTGGACCATTAGATCGTATAAAATATAACAGTGTATGTCCTTTTTCAATTAATCTCAAAATTTCTGGACTCTCTCGAAGAATCATGATGACTCCTTTTAACACTATTATATTAATGAGGAAAATACACGGACGGTCCTTTGGCATGGGGTGTCATCTAAGTCCCTCTACTTTTAAAATGCTAATTCTATGTTCATAAAGTTGGCTTCGGGTGTCATTCAGGTCCAAATAGGTCCAAACGAGTTCGGATGAAGACAAACTTTATATCAAAATTGTAACCCTCGATAGGATCTACAACTTTGTAGTTGAAAAGTTTTTAAATTGAAACTGTTTAGAATCCCAAAATATTGTTTTAAGTGCATAGATTTTGAAATTTAAAATTTAAAATTATCCAAAAATCTCGGATGTTGACATGGTATATATGAAAGTTATAGTTATCGACACGATCTAAAAATTTGTAGTTTAAAAGTTTTTTTATTTGAAGTTGTTTAGTGTCCCAAATATGTGTTCTAAGTTTATAGATTTTTAAATAAGAAACTTAGAACACATATTTGAGATACTAAACGACTTCAAATAAAAAACTTTTCAACTACAAAGTTGTAGATTTTATCAATAAATATAACTTTCATATAGACCATGCTAACATCCGAGATTTTTTGATAATTTTAAAATTTAAATTTTAAAATCTATAAACTTACAACAGTATTTTTGACCCTAAACAGCTTTAATTCAAAAACTTTTTAGCTACGAAGTTGTAGATCTTGTTGAGGGTTACAATTTTGATTTAAAGTTTGTCTTCATCCGAGCTCATTTAGACCTAGATAACACCCACAGCTAAGTTTATGAATCTAGAATTGATATTTTAAAAGTAGAGGACCTGTAAAAGGCCGGTTGGTATGTTCCCTCGTTATGAGCACCATTCTCGTACAACACAGTACTCAATCCATCCCAAATTATAAGACGTTTGATTTTTTTGACACTAAGTTTGACTACTCGTCTTATTCAAAATTTTGTGCAAAATATCACTTCTTTTGTCATGGCTTGGTTTATTAATAAAAGTTCTTCAAGAATGACTTAAATTTGACTATATTTACATAAATTTTTTGAATAAGATGAGTGGTCAAACTTGAGGTAAAAAAAGTATAACTTAAACTTTAAACAATGGAAGGCATGAAAGCTTTTTACTAATTAAATATGGATAGAAATTTGGGGGATACCGTACGTCACAAGTGCTACTACAGGTCGTCCTGTTGCGTGCACACACACTCCCGAACAGTTTCTTATGGTACAACTTTTCTTTGTGGAACCTTTTTTTTCTACTATAAAAACCTATAGTAGGTCCCCACCCCTAGTTTGTGGAATATTAACCCTATCTTTTGTGAAACATTTTTTTTTGTTTTCTTGTTGGGACATATAGATATCTGAGCAATAGAAATATTTCACAAAGAAGAATAAAATGTTTTTTTTTGTTTTATTAGCTAATATAAAGAAAAGAACTTTGGAGTGGAGTGGGACGTGACAACTTGTTTGTTCTTTCATTCTTTTTGGGAGCGGCGTTTCCCACGTGCTTCAGCCTGGGCAAATTACCAACCAACGTTGATTCGACAGTTACAGAGTGTCGACCCATCGTAGCACAGCACATTCTAGACGCAAACTGCAAACTGAAACCGAAATATGGTGACAAAATCTTTTCGCAAAAGTCTTTTGAGAGTAAGGTGACATTGAAATCTGGGTACAGAACCTGGGTCTAAACAAACACTCGGCAACAAATCTCGACTTCTTGCACCACGGAAGCAGTAATTACTAATTACATGGCTTCAAACTTTAAGGGCGCGTGCTGTTTGGGTCCGAGTTCGACATGACCTCAGCATACTTACTGCAATTACTTGATGGAATTCTTGGACTATCTTGGTGTAGATCTAGTGGATAATACTTAGTTTAGATAGAAGACTTAGGTCACCAAACGTAGTCACGGTCATGGCGTCGCAGCGACGTGGCCATTGGTGTCAACGTAGAGGTAACATCGTAGTGGTGGTGCGGTCCAGAGACAACGGTGAAGGCCGGTGGAGCTTTCCGTCGCTCACAGCGCTCCCTCTAGATCGGACTAGGGTTAGACTCGGTAGAGAACTAGCAGATCCGATCAACCTCGTGTCTTGTGTCCCAGCCCCCATCGTCCTTTTATGGCACTGCGCGACGGGGGCCTATCAGTCAGGAGAACCGGCTGAGCGTCCCCGATCAGGGCACGGATCAAGATCTCAATTGACCGTTGGGCCAACTGGTGGAGATCATCCTAGCATTCTCCCCCTTAATCTCACCTTATGACTTAAACTCAACTTACTTTATCTTTTTTAAATTCCATCACAGATCAGTGCATAGAGCGTACCTCATCGTCATGGTCAGTTACCATTAGATTAAACAGCTACAATGCATCTCTCTGTTTTGAAACAGATTCTCAACTAGGCCCTTAGTATCAAAAAATCATAGGCTTTCCCGTAGACCCATGTCGATTATGTGTTCTCTGAACGCACTGGGTGGTAAGCCTTTGGTAAGCAGATCCGCAAATACTTACTCGGTACTTATGTGCTCAATACTTTCAAAATGATTCTGGATTTTCTACTTTACAACATATAACTTAGTGTCAATGTATTTGGCAGCACACTTGACCTGTTGTCTTAGGAGTTAACTTACTTTAAATGGTTATTGCTGTCGACTACCATTGTTTAATCCAGATACTAATTTCCTTAACCTTCTTTTCTTTCAGCCTCATGTTAAGCTATACTATGATATGCATCACTGATGACATCACAACAGTTTCTTTGGAGCTTTTCCATAATAATACTCCAACTGCAAGTGTTAGCAACTACTGTGGATTTCACTACACATCTCGCCAAGACTTAACATTTGTACCCTCAACTACTTGAGAATACTTGTTCTTTCTTACTCAGCATGAGGCCTATGGTACTTTATAAAATTGCAAGACATTCTCAACTCCATTCCAATGATCTATATCTAGACTGGACTTGTACCAAAATATCCCAGATACGGAAACTACGTCAGGGTAAGTTCTTACTTGTACTTGTACACTCATCAAGCTTCCAACAGCTGAAGCATATGGAACCATGTTTATTTAATCGATCTCATATTGGTTTCTAGAACACTTAAAGTTTTCAAATCTATTATCTTTGACTATAGGAGCAGACGTAGGTTTACTCGCATGCATACTTTATTTCTTTAGAATCTTTTCTAAGCATGCTTTTGCGATAGTCCTAATACCCTATTTTCTTCTATCTCGGTGAATTTCGATTCCTAGAACTAATGACGCTCTACCAAGATCATTCACATTGAAACTTGAGGACAAAACTTCTTCTTCTCCAATGACAGATTAACATCACTACTATTCAGTAGAATACCATCTATTCATAGGATGTGGAAAATGAATTTTTCATTCTTGAACTTCGCATAAACGCTATTGTCCTTCTCATTTTCTTTAAAAACCTAAACTTTCTTATTGTATTCATCAACGTCAAATACTACTGTTTAGAGACTTACTTTTAAACCATAAATGCATTTCTATAGGTGGCATCCCGTACATTCTTTTTTTTCCACGACAAAACCTTTGGGTTGTGTCATGTTAACGTTTTTATACAAATCCCCGTTGAGAAATATCGTCTTTATATCCATCTGATGTAACTTTAAATCGTAATGTGCCAATAACACCATTATGATTATAAAAGAATCCTTGATGAGACTGGAGAGAAAACTCTCATCGTAATCTCTTCATTCTCTTTGCGTAAAGCATTTTGCTAAAAGTCGTGCTTTATATCTTTATACATTCCCTTTAGAGTCAAGTTTTGTGTTATAGACCCTTTTATAGCCTACTGTTTTTGCTCTATTAGAAATTTCTTCTAAGCCCCAAAATATCGTTGGTATTCATCGAATTCATTTCAGCTTCCATAGATTCTTACCATTTAAACGAGTAAACGCTTCTCATGACTTCTTCAAATAAGGTGGGATCACCCTCCATTTGAATTTCTTTACTAACATAGACTTCATAGGCCCTGTTTGGTTGAGCTGTGGCTGTGGGAAAAACTGCTGTAGGCTGTGAGCTGTGGAAAAGCTGTTGTGGGCTGTGAGCTGTAGAAAAGCTGAAAGCTGTTTGGTTAAACAAGTATAAAATATACATTTTATCTTTATCTCTCTTGAAACAACTATGGAAGAGCTTTTTATTCCACCAATTTCGAAAAGCAGAAAGCCAAAAGTCAAAAGCAGGGTCAACCCAGCTTTCAAAAATGAACTACGGAAAAGCAGCTGCTTCTGAAAAAGCACCCTCCAAAAGCAGCCCCTTTGGTTGGGCTTTTGACTTTTGGGGCCAAAAGCCAAAGCCAAAAGCCCAACCAAACAGGCCTATAGTGATCCGAAAAAACTGGTTTGCTAATTCTTTGAGACCTTTTGGGGCCTCAGCTACTGGCACTTTGATATGAGACTGTTGTTGCTCTTCATTGCCAAAAGGCATTTGATTCTACAGGCTCATGTATTATAAGATCCTTGTTTACATTATTTGTCTTCTTCCAAGAGCTAACAACAGGTGTTGTATTAGTCATACAACATCAACAGGTATTGAGAAACTTGTTGCTCTTGAGTCACTGGAGTGGACACGCAGTCACTCTTCTCTTCAAGTCTTAGGTCTCTATATACCTCTACATATCATGCTCCCCCAGATCTTCCCATCTTTTCTAAAGATGGTGTATCTTCAAATATCTTATTTTGGGTTTAATTTGTTAAATTCTCATATGACGCTTTAAGCACCACCTTAACATCTTTGAGGCTGACCACGCTATCTTTCTATCGGAACTTTAAAAGATCCAAGAATCTAGCTATTTCTCTGCTTAGGGGTATCATTGTTGTGACCGTTGTACTCCTCCAACGGTCGCATTTATCTTAATTAATCTTTATCTCACTCTTAATGAATAGTATCTTTCTTAATTGATCTTTATCTCACTCTTAATGAAGAGTATTTTTCTTAATTGATCTTAATATTCTTCCCCTCGAAATATGGCATGAACTTTACTGTCATAATCTCGAGAACTATTCAAAAAACTTGTGAACGAGGAGATATTTATAACTTACTTCATTCACATGATTACGTCACGTAAACAAAGTTATTTTTTGATCTGTTTAGGA
Organism: Miscanthus lutarioriparius; assembly: GCA_904845875.1. Taxonomy (NCBI): domain Eukaryota; kingdom Viridiplantae; phylum Streptophyta; class Magnoliopsida; order Poales; family Poaceae; genus Miscanthus; species Miscanthus lutarioriparius. The sequence continues at coordinate 77,572,096 of CAJGYO010000003.1, read as the reverse complement.
GTACACTTTCCTTATTTCACTTCAAGAACTCAACGAGGTCTTTTATTAGCAGTATTTTTGCAAGTCACGCTTGCATCTTTTTCTTGTCTTTTGATTAGTATTGATCATGACGGTGTATTTCTATTGTGCCATGGTCAATACTAGGATAGCATAAGAGCTACCCAAATTTCTCTCGCTATGCGGGATACAAAGACATATGAGTCATCACAAAACTTCTCCCGCCATACAGGATGGACTAGCATAAGGACTATGCCAAAACTTTTCCCCATGTGGGATAAATCTATATACAAACATGTATGCTTAATCCAACATTGGTCAAATTAGATATGCATGTTACTTATTACAACTCTTATCATAAAAACATTCACTTATACTTCATTTTCTAATTAAATCTTCCTGTTGATTCCAATTTAATCAGAAAATTAATAAACTAACAAAAAATAATTCTGAACTGGCTTGACTTAAGCCTTTTTATTCACATAGCCTAGCATTGCAGCCCATTAGCATGCAGCTGAGTGATTTCGTCGGTTAAATAAACATGGTGTTTCTGCATCAATTCTACATCACCGTTAGGTAGAAAATAGAATTAATGCATAAAACTCATAAATCAAATTGAAATACATATAACTACTCTTTAAAATTAAATTCTCCCGTTAGTTCGAATTTAATTAGAAGATCATCAACATCATTGCAGCGGAAACTTGATAATAAAATACATTCTTTTAGTTCAGGAGCATTTCTTGGTCCTTATCTACTCTTTGAAAAATTGACCACGTTGGTGTAAAATTTATCAGAGATTTAAACCTCAAACTTAAACTCATTATAATATTATCATCATCAACGTTGGTCAGAAAATGACAATACCATAAACTGACTTAAACAAAACGGACTACTCCTCTAATTTAAATTTTTTTCGTTGGTTCCAATTTAATTAGAGGATAAACATAATCATAATTTACTAAATATAACTGCTCTTCAAATTAAATTCTCCCGTTGGTTCGAATTTAATTAGAAGATAATCGATATTAAACTTTGCAGCGGAAACATAAAAAAATATAATTTATCTACTTTTTAGAAGCATTTTACTATACTCATCTACTCTCTAGAAAAATTGTCCCGTTCGTTCAAATTTTGACATAGATTTAAATTGGGCAAAAATCATCAAAATTTGCTTCTGAAAATAATAAAACATTTCGCAATCTTTACTATGCATGCAGCCCGGCCCATCACTATTGCGCGTTCGCGCGGGCGGCCCAGCGACGAAAACGTGGCCCATCGGCTTGCTTCCCCATCACGCGCGCCCGCTCCCCCGTGCCCAGGCCGCAACCTGGGCCTGGGCGGGGAATCTGCTGCCCCGCCTAGCCCAAAAGTCAGCCCGAGCAGTCTCAGCCGTTGATCTCGATCGGACGGTCGAGCGACGATCTCGACGGGATAAAAATCACCACCACGTCGGTTCGCCCAAACCCTAGCTTCATTTGTCTCTTCGCTTTCTCTCTCTTCTTTCCTCAGCGCCGCGGCGGAGAAACGAGAGGCACAAGGCACAGTAGAGTGGTCCGCCACCGGTCCCCTCGCCGGTGAGCTCGCTCGCCCGAGGCTGAGCGTGCCGCCGTCGAGCGGTCTGGGCGACGGTGCCCTTGACTCCGCACGGCTCCACTCCCCGAACCCTAACCCTAGCTACTCTTCGCCGCATACCACATACACTGCACCCGAGGTCGACGCAGGAGGTGGCGGCGCCGCCGTGGTGCCCTTCGCCGGTGTACGTGTGCGGCCGAAGCAACGCGCGGCGCCGTCGAGCGGCACCGTAGTGGTGCTCTTTGTGCCCCCACACGCGCTCTTCCCTAAACACTAGATCCCTTTCTCCTTTGTCAGCCCTCAAAGCAGCAGACGCGGGAGAAGAAGGGCGGCGCCGCCGCGGGTCCCCTCGCCGGAGCGCGCGCTCCCCAGTGGGTGAGCGCGCCGCGGTCAAGCGGTCCTATGACGGTGCCCTCGGCCGGGGCTCGCGCCCACGGCGACGAGCGCGGCTCGGCTGCTTCTTCCCGCATGCGGCGGTAGCAGCGGCAGCGAGGAACCGGGTAGGTCCTCCCCTTTCTCCATCCGTCCATCTAGGGTTAGGGTTAGGGTTATGGTTGGGGTTCAATCCGATTCACTTTTTCTTGATTTCTTTTCACTTTTCTACCCCTGTCTAGATCTACCAACTAGCAACCTGGCTTTGATACCATTGATGGAATTCTTGGACTATCTAGGCGTAGATCTAGTGGGTAATACTTAGCTTAGATAGAAGACTTGGGTCACCAAGCGCAGTCACGGCCATGGCGTTGCAGCGACGTGGCCACTGGTGTCGAAGTAGAGGTAGCATCGTAGTGGTGGTGCGGTCCAGTGACGACGGTGAAGGCCGGTGGAGCTTCCCGTCGCTCACAACGCTCCCTCTAAATCGGACTAGGGTTAGACTCGATGTGGAACTGACGAGTCCGATCAACCTCGTGTCTTGTACCCCAGCCCCCACCGTCCTTTATGGCACTGCGCAACGGGCTCATCAGCCAGGAGAACTAGCTAAGCGCCCCCGATCAGGGCACAGATCAAAGACCCAATTGGCCATTGGACTGGTGGAGATCATCCTAACATTACTAACTCCGGTTTGATCAATCCCCAAACAGTTACATTTTTTTTTACAAATCCTTGCCCTCCCATGAGATATGAACAAACTCTGGTTCCTCATGAACATTGGCCATGGAAGCACTAAAATTACTCTGGATTTAATAACCAGCTATTACAGATGTGCATACAGTACAAGTTCTACATGATGAACATGACCACTATTGATGCTCCGAATGGTCACATATGATGCTGTACAATTCTTTCAACTATTATACCCCTATTACCTATGAACAAAACACAGCTAGCTTCTCTCGAGTGGTTCTGAAGCTGAACTCTCATCTACATGTATTTGGTTTCAGTGCTTACACATAGAACACTTGCCCAACATTCAGTAGGCTCTCATGGGGAACATTGAAGATAGCACTGTTCTCCCTGCAGATCTTCCTAAGGAAAGCATACATGTAGTTGATAGCAATCTTCTTGATGAACCCTGAATCCCTGCGGGCCCTGATGATCGTGTTCCCGAGGATGTGCACCACCCCAGCGTCCCTGCATGCATTCAGGAACCCAATCTCATCGCCCACGGTCTGGTACATCTGACCTGACGACACGACCTGGCTGTTCCCCATATGATTTGGGGACTGCACCTGTATAATGGAGTCGTGGGATGTATAGCTGAGATCCATGTTTGAACCGGTGCTGATGCCATTGATTCTTTGGTTGGTGTTGCCTGCCTGCTGGTTCAGCTCAAGGGTGCTGTACTCATCAGAATCTGTGTACTCTTCCATCATACTCTCCAGCCTGACAAAGAGCATCAGGCTGTTGAAGAGCATCTGCTCGAAGTCGTCATCCTTCTTGTGGATGTCCTTGTAGCCATACCTTGCCACGCATCGAAACATGTGGAAGTTCTTGGGACCAATTCGCTTCACAAGGAACCTTTCATCTGTTGGCACGGTGTAGACAGGAAGGTATTTCACACAGACGAAGACCAGAGTGGAGTGGATGGCAGGGAGATTGGTGATGAAGTGTGAGAAGATGTGAGGAACACCACTTGCCAGCTCGGTGTAAACCAGGCCCACACCAGGCACCCTGACCAGACCAAGGCTTGGACCAAGGCCTAGGATCCATGCCATGGACACCTTGCTGTGCATCTCAAATTCGTACCGCTTGAGTGTACCATAGTGCCATACATACATGATGATGAGGAAGGCGACAGCAAACACAAGCGGGACCCAGCCACCCTGATCGATCTTCCGCACCACAGCAGTGAAGTATGGAATTTCAACAAGCAATGACAGCGCGGTGAAAAGAATGACCAAGGTCCAGTGGCTGCGCCACACCAGCAACATTATGGGGATCATGAGAAATGTTGTCACAAGCATAACCATTATCACAGCAGTACCTGTTTACACAACATTAGTCCATGTTAGCAACTGAGCTGGAAAGTCAAATTTGTATGCAGAGACAGATATGGGAAGACTCTACCATATGCATTTGCTATCTGACTTTGGTTTTTAAATCCAGCAGTGACAGCGATGCAGAATATCAAAAGAATCCAATTAATATCGGGACTGTATATCTGGCCTAGATACTTCTTGGAAGTATGGATAATTCTCACTCTGGGGAAGCACCCTAGAGCAAGTGCTTGCTTGATAATTGAATGGGTCATCGATATAGTTGCCTGACTAGCAACTACTGCAGCAGCTGTTGCAACAATGAATGATGGCCAAAGTACAGAATCTGTACCAAATAATAGTGTCAATGTGCATTCATGTATATATGGTAAACGAAGACTCCCTCCATCTGACATTACCTGGAAGGGAATGATAGAAGGCATAGGAGACATGGTCTTTGTTCTGAGCTATATAGGCAGCTTGGCCCGTATACTGCAAAAGAAGGCATGGAAACACAACCACCGTGAAAGCAATCTGCACACAAAAATGTGATGTCATCAGCAGGCAAGCAAAAGGATTTACTTCTGTACTCATGTGAGAAGAGTAGGTAAAAATGTACATTTGCCTCTAAAAGGTTCCTTGGTTATCATAAGAACATTTTCACAGCTAGTAACAAAGACAGGCAATAAACTACCTGAATAGCTTGTACAGGGAAATATGAAAGATCAGCAAACAATGCTTCTGTCCCTGAAACATGGCCCAATATTTCAGTCCTGGTAATTGCCATTAAACAAAGGACAAGATTATTATAAAATTAGGAAAGATGTTCAAACCTGTAATGCTAAGCATAATTCCTCCTAAAGAAGCCCAGCTAGTCTTCCCTCGCTTAAAGTACCGATATACATAAATAGGATTAAAAGCCTTGAGAACAGATTGATCGTATTTGGAAATGTTTACGGCGCCCAGGATTCCAATGAGTATGAACCAAATAAATACTATTGGAGCAAAAAGCCAACTGACTTTATCAGTACCAAAGTGCTGCATGCTGAATAATCCAATCAATATGACCACAGAGACGATGACAACCACATCTGATATGGGAAAAAATGAAAGAATTCAGTCATCCACATACTGATCTCAGTATAATGATCAATGATCATCTGTCTTTTAAAACAGCCACACTAAACAAAACTATTCAGTGTACTACATTACCACTATAAAGATTACAAATGTGAAGGGAAAATTCTCAAATCACAGTTAACATGTTAACATTATTCTTTGAATAGACTCTGAAGAAGGTTATCATTTTACTAGATAAAATGGCATGGAAAGTTATGTTGCTTTGTTATTCACATCACACCTCCACATTTCTAGTTGAACTACTGATGGTGAAGAAATTAACATCATCCACTGAGTGTAATAGCAGTTAAAGATATGAAAGAGCAAGGTATAAGCTAATGAATGCAGGAAAAACAATACTAACTTCCAGATTTCACAAGTACCATTTCTCATTCTGGGCTCTTCCACTTGTATTCCTCCAGTTGCAGAAAGAACTGCAAGTTGTGATGCAAACTTAAGATCAATTCACTTGGGCAAAAGTAAAATAGCAAACATCATAAAAAAGATATATGTAGCACATTTAAAGGGGTGGAAGGGCATTATAACACTGAATATTTTCCTGGTCGGATATTGTTAACTGAACATTGAGCAATGCAATAGCAATAGAAGGTAAAACAGAACATCACTATGGCGTAAGTTTTTTCCATTTTAAAGAATGAAAACAGTTATAATTTGACAAATCATGTGGTTGTGGGACATTATCTAATTGCCAAAAACGTTACTGTATTTCCTGGAGGAACTGTTAACATTATATTTCAAAGGAACTGCCAGCATGCATTCCTTGGAGAATTTTTTCAGTGTCCAAAATGACTTCATTAATATTTATGTTCAGTATGGCAATGATAGAATTTGTTGAGAAAATATGCTGTTTAGCAGTTCACATCAAACTAAAAGCTGTAATCTAAGTTCTCATCAAAATATTAATTTCAGTAAATCTGGTAATAAATGCATAGTAAAACATAGAGATTTTTCATAAAAATAACATAAAGATACTCACCTGATATTGCAGGAGTGAGGATTCCATCTCCAACTGCCATACAAGTACCAAAAAGAACAAGAATAAGAATGACATTCTTCCTGATTTGGTGTCCCTCTAACCATCTTTTAATCTTTGCAGCAAGAGATTTCTCATCATATGTGTGGCGGCTGTATGTTGTTAGTTCTTCATCTGTTCTATGCTGATTCGGAATAGTGTTTATCTTTGCATGCCGGCAAAGCAGTGAGTAAAGAGCAAATGTTCCACCTGGCATTACAGTAAAACTCTATTATGTTGATATTCATTATCACAGAATTTGTAAGCCAAACTGATTGAAAATTTACTAATATGCGGAAGATCAAGTACTGAACATCACAGCATGCTGCAGTGCACAAATCTTTGCATCCCACAACCAAATGGCTCAAAACACATATTGGACAATATGAGGCTTTCCTATCACGCTTTTCATCAAAATATTTAGTTCAGTTTGCTTCTGGGAGTTCAGAATGATAATGCTAATCTGTTAGAGGTATGATGCATTCTGACTTCGAGCTAAACCAATAAAACGCTTAAATGATTGTAGTGTTGCATGACATGAATCAAAACAAACTGCAGAAAGCATGTGAATGAGAAATTTAGCAAATAACCACCCTAGGAGAACTGTAAAACAATATAGTTTAGTTTTACTGCATCCTCTGAACAAACTAGAATGATCAGATTCTTTCATAACTGAAGCAGAAATTTCAAGGAAGCAAGAGTGTAAGACATATTCGTACCTTGGCCATTATCGTTTGCCCTCAAGACAATGAAGACATATTTAACAAGTGGAATCAGGGTAAGGGAGTAAATAATAAGCGAGAGTGCTCCAATAACTTGTTCGGTGTCTTCTATTTCACGAGGGAAAATGTTGTAGAAGACATATAAAGGCGATGTGCCTAAATCTCCAAACACCACACCGAGGCTTTGGAAAGCTAGTTGTAACAGCACAAGTGTAGGGTAGGTCTGCATATGCAAAAGGGGAAACAAGAAGAGGGCAAAATTACTGACCACTCATTAGCAGATCAGTTACACAGACACTAATAATCCGTAAAATGAACCAGTTATCACCACCTAAGGTAGCATTTCAGCATTGAAGTTGTGAAATGAAAAAGACCTTTGTAAACAGTTACGTGATAATCACCTTTTCCCTGTACATATTCCTCAATCTCCCGGCCTCTGCATCCATGGGCTGATCGAGATTCCTTTCCAGCTCCCACATAGCCCCCCTACTAGTCTGCTCATTTGCTGTGCTAGTAGTCTCCATGGGTTCAAACTAATCAGCAGCACGACCTTGCAGCCTGCAGGCATCAAGAATATATCAGTCTGTTTCCGAAGCCATCACAAAGAACAAAAGCTCTGAACTTGAGCAGCAAGAGAAGGCATAAGATGGACAGTTTTAAACTGTCTCGAGATCAAACTTCCATGAATTTGTGAGTTAACAACCAGAATTCAGGATATCTGACATTAACACATAGTTGTTCTAACACCAAACATCTACAGCTGATTAACTCAAAGCCATGCATCCAAAGAACAAAGTTGATTTCCACTATTTCCGAATGATATGGAACAGTGTGGCGGGAGGAAAAGGTGATCAAATAAGCATGCATAGCTCCAGGTTTTCATGACAAACAAAATAGAAAAGAAAACAGCAAAATGATCAAATTCTGATGCCATTTCTGCAGTATCTACCAACAATGGAAGAGATAATCTGTTGCTAACCTTGCAAACTCAGAACAAAGCCCCCAATGAATGCCGGGATTCCAGACTCAAGAGCTCGCCAAGATCAAAACTTGAGCGGAAATTCGCGCGCTCCCAGCATCAGTGTAGGCAGCCGGCGACGAGCCCCCGAGCCTCCGAAAGCATTCCAAGGTGGATTTGTGTTTTTTTTTCCCCTATGGCGTCCTCGACCTCCTCCTATTCACCTCTTCGCAGAGATTCGCGGGGCGGGACCGGGAAGAAGAGACGCCGCTGCCGTCTGCCGCGCATGCGCTGCACGGAGGGGAGGAGGACCAACCGGACCCTCGCACACGGACCACACGCGGAGAGGCGCTGCCTGCCAACCCCGCGGCGGAGAGGATGGGGACGGATGCGATCGGTTTTTCTAGTAGGAGAATAATTAATAATTGGCAAATCTCTTATCGGGTTGCAGAGCTGATGGAGTGGACAAGATTTGGCTGCAGCTCGTCGCGATGCGATGCGTCTGCACTTAATAATAGAGGAGGAGGAGCAATAATCAAATGCTAATGGCAGGTGCGATCAAAAGTCAAATCAACTAATCAAGTATCTTAATCACTGATGTGATGCCCATATATCGATCGATCTATCGTAATAATCTAATGTTATTTGTATCGGGTGGCGTGGCGTCAGGCTAAACATGGCAGACGCAGCTTCTGTCATGGGAAAAACTCCAGATGCATGTACTCTGATCAGTAGTAATAGAATTAGCAGGAACAAGTAGTAAACGTGCGTAAGATAACAATTAGCTGGAGTGACTGTAATTAGGTCTGCGCTGCAGCTATGGCTAGTATATTTCGAGCTGAGCTCGGCGGAAACGGCAGCTACTTCATATCCAATAGCATAGCAGCGTACACGTTTGGTTAGACCCCTTCGTTGTATAGGTCTTAGGGCAACCTAAGATATCATGTCAAACAAATTAACTACATACTCCCTCTGTCCCGCTTTAATTGACGTATTAGCTTTCAGTCCGGTGCAGCAAAGATTGTTTGAATGTGGACGTTGTGCGTGTTTGGGTGCATTGAAGAAACTGTGAATGTAGACAATTTACTGCATTGCCAGAACAACAGTCAAAGCGGGACGGAGGGAATATGTCACACTCTCCTATTTTAGAATAGAGTTAAATGCACCGCATGTCGATGAACTTGTCTAAAAATGTGCCATTTATGTCCATAAATATTGAAATTGCATTCATCGGCCCTTAAGCTTGATTATCCATTCACTGCAAACTATCCTACCTCGTCACTGTCATTTTGCCGACGTCGCATGGCCCTTCCATTAGTTTTAGGACTTAACGGTGTTAAGTCGAGTGTGAAGTGATGATTTTGCTAAGTGAAAAATAAATCGGTGTAGAGTTCAGTTTGTCTTTGTTGAATTTTGACGAATATTTCACATAGTTTAAGGTTATCATAATTGCATAAAATAAGAAATATATTATTTTTATATAATTATGACAACCTTATACCATTTTAAATATTTATTCCTCAAAATTAAACATAGACAAACTCAACTCTACATTGAGTCATTTTCACTCAGGGGTAAACCGTTAAATCCTAAAACTAACGAAAGTGCCATATAAGAAAAAATAAAGATAGCTTTCATGTCAAATTATAAGTTCATGGAAAAAAAGTCAAGAAAGTATGCCGAACTTTTTTCACATTAAGTCATTTATAAGTACTCTTTTTTTAGATTACATAGTATTCATTGTCGACCAAAACATTGTCTACTCTTCTAACCACCGGGATATAGGTCCTTTTGCAAGTACTTCGTATTACGGTTACGGTCCGGCCACAAAAGCAATACAAATACATGCGACATGTTCTTCAACACTACTTCAACAATACTTTTCAGCGAAGAAACAATATTTTCCTCTCACAATAAATCAGCATAAGCAGCAGCATCAGCCATGTTCATGTCTCTCCAAATCCTAAGATCTACTCGGCTTGTTTGAATATTTTGAGGTTTATACTGCCCCTAGGCTCTAGCTACATAAGGGGACATCCGAACATGGCGTGCATACTTGAGAACCACGTACTTTGACGCACATTACTCTCGTGACAATCACCGGCTACCTAAATGTAGGATGCTACCTGCCAACTCTTTTTCTTGGCTGCAAGCCTGCAACAGTATTGGCAAACCTGAGACACAAGCTTCCCCTCCCCATGGAGAAGAACCTGACCGCAAAATCTCTCCTGCGAAGGTGACGAGGAGACGAGAGAGGAGAGGAGAAAGCTGATCGGAATTGGGCTGAGCAGCATCACGACAGATAGGGACAGAGACCTAAGTTTCCCAACTCCACTCTCGCAATAATGCATCGCTACATCATGCATACGGAGTATCCTGGAATTCGTTCAATTTTTTTTTTTTTTTGAGAGGGAAGGATGGAATTCGTTCGCTTAGAAAGAGGGCAATGTATCAGTCAGTTAAGCACTATCGTCACAGAAATGCAATAAAACTAATCATGGGGAGAGGTGGGAGGGGATTTGCAAAAAAGTGTAATTACGTCCGCTCCTAATTACACTTTTGCAAATCTCCTCCCACTTCTCCGCCTGCAGTTGATTCGCACTTGATTTCATGTGTGCCGCCGGTTTCAGACTGGATATATTCCCTAGAAAGAGACGTGTGATTTGACAGTTCGCACAATCATAGCGCTGCAACCAAATATGTGAATTTCTTCTTCAGCGAAGGCCCACCCAACACACGGCACCAGGCTTTGTATCCTATATGTAGGCCGCGTCGGTGTCGTCACGTAGCATGCGGCCCAACAAAACTGGAAACTAGGTACCATTTGGCCCAACATCTTTGAACTTAATGCAAATCATTCACACATTACGCCATCCTATGCAATACCGTGTTTTCATTTTCATTACTGTGTTTGATTGGCAGCAGAGGTAACAACATACTTTGAACTGTCTTTGGCTAAGAAAATAATAATTGAAGGCATAGCAGGACAGCAGCAAGAAGACACAAAAAGCATATGCGGCTCATCCATAAATCACAGAAAAAAATATGTTACAGAATGGTTCAAGCTCGTCAAATTAGAAGACGCTAGGTCTTCGAGCTTCAAATGCTTCTCAAATGAACATTGGCTTGTTAAATTGTTATAGCTAGCAGCAACTAGTGAATCCTTCGCTTCTTCCTTTGAGCGTCATCTAATGAATGAAAAAAAAACATAAGTACAAGTCATTTTTCCATATGTTACAAGGCAATCAAGTTCTACATAATGAAAAAAAAACCTTTGGACAAACAGAACTATCCATGATGAGCAAAAAAATAGACTTTTAGCTAGCAGCTACTAATGTCACTACATTTGTGCAAGTTGAGTACAAGTTTGCTCTAAGGACACAACTAGTTGATCAAACGACTAGACTCTACATTTGTAAACATCGGGGCTGTTTGGCTGGCCTGAAAAATAAGCAAAAATACTGTTCCGGCTGGATTGTTATGAGATAAAAATACTGTTCTGGCTGGAAGACACTATTTATGTAAACAGTGCATGCGTGAGTGGGCTGGCCAGCCCCAGCCCAGCCAGCCAGCCGAACAAGCTGATCATTTGAATTTTTGAAGCGGGATTCTCAAGTGTTCACGCTAATGTATCTAAGGATCATCCAAATATCAAGAAGTGGCAAACTAAAAGTTGTGGCGACCGTGAGTACCATAGGGTCAAAGTGCATTTAAGATGTCCACCTTGTCTCTCTATTTCTGTAATTAAATTTGCAAGATTTAATTTAGGACACCTATGGGAACCTATGGATCCAGCAAGGAGATTGCCACTCAGCAAACTCTCACACTCGTCTAGAGAATAGAGAAGTTATGTACAGGTTCTACCACCTAGCTACAAACAATAATAAGCACACTAGGCCGGCTGTTGAACCACATGGCAGGAACAACATGCCTGCAAACATACATTATATATAGAAGGAATGCTAATAGCATGGCAATAACATGATAGCAGATGCCATATTACTAAGTGCCAAATTTCTTCTTCGCATTCAGGTAGTTAATGGAAGACGAGGCATAGTGTGGTACAAAGATAACACATGGACAAATTAGATAGCAAAATTTCCCTGCACAAAAGAGTGCTCATGATACTCACCTTTCCAAAGCACAGTGGCGAAGAGCCACGAGAATCCACCCTCCAGGAGCTTGCAAGATGTACTACACCAAAGTGTTTTGCTACACAGAATACATCAAGACCTCACTGTTATACAATAATGATGGAACATTAAAAATAAGCAAAATTTACAGGATGTAGGAGCTCATTGCCGCTTTAAGAAGGTTGTAGCAATAGTCTACGATTACTACTAGAAATATTCACTTCTATGACGAATAGATTTCATCACGGAAGCAGCCAAATTCGTCATAATTTTAGTTTTATGACGAATTTATGACGAAAAATGGTTCGTCATAGAAGTCGCGTCACACTTGCACATCTATGACGAATCTGCCAAAATCGTTATAGAAGTGTCTTGATCTGTAACGAAAAATAGACTGTCATAGAACTGTTTTGGCATGCGTGGCAGGGGGCTGCCACGCTGGTGGGCGCTTCCGTTGGAGATGCTTTCTACGTGTACATACTATAGGCCACATGTACATACTATAGCCGGTTGCATTGGAGATTGTTTTGGTACGTGTCATCTTCTTATTGCACGTGGCCATCTCTAGTTCTTGCACGTTTCAGGTTCTTACTAGACCACGTATCGGTTCTTGTTGTTCCACATATCAGTTTTCTACTGGCACACGTGTCGTGTTGTCGTTAGATCACGTGTCACTTCTTTATTGGACCACGTGTCATATTATTATTGGTCCACGTGTCTGCTTCTTATTTGACCACGCATCACGATGTTGTCCGTCCATGTTTCGTATTTTTATACATCCACGTGGCTTGTTGATTTTCTTCTACGTGTCGGATTTTTAATAGCCCGTGTCATGCCCTGGCCAATTCATGTGTCATGCACTATTTGGTCCACGTGTCGTATTTTTATTTGATCACGTGGTCTGTCCTGGTTCTATCGCGTGGAGTATAATCAATTCGTCATAGAAGTAATTCGAGATCGTCACTACTGCACAGATTGACTATATAACTATTTAGCCTGGCAATCAAATAACAACAATTAACATTTCACACATCAACAGCAAACCATTGACAGAGTATCACCACATCAAACCGGCATACGAGTCCACACATCAAACCGGCACATGAGTCCACACATCAAACCACAAATGTTCACTGCATCAAGACGCAGGAGTAGAAGACTAAGAGTTACTAGAAGAGCTAAAGCGTGTGCATAGCTCACAGAGATTGTTATACTCCTCCTGTTACCGTTTCTTGTATTCTTTAAGTTCCCTTTCAGTCTTTTCTGTCTTCCTCTTCAGTTCATCTACTTGATCGACGAGGGCAGTGAAACTTTCCTGTTCAGCAGCAAGCTGTTCCCGAAGCATTCTCTCCGCCGATGTCTTTGTTCTAGTGGAGCTTGTCTAGATACCAGCATTCTTCAAAAAAAGGTTGTTGCCACTTTCTTGGGAGGGGGCCTTGCCCTAGTAGACGTAAAGGACCTTGCAAACAACATCAGTACTAGTTATTGGTTGTTGCCCATCAGCAACAGGTTCTGCTTGCATAGTTTCCATCGCTTCCTGCGAAATTCAATCAGTAAAACATTTGGTTACAGATAGTGTAAGAGGACTTCAATTGAAAATCGAAGAGATTGATTCATAACAAGTAATGCATAGGTCTTTCTCAGCCTACTACTGATAGAGATTACATAAGCTTCAGTTGATTTTAATAGATTTCTATAGCACTAGGCTCCTGCTACGTTTCCTTCTTGTATGACAATGGCTTTAGTAGATTTCAAGGGAAGCAAAAGAAGGTACTTACAACTGCTGCTCTTGCGGATTCGCTCAGGCCCTTTTTGCTACTGGTATGGAAGTCCCTGAAGACTTCCACAACATTAACATCTTCATTGGGTGGACCATTTTCTTCTTCAAGTCCTTGATCGTGTTCTGCTGCCTTCCTCTTGTTCTCCTTCTATTCACATTGCACATGAATTTTGGTTTATATTTATACAAAGGCAAGAGTAATAATAAAACACAACCATCACTTACAAATTTTTGTGGCTGGACAACATAGGAGTGAGATCCTGTATCCTAGTGGTACTTCACTTTTGCATAATTTTGCTTGTTCCTCTCAGATGTTTCCTATAGCTTCATTTGTGTTAGACTGCAGCACAAGTAGACCATAGCAAGACTAGACAGGAAATCGATGGGTTCACACACCTTGTTCTTAGCACTAGACCAAATCTTGACAAGTTCACACCATTGTGCATAGTTCATGAGACATGAGAGGTCATACGGACATGATTAGCAGGGACGCCATTGAAGTATTTTTTTCTTCAACCTGTAGCGTTCCTGCCGTACCGCAGACTGCATTACATTTCAGGAAGCTTCTTTTGTTGGTGAGTGAGCACTGTTAACGCGCAGCCTTCCCTGCATATAGTAGTGTGAATGAAAAGTAAATCCATTAAAGTTGCTCAAAGCAGAGTTGAATGTCAAGAGGAGATACCCATACATACATTTAGCCTTTCCACAAATCTTGTGCAATAGACGACGTCGGGCCTCTCCCCCTTGTATTGTTTCCAATGTGTCAAAATTGGTACTTCATGCCTGACTACTACACCTACCTAACTGAAGCAAACTTTGCACCTTTGGATCATGTGGCCTTCTGTTCCCCCTGGCAATAAAGATGCGCATCCTCAATCCTCCTAGTAATTTGCTCATTTTGTCAAGCATAATTCCATGAGTTCGAGGCCTCGGCTTCCTCGCTCTTCCCAGCAATGGTACTATACAGTTTTCATACATTGAGATTGTTAGAAAAGTTACATGGATATCAAATAGCTAGTGCAAATTAATTGATAGACATCTGTAAGGTAATACCAACCTTGGCAAATTTCATCGTTCTGCGGGTGGGGGGAGATGGCAGTTTGCGGAGAGGGCTCCTCTTTGGCAAGGCTATTATCATTTGGCCATGAGGAGTCTCTCTCAGGGATAGGTAGGGTGCCATCCCAACCAATGTCTCTAGTTAATTCATGAACTTAGAATTGATCCTTGGGTCCGGATGTTGGTCGTGATGGAGAATTATGTTCACCTACTGCTGCTACCTCCACCCTATTGCCAACGGAAGACATCCAAGTACAAAGTCCATGAGTAGCCAGTTCTGATGGTGTTGACCTCACTCGCTTGGAGGGCCTTCGCCTAGGATTCATGGCAGCGCTACCTTTTGTCCTGCTGGTAGAGCCTCCTCTATGGCTTCTTCAACCAGACACTGAAATTGGAGATACAAACTTAAGTAGCAAGCATGTACACATTCTATTACTATCCAAACAGTAAAGCATGGAATGGCTACCTACACCCCTCCTCCCCCTCCGAACTAAATACAAGATAGAACAAGCACCTCAATTGATAGGGGCACTAGCTCATCTTCTAAATCTGAATCTGTTTCATCTGTATCATCAAATCCCTCAACTACCTCACCTGGTTTAGGGATATATTCTAAATCTTCACCGTGCCTACCCTTTGTGCTTAACTTTTTTTTCCTTTGGAGACATAGGTTTTGAGCCCACACGTATTCCAATTTCTTCCATCTTTCGATGACTCATTGCAATTTTTGCATCCCATACTCGTTCATAAGCAGTTAGTGACTGTTCATCTAGATTACAAAGGCATTTATTAACTAAAGCTTCTATGGAATGTCAACACAACAGAGCAAGAATATGCAAATGAGTGCCTAAATAGTAACTACAGCTTATACAGAAGTCATTAATCCAATAAAGCACATGTCAGCTACACTCAACTATAGGAAATATATTACCCCATCGCTATCTACATATCCTTGGTTCAGCCACTACAATAGAAAACACATCAAAAAAGGAATTTGGGTACCTCTTCCTCCGTGTTCCCTGGCTTTGCTTTGTCATCGGCACCATCGTCTTGTCATCGCAATCGTGGAGCTAGTGCGTCCGGCGTTGACGAAGGGGTACCAGATCTGGCTCCGGCTAGGGCAGATCTGGTTGGTCATGATAGGTGCCGAGCTAGGTGGGGGATTTGGATCTAGCTTGTACCATCATTGAGGTGGTCCTACCGTTGTCAGCTGGTCGACCTGCTATCGACGAATCAAAGGGGATCCGGCTCTGGCCAGGGTTCAGAAATGTATGAGAGGGTGTGACTGGAGAGTGGTGAGGGAGTTGAGCTGCTGTTCTGATGGTGCCTAGGGTCCAGAGCGAGGTGGCAGAGGGGGTGGCTGGAGAGATTGGAGAGGGAGGCCATGGGACTAGGATTTGGAGCTAGAGGAGAGACGGTGTGGCTAGAGAATGGAGATGGAGGCGGAGACGGTGACTCTTTGCACTTTTATGTGGCCATCTCATTACCACAAATGCCCTTGTCTGAAATTGATGGTGTGGTAAACCTGTTTTCCGCGCGTAGGGCAAAAGAGAGACATCTAATTTTCGGTGCATGTTGGTGGGACTGCTCGGTGCGGTGCGAAATCAAATTTTTGGGGCGTGTTGGTGGGACTGCTCGCCGCGGTGCTCAACATAGACCGGAATTTATTCTATGTTTTTATAGGAAATGATTACCACAAAATGTTGTAATTACCTAATATACGTCTTTTCATTTTTTTCTCTTATGCACCTGTTTATATATCCGATCAGTTAGTTGTTGCCTTTTTGGTTTTTTTCATAATATAAATAAACATAAAACTAAAAGAGGATGATAACAAACAATTAAAAGATCTATAAATTTGACACCTAAGAATTACTAAAAAAAGAAAAAAAATAAACCTACTCGCTGCAGCTTATTGCGCTGCAACTGATGATTTTTTTTGTGTGTGCCTACATCTACGGCTATTTGAACTAAGGCCTATAATTAGGAAGTAAGGGGAAGGCACGCCCAGGGATGGAAAACCCTTAAAAAACTAAATGGGTTATTCAAATGATATTCCCATGGATTTCTCGCCCTGGAAAAAGTAGTCATGGATTCTAAGGTGCTTTGAGTTTTCAGAGAAGAGAAAAAAATTAAAGCATCCTCCTCGTGGCTAGCACACTTGTGATTCGCCAACTCGCTAGTACTCCGGATCATCCTCCTCGCTGGAGTCATAGTCGATGCTGTACTTGCCATCGCTCGAGTACGTTCCCATTATTTGTGAGCCTTGAGCCGGTCGCCAACGCTGTCTTAGCAAAGGTGAACGTGGATGACAACATCCTGCATGCTCGTCTTGACCCTTGATCTGTGGGACATATCAGTAGTATAAGTCATGACTAGGTTTGATCTATGGGATGACCGTATGTGAAGTCTTATTTGCATGCATGTATGTGTTAAGTTTTGTTGAACTTTGTATTAGGTCGGTTAAACTATTGAGCGTGGTGTAGCTTAGGTCCTTTGGTCATTTGGTAACTGGTTATACTAACGGTGTTCTGATCGGAGGATGTGGGTGTATAGATGTTGAAATTTTCTATACCCTAAAACAATCCGATCCTACAAAATATAGACGATCCGAATCACTACGAAATACAGGGGTCATCCAACTAGTCCATAGAACCCGACTACTAGGGGTTAAGAACTAGTTCTAGTCTATAGAACCCAACAATTGGTTCAGGATACAAACAAGTATGGACTAATAACACAACTAATTGGCTGATTTTTTAGCCATGGCTAACTAGTCATAGTCCATCCAAACAGGACCTAAGACAGTTCGATACTAAAGAAATTTTGACAAGCCGGATCATAGTTTTGATGAAACAACAAAATACAGATCGTGTCAACTCTTGTGCCGTATATGTGGGGTCATGGGCATGCAGGCGCGTGCACGTAGGTCATGGGGTGGTCCATGACCTGCGAACTATATAACAGCAGAGACAAGGGGCGAGAGGAAGGCTCTCCAGAGCTCCTGCTTCAGTTCCATACCAAAGATTTTGCCCTCCACCCTCACCCTACTACTGGGCATCTTTGTTCTTCATTTTTTTCTATATATTGTTTTCTTTTTTACACAGATCATGGATAATTATGATCATTCTTGGGACATGTCTGTGTATCGCTATGTCTTCCACGAGCTTCATGTTCGCCATGGCCTACAAACAAGAGTTGTAGTGCTTGCAGTGCATTCTAACTTTTATAGTAGGTGGTACATTGCTTCTGTAGTTGTTCATCAAGTTCTTGGCCATCGAAACTACCATCTTGCTGAAGATCATCTAGGACCCTATGTGTTTGTTGTAGTTCCTTCAAATGCAGATCTCCAGACTTTGCTTTCATATTGCTATGAGTTTCATGGTGCAAAAATATTTTCTCATTGTATCCGTTATCTTACAATCCGTCCGAATAATCTAGAGATTGGTGGAGTTCGTGCAGTTCCTTTTAATTGAGCAGTAGCAACATGGTCAGATGATGTTAATGTTTAATATGTATGGTATTAGAGATATGCCCTTGTTCTTTGTTTTTGAAATAGGTGTGATGTTCAAGTATCTCATAACATTGATGTTCTGATTTATGTTTTCAATGTTCATTGGAGACAATTATGATGTGCTTTAGTTTATCTTGTTGTAATAATATCAATGTAAATGGACTTTTGTTGAACTTTGTATTAGGTGGGTTAAACTCTTTTGACCAAATATATATAGACAAGTACAGTATTGACGAAATGACGTTTACCTATTTCTTGTAAATCATATGCACGCTGTTGGTATATTTTAACGCATACAGATAAATCCACAAGCACACGGATACCATTGTAGCTTTCACCCGGAGGTATTCCAAGTATCGTATCCATAGAGAAACATGTGAGACTAACTATGGTCTAACTTAACTAGGGGTAGCAACAAGGTTAGGATAAATAGGAGCGTAGAGAGGATAACTAAGGTTCTCTAATTCTGACTTGGGTATGCTTATGTCTTCTAGTATTCAACTAGGGACATTACTAGGGAAAGACACCAGTAGAGGATGCTTTCCTTTGCAACCGCGTCCTACGTGAGCCTACAGACGGGAGGTGGACTACAAAGGATCAATGAAGCTATATACTACATGCTATATAGAACTTATGTCACACACACGATCTACCGCCTTCTAGAATGCAGGGTGACCTCCATGATTAACCCAAGTCTAAGCACCACGCTTACACTTATGATTAATACTTTAACCTAGAGCGTCTATAGATTAAAACACTCAAAAGAGAGTCATTATCCTGATGAATAATATAAACAATTAGTTACTTGAATCAGAAGTTGATTACCAGAGAGATCTTGAAGGCAAGCTCAAGTAGAACTTGGATCCGCCAAGGTACAAGCCATAGAGTGAGCACCGACAGGGCGACACCTCCTCCAAACTCTTCCCCCACTCTCTATCTCACTATTCTATTTATAAGACTAGATCCTATAGATGACTAATCTTCTCTTGATTGTTGGCTCTAGTCTTGAAGATATGAATTAGGGTTTCAGGGATCTGCTGAGGGAGGGGGGCAGGGGCTGATATATATACGTTGGAGCGTCCATCATGAGTCCTTGGATCAAACCGACTTATAGAACAGCGTAGATGCAACCTAGGAGGCGGTGGAGAACTGACATTGCGACGCGGAGGTTGACAGGTGGGCCCAGGGGCCAGGCGGCCTATAGGTGGGGCCATAGCCCGTCGGCTCCTGCTTCGGTGTGGTGTCCTCTAGAGTCCTCTGGAGTCCTCTAGAACCTTATGGTCCCCGTTTCACGGCGGATAAGCTTGATTAATTCTAACATGTAGGTCCGCCTTGATGGTTTTCTGGATAAACCCTACAGAAAATATAGATTCACCAAAACTAATGGAATTTGTTAGTTTAAACCCCTAGACATTTGATGGTGATCATAATTGTGCCCTTATACATGTTTTATTGATGGTTTATAATGGTTATTAACTACCGTCAACAAGCTCCCCCAAGCTTAACCTTTGCTAGTCCCTTAGCAAAGCTAAACTCAGCAAAAATAGATTAGGTGTTGCTACGATGCTTTCACTCCTCAAAAGTACACATGCGTTCAAACAAGAATTCTCCTCAGGATTAGAATAAACCGATCTGACTTCAAACTTACCCATATTACCTTCAACAATGGGGCTTCTTAGACTTCACTTTGGTCTTGAGCAATTGAAAGACAAAATGATTAAGTCAAGCACTATGTCTCAAGTTCTTTGCTCAACTATTATTCCAGAGTTTTTTTTTCAAAATAAAACTCAGAGCTTTCATTGTATGACACTCTCAAATCTCTCAATATATATGATATTTGTGGATCCTCACCAAGGCAATGAAGATGTTATGCCTTTTTCTCTTCCTACCACTAAGGTTTATGTGGAGTTCATAGGTAGGGAGAAAGCTAGAGCATACTTGCAATGCATATATTGTAAAGTCAAACCTCGGATCCAAAGAGAGTTGAGTCATACAATCAAATCAAAATGTGCATGTGTGTGGAATATATGGTGGATATATATGGTGGCTAATCCTAATTCTACTTTGATCCTTTAAAACTTATCTCTCTTTTGAAACTTGGAAACACTTGCTAGAGAGCAGGGGTTATCTTATTCATCTTTTTTTTTCTGAAGGGCATCTAAGTACCCATTGTTTTAGATATCTCGAACGCTTGTCCATTTTTTCTCAACTCTTTTTTCTTTTCTTCTTTTTTATGAATAACTTTTGCATAAACCCATGTCTCTTTTCTACAACAAAAGTTTTGAGAGATAGCAACAAGAATTGGGAGCATTTATTTGATGGATGGAAAACCTAATAAACATGTTTTTGTGTTCACCCCTAGTGTAGGAGTAGAACATTTTTGGATGGATCTAGATGGAAGACATGTTTTTGCGCCTACCCCTAGTGTAGGAGTAGTGCATATGTGGGTGGTGTGTACGTGATCTTGATTTTAAGGGCATGACAAACCTCTCATAAGGGTTAACAAAGCTTGACAAAACTCAATGCAAAAGCAAGCAGCATATATGTGAAGTTTTTCTAGCCTAAATAACATGTATGGCCCTGGTGGGAATTCAAGCTTTGTCATACAGGAACTCATCCTGTAGCATTTTTGTGTTTTTAAAAGATAAATCTCCAAAACTTTAGTGTCACCTGAAACAAGATAAACATCAGCTCAGACCTTCTCATATCATATCCATCAATTACCTAGACTTAGATCAAGCATATGCTACCCACGAGTTTCAAGTTCAGAGCAAATCCTTATATCAAAACAATCTTATCCAAAACTCGAGAGAATTCAAGGCTGAAAACTAGGTACTTGAAAGAAATTACAACAGAACAACTATTCATTATTTCCATTCAAGAGATTATTCCGAGTCCTCTTTATTTATTCAACTCTTAAAAATAAATTAAAGCAAACTAGACACACCTTTAGTTTGTTTTCAATTTTACTAGATCACACATTATTACTATAGCTATATATATTTATTATAAAGATAACTTTTTATTTTGTTTCATTCATCATTTTTCTAACTATTAAAAAGAAACTAAAACTAAAAAGGGAAAGAATACTTACCTGGATAAGAATACTTACCTGGATACACGGAGGTGCTTCTCCCCCAAGCTAGCTCTTTCGATGAGGGTTCGGTATTGTAAGTCCTTCGAACTGGACTTCTCCTTGTGAAGTTCAATAATACCTCAGTTTGTTCTGAAGACGAAGATTCTTGTGAGGATGCCTCTAATGGTGATGTCACCTTCTTCTGCCAAACTCATCTTGGTTTTGAGTTTGATTTTGGTTTGATAGGTTCAGGACCTTCACTTGTAGTAGTTTGGGGAATCGACTGTCTCCCCCCCACACTTTGCTTGAAGTGTGTCCTACTCATAAAACAAGGTAGAGATCAAGTGCATGGGCTCTATTGGTGGAAAAACACCAACAGAACCAAAACTTTACTTATTCTTCTCTAACCTTAGGCACATTAAATAAGATGAAGTTGATGTTGTGTGTTTTGTTCAATTATAACATAGGTGGTAAGATCAGAAGGTTGAGCATGAATGTAACATTTATGCACATTTGGCCAAAAAGGGTTGAGTTGCTTAACCCATGGAAGGATTGTCTATCTGTGCATAATGTATCAATCTTTACATGATTATGACTGATAAGCTTCCAGAGATAGGATGTGCATTTTTTAGTTTATTTGGTTAAGACTATGATCACAAGAGAGTGGTGCTAGGAACAAGCTTGAAGAACTAAACATGTTGAGTTAATCAGGTTGGATCAAGTAGAACTATAACTCAAACATGTTTTGTTTCTTATTTATGTGCCTACCAGAATCAAGGAAAACCTTCTTAAATGATGAACATTTACCTTAGGAGGTTACCTTTGTCATTGAAGCGTGATGTCACCATATGACGAAGGGTAGATGACTCATGATGGTCCTTCCCTTTTGCTTGAAGTTTTCTTTTTTCGGCTAGCCTCGCATCTTGAGTTGTTCATGAGCTTCTTGTCTCCTAGATTGCACCCTTTCTTTCTCATCCTTTTGTCATGCCATCTTTCTGCTCTTTGATTTTTTAACACCTTGTTAGGCCTTTTGCCTCACTCATTGTTTTATGCCTGCAAAGGATTAGTGGACAACACATACCCAAAGGAATATACAATTTTGAAACACGGGTTGTTTGTCCAGGATTTAGTAATTTCCCTCTATGCTAATGAAAAGATGGTGTTACAATTATTTTAGCATAGTTTTTGTTTATCATGTTCTGTATAGGCATGGCTCAAGGCAAAGGTAACTTGTAGCTAAAGACAAAGCAAATGACCATGAATGAGTTGTGTCTTCTTTGCGCAACGTTATTGGAGTTCATCATGTGCCTTGCTTCATCTCCGATTTGAATTCATCTCATAATTTACCCAAGTTGAATTGAGAGTTTCCTGTAGGGGTTAGTCTAACAAAATAACCAGTATCTACTAAAGTATACTTTTGGCTCAAAAATCAACCTAGACACCACGTCTAATTTGATTTAGGAAGGCATTTTAACCTAAGCACCTCACTTAATTTAAAAGCCTTTGGAAGTAAAATCAGCACACCTTTTGGTTTAAACTAAGCACCATGCCTAATTTAAATAGTGTATAAAATACACCAAACCTTAAGTATACTATGGCAAACAAAGATAGCATAAAAGCATTTATTCAATTGGAGATGAAAAAGCATGATTATTATTGAGCATGATTTAAAGGTAGAGACAATCAAGATAAATTAGCAACATGGCATAAGATTTTTCAGAGAAGCCCATCCCCTAGGCTTGAATTTTGCAAGGCAAAGTCAAGTTTGGATGGATGTGATTCAATATTGCATGATGATTGGTTGGACATACCTTGATTCGTCATCGTTCATTCTTTTTGCTTCAAACTTGAAATGGTTAGTGACAGAAATACCCGAAGGAATATGTTCAGAATTATATTTCTATGCTCACTTCACAAGGGCATTACGAAAAAAGTAAAAGCTCATGTTATCTCCTAATAGTGCTTGTTTTAGGACAGAAGCTCATCCTTGGGAAACCTTCAAATTGCACTCAAGTTGGTGAAGTGCTTTCCCCTCCAACACCAACCTTTATGTACTTATATCAATATTCTCACAACGAGATTTGCAATATTTATGATAAACATATACATCTACAACCACCCTTTCAAAGTCTTTATGAACAGGGAGTATGAGATATTTATGATAAACATATGCATCTACAACCACCCTTTTAAAGTCTTTATGAACAGGGAGTAAGAGGGAGTTGAAGATCTCATGAGTGGCAATGTTAGAGAGACCAATTGATTTAGGAGATTTCTCATGTGAGCATGGATTTGATAAGGTGTTCATGAAATAGCTTCCATGCTCATTGATGTTATCTTCCTTTTCAAGCTTTAAGGGTGTTTCTTCATGAATGTCTATAGGCAGAAACATTGTCTCCATCATTCCATGCCTATGACAGTCATTGGACGTTTTATTGTCCAAGATTTCTCGTGGATTGGTAGCTCTCGGGTTGATCTCGTCTAAGGCTTCCTCCAAACTTGGATGAGTCATGTTTGTAAAAGAGATTGATTTAAGCTCACTATTTGAATCTAGACAAAGTTTGGATTCTACCCATAAGGCTTCATCCTTGTCCATCCAATCTTTAGCAATGGCATATGAATTTTTAATACATTGCATCCAATTCTTAATACATTCCAGCCATTGTTGTTGCTCTTCTTGGTCATCCTTGCGGTCTTCATGATTCCTATACTTCGGTTGTCTTAATGGATTTCTAGGGTCATCATGAGACTTAGGAGAAAGAGCATAAGAGGGATCATCGGGGTCAAGGATGGGTTGAGAGATGGTTTCAAATAAGACATCTAATGTGGGCATAGAAGGGGAGAGGATAGGAATGGCTTCTAAATGGCTAGGCTCTCCTTCTATGGCATCACTAGACATGTCATCCTTGAATTCTTCCCAATGTCCCACATGGGAATAAGGACGCTTTCTAAGAGATCCCTTCTTGAGAGGATTTGAATTATATTCGCTTGAAGGTCTCTTATGAGAATTTAATGCTCTCCCAAAATCAGCACCAAAGAGATCATCCTTAATCTCAACAGGGATTTCCAAAGGTGAAATTCCTTCTTGAATGGATTTGAATTATATTTTAGGGTATTGGTGGTTCAGGATTGATAGCTACATCTTGGGATTGGAGTGATTGTGATTTGGCTATCAAAACTTCCTCTTCTTGTTTCAGAGAGGATTCCTTCTCTTCCTCGGGGAGTTTATTAGGAATGCTAGTGTAGGGAGTCTTTCCATTAATTCTATCAAGCATAGCCCTTGCTTCACTAGCAGACAAATGAAGGAAAGCTCTTCTAGAGGCTACATTAAGGGATTCCCTGGAATCCTTGCTAAGACCCATGTAAAAATGTTGAAGAAGTACATGGTCTTGAATGGCAAGGTCCGGACCAGTGATGATGAGTTCATTAAAACGATCCCATGATGTACCAAGAGATTCTTCTTCTAGTTGTCTAAAATTTAGAACCTCTTTCCGAAGGCTAACTACTTTAGAGATGAGAAAGAAACGTAAACAAAATTTAGAGCATAACGTTTCCCAATCTCCTCGCATACTTCCTACGGTTAGACTGTACCATTGTTTAGCTCTTCCCGTCAAAGAGAACAGGAATAACTTCCATCTTAAGGTTTTGTCAGACATGCCAACCATAGGCAAGCATGCATAGGTCTGTTCAAACTCTCATAGGTGTGAGTATGGGTTTTCATCGTCTTCCCCCGAGAAGGATTTATCCCGAATCAGTTTTATTAAATACAGGCGCAGCTCATAACCAGGTGTTATGATAGGGTCTAAGGATTCTGGTGGCTTTAGGCTTGCGCTTGTGGGTTTAGCATATTGGTAGATAGGAGTAGAATCCATGCTAAATGAAAAATTAAAATAAAAGATAAAATGTTAAGCTAGGCTTGAAGTTAATTCAGTAACCGTTTCCTCGGCAATGGTGCTAGAAAGCTTGTTGGTATATTTTAACGCACACAGATAAATCCGCAAGCGCACGGATACCACTGTAGCTTTCACCCGGAGGTATTCCAAGTATCGTATCCATAGGGAAACATGTGAGACTAACTACGTCTAACTTAACTAGGGGTAGCAACAAGGTTAGGATAAATAGGAGCATAGAGAGGATAACTAAGGTTCTCTAGTTCTGACTTGGGTAAGCTTATATCTTCTGCTATTAACCTAGAGACATTACTAGGGAAAAACACCAGCAGAGGATGCTTTCCTTTGCAACCGTGTCCTACGTGCGCCTACAGATGGAGGTGGACTACAAAGGATCAACGAAGCTATATAGTATAGGCTATATAGAACTTATGTCACACACGCGATCTACCACCCTCTGGAATGCAGGGGGCCTCCATGATTAACCCAAGTCTAAGCACCATACTTACACTTACGATTAATACTTTAACCTAGAGCGTCTATAGATTAAAGCACTCAAAAGAGAGTCGTGATCCTGATGAACAATATAAACAATTACTTACTTGAATCTAAAGTTGATTACCAGAGAGATCTCGAAGGCAAACTCAAGTAGAACTTGGATCCACTAAGGTACAAGCCGTAAAGTGAGCATCGACAGGCCGATGCCACCTCCAAACTCTTTCCTCAATCTCTATCTCACTATTCTATTTATAAGACCAGATCCTATGGAGGACTAATCTTCTCTTGATTGCTGGCTCTGATCCTAAAGATATGAATTAGGGTTTTAGGGATCTACTGAGGGAGGGGGGTAGGGGCTGATATATATAGGACGAAGCATCCATCGTGAGCCCTTGGATCAAACCGACTTAAAGAACAACGTAGATGCAACCTAGGAGACGGTGGAGAACCGACATTGCGACGCGGAGGCTGACAGTTGGGCCTAGGGGTCAGGTGGCCTGCAGGTGGGGCTGGTCAGCCCCACCTGGTAGCCCCTCGGCTTCCGCTTCGGTATGGTGTCCTCTGGAGTCCTCTAGAACCTTCTAGTGCCCATTTCACGGTGGATAAGCATGATTAATTCTGACATGTAGGTTCGCCTTGACGATTTTATGGATAAACCCTACAGAAAATACAGATTCACCAAAACTCATGGAATTTGTTAGTTTAAACCCCTAGACCTTTGTTGGTGATCACAATTGAGCCCTTATACATGTTTTATTGATGGTTTATAATGGTTGTCAACTACCGTCAACACACACCTCATAGTCCGAGTCGTGTAAATTTGACCAGCCCAGACATTTTACTTTGCTACTGAGCTGTGACTAGAACTTTTGCCAGATCGGCTATGCTACAAAGAACAGCTGCACCAGCTGTGGCTACATGCATGAAGTACTAGTAAGGTAGTTGTATTTGAAGCGGCATCTTCAGCCATAGCCGAGCGAGTGTAGACGATCAGGACCTATGAAACCATGTAGCCATCTCTAGCTAGCTGCTGCTCTACAAAACGAAGCAAGAGAAATTGCTTACAGAAGCAAGAGCAACTCATTTTCACTCTTTAGTCTGCCCCTCAACTGCTGTGAATGCTTAGAGTGAAATAACTGCAGAAGCTTTTTTCATGCATTCAATTCACTCATCGCAACCGCGCAAGGGTTGCTTTGTGCCTCATTTTTTGAGCCAAACATGTATCAGTAGTACTAGTAGTCATGAGTAGCTTTGATCTTACAAGAACAAAACAGATATCAATAGTCTTCAATAAAATTTGTTGAACTTGTAAGAACCATGCAACGAGGAGTTCATCTCAACTGATATCGCCTAGATCTAATGCATAATGGATGAGACATAGCTGTTGAATTTTACTACGAACGCAAGAAAGTCTGGCCGCTGTATATTTGATCTCGTAGGACACAATATAAAGGGTCATCAGTTTTGAATGTCGTAGCAGCCAGTCTGCCCCTTGACTATTGTGATTGCTTGGATTGGAGTAAAAAAAGTACAGAAAAGACCCATCACAACTACACCAGGCATTCAAGTCTCTAGCGTGTCATGGTGGTCAAAAGCTCCTTTTCTCGATTCCTTCTTGTGTCCAGCTTTTCTACCATATTCATTTCACTCTCATCAACCATGCAAGGTCTATATGAAAGGAGTTTCCCCCCTTCCCTCATTCGATAGCATTGCATCAATCTGCTTGCTCCCCCCTTCCCTCACCCGTTTGAATTTTCCCAATCACGTTTCCTGGTGGTTTTAGGATCTGGATAAAGGTAATGTGCTTCATATCAAACCATACTATTTGTATGAACTTATTATTGTGTTTGCTAACCTCATTGCTTCCCCCTTTCCTCGATTGTCATTTGTTCTAACTAAAATCATGCTTACAGATGGCAACTACTTACCATACCACGAATGTGTACTCTACAACAAACGATGTGTTTTGGCAGCTAGGCGTGGAGCTAGGAGAATAGAACAAGTTGCTTGTCACTTGGGGGCATCGCGTACATGACCGAGCTGCACGACGCCTAATTGTTGAAGCTGATGTTCGTGTGGTTGTTGGGCAACAACGCATTACTAGAGTTGTTGAAGACCATGATTCTGGAGAAATCTTTGTGCTTTGCAGCACTATTGTGGATGCTCATTGGCTCTCTGACTACAGTGTCGATGTCAGTGGAGACTGCATCATTTTCAAGATGGTTCACCATCTCAACTTGATCGAAAGTCCTTATGACCTCAACTATCTAAACAAGACCAAACCGATTCGATGACATTGAGATTTTGTGTGCTTTGGGTACTGTTCATTGTCCTATATTAGTAGTACTAGTAGTAGTAGTAGCAGCCATGACTGGCTTTGATCTGTGGGATAGCATGAAGTCATGTAGTGTATGTGTTGAGCTCATGTAGTACGAACCCTTGCTAATATATGTTGTGTTATTTGCATGTCTGTGTCAAAATTTGTTAAACTTGCCAGAACCTTGAAGCGAGGCGTAAGTCTGGCGTTAATCAAATGTAGAAAAGAAGAGCCATTGGTGTTGAAATGTTACTGAATAAGCAAGAAAGTTTCCCTACCATTTTTTTGAACGCCTCGGACAGTGAAGATGTTGTAGTGGATGAAGTTTCCTTAGTTGGTTTCTGTTTGTTTTTTGTTGCCTTGGGTGTCTGGCCTGCTGGCACGAAGTCATGTATTTTGTGTGTTGAGCACATGTAGGAGAAGGCAACCGCACGTTCCTCGTGGTTTAGATCTACAAAGGGAATCAGAGAGCTCTGGGAAGGAAGAAAAACAAGCGGAGTTGCGAATAAGATCGTGACTGTTAGAGCGACGAAGCAGAGATTTACTCAAAGATTCTGAATTTTGACCAAATATATATAGAGAAGTATGATGCGTAATAAGTATTTCATACAACAAAAAACAATGAGCTTATAATCAATAATCTTCTTCGGTGAAGTGCGCGAGGAATTAGATGTGAAGGCCGCTGGGTATTTCATTGCTATGATTGACTTTGCCTAGACAAATTTACATGGACGCCTAGAACTCGAGCGAGGCGCTGTTTGGTTTCTAGAGAAAGAACCGTCGCATTAGACGATTCACTTCCCCGAGACACGTTTACACGATATGTGATCGTTCAAGAACATGGAGTCTTCGCCTACATAAACCGCCAGCACTATTTCCCCAGCGCTCTCTGCCTCATTGCAATCGCGCCTTCGTACTTCGCTCTGATGCCGCATCGGTCGTCGTTCGTCGTGCGCGCTCCGACTCTGCTTCTTCCTTGGCTACGTTGTGATGGATGGGCTCTCGACGGAGTTGGCCGCATCATTGAACAGTCATATGCCCCCATGGATGACCTTGCTAGCCTACGGGCAACCTTCTTGGACTAGGCGTAGCATGTGCAGCACTGCCGAAGTCAACCGGCGCATACTACTACGTCAGGTGCTGCAGCGTCAAGGTTTCTGGGAGCGCTACTACTATGATGACGACTATCACGCCCTGCTCAATACTAGGCTGGCTAGCGTGGGCAACCTAGAGGCCTGCTTCCTTGCCGGCCTGCGTCCCATCTTCATGGAAGCCCGTATGTCATTGACACCACTGATTGAATGGCTTCAGCACTCTACCAAGGCAGGCCATAAACTCGGTATGTATGTCAATGCCCTCGTGCTCTACAGGTCTAATACCAGCGCTGGCAATGATGACATTGCTCGGCACCTGTTGAGGAAGCTCGAAGGTACTAACGAAGCGGGGCCAGCTGCACTACCGTGGAAGAACTAGACCTGTACGCGTGCCGCCATGACGTGCAACCGCTATTGCAGGACATGGTGCCACAGCATGTAGAGCCCATTCTTCCCTAGGACGGGCATCAGTGCACAAGCGTCGGCTGCGGCGTGCCTGTCAGATTTGAAGTGTGGGACATGTGGGCTAGGTTCTGCAGCGAGGAGTGTACGATCTCATGGGAGTGCTATAAGTTATTCACATGAGTGTGGTAGATTAATTTTGAATTAGTGCATGTTAAGTTGTGTCAAACATCTATGTATATATATCTGGTTAGTGACTTTATTTTAATTTAGCAACAACATCAACTATATATGTATCTCGTTGTTCAAAGTCTACTGGTGCTGATCGAATTTTTTCCGTACGAGCATGCACCCCTACTCCACTAGATTCTTATTAGGGTGTGTCTATATATCCGTTGATAGATTTTTGCACGCCAAATCTGTCAATTTTTTTTGACAAAATAAGTAGCTGACACATCAGCCAAAAAAACTGATAGATTTGCAATATGTGTAGAGGACCTTAGATGGCTACCAATAAATGCTGTCCCGGATTCAAGGGGTTGGTCAAATGTTTCCAATACTGCATGTGTTGGGAATATTCTAGTAGATTAATTTCATCGTCATGACCTCAAATATCTCAACAAGACCAAACTGATTGGACCACATTGAGATTTTGTGTGCTTTGGGTCCTGTTCGTTGGTAGTACTAGTAGTACCTTGACTGGCTTTGATCTGTGGGATAGCACGAAGCCATGTATTGTATGCGTTGGGCTCATGTATGATGAACCCTTGCTAATATATGAAGTATTATTGTGAATGTCTTTGTCAATCTTTGTTGAACTTGCAAGAACTTTGCAGCGATGAACATGTCTCGCCTTAGTCTAATGCAGAATAGAGGAGCCATTGGTGTTGAAATGTTATTGCACACGTAAGAAAGTCAGACCTCTGTATATTTGATCGTGTCTGATAGTATCCTTCATAGTTTTTTCTTGTTTTCCTATGATGCTTGTTACTGTGTCATTTACAATTTTACGTTTGATTGTTTACCTAGGATGTAGAATAGAGGAGCCATTGGTGTTGAAATAATGTTTACATGTTCCTTGTAAGGACGTCCCCAATGGTTCACAAATAGCTAGACTGGGAAGAATTCCATTGGCTATCAAGGAGAGAGATCAAATAGCTATTTGCAAATTGCCATTGCGGACGCCCTAAATCGTATGCACGGCTCATAGTCCAAGCAGTGTAAATTTGACCGGCCCGGACGCCCGGATTGGACCGCACTGTTGTGACTGCTTAGATTGGACCGCACTGTATACTTCATAGCATGCATATAGAAGGTCTGCCCTGTGTATACATAAAGCCTAGTCTCGCTCCCATTGTTTCATTCCACCTTGCATTACGCAAAAAACCCTTGCCTCGCCTCGTAAAGTCCCAAACTATGCCTCCCTATCGCTTGCCACTAAGGCCGTGCCCATGAAGAGCTACTCGAGGAAGGGTCGCCCGGCTCCATTCCCTGCTTCCTCTAGTGTACTAGCTCTCCCCGCTTCGAAGGACGCGGGGCCAATGGTGCACCTTGCTTTGGTGTCAGTAGAGGCGGCG
Organism: Miscanthus lutarioriparius; assembly: GCA_904845875.1. Classification (NCBI taxonomy): domain Eukaryota; kingdom Viridiplantae; phylum Streptophyta; class Magnoliopsida; order Poales; family Poaceae; genus Miscanthus; species Miscanthus lutarioriparius. The sequence continues at coordinate 77,540,938 of CAJGYO010000003.1, read as the reverse complement.
TCGATGTCTAGTCGTGGGAGACCGATGTTCCTGTCATGCTCCTGCCCGCCATCTCCTAGACTACCATTGCTCTCCCCGTCGCCCTCGACAATGACACTGGCACCAGTGGCACCGATGGTTCCCTCACCACCACCACTCCCGGTATGCTCCACTTCGCCGTCGTTGCTGGCTATGTGGCCTCCTCTATTCTTGCTGGCCCATGTCGTGAGCGGGTCTCATGTATCCTCGCGCTCCCACTCGCCGTTCACCGAGGACATGTCCAGTGCTCTTCGAGCTGCATTACGATGGACTCAGAGGATGATCGTTGACACGGGTATGCAACTCCCATCCCCAAGAGCCAGAAGCTAATGATACACGCCAGCCACTATGGCTTGATGGTCTGCCCCCTTTGCCTAGAGAGTGTGCCCCGTGGTTGGACAAAGTCGATCGTTAGGGAGCATGTCCTCGCTTGGGTGAACCGCCGCCCATACAGGACGTACGCCATCGACAAGAAGATTGCCCAACATTAGGCGCTGGAACGGAACCAGGGCTAGATCACCGATGGGGGCAGCCATCGGTGATTCCGTGCCATGCAACGCTGATTAGATTGGTTAATCGTTTGCCTTCTAAATCTGATTGCTCTCCCCCTTATTATCCGGGCTTGAACTTGTCTAGCATTGTGCAGTGATTCCTCCATGGCAGCGCCACCCCCCCATCGTGGGGCTTCCCACTAGAGGTGCCGGAGAGTCATCCCATCACCGATCGCCGCCACTGAGCCCGTCTATCCCTGCACAACCCTCTGGTTCTGAAGTGGGTGAATCTTTAGGCGACGAAAAATATTGTAAGTTATTGAAGCATTACCACGAGGTCCAAGCGTTGTTGTGTGTGTCTAGGCTGCACGTTGACATGCTGTGCGGTGACTTGGTGGTCGCACGCACCGCACTTGTCATGGCCTAGTAGGAAGTCACCTAGGCATGAGAAGACAAGGCGGTTGTGGTGTCCGAAGCTGTTCATCAAGCGGCTGCCATGGCACTGGCCGCTGTCTAGGTTTAGTTTGGTGAGACGGTGAACGTCTGGGTGGTGGAGCAGGGTTTTCCACTAGGATCGGATGACAATGAGATTGATGATCTCATCGAGGGCCTCCGGCCAGCCGCCAATGGCATCTTAGCGAAGCCGAACGTGGAGCAGATCCTGCACGGCCACCTCGACCCTTGACATGTGGGACATATCAGTAGTGCAAATATGTGAACTCTTATTTGCATGTCTATGTGAACTTTTGCTGCACTTTGTATTAGGTGGGTTTAAACTCTGTTGAGCATGGTCTTGCCCCTGTTGGTTGCTTTTTGCTGTAGATTTCTTTCTGTAGAGTTCATACGAGCAAGTCTCATTTTTTCTCGTTTTCTTGTGATGCTTGTTACTGTGTCATTTATAATTTTAAGTTTGGACCCTGTTTTTAAATCTAGGTCGGCACATAGGATTGTCCGGCCGTTGAGAAACAACACGGGTCGGACTTTAGTGCACCTTAAAATGTGACATACATCAAATGGACTTTGTTTACTCCTATGCTAATTTTCCAAGAACAAAGGAACATAGGGAAGGTAGTAAGGTCTGCTGATGAACTTTGGCAGGACGCTACGCCTACCATACAAACAGGTATGGACTAATAACACAACTAATTGGCTAATTATTAGAAACTCTTGGAGATTGCCTTCTTTATTCCTTCCAATACTTTATTAGTTGTAAAACTTCATGTTTTTGGGAAGAAAATATTGGGTATTCATGGAGATGCTCTAAGCACCCAATCTTGAAGAACAAGCACCTAGCAAACATGAAGCACCCCTAATCGAGTATAGAGCCCTAGAACAGGAGAGAACCAGATGATTACAGATCTTCTGTTAACACAAGATCTGCAAGAAGATCTGCAATCATCAAGGTCAAGCTCCTATTCAATGGTAGTACCTCGCAAAGGATGGAGATGGAGCACCTCACAAAACTTGCACCAGCATCTCAGTGAGGTGCTTTATATTCCATAATCTTAAAACCTCTAAGGATCGAGGGATGCACATCTGCATCTCAATACTCAAATGCAACAAGATTATGGAATCTAAAGCACCCAATCTTAAAGGCCTTCTCCAAACACTAGCATCCCTATGAGGTGCTTTATCTCCATCTTGAACCTCTCATGGGCTCCAGGCTATGAGAGGTGCAAGGAGCAAGACAAAGCACCTCTAGGTGATGAAGAAAGATGATTGCCTCATGAGTGTGTGGATTGAGCCCAATAGGTGCATCTAGACCCGGGTTAAATAGGTCAGCCAAAGATGGAGAAGTGCAAGTAATGGTGATGTAAGTAGTTAGGAATTAACTCACGGTGACTTTACCGCCGATAGACCAAATCTGACCGAGCCAAACATATATCACTCTTCACTCTTTAGTTTGCCCATCGACAGCTGTGACTGCTTGGATTGAAATCAAATAAGTACAGAAAAGACCTATCACAACTGGACCAGGCATTCAAGTCTCAAGCGTGTCAGAAGCTCTTTTTCTCGATTCACTTCTTGTGTCTAGCTTTCCTGCCACATTTCCTTCACTCTAATTTTTTACTACACTCATAAGAAAGTCTGATGCGACACATTTCATCTCATCGGACACTATATAGTACAGAGCTATGAATAAAACTATTGCCTACGGAGTGCACTCGGTTAATTTGTATCGGTTGTAGTAGTAGTCATGAGTGGTTTTGATCTATGTTGAACCCAACTCATCTTATTTTCGTGTATTTGATAAGATTTGTTGAACTTGCAAGAACCATGCATCAAAGATTATTTTTATTTAGAATTTTTATACTACATAGGATCACATAAGGTTCGGCCATCTAAAATCTTAACTACCCGGACGATGTGCTCCTGCATTCCTACGCAGGCGCGTGTGCGTGGGTGGCGTCAGCAGCCTGTTACAGCAAGGCACATCACCTTCTAGCCCATCACATTGACACGATGGGGCGAGGCCCCACCACACACCCACGCAAATGTCTTAGTTGTGGGGTGGTCGATGTCCCACAAACTATAGCAGCAGAGATAAGGGGCGAGAGGAAAGGTTATACACCTGCTGCCTTCTCTCTCTAGAGCACCTGATTCCATCCCAAAGCTTTTGCCTTCCATCTTACTGCACCATTGACACCTCTTGCCAGGACCATGGCGGAGCCAATGAGGTCATCTGTCGATGGGGAGGCCCTGAAGGCCTTCCACTCCGGCAATCTTCCACCGATAGATGGACCTCTCATCGGCGTGGTCTCTCACCTGCCAGTTCCCCCTTTGGAGGTGGATCATCACTGTACCACTGTTCATGTTGTTTATCTTCATTTAACTAGAGTAGGAAACCAATGCTCACCGTACCACTGTTCATGCTGTTTAATTTAACTAATATTTGGAATTTGCCTACTATCTCAATAGGTGAACGTTGGCATGATGGTGTCCCAAGCCTCATTGGCCCTATAGTCTAGTTTTTTGTTCGTGGTCTCGCTCAAAAAGCGGTCCCCTGAGGCATCCCCCGATGGAGGCAGCCACCCGCGATTCCGTGCCATGCTGCGCCAGTCAGTTCGGTAAAAGTCGATTGCCTTCTCAATCGGATCATTGTCCCCCTTATCCTATATGGGCTTGAACTTCGCTTGCATTGTCCAGCGCTTCCTCTATGGTGGCACCATCCCCAGTCTTGGGGCTTTCCCCTAGTGGTGCTGGAGAGTCGTCCCATCACCACTTGCCGCCGCCGAGCCCCTCTGTCCCTGCATAGCCCTCTAGTTCTAAAGTGGGCGAATCATCAGAAGAGCGTGAATCCTTAGACGATGTAGACTACCGTCAATTATTGAAGGATTACCACAAGGTCCAAGCAGTTTTGTCATCGACCAGGCTGAACGTCGAGATGCAGCGCGGTGATATGGATGCCTCGCATGATGCACTTAAAGCTTCTATGACTGAGGTCTACAAGGCATGAGTTGACTGGGAGATCTTCATGGAGCAGGGCCATAACATGATGAACCTTCTTGTACAACTGAGGACGCGGGTCAAGACCCTGCAGCTGTGCATGCAAGCCACCCATAACGTGGGCTTCCCCATGGAGAATCTATTCCCCATAGAGGAGCCGTTCCAAGCCCTGCTGGCCCATCTTTGAGCCATGGTAACCGAAGCCATTCATCAGGGGGCTACCGTGGTACTGGCTGCTGCCCAGCTTCAGATTGGCGCAGCGGTTAACGTCCGGGTGGCGGAGTAGGGTTTTTTTCTGGAATCGAAGCACGATGACATCATCGATCTGGTCAAGAGTTTCAAGCCATCCGCCAATGCTGTCTTCACCAAGGTGGACGTGGGCAAGATCCTACATGCCCACCTCGACTCTTGATCTGTGGGACATACCAGTAGTACTAGTAGTCATGACTAGGTTTAATCTGTAGGACGCCCTTGCAAATATGTGAACTCTTATTTGCATGCATGTCTATGTGAACTTTTGATGCACTTCATATTAGGTGGGTTAAACTCTGTTGAGCGTGGTGTAGCTCAGGTTGTTTTGTCATTTTGTAGTTGGTTTCTTTTTGTTGTAGATTTCTTTCTGGTTGTCTTTGATCTAAAACTTAATTTGCTAAACATTCATAAGTGCCTTTGATCTTTGTTAAAGCCAACTCGTGTCTTTGATAAAATTAGTTGAACTAGAAAGAACCATGCAGCAAAGAATTCATCTAAACAAGTCTCGTCTTGATATAATGCAGAATGGAGGAGCCAAAGCTGTTGACTTTTACTATGAACACAAGAAAGTCTGGCTGCTATGTATTTGATCTCGTAGGATAGTAGAGTGTCGTAGCAATCAGTCTTCCCCTCGATTGCCATGACTACTTGGATTGGAGTGAAATAAGTACAGAAAAGAACTATCACAACCACACAAGGCATTCAAGTCTCAAGCGTGTCATGGTGGTCAAAAGCTATTGACGGCAATTAACAACCATTATAAACCGTCAATTTTTTTTCTGTTCTGTATATCATAAATAAGAAAACTTAAAAAAAGGTATACATTAGGTAAACATCTTGCTAAAATTCTATTAATACAAATATATTTCTAAACCTCAAGAACAACTAATCTCCGAACGGCTGACCGCTAACCCTTTTATTCTAATCCGTTCCACGAGTTTTGGTATTCTTGTTGGTATTTTGTAGGATGATATGATCAAGAGCAAGTTCACCCGGTCGACTACATCTTGCTCCACCCATGGACGAGAAGGACATCAGCTAGCAAAACCACTCTGAGAAGGATCACTCAACTTCAATATTCGATCACGACAACATTCAGCTTGGGGGAAAAGCATCCCCTATGTATCTAGCTAAGTATTTCTTTCCCTTTGGTTTTACTACTAAGTGAGTTTGCTTCATGCTAAAAAAAGATGCATAACTAAAAGCAAAATAAAATTTTATCTTAGCTAGCTATATATATTAATAAGGTGTGATCTTAAAAGTGAGAAAACAAAATAAAAGGTGTGTTTAGATATGTTTAAAGTTTGATTTTTAAGAGCTAAATAAATGGACACTAAGGATAATCTCTTGCAATGGAAATGATGAATAGTTGCTCTATTGTAATTCCTTTCAAGTACCTAGTTTGTAGCCTTGAATTCTCCCTAGTTTTGGATACGACTGTTTTGATATAAGAATTTACTCTGAACTTGAAACTCGTGGGTAGCGTATGCTTGATCTAAGTCTAGGTAATTGATGGATATGATATGAGAAGGTCTGAGCTGCTGTTTATCTTGTTCCAAGTGATACTAAAGTTCTAGAGATTTATCTTTCGAAAAACATAAAAATCCTACATGATGAGCTCCTGTATGACAAAGCTTGAATTCCAACTAGAGCCATATATGATATTGAGAATAAGAAAACTTCCATTCACATATTTGCTGCTTGTTTTGCATTGAGTTTATTCAAGCTTTGTTGACTCTTATGAGAGATTTGTCATGCTCTTAAAATCAAGATCATGTACACACCACCCACATATGCACTACTCCTACACTGGGGTTAGGCATAAAAACATGCCATTCCGTTTAGATCCACCCAAAACTGTTTTACTCCTACACTGGGAGTAAACACCAAAAATATGTTTGATAGAATTATCCACCAAATAAATGCTCCAAGTTCTTGTTGCTATCTTATAAAAGTTTTGTTACAGAAAAGAAGCATGTGGCTATGCAAAAGTTATTCATAAAAAAAAGAAAAAAAAGTGATGAAAAAATAGACAAGTGTCCAAGATATTGAAAACAATGGGTACTCAGATGCCCCCCCCTGAAAAGAGAGAGAGAAAAAGATGAATAAGATAGCTCATGTTCTCTTGCAAAGTTATTTCCAATTTTCAAAAGGGAGATATGTTTTCAAGGAGCATAATAGAATTAGGTTAGCCACCATATATATCCACCATACATCCACACACATGCACATCTTGATTTGATTGTATGACAAAGTTACGAGGTTTGACTTTACAATATATGTATTGCAAGTATGTTCTTTCATGCTATTTCCACTCCTATTAGCTCCACATAAGCCTTAGTTGTAGGAATTGAAAGGTATAGCATCATTATTGTCTTAGTATGGATCCATAAATACCACATACATTGAGAGACTTGAGAGTGTCATACAATGGAAGCTCTGAGTTTTATTTTTGAAAATCTATAAAAAAACTCCAGAATAATGGTTGAGCAAAGAACTTGAGACATAGTGCTTGACTTGATCATTTTGTCTTTCAATTGCTCAAGACCCAAGTGAAGGCTAAGAAGCCCCATGGTTGAAAGTAATGGGTAAGTTTGAAAGTCAGATTGGTTCATTCTAATCTAGAGGAGAATTCTTGTTTGAACGCATGTGTACTTTTGAGGAGTGAAAGCATCAACGTAACTCCTAATCCATTTACTGAGTTTAGCTTTGCTAAGGGACTAGCAAAGGTTAAGCTTGGGGAAGTTTGTTGACTATAGTTAACAACCATTATAAACCATCAATATAACATGCATAAGGGTATAAATATAATCACCAATAAAGGTCTAGGGGTTTAAACTAACAAATTCAATGAGTTTTGGCGAATCTGTATTTTCTGCAGGGTTTATCCAGAAAACCATCAAGGCGGACCTAGATGTCAGACTTAATCACCCTTATCCACAGTGAAAACAATCTCAGAAAGGTTCTAGAAGACTCAAGAGGACTCCACACCGAAGTGGATGGAGAGACACCGCCAGGTGGGGCTAACCGGTCCCACCTGCAGTCCAGCCGGCCCCTGGGACCCACCTGTTAGCCCCCTATTGTTATGTCAGTTCTCCACCGCCTCCTAGATTGCATCTACACCGTTTATTCAAGCCAATTTGATCCAAGGGCTCAGGATTGACGCTCCGGCCAATATATACCAGCCCCTGCCACCCCCCTGAGGCATAAGTCATTTGAGAAGATAGAAATCCTAATCATCCTTAGAGCTCTACCATATTCTAGGGCATATCTAGTTAGGCTAGGTCTAGAGGGAGGCAAGCAGGGTTCGCTTGGATTCTCAATCGTGTCAAGAGCGTGGTTTGGTATAATCTTTGTACCCCCTCTCTTTTGTATCTCTCATTACTTTTATATGTTTGCTACAATTGTTATGACATTCATCTTCATATTTATTATATTCCTAGTTATAATGTTCATCGTCTACTTTGATTATATGCTTAGTATAGTTAGATTATCATCATGTTCATGCATAAGCTCGTATAGCACTTGCTCCAAAGTACACGGGGTGAGTGGTCGACATTGTGTAAGCATGGTGCTTATACATTGTTGAAAGCTCTAGTTTAGTTTTGGTGAATTGATGAAACCCTAAGTGCTAACCTAGTTCATCTAAGCGATTATGAGATAGGTAGCATTATTCCAAGTGGTGAAGCAACGGTGAAGATAATGATGATGGTGATGCCATGGTGATGATCAAGTGCCTGGACTTGGAAAAGAAGAAAGAGAAAAAACAAAAAACTCAAGGCAAAGGAGAAATTGATATGAGCTTTTTGGTTTAGTGATCGAGACACTTAGTGAGTGTGATCACATTTAGGATCGATAGCCGTATTATTAAGAGGGGTGAAACTCGTATCGAAATGCGGTTATCAAAGTGCCACTAGATGCTCTAACTCATTGCATATGCATTTAGGATCTAGTGGAGTGCTAACACCCTTGAAAACATTTGTGAAAATATGCTAACACATGTGCACAAGGTGATACATTTGGTGGTTGGCACATTTGAGCAAGGGTGGAGAAGTTGGTGAAGTGAAGGAGGTGATAGTCACTGAAAAATAGTGACCGGATGCCAGTCACGTGGTGACCAGACTCGGGGGAGCAGCGTCCGGTCATTTATAAAATCAGTGGTGTGCTCGGGCTACTCTCGGCCTAAGATCGAACACAGGTGATCAGACTCTAGCTGAACACTATTCAGCGTCCGGTCCTGCTGACATGGCGGCGTGCAAAGAAGAGGAGGAGCAGACGCACTAGCGCATCTAGTCATGGTAGACCGGACGCGTCCGATTAAAAAAACCCGGCTCTAGTGCCTTACTAGAAACAATCGGACTCCAGCGATGGAGCGTTCGATCACTTTGAGCTTTGCGTCTGGTCGCAAATTAACACGTGGCGTGAAGCAGACTAGCCATTAAGATCGGGTGCTCAACATTTGAGGTTGATGACACATGGCGAGTATCAGGCGATCGGACGCTTGGGTCCTGCGTCCGGTCAACCTGATCGGCGCGTCCGGTCAGCCCGTGTTTCACTAGACAGAGGAGCCAACAACTCTTTTTGTGGGGGCTCTCTGTTTAAGCCCCATGGCCAGCTCAAGCTAACTCACTTGGCCATTTGCATTGGCATAGCAACCTTGTGAGCTTAGCCAAAACCCTCCCACTCATCTCCATCATTGATTCATCATCTTTGTGAGATTGGGAGTGAATATAAGTGCATTGCTTAAGTGTTTGCATCTAGAGGCACTTGGTGTTTGTGTTTCACTACAGGATTTGCTTGTTACTCTTGGTGGTTGCCGCCACCTAGATGGCTTGGAGCAGCAAGGATCGTCGAGCGGAGGTTGGTGATTGTCTCTGGCTCCGATCGTGGTGATTGTGAGGGATTCTTGACCTTTCCCTAGCGGAGAGCCAAAAGGTACTCTAGTGGATTACTCGTGGCTTGTGTGATCCTCATCTTGTGTTGGTTGTGTAGCACCCTATTGAGGGTTTGTCGTGCGTCGACGCAAAAATGTGGCGATGCGCCTGACACACTACAAGCTGGATGATCTGAGCGGATTCAAACCAGAGATCTGCTTGGCTTCAACACAGGACCAGTCGATCCTGAAAATCCCAAAAGCGTGCCATCAATTTGACCTGCAATTGACAAGGAGAGAAAGTTTTATCAGTAGTTTAGGGTGGAACATGCCGGTGTTGCCTAGACAGTTCTAAGTATACTGCTTCAAGAGCAGCCAAACAGGGGAATCGACTAGATAGACGATACGAAGAGAAATCGATTGTTAAGGACTGTGATGCTCGTAGGTCATGATTGATTTATGATATTAAGTACAATGCATCCAGATATAAGTAACATCATCAGCTAGATGAATATAATCAGTGTAAAGCATTGAGCCAATAAGTTTAATGAGGAAAGATATAACATGCGAACAAATCGACTGTCTAGTACAAATGAATCTACAAACACTTTGAATCTAATCTGTTACCATCAATAGTGAGGTTCGACCAGATCGATACAGCTATGATAATGATAACAAACTAAAGCCAAAGAATCCATAAAACCATCTATATATTGACAGGTTCATGAAAAACATGCTATATGTGTGAATGCACAGGTGAATCGGCTAAAATAGCCGATGCCTACATAGCAAACAAACAGAGTACATATCTCGACCATGAACAAAACCACTAATCGATAATCTCTAACCCAAAGTCTTACCAGTGAGGTTTGACCGGATTGATGTAGCTATGGTAGTGTCATTAGATTGGATCTCATTAACTAGTGAGTTTATTCAGGATTGAAACATGTCTTTGAATGCATACTATGTTTGATTGGAATAGAGATAAAAACAACCGATCTAGCAGAATTAAGTCATCAATCATAAGATTCAAAGCGTAACCAGACTAGAAGACGACCAATTATGATGATATGATACCAATCTATCTCTATCTCAATCAGGTGATCTGTTATAATTAATGGAACATTAATTATAACAAGGTCGATAACTAGTGAATCAGCCGAAAACATCATGGAAAATCTTACTAATCTTAGCAGATTCGATAACTGGTGATATTGTATTAAACAACAAATTGTTTAACACAAGATCGATAACTTTGATCTATATTATGATTCATAAGAGATCAATCGGCTGATGCAGCCTTACAAATAATGATACAGATCAATAACTAACCTATATTATACTCGTAAAAGATCAATCGGCTGATGCAGCTTTACAAGTATGATACAAGTCATGACGGTACTCACAGACAAACTTGAGGTCAATCGGTCGATGTAGCCCTGCTTGTTGAAGAACTCATCGAGATCTACAGTACTCCTACTCCTAAGGGTTGGCGTGAAGCCGGAAAAGTAATTGTATTGATTGATTATGTGATATCTTTTACAATAACTGGGGTCCAATATTTATACCCATAACCTAAACATGAATCCTACTCAAATACACTCATTACAATTCTTGGAACAAAAGAAAATATTCCTAAAATAACTTGGACCCTAATCTTTTCCTTTTTGTAGAGTCCGACATATTTTCCCTCGACGCCATCCGTACGTAGTCCATTGACATTGTCTGCTGACATCATCTATAAAATAGCCGATTCTGGCACTGCATCAAAACCAGCCGATATCGATTCACATCTGATCAATTCCTTGATGATACAATTTTAGAAGCTTCGAGTTCCCGCTTTATTCTTTCCAAATTTTGGTGTGAACACATGTCCCCCAATTTTGGGATAAAAATGATTTTATTCTAAAATTTCTATTTACCTGCTCACCGTGTCACAACCATTTATTCCGAAACAAACAAGTGACTCCTGACTTTTCAGGCCAAACTTTATATAGCATTCTAATAGTATCACCTTCAATCCACTCGGCCGATTTACTTTCCCCTTCTTCGAGCAAGCCTCAATAACCAAAGCCGCCACCACCAGAGCTCCAACCCTAGCAGTTTCTCTACTTTGCCCGAGTTGTTTTTCAAGTCACTCCTCTGCAACCCTTTCTCAGATTCAGATCTATTCCAACTAAAATGGTGACCAGCGACTACATCCCTGAGGCACGTTTCTAAATTTCCGCCTATCAACTATCAGTCGTTGCACTGTATCTTTCCTTTTCCTTAAGTTTATCTCATCTGGCTTTCTAGGGAATGGAAAATGAAATTTTGATCCCTTCATCTGTTGTTCCAAATGCTTATTACCTTGGACCCATGGGCAATACTAATCCTTTGGATTTTATCAACCAAGAAACCAATCAAATTCCTTTCAAACAATCCTTGGTAGATCTATCTTCATGGAACACCAAAAATCCCTTTAGGAATTGGCCCAAAATGATTAAGGGATGGAGAGACTGGTTCTGAAGAGTGTCAGACAAAAAGGGTAAAGATTGGGAAGTTTACAATTTAAGCCAATGCCTGACACTATCACTATTCGGGATGAAAAGAAATGATTCACTCCTAATTACCGCTTCTTACTTCTGGTCCAACACCTTGAGTGCTTTTATCTTTGGTCATGGTCCAATGACTATCACCTTGGCTGATGTTTATATGTTGACTAGCCTTAGAATAACAGAACCAATGCAGCCATACGAACTCTTAGGTGTTGGGTCAAAGAAACTAGCCAAAATATTGGACTGCACAAGATGGGCAAGCTACATCCAGAACCACATTGGGAATGAATCGACTGTTAGCGAAAGAGAACATGTGGCTTTTCTGAACATGTGGTTAGAAAGATTCATCTTCTGCGGTTCATCTTGTGGTCTGACTTACAATCACAAACTATTGGCAGAGCATCTAGCAGTAGGCGTTGAGATTCCTCTTAGAAAATATCTGTTAGGATTAGCTTACCACTTAATGCACCAGGTGGCTACTCAGTTGCTGCAGAATGAAGCAGAGCACACTATCAATGGCCCTTAGTGGTTAATACAAATGTGGTTAAATTTGTATATGCATAAGATTGTGAAGCCAAATCTCTAGAATTTGAGCTTTCCTTCTTCCAACTTTGGTGAGGAATACAAAGGCAAAGAAGGAAGAACCCACCAGTGTATGAACTATGGTGAAGCTGCATCGGCCATAACAATTGTTGTCGATGTGGGCCACCTCTTCAAGAAGTTTTATGGAGAATTCGATGCAGATATTCTGACCTAGCTACCCTTTGATGAAGATGAAAACAATAAGTTGGTCTTCCCATTCAAATTTCAATTTGAATCAGGCTGCTCAAACAAAACAGCAGTTGCAATCTTCAATTCTTTCATCAAACCTTGTATTCTACTAGCCGAATTTCATCATAGCCATGGTAAAATGTCCACAGGTTCTTTTCTTCTAGGCAACCTTCCAACCTATGAATTTTACAACCCTTCTTTCATAGCTTGTCAGTTTGGTCTTGGTCAACTGCCCCCCGGCTATTTTTCAAAGATATATTGAAACTGAGAGAAGGCATTAGTGAGGCAATGGAAGCTTCTAGAGTTTTCTAGTTAGGATCAAATCTTCCTTCCCTCTATCTACATGAATGGACTAGAGCCTCCTTAACTTTACATTTATATGATTACTGGTGGCAACAATGGCTTTTCCACCTCTTCTGTAGGCCAGTCCATCCTAGCTGCATAACTCTGGATGAAGATTTTACTTCCGACAGTGAGGTAACTAGCTAACTCTTTTTCCTTTCATAAAGATCATCTACTAAAGTCTCTCTGTCAACTCATCTAATAGAACTCCCTTGTAGGATGCTGAATCCAATCCACCAAATGTGGACAGAAAAGGGCATGTCATAGAATATTATCCACCATGTCCAATCTCAAGAATGGGATCAACTACACCCACACTGAAGAAACTAATGAAAACCCAAGCTGCCCCTATAATTGTAACATATCAATCTTCAAAACGCAAGGCAACCCAAGGAGTAACCTAGAAAACCATTACTGGGAAAAGACTTCATAGAATGAGACCATCAACTGCTCAAGTAAAATAATTCACCCTCTTCCCAAAATGATATCCAATGTCTAATTCTGATTCTTTCCTCATAGTTATCAACTATTGCATTCCAATCTGCTCTGGGTGCTGAACTGTTGTCCCAGGCGTTTGTATCAGCACCAACCAGACCTTTATCGGCTGACCTCCCAAAGGAGCCAATTACGATTGAAACAACCGATGCTTCCAAAATAGTAGAAAATCCTTCCACTTCACCTTTTGATGCTACCAAGGTATCTCCTAAAAATTCTCGATTTTCATTCAACTTTTATCTCTTCTCTGATCATTTACCATGTCAGACACTCCCTGAAGAGACATTCACACAAGAGCAGAAGTCTGACAGCCCACCAATTGAAAATGATCCTATTGGTGTTGACACCTAGACTGTCGAATCTCCAGTCCAGCAAAAAATTGATGGTAAGAAAGTCATATACCTAGTTTATCTTCCTACAACCAACATAATCTTCTAAACAATTTCCCTATTGTCTGCAGATACCACCACTAAAAGTTTAGAGCTAATTCAACTAGATACCATTGGTGCATCATCAGTTGTTCCTTCTCCTCAGATAGAAACTACCCCAGAAAAGGTATTGTATCTCCTCATTCTTCTTATTTTCAAACAACTTGTTATTTCTTAAAAAAATTTCCTTACCCACCTACAGGCACTTAACTCACCAGCTCTGAGCTACTCTTTCAATTTCGAAGAATATATAGATGAAGGTGAGATTAGCTCATCAGCTATCTCTTCCCAAGAAGCCTTGTCAGAGGAAACAAAAAATCGGCTAAAATACATGCTGCCAATGCTCAAAAAAGATATAGCCAATTTGGTCTAGGATGTAGATCCGGTCAGAAGAATTTTCTTAGCCATTAAGGGTAACTTGCATCCGAATCTTGCTGAGGTTCTAACACCTTTGTCCAACATTGAGGATCAAGCTCCAAGAGTGAAAAGGGCTTAGAGAAACCTAGCTGATCGTGAAGCTTTATTGGCCAAGAAGAACTCCAACAAACAAGAGGCCAAAAAGCTAGCACAGCTAATAGATAACTTGAAGAACTCCTCCCTCAGGATCGAACCAGAGCTGAACCAACTAAAAGCCAAACGTGCAGAACTCGAGAAGGAACTAGAGAATGTGAAGGCTGCCATCAATCACCATGAGTCTAATCTGACTCAAATACCCAATGCCATTAAACAAAAGAAATAGGAAATGCTAACCAAGGTCAAAGAAGGCAAAGCCATCCGCAGCAACCTCGAGAACATCCCTGGATCAGCCGAAGAAGACCAGCAACAAATCATAGAAGTCGATGCTATCTGGCTAAAAGCATTGAAAGTAATCCATGATGTTCTAAACTTGTAATCTACATACCAACATTTGTAATATATATTTTGTGCGGAACCAATGATTACCATATTTTCTGTTGTTCTATTGTATCTCTTATCTCGGCTAAAGAGCCGATTTGAAAATAGCCTATTCGAGACCTCTGACTGTAACACCCCAGGTGTTTGTCACTAGTTAAGTAATGTGTTTGAGCTCAAACATGACATGATAAGTAATGATGAAGGTATTGAGGTCAAACCTATGAAACTGAGCCCCAACTTGGACTCGGACAATACACTTTGCTCACATGCGAACCCTTGTTATGATTATGCAAGTGTAATGTTAAACATGCTTATTTCAGATACATTACATCAACATGCTTCCATCTTGACCAGTGGAAAAGTTTCATGAAGTTTGGAATCCAGAAGTCACATAAAATGATAAGTTATAATCTTTCTTGGATTGCTTTATTAAGTAAATGGGAATGTGAGATGTCGACCTAACCTTGCTATCTAGCTCAAACAACTCTACTTACACTCATGAACAAAAGTTATGAAGGGTTCATGTTGAGCAAGTGGCCAGAAAATGCTTCAATAGATCAAAAAGGATAATTTAAGCGTTATCGTGATGTTACTTTGACTGGGGTTGAATAGTGACTTAGAGTGTTTGCATGGTAGTGGAACCTAAATAAAAGTTGTAGTTTATCGTATGTAGAACAAACTTTGTTTAATGGTCAAGAGCTAAATTAGTGCCAAGATTAGCTTAACAGAGCTCAAAATCATCAACAAAATGCTGTTTTGGAATCCCAAAATTTGGCTAAGTCTGGGATGACTAAATCTTCGTGTTTCTGTTTTCAAGTACCCTACTTTGGAGGCTTGTATCTTTGTAGCCATAACAAATCATCCTAAGATCCTTTAAGCAAAGTTGGAGATCTCGCATAGCTCTACAACTTTGGTTACTACGGCTTGTGCCAAAACTAAATGGATTAGGAGTTGTAAGAGGGAGAAGAATGCAGTTTCAGTTAGCCTATAACTGAACTGTAGATTTTGATTTTGAGGTACCCTCCTTTGAAGATCCATATCTCCAAATCTAGTCCGAGTTAGCTCTTGATGCTTAAAGAAATCTTGTTCACCTCACGAAGATCTACAACTTTGCCTCTTGTGCCGTGATCACAGGACAACCAGATCGGAGGATAAGGAAGGTTGCACATGGAGTTTCAATTGTATTTTTGAAGCGGTATTGATAGCTCCTTCACTGATTTCAAATTGGCGGTCGTTGTGGCCAACCACCGCGGTGCTTCGCTGCCGCGTGGCCTTGCGTGCTCGCTACATGTGCGCCACCTTGCCCTCGCTCTTCGTTTTAGAGAGGCTAATCCAGAGCCATGCCCTGCCCTCTCCATTCCCCCCCTCCCTCTCGTTGTTTGTCCCTCTGCACGCACCCGCCATGGCCGAGCAGAGCCGTTGCCGCCATTCCTCTGTCTAGCGTGCTTGCAGGTCATGCCGAGCTTGCCTCCAGCTCTGCGGCCACTCCTCCAGCCTAACGCAGCTCTAGCACCACTGCGCCGGCCTTCCCTCCGCCATCACAGCTCGTCGTCGTGAAGCCGTCCTACCACCGGTGCCTGTGCACGTGGCTTGGCCAACTCAGGCCACCTCGGGCCAAGCCGAGCTTTCCCCTAGGTGCGCACGACTCCCCTGGTCCTTCCCCGCCACCCCATTGCCGCCGACGAGCTTCCTTCGATCGGCAACAGCGAGCCCCGGCGTGCTCCTCTGTTTCATTCACGTGGAGGACTTCAC
This sequence comes from Miscanthus lutarioriparius, assembly GCA_904845875.1. NCBI lineage: Eukaryota > Viridiplantae > Streptophyta > Magnoliopsida > Poales > Poaceae > Miscanthus > Miscanthus lutarioriparius. Next base: position 77,524,638 of record CAJGYO010000003.1, on the reverse strand, counting down.
GTAGGAATTTGAAGAAAGAGAAGGGTCGATCTGCAAACCGTAGACTCATATAAATAGTGCCCATAAGGACCTGTTTGTTGAAATCGGTGTTAAAGAAAAGTCTAGGGTCCTCGGTGCAAGTTTGTTTTTCTTTTATGGCTAAAACTTTGGAAAATCATAGTAAATTGTAGAAAAATCCAAAAATAGAAAATGAGGACTTTTTGGAATCCTTTTGAGTAGATCTACATAGTAGGTTTATAATATCATATGTGTTAGTCGAAAGTTTCTGATGTTTTTATTTATTCTTGCAAGATGCTTTTAGAAATGCTTTTAAGTTGGTTAGATGCATATCTTGAATTATAGAAGTCCAAAAATGGTAATTCCTATTGTGTTTATCTTGTGATAACATGCTCTAGCTAACAAAAATATTAAACATGCTAGTGGTGTACTGTTTTTATCATGTTTTGATTTAATATTATTAAATAGGCAATTTTAGCTTGTTTTGCTTGTTATTTTCATATCTAAAGTTGTGTTGCTCTAATTGATGTCAAATTTTTATGGTGGGCTAATGATACTATGCGTGTGCTGTGGTAAAACTTTCGTGGGCATTGGATGCATTGTAATTGATTTATTGATTTAACTTGTTTAGGGTTGGATAAATAGCTTTAAATGGTTTTAAATAAGTTATAATTTTTATGATGAGGTAAAAATGGAAAATGTTATTACATTACCTTGGTATGATGTTTTTGTGTGATGATGATACATAATATGACCATGCATTTGCAGAAAATATTGAATTTCATATTTATCTTGCTCTCACATGATTTCTTGCAATTGCAATTTGTCCTTTTTGTAGTAATTAAATTACAAAACCTAAGCATGTGAAATTTGTATAGTAATCATGTTTGGTCATCATATTCCTCCCATAAAAATATCATCCCCAAACTAGTTGTTCTCACATCGCACTAAAAATGATATATATATGTCATGCTATGGAAGTTAATGAAAGTTAATAACAAATAGGCATATGCCTAAGCCATGGGATGCTACTTTAATTACACTAACTTTGTGAAATGTAGTTGAGATATATGGATGTTTGTTTTATCCTTTGAATGATATATGTATGAAATCTCTGTTGGGGGAAACAGGTGAAAGCACCAACATGCTACCTTCTGAAATTTGGCTGCATGTGTACTTTTTGTGGTGCAATCATTTTTGAGATGATAATGATGTTTTCTATAAATGTGGTGAATACAAAAGTTGTAGGTAACTTCATAATATATCTTGTGTTAAGTGTTCATGACCATAGGCCTGATGGTTTAGGAGTTATAGATTTTAGAAGTTTGCTGTCAGGTTTTTGCATGCTCTTTGTACCGATCTGAATGATTGTGTTGTTTGACTTAGTTAAGCTTTGAATCATGTCTTGGTGATACTAGAAGAAGTGTATTGATTTTCATGAGGTTTCTAAATTGTTAAAGATCACCCATTTTGCTGGTCTAAATCTCTAGTTATGAGCTTGTGAAATGGAGTGACATATTCTAACCTAGTCTAGACAGAGATGTCTTCTTTGTGATGTTTGACCTAGTTAACTTTGGAATTAGCGTGTGGTGTTTATAACAAAGTTGTGCATGGTTTGCTAAGATTTCTAAAAAGTCTAGAACCACCTCATTGTGAAAGCTAGAGCTCAACTTATTGCTGTCTGAAGTTGCATGTCAGATTCTGTCCATGTTTTAGATAGAATTGTTGCTTTGTGTGTTTATGGTCAAATAACTATTGAATCACCTAAACATGATAATAAGAAAGTTGTATATAACTTAATAATATTTCTATAAAGTTAATGATCATGCTTGTTGGATGATTAGAAGTCTAGTTATACATTTCTAAAGTTAATGTCAGTTTTCTGTCCTTATCGGTACAGACCTAATATATTGGCATATCTGATCATGTTAGCCTATGAATTAGCTTTTGGAATGAATAACAAAGTTTTAGACAATTTCAGTAGCTTTACGGAAAGTCTAGGGTCACTCTTGTTGGATTCTTATATCTCTAGTTATGGTTAAAACAAGTGACTGTTGTGCTGCTATCCATATTTCTATACATGTGCTAGGTGATTGCTTTAGCTTGCTCTTGTTTTGGCTAAACATGTTGGTTAGTTCTTGATCGATGCATGTGTGCAATATCTTAACTTAAGTTCACTTGTGTGCCATGCCTAAATATGCTTGTTATCCCTCTATAATAGGTTGTGTGATGTTTAGTTAAATAACTCTAGGTGCCTATGTCTTGCATGATCTTATGTTTGCCTTGAATGCTATTATGTGATGCATCTCATATTACCATTCTTTATATTCATGCACTTGAATCTTGCATCTCATCTAGGTACACTAGATGAACCATGTGAAGGACGTGATGTTGGAGCCAAACTCGAAGACGGTGTATGGTGGACCTATCCCGAAGATGGAAGGACTAAACAAGTGCCGAGATAGGAGATGCCCTAGAGCATTTTAATCCTCCTATGTTTTTACAAATATCACTTGAGTTCTTTATGTTTGATGCATTAGGTTATAAGAGTTGATTGGAACCACTTGATGCATAGAACTACCTTGTCCAGAAATATACCTTGAACCCTATGTAGGTCCACGGTCGACCTTTTATGATTAGCCATGCTTAGACTGGTAGAAGTCAGGTGATTTGCTATCACCTACGAGCCATAGGTGATAACTTGATCACGGTTGGATATATTGTGCTATCATGGAACATAACTTGGTGTTGTTAATTAATTGGGGACCGGGCGAAGTCTTATGTTGGTGGTGATCATAGTGATTCCATCTGTGTCGTTTAAGGACCGGTCGTTGGAGGTCATCTTATCATGTTGAACGCATGCCTCTCACATAGTTGGCCGGATAAGTCATTCTGACCTCGAAGCTGAGTAGCTCAACTCAGGCCAAGGACACGAGCAGTTAAAGTGCACACCCTAGAGGCAGTAAGGATATGCGAAGAGCCAATGGCGTGAGTCCAAGGGCGGGTTCGAGTCCTGAGCTTCCTAGCAGATTGGTAGTATCTTTGAGGGTGTGGCGCTGGTCTTACCCACGATTTGGACCAGAGTTGTACCAAAGGTGACCTGATGTGACCTCGATGGGGGGAGTATGGGTGTGTGTTAGGAATAATTCCCCAACTGGGTAGGAATTGATTCGAATCGCCGTCTCTCCCAGATAGTGAGAACTTGACAGGAGTACGCTTCATCGTAGTAATTGATGGAAGTGTTGGTTATGAGATTATGAAAGAGCTCATCTTGATATGGTTATTATTGTATTGACTTAATGGTATCAACATGTTTGGCATAGGATAGATGCTAATCTAGTATGTGATAGGATTAATAACTGGTGATTTACAGTTTAAAAGATAGTGGACAACTAATGCTTTTTATGCAAAGGATGTCAACCTGCTCCACTTATAAACTCTTTCATACTCCTTGGTGTCACTTTATTTCTGGTTTATGATAGGTAAGTCTAGCTGAGTACATTCGAGTACTCAGGGTTTATCCAACAATGTTGTAGGTGAAGTTCTCGGCCTGCTGAAGATGGTGGCTAACCGTCGGTGGGCTCGGTGACTCTATAATTATTCTCATCTACATGCTTTTGTTAGAGGATGTCACTTATGCTAGCAATGTATTTAGAACTTATATTATTGTAATCATTTGAAAGCTAGGTTGTTTTCACTAATCGGTTTTGAAACCCAAACTTGTATTATTATTTGTGAAACCATTTGAAATATTATTTCCGCTGCAGCTCTATGTATGTGATGTGTATTTGCTTAATCATGCGATCTTGGTTGAGACGTTGATTTACCGAGGTCCTTCGTGGCACTCAGTGGACTACTGGGTTTATATAAGTGAAAGTATGTGCGCGTCAACGTGCTAAACAAGGACAGTCGTACTTGATCTTATATAAATTAGGCGGTTCTATCACACTAACTTTTAATCCAATTAAGTCTAAAAACATGGCCTCCACTTAGAAAACTCCACAATCTTCTATCCTCAGTTATCAACGCCGCATTCTCTTTGGCATTAGTCGGGTGACGCTTTGCCTTCTATTAATTGCGGTTGCCTTTTGCATGTCCCAAGATATCTACTACCTCGCTTCGTGGCTACAAATACTAGCCAAGAGTCCTAGTCTCAAACACACACATCTCGCAACTATTTCTGTTCCCTACAGTTCTTCACCTTCACAAACCCTGTAGCAGTCCCTTTCTTCTTCCATGATCTAAACCAGCACCCAATGGCAGGAGAGGATCACAGCGGCAAGCGCGCAACAAAAAATCTCCCGAAGGAGGAGGTCCTAGTCGACCAATGACTCTGACGCATGAGGTAAGACTGAACGCTCCTGTCCATAGCAAGAATCATCTATTAATGCATCTACAGGTTCGTCCCCAATGACAGACTTCCTACTCCTCCTGGGGTCGGTGATCCTTCTGCCACCATGTCTGCTGCTGCCGCATCGGATTCGTCGTCAGTCTCCTCTGACTCCTACAATAGCGAGACACCCGACGCTTCCTTTAGGAGTGGAGGGCAGCCTAGGACCGTTACTCTAAGGCAACTCGGGAGAACGATCAGCTTGAGATCTGCCTCGGGGCCTCTCAAGCCGCCCTCCTCACCACTGAGGAAAAGGCCAGTGCTGCTTGGGTGCGGCTGGCCGAGTCCGACGTCATGGTGGCGGGTAAGATGAACTCCAAGAAAACCCTTATTTCAATTTCTACTGTCTTTGTCTTGATAGCCCCTTTGTTTCTGTAATTACCAGCCATGATAGTGTAGTTGGAGAACCTCCAATTGGTGGTGAACGCGTCTACGGCGGCCGTCAATGCCCAGGGGAGCAAACTCTCGAGGACCTCCCTGAGTGCCCGGATCACCGGCCAACCTCTTTCCTCAAAGGCAACCCCGGAGCTTTCTAAGTCTCCTATGTTTTACAAAATATCACTTGAGTCCTTTATGTTTGATGCATTAGGTTATAAGAGTTGATTGAAAACACTTGATGCATAGAACTACCTTGTCCAGTTACATATACCTTTGACCCTGTGTAGGTCTAGGATCAAACATATGCTTAGCCAGGCTTAGACCGGTAGAAGTCGGGTGATTTCCTGTCACCTATGAGATATAGGTGGATATCGAAGCACGGTTGGCTATATTTGCTATCATGGAAAAGAACAATGGGGTAATGTAAATGGAGGCTGGGCGGAGTCTATGTGTAGGTGGACTCATGTGATTCCGTCTGTGCTGATTAAGGACCGTACTATTGTTGGCACTTCTGACAAGGTTGAACGCATGCCTCTCACTTAGTTGGCAAGATAACTCGTTCCGACCGCGAAGCCGAGTAGCACAACTCAGGTCGGGCCTCATTCAGAGGCATGCGTTCAATCTTGTCAGAAGTGCCAACAACGGTACGGTCCTTAATCGGCACAGACGGAATCACATGAGTCCACCTACACATAGACTATGTCCGGCCTCCATTTACATTTCCCCATGGTTCATTTCCATGATAGCAAATATAGCCAACCATGCTTCGGTATCCACTTATATCTTGCAGGTGACAGGAAATCACCCGACTTCTACCGGTCTAAGCATGGCTAAGTATATGTTCGATCCTAAACCTACATAGGGTCAAAGGTATATGTAACTGGACAAGGTAGTTCTATGCATCAAGTGTTTTCAATCAACTCTTATAACCTAATGCATCAAACATAAAGGACTCAAGTGATATTTTATAAAACATAGGAGACTTAGAATGCTCTGGGGTTGCCTTTGATGAAAGAGGTTGGCCGATGATCCGGGCACTTAGGGAGGTCCTCGAGAGTTTACTCCTCTTCTCCTAGAGCTACGGCCTAAGGCGTCTCCTGCTGATCCTCCTCCTCTTCTTCGTTAAAATCTAACAGAGTTATTTCTACGGACGATCCTATATGCATGAGTATGAAATAAGATATCATGAATGCATATATGATGACATGTATAATATGATATGATGTAATAAATGCATCCTCATAAGTGTTTTCAACAGCATTGCATTAAGGGATAATAAGTCACATTTTCTTTTACTGAATAGGTGCATATCTCTTCTCTAGTAACTAAACAATTTCTCATCTAAGCACTCTTCTGGACTGCAAGACAATAGCCACTAGTTTTGACTATAACTAGAGTTATACACTTGAAAATAATATGGTTGTGGACATTCTGGAAAGCTTATGAAATTTCCTACAACTGTCTTTTAATACATTTAATGTGATTCATCAGTTATCTTGGTCAAACAATTCAATCCTTAAAATCTATACAGAGAGCAAGCATTTTGGACAGCAGACTTCTAACAGCCATAATTCTTAAACCATAAGGCCTATGACTATGAATATTTAGGACAAGGTAGATTGGTAAGTTATCTACAACTTTGTTATTAACCATCTTTACAGAAAAGATCATTATCATCATGAAATCATCACCACAACAAAAACTATACATGCAGCCATCTAGTTGAATTATAAAGCGATAATTAACTAGTTGCATACAACCAATTACTTCTAAGCTTAACTAATAACATCAACAGACCATATACATCACAAGCACCACAGAAAATATCATGATTAAACATAACTAAATTATTTATATCTATTTATTAATTTCCTTAGATAATAAGGTGATTTAAAGGATAAATATTTCCAAAGCTCAATAAATTCTGAGAAAATTATAGTAGCTCACATATGACCTTAATAGTTTACTGTACATATTTGATGTTAATTGGATAAGTATAACTACCTCTACAAAATTGACAAGTTACATAGGCTTATTTTAGCAAAAATAGTTTAGCATAATGAAAAGTGTCAAGCAACAGATTTAATATTTTTCTTACATTTCTCCAAGCATAAGAATACGGTGTAAAAAATTGCATGGTCATATGTTATGTATTTTTACCCCAATTAATTTCACTAGAAACTAGCAATTAATTAGGATTAAATATGAAGACCATATTCAAAGGATGACCACTACAAGTTTAGTATTTTTCCTAGCTAGAGCATGTCAACACAAGACCAGCAATTGGAATCACAATTTTATCACCTATCTAGCTCAAGTTATGCAATTTACTAGATAGAAACCATTTAAAAAGCATTTATGTAGCTACATTTTATTCTCCTAGAAAAATACTAGAAACAGTGTATCTCATATTTTTTTAAATACTACACTTCAACATGAAACTAACAAAATCTGGTTCACCAAAATTGGACACTCCTAGCTTAAGATATGAATTTTTGAAACATGCATTCAAATCTATGAAATAAATCCAGAAAATCAAATCATATCCGATTGATAGCTGGGGCCCACGGTCAACAGGGACCCACTCATCAGCAAGACAAAACAGGGGACGGCGCTGACTGGTGTGAACTCACCGATGACGAGGTCTTCGGCGGTAACGTCTTCACCACTGCACTCATCTCACCCACGCGCATCGACTGGTAGGCTTAGTTGGCCCGGTGGCTCGCCGGAAAAAGCTCGACGACAGCCATGGTGGACGGCGGAGGTCGATGACGGTACATCGGCCATTTCTGGCTACGGTACACTCAGGCAAGGACGGCTACTCCATCCTAGTGACCTAGCGAAGCTACACGGTGCAGGTGGGGGTTTGGGGTGGCGTCAGTGAGCATGGCCGCATGCATGGCCATGCAGCGGTGCACGGAGAACGGCAGTGCTCACGCTGTTCTGGCTAGACAGTGGCGAAAGGTGGGTCTCTGTCATGCCATTAGCGAGGTCTAGGGTTACTCAACCTAAGGCGCATGAGAAAGGAGTGAGATGGTGAACCAACTCGGTGGCGGCGAGCTCGAGTGCCACGGCGGCCATGGCGGACGCGGGCAGAGCGACAACTCGTTCTGGCGCCGTCAAGTAGTGGCGTCATTCCTAACTCTGGCCTAAGATTCTAGACTCTAGCGCAGTACTAGACCAAAGAAAATGAAGGCATACGGTGCGGTGGAACGACGGGGCCACTATGAGCTACGAGCGCGGCGGCGCTCTGGTGATTATGGCGGCTACGGCGAGGCAAAATGCCACACTACCTAGGGTCGGTAGGTGGTGCTGGTGGCTTGAGGAGGTGGAGGTGATGGCATAGCAGCTATGGCCGAGACAAATCGGCCGGTGGAGCTACGTTGGTGGTGAGCGGCTGCAGCGGTGCTGTGGCGAGCTCGGTGCTGCGCTTGGCGAGGCAGTGCGAGAGGGAGAAGGCGAGGGCGGGTGAGTGGAGTGAGCGGTGAGTGCACGACATTTATGCGCCCATGCTGGCCTGACCAGCTAGGCCAACGCTGGCATGCTGCTGCCACACTTGCGTCCAACTGAACTTTTCATCTTTCTAAAGTAGTCTGATCATGGGTTTAGCTATCTGGGAGAAATCAAGAATGAAACGATGATAGTAGCCTACTAACCCTAGAAAACTTCGAACTTCATGAACCAAAGTCAATGCCTTCCAATCCATGACCTCTTGTACTTTATATGGGTCTACAGATATTCCATCTCTAGATAAGATGTGACCCAAGAAAGGTACTTTGCTCAACCAGAATTCACACTTGCTGAATTTAGCATATAACTTATGTTCCCTCAATCTAGACAAAACAATTCTCAGATGCTCTGCATGGTCTGCCTCATTCTCTATATAAATCAAGATATCATCGATAAACACAACCACGAACTTGTTGAGCTCGGGCATGAATACCGAATTCATCAAGTACATGAAGTAGGTAGGAGCATTCGTCAGTCCAAAAGAGATGACCAAATACTCGTACAAGCCATACCTAGTGGAGAAAGTTGTTTTAGGTATATCCTCTGGCATGATCTTAATCTGATGATAGCCTAACCTCAAGTCAATCATAGAGAATACCTTTGCTTTTGCCAACTGATCGAACAAGATATCGATATGGGGCAAAGAATACTTGTTCTTAATGGTCATAGCATTAAGTGGCCTATAATTCACACACATTCTCAATGACTTGTCCTTCTTCTTTACAAACAAAGCTGGACATCCCCTTAGAGATGAACTAGGTTGAATGAGACCTTTGTCCAACAGTTCTTGTAACTGAATTTTAAGTTCAGCCAACTCATTTGGTGGCATCCTATAGGGTCTTCTTGAGATAGGTGCCATACCTGGCACTAACCCAATCTTAAATTCCACATCCCTATTAGGCGGTAAACCTAGCAACTCATCTGGAAATACATCAGGAAACTCACCAACCACTGGAATATCACAAAGGGTAGTGGCTTGGATAGCACAAGACAAATTTTGGAGATCAAAACTTCAGGGAAGTGGTACTAGAAAAGCATTACCTCCCTTTGGTTCTCTCAACAGAATTGTCTGAGTGGATGTGTCAATGAGAACACCATGGTCACTCATCCAACTCATGCCTAAGATCATATCTATGGCTAATCCGGGCAATACTATCAGATCCATCATGTACTCCCTCTCTTGTATAGAGATGAGCACATCCCTAACTATCTGATTTGTAGAGATAGTAGCCCCAGTCGAACTTATACTATAACCACCCTTGTTTACCTCAATTACATTATGATCATACTTAGATGCAAATGCTTGGCTCATAAATGAATGAGAAGCTCCAGAATCAAATAAAACAATGGCAGGATGTTTTTTAACAAGAAACATACCGGCTGTGACAACCTCTCCTGCAAGAACTTCTTCAACAGCGGTGTAATGCACGTATCCAAGACATGCTTTAGGATTTGTCTGCCTCTGATTTCCCTAGCTTTTATTGTTGTTCTTCTTAGGATGGGGGCACTCCTTGGACCAATGGCCCAACTGATTATAGTTGAAGCATGGTTGATTGCTCCTGGGTCCTGCTGAGCTTCCTCGCCCTCCATTTCCCTTGGGTAAGGCAATGGTGAACGCCTTACGAAACACCTTCTAAGATCGGTTGGCCTAGACCTTTGGCGGAGGAGGCCTAAACTTGGGCGCGGGTGGATGAAACTGTGGCTTGGCCACCACTGGGGCCCTAGACTAGGAAGATTCTGAGGCACCCACCTCAGCTGCTCTCTTGAGGCCTTTTGCTGCCGCATGCAGATTGTTCTGGTTCTCTTGAGTCAAGGCATTACTGATGAACTCATTGCATGTGGTGCACCTCGAGTTGGCCATAGTTTTCATTAGCTTAGTGCTAAGGCCTCTCTTGAAGCTTTCAATCTTCTTTTCTTCTATATCGACAAACCCTGGGGCATAACGGGACAAATTGTTGAATGCATGCATGTACTCCATAAGGGTCTTGGTCCCTTGTGTGAGTTGCATGAACTTGGTTGCTTTCATGCGCATTAGCCTCAGGGGAATGTGATGTCCCCTAAAGGCTAACTTAAATTTCTCCCATGTGACCTAAGATTTGGTAGGTACAAATGACAGGAAATGGGTCCACCATATTTTGGCTAGTCCCTACAGCTGATGGGACGCATATTCTGCCATCTAATGCTTAGTAACCCTCAATAGACAGAACTTTTGCTCAATTGTGTTTAGCCATTCATCTGCTTGGAGCGGTTTTTCGGCCACCTTAAACATAGGAGGCTTGGTGTCTAGGAAATCCTAGAAAGAGCTGTATTGATTCGGCTCAGGCCCTTGTTGTTGCTGACGGGCATGAGTAGTGTTCTGCGTAATGAGGCACAGTGTTTCCTCCATGGTTCTCTGACTACCCAAGAAATGTGCGAAGAATTCATTCACAAACGGTGACGGCGGTGGTGGTAAGCCACCGTCGTTGCTACCTTGGTTCTTGCCTGCTCCAACATGAGTGTGAGTCATCTACAAAGTTGCAACAATAAGTGATTATTGGATGATGTTAGGAGATTGTTGATGAATTGTATAATCATGCCAAACTAAAATTACTGGAGAGAATCTTAAATTCATATAATAAAATAGAGGCATAATAATTCATTCTCGCAACATGACATCACTAATTAGATCACTTATCGTGCTTGCAGCGCGTTAACATGCATGTCATAATCCACCAATAAAATGAAACTAGAATTTCATTAAAGTTCAACCCATGGTGAAACAACATGCAGAGTGCCAATATTACACGGAAGTCAAATCACGAATACCAAACTTCAAGCTACAAGTCCATTACATGAATAACAGGGATACATCTAGCGCTTTAACTAGTCACTAGGTGACTCTAATCTTCCGCGTGCTCACTGTCGAGGTCAGAGATAGGATCATCCTCATCCTCTAGCTCCACTTCTTCTTCCTCCCAACCGTCATCTTCAACTAACATCTCTGGATCTTCTTCTTCCTCATCAAGGATTGGGTGCAGTTGGTTGTTCAGGAAATGCACCTCATGCTGAAGATCAACCACCATGTTCTGGGTCTGTGCAAGCTGCTGGCGCAAGTTCCTCTCGACATGGTCCTATTGTACGCTCAAGGCTTGGGTCCTGTCTCATTCTGCTTCTACCATAGCTACATGGTTGTTTGCTAGGATCCGCTGGCGCGTAGCTATGAATGCCTCAGCATAGGCGACCTCTAGCTGCTCCCGCGGTCCTGGTAACACTGCCTGATCATCCGCTCTTGCCTCTTGGGTGGTAGCTCTCTGTTGATCAACTTGCTCCATCTGAGTGTGGAGATTTCCCAATGCTACATAAGCTTGATCAGTTTCCCATCGAGCCTCACTTGCTGCCTTCTTGTGGTTGCGCACACGCTTCTTTAGCTTACGCTGTGCAGCTTCGGGTCTCATGAGCTTATCCATGCAAGTGGTATAGGACTCCTGCCAGAAGTCCTTGGTGTCCTGACCAGTGTAGAACATCTTCATCACTACAAATATTGCGCTCATAGCAGGACTAGAACTGTCGGCCCGCTCATCCCGGTCTTGGATCAACACATTGCTGTTGCGCTGTGCCCATACTATTATGGATGGATCCACCAGAGGAAAAGTACCAGCGGCACTGTCGGTAAGCTCATCCCTGTGCTGCTGACAAATCTGACTCAGCACCTCAAAAGCCACTACTTGGGTAGCTTCCCAAGGAGTTCTTCCTTTAGATTCTGCCCTCCATTCCTGCCAGAAGGGTGCTTGGTTATAAGCTGGTATGGTCAGCTGTACTTCATACCATGGTTGTCCCTCTAGGTATACTTCATTCCAGTAATAGAGGGGTGGTTCATAATACCCCGCATAATGCAAGACTCTCCAAAGTAGGGCAGGAGTTCCAAACATCAACAGGAAATTCTCACTTCCAGTCGGTGCTACCATCTGTACCAACAACATGGTGCAACTCTCATGAGACAATGTCATAATGGATAAGAGTTACATAATCGAGTAAGAGATTTATAAGGGGAGGAACAATGCAAGTATGAAATAATGATTTATCATGATGCATGCACGTTCCGTACGTTCTCACAAACTTAGGAAATTAAAACTTCTACGGCATACACGGTGGCATACATATGTTCTCTCATATATAACATAACTAGTCAGGCTACACATTTCGTTGTTAGTGTACCTACACAAGAATTCCATTTTAGCCCAACCCCGCAATTATATATGCAGAATGTAAATCTGGGCTCTAAGTTGCAATCTAAATACTTCCATATATATACCCATATATATATACTTCCATATCAAAGCTACTCAAAAGTAAATATGTCCTATATATACATATAAATATGTATATATAGCAGTATCAAAGCTAACCCACAATTAAATACTTTCGTATATATATGAGGCATATATATACTTCAGTATCAAAGCTAACTCTCCCCATAGACCGCACGCTCACATCTTGCGGTCATGCCACTATGATGATGAGTGGCATCTTACCTTGGGCATAGAGGCATTTGATTCATACATTACCACTCAAGTGAATGGCATCCATACAATAGCACGCCATATGGACGACGAAAATAAAAACTCCGAAGCGGTCGCACTGTCATACTTGAACCCATATAAACCCAATAATCCATCGAGTACCATGATGGGTCTCAATTAACCATCAGCATACAACCAAGATCGTACATGATTCAACATACATGTCACATGTTACATAAAGTTCACAAATATAGTTTATTCATCAGAGTACAATTAAGGTTATACTTAATTAAAGTTTGAAGCTAACATTTGCCATCATAGTTCAAATACAGTGCCAACTTATGATCACACTCCTACAAAAGCATGTAAGAAGGATTAATAAGAGATGCCTGCCCAGGGCTCACTCCTCATCCACGGTAGGAGAAAAGCAGTTCTTGCAATAGCCGTGATAAACTGTACCATCCGCAATAATGGGAATAAAACCCTGAGTACGAGAAGGTACTCAGCTAGACTTACCCATCATAAAGCAAAAATAATGTGACTCCAAGGATTATGCAAGGCTTTATAAGTGGAGGTAGCTTCACAACATTTTGCATAAAAAGCGACTAACTTAGTTGTACAATTATAATCCAGTCATCAAGTTAATTATGGCTATTCATCTCTAGATTTGTAACTAACCTATGCCAAACATGTGGTATATCATTTAGTAGCATACAATAGTAACCATAGCCAGTGTAGTAATTCCATGTTCATCTGAACCATCACATTCCATAACAAAGTTACTATGATGTTGGAGCTAACCAAGTTTCTCACTGTCCGAGAGAGACGGTGATTCAAATCGATTTCAACCAGCTAGGAATTTATTCCTAACACAAACCTAGGCAAACCAGATCAACGGTCACCTTAGGTCACCTTTGGTACAATTCAGGTACACATTTCATGGGTTCGCCCACCGCCGCACAATTAGGGACAACCTGCTGCCAGGACGATCAGGACTACCTGCCCTTGGGCTCATGCCTGGCTCTCTGCACATCCTTACTACCATCCAGAGTGTGCACTCTAACAGAATGGGGCCCGACCTGAGTTGAGCTACTCGGCTTCACGGTCGAAACGAGTTAACTGGCCAACTAAGTGAGAGGCATGCGTTCAATCTTATCAGAAGTGCCAACAACGGTACGGTCCTTAATCAGCATAGATGGAATCACATGAGTCCACCTACACATAGACTCCACTCGGCCTCCATTTACATTACCCCATCGTTCTTTCCCATGATAGCAAATATAGCCAACCATGCTTTGGTATCCACCTATATCTCGCAGGTGACAGGAAATCACCCGACTTCTACCGGTCTAAGCATGGCTAAGCATATGTTTGATCCTGGACCTACACAGGGTCAAAGGTATATGTAACTAGACAAGGTAGTTCTATGCATCAAGTGTTTTCAATCAACTCTTATAACCTAATGCATCAAACATAAAAGACTCAAGTGATATTTTGTAAAACATAGGAGACTTAGAATGCTCCGGGGTTGCCTTTGAGGAAAGAGGTTGGCTGATGATTCGGACAGTCAGGGAGGTCCTCGAGAGTTTGCTCCTCTTCCCCTTGAGCTGTGGCCTAAGGCGTCTCCTGCTGATCCTCCTCCTCTTCTTCATTGAACTCTAACAGAGTTATTTCTTCGGATGATCCTATATGCATGAGCAAGAAATAAGATATCATGAATGCATATATGATGACATGTATAATATGATATGATATAATAAATGCATCCTCATAAGTGTTTTCAATAGCATTGCATTAAGGGATAATAAGTCACATTTTCTTTTACTGAGTAGGTGCATATCTCTTCTCTAGTAACTAAATTTCTCATCTAAGCACTCTTCTAGACAACAAGATAGCAGCCACTGGTTTTGACCATAACTAGAGTTATACATATCAAAATAATATGGTTGTTGACATTCTAGAAAGCTTATGAAATTTCCTACAACTCTCTCTTAATACACTTAATGTTATTCAGCAGTTATCTAGGTCAAACAATTCAATCCTTCAAATCTATCCAGACAACAAGCATTTTAGATAGTAGACTTCTAACAGCCATAATTCTTAAACCATAAGGCCTATGACTATGAAAATTTAGAACAAGGTAGATCAGTAAGTTATCTACAACTTTGCTATTAACTATCTTTACATAAAAAATCATTATCATCGTGAAATCATCACCACAACAAAAACTATACATACAGCCATCTAGTTGAATTATAAAGTGATAATTAACTAGGTGCATACAACTAATTACTTCTAAGCTTAACTAATAACATCAACAGACCATATGCATCACAAGAACCACAGAAAACATCATGGTTAAACATAACTAAATTATTTATATGCATTTATTAATTTCCTTTGATAATAAGGTGATTTAAAGGATAAATATTTCCAAAGATCAATAAATTCCAAGAAAATTATAGTAGCTTACATATGACCTTAATAGTCCACTGTATAAATTTTATTTCTTTTGGATAAGTATAACTAACTCTACAAAATTGATAAGTTACATAGGCTTATTTTAGCAAAAATAGTTTAGCATAATGAAAAGTGTCAAGCAATGGATTTAATATTTTTCTTACATTTATCCAAGCATAAGAATACTATGTAAAAATTGCATGATCATACGTTATGTATTATTACCCCAGTTAATTTCACTTGAAACTAGCAATTAATTAGGATTAAATATGAAGACCATATTCAAAGTATGACCACTACAAGTTTAGTATTTTTCCTAGCTAGAGCATGTCAACACAAGACCAGCAAAATTAGAATCACAATTTTATCACCTATCTAGCTCAAGTTATGCAATTTACAAGATAGAAACCATTTAAAACAGGATTTATCTAGATACATTTTATTCTCCCACAAAAATACTAGAAATAGTACATCACATAGTTTTATCAAACACTACACTTCAACATGAAACTAACAAAATTTGGTTCACCAAAATTGGACACTCCTAGCTTGAGATATCAATTTTTTGAAACATGCATTCAAATCTATGAAATAAATCCAGAAAATCAAATCATATCCAACTGACAGCTGGGGCCCGCAGTCAACGGGGACCCACTCATCAGCAAGACAAAACAGGGGATGGCGACGTCTTCACCACTGCACTCATCTCACCCACGCGCATCGACTAGTAGGCTTAGTTGGCCCGGTGGCTCGCAGGAGCAAGCTCGACTGTGGCCATGGCGGAGGTCGGCGGTGGTACGCTGGCCATTTCTGGCTACGGTACACTCAGGTGAGGATGGCTACTCCATCCTAGTGACCTAGCGAAGCTACACGGTGCAGGTGAGGGTTCGAGGTGGCGTCAGTGACCTTGGCCACGTGCATGGCCGTGCGGCGGCGCACGGAGCATGGCGGTGCTCACGCTATTTCGGCTAGACGGTGGCGAAAGGTGGGTCTCCGTCATGCCACTAGTGATGTCTAGGGTTACTCGACCTAAGGCGCACGAGAAAGGAGTGAGATGGTGAACCAATTCAGCGGCGGCGAGCTCGAGTGCCACGGCGGCCATGGCGGACTACGGCGGAGCAGCGACTCATTCTGGCGCCGTCAAGTAGTGACGTCATTCCTAACTCCGGCCTAAGCTTCTAGACTCTAGCGTGATGCTGGACCAAAGAAAATGAAGGCATGCTGTATGGTGGAACGGCGGGGCCACGGTGAGCTACGAGCACGGTGATGCTCCGATGACGATGGTGGCTACGGAGAGGTGAAATGCCGCACTACCTAGGGTCGGTAGGTGGTGCTGGTGGCTTGAGGAGGTGGAGGTGATGGCGTAGCAGCTGTGGCCAAGACGAATCAATCGGTGGAGCTACATCGGTGGTGAGCAGCAGCGATGCTGCGGTGAGCTCAGCGCTGCGCTTGGCGAGGCAGTGCGAGAGGGAGAAGGCGAGGGCGGGTGAGTGCAGTGAGTGGTGAGTGCACGGTGTTTGTGCTCCCACGCTGGCCTGACCGGCTGGGCTAATGCCAGTGTGCTGCCACCACATGGTGGCCACGATGCCGCGCGCGGAAACGGGTTTAGATGCCACCATCGATGACTAACAACACAACTTAGCGACTCTATAACTCCTAATCCGTTGGTTCATTGCAAAAACTCCATTAATAAAAATTATAGAGCTACATGCCATCTACAACTTTGCTTTAAGAACCATCATCTAATTCTCACTGGTTAACAAACTACATTGCTCCAAAGTGAGGTACATTAAAACTAAAATCCGTTTCAACACTTAGAAAATTTTGCAAGTCTCAAAACAACATTTTGTTGATACTTGTGAGCTATTTTTGAGCATGCTATGCACTAAATTAGACCTTGACCCAAAAATAAAAGTTGTTACCCTAGTCAAGTACTACAACTTTTATTTAGGTGACATAGCCATGCAAACACTCTAAGCTACTGTTCAACTTTGGTCAAACTAGCATCATGAAAATGGCATTTCAAATGAAACCAACACTTAGAAGCAAAATTGGACTAGGTCATGAATACAAACATTGTTCCATTTATCATCCTAGATGTGTCTAAGGTGTTTTCATGACCTCACAACCATCTCATACATTGGTCATACATGATTGCAAGCATAAGCATATATATAAATCAACATTTCATGTGACAATGTATAAGAATGAGATGAAATTTCATATGCTCATGTTCATGAATGCTTGGATGATGCTTGTGCTCATGAAATGCAAATGCCAAATGCAAATCTTAACACTGGGGTGTTACATTTGGAATCATATGAAGGGTATTATAATCTGTGCCATAATGATATCCTTATGGAATCTCCATCTGTTGAGTCCTTTGCTAATTTGCTGCTTGAAATCTCTGATTGTAAATGTTGGGATCTGTATCTCTATAAATCCTTTAAACTGATGGTGCTATTTTTTGAGTCGACGGCGGTATTTGGCCTGATGTGCCAAAACTAACCATTTGATTCTGAACTTGCCTTGTCGGCTGTTGCACATGCTGCACTGATGATCCAGGATTATACTTTATTTGATTAGTAGTAGTACCCTAAACTTGTTCAGATGAGCTTTGAACTGCATAGACATCATCATTGCCACCTAGTGCTACTTCTTGATGGCTAGTACTAGCTTGATTAGTCCCTTAAGTCGATGGATGTGGAATGTTGTAATAAGCCAGTCCAATCTGATCAATTGGATATCCATGAAACACCTCCTTCATAGTATTGTGGAATGTGTTCCAGAAAGCTGTATTATGGTTCAACATGGCATCATGAACAGATTTGTTGACAGCATCCATAGATAAATGCCTATCATCAGCTTCATCTGTATCCGACTGCCCATATATCAAAACTCTTGATAGTGGGTATTTCTGAACGGCTTTATTGTCACGTATCTTGGTAAAGGACAACAAACACTTATTCTAAAATTCCTCTATAGCTTTACTAATGACATCTTTATCCTCATTAGGTAAGTCTTCATAAGGCACCATAAGAATGTCCCTATTGTTATGAGCTGCTATGACGATTGTGGTCCCACTAGGCATGCCAAAACGTGTGTTGGCGCAAAAATGTGGCGATGCGCCTAACACACTGCAAGCCGGACGATCTAAGCGGAGTCAAACTGGAGATCTGCTTGGCTTCAACACAGGACCAATCAATCCTAAAAATCCCGAAAGCATGCCAGTTAATTTGACCTGCAATTGACAAGGAGAGAAAGTTTTATCAGTAGTTTAGGGTGGAACATGCCGGTGTTGCCCAGACAATTCCAAGTATGCTGCTTCGAGAGCAGCCAAATAGGGGAATCGACTAGATAGCCGATACGAAGAGAAATCGACTGTTAAGGACTGTGATGCTCGTGGGTCATGATTGATTTATGATATTAAGTACAATGCATCTAGATATAAGTAACATCATCAGCTAGATGAATATAATCAGTGTAAAGCATTGAGCCGATAAGTTTAACGAGAAAAGATATAACATGCGAACAAATAGACTGTCTAGTACAATTGAATCTATAAACACTCTGAATCTAATCTGTTACCATCAACAGTGAGGTTCGATCAGATCGATACAGCTATGATAATGATAATAAACTAAAGCCAAAGAATCTATAAAACCATCTATATATTGATAGGTTCATGAAAAACATGCTAGATGTGTGAAGGCACAGACGAATCGGCTAAAATAGCCGATGCACGCAAAGCAAACAAACAGAGTACATATCTCAACCATGAACAAAACCACTAATCGATAATCACTAAGATAAAGTCTTACTAGTGAGGTTCGACCGAATCGATGCAGCTATGGTAGTGTCATTAGATTGGATCTCATTAACTAGTGAGTTTATTCAGGATTGAAACATGTCATTGAATGCATAAGATTCAAAGCATAACCAGACTAGAAGACGACCAATTGTGATGATATAATGTCGATCTATCTCTATCTCAATTAGGTGATATGTTATAATTAATGGAACATTGATTATAACAAGGTCGATAATTGGTGAATCAACCACAAACAGCAAGGAAAATCTTACTAATCTTAACAAATTCGATAACTGGTGATATTGTATTAAACAACAAATTGTTTAACACAAGATCGATAACTTTGATCTAAATTATTATTCATAAGAGATCAATCGGCTGATGCAGCCTTACAAATAATGATACAGATCGATAACTAACTTATATTATACTCATAAAAGATCAATCGGCTGATGCAGCTTTACAAGTATGATACAAGTCATGACGGTAGTCATAGACAAACCGGAGGTCGATCGGTCGATGCAGCTCTGCTTGTTGAAGAACTCGTCAAGATCTACAGTACTCCTACTCCTAAGGGTTGGTGTGAAGCTAGAAAAGTAATTGTATTGATTGATTGTGTGATATCTTTTACAATAACCGGGGCCCAATATTTATACCCAGAACCTAAACATGAATCCTACTCAAATACGACTCATTACAATTCTTGGAACAAAAAAAAATATTCCTAAAATAACTTGAACCCTAATCTTTTCCTTTTTATAGAGTCCGGCATATTTTTCCCCGATGCCATCCATACGTAGTCCATTGACGTTGTCTGCTGACACCATCTATAAAATAGCCGATTCCGGCATTGCATCAACACCAGCCGATATCGATTCACATCTAATCGATTCCTTGATGATACAATCTTAGAAGCTTCGTGTTCTTGCTTTCTTCTTTCCAAATTTTGGTGTAAATAGCGTGTGATACCAATTAGCGCGTGAACCTCCAAGTGAATGAATCACCACAAGAGGACTAGCTTGCCAGCAAGCAAGTGAACCTCGATAAAAAATAATTATGTCATCATTTGATTCCAAGGTGATTGGTCTTCATTGGTATTCATTCTTGTGATTGATTGGTTTATTCCTTGACTCGGCGGTATAACCATCTTGCTCTCTCTCTATACATTACTACAAACTAGTTGTCATGCTCTTTAGTATAGCTAGTTGTGAGAGCTTGTTAGTTTGGTTAGTGTGACTCTTTAGTTAGCCTTTGAGAGCACCCTAACTTAGTGTAGTGACATAGCCATTGTGTGGATAGAGACTATAGAAACTAGAATCGTGGTAGGTGGCTTGCATTTTTAGTAGGCTAGCGTAACACTCGCTTCGCCTCATATTTGTCTAACCGGTTTGCTAAGTGTTGTTCTAGAAATTTTTAATAGGCTATTCACCCCCGCCTCTAGCCATTAGGACCTTTCAAGTGATATCGGAGTAGAGGTCACCGTAATTTGAGGCTTAACAACCTTCGGTGTCAAAATGGTTCAAATCAACAACACCAAGAAGCCACCCCAATTTGATGGCACAAATTATCTATATTGGAAGTCAAAGATGACCACACATATCAAGTCAATCAATAGAAGGGTGTGGAAGGTGGTACAAACCAAAATTGAGATTGCCGATCTGGAGAATCCCACCGCGGCTGAAGAAGTGCTTCTCCAAAACAATGACATTTCTCTAAGTGTCATTCATGATGTAATTGATGAGAGAACATTTGAGCAAATCAAGAACATTGAGATGGTTCATGAGGCTTGGAAGAAGTTGGAAGAATCATTCGAGGGCACCAAGGCAATAAAGGCTGCAAAGGCATACATTCTCAAGGAGAAATTTGCTAGCTTCAAGATGAAGGAAGATAAGAGTGTGTCGGACATGTTCCATTGGATGGAAGTCCTTGTCAATGATCTCAAAGCACTTGGTGAGAAGGTGGAGGACAATGACTTCTCTCATAAGTTCTTGAGATGCTTACCCGCAAGATTTGGCATGTTGGTCACCTTGCTAGTGAGGACCAGTTTGGACACAATGAGACCAAACCAAATCTTGGGAGATATCATGACCGATGATGCTTTTAGAGATAATGATGAGAAGGAAGAAAAGAGGGAGAAGAAAGATGACAAGAAGGATGACAAGAAGAAGAGTGTGGCATTCAAGGCCACACCATCCAAGGGCAAGACAAAGCAAGAATCATCAAGTGAAGATGAAGACTAGAGCTTTGATGAGATGGATGATGAGAAGATGGCTCTCTTTGTTAAGTGATTTGGCAAGTTTATGATGAAGAAGGGCTACCATGCTAGAAGAAAGAAGTCTTCATCCAAGAACAAGGAAGAGTCAAGAAGGTGCTTCAATTGCGGAAGCAAGGATCATCTTATTGCTCAATGCCCATACAATAGCGACAATGATGATGACAACAACAAGAGCAAGAAGAAGGACAAGATGACCATCAAGAAGAAGAAGAAGAAGGATGGTTCATATGTGGTCACTTGGGATAGTGATGCTTCCTCAAGAGATGATGATGATAGTGATGATGACAAGACCACCAAGAAGAAGGCTCTTGCAAGCATTGCTATCAATGAGAAGCCTTCTCTCTTCAACACTCCATCATGCTTCATGGCTAAGGCCACTAAGGTACAAACTTGTGATAATGTAAGTGATGAGGAACATGATAATGAAAATGAAAATGAAAGTGATAGTGATGATGATGAACCAACTAAGGATGAACTACTTGACATGCTAGATGATGCTAAAGAACACTTTGACATTAAGAGAAGAGAATGCAAAAGCTTGCGTAAGGAACTAAAAGCCCTTAATCAAGCCTTTGGTGAGTTCAATGCATCTCATGAGAGGCTAAAGGAAGCCCATGAGAAGCTTGGCAAGGCTCACAAGAAGCTTGAAAAAGCTCATTCCTCTTTACTTAATGAGCAAAATGAGAAGGAGCATGTTGTAACATGTGACAAAGGCTTAACTTATGATATAATTGATGAATCATTCTATAAGCCTGTCATTGTTGCTCCCACTAACCCTTCTTGTAGTACATATACTTCTACCTCATCTAGTAGTGATGGTTTCACTTGTGATACCTCACTAATAGTTGAGAATGAGACCCTCAAGAAGGAGGTCAATGAGCTCACTTGCACCTTAGGCAAAGCCTATGGTGGTGAGGACTGCTTGCTTATGTGCTTGGATAGCCAAAGAGCTTCTCTCTACAAAGAGGGATTGGGCTATACCCCCAATAAAGACAAAGCGGCCTTTGCTCCTCACAAGACTAGCTTTGTGAAGAACAATGGTTGGTTTTGCACTAGTTACAAGCAAGTTGGTCATGTAGAGAAAAAGTGCATGAACAAGAAGCCACAAGCTAATGTATCCTCAATTAAGATTAATTCTTTCTATGTGCTTACTAAGGGTACAAATGGTGTAAAAGCTAAGCTCATTGGTACACCATGGATGTGCTCAAAGAAGAAAGCCATTTGGGTGCCAAAGAACTTGGTCACTAACCTTCAAGGATCCAAGCAATTTTGGGTACATAAAAAGAATTGATCTTCTTTTGTAGGTCAATTACAAAGCCAGAGGAAGGCATTGGGTTCTTAATAGTGGGTGTACTCAACACATGACTAGTGATGCAAGAATGTTTAACTCAATCAACACCAATGGCAATGATGGTTATGATAGTATTACATTTGGTGACAATGGCAAAGGCAAGGTCATGGGGCTTGGTAAGATTGTAATATCCAATGACATGAGCATTTCTAATGTGTTGCTTGTTGAGAGCTTGAACTACAATTTACTATCCGTGGCTCAATTGTGTGATCTTGGATTCAAATGCATATTTGGGGTAGATGATGTAGAAATCATAAGTGTAGATGGCTCTAACTTGATCTTTAAAGGCTTTAGATATGAGAATCTATACTTGGTTGATTTCAATGATAGTGAAGCTCAATTGTCAACATGCTTGTTCACTAAGTCTAGCATGGGTTGGTTATGGCATAGAAGGCCTGGTCATGTTGGAATAAAACAGTTGAATAGATTGGTTAAGCATGACTTGGTTAGAGGCATGAAAGATGTTGTGTTTAAGAAGGATAAGCTTTGTAGCTCTTGTCAAGCCGGCAAACAAGTTGGAAACACCCATCCTAAGAAAAGCATAATGAGCACTAGTAAAGCATTTGAGTTATTGCACATGGACTTGTTTGGGCCAACTCAATACACTAACATTGGTGGTAACAAATATGGCTTTGTGATAGTGGATGATTATACTAGATACACTTGGGTATTCTTTCTAGTGGACAAAAGTGATGTGTTTGCAAGATTCAAATTATTTGTCAAGGGCATTCACAATGAGTTTGAAACAACCATCAAGAGAGTTAGAAATAATAATGGTAGTGAGTTTAAGAATACTAGAATTAATGAGTTGTGTGATGAATTTTGAATTAGACATCAATTCTCAGCCAAGTCCACTCCATAATCAAATGGCTTTGTTGAGAGGAAGAATAGAACACTCATTGATATGGCAAGGTCTATGCTTAGTGAGTACAATGTGAGTCAATCTTTTTATGCCGAAGCTATCAACACGGCTTGCTATTGTAGCAACTGCCTCTATTGTCACCCATTAAAAGAAAAGACACCATATGAGCTCTTGAATGGTAGAAAGCCCAACATTGCATATTTTTGGGTCTTTGATTGCAAATGCTATATCTTGAAGAAAGGCACTAGATTGGGTAAGTTTGACAAAAAATGTGATGAAGGATTCCTACTTGGATACTCAACTACTAGAAAAGCATATAGAGTTTAGAATTTGGATAGTGGTACACTTGAGGAAGTTCATGATGTTGAATTTGATGAAACCAAGGGTTCCCAAAATGAGAATGAGAACTTGGAAGATGTTAGAGGCATTCAACTTTCAAAAGCCATGAAGAACATCGATGTTCGTGAATTGAGGCCTTGGCAAATGAATGATGATGAAGATGATCAAGTGCAAGTGCTCTATAACACAAATTTGCAAGATGATACAAATTAGGCTAGTACAAATGGCTCTCATGACAATGAACAAAATCAAGTGGCTAGCACATCATCTCAATCCAATGATCAAGCAAGTGCAAGCAATCTAGTTCTAATACTCCAACCAACCAATATTGTAAGGGATCATCCATTGAACACTATCATTGGTAATATTTCAAGAGGTGTGCAAACTAGATCAAGATTGGCTTTATTTTATGAGCATTTCTCATTTGTGTCATCCATTGAACCAAAGAAGATAGATGAAGCATTGAAGGATGTTGATTGGGTGAATGCTATGCATGAAGAATTAAATAACTTTACAAGAAATCAAGTATGGGAATTAGTGGAGAGACCAAAGGGACACAATGTGATTGGAACCAAATGGGTCTTTAGAAACAAGCAAGATCAAGATGGGATAGTAGTAAGGAACAAAACAAGATTGGTAGCACAAGGCTATACACAAATTGAAGGTCTTGGCTTTGGAGAAACATATGCCCCGGTTGCTAGATTGGAAGCAATTAGAATCTTGCTAGCCTATGCTTGTGCCCACAACATCAAGCTTTATCAAATGGATGTTAAGAGTGCATTTCTCAATGGTTACATCAATGAAGAAGTATATGTTGAGCAACCTCCCGGTTTTGAAGATGACAAGAAGCCTGACCATTTGTGCAAGATTTCAAGCCTCACCAAGAGAAAGTCATTTGAAGGCTACAAAGAGAATATTGAGGTACTTGAAGCATACACAAAATGTTGGTTTGTGGTATCCCAGAGGAGCAAAGTTTGAGCTAGTTGGTTACTCTGACTCGGATTATGCGGGATGCAAGGTTGAAAGGAAGAGCACCTTAGGCACATGTCAATTGTTGAGAAGATCACTAGTTTTAAGGTCATCAAAGAAGCAAAATAGTGTTGCATTATTTACCGTCGAAGCTAAATACATATCCGCCGGTAGTTGTTGTGCACAAATACTTTGGATGAAGGCCACTTTGAGTGACTTTAGAATCAAGTTCAAGAAAGTGTCATTGCTATGTGACAATGAGAGTGCAATCAAGTTAACCAACAATCTGGTTCAACATGCAAGAACAAAGCACATTGATGTCCGCCATCATTTCATAAGAGATCACCAACAAAAAGGGGGCATTTGCATTGAGAGTGTAGGCACTGAAGATCAACTTGCTGATATATTCACCAAGCCATTGGATGAGAAAAGGTTTTGCAAGCTAAGGAATGAGTTGAACATATTAGATTTCTCAAATATCTGTTGATGCACCCCCCCCACTTATATGACATGCCTCTCCTTTGAGCAATCTAAGGTAAAAGTTGATTAGCATGGCATACATCCTTGCTAAGGACATATTTAGTGCATCTAGTCATCTTTTACATTTAATAGGCTCATTCATGAAAATCAAATAATTTTGATGTTTGTATGGTACCACTATTGCTTCTATGCTTAATTTGCTCTAGTGGTAGCATATGACATGTTTGTGGGCTTGTAAATCTAGTGTTCGATCTAGAAAATAAGCTATAAGTGTTTAACTCAATATGGTACAAGATAACACTTATTTGGAGGTGTGAAGAAGCTTGTCCTTAGATCAAACCGAGTTAAATATCTTTGGCAAATGTTTTAGATTGAACCAAATTTGGGAAAATGGTCCTCACCCCATTGATTGACATTGATAATCTCAACCTATCTACATTTTGAACCTTTATGGTCATTGATGACAAAGGGGGAGAAATAGTGTACAAAGATAGTGAAAAGACAACAAAGGTGGAGAGAAACAAAGATGTAAGTGATAGGGGGAGAATTTGACATAGGGGGAGAGATATGACAAAGAAAGGGGGTCAATTAAAATTTTAAGCACACAAGTAGGGGGCAAGCTCATGAACTTGTATGGTGCATTTGAATGTGCATTTCATATATATGCTTGCATGGCACAAGTTTTAAATTTCAATATCCATGCTTGTGTGGTATATGCTAGTTGTAGGATTGAATGATGAAATGAAAAACTAGCATGCATAGGTTAAGAAACTAAACTTATGTTCATTTTATGGAAACTAGACCCTTGCTTCTAATGTTGATCTCATAGGGTATTCTAGTTTTTGTGTATGTCTAGTTACTACTGGTGCTAAGGATGGTATATTGGTGCACTTCGATTGGTATCACGCTTCAAAGGTCCATCTCTTATACCTTAACATCATTTGGTAGACATTGTCTCCTATATTTCCTATCTAAGCATATGTGCAAACTACAATCAAAACTCTTAGCAAATATGTAGGGGGAGCAATTGCTACCATTCGAGGTTCATGAAACTTGTCCATATCCTTTTACACATGGTAAATATGCTTGGGCAAGCAACATGGATTCAATTAAATTTCAATTCATATCTTTGTGTAAGGGTTGTCATCAATTACTAAAAAGGGGGAGATTGAAAGCTCTAGTTTGGTTTTGGTGAATTGATGAAACCCGAAGTGCTAACCTAGTTCATCTAAGTGATCATGAGATAGGTAGCATTATTCCAAGTGGTGAAGCAACGGTGAAGATCATGATGATGGTGATGCCATGGTGATGATCAAGTGCTTAGACTTGGAAAACAAGAAAGAGAAAAACAAAAAGCTCAAGGCAAAGGTGAAATTGATAGGAGCTTTTCGGTTTAGTGATCGAGACACTTAGCAAGTGTGATCGCATTTAGGATCGATAGCCATACTATTAAGAGGGGTGAAACTCGTATCGAAATGTGGTTATCAAAGTGCCACTAGATGCTCTAACTCATTGCATATGCATTTAGGATCTAGTGGAGTGCTAACACCCTTGAAAACATTTGTGAAAATATGCTAACACATGTGCACAAGTTGATATGCTTGGTGGTTGGCACATTTGAGCAAGGGTGGAGAAGTTGGTGAAGTGAAGGAGGTGATAGTCACTGAAAAACAGTGACCGGATGCCGGTCATGTGGTCACCGTACTCGGGGGAGCTGCGTCCGATCATTTATAAAATCAGTAGTGTGCTCGGGCTACTCTCGTCCTAAGACCGGACATAGGTGACCAAACTCTGGCTGAACACTGTTCAGCATTTGGTCCTGCTGATGTGGCAGCATGCAGAGAAGAGGAGGAGGAGCGGACACACCAGCGCGTCCAGTCATGGTGGACCAGATGCGTCCGGTAAAAAAAACCGTCTCTAGTGCCTTACTAGAAATGACCGGGCTCCAGCGATGGAGCGTTCGGTCACTTTGAGCAATGCGTCTGGTCGCAACTTAACACGTGGCATGAAGTAGACTAGCCATTAAGATCTGGCACTCAGCATTTGAGGCTGATGACAAGTGGTGAGCATCGGGCGACCGGACGCTGGGGTCCTACGTTCGGTCAACCTGACCGGCGCTTCTGGTCAGCCCGTGTTTCACTGGATAGAGGAGCCAACGGCTATATTCGTGGGGGCTCTCTATTTAAGCCCCATGGCAGGCTCAAGCTCACCCTCTTGGCCATTTGCATTAACATAGCAACTTTGTGAGCTTAGCCAAAGCCCTCTCACTCATCTCCATCATTGATTCATCATCTTTGTGAGATTAGGAGTGAATTCAAGTGCATTGCTTGAGTGTTTGCATCTAGAGGCACTTGATGTTCGTGTTTCGCTACGAGATTCGCTTGTTACTCTTGGTGGTTGCCGCCACCTAGATAGCTTGGAGCAGCGAGAATCATCGAGTGGAGGTTGGTGATTGTCTCCAGCTCTGATCGTGGTTATTGTGAGGGGTTCTTGACCTTTCCCCGGTGGAGAGCCAAAAGGTACTCTAGTGAATTGCTCGTGGCTTTTGTGATCCTCATCTTGTGTTGGTTGTGCGGCACCCTATTGAGGATTTGGCGTGTGATGCCAATTAGCGCGTGAACCTCCAAGTGAGTGAATCGCCACAATGAGGACTAGCTTGCCGGCAAGCAAGTGAACCTCGGTAAAAAAATCATTGTGTCATCATTTGATTCTGAGGTGATTGCTCTTTATTGGTATTCATTCTTGTGATTGATTGGTTTATTCCTTCACTCGGCGGTATAACCATCTTGCTCTCTCTCTATACATTACCACAAACTAGTTGTTAAGCTTTTTAGTGTAGCTAGTCGTGAGAGGTTGTTAGTTTGGTTAGTGTGGCTCTTTAGTTAGCCTTTGAGAGTACACTAACTTAGTGTAGTGACATAGCCATAGTGTGGATAGAGACTATAGAAACTAGAATTGTGGTAGGTGGCTTGTATTTTTAGTAGGCTAGCGCAACACTCGCTTCGCCTCATATTTGTCTAACCAGTTTGCGTGTTGTTGTAGAAATTTTTAATAGGCTATTCACCCCCTCCCTCTAGCCATTAGGACCTTTTAGTTGTTTACCTGCGGATACACCCAATATTCCGTGCCATGTGGTTGATCACGGATGTGACAATCCCGTTGAGTCCTTTGTAGTCTACTCCCCGAATATAGGTATATAAGTAGGATCTAGTTACGAAGGAAGACAAGCTCTGTTTTTAATCTTCCTTAGTAATATCCCTTATATGTAGATATGAAGTTGATCTTAGCCATGATTACTAGATGTAATTGCACTAATCAATGTATGCTTTGACTTGTAATTAAGAATGACTTAGGAATTATTCCTCTAATATTCTACTTAACCATGTTAATGCCATAGAAAGGAGCTCTCTGAGTGATTAATTATCATGGATCATTACTTATCATACCCATTATTCTCTTGACTTACCCCTGTTATGAGTAGAATATTGGTTATGGTTTACTTCTCCATCAATAGCATAAGTTATCAATACATGTCCTTGCCAGACCTTCTCTGTGGTAAAAATATAAATAACGATACATGGAATACTCTCGGCTAAAGTGCTACAATGGTATATTATCTGTGCGCTTGTAGATTCCTTTCATTTATATATATTCTTTCTAGTCACATGAAATATTAAAGTACTTTGTAGTGTCATTCTAGAAGTGGCACTAGGTAGTACCAATAAGCATTTCTAGCACCAACACTAGGGATGACAACTTAGTAAAAGATGCTAAGGAATGTCAACAACATAGGGTGACTACTTAAAACAAGTGACACGTTAATAAATTCCAACAAATGCTCTTTTTCTCGATTCACTTCTTATGTCCAGCTTTCCTGCCGCATTCGCTTCATTCTCATATTTTACTGTGCTTGCAAGAAAGTCCAAATGTGGCACATTTGATCTCATAGAACACTATATAGTATAGAGCTATGAGTAAAAATATTGCGTACGGACTGCACTCGGTCACAACATTTGTATCAGTAGTAGTAGTAGTCATGAGTGGTTTTCCCCTTCTGTCGATTGACACTAACCAAAATCATGCTTACAGATGGCAACTAGTTACCATACCATGAATGTGTACTCTACAACAAAGGATCGTAACTTTTCCCCTGACCACGTCCCTCTAGTATATTCGACGAAATGACGTTTACCTATTTCTTGTAAACTATTTGCTCGCCTGATAGTTTGAGCATCGTAAATTTGAATGGGATGGACATGTAACTAGTTTCAATTTTATTTGTTTCCTTTAGGGACTCAACGAATGTATTCGTACGAAATAGGTTTCCCTGTATAACGTGAGATGTGTCCGGCCCGGTCAAATTTACAATGCTCGGACTTTCTTGCGTGTGCTGTAAAATTTGAATAGCTATGTGGCTCTTCCGTTAGGCATTACATCGATGCAAGACTTAATCAGATGAATTCTGTTATGCATGTTTACCATACTACATATCAGAAAGAGTACCAAAAAGAAACCTATAGGCAAAACCAACCAACAGGGGCTAGAAATCGGCTACCAATTGACCAAAGGACCTGATCTACACCAACCTCAATAGAGTTTAACCCACCTAATACAAAGTTTAACAAAAGGAAAGACATGCAAATCAGACTTCACAAATCAAAACATCTATACATTTGAACGTGTCTAACATATAATGCAAGGGAAGATACATAAGGAAGAGTAACAACATAAGGAAAGAGTAACAACATGTACTCCATCTGTACTTCCAACATAAGGAAGATACATCAAATGCAATATGAGATACATCAAATGGAACTTTATTTACTCCTCTACTCATCGTCGGTATCACTATCCTCATCCTCATCCTTGTCGTTGGTATCAATGCTGTCGTTCTCCTCCTCTATAGCCATGAGGCCCTTTTGCTCATCAGCGGTGATGCGGTTGGACACCTACTCAGCATCGGCACGAACCAGGTTGCACCAGAGCTTCTCGGTGTTGTGGGCAATGCTGATTCCCTATGTCACGACGCTAGTGTCGTAGCCATCTACCTAGCTCTAGTAGCAGGTGAGATTGTACTCCGTATTGTCCACGCAATTCTTGTTCAGGTAGGCTAGTAGTTCTTCTAGGACATCGACGAGTTGGTGAAAAATGAAGACGTAATTGCTCACCTTTTCCTCCTGAGGCGGGTTGAGGGTGCCTAGACTGGTGTTCTATAGCACATGCTTGATCTTCAAGAAAGCCTTACTCATGATGCCAACGGCCCAATCGTCTCCATCTCCAAAGGGATCCACCGGAGCTTCATCTTGATTCACCACGAGCACGGTGACATCCTCCTTCACCACGAGCATGGAGTCATCCCCCTCCCATGCGCGCTTCATAGAAGGCTCACCCTTCACCATGGCGGTGGCTAAGAGTGAAGTTGGTTTGGAGAAGACAACTGCACGTTCCTGGCGATTTTAGATCTGCAGTGGGTTGGGAGGGCTCAGGGAAGGAAGGAAAACAAGCGGAGTTGTAGAAGAGATCGTGGTGGTTAATATATCACTACTATAGAGGATCCATTGGTGTTTTTTGGAACAAAGAGGAACCATTGATGTTCAAATGTTACTGCACACTCAAGAAAGTCCAACCTCTGTAGGTTTGAACGCATCTGACACACTGCACAGACCTTAGCTTACATTACAAACAAGTTAAAGTTGTTGCAAAATAATGACAACATCCATCAAAGAGGAAATTAACATGTCCATATGATGAGGACATCGCCATGCTGGACACACCGACGCCATGGTTTTCCCCAAGTTGCAATTCGTTCCCAACTCAGCTGCCACGTCGCCCTCGGATTCAGCAGACACGTCGTCACTGTTTCGGTCATAACTTTCTCATACGACATCGAAACGGGCCGTTCTTGGATGCGTTGGAAAGGGGACGACGACGCCGTCGTTTTGGATCTGGTCCCAGCTCCAGAAGGTCCGTGGATCATTCTGTGTGACCACGGCAAGGTGCTGCGTCACCTATTTGGGCCAACTTGGCCATGTATCGTGTCAGGCCTTAAGCCCAAGTTGTGGGCGCCCAACCCCTGGCCGTCCCCAACCCTAGGTCGAGTCTTAGACTATAAACACAGCCGTCGCCGCTGCTACACAATTGGGTTTTGTTTAGAGTTTAGTTTTCCATCGAGAAACTGAATCGTTCATTGTAACTGTGGTGACAAATCCTTTTACAGTGATCCAGGGCCCCCGTTCTTGATCTCCTCCACTGTGTCGATTAGTCCTTTGGAACCGAGTTCTAGAACCCTCTATTGATATTCGCGTCATTCATATTTGCAATATCAGATTGCGTGTTTTACCTTCTTGCTTGTGCTCTTCGATTCGCTTGCAGGAAAAGCCTTCTTGGCGAGGTCAATCAAGTTGTGCTTGGTTGATAACCAATGGAGCAGTGGTGTAACGGTTGCAGGGTTCGAATCACGTCTGATTTGAAGCCGGATCACCAACGTCGAGATCTCCACAAATCGAACGTATCGGCTACCTCTCGGAAGATCGGGCCTGTACTCATCAATTGGTATCAGATATTTCAGGTTTACCGCGAGGTATAATCTCATTTGCCTTAGATTCGTATTTGTTCATTACCTAGAGTCTACAAAAAGCCCAAAAATATTTCAATTTCCGCTGTCCTATCACCCTTTGTGCCCTTGCAATTTCGTTTCAGATTCATGTTGTTGAGTTTGTGTCCGTGGTCGAGTCTTGTTGCTGGTTTAGGATTGTGTTCGTGGTCGTAGTTCAATCGCCCGTTGCTGTGATTTTTGTTTTTCGCCGCTATCCCACCCACCATTCCCAAACAACAAGTTGAAGCCACCACATTACTCGACTTGCCCCGCTAGCCGCCTTGTGTCACTTCTCGCCGCCGCGCAAACCCTAGACAGGTTGCCAGCCGCTCTTATTTTGCCTACATCGCAGCCCTCCTTACATCATCAGGCGAATACCTACTGCTGTTACTCACAGTGACGCTCCTGTGATCGGTGTTAGAGTTTCGGGACGCTTTGCCCTAACTGCCGCCGCCGTGTTATGCCTCCCGGAAAACATACCTTGAGATACCTTCGGTAAAACAGGCATAACTTTTCGCTCGTTTATCCGAAAAATCTGAAATTTTTTCAGCAGCTTCTTGACACCATTTGGGGCCGACCCAAACTTGGCTTTGCCCTGTTTGGTTTCATCAAAATTGCCAAAAAAAATCAAGAAAATATAGAAAAAAAATTGTCAAAGTTTTTGCACGCTTTTCAGAGAACGTGCTAAATTTCTGTAGACCACATCCCACCTCAGTTGTAGGTGCCAATTTTTGTGGTTGCATCTTTTGTGATCCTTGTTCAGAGAAAAGTATATAAAAAATAGTAAAAAAATAAAAAAGTTTGTTTCCTACTAGTGCCTTTTGGAAAAATCCGGGAAACAATTTAGGAAAAAAGGAGAAATCCGAGCTATTTGCTTGTTCTGTGAGTTCTTTCGATCGTCCTTTGTTTTCACCTTGTTGCGCTACGTCTCGACACGTCCTAGCCAGCACCTGTGATTTGTACTTTGGATCCGGATTGAACAATCATTAATCTGCATTCGTTAATTGCTAATCCTTGCTGTCATATTGTGTGCCTACCCATAGCTCCACATATTCTTCTCACAAGACTGAGTTCATCTTGCAATATTACCCACGCTCCACAACATGATTGCTTCGCCATTTTGGTTTTGCTCTCTGTTTGGCGTTGGTAAGAATCTGAGCAAGACGGTGGTAAGCCGCTTGTGATTTTGCATTCCACTTTCACCACCACCACTTGTTTCCTTTTAGTTGATAGGGATAATACTTTGGTGTTGTCTTTTTCTATCTTCTAACCATGGCAGAACTCCGACGGACTTCAATGAGTGCGTGTGTCAAGGGCGAGCTTACAATGTTCATGGTGAACAACGCAATCTTATGACCGAAGCCGACGCATAACGTGAACAATCTGGTCACCCGCATTGAACGACTTTGAGCAACGCCCTCCACCTTATCGTCCGATGATGAAGATGTGGATGCTTTTGGTGATGAAGATGCGATATCGACGGTGGTGGTGCCCGTCGCCGCCTCAACTTCAATCGTCAGCGGTATGGAAGGTAATAATCATGGTAATAATGATCCTTTTGCTAAAATTAAATTTAGTCTACCTCCTTTTCTTTGGTAATGTTGATCCGGAGGCATATTTAGATTGGGAGCTTGTTGTTCAACAAAAATTTGATTCTCATAATGTTTCATTGAGCATAGAGTTAGACTTGCTACTAGTGAGTTTACTAATTTTGCTTTGTTCGGTGGAGTGATCTTTGCAATGCCAATAATGTCGCCATCTTGTGCCTCAAACTTGGAATGTTTTAAAGCAACGTATGAAATCTCGTTTTGTTCCTCCTTATTATCAATGTGATTTACGTTTGAAACTACAAACTTTAAAACAAGGTGATAAAGGAGTAGAAGCATACTATCAAGAATTGCTTATTGGTTTAGCACGTTGTGGTATAAACGAAGATGATAATGATGCTAGTGCTAGATTTTTTGGTGGTTTAAACCATGATATACGAACATACTTGATTACAAAGAATGGCTTAATTTTTCCCAATTGTATCATCTTGCTATTAAGGCGAACGAGAAAGCACAGGGACTTAAACAACACCAGCCTTTCAGGTCTAACAATGGGAGGAATTTTCAGCGGTGTTAGAGCCGAGAGGCGACTAAGCTTCCTATTGCACCACCATCTACACCTCCATTTTCTTCCGGGGTAAGTAAATTGTCTAATGTGTAGTTTCCACGGTGAGGAAAGGTGGCACTCGGGTGCTTCTACTAGCTCCTCCTCGTCCAGCTCTAAAATCATTTGCCACCGATGCAAAGGCATGGGACATGTCATGAAGGATTGCCCCGGTCGTCGCGCTTTCATTGCTACCGAGGATGGATATGTAAGTGCTAGTGATGTTGAAGATGATTTAGCCCTTGTCGCTAACATTGATGCGAGATCCCACCGAGGGCGATCAAGACAAGGAGGCCATCACCATTGACTCTGTGTGCCGCTGCATGCGGACTACCCTAGCCTTCTTGTGCGGCGTGTGTTGAGTACACGTGTGGGACATGAAGAAGAGATGAAGATCCAACGCCACAATTTGTTCCACATGTATCTCATTGTGCGGGGTTGTCGTGTTCTCACTATCATTGATGGCGGAGTTGCAACAACTTGGTGAGTTCAGATTTGGTTGACAAGCTTGGCTTGACCACACGACAACATTCGTATCCATATAAACTTCAATGGTTCAATAATAGTGGTAAGACTAAGGTAACTAAATCAGCACGCATTAGCTTTTTCACGTGCTCTTATCATGATATCTGCTGATTTTGATGTTGTCCCTATGCAAGCTTGTTCTATTTTGTTAGGTCGACCATGGGAATTTGATAATGATGCTTTACACCATGGTAGAACTAATACATACACTATCATACATAAGGACAAGAAAATTACATTGTTGCCTTTGTCTCTCCTACGGATATTGTTAAACATGCTAATGAGATTAAAAATAAACCTCCAATGACATTGCTAAAAATAATGGGATTAAGTTAAAAGGAGGTGTTTTTCTTGCTACAACTTCGCTCACTGCTGAGTTATGTGATAATCCTGATGCACCATGTTATACTATGTTTTGTCAACCTTTTATGTGTCGGTGCATTGCTGCTTTGTCACTAACCTTTTTGGGGAGTTCGGACGATGATGGGATGGAGTCAAGGGCGACTCCAATTCTAGAAGGAGGGATGATGAGGACATCGCCAAGATGGAGTCGAGGACGACTCCAATTCGAGAAGGGAGGATGATGAGGACATCGCCATGCTGGACACACCGACGCCATGGTCTTCCCCAAGTTGCAATTCGTTTCCCAACTCAGCCGCCATGTCGCCTCGGATTCAGCAGACACACGTCGTCACTGTTTCGGTCATAACTTTCTCATACGACATCGAAACAGGTCGTTCTTGGATGCGTTGGAAAGGGGACGACGACGCCATCATTTTGGATCTGGTCCCAGCTCTAGAAGGTCCGTGGATCATTCTGTGTGACCACGGCAAGGTGCTGCATCACCTATTTGGGCCAACTTGGCCATGTATCGTGTCGGGCCTTAAGCCCAAGTTGTGGGCGCCCAACCCCTGGCCGTCCCCAACCCTAGGTCGAGTCTTAGACTATAAACACAGCTATCGCCGCTGCTACACAATTGGGTTTTGTTTAGAGTTTAGTTTTCCATCGAGAAACTGAATCGTTCATTGTAACTGTGGTGACAAATCCTTTTACAGTGATCCAGGGCCCCCGTTCTTGATCTCCTCCACTGTGTTGATTAGTCCTTTGGAACCGAGTTCTAGAACCCTCTATTGATATTCGCGTCATTCATATTTGCAATATCAGATTGCGTGTTTTACCTTCTTGCTTGTGCTCTTCGATTCGCTTGCAGGAAAAGCCTTCTTGGCGAGGTCAATCAAGTTGTGCTTGGTTGATAACCAATGGAGCAGTGGTGTAACGGTTGCAGGGTTCGAATCGCGTCTGATTTGAAGCCGGATCGCCAACGTCGAGATCTCCACAAATCGAACTTACCGGCTACCTCTCGGAAGATCGGGCCTGTACTCATCACCATAGACAATCATACAATATTGATCTATTTAAACATGTCGTGATAGAGAGATACATCAAATGCAGATTTATTTACTGCTTTGCTAATGACTCCAACTCCAGGAACAAGGGAACATAGGGAAGATAGTAAGGTCTGCCGATGATTTCTGGTAGGATGTCACATCTACCATACGGAATGTAATGTGTAGGGATGACATGAACTTTTCTGTTGTTCATGTTATATGCGATGACGACTCTTTCCACCCTAACCCCAACAAAGAAAACCAAATTCCAATCTAGGTGAACTATAACCGTTGTATAGCACAACTCAAAATAAAAAGTAACCCATTTGTTTCTTAGTCTTTCCAAACAACTTATGCAGGCTGATAGTATGCTTCAATGTCCATTTATTATTAGTACCATAGTCTTCAAGGATCCAGATTGAAAGCTTGGACATATTGCGACCACCAATAGTACATTGACACAAGTGACCCTGAGCTTGATGGATATAGCGTGAAAAACCATGTGGCATGTTAGGAATTTTCATCCATGCCTTTCCCTCCATATCCACAGCAAGTATATGATGGTAACTCTTGCAGAACCCAATATAGTGCAGACAACCGTTAAAAACACAGTTGCTGATTTTGAAAATGTCTACTCGGCCTCCTCGCCCCATTTAGATTCCTTGAAGATCCATGTTGTAGTTTTAGATGAGTAGATGTCCACACCCACACAATGACCATCCTCCTCCATATATTCAAACATATGGAAGTGCAAGGAGGTTGTCGGATCGAACCCCAATCGAGCCTCACCAACAGAATGGATTCTAAGCGGCAGTACCTACAACTTCTAGGTTGCTGGATTATAGACAACATAGCAGTATCCATCAGCCCTAAGACACCAGCATAGGATGAGGCCGTTGTAGCAATCTGAGACAGCTATATTGTTTATGGTGAAGGGCAGGATGGACAAGGAGGGGTAAACACCAGTGATGCTGGTGAAGTTTCATTGGTCGTAGATTCCATCATAGAAGAAGCCGGTCACAGTCCAGGGCATCAACTTATGGTTGTCCGAGATGAGGTGTTTTCAGGAGCGACAGACATATTTGCAGCAGAACAAGGAGCGGGTGGGGAGGTGGCGGAGGATCTCGACAAAGACATCATCCATGAGGCTGGCCAGTGCGTTCCTCTTGTTGAGGGCCTCCTCCATTTCATCAGTGTGCATGCAATAGGATGAGAGCTTGCTCAGTAATGAGATCACTGAGGAGGAAAATAATCCAACAAAGATCCATCAGTGAAGTCCACAACTCATACAAAAGTGCAACTTTAACAACCAATAACAATTTTCATGGTACAACCTCATCTAAATTTAGAGTAGCACCAAACTAGAGTAGCAGTTAATGGAGCTATAACCATTATAATTCTAGCTAAATCAAGTCTAACCATCACACTTACAATCAGTATATGAGCTCAGAGCTTCTTCCATAGGAGACAGACAAATATTAAGAGGTCTACAATTACAACAATTTTGAAGGACAAAGAGGGTGGAGCAGCTGTTGGGTTTTGAAGATAGAAGTCAGCATCATGAGCTAAGGCTGTATTTGAGTTGGTTCTTGAGTTGAAGGCAGCAATTCCTTCTTCATAGGAGTTGTACTTTTTATAACAAGCACCATGAAACCTATGAACTTGTCTATGACAGTCAGGCCACTTGTAGTAAACTCCTAGCTCATGGCCATTGAACACAACATAGCAGTGAAGACTCATCTTAAATATGCACAACCCAAATAGGCTGCCTCAGTTTTCACAAGTAGAATGTCAGTGAATAAGTGGTAGTGATCATCATTGGCATCAGTAGCAACATGTGCAGCTTAGACATTTGTGGCCTCAGTCATGTGAATGATGGACACAAAGCATTGATTTGCTTTCGATGCCTTCATCTTGTTTGGAACCAAATGGATAACTTGGTTGTCAACAAGGAGAAGACACAGAAAGCAAACATATGAGCTGCATCCTAATACATCCAATAACCATGTAGACATCATTGGCACAAAAATGTGGCCTCAGATATGTTATAAGTTCAAAATACCATAAGGACTCACTGATGGCACTAGAGCATACGAAACAGAAATGTAGAATCAAGCAAGTACTAGACAGAAAAAATAGTTTAAGGCAGAAGCGAAGGGCCTGTTTGTTTGCCTAGACAGATCTGTAAGTGACACGCGTTAGCAGAAAACTAACCGGTGCCACCTCCTAGTTCTTTTCATCATCATTGGCCTAACCAGATCTAAAATGCTACAATGTTTCTTATATACCTCATGTTCAAGCAAGGACTAAAACAGTGAAGCGAATAGGAAAAGGAGAGAAAGGAGACATGCGGATCGGATCTGTCGCTTCTGCCGCGGCACACAATGGACACGAACACCAATGCCACCACGCTCCACTAGGAAGACCCACCGCCTAGCCTCCAAAAGGATGCCTGTGCCATCATAGGACACTGGGGATCCTCCGTTGCCGCCACCGCCGCTGCAAGCCCAACGGGCACAGATTTGTTTCCACATGCAGGGGATGTATCCAATGTATAAGTGAACCTGTCCACACAGAGAACATATACTACTCCAAAGACATGTCAACACAACTAGGCATCTAGCGCAATGGTGAAGACGGTCTATTTTTTGCTCTAGGTCCTGGGTTCGACTCCCAGGTCTCAGGGTTTTTTTAAGTTTAAATTTATTAAACCTCGACAGCAACAAGTGACATGCAAGTCGTCGAGTCCCACATGTTGGATGGAGATGGAGAAAGGTCCCATAGGTACACATGACATGTAAGCCATCGGGTCCCATAGGTCGGATGGAGAAAGGGTCCACAAGTGACATGCAAGCCGTCGGGTCCTATAGGTCGGACGGAGAAAGGGTCTACAAGTGACACACAAGCCATCAGGTCCCACAGGTCAGATGGAGATGGAGAAGAGTCCTACAGGTACATGTGACATGCAAGCCATCGGGTCCCATAGGTCAGATGGAGATGGAGAAAGGTGTCGTTAGGTCCCACAAGTCAGATGGAGAAGGGTCCACAAGCACAAGTGGCATGCAAGCCATCAGGTCCCATAGGTTGAATGGAGATGGAGAAAGGCCCCATAGGTACACGTGACACGTAAGCCGTTGGGTCCCATAGGTCGGATGGAGAAGGGTACCATAGGTACACGTCACATGGAGAAAGGATCGAGCGAAGACTTTTATGATGAAATGCAAACGTCACGGATGAGTAGCTACAGGTCCCACAGGTACACATCGGATAGAGAAAGTACCATGTGGAGATCTATGACGAAGCATCGTCGTTACGGATCGAATATTGTTTGTCATAGATCAGTAATTAGTTCAATGACGAAGCCCTGTGCGTCATAGTTTTGAATAAGATCATCACAGATGGGTAGGAACAGTCGCGCGAGTGATCTATGACGAAACTCTGTGCTGTTCTATGACGTTTTTTGTGATGATACCCGATTTCATCATGGATAAGGGGGTTCGAGGATCGTCACCGATGATCTATGATGAAACCAAAATTTTCATCATAAAAAGTGATTTTTTATAACGGTTTCGAATTCGTCATTAAGATTTTCATCAAAGAAGTGGATATTTCTATTAGTGGATATGTGCAGCTTGTGGATCTCGGACACATAATTTGTAGATTTGAACTTCGACAGCGTCTCTTTTGTGAGGTACAACACATCTAAAGCTCTAGTTGAGAGGGAGATTCTTAGAAAGATTGTTGCTAGACTAGTCTGGTTAGTGGCAGCGGAGGTAGCAAAGCCAATCGTCCACTTTGCCATGGCCTAGGAACATACTGCTGGTGCAAATGGATACACTATTTATGCTTCTGCACAATGCAAACTGAGAGTGACGAGGGACTGCACACTTTGTCTAGACGATCTGATCAGTGCAAACTAGGGAGCGGAGCAAGGAATTACGCATAAGGGACCAGCCAAAATATCCAACTTGTACGAGTGCTCGTATTTTCTTATATGTATTATAGGATCAAAGGTACTATTCTTTAAGTAGTAGGTGACAGCCCTTGATAGCAAGATAGCTAAGAACTTCGTAAACCTTGAGATATATGGTCTCAAACTTAAGGAGGTGCTCATAGGATAATTTTATTATGTAGTTTTACTTTGTATGATTTTATTATCTAAAAATTAATAATTGTATTAGTGTATATGACAATAATTTTAATATAATCTCCCTCTTAATATAAATAAAATTAAAAATTGTTGTGATATGTCGGGGGGGCAATGCCCTCATTGAACCCCCCCCCTCCTCGCCATTGAGCACAAGCTTTGCGTACCCAGTTTATATTTTTCTGTTTCTGGCTTCCACTTCACTAACATGTTCAAAAATCCATCACCCGGAAATCTAACGAATTTCTCTCATTTTTCTGTTTGTCGCTTCCACTTCACAAACAACGAACTCAAGGGTTATAAATTCATACACATGGGGTTAAATGATGTAACACCCTAAAATTTGTCTCTTTTAAAAATAGGTTTAAAAGGATTTAATTCTGTATTTTTGTGCTCATGAAATATAGGAAAAAGAATATTTTTCATTAATTTAAAATTCATCATAAGGTAGCAACATATAGAGCATACATGCCTTTGCATTTGATTTATTTGGTTGAGTGGTTTTGATTGAAAATTTAAAATAGTTTAAATTTCTTTTGGAGATGAGTATGAAAATGGCTTTGAAGTAAAAGAAAAACAAATTAGGGAATAAAAGCATTTAAAAAGTTATAAAAAAATATTTTTGAAAACTATTTAAATTGCTTTTCAGTTTACTTTGAATTGAAAGTATATTTTAAATAATATTTAAATTTGGTTTTGATTCAAGGTTCAAATAAATTAAAAACCTATTTCAAAAATTATTAGGGAAATTAAATTTGGAAAAATGGAGCAAGCCTTGCCTTTTGGCCCATGATTTTCTCCCACCGGCCCACCTTCTCCCGTTCCTTTCTCCCTTCTCCACCGTAGGCCCAATCCGCGTGGCCATTTTTCTTTTTCCCGCGTGGCCTTGCTTCCCCGTGTTGGCCCTTCTCCCACGCCCCGTTCCTCCCGCACGGCCCAGCTTCTCCCTGGCCCAGGTCTGTGCCATGCCACGCCGTTCTCCTCTCCTCCCCCTCGCTGATAGCGCTGGCCCGCTCGTCAGGGCATCTTCTTCCTTGCGCGTAACCAAGCTGGACACTGTCGTCGTCCGAGTCCGCTGCCCCCGTCCTCCACCATTGCCTTGCGCGCCACGCCTTCACCCTTCTTAAATAGCGGATGCCCGAGCCCTCCGCTTCTAATCCCTAGCTCGAGAGTCGTAGCCACCGCATCACCCGAGGGCCCACAGCCACGCCACAGGAGATCCGCCGCCGACCAGTTCACCGCTACGTCATCTCGTCGACTCGCCAAGCCACCTACCTTGCTTTGCATAAAGGTGAGGATGCAATGAGTACCGCCCATGCCCTCTCCCTCCTTCTCTGTTGCTAGAAATAGCTCATCGTAGGTTCCCCGGTGAACTCGAGCCGCCATGTCAAGCCCCGCGTCCATCCTGTGCCATAGCAGTCCCCTCCGATCCCTCCATCACGTTCGCCCCCTTCTCCTCTTGCTCTCTGAGTTTTCCCTGAGCCAAACGGTGGCCGGAACGCCAAGATAGAAGCACGCCGGCGACCACCCCTGTTTTCTCCGGTGAGCACGCCACTGGGGCACGACGTCGGCCACGTTGTCCCCCTCCCATCTAATCAGTGCCACTCAAACCCGATCCAACGGCTCAGATGAGCCCGTACCTCTTCGGCTGCTATTTTTGCAAAAGAGTCCCTTAGTTTCTTCAAAATAGAACCCGCGGTCCAAAGCATAATCACATATTACGTTTTCTTCTTTGGAAAGCATAGTTTCATCGGTTTAGATCCAAAATACGTTTTCACTGATTTATAGATTTGCCACTGATTTTGTTTTAGCCATAACTTCTCCGTTTTAACTCCGATTTTATCCGTTCAACTTGCGTTAGGTTTCTAATTTCATAACCTACATGTTTATAGTACTGTTAAGCATGTTTTCAACTTTTAAAATTTGAGGTCAGATTTAATCTATTATTTTAATAAAGGACATCTTGTTTAATTCATATCTTCTATGTTTTAGCTCCGAATTGACCCGTTCAAGTTGTGCTAGATTCATTACGATGAGATCTACGTGTTAGTGACAATATTTATCATGTCACTAATACTATAATTTCATGGTTTAACTTCTAATTTGGATTAATAATTATGTAACTAGATTTTATAAATAAAATATGATTTGTTTTATTTTAGTTTTATAATTCAAATCTAAATTTGGCTTAATTCAATTTATATAAGCTTTTATATAGTTAAAACACATGAAGCTTGTAGTTTCATATTTTCTCCTATGAGCAAATCTTTTGGTAGTTGTATCTTTTCAACCGTAGCTCCGATTAGAGTGATTTTCGCGTCCGTGTGTTCGTAGCGAGACGTAGATTCGTTTAACAAACTTTTTATCTTGATTTTATGATTGGTGTACTATTCTAATTTAGATCTATTATTTGCTTCATGTATGATTGCATGGATGCTTGTGTGGTGCTTTATGATCATGTTCGGTCGGTGAGTTATACGTGGTGAATCAAGAAGCAGATCTTTGAAGTTTTGGACTTGAAGAAGGATCTAAGTTTAAGGCAAGTATAGCATAGGATCTTTCTTGTTGTCCTATACACCTTTAATCATTTAATTCATACTGCATGTGTCTACCTTGACTACCACTAAGGATTTTCTAGTACTTTATACCTTGTACCTTGATACCTATAGGGTATTGCATTGGGTAGTATGATGCTAGTGCTCAACTACAACCATAATCTTGTAACTTGACTAATGGTATATGCAATAAACATTAAAAGATGTTTTTAGCAACATAGAACAAGAGGGCTAGAGCATTGGGCTATTTTTATGTTGTTCTAGATTCCTCTCTCTAAGGACTTATCTGTAAGTGATCATCCGGGACTTACAGTACAACTTTAAGGGCTATATGGCTCTGGCTTTAGCTCAGTATGAGGACCTTTTCTAGCTTGTTAGAGGTTACCTTTATTGGCGTAAGAATGGCTTGCCAAATCAGGTAAATCATGACTCACA
The DNA here is from genome assembly GCA_904845875.1 of Miscanthus lutarioriparius. Classification (NCBI taxonomy): domain Eukaryota; kingdom Viridiplantae; phylum Streptophyta; class Magnoliopsida; order Poales; family Poaceae; genus Miscanthus; species Miscanthus lutarioriparius. The sequence continues at coordinate 77,481,521 of CAJGYO010000003.1, read as the reverse complement.
ATGAAAGTGTACAACCTCTGTAGAGTCTAAAACTGGTATATCAGCCGTGCTCACGGTCACGAGCGGCCTTGGAACCCTTACGGAATAGATGATGAACACTGATGATACAGATGATAAAGATGATCATTAATGGTTAATTGTTTATGTTATTAATTATTCATGTTTACCTGATCATGTGTTTATATGGGCTCGTGGATAAACTTGTTGCCACCCAATCGCTAAAAGATGACTCATTAAAAGCTAACTGTAGTTGAACCAGTGTCAGTCTTTTGAGCCTTATGGACCCCATGTTATATTTATTGAGTACGACATGTACTTACGCTTGCTTTATTTTTCACATATTTGGATAAAAATCCTAGATGGGTATCAGATTGCTAGGGTTTGGAGGAATTAGACTTGTGATCAACCAGTCAGTTGTCCCTATGGAATTGGAGTCTTTACCTAAAGATCAGAGTTGTCTTTTCGCTGTCTGCTGTGTAAGGTTATATCCTTTATACTAAGTATGTTATATATTGAGCATTGTCTTTCGATATTACCTTTATTTGTAGCTATATGTGAGATTTGACTTCCTGAGCTCACATATGGTGTGTATCTGGTTTTGTTCTTAAAATCAGGTGCTACAAAAGAAATCACCTGGGTTGGGTCCTTAAGCGAATAGAAGGCACTGGTTTCCCTACCCGTCTTGGCGACCAGAATTCCAATTCCATTCATTGTTTCACGAAGGATCTGAAATAAGAGACATATTATATTAGAGAAAATTATGTCAATAACTTATTTGATGTACATGTTGTCTAGGACACCCTGAACGTGTCTTCATTTGTACGGCCATCCCCTATGTATATCAAAAAGGAGTCACCCGGACCTCCTTAAGCAGGTACAACACAGCGTCCCCCTTATTCCAATTGATTGGAGGACAAAATTCGTAAGCCTTATACAAAATAGAAAAATTAATTGTTATAGAATCTATGCAAATGCAGAATTTTTTAAGAGTTAATTGCACAAAACTACAAGCACTTTCAGAAAAAAGTAGAGAGAAACTAGTTCTTGGATCCACTTGTCGTCCGAAGAGAGAAACATTCCATACGATCTTAGATGGCCTCTACCACAAAGTAGGCGACGGACATCGTATACTTTTTTGCAATAGAAATTAGGGGGGGCATGCCCCCCTCCCTCCTCCGTTGCCTATCTTTTAATATGTTATATGTATTTTTTATGGGTTGTACCATGCTGGTTGTCTTGGGACGCCTTTCAAGACATAATAGATTAGGTCAACAGTAAAAAAATTGCCATATTTTTATTACCATGAACCCTGACCCTAAAATGACATGTATGTCCTCTGAGGTAAATATAACAAGTTGAAAATGATATTCCCGATATTGTTGATATAAAAATATATAACATAGATTTGGAATACCAATTTTTTTCAAGACAACCAATGTGTAAGCACATAGTACATACTTTTTTTATAGCCAATGGTATACTATTATTCAACCCACTAACGCCACCATCGGTATCTCCATCATCTCGCAAGCCACCGTAGTAGCAGCACCATGAGCAATAGAGCGAGAAATAGTGAGTTCTAGATTGTCATTCATCCATTCCTCTGAGGTCGCCTCACTCCTCCTTGTGTGTGACCTCCATCGCTCCACACCAATGGATCTTCTCAACTTATGCCCCTGTGCTCAAGCTTCATCTCATCTCTGCTCTGACTACCCCACCCAATCTTCGCACCTGCTAGCCGTTGGTTTTGGGTGGAGCCCTGTTGGCTTTCATGTTCTAGTTTGAGATCACCACTTTCTCTTCTTAGTTGCCATTGGTTTTTATATTATTCTCTAAGATGAATCATAACAAAGCATTTTGATGTATAGTTTTATCTGTGGAGAGATGGAGGATCAAAATGGCAAAGAGTAAAATTTGAGAGAAGGAAGAAGAGAAACAATGGACTAACATATCGTGCAAAAAGAATTAGAAGCCAGTGGACATTGTTTCTTTCACAAAGAAGATTGTTCAAGGTTCTCCAGTTAAGGAATTCAAACTGGTTTCCCATACACCAGAGAAAGCACTTCTCTTTTTAAACTTTCACGCGCCTAAGCCGATCGCCGCCATGTCACTCCTACTAGAGCCTAAGCTCTGGTAGTATTGCCTTAGAACGACGAGAGAAATCTAGTGATCCCAATCAACACATAAACAGGTTGTCACACCTGATTTTAAGGACAAAACCGAATGCACATCTCATGTATGCCAAGATCAGTTTATCCATACATGCGACGACAATACAACGATTACATAAACAATAACTTTATTACAAAAACATTACACAGAGTTACAACAATACATTGCAGTAGCGACTTCTAGTGGCCAACAAGTAAAGCGGATTGATTTGATTTCTACATTCATTAGTTTCCCATGATTCGTCCTCTTTGCCAATGTATGTGGTGGGCGTGATTCAATAGAACAACTTGATTTAATTGTACTGAATTACGGTTCTTCTACTTCTACACCTATAATCAACCAAGCAAACCTCATGTTCTACCACAATCAGATACAATAGTGCGACCTAGCAATCTGGCACATCACAAGTTACTCATCCCCATCCACGCAGATTATCCATCCCCCCTGGGTAACATTGAATGAGTACGGACAACCCATGGATGATCTTGTCGCCACCAGGTACTGGAACGACACGCACTGATGGATGTTGAAGGTGCGCCACCAGTGGAGCAGCCAACAGGAAGCCAAACTCATAGAAATCAGTGCACAAACCATGTTGCCTTTCCTTACCATGCTCATATATTTAAAAACCTTTAACAAGTCTAACCCCGTAATCCTACTTGATTTTAGATGGGGAGAAGGAACCGGGTCAGGTCTAGTATCTGTCGGTCACCTAGCTTCTCATGTCTTATCAATGGCATCGTGGATCAGCTTCTGGGCACAGCAAGGCCATCCTTGCCAATGAAGATGCTTACAGGGAAGATGGAGAACCCAAACTAGCCCAAGATTAATGATGACAAGGACAATGACTATGGCGACTTCTTGTTCGACACCATCACGCTCAGGGTGGCATAGGGCCCCGTGTCACGGCCAACTAGATCACACTAGTGATGCCACATGCGGATCATGGCACTGTTGATGAAGACATGATAAGTGGAGATGAACAGCTAGTTAGGTACCTATCGTCCCGTGGCCTGGTTTGTGTGCTTTGAGCGGTTAGATGTTGGTCACATGCGGATTTGCCAACTCAGCTCCGCCACAGTCTGGCTATCCCTAATACGCACGGCACTTATATGACAAAAAGCGTACAACTTGGCCCGTGTGGAGCCGATGCACCTACTCTACCTACCTGATCAATATCCATTGTTGTTTCACTTGAGCACTAGGTGGTGTTGGACATCTGGCCCTGTTCCTTTCGCTAAAATTTAGCTGCTGCTAATGCATATGTTGATTTATTGTGAGAGAAAAACATTATTCCTTCAGCAATACTTTTCAGCAAACGAACAGTGTTTTTCTCTCACAAGAAATCAGTATAAGCCAAATTTCAGCGAAACGAACAGGGACTCGGGCAGCTCAGGATCGGCAGGAACACCAACTCACACTACAGTACTTCTCACCCACCTGGGGCCTATTTAGAATACACGATCACATGGTAATTTCATAAATTTAGTTCAATTAAAAAAATACATGAATAGAAAAAGATTTCCACATTCTAAATAGGCTCTTATTTAATTTGATCATGTATTTATATATGCATATGCGAAGGTGAAAGGTCCTTGTTTGGTTTTGGTAATTGAGTGACAACCTAGGTGGACTAATTAATGTGTTTAGATGTGAGATACATAGATGATTAGTTCACAGATACACTTGTGTGAGCAACTCATGCCATGACGGTGAAGATGGCTTTGATTTGTTGCAAGGCTCACACATGTGACGAAGAGGCTCATTGCATATGAGACATGACATGGAGTCATGTGACTAAGGTGGAGAAGATCAAGACAAGACTTGGCTTGATGGACCGGTTGCACGCGTGAAGGGTAAGTTGGAGGCTTTGGAGCGATGGACCGCGTGGCGGTGAAGCTTGAGCAAGACTTGGCGCCGATGGACGAAGACAACGGTGAAGAGCAAGTGAGGTCAAGATCGACAAACCAATAAGGTCACATAATGATATAAAGTGGATCATATCATTTGTGATATGGTTGGTGTATGTGTTGCATCAACATTGGAGGATATAGAATGGAATGCGCAAGGTGAAGGTATAACCTATAGGGCATTTCATTTCACCGGTCATAAGTATGTAGAGAAGTTTATGACCGGGTTTAGGATAGATTATCGTACTATCAAGAGGGGCAAACGTGTTTGCATATCGGTCATCTAGTGCCACTTGAGTGATCTAACTTTGCACCGTTGCTAGGATCAAGTGGCGTGGTGAATTGAGTGACTAATCCTTTGGAAAATGTTTGTGAAAAGTTAACACACATGTACAAGACGGTGAACACTTGGTGGTGTTAGCACATTTGCAAATGAGAAGAAGTTGGAATTGATTTGGATCAACTTAGAGAAGAAAAGGAGGTGCTCTGAGGGACCGGACCCTGGCGTAGGGAAGGACCAGACTCTGCCTTGGTGAGTCCGGTGGCAAACCCTAGCCAGGGTACGATGTTGTGGTGCTTTAGACCCAGAGTCCGGTCAGTAGCAGCCACGACGTAGGGGCTTCAGACCCTGGTGTCGAGTAGGACCGAACTCTGGTCTGCGGGGCCAGTTGCTCAAGAAGGTAGTGAAGCGACACGTGGTACGTAGGCGAGTAGGCATGAGAAGATCGGACCCTAGGGTGAGTCTGATCGGCTTGACCAGACTCAGTCTGATCGTTTTTAGAGGCTCGAGGAGCTCTCTGGAAACAACCGTACCATGGCGTGGTAGGGTCCGGTCCAGTTGTGCAACGCGGGTCCGGTCACTTGAGCGTTGTAGGGCGTCTCTGTTTAGGGACCAGACTCTACGGTGTGGGTCCAGTCATCCTGAATAGGCAAGTCCGGTCCTATCTGTGGAGGCACGCACGAGTTAGCCGTTGTGGAGCAACGGTCGTCTTCGAAAGGTGGGGACACATGGCGCAATCTCGGTGACCGGACCCTGTGAACAGGGAGAGTTTGGTCGGCCTGGGAGGGTCTGGTCCGGACCCTACGCAAGGGGTTTTCAAGCAACGAATCTATTTGTTTGTGGTGTTATAAATAGATCACTTGGCCGGTCTTAGGCTGGCTGCTGAGCACCCTTAAGCCTTGGTGGCTAGTGTAGGTGTGCTTGGGAGCCCTCTAACTCATATACGCTTGATAGTGGTCATCCGATTGAGTGTGAGTGCGATTCTAGTGTGATTGCATCGTGAGGTTGCATCAAGTGGTACTAGGTGATCGAGTTGCAAATTGGTGGTGCTTGTTATTCTTGGGGGTTGCCACCTCCTAAACGGCTTGGTGGTGGTCTTCATCAAAGCACGCAAGAAGCTTGTCCGGTGCTCTGGAGAAGTGATTGTGAGGGATATTGTGCTCGCCCCGCGGGAGCCACGAAGAGCAACTCTAGTTGAAAGTGTCATTGAGCTACCCTCACTTGGTTCGTGGGGTTTTTGCGGCGCCCGATTGTTGGACTAGGCTTGTGAAACGCCTATTAATTCGTTGAACCACCAAGTGAACGGTCGACACAATGGGGACTAGCTTGGTGGCAACCAAGTGAACCTCGAGATAAAAATCATCGTATCATCCTTGACTTCCCGTTGGTTTGCAATCCCTTTACATAAGCTTGTCTTTACATTCACATACATTGTGCTTGTATAGTTGCTCTTGTAATTAGTTAGCTTGTATAGCTTACTAGTTATCCTCTTGCTTGTGTAGCATAGAAGTAGCTCCCTTGCATGACTAATTTGGTTTGAGTAGCCTTTTTAGTCACATTGCTTAGTTTGTGTAGTTAAGAGTTTTGAACTCTCTAATTTAGCTTTGTAGCCTTATTATTGAGTATTGCTAGTGAACTTAGGAGCTTTTATGCTTTTGGTTACTAGATTGAGTAGGAGCTCCTCCGGTGCTTGAAGTACTATTTGTATAGGTTTGTGTGACATTGCTTCTAAAATTGGTTAGATAAGCTCTAGCTAGCCCGGCACCTTAGTTGCTTGATTATTATCTTTGTAAGATGCTAGAGAACTTAGATAGAGTGGTGTAGTCTTGGCAAGACCATTAGTTTTAATTTTATATTTATTTCGGTAAGTCGGCGAGATTAATTTTAGAAAGGACTATTTATCCTCTCTAGTCCACCATCTCGACCCTACGGAAGGTCAATTTTATTTCGTCGAGTTTGGCGAATTACTTGGGAAAAACACATTTGTTTCCTTCACTTGATAACAGTGTATGTTGCATTCATACAGAACATTGGATGGTGTACTCTTGAGACTGGAAGAAGAAAAAAAGAGTAGGAATGCGTTCTTCACAAATCACAATGCACGTGTGCACGCCTGGCAGTAAGGCTGTGTTTAGTTCGCGAAATGAAAATTTTTTATGTTATATCGGATGTTTCGGGGATGTCAGAAGGGATTTTCAGATACTAATAAAAAAAACTAATTACATAGCTCTGACTGAAACCAATAAACGAACAGGTTGTTTATATGCTATTTGGATTCTCTCAGGAATTAAAATCTAATTAATAGATTAAGCTATTTGGTTTAGAATTTGACGTTCAATAATTTTTTAAGTTTATATATAAGTCTATCTCAAATTTATAAGACTGAGATATCAAAATTGATTCTATACTATATTTCTACTCTGTAACTTATAGTACGCTCTTCATCTCGTTTTCCTAATATAGATATGCAATATATAAGTATCTCTCTTGTATGGCTAACAATAGTATACAAATACATTTCACGTACAACCATATTAGCTTAATTAATCTATGGCTAAATTATAATTATTGATTTAGTTGATTTTGTAAGCAGGGAAGTGAGTAGAGATGGCATGCGATATGCCAAAATATAAATAACCAAAATCTTTTTATTTGGCAACTTGGCAGCACGAACAGCCGAAATCCATCGAATGCCAACTTTTAGCTCACGTTATCAGGCCAAAATTTGGCATGGAATAATAGAATAAGAAAAAAAAAAGGTACCCTGCAGTTCTTGCTGGACCGAGGGTGTAACAGAACCGTTCATTTTATAATGATACAAGTACAATAGTAACCACCGAGGCAGTCAAACCATCACACTTGAGCGATAAATCCGGTAGTCCATCGAGTATCGCGAAGGATCTCGAATCAACCAACATACAAGCCAAGATCGTACATGATTCATCATACAAGTCACATGTTACAACGAGTTCACAAATAGTTTATCATACATCGGAGTTCCAACATAGTTATTACAACATCAATTTAACAGTAGCGGAAGTAACATAATTCAGAACCACATCAACAATAGTTTAGATACATAGCCAGTTTTTACAGTCATCTTCAACAAAAGCACAAGGGTGAGATGATATATAGAATGACCATGCCCATAGTCCTATTCCTCATCCACTACAGGAGCAAAACAGTGCTTGTAGTAGCCGTGGTACATAACATTATCTACAACAATGGGAATAAAACCCTAAGTAAAAGAAGGTACTCAGCTAGACTTACCCGTCAACAACTAAAACACTAAGACACCAAGTAGTATGCAAGACTTTATAAATAGAGCTAGTAAACATTATTTGCATAAAAAGCATTAGTTGTCCAATATCTTTTAAACTGTGAATCACTAGTTATTAATTCTATCTCATACTAGATTAGCAACTATCCTATGCCAAACATGTTGATACCGTTAAGTCAATACAATATTAACCATATCAAGTTGAGCTCTTTCATAATCTCATAACCAACATTTTCATCAATTACTACGATAAAGTGTACTCCTATTAAGTTCTCACTATCCGGAAGAGACGGCGATTCGAATCGATTCCTACCCAGCTGGGGAAATATTCCTAACACACACCCAGACAACCTGATCAGGGGCCACCTCGAGTGACCTTTGGTACAATTCAGGTCCAAATCGCCGGTCCAATTAGCGCCGCACCCTCAGAGATACTACCAATATGTCAGGAAGCATAAGGGGCGTTCCTAAACTTAATTAGGATTCAGAGTAAATATTTCTGGATAAAAAAATGTAGTATGCAGTAAGTGTTTCCAAACAACTCCTATTACGTAATGCATCAATACGAATAACTTAGTTGACATTAATAAAATAGGAAGACTTATAATGCTCTGGGGCTTGCCTTTCATGAATGTGGCAGACTGGTGACCTAGGCACTTGGAAAGATTATCAGCTTCAGGCTCTCCTTCTCTAGGAATCTCCAGGTGCTGCACCTATTGTATGCATATGCATAAGTAAGTTCCATGAATGCATAAGAAGTATGATGGATGATATGACATGGGAACGTACATGATGATTTGATAATGATGTTAAGTTACTTAAATGATAACAATGTTAATTTCTTGTTTACTGAGTAGGTGCAAAACTCTTCTCTATCCATTTCCAATATTCTTCACAAGATAATTTCTGATCTACGCATAGCAGTTCTATCTATCTAAATACTGTGACCTTAGACTTTCTGGAAAGCTTATAAAATTGTCTACAAATTTTATTCAATCACCAAAAGCTAATTCAAACTCTATCCTAACCAAAACAGGCAATCTTTCTAGCTCTATCCAGAAATTCCAGAGAACAAGTATTTCGGAAGACCAAATTCCAACAGCTATAACTCATAAACCATTTGTCCTATGGCTCTAAAATTTTGATACAAGATAGATGAAGAAGTTTCCTACAACTTTGTTATTAACCATTTTTACAGTAAACTTCATTTTGACTATGCAAAATACCCAACAACAGAATCTATCCAAAAACATCTCTAAATTGAATTATAGAGCAATAATATTTTCACAGCATACAAAAATCTCAAATTGAGCAACACCATTGGTACCAACAGTTCAGGAATATCAAATACACTCTAGAAAATGTAAAGGTCAAGCATAATTTATTTATTTCAATACCTTTATTAGTTTAATTAGATAATTAGGTTAAATAACAAACATATATCAAATGTCAACACTAAATTCTCATAAAATTATAGTAGCTTTCAAGTGCTCCCAGTAGACTACTGTATAAATTTCATACCATTTGAACATGTATAGCATCCTCTACAAAAATGACAAGCTAACAAGGTTTATTTTAGTGAAAATAGTTACCCCTATTGAAAAGTGTCAAACAACAAATTTATATTTTTCTTAGCTTCATTCTAGTACCATAACACTGTACAAAATTTTTCATGATAATATGTTACTTATTTTTATTCTTATGAATTTTCTCAGAAAACACCACTTATTAAAAGATAAATAGAAAGACCTTACTCCAATCAAGTTTACTGTAAGTTTAATATTTTTCATAGCTAGAGCATGTCAACACAAGATCAGCAAAATTCAAATCACAATTTTATCACTTCCTAGTTCAAGTTATGTATTTTACAAGATTGCAAACAATTTAAAAGCACTTATCTAGCTATATTTTATTCACCTTGAAAAATACTAGAAACAGTGCATTTCATATTTTTATAAAATACTACACTTCATGAGGAATCCAAAAAAATTAGTTCACCAAAATTGGACACTCCAAACTTGAGATATGAATTTTTGAAATAAGCATTCAAATTTGTAAAAACAATTCAGAAATCAACTAATACGTAGACTGACAGATAGGGCCCGCTAGTCAGTAGGACCCACACGTCAGTGACTCCAGAGCAGATGAGGTGCTCCGACCAGTGATATCTCGCTGGCAGCGAGATCACCGGCGATGACGACGACACGTATGTGCTCCCTATGATCCCCCGCACCTAGTAGTACCCTTTGTTGGACCGGTGGTGCAGTAGAGCACCCTCGCCGATGGCGATGGCAGATGGCGGGGGCAGCGCGACGATACGCTGGTGTTCTCCGACCACCTCGTGCTCCGATGAGGTATGCTACGGCTTCATGGACTCCTAGAGAAGCTATCTAGGGTGGTTAGGGTTCCGGTGAGGCGGCGGTGAGCTCTGACCGCGTGCATGCTAGCACGACGGCGCACAGAGCACGGCAGTGCTCCCACTGTTCTGGCAAGACGGCGACGAGAGGTGGGACTCCATCATGCCATATGCTAGGTCAAGGCTTACCTAGCCTAAGGCTTGCAAAAGAGGAGGGAGGCGATAGGCCAGCTTAGCACGGCGAGCTCGGGTGCCATGACGGTAATGGTGATCATGCGCGGAGCGGCGAACCGTTCTGGCACCGACACGTAGTAGCGTGAACCCTTGATTCGGCCTAAGCTACTAGACACTAGCGGGGTGCTAGACCACAGCAGATGGATGCATGCGAAGCAGTGGGATGGCCGGGCCACGGCGAGCCATGAGCGCGGCGGCACTCTGGTGATGGCGCGATGGCGGAGAAGCAAAATGCGCCCTTACCCTGGCTCGGCAAGAGGGGCAAGCGGGTCGGGGTCGAAGAGATGACAATGGCGGAGTTGTTGGCGCAATCGATTGGGGAATGGTGCAGCGATGACAGTGAGCGAGCATGGCGGAGCGACGGCAATGGTACGGTGGCATGGGGCTGCCCTTTGCTCAGGCGCAGGCAAGAGAAGAGCGGAGCGCGAGAGTGAAATGGAGAGAGCAGCAAAGGCGCATGGCTTATCTTTCCATGCTGGCCTGACCAGCAGGGCCGACACCGATGTACGGTAGCCACGTGGTGTGCCTGGCCTGTCCCGGTCGGCCACTGACGATGCGGCGTCCGTGGCCATCAGACCCTGATGACACGACTGACGAAGTAACTTAGCGATCATCTAACTCCAAATCCGTTCGTTCTTAGCAAAATCTCTATTAACAAAAGTTGTAGAGCTACATATGATCTACAATATTGCTTACATGAGTTTAGTCTAGATCGGCCTAGTTTACAAACTACAGCACGTCAAACATAGGTACATTGAAACTGAAATCACAATTAACACTTAGCCAAAATTTCTAAGTGTAGCAACAACATTTCTAGGCCACTTGAGAGCTATTTTTGAGCATGCTAGGCACCGAATTAGGTCTTGACCCAAAAATAAAAGTTGTTTCTCTAGTCAAGTACTACAACTTTTCTTAAGGGTGCACTACCATGCAAATACTCTATGCTATAGTTCAACTTAGGTCAAACATGCAACTTGAAAACGGTAACTTACACTATAACCATGACTTAGAGGCCAAATGGGTCCAAGTCATGAATACCAAAGTTATTCCATGAGACATTATAAACATGTTTAAGGTACTCCTAAGGTCCCACAAATATTTTATATATTGGTTACATGTAAACCCTATCATATGTAAAGCATTTAGTGACAAACACATGTGATATAAGCAATCATAGAGATAAAATTTGAGATGCTCATGCTCATATATGATCAATGATGCTTGTGCTCATGCAATGCCAATGCTAAATGCATGCTTAACACCTAGGGTGTTACAGCCTTTCCCCCTTAAAGAAATCTCATCCCGAGATTGATACTACCAACCATCCTTCATAGAAAACCGGATAGACCTCGCGAAGATAATCCTCTCGCTCCCATATAGCATCTTGCTCACTATGATTATTCCATACCACCTTGTAGAATTCAGTAACTTTGCTACGGGTCACTCTTTCCATTTCTTTAAGCACTCGAATAGGTCTTTCTTCATAGGTCAAATCTAATTGGATTTGACACTTGCGGGTTCAATAGCTTCTTCGGGCACATGAAGACATTTCTTGAGTTGGGAGACATGGAAAATATTGAATATAGCTCTCATTTTCGGAGGTAACTGGAGTTTGTAGGCCACTGGTCCTTTTTGTGCAATGATCTGATATGGACCGATATACCTAGGAGCAAGTTTTCATCTCACTCCAAACTTTTGTACTTTCTTCATTGGGGACACCTTCAGATACACATAATCTCTAATTTGGAACACAATAGGACTTCTCCTTTTATCTGCATAATTCTTTTGTCTTGATTGAGCAGCTTCTATATGTTGTTGAATGATTTGAACTTATTCTTCAGCTTCTTTGACAAAGTCAATACCATAATATCTTCTTTCACTTGGCTCAATCCAATTCAGAGGGGTCCTATACTTGCGACCATATAAAGCTTCAAACAGAGCCATCTTGATGCTCTCTTGATAGCTATTATTGTAGGAGAATTCAGCCAAAGGTAACCAATCCTCCCATGAACCCTTGGAGGAAATCACACATGCTCTCAACATATCTTCCAAGATTTGATTCACACGCTCAGTTTGACCTGCTATTTGAGGGTGATAAGCAGAGCTGTGAATCAATGTGGTACCTAAGTACTTGTACAGGTGTTCCCAAAAATGATTAACAAACTGGGGCCCTCGATCTGATATGATACTCTTAGGTACTCCATGCAACCTTACAATTTGATCAATGTATAACTTTGCATATTGATGAAGTCGACACTTGACATTGACAAGAATAAAATGTGCAGACTTGGTGAGACAGTCAACAATTACCCATATAGAATCATGACCCTTTTGGGTGTTTGGAAGTCTGATAATAAAATCCATACTAATGTCCTCCCATTTCCAACTTGGAATAGATAGTGGCTGAAGTAACCCTGCTAGTTTCATATGAATGGCCTTAACTCGACAACAGTTATCACATCTAGCAATGTATGCCGCAATTTACTTCTTCATTTTTGTCCACCAAAATTGAGTTTTCAAGTCTTGGTACATCTTGCTGCTACTTGGGTGAATGGATAGCTTGGAAGAATGAGCTTCATCCAAGATCTGGTTCCTAAGCTCTCTATCTTTTGGTACTACCAGGCGATCTTTAAACCATAGAACACCATTCTCATCCAATCAAAAATGCTTACTTTCTTCTTCTTTCATCTTCCTCTTTAGGTGGAATATACCAACATTAGTCTTCTGGAGCTCAATGATTTTTACCTCAAGAGAGCAACTAACAGTGATATTGTGTAAGACTGTCGGATGCAATAAGTTGAAACCATCTTCCAACAAAGAATTACCATGATACTTCTGGCTTAAGGCGTCTGCAACCATAGTGGCTTTTCCCGGATGATAATGTACTTCTAGGTTATAATCCTTGATCAATTCCAACCATCTTCTCTGCCTCATATTCAATTTAGGTTGGGTGAAAATATACTTGAGACTCTTGTGATTGGTGTAGATATGGAAAACATTACCAAGCAAGTAATGTCTCTAAATTTTTAGAGCATGGACAACTGCTGCTAGCTCTAAATCAGGAGTTGGATAATTAACTTCATGCTTTCTCAATTGGTGCGAGGCGTAAGCAATAACTCAGCCTTCCTGCATTAAAACACACCCTAAACCGGTACCTGATGCATCACAAAATACATCAAACGGTTTCTCAATGTCCGGCAGTGCTAAAATAGGAGCAGTAGTTAGCAAAGTCCGTAAAGTGTGAAAAGCTGCTTCACACTCTAGTGTCCATACAAACTTTTTATCCTTCTGAAGTAGCCTCGTCATAGGCTTGGTTATCTTGGAGAAATCAGTGATAAACCAACGATAATATCTTGCTAAGCCCAGAAAACTCCGAACCTCATGAACGGAGGTGGGAGCTTTCCAATCCAACACTTCTTGCACTTTAGATGGGTCTACAGAAATTCAATTTTTAGATAATATGTGACCTAGGAAATGTACGTTCTTCAACCAAAACTCACATTTACTAAACTTTGCATACAACTTATGCTCTCTTAATCTCGATAATACCACTCTCAAGTGCTCCTCATGCTCTTCTGCAGTCTCTGAATAAATCAAGATATCATCGATAAACACAACCACGAACTTATCAAGTTCGGGCATGAACACCGAGTTCATCAAATACATGAAATAGGCAGGAGCATTGGTCAATCCAAAGGATATGACTAAATACTCATATAGACCATACCTAGTGGAAAAAGCCATCTTAGATATGTCTTCCGGCCTAATCTTGATTTGGTGATACCCTGATCTCAAATCAATTTTAGAGAAAACCTTTTCCTTTGCCAATTGATCAATTAAGATATCAATACAAGGCAAGGGGTATTTGTTCTTGATAGTAACAGCATTGAGTGGTCGATAGTCCACACACATCCACAAAGACTTGTCCTTCTTTTTCCCAAATATAGCTGGACAACCCCATGGTGACGAACTAGGGCGAATAAGACCCTTCTCTAACAGTTCTTGTAGTTGGATCTTCAGTTCTGCCAACTCATTAGGTGGCTTTCTATAAGGTCTTCGAGAAATGGGTGTGGTACCCGGTAACAATTCTATCTTGAACTCTATCTCTCTGTCAAGTGGTAACCCTGGCAATTCATCAGGAAAGACATCTGAAAACTCACATACTACAGGAATATCAGTAATTGTCAGAAGCTGGATGGCATTAGCTGTATTATGAAGGTTAATCTCTAGGAAGGGGCACCAGAAATGCCTTGTTGGTCTTGGGTTCTCTCAACATAATTACTCTAGTGGAGGTATCAATAAGAACTCCATGACCACTCATCCACTTCATTCCTAAAATTACATCTATCCCCAAACCAGGCAATACCACTAGATCGACAGTGTACTCCCTATTACTTATCAAGATACATACTTCTCTAACTATTTGATTGGTGGAGATTTGACTCCCAGCCACACTTATACAATAGCCCCCTTTTTCTAGAGTAACTACCTTCTGATTATACTAAGAGGCAAATGTGGGACTCATGAATGAATGTGAAGCTCTAGAATCAAATAGAATGACTACAGGGTGATGGTTCACAAGAAACATATCAGCTGTGACAACTTCGCCAGAGGGAATCTCTTCCATGGTGGTGTAATGCACATACCCCGGCCATGCATTTGCAGCTGCTGGCCTCTGATTGTTCTTCTTGGGGTAAGGGCACTCACTCGCCCAATGACCAGTCTTATTGCAATTGAAGCATGGTTGATTGTTAGGCAGTGCCTTTGAATTGCCTTGTCCTGCACCACCCTTAGGTGGTAGAGCAATAGAGTATGCCCGATGATACCCTTTATTTGCTTGATCTTGGCTGGGCCTTCTTCTGAGGTGGCCGGTATTTTGGAGCAGGTGGGCGGTATTGGGTTCTTGCCACCACTGGAGCTCTATGCTGAGATGCACCGGCTTCAAAGGCCCTCTTGTGGCTCTTAGATGCAGCATAAATATTATTATGATTCTCTTGTGTGAGCGCATCACTCACGAATTCATTGTAGGTCACACTCTTGTTATTTGCTAGAGTCTTCATCAACTTTGGACCTAGTCCTCTCTTGAAGCTTGCAATTTTCTTAGCATCGGTATTCACAAACTCAGGCGCATACCTAGAGAGATTATTGAAGGCATGCAAGTACTCAGTGAGACTTTTGGTGCCCTGAGTAAGCCTCATAAACTCTGTATGTTTCATGCTCATAAGATCTGGGGGAATATGATGCCGCCTGAAAGTAGCCTTAAACTCATTCCATGTAACCTGAGCATTAGCAAGGAGGGTAGACAGGTAATGAGTCCACCAAATGCCTACTAGACCATGCAAATGATGTGAGGCATACCCAGCCTTCATATGCTCTATAACTCTCAAGAGATGAAACTTCTGCTCAATGGTATTGAGCCATTCATCGGATTGCAATGGCTCCTCTGACTCCTTAAAGATAGGAGGTTTAGTGTCCAAAAAGTCCTTGAAGTCACTGTACTAATTTGGTTTGGGTCCCTAGTGTAGGTCCTTTCCCCATCCTCAAATGGTGTTCTATGCAAGCCCGCGCAATACTTCCCCCATAGACCGTTGGGTCTCCAGGAGCTATGCCATCATTTCTACTGGCGTGGGGTGCGGTGGTGGTGGGAGATCATCATCACCATCATGATCACGACTGGTACCAGCTCCTCTACGAGTGCGAGTCATCTACAAAGTTGCAACAAGTGATTATTAGGTGATGTCAAGAGATTACAGAAGAATTGTATAATCATGCCATGCTGCAATTATTGGAGAAAATCTTAAATTCATACAATAACATAGAGGCACAATAATTCATTTCCATAACATAACATCACCAAAAGAACCACTTGTCGTACTCACAATGCGTTTCGTACATGCCAAATTTTTCTTGCCAAAACAACTGAGAATTCATTAAAAAGTGCAATCACCACATGTATTACATGCACGGTTCCAATAACATTGAAAAGGGGTACATCATGAAATCAAGACCAACATTACAAGTTCATTACACAAGGATCGAAGATAAAGAGCTAACACATCTAGCTAGATATTATAGCAAAGCTACTCCTCGGGGTGGTCGTTGTCGATGTCTGACACACCATCACCATGGTCGTCCTCAAAAGGCTCAAACTCTTCATCGTCAGGCTCCTCCTCTGCGTCCACCTCCATGCCATCGTCCTCAATAATCAACACATTGGGACCTTCTTCCACCGCTAGAGCTGGAGGAAGAATTGGGTTCACCATGTTGTTGAGATGATGAACATCCAGCTGAAGCTCCACAATATGGCGTATGAGTTCCTGCTCTCTGCGATCAAACTCTGTTGTCTGCCTAGCAGCCTAAAATACAGTTCTGATCCTAACTGCCTCCCTAGTTTTAGCAAGGCGAATGACCTCATCCCTTTTAGCATGGACATCCTATAACTCAGCCCTAGCTGCATCTTTTTCAGCAACAGCATGGACAAATTGCCCTCAACGGGCTTCCAAGGCTATCATATAATTACCTATCTCATTCTGAGCTACTCTAACTACCCTTCGGTGCCTGCGCACACGTCCTCGCATCCTGCGTTGTGCAGCCTATGCTCTTTGGAGCTCTTGCATACAGCTGATGTAGCTATCTTGCCGAGACTAAAACATCCTCATAACTGCATACATGGCACTCATGGCAGCATTACTACTTCCTGCTCTTTCGCCCCTGTCTCTTATCAAAGCATTACCGTCTGGCTAGGTCCAAGCGGTTTGTGATGCATCCACTCGAGGGAAAGATCCAACAGGCCCATTGACAAACTCATCACCGAATCCCTGACAGATTTCGCTGAGAACTTCAAAAGTGACCACTTGGGCACCCTCCCAAGGGGTCTATCCATCTGACTTGATACTCCATCCTTGCCACTAAGGGTTGTCCACACGGACGGGGACAGTGACCCGCACATCGTACCACCGTTGTCCCTCAGTTACCACTTCACTCTAAAAGTAGCGAGGTGATTCAGCATACCCAATAGAGTGCAGTACCCTCCACAGTAAGGTGGGAGTCCCAAATAGTGCCAAAAAGGTGTCACTAGCAATAGGGGCTCCTAGGGCTGCCATCTGTAGCAAAATGTTACAATTTAGTGAGACAACGCGATTATAGAAAAGAGTTACTTAACAATAAGATGTTGCAAGGGGAGGAACAATGCAATGATATAAATGAATGATGTATCATGATGTATGCTCGTCCATACATCCTCACAAACTTAGAAAAATAAATCCTAACGACGTACGCGGTGGCATACATACGTTCTGTCGATATAATCATAACTAAACGAACTACATGTTTCATTGTTAGTGTACCTACAGAAGATCCATTTTAGCCCAACCCAACAGTTATATGTACAGAAAGGTAATTCTAGGCTCTAAGTTGAAGATCATGGATAGCAAGATATATATATGAAAGCAGTAAACTAAATACTTCCATATATATCCCATATATATACTTCTATATCAAAGCTACCCGATGATCAATACACTACCCACAATTAAATACGCACCATACACACATGCAAGCATGCATATACAATCGTATCACAGCTAACTCTCCCTGATCGCACGCTCACTTCTTACGGTCATGTCACTCATCAACTTACCTTCTTACCTGGCGTAGAGGCAATTGATCCATACATTACCGCTCAAGTGAGTGGCACCCATACAATAGCACGCCGTATAGAAAATGAAAGTAACCCCCCCCCCATGTTAGTACTTAAATAGCCACCTAAAAGTCCTTATCTGGGCATAAAGGAGATTACCACTAGCACACTATAGTTTTAAGTTCAATCTTCAACACTCTAAACTTATTACTACAATTGTAGAAATTAAGTTTATAAAACAAAAACCTGTGTTTTAATTACACATGTGACAAGTTTAGTGTTGAATCCTGCTCCGATACCAGCTGTAACAGAACTGTCTAATTTATAAGAGTACAAGTACAATAGCAACCACCGAGGTAGTCAAACCATTACACTTGAGCCCATATAAATCTAGTAGTCCATCGAGTATCGCGAAGGATCTCGAATCAACCAACATATAAGCCAAGATCGTATATGATTCAACATATAAGCCACATGTTATAATGAGTTCACAAATAGTTTGTCATACATTGGACTTCCAACATAGTTATTACAACATCAGTTTAACAGTAGCGGAAGCAACATAGTTCAGAACGACATCAACAGTAGTTTAGATACATAGCCAGTTTTCACAGTCATCTCCAAGAAAAGCACAAGGGTGAGATGATATATAGAATGACCATGCCCATGGTCCTATTCCTCATCCACTGTAGGAGCAAAGCAGTGCTTGCAGTAGTCGTGGTACATAATATTATCTGCAACAATGGGAATAAAACCCTGAGTACAAGAAAGTACTCATCTAGACTTACCCGTCAACAACTAAAACACTAAGACACCAAGGAGTATGCAAGGCTTTATAAGTAGAGCTGGTAGACATTATTTGCATAAAAAGCATTAGTTGTCTAATATCTTTTAAACTATGAATCACTAGTTATTAATTCTATCTCATACTAAATTAGCAACTATCCTATGCCAAACATGTTGATACCGTTAAGTCAATACAATATTAACCATATCAAGTTGAGCTCTTTCATAATCTCATAACCAACATTTCCATCAATTACTACGATGAAGCGTACTCCTGTCAAGTTCTCACTATCCGAGAGAGACGACGATTCGAATCGATTCATACCCAATTAGGGAAGTATTCCTAACACACACCCAGGCAACCTGATCAGGGGCCACCTTGGGTTAGCTTTGGTACAATTTAGGTCCAAATCGCCGGTCCAATCAGCAATGCACCCTCAGAGATACTACCAATCTGCTAGGAAGCTCGGGACTCTAACCCACCCTTGGGCTCACGCCATTGGCTCCCCGCACATCCTTACTGCCTCTAGAGTGTGCACTTTCACTTATCGGGTCCCGGCCTAAATTGAGCTACTCGGCTTCATGGTCGGAATGACTTATCCGGCCAACTTTATGAGAGGCATGCGTTCAACATGACAAGATGACCTCCAACGATCGACCCTTAAAGGACATAGATGGAATCACTATGATCACCACCAACATAAGACCTCGCCCGATCTCTAATTAATCAATAATACCAAGTTATGTTCCACGATAGCACAATATAGTCAACCGTGATCAAGTTATCGCCTATGGCTCGTAGGTGATAGAAAATCACTCGACTTCTACCGGTCTAAGCATAGCAAAGCATAAGGGGCGTTCCTAGACTTAATTAGGATTCTAGGTAGATATTTCTTGACAAGGAAAGGTAGTATGCAGTAAGTGTTCCCAAACAACAACTATCACGTAATGCTTCAATACAAATAACTTAGGTGACATTAATAAAATAGGGAGACTTATAATGCTCTGGGGCTTGCCTTTCACGAATGTGGCAGGCTAGTGATCTAGGCACTCGGAAAGATGATTAGCTTTAGGATCTCCTTCTCTAGGAATCTCCTAGTGCTGCACCTCTTGTGGATCGGCTTCAAGTTCCACCAACGTGATCTCTTCGGCTGCACCTATTGTATGCATATGCATAAGTAAGTTCCATGAATGCATAAGAAGGATCATGGATGATGTGACATGGGAATGTACATGATGCTGTGATAATGATGTTAAGTTACTTAAATGATAACAACGTTAATTTCTTGTTTACTGAGTAGGTGCATAACTCTTCTCTATCCATTTCCAATATTCTTCACAAGACAATTTCTGATCTATGCATAGCCGTTACAAGTTTAAATCATAACTGTAGTTACACCTATCTAAATATTGTGATATTGGACTTTCCAGAAACCTTATAAAATTGCCTACAACTCTTATTTAATCACCAAAAGCTAATTCAAATTCTATCCTAACCAAAATAGGCAATCTTTCCAGCTCTGTCCAGAAATTCTAGAGAACAAGCATTTTAGAAGACCAACTTCCAACAGCTATAACTCGTAAACCATTTGTCCTATGCCCTAAAATTTTGATACAAAATAGATGAAGAAGTTTCCTACAACTTTGTTATTAACCATTTTTACAGTAAACTTCATTTTGACTATGCAAAATACCCAACAACAGAATCTATCCAAAAACACCTCTAAATTGAATTATAGAGCAATAATATTTTCACAGCATATAAAAATCTAAAATTGAGTAACACCATTGGTACCAATAGTTCAGGAATATCAAATACACTCTAGAAAACATAAAGGTCAAGCCCAATTTATTTATTTCAATGCCTTTATTAATTTAATTAGATAATTAGGTTAAATAACAAACATATACCAAATATTAACAATAAATTCTCATAAATTTACTGTAGCTTTAGAGAGCTCCCAATAGACTACTGTATAAATTTCATACCATTTGAACATGTATAGCATCCTCTACATAAATAACAAGCTAGCAAGGTTTATTTTAGTGAAAATAGTTACGCGTATTGAAAAGTATCAAATAAGAGAT
Source organism: Miscanthus lutarioriparius (assembly GCA_904845875.1). Lineage (NCBI taxonomy): Eukaryota > Viridiplantae > Streptophyta > Magnoliopsida > Poales > Poaceae > Miscanthus > Miscanthus lutarioriparius. The sequence continues at coordinate 77,460,776 of CAJGYO010000003.1, read as the reverse complement.
TTTATATTTTTCTTAGCTTCATTCTAGTACCATAACACTATACAAAAATTTGTATGGCAATATGTTACTTATTTTTATCCTTATAAATTTCCTCAGAAAACATCATTTATTAAAAGATAAATAGAAAGACCTTGTAATAGAACCGACCAAATCATAAGAACGTAAGTACAAAAACAATCACCGAAGCGATCAAATTCCTGTACTTAAGCTCCCATAATCCCGGTAGTCCGGAAATCACGAAGGATTTCAACCAACTCTCGACATACAAACCAAGACCGTAGTGATTCAACACAACACATCATCCATTACAACATTTCATAAGTAGCATTCGGATTACATCCATCAGAGTGCGAATAAAATATTACAAACCAGGTTCAAATTTACGGAAGCAACATAGTTTAGTACATAACTTCATAGTTTCAAATACATTGTCAAGTTTGAGTCATGTCCCACAAAAGCATTATCAGGTACGAGAACTAGTAGAGACCGCGCCCATCGGCCTAGTCTTCATCCCCAGCTAGGAGAAGGCAATACTTGCAGCTACCAAAGTAGAACTGGTCATCTGCAACAGGTGGGAGATAAACCCTGAGTACGAGAAGGTACTCAGCTAGACTTACCCGTCAAAAACCAGAAATAAAAGACACCAAGGATCATGCAAGGCTTATGAGGCGGGCTAGCTTGACACAGTTGCATAAAAGAGCTTATGATTATAGTAACCAATTTAAACTTAACATCAAGCTTATCATCATTTACCTGTCCACTAGATTAGCACATGTACTAGAGCACTCACTTATTAGGAGCAAACAATATTAACCATAGCAGGTATAATAAGGCTGTCGTCATCATATCATCATTTCTGAACCATTATGTTATTTAGTGTATCTACATTGGAGATAAGCCCGTCAAGTTCTCACTAACCGGGAGAGACGGCGACTCGAATCGAATTACAACTCAGCTGAGGGGATATTCCTAACTCTCACCCTGGCATACTTTGCAAGGGTAGCCGTGGGTCACCTTTGGAACAACTCTCAGAACCAAATTCGGCGGGTTCGATCGGCGCCAAGACACTCTCGAGGATTACCCTTCGCCGGGACGATCGGGACTTTTAAATCACACCTTGCCCTTGGACTCACGCCACGGCTCCCTTCAAGCACACTTTATACTTATCGACTCCCGGCCTGAGCTGAGCTACTCGGCTTCGTGGTCGGTCTCTAGACCCGGCCAACTAAGAGAGAGGCATGCGTTCAACGTGAATAGGAAAGGCTCCAAGATTTAGTCCTTAATCGACACAGACAGAGTCACTGCAAACCGGCAAGCCTCCGTCCGGTCTTCATTTCAAATTAAGACTGGTTCTTATCCACGATAGCAAATATAGCCAACCGTGCCATATGTATCTTCCTATATCTCGCGGTGATGTGAAATCACCCGACTTCTACCGTGTTTTAAGGGGGCTAAGCACTACACGAGCACGAGCTACATAGGATTGTGGTATCAATATCTAGACAAGGATTGGATAACCAATGCAGCAAGTGCTTGCATCCAACACCTAAATTTAATGCAACAATGTATATATGTAACAATAATACTGTAAATGCATTTTGGAAATTAGGAGGCTTAATATGCTCCGGGGCTTGCCTTTCACAAAGTTGCACGGACGGTGATCCGGGCACTCAACGGCGACCTCGTCGGCACTTTCTTCGAAGGTGCACCTCCACGAACCTCCGGTGTAATTTTGCCTTTCGCTTTCGGTTCCTCGAATTCCAGCGAGGTCACTCCTTCCGGTACACCTATTGCATGCCGATGCACAAGATAAATATCATGGATGCATAAGGAATGACATGATGCTTATGATGAATGAATCACGAGTAAGTGTTTAACGAAAACATTCTTTGGACACTCGTTTACCGATTAAGAATAGCTCTATTCAAATCACTTTAAAACAGGTATCTAACTTAACTTGAAGAACAAGATCAACTTACCTAACTTGCATAACCTAAGATAAAGATGCTCATCTTCAGTTAAAGGCCTAACACCTAGGAACATTACCACAAACTTAGAAATAGTAAAGGCATACTTAAAACAACAGTTAAAGCTTCATATGCAAATGGGTAGTTCCTTAATTCAATCACAACAAGAGTTCTACAAATCCAAATGACTTGCAAGAGGACATTCTGGAAATCTTATGAAATTCTCTACAAATCATTTGTAAACATCAAAGCATGATTCTTAAGTTAACCAAATCGAATTCCAGTAAACCTAGAATCTGTCCCGCAATGACAGGGTTACTAACTTAATTATTTAATGATGATGCAAAAGCCTAATTTGACCAAACCAAGTTTACCAACTTGTTACACATACCAGAGGAACACTAGAAAGTATAGTGGCAACTTCTAAATAACTCATTTAATATCCTTTTCTAATTTATTTAGTTAATTAGGTGATTAAAGCACCATATAGTAAAACTGTTCAAAAAAATCTACAAATATTACAGTAGCTATCTCATGCTTCACATAGACTACCATAAAAATTTCAAAGCTATTGGGCAAGCAGAACTTGCTGTAACCAAAATAACATATGGCATGCCTATTTTTAGCATAATTAGGAAACCCTAATTAAAAGTGTCAAGCAACAGATTTCATATTTTTTCTAGTATCATTAAAGCATAAGAATAGCACTCACCAAATTTTACCTTTACTGGATCTATAGAAAAATTATGAAAATTCACACAAGATCCATCCATTGATAAAAGGAAATTCTATAACTCAAAAACTACACATGCACTAGCTCTAAAATTTTAACCAGAGCTTCTACTAAGCAATAATAGATTACCCACAAAATTTCATAATTTTTGGACCACAGAAACTCAAGATAAAATTCAAACAAGTTTGCATGCATCTAAAAACACATTTCAAAGTACTATTTTATTCATCCAAAATTTCTAAAACATGTGCTCATATAATATTTTTATTAAATACTAGACCTTACTAGAAACTCAACAAAATTGGAACCATAGCATTTGGAGCTACCAATTAGGGGATACACATTTTTGAATCATGCACACAATTTTGTGAAAAACAAAATAACAAAACCAAAAACAAGAAAATCAACTTCGCAACTGGGCCGGCCCGGACAGATCCGACGGCCCACAACTCGCGCAAACGCAGCCCAGCACTCGGCGCGGCCTAGGCTGGCTACCTCCTCAGCAGCGACGACTGACAAAGGGGACCCGCGCGTCAGTGAGAGAAACAGGGGAGGAAGAACGGCCGGTGGCGTAGTTCGTCGCCGGTGGCTTCTCCGGCGAAGGCAACGGTGCCAACATGTTCGCCTCACTCAAGCGCACCTAGGGGAACCATTTATTGCAGCTCATGACTCACCTAGAGGGGGTGGTGACTAGCACGGTGGCGCACGGCCACGGCAGGGCCGGCTCCGACGATGCTACGGCGTCGCAGCCCAATAAGGCGACCCTACGAGCTTCGGCAGCACTCCTAGAACCTAGCGCGAGACAGAGGAGGGATGGCAAGGCGTAAGGACCGCTGGCCGCGTGGAGCGCCAAATCCGGCGAGGGCAGCCATGGCGACGGTGGAAGAAAACCGACGATTCGCCCTTACCGAGGCTCGATTGACCCGACGGTGAGGTGGAGAGGGTAGAGAAGACCACGGCGAGGCTACTGATGGACTGGGCAACTCATTTTTGCGGTGGCGAACGCGCACGACGACGGCGACGCGTGGTCGACAATGGCGGAGCTTGCTGCGGACACGGCGCTGTGCGCGGAGAAGGCGAGAGAGGGAAATGGAGCGGTGAGCGCATTCGGGTAGGTGCTGACTTGAAGTGGAGGACAATGGGCAGCGGCTTCAGATCAGCCACGGCGCGTGGCAGCGCGATCAGCCGGCCAACGCCGGGTGTCACCCACGTGGCGCTTGTTTTCTGAACTCGGTCAGTCACTGTAGCGCGCATTCAGTCGACTTGAACCGCGTGACAGCGCGAATTCAACGCCTTAATACGGCTAATTCAATGATACTTTGCAAAAACGGTGTTCATGAAAAATGTAGATGTACCATCCAGCTACAATTTCTTTTCAAGGACCATGATCTAATTCGCCATGGATAAGCAGTTACATCAAGCCAAAGATGGCTCAATCACACTGAAATTACAGCCATGACTTAGAATATTTTCTAAGTGTGAAATCATCATGTAACTCTGACTTGTGGGCCAGGTTTGAGCATGTTCCACACATTTTCATGAGTTGGTCATAAAACAACTTTTGTTCCTTGATAAATTAGCTACAACTTTGGTAAAGAGTGCACAACCATGCAAGGTTTCTAAGTTGGTCTTTTGAAACAGTCAAACAGTGACACTCCAAGGGTCAATTCAAGTCAAACCTTCACTTGAGTGCATTTTGGTCATTTTGATCTACATGAACAATGTCCCAACAAGTAACCTAAGTGTAGTTAAGGTGTAATAGACCATGATCAACCACTTTACAAGATTGTTATACCTCTTCTAATGATCACATGTGATAAAGCAACTAAAACAAACAATTCACTCATATGTTGCAATACAATGTTTCACATGTTGCATGACTTTGTTGTTATTCTATACTTGTCACATTACTACCATGTTGCCATGTTTCAAGATATAAGAAACTCAGGTTGCATTCACATGTTACACCATTACTATTCACACACTCAAGTAGGAAACATACACGATTGGAAAATGTTGCATATGCATGTTTCAGTAACAAAGGCATGATGAGATAGATGATGCACATGTTTATGAAATGAAATACAATTAGTGGAAGCCAAACACCTAGGGTGTTACAAACCTTACTCCAATCAAATTTACTACAAGTTTAGTATTTTTCCTAGCTAGAGCATGTCAACACAATATCAGCAAAATTGGAATCACAGTTTTATCACTTCCCTAGCTCAAGTTATGTATTTTACAAGATTGCAAACAATTTAAAAGCACTTATCTAGCTATATTTTATTCACCTTGAAAAATACTAGAAACAGTGCATTTTATATTTTTATAAAATACTACACTTCATGAGGAATCCAATAAAATTTGGTTTACCAAAATTGGATGCTCCAAACTTGAGATATGAATTTTTGAAACAAGCATTCAAATCTATGAAAATAATTCAGAAATCAACTAATACATAGACTGACAGATGGGGCCCGCTGGTCAGTAGGACCCACACGTCAACGACTCCAGAGCAGAGGAGGTGCTCCGGCCAGCGATATCTCATCGGCGGCGAGATCACCGACGACGACGACGACACCTACGTGCTCCCTGTGATCCCCCGCACCTAGTAGTACCCTTCGTTGGACCGGTGGTGCACTAGAGCACCCTCACCGGCGGCAATGGCGGACCGCGGAGGCAGCGTGGTGATATGCCGGCATTCTCTGGACACCTCATGCTCTGGTGAGGTACGCTACGGCTTCATGGACTCCTAGAGAAGCTATCTAAGGTGGTTAGGGTTCTGGTGAGGCGGCGGTGAGCTCTGACCGCGTGCATGCCCGCGCGGCGGTGCTCCCACCGTTCCGGCAAGACAGCGATGAGAGGCGGGACTCCGTCATGCCTTATGCTTGGTCAAGGCTTACCTAACCTAAGGCTCGTGAAAGAGGAGGGAGGCGATGGGCCAGCTCAGCACGGCGAGCTCGGGTGCCACGGCGGTAATGGCGACCACGCGCGGAGCGGCGAACCGTTCCGGCACCGACACGCAATAGCGTCAACCCTTGATTTAGCTTAAGATACTAGACACTAGCGGGGTGCTGGACCATAGGAGATGGATGCATGCGGGCAGTGGGATGGTCGGGCCACGGCGAGCCGTGAGCGCGGCGGCGCTCCGGTGATGGTGCGGTGGCGGCGAAGCAAAATGCACCCTTACCCTGACTCGGCAAGAGGGGCAAGCTGGTCGGGGTGGAAGAGGTGACAATGGCGGAGCTGTTGGCGTGATCAATTGGGGAATGGTGCGGTGATGACAACGAGCGAGCACGACGGAGCGACGGCGATGGCGCGGCGGCGCGGTGCTGCGCTTTGCTCAGGCGCGGGCGAGAGAAGAGCGGGGACGCAAGAGTGAAATGGAGCGAGCAGCAGAGGCGCGCGGCTTATCTTTCCTCATCGGCGTACGGCCGCCACGCGGCGCGCCTATCCTGTCCCGGTCGGCCACTGACGGCGCGGCGTCCGCGGCCATCAGACCCCGATGACACGACTGACGAAGCAACTTAGCGATCATCTAACTCCAAATCCGTTCGTTCTTAGCAAAATCTCTATTATCAAAAGTTGTAGAGCTACATATGATCTACAATATTGCTTACATGAGTTCTGTCTAGATCGGCCTAGTTTACAAACTACAACGCGTCAAACATAGGTACATTGAAACTGAAATCACAATTAACACAGCCAAAATTTCTAAGTGTAGCAACAGCATTTCTAGGCTACTTGAGAGCTATTTTTGAGCATGCTAGGCACCAAATTAGGTCTTGACCCAAAAATAAAAGTTGTTGCTCTAGTCAAGTACTACAACTTTGCTTAAGAGTGCATTATCATGCAAATACTCTATGCTATAGTTCAATTTAGGTCAAACATACAACTTGAAAATGATAACTTACACTATAACCATGACTTAGAGGCCAAATGGGTCTAAGTCATGAATACCAAAGTTGCTCCATGTGATATTCTAAACATGTTTAAGGTACTCCTAAGGTCCCACAAATATTTTTTACATTGATTACATGTAAACCGTATCATATGTAAAGCATTTAATAACAAACACATGTGATATAAGCAATCATAGAGATAAAATTTGAGATACTCATACTCATGTATGATCAATGATGCTTGTGCTCATGCAATGCCAATGCTAAATGCATGATTAACACCTAGGGTGTTACAGAGGGCTTCCCCAACGCCATGCTTTTATCTGTAGCCCTAAATTTCATGTAGGATAGGATAAAAAAATGTAGATGCTATGTACTTGTCATAGTAGCTTGTAGAAGATATATATGCTTGGGGAGAGAGAATATGGTCCATGCTAAAAAAAAGAGGGAGAGAAAATAAAGATGAGGCATGATGAAATGAAAAAGATTCTTTACACACCACAAGTAGTGATAGTTTGTATTGTGTAAATAGTAGTTTTAATATTTTCTAGTATATATGGATCACTTTATTTGTATTAAAAGCACTAAGAGTGTTAGCCTCTATTTGTGGTGAGTGTTTGACCTAATCTTTTCTCCAACGAACCACTCCTACTGACTGCTCCCTAAAAAGGGCAGCTACAGTTAGTAGTAGATAGACAGCATGTTCACTTGTTGGTTTTAGTCCAGGTTTATCAGCCAGCCAATAATATTTTTCTCTCGTAATAAACCAGTACCAGTTGGCCTTATTAATCCAGAACCAGCAAATCGGCCTAGAGAGAAAATAGTAGGAGAGAGAGACGAGGAGAATAAAAAATCTCCAGCTTTTATTATTATTTTTATTACTGAACTACCACCGGGTAGCTAGCGGGTACCAAACCCGGCGGCGCTGGAAAGGAAAGCCTGCCGTCCTGTCCTCTCATCCCTTTTGCTGCCGCCTGCCGGCCGGGAGGAAGAAAGGGAAGTGCTCGCGGCGGCTTCGGAGTCCGGAGGGGCTTCGAGGGGAGGCGGGGGAGCCATGGCGCGGAAGCACGGCTGGCAGCTCCCAGCCCACACCCTGCAGGTGCACTCACTGATCCTTCCTCTTCGCCAGTCCCCCGTCTTCTCCAGTTTCTGGATCGGTTATCTCTGCTTAGGTGTGATCCGCGCCGGCATGTTTAGTAACGAGCAGAATCCGCTGTAGAATTCCATCCCCGTGCGGGTGTGCCGCGAGAAATCCGAGGTCCTCTGCGCTTATTTTGAAGATCTGCTGAGAGGCCCCGCCTCGGGCTAGTACAAACAACAACATAGCCTTTCAGTCCCAAGCAAGTTAGGTAGGCTACTTTAGTCGAGGGAAATGGATGATGGAAATACTTCGCGAATTGGGTCGGTATGCGATTCTTACAGTGTGGCTGCGAATCGTGCAGATTGTAGTAAAACTGTCGTGGTGTATCTGTCAGGATTTTGAGCGCTATGGTACCTCAGCCACTGCCCACTGGGACTATTTTTTTTTCTATCTAACAACAGAGCAGGATCATATGTCTTGATTCACAATGACTTTTCATCTACTAACACTTGTCCAGTGGCGAGGTTCGATGAAATGCACACAGAAAATGCAACCTCTCTCTTCTATAATTTTGCGTCTAGGCAGCTCCAATGGTATTATAGAGTTAACACCGAGAATAGTTTGAAATGCCCTTGTGTACCTATAGATTTAACAGCGAACAGAGTATATGACTTCTAATTCAAAGAAATGACTGTTGTAGTTGTTTACAATTTTCTGATATCTTCTGCTTTGTACATAAAATCATCTGGACTTCCTGCTCTCCAATGGAAGTTTAATATGTAGTTAGACTTGTGTGATTCTAACTTACCTGTGATTCTCTGGCCATGTATAATGCGCTGCTTATATATCTACCATTATGATATTCCCTACCTAGTGCCTAGATGACCAGATATGCATACTTATTTTTAATCCATCTATCTACAGAAAGGAAAATTACACCATGTGTGGTAGATATGTGCTTCTTTGCAACATACTTTTCTGGTTCATAGTTCATATTGTGGTTTAAATAGCTCCAAACTAGTTAAATGAAACACTTAATTTGGAAAAAAAATTTGGCAACTTACTCATCATCTCATTTTGACAGATCGTTGCAATTACGGTTTTCTTCCTTCTGGTGGTTGCGTTTTATGCTTTCTTTGCGCCGTTTTTGGGAAAGCAAGTCGTAGAGTATATTGCAATTGGTGTTTATACTCCTGTGGTAAGTGTCCCTCACGTTAAACTTTTCTCCTTTTTCCACTTCGAAAAAAAATCTGCTAACATGAGTTGTTTCTCCTCCCTACATCACATTCAGGCACTTGCGGTTTTCATCCTTTACATTCGATGCACAAGTATAAACCCTGCGGATCCTGGGATCATGTCAAAGTTTGAGGATGGCCTTATCAATATACCAACCAACGGCTCTGAAATAGAAGGCACGAATTTGCCCCAGAAAGTAAACAATGCTACAGGAACAAACTCCCCAACGTCTACTTGCAGAAGTTCTCTAGATGGGCATTCTAATCAAAGAGGTTCATCCATAGGGGAGGCAAACATGAATCTAGGATCACAACTGCCAAAGAAAAGATCAAGCTGTTGGTTGCTAGGTGGGCTTCTGTGTGCTATATTTGTCAAGGAGGACTGCCGAAAAACTGATGACTCGGAGCAACAAGCAAATGGTGAAGAGGCTCTGTTTTGCACATTATGTAATGCTGAGGTATGTTGATTTAGCTTTTCACCATGCCTCACTGTCTAGATTGTGTTGTTTCATTTTTGCTTCACAAAAAAGTAATTTCTCAGGTTCGCAAATTCAGCAAACACTGCAGAAGTTGTGACAAGTGTGTGGATGGATTTGATCATCATTGCCGGGTACCTTTCTTTACCTGTGCTGTGCTATTATATTACTTGTAATGTTTCACAATGTATAGCTAATATAGTACATCTATGCAGTGGCTAAATAACTGTGTTGGGCGGAAGAATTATTTCACATTCCTTGCTCTGATGGCAATCAGTCTTATCTGGGTATGCAATATCGGTTTGCTCTATGTCCCTTTCCTTGAGTTACTTATTATAGGGTTTGTATAGATTTATTCCTTTTCCTTGTTGCAAGGCACTAAATATTTGAATTTCCTTTATGATAGCTTGCAATTGAATTTGGAGCGGGAATTGTTGTTATTGTACTCTGTTTTGTCGATAAGAATGCATCAAGAAATATACAAGACAAGCTGGGGAATGGCTTGACTCGTGCTCCATTTGCTGTTATTGTGGTAAGTTGCTGTATTAAATAGTTGTAGATGTAGCCTGTAGTGTATGAGAATCTCCTATTGACTATAAGTTGTTTGAAGTAACAAGTTTCAATTTCGGAAAGAGAAGTTCAAACCCGCTTGATTTTATTTTGTTTATGCTCTGTTATGATGCTTTCACTTCATTCATTGTTTTGTTTCAAAATAGAGTTGTGCAGTCAGTCTTGTCAGAATAAGTTCAAACATTGTACCCAGTAGCACCATTTTTACCCTAGAATCATTCTTAGTATTGCTGACACATATATTTTTTTTCCTGAATCATGCTGCCACTGACACCCTTCCCTAGACCCCGCAAAGAGCGGGCGCTCTCTGCACTGGGTACGCCATGCTGACACACTTTTTTCTTTCTCAAACATGTCTTTTTTATAAGATCAAACATGGTGATACTTTTTTTTTCTCGAACATGTTGACACACTTATTATGGCACATGCTACCATATTAGATGACTAATGTTCAATTCTGAATGGCTCCTTTTCAGATTAAAATGTATTTTTAGCTGTTGCTTGACAAAAGCTCTTTTTATGCAGGGCATATTTACCTTACTTTCATTGGTGGCATGCATACCATTAGGCGAACTTTTCTTCTTCCACATAATATTGATAAGAAAGGTCTGCATGCAATACCATTGGGACTGTTACACGGAAATTTCGGTCTGGTTTGCTCAGCTATGCTCCCTTTTCTATGTTGTATTTCAGGGGATTACAACTTATGATTATGTCGTTGCGATGAGAGCTATGAGTGAGGCAGCTCCAGAGGATGAGGAAGGAGCAAATATCATTTACTCCCCATCAAATTCAGCAACAACTGGGTTCAGTGTAGGAAGTTCACTTGGTCTTCACCACAAAGGTGCTTGGTGTACACCTCCAAGGATATTTATCGATCAGGTAAGCCATATGGCAAGTAGTTGCTTCCAAAAACTAGCCTATGCAATGTGTGATGCTACAACTTTAAAAGCTTGATGAGAGCTCAAAGCAGTAAGAAGCACAATTATAATGTTCAAATGAGTCCTTCAAATATACTAACTTTATTTATGTTGACACCATTAACCAGGATGAAGTGATCCCACATTTGGAGCCTGGAATGGTGCCTTCAACCGTGGACCCTGATGCTGCTGGATATGCTGAAAGAGCAAACAAAGCTAAGAAGGCAGTCAAAATCAGTGCTCGCAGCCTCGTAAAGCTTGATAAGAATGAGGTAATGAAAGCTGCTGCAAAAGCTCGGGCATCATCCTCGGTTCTGCGACCAATAGATGCCCGTCGTGGTCATGAAGCTGATGTCATCTCCAGCGGCAATGCCAGTGTCAGGAGCAGCATGAGTGTTGACTACAGTGGCACAAAGGAATCAAACAGCGAGATGAAACTTTCTCCACTTCAGAACTCATACCCCCAAAGCCTTGCAAGCCAGGATGAATACGATACCGGCACACCAACCGCAAGCAGTTTAAGCAGTCCAGTCCACATCCACAAGCTTGCCTCTCACTCTCAGTTCAGTGCAGCGCGTCGCCCTGCACCTCCTGAAAGACCTGTGCCAGCGATGGTGCGGCCACCTGTTCCCACCACACAAATAACCAACACAGGGATACCGTGGCCAGCTGTTCCCGCCACACAGATAACGAACCCAATGTTCCAATCAGCCACATCTTATGTTCGAGAGAACCGGAGGGCCTCTGTCGTCTGGGATCAAGAGGCTGGTCGGTACGTGTCAGTTCCCGCACAGACAAGAATGGGAACTGGTGTCGAGATGCCAACAAGAAACCCACGGTTCTTGGCGAACCCAAGTGGCGAGCCAAGCAGCCATGCGAGGAGTGTTGCACCCGGCAACGCCTCGTCCTCAGCAATGCCATCAGGGCAGCCTTCAGAGAGGCTGACATATTCTGGGCAGTCAATATTCTTCGGCGGCCCCATGCTGAGCACCCCTGGTGTGAGCGGCCAGAGGAATGAGACAGGTACAAGAGTACGCCCTGAGGGAAGCAGAGATCCAAATGCCCAGCAGCGTGACATCCGGGGTGAGAAAGCAAGGACAGGCTCCTTTCCAATATTTGCTCCTGGGACGTTCCAGAGGAACCCACCCTTTGACAAATGACTTGCTCCTGCTCATGAAGTTCATCTGAAGTGCGAGGAACACCCCCAGCCTGAAGAGTTGACAAATAGTTGGAAGGCTGCTCTTCTGGGATTGCCAGACGGACGGACAAGGCAGCCTTTGGAATGAGGCTGCTGGCACTTGGCAGGCCATAACGGAAACCACAAATATTGCTCGGAGTCAGTGCTGACTTTTTTCAGTGTTGGGAGATTGATGAAGTGACTGGTGTAGTACAATGTCTCCGTGTTAGGGATTCATCAGATACCTGATGCGCGACAGATAGGAAGAGTTAATTTCTGGTGATGTCAAACGAACGCCGATTTGCAGCTGACTTTGTAGTGTCGATTGCCGTCACTGTGTGTGCGCCATGGGATACTTTTCGACATGTAAAATGTTAGTTCAGGTCCACTTTCGGACAGTGCTCGGGCGTACTTGCTTGAATGCTTGATAGTACCAGGTCTTGAGTTTTGATTCTTGTAGTTGTAGCAGCATCTTTTCTTTGCGGGTGCCTCTGGGCTTGCCACCAATGTTGACAAATGCCTGATCTCGCCGATCCGCTGCACCCAGCTGCAGGTAGACGCAGTACAGCAGGTGTTCCCCTGCAAGGTTCAGGACTTTCCCACCAAGGGACCTGGGCGCACCCCTGTCGCTCTCCAGGATTAGCCGCTGTGAGGAGCAGCGCCTCGTCGACGCGGTGGCTGCACGCATACCGACATGGAAGGGTGGGCTACTGACTCATGCAGGGCGTGCAACCCTGACTCAGACACGCCTTGTTCGATTATCTTATGAGCCGTATTTTTTTAGCGATAGTGTTTTTCTTTCACAACAAATTAGCCACCGATACTTTAACGAACTTCCAGTGCACATATGCATCTGTTGCTGTCTCTCGGCCTCGGCGTCGCGCATTCCTTTGGGCTGGCACCGACACGGTCTCCTGCGGGCGATGCAAGATTGCCTGGCCGATCGTGTGCGCACCCAAAGAACACGGGGGATTGGGAATCCCTGATCTCAGGATCCTCGGTATGTGTTGCGTTTGAGATGGGAATGGTTGCGCAGGACCGAGCCAAATTCAGCCTGGGCGCAGTTGCCATCCTCTCCTGAACGCAGCGTTTCCTTGATGTTCAGTTCATCAGTCACCGTCCAGCTTGCGCGACGGCGTCTCCATGTGGTTCTGGACCGACGCTTGGCTGCCTGACGGGGCGATCTCCTTTGCTCCCAACCTCTTCAAAGCTGTCGGCCGCCGGCGACTCGGTCGGACAGTAAAGGACGCCCTGACTAGTCGCCATTGGGTGCGCGACATCACCGGCGCTCTACCTCTGGGTGAAGCTCGAGAACATACAGCTGCAACCTTTGGAGCCCGACCGTTTTGTCTGGCGAGCTTACTTCATTGGCTGGACGAACATGGTGGGAGCCAAAGAGCTTTGGCGTGCTGCAGTACCACCAAAGGTGAAGTTTTTCTTCTGGCTGGCCTTGCACGGACGTCTATGGACGGCGGAGCGCAGAAAACGCCATGGCCTTCAGCTGCAGGCTGCCTGCGCCTTGTGCGATCAGCACGACGAAACAACGGATCACCTCTTGTGCTCGTGCGTATATGCGCGCGAGGTCTGGTCCCGTTTGTTACAACCCTTCGGCTTCCATGGCGCCGCTCCACAGCAGACTTCAACCTTGCTTGACTGGTGGTAGCTGGGAAGGACATCCCTGCCACAGGTCCTCAGAGGAGCTTCGACTCCATGGTATTGCTCGCCACTTGGTGCCTGTGGAAGGAACGCAACCGTCAAACATTCGATCGCAGGTCAAGGACGCCATCTGAATTGCTCTCCATCATCATGGAGGAAGCTGACGCCTGGATCGGTGCTGGTTTTGGCAGCCTAGCGTTGCTCACCGCTCAGGCCGCCTGATTAGCGTGGGGAGCCCTTTCCGTCTACGTTGCACAATTGGTTCTTTACTTAGTACAAGCCTGTCTCTCCACTAGATGGTGATTCGTGTTCTGTGTTTTCTCCAAGTCGAGTACGGCTCCTCATTGTGACTCTGCTATAGAGGTTGTAAACTTTCCCACTTCTACTTAATGAAGCACGTGCTAATGCACGCTTTCGAAAAAAAAAAGCAGCATCTTTGCATGGTGTGAACCATCTCTGCGTTTTGTTGTTCGTCGCTCGCGTTGTTTTGTCGGCCTTTGCGTAGCTGGCGGAGGCAGCAGCCGTGTGGAATGCTCAGCTAAACGTCACGGCGACGCTGGCTGGGATGGGCTGCCGCTCTTTGCTTGCCGGCGGTGGAGGTTTCCCGTTGGCGTGGCGGACGCGGACGGTCACGTTGCCGAGCAATGGAATGGAAGTCCAAGAGCTGGATGGTTTCTGCAGGGTGTGCACTGCTGTGTACAGGAACTGTGTGCTACTCCATTGACCATTGAGGTAGTAGGGAATTTTTAGAATTTGGATAAAAAAAAATATAGCGTGTTTTATTGGATTCTGTCTGTGTGTTAAAATTCAGTAGAATCTAGTCCGTTTTGGATGAGATTTTAGGATTCTGAGATTTATTTTATCCAAATTTTAAAAAAACTACCAACCAAATGTATAGATGGGCAACGTGCCGGCAGGGAGGGGGGGGGAGGATTTGTGAATTGTGATTTAGGATTTGGGGGTGGGAGCGGGGAGCCGCGGCCGCCGGGTTATATATGGAGCGGGGAGGGGGTGGGGTTGTGACCGGCCGGCTGGGAGCTGAGCTAGGCCAAATGACAAGGCGAGGAGCCGTGGGGGACACCGGGCCACCACCGGACCTACCGTTGAGGTGTGGGCCATGCCGTGCTGGCCCACATGCCTGGGTGAGGCCCAGGCACGGCCTACACCTCCGGGGTGGGCCAGCCCGGGCCCGTTGGCTACCGGGTCAGGCCGTGTTTGGGCTGGGTCAAAAATAGAGGCCTCGTGCTGACGCTGACGGGCTCGGGCTGCATGACCATATATAAGCAAATGGAACCTGAGCAGTGACATCTGCATATATTGCAGCGGAAGAAGGGGGAGCAAGCAGATAAAACCTCCTGTCGCTAAAACCCTTTGCTGTTCTTCGGTGCTTCACCTCGCCGCCTCGCTTCCCCATTTCTTCTCGCCACTGCCCACTGCGCCCCCCCGCCCCCGCCTTTCTGCCTAGCGGATCGTAGTCGCGGGCCGGCAGTCGCGGCTCGGCCCCGGGCGTGCTCACACTCGGTTCCTGCGGCCGCTGCGATGTACCTGACCGCCGTTTCCTTCGCCCCCGCAGCCGGCTTCTCGTCCTCATCCCAGCAGCTGCTGCCCAGGTCGGCCAGGGTCGGCCGCCGCCTGGTGGTGCGGGCAGACGTCAAGGTCATATCGACCGGCGAGGCCTGCCGCCGCGGGCTCGCCGCCGGCATTGACAAGCTCGCCGACGCCGTCGCCGTCACCCTCGGCCCCAAAGGTGAGGCTTTCGTAAGCTTGCTTCGGTTCCTGTTATCTTGCTGGGGATGTACTGGGGGAGGTATCGAATATCTGTTGGGTATCAAACCTTCTCTGGTTTATCTTCGTTCAGTTAAAAAAATGCTTAAGCTACGATTTCCGGACCCATTTGGACCTAAAATGTTCGAGATAACGGTACACTATGATTCACCTTAAGTAGTATTGGTGCAACCAATCCGATTGACAAATGAAGACTTGGTGTTATGAAGGCAGTTAGCTTTAGGACATTTCTATTCAGAGTAGTTACTTTAAGATTCAGGTCTCTGACCTGTGTTGTTGCTCCCCAACAATATCCCATTTCGAGTCACATGGTTACCTAGCTACTCCAAACTCGTTGATTGGTTTCTAGCCTTTTCTCCTGCAACTGCCAATTTGTTGGAAATAGGGTAGTTTCATCTAATGCTTTGGATGGAATATTTTCTTGTCACAAGTTCACAGTGACTTGATAACCTGTTTTATCTGAACGGCAAAAGATACCTTTTTATGTTGCTGTTAATTGTCAAAGGTGTAGTAAACTTTGGAGCATATTTTGCAGTGAAGGTGCTATTTATGCTCTTGGGTTCATATCTCATGCTGTTCTTACTATACAGATACTCTGTTTGTGTGTCTTGTAGTGCTATTGATTGTTGAAAGCTCAGATGTTTATTGCAGGGAGGAATGTTGTTATTGACCAAGATGATGTACCTAAAGTAATTAATGATGGTGTCACAATTGCCAAGGCTATAGAGCTCCCAAATGCGCTTGAGCATGCAGGTGCCACGCTACTTCAAGAGGTAAGGTGCTACATTTCTTGTATCCTTAAATCGGTTAGTATTGCTGCTGCTTGTTTACTGGACATGATTTAGCCAGATAGCAGCCAAGACAAATAGCGCTGTTGGTGATGGAACTACAACGGCAATTGTTTTGGCTCGGGAAATCATCAATCTTGGGTTGTTGGCAGTTGCCACTGGTGCTAACCCAGTTGCATTGAGAAGGGGTATTGACAAAGCCGTTCATGAGCTAATTAAGATCTTGAAGAGTAAATGTATCCCTGTGAGTACAAAGGAGGACATAAAAGGTAATCTTTATATTCTGGAAAATGAGGGTTCCTGTGTGTAAAAATGCGAAAAATAAGAAAAGTGAGGAAAAAGTACACCCACTAGCCTACTACTACTGACAAATGCTAAATTGGTTATGCACATTTAAAGCTCAAGTCGTGTGTCATATGTTATTTTGGACATTTGTAGAGAAAGGAGCTTTAGCTTGATTTGAATTAGAAAAAATAAGACTGCACCCCTGCATATGCTCAAATGATGAAAAAAATACGAGCCATCTTTTTTTGAGTGTTATTTCTCAAGCACATTACTTTGAGGTATGGCTTGCCATGTTTGTGTATGCATGATCTGCATCATCAGACTACTCAGTGGTCGCCGTAGTAATCCTGAATTCAATTTTCAGCTGTTGCTTCAATATCGTCTGGCAATGATGAATATGTTGGCAATCTCATTGCTGATGCAATGGAGAAGATAGGTCCTGATGGTATAATCAAAATTGAGTCATCATCTTCAATATACACGACAGTTGAGGTCCAGGAAGGAATGAAGGTACATTTACGTGGCCATAGAGATTTTTTAAGTTCAATTTTATATGCAAAAACTTTGTTTTGCTCAGTCAGTAATGGATTTATTCCAAGGTCTATCAAAAATACCAAGTAATGATTATTTCAAACATGTTAAGAGGGACAGAACTTGCTTTGAATCATTTCTTGCTATGTGGAGCATGCATGTAGGGGTGCTATCTAAATTATTATTCTCCATTGATCCTTGCAGATAGACAAGGGATATGTTTCTCCATACTTCATCACAAATCAAGACAAAGCAATCGTTGAATTTGAAAATGCTAGAGTGCTTTTAACTGATCAGCGTGTGAACGAAGTCCAAGAGATACTTCCCTTGCTGGAGAAGACAACACAGTTGAGTGTCCCTTTATTAATTATTGCTGAGGATGTGTCACATGCGGTGTCTTCAACACTGGTTCTTAACAAACTGAATGGATTGCTAAATGTTGCGGTTGTTAAATGTCCTGGTTTGGGAGATGAAAAGAAGGCTATTCTCCAAGATATTGCTATTATGACAGGTGAATATATAGAACTAGTGTTTAAAAGCTTCATACCTTAACTTACAGATTTTGGTCTCCTAGAATGTGGCATTTTTTAGAAAGTGGCTTTACACATTTAGCAGTTCATGTTACTTGGGACTTGGGAGGCAAAGCTACATTTCATTTAATGGGCTGCTAAGTTCAGCATTTTTTGTAGCTTCCACTAGTGCTTTGAGGCATCATAAGGATTGCACTTCATTTTGTGTTTGCATGGTATGTTGCTTCCACATCATATAAGGTCACTGAGCAGTTCTCTTTCTCTATAACTAAACAGGTGCGGATTTCTTTGCTAGTGACCTTGGCTGGGGTCTTCATGGCATTACATCTGATCAGCTTGGTATGGCTCAGAAGATCACAATAACTAGTGAATCTACAACTATCATAGCACATCCTTCAATGAGACCAGAGATCGAGGCCAGAATCATGCAACTGAAAAAAGATCTAGAGGAGACAACAAGTTCCTATCTAAAAGAAAGGTTCTCTGCAAGAATTGCTAAACTTTCAAGAGGTGTTGGAGTCATCAAGGTGTGGCACCATGTCTGGAAACCTATATCCCAATAGTTTTTATATTAAAAAATGGATATGAGCTTGATGTGTGCATTGCATAGATTTTCAGGGTAGAGAAGTGCATTATGCATAGATCATTTTAATTAGGATATAAAATTTATTTTCAGGGTAGAATTTTATAGTGCAGAAATCATTTTAGTTGTGATGTAAAATTTGTTAGTTTGTATCTGGAGATATGAAAGGAATTGTTTCCTATTTCAGGTTGGGGCGGCCACTGAAGCTGAACTCGAGGATAGGAAACTGAGAGTGGAGGATGCAAAGAACGCAACTTTTGCAGCCATTAGTGAAGGCATAACTCCTGGTGGTGGAGTGACATATGTTCATTTATCGAAGCATATTCCCAGTATCATGGACCTAGTGGATGATGCAGAAGAGAAGATTG
Organism: Miscanthus lutarioriparius; assembly: GCA_904845875.1. Lineage (NCBI taxonomy): Eukaryota > Viridiplantae > Streptophyta > Magnoliopsida > Poales > Poaceae > Miscanthus > Miscanthus lutarioriparius. Next base: position 77,442,189 of record CAJGYO010000003.1, on the reverse strand, counting down.
GCATAAATATAGTTGGGAAGGTTGATTTTACAATGCACTGGCATTTTATACTTGTTCTGCAGGCTCAGAAGATTTCTGTTTGCTTTTTACTCCCTTGCAAAATACTTATAAACATTCAGCATCCTAACTCTGAAATTTGCCCAATTCTTTGCTCTAGGCACTTCTTGTCCCTGCTATGACGATAGCTCACAATGCCGGGGCAGACAGTCCAGCTGTTGTGGAGAAGCTTCTGGCCAGTGAGTGGCGGGTGGGTTACAACGCACTGACTGGCGAGTTTGAAGACCTTGTCGCTGCTGGTGTGGTGGATCCATGCAGGGTCGCAAGATGCGTGCTCCAGAACTCTGCTTCTATCGCAGGGCTGATTCTTATGACTCAAGCTATGATGTTTGACAAGATAAAGAAGAAAAAGTCCCCCATACCGGAGATTCCTGGTATTCCGCCGTTGCAGATAAGCCAAAAGGCTAAGGCTTGAGCTGTTGGAGGGGTATGCTAAAAAACCCTGGTGTGGTTGGCTGGATGAGTTGTGTTGAGCTAGGAATCAGCAGAATGTGACCCCTTGATGAAAGATATAGATGATCGCGTGATTGGTATGAATTGATGCAACACGGAGGGAGCTGTCAAAACCAGGTAGAACTGTGAGCACGCAGAATGCCCCATGTAGCTGTACAGTCATTATATTTGGTGGTAGGTGCAGTATTAGTTATGTCTGCATAATTTTGCAGTGGTGGGTGAGAAGATAGCTCGGCAATTAATTTTTGCCTGACTTGAGAATGTAAACGAACAAATGACTGATTTGTTGCTACATAGAGGGCCTGGTTGCACCTTTTGGGCATCATCGAGCAAGAGCAAAGCATATTTCCTTTCTTGTCGCGTCTCCCTTGAATTGCTGTTGCAAAAATGAAATGGAAGCAGCTAGCCGTGAGGCCTCTTTCATTTCATTCATTAAAACATATACAACGAGACAACACAGATACCTTTTAGGAAAAGAAATTGATCATTCTGGCAAGGAGTCTTTTATCGATCTCGCGTAAGAGCGTCTTTTTTTTCCTGAACGATCGGCCTACCGCCATTATTCATGCAAAACAGAATAGATCATGGTCTATCTAGTGATACTAATATAATGTCATGAATATTTGTGTTTTTTCTATAAATTTAGTTAAATTTAAAATAGTTTACCGTAGAATAACTCTAGAAGTTGATGTAATTTAGGATGAAGAAAGTATTGTGGTACGAGACAAAGTAATCATGTTATACCATATAATTTTTTGGTTTAATACATCCAAGTGAGGATCCTCTCCCTCCCATAGGTTTTTTTTTTCTCAAAACAGGATATTATTAATAGACAGGGATGCATATTTATAGAGGTATTTTGATAAAGACATAAAAGATAGTGGAAATTTAGGAAGTCGTGAGAGCTACCTACATGCTTGAGAGGAGGCGTGGCAAGTTCAGATGAGGCATCTAAAAAGCATGTGAATTGATCTGATATGTGACCACGTAGGTCATCATCCCATTAGGGCACCTCCAAAAGTTAGCTCTAAGGGCACGATTGGTTGCCTGGGTGCACCCCCAGCCATGCCACCTGCATACAGTTAGATGCGACTGGTTGCCTGAACAACCATCCAAGCCTGTCATGTCCAATGCAATCGGATTAGAGTGAATGATATTGTTAAGAGTACATTTGATATATGTGTTTGTAACTTTGTGTTGCGATTTTAGAAAAGGACTATGCTATGTTCACATTATTCAAGATATATTATTCTTAGAGAGGAAATGCTTATAATTGTCAAGATATAATGAAATGATTGGAATTTCTAATTTTTTTTTACTGAAATATGGAATCATTACTTTCTTTCTTTCTTTTCCCTCATGTTTTAAGCCAAACCTTAACATATTATAGTAAACTGAAGTAGAAAAGGCACAATCGCAACAGAGTTGGGATGATCCAGGTTGGAACTCGGAAGTGAAGATGAACGAATCACTTTCCATAATAAGCTCAGAAAGTAGGCTAGACAAGCAAACGTCTTGTCCTTATTCCTGTCAAGCGGTTATACACTTTCGTCCCATCTCTAAACTCTGTTTATAATGGGGAATGATCCGTCCCATCTCTAAACTCTGTTTATAAATTATAATAACCAATATAATATAACAAAGATTTTTTACCGTTCAAAAAAAAGAGTAACGCTGTGATGGTATATAAAATCGAACACAAAAGTTGGCTTCCACAGAAAGCTAGGGTCTAATTAGTTGGCTTTCAATTCTTGCCCAACCGAAACCATAATATACTAAAATTTATAGTTATCAATTGGTTCATTTCCAAACAACTGACACACCATTATTTATGGCTAAAGTTTTGGCAAGTCTCTAGAAAGTTCTTTGAACTGTATATAAAAGAGAAAATTAGCAAGCCTTATTTGGCAGCCAACTAAATGCACATCTATGATTTTTTGCTCTAACTTTGACAGCTTTAGTTTTGGCAAGCCTAAATTTTAGTTTGTCATAATTGTATAGCTAGGTAAAAATTGGTAGCCAACCAATCATGCTCCTAGAGAAGAAAAGAAAAGTTCTAGTATTAGCCCTCGTTTAGTTGGAGAAATTTAGATTTTGGGGTTATTGTAGCACGTTCGTTTTTGTTTGGCAAATAGTATTCAAATATGGACTAATTAGGCTCAAAACGTTCGTCTCGCAATTTCCCACCAAACTGTGCAATTAATTTTTTTTCGTCTATATTTAATGCTCCATACACGGGCTGCAAACATTCGATATGACAGATACTGTACTAATTTTTTAGAAGTTGAGGTGGAACTAAACAAATGCTACTTGCTACGTTGTACTAACAGCGTCGGTACGTGACGACAGGCAAGCTGAGAGAAGTCCATGGGCCGCTTGCTGTCCGCGACGCACTCGCCCGATGCATGCGGCCGGCGCCTCGCGAGCCACGCGCTCCCGACACGACACGATCACACGACGATACGTGCGCCGCGAAACCTCTTCGCCTCCTGGTCTCCTCCCTTTTCTCCGCGTGGCCGTGGGACCCACCCACCCAGAGCTGCGAAGCGCAGGAACCGAAGCGAACGCCCAAGACGCGTCCCCACTCCCTTCGCTTTCCCTCAACAATCCTTTTACCCTTTCCATCTCCCGCGCCCCGCCGCCACCGAATTCCATCTGCAGCCGGAGCGGCGGCTGTGCTTTCTCTCGTCAAACCACCAACCACTCCGCTAGCCACCAGTCCACCACCACGCCCGCCGCTTCCCTGCCGTGGCCACTGGCCTCCGTCGAGGTTGCCCCTCAACGCCTCAACCTCAACGCCTCCACTGCACCACCCATCGATTCCAAGTGCGAAGTAACCCTTCCCCTCTACTCCCTCTATCTACAAGCTACTTGCGATCATCATCCCATCCGTGCCGCGTCTTCTGTTGTCTCGCTTTCTTCAGGCTACAGGCACCACTTGTATCGCGACATTTCTCTTTTTTTCTCTCTCCCCTTTTCACCTCCAATATTGTTAGGGTTTACGATCCGCAGGTATGCCCCAGCACTCACTCGCCAATGTTATCTGCAAGTCTCAGCGCTTGTGGATGATTTGGATCTTGGTTCCGGTTCCACCACCGTGCTCGATCTGCGCCACAACCGTTGCCTTTTCCTTTTGCTTTATTGATTGAGACGTGCTTGTTGCCTGGTTCGCTAACTGCAGATTTGGTGCTCTGCGTTGCAGATATTTTTTAAGTTTGGTCGAACCAGTTTCTTCGATAAAATAAAAATTTGCGTTTGGACCACAATTGTTTGTTCCTTTCTTGTTTCTCGTTGAAATAAAGCGGGGGAAAGCTTTTCTCAAAAAAAAAAAAAATTTGTTCGTTCCTTTGTCCGTTTACTGTTCCTAAACTGCTACTCCTACATCTGTACTTTTCTGTACTTGATGTGGTCTCCACCCTTTCTCATTAGCCTTCCTTGTAATAATATTTATTTCTTCCTTCGGTTGAACACCGGATTTTTTTTGTTTTATTCTGACTCGCTTCCTTCTATAGCTAAAATTAATTTTGACATCCTGCCACTTCACTGTTGGAAATACTATGTAGCCTGTGTATATAACTAATTAAATGTCAGTGACAGCCGATTCTCACTCATTTTCACCTGTGTGCGTGTGCAAGGTCCGTCGGAATGAGGCAGGAGGGGCCTCTGCTGTCGGTTAGGCATGATGCTGCAGGCTCCATGGCAGGAGCTATCTTCATGTCCAACACCCTCACAAGGGAGCAATGCTTCCAAGCAGGCATTTTCGGTCTACCCTTGGAGTATCGATCCTTTGTCAGCCATGTCAGAAAAGGGATGTCTTTGTTTCTCTTTGACCATACTCTGCGCAAGCTTTACGGGGTCTTTGAGGCTGCCTCTGATGGAGGCTTCAATATTAACAGTGCCGCATTTCGGTCGATTCACCGCTCATATCCTGCGCAGGTAATTCGCAGTTAATATGTGCCTCTTGGTTAATCCTACTCTTGTCAGTTTGGATCCCTTTAAACAACGATGCCTTATGAGTTATGTTTTTCCTCAGTTCTCTGTTTTCTGAATATATATGCTTGTTGCTTGCACTCCATGTGAGGCTGGTTGTGCTAAGTTGAACTCGCTAAAACTGGGAATACTGTAAGCTGTGTAAGACCAAGAACTGAATCTTGACAATAAATACCTTGGTTTTTTTTTTCTTCTTGTTAATATAAAATATAAAATTTTATGATGGGACTAGGAATAGAAGTGCTCACATTGCTTTTCATGTCTATGACTTCTGCACATTAGATACATCAGCTAAGATATACTAGATCTTGGACAAAGCTGCTTTGATGGTATAGATGATTATATAAAGATAAACTATTCGTTCTGTTTTTGAGCTGTTCTTTTTTCCCCTCTCTAGGTTCGCATCAATATTATTTGGAAGTGAAGATGAGTTTTTTCCTGCTATAGAAGACAACTACTATCAGCCAAGGAAGTTCTACTTTGACCTTTCATATGAGCAGGTTTGCTTCACTACTGCTTTGCTACATGATGTTAGAAATGCACCTTCTGATAGCATGGCTATGACAATGGAAACTTCTTCTAACTAGCAGGTTGTTCGGCTTTATGAACTGTTTGATGACAAGAGGGTAGGACACCCTATTCATGACTATCCACAAAATGAGTGTTTGCAAACAAACTGCTCCAGCAAAGGGATACCTGACAAAGAAAACTTGACTCCAGACCCTCCTCATTCCAGTAATCAATTGCCCCTTTTGGTTCCCAACATTTCAGAAGTCATAAGATGTTCTACTCCTACAAGAATGCACACAGATTTACCACTTAATGTTGAGGCACACCGGGACATGCCGATGCCCTTAGGAGCTGAAATTAGTGGAGCTCAAATTGCTCCCACCTGCAGCTCCCATCATGACCAAATAGAACCTTTTTCTCAAAGAGAGTTTTTCCCAGCTGCTTCAGTGACAGATGCTGTTTCAACTCAAGTATCTGCCCCTTGCTCTGAAACTACTAGGCACTACCAGTTGGTTGGGCAATCACATCCATTACCACACAACTATCCACAGAACATGTTGCCTGCTGGATTTACAGCCCAGGGCCCAATTGAAGGATCTAAATTTGTTGCAAACCAATCGTATCCATTATGCCGTGGTCATATGCACAATGGCTTTTTAAGTTCTGGAGGTGGAACTCAAAATCCAACTTACAAAGGGATGAATCACTTGAATTCAACTTTTCCTCCGTATGACCGATTATATCCTCGTTTGCCAGTGTTGAACCCACAAAGTAACTCTGACTATCAGGGTCAATGTGACATCTGCTTCAACCAAGGCCGCCCTGATACACATAATGGCATACATGCATATGAGCGTCAGTGTTTAAGTGAAGGAGAAGTGCTAACAATGGAGGAACTGAACCAACAAGATATTCCCACATGCCCACAAGTTATTGGATGTGATGGGAAAACAGTATCAGCAATCCATCAGCAGAAGATGAGTTCTACTGATTACATTCAGATCCCTGATTGTGATGAAGACTTTGAAAATGATCAGATGAAACATGGTACCCATGGCAATGCCTCAGATTCATCAGATGTTGAAAATGGTATTGTTGATCCACGATATACACAACATACTGTAGGAGCTGAAAACGACACAAAGGATCAGTGTAGCCTGCCAATAAAAGGTGTATTTTCTCGTTTATCAGTGAGGAAGCAACTGACTTCACAAGAGGCCACTGGTCCCACGCTCAAGCAATTGGTTTCTTCTCTTTCTCGGAAGACAGAACAGTGGAGCCACAAAAATAGACCAATTGAAGATGGTCTTATTATTCCGTTGATCGGGGAGCAAGCTGTGGACTGTTCTCATGCATCGCTGAACCAGCTGAGTCAACTAGATCTGGAAGAAGACGTAAGCATAGAGCCACAACTTCCCTTGTTGAACTTCAAGAGACGCAGTGAAGCAGGGAAGGCGTATGCAAATTTAGGAAAGGAGATCAGTGGGAAAGGGAAGAGAAGAAAGCTTGTGCGTCCTTCCTTTGAAGAAAACAATGCTTCTTCAAATGTTGGAGAACAGCTTAAAGGAAATTGCACACAGGACAGGAATCAAAACCATCAGGGAAGTGAAAAGCATTTTGACATTGACCTAAACATACCTGCAGCACCAATAGACAACAATCCAGTGGAGGTTAACAGAATTGCAGTGTGTCCTAGTGTTATTATCAAGGTACAAACAGAGAAACCGTATGAAATAGATACAAACAAGGCAAATTCCTCAAATGTGATGGAGACGACTGAAGAACATGATCCATCCAGTGCACCTGCACAAAAGGTTAACACTGATTTTGACATCGCAGACTTGAACACAATGGATGAATCGAAACTTCGTACAATCCTAGATCATACATCATCATTGTTGCAAGCACTTGCTAAGCTAAAAAATGGGAAGTCCGACAACTGTGAACAGGCTACGTCAAGCATCTGCCTTGAAGATAAGAAAGTAAACATGCCATTGAACTCTGATGGGGGCACCAAACCTGAGGGCAATTAGCAGTAGCAGCAAAGAGGGGAGTCCTCTCCATCTCGATTGGAATATATATGCCAGCGCGAGATTGAAGTTTACCGTCAGTACATGTAGCAACGGGTTTATCTTTCTTCATGGTAGTAGCATTTCGTCTTTTTTGGGGTGACTGTGGGGGGTTATGTTCCCGGAAGAGTGACCATCTCCACTCGTTGGAACTTACACCAACAGCTTCTCGATACAGCCTATGTTAACCATGGAATCGTGCACCGTCTAATGCAAGATTTTCATTAAACTTCTGTGTTTATTTACATGTTTCCTACTGTTTATATCCTTCCGTGTGCTACTGCAATTTTAGTGACAAGAAATTTTAGTTCCATGCACCGTCTAATGCGAAGATTTTCGTTAAACTTCTGTGTTTATTTACATGTTTCCTACTGTTTATATGCTTCCGTGTGCTACTGCAATTTTAGTGACAAGAAATTATTGAATTTTCTGCCAGGCCGCTTTTATTTTTATGTTTCGTGTATGACAGAGGATGTTGAGATGACAGATGAACACATCTAAACACGGTCAGACATGATTTTTTTTTAGCAGTGAGCACGGGTCACGCATTAAGCTTGAAAAACATATCACTACACCTGACCAGGGCAACTGATATAACAAAAGATGTACAACATTTGGACCTCATCTCGTGGAGCTTTGCCCTCTGTTTTTTGTCCTACCTATTTCTCCTGTTCTATGTCAGAGGACCACCTTGTGTTACTGTACAATTTTGTCCCGAGTCGAAGATAACTTTATGTACATTATTACATTAACATTTCACAACATGAGCATCATCTCACAGAGCCTCCTGGTGTTGTTGGACTTGAGGGCGTGCGTGGACTTGAGGGCGTACGTGGGATGACAAACCGGTCGACAATGCGCACCGCATTGATTGGGTCCAGGCCCGACGCAGCCCTCCATTTGCTTGGGAACTTCCTGGTGTAGCTCATCTGGAGTGGCTGCTTGGGTTCCATGTCCCAGTCTGGATCCAGCATCCAATCCTTTGGCACCTGGTTCATTCACAAAACTTAATCATTTTACAGAATGTTTCAAAAAAATCATTTTTACAGAATGGCAGCATAGTTGTTTTTTTTTTTTGGTGAAAAGTATTGAAGTCAGCGAGCTTCTCAACCTTGTCCACGGCCAGGGTGAAGACCTCAAGGTCTCCATTTTTCTTGATGTGGAACCGCGTGAATGCCTTATAATTTGCTATGCGCAGCGAGGAGAAGGCCTCGTCGAAATGGATATGGAACCAGTTTATGCACAAATATAAGTAGCTCCCAAACACCAGTGATACGACAGGTGTTGACAAGACCCAGAAGTACAGGAAAACAGAGACATAATAGATGATGGCACCTCCCCGGGGAAGGGACTCTATTCCTTTTCTGCAGATTGTACTTCTAGTTACTGCCATAACCTGAAAGAGAGCATATATGGCGTAAGTGGCAAACAGCACCAACAATCAGAAATGATCTCATTATAGCTTACAAAAATGAAAGAATAACCTCTGGGATGTCGAATGCCGACATGAGGTACTTAATACATGCAGGGTAAAGACCAAAGGTCCAATGCTCGAGACGAGCGCGAAGTCCCGTGGGGTCAGGAAAATGTTCGCTTTCCACTTTTCGGTACCATTCATAAAGGGTATGGTAGCCTGAGAACAAGTAAAACAACAATTCCATTTTACATTGTGGATGACAAACATAATAACACACGAGGCCACCTCAAAGAACATACAGCTGTTGCAAGCTACTAAACTATCCAGAGAATATAGGACAGGTCATGAATCATACTGCTCTTCTGCAAATTATGGTTGAGCTTTCTTTAGGAAAAATTGTTTAGCGATGTAAGAATCAAAGCTGTAGTGTTAAAGGATCTGACTGGAAAGAAAATAACTTGTGCACTTGTGACACTATAATCTTATACTTAAGGGTTCAAGACAAACAACCTAGAATGGTACTCCCTCCATACTCAAAAATAAAATCGTTTTGGATAAGGCTTGGGTCAAACATTGGGAATATAAATCATGAATAACTTTTTAAGTTGTTGAGTTTGGAAATGTGAGAACCATATGTATAGATTTGTCTTGAAAAATACTTTCACAAAAATTTACATATAACACTTTTTGATAAATATCTTTATAAAAATAAGTAGTCAAAGTTATGCTTTGGAGACCGTGTCGCTGTCCAAAACGACTTCATTTTTTGAGTATGGAGGGAGTACGTGTTATCAGGCAACGATGCACACAAAAAGAAATGAGAGAGGAAATGTGAGGAGAGACAGACGAACCTGATGTTGCTAATAGATGGTTGCGAATGCAGATTTCAATAGCTAATTCCATAAGTAGCATCAGTAGCACTGCCGAAGTAAGATGAGCAGCGGCATGAAGAAAACCAAGCAAAACACGTCTCCTACGCGACAGTTTCGTGGGTACAAAGAAAAATGATACCATCAATAGAGTAACAACACCACCTAGGGACACATAGGATCGCTCAAGAATCTCAAAAACAGCATTCCACATTGCACTGAAGAAACCATTGATACGACCAGCCCAGGAGTCTTCATGTGAGATGCGAAATGAGTCACACTGGATAACAGAACATATTTGCGTCAGGTTACAGATAGGACTAACTGATTAATTTATTAGTGCTGGTGCAATATGTCAATATCCACAGATTAGTAATGTGGTCTATTGCTGCTTTCCCTTCATATAATATAATATTATATTATATTTGCAAATTCGCTATCTGTGTGGTCAGAATATAACCCCATTTGTTGGTTCACAGAAATTTGTGGGAGGGTAGAAAATTGATGTGTAGTCCTCTTGTACCAAAAAAAAAAAAAAAGATCACAACAACATTATGAACCCTAAGAAATGTGTCCAAGTCAACCTTGGAGATAGACAGGGATCTGATCCTATGAACATATACCACTGATTACAGGATTGGCAAGACCTGTTGTAGAACCCCAAGTAAAACATTTGCGCGACGACAAACTTGTATCACCAAGAAGAAAGATGACACTATTTTTCATGCAATATTTAATTTAGCATTTGTGAATGTAAAAACAAATAATTTTTAAGCTTATTATACTTTAACCTAAGAAGGGTCAGTTTTCTACCATACATTTCATAAAAAAGTCAACTCATCTAGTTCCTCTCACCTGTGGAAACATTGAGAAAACCAAGACAAAGTACACAAAACCACCAATTACATCAAATTGCCAATTTTTCCTTCGGAACTTCAAAATATTACCAAGCGCAATCTAGGAAATGAAACAAAGAAGAGAAGTCACATGATAATACAAACCACTCAAACATCATGAGCAATCAAACGCAGGCATGCAATGAACTAGAATAACATAAAAATATAGGATCAGCCTTACCTTGCTAGAATCGTTGTAAGAAGGATATGTAGATTTTGTTTCATACTTGTTCCCATAAAATACCCTGAAGTTTTCGAAGACATGTGTTGGATGCAAAAAGGCCCCGCCACAGCCATTTACAAGTAAGTGCTGTACATGAACTGGTTCTTTTGACTCAATGCAAGAATGTCGCATATAATGGTGCAGGTCCCCAGCCATCCGCAGTTTGCATCTTCCCCTGAGGTACTCCCGTATCAAATATGCAACATTTGTGCCAGTGCTATCACCCCAGTACCAATCAAGGAGCCAGTTTGGTTCATGAGTTATAACAATTACGGAATCACTCTCTCCGACCTGCATACTTCCGGTGGTAAATATGAAGTCACTGAAAAACACATCCTATAATCTTCAACGTTTTCTGCTTACGATAACAAGATCTTCAGTACTGATCAAGCTTATAGAGTAATGTGCTACTATTAAACCATCAAATTTAAAATAACCTTGACACAACTGCTGATACCATGAAGATCAGAGAATGAAATTACCTTCTGTTGACACAACTCAGCAAAAAACTTGAACTGGTAGACATCAATGTCGCCATGAAGAGCTTGGTCAAGACCAAAAACCCACCATCCATTGGGAAGCTTCAATGCAAAATAACTCTTCTTCTGAGGTAGGAACCACCCACCCAACCAACTCTTATGACAGATATACCTTATGAATGTGTTTAATCCATCGAACCAATCTGTTCATCGCCGTATAGATTGTTTGAAACGTCAATCCAGAATGATGTGTTTTCAAAAATATGCATGGCATTTTCATGGTAACAAGGCATAACATATTCAGAAGTTGGCAAATGACAAGAAAAATGAACAAGCGTCGCTGCACAAGATTATATGGCATACTTCATATATGAGCAATAATTACCATGGTTTCCAGGAATCATGAAACACTGTGGTCCTCTGTACCGCCTGAGCTCAGAAACCCCAAGGGGAAGTTCAGGCTTCTCCAGTGCTATATGTTCAGGCTTATACCAAGCAGGAGGCTGGAGAGCATACTCAAAAGGACAGAAAAAACGTCGTTCATACGAAAATGAGGATGGATTGGGATACCTGTGAATATAAGCAAGGAAAACTCCCATTATATAGGCAAACAAATTAACAATGAAACTGATAATAGCAATACATGATATCATCTGTAGCTGGAATGTCGAGTTGCCAAGAACCAGATGAGTTTTTATTGGTTCTTTAGTAGTCAGCGTCAACAGAAAACATACGCAAGGTCTCCACCAATGAGTAGCAGTTGTCCACGGGGAAATGTTAGCCTCGAATCATCAGATTTTATAACTAACGAGGGTTGAGCAAGTAATCGTGCTACAGCATATGTAGAGTTGCCACCATCACCAGTATCTGCAATGAAGTCAAACCAAAGCTCATCTTTTCCATCAAGATGATCATACAAAAGGCCGTGGCTGTTAGCTTCATCAGGAGTTTTATTCATAGCAGCCTGGTCAAGGTTAGTAAAAAACTGTTAATAATTGGTTTAAGACAACCATAGACTCAACTTTGTAGTGCAAAAATAAACCCCTATGTGCAAAGCAGTACATAAATCACTACTGTTATGTGCCTATCAGGGAAAGAAATGCATAAGCAATTAAGCAGAAACCATGCAATAAGGGCACTATGGCAGAGGGAAGAAGTGATGTACCTGCATCATACGCATGTCAAATCGACCAACAAAGAGAGTCACAGATATCATGAGGTCGAAGACAGTTTTAAACAAATCAGTTGATGTCCTGCAGAACAAATTACCAACCTGTAAGTAACTTTTGCCATATCACTTGCAGTATAAGAACTAGTGTATTGACTAATATCGTACCCAGAGTACCAAGGAACCATGTCCTCAAAATCTGGTTTCAACTGTTTCTTCAATTTCTCATACTCCGAAATTGTCAAAGGATGAGTTAAAGCCCATCTGTAAATCAAATCAGTGAGAACAAATGTGGAATTAGTCCAGAACTAAACTAACCAAAGACAGATTTCAGTTTCTGTTATTCGCCTATGATTATATAGTTACACTTTTTTTTTTTTTTTTTTTTGCAGTTAGTTGCTCATATCAAGGTGATAAGCACTACATGCCAAGCACCCAAATTTATGAGCCAATAAGATGAGAATCACTGTAAATATGTTTTCACACATTTAGTTGGCTCCTCAATTATGTCAGTATGCACACATGCATCAGAATAACCAAATTTACTAAGTAATAACATGAGAATATGTTACTCCTATCATGATGTTATTACACCACGAACAGAGATACCATTCTAAAACATTCATCATGTAACTGATGGGTGATTAGCTGAATTAATACTATCAGCATTTCCCAAGTTCCTTCAGTACAAATTCATCAAAAGAAAATTTCTGTAGAAATGGGGAAGGCTGAAGTGCTTAGAAAGTTGGCATACCCCGTTGAACGCTCTACGACATAATTGGCAATGTAAAGACCCATGAATGTAGCCCAAAAAGAGTAGACTGGTGAAATTTCATTGGAGGAACCTGATCCATTTGAAGACAGCTGAACCAGACAAAGATAAGAATAAACTTACAAGGAAAAACGAATATAATCATCTAAATACAAACAAAAGGCACAGTATACTAACTTCTCCATAAATGGCCCATTTAGAGAGAAGAGGGTAATCACTAGCAGAACCAACTGGAGCAAACCAGGAGGAGCAAATCTGTTCTTTAAATTTATGCATACGTAATAGCCTAGAAATCAGTGTGTTGTCATCATGCTTTGTCCAAAGTGAGAATACAATCCAGCTCGCAGTTCTACGATCAATAGATTTATCTCTTGAAACAGTCCTGTTACCGCAGTGGCTGTAGAACACACAGCAAGCTATGCTTATAACCTGAAATAAGACAAGATATAGAAAATGGGTAACACACAGGTAACAAAAAAGATATTAACTGAAATGGAAGACACATGAACCAATGTCACCACGGAACTTACTGCACAGTTTTGTATTATAGTAAGCATCTCTGGTTTTTTCTCTGCCATACGAGAAACAAGACCCAAATACCAAAGGCCAAGAAATATGATATGGAAGACCATCAAGAAAATTAGAGAAGAAATATAAATGGTGAGGAAGAGGGAAAGATTCATCCGCAAATCCAAGCCCATTGACTGAAAACTGGGCAGATGGTATAGTGCTGCCAAGAATATCCATGCAATATACCTGCATTTGGAGACAGCTTCAGAGAACCAAACATCTTGTTTTAACTTGAGTACTAGTTCACAGAAAAGGGGGTTAATGCTTACCATCGGCTGAAGTTCGAATAGTTTGGTTTGAATGTCTTCCTAATGAAAGGCGATGAGAAGAAATAGAAGAAGCCAATCAAACAAGCATACATGGACCACCACTTAAAATTCTTGTCCAACTTCATTATAAGGTTTTGCAAGTTATCCGAGGAAATGAAGAAAAGCCAACAAGCAAACACAGCAATGATAAAATGTCTTGAATGTTCATGCGGGTATGGATATCTATGAGTCAAGATGTTCCTCATCCTCTCCATTTTGAGAGATTCAATCAGACGGCCAGAGGGCTGCTTACGGAGTTTTTCTTTTCCCATAAAGGTACTGCTTCACAAGTCAGTGATTCATGCTCCAGCAACCATTTAGTGTACTTTATCACTTGAGGAACATCTCAAATTTGTGCACCGATCTGCATAAGTAAATCATTATGTTGTTTCCCTTCATCTGACAGAATATGATAACATCTATAAAGCATGGAGAAAAGAAAGATTAAAAAATCAGAACTAAAAGAAAACACAAACTTCCAACGAAGACGAGAAAAACTGAGTTTTAGTGTGCTGACTTCCTTACTCCTACCATGAAATAAAAATAACAAGCTATTAGGCTAACATATTGAATTCTAGTGCTTGGAGATGACTTTTGGAAATTCAACCGATACCGCTTTGTAACATGAACACACAAGTATGCTATCTTATAATTCATCGCACTAGCTATGCACTTCAACAGTACTCCCTCCATTCCCAATTATAAGACGTTTTAGCTTTTCTAGATACATTGCTTTAACTATGTAGTGTATATTTAAGTGCATAGCAAAATCTATGTATCTCGAAAAGCTAAAACGTCTTATAATATGGAATGGAGTACCATCTCCCTTTACCATCAGAGATACATTGTCCATGCACTGTTGCCATGGTATATCCTAAAAGTCATGCATCCCATGCTACATTATCCAAGATGGAAATTTTGATAACGAAACAAAAGGGTGCAGGGAAACAAATATATGCAGACAAACCTTTTTTTTGAAAGAAAATATGTCGACAAACTGAGCAGACAGCAAATTACATCAACAGATCCCATGTAAACGGTGGCAATCATTATAATAAATAAAAAAGAAAGAAAGCCTACTCATAACTGGTTATCCACATCAAGACAAACAAACAAGCTTGCTCCGGGTGAAGAACCCTGGCACACACTTCATCAATACGACATGTTTTCCTGAACTTGCCCAGAACCGCTGGCAGGACCACAGAAGCACACAGCTAAACTAAACTATGAACTGAAAGTCTGTAACCACCAATTGTCCATTATGACGCATGTACTAGCAGACAGATATAGTCATACTAATGTAGCTGGGAAAAAAAAGAGGAGACGAACAAACCATTCTAGGCATCTAGCAGTTCCAGAACATCACCTGAAGGAACAATTCCACCCATAGACGGTAAAAATCACATGGCTTTTACAGAAATTCAAGCGGATAGAGGACAAAATCGATTACACGCACGGATTTGACAACAAACCGGACAGATTAAAAAACGATGCGCTTTATTATATAAAGGGCGTAACCAGTGCAAAAAGATTCCGCTCTATGCGGAGTCTGGAAAATGATGTCAGTGACAAGCTTTACTCTCGTCTGTGCAATACGAGGAGACCACGACTCAAATCCGAGACGTTCCGGTCACAGGGCGGTAAGACTCGAATCCGGGATCTCCCGATCACAGCAGTAAGACTCTACCGCTCCCCAAGCCCGCCCTTCAGATGCGCTTTATTATATATTTTTAAAAAAACGATTTCGATATGCGGCTCGCCAGCAAACACAAAGATCGCACCTTCTCCTCGAAATTCGGCAAGGAGCTGAGATTATCAAAATTACAGAATAACACATTTGTCGAGAAAACAGGGTCAATAAACTATATTTATGGAGGGAAAAGTAATGGGGGGCAGAATTAGGGGACTGAAGCAGTGAAAGAACTGAGGAATTGTACTCACCGAACTCAAAACCAGGAACCAGAGCCAAAGATCCGCACCTCACCAAGCTGTGCCCCGACGAGTGGGCGAGGAACCGAAACAGAGGATGGAATTGAAAAGCTTGGAGAAACCGAGGGGACTCAGCAACCTGGGGCTGCGGCTGGTAGTTTGCAGGGGCAAGAAAGAGAGGAGTTTCAGCAAAATTCTGCTCGAATCTCCCACCGAATCTGCTGCTCCCTCCTCTGGAGGGGAGGAGGAGCAAGTAACTGACACGAAATGGCAAGAGAAAGAAATTTAAAATGCTTCTGGTTGGTCTTCGTCCAGCAGATGTGCCTTCAGCGGTTTCGTCAGGAACTTATTATGGTTTTGGTGCGGTCCGTCCAACGAACTACTCAACGAGCACGAACGGAGAGAGTCAGAGAGAGGGTGGGTGCTTCTGTAGAACGGCAGCTCCGATTTAGGCACCGTTTGCATGCCGAAATTTTTAGCGAAATGCTACTGTAGTTTTTCGTTGTTATTTGATAAATAGTGTATTATTATAGTCTAATTAGGTTTAAAAGATTCATCTCGTAGATTTCGTCTAAACTGTGTAATTAGTTTATTTTTTATTTATATTTAATGCTTCATGCATACGTCCAAAGATTCGATGTGACAGAAAATCTTGAAATATTTGACATTTTGGAGTGGAGCTAAACAGGCCCTTACTGGAAAGATCCCAGGGTTTCGCTGATTTGTGATCTGGGCCTTCGTGACGAGGCAATAGATTCATCAAGATGTTCTGTTCACGGGTGGTTTTTTCTGATAAATCCGACTGATACTGATCTGTTATGTGAAAAGTTGATAGGCTCTTGTCGAAACCAGCAAGTGAACAGGTTGGCTGTTGCCTCGGTGGAAGCGGTGGTCGTGGACCCCGTATGTTGCTTTCGCGAATCGCCACGAGGTGAAATGGAATGATTTTGTCTAATTTTTTTATTAGATGTTCTAGTTTTTGTTTTGTTAAAAGGGACGCAAATGTCTTAATTTATTTTTATTGTTTGGACGAGACACTAGGGATTAGAGTAAATGGATAGATGGTGTTTTCTACACCTTTAGAGCATGTTTGGATTACTTAAAAGTTAAAATTAAAGTTTAGTTAGACTAAATTTTAGTCATGTAAAGTTTCGTTAGGTAGTAGTTGATACTAACTACTCAAACTTTATGTGAGGCATGCTTGAACAGACCACACTACCCTTTACCCATACGAGAGAAAGGGGTAGATGAGGAGTACGTTTACGTCTTTTTGTGTTCTATGTCAATTTCATTCCCTCCATCCAAAGATATAAAAAATTGAGAGTTCAAATTAGATATTCTAGGTGCGCAAACACATCATATTCACGTGCATACCTACTATTAATGTGTATCATCAACCCAAACATAGTAATCAGGGAGGGTTATATGTGTTATTTGTCTTAGCACGTAATATGTCCTAAAATTACTTCGATGCCTTATGTTTCAGGACAGAGGGAGTAGTTCGGTTTAGCATATCTTTGCCAACTAGAGAACTAATCACTAGTTAAACCCAAATTTAGTCTACTTATTAGTCTGCATGTTTGGATAGACTAGGACTAAAATTTAGTCACATAGAAAGAGGTAAAGGAGCAGTGGAGGAAGAGCCACTTGGAAAGGATGCCAAGAGGCTTGTCGATGTTTCGAGTAAACTCCAACAGGTAAATTTCTAATATTTCGCGTCTGGCCCGGATGGTGTGCTAAGAGGACACGAGCTTTATATTGGTTCGAGCAGAATGTCCCTACGTCCAGTTCGTTGTTGCTGCTCGTGTTATTAGCACTGAAAGTTCATAGTAGGGGTTACAAACGGTCGAGAGAGGGACATGTCCCAAGTCTCTGGGGGTGTACTGTGATGAGTTCCGATCAATTCGGATGGGTTCGAGCTCGGATGGGTTCGGATGCTGGCTTCATGGTCCGATGTCCGATGTCCGATGTGCGATCGTTGGTCTGATGCCCTTTATTGGGATGCCCTGCTTTCCCTTTTATAGGCCAAGGAAAAGTAGGGATTACAGTGGAGGGAAAAGAGGGGAAAATGAGAAGAAGAAGAAGTCCTCCAAAATCGTCAGGTTCTTCTTCTTTTATGCGGGTCTCGCTGACCCTGTAGACGTCAATAGGGACAGCTTTCCGTCACGGTCCTATCCGTCACTGGCGCCACGTGCAGGCGTCGTCTGCTGGTCACAGCGTTCCACTTCGTCTGGTACGCCCGACGTTGTTCCTGATGTGAATCCCCAGGTATGGCCCGTCATGGCCACGGGTTATATCGGGGCGTGCCGGTCACTTCCCAAGCATCAGAGCTTTGACCCAGACCCATACGCTTGGACCTAGAGTGGTCGGCGGCGGTATGGGTCTTCGTCGGGCGAGATGGAGCCCTTCCCTCAGAGGTCGGGCGAGGCGGAACCGGCCCTTAGAGACCGAGCGAGGCGGAGCGTGGCCCTCAGAGGCTGGGCGAGGTGGAGCGTGGACCCAAGGGTCGAGCGAGGCGGAGCCCTGCCCTCAGAGGTCGGGCGAGGTGGAACCGGCCCTTAGAGGTCGGGCGAGGCGGAGCCCTGCCCTCAGACGTTGGGCGAGGCAAAGCCCTGCCCTCGGAGGTCGGGCGAGGCGAAACCAGCCCTCAGAGGCCGGGCGAGGCAAAGCACAGACCTAAGGGTCGGACGAGGTGGAGCCCTGCCCTCAGAGGTCAAGCGAGGTGGAGCCCTACCCTTAGAGGTCGGGTGAGGCGGAGCCCTACCCTTAGAGGTCGGGCACGTCAGAGCCCTGCCCTCGGAGGTCATGCGAGGCGGAACCAACCCTCAGAGCCCGGGCGAGGCAGAGCTCGAACCCAAGGGTCGGGCGAGGCGGAACCGGCCCTCGGAGGCCGGGCGAGGTGGAACCGGCCCTCAGAGGTCGGGCGAGGCGGAACCGGCTGTTAGAGGCCGGAGGCGGCGGAGCTTGCGTACCTGGGGGTCGGCAAGAGCTGTAGTTGCGCCCTTGACCATTCGGATGAATTAACGTTGATGGTTATTAGCTCCTTCTCTTCGGGTACCCTAGTATTGGTCCTCGATAGTAGCCCCCGAGACTGTGGAGGAGTAGAATACTCCTTCGGAGGTTTTTCCGAATTGGAGGACTCTGAGGGTCTTGGCCTTCTTTTGTCACCCATGACATGTCCCGGGGACGGTGATTCCCTCTCGTCGAGGTTGGACCCTTCGCGGGTATGGCCATGATATTTGGTGGGTTGTTTAATGGGCTAGTCTGAGTAGGGTCCCCGGTATCCCATTCGCGGGGATCCAGCCTGGGTCAGCTTGGCAACTGACTCTAGATTCTCAATGGTCAATCCATATAGTTTTCGGGTCTGTTCGACTGGTCCCGAGGGCTAAGTGCCTTTCTTCAAAGAAAAACCATGGATCATAACCGGTCCAGACTCGATCGTGGGCCGAGATGCCCGTGGTGCTCGTGTGCCCGGGTACTGGCCGTGAACGAGGACCATCCCTTTCCACCTCTTATCCTGGAGGTGCTTGGAGTGGTTGTCGAGCCCATCAATGGGCCGACCTATGAACTTCTAGGCCCAGGCAGGCCATAGAGATGCTTCTAGATCCATATTTCTTCTTACTCGTGATGAGTCGTGGCCCGTCCGAAGAAGCGAAATGTCCAGCAAGTTTTTCAAGGGGCGGGTAGAGATTGCGTGCGCACTTCCCACGGTGGGACGTTATGGCAGATCGTGGTAGATGCGGAGATCCAGGCGGACGGTTGGTTTCCTCGCATCCGTCGCCCCTATAAAACCAAAGGGTTCACCCTTAGGGTTCCATACCTTTCATCCTTGCCTCTAGAGCCACGACCGCCACCATCAAGCCCGCATCCAACCGCGCCCACCTCCAATGGATTCATGGTGCCACTCTGACATCACCTTCCAGCGCATGGAAGGTCTCATCCGTCTCGGTCTTCTCCATGCATGGACCTCGGTCGAGGAGTGGCTGCTGCCTGGCGAGGAGGAGCTACCATCGCCGCCCGACGGCTACATAGTGTCGTTCGCCCACTTTCATGAGCGTGGGTTCGCGACCCCTGCCCATAGATTTCTTTGGGGGCTGCTGCACTACTACAAGATCGAGCTGCAGCATCTTAACCCCAATGGGATCTAGCACATGGCGGCATTCGTCGCCCTGTGCGAGGGATTCCTGGGTATCAGCCCCACTTCGATCTGTGGAGGTACTTCTTCGCCATCACCCTCTAGAAGAAGAGGGAGAAGAGCGGTAGGCAGGAACTACACATGCCGATGGGGTGCGCCGGCATCCAGCTTTGGAACAACCGGGTCAGCGAGTATCCGTCGATGCATCTGTCGACGTCCAACAAGGGGTGGCATTCGTAGTGGTTCTACCTCAAGAACGACATCGCCGACCCTCTGCTAGAGTTCAGCGGGGTGTCCCGAAGAAGGACAAGAAGAAGATCCAGGACCACATCATCGTCATCCATATCCTGAAGGAGTACGGCCTGAAGAGGTCGGGTGTCATCAGGGCCTACCATGCAAGGAGGGTGGCGCCATTGATGATGCACGCGCTCCTGCCGTACATGATGGTGCCCGAGGCGTCATTCGCAGGAACGGTGCTTGCCGAGGGAGCGCTCCCCCACTCTAAGGTCGTGCAACGCATGAAGGAGGCGATGGAGCCTTTGTGGGATGATGTGGGCGCCCCCTCGATTTCATCTACCCGGTGCTGGGACATCCTCCGATGCGGCCAGAGCCTAGCCACATCGTCTTCATAAGTTTCCCCTCCTCATGCCCCCTCTTCAATTGATTTCTCGACCTCTTCATACTCACTTTGAGAGGGACGCAAGCCGAGGGACCTCATCTTCACGGATCACCCGGCGCCATTACCGAGGGATTCATCCGTGAGGGTGGCGAATCTCGCCGCAAGCGAGCGGCTGAGGAAGGCGAAGGAGGACAAGAGGAAGAAGAGGCAGTAGAAGCTGAAGGCATGGGAGCGAGAGGAGGACACCGACAGTGATGATGATGGGGACGATGACGAGGTAGTCGACGATATCGGGTGGGACAACCTAGAGGACGAGGATGTGCTGACAGGTATCGGCTCGTCCTTGTAGGAGTTGGGACCTTTCCCGTTCCACGGAGGGGGAGGGCGCGTCTGGGGAGCCAGCGGAGGTGGGCCATACCATCGGCCTACCCTAGGAGTCAGCAGGGGCGGCCGGCTCTACCGCCGTGCCCAAGGTGCTAGCAGAGGCGGGTGGCTCCGCCGTCGTGCCCCAAGATCCAAGGGAAGCAAGCCCCCCTACCCAGGAACAGGGGGTAGGCTCGAAATAGCCTCGCCCCGATGAGGCGGAGCAAAGGTCGGTGGGTTCGCCCCCCCAAACATATCTGCCGCCCGATGGCACCACGGTGAGTCATCAGCTCCTCTGTTTTCCCTATTTTGGTCGGATTTCATTGTGACTTATGCTTTTCGTTTCTTACAGCGTCGGGAGGTAGCGTAATCTTTTGGCGCCGGCGCCAAAGAAGAGTGTCGCCCTTCAAGCGAGGCGGCAGCCGTTGGCTGGCATCGTACCCATTTTGGGCGAGAGCGACGCCGGTGTGATTGCGTCGCCGATCGGTCAGGCACTGCCCCCGGTGGCGCCTATGCCCTCTGCGGGACGGGCGGACGTGGGGTCTCAATGCATGCCTTCGGAGGTCACAGAGCAGCCGGCGATGGAGGCAAAACCACTATCGACGACGAGGCTGATGGGGCTGCCGACCGCGCTCATGGCGCCGACCATGGTAGGCGCGACGTAGCCAGTTGGGACCCTACCGATGCAGGCGGAGGTGGCGGTGGCTGTGATGGGTGGGTCACAGCCAGATGCTATCGTGGAGGTGCCTGAGGAACCGGCATGACCCGCGCCATCAGCGGCCTAGGTGATGGCGTCTGGCATGGGCCAAATGGAGGGGGATGCGGCTGAGGGTTCCCCAAAGGTCGTGGTGCTAGGGGAGGAGTCAGTGTCCGTACCGCTGACCCCTTCCAGCATCGGAGGGAGTGTTCCAGCGGGGATGTCACGACAATTAGGGTCGGCAGCGATCAAAGCCGGCGGGGAGCCATCCCTAGCCCTAACGTCGGTAGGCAGCGACTCGCCGATGCGGAGCGAGCCCCTGCTTCGGTGGGTGAGTCTAGAGGATCCAACGTCGACGCTCTTCACTCTTAACGCCACCGTAGAGAGCATGGAGCGGGAGAGCCTCGACGTGGGGATCACGTCCATGCTCGAGGCTCTGGACCATGCCTGAGGTGCCTTGCCTGACGTTGTTGTACCTTCTGCTCGGGTACTTGCTTTATCCTGCTTCTCACCTTTTTTCTTTCTTTGTATGTTTTTTGTATTCTGACCACCGTCTCCTTTCAATCCCTTATCGCTCGCAGACGGGCGAAGTCTCGATTCCTTCATGAGCAGAAGGAAAATTTGGACTGCCTCATCGAGGAGATGCTGCTGCGTGGGAGGCGACAACTCAGCTTGTTGCCGCCCAGCGAAGGGTAGCCGAGCTGACTCCCCTTGCTAAGGAGGCGGACAGTCTTCGATCATGGGTGGTCGAGGCCCGTCGTCATGCTGATGAGGCCGAGAGGGCATTTGAGGCCCTATTGGTGAGATCGCAGAGGGACAACGAGGAGGCCGCTAAGGTCAGGAAAGAGCGGGATGAGCTACTCTAGAAGGACGCCGAGACCCACCGGTGGATCCTCGACCTTCTGGCCGAGGTTGAGAAGGAACAGGAGCTAAAGCTGGGAGCCGAGAAGAAGCTCATGGCCCTAGAGAAGAGGGCAAGTCTGGATGCTATGGCGGTCGCCCGGCTGCGCTAGGAGCGGGATGAGCTACTCCAAACCACAAAGAGGCTCCGCTCGGAGCGTGGCGCGGCTCATGAGGAGCACGACCAAGCCCTCCGCGAGCATGATCGGGCCGGCCAAGAGCACGACGATGAGCAGTAGAAGGTTGGCTCCCTCTAGGCTAAGCTTGGAACCGCAATGACCTAGAAGCTAGAGGCGAGAGCATCTCTGTTGAGCTGGCCATGGACCTTACCGAGGCGAGGAGGAACCTTCAGGCAGAGAGCGACGAGCTTGGTATCCTAAGCACCGCCCTTGGAGTGGTTTGTGATGACCTGGAGGTGGTGAGGTCAGAGGGGACTAGTTTGCTTGTGGCCCATGATATCGAGATCATGGCACGGGTGCGCCAGCTTGAGAGGAATGCCCTTTGTGTCAAGGTTAATCAATCCTTCGCGATTGGTCGTTCTCGTTATGGGGATAGCATTGACCTGGAGATGATGAGCCATGGCTTCGCACCTGGCTATGAAGCCCATGAGCTAGAGGA
The DNA here is from genome assembly GCA_904845875.1 of Miscanthus lutarioriparius. Taxonomy (NCBI): domain Eukaryota; kingdom Viridiplantae; phylum Streptophyta; class Magnoliopsida; order Poales; family Poaceae; genus Miscanthus; species Miscanthus lutarioriparius. Next base: position 77,419,147 of record CAJGYO010000003.1, on the reverse strand, counting down.
GATGGAGATGACGGTGGCTCCCCTTTCGCAGGACCTGGCGGATAGGATTAAAAGCATAGTTCTCCCCTAGAGGGGTTAGTTAGTTCAACAGGTTAATCACTTTTGTAATCAGAGGACAGGTACTGATCTTTTTATAATGCTTATACAAACTTGTCCTTTTGTTTTGGTGCATTCCTACCCTTCCGTTTGTTGAGACCATAGAGCTCGAGGTGTAGGAGGGAAACTCTAATCACGCTGGTAAGCAAGAGTGTCATAGCCGCTGGGGCGTAGGTTTCACACTGCCCGACCAGCCTTGCTCAGTCATTCATTTCCACAGACCTTGCTACTAGGTTTAACATGGGGAAGAGGTCGGGCATGGTGACTGTTTCAAAAAGGGTGTATTTATACCCTTATCAACCCTCGAGTGAGATCTGACCCCTTGCCGTTGCTAGGGTCGGGTGTCACTAAAGATAGAGGAGAGCATAGCAAAATTAGTAGGAGAAAGTGTCTCTTATTATCGCACGTACCCCCTCCCTAGGATCTAAGCTATCATTCTGCGACCGTGCGTTCGGTCTCCTTGTGAGTCCAACTTTCCTTGAGCCCCCGTGCGTAGCACGGGTGCGGTCGAGGGTTGGCTCGTCTTTGTGATCATTGTCCCATCTATGGTTTTAGTAACCGGAGGGGTTGAGCTAACGTCATTTGCCCCGATGGATTTAGTGACGCGCTCGGTGAGCTCGCTAATGGGCATGTTCGAGTGGAATCCGGGTCCATCATTTGTGACAGGGTCAGCAAGGCCCACATGTGGCATGCCACTGCTCCTTAACCCGCCTTCTAGCAGATGCCCAAGCCGTTCCGAAGGGCGACTCAGGTGGCCCGATGGCCTCCCTTTAATAGAGATTCTGTGGGCTCGGCTGGAGGTTAGGATTGAACGAGAAGGTTGAGATGACCCTGTTCGCTTCTAGAGGGGTCGGGCGAGGGCCACTGGGGCTCATCTGCGTTTTCTCCCCTAGCTCTTGTTTGACGTGTGGCGGCCTCGGGCCCTTCACGGGCCAGCCTTCGAACCCCGGTCTCCTGATTTAGGGTCGGGTGGCTCGAGCCCCCGAGCCCCATGGGGCTCGGTAGGGGTCAGCCATGTTTCATGCGTAATCCCATCCTTGGTTTCCACAATCGAAGGGGTTGAGCTAACGACACTTGCCTCGATGGCTCGAGTGTCGCGCTCGGTGAGCTCGCTAACGGGCATGTTCAAGTGGAATTCGGGTTCGTTATTTGTGATGGGGTCGGCAAAGCCCACGTGGGGCATCCCACTGCTCCTTAACCCACCTTTCAGCAAATGCCTGAGCCATTCTGGAGGGCGACTCTGGTGGCCCGATGGACTCCCTTAATGGGGATTCTGTGGGCTCGGCTGAAGGTTAGGATCAAACAAGAAGGTTGAGATGACCCTGTCCGCTTCTAGGTGGGTCGGGCGAAGGCCACTGGGGCTCATCTGTGTTTTCTCCCCTGGCTCTTGTTCGACATGAGGCGACCTTGGGCCCTCCGTGGGCCGGCCTTCGAAACCCGGTCTCCCGATTTAGGGTCGAGCGGCTCGAGCCCCCCAGCCCCATGGGGCTCGGTAGGGGTCGGCCATGTTTATTGCATCACCCTGTCCTTGGTTTCCGTAACCGGAGGGGCTGAGCTAATGACACTTGCCTCGATGGCTCAAATGTCGCACTCTTGAGCTCGCTAATGGGCATATTCGAGTGGAATCTGGGTCTGTCATCCGCTGATGGGGTTGGCATAGCCCTCATGCGGCATTCCACTGCTCCTTAACCTGCCTCCCGGTGGATGCCCATGTCACTCCGGAGAGCGACTTAGGTGGCCCGCTGGCCTCCCCTCGATGGAGATTCTATGGGCTTGGCTCAAGGTTAGAATCGAACGAGAAAGGTCAAGATGTCCCTGTCCGCTTCTAAGCAGGGTCGGGCAAGGCTGTTGGGGCTCATGTTGGTTTTTCTCCCCTGGCTCTGTTTGACGTGAGGCGGCCTCAAGCCCTTCGCGGGCCAGCCTTCGAACCTCGGTCGGTCGCCACTCATATTGAATGAGACGATTACCGCTTCATGACGCGATACGAAGTGTTGTGATGCAGCAATTGCATATGCAATGCTTGGATGTATGGGATGAATGAATGGATGAATGAATGAATGTATGAGTGAATGTATGAATGCATGCATGAGAATGGATGAATGAATGATCATGCAATAGAAAAAGAAAGGTGGGGGTCGGTAAAGTTACCTCGATGACTCGAGTGACGGGTTCGGGGAGCTCTCAACGGATATGTCCATGTGGAGTCCGGGTCCGACGTTCATGACAGAGCTGGTGTAACCTTTATGAGGTATCCCACTACTCCCTATCCATCTCTCAGCAGCGGCCTGAGCCATTTGATTGATTTGGGTGACCTGCCAGCCTTTGCTCGATGGAGATTCTGTAGGTGGGCCCCTCCAAATCCTTCCCGAGAAGGTGGAGGCTAAAGCTCGGGGTGCGGAGATAAAAACTCTGATCATGCTGGTGGGCAAAGATGCCATAGCCATCGAGACATATGTTTCTCATAGTCCGAGCAGCTTTACTCAGTGCTTGTCTCCGCACACCTTGCCTCTAGTTTTTAACGTGAGGAGGGTCAGTCATAGAGAATGTCTACTAAATAGACACTCTTGCCAGCCCTCGAGCAATGTATGGCCCCCTATCGTTGCTGGGGTCAGAGGCTCAGTAGTGAAATTAATGTGCATAAAGTAAGGGTGGCCCGTCTCTTGGTAGTGGCTTTGAGCCATTCGATCGACCTGGGCGCAGGATTTACCTCGATGGTAAGAGTAATGGGTTCGGGGAGCTCTTACCGGATATGATCGAGCGGGATTCGGGTTCGTCGTTCGTGATGAGGTTGGCATAACCCGCATGGGGCATCCTAGTGCTCCCTACCCATTTCCCTATAGTGGCCAAGATGTCCGATCGACTTGTGTTACCTGCTGAGACAAGACTTACCTATGGAGATAGAGGATAAGAATATCTCGTGCAAGAATTTAGTTAGGCAGATAATCCAGGTGGAGAACTTATAATAAATGGACAAGCTCTTAAATTTTGTTATAGCAAAATAGCTTTTTAGCCCTTCTCCCCTTTTGTATAAAAAGGTTCGTGCGTTCTGACCCTTTTCGTTGTTAAGGTCGTAAAGCTTGGGGTGCGGGTGAGCAAACTCTGATCATGCTGGTGAGCAAAGGTGCCGTAGCTGCCGAGGCGTAGGTCTCTCGTAGTCCGACTAGTTATACTCAGAGCCTATTCCCGTGACCCTAATTCCTAGGTCTTAACGTGAGTGGGGGTCGGGCACAGAGAATGTTTGGTAGGCGGATAGACTCTTAAACGCGTATCGACACTTTCCGTGGTTAAGGCCAAAAAGCCCGGGGTGCGGAAAAAACTCTGATTATGCTGGTGAGCAAAGGCGCTGTAGCCACTGAGGTGTAGGTTCCTCGTAGTCCAACCAATTTTACTTAGCATTTGTTTTTGCAAACTTTGCTTTTGGGTCTTAATCATGAGAAAGGGTCGAACGTAGAGACTGTCTACCAGATGGTATGCTCTTATTAGCCCCTGAGTGTGGCCCGACCCCCCGCTGTTGCTGGGATTGGGTGTCACTAAAGGTCGGGGGTTCGGTAACGATACTGATAAGAGAAAGTGTGCGTTTATTAAGGGTAAAAACGATGTAGCTGCTCGATGTTCCAGGCATTGGCGAAGACCTCATCGTCGATGGTCTTGAGCTTGTATGCGCCTGGCCGGAGCACCACCACGACAACGTATGGTCCCTCCCATGGTGGGGACAGCTTATGGTGGTCCTTGTGGCTCTAGACAAGTTGGAGGACTAGGTCTTCGATGTTGAAGGCCTGACCCCACACTCGTTGGCTGTGGCACCATCGCAACGCCTGCTGGTACTTGGTCGAGCAGAGGAGGGCAACGTCGCGCACTTCATCCACCTGGTTCATGGCATCCTTGAGGGATGCCTTGGCTCCCTGTTCATCATACGCCCTGACCCTTGGTGCCCCATAGTCGAGGTCAGTCAGGAGGATAGCCTCAGAACCGTAGACCAAGAAGAATGGCGTGTAGCCGGTGGCCCGACTGGGGGTCGTCCTTAGGCTCCAGAGCACCGCGGGAAGCTTGGCGACCCATCGTCCACCAAACTTGTTCAACCAGTTGAAGATCCTAGGCTTGAGGCCTTACAGTACCATACCATTTGCGTGCTCAACCTGCCCATTCGTGCAAGGGTGTGCCACGGCGGCCCACTCGACCCGGATGTGGTATTCATCGTAGAATCGGAGGAACTTCTTTTTGGTGAATTGCGTGCCGTTGTCCATGATGATGGAGTTTGGGACTCCAAAGCGATGGACGATGTCGAGGAAGAATAGCACAGCTTGCTTGGACTTGATTGTGGAGATCGGCCGAGCCTCTATCCACTTTGTAAACTTGTCTATAGTGATAAGCAAGTGGGTGTAGCCCCCATGTGCCCTTTTGAGAGGTCCGACCAGATCAAGCCCCCAGACCATGAATGGCCATGTGATGGGGATCGTCTAGAGCGCTTGGGTCGGTAGGTGAGTCTGCCGAGCGTAGTACTGACACCCTTCGCAGGTGCGTACCATCTGCTCAGCATCGGCTACTGTGGTTGGCTAGTAGAAGCCTTGTCAGAACACGTTTCCGACCAGGGTTCTAGGCACGGCATGGTGACCGCAGATCCCACCATGGATATCGCTCAGCAAATGCTTCCACTATTCGATGGGGATGCAACACTGTAGGATCTCAGTGTGGCTTCGCTTGTAGAGTTCACCCTCAACAAGGACAAAGGACTTGGCGCGATGCGCGAGCCGTCAAGCCTCTGTCTTGTCCATCGGCAGTGTCTCACGGAGGAGGTAGTCGAGGTAGAGCATCCTCTAGTTGACCAGAGGGTTGGGCTCTGTTGCTGGGTCCTCTTCGAGCTCCATGACTTCAGGGTCAGATGGAGCCGATGGTTGGTCAGGCCCCGAGCCTAGGGCGGGCATCCCATCATCGGCTTGTTCCGGCTCCTCGTAGCAAACTGAGGGCTTGTGCTGATCGCTGGCGAAGACACCCGTTGGCACTGGCTCTTGGCCGGATGCCGCTTTTGCTAGCGCGTTGGCCGCCTCATTGAGACGCCTCAAAATGTGGTTGAGTTTGAGGCCGTCGAACTTGTCCTCTAGCTGGCGGACTTCTCGACAATATGTAGCCATCTTGGAGTTGTGGCAGCTCGACTCCTTCATGACTTGGTCGATGACTAGCTGGGAGTCACCTCGGACGTCGAGGCATCAGATGCCCAACTCGATGGCAATGCGTAGACCATTGATGAGCGCCTCATATTCGGCCACATTGTTGGAGGAGGGGAAATGGATGCGGACCATGTACCTCATGCATACCCCATGGGGCATAATGAAGACAAGCTCTACGCCAGCGCCTTTCTTCATCAGCGATCCATCGAAGTACATCATCCAGTACTCTTGGTCGACGATCGCTGGTGCATTTGGACCTCGGTCCACTCTACGACAAAATCAGCCAACACTTGCGACTTGATGGCCGTCTGGGAGGCATACGTAATGCGTTGACCCATCAGCTTGAGCGCCCACTTCATGATTCTTCCTATGGCATCCTGGTTCTGGACGACCTCATCGAGGGGGAAGGATGTCATGACCATCACCAGATGTGACTCGAAGTAGTGGCGCAGCTTCCTCTTGGCGATGAGGACGGCGTATAGGAGTTTCTAGATTTGGGGGTAGCGGGTCTTGGAATCAGACAGGACCTTGCTAATGAAGTACATGGGGCACTGTACTTTGAGGGCGTGCCCCTTTTCTTCTTGCTCCACTATCAGGGTAGCGCTGACCACTTGCGAGGTGGCCGCAATGTAGAGCAGAAGGGGTTCTCCATCGGTCTGAGGAACTAGGATCAGGGCCTTCATCAAAAGATGCTTGACCATGTCAAGTGCCTCCTGGGCCTCCAATGTCCATTTGAAGTGGTCGTCTTTCTTTAGAAGCCGATAAAGGGGGAGACCTTGTTCGTCGAGGCACGAGATGAAGCGGCTGAGCGCGGCGAGGCACCCTATGACTCATTGTACCCCCTTCATGTTCTGAGTTGAGCCCATCCTCTTGATGGCCGAGATCTTCTCTGGGTTGGCCTCGATGCCATGCTCGGAGACGATGAAACCGAGCAGCATGCCCCTTGGGACCCAAAAATGCACTTCTCGGGGTTGAGCTTAATGCAATTTGCTTAGAGTTTTGTAAAGGTCTGCTCAAGGTCAGCTACGAGCTAGTCAACCCATTTGGACTTGACCATGATGTCATCTACATAGGCCTCAACAGTCCACTTGATGAGGTCTCTGAAACACTTAAGCATACAATGCTGGTACATAGCCCTAGCATTCTTCAGACCGAATGGCATCGTGACGTAGCAAAACGATCTGAAGGGGGTGATGAAAGATGTCGCGAGCTGGTCAGACTCTTTCATCATGATTTGATGGTACCCGGAGTAGGCATCAAGGAAGCAAAGGGTTTCACACCCTGAGGTAGAGTCAACTATTTGGTCTATGCGCGACAAATAAAATGGATCCTTTGGGCACGCTTTCTTGAAACCTATGTAGTCAACACATCCTCCATTTCCCACTCTTCTTTCGTACAAGAATGGGATTGGCTAACCACTCGGGATGGTATACTTCCTTGACGAACCCGGCTGCCAAAAGCTTCGCGATCTCCACGCCGATGGTCCTGTGTTTCCCCTCATCGAAGCGATGCAGGCGTTGCTTCACTGGCTTGGAGCCTAGGTGGATCTTCAAGGCATGCTCGGCGACTTCCCTTAGAAAGCCTAGCTTGTTCGAGGGTTTCCACGCAAAGATGTCTCTATTGGCGCGGAGGAAGCCGACGAGCGCACTTTCCTATTTGGAAGAAAGCATGGTGCCAATGCGCACCACTTTGCTCTCAGGGTTGCTGGGGTCTATGAGGACCTCCTTGGAGCCCTCCAATGGCGCAAAAGACCCGACCGACCACTTGGGGTCGGGTGCTTCTTCGGTGACCTCCTTCCTGATGGCCTCGAGCTCTCCGGAGGCGACGATTGCCACGGCGTGATCGTAGCACTCGACCTCGCACTCATATGCACGTTGGAAGGAGGTGCCGATGGTGATGACCCCACCTAGGCCCAGCATCTTTAGCTTTAGGAAGGTGTAGTTGGGGACGGCCATAAACTTCGCGTGGCATGGTCGTCCCAGAATGGCATGGTAGGTTCCATGGAACCCAACCACTTCGAAGGCGAGGGTCTCTGTCCTATAGTTGGATGGACCCCCAAAGGTGATGGGCAGATCGATCTACCCAAGTGGCATAGCCTGCTTTCCAGGCACGATGACGTGGAAGGGCGCTCCTGTCAGTCGGATGCTCGCTCGGTCGATGCCCATAGCATCGAGCGTCTCGGCATACATGATGTTGAGGCCGCTGTCTCCATCCATCAGTACCTTAGTGAGCTGCTTCATGCCGATGATCAGGTCGACCACGAGCGGGTATCTCTCTAGTTGCAAGATGCTCTTCGGGCGGTCGGTCCGGTCGAAGGTTATGGCGGACTCCGACCATCGGAGGAAGGTAGGCGCGGTTAGCTCAGCCGTATATACCTCGCGGCGCGTGAGCTTCTGGCGGCGCTTGGAGTCCTAGGTTGCCGACCCTCCGAATATCATGAGATAGCCATTGGGCGTCGAAAAGCCACCGCCCTTCCCCCTCGGCATCATCCATGGTCGGGTCGGGGTCCTTCCCGTGCTCCCCTTTGTTGGAGCCTTTGGACAAGAACCACTTCATGAGATCGTAGTCCTTGTATAGATGCTTGACGAGGAAGGCATGGTTCGGGCAAGGCCCCTCAAGTAGCTACTCGAAGTGGTTCGGGTTGCCCTCCATAGGCTTCTGACCCCCCTGCGGTCGGCGACGGCCACAATCGAGCCCTCGTGCTGCTCCTTGTTCTTCCTCTTGATAGGACGGTTGGAGGCGCCTTTGCCGGCATCCTCATCCCATTTCACGTTGCCCTTGAGGCGGTCGAAGATCGCTCTGACCGCCTCCTCACTCGAGGCATGGCTAGTGGCGATGTCGAGGAGCTCCTTGGTGGTTTGTGGGCCCTTACATCCTAGCTTGTGAACCAGGGACTCGCAGGTGGTCCTAGATAGAAAAGCTCCTATAACATTGGCGTCGGCGATGTTAGGCAGCTCGTTGCACTACCGAGAGAAGCGCCGGATGTACCCACGAAGGGTTTCTCTGGCCTTCTGTCGACAGTTCTTGAGATTCCATGGGTTCCTGGGCACTTGTACATGCCTTAGAAGTTCCCCATGAAGATCGTTTTCAGGTCCGCCCAACTTTGGATTCTGTTGGGTGGAAGGTGTTCCAATCATGTTCGTGTCGAATCGGCCAGGAACAATGGAAGGTTGTGGATAATGAAATCATCATTATTCGCTCCACCATCATGGTAGGCAAGCCGATAATCCTTGAGCCAAAGTCTAGGGTTTGTTTCCCTAAAGTATTTCAGGATGTTGGTTGGTGGACGGTACCTTGGCGGGAAGATGGCGTTGAGAATGTGTCGGCCGAAGGCCTGAGGCCCTGGTAGGCTGGGGCTGGGGCTTTGGTCCTCGCCGCTGTCGTAGCCCCGCAACGATGAGGGCGATAGCCATGGTTTGCTCCCTCTCTTGGGTCATCGTGGGTGTGCCTGCGGGCGTCGAGGGTGTCACGTGCGTCACGGTTGTGACCGAGACGCTGATGCGCTGGGACCATGGTGCACTGCCTGCCGCTTTCTGGCACTTCGGTGGACTAACGCGTCCTTGTCGAGGCGCTCTGAGGGCATGCGTTGGCTAGTGTTGAGCTCACACCGCCGAGACAGTGAGCTCTCGGCTTGCTACGCCACTGCATGCTCGAGCAGCGTGTGAATCTCACGATGGGCCCAACGATCCTCGAGTGTCGCAGGCCCCAAAATCCCATGGAGCAAAGCCACCGTAGCAGCGATGTTCTAGCTCACTCGGGTGAAGTGTGGGAGAGATTCATCATCCGCGATGATCCTCTAGTTCACGTCGTGGGCCATGGCACACGCGCGCCCACCGTCTCTAGGGCGCTCGATCTCTCAATCAAGCTCTGCGTGTTCCTGCTCGAGCTGGAGTCGTGCTTCCTCGAGCTCTAGTTGTTGGACCTTCAGTTGCTCCACCTATAGGCAGGGTGGGGCCCCTGTCTCCCCCTTGACCTCATCGTTGAGGTTGTTCATCAGGGTAGCCTCCTCCTCGTGGATGCTTTCGACGTGTCCCTCGGGGGTACCTGCCATAAAACACTCATGAGAGGGGTGATGGCCCCCCTGCTGGAGTCAGAGGTGGAGGGCAACCCCGTTTCCTCCGCGAGGAGGTCATGGAAAGACTCCATGACATGTTTGGTCATTTCCACGAACTCGTCATTCACAGGGAAAGGAGGCGCGTGTTGTGCCACAAGGTGGCCATCGGTCTCTTCGCTGTTGCGGAGACCGAACGGGAGCGCTGTCGGGGTGCTCCGGATGTGGTATTCCGGAGGGAGCGGCTCCCCTCTGACAAGCTATGCCATGATGCTGGCGAACAAGAAGGTGAGGTGGTGCAGGTCCTCCTGGGATGGCTAGGGTCCTAGGAAGGCGCTGAGCTGGCGCTCCAACCTCCCATAGTTGAAGTTGAGGAGCTGATTGCTTTCGGGGGCGCGGGCCTTTGGTGCATACAACTGTAGCTCCTCAAGCACCTCGGCGACTGTGTTGAGGTCGGCGGAGTGGAGAGGTCGATGGTGGTGGGAGCCATTGCCAACTCTCCCTCCACCATGACGATGAAGTCTAGGTCCCCGAAGCGCACATGCACTCCTGGGACCCAGCTGACATCATGACTAGCCATCCGAGGCCTAGTGTTGATGTCGAGATGCGCAAAAGGCCCCTACCTGGCGCGCCAACTATCGGGGTTTCGAGTAAACACCAACAAGTAAATTTCTAATATTGTGCGTCTAGCTCGGATGATGTGCTAAGAGGACACAAGGTTTATACTGGTTCAGGCAGAATGTACCTACGTCTAGTTCATTGCTGCTGCTCGTGTTACTAGCATTGAAAGTTCATAGTAGGGGTTACAAATGGTCGAGAGAGGGACATGTCTGTCGCTAAAAAATGCTAGGCAGTCCTCCGAGGGGTATCCCATGAAGGTAGATTGATCAGCAGAGGTGCGTGTAATCAAGAATAAGAAGGCAACAGAGACACAAGAGTTAGACAGTTTTAGGCCATCGACACAATGTAATACCCTACTCCTGTGGTCTCTTGGTTTGTATTAGTTATCGAATGATATTGCATGTGTTTTGAGGGGGTCCCTGCCCGCCTTATATAGTTTAGGGGGTAGGGTTACAAGTCGGTTAGATCTAGGAGATAATTGGTAAGTAATAACAGATTACAGGAATCATGGGATCAAGCATATCCTAACAGATCTCGTAGCATCATCAGGATATCGCCCTTGATGTCTTGCGATACACGTCGAGCATTGCTGTGCACCATAGGTCTTCATCTTGTGGGCTGGACTGCCCCTAGGAGCGCAGCCCATGTAGTCTGTCGTGGGTATCCAGGGTCATACCCCCCACAGCTAGTCCCTGAGCGCCTTGTATCCGCTGTGCAACGTCGTCTTGAGCTTGTCTAAGCAGGTGTAAACAAAGCCAAGCAGCTAGACTCATAGTCCGACCACTCTAATGAGTCGCCGAGCAGTTGTGAACCTCGCGGGCCCCAGAATCCCATGGAGCAAAGCCACCGCAGCAGCGATGTTCTAGCTCGCCCAGGCGATGTGTGGGAGAGATTCATCATCCGCGATGATCCTCTGGTTCACGTCGCAGGCCATGGCACACGCGCGCCCACCGTCTCTGGGGCGCTCCATCTCTCAATCAAGCTCCGTGCGTTCCTACTCGAGCTGGAGTCGTGCTTCCTCGAGCTCTAGTTGTTGGACCTTCAGTTGCTCCACCTACAGGCGGGGTGGGACCCCTATCTCCCCCTTGACCACATCATCGAGGTTGTTCATCAGGGTAGCCTCCTCCTCATGGATGCTTTCGACGTGTCCCTCGGGGGTACCTACCATAAAACACTCATGAGAGGGGTGATGCCCCCCCTCTGGAGTCAGAGGCGGAGGGCGACTCCGTTTCCTCCTCGAGGAGGTCATGGAAAGACTCCATGACATGTTTGGTCATTTCCACAAACTCGTCGTTCGTAGGGAAAGGAGGCGCGCGTTGTGCCACAAGGTGGCCATCGGTCTCTGCGCCATTGCGGAGACCGAACGGGAGCGCTGTCGGGGGCTCTGGATGAGGTATTTTGGAGGGAGCGGCTCCCCTCCGACAATCTATGCCATGATGTTGACAAACAAGAAGGCGAGGTGGTGCAGATCTTCCTGGGATGGCTAGGGTCCTAGGAAGGCACTGAGCTGGCACTCCAACCTCCCATAGTTGAAGTCGAGGAGCTGATTGCTTTCGGGGGTGCGGGCGTTTGGTGCATATAGCTGTGGCTCCTCAAGCGCCTCGGCAATTGTGTTGAGGTCGGTGTAGTGGAGAGGTCGACAGCGGTGGGAGCCATTGCCAACTCTCCCTCCACCGTGACGATGAAGTCCAGGTCCCCAAAGCGCACATGCGGGCCTGGGACCCAGCTGACGTCATGACTAGCCATCCGAGGCCTGGTGTTGATGTCGAGATGTGCAAAAGGCCCCTACCTGGCGCGCCAACTATCGGGGTTTTGAGTAAACACCAACAAGTAAATTTCTAATATTGTGCGTCTAGCCCGGATGATGTGCTAAGAGGACATGAGATTTATACTGGTTCAGGCAGAATGTCCCTACGTCCAGTTCATTGCTGCTGCTCGTGTTACTAGCACTGAAAGTTCATAGTAGGGGTTACAAATGGTCGAGAGAGGGACAGGTCTGTCGCCAAAAAATGCTAGGTAGTCCTTCGAGGAGTATCCCACGAAGGTAGATTGATCAGCAGAGGTGCGTGTAATCAAGAACAAGAAGGCAACAGAGACACAAAAGTTAGACAGTTTTGGGCCATCGGCACGATGTAATACCCTACTCCTGTGGTCTCTTGGTTTGTATTAGTTATCGAATGATATTACCTGTGTTTTGAGGGGGTCCCTGCCCACCTTATATAGTCTAGGGGGTAGGGCTATAAGTCAGTTAGATCTAGGAGATAATTGGTAAGTAATAACAGATTACAGGAATCATGGGATCAAGCATATCCTAACAGATCTCGTAGCATCGTCAGGATATCGCCCTTGATGTCTTACGATACACGGCGAGCAGTGTCGTGCACCATAGGTCTTCGTCTTGTGGGCTAGACCACCCCTGGGAGCATAGCCCATGTAGTCTGCCATGGGTATCTGGGGTCATACCCCCCACAGCTAGTCCCTGAGTGCCTTGTATCCGCTGTGCAACGTCGTCTTGAGCTTATCCAAGCAGGTGTAAACAAAGCCAAGTAGCCAGACTCATAGTCCGACCACTCTAATGAGTCACCGAGCAGTTGTGAACCATCGCCGAGTAGAGTATCCCAAGTATGGCTTGTCATAAGGATGTAAGCAGCTCAAGTTCAAAATTGAAAATTTTCTCGCTGTGAACCAAGTGTACCCACTTAGAGTCCGACCACGAGAAAGGGAGATAATCTTCTTCAACTTCAGGAGGCACGGAGTCTTCTAGATTAAAGAAAACACACTCACCGCAAGTTGAAGTGTGCCCACTTAGTCCGCGAGCCTGACAGTAGGTGATGTGGTCATGTGGTGCCAGGGTCCAGAAAGTAGAAGAAAGGCAAAAGACCAGCCGAGTAGGCAACCAGTCCACGGGCTGAGCCCTGAAATGAAAAGTGCACATTCACCGCAAGGTTAAGTGTGCCCACTTAGTCCCTGAGCCTAACAGTAGGTGATGTGGTCACGTGGTGCCAGGGTCAGAAACAACAGTAACCAGAAAAAACTCCCTAGTGTGGTGAGAAACCAAGTCATAATGATGATGTAGTCTTCGAGCCACAAGTGGAAATCTCAAATAAATCAAGAAGTGACTGTGGCAGAACCTCCTAAGAAATCGGGCCCACGTGCACCTATCGATGTCTCAACAGACCTCAGATAGCGTACACAAGTTCCCAACAACTTAACAGGTCTGTCGGGTGTCCTCGGGAAACCCGAATCATCCACGTTTCAAATAGGATTCCAATCACAGTCATTGCAGATTACAACATTTTTCAATATACATACCAGAGGTAATAAAGCGGAAGACTTAAGTTTAATATTACAAACCAGTTGTTTCAAACTTACATAACCATAAGTGTTATACAACCATAGTAGCGTGATAATATTACATTAACATTATTTATTTCACACAAACTAGTGCCTTGTCCAAAGGCCATTCATCATTCCTCATCGCATCGACTTCATACATAATCGACATGCGGCGAGGGACCAAAACAAGCTGCGCATGATGACGACTCACCGCAACAAGGGTTAACAAACCACGAGTACAAAAAGTACTCAACAAAACCTGACCCAAGCGAAAAAGGGGAAGGTCTTAGGGATGTAGGTGTTGGGTCAAGGTAAGGATGTAGAAAGATTAAAAATTCTTTGCTAAAAGCTTACTATTCTTGATCCCGGTTTCAAGTTTTAACACTAAGTATTTTAGTTCAATATTTCCAACTAGGTGTTCATTTCCCATGTTCCAATCCTTCTCATTCCATTCTTTTTCTCATGTTTTAGTAATTCACCAGTCCTACATTGCTTCTATAATGAATCGAGTCTCCATATCCGATGAGCACCGGCAATTCGAATTGATTCAAGTCCCAGCTAGGGATTCCTTATCACACGACATATGCAGAACTTAATCTTGCATATATCAACCTCGCCATCTGAATCCTCCTATACTAAGCCGTCTCCACGCCACCCGAGACACAAGACACCTCAAATCCGCCACATTCAAGCCATGAGGGTACACGCTTACTCTCCGCCATCTCACCACTCCCCGGCGTGGGCATTAAATCTTAGTATCGGATTAGTCAAGTAGGCTTACCGGAGTATGTGACCAAGATACTACAAAGTGTCTCGTTCGGAAGATCCACAATGAGTGGCCTTTAAGCGACATAGTCGGCAATATTACCCAACATTCAAGATAAGTCACCCGACTAGTCTCTAGTTCATTCTATCTTCTTTCTTTTTTTGGCGGTATGCCATCTTTGATTGTATCAAAACTTTTACTTTGAAAACCTACCATAAAGCATACTAAGCAATTCTACGCCTTTGTAAATGAAATCATCTTCAAGGATGGTAAACAAATAACAAGGTAGGCAATGCAGCAAGTAGGTAACATTTGAATTAAACAACTTAATGCGATAAGTAACATAAGTGATAAACTTTTCAAAGTAAACAAGGTAATGGTTTAATGCATAAACCGGGGCTTGCCTTCGTTGGCGATCTCAGGTTCTGGATCAGTACCACAATTACCAAATCCCGTGACAACCGGGGATTCTTCCAGAACTTGCTCAACTAGAATCGTTTCGTTCTCGGGTTCTACACGAAATGACAACATATGCTTTAACATGATGATAATGTAAACATGATGCTTTCATGGTACATGAAATGTAAAAACACCCCGCAAAGGATTTTATTTCACGGTACAGTTGCAAGTCAACAAAACTAAATGACACTAACATCTAGTGTTTATAACCTAAGTGACTTGACCAAATTGATCTTGAAACCCTACTAGTCACAAAACATGACCAAAACAAGATCCAACACTAATCAAACACTTAGGGTTTGTCTTTATTTATTTTTGAATTAATTTGGAATTAAGCCCAAAAATAAACTTGCTCCAAATGATCTCAAAAAATTTACACAAGCATCCTCATGATAAATTAGTGTACCAAAATAAATTTCATAATTTTTGGAGTTATACAGTGGCCTACAAAAATCATGGAAATTGCATTTATTAATTAATTGATTGAATTTTTGAACATTAAAAATTTATCCAAATTTCAAATTTCAAATTTTTAAATCATACTAGAACATGTACAGAAGCTACACAAAAATTTTCAGAATTTTTGGAGCTATGATTATTTTTCTACAAATTTCCAAAGATTCGGTACTATTCACAAATTCAGAAAATAAAAATTTTCACTGTTCTTCTTCCTCACTCGCACTGACAGGCTGACCCCACTGTCAGTGACTCAAGCAACCACGGCGGCGCTACCCTCACTGACCGGCCACAAAACACGCCGGTGGTGACTCTCCGGTGAGACGGACTGCACCTACATGATCTACACCATGTCGCGAATCTATCCCAATCCTCGTAATGCAAGCAAAGGCACACCGGATAGAACTACTACTCCGGCCATGGCGGCTTCGGACCCGGCGGTGCGGTCGATGTAGCTAGTGCTACGGTGCAAGAGAGTCAAAAGAAGAGTGAGCATCATGCTCAGGAGCTCACCGTGATCACGATGATGTACTTGGTGCAAAGGAGGCGTCTTAAATCGCCACAGCCACGGTGAGGTGGGTCATGGTGAGCTTCGCCGGCTCTCAAGAAGATGACGTCATGTGGTGGTGCTTGATCGGCTAGAAGCGAGGCGAGCAGGTCAGGAATGAGCGGCAAGGTGAGGCGGAGCTGCTAGCCAACATAATTGGCCCGAGGTGGTCCGACGAGAATGAATTGGACGATCGCGGCAATGTCACCGGCGGTGAACAGTCGACAGAAAACTCCGATTGACGACGACGTACTCCTATTTATAGCAAGATGGAGGGCGTACGGTGATGACAGCACACAGGCGAACTCACCACGGAGGTTTGGGCGTGTCACTGCACGTGAAAGCGGTGAAACCCGATCGGTGGCGACCTCGCGTGGCGCCGGTAAGCAAGCGTGAGGTGGAGTTGATTTTTTGAAATAATTCTGAAGCGCCATCGCTTCCATTATTCAAATTACTCCCAAATTTTCTAAAGAAGTTGAAAATCTCCAAAAATGAAAGTTGCTCAACTTTTCAAGTACTACAACTTTGGTTTAAGAAAAATTTTCAAATTCTGCCTCCATTTTGAAATTCAAATTTGGGGTACATTTAAAGATTTGAATCATTTCAAAATTACTCCAAATTTTATATGTAATCTTGAAAAACTTTGAATACCAAAGTTGATCTACATAAAATAATCTCCAACTTTGCTTTTTGCCTCAACCCCAAATTCCTCATGGATTTTGAATTAGTTAAAAGGGGCAAAAAGGACTTTTATAATTTGAAAATGAATTCAAATTTGATTTGTCTTCCTTTTATTTAGATTTTGATTTTTGACCAGTAACATGGCCAATTAGGGTTATTTGAGTCAGATGACACATGGCCTCACATGAACACATGAAATTTGACCCTTGTGGTCATGATCTTTGTTTAAGGTTTTTGAAACACATCACATGAAATAACAACATTATGAAATAAGCCTTATTTAGTGAATGCATTCAAAAGTTTATACTATATGAATGCTTTGCAATGCACATGATGACATGTCAAATTTTAGTATTAGGTCAAAACACCAGAGGTGTTACAACCCTTCCCCCTTAAAGAAATCTCATCCCAAGATTTAAAACTTAAGGCTAAGTAATGGAAAAGGAAATGTGTCATGCTAACACATCACAACTTTACTCAAAAGGCTAGTGAGGGGGTTTTCCAGTCTGTTAACAACAAGACAGGTTACAATATAGACAAGGTATTGTAACTAGATAGAAGCGAAGAAGTCAGGAAAGTTTTCTTCTAAGAAATCCTCGGACTCCCAAGTAGCTTCTTCAAGGTGTCTTTGGTTCCATTGTACTTTGTAGAACTTGATTGTACGCCTTCGAGTGACTCGATCTTTCTGATCTAAGATTCTAATGGGGTACTCGGCATAAGTCAAATCAGGGGCTAGTTCTACATCACCAATGTCGATTACTTGGTCAGGTACTTGAAGACACTTTTTCAACTGGGATACATGAAAGATATCATGCACTGCTGACATGTGATCTGGTAGCTTGACGCGATAGGCGACTGGTCCACATCGTTGTTGGATTTGAAAAGGACCGACATAACGGGCGCCAACTTTCCCGTATCCCAAAACGATGAACTCCTTTCATTGGCGAAACCTTGAGGTAGACATGATCTCCCACTATGAATTCTAGAGGTCGCCTCCTCTTATCAAAGATAGCTTTTTTCCGTCGGGATTGAGCTACCTTCATATTAGCTTGTATGAGTTTAACCTTCTCTTACGCTTCCTTGACCACATCCGGTCCAAAGAACCAACGTTCTCCAACATCGACCAATGTAAAGGTGTACGGCATCTACGACCATACAATGCTTCAAATGGTGCCATTTTAATGCTTTCTTGATAGCTATTGTTATCGAGAATTCAGCTAAGGGAAGGCATTCATCCCATATAGCACCATAAGAGAGAACACATGCTCTTAACATATCTTTAAGAATTTGATTTACCCTTTCCAAATCATCCATCGGTTTGCGAATGATAAGCGAACTACGGATAAGTTTAGTTCCCAAAGACTCATGTAGACTTTTCCAAAACTTGGATATAAACAATGACCCTCTGTGGAGACAATGGTCTTGGGTGCCCCATCATGATCAAGATTCTATTCAGATAAAGCTTTGCATCTTTGCTCCGCTCGATATTTATCTCTCATTTGGTAAGAAATGAGCTATCTTGGTTAGGTGATCAACAATAACCCATATTGAATTGTAGCCTGCAGATGTCCTAGGCAACCCTACTATGAAGTCCATACAGATATCTTCCCACTTCCAAGATGGGCGGCAAGGAATGTAATGGACCCATGGTCTTCATATGAACTGCTTTGACTCTCGGCAAATATCACACTTGGCCACATATTGAGCTATTTCTATTTTCATTTTGGTCCACCAATATCTCGTTCTCGAGATCATGATACATTTTGTTGCTACCGGATGAATGGAGTATCTTGTAGAATGAGCTTCATCAAGAATTGCCGCATGACTCTGGATGTTTGGGTACTACCAATCTATCTTTGAACCATACGACATCCGATTCATCAATCTTGAAACATGTTGACCTTCCAGATCGACTTTATCCTTGATATGGGCTATGCCCTTACTTTTCTCGTTGAGCAAACAATGATCCGATCTTTGATAGTGGACTCAAGCGCAAGATTGAAGGGAACTGGTTCTATGATTTGTAAATTCAGATGCTCCATCTCTTGACACAATGTTCGTTGCATAGGTTTTACAATCGAAGCAATGACCAACGCTATGCGACTCGGGGCATCGGCAACCACATTAGCCTTGCCCGGATGATAATGCACTTCTAAATCATAATCTTTGATAAGTTCTAACCATCTTCTTTGCCTCATATTCAACTTTCGATCGAGTGAAGATATATTTCAAACTTTTGTGATCTGTATAGATATGATGAGACATTGCCCAATAAATAATGTCGCCAAATCTTGAGTGAATGGACAACAATGACTAATTCAAGATCTTGGGTGGGATAATGTTCTTCATGCTTCTTGAGTTGTCTGGAAGCATATGCTATGACTCTGCCTTGTTGCATAAGAACACAGCCAATACCAATTCCAATTCCAGATGCATCACAATAGATATCAAATGGCGCTCGATATCAAAGTTGTGCTAATATCGGTGCAATGCGATTGTTAGTAACTTCTTCAATGTCCGAAAGGCCTCTTCACATCCTCGTTGACCATACAAACTTAGTTTGATTTTTCAAGAGCTGAAGAATTGGCTTCATGCATTCGGAGAAGTCGAGGATGAACCGACGGTAATACCATCAACCCTGTGAAACTACGAACTTGATGTACACAGTTGTAGGTGCTTTCCAATTAAGGACTTCTTCTACCTTGCTCGGATCAATGCTATACCTTCAACCGATAACACATGACCCGAAATTGTACTTCCTCTAACCAAAATGCATATTTGCTGAATTTGGCATATAGTTGGTGATCTCTTAATCTTTGCAGAACAATACGGAGATGTTCCGCATGTTCCACTTTGCTCTTAGAATAGATCGAATGTCGTCAATGAACACTACTACAAACTTATCCAACTCGGGCATGAAAACCGAGTTCATCGAAGTACATGAAGTGAGTAGGGGCATTGGTCAACCCAAAAGACATGACTAGATACTCATATAGACCATATCGAGTAGTGAACGCCTTTGTCTTTGGCACATCTTCTCGTCGATCTTAATCTGGTGGTAGCTCGATCTCAAGTCTATCTTCGAGAATACCTTAGCTCCCGCAAGTTGATCAAAAAGCAAATCAATTCGGGTAAGGGGTATTTGTTCTTAATGGTGACTTCATTTAATGGCCGATAGTCAACACATAACCTTAAGGTTTGATCCTTCTTCTTCACGAAAATAGCGGTGGCATCCCCAAGGTGATGAAGCTGGGTTGAATGAAACCCTTGTCTAACAATTCTTATAGTTGCATTTTTAATTCGCTAGTTCTTTGGGTGGCATCCTATATGCTCTTCTAGATCTTTGGTGTTTGTTCACGGTTTGAGATCAATTCTGAATTCTACGTCTCGATGCGGTGGCAAACCAGGCAGATCATCGGGAAAGACATCCGTAAACTCACATACCACTCGAAATTTTCTCGGCTCCTTCAACAATAGTTGCACGATTGTTTTCTCTGTACTTTTAGGAAAGGGAAGTTGGATGAGAAGTTGGGTTTCTTTGCCAGTGCATTTACCCTTACGGTTCTATGCAAGACATCTATGATAGCCCCGTGTTGGGTTAACTAGTTCATACCAAGGATCACATCTATATCTTGATCCTTTAATATCAAGATATTGGTAGGGAACTCATAACCTCCCAAATCAATAGGTACATCTTTGAACTACCTCCCTTGGACAGATTCATCCCCATGCATTTGTATATGATAGGGCTCTTTTGTTTCCCCAATAGCTATCCCATGCTTCACAACAAATGTACGATTGATGAATGTATGGGATGCACGAGAATCAAATAAGGTAATTGCAGGATGCTTAGCAATGGGAAACATACCCATCATTCTTTGGTTCTCCTTCTAGAATAGCCTCCACTTGAGTATAGAAGACCCTTCAGCTTTTCTTCTCGATCCGTCCCTTTTGATTGTTACGAGCATTGCCCTTGTACCGATTCGAAATTTGGAGTAACAGGGCTTTGGGTGCATCAGATTGTTCTTTCTAGGATATGGACATTCTCGGGAAAAGTGTCGGGTTTACCACAATTATAGCATGGATAATTGTGATGATTCGGGGAGTAGCATTGCGGTTTGCATTATTTGTATTATTTTTTTGCTTTGCTTATTTTTGAGTGAGTATAAAGGCGTATTAATTGCGAGGCGAATAAAGATTTCTTCACCTGCTTTGGCTTTGTTGTGTGGGCGGAATGGTGCACGGCCATGATTACGAGGATGGTAGATCACCTTTTGACGCTTTCCACTTGATGATCCGAAGCAAAGGACCTCTTTTTCTTCGCCTCCTTGTGTTGGCGGTAATTCTCCTCTGAAGCGATAGCAATGTTGATGATCTCATGATAAGTTGCGTTGCCACAAGTTGCCATCATGGTGCGAAGTTTGTGTTTAGACCTCTCATGAAATGATTCTTCTTTTTCCTGTCAAGATTCACATACTCTATAGCATCTCGCGACGGTGATTGAAACGCCTCGACATAGTGCATCACCGGTGCTCCCCTTGCTTAAGAGACAAGAACTCTTCCAACTTCATGGTCATCACACCGTCCAGGAATATAATGTGCCCTGAAGGCATCCTTGAATTCCCCTAGTTGATTTGGTGACCGGTGAGGCTGTCATTGCTATCAAATTTACCCACGTGCACCAAAGCTGGCTCCTCGGAGTTGTTTGTGCATAAACCTTGGTTTTTGAACCTCAGATGCGATGAATCAGCTCGAACTTTTGCTCTATTGTCCTAAGCCAATCGCCGACTTCTAAAGGTTAAATCTCGCTTTAGAGAACACAGGTGGGACGTGTGTCAATAAAATCCACATAGGTTGACTCGTCATTTCCATTACGACGACCATGATTAGGGTATGGTGCTGCTTTGGTTCGGCGCCAATTCCCTTAATGACCTAGCATTCTCCGTCGTTGCATTGATTTGAGTGCGGCTATGGCATCTGCCATAGTCGAAGGCATTGGTGGAGGATTTGGGCACTCATCATCGTCATGTGAGCCACTAGCACCAGTTCGGGTGATAGGACGAGGCATCTGTTAGAGAACACGTTTACTTACATTATTCTTTATTAAAAGCATTTAAAAGGTTTCATGCTACAAAGGGTTACTTATTTAAATTACATGTCTTGTATCCCACAAGACAACCCTGGTTTACTAAGAAAGCAGTAAAGGAACTATTACTACTCCGAGCTCTCAGTCATCGGCATCCATGCCCATATCGGACGAAACCTCATCTTCATCAGAGAAGTACACTAACTCCTCGGGATCCTCCTCCTCTTCTTCATTCTCGACTTCACCTGGATCTACAATCATTTCTTCATCGGTAACTTCACCATCCCCATGAGGAGGATGAAGTTGAGCATACATCATGTGGACATTCTCATGAAGAATGGCATTGTCCATGTCCAGATCTTCTACGTAGAACTCCAACTCATGGACGCGTTCATTGGCCGCATCCTCTCGTGTCCAGGCTTCATTCCTCAACTCGGTATTCTTGGTGATGTCCCTTTCCATTTCCGCCAGCTTCTCTTGATCTTTTGCATGAGCTCGACGAAGAGTATTGAGCTCCTTGGTAATGTTCTCCATGTTGGTGGAATTGCTTGAAGATCCTTCATCTCCTAGGATCTTGGAACTTCCTTCACCAAGCTCACGGTTACGCGGTGCCAATTGGTGACGAGGGACTCCGTGAGGTCCAGTGGACTTGCGTGCAGTTATCTTTGTCTTTGCCATAGCCTGTAGAATTTAGGATGGGACTATAAGGATAGCTTGAGGAGAATGGAGGTTAGCAAGAATGGGATTGACATTACTTACCCAACCACTTTTAAGGGGAATTATTATGCAAGGTGTTTCAAGCATGATGCATGAATCGATCTTACGAATCCGAGTACAAAAGATTTATACAATCAAAAGTACTAGATTTTTAATACATAGGACAAACCTAATCATATTATCCGCCACAAACTTTCAAATAAGATAGGATTGAGGCTAGATTAGAGGAAAGAAGAAAGAAATTTGAACCTTTAAAATATCAAGTTTACTTTCTTTGATCCAAATCAATTTGAAGGTTTTCCAAAGCAACCTACAATGATCTTAGATAGAACCTGCTCTGATACCAGCTGTGGCAGAACCTCCTAAGAAATCGGGCCCACGTGCACCTATCGATGTCTCAACAGACCTCAGATAGCGTACACAAGTTCCCAACAACTTAACAGGTCTGTCGGGTGTCCTCGGGAAACCCGAATCATCCACGTTTCAAATAGGATTCCAATCACAGTCATTGCAGATTACAACATTTTTCAATATACATACCAGAGGTAATAAAGCGGAAGACTTAAGTTTAATATTACAAACCAGTTGTTTCAAACTTACATAACCATAAGTGTTATACAACCATAGTAGCGTGATAATATTACATTAACATTATTTATTTCACACAAACTAGTGCCTTGTCCAAAGGCCATTCATCATTCCTCATCGGCATCGACTTCATACACTGATATGCAGCAGGGACCAAAACAAGCCTGCGCATGCGACTCACCTGCAACAAGGGTTAACAAACCCTGAGTACAAAAAGTACTCAACAAGACTGACCCGACGAAAAAGGGGGAAGGTCTTAGGGATGTAGGTGTTGGGTCAAGGTAAGGATGTAGAAAGATTAAAAAATTCTTTGCTAAAAGCTTACTATTCTTGATCCTGGTTTCAAGTTTTAACACTAAGTATTTTAGTTCAATATTTCCAACTAGGTGTTCATTTCCCATGTTCCAATCCTTCTCATTCCATTCTTTTTCTCATGTTTTAGTAATTCACCAGTCCTACATTGCTTCTATAATGAATCGAGTCTCCATATCCGCGGAGCACCGGCAATTCGAATTGATTCAAGTCCCAGCTAGGGATTCCTTATCACACGACATATGCAGAACTTAATCTTGCATATATCAACCTCGCTACCGAATCCTCCTATACTAAGCCGTCTCCACGCCACCCGAGAGCACAGCACACCTCAAATCCGGCCACATTCAAGCCACGAGGGTACATGCTACTCCCGCCATCTCACCACTCCCAGTGCGTGGGCATTCGTCTTAGTATCGGATTAGCCGAAGTAGGTTTACCGGAGTATGTGACCAGTACTACAAAGTGTCTCGTTCAGAAGATCCACAATGAGTGGCCTTTAAGCGACATAGTCGGCAATATTACCCAACATTCAAGATAAGTCACCTGACTAGTCTCTAGTTCATTCTATCTTCTTTCTTTTTTTGGCCAGTATGCCATCTTTGATTGTATCAAAACTTTTACTTTGAAAACCTACCATAAAGCATACTAAGCAATTCTACGCCTTTGTAAATGAAATCATCTTCAAGGATGGTAAACAAATAACAAGGTAGGCAATGCAGCAAGTAGGTAACATTTGAATTAAACAACTTAATGCGATAAGTAACATAAGTGATAAACTTTTCAAAGTAAACAAGGTAATGGTTTAATGCATAAACCGGGGCTTGCCTTCGTTGGCGATCTCAGGTTCTGGATCAGTACCACAATTACCAAATCCCGTGACAACCGAGGATTCTTCCAGAACTTGCTCAACTAGAATCGTTTCGTTCTCGGGTTCTACACAAAATGACAACATATGCTTTAACATGATGATAATGTAAACATGATGCTTTCACGGTACATGAAATGTAAAAACACCCCGCAAAGGATTTTATTTCACGGTACAGTTGCAAGTCAACAAAACTAAATGACACTAACATCTAGTGTTTATAACCTAAGTGACTTGACCAAATTGATCTTGAAACCCTACTAGTCACAAAACATGACCAAAACAAGATCCAACACTAATCAAACACTTAGGGTTTGTCTTTATTTATTTTTGAATTAATTTGGAATTAAGCCCAAAAATAAACTTGCTCCAAATGATCTCAAAAAATTTACACAAGCATCCTCATGATAAATTAGTGTACCAAAATAAATTTCATAATTTTTGGAGTTATACAGTGGCCTACAAAAATCATGGAAATTGCATTTATTAATTAATTGACTGAATTTTTGAACATTAAAAATTTAACCAAATTTCAAATTTCAAATTTTTAAATCATACTAGAACATGTACAGAAGCTACACAAAAATTTTCAGAATTTTTGGAGCTATGATTATTTTTCTACAAATTTCCAAAGATTCAGTACTATTCACAAATTCAGAAAATAAAAATTTTCACTGTTCTTCTTCCTCACTCGCACTGACAGGCTGACCCCACTGTCAGTGACTCAAGCAACCACGACGGCGCTACCCTCACTGACCGGCCACAAAACACGCCGGTGGTGACTCTCTGGTGAGACGGACTGCACCTACATGATCTACACCATGTCGCGAATCTATCCCAATCCTCAGAAAAGCAAAGGGCACACCGGATAGAACTCTACTCCGGCCATGGCGGCTCGACCCAGCCGGCGGTCGATCGATGTAGCTAGTGCTACGGTGCGAAGAGAGTCAAAAGAAGAGTGAGCATCACGCTCGAGGAGCTCACCGTGATCACGATGATGTACTTGGTGCAAAGGAGGCGTCTTGAATCGCATACAGCCACGGTGAGGTGGGTCGTGGCGGAGCTTCACGACTCAAGAAGAAGATGACGTCGTCATGTGGTGGTCTTGATCGGCTAGAAGCGAGGCGAGCAGGTCGGGAATGAGCGGCAAGGTGAGGCGGAGCTGCTGGCCACTTATAATTGGCCTGAGGTGGTCCGACGAGAATGAATTGGACGATCGCGGCAATGTCACCGCGGCCGAACGATCGACGTAAAACTCCGATCGAACGACGACGTACTCCTATTTATAGCAAGATGGGGGCGATGATGATGACTGACACAGGCGAACTCGCCACGGAGGTTTGGGCGTGTCACTGCACGTGAAAGCGGTGAAACCCGATCGGCGGCGACCTCCGCGTGGCGCCAGCGGCAAGCAGTGAGGTGGAGTTGATTTTTTTGAAATAATTACAGAACTGCCACTGCTTCCATTATTCAAATTACTCCCAAATTTTCTAAAGAAGTTGAAAATCTCCAAAAATGAAAGTTGCTCAACTTTTCAAGTACTACAACTTTGGTTTAAGAAACATTTTCAAATTCTGCCTCCATTTTGAAATTCAAATTTGGGGTACATTTAAAGATTTGAATCATTTCAAAATTACTCCAAATTTTATATGTAATCTTGAAAAACTTTGAATACCAAAGTTGATCTACATAAAATAATCTCCAACTTTGCTTTTTGCCTCAACCCCAAATTCCTCATGGATTTTGAATTAGTTAAAAGGGGCAAAAAGGACTTTTATAATTTGAAAATGAATTCAAATTTGATTTGTCTTCCTTTTACTTAGATTTTGATTTTTAACCAGTAACATGGCCAATTAGGGTTATTTGAGTCAGATGACACATGGCCTCACATGAACACATGAAATTTGACCCTTGTGGTCATGATCTTTGTTTAAGGTTTTTGAAACACATCACATGAAATAACAACATTATGAAATAAGCCTTATTTAGTGAATGCATTCAAAACTTTATACTATATGAATGCTTTGCAATGCACATGATGACATGTCAAATTTTAGTATTAGGTCAAAACACTAGAGGTGTTACAGTGATGAATACTCAAATCATGGAGAAAAAGCCCGAGTAATGGTTGTACAATAGAAATTACTGAGCCTTGATAGCATTGCGGAGAAGTTGGCGAATATTCGGTGTGCAGTTCCAAGTTGCGTCAAAAGATGGGTGATATGGGCTGCAGTTGTGTGAAAGCCCAGATAACGTCCTACCACGCGGCTTCGGGGAATTCAGAAAGGCGCAAATCATGGTGCGGTTTCCCAAAAACCCTTGAATGCGAAAAGTGGAGAGGGTGCCTTTATAACTACATCGCTGCACTCTGCGCTCCCACCTTTGCCACTACACTTCATCTTTGTCCTCAGCCTCACGCTCCCCGATTCACATTCACATGCGCTCCACCACTAGGGCTAAAGAGCTTGCGAAAAAAGGCCAGTTCTATTCTAGATCTAAGGGATGGCGCCAAAGAGGGGAGGTGGTAACCTGAAGAAGGCGGCCACCGGGGCGAGCCGTGACAAGGAATGGGTGCCATCACTCATGGGGGAGACGGAACTCAATGAGATGGTGGAGGCGGGCGTTCTTCCTGACCGTGTCACCGCCGGATGGCGTCTGGCCGACGGTGAGCCCTATCCGATGCCACACATCGACAAACTCGTAGCATTCGAGGATTACTTCTGGTGCGGATTAGGACTTCTGGTACATCCGTTCTTGCAGGATCTATTGGAGTTCTGGGGACTGAGCTTGTGCAATCTGCATCCGAACATTGTTTTGCACATTTCCGTGTTTATCCATTTCTATGAGGCCTATCTTGGCATTCTTCCCCATTTCAATCTCTTTTGACACCTTTTCTGGCTGAATAAGAAAGGAGGGAGCAGTTCTAAGGTGGTCGGCGGTGTGTATCTGTAGCTCCGCAATGGGATAGCGGGCGAATACATTACTGTGCCGCTGAATACTTCGCTGAAGGGGTGGAATGCCAGGTGGTTCTATATGAAGCAGAGTCATCCTGCCATCCGATGCGACATCGACCAGATTCTGGAGAACTAGAGGAGGTGGTCAGAGAAACCGACCAGTGCCGATATGGAGCAGGTGAAGGAGCTCCTCGAGCTAATAAAGGGCATGAAGATGAATGGAGTGGTGCTGGCAGTGAGCTTCATAGTGTGCCGCGTCCAACCCTACAAGGAGAGGGCTCATTTGGGCTTTGACTTCAAGGGAGACACTGATGGCACCTAGGAGAGGACAGAGAGACTGATGAAGGAGGCTGTTGTGGTAAAATCGCCTAATCTAATGCCTCCCAGGAGTGCTTGTCTTCCATTAGACACTAAGCACTCAAGGGAGAACACCAAATTACGCAGTTTCGTCGAGCACACCCCAGGGGAGAACCCGAAAATTCACATTTTTGCCATCAGGATCACAAATAAGAGAATAAAGCTTACAACATTCTTAACCATTTCTTACATCACTTTTAATACAACATCAGAGTATAATATTTATTGTTATAACAACGGAATATAATCATATTATCAGAGTTATGAACAATTTAATTTAACAGCGGAATATAAACATGTGAACAGGGTTACAGCGGAAATAATTATCTAATCATGACATGGTGAATCATTGATATGTAAACTATGACAACAGATTATAAACTTTCATTTATAAAAACATTTAGTGAGAGTTATAAATAAAGACTATGATCACAGCATAAAGGAAATCCTCTCTGAGCCCACCAGGAGGAATTCACACACAAAGGTTAGCTCTATCATCCACCTGTCACCTGCAACAGGGGGAAATAAAACCCTGAGTACTCAATCGTACTCAGTAAGACTTACCCGACAGGAGGAAAGAAAAGACTCCAAGGATATGCAAGGTTATCTGGCTGATAGGTTTATTGCATCTGTAGGAAGCATTATTAAGCGTGCGTCCTTATATTTGATTTTTATTAACAGCTGCATTAGTTCATTAACCAACCATTCTATGTAAGCACCTGTGCTACTTTCAAGTAGATGGTAAGCAATCAGATTTCCTTTTTCCATGTTTCATCTTTCAGTTCTTACTATGATGCTAAACCATAGACAAGCTATACCAGAATACCGGCGATTTGCGAAATCAATGCCCCGAGCTGGGTACCCCGAAAACACACGCCCCGCTTGTACCCAAGGCACAAGTAGGACCAACCCACTACCCTCCTGTCACAGGGTCCAGATCCCCGTCCAAACTGGGACTCTAAGCCCCCACCCCTGAGTCCCGGACTTAGTGCGGTGCAAGGACCTCCTAACCCCAAAAACCACCAAGACAGTCGGTCCAGAAAGAGTCGGAACCCATGACAAGAGAGTAACAAGTCTTCCAAGCGCCCAGACCCATGTATGTGCTCGGGATAATAAGTCTGTGACTTGCCTAGAGTCTTATGCAACAGCCGGTCCTTAACCGACACAGACAGGAAAAGCAGTGTAACCAAGCTATGCCCCGCATCCGTGGCGACACAACCTCTTACACCCACCAATACCCAAACCATATCCCTGCCCGGTCACCATTTTTCCTTTCCACCATTTATATTTTCCAAGTGATAATAATACAGTAATATATTTCCTATCTCTCGCGAGTGACAGGCAATCACTCGACTTCTTTCGGAGTCCTGTAGCATAGCATTCTACACGATCCTATAATATAAAGATATATATATGCAATTGGGTTTCATTCAACTCCTTAAAACTTAATGTATAAATATAATTTAAAGTGCAGCAAAATAGTGGTTATGCACCGGGGCTTGCCTAGGTAAGATTTAATCAGAAGTTAGCTTTCCATCATGGTGACTCGATCTCCAAAAGCACCATTTCTTCAGCAACTCCCGATGACTCCGCGATCCATCGACGTCCCTATTATAATATGCAATGCAAAAACGTAATTAATCAACTGCAACCGTGATTCGTAAAATACGATTTACGCCTCTCAAGTTAACGAGCTAGTTCTATCGACGACCGTACTTAGACTACATATCCATGTTGTCGAATAAAATGTTATTTTCCAACAATCGTTTTAGTTATACAATCCCAAGTTGTTTCTTTATTTCATTTTATCGATTTAATCCTTGTTCGAAATAGAGCATCATTAGCTACATAGCAAACTGATTATTCTAGAGCTACAAAAATTACAATGAGTATCTAATATTGCTAGGAGCCTACTGTAAAAATTTCAGATTCAACACTATTACCAATTTATCACGATAATTCCTACAAGTTTATATTTTTACAATATTAAGTACATTAAATTAATTATATAGCTTCCAAGAAAATTATCAAACTATATGAACAAAATACACTATTGGATGGATCATAATTTTAGGAACTCAACAAATCTAGTTTCACCATTTTTGGACACCTACATAATTTTATATTGATTTTACAAGTTTATTTCCAAAACTAATTTAACAAGTGCTTATAAAACTAAAGGCCAGCGGCCACCAATTTAGCCCAGCGGGGCACGACGCGCGAGAGGCCCAGCAAGCCAAATGTGGGCGCGTGGCCCAGAAGGCACCAGGTTGGCCCAGGTGGGCGTGGGCGTGAGCGGCCTAGTCGCAGGCGGCTTAGGCAGGGACGCGCGCGCGTGGCCCAACGGAGACCGGCGGCCCACGTAGACACGCGGCCTAGGCGCGACAACCGGCCCACGCGTGGACGAGCGTGGCCCAGTGCGGCGCAAGCGGCGACGACATATTTGCGAAAGGGCCCTTGAGCTTACCTAAAATTAACTACGCCCTTATTTGTAAACCTATGAGTCTAGCATTTTTACAAAATGAACCTAATAAAGACTTCTATTCGCGCTTCCTCACCTTTTCCCTTCCTCAAGAGCAGAGCACGGCAAGGAAGACCATCCACTGTGTTGGGATTATGCCCTAGAGATAATCATAGAGATGATTGTATTGCCTTGTATCCATGATATATTATGAGTTCAATTGAATATCCATTAAAGACAACTTGTATCGATTGGCAATTATGTGAATTGTTTGTGAAACTCTTTTACTTGTATGGTTATTCCAAAGTTGTCCCTGATCAGAGTTCTTGTGAGGACACACATGAATATTAGATCAACACATTATTAGTTGATGACTATGTTTCACAAGTCATAGACATGGAGATGTCAAACTAATAATGTGGGTACATGTATGACATGGGGCTGGACAGACCCAACATGAGATGTTCTTATTGTCTCTTTACACATCATGTACGTTATGTCCTTTAGACCTGAGACTGTCGTATGTACTCAAGATGTGAAATGACCTACTTAGGGACTATCAAACGCTACTCCATAACTGGGTAGTTATAAAGGTGGTTTTCAAGTTTGTCAGGAAACATGCTGTGAGACATAGTCAATCAAGATGGAATTTGCCCCTCTTCATGAGAGAGAGATATCACTGGACCACTCAAATGATTTGGATCAAGAAAATGCATGGTCGTGCTTGGGTTAATAGTTAACCCACGAGTTGGACCAAATATCATGTGACAAAGGGAATAACATGTATGTGGTTTTGTGGTGGTTCGTCTGATATGATCTTTACGTATGCATAGGAGTTGACACGCCTTGCTAGAGGCCGCTGCCAACTATTGGCCGAACAGGAGTATTCGGGCCATGTCTATGTGTGCGTGAACCCATAGGGTTGCACGCTTAAGGGGCTGGAAGCCTAATTCAGATTGGACCCGAATTAGACAAGGTTTAGGGTTGCTAATGGGCCTCCAACTCGGGAGCTCATTAGGATGCCTATATAAGCAAGGGGAGGGCGGCAGGGCTAGGTTAATCCATGCCATTTGGTAGCCGCCGCCCTTCCCCATGCCCGCGCCTTCGTTCCTCATGGACCTAGCAGTCCGGAGGCGCGACGCTTCCTCCCTGTACATGTGGATACCTCGGAGGTGCTGCATCTGGAGCACAAGGACGAACCGCACGAGAGGGACGGGCGGAAGGACGACCACGCAACTGCACGGCACTGCTGCGACATGCACGACTACACCGAGTAGCTTCCGCTGCACCTACGTGTCTAGTGGTAATCCCGTGATCCATAACTAGCGGTAGTTCCTGGTTTATGGGGTTGAAATTTTTGTTCGGCTAGTGTAGCAACCTCATAACCCTTCAGTGGTATCGGAGCCGTAGTTGCGTCGTTATGGATTCGGATGTATGCATATGGAGATATGCACGGTTGTAGATGTGTTTCTGATCATGGTTCGTGATCTCGCTATGTTGGTCTTGTAACGATCTACTCGTACCGGTCGGAATTCTGCCATCCGAGTTAAGTGATACATGTAAACCCAGTCATGGTGAGTTGGAGATCAATTAGATTGATCGAATCGAACCTAGGTCAAGAGCTGAGCACATGTGATGCGCGGTGGTGGTAGATTGGATCTATTACCGGGCGCCGGGGTGCAAGAAAAAGTGTTGTTCGGTAAAACGGCCGTAACTTTTGCATATGACCTCGGATTGAGACGATTCTTAAACGAAAATTGTAGAGAAAAATTTTACATCCGATTCTCCCCCACTTTGTCGGGTTCGCTGAATTTATTTTTGCGAAAAAGGCCGGGAAGATGGTGTTTTTGGCGTTTTAAGATTAGACGTCGGAATCGGTTAACTCTATTTTGCAGGATTTCATGACTGGTATAGCCCTTATGTGTATGTGATGCATGTATGTAATTAATTCATGGCTTGCACGTCATGAGGATGACAATATGGGCTGGAGCCTCATAGATATTGTCAACATTATTGTAATGGCCTGCGTGCCAAACTGTGATGATCCTATCCGCGACTATGTAATTTTAGTTCACTGCCTTGCGTTAGTGATAGCTAGTCTTGGCAGACTTATCACTGAAGGAAGGCATACATGGATCATGGAGATTAATGGAGATGGAGATCCCTAGAGGAACAATGGGCTATACCAAGTCATATCTGTGTTAATGCCGTTCTTACTATGTTCTACTTTCACGTGCGATAATGTTTTTGTCTACATGCAATAGTGAAGTAGAATGATCCCTCAGCAATGTTTAAGTTGAATTGCTCCCCCAAACCTTGCACTATCTTTGGTCTTGTACAATCAGTGGTGGGTCTATGAAATTAGGGTGCCACTGATTTTCCTTGAGTAGACAGGTTCGTATCGGATACTTACAGTAGAAAGGTTGGTTACTTGAACAAGGTCATCCTAACGGTTAGGGACCTTGGAGCATAAGGAGTTGGGCGCTATAGAATAGAGATGCTACCCAACAACAAGAGTCATATGTGATATGATTAGCAAAGAGTTGCTTACCGATCTACCATGTCTTCTAGAGGTGATGCTAAAGCTCACTAGTAGACTTATTAGTTGTGGGTCTTGAATCACTAAGTTTCAATAGAGGGATATTGATTTTAGTGGGAGTAGATTCTATTAAAGTCTTAATATTATTTACTCTGTCATGGATACATTGTCTTAGTATTTTTGCATTACTTTTGTTATAGATAAATGGCGCCTACCAATCATACATTTACTTTGCGTTCAATTCTTTAGAAAGATAAGTTGAATGGAACAAACTATGCGGATTGGATCCGCAACCTGAGAATTGTTCTCAGGGCTGAGAAAAAGGAAGATATTCTAGACACCCCATTACCTGTAGAGCCTACTGATAATGCACCTGCTGCTGAGAAAAATGCTTACAAGAAGGCATGTGATGCTGATCTTGAAGTGAGTTGCCTTATGCTTGCTTGTATGGAACCAAATCTGTAGATGCAGTTTGACAACAACCATGCAGCGTACGATATGATCGTGGCGCTCAATGATATGTTCCAGACTCAAGCCAGGAATGAAAGGTTCAATGTCTCAAAGGCTTTTGTTGAAACCAAGCTAGCAGAGGGCGCAGCAGTAGGGCCACATGTGATCAAGATGGTTGGTTACACTCAGAGGTTGGAGAAGCTAGGCTTCCCAATTGGCCCAGAGTTGGCTACTGATTTCATTCTCGCGTCTCTTCCACCTAGCTATGGGAACTTCATCTCGAACTACCACATGCATGGGGCGGAAAAGGGCTTGAATGAATTGTGTGGCATGCTTAAAACTGTAGAGGCTGATATCAAGAAAGGTGCTGGCAGTAGCCATGTGATGGCAGTCCAAAATAAGCCCCGATTTAAAAAGAAGGGCAATTCTTGGAAGAAGAAGAAGGGCAAGGCTAAAGGTGAGAACTCTAAGCCAAACCCACCTGCGCCCAAGGCTGGACCAACTGCTGACACTGAATGCTATCATTGTAAGGGGAAAGGTCACTGGAAGAGGAACTACAAGCTGTACTTAGAATCCATGAAGGATAGCAGCGGTAAAGGTACTCCCGCAATTTGTAC
This sequence comes from Miscanthus lutarioriparius, assembly GCA_904845875.1. NCBI lineage: Eukaryota > Viridiplantae > Streptophyta > Magnoliopsida > Poales > Poaceae > Miscanthus > Miscanthus lutarioriparius. Next base: position 77,386,020 of record CAJGYO010000003.1, on the reverse strand, counting down.
ACTTGTTGTTTATGTTACGGACATTTTCCTCGCTAACTCTTATATAAATTCTTGGGTATTTGATACCGGATCGGTTGCTCATATTTGCAATACGATGCAGGGAATGATAAGAAGTAGAAGCGTGGAAAAGGGAGAAGTTGATTTCCGCGTGAGCAATAATGCAAGAGTTGCTGCGTTGAACGTCGGGACAATGCAACTCCACCTCCCGTCAGGATTTATTTTGGAATTGAATAATTGTTATTTTGTTCCTAGTTTAAGTTGAAACATTGTGTCACCTTCATGTTTGATAAAGGATGGTTATTCATTTGCGAGTAAAGACAATGGTTGTGTTATCTCTAAGAATGACATGTTTGTGGCTTTTGCATCCATTGTGAATGGGTTATTTATTTTAAATCTTGATGATGCACCTGTCTGTAATATAAGTGCTAAAAGGCCTCGGCTTAATGAGTTAAGTCCTACCTATATGTGGCATTGTCGTTTAGGTCATATAAGCGAGAATCGCATGAAGAGGCTCCATGCTGATGGGCTTTTAACTTCATTTGATTTTGAATCATACGAGACATGTGAGGCTTGTTTGCTAGGGAAGATGACCAAGGCGCCTTTCATAGGTTTTCCTTAGAGGGCGATAGACTTGTTGGAACTCGTACATACTAATGTAAGTGGACCAATGAGCACGACAGCTAGAGGCGGATTCCAATACTTCATAACCTTCACTGATGATTTTAGTAGATATGGCTATGTCTACTTAATGAAACATAAATCTGAGACATTTGAAAAGTTCAAAGAATTTTAGAATGAAGTAGAGAATCAACGTGGCAAGAAAATTAAGGCCTTGCGATCTGATCGTGGAGGAGAATATTGGAGCCACGAGTTTAGCAACCATCTAAAGAGTTGCGGAATTGTTCCACAGCTTACGCCACCTGGAACGCCTCAGAGAACCGGCGTGTTCGAGCGACGTAATCGGACTTTGTTGGACACGGTTCGGTCAATGATGAGCCAGTCAGACCTACCTTTATCGTTTTGGGGATACGCTCTAGAAACAGCCGCTTTCACATTAAATAGGGTACCGTCTAAGTCTGTAGTCAAGACACTGAAACAACCCTGATTTCCACGAAGGGAAATCCACAGAGTCAAAGTGTAATAAGACTATTGTAGATCATATTACCCAAATTCCAGTCGAATATCACATCCATACAATGATAATATCAGAGTACAAATAGTGCGGAATTACATAATTTATTACATCGCCGCATTGGCAGAATCAAAAGTAGCATTCATTCAGAACAGCTTGAAGATAAGATCACCAAACTCGAGCGTAGGAATGAACCCCTCAACCGTCAAACTCCTCGGAGCTATACTCCTCAGCAGAACCTGTGTGCCAAAATTTATCAGTACGATTTGTACTGGCCACTCCCAACCCTATGAGCATTGCTTTGTGGAAATTGGATGCAAGTTGAATATAATCAAAAGGGAACTTATAAAGCTGGGGGTTTCCTATGTATTAGCATATCAAGTTCATAGTAATGGTTGGTCAAGTTTTTAACACCATTCTCACGCATTCCACCCCATTCCCATTCCAGAGCCAGGTTTCTATCCTGGGATCGATATACCACCATATCCACACCATCACCATACCATAGCCATACCATCGCTCAGTCGATAGGCCAACTCCCTCTCGGCACTGTCTCAAGGCCCGTAGCCCCTGGCTATGTCCGAACACTCACTCTCGGGGAAGAATAGAAGGACTCATCTCACTATCTAGTTTAAGCAAATCCCAGGAAAGGTCCATAGCCGACAAGTCGGCATATGTATCGATCGATCAACCATACACTCTGCAAAGGTTTTACATAACCACAAGATCCGCCTTCCTCGCTGACCGTCGTCAACTGGGCTGATTCCGGCTGCTTGCTAGCCTAGGATAATGCCACTCTACCATTCAGCCCTGGTACACCCCAAGTCCGGTCTGGGGTGGCTGAAACTGTGAGTCATGAGCCGGGTCCACAAGGTCTCCATGAAGTCTTGGAAGGGTGTGGGGGAAATCCTCCGCACCCCATACCTCCTTACACTGTCCGCTAACAACCTAGCAGTAGTGGCAATATCCTACCAAGTAGTCCGGCCGTCCCGCACCATATAGGGCGAGTGGTACGTAAGGCTTCCCGGTGAATCTGAGTACTAGTAAGTCCTTAGGGATGACCAAGCCAGAATGTCTTCATCAGGGTTTCCATTTACCGTGCCACCACAGCACCTCCACCCTGGGCTCCTCCCATCACAGGATCACACCCAAGGCCACCTCATATACCATTTACCCACCATAGGTATCCATTCCAAGGGTGCCCAGGTAGCACCCCATGGCAAGACTTGCCCCAGGCTCATCGTATACTCCAACTTGGTCGACACAACCCTCACCCTCCACGCACCCAAGTCACACACGCAGCACTCTCCCCAATCACCAGTTTCCACCACGCATCAATGTAGTGTAAGCATAGTAGAAGTAATAAGCAATGAAATATAATAGCAAGCGTGTGACTAGCCTAACAGCAGGGTGAGCAGGGGTAAGGTTGCGTCAAGGTAAAGGCCATCAAGAAAGCATACTACCATGCAAGTCCTACCATAATGTGATCATGACAATAAAGTAAGCGCTAGCATTTCTATATTAGCCATGCGTAATAGGTGCTACGAGATTGGATGGGATGTGGCACCTTCAGTGTAGTCGTCTCCGTACTCCTCACGGTACTCACGATCCTTGTCCGTCCGGTTTTCCTCCGAGTCTGCAAACGACCGCATTATAGTCGCGTTAGCGACGTCTATAGAATAGCACAAAGAAGCAATGAAAATTCAAAAGAGCCAAATGCACTCAAACATGGGTCCATTGCATAGAGCTCGATTTTAGATGAATTTTGGTTCTAGTTTCGTATTTTTCCGAGGTCGTATGAGTTAGTTATGAATTTTCGAAGATTAATTCCATTTATGAAAATGAAAAAGGCTGAATTAATCCTGGGCTGACACGTGTCACGCTGTGGTTGGTCCACGTGGCTTGCTAACGTCAGCATGACGTCAGCATCACGGTTCCGAGCTGACAGGTGGGGTCTAGCTGATGTCAGCATGACGTCATCAATGTCATGCTCACCGACAGGTGGGGCCAGAGGCTATTGAGTCACTGACAGGTGGGTCCGGTCAAAGTCAATGGTGAGTCAACAGTCAATGGTCTTCGGTCAACGGTCAGGGTCACTGACGTGTGGGGCCAGGGCTACTGATGTCAGCGTGACGTCAGCATGGCGTCACCTTGGCTGTGCTGGTTTCTGACATGTGGGTCCTACGTGACGTCATCATGACGTCAGCATCTAACGTGTGGGTCTCAGGGTGTCCGTGTCACTGACATGTGGGGCCAGGTCAACGGTCAGCGTTGACCAGTCAACGGTTAATACGGGCTGGGTCCTAGCTGGGCCGGTTGTTCTTCGGGTTGGGCGATGCAAATTTGGGCGGTAAGGCCGCACACGCGGCACGTCTTGGACGCGCACGCCACGTCCACGCCGTGGGCTCTTTACTGGGCCGTGGTCCATGGCTGCGGTCTATGGTGGACTAAGTGGTGCTGGTCCATGGACCACAGACTGGTATATGGTGGAACGAGTCCACCCGTCGCCTCCCAGGCGTGGTCCAGGTACTCCGGGTGCACGCGCAGGTGGCCGGCGAGGGGGGGTGTTCCCCTGTTTTTCCCGCGGTGGCGCTCCTGCCGGCGGTGATCTTCACTTATGAGCCTCTGTGGCGAGGCTGGTGTTTGATTAGTGTGGGAAAAAGTTTCCCCAGGCCACGGCGACTACGTCTGCGGGGTCAAGGTGGCGACCAGAGCTCCCCAAAGTGCTGGCCATGGCGAGCGGCGGCTCGGCACGGCTCTCCGGTGGCTAGTGCTGGGTAGATGGGGCTTCTACGGTTGTCCTGTGGGTGCATGACGAAGGCGTCCAGGGCTCAAGCGGGGCTTCGGACTCCTAGGTGGCCTTTTGGGGCTCCAGCGGCCATGGCGACGCGGTGTCGACGGCGATGCGCATGCTGGTGCGCTATGGGCTCCGGTGGGGTGTCACGGTGATCTCGGTGTGTGGCGTGGGTGCATGTGTTCCAAAGTGGTGAGGCAAAACCATCGCCCACGCGCTCCAAGCGTGGAGCGCCATGGCCGACAGTGAGGAGGTCCGGCGGCAGAGAGAGTCCGGAAGAGGGGAAAAAGCTCACCGTGGGTGGCGTGGAAGACTGGATGGTGATGCCGTGTCGATGCGAGGCCGTGCAGCTCCGGTGTGGCCGTCTTGATCTGCGTCTTGAGCAGCGTCGATGACAAGCGCCGGTGCCGCCTTTGGCTCTGACGACCTCCTCCTCCGCGGCGGCCTCGGCGCTTTCTTCCTCTCCTTCCTTCCCCTTCTCCCTCCTCTCTCTTGGTTACGGTGCGCAGCGTATGGCCACCAAATGGCGGCGGGTGATGGACGATCGCTAGGGCTCTAGGGCTGGGGCTCTTATAGCCGGTGCTCTGAGCTCCACACGTGACTCGCTTGAGGATCATGCCGAGCGCATCGAGCGGCTTGCGGGGCGTGGGTGGTTGGCATGGCGTTGGCGAGGGCGCTGCACCAAGGGGGGGCAAGTCCATGGCTCGGGCGTGACCCCCTGGCCCGCTCTGCACTTGCTGTCGGCCTCCGATCGGCTGACGGTTGGGCACAACGTGGGGAAGATGAGCAGGGGATGGGTGTGGCGGGTCCGGCTGGCAAATGACCATGGGCGAAGGAAGAGGGGCGTCTTGGTGAAGCAGGTCTTGGTGGCCGACGAGAGGCCCAAGTGGCATCGGCATTGGCGGGTGGGCCTTGTGGGGCCATGAGTAAGTCTGGGCTCGCTTTCGGGCCTACGTATGCCAAGATTTGCATTTGGCGGGCGAAAATTTGGGTCATGAGACCTTCTTCTCCCTTTCTTCTTTTCTTTCTGTTTCTCATTTCCTTTCCATTGTTTAAATTCAAATTTGGTTTAGAATTCGAATTTAAAACTGAGGTAACTTATTTATTGGAGTTTTAGAGAATTTTGTTTAATAATAACTTTTTGATTTATTATTTAAATGGAATTGTCAATCATAGCATAAAGCAAATGAAAACCCAAATCATAATTTAAGTTAACATTGTATGCAACATGTTATTTGTTGGAAATTTAATAATAATAATGAACAAATGATATGCCATGCTTATGTGTTGACTTAGGTTGGGTTACTTCTAATGCAACTCTTAGGGTTGGCTCCTACAATGTCACTCATCATCTCATGGGAGTTTTAAAAAAAATTTGTAGTTGTGATTTTTGGTGTGCGGATTTCTGGGTTGTTACAGTCCTACCTCCTTAACAAAATCTCGTCCCTGAGATTAAAGCATAACGTACTCTTCAAAGAGGTAAGGATATCGTAGCCGGAGGTCAGACTCTTTCTCCCATGTTGCTTCTCTTTCAGTATGATTACTCCATTGGATCTTGCACATAGGAATAGTCTTGCTTCGGGTTTCTTTGGTATCTCTGCCCAGAATTCTGATAGGATGTTCTCTATACTCTAGTGTATCTTGAATGTCAAGTGTATCAGTCGGGATTACTTCGTTGGGCACTCTCAAGCATTTGCGTAGCTGTGAGACATGGAATACGGGATGTACACCACCAATTCCTCAGGTAGCTCAAGTTTGTAGGCGAGCTTTCCAATCCTTTTGCAAATCTTGTACGGGCCAACAAATCTAGGGGCAAGCTTTCCTTTCACATGGAATCGACATCCCACGAAGGGATACCTTGAGATAGACGAAATCCCCACATTAAACTCAAGTTCTCTTTCGCTTTTGTCAAGATAGCTCTTGTATCGACTTTGAGCAATTCTCAAATTCTCTCTTACTTGAGCAACTCCTTCTTCTGCTTCTTGAATCTTAGCGGAGTCAAAGAATGATCTCTCACCCGGTTGAGACCACATCAAAGGTGTCTTACAAGGTCTGCCATACAGAGCTTCAAACGGCGACATCTTGATACTGGCTTGGTAGCTGTTATTATAAGAGAACTCTGCATAGGGTAAACATTTCTCCCAATCAGATCCATAATTCAACACACTAGCACGAAGCATGTCTTCTAAGATCTGATTTACTCGTTCTGTCTATCCATCTGTCTACGGGTGGTAAGCGGTACTGAAATCAAGTTTAGTTCCAATAGACTTGTGCAGAGCTTCCCAGAATCGGGACACAAACTGAGGACCACGATCAGATATAATACTAGAGGGAGCTACGTGTAGTCTGAGAATATGCTCAATATATAGATCTGCTAATTTTTCTGCATTGGTCTTGGTCTTCACTGGTACAACGTGAGCAATCTTGGTCAAACGATCAACTATCACCCAGATGGAATCGTTGCCTTTCTGTGAACGAGGCAATCCGACTATGAAATCCATGGATATACTCTCCCATTTCCACTCAGGAACGTCAAGAGGCTTTAGCAATCCTGCAGGCCTTTGATGTTCAGCCTTGACTCTATTACAGGTGTCACATCGTGCCACATGTCCTGCACTGTCTGTCTTCATGCCTTTCCACCAAAAGTGTTTCTTCAAGTCTTGATACATCTTTGAATTTCCGTGGTGAATCTGATTACTTAGAATCATGGGCTTCGGCTGAATTTCCTCTCGTAGAAATTTGGATCGGAAGGTACCTGATTCGTCCTTGAATTAGATGGTCCCTTGTTCATCTTCATGGTGGTTGGTCTTGTAGCCTAGTTTCATCAGACCACGGAGATATTCAATCTCCTCACAATTTTTCTGAGCTTGACAGATGCGATCTGTGAGATCATACTGTATGCGGAGCTCATTCAACAAGCCATGCGGTAGTATCTCAAGTTGGAAATCATCGATCTCTTCCTTGAGCTCAGGTGGTATAGATTCAGTGATCAAGGTGTGATAGTAACTCTTGCGACTCAGAGCATCTGTGACTACATTAGCTTTTCCCGGATGATAGTGAATTTCCAGGTCATAGTCCTTGATCAACTCTAGCCATCGGCGTTGCCTCATATTCAGATCTTCTTGAGTGAAAAAGTACTTCAAGCTCTTGTGATCGGTATAGATATCACACTTGTTACCTATCAAGTAGTGCCTCCAGATCTTCAAGGCATGCACAACTGCTGCTAACTCAAGATCATGAGTAGGGTAATGGTTCTCATGTTCTTTCAACTGTCGGGAAGCATAAGCTATCACCCTTCCATCTTGCATCAATACACAACCAAGTCCTTGACGGGATGCATCACAATAGACCATGAAATCTTTGCTGATATATGGCAATGCCAACACAGGAGTGGTGGTAAGCTTCCATTTCAATTCCTGGAAGCTTTGTTCACACTCGGGCGTCCATTCAAACTCCTTGGTCTTCTTCAGAAGGTTGGTCATCAGACGGGCTAACTTGGAAAAGTTCTCGATGAATCGGCGATAATATCTAGCCAATACCAAGAAACTTCTGACTTCTGTCACATTACGGGGTTGTTCCCATTCTTTCACTGCGTCAATCTTAGCTGGGTCAACTGCTACACCTTCAGCTGATAGTACATGGCCTAGGAAAGCAACTTCCTGTAGCCAAAACTCACATTTGTTGAACTTTGCATAGAGCTGATGTTGGGCTAGTTTCTCAAGTACAGTTCTCAGATGATGTTCGTGTTCTTCAGCAGTGGATGAATAAACAAGGATGTCATCAATGAATACCACCACAAACTTATCCAGTTCATCCATGAAAACCTTATTCATCATGTTCATGAAGTATGCGGGAGCATTCGTGAGTCCAAAGGATACCACAGTGAACTCAAACTGTCCGTACCTAGTCACGAAAGCTGTCTTCGGTATGTCACTCTCTCGAATCTTCATCTGATGATATCCAGATCTGAGATCAATCTTGGAGAAGTACTTGGCACCTCTAAGCTGATCAAGCAAATCATCAATCCTCGACAGGGGGTACTTGTTCTTGATGGTGACTGCGTTCAAGTTCCGGTAATCAATACACATTCTCATCGAGCCATCCTTCTTAACAAACAGAACAGGGGATCCCTAGGGTGAAGCACTGGGTCTGATATATCCCTTTGAGATGAGCTCATCAAGCTGTTTCTTGAGCTTGGCCAGTTCATCAACTGACATGCGATAGGGTCTCTTGGCAATAGGTCCTGTTCCCGGCAAAAGATCAATGATGAACTCCACATCACGGTCTGGTGGCATACCCGATAATTCTTTAGGGAATACATCGGGATAGTCTCTGACCACAGGCACATCATGAACTATCTTTTCCTCTTCTTGTGATTCTGAACTTGCTTTAAGGGCACATAGGATAGAGGTGGACTTTCTAGACTGGGGTTCACATCTAATAATTTGGCCTGATGGATGGGTCACTTGGACGTATCTAGGTGAACATGATATGATACCTCGGTGAATGGTTAGCCAATCCATACCTAAGATAACATCTAGGTTTGTGGAAGGTAACTGGGTTAGGTCGGCTTTAAAGGTAAGACCCTCAATGGTAAGACTCACTCCCTTACAGATGTGGGTGCATTTTAGGTCTCCTAAAGGTGAGCTGGTGATGATAGGATTCTCACGTGGGGTTACAGGCAGGTCATGCTCTCGTGCAAACTTGGATGATATGTATGAACAAGTTGCTCTAGAATCAAATAGAACTGATGCAGTATTGCCATTAACTAAAAACATACCGTACACAATGTTAGGGGCAGTCTGTGCTTCCTCAGCGTCCAGATGGTTGAGACGTCCATGGGTAGCAGATCCCTTGAACTGAGACTTCTAAGTAGCTGAGTTCTAAGGACATTCAGCGGCTTTGTGACCTGGTTGGCCACAAGCGAAGCAGGTGAAAGGCGCACCGCCTGTAGGGGTTGGCGCGGGTGCCTTCCAGTTTCCAGTGCTTGGTGTGGAGCGGTTCTGTGCTGGGCGTTCATTCGCTGAGCAGGAACGGTTGAAACGATCCTGAGTGTTGTGGTCCTGATCATAACGGTCCCTGGTGTAACGATCCTGAGTAGGGCGGGAGTATTTGGCGATGTAGCCTCCACTTCCCTTACTCGATCCAGGGTTGTCATCCCTGTTGTGGCATGAGCGTTCCCTGGATGGTGCATCTCTGTGGAACCTCTTGCGATCATGGCCACGGAAGGAATCCTCAGGCTTACGCTTTCTCTCCCTGTACTCTTCTCCAACTTCAGCACGGTCTTTCTCAATCTGGATGCAGTGATCCACCAGAGCACGCAGTGTGTTACTCTCAATACCGCCAAACTTCAGCTTGATGTGCGGGTTAAGTCCCTTGCGGTAATAATACAGCTTCTCCTTCTTAGAGTTCACAACATAGGAAGGTGCATAGCGCAAAAGGTTGGTGAAACGAGTAGTGTACTCAGTCACCTTGTCCTTTCCCATCTTGATGTTGCAGAACTCCTCGGCTTTGGCCTCCATGATACCCTTGGGAATGTGATACTCAGTATATGCTTCGACGAACTCATCCCACGAGATATTGGTAGGGTCCTCATGGGAATCACTGAAACTGTCCCACCAGGCGCGTGCTGCTCCTGTGAGCTGGTGTGCGGCAGCTCCAACACACTCATCGTCGGTGAAAGTGGTGAGGTCAAGCTTCTTCTCCATCTCCTTGAGCCAGTCATCGGCTACAAGCGGGTCAGGATCGGTGCCATCATAGGTAGGTGGCCTTAGCTTCAGGAATCCTTCTAGCTTCCTTTGGAAGCCATTCTGCTGACCTCCCTGGCGACAGTTTGCTCCTTCAACAAGAGCCGCAAGAAGCTGGGTCTGCTGTGCCATCACTTCTGCCAGGTTCGGTGGTGGTGGTGGTGGAATGTTCTCCTCAACAGGGGGTGGGGTATTCTCCAGGTTGAAGGGTATTCCCCCACATCCACGGCCATGGCCACGGTTGTTGCCACCACGTCCCCCATTGGGTTTGGCTGGTTCGAGGATGGGTGCTCGTCCACGGTTCATTAGGCGAGCAGATCAGCGGTTTGGCATCTGCAACACGGACCATAAGAATTTTAGTGCGCATGCCATAAGTGCTTATAATTCGATTATGATTATATGATTTCGACGATTTAAAGAAAATCATTATACTATCCAACACTCATTACAAAGAAGCAATAAGATTCCATAAGATGCAATAAGATCCAAATCATTCATTACATGGGTTTTATTACATAGCATCATCTCCAGTAGCTACACTTGAAGACGTGCGAGAATCGTACTACGCATAGTGTCTCATAATACATCTCATAAGGGGTACATCATGGAGTACAACTCATGGAAGCTACTGACATATCTCATGACCACGCAGGGTCATCTACTCTAACTCGTACACCGCAGCTGGGATATGACTGTTCTCGATCTCGATCTCCTCGTCAGACTTGTGAAGTCAGGACACATACTTCAAGGCCTTGGCGAGCTCCTCAGTAGGCTTGGCCCCAGGTAGAGTAGGGCAGGCGTCTAGGTTGAGGCGAGTCGGGGCTAACTCAAACTCCTCCATCCTAGGCCTCGTCTTGCTGCGAATCTCCTTGGGTAGCTGATCCCACATACCCTTCATCTCCCTGAGGTGCTTCTTGTCAGACTTCTGCCAAGCCTGCCATGTCCTCTCACACTTGTCCTGTAGGTACTCGGTCTGCCTGAGTGCCTCGATTAGGTGACCCTGGTTACGAATGGCCTTCTTCCTAATCTCCTCCAGCTCCTGGGTCAGGGTCTTGTTCCGAGACTGGATTTTCAGCATATCAATCCCCTTGGACCTCTCTCTATCTCCTCTGCGGTTGAACTCGGCCTTCTTGTCGTCCAACTCCCTCTGCAACTCCAAGATCTTGCTGTCGAGATAGCAGTTCCTGTTGCCTAGGTCGGCTGCTTTGTCCTGTAAGTCAGCGACCTCGGCCCTGTGGACTTCCTCACAACGGTTGAGCTCGTCCTGTAGCTTGGCAACTGCCTCAAGCAGACTAGCTCGCTCCAGTGCTCCCTGCGAGTCTCGCTCTAGGCACTCCCACAGAAGAGCCCGGTCCTGACGTCTCTTCTGCTCGAGCTGGGTCACGTACCTATCCTGCTCTAGTAGGTGGATAGCTGAGACACGAAGGCATCTGTCCTCCTCTACAAGGATAACTCTGCCGGCTGCGAAACTCTACTCACTAGGGGTAAGGCTGAGGTCGAGGTCCTGGGGAAGTAGACGAAACTCTATCGTCTTCAGGTGCTCATAGTGATCCCTCATCACTCTACGAAGTGCCTTGTGTGAGACAGCTCGCAGTCCCTCCTCAACTGTGTCCTCTATGGTCATCTCGGTGAAAGCTGGGATAGTCGGTAAGGTGGTGCTAGCAGGGAACTCGACTGAGGTGACAACTGGTCCTTCGATTCCTCCTCCCTGAGTTGACTTCCTAGTACAGGTGACCTTGACAAGCTCATCAGGGACTCCTAACGTGACGAGAACTCGGCAGAGGGTCTGTGCAAAACCCCCGAGCTCATGTAGGTCAAAGGTAAGCTTGGCGTGGTCCAGAGGTAGCGGTCCTAGAGGTGGCCATTCAATGTTCGTTGCCATCTGCATGTTTTAAGGAACATGTGTTAGCAGGTCAATAAAAAGATAAGCCTTGCATAAAAGTAAATGCAGGGTCGGTATATAACCGAAAGAAGGGCTGTCCACGTCCTATTCTATCGTCCATTTCTAAGGGTTTTGTCCTATGGTCAAGTATGGCTCTGATACCAACTGAAACAACCCCAATTTCCACAAAGGGAAATCCATAGAGTCAAAGTGTAATAAGACCGTTGTAGATCATATTACCCAAATTCCAGTCGAATATCACATCCATACAACGATAATATCAGAGTACAAATAGTGCGGAATTACATAATTTATTACATCGCCGCATTGGCAGAATCAAAAGTAGCATTCATTCAGAATAGCTTGAAGATAAGATCGCCAAACTCTAGCGTAGGAACGAATCCCTCAACCGTCAAACTCCTCGGAGCTATACTCCTCAGCAGAACCTGTGTGCCAAAATTTATCAGTACGATTTGTACTGGCCACTCCCAACCCTATGAGCATTGCTTTGTGGAAATTGGATGCAAGTTGAATATAATCAAATGGGAACCTATAAAGCTGGGGGTTTCCTATGTATTAGCATATCAAGTTCATAGTAATGGTTGGTCAAGTTTTTAACACCATTCTCACGCATTCCACCCCATTCCCATTCCAGAGCCAGGTTTCTATCCTGGGATCGATATACCACCATATCCACACCATCACCATACCATAGCCATACCATCGCTCAGTCGATAGGCCAACTCCCTCTCGGCACTGTCTCAAGGCCCGTAGCCCCTGTCTACGTCCAAACACTCACTCCCGGGGAAGAATAGAAGGACTCATCTCACTATCTAGTTTAAGCAAATCCCAGGAAAGGTCCATAGCCAACAAGTCGGCATATGTATCGATCGATCAACCATACACTCTGTAGAGGTTTTACATAACCACAAGATCCGCCTTCCTCGCTGACCGTCGTCAACTGGGCTGATTCCGGCCGCTTGCTAGCCTAGGATAATGCCACTCTACCATTCAGCCCTGGTACACCCCAAGTCCGGTCTGGGGTGGCTGAAACTGTGAGTCATGAGCCGGGTCCACAAGGTCTCCATGAAGTCTCAGAAGGGTGTGGGGGAAATCCTCCGCACCCCGTACCTCCTTACACTGTCCGCTAACAACCTAGCAGTAGTGGCAATATCCTACCAAGTAGTCCGGCCGTCCCGCACCATATAGGGCGAGTGGTACGTAAGGCTTCCCGGTGAATCTGAGTACTAGTAAGTCCTTAGGGATGATCAAGCCAGAATGTCTTCATCAGGGTTTCCATTTACCGTGCCACCATAGCACCTCCACCCTGGGCTCCTCCCATCACAGGATCACACCCAAGGCCACCTCATATACCATTTACCCACCACAGGTATCCATTCCAGGGGTGCCTAGGTAGCACCCCACGGCAAGACTTGCCCCAGGCTCGTCGTATACTCCAACTTGGTCGACACAACCCTCACCCTCCACGCACCCAAGTCACACACGCAGCACTCTCCCCAATCACCAGTTTCCACCACGCATCAATGTAGTGTAAGCATAGTAGAAGTAATAAGCAATGAAATATAATAGCAAGCGTGTGACTAGCCTAATAGCAGGGTGAGCAGGGGTAAGGTTGCATCAAGGTAAAGGCCATCAAGAAAGCATACTACCATGCAAGTCCTACCATAATGTGATCATGACAATAAAGTAAGCGCTAGCATTTTTATATTAGCCATGCGTAATAGGTGCTACGAGATTGGGTGGGATGTGGCACCTTCAGTGTAGTCGTCTCCGTACTCCTCACGATCCTCGTCCATCCGGTTTTCCTCCGAGTCTGCAAACGACCGCATTATAGTCGCGTTAGCGACGTCTATAGAATAGCACAAAGAAGCAATGAAAATTCAAAAGAGCCAAATGCACTCAAACATGGGTCCATTGCGTAGAGCTCGATTTTAGATGAATTTTGGTTCTAGTTTCATATTTTTTCGAGGTCGTATGAATTAGTTATGAATTTCCGAAGATTAATTCCATTTCTGAAAATGAAAAAGGCTGAATTAATCCTAGGCTGACACGTGTCACGCTGTGGTTGGTCCACGTGGCTTGCTGACGTCAGCATGACGTCAGCATCACGGTTCCGAGCTGACAGGTGGGGTCTAGCTGACGTCAGCATGATGTCATCAATGTCATGCTCACCGACAGGTGGGGCCGGAGGCTATTGAGTCACTAACAGGTGGGTCCGGTCAAAGTCAACGGCGAGTCAACAGTCAATGGTCTTCGGTCAACGGTTAGGGTCACTAACATGTGGGGCCAGGGCTGCTGACGTTAGCAGCTGATGTCAGCGTGACGTCACCTTGGCTGTGCTGGCTTCTGACATGTGGGTCCTACGTGACGTCATCATGACGTCAGCATCTGACGTGTGGGTCCAGGGTGTCCGTGTAACTGACATGTGGGGCCAGTCAGCGGTCGATGTTGACCCGATCAACAGTCAATCTGGGCGGTTGTTCGGTTGTTCTTGAAATTTGATGCGGGCAGGCGGCCGCGACACGCGGCACGCCAGTAACGCAGCCACGTCACGGCCGTGGGCTCTTTACTGGGCTGTGGTCCATGGCTGTGGTCTATGGTGGACTAAGTGGTGCTGGTCCATGGACCACAGACTTGTCTATGGTGGACCGAGTCCACCCGACGCCTCCCAGGCGTGGTCTAGGTACTCCGGGTGCACGCGCAGGTGGCCGGCGAGGGGGGGGGTGTTCCCCTGTTTTTCCCGCGGCGGCGCTCCTGCCGGCGGCGATCTTCACTGATGAGCCTCTATGGCGAGGCTGGTGTCTGATTGGTGTGGGAAAAAGTTTCCCCGGGCCACGGCGACTGCGTCTGTGGGGTCAAGGTGGTGACCAGAGCTCCCCAAGGTGCTGGCCATGGCGAGCGGTGCTCGGCAGGGCTCGCCGGTGGCGAGGTCGTGCACGCCGGCTCTCCGGTGGCTAGTGCTAGGCAGATGGGGCTTCAACAGTTGTCCCGTGGGTGCACGACGAAGGCCTCTAGGGCTCAAGCGGTGCTTCGGACTCCTAGGTGGCCTTTTGGGGCTCCAGCGGCCATGGCGACGTGGTGTCGACGGCGATGCGCACGCTGGTGCGCTATGGGCTCCGGTGGGGCATCACGGTGATCTCGATGTGCGCGTGGGTGCATGTGTTCCAAGTGGCTGAGGCAAGGCGCTGGCCTACGCGCTCCAGGCATGGAGCGCCATGGCCGACGGTGAGGTCTGGCGGCAGAGAGAGTCCGGAAGAGGGGAAAAAGCTCACCGTGGGTGGAGTGGAAGACTGGATGGCGATGCCGTGTCGATGCGAGGCCGTGCAGCTCTGGTGTGGCCGTGCAGTGCCGTGCCGAGCCGCGTCAGTGACGAAGCGCCGGTGCTGCCTTCGGCTCCGATGACCTCCTCCTCCGCGGCGGCCTCGGCGCTTTCTTCCTCTCCTTCCTTCCCCTTCTCCCTCCTCTCTCTTGGTTCCGGTGCGCAGCGTATGGCCACCAAATGGCGGTGGGTGATGGACGATCGCTAGGGCTCTAGGGCTGGGGCTCTTATAGCCGGTGCTCCGAGCTCCACGGCGGATGGCTGAGGATCGCGCCGAGCGCATCGAGCGGCTTGCGGGGCGTGGGTGGTTGGCATGGCGTTGGCATGGGCGCTGCGCCAAGGGGGGGCAAGGCCATGGCTCAGGCGTGACCCCTTGGCCCGCTCTGCACTCGCTGTCGGCCTCCAGTCGGCTGACGGTTGGGTGCGGCATGGGGAAGATGAGCAGGGGATGGCTGACGGGCAGGGTCTACTGGCAGCGACCGCGGCGAAGGGAAGAGGGGTGTGCGGGTGAACAGCGCGCGGCTGACGCGCGGGCCCAAGTGGCAGCGGCAGCTGGCTGGGCTGGGCACGCGGGCGGCCGCGGTAGCCTAGGCCTGCTTGCTGGGCCTGCGTGCGCGCACTGGCTGGCTAGGCCGAGCGGCTGGGCTACGAGGCCTTCTTCTCCCTTTCTTCTTTTCTTTCTGTTTCTCATTTCCTTTCCATTGTTTAAATTCAAATTTGGTTTAGAATTCGAATTTAAAACTGAGGTAACTTATTTATTGGAGTTTTAGAGAATTTTGTTTAATAATAACTTTTTGATTTATTATTTAAATGGAATTGTCAATCATAGCATAAAGCAAATGAAAACCCAAATCATAATTTAAGTTAACATTGTATGCAACATGTTATTTGTTGGAAATTTAATAATCATAATTAACAAATGATATGCCATGCTTATGTGTTGACTTAGGTTGGGTTACTTCTAATGCAACTCTTAGGGTTGGCTCCTACAATGTCACTCATCATCTCATGGGAGTTTTAAAAAAAATTTGTAGTTGTGATTTTTGGTGTGTGGATTTCTGGGTTGTTACAGACACCATATGAGATGTGGACTGGTAAGAGTCCCAGTTTGTCTTTTCTAAAAATTTGGGCTTGTGAAGTTTATGTCAAACGACTTCAGTCAGATAAACTAACACCCAAATCGGACAAATGCTTTTTCGTGGGATATCCAAAGGAAACTTTAGGATATTACTTTTACAACCGATCAGAGGGCAAAGTGTTTGTTGCTCGGAAAGGTATTTTCTTAGAGAAAGAGTTTCTCAAAAGAGAGAAAAGTGGACAGAAGGTGTATCTTGAAGAAGTTCAAGATGAGCAAACAGGGAAGGACTCTACGAGTGATGCTAATGTAGCAGAACAAGTTGAGATACCCATGGCAGTAGAGGCACCGCCACAACCACGAAGGTCAGCAAGAATCCATGAGGCATGCGGGGAATTGTTATTGTTGGACAATGACGAACCTGCGACATATGCGGAAGCAATGATGGACCTAGATTCCAAGAAATGGCAAAGTGCCATGAGATCCAAGATAGATTCCATGGGAGACAATCAAGTTTGGAACTTGGTTGACCCGGCTGATGGGGTTAGACCCATAGAGTGCAAATGGATCTATAAAAACAAAAAAGGATATGGATGGAAATGTTCACGTCTATAAAGCTCGACTTGTTGTAAAGGGTTTTTTGGCAAGTTCAAGGAATTGACTACGACGAGACTTTCTCGCCAGTAGCGATGCTTAAATCTATCCGGATCATTCTAGCAATAGCTGCTTATTTTGATTATGAGATATGGCAGATGGATGTTAAAACAACCTTTCTAAATGGAAATTTAGAAGAGGACGTGTATATGATATAGCCCGAAGGTTTTGTTGATTCAAACAATGCTAGAAAAATATGCAAGCTTAAGAAATCTATTTATGGGTTAAACCAAGCATCTCGGAGTTGGAACATTCATTTTGATGAAGTAGTCAAAGGGTTTGGTTTTCATCAGAATGAAGAAGAATCTTGTGTTTACAAGAAAGAAAGTGGGAGTGCTGTTGTATTTCTAATCTTGTATGTAGATGACATACTATTGATTGGGAATGATATTCCAATGTTGCAATCAGTAAAGACTTCACTGAATAATAGTTTTTCTATGAAGGATTTAGGAGAAGCAGCATACATTTTGGGCATTAAGATCTATAGAGATAGATCGAAGAGGCTTATAGGATTAAGCCAAGATACGTACATTGACAAGGTGTTGAAACAGTTCAACATGGAACAGTCTAAGAAAGGGTTCTTGCCTATGTCACATGGCATGCGCTTTAGCACTAAACAGTGTCCTTCGACAGCTGATGAGAGCAATTGTATGAGTAAAGTTCCATACGCCTCGGCAATTGGTTCCATCATGTATGCCATGATATGTACACATCCAGATGTCTCATATGCTCTAAGTGTTGTGAGCAGGTACCAAGCTAATCCAGGTGAGAGTCACTGGACACTTGTGAAAGGATCAAGATGCCCAAGAGAGGGGGTGAATTGGGCTAATTCTAAATTTCTTCGCAATAAACAAGTCCTATGGTTAGCCCAATTAACCCCTTGTGCTTAGAGAAGTGTTTCTATTGATCTAACACACAAAAGTTTAGCAACCTAGTTCCAATCCTACTCTAGCATGGCAATTCTAGGAGTGTAAATGACAAGAATTGAAATGCTCAAAGTAAATGCTCAAAGTAAAGAGAGGAGAGGAAACACGGCGATGTTTTGCTGAGGTATCGGAGAGTGACCACTCCCCACTAGTCCTCGTTGGAGCACCCGCGCAAGGGTGTAGCTCCCCCTTGATCCGCGCAAGGATCAAGTGCTCTCTACGGGTTGATTCTTCGACACTCAGTCATGGTGAATTACCCACAACCGCTCACAACTTGAGTTGGGTCATCCACAAGCTCTCTGGATGATCACCAAGCTCTCCAATCACCACCAAGCCGTCTAGGTGATGGCAATCACCAAGAGTAACAAGCACGAACTCTCACTTGACCACGACAAGCCTAGGGAGAAGGGTGGATGCACACTTTGCTACTCTTGATCTCACTAATGAGGACTCTCTTTGGGATTCTCAAATCTCAATCATTTCACAAGGACCTTGCTCTTCTTGGCACTCTCTAAGGTGTGTTTCAGCTGTTGAAATGAGCAAAAGTGACTCCACACACGAGTGGAGCTTCTTTTTATAAGACAGTCTGAAAAACGAACTGTTATGTGCCTCTGTGGGGTGACCGGACGCTCCGGTCAGTTCAACCCACACACCAGTGTTTAAGTGTTGATCGGACGCTGGTAGGGTCTGGTCACCACTAACCGGACGCGTCCGGTCCCATTTTTCCCTCACTGGATGCTTATTGTACTCGATCGGACGCTGGATCCTCAGGGTCCGGTCAGTACTGACCGGACGCGTCCGGTCGCAGATTCACTCTTCAGGAACCTTACTGGAGTCGACCGGACGCTGCCTCTTAGCGTCCGATCACTTGACCACTCAGCGTCCGGTCATGCCAGATGCAATCTCCTCGGTCAAATGAACTGATCGGACCCTGCGGCCAGCGTCCGGTCGCACCGGAGCCAGCGTCCGATCAGTATTTGACCGTCCATTCACTTCCAACTCTCGATCATATGTGAATGAAGTTTGCTCCATAGGATCATAGGGCTGTTGTGGAGCTACCTAGTGCTAGTTTTAACAAGTGTGCACCACACCTAACTCACTAGACTCATCTAGGTCAAGCTACCCATCCATACCCCCCTTAATAGTACGGCCAAAGAAAAACAAAGTCCTAAACTACTCTAAGTGTCTCTCCAACTCCAATCGACACTTAGAACTAGTCATCCTTAACCTTGTCATCCATCCTTTGAAAACCGAAACAATTTCCATCGTAGGGGCATGACCACCTTGATTGCCCAATTGATCTCCATTACCATGACCTAACTTAATTGCCTCTGCAAAACACACGTTAGTCATAGTAATCTTGTATTGTCATTAACCACCGAAACCCAACTAGGGGCCTAGATGCTTTCAATCTCCTCCTTTTTGGTGATTGATGATAATACCACCTCGAGTATGTGAAAGAGTGAGGTTTTTGACATGCTTGGTTCATATAAGCTTTTATCAATAAGAACAAAATTGTTAGGCAATCTTATATGACCCAAGCCAACATGATGTACTCAAAAGATATGAAATAAGCATGAGTACAAGTAATATAGCTCATTTGCATCGGAGTAGAGCGCGGAAGCAAAGGCAAATGAGCATAGCTCAAGTGATATGACATATAAAAGAATTCAAAGTAGAGAGCACACATGTCATATATCACAATCACATAGATATCACTATCACATAGATATAATAGTATGCATGAAAGTAAACACACGAATGCATAAAAGTAATAGTGTATCACACAAATAAAACTCCAAATGTATATAATAGACTAATAGCTAACTAGGCTCCCCCCTAAAGTCGCTCCCCCCGAGTCTACATACTCGAACCCTCTCCCCCTTTGGCATCAAACACCAAAACCTAAGGGCTAGTCGGCGGGGCTGCAGCGGACGAGTCGGGCGCTGAAGTACGAGGAGCAAGCTGAAACTGGGCGCCATCATCATCTGACCCTAAGCTTTGTACTGACTGACCCTCAGTGGCTGGAAGCGTCGCTGAAGCGGTCTAGGTCTGAGCTAGGGCAGGTGCTGCCTGTGATGCTGCTAGTATATCTGTCGTAGGATCTGAAGATGCAACAGACGAAGGGAGCCTCTGAGTAGTCACGGGGACAGGAGCTGCTGTAGAAGGACCGGCAGCATGCATATGTGGCGGTGTAGGCATCCCTGTCAACTCGCTAAATGATGCTCCATGACTCCTAGAGACTGACGTGTCAGGCATAAATAGCGAGGGTGACTGATCCGGTGTGAAGCCCGTATGATATGGTGTGAACTACGGGGCTACCACTGGCGAGGATAACCACTAAGACACCTGTACTGGGGGTGAAGCAAATAGAGCTAGAGGCTGTCCCTAACTCTAGAGCCCACTGGGCTGTACTGCTGGAGTCGTCGTAGTGGTGGCAGACTGAACAATCTGGGGCGAAGGCTCTAGCTGTGGGGCCCCAAGAGCTGTCACTATATGCTGCATGAATCCCATAAGCTGCGGCTGCATGAGTAACTGCTGTTGATGCATCTGCTACTGCTACTGCTGGAGGACCTGCTGCTGTCGTTGAAACTCGTCCTAACGAGCCTAAAACTGAGCAAAGTTGGCAGCGGTCTCCTAAGCCTATCTAGCCTGATCCTGCTGCATCCTCTCAAGAATAGCAATCAAAGCGGGGTCCATCTACGGTGCAGGTGGAGCTGAGCTAGAACTGCCAGCCTCTGCATCGTGTCTGCATGGAGGCATCTGAGGAATAGACAGGTAGTCATCATCCAAACTATTACTAGACTCGCTCCTCTCCTGTTGAGCCTCAAGCTGCTCCTCCTCAGTAGCTGCTATGCCTCTGATAATCTCATCCTGCTGAGCTGTGGACTCTGATACATCTGGACGATGGCGAGGCTGAGTGGGTGCCTATGGTTTGCTATGCCTGATCCTCTGTGCCATGTTATAAGCTAGAAACTCTATGGTGGCACCTCTGTACTCTGCAACCATCTCTGGTGTCCTAACTTGCACATCCTTGAGCATAAGGAATGTGATCCAATGTGCATATGGAAGCTATCTGCGACCCTTGAAGCCCTCAGCTATCGTGTCCTCCATCTCAGATAGAAGAAGATCCCAAATATCAAACACTGTCTGCTGCATCAGGGCATTGAGGAGCCAAAGTTGGAGGCGAGTCAAGCCCTCTCTGTATCCCAACCTAGGAAGTAGTGTCCTCCTTATGATAGCCTCTAGCATTCTAGCTATAGGAGTAAGGTCACTAGGGTTCCTCCTCGACCCCTCACCAAAGGGATCCTTGAAGCAATGGTGCACAAGATCTGTAGGGGGCACCAAACCTCCATGAGGACGCCTGGGAGGCTCTTGCTGTCCATAACATACCTCATGTAACTTGACAGGCTGCTTCTGTAGCCTCAGTATCTCCCTAGCCCTCTGACTCATCATCCTGTAGTCTCTGCCTCTGAATGCAAAGTGAATAAATCTGTGATGTGGGTCAACGAAGAGCGAAGCATAGAACTGTCGAACCCAAGATGGTACATACAATCCTGTCCGGTCAATCAGATCTATTAGCCCTGGCAAATATGATAAGTAGGGGCGGATATGCTCTTCGGCTGCTGCCACAATAGCCTCAATACTGCAGACTCTCTAAGATCGAGAGACTGCCCACTGTTCAGATATGCATTGTAGAAGTCTTCCTAGAACGGTGTATAGAAACCCTCTGCTGCTCTCTCATCTCTCCTCGGAGGAAACCACACCTCAAACTCTACAAACCTCAGCTGCCGGACCTGCTTGGCCATGGTGACCCTCAAGTCAAGATGGGTCACTGGAGGTGGACCCTGTGGTCTAGGCGGTGGACGTGATCCCCTCCGCTATGTTGGCGGCCTCGGTGAGACTGGAACACGGGTACGACCAGAGCGGCGTAGCTGGGGTTGTGGTGCCTGCTCTGTCTCCTCGGCCTCCTCGGCCCGCTGGCCCTCCTGTGTCTCCTGAGCTGGCTGAGGCTCTGCTGGTGGGGGCTGCTGCTATGACTCCTGCTGTGACTCCCCCTGAGGCTGAGGCTCCTCAATAGCCAGACGTCGTTCTACCATCATGACAGTCCCAGGTGGACTACCATGAAGACGCTCAGCCTCCTCAACTACTGCCCTCTGTGCTAGTGTAAGCTGCTGATCTACAATGACAACATCACTGCGAGCACCTCCTCTCTCAGCACGCTCTACGACTTCTGCAACTGCTGCTGCTCGAGCTATCTCTGCATCTGGGTACTTCCTCTTCTTGGATGCAATCTTCTTTGTCGCCTTGCCTTTTGGATCTGCGGGCAGGCGAGGCGGAGGCCTCTGATCATCATCTCCTGGACCACCCCTGACATTCTTCATGCGAGCCATCTGAAAAGATCAACTTCTGCTAACAAGAACAACTACCGTTGTCAAGAGTAACTGCCCTGACACTTCCGAGGCTTGGCCTTGATCCGTACTCGCGAGCTTGGCTCCGAGTTGACTGTCAACTGCCACTAACACCTCAATGGCACCGACTAGCTGCACGATGGAATAGAAGGATATACAAGTAAATACGATATATCTAATAGATGAAAAAACCTATGAGAGCAAGCAATGTAGATATGAAATAGAGACGACTGGCTTGCTACCTGACGAAACGGCGATCTGATGAAAAGAGAAGTGACACGCGGGGAACCACCGAATCTAGGGTTAGGGTAGGCGGTGAGCAGTGAATCGACGGCCCTGTGAAATTGGCGCAGTGATGAATAGCTAGGTCACGGGCGAGGTGCAATGAGAATGCACGGGCATGAGCAGGGCCTTACCAGCGCTGGATGGTAGAGGGTTGGCTTTGGACCACGACGGCGTAGGCCACGGTCGGAGAAGCACAGCGTAGGTTAGGGCCGGCGCTGGAACGGAGGCGAGCGTGGTGGAGCTTGCGCTGGCGGCGCGGGAGCAGGCGGCGGTGTGCGCGCGGGCTAGAGGTGGCGCTGGCGCGGTGAGCTGGCGGTGGCACTGGCGTGGCGAGCTGGCGGTTGGAGATGGCGGCTGCGGCGATTCACGGCAGCTAGGGCACGACAGATGTGGGGCTAGATAGACGGCGCGTGGTTCAATAGGGTGGCTCCCCAAGTCAGAAAAGGAAACGAAGATAAGAGTCCTGATGCCGCACGAGATCTACTGACCAGACGCTCTGGTGGTAGCGATCGGACGCTACCACCCAGCGTCCGGTCGATTCCAGTAAGGTCCAAAACCCTTGGAATCGCGACCGGACACGTCTGGTGGTCCATGACCGGACGCAGGCAGGGTCCGGTCAGTTGCCTTGAACGCCATGTAGATCGATCGGATGCAGGAACCCTTCCTGACCGGACGCTCAAACGCAGTGTCGGTCACTCCTTCAGCTTCTGTTCACCTCCTGTGAACTGACCGGACGCTGGACATCAGAGTCCGGTGCAGCGTCCGGTCACTCTTTTCCAACAAATCTTCAAAGATCCTTCGCGCTGCCTGTTCCCAATCAAGTCCCAACTTGAATAAGATCCAAATAAACACCAATTGGGACTGATGTGAGTGACCTCTCTCAAACCCTCAAGTTTTTCAAAATATTTTGCCTTAGGCTATAATTCGTTTTATGAAAATAGGCAGATGAAAAGGGCAAATGGAACAAAACGACAAAACAACATTCATGCATATGCAATACTTGTAAGTAAATCTAGTTGCTTGTCATGTTTGATCCAAGGTTAAGCTTCTTCACATGCTTTTCGGCGGTTATCTTAACCATGTAAGACAAGCCCTATATGCATTACAAAAAATTAAACATGTTGTATATTACAATAAATGCAAGGAACAACACAAGCTCATCTTTTAGAGAAGTTACTAAAATCAAGTACATTGAGCTCATTCTGCAATCTACAAAATGTAGCCTCATCTAGCGGTTTAGTGAGATATCCGCTAATTGATCTTCGGCCCTTACACCTTCTAGTGATATATCATTTTTAGCAACATGATCTCTTAGAAAGTGATGGCGGATATCTATGTGCTTGGTGCGAGAGTGTTGAACCGGATTATTTGCAAGTTTTACTGCACTTTCATTGTCGCACAAAAGAGGTACTTTTTCTAGAACTACACCATAGTCTAGCAAAGTTTGTTTCATATAAAGTATTTGTGCACAACAAGCACCCGCGGCAATGTATTCCGCTTCGGCGGTAGACAAAGCCACACTATTTTGTTTCTTGGAGGACCAAGACACAAGTGATCTACCAATCAAATGGCACCCTCCGGATGTGCTTTTTCTATCAACTTTGCATCCGGCGTAATCCGAATCGGAATAGCCAATTAATTCAAATATAGCTCCTTTGGGATACCAATGGCCAATACTTGGTGTGTGCTTAAGATACCTAAGAATTCTTTTTACGGCAATTAAATGTGTTTCCTTAGGATGAGCTTGAAATCTAGCACACATACACACACTAAACATGATGTCGGGCATAGATGCGGTCAAATATAACAAGCTACCAATCATAGAACGGTAGAGAGTTTGATCAACCGTGTTACCTCCCTCATCTAGGTCGAGATGTTCATTGGTTGGCATTGGTGTCTTGATTGGCTTATATTCATCCATCTTGAATCTCTTGAGAAGATCTTTTGTATATTTCTCTTGAGAGATGAAGATCCCTTCTTTCATTTGCTTGATTTGAAAACCAAAAAAGAATGTAAGCTCACCAATCATGGACATCTCGAACTCCTTCGACATCAATTCACCAAATTCTTTGCAAGAGTCTTCATTTGATGATCCAAAGATGATATCATCAACATATACTTGACAAATAAAGATATTCCCATCAAGTTTCTTGGTGAATAGTGTGGTGTCGACCTTTCCAATGGTGAAGCCCTTCTCAATGAGGAAGTCCCGAAGGCGCTCATACCAAGCTCTTGGGACTTGCTTAAGCCCATATAACGCCTTGGACAACCTATAAACATGATTAGGATATCTAGGGTCTTCAAACCCGAGAGGTTGATCAACATAGACTAGTTCATTAATAAAGCCATTTAAGAATGCACTTTTCACATCCATTTGATAAAGTTTCATTTCATGATGTGATGCATATGCAAGGAGGATACGAATGGCTTCTAGCCTTGCAACCGGTGCAAAGGTCTCTCCAAAATCCAAACCTTCAACTTGAGAGAACCCCTTTGCAACTAGTCTTGCCTTATTCCTCACAACAACACCTTGATCATCTTGCTTGTTTCAGAACACCCACTTTGTTCCAATGACTCTTGCACCTTTTGGTCGCTCTTCAAGAGTCCAAACTTCATTGCGGGTGAAGTTGTTCAACTCTTCATGCATGGCATTGATCCAATCTGGATCTTGAAGAGCTTCTTCTACCTTGGTAGTCTCAAAGCAAGAGACAAAAGAGTGATGAGCAATAAATGAGGCAAGTTTTTGTGAGCGTGTCATCACTCCCTTTGATGGACTCCCTATGATGAGATCTTGTGGATGATCTTGTAGTAGAGGTGTGTTTCTTCTATTGACCACTTGAGGAGGAGGTTGTGGAGCATCAACATCTTGTGCTTGTACCACCATTTGCTCATGGGATACATGAGTATCTTTATTTTCTACTCTCCCATCTTTTTCACCATCTTGTGGCACACTTGATGAAGAGGGTGGATCAGTCAATTGTACATCATCTTCATCATCTTTAGGCTTAATGTCTCCAACCGAAATGTTCTTCATAGCCTCCCTCAATGGTTCATCACCTACATCATCAAGATTCTCATGTGCTCCTTAGGAGCCGTTAGATTCATCAAATTCCACATCATATATTTCTTCAACCAAGCTAGTGGCATGATTAAATACTCTATATGATTTGGACTTTGATGATTAACCAACAAGAAAACCAATATCACAACGTCTTTGGAACTTCCCTAGGTGTTGCCGCTTCTTGTAGATGTAGCATTTGCAATAAAACACCCAAAAGAAGGAGACGCCCGACTTCTTCCCATTGAGCAACTCATAAGGTGTCTTGCCAAGGAACTTTTGAAGAAATAGGCGGTTGGATGCATAGCATGCGGTGTTGATTGCTTCCGCCTATAGAGCTTCGGGGGTGTTGTACTCATCAAGCATGGTTCTTGCTAGAGTGATCAATGTCCGGTTCTTCCTCTCAACTACACCATTTTGTTGAGGAGTATAGGTTGCGGAGACCTTATGTTTGATTCCAACTTCATCACAATATGCCTCTATGTTTGTGTTGTCAAACTCTTTCCCATTGTCACTTCTTATCTTCTTGAGCTTCACTTCAAATTCATTTTGTGCTCTCTTGGCAAACTTTTTGAAGCAAGATGCAACTTCGGATTTGTCATGAAGGAAGAACACCCATGTATACCTTGAATAATCATCAACTATCACAAGACAATAAAGATTTCCTCCCAAACTCTTATATGTTGTTGGTCCAAATAAATCCATGTGTAGGAGTTCTAGCACTCTTGTGGTTGACATGAAAGCTTTTGTTGGATGAGTATTTGCAACTTGCTTGCCAGCTTGACAAGCACTACAAAGCTTGTCCTTCTCAAACTTCACATCCTTCAACCCTCTCACCAAATCATTCTTCATTATCTTCTTGAGTGAACTCATACCAACATGAGCAAGTCTTCTATGCCATAGCCACCCAAGAGTTATTTTGGTGAATAGGCATGTCTTGAAGTTTGCATCTTCGGAGGTGAAGTCCACTAGATATAAGTTATTATATCTAAATCCTTTGAATATCACTTGATCATCATCCTTCTTGGATACAATAACTTCCTTCTCGGTAAACAAGCATTGAAAGCCAAGATCACACAATTGCCCAACGGATAGCAAGTTGAAACTCAATGAAGCAACATATAGCACATTGGAGATTGAATGATCATTTGATATAGCCACTTTGCCCAATCCTTTAACTTTGCCCTTTGAGTTATCTCCAAATGTGATTCTTTCTTGTCCATCTACTTCTTCATCTAGTGAGGTGAACATACGAGGGTCACCGGTCATATGTTGTGTGCAACCACTATCAATCACCCAATGACTTCCACCGGTCTTGTAGTTCACCTACACACAAGAGATCAAGCTTTAGGAACCCAAACTTATTGAGGGCCCTTCACCTTCTCAACAAGTGACTTTGCAACCCAAATTTTCTTAGGCCTATTCTTGTTTGGAGGTCCTAAGAATATCACTTTCATCTTTCCACTAGTATCCTTTCTAAGCATGTAGTGAGCATTGAAGGCAAAGGGTCTAGCATGCTTGGGCAAGGGTTGTGGTGGTGGAGTTTGGCACTCATGAGCAAAGTGGCCTTCTTGTCCACACTCGAAACATCTCTTTGGCTTTGGCTTTGATTGTTGTTGTTGAACTTGAGCCTTCTTCTTCTCTACATGTGCCACATATCCAATGCCACTTCTATCCATCTTCATGACGGTGTTCATAAGTAGCTCACTTTGAAGATATTTGCCTCTTGTGAACTTGCTCAATCCAACCTTGAGATGCTCTTTCTCCAACTTAAGTTTCTTGTTCTCTTTCTTAAGAGCATCATTGTTCTTCTCTTCCTTGAGCTTCTTGTTTTCCTCTTTGAGCTTCTCATTCTCAAGGATCAAGTCACCATCATGATCAAGGGTTTCTAGCACAATGATGTTATGACTTTTGATTTCTTCAAGATCTTTCTTGAGCTTTGCATTGTCATTCTTTAGCTTGACAAACTCATCATAATCATCGACCTCAACCACTTGCTTGCCCTTGCTACTAGAACCTTGCTCAATGCTCTCAATGATCAAGTCATCACATGATGTAGCTATATCAATCTTAACAACATGGTTAGTAGCATCATGTGGCTCATTGGATAGAAATTCTTGAGCAATGACAAGATTATCATGATTAATCTTAAGAGTAGTATATTCTTCCTTTAGCTTGTTGTGGCTAGTGATGAGCTCTTTGTGCACCCACTCAAGTTTATCATGTTTATCTTTAAGCTCTTTCTTAGAAGATTTGAGCTCCTTGAGTTTGGATGACATAGCTTCATTTGCTTCTCTAAGCTCAACACTAGATTTTTTGGCTATGTCACATTTAGCTAAGAGAGAATCATTCTTAATCTCAAGCTTTTTATTTTTAGCTCTAGTATTTATAATGATCTTAGTGTATTTCTTTAGCAACTTAGCAAGATCATCATAAGTAGGTGATTCATATTCATCATCATCGCTATCACTATCACTATCATCCTTATGAGCATGATCGTCACCACTACTATCATCATCATGTGATACCTTTCGTTCACCTTTGGCCATAAGGCATAGGTGTGTAGAGGATGACGGCGGTGGTGGTGGTGAAGATGATGAGGAATCAATAACAATGGCGGCCACCTTCTCGTCGTCACTATCATCATCGGATGATCCACTAGATGAATCAATGTCCGTGAGCCAATCACCGACGATGTAAGCCTTTTCACTCTTCTTCTTCTTGTGGAAGTCCCTCTTCTTGCCATCTCTCTTCTTGTATGGCTTGTTCTTTTTCTTCTCATCTTCATCTTCATTGCTTGAGTCATCTTTCTTGCCCTTGTTCTTGTTCTTGAACTTGTCTTTCTTGGGCTTTGTGCATTAGTGAGCTAGATGACCAAGTTCGCCACAATTATAGCAATCCATCTCGGAGATTGGCTTTCTTCTTGAGCTTGTGAAGAACTTCTTCTTGCCATCAAACTTGATGCCACTCTTGTTTAGCTTCTTTAGCATCTTGGTGGTTTTCTTCACCATGAGAGCAAGGCTTTCATCATCAACTTCATCATCACTTGAGCTCTCATACTCAAGCCTTGCTTTGCCCTTCTCTTGGATAGCTTTGAATGCTAAGTCTTTTTCTTTCTTCTTTGTAGAGGATGAGCCATCTTGAGGTGTGATGTGCATGTACATCTCATGAGCATTGATCTTCCCCAAGATTTGTGTTGGTGTAGCGGTGGAAAGATCACCTTGATAGCACGGTCACAATATGCCCATATTTGTCAATAGGAAGGACACTCAAGATCTTTCTCACAATGTCGGATGGTGACATTTGAGTAAGTCCAAGCCCATTGACTTCCTCTACAAGAACATTCAAACGTGAATACATTTCATTAGCACATTCTTTAGGGAGCATTTCAAAAGAGTTGATCTTTTTCATGACAAGATGATAGGGTTCCTCACGCTCACTCTTTGTTCCCTCATGGAGCGCACAAACGTCCGACCATAGTGCATGGGCGTCTTTGTGGTTTCTTACGCGGTTGAACACATCTTTGCAAAGGCCTCTAAAGATGGTGTTGCGAGCCTTTGCGTTCCATTTTTCATAGTTCACTTCATCGCCTTGAAGTTGTGCGGGATTCCTAGGTCTTGGGAACCCATGTGAGGTGGCTCTAAGTATTCCAACGTCTAGAGCTTCTAGGTACGCCTCCATGCGAATTTTCCAATATGGAAAATCATCCCCCTCGAAGATAGGAGGAGGTCCATCCACGTGAGACATCTTGCTCTAAGCGGTTAAGCTTAAAAAATGTGAGCACAAGGCTCTGATACCAATTGAAAGGATCAAGATGCCCAAGAGGGGGGTGAATTGGGCTAATTATAAATTTCTTTGCAATAAACAAGTCCTATGGTTAGCCCAATTAACCCCTTGTGCCTAGAGAAGTGTTTGTATTGATCTAACGCACAAAAGTTTAGCAACCTAGTTCCAATCCTACTCTAGCATGGCAATTCTAGGAATGTAAATGACAAGAACTAAAATGCTCAAAGTAAATGCTCAAAGTAAAGAGAGGAGAGGAAATGTGGCGATGTTTTGCCGAGGTATCGGAGAGTCGCCACTCCCCACTAGTCCTCATTGGAGCACCCGCGCAAGGGTGTAGCTCCCCCTTGATCCGCGCAAGGATCAAGTGCTCTCTACGGGTTGATTCTTTGACACTCCGTCACGGTGAATCACCCACAACCGCTCATAACTTGAGTTGGGTCATCCACAAGCTCTCCGGATGATCACCAAGCTCTCCAATCACCACCAAGCCATCTAGGTGATTGATGTAGACTAGGCCCGATCTTCCGAAAGGTATGATAGCATCGATTGATGGAGACTCGACGTTCATGATCTAGGCTTCGAACCAAGACTGATTCGGACCCCCGCAACCGTTACACCACCACTGCGTTGGTTATCAACCACGCGAACGCGGTTGACCTCGCCGAGAAGGTTTTCCTGCAAGCGAATCGAGAACACAAGGAAGAACGGGATGAACGCAATCTAAAATTGCAAGTAAATATGAGGCTTATGAAAATAAGGAGTTCAAGTCTTTATTCGAAAGGACTAATTGCCACAGGCGAACAAGATCAAGAGCTGGGGCCCTGGTTCACAGTAAGCAGCCTTGGTGGCACAGTTGCAGTAAAACGATGTCTGTTTCATGAGCAAATCAAGAACTAAACGAAACCCAAACCCTAAGGAGAGCGACAGCTGGTATTTATAGTGTCTTGGGCATCACCCCCCCTAGATGTGCCCTCTAATGGGCCCAAACACGATACACGGTCCAACGGACCAAAATACAGTGTCGCAGCACCCTGGCAGATTCTGGACGCTGACTTGTTTCGATGATTCCCGTTGATTCCGAAAAGCTTTTGATGTGAGACCACTTGGATTGGCTTCCTTATCAAATTAGCTTTCCATCCAAATGCGGATCATCGAAAACAGAGTCCGGATGCGTCCTGGGTGACCAGTTTAAGGCAGACTGGTCCTGAAATCCGAGATGGACTCCTACTTCAGTTGGACTGGGCCTCCACCCTGAAAAAGATGAATTGGACGCCCATGCTAGACCTCCTCCTCTCCTTGGCTTGTATGCGACGAGGTACTGATGTCCTCATCATCCTCCCTTTCTTGAATTGAAGTTGTCCTCGACTGAAGTAGATCGTCTCCTCCATTGAATGACAACAAAGATGGCTCCGGAAGAAGACGTTCATCTTGGCGTCCAATCCTTCATAAAGGCAGCTGCCATGGTGGTTTCCCTGCTGGGAATTCATCCTCCTTCTCCTGCAAAAGGTTAGTACCAACAAGAGACATAGCACTAGGAGTAGCATCAAGTGGACATATAGGCGATGTACAAGTTAGAACATAGCATGGTTCATCATGAACAGCAAGAACAGATTTAAGAGCAAATAAAACTTCTTTTATGTTACTTGAAGGTTCATTTAATGGTTTGCTAGAGTCTTTATCAAAGCCTTTCTTTTTCTTTTCAGTAAGTTCCTTTTCATATTGCACAATTTCAGCAGGTGTTAAAGGAAGTAAAGCAATAGTCTTTTCTTTAAACATAAAAGTATATCTATTTTGCCTACCATGATGTACAACATTATTATCATATTGCCAAGGACGGCCTAACAAAAGTGAACAAGCTTGCATAGGCACGACATCAAAATCAGCATAATCATGGTATGAGCCAATAGAAAAATGTACACGAGCAGATTGTGTTACCTTTGCCTTACCACTATTGTTGAACCATTGAACATGGTATGAATGTGGAAGAGCATGTGTAGATAAACCAAGAGTCTTGATAAGCTTAGAACTTACCAAGTTATTGCTGCTCCCTCCATCAATTATAGCACGAACACGGAAATTATTGACAATGAGGAACATTTGAAACAAATTATGGCATTGTAGCTTGTCTACTGGCTCAACTTGTGTACTCAAAACACACTAAACAAGGATTGATTTGTAGTCTGCAGTGCATGCCACACTATCAATTACCTCATCAGGATCTTCAGCACTATTCGCAAATTTATCTGCATAAAGATCAGTTGCAAGTGCAAATTCATTCTCTTCATCACTAGCACTAGCATACCCACCATCATCAGTAGCAATATATGCGCGTTTGCTAGGGCATTCTTTAGCAATATGTCCCATGCCCTTGCAGCGGTGGCACACAACTTTAGAAGAGCTGCTAGAGGAAGGTTTAGCAGATCCACTAGAAGAAGGTGTGATAGGAGAACTCTTCTTTACAGGCACTAGTGGAGTCTGCACATTAGAAAATTTACTCACCTCGGTTGGATGTGAAGGAGTGGATGGAGTCACGTACGGAGTCGTGGAACGCCTAGGTTGTCGTCCCTGTACGTCCCTTTCAGCTTTAATAGCATAATGATATAATTAGGAAAATCTAGTCCATTCTTTGTAGTCAAGAACATCCTGTATTTCACGACGCAAACCTCCAAAAAATCTAGAACACTTATCCATTTCATCCTCTTGTATGTTACTACGTGCTAGACCAATTAAAAGCTCCTAATAATATTCCTCAACAGTCCTACTACCTTGATTTAAACGTTGCAGTTTTAATCGCAGATCACGCTAATAGTATGGAGGAACAAATCTCGATTTCATTCGTCATTTAAGTACAGTCCAGGTTTGAGGTATTTGAGCATTAGCATTATTGCAAATACTATTCCACCAGAAAAGAGCAAAACTAGTAAACTCACTAGTAGCAAGGAAAAAACAATAGTCGCAACTGAATAGCAAAGCTGAATAAATATCCCAAGTACTTGTCTTAGTTGTTGGCCTACTCACGTTCCAAGTACCAGATGTATCAAGTGATGTGAACAGCAAGAATATGATCAGGAACAAGGTAGAAATCAGCACACGCAAACACAGCTCAAATAACGCTCTCTATGTGCTCCTCTAGATATTGTTCCTCTTTTGCCCCTATCTTTTTTTCTATTTTTTGGGCTGTCGTTGTTTTTTGGGAAATTTTGACTTTTTATTTTTATTTTTTTTGATATTTTTCCTTTACTTAGGAGCACAAAATAAGTAACCATAGAAAATATGAGCTTAAACAAGTGAAATACGTGGCCTGTGGAATTTTTCAGAAAACTTGCTCAAAATCGATAAAAACCTTGTGACCACGAAAAGATGATCTTGTGACCACTTTTTGACCAATCTAAAATTTTTGAACCCCAAAAAAACAGGGGATGGACGGATCCAAAAAAAATTTCTGATCGATTTTGATATATGGAACGTCGAAAACGGAGTTCGTATGCGAAAACTAGACCAGTTTTACGAATCGACTCCGAATTAGAGGACAAAACGGGAACAATGCGTGCAAAATTGGTCACGGCAGCAAGGAATTGATGGAAACAGTGAAGACAAGTGTAACAAATTAGATGGCGTGGACTAAGGTTTGATGGAAACAAAAGAAACACAGCAAGACTTGAAGGTGTTCACAGATTATGATGAAAAACAAAGGGAAAAACACAAACTGCACTCAAAATGATCTAAAACCAGCAACCAGAACTTGACCTAGGGCACAAACTCAACAACGCGAAACAAAAACGAAATTGCACGGCACAATGAGGCTATAGGACAGGGAAGATAGTGTATATTTTTTGGCTTTTTGTGAACTATAGGTAATGCAAAAACAGTAATAATCTAAAGGGAAAAACAAAGTTATACCTAACGGGCAACAAGGGCTCTGATACCACCTGATGTAGACTAGGCCCGATCTTCCGAAAGGTATGATAGCGTTGATTGATGGAGACTCGACATTCATGATCTAGGCTTCGAACCAAGACTGATTCAGACCCCCGCAACCATTACACCACCGCTCTGTTGGTTATCAACCACGCGAACGCGATTGACCTCGCCGAGAAGGCTTTCCTGCAAGCGAATCGAGAACACAAGCAAGAACGGGATGAACGCAATCTGAAATTGCAAGTAAATATGAGGCTTATGAAAACAAGAAGGAGTTCAAGTCTTTATTCGAAAGGACTAATTGCCACAGGCGAACAAGATCAAGAGCTAGGGCCCTGGTTCACAGCAAGCAGCCTTGGCGGAACAATTGTAGCAAAACGATGTCTGTTTCACGAAAAAATCAAGAACTAAACAAAACCCAAACCCTAAGGAGAGCGACGGCTAGTATTTATAGTGTCTTGGGCGTCACCCCCCCCCTGGACGCGCCCTCTAATGGGCCCAAACATGATACACGGTCCAACGGACCAAAATACGGTGTCGTAGCACCCTGGCAGATTCTAGATGCTGACTTGTTTCGATGATTCCTGTTGATTCCGAAGAGCTTTTTACGTGAGACCACTTGTATTGGCTTGCTTATCAAATTAGCTTTCCATCCATATATGGATCATCGAAAACGGAATCCGGATGCATCCTGGGTGACCAGTTTAAGGTAGACTGGTCCTGAAATCCGAGATGAACTCCTACTTCAGTTGGACTGGGCCTCCACCCTGAAAAAGATGAATTGGACGCCCATGCTAGACCTCCTCCTCTCCTTGGCTTGTATGCGACGAGGTACTGATGTCCTCATCATCCTCCCTTTCTTGAATTGAAGTTGTCCTCGACTGAAGTAGATCGTCTCCTCCATTGAATGACAACAAAGATGGCTCCGGAAGAAGACGTTCATCTTGGCGTC
This sequence comes from Miscanthus lutarioriparius, assembly GCA_904845875.1. NCBI lineage: Eukaryota > Viridiplantae > Streptophyta > Magnoliopsida > Poales > Poaceae > Miscanthus > Miscanthus lutarioriparius. The sequence continues at coordinate 77,352,059 of CAJGYO010000003.1, read as the reverse complement.
CAATCCTTCATAAAGGCAGCTGCCATGGTGGTTTCCCTGCTGGGAATTCATCCTCCTTCTCCTGCAAAAGGTTAGTACCAACAAGAGACATAGCACTAGGAGTAGCATCAAGTGGACATATAGGCGATGTACAAGTTAGAACATAGCATGGTTCATCATGAACAGCAAGAACAGATTTAAGAGCAAATAAAACTTCTTTTATGTTACTTGAAGGTTCATTTAATGGTTTGCTAGAGTCTTTATCAAAGCCTTTCTTTTTCTTTTCAGTAAGTTCCTTTTCATATTGCACAATTTCAGCAGGTGTTAAAGGAAGTAAAGCAATAGTCTTTTCTTTAAACATAAAAGTATATCTATTTTGCCTACCATGATGTACAACATTATTATCATATTGCCAAGGACGGCCTAACAAAAGTGAACAAGCTTGCATAGGCACGACATCAAAATCAGCATAATCATGGTATGAGCCAATAGAAAAATGTACACGAGCAGATTGTGTTACCTTTGCCTTACCACTATTGTTGAACCATTGAACATGGTATGAATGTGGAAGAGCATGTGTAGATAAACCAAGAGTCTTGATAAGCTTAGAACTTACCAAGTTATTGCTGCTCCCTCCATCAATTATAGCACGAACACGGAAATTATTGACAATGAGGAACATTTGAAACAAATTATGGCATTGTAGCTTGTCTACTGGCTCAACTTGTGTACTCAAAACACACTAAACAAGGATTGATTTGTAGTCTGCAGTGCATGCCACACTATCAATTACCTCATCAGGATCTTCAGCACTATTCGCAAATTTATCTGCATAAAGATCAGTTGCAAGTGCAAATTCATTCTCTTCATCACTAGCACTAGCATACCCACCATCATCAGTAGCAATATATGCGCGTTTGCTAGGGCATTCTTTAGCAATATGTCCCATGCCCTTGCAGCGGTGGCACACAACTTTAGAAGAGCTGCTAGAGGAAGGTTTAGCAGATCCACTAGAAGAAGGTGTGATAGGAGAACTCTTCTTTACAGGCACTAGTGGAGTCTGCACATTAGAAAATTTACTCACCTCGGTTGGATGTGAAGGAGTGGATGGAGTCACGTACGGAGTCGTGGAACGCCTAGGTTGTCGTCCCTGTACGTCCCTTTCAGCTTTAATAGCATAATGATATAATTAGGAAAATCTAGTCCATTCTTTGTAGTCAAGAACATCCTGTATTTCACGACGCAAACCTCCAAAAAATCTAGAACACTTATCCATTTCATCCTCTTGTATGTTACTACGTGCTAGACCAATTAAAAGCTCCTAATAATATTCCTCAACAGTCCTACTACCTTGATTTAAACGTTGCAGTTTTAATCGCAGATCACGCTAATAGTATGGAGGAACAAATCTCGATTTCATTCGTCATTTAAGTACAGTCCAGGTTTGAGGTATTTGAGCATTAGCATTATTGCAAATACTATTCCACCAGAAAAGAGCAAAACTAGTAAACTCACTAGTAGCAAGGAAAAAACAATAGTCGCAACTGAATAGCAAAGCTGAATAAATATCCCAAGTACTTGTCTTAGTTGTTGGCCTACTCACGTTCCAAGTACCAGATGTATCAAGTGATGTGAACAGCAAGAATATGATCAGGAACAAGGTAGAAATCAGCACACGCAAACACAGCTCAAATAACGCTCTCTATGTGCTCCTCTAGATATTGTTCCTCTTTTGCCCCTATCTTTTTTTCTATTTTTTGGGCTGTCGTTGTTTTTTGGGAAATTTTGACTTTTTATTTTTATTTTTTTGATATTTTTCCTTTACTTAGGAGCACAAAATAAGTAACCATAGAAAATATGAGCTTAAACAAGTGAAATACGTGGCCTGTGGAATTTTTCAGAAAACTTGCTCAAAATCGATAAAAACCTTGTGACCACGAAAAGATGATCTTGTGACCACTTTTTGACCAATCTAAAATTTTTGAACCCCAAAAAAACGGGGGATGGACGGATCCAAAAAAAATTTCTGATCGATTTTGATATATGGAACGTCGAAAACGGAGTTCGTATGCGAAAACTAGACCAGTTTTACGAATCGACTCCGAATTAGAGGACAAAACGGGAACAATGCGTGCAAAATTGGTCACGGCAGCAAGGAATTGATGGAAACAGTGAAGACAAGTGTAACAAATTAGATGGCGTGGACTAAGGTTTGATGGAAACAAAAGAAACACAGCAAGACTTGAAGGTGTTCACAGATTATGATGAAAAACAAAGGGAAAAACACAAACTGCACTCAAAATGATCTAAAACCAGCAACCAGAACTTGACCTAGGGCACAAACTCAACAACGCGAAACAAAAACGAAATTGCACGGCACAATGAGGCTATAGGACAGGGAAGATAGTGTATATTTTTTGGCTTTTTGTGGACTATAGGTAATGCAAAAACAGTAATAATCTAAAGGGAAAAACAAAGTTATACCTAACGGGCAACAAGGGCTCTGATACCACCTGATGTAGACTAGGCCCGATCTTCCGGAAAGGTATGATAGCGTTGATTGATGGAGACTCGACATTCATGATCTAGGCTTCGAACCAAGACTGATTCAGACCCCCGCAACCATTACACCACCGCTCTGTTGGTTATCAACCACGCGAACGCGATTGACCTCGCCGAGAAGGCTTTCCTGCAAGCGAATCGAGAACACAAGCAAGAACGGGATGAACGCAATCTGAAATTGCAAGTAAATATGAGGCTTATGAAAACAAGAAGGAGTTCAAGTCTTTATTCGAAAGGACTAATTGCCACAGGCGAACAAGATCAAGAGCTAGGGCCCTGGTTCACAGCAAGCAGCCTTGGCGGAACAATTGTAGCAAAACGATGTCTGTTTCACGAAAAAATCAAGAACTAAACAAAACCCAAACCCTAAGGAGAGCGACGGCTAGTATTTATAGTGTCTTGGGCGTCACCCCCCCCCTGGACGCGCCCTCTAATGGGCCCAAACATGATACACGGTCCAACGGACCAAAATACGGTGTCGTAGCACCCTGGCAGATTCTAGATGCTGACTTGTTTCGATGATTCCTGTTGATTCCGAAGAGCTTTTTACGTGAGACCACTTGTATTGGCTTGCTTATCAAATTAGCTTTCCATCCATATATGGATCATCGAAAACGGAATCCGGATGCATCCTGGGTGACCAGTTTAAGGTAGACTGGTCCTGAAATCCGAGATGAACTCCTACTTCAGTTGGACTGGGCCTCCACCCTGAAAAAGATGAATTGGACGCCCATGCTAGACCTCCTCCTCTCCTTGGCTTGTATGTGATGAGGTACTGATGTCCTCATCAGTGATGGCGATCACCAAGAGTAACAAGCACGAACTCTCACTGGACCACGACAAGCCTAGGGAGAAGGGTGGATGCACACTTTGCTACTCTTGATCTCACTAATGAGGACTCTCTTTGGGATTCTTAAATCTCAATCACCTCACTAGGACCTTGCTCTTCTTGGCACTCTCTAAGGTATGTTTCAGCTGTTGAAATGAGCAAAAGTGACTCCATACACGAGTGGAGCTTCTATTTATAAGACAGCCTAAAAAACGAACCGTTATGTGCCTCTGCGGGGTGACCGGATGCTCCAGTCATGTTGACCGGATTGACCAGACGCTCCGATCAGTTTTACCTACACACCAGTGTTTAAGTGTTGACCGGACGCTGGCAGGGTCCGGTCACCACTGACCGGACGCGTCTGGTCCCATTTTTCCCTCACAGGATGCTTACTGTACTCAACCAGACGCTGGATCCTCAGGGTCCGGTCAGTACTGACCGGACGCGTCCGGTCACAGATTCACTCTTCAGGAACCTTACTGGAGTCGACTGGACACTGCCTCTCAGTGTCCGGTCACTTGACCACTCAGCATCCGGTCACGCTAGACGTAATTTCCTCGGTCAAATGAACTGATCGGACCCTGCGGCCAGCGTCCGGTCGCACCAGAGCCAGCGTCTGGTCAGTATTTGACCCTCCATTCACTTCCAACTCTTGATCATATGTGAATGAAGTTTGCTCCATAGGATCATAGGGCTATTGTGGAGCTACCTAATGCTAGTTTTAACAAGTGTGCACCACACCTAACTCACTAGACTCATCTAGGTCAAGCTACCCGTCCATACCCCCCTTAATAGTACGGCCAAAGGAAAAACAAAGTCCTAAACTACTCTAAGTGTCTCTCTAACTCCAATCGACACTTAGAACTAGTCATCCTTAACCTTGTCGTCCATCCTTTGAAAACCGAAACGATTTCCATCGTAGGGGCATGACCACCTTGATTGCCCAATTGATCTCCATTACCATGACCTAACTTAATTGCCTCTGCAAAACACACGTTAGTCATAGTAATCTTGTATTGTCATTAACCACCAAAACCCAACTAGGGGCCTAGATGCTTTCAACTTGCTAAAAACATTCTTAAGTACTTGAGAAGGACTAAAGATGTGTTCCTAGTCTATGGAGGTGAGGAAGAGCTCGTTGTAAATGGTTACACCGATGCTAGCTTCCAAACTGACACGGATGATTCACATTCTCAATTAGGATATGTGTTCACAATAAATGGTGGTGCGGTTAGCTAGAAAAGTTCCAAGCAGGAGATGGTGTCCGATTCTATAGCAGAAGCCAAGTACATCGCAGCTTCTGAATCTGCGAAGGAAGGTGTTTGGATGAGGAGGTTTCTCATTGAACTTGGTGTGTTTCCAAATGCATCTAGCCCATTGAATCTGCATTGTGATAGCAATGGGGCTATAGCACAGGCCAAGGAGCCAAGGAATCACCAAAAGAACAAACATGTACTTCAAAAATTTCACCTCATTAGAGAGTTCATTAGTAGAGGTGACATCAAGATGTGCAAGATACACACGGATTTGAATGTTGCAGATCCTTTGACAAAGGCTCTTCCACAGCCTAAGCATGAGACGCACATGAGAGCTATGGGTATTAAATATCTTCGAGATTAACTCTAGTGCAAGTGGGAGATTGTTGGGATTATGCCCTTGAGATAATCATAGAGATGATTGTATTACCTTGTATCCATGATATATTATGAGTTCAATTGAATATCCATTAAAGACAACTTGTATCGATTGGCAATTATGTGAATTGTTTGTGAAACTCTTTTACTTGTATGGTTATTCCAAAGTTGTCCCTGATCAAAGTTCTTGTGAGGACACACATGAATATTAGATTAGCACATTATTAGTTGATGACTATGTTTCACAAGTCATAGACATGGAGATGTCAAACTAATAATGTGGGCACATGTATGACATGGGGCTGGACAGACCCAACGTGAGATGTTCTTATTGTCTCTTTACACATCATGTATGTTATGTCCTTAGACCTGAGACTGTCGTATGTACTCAAGATGTGAAATGACCTACTTAGGGACTATCAAACGCTACTCCGTAACTGGGTAGTTATAAAGGTGGTTTTCAAGTTTGTCGGGAAACATGCTGTGAGACATAGTCAATCAAAATGGAATTTGCCCCTCTTCATGAGAGAGAGATATCACTAGACCACTCAAATGATTTGGATCAAGAAAATGCATGGCCGTGCTTGGGTTAATAGTTAATCCACGAGTTGGACCAAATATCATGTGACAAAGGGAATAACATGTATGTGGTTTTGTGGTGGTTCGTCTGATATGATCTTTACGTATGCATAGGAGTTGACACGCCTTGCTAGAGGCCGTTGCCAACTATTGGCTGAATAGGAGTATTCGGGCCATGTCTATGTGTGTGTGAACCCATAGGGTCGCACGCTTAAGGGGCTTGAAGCCTAATTTGGATTGGACCCGAATTAGACAAGGTTTAGGGTTGCTAATGGGCCTCCAACTCGGGAGCTCATTAGGACGCCTATATAAGCAAGGGCAGGGCGGCAGGGCTAGGATAATCCATGCCATTTGGCAGCTGCCGCCCTTCCCCACGCCCACGCCTTCATTCCTCGTGGACCTAGCAGTCCGGAGGCGCGACGCTTCCTCCCTGTACGTGTGGATACCTCGGAGGTGCTGCATCTGGAGCACAAGGACGAACCGCACGAGAGGGACGGGCGGAAGGACGACCACGCAACTGCACGGCACTGCTACGACGTGCACGACTATACCGAGTCGCTTCCGCTGCACCTGCGCGTCTAGTGGTAATCCCATGATCCATAACTAGCGGTAGTTCCTGGTTTATGGGGTCAAAATTTTTGTTTTTCGTCTAGTGTAGCAACCTCATAACCCTTCACGCTGGCCAAAGGAGTAGCTCACCGGCAGCGGTGTTGCCGTAGGGCGGCGCGTGGGGGCAGCAGCGGACCTGGCCGTGTACGTGAGCGCCAGCGGCATAGCCAACAGCGGCCCATGGCACCCTAGCCATGCACATGTGCGGCAGCGGATTGGCAGGTGGAGATGTGTGCGGCTCCGGTGAACGGGAGGCGAGCAGCGGTGGTGCTGCGAGGACGCAGCAGCGGAGGGGGAGCGGTGCGGGCAACGCGGGCGGTGCTCTAGGCATGGCGGCTGCACAGCGGGACGACGGTGAACGAGAGGCGTGGCGCGGCGGCGCGTGACCCCCGATGGATGTACAGCAGGGCAACGCCTCGGCACCGGCGGACATAGCCATGGTGGGGCGCATTGGAGGGCACGAACCATGGCTCTATAACAAGGAGGAAGGAGGCGGCTCGACGATGCGTCAACGTCGGCCAGGCCATGGTCGTGGGTGGGTACTCGCGCGAGGCAGCAGGAAGGAGAAAGGAGGGGCAGCGCTACGGGTACACGGTCGCACGGGAGGGAGAGCAAGGGAGGCGGCGTGCCGGACCCGGCTGGGAAGATGGCCAACCATGGCGGGGAAGGCACAACAGCGGCGAAGCATGGGTGCCTCGGGGTGGCTGCGGGGTACGGCGGTCGGCTGAGCATGCTAGGATGGAGAGCAGTGCCGGGTAGCGGCTTGGCTTTTTTAAGAAGCAGGGGTAGGAGGCAGCAGCAGCAGCTTAGGGTGGCCGGCCTGCATGCCTGGTAGAGGGGACAGTGGAGTAGCGATAAGCAAAGGCAGACAGAGATGTTGTTTGCTGCAGGAATGATGCGATGGAGCAGGCAGATACGAGCAAGGCAGGCCACAGAAGCAAGGGGACAGAGCGAGCAGTGACTCGACAAATCCCATTAAGGCGCTCCTAAACAAAGTTGTGCGAAGGCAGACGCACATGGCCTACTGCGCGTCCAGTATAACGGCAATACCAAGCAGAGTAGGGACATGCGGGGGCAGGCAAGCACAATCAGAGACAGAGGCAAGCAGAAATAGAAAAGGGAGGAGGAAATCAATGCGAGGGTTCGGCCAACTTCATTGACACAGGGACAGCGCGGCGTGCTTTGGTAGTGCTGCAGAGCGACGGGATGATGCGAACAGTAGGTGGCAGAGACACGCACGACACGTCGCAACAAATCAGATGACTAATTCAGAGCAGGAGAAATGCACCACCATCATCACCCTAACGTATAGACAGGACGGCTCGAACCTGTCGGGACGCAAAGGCAGACAGTTCGGCCAATCATCCATTAACGCACACATCATACCGGCGAGGTAGGGAAGATGAGTGGCCAGCGGGGCTTTCGTTATTATTTTAGTTCTCAATTATTCATTACCAAGCCGACTATCTATATTTTCAAACACGGCTAAAGCACTAAAGTTTGTTACTTGATATTTTAAATGCAACAAAAATCATGCTCCAAATTTTACTATATGCCAGTCGTATCGTATTTTTTTTATAAATTTGTTTTTCATGCTTAATCAAATAAACAAGCCATTCGCCCTTTTATTTGCGATTAGACATTTTTAAACATAAGTCAAATTTTAAAATCCGAGAAAATCGTTTCAAAAAATTTTCTTAGGCCTAAATCGTGGTGCTAAACGAGCTCGTAACACCAGAGATGTTACAGCTGTGCAACGTCGGGCCGCTAAACTATTTGCTCCAAACGTGCCGTTCAGCGTGCTAGGGCAGCCGAGAGCCTTCAACTGCACGAACCCACCTCCTCAGGTAAAAATCTTGACTGTTGTTCCTGGTGCTTTTTATCTTGTGATAGTGCCAAGCAGTGAACTGATTCGCTTGTGAAAAGATCCATTTGCAGGAACGGGCGGCGTACTTCTTGGGCATGCCGAGGAGCGATTGGCCGAAGGCGGTGGACGCCATGCTGACCACTCAGTCGGAGGAAGGTGTCGTCAGTGCCTCGTCTAGATTCGAAGGCAAAGATGCTGGTTAGAAGGAGAGTCCCCATCGGTATCAGAGAAGGTCTAGGGGAAAAGGGCGGCGCAAGATGAGCCAGACCGAAAGAAGAGGAGAACAACGGATGTAGCTCCCCGCAAGCCCGACACTCGCTTGGCGGCGATCAGACCGCTAGGACGCAAAGTGCGGCGATGTCCGAGTGGTCGGACGACGATGAGGCTCTAGTAGCTCCCCCTTCGAGCACTAAGGCGTCATCACGCAACACGCGCGTGGAGGTGCAATCAAAGGGTAGGGAAGGAGTCCCCGAGTAGCAGGCAGAGGATACACCGACGGTGGAGGCCGTAAGACCTCTAGCCCAGGCCATGTGGGTTGACCCCAGAGCAGTGCCTGGGTGCTCAGGGAGGCAGCGCCGGTTCAGAACCGTCTACCAGGAGGTTGATTTATAAGTATATTTGCCTTAGGATCGGTAGCTATCCGTTTTTTTACAGTTGCGGTGACCAATGAGCTGATCTGCTACAGAACGGGGCACGCGGAGGACCTGAATCCCTTGGGCTGGACAGGTGAGCAGCCGAGGGCTGTTCCCGACGTGGAGACAATGCGGGCAGACTCCGCCCCAGAGTCCTCGGGCACTCGCTGGCCTGCGGAGGAGTCGACCACCGCTGCTGATGGAGTTGGAGGCGGGGAGCGGTTGGTGACAACGGCGGATGACTCGATGAAGAAGCCAGGAGCAACGGCAAGAGCCACCGAATCTTTGGAGGCGGGAGCAGGAGCTGCCGATGTCGTGCCAGAGTCTGGGGCGCAGAGGCCGACAGCGTGGATGTGATGGAGAGGCAATTGGCGAGCTTCTGGCTAGCCTGATCGATGGATGTGACCAGATCATCGTTGTTGATCTGCTTCCTCAGATAATGGGGGAGCAGGCGGTGAGTTGTTGGTGAAGACGACCTCGGAAGTGGTTTCGAGATCAGATCTGCTGCTACAGGTGCTGGTGTGGTCGATGCATAATCGATCTACATCGGCTCGATGATCTCTCCATCTCCATCAGCATTGATGACCCAGGAGATCGATCCGACCATGAAGATCTAGCCGGGCTTCGGGGAGGACGAAGAGCCTGCAAAACATACCATCATGTTCATCATAGAAACAGGATGCACACCCCTACCTGGTGCGCCAACTGTCGATAAAAGATGCTCAGCAATCCTCCAAGGGGTATCCCATGAAGGTAGATTGATCGACAAAGGTGCGTGTAATCAAGAACAAGAAGGCAACAGAGACACAAGAGTTAGACAGGTTTGGGCCATCAGCACGACGTAATACCATACTCCTGTGGTCTATTGGTTTGTATTGGTTATCGTATGATATTGCCTGTGTTTTGAGGGGGTCCCTGCTCGCCTTATATAGTTTGGGGGGCAGGGTTACAAGTCGATTACATCTAGGAGATAACCGGTAAGTAATAACATATTACAGGAATCATAGGATTAAGCATATCCTAACAGATCTCATAGCATCTTTAGGATATCGCCCTTGATGTCTTGCGGTACACGCCGAGCAGTGCCGTGCACCGTAGGTCTTCGTCTTGTGGGCTGGACCGCCCCTAGGAGCGTAGCCCATGTAGTCTCCCATGGGTATCCAGGGTCATACCCCCACAAGGTCCCAAGTCTCTGGTGGTGTGCTGTGATGAGTTCCGATTGATTCGGATGTGTTCGAGCTCGGATATGTTCGGATGCTGGCTCCATGGTCCGATGTCCGATGTGCGATCATTGGTCTGATGCCCTTTACTGGGATGCCCTGCTTTCCCTTTTATAGGCCAAGGGAAAGCAGGGGTTACAGCGGAGGGAAAAGAGGAGACAATGAGAAGAAGAAGAAGTCCTCTAGAATTGTCGGGTCCTTCTTCTTTATGCGGGTCCCGCCGACCCTGTAGACGTCAACAGGGACAGCTTCCCATCGTGGTCCTGCCCATCACTAGCGCCACGTGCAGGCGTCGTCTGCCGGTCACGGCGTTCCACTTCGTCTGGTACGCCCGACGCTGTTCCTGATGTGAATCTCTAGGTATGGCCTGTCATGGCCACAGGTTATATCGAGGCATGCCGGTCACTTCCCAGGCGTCAAAGCTTTGACCTAGACCCATACGCTTGGATCTAGAGTGGTCGGCGGTGGTATGGGTCTTCGTCGGACGAGACGGAGCCCTGCCCTCGGAAGTCAGGTGAGGCGGAACCGGCCCTTAGAGACCAGGCGAGGCAGAGCATGGCCCTCAGAGGCTGGACGAGGCGGAGCATGGACCCAAGGGTCGGGCAATGCGGAGCCCTGCCCTCGAAGGATAGGCGAGGCGGGATCGGCCATCAGAGGCCAGGCGAGGCGGAGCCCTGCCCTCAGAGATCGGGCGAGGCGAAGCCCTACCCTCGGAGGTAGGGCGAGGCGGAACCAGCCCTCAGAGGCCGGGCGAGGCGGAGCGCGGACCTAAGGGTCGGGCGAGGCAGAGCCCTGCCCTCAGAGGTCGGGCAAGGCAGAGCCCTGCCCTTAGAGGTCGGGCGAGGTGGAACCAGCCCTCAGAGGTCGGGCGAGGCGGAACTGGACCCAAGGGTCCGGCGAGGCGGAGCCCCGCCCTCAGAGGTCGGGCAAGGCGGAACCGGCTCTCAGAGGTCGGGCGAGGCAGAGCTTGTGTACCTGGGGGTCGGCAAGAGCTGTAGTCGCGCCCTTGACCGTTCGGATGAATTAACGTTGATGGTTATTAGCTTCTTCTCTTCAGGTACCCCGGTATTGGTCCCGGACAAGGCTCACCGCCGAGCCATTGACGCCCCGCGCCACCGGTGCACCCTTGGCAACCTATGCTGCCACTGCGCCCTTCCTTCCGCACGGCTGATGCTTGGCGCATCTCTTGCAGCATGGAAGGAGTTGTCTGAGGGCGGCTTGCAAGGAAGAGGTTTGGCATCATCTCTGATTTCTTTTGGTTGTCGCTAGATTGAGACAAAGCGGCACCGACTCGAAGTTGCTGCTTGTCGATGGTTGACTGTGAGAATCACAAAGAATCGCGCCAAATGGTCTGTGGTGCCGACGATTCTATCCACCACCTGTGACCCAGCCATCGCAAGTCTCGACGACAACTTCGATTTTCATATCATGACTTCCTAGCCGCGGCTTCATTGGCGCACCGCACGATCGGGAAGACCATATCCAAACCGAGCCTATATAATTGAATTATGATGCAAACGGGACTTATTATATGGACTATTTTGGTTAAGACCCCTATTATCATAATCCCATAGTCCAAGAGGCATGCTTTTGGAGGATTATGGATGCTTAAAATCCAACTTGCTTTCTAACCTGGTGTCTAATTTGCCAAACTAAATATAAGATATGGATTTCTCACTTTAACCAACCTTAATTAACCACAATAATCAAGTGAGCTAAAGACTCTTATCATTGTAATTCTTAATCACGATTTTAATAAACCAGACTATGTATAATCAAAATTATACAATAATCTAGCTACGATCTAAACGGCGAGTCATGCCATTGGAACTGCTGCACTAATCCTTCCGGTTGTTTTTATCTTTTAGTCTGGTCCGATTGACGTACACGCTAAGGTATGCCACACACTAGCAGAGAGGGCTCATCAATGCCGAGAGCAACCAGCCGCGGTCGGTAGCTGTGGTGGCCGGCGTGTCGCCGCCAAGCGCGGCAGGTGGCGCAGGAAGCTTTTAGGCACGTGCGAGTGTGCAACGTGCCGGCGGCGCCCGAATTCTAGAAGGAAACCACCGCCGACCTACACACGCGTCGCATGCGCGTTTCACTCGGTCGACTGATGCCTGAGCACGGGCAGTGGGGCGCCTAGCTCGGCGACTACTGCCTCACACAGTCACACTTGGACGGTTGGACCGATCATGGCCTTTCTAACCATCAAGCCAAGCTTATGCTACAATATATATTTATTAATCGGGCTTATGCTACAATATATATTTATTAATTAATCGGAAGCCCGATCTATATATAACAAAAAAAAATATGATTTGAGACGTCTATTAGATAAGCTTTTTTAGGGCGTCTATTAGATAGGCTTGCTCATAAAAAATGTTTTTTATCGGGTGCAGACGTACACAGCTCACACGCTCCTCACTCACTAACATGCACACACGTGCGTGTGTGTCCGTCAAAACACCAAACGTGCACGCACGTGCCTCCTAACTTTTTCTAAAAAAAATCAAAAAATATGCAACACCTGAGTTTGAACTCTAGTGTATGGAGACACTATGTTAAAGAGGCGATCAATTAATAGATGAAAAGAAGGAACCAAACCACATAGGCATGAAAGAAAGGGGGCAACATATATAAATCGCTCGTGTCATCTGCCATAGTGGCAAGAATACACAGCATGACGTACATGTGACTGAAGACGAACACATGCGACAAGTTTATACATTTATTTATACCTTTTCAATTTGTTGGACCAAAGAGATACAATCCTATAAGTTGTTGTATGTAGATGCAATTTACTCGTTAGGTTAATCGAAGATCGAAGTTAACTAAAATCGCACCTTGTGCCAGAACATTTACTATAATTATTCTCTGATCTTATCGATGAAAGCCGGTAACGGATCTTTCGAAAAAAGTTAACTAAGATCGAAACCAAAATAACCCAAACTGAAAATTTTCATAATGTAATTTGTAGTGTTTTAAAACGCCACCTAACGTATTTAACGATCTACCTCCTTAAACAGTTAATAGCTTGCTAAATTAGGCTATAGCGTCTAAATTGTACATACAATGAAGCAAATAGCTAGATTCTCCTCAAACAACCGTAGCCGGAGATTTAGAGCGTGCTTGGAATCTTTGCTGCTGTTGCTCGCCTCACCAGCCTCGCCTTGTCCTAGCCGGCAAAGCAAAGTGAGATTGCTTTCTCTGTTTGGTGGTTCTTCAGCTAGTAGCCTTTTCATCGCGGCTTCAAACAGTATAGGACAGAAAGACACGACCGAGCAGCTAGCTCTTGCTCACGCGGGCGAGCCGATTTGGCTCGCCTGCACGGGCAAGAAAATCCTTCCCGAGGTGAGCGTGCCGGGCAAGATTTCAGACTCTTACCAAACAGCCCCTTATAACCTTGGTAATTTGGTTCCATACCTCTGAATAAACGAAAAAGGAAAAAAAACTGAAACTGCCGTGAGGCCCAGTAGCAAACACTACAGCCCAGGCCCAATACTGAACCCACCGCCCCATCAGCGTCAGCGCCCCTCTGTCCTCCGATCGAGTCTCCGACCGGCGGCGGCGCATCCCGACCTTCCCCTACCTGCTTGAGCACATCAGGGAGGTTGTTCCTCGGCAGCTAGCACGAGGCGCCGCTGTCTTCCGCCCTCTCAGGGCTCAACGGCAAAGACCTGGTGCAGCGACGGCGGGATGCTAGCAGGCAGCAGCTGCTAGCAGGTACCCGTGCACCCGAGCGCCTCTTCTCATTTTCGTAGTCGGCGAGCGCCGCCGCCGGTGACCAGAGCACAGACAGGCCAGCAGTTGCTCAAGCGCGGAGGCTGAAAGAACACGAAAAAATCCATCAGTCAGCCAAAGCCCTTTACACCCACACACTAAAAATATCCAGTGCGAGGGACCATTGCAAAAATGGTACTCGAAATATAGGTTGTTTGTAAATTTGACACTGCACCCACAATCATAGACATAAATGGACCCATTTGTTATCAACCCGAGTGTCAACATGATCAAAGAGTCAATCTTTGGAGCTGAAATCTCTCAGTTGGATGTGCATGCTATACTTCAGATCGTTCGACGCTGTTTCTTTTTTCTAGTGAGCAGATTGCATTGCCTTTTGGCTACTCACATACCTTTTCGTTTTCTTTTTAAAAATATTTGGTATAATGGTATATGATAAGATTTCTTGATATACTCCTTTCAAAGAATATAATTCATATATTCTCATGATATGCTGATGCAACATCTTATGGCTGCAGGTTTTGGGTTTTTTGTAGATGAGGCTGGACAGGTTAAGAAGAAACCACAGGTTAGTGCTCAGTTGCTCACCATTGTTGCCCTATGGTAATTTTTTTTGAAGATTGTTAATTAGTAGACTCCAAATTTAAAGCTATTGAAATGTTCAGAACTAAGGTTACCTTATGGCCTGTGTTACTGCATTATTCAGTGTTACCTTATATAGGTAAGTAAAAACTTAGTCTGACAGTTATCATACTTAATCCATCCTACTTACCTGAAGTCCAATAGCAAAAAGATCTTGAGATACTGCATTGCCACCCAATGTTTAGTAACTAGCTAGCTTATCTCTGTAGATGTTCATTTGAGAGTCTTTATGGATGTGATTTGGATGTCAAACCAAATAGGAAGGTCCATTTACTACCCCAAATAATCCACCTTTTCTGCTTAACCCCTGTGAATAAAATTTAGGCTCCATTTACTCCTCCAAACTATTTAAATTGGTCCAACCGACCCCTAACGAGATTTGTCTTTTTTATTTCCCCACTTACAAGTTGAATATGAAGTTCAAATTTGTGGAGTACCAGACAGAGGACATTATGTTCTATATTAGAAAACTGCATCAAGAATCCCCCCCTTCGAAAAAACGAACCTAAAGCTCAACTTGTACGTGGACAAACAAAAGGACAAATCTCATTATAGGGTATATTGGACCAACTGAAGTAGCTTTGGGTGTAAAGGGTTGTATGGGGTAGTAACATGTACTTTTTCGTCTATACTGAAATATCTTGCTATTTGTCAGATGCTGTACGTAAGAATTGGAGACCATGTAGAAATAGGCGCAAACACATGCATTGACAGAGGCAGGTAACTTTTAAGTGCTCAAAGGTATTGCTGATATTAAGAAAATGTGATTGGTCCATGATTTTCATTTAACCGAAGCTATAGGCTATCAGCTCTTTTCATTTGATTATATATTTGGCTGCAGTAGAATTTTGCTGAAACTTCACCTGTTATTAACTGCAGCTGGAGAGAGACAATGATTGGAGATCATACCAAGATTGATAATCTGGTCCAGGTATTATCTCTCCTGCATTAGGTGTTTGTTTTTTCTCCCTTTCCTGTCAATTGACAATTTTTCTTGCAGATAGGCCACAATGTGGTAAACGGAAAGTGCTGCATGATATGTGGGCAAGTAGGGATTGCTGGTTCTGCAACGTATGTATATAGCTTCATTGGTTACATGTTTCTTCTGCTTAGGATCGTTATATGATTTTTGTGGGCCATTTTTCAAGATTCATCCTGTTATGAGCATGCAGACTGGGGGAGTATGTTACATTGGGTGGTAGAGTGGCAATTCGAGACCATGTCTCCATTGTATCAAAGGTGCTGTGTTCACAGCTTTTTTTCTCTCTTCTTCTTTGCCTTCTTTGTGCACCTTGTATCAAAACTAGATTGAATTTAGTACAACATTTTGTTGCCTCGTCTAATGTCATATCCTGGTTACATTACTCCGAGCACTCTTGAATCCTTTTAGTTCTGATTCAGTGCTGCTTACAATGGCGCAAACTGTTCTTTTCTTCATGCTGAGTAGCTGAGCCTAAGAAGTTTATATGCCACTTGTGTCTTCGCATCTGGTGGTTTCAGCAAATAGAATGTAGTCAAACAAATGATGTTCCCTGTTCATAGTTATGGCAAGCATCTGCATACCACCACCCCAACTTCTGATGAAAATTAAGCTGATGCCACTGTCTTTTACTTGACCATCAGGCTTCTTTGTTGTTGTTGTTCTCACTATTTCTGCAACCTTCTTGCAGGTTCGACTCGCAGCTAATAGCTTGGTGACAAAGAATATTCAGGAGCCTGGTCACTATGGTGGATTCCCCGCTGTAAGCATATATCAACGGCCATACCATTTCAACTTTGCTCCCCTCTTTATCCTAGTATAGCAATAAATTCTAACAGTTGGCTATTTATGCTTTAGGTACCGATAAATGAATGGCGCCGGCAAATTGCAAATTTGCGGCTGTGCTCAAAGAAAGATGGCGTGAAGAGATAGCATCCAGCTATGCCCCCGTGCCAAATGTTTTTTCCTGGCAGTAGTATTTAACCAGTGAAAGTTGTTGTTGTAGCTCCTCATTTTTAATAGAGCAACATTTGTTTGGCTTAAGGTTCAGACCAGATCACCTATAGTGGAGAACGAGGGGATGGCGTGGTTCAACATTTCGGCTATACAATGGAATTTGACATTTCGGAAGTTTTTTTATGACTCTTGGTTATTTAACTTGGTCATAAGGAAAGCTCTGCATCAGTAGCGGATTATTTTCTAGCTCTGTCTACTCCTCATGCCTCTTTCAGAGGCCCAGTTCGTTTCGCTGAAATTTAGCGTTGCTGATGCTTATGCTGATTTGTTGCGAGAGGAAAACATTGCTCGTTCACTGAAAAGTACTGTCGAAGTAGTTCAAGCGAAGACACTATTCTCGTTCGCTGAAAAGTACTTTATGTTTTGGCTGTGGTTTTTCTCTTTCAAAGATAGAGTTTCATGACACGGTTTCCAAAACTGTCACGTTAGTTTTTATGTTGATAACTTTGACAACGGGTTTTATCTAGATAAAACTCTCTATTTCTCTATTCATAATTAACCTGTCAAACTTCAAATGAAAATGAATCTCCTTTAATACTTTTAAGTGAAACTGACCTAATGATACAATACACGGCAAAACTCATCGTTCCGAGAAAAAATGGTTTTCCTACACTTTACGGAACAAAAATGCATAGGCAAGAAGTTTTTTTTCTAGTAATGCTATGATAAGGGCGTTTGGACGTCGGACGCTACGTGGCTTCATGTCGTCCACTTATTGCACCCATCACAAATATTTGATACTACACACTGCCTCATAAAATAAAAAATCTCCCACTCCGCAAGCTGCCAACCACAAACTACACACCGTTCTGCTTCTGCCAGATCCAGTCCACTCGCACACTTCTCATATCCCGCAGTCAAAGCACCACCCACCGATGACGTCTCCGCCCCACTCAATCGAGGTTTGGACCCCCACAACTCGCCACGGCCCATTGCCGCTTCTCCTCTCCTTCGTGGCTGCACCCCAGCCCTCATTCGCCCCCGCCTCCTACTCCTCACTGTGTCTGTAGCATCCGGTTTAAAGGACAAAATCAGATACACACCATATGTGAGCCTAGAAAACCAAATCTCACGTATAGTTACAAATAAAGAAAATATCAATAGACAATGCTTAAATACATAGCGTATTAGTATAATGAATATAACCTCATAGTATAGACAGCGGAAAGACAACTCTGATCTTCAGTTGAAGACTCCACTTCCACAGGGACAACTGACTGGTTGATTACACGCCTAATTTCTCCAAACTCTAGCAATCTGGTACTCATCTGGGATTTTTTCCAAAGATTTGAAAAGTAAAGCAAGCGTAAGTACATGTCGTACTCAACAAATATAACATGTGGTTCATGGGGCTCAAAAGGCTGACACTGGTTTAACTACGATTAACTTTTAATGAGTCATCTTTTAGCAATTGAGTAGCAACAAGTTTATCACAAGCCTATATAAACGCATGATCAGGTAAACATGAAGAATGAATAGCATAAACAGTAATCATTAGTGAGCATCTTTATCATCCGTATTATCAGAGTTCATCATCTATTCTGTAAATATTCCAAGGTCGCTCATGACCATGAGCACGGCTGATATACCAGTTTTACACTCTATAGAGGTTACACTTTCACTGTGAGTCGTGATTTACCCTTTCGTCCGAGGTGATCAGCCTCTTGACCCACTACCAAGAAAGGTAAGTAGGGTTCACTATGAAGTCTTTCAAAAGTTCGTCTAACAAGTTAGGGCCGCTAGATTTCTATGCCCTGCGAATGTAGGGCTCCCCTTTCGACAGGCACAATAACGCGCAGCCATACACTGACGGACAGAGGCCGCACTATATCCAACCCGAAACACACCCCTCTTGCGCCATAAAGGTAACCTCTAACAAGCTAGAATAGGTCCTCATACTGAGCTAAAGCCAGAGCTATATAGCCCTCACAGTTGTACTATAAGTCCCGGATGATCACTTACAGATAAGTCCTTAGGGAGAGAAATCTAGAGCACCATAAAAACAGCCCAATCCTCTAGGCCCCTTATTCCATGTTGCTAAAAGCATCTTTTAGTGTTTATTGCATATACCATTAGTCAAGTTATAAGATCATGGTTGTAGTTGAGCACTAGCATCATACTACCAAATGCAATACACCATAGGCATTAAGGCACAAGGTACAAAATACTAGGGAATCCTTAGTGGTAATCAAGATAGACACATGCAGTATGAATTAAATGATTAAAGGTGTATAGGACAACAAGAAAGATCCCATGCTATACTTACCTTATAACTCTGATTCTTCTTCAAGTCCAAAATTTCAAAGGAACTCCTTCTTGATTAACGCGTAAAGCTCACCGACTAGACATGATCATAAAGCACCACACAAGCATCCATGCAATCATACACGAAGCAAACAATAGATCTAAATTAGAATAGTACATCAATCATAGAAAATAAGTAAAAGAGTTTGAAACACGATTCTGCGTATCGCTACGAACACGCAGTCGCGAGAGACGCTAATTGGAGCTACGGTTTGAAAGAAACGGCTACCGAGAGATGTACTCATAAGAGAAAATATAAAGCTATAAGCTTCATGTGTTTTATCTATATAAAAGCATATATAAATTGAATTAAGTCAAATTTAGATTTGAATTATAAAACTAAAGTAAAACAAATCGTATTTTATTTATAAAATCTAGTTGCATAATTATTATTCAAATTAGAGTTTAAACCCTAAAATTCTAGAAATAATGACATGATAAACAGTGTTACTAACACGTAGATCCGCACAACTTGAACGGATCAATTTGAAGCTAAAACGTAGAAGATATGAAATAAACAAGATTTTCTTTATTAAAATAATAGATTAAATCTAACCTCAAATTTTAAAAGTTGAAAACATATCTAACAGTAGGATAAACATGTAGATTATAGAATTACGAACCTAACGCAACTTGAACGGGTCAAAACAGAGAAAATATGGCCTACAGAAGATAGTGGCAATTCTGTAAATAGATGAAACCTAATTTTTGAATTAAAATAAATAAAATATGTTTTTTAAATCTGGTCGAGGACTGCAGATCCTATTTTGAAGAAAGACAGGGGGCCTTTTGAAAGAATCCAGGGACGGCGGGTTTATACTTAAAATCTTACGGGGGCTCATTTGCAAATATGCCAGTGAAGAGGTATCTTCTAATCTGGATCGTTGATCGCGGATCGGACGGCTGTGAGCGAAAGGGGGAGATGAGGTCGTCGGCGGCTGCATCCAGACGGCGCCGCCATGGTCGGTCAGCTTGGCCTCACCGGAGTTGGTCTAGGTAACGACTCCGAGCATCATTGGATGCAGGAAAATCACAGAAAGAGAGTGGAGGACGAGGCGAACTCACCAAGGATGTTCCCGATGGCAGAGGAGGCACGGAGTCGACGCGTGGATTAGCGGAGAGACGGCGGATGGCGGCGCGAGCTCGCTAGGGCAAGGGCAACGGCTACGACACTCTAGGGTTGGGGTAGAGAGGCGGCGTGGGGAGCACGGCAACCGAGCGAGGTGGGGCGGACGCAAACTCTGCGGCGGTGGAGTCCATGCCGGAGACGACGGCGAGGTAGAAGAAGCGGCTGACAGGCGGGTGCCACTGGTCAGCGAGGGAGAAGAGAAGAAGGAAAACAGGCGGCGTCCGCGCTGGGCCGGGGCGTGACTTGGGCCAGTGGCGCGTGGTGGAGAGACGTAACTAGCCGCGGAGAAACGGGCCAAGAGCGAAGGCGCGGGGTGTGCTGGGCCAAGAGAGAGGAAAGCAACGGTGAGGCATCAGCTGGGCCGCAGCTGCGGTTGGCGAAGGGCCGAGAGAGTTGGGCCGCGAGGTCGGGAGGAAGAGAGCTGGGGCGTTCGGCCAGAAGAGGAGGGGAAAAGATTTTCCATTTTCAAATCCTTTTCTATTTCCTATTTCAAAACCAATTTCAATTAGGAATCAAATCAAGTTCAAATATTACTTCCATTATACTTTTCAATTTAAATAAAAATGAGAAATTTTAGATAGTTTTCCAAAAATAGTTTTTACAACTTTTTAAAATTTTTTATTCTCAAATTTTCCTTTTCTTTTATTTCAAAGCTAAAACATTTCAAAAGCGAATTTGAATTCATTTTGATTTTTGAATTCAACCATTCAACTCAACAAATCAAATGCAAAGGCATGTATGCACAAACATGTTGCTACCTTATGATAAATTGTAAATTAATGAAAATTTTTTATTTTCCCATGTTTTCATGAGCGCATAAATTCCAAATTAAATCATTTTAGCTATATTTTCAAAAATTCAAATTTTAGGGTGTTACAGTGGCCCTTGCCGCCGCCATAGCCTTCGTCCTGCTCTGCCCGCCCCTCACCATCGTGACCGCAGCGTCCGCTCTCCAAGCTCCCCCAAGCCCCGTGGTATTGCTCATATCCTCATATGGATTCCACTACAAATACCAATATAAGGTCCCTCTCCCACACATCTGCCACCTCATCATCGCCGCCACCGCTCGCGACGTCCTCCTCATCACCTCCTCTTGCGGCTAGAGACGGCAAGGGTGTCGTGGCCGTGTCGTACTTCGCGATCGCCTCAAGGCTCGCCAGACATGGTGGTCGTCGTCTAGTAGAGTGTTGCGCCTGACATGTTGCAAGCGTATGTTTCAAGTGTTTCAGAGATTTTATATGCATGTTGCAAATGCTTTATTTGGATGTTGCAAAAGTAAATCGGGATATTGTATATGTTGCAATTGTTATATACGTATGTTGTAAGTGTCCGTTCTAAATGTTTTATCTGTTTTTTTCAGACGTATGTTGCAAATGTGTTTATTATTTGGATGTTGCATATGTTTCACACATATGTTGCAAGTATTTTATTTAGATATTGCTTATGCTTTGCAATGGCTTTTCTAGTGTTTCAGGTTCTTCAGCAAGTGTTTCAGATGCATGTTTCAAGTGTTTCATCTGTATCTAAATGTATGTTGTCAATGTTTCATCTGGATGTTTCAAAAGTACATCGGGTGTTGTATCCTCCTTCTCGCCCTTTGTTGCCTTGCCTCGGTGTCTCCTCCTCCTCACGCCGGCTAGGCATGCGCCGCCCCCTCCCCCTTCTTCTCGATGTTCCAAATGTTTCAGCTGTTTTGGTTCATCTGGATGTTGCAAGGACTATATATGTATGTTTCAAGAGTATACTACGTATGTCGCAATAGTCGGATGGATGTTGCAGAGGATATGAGACGTTAGGACGGGGAAAGGGTCGTGGCCAAGATAGAGCGCGGCGGATGACGGGGGAGCAGCAAGGATGGCGGCGCGGCGAGGGGAGGCCTGGTGGTGGGGGGGGATGGGGAGGAGGAGCGCCGCGGTGACTGGATCTGGTGTTGGCGCAGCCAAGATGGGATCGAGTCACAGGTGGCCGGACCCGGTTGCTGGCGTGGGATGGGTCGTGGGCGGTCGGACGCTATTCGCTGGCGTGGGATCTGATGCGAGCATGCGGGCGTCTGATGCGATATAGGTGCAGGCTTCGGAGCAGCGTCCAAATGCTAGCAATGCCGTTTTTTTTTTGAAAGACCTACGCAAGAAACTTGACTGACATGAACATAAGATCCGAGCAAGTTTACAGTGCTTGAGGCTATTAGTTGTGAGAGGAGAAAAAATTCTAGTGCTGATAAGTGATGATCGTAATAGGCGTCGCACCCGGGCTTCTCGCCGACGGCGCCATGCCTGACCTGTAGCCTCGAAGTCCTCGCGTCGCGCGTCACCACGCACACGCACCGCCCGCATGCCGGTCTCGGCGGCGCTCATCACGTCATGCGACGCCGTCCAGGCTCATCCGCCCCGCGCATGCCCGGAGCCGCCCATCTGGCTAGTATCTCCACGGGCATAGCAAAGGTCTTGAAAAAAAAACGACATATATTATAAAACTAAAAAACAAACGACGACCACGATGGGACTCGAACCCACAATCTCCCGCTCCGGAGGCGAGCGCCTTATCCATTAGGCCACGCGGTCATATTGAGCACATGCTGTGTAAGAGATCTTATGAAAGCATCTGGAACATAGTTACACAGAAACCAGATATATTTTCTTTGTTTTACAAACTGCAAAATTCGAGCAATAGGAGGAACCAATCCCCGGCAACTATAAGCACATATGAAATGTGATCATGTTCTACTAAGAGCGTGGCGCAAATAGGAGAGTTTCCCCTTCTCATTTTTCACAACAAAGGCACGACATTTGCCAGTCATACGGGCTCGGTGGCTCATGAGTTAGCGAAAAGCGCATGCGCCGAGGCACAAAGAAACAAAAGTATATACTAGCACTTTCCTGTTCACACAGGAGTAGGATCCAGGGCCATCAGGTTCAGCTACAACCAAAGCTAACCAGCTGTCCCCCCTCATATCTAAAATGAATAAAATATGAACCAATCACAAATTCCGATAACCAAAAAATACTTCTCATGCAATCTCACCACATTTTCTAAGGGCAAAACTAGAATGATGCATTCAAGTCACGTATTGTCGGGTTCATAAATTCGGGGTTCCTCACGAACCAGCTTCCCAAACAAAGGCTCGGCCCCGGGCAACGTTGCAAACAACGCGTAACTCATGGGCCGACCCAAGTACCTAAACGACAGGCTAGAAGGACGATCTAATCACCGACCGGAAGGCCTGGCCGAGGAGGAACGGCGCCCGTTTCTGACTCCGGCTCACCTCTCCGACCGGAGCGCTCGTTTTGGTCTCCAGCCCGCCTCCAGATGACCTCTCCGACCAGAAGGCCTGGCCAAAGCACCACTTCCGACTCCGACCCGCGTCTCCGACCGGGGATGCGCCAAACCCCTGCTCACTGCTCTCCTCCGACTGGCGCGATCAGAGCCGACTGGGACCAACCGATCGGGGACGCCCGCTCGGTAAGGACCAAGAAACGGACGAAGAAACTAAGGCAGGGTGCACAAGTCAAACCAAAATACCGGGGACCGTACCCTGTACACCTGCAGAAAATAGCACTCTGCGACCTCCCTGGCACGACAGAATCCAAGCAGTGTTGTAGGCACCGATATTTTCCCCTACAGTATTGTGGGCGCCATTAACTCCCATACGATAAGGCTCCCCCCACATGCCTCTGGGCATCGACAGTGTT
Organism: Miscanthus lutarioriparius; assembly: GCA_904845875.1. Lineage (NCBI taxonomy): Eukaryota > Viridiplantae > Streptophyta > Magnoliopsida > Poales > Poaceae > Miscanthus > Miscanthus lutarioriparius. Next base: position 77,328,647 of record CAJGYO010000003.1, on the reverse strand, counting down.
GTGGGCGCCAGCATTTACCATACCAGGTGAACATGGTAAAACCCCTTGCATGCCTCCAGGTATCAACAGTGTGGCAGGCGCCGACGTCTACCATACCCGAAGAAGACAACACAACCTCCCACGTGCATCTGACATTCAATAGTATTGTGGGCGCCTACTATCATCATATACCCGCCGGCGTGGGCAACAAGGCTTAGTAGCATACGTACTCTCTCCCTCTCACTTGTAAGGCCATCCCCTTCATCTATAAAAGGGGATGCGCTCTCTCCCAACAGGTAGATTCATTCGATCGATCAGTTCACTAGTCCACAACAACAGAACCTCCAGGTTCAAGACACGAGCACACGCTCGAACACTTAGCACATAGCGTCGCTCCCGTCGCTCTCGGTCCCTCTAACCAGAGTCCGACCGGACCTCTTGTACCCCCATCTTTCTCCTTCTCGTTTGTAACCCCGCTGCAAACTTCGAGCACCTGGCCTCAGGAATAAAGTCACCGACTGACTCAAACTGGACATAGGGCACGTTGCCTGAACCAGTATAAACCCTGTGTCATTGAGTGCTAGGCCACCTCCGATCACAACGTACAGCAAAACTATAAATATTTACGTGTTGGTCACTTTTCGCTTCGGCTCACTGGAGTTTCCCGTACTCCCACCTGTTGGGATGTGGGTTTCACCCGTCTTCAAGCCGTCCCAGGCTTTCCTCTTCGGAACACTAGACTTCGTCGCCGACTGGCTCGGTATACTACACCTCCGCGAGGAGGCACTCGTTCTGGCGCCCGTCGGAGGGGCACCCTCCATTGGCTCCGGGACGCACGACGACTTCAACGATGAGGCATCTACGCTTCATTCTAAGAAAACTCTCTGCTCAAACCCCGCTGTGAGTAATATGCATACTGTTATTTACTATCTCCCGCTGATTATCCGGAGGGACCGTATTGACCGCACCACGAACACCGTACGATCGGTTCCCCTCTGGCCTCGCGTCCCTCGTGGACGCGTGCGCTCGGGGGCTCCAAAGGACGCTGGCGCCATCCCCTCTCACATCCGAATTCATGGGAATGGCGAGCTATGCTCCTACCACTTGAAAGGTCCTAATGGCTAGAGGGGAGGTGAATAGCCTAATAAAAATTTCTACAAAAACACGTAACAAAATGGTTAGACAATTATGAGGCGAAGCAAAAGTTGTGCTAGCCTACTCAAAATGCAAGCCACCTAACACAATTCTAGTTTAGATAGTATCTATTCACACAATAGCTATGACACTACACTAAGTTAGTGTGCTCTCAAAAACTAACTAAAGAGCCACACTAACCAAACTAACAAGCTCTCACAACTAGCTACACCAAAGAGCTTGACAACTAGTTTGCGGTAATGTAAAGTGAGTGAGCAAAAAGGTTATACCGCCGTGTCAAGGAAGGAGCCAATCAATCACAAGAGTGAATAACAATGAAGACCAATCACCTCGAAATAAAATGATGAACACAATGATTTTTTACCGAGGTTCACTTGCTTGCCGGCAAGCTAGTCCTAGTTGTGATGATTCACTCACTTGGAGGTTAACGCGCTAATTGGCTTAAAACGCCTAACCCTCAATAGCGTGCCGCACAACCAACACAAGATGAGGATCACACAAGCCACGAGCAATCCACTAGAGTACCTTTTGGCGCTCCACCGGGGAAAGGTCAAGAACCCCTAACAATCACCACGATCGGAGCCAGAGATAATCACCACCCTCCGCTCGATGATCCTCGCTGCTCCAAGCCGTCTAGGTGGCGGCAACCACCAAGAGTAACAAGCGAATCCCGCAGCGAAACACGAACACCAAGTGCCTCTAGATGCAAACACTCAGGCAATGCACTTGGATTCTCTCCCAATCTCACAAAGATGATGAATCAATGAAGGAGATGAGTGGGAGGGCTTTGGCTAAGCTCACAAGGTTGCTATGTCAATGCAAATGACCAAGAGAGTGAGCTTGAGCCGGTCATGGGGCTTAAATAGAAGCCCCCACGAAATAGAGCCATTGTACCCCTTCACTGGGCACAGCGCGGGGTGACCGGACACTCCGGTCCGATCGACCGGACGCAGGCCCACAGCGTCCGGTCACGTGATACACGCCACGTGTCCACTGCTTCAAATACTGTTTGTCAGATTTCAACGGTCGTTTGCTGATCGGACATAGCGCACAAACTGACCGGACGCTCAGCCTCCAGCGTTCGGTCGTTTCTAGTAAGGTTCCAGAAACGAATTTCTTCGACCGGACGCGTCCGATCATGCTTGACCGGACCTTGCCAGCGTCCGGTCTCACAGTGACTTTCTTCTGCGCTGCCCGACAACAGGACCGGACACTGGACCTCAGTGTCCGGTCAGTCCGAGACCCAGCATCCGGTCAATGACCGACGCTGGCGTCTACGCTGCCACACTTGATCGGACGCACCGGTCCCTCTGAGACCAGCGTCCGGTCACTCAGTGACCAGCAAGACTAACTTATTTTCGCCTCTAACTTCTTCACCCTTGCTCAAATGTGCCAACCACCAAGTGTATCACCTTGTGCACAAGTGTTAGCATATTTTCACAAACATTTTCAAGGGTGTTAGCACTCCACTAGATCCTAAATGCATATGCAATGAGTTAGAGCATCTAGTGGCACTTTGATAACCGCATTTCAATACGAGTTTCACCCCTCTTAATAGTACGGCTATCAAACCTAAATGTGATCACACTCACTAAGCGTCTCGATCACCAAAACAAAATAACTCCTACAATATACCTTTGCCTTGAGCCTTTTGTTTTTCTCTTTCTTCTTTTCAAGTCCAAACACTTTATCATCACCATGGCATCACCATTGTCATGTCATGATCTTCATTTGCTTCTCCACTTGGAATGTGCTACCTATATCATGATCACTTGATAAACTAGGTTAGCACTTAGGGTTTCATCAATTCACCAAAACCAAACTAGAGCTTTCAATCTCCCCCTTTTTGGTAATTGATGACAACCCTTTCACAAAGATATGAATTGAAATTCAATTGAATCCATGTTGCCTGCCCAAGCATTTTTACCATTTGTAAAAGGATATGGACAAGTTTCATGAACTCCATATGGTAGCAATTGCTTCCCCTACATATGTGCTACGAGTTTGAATTGTAGCTTGCACATATGCTTAGATAGGAAATATAGGAGACAATGTCTACCAAGTGATGCTAAGGTATAAAAGATGGACCTTTGAAGCGTGATACCAATCAGAGTGCACCAATATACCATCCTTAGCATCATGGTTAGCTTGATACCACTTGGAAACAACACTTTGAAAAGAAATCACTAGATAACCTATGCATGCTAGTTTTTCATTTTATCATTCAAACCTACAACTAGCATACACCACACAAGCATAGATATTAAAATTTAAAACTTGTGTCATGCAAGCAAACATATGAAATGCACATTCAAATGCACCATACAAGTTCATGAGCTTGCTCCCCCTACTTATGTGCTCAAAATTTTAATTGATTCCTTTCCTTTGTTATATCTCTCTCCCTATGTCAAATTCTCCCCCTATCACTTATATCTTTATTTCTCTCCCATTTTGGTGTCTATTTACTATCTTTGTGCACTATTTCTCCCCCTTTGTCATCAATGACCACAAAGGTTTAAAGAGCAGATAGGTTAGGATTATCAATGTCAATCAATGGGGTGAGGATCATATCCAAAAAAAATTTGGTCCAATCTAGATCATTTGCCAAAGATATTTAACTCGGTTTGATCCAAGAATAAGCTTCTTCACACCTCCAAATAAGGGTTATCTTGTACCATGTTGAGTTAAACACTTAGAGCTCATTTTCTAGATTAAACACTAGGTTTACAAGCCCACAAACATGTCAAATGCTACCACTAAATCAAAATAAGCATAGAAGCAATAGTGGTACCATACAATCATCAAATTTATTTGATTTTCATGAATGAGCCTAATAAAATGGAGAGATGACTAGATACACTAAACAAGTCCTTAGCAAGGATGTATGCCATGCCAATCAACTTTTACCTTGGATTGCTCGAAGGAGAGGCATGTCATATAAGTGGGGGGTGCATCAACACATATTTGAGAAATCCAATATGTTCAACTCATTCCTTAGCTTGCAAAACCTTTTCTCATCCAATAGCTTGGTGAATATATCGATAAGTTGATCATCGGTGCCTACACTCTCAATGCAAATGTCCCCTTTTTGTTGGTGATCTCTTATGAAATGGTGGCGGACATCAATGTGCTTTGTTCTTGCATGTTGAACCGGATTGTTGGTTAACTTAATTGCACTCTCATTGTCACATAGCAATGGCACTTTCTTGAACTTGATTCTAAAGTCACTCAAAGTGGCCTTCATCCAAAGTATTTGTGCACAACAACTACCGGCGGATATGTATTCGGCTTCGGCGGTTGATAATGCAACACTATTTTGCTTCTTTGATGATCATGAAAGAAGTGATCTTCCCAACAATTGACATGTGCCCAAGGTGCTCTTCCTTTCAACCTTGCATCCCGCATAATCTGAGTCGGAGTAACCAACTAGCTCAAATTTTGCTCCTTTGGGATACCACAAACCAACATTTGGTGTATGCTTCAAGTATCTCAATATTCTCTTTGTAGCCTTCAAATGACTTTCTCTTGGTGAGGCTTGAAATCTTGCACACATGCATACACTAAACATGATATCCGGCCTTGATGTGGTCACATAGAGTAGGCTTCCAATCATAGACTGATACAATTTTTGATCCACCATATTTCCACTTGCATCACTATCCAAGTTGCCATTTGTTCCCATTGGTGTGCTAATGGTTTTACTATCATTCATGCTAAACTTTTTGATCATGTCCTTGATATACTTGCCTTGACTCACAAATGTATCATTCTTCAATTGCTTGATTTGAAGACCAAGGAAGTAACTTAACTCTCCAATCATGGACATTTTAAACTCATTAGCCATCATCTTTCCAAATTCATCACAAAATCTTGATTGGTTGATCCAAATATGATATCATCAACATAGATTTGCAACACAAATAGATCTTTTCCAATCTTTTTGATGAAAAGAGTGGTATCAACCTTGCCCATTATGAACCCTTTAGAGAGGAGGAAGTCTCTCAATCTCTCATACCATGCTCTAGGTGCTTGCTTCAAGCCATACAATGCCTTCTTCAACTTGTACACATGGTCGAGCTTCTTGTCATCTTCAAAACCGGGAGGTTGCTCAACATATACTTCTTCATTGATGTAACCATTGAGAAATGCACTCTTAACATCCATTTGATAGAGCTTGATGTTGTGGGCACAAGCATAGGCTTGCAAGATCCTAATTGCTTCCAATCTAGCAACCGGGACATATGTTTCTCCAAAGTCAATACCTTCAACTTGTGTATAGCCTTGTGCTACCAATCTTGCTTTGTTCCTTACTACTATCCCATCTTGATCTTGCTTGTTTCTAAAGACCCATTTGGTTCCAATCACATTGTGTCCCTTTGGTCTCTCTACTAATTCCCATACTTGATTTCTTGTGAAGTTATTCAATTCTTCATGCATATCATTCACCCAATCAACATCCTTCAATGCTTCATCTATCTTCTTTGGTTCAATGGATGACACAAATGAGAAATGCTCACAAAATGATGCCAATCTTGATCTAGTTTGCACACCTCTTGAAATATCACCAATGATAGTGTCCAATGGATGACCCCTTGCAATATTGGTTGGTTGGAGGATTGGAACTTGATTGCTTGCACTTGCTTGATCATTGGGTTGAGATGATGTACTAGCTACTTGATCTTGTTCATTGTCATGAGGGCCACTTGTACTAGCTTGATTTGTATCATCTTGCACATTTGAGTTAGAGAGCACTTGCACTTGATCATCTTCATCATCATTCACTTGCCTAGGCCTCAATTCACCAATATCCATGTTCTTCATGACATTTGAAAGTTGAATGCCTCTAACATTTTCCAAGTTCTCATTCTCTACTTGTGAACCCTTGGTTTCATCAAATTCAACATCATGAACTTCCTCAAGAGTACCACTATCTAAATTCCAAACTCTATATGCTTTGCTAGTAGTGGAGTATCCAAGTAGGAATCCTTCATCACATTTCTTGTCAAACTTGCCCAATCTAGCGCCTTTCTTCAAAATATAGCATTTGCACCCAAAGACTCTAAAATATGCAATGTTAGGCTTTCTACCATTCAAGAGCTCATATGGTGTCTTTTCTTTCAATCGGTGACAATAGAGGCGGTTGCTACAATAGCAAGCCGTGTTGATAGCTTCGGCCCAAAAGGATTGACTCACATTGTACTCACTAAGCATAGACCTTGCCATATCAATGAGTGTTCTATTCTTTCTCTCAACAAGGCCATTTGATTGAGGTGTGTACTTGGCCGAGAATTGATGTCTAATTCTAAATTCATCACACAATTCATCAATTCTAGTGTTCTTGAACTCACTACCATTGTCACTTCTAACACTCTCGATGGTTGTTTCAAACTCATTGTGAATGCCCTTGACAAATAATTTGAATGTTACAAACACATCACTTTTGTCCACTAGAAAGAATATCCATGCGTATCTAGTGTAATCATCCACTATCACAAATCCATATTTATTTCCACCAATGCTAGTGTATTATGTTGGCCCAAACAAGTCCATATGCAATAACTCAAATGCTTTACTAGTGCTCATCATGCTTTTCTTAGGATGGGTGTTTCTAACTTGTTTTCCGGCTTGACAAGAGCTACAAAGCTTATCCTTTTCAAACATAACATCTTTCAAGCCTCTAACCAAGTCATGCTTAACCAATCTATTCAATTGTTTCATTCCAACATGACCAAGCCTTCTATGCCATAACCAACCCATGCTAGGCTTAGTGAACAAGCATGTAGATAATTTAGCTTCACTAGCATTGAAATCAACCAAGTATAGATTCTCATATCTAAAGCCTTTGAAGATCAAATTAGAGCCATCCACACTTATGATCTCTACATCATCTACCCCAAATATGCATTTGAATCCAAGATCACACAATTGAGCCACGGATAGCAAATTGAAGTTCAAGCTCTCTACTAGCAACACATTGGAAATGCTCATGTCATTAGATATTGCAATCTTACCAAGCCCCTTGACCTTGTCTTTACCATTGTCACCAAATGTGATACTATCATAACAATCATTGCTATTGGTATTGATTGAGTTGAACATTCTTGCATCACCGGTCATGTGTTAAGTGCACCTACTATCAAGAACCCAATGCCTTCCTCTAGCTTTGTAATTAACCTACAAAAGAAAATCAATTCTTTTTAGGTACCCAAACTTGCTTGGGTCCTTGAAGGTTAGTCACTAAGCTCTTTGGTACCCAAATGGCTTTCCTTTTTGAGCCCATCTATGGTTTACCAATGAACTTAGCCTTCACATCATTTGTACCCTTAGTAAGCATATAGCATGAATCAAGCTTAAGGGAGGATACATTAGCATTTTTGCTCTTGTTGGTGCATTCATGCTCTTTATGACCTACTTGCTTGCAACTAATGCAAAACCGACCATTGTTCTTCATAAAACTAGTCTTGTGAGGAGCAAAGGCTGCCTTGCCTTTCTTGGGGGTATAGCCCAATCCCTCTTTGTAGAGAGAAGCTCTTTGGCTACCCAAGCACATAAGCAAGCAGTCCTCACCACCATAGGCCTTAGCCAAAGTGTGAGTGAGCTTGTTAACCTCCTTGAGATTCGCATTCTCAACCACTAGTGAGGCATCACAAGTGAGATCATCACCACTAGATGAGGTGGAAGTGGAAGTACTACAAAAAGGGTTAGTAGAAGGAACAATGATATGCATAGATAGTGATTCATTAATTATATCACAAGTTAAACCTACATTGCAAGTTTCAACATGCTTCCTTTTATTTTGCTCATCAAGCAAAGAGGAATGAGCCTTTTCAAGCTTTTTGTGAGCTTTGCCAAGCTTCTCATTGGCTTTCTCTAGCCTCTCATGAGATGCATTGAGCTCATCAAAGGCTTGCTTAAGGGCTTTTAGTTCCTTACGCAAGCTTTTGCATTCCCTTCTCTTGATGTCAAAGTGTTCTCTAGCATCTTCTAACATGTCAATTAATTCATCCTTAGTAGGTTCATCATCATCACTATCACTATCATTTTCATTTTCATTTTCATTATCATCATCATGTTCTTCATCACTTTCATCATCACAAGTTTATACCTTAGTGTCCTTAGCCATGAAGCATGATGAAGAGTCGAAGAGAGAAGGCTTCTCATTGATAGCAATTCTTGCTAGAACCTTCTTCTTGGTGGTCTTGTTATCATCACTATCGTCATCATCATCACTTGAGGAAGCATCACTATCCCAAGTGACCACATATGAACCACCCTTCTTCTTCTTGAAGGCCATCTTGTCCTTCTTCTCTTTCTTTTCCTTCTTGTCCTTCTTCTTATTCTTCTTGTTGTCATCATCATTGTCGCTATTGTATGGACATTGAGCAACAAGATGATCTTTGCTTCCACACTTGAAACACCTTCTTGACTCTTTTTTGTTCTTGGATGAAGACTTCTTTCTTCTAGCACGATAGCCCTTCTTCACCATGAACTTGCCAAATCTCTTGACAAAGAGAGCCATCTTCTCATCATCATCATCATCATCCCACGAATCATCTTCTTCACTTGATGTTTCTTGCTTGGCTTTGCCCTTGGATGATGTGGCCTTGAATGCCACGCTCTTCTTCTTGTCATCCTTCTTCTCATCTTTCTTTCCCTCTTTTCTTCCTTTTCATCATCATCTCTATGAGCATCATCGGTTATAATATCTCCCAAGATTTGGTTTGGTGTCATTGTGTCCAACCCGGTCCTTACTAGCAAGGTGACCAACATGCCAAATCTTGTGGGTAAACATCTCAATAACTTATTAGAGAAGTCCTTGTCCTCTATCTTCTCACCAAGTGCTTTGAGATCATTGACAATCACCTCCATCCGATGGAACATGTCCGACACACTTTCATCCTCCTTCATCTTGAAGCTTGCAAACTTCTCTTTGAGAATATACCTTTGCACCCTTCACGACTTGAGTGCCCTCAAATGATTCCTCCCATTTCTTCCAAGCCTCATGAGCTCTCTCAATGTTCTTGATTTGCTCAAAGGTTCTCTCATCCAAAGCATCATGGATGGCACTAAGAGCAATGTCATTATTTTGGAGAATGATTTCTTCGACAGCGGTGGGAGCATCTTCATCTTCAATCTCAATTTTTGTTTCTACCATCTTCCAAATCTTCCTATTGATTGACTTGATATATGTTGTCATCTTAGCCTTCCAATAGGGATAATTTGAGCCATCAAATTAGGGTGGCTTCTTGGTGTTGTTGATTTGAGCCATTTTTACACCGAATGTTGTTAAGCCTCAAATCACGGTGACCTCGGCTTTGATACCACTTGAAAGGTCTTAATGGCTAGAGGGGGGTGAATAGCCTAATAAAAATTTCTACAACAACACTTAACAAAATGCTTAGACAATTATGAGGCGAAACAAGAGTTGCGCTAGCCTACTCAAAATGCAAGCCACCTAACACAATTCTAGTTTAGATAGTATCTATTCACACAATAGCTATGACACTACACTAAGTTAGTGTGCTCTAAAAAACTAACTAAAGAGCCACACTAACCAAACTAACAACCTCTCACAACTAGCTACACCAAAGAGCTTGACAACTAGTTTGCGGCAATGTAAAGTGAGTGAGCAAAAAGGTTATACCGCCATGTCGAGGAAGGAGCCAATCAATCAAAAGAGTGAATAACAATGAAGACCAATCACCTCGGAATCAAATGATGAACACAATGATTTTTTACCGAGGTTCACTTGCTTGCCGACAAGCTAGTCCTCGTTGTGGTGATTCACTCACTTGGAGGTTCACGAGCTAATTGGCTTCACACGCCAAACCCTCAATAGGGTGCCGCACAACCAACACAAGATGAGGATCACACAAGCCACGAGCAATCCACTAGAGTACCTTTTGGCGCTCCACCAAGGAAAGGTCAAGAACCCCTAACAATCACCACGATCGGAGCAGGAGACAATCACCACCCTCCGCTCGACGATCCTCGCTGCTCCAAGCCGTCTAGGTGGCGACAACCACCAAGAGTAACAAGCGAATCCCGCAGCGAAACACGAACACCAAGTGTCTCTAGATGCAAACACTCAGGCAATGCACTTGGATTCTCTCCCAATCTCATAAAGATGATGAATCAATGAAGGAGATGAGTGGGAGGGCTTTGGCTAAGCTCACAAGGTTGCTATGTCAATGCAAATAGCCAAGAGAGTGAGCTTGAGCTGGTCATGGGGCTAAAATAGAAGCCCCCACGAAATAGAGCAGTTGTACCCCTTCACTAGGCATAGCGCGGGGTGACCGAACGCTTTGGTCCGATCGACCAGACGCAGGCCCACATCGTCCGATCACGTAATACACGCCATGTGTCCCCTGCTTCAAATAATGTTCGTCAGATTTCAATGGTCGTCTGCTGACCGGACACAGCGCACAAACTGATCGGACGCTCAGCCTCCAGCGTCCGGTCATTTCCAGTAAGGTTCCAGAAATGAATTTCTTCGACCGGACGCGCCCAATCATGCTTGACCGGACCATGCCAGCGTCCTGTCTCACAGTGACTTTCTTCTGCGCTACCCGACAACAGGACCGGACACTAGACCTCAGCGTATGGTCAGTCCGAGACCCAGCGTCCAGTCAATGACCGATGCTGGCGTCTACGCTGCCACACTTGACCGGACGCCCCGGTCCCTCTGAGACCAGCGTCCGGTCACTCAGTGACCAGCAAGACTAACTCATTTTCACCTCTAACTTCTTCACCCTTGCTCAAATGTGCCAACCACCAAGTGTATCACCTTGTGCACATGTGTTAGCATATTTTCACAAACATTTTCAAGGGTGTTAGCACTCCACTAGATCCTAAATGCATATGCAATGAGTTAGAGCATCTAGTGGCACTTTGATAACCGCATTTCAATACGAGTTTCACCCGTCTTAATAGTGCGGCTATCAAACCTAAATGTGATCACACTCACTAAGTGTCTCGATCACCAAAACAAAATAGCTCCTACAATATACCTTTGCCTTGAGCCTTTTGTTTTTCTCTTTCTTCTTTTCAAGTCCAAACACTTGATCATCACCATGGCATCACCATTGTCATGTCATGATCTTCATTTGCTTCTCCACTTGGAATGTGCTACCTATCTCATGATCACTTGATAAACTAGGTTAGCACTTAGGGTTTCATCAATTCACCAAAACCAAACTAGAGCTTTCACCACTTTCCACGAACTCCCGAATGACGAGGGTGAGAGCGACGGCTCCAGCATCGGTGACATGGCTCCTAGCCACCATCCGTCCTAGGAGTGCGCTATGGCGGATGCTCCGGGACAGCCACCTGTGGTTGCGAAATCTATATAGACTCACACCCCTATGGACCCACGTGCGGGGGCCCTCGCATTTGTGCAAGAGCACACTGAGAAACTACGACAACGACGGCAGAACCATGCGCATGACCCGGCGAGCGATGCCCGGGGTCACGCCCGCCAGGTCCAACACGAAATCATGAACGAGGGGAACGATCCCCCATAGTTCGCTCAGGCTAGCTAGAACATCGCTGCTGCAGCAATGCTTCTGCGCGGCGTTCGAGCCCATTGACCCCCAGGAGTGGGCGGTCTACCGGAACCTCCGGGTGCTGGTAGAAGCCGCCGCCGTTCAACAGGCGGAAAGCTCCGCATCGCGACTTCGACATGCGCCCTCTCTCCCCACCGGAGGAGTGGGGACGCGCCAGATGGATCGCTCCATCCGCTCGACCCTACAGCCGCTAAGTGCGGTTCAGGAGGCAGCGGCCGTGCCGCGGTCCGACTTGGTGCCTGCTCTACACCAACCGCCGGTACATGAACGGCCTGGTCCACATAAAGATGCTCGCAGTATCATCAGCAACTAGCATCAGGCCCGGCATGATGATGACGTCCACCAAGCGGCGATGAGGGCAGGCGACACGGGTCCCGGCCGAACCATCGAGGGGAGCGGTGAAACGCGCCCCAGGCATGGTCGTCGGCTAGATGACTAGAGTCCTAGCCCTGAGGGCCCAGGACCATGGGCCTTTTACCGGTGTATCTGGAGAGTGCCATTCCCACCGCGCTTCCTACCGCCCACCAACATCACCAAGTACACCGAGGAGACAAACCCCGGTATTTGGCTCGAAGATGTCTGGCTCGCCTATCGAGCCAGATTAGTGGATGATGACTATTTCATCATATAATATCTCCCCATCTACATAGGGGAACATGTTCATGCATGGCTTGAATTCCTCCCGCACGACAGCATCCGTGACTGGGCGGACCTCAAGAGGGTCTTCGTTAGAAATTTCCAGGGGACGTATGTCCACCCTGGAAACTCCAAGGACCTCAAGAGCTGCCAACAGGAGCCCAGCAAGTCCCTGCAGGATTACATCCGTAGGTTCTCCCAACGATGCAACTCCCTCCCTGATGTCGTTGACACGGACGTCATCAGCGCATTCCTCTCCGAGACGACCTATGAGTCCCTGATCCACAAGCTTGTCTACCTAAAGCCCCATACCACTCGTGACCTGCTCGACGTCGCCACTAACCACGCCTCCGGCGAGGAGGCGGTCGAAGCGGTCTTCAACAGAGGTCGGGACAAAGGCAAGGCCAAGCGCGTGGACCAAGATGAGGGCCCCTCTACACAGAGGGGCAAGAAGAACAAAAAGGATCGGTGCCGACCAGACAACACCACGTTGGTCGCTGCAGCTAATCGCACAGGCAACCAGCCCCAATAGGGACTGCCTGACCACTTCAACAAGCTCATGGACAGCCCATGCACCAACCATGCCTACCCCATCAAACACCTCTACAAGGACTATGAGCTCCTTAAACGTTTCCTATGACAGGCCGGTGGGCCAAAAGAAGGAGACGGCAAAGAGGCGACAACCAAGAAAGGAGGCGCGGTGGGCAAGGACGGAGATGGCTTCCCCGACCCTGATGAATGCATCATGATCTTCGGTGGATCCAACACCATCTAGTCCAAGCGCCAGCACAAGATGCGCTATTGGGAGGCATGCACCACCGAGACGACCGTCCCCTCCTTTCTCAGCTGGTCGGAATCTCCGATCACCTTCGATCAGAGGGACCATCCCTCCCATGTTGTGAGACCAGGACGTTACCCGCTCGTCATCGACCCCATCGTTCGCAAGAAGCGCCTCACCAAGGTGCTGATGGATGGAGGCAGTGGCCTCAACATCCTGTACGTCGACACCCTCGATGCTAGGCGCATCCCCCAATCAGAACTCCACCTGGCGGGCTCTCCCTTCCATGGGGTGATCCCGGGAGCGTAGGCATACCCACTTGGGTAGATCGATCTGCCCGTCACATTTGGCAACCGAGCCAACTTCCGCTTGGAGGTCCTCACCTTCGAAGTGGTGGACTTTCTAGGGTCCTACCATTCCATCTTGGGGCAGCCATGCTACGCCAAATTCATGGCAATCCCCAACTACACCTACCTCAAATTAAAGATGCTGAGACCGAATGGCGTCATCGCCATGAGCAGCGCCTTTTCGGGCGCCTTCACGTGCGACCGCGAGCATTTCGAACTCGCCACCGCGGTCATCAACTCATCCGAGCTTCTGTGGCTCAGGGAGTCATCAACCCCAGCAGTCCCAGACTACAACAAACCAAACTCCTCGACGGCCTTCCACCCGCTCGAGGAAACCAAGGTAGTAGGAATCGACCCCACTGACGCAACCAAAATGGCGCAGATCGGGACCCAGCTCCCGGCCAAATAGGAATGCGAGCTCATCGATTTCCTGCACGCCAATCACGATGTCTTCACTTGGAAGCCATCCGACATGTCGGGCATACCGCGGGACGTTGCCGAACACGCGCTGTGCCTCATTCTGGGCTCAAAGCCCGCTAAGCAACGCCTGCGCTGTTTCGATGATGAAAGGCGTATGACCATAGGTGAAGAAATCACCAAACTCCTAGTAGCCCGATTTATCAGAGAGGTATTCCACTCCAACTGGCTTGCCAATCCCATTCTTGTTAAAAAGAAGACCGGGAAATGGAGAATGTGCGTTGATTATACTGGCCTCAACAAAGCATCTCCAAAGGATCACTTTCCTTTGCCGCGCATAGACTAGATAGTTGACTCCACCTCAGGTTGCGAGATCCTCTCCTTTCTGGATGCCTACTCGGGCCATCTCCAGATCACGATGAAAGAGTTCGATCAGCTCGCAACCTCGTTCATCACCCTATATGGTTCGTACTGCTACGTAACCATGCCTTTTGGCCTAAAAAATGATGGCGCCACCTACCAAAGGTGCATGCAGCAATGCTTCGCCGACCAAATCGACCCGCTCAATCAGCCTGATCAAGCCGAGTGGCCAAGACCAACGATCACCGTCTATGTTGATGACATAGTGGTCAAAATGACTCGAGCTTGTGACCTGATCGCAAACTTGGCCGCAACATTCGTGAACCTCCAAAGGTTCAACATCAGATTAAATCCTGAGAAATGTGTTTTCGGGGTTCCAAAGGGGAAGCTGCTAGGATACATTATGTCCGAGCACAGCATCGAGGCCAACCCCAAAAAATCACAGCCATTTCTAACATGGGCCCCATACGCAATGTCAAGGGCGTGCAAAGGCTCACCGGCTGTCTGACCGCTCTAAGCCGGTTCATCTCTCGGCTTGGCGAACGAGGGATGCCACTCTACAAGCTCCTCAAAAAGACGGATGCCTTCGTCTAGACTAAGGAAGCTCAGCAGGCTCTGGAGAGCCTCAAAGCGTCCTTGACATTGGCCCTAATCCTCATCGCTCCCGAACGCGGAGAACCCCTCCTCCTCTACGTCGCGGACAGCAACCATGTGGTAAGCGCCACCCTGGTCGTCGAAAGGGAGGAACTGGGACACCACCTTAAGGTCCAGCAGCCCATATACTTCATTGGGGAGGTACTCACCAACCCTAAGGTCTAGTACCCCTAGGTGCAGAAGCTCCTATACGCCGTGCTGATGGCAACCCAGAAGCTCCTGCACTACTTCACCGACCATGAAGTCATGGTCATCACTTCATACCTGCTCGGAGACATCGTTCGCAAACGCGACGCCGTAGGACGGATCTCCAAGTGGGCACTCGAACTCATGGGCCATGACATCAGGTATATCTCCCGTACTTCCATTAAGTCTTAAGCTCTCACGGATTTTATTACCGAATGGATGGAGGTCCAGCTACCGACCCCAAATGTCACCCACGAGTACTGGACAATGTACTTCGACGGGTCCATCATGGCGCCCGAATCGGGGACTAGAGTGGTTCTGATCTCCCCAGACGGGAGTAGGCTCCGCTACGCCATCCGCCTCCACTTTTCAGCCTCAAACAACGCCACAGAGTACGAGGCCCTCATCAATGGACTACGCATCGCCATCGAACTTGGTGCTACATGACTCTATGTTCATGGCAACTCGGAGCTGGTCGTCGATCAGGTTATGAAGGAGTCCTCCTGCAAAAGACCCCTCATGGCGGCATACTGCTGTCGATGTTTCACCACCGATAGCCTGCCACGGGGGTACACGGGGCAGTTTGTTCGGGCTTCAGCGTATGCAGAACTCGACGGTTAACGTGAGAGACAGTCGATTTATCCTGATTTGGACCCTCGATTGTTGATTGAGTAATAGCCCTACGTACAGTCGGTGTTAGCCTCTGCGTTGGATTGATTATAAAGTGTTGTGTCATGAAGTCCCCTCTCTAAGAACCCTGCCCTCCTTTATATAGTCAGGAGGTTAGAATCCTAGTCGGTTTACAATGAGAGTTCCTAGTAGGATTACAGAATAATACTACTACTAAGATTACATGGGAAGAATCCTAGTTAGACTAGATCTTCTCCCTTCCTTGAGGGGTATCCTGTGGGTCCCACACTGACAGCCCCCGAGCACTTCATGGTTGAGCTCTAGAAGCCTCGTCTTGTTCCTTCAGGTCTTGCCGAGCAGGAACAAGCGTCGTCCGAGTGCTTTCTTGAGTGAAACCGTGTAGCGCTTCATGAGATCTTCGCATGGTGTGTACCTTTTTGAAGAAAAAAGTACTCCCATTTGGGTGTAGCCCCCGAGCCTCTTGCTATTTGGCACAAGGAGCTGGAGGGTCTTTTCTTGAAATCGCTCTGATTCTTCGTCGAAGGGCTCCTGAGCATATACCCGGGTTCTTTATCAAAAAGAGCTCGGATATAGCTAGGTCCAGGTTCTTTTTGTCGTGAGGCCTTGAAGTGGTTGAGTGTAGCCCCCGAGCCTCTTGCTATTTGGAACAAAAAGTTGGAGGGTCTTGAATCTTCTGTTGTTTGAAAACTGTTGTCTTGAAGAAGTCTTCTGAGTGATGTGCGCTTTTTCGAAGGAAAAAGTGCACTCACTGAGTGTAGCCCCCGAGCCACTTGCTATTTGGAACAAAGAGTTGGAGGGTCTTGATTCTGAGTTGTTCAAAGAACTAAAAACCTCTTCTGTTGTAGCCCCGTCTTGAATCTGAGTTGTTCAAAGGACTGAAAGCCTTTCCTATTGCAGCCCCCGAGCATGTACCTGGGTTCTTTTATTCAAAAAGAACTCGGATACAGGATCTTGGCATGTTCTCTGATAGTCTGCTTTTGTCAGATGTAGTTGTATGGTGGTGGTTGAGAGTAAATGCTATCTGTTCACGAGTTGTACAGTGTTGGTATATTCTTCCGAATATGCTTGTTCTTGAGTACTATTCCTTCACGCCTGAGTCCTCTTTCATTGAATTCTGTCTTTTCACTGTGTCCTTTGTTAGGTTTGTTCCATTGGTGCTCCCGGTCCATGTGCACCGCTTCTTTGGTCTATAAATACCCTCCTGGTGTGCTGTTTTGATTCATCAAGCATTTTGTTTCATGGTCTGAAATCTTCGTAGTCATGAATATGATAGTTTGTGAAGTAGAGCAGCCCTCGGGCGTATTTTGTAGTTCTTGTGTACCTTGTCGTAGCTGGAGGGAGTCTTGTGATAGGGATTAGAGGTAGACTAATCCCGCAATGGCATTGTACCGGGAAGTACGTGGCGGTAGTTGGAGGAAGTCTTGTGATGTGGGATATGTTCCTTCATCCAGCAGTTCTGGGTTGATCCTCACCGCCTGCCCTGAGAATGTCCGATGCAGATCAACACCATATCCAGCATCACATCGGACTTGGGTAGACAGATGCCTACCGGCTTCCCCTGGTCTATGTTGTCTCGCCGTGCTGCTGATTTCCGCCTTGGATGCACTGCGTCCGTCCTTTGAAGAAAACAGTGTAGCCGAGTGCGGTTTGTTCTATCGAGTAGCAATTTGGAACACGTAGTCGTTCCAGAGCCTAGCTGTATCCGAGTTCCTCTTTGCTACCTTGCTTGTCGTAGTACCGAGTTCGTTGGGTCTTGTAAGATGTGTAATCTTCTATTTTTTGAAACCATTTATAATGGAAAGAATCTTGTCTTCTGAGTTGTCATTCTTTTATTCTACTAAAGTCCTGGTTGTTTATGAGATTCCCGAGTTCTTTCTATAAGAACCGGGTTCTTGTGTTTCTTGTGAGGTAACCCTTCGTTGCTTCATGGTTGATGAGTTCTTTTTGTAGCAATATGATAACTCTGCCGTGTTGCTGGATGGATAAGTCCGAAATCTGCCCGTTAAACTATACCGGTGTGTGGATTTGTGTCGTCCGTCATTTTAGCTGTGTCAGTAAATGGACTGTTGTGTTCTCATGCCATGTTTAAACGGGCCAGGTGGGCCACGTTTTACTACTGTAAAATCTATTTAAAGGTCTTTCTTCTTCTTTTTATTTACTGCCCTGCTTTTCCCTTGAAACCCTAGTCTTCAAAATTCTGCCGCCGCCGTTGTCGCCGTCATCTGAGCACCGCCGTCTGAATCATCCTTGTTTCTTAGTTCTTTTTTGCTTCTGCTAGTATATGGGTAGGAAGAAATCAGCGAGCAAGTCCCAGGCAGCCTTTGTAGACGAGGAGGCATCACTTTCTGTGATTGAGAATCAAGAATTCATGGCCATGAGGGCTGCTCAGAAGATCTGGTTGGCTCCGACTACGACTGAAGATCAGTTGCGTGAGCTTGTTAGCGATGGTCTGATCCAGAGCAAGCATATTGCTGATTGGAAAGCTCCGGGCGAGCATCGGGTCCCAACTCCAGGTCCTGGTGAGATTGTTCTTTTTGTCTCTTTTATCCGTGCTGGACTCTGTCATCCTGCTTCTGCTTTTCTTCATTGATTCCTTGGTTATTTTGGGATTAGCTTAAACCGTCTTGCTCCCAATGTTGTCCTCCATCTTTCTGTTTTTGTTCATCTTTGTGAAACTTTTCTTGGAATTCCTCCTTCTCTTTCTCTCTTCCGTTACTTCTTCCGTCTAAAGCCTCATCCCCGCCGCGATGACACCCATGTTCTTGGTGGCCACGGGATTCAGTTTCGCCAAGGTTTTAAGAATAAATTCTTTGATTATGACTTGGTTGATTCTGTGAGGGATTGGTGTGCCGACTGGTTTTATGCTGCCAATATGATTCCTCCTCTTGCTGTTCATTTTGGATCTGGTCCCGTGGTTAATGATCGGTGGGAAAAGAATTCTATGACGATGGCTAAGCTCCAGGCAATCAAGCCATTTCTTAAGAGGATACGTACTCTGAAACAGCAAGGCTTGACCGGCTTTAGGATTATTTCTAGTTTTCTTCGCCGCCGTGTTCAATCTATGAAGGAGCGAGAGAATTTTGGGTTTGAGTACTCTGGGGCGGAGGACCCTTCTCGTATGGTCCCTGCCCTTGAGTTGACAGATGAGGAGGTGCTCGAGCATCTTCAGAAGATGCTGAAAGGAGTAAGCGTCGTCCTACTTGCTGGTCCTAAGTATTGTGCTAACAACCCACCTCCTGCTGTGAGTTGTTTTTTCTTACGCGGGTACTTTTTCTATTTCCTTTGCTGTCTCCACTTTTGCTTAATCTTTCTTGTATGGTTGTTTTACTCTTTTATAGGAATTGGGGCGTAACTTCGTTGATCCAATCCCCCTTGATGACTGCCCTCCCATTATGGAGACTAGAAAGAGTCTTGCTGAGGCATCTTTAACCAGTAAGTTTCAAACCACCACGATGTTTCCTGGTGTTTCTTCCGCAGTTTTTGACGTATATGTAGAGTATGTTCCTCGTCCAGTTCCTCGAGGTCCTCGTAGTGTTGGAAAAAGGGGGCGAGCGGATAGTTCTTCTAGTTTGTCTGCTGCCAAGAAGTCTTGCCAGTCGAGTACTCGTCCAGGTACTCTAGTTGTAGGTAGCATGCTCCTAGGTGAGAATATTAAGATGTTTTGTCTTTTTGTGGTTTGTTTGTGCCTTTAACCGAGTACTTTTCTCCTTTTTTAGATGGCGCTATGGTTGCTTTGCTTGAGAGTGGGGAAGAAGAGGATGATGATGCACCCCTTGTCATGCGTCGGTGAGTTGTTTTCTTGCTTTTCTTTTGTTGAATACCACTTTTTGTTATGACTTTGGACTTGTTCTCTTGTAGTAAGCGGCCGTCGAGCTTGATTTCTTCTGGGGCTCCGGTGCCGACCACGTCGCTCCTATCATAGGGTGGCGGTGATGTTTTTGCTACCATAGTTCCTCCTCTAAGGTCTTCTTTTGGTTTTATGAAGAAGAAGATAGCTGAGTGAGTGATTCCTCGTTATATTTCTTTACTTCTGTTTTCCTTTTTCTTGACTCATATTCTTATCGTCGAGTTTCCTTATCATCTTGCAGACCCTCTCCTTCCCTTGACCCTCCGCCGACCTCTCGTCAGTCCTCTGATGCGCCTCTGTGTGCTGAGTCTCGGGACTTGGCATGTACGGTCGGCGAGGTGGCTATGAGGGAGACAGGGCTCCCTGATGATCACGTTGCTGATGATTCGCTGGCTCTGGAGGTGACTGTTGCCACGGTGGTGGGTTCTTCTGAGGAGGTAGTCGGGGCTTCTTAGGATATGGCCCTGGCCTTGCCTTCTTTGTCTCAGCTGACTTCTTCCTTTGTTCCTCTTGGTGCTAGTGGTCAGCGTTTTGATGATGATGTTGTGTAACAATTTGATGCCACTCATCGGTTATCAGAGCTGACTGCTGCCTGGGGAACCCTTATGACTTCTTTTGGGGAAAAGCTTCAGGTAAGTTTTTCTAAAGTTCTTTCTTTGGATGTTCGTCTTTGTTTTGTTCTTATGCCTTTTTTCTCTCTCTCTTTTTGTTCAGTCTTTTTCTCGGGATCATACCAGCTTCTTTTTCTCGTCTGAAACCGAGAAAAAGTTGTCTTCTAAGGTAAGTTTCCTGAAAGCAGAGCTTGATCTCTGTCGGGCCGAGATGGAGACTGAGCGTCAAACGCACCAAAAGGAGGAAAAGGCTCTTCGTGCCCGGGTGGTAGAGGCAGAGAAGCAGAGGGATGCTGCGGTGGAGGCCATGAAGAATGAGTGTAATGGTATTGCAGGTTCTTCTTGTTTGCTTTTGTATTCTGATTTCCCTTTCTGTTGACTTCTTTTTTGGTGCTTGTTCTAGCTCTCCGAGTTGAAAAGCAGAAGCTCTCGGAGGGTATTGAGGAAATGAAGATAACTATTCGTAATAGTCACAATAGGGCTGAGGAGGTAATTACTCGTGCTGAAGAACTCACGCTTGCCAAGTTGATTAGGCGTGGAGCTGACAGAGATCTTGTGCAAGTCCAAAAAACTATTGAAGACTTGACTGGTAAGTTGGCGACGGCTACTAAGAACTAGAATGCTTTGTGGAAATCATTTTGGTCAGTAGCCGGTCTTCTCCGGACTTCAGCAGATGATGGACAATCTTGGGCTCAGTTTATTCCCCAAGTTCCGACCCGTTTCCAGGAGTTTGTGAATTGGTGCGCCCAATTATGTACCAGAAATGTTCTTGCCTAGGTCCGGGTTCTTTCTCCAGAGTTTCCTTTGTCCAAGATTGCTGATGAAGCTGAGAGTCAAGAATATCTAGATGCCGTTGAAAAGGTGGAGCCTGAGGTCGATGATTTAGCTAGGAGGATTGTTGATAATCTTAATATTGATATTTCTTCTCCTGATGACAATGCTTAATGTGATTGACCTTTGCACTCCAGCTTCTGTAATAGGATACTACACTTCTTTTTGAATGAAGATTCTTTATTTTTTGTTGATGTCTTCTTTGCCTGGATGTCTTCGTCTTGTAAACAACTCGGTTTAGGTAGATTGTTGTCTTGACAAACTTTCTTGAACTGTCGAGTGCTTGTCTGGCTTTCGTCTGCGCCGTGTAAACAACTCAGTATATGTAGATCGTTGTCTTGACAAACTTTCTTGATCTGTCGAGTGCTTGTCTGGCTTTCGTCTGCGCCATGTAAACAACTCAGTATAGATCCTTGTCTTGACAAACTTTGTGTTCTTGTTAGTACTGAAAAGACTTAGGACCGGCGATCTCAAGTATCTTCAGCTTCTTCTTTTTAGCTTAATTCTAGATGTGGCCGGCATATGGCTCTTTCCCTGGTTGCAAAAAACATCTTAGGATCGGTTTGGGTGTTGGCTTGTCAGCCACCCTCATCGGCCGGCTCAAGCATGTTTTCAGCTCTTTTGCTCTCATCCGGTATGCTCAGGCATAATTTCAGCCATTTTGCTTTTTTTGGTTCGGGTGTTAGCTTGTTGGCTACCCTCATTGGCGGGCTCAAGCATATTTTCAGCTCTTTTGCTCTCAGCCGGTATGCTCAGGCATAATTTCAGCCATTTTGCTTTTTGTTTCGGGTGTTAGCTTATTAGCTACCCTCATCGGCGGGCTCAAGCATATTTTCAGCTCTTTTGCTCTCGGCCGGTATGCTCAGGCATAATTTCAGCCATTTTGCTTTTTGTTTCGGGTGTTAGCTTATTAGCTACCCTTATCGGCGGGCTCAAGCATATTTTCAGCTCTTTTGCTCTCGGCCAGTATGCTCAGGCATAATTTCAGCCATTTTGCTTTTTATTTTGGGTGTTAGCTTATTAGCTACCCTCATCGGCGGGCTCAAGCATATTTTTAGCTCTTTTGCTCTCGGCCGGTATGCTCATTGGAAACAATTCGGGGAAAGCCATAATAAGACATGCATTGTCGAGAAAAAACCATCTTTATTGATCATGAACGTTGATAAGCCATAATAAGACATATGTTGTCGAGGAACACTATCTTTACTGATCATGAACGTTGATCTCTTGTGGTTTGTACATGTATTCTTCCTTGAGTTGTTTTCATGCGTAGAATTTTCTTAGTTGGCTGATGTGCCATGTATTGTTGACTTCTTTTCCATCTTCAGTTATCAACTTGTACGTGCCTGGTCCGGTGACTTTTGTGACAATAAAAGGACCTTCCCATGGACTGAGTAGTTTATGGCGTCTGTCAATTTTTTGTATTCTTCTTAGTACTAGGTCTCCGACTTGTAGTGATTGAGGTTGGGTATTCTTGTTGTAGTGATGTCTTAATCCTTGGAGGTATCTTACTGATTGAAGGGTAGCATTTATTCTGACTTCTTCTGTACTATCGAGTTCTAATCTTTGGGTGTGTTCTGCTTCTCCTTTGTCATACTGTTCTATCCTTGGTGACGTCCAGATAAAGTCGGCAGGTAGTAAGGCTTCTGATCCGTAAACTAGGAAAAAAGGTGAATATCCGGTGGCTCTGCTTATTTGAGTTCGTAGCCCCCATACAACCTTGGGTAATTCTTCAATCCATTTTGATCCATAGTCCACTAGTTCTTCATACAATCTTGGTTTTAATCCGGCTAGTATGAGTCCATTAACCCTTTCTACCTGTCCGTTGGCTTCTGGATGTGCGACTGATGCGTAATCTATGCTGAAGCCACAATCATGTGCCCAACTTTTAAATTATATAGCTGTGAAAGGAGAACCCAAATCTATGATGATTCGATTGGGCATGCCGAAGCGGTGCATAATGTCTTGGATGAACTCGACTGCTTTGGCGGTGCTGTATTTTGCGAGTGGTTTGTATTCAATCCACTTGGTGAACTTGTCAATTGCTACAAAGATGTACTCGAAACCGCCTTTTGCCTTCTTGAGAGGTCCTACTTGATCCAGCCCCCAGCAGGAGAAAGGCCAAGCGAGTGGGATGCAGATGAGATTGTGAGCTGGCACATGAGCTTGTCTTGCGAACATTTGACAACCTTTGTATCTTCTGACAAGTTCTTCTACGTCTTTTAAAGCGGTTGGCCAGTAGAATCCAGTGCGGAATGCTTTGCCGACTAGTGTTCTTGAAGCGGCATGATTTCCACAGCAACCTGAGTGTATTTCGTCTAGGATCTCTTTGCCCTCTTCAAATGAGACACATTTTAGGAGTACTCCTGATGATGCGGCTCTTTTGTAGAGCTTTTCCCCTACTAGGACGTAGTTCTTGCTTCTGCGAACAACTCGGGTAGCTTCCTCTTTATCTGTTGGCAACTTATTCTCTTTGATATAATCAATAAAAACCTAGGTCCATGAGGTGGTGATTACCAAAATGTGGGTGTCTTTGGCTGGGATTTTAGGGGTTATCTCACCGGGTTGTTTTATAGTGGGAGCTGATAACTCCTCTATGAATACACCGGGTGGGACCTTTGCCCTGTCCGATCCGAGCTTGGCGAGGACGTCTGCCGCAATATTAGAATCACGTAGGACATGTAGAATTTCTAATCCTTGGAAATGTTTTTCAAGTTTTCGTATTTCAGCACAGTAAGCGCCCATGTTTTCTTTGGTGCAGTCCCAATCTTTGTTGACTTGATTGATGACTACTGCCGAATCGCCATATACGAGTAAACGCTTGATTCCGAGGGTAATTGCCACTCGTAGCCCGTGGATGAGGGCTTCGTATTCTGCTTCATTGTTTGTAGCTTGCCAGAATATGTAAAGGACATACTTGAGTTGTTTTCTGTCTGGAGAAATGAGGAGAACGCCTGCACCGGCTCCGCCTAGCTTGAGTGATCCATCAAAGTACATCTTCCAATGATCAAGGATGGTATTTGACATAGGTTGTTGAATTTCTGTCCACTCGGCAACAAAATCAGCAAGAGCTTGAGATTTAATTGCCTTCCATGGGGTGAAATTGATATTGAGAGCACCAAGTTCAACTACCCACTTAGATATGCGCCCTGTTGCGTCTCTGTTGTGTAGGATGTCTCCGAGTGGGAAATCTATCACCACGGTAATATTGTGGCTTTCAAAATAGTGGCGAAGCTTGCGTGAAGTGATCAGGAGGGCGTAGAGTAGTTTTTGCACATGCGGGTACCGGATTTTTGATTCTGACAGTACTTCGCTGATGTAGTATACGGGGCGTTGTACTTTATATACACACTCTTCTTCTCTTTCTACGACAATCGTCGTGCTGATCACAGTAGAAGTTGCCGCAATATACAGCGTCATGTCTTCATATTTCTTTGGAGGTGTGAGAACGGGCGAGGAGGTGAGGTACGCCTTGAGCTTTTTGAAAGCTTCGATGGCTTCTTCTGTCCACTTGAACTTATCTTTCTTCTTTAGTAGTTTAAAGAAAGGTAACCCTTTTTCGTCGAGTCTTGATATGAAACGATTGAGGGCCGCCATGCAGCCTGTTAGTTTTTGCACATCTTTGACACTTCGAGGAGGGCCCATCTCTGATATGGCTCGAATTTGCTTGGCGTTTGGTTCGATTCCACGATGACTGACCAAGAATCCGAGTAGTTGTCCTAAAGGAATCCCGAATACACACTTGTTTGGGTTCAATTTCCGCCTCCATCTTTTCAGGTTTTCGAAGGTTTGCTTCAAGTCTTCAATTAGTGTGTCCGGGTTGTCTCGGTTGTTTCTATCCAGGAACCTTTCTCTTGTCTTCTCCTCTGTAGTAATCATCTTTTCTACTATGCGTCTGAATTCTTCATTGTTTCTCGGGTTTTCTTTGCAGAAGTCCTAAAATTGCCACCTGGCCATGATTCCGTGAGAGAAAGCTTCGATTACTTCTCGTTCGGTGATGTCATGTACTTGAGCATGTAGTTCGC
This sequence comes from Miscanthus lutarioriparius, assembly GCA_904845875.1. Classification (NCBI taxonomy): domain Eukaryota; kingdom Viridiplantae; phylum Streptophyta; class Magnoliopsida; order Poales; family Poaceae; genus Miscanthus; species Miscanthus lutarioriparius. The sequence continues at coordinate 77,303,605 of CAJGYO010000003.1, read as the reverse complement.
CAAATCGTCGATAGTAATTTCTAAGACTTTCGCCCCCTTTCTGCTTGAGTCCTTTTAATTCTGCATGGGTGATGGGATGTGTAATGATACCTATGAAATTTTCACAGAAAACTCTTTGTAAGTCCTCCCAATTTCTGATTGACCCTGGATTCAATTTATCAAACCATTGGAGGGGCATGGTTTCTAGGGCCATGGGAAAGAACAGGGTCTTGATAACGTCGTCTCCTCCGGCCAGTTCAATCGATTGCGAGTAAATCATGAGCCACTACCTTGGTTCGGTCTTGCCATCATATTTAGAGTGGTTGGACGGCTTGAACTTGTGAGGTAGTCGTATTGAAGCAAGTCTGTTTGCAAAACAGGGGAATCTATCGTGCGTTCTAGCTTCTGTGTATTCTAATTCAGCACCCCCTTCTTGCCAACTGTTGTCTTGGTGAGAGTAGTTCTGCGTGGCTGTCTGAATAGGTGCTTTGCTTCTGACCTTTCTTGGTTGTTCGACTCGGTCGTTTTGAGTATGGTCCCTTCTACTTTATTTGTTGTGACTTCCACTTGGTCCAAGTCTCTCGAAAGCGGACTTCCTTTGATTTTGATCTTCCTGCTCATGAGATGTTGACCTAGCAGGTAGTCTAGAGCGGGTCCTTCCAACGTGTGTTCTTAGGACTGTTGATCGGAGAAAGTCCCGGAGCTGTTCTTGTTTTTCACTAGGATGTGAGGTCGCTCTAAGTTCTTCTAGTGCTTCTCGGATCTTATCGTAGGGAGTATTCGCCGCGCGTCCTTCTTCGACCTCTCTCTCTGATTTTCTTCTATTATACTCGGCCAGATCTGACTCATATCTGATCCAAGCTTCCTTGCGCTGCCTAGCACGGCGTTGACGTCCTTGTTTCAATTTGTTCTTTCTTTCTCTAGCTTGCTTTTGATTCTCGGTCTCACCATCGTGCCCCTGGGTAAAGGGTGATATGTTGGACTCAGATTCATCCGATGACCTGACATCGGGCGCTTCTGGGGGGATCAATGGTGATCGAGGACGGCGAACCATGAATACTTCTCGTGTGTGAATTGTTCCGCTATCGGCGTTGGTTTCCACACTGTCGGAGTAGTTGATAACTTTAGTAGAGGCTTTGAGGTCGCAGATCGAGTCTCCTTCTTGGTAGGGTAGAATTGTTGTTGTTGTAGTGCCGACTAGTCGGGTACTACTATCTTCAGGAACGAAACCTGGCCAGTGTACGATGCAGTCTTGAGATGTTATAGTTAGTACGAGACCTTACTGAGCTCCTTTTAGTGGCATTCTAAGCACCGGATCAAGGGATCCTTCGGGCCGTGTCTGATAAGATGTCGCCATGTTATGGAGTCCGAACGGAAAAGGACCCGACTTCTTGAAAAGACTCTGAGAGTACTCCGAGTTGTATTCTTGATAGGCCAAGGCTGCGTTCTTAAGCCCCATTGGAAAAGAACTCGGTTTCTTGGAAGAACTCGAGTAAGACTCCTTTTTGGATACGGAACTTGAGTTTGAGTCGGATGCGCAAAGTCACGAAATCTGAATTGGATCGGACACCGCGAGCTGCGCGAATCTTCCAGCGAGTTGATCTGTCGTAGTCGCCGAAATAGAATGGTCTTCATGGTGATCCGAATCTTCGAGAAGACGGCTTTGGAGCTTGCCATTGTCACCTGCCTCGCAGATCCATGAACCAAAGATGAAGGTTGATCCCATCAAGAAGATCATGTTATCGAGGTCCGTCGAGCTCTCGGATGCAAAGTCGCCGAACTCCCCTACCTGGCGTGCCAGCTGTCGATGTTTCACCACCGATAGCCTGCCACAGGGGTACCCGGGGCAGTTTGTTTGGGCTTTAGCGTATGTAGAACTCGACGGTTAACGCGAGAGACAGTCGATTTATCCTGGTTCGGACCCTCGATCGTTGATCGAGTAATAGCCCTATGTCCAGTCGACGTTAGCCTCTGCGTTGGATTGATTGTAAAGTGTTGTGTTGTGAAGTCCCCTCTCTAGGAACCCTGCCCTCCTTTATATAGTCAGGAGGTCAGAATCCTAGTCAGTTTACAATGAGAGTTCCTAGTAGGATTACAGAATAATAATACTACTAAGATTACATGGGAAGAATCCTAGTTAGACTACATCTTCTCCCTTCCTTGCGGGGTATCCTGTGGGTCCCTCACCGACAACTACCAAGAGGTGCGCAAGCTCAAGGACAAATTCTAGGGAATTGAGCTGCATCACGTCCCCCAAAAAGACAATGATGCCACCGATTTTCTCGCAAAATTGGCCGCCAGGCGGGATCCGTCCCTGAGCGGGGTCTTCATCAATGATCTCCACGAGCCATCCACCCACGTCCTGGAAGGTCCGATCCAGACACACCCCGACGCCAAGCCGGCGCCCAGGGGCTCCAACCCAGATGCCAAGCCGGCGCTCGGGGGCTCTAACCCTAGTGCCTCTATGACGACGTCACCCGCTGACGTCACCGTATTGGCACTCGATCAAACCGACTGGCGAGTGCCACTACTCGCCTACCTCCTCGAGGAGGTTCTTTCGCCTGAAAGGACTGAAGCCCAACAGATTGCTCGAAACGCCAAGACCATCATCGCGCTCGGTGATGAACTCTATAAAAGGAGTCCATCGGGGGTGCTCATGAAGTGCATCCCCACCAACTAGGGGAAGCAGCTCCTGCTCGAGGTCCATGCCAGGATCTGCGGACATCACGCGGCCCTGAGCACACTGGTCGGAAAAGCCTTTTGCCAAGGTTTTTACTGGCCCACCACACTAAGAGATGCAGAGGAGGTCATCCGCAGGTATGAGGGATGTCAATTCTATGCTCGGCAAACTCATTTGCCAGCACAGGAACATCAAACCATCCCCATCACCTGACCATTCATGGTCTAGGGCCTTGATATGGTAGGACCCCTCAAAAAGGGCCCGGGCAGCTTCACTCACCTACTCGTAGCAGTCGACAAGTTCACCAAGTGGATAGAGGCCAAGCCCATCACCAACATCCTCTCGGAAGAGGCGGTCAAATTCTTCCTCAACATCATCTATCGGTTCGGCGTTCCTAACTGTATCATCACTGACCACGGGACTAACTTCACCAGAAAGAAGTTCCTAGACTTCAGTAATGGATACAGCATCAGGATCGACTGGGCCTCGGTCAAACACCCACGTGCTAACAGTCAGGTCGAGCGTGCCAATGGCATGGTCCTCCAAGGACTTAAGCCACGCATCTTCGACCGACTCAACAAGTACGACGGGCGATGGGTTACAGAGGTCCCAGCGATCCTCTGGAGCCTAAGAACAACCTCGAACCGATCCACAGGGTTCACACCCTTCTTCCTGGCCTACGAAGCTAAAGCAGTACTGCTCTCCGACCTCGACCATAGTGCCCCAAGAGTGAAGGCTTTCGACCACGACCGAGCCACGGAGGCTCAGCAAGACACAGTCGACCTGCTCGAGGAGGCCCGTGAGACGACCGTCATCCGCTCCGCTTGCTACCAGCAAACTCTCCGCAGCTACCACAAAAGGAAGATTAGGGGGAGGATCCTCGAAGTCGGCGATCTCGTACTCAGGAGGACCCAGTCAACGAAGGAAAAACACAAACTCTCTCCACCATGGGAAGGACCCTATACGGTAACCGAAGTGATCCAACCAGGCGCCTACCGACTAGAGGACGACAATGGCAATGTTCTCACTAACACTTGGAATATTGACCAGCTACGCCGTTTTTCCCCTAAATTTGGTCTTACCGCTTTTTAGTCAAACACTTGCTCCTATAAAGCACCCCAGCCCGAACACTTTCAGCCCGGGGTGCTCGGGGGCTCCATGAGGGTATAATACTAAATACTACCTCTCTTTTTTACTATCATATGGTAACAACCTCGTCCGCGAACGGAAGCGCATTCCATTCCTTTGATTACCCCACGTAACTTTGTTCTTACTCCTAACCGAACGCACCCCGCCACGACCTACGGTTACGAGTAGCCGAGCCCCGCGGGCCATGCCCAGGTTCTTAAAAGTTGCAGCCTATGGAACTAACAGTCAAGTGCAAAAAACAAAGGACAAAAACAAAAGCTATGCTAGGATAAAAACAAGGAACAGATAGTGATTCTATCACAAAAACAAAAGCCATGTAGGCCATGCCGACTCCATCACGAACGACGAGCACGGGTCCCGGTCAGACATTTCTGATTGAAGCTCTTCAAACCTCGTCACTCAAGTCATCAAGGTAACACTACCGAGCCCCGCTATTTCTTTATATAATCATTCCTACATTCATACACGCATTCATTCCATACGCCCGTGCCCCCCGGACGATTCGGGCCCTGAATCGCCTAGGGGCTCAGGAACTAAGGCATCGCACATGCGGTGAAATGCATCACAACGCTCCGTGTTGCGTCACGAAGCGGCAGTTACCTCATTCAACATGAGCAACGATCGACCGGGGTTCGAAGGCCGGCCCACGAAGGGCTCAAGGCCACCCCACGTCAAACAGAGCTAGGGAGAAAACGTAGATGAGCCCCGTGCGGCCCTCACCTAGTCTGCCCCAAAGCAGACAGGGTCATCTCAACATTCTCGTTTGATCCTAAACATCTCGCCAAGCCCACAGAATCTCCATTGAGGGGAGGCCAGCAGGCCACCCGGGTCGGTCTCCGGAATGACCTAGGCATCTGCCGGGTTGCAGGTAAAGGAGCAGTGGAATGTCACAAGAGGGCTATGCCGACCCCATCACGAACGACGAACCCAGATTCCACTCGATCATACCCATTAGCGAGCTCACCGAGCGCGTCACTCGAGCCCGAGCGATCGAGGCAAGCGACAAAGCTCAGCCCCTCCGGTTGTGAGAAACCAAAGACGGGGTAACGCACAAAACTCAAAACCGACCCCTACCAAAGTTCAACGGGGCTCGGGGGCTCAAGACACCCAAAATACCTGGGTCTGTGACCCCGAACTCTCCCCATCCCTCAGCTATGCGTCGACTGCACACCAACACCTAGGTCTGTGACCCCGAACTCGCCCCATCCCTCGGCTACGCCTCGACTGCACACCAAACGCATGGGTCTACGACCCCAAACTCGCCCCATCGGGATCCACGACTCCGACTCGCCCGATCCCACGGCGCGCACCGACGCCAGGATCTGTGAGCACCGTCTCGTCCGATCCCTAAACTAACAGCCTCGGCTGCACGGGACTGCAACGACGCCAGGATCCACGACTCCGACTCATCCGATCCCATGGCGCGCACTGACAGTTGGCGTTCTGCGAGCTCCGTCTCGTCTGATCCCTAAACTAACTGCCTCGATCCCACGGCGCGCACCGACGCCAGGATCCACGAGCTCCGTCTCGACCGATCCCAAAAACTAACCACCTCGGCTGCGCAACGACACCATGGTTGGTGACTCCGTCTCGACTAAAAAACACGCACACACGCCCGCTGATAAAACCCTCCAGGCGATCTTATCCGAATCACCCGGGGGCTCGAGGACTACACCCGCGGGTGCGCTCGCGCGCACCCACCGTCAAGACAAAAACCCCCCGGACGATTCTGCACGAATCACCCGAGGGCTCAGGGGCTACACCTGCAGGTGTGCTCGCGCGCACCCGCCGTCAAGATAAAAATCCCCCAAACGATTCTACCCAAATCGCTCGGTGGCTCGGGGGCTCCTGTCGGGTTCATAAACCCGGAGTCCCTCATGAACCAGCTTTCCAAACAAAGGCTCGGCCCAGCAGGCAACGTTGCAAATAACACGTAACTCATGGGCCGGCCCAAGTACCTAAACGACATGTCAGAAGGGCGATCCAATCACCGACCGGAACGCTTGGCCGAGGAGGACCAACGCCCGTTTTTTACTCCGGCCCACCTCTCCGACCGGAGCGCTCGCTTCGGTCTCCAGCCCGCCTTCGGACGACCTCTCCGACCAGAAGGTCTGGCCAAAGCACCACTTCCGACTCCGACCCACGTCTCCGACTAGGGATGCGCCAAACCTCTGCTCACTGCTCTTCTCCGACTGGCGCGAGCAGAGCCGACTGGGACCAACCGACCGGGGACGCCCGCTCAGTAAGGACCAGGAAACAGACAAAGAAAGTAAGGCAGGGCGCACAAGTCAAACCGAAATACCAGGGACCGTACCCTGTACACCTGCTGAAACAGTACTCTGCGACCTCCCTGACATGATAGAATCCAAGCAGTGTTGTAGGCGCCGACATTTTCCCCTATAGTATTGTGGGCGCCATTAACTCTCATACGATAAGGCTCCCCCACATGTCTCTGGGCATCGACAGTGTTGTGGGCGCCGGCATTTACCTTACCAGACGAATATGGTAAAACCCCTTGCATGCCTCCAGGTATCAACAGTGTGGCAGGCGCCGACGTTTGCCATACCCGAAGAAGACAACACAATCTCCCACGTGCATCTGACATTCAACAATATTGTGGACGCCTACTATCATCCTGTACCCGCCGCGCGTGGGCAACAAGTCTTAGTAGGCATAGGTACTCTCTCCATCTTACTTGTAAGGCCATCCCCTACATCTATAAAAGGAAATACGTTTTCTCCCAACAGGTAGATTCATTCGATCGATCAGTTCACTAGTCCACAACAACAAAACCTCTAGATTCAAGCCACGAGCACACGCTCAAACACTTAGCACATAGCGGAGTTCTCGTCGCTCTCGGTCCCTCTAATCAGAGTCCGACCGAACCTCTTGTACCCTCCATCTTTCTCCTTGTTTATAATCCCACTGCAAACTTCGAACACCTGAACTCAGGAATAAAGTCACCGACCGACTCAAACTGGACGTAGGGCACGTTGGCTGAACCAGTATAAACCCTGTGTCATTGAGTGCTAGGCCATCTCCGATCACAACGTACAGCAAAACTACAAATATTTACGTATTGGTCACTTTCTGCACCAACAAATATGATCTGATACAGAGACAAAAAAAAGAGAAACAAACATGATCCATGTTCTAATCATACATCAGTTGGCAAAATGGAAAGAGCCCAAGCGCTGCTATTCTTCCTTCTTGGTAGCAACCTTGTTGCCAGACTTCGACGGCGATGAGAACAGCGGGTTGTACTTGTGGTGTTTCATCACCATGAGCATAACGAAGGTGTTCGCAGCCAGAAACACGAGGCCTGCAACCCAGAGCTGCACAAAAACGTTTCGGCCCTTGAATTCCAGCAGGTAAGCCCACATGAGCCAATGCAGTTGGGACCCCATCCACACTACCACACAGGCCAGACCCCTCCACTTAAGTTTCATGCTGCTCCAAGGGAGGATGAGGGGCAACAGGCAGAAGAACCACACGAAGTACTGTGCCGTCATCACCTGCTTGTTTAACAAACTGACAGTAACTACCTTAAGGCACTAAGCGTAAAAGAAATATCAAATGTATGTTTGAGTAACCATGTACCTTGTTAAAAGCAACGAATGCAACCGTCTGAAGAAACATGCAGAATGGAAGATCCCTAGAGAAGCGTAGAATGAGTGCCAGTTGCACGATCAGTTGAGGAAGAAACGAAGCAAGCCTCTGAATACTTGAGAACCCTTGCTGATGATGTAGATATATGTGGTAGAAATATATCGAGAAATTGTGCCTTGGGTCGGTACGAGTAAGATGGTAAAGTAATGCTTCATTTAGGAAGTCCCACCCATAAAGATAGAAGAAAATACCAGTCCAGGCAAAGAACATAGATCCAGAGAGTATTCCAAACAGGATGGCATTTCTGCTTATCAAGTTTAAAAGGAAACCCCATACAGTGGCTAGGAATGATGTTGGTTCTTCTGTTTGACTGACTTTGTCATTTTGCAACGGTTGTTTGGACCTCCACATTGTAAGAGTAGGCCTACCAACAGGACCAACATAGCCCTTGCCAAGAACTATTACAAAAGGAATCGCATATATGATTGGGTATATTCTGAAGTGCACAATAAGCCCATACCAGAAAGCTGCCTGCAACACTCTACCTGCAAAAAGACACTTAAACTGTAACATACCAATGTTAATCTATCCAGCATTTTTTTAAAGGCAATCTTTCTTCCTAGATTTGAGATGAATAACAATTCTTCATGATATTATTCGATGTAACTGGAAAGTAAATGACAAAAGATTTTTTTTTTTTTTGTGTGTGTGTGTGTGTGGAGGTTCCAGAACAAGCAAGTGGTACAACCAGCAAACCATATGGTTGAAAGAATGTTAACATTTGACTTCATGAACTAAATAGTGACAAACACCTTTGGATGAGTTTGGCTGGGCCTAAACTGGGCCCATCCACGTGGATGGGCCAGGGATCTTGTCCATTCAAAAAAGACCTTAATGAACAGAGCAATAAAGCCGAACATGAATTAGTAATTAGTAATGTCTTCAAGGAGAAACAACTACACACAGTGCATATAAGAAGATGAATATTCCAAAATTCAGCGGTCGAACCCCGATTATATGTCCAAAAAAGTGGCATAACTAGTACTTTATACACTTCAAGACCAAAAGAAATCACTAAGTTCAGATTTCACTGACTATGAGTGCATAAGTGTGTACTGTATTTCATTGCATGAGCAAAACTGAACTTTGCAAATGCATGAGTGGGAAGAGAGCTGTTAGCACAGGACAAACTGAGAATTTGCAGTTCAGCTACATATATAATGAGGTTGATCTAACAATGTAGTATAAAATATTGGCTATCAAAAACAAACAGAAGATGTCTGAGGCAATGCATAAGTAAGCCACGGATATGAATAAGTTAAATACTGTGTATAGAACAATCATATGCATATCCTATGTTGATATGAAAAAAATTAAAAACAAACACAGTTATAAAAGCATACATTAGTCCATGAGAGCACAAGCTGGGACAGTTTTAATGGTCCTATCACATTCCACCATAGCAACTTTACAAAGGTAGCAATAACTGAACAAACAGCATAAGAGATTCAGAGCTTACACCCTTCATCAAACATATGAGAATCCAGAGCATGACTGCGCAGACTATTGGTTCGCAGTTTCCTCTTGTACCAATGGTGAATGTGAAGGGATTGAACAGCCAAGCTATCACAGACCACATCCGCATTTTCTCAGGAATTCCTCTTAGTTCGAGAATGGTGTCTATGAACAACCCTACAAGCAAATCTGCAGAACAAGAGCATTCATACAAGATCATCACAAACTTTATCAAGGTAGTTACACAAAGAAGAATGTCTTATTATACAACTCAGTAGTCCCAAAGCCACAATAAATCCTAGTAGTTACTGATTCAGGATCAAAAGCTCCCTTCCTAAACCAAGTGCAATTGTAAATGTGACCAAGAAAATGAAAAAATGGCGTACCGAGCTCCCGCTCTGTGCGGGGTCTGGGAAGGGTGTGACCAAGAAAATGAAAGTTTACTGTGAATCTAAATGCTACACCCTATCATTGCGAATAAAGATCACAAGCCGAACAACGCCTGTGTTATGACCACTCATATATAAGTGAATGAAATGGATAAGAACTAACGCACTGAAGTCTCATACATCAATTCTCAATTAGGAGTACGTTACAGAAACAAACCCAGGCATCTCGAGCGCCCAACATAAATGAACCGTAGATCAAGCACACGACGTTCCAGAACCAAATATACTTACAAAGATCTACGGAAGCAAACGGTTCTAAAAACAGCAGCAGTGTGTGAGCAGAGCAGGCTACCTGCGGCGGAGAAGAGGAGCTTGCCCCAGGCAGCATGGAGGAGTGAGTTCGGGAGAAGCAGGAAGGCCAGGATTGGAGAGTAGCGGTAGGTCGCGCGGGCGAACGGGGAACCGCCGGCGGCCACAGAGGCGGCGGCGTCGGAGAAGACGAGGTAGTCGACGTCGGTATAGCGCACCTCGAGGTGGGCATCCTGCCACTCCCCGAACACCACCAGTGCCAGCCGCAGCGCGGCGGACACAAGCACCACGCACCGGAGAGTCATGCCGGCGGCGGAGACCATCGGGTGGGGGTCGTCGCCGGAGCTGGGATGCCGGGCCGTGAGATGCGCAGGGCAGTTGAGTAATTTCTGCTCGAACTTTGTGGTCACGAAGGCGCACTTCGGCGACAAAATCGGAATTTTGCCCTTACGGAGAGCGGAATGCCTATCAATTTTGCGGATTTCGTTGAACAGCCCTTATCGAATGAGTACAACACGTTATAATGTTATTTTGAGTTTTAAATTGATTTTAAAAAAAATTGAGCCAAAATTTTAACCTTCAGTGACCATTTTGCCCCTGAGCTTGTTGACCTATTCCATGCGCTCTCATCTGTCCCCCTCTCGTTGTTCTCTCGCTCGAGTGAAAGGCAGAGCGCCGCCGCCCTAGGCCGCCCCCCACCCCCGCGCCATGCTCCCGGGCCGAGCCTCGCCGCCGTCATCCACCCCCAAGACGCTCCCTACCCAGGCGAAGGCTAGCCCGCTGGCGCCGCCACGAGCAGGTCCCCGCTCTCCTTATCGCTGGATCTGCGGCCGCTGCTCCTGGCCGTCCGGGTGCTCTTCCCCAGGCGAAGGCGGCCCTAGCCAAGCCGCCCGTCAGCGCCAGGCTGCCGTCGCCCGACCGCGCGTCACCAGGCGCGCCGCGCCTCCCTGTGTCACGCCAAGCTATGGGTGAGGGTTCGTCTAGTTCGTCATTCATCCCAACAGTTGTCGTTTCTCTGTATCCACTTGGCCCTATTGGGATCCCCTAATTCCATACCTAGAATGTGGTGGTAAAGTAGTAGAATGCAAATCCTAGAAGAATAATGGCAGAATTTTCTTTAAATGCGTAAACTACAATGAATTTGTGAGTATATATTGCTCTGTTGTTTATTGTCATATACAACTGGATGAACTAGGTACTGTGTCAAGGTTTGAATAAAAAAAACTATGTTATGTATTGTCATTTCCACAGGCAGTGAAGAAATATCCATTCTTTAGGTGGTTGGAAGAGTACAAAAAAGTAGTCACAAAGAAGCTTAAAGAAGATTTGCTAGTTGCAGTGCCATTACAAGGTCATGGTGAAACTAAATGTCAAGAAGAAATGAAGCTTAAAAGCAGGATTTTTGATGAAGATAGGATCTATCTCAAGATGGACAAGCTTATCGATCTGGTCCAGCTATTGGTGGTGCTATGTTTAGTCATGACTGTCATAGTTCTTTTAGGTGTGGTAGTGCTTATTAGCAAGTGAAGCAAGATTGTGTTCTAGAACTATGTTGTATCAGTACTGATTAGTTAGCTTTTGCTGCTAGTTTGATGCCAATAGGCACAGATGATTTTGTACAGCACCATTTTTAGCATGTTGTCTAGCCTTGTTATCTGAGTTAACCATGGTACTGAATCTACACATGTTCTGTGAACCTAGCTCACCTTGCAACTTTCTCTTGATCTATCTCAAGCCTGGTGTTTGAATCTGATGCTCTGCATTGTGTGATCTTAGTTCAGTTCCAATCTGATGCTCTGGCGTAATCGCTTTTGTAGGTATGTTATTTCTAAACAAAAGCAACCTCTTTATCTTCCCCACATGTTAGGATTGAATAGATAGCCCCCAAACAACACATTAAGATGCATTTCTTGGTCAGAGAAAGGCTTCAGGTTCTGTCGGATACGATAAAAAGGGGTACCATAAGTAAGAACCGAAAAAATTGCTTAGACCTTGTAAATATCTAAGCCAAGAGACAACCACGAGGCCTCGGTCGATTCTCCGATTCGCCCGAGGCCCACGCCGCAAGGCCTCGGACGAGGTACCAACTCTCCGCCTCGCCCGAGGCCTCGCCCGAAAGGCCTCGGACAAGGTACCGATTCTCCGCCTCGCTCGATGCCGACTCGGCATCAACCCCGTCGCCGCTTTGACTGACTTCTCTAATGGGACGTCACATCCAACTGAAGCATTCAAACCACTCCCACAACGTTAGCCGCATGACGGCAAGGTGCAGCGGAGTGACCGACGAGACGGAGGTCACATCAATGCCATGCCATCCGAGACAGGACGGGGCGGGGTTCCGGCCATTGTGCTCGAAGCATTGTGCCCACGCCCGACGACCAGATCATCAGATCAGGTCTTTGCCTAACCCCTGCTCCAAGGACAGCGCGGCGTGGAGAGTCAAGTACAGGTCCCTATAGCCTCGGAATCAACGAACAAGACCAACTGCTCCCTCCGAGCCTCGGCTATCCGCTTCCGAGCTCCTGTAGCTCGGGACTCATGCCCGTCGAGCCCCCCACGATAGCCTAGCCTCTGCATCGATTGGGCCTCGACTCTCTACGTTGTCAGCACTCTGGGGCTGGCACGTCGCCCATAGAACACGCCGTACCCTGCGTCAGGCCGCAGGAGCCCCCACATCGCGCACAAGGCCTAGCTCCTGTAGCCTTGGAATCAGCGTACCCGCGCCATCACCTCAACCCGGCCTCGGCACTCCACGCCGGTCAAACATACAGTAACCAGCTCGCCTCCAACAGAAGAAGGCGCGCCTGCCACCACAGGAGCTCCCACGTCGCACAGGATCGGGCGTGACCGGCGCATCGCTCCAGTGCACCGAGGACAAGACCGCTCCATCGACCATGCCACCACAGTGACAAGCACAGGGCTCGGACATACCACCTCCACCCACAAAATGCCACGTAGCGAACGCATGTATCGCCCCTGTCCTCCCCTTCAACTATAAAAGGGAGTGACCGGGGCCATTTTTAGACACGCACTCATAGAGACATCACTCAGATAGACACACACACGCAAGCAACGAGCAACACTCTGTAATATGCATGCTCCCTCACTGCAAGAGATCAACATCTCAAGCAACTCACGCCGCTCCACGCAGAGACCAGGGACTAACTCCCTCTCTCGCCCGTGCTTGTAACCCCCTACTACAAGCACCTCGGTGCAAGGAATACAAGATCGCTCTCTCAAACTGGACGTAGGGCACCTATTACCTGAACCAGTATAAATCTTGTGTCTCTTTGCATCACCATCCGGAATTAGGGGCATGCAGTACATTTTCACTCGTTGGTTGAGGACCCACCGGTCCAAAACACCGATAGTTGGCACGCCAGGTAGGGGCCATACTGCGTGTTAGCTCAATCATCCCAACAAGTTCCGGATGGCAGACCCCGTGCGACCACTGCGTCTCAACACGGTGATCTGGTTCGGGAGCCTAGAGTTCATGTCTTTAAGATGTGAGTACGATATGGTACTCCTGACACCCAGAGCCCCACCGACCGACGACGACATCACATACCAGCAGCCCAGGCGCAGATGGCGCCTAGGCCGCCGCTCGCATCACGCTCGCTAGGTACGATGCGGGTGGGACCACCCTAACACCCTGCGAGCTCAGGGCGACGCACCGCGCTCCGCCAGTATCCCACACCTGGCCATTGGTACAGAGTCCCTGGTTGGGGACTTGTCCAGCTTAGGCCTGGGCAAGGGAAAGACGCTAGTGGCGCGCAGCAACGCCCCGTCATCAAGCTCTGCTCCGCCACCTCCTGAGGAATCGACTCTGGCGGAGCGGAACCTAGCGATGGCACCATCCCTGTACCCCTTCGGGTTGAGCAACGCCGCCGCCGCCTACGCTTCCGCTCACGCGAAGCCCTTAGGACGCCACCAACGTTTTGCCCTCGACCTCTTCGCCACAACCTCGACCCACACCCACGTTGACTCCTTAGGGGAGGACAAGGTGTGGGCTGGAGCAGACTTCTTCAGGCTTCGCGACCCTGGAGCCATGTGCCGCTTCATGGCCGCAACCGACTACTGCTTCGGGTACTCCGACTTCGATGACAAAGGCACTTATGATCCCACTCGTGAGTGCTTCGTCGTCGAGCTCGGGATGCCGAGAGCGGGCGATGAGGACGAAGGGGCAGGCAATCGCTCCTCGCCCCGCGAGCGGGCAGGCGACGCCACACCTCCGTGCGTCGAACCCCTAGCAGCGTGGAACGAGAACCCCGCCCACGAGGAACTTTGATGCCTTGACTTGGAGCAGCTCCATGAGCTTTAGGCCAAGGTCGAACAGGACCGATTCCTTCTGCAGCAGCTCCAAGACACTCTCGAGCGAGACAGCGGGGTCGCAGCGATGGCGGAGCAGCCCGGTGGAGGGCTCACGACGTCAACCACTGCATCAACAATGATGAAGGGGGCGAGCAACCCCCTATCTTCAATCGCACTAGCCAGAACATCGCGGCAGCAGCGATGCTACTCCGGACAATGCCCGAGCCCTCTACCTCGGAGGGGCGACAGGTCCACGGCAAGCTCCGAGGCCTCCTCGAGACTGCCACGGTATAGCTGGCCAAAAGTTCCACCTCTCGACGGCGTGGGGGCGCCTCGGAACTACCCACGGCACCGCATCCGCAGGATAGAGAGGCCTCGGGTCGTCCTGAGCCTGCTCGGGCACCAACTACCAACAAGGCCCCCTCGGTGCACAACCGCCTCGGTGACCGATGCGAGGCGCAAGGCGACCACGATGTGGTCAGCAAGGCGACCACGATGTGGTCCCCCGAGGCATGCTCTTGGGATTTATAGTCTCGGAGCGCGGCATTGAGGCCAACCTAGAGAAGGTCTCGGCCATGACCAACATGGGACCAATCCGAGACCTCAAGGGAGTGCAGAGGGTTATGAGATGCCATGCGGCCCTAAGCCACTTCATCTCGCGCCTTGGCGAAAAAGGTTTGCCTCTGTATCGCCTCTTGAGAAAATCTGAACGCTTTTCTTGGACCCTCGAGGCCGAAGAAGCCCTCACCAAACTCAAGGCACTGCTCTCCAATCCTCCCATCCTGGTGCCGCCGACCAAGGGTGAGGCCCTCTTACTCTATGTTGCCGCAACGACCCAAGTGGTCAGCATGGCCGTAGTAGTCGAGAGGCAGGAAGAGGGGTATGCTCTACCCGTCCAACAACCTGTTTACTTCATCAGCGAGGTACTCTCAGAGACTAAGACACGCTACCCCCACATCCAGAAGCTGATCTACGCCATAGTCTTGGCTCGATGCAAGCTGCGTCACTACTTCGAGTCCCACCCGGTGACCATGGTGTCGTCTTTCCCTCTGGGGGAGATAATCCAGAACCGGGAGGCCTTGGGTAGAATAGCCAAGTGGGCCGTCGAACTCATGGGGGAAGCCCTGTCTTTTGTGCCTCGGAAAGCAATGAAATCTTAGGTCTTGGGCGATTTTGTGGCTGAGTGGACCGACACCCAACTGCCACCTGCTCAAATCCAGGCAGAATGCTAGACCATGTACTTTGACGGGTCCCTGATGAAGACCGGGGCAGGCGTGGGTCTGCTCTTCATCTCACCCCTCAGAGTGCATATGCACTACATGATTCGGCTCCACTTCGCCGCCTCCAACAACACAGCCGAGTACGAAGCCCTCGTCAATGGCTTGCATATCACCATCGAACTTGGAGTATGGCGTCTCGACGTACGGGGCGATTCATAGCTCATCATCGATCAAGTCATGAAGGAGTCGAACTGCCATGACCCCAAAATGGAGGCGTACTGCAAGTTGGTACGTCGCCTAGAAGATAAGTTCGACGGTCTCGAACTCAACTATATCACGCGAAAATTCAACGAGGACGCGGACGAACTGGCAAAGATGGCGTCAGCACGGGCCCTGGTCCCCCAAACATCTTCGCCAGAGACCTCCACAAGCCTTCCATCGACTACGCCTCGGCGGTGGAAGAGAGCCCACCGGTCGAGCCCACCGCAGAGCCCGAGGCCCCCTCTGTCACCGAGACCCCTGCGGCCGAGCCCGAGGTCATGGAAATCAACGCGGAGCCTCCCGAGGCCAACCAGGGCACGGACTGGCGAGTCCCGTTCTTTGATTGCCTCGTTCGAGGAGAGCTTCCTGCAGACAGGACCGAAGCCCGACGGCTTGCGCGACGAGCCAAAACTTACATCCTCAGCAACGGCGAGTTGTACAGGTGAAGCCCATCTGGCGTCCTCCAACGATGCATCACCACCGAGGAAGGCCAAGCCCTACTTTAGGACTTGCACGCGGGAGCCTACGGGCACCATGCAGCTCCTCAGACACTCATCGGAAACGCCTTCCACCAAGGGTTCTACTAGCCAACGGCGGTTGCTGACGCCACCAAGCTAGTACGCTCCTGCGAGGGATGCTAGTACTATGCGCGGCGGACGCACCTCCCTGCCCAAGCCCTCCATACCATCCCCATTACATGGCCATTCGTTGTGTGGGGGCTGGACATGGTTGGGCCTCTGTAGAAGGCCCCCGGGGGCTATACCCATTTGCTGGTAGCGATCGATAAGTTCTCCAAGTGGATCGAGGCTCGTCCGATCATTCGAATCAAATCCGAGCCAGCGGTGCTGTTCTTCACTGATATCATCCACAGGTTCGGGGTTCCAAACACCATCATCACTGATAATGGGACACAATTCACCGGCCACAAGTTCCTGGCGTTCTGTGATGACCACCACATCCATGTGGTCTAGTCGGCCGTAGGACACCCTAGGACAAACCGCCAAGTAGAACGTGCCAACGGCATGATCCTACAGGGCCTCAAGCCAAGAATACACAACTAGTTGAAGAAATTCGGCAAGAAATGGCTTGCCGAACTCCCGTCGGTCATCTAGAGCCTGAGGAACACTCCGAGCCGAGCCACGGGGTTCACACCATTCTTCCTGGTCTATGGAGCAGAGGCCATCCTCCCCACTGACTTGGAGTACGGTTCCTCAAGGCTGCAGGCCTACAACGAGCAAAGCAACCGCACTGCCCATGAGGACGCCCTCGACCAACTGGAGGAAGCCCGAGACGTTGCGCTGCTACATTCGGCCAAGTACCAGCAAGCCCTATGATGCTATCAAGCCCAGCGCATTCGGAGCCGAGACCTGAAGGTGGGCGACCTGGTGCTGAGACTGAGGCAGAGCAACAAGGGCTGCCACAAGCTGACCCTGCCATGGGAAGGGCCATACATCGTTGCCCAAGTGCTAAAGCCCAGGACCTACAAGCTAGCCAATGAGAAGGGCGAAATCCTCACCAACGCTTGGAACATAGGACAACTACGTTGTTTCTACCCTTAAATTTCCAAGCATTGTATACATTGTTTCTCGAAATACATTAAAGAAGCATTCTTTAGTTGTTCTAATTTTTCGAGAAACCCCCCGAGCCCATCGATGGGGGATCGGCGTTACGATAACACTACAAGGGAGACTCGGCTCTGCCTCTGCAGAGGTGCCCACTGCGGGGCTCGAACAAGACTCGGCTCTACCTCTGCAGAACCGAGCCTCCCTCGAGGGCTAAAAGGGGGGGACCCCCTAAGTCCCAAGCACCATTTTTTAGTCGTTTTTCAAAAAAAAATCTACGCCAAACTCTCTCGCGTACTCTGACAAATCGGTTGTAAAAAAACCTAGGGACCGAAAGTCTGTCTTAGGGCCAAAAGGCCGACCGAGCCGCGAGACGGCCTACGCCTCCGGGCTACGGCAACTCCCTCACCACCTTTTGCCCGAGGGGTAGCTTAGGCTCCGAGGAAGTTTTTTGCAAGTGATATGTTCAGAGACGAGACAGAGGGCAGAGGCTCGGAAATACAATAAAAACGATTAAAAAGCGTATACGCACGAGTACTTTAAAAGGCCTCGACGGCGACAAGCGTTATGATACGGTAACTTAACCCCTAATATGTTTATATGACCCCTTTGGCCCAGGTCAAAACTCAGGGTCGCCAGCATCGGCGAACGGCGTGGGAGGAACCACCTCCTCTTCAAACAAACTGGCCAGCGCCGTGCCAGGGGCCTCAGCCGCCTCCTCCAGCTTCATGACCTCCTCCTCGGCCTCCTCGTCATCCTTAGCCACGACATAACCATCGCTGATGGCCTCAAGGTCGATGCCAGCGTAGTGCGAGGAGACGACGGCTAGGGCACGCTTGACGCCCGTATGCAGCGCCCCCCGGAGCCGCTCGTGGACTTGGCTGCTCAACGCAATCAGGCGGCTCCTGAGGGAGTTGCCCGACTCGACCCCCCGACCTCTAGGGCCTCGCAGGCGGTATGAGCAATGCTCTGCAGCGTGTTGTGCTCTCGGATCTCAGCCTCGAGCACCGCCTGCACTTCGATGGAGGCCTCGGCTGCCCGGGAGACCTCCTTCTCTAGCCCTGCGCTCAGATAGGCGGGATGGGGTCAAGAAAGCAAGAAAAACAAATAAAACAAGGGGCGCGGTTTAACAGGACTCACCCTCGCACTTTTTCTTCTAGGCTAAGGCCTCGACCCGGGAGGCCTCGACCACCTTGAGGGCCTCTGCCAGGGCACCTTTCGTCAACAGATGCGCGCCCTGCTCCGCACCCAGTTGCCCAGCGATGGCCTTGGCGGAGGCCGTCGCTTCTTCAGCCTGAGACCTGAAGGTGTCCCGCTCGCCGGCCACCCGGGTCAGCTCCTCCTCTAGCTCCTTGATCCACGCCGCCAAAGGGGCGGCCTGCTCCTGAGCCGTGGCCGCCTCAGCCTTCATATTAGCACAGCAAAGGTGGAGGTCCTCCACCTCCGTGCTCCGCGTCGATAGAAGCTCATTGGCACCGGCAAGCAGATCCTTCTGCTGCCGGAGCTGGTCCCAGACATCCCTCCCCTGCTGCAGGAACATCGACTTCCCGAGGGACCGGGCCTCGAGCTCCTGGGAAGGCAAAACTCATATAAGTACTGCGAGAAAACTCGGAAAAAGACGACACAAGCACCGGGAAAGAAAGCGCGCACCTAGGCAACCCTGGGCAGATCATCAGCCATGACGGACAGCGCTGTCCGCAGTGACCGCTCCGCCAGCTGGTGAAATTGCTCGAAGGAGCCCCAGCGCCCCCCCTCGACCGCGTCCTCAAGGGCAAACAGAGGCTCCCCCTCTGGGTCGTCCCGGCTCCGCCATAAGACACGCGGGTGATCCCACCTGCGGGACTCAGGTTATACCCGCACGAGGGCCAAACTCCCCTCGGCAGGAGTCGAGACCGGCTGCTCCGCGGTGCTGGCCGCCTCGACGTCTGCCACCTCCTTCCCCCACGAAGTATCGTCGGAGGAGATTGTCTGAACCTCCACTTCCCGGGCGCTCTCCTACGACGACGATAGATCTTGGACCGGGGTGGTACTGAAGCTTCCCCCGCCTTGGTCTCTGCCACCTCGGCCTCGGAGGTCTTGGGGGCCTCGACCTTGCCCTTGGTGGCCTTAGCGACTGAAGGCGCCTCGGCTTCATCTGACTCACAGGGCATAGGCGCCTCCTCCCTCGCTTGCTTTGTGGCCGCCTCGGTAGCCTCTTCTGGGGCGACCAGCTCCTTCGGGTTGGCCCTCGCTGACGTCGCGCCCGCTGTATGGCGGCCTGCGCCTCCACCACCCATTGAGCGGTGGAGACGGTGCTCACCTTGAGCGCCTTATGTGGCGCCAGGGCAGGCACCTCCGCCTGACGCTTCTGGCTGAAAGCAAAAGCACTCACAAGGTCAGCATATGACCAAGGGACGAGCGGGAGATGCTGCAAACTCCACTGACAAAACACTCACCTCGAACGGGGACACAACCGCTTCGCCACCGCGTCCCTCATCCTCGGTGGTGGTGGCAGTGCACGACCGCCGTGTCTGCCGAAACCGGCCGGCCCTCGCCCGACCCTGACGCTCCCTCGGCCCCCTATGGAGGTAGTTGAATCACCCCCGCCGTCGCCCGTTCCACCTCCGCCGTCGAGCCCATCGGGCTAATGGTGCGCTTCCTCGACGCCCGTGCCTCGGGCGTGTTGGCCTCGGCCCTAGAGCGGGCGATCGCTAGCCCCGAGGTGTCCTCTCCTCCTCCCCCTGGAGACATCGGGCCGCTTGCCAATGCCCCAGGCACCGTCTCCCTGACATCGGGGAGGTGGTCCAGGGGACCCCCCCCCCCCGCCTCGGTCTCGTCGTCGTCATCGCTCAAAAGGTCCTGCGACAACGACAATGGAGACGGCTCCTCTAGGAGACCGTCGTGCCTCTGCTACCGGCGACGTTTCTCCAGCTCGTCACGCTCGAGTTTCTTCCCCTTACTCCTTGCTTCCTCAGCGTCCTTTCACTCCTTGTGCGCCTTGGCGTGTGCCCTGTTCTTGGCTCGCCGCTCCGCGTCCTTGGGAATGGGTGGTAGGGAGGCTCGCACATCCCTCATCCCCTGCAGTAATGGCAAAACACAATAAGGGATCGGACTGAAATGTAAGGAGCAAGAGGGCCTCAGGGGCCATAGCAATGCACAACTCACCAGAGAAATATACCTCTGTGACGGGCGCATCGGGAACGGGGTCAGACCACTGCTCCTCAACCGCCCCTCCACCGTCTCTCTCACTCGATGCAGAATCTCCTCATCAAAGAGGGAGACGGCGGACATCCGGATGCCATCGATCGGCTCATCTGGTGTCATCTTGAACAAGCGCTGTCGCCGAGCCATCAGCGGCAGCACCCTCTGACGGTGGAAGGCCGCCACGACCATGGCCGCCATAAGGCTGCGCCCGTGCAGCCTCTCCAAGGCCCTCAGGAGCGGCTGTAGCTTGGGCTGATCAGCCAACTGGACGACGTACCTCCACTTCTCCGGCTGGCTCTCCATGACTCGCCCGGTATAGGGAGGAAACTCACCGTCATCATTGCAAAGGTAGAACCAGTTGTTGTACCAGCCGCGGTTGGACGACGTGAGCTGGGCCGGGATGTAGAGGAGCTGCCGGTCTTGGCACACTTGGAGAGTGTAGTCGCCGGCCCTCATCGCCTTCTGTGTGCCCACCATGCCCGCCGGCTTGGTGGTGAGCCAGGCCCGAAAGAGGTGGAGCCACAGCTCCCAGTGGGGGGCAATGCCCAGGTACCCCTCACAGATGGCGACGAAGATGGCTGCCTGCGCAATGGAGTTGGGGTTGAAGTTGTGGAGCTCCACGCCATAGTAATGCGGGAGCGCCCGCATGAACCGGTCCATCGGCAGGCCGAGACCGCACTCGTGGAAGGCCACGAAGCTCATGATGTAGCCATCGTGCGGTCTCGGCTCTGGCTCGCTCCTTGGAGCAATCCACTCTGGCCTGTTAGGGTCGGAGACCGGGCGGAGGAGACCGTCGACGACGAGCGACTACAGTGTCTCCACAGACACATCGGATGGACCCCAAGGATCCGCCTGGAGGACAACAGCGCCACCGGCCATGGGTGCGGTGGAGAACATGGCTACGGTGGTAAGGCGTGCTCTCGTTATCCCTCTCTCTCTCTCTCGCCTTTCCTCCCCCATCTCCCTTCTTCTCCCCGGCGCTCTCTTCCTCTGTTCTTAGCAACCGCTCGAGGGTAGAAAGGGCTAACGCAGGCAGGCAAGATAAGGAGGGATGGGACCAGGCTCGTCACATATTTATGAGGGAGGGAAGGGGATGAAACGGATGGGTGACGAAACCGGGGAAATTTCCCTCAGATCTAGCGCAGTTAATCCAGATCCGACTAAACCACCCACGCGTCCACCTTTTCCTTATTAACCGCGCGCGCACAGTAACGTCCCATCCACAGACATCACGTCGCATCCGACCACAGCGACGGTAGGCACCATTCTGTCTCCCCAAGAAACCGCCTCAAAGGGTGCGCCCACCGTTGTCAGCCGATGGGAGGGGAATATCCCCCACCCGATTCCTTTCAGGCTAAGGAACTGGGCACAGAGCCAGTTATGGTCTAGGGGTTCGAAGGCTGGGCCCCTGAGGGTCTCGACAGCCACCCTAGGACAAACAGAGTCAGGGATGACTATGGGCGAGCCCGTACATGGCCGAGGCCCAAGCAAGCAATTGCTTGGGATGCCCTAAGTCATGTCCGATACCAGCAGGGAGGTCTCTGAATGGGATCCCGCCGTAGGGAGGCACCGAGCCCCTAGGGCCAATCGAGCGGCCCTAGGACCCACTAGAGAATCCCTTTGGTACTTTTGAAGCGCGTCTCTGGACCGCTAGCCGACCCCTATCGAATGGGACACCGGCCTCCACTTGGACTTACCCGATAACAGCTCACCGGAGGTGTCACTACTCGCGCCCTCCGAGGGTAGCCTGGCATACTCCACCCCTCCTTCTGAATGAAAAGGATGCGCGAGGGCCGCACAAAAAAGACAGAGAAACTCCTGATCACCCTTTTGCTCCAAGCAGAGGCTCGGGGGCTCCTCCTACAACCAAGCTAATTCCTTTCAGGCTAAGGAACTGGGCACCGAGCCCATTATGGTCCAGGGGTTCGAAGGCTGGGCCCTCGAGGGTCTCGACAGCTGCCCCAGGACAAACAGAGTCAGAGATGACTATGGGCGAGCCCGTACATGGCCGAGGCCCAAGCAAGCAATTGCTTGGGATGCCCTAAGTTATGTCCGAGACCGGCAGGGAGGTCTCTGAATGGGATCCCACCGTAGGGAGGCACCGAGTCCCCGAGGCCAATCGAGAGGCCCTAAGACCCACTAGAGAAGCCCTCTGGTACTTTTGGAGCGCGTCTCTGGACCGCTAGCCGACCCCTATCGAATGGGGCACGGGCCTCCATATGGACTTACCCAATAACAGCTCACCGGAGGTGTCACTGCTCGCGCCCTCTGAGGGTAGCCTGGCATACTCCACCCCTCCTTCCAAATGAAAATGATGCGCGAGGGCCGCACAAAAAAGATAGGGAAACTCCTGATCGCCCTCTTGCTCCGAGCAGAGGCTCGGGGGCTCCTCCTGCAACCAAGTCGATTCCTTTTAGGCTAAGGAACTGGGCACTGAGCCTGTTACGGTCTAGGGGTTCAAAGGCTGGGCCCCCAAGGGTCTCGACAGCCGCCCCAGGACAAACAGAGTCAGGGATGACTATGGGCGAGCCTGTACATGGCCGAGGCCCAAGCAAGCAATTGCTTGGGATGCCCTAAGTTGTGTCCAAGACCGGCAGGGAGGTCTCTGAATGGGATTCCATCGTAGGGAGGCACCGAGCCCCCGGGGCCGATTGAGCGGCCCTGGGACCCACTAGAGAAGCCCTCTAGTACTTTCGGAGAGCGTCTCTGACTGCTAGCCGACCCCTATCGAATGGGGCACGGGCCTCCACTTGGACTTACCCGATAACAGCTCACCAGAGGTGTCACTGCTCGCGTCCACCGAGGGTAGCCTGACATACTCCACCCCTCCTTTTGAATGAAAAGGATGCGCGAGGGCCACCCAAAAAAGACAGGGAAACACCTGATTGCCCTCTTGCTCCGCGCAGAGGCTCGGGGGCTCTTCCTACAACCAAGCCAAAATCCAGCGACCCGAACTCGCACTCAGGGGCTCAGCAAACGTGATAAAACCCCTCGCTCAACAGGGAAAAAAACCCTGGAGGAGTAAATCCACTCCTCTAAGGCCTCGGGGGCTACACCCGGCGGGTGCGCTCGCGCGCACCCACCGAGGCCTTGAGCACAAAACATAATCCCAACGGGAGCTACTGCAAGCCAAGTCTCATCAAAACCTCAGGGAGAGTGCTCGCACTCCCACCGAGGCTCGGGGGCTACTGTCGGATACCATAAAAGGGGTACCCTAAGCAAGAACCGAAAAAAATGCTTAGACCTTGTAAATATCGAAGCCAAGAGACAACCACGAGGCCTCGGCCGATTCTCCGATTCGCCCGAGGCTCACGCCGCAAAGCCTCAGACGAGGTACCAACTCTCTGCCTCGCCCGAGGCCCCCTCACCCGAGGCCCCGCCCGAAAGGCCTCGAATGAGGTACCGATTCTCCGCCTCGCTCGAGGCCGGCTCGGCATCAACCCCGTTGCCGCTTTGACCAACTTCTCTGATGGGACGTCACATCCAACTGAAGCATTCAAACCACTCCCACAATGTTAGCCGCACGACGACACAGTGCAGCAGACTGACCGACGAGACGGAGGTCACATCAACGCCCTGCCATACGGGATAGGACGGGGCGGGGGTTACCGGCCGCTGTGCTTAGGCACTGTGCCCACGACTGACGACCATACTGCACTGTGCTACCTAACCCCTGCTCCAAGGACAGCGCGGCGTGGAGAGTCAAGTACAGGTCCCTGTAGCCTCAGAATGAACGAACAAGACCAACTGCTCCCTTCGAGCCTCAGCTATCCGCTTCCGGGCTCCTGTAGCCTAGGGACTCGCGCCCGCCGAGCCCCCCACGATGGCCCAGCCTCTGCATCGACTGGGCCTTGACTCTCTACGCTGTCAGCACTCTGGGGCCGGCACATCGCCCGCAGAACACGCCGTACCCTGCGTCAGGCCGCAGGAGCCCCCACGTCACGCACAAGGCCTAGCTCCTATAGCCTCGGAATTAGCGTACCCGCGCCATCACCTCAACCTGTCCTCGGCACTCCGCGCCGACCAAACATACAGTAACCAGCTCGCCTCCAACAGAAGAAGGCGCACCTACCACCATAGGAGCTCCCACGTCGCACAGGATTGGGTGTGACCGGCGCGTTGCTCTAGTGCACTGAGGACAAGACCGCTCCGTCGACCATGCCGCCACAGTGACAAACACAGGGCTCGGACATACCGCCTCCACCCACAAAACGCCACGTAGTGAACGCATGTATCGCCCCTGTCCTCCCCTTCAACTATAAAAGGGAGTGACCGGGGCCATTTTTGGACACGCACTCACGGAGACATCGCTCAGATAGACACACACGCGCAAGCAACGAGCAACACTCTGTAATACAGACGCTCCCTCACTACAAGAGATCAACATCTCAAGCAACTCACGCCGCTCCACGCAGAGACCTGGGACTAACTCCCTCTCTCGCCCTGCTTGTAACCCCCTACTACAAGCACCTCGGTGCAAGGAATACAAGATCGCTCTCTCAGACTGGACGTAGGGCACATATTGTCTAAACCAGTATAAATCTTGTGTCTCTTTGCATCACCATCCGAAATTAGGGACACGCAGTACATTTTCACTCGTTGGTTGAGGACCCGCCGGTTCAAAACACCGATAGGTTCTTAGCAAAAGGAGAGCTGCAGCTTCTAGGAAAACAGTGTGATACCTGCCGAAGTCATGAAAACACTCCGTTAGTTTGGTTCAGTAGCACCCTTCTAGATCGGCTGTGATGTAGCTGACCGCAGCAAGTGCTGCGCCAGCCACAAGCGCCAGAGACAGCGGGGATGGCAGCAGCTGCAAGTTGTTGGCCTTGATTGCCCAGATTTCTAGCACATGAAAATATTAGCAATAGCCAGAAAACTATTGATTCCCCAGTAGATGCATGGGTCAGTTTCAAATAATGCCAAATGAAATGATCAAGGAATTGAAGGAAAAGGTATAAAACTATAACAGAAGATTTGAAGTGTATAAAACAGAACAGGTATGCATCCAGGAAAACAGAACAAGATGCTTTGACCAATAACATTCCAGAAATAATATTACAATTTCATGATCGAGATACATGTCCACATACATCACAGTAGAGTTTTTCAAATGCCAGCTCATATATAGGCATTACAATAGAGTTTTTCAAATTCCAGCTCATACATAGGCATTACAATAGAGTTTTTTAAATTCCAGCTCATACATAGGCATTACAATAGAGTTTTTCAAATTCCAACTCATACATAGGCATTACAATAGAGTTTTTCAAATTCACATCTTAGTTCATCTTCAACTTCCTTGGAATCAACTTCTTCGCTATTCCCTTCTTTGGTTTTGGTGAAGTTGTAGCCTGCTTGTTTGGTGATAAATTATTTAGCAATGTACTTGGCCCTTCTCCAAGTAGTACAGCTAGTCGGCTTCAACATGAAAGAATTGTAATGGACGGCAGTGTCTTCATGAAAGAATTATAATGGGTTCATGAAAGAATTGTAGTACCTTCTAATCAACCTTTCTGGACTTGTTGACAAAAGATTGGCCTTAGCTGTGGCACCATTTTCAGCTTGGACATGAGTAAGTTCAGCTTGGACAACAACATCTTCAGCCTGTACAGCTTGGACTCCAGTATTTTTAGCTTGGACACCAGTATTTTCAGCACCATTTTCTGGCTGCACAGGAGTATTATCAGACTGTACAGCAGCATTTTCAGCCTGTACAACAGCATTATCAGACTGTACAGTATTTCTTCCAGCAGCTTTTTTACCATTCTTCCCATACTTGGTTGTATTTGTCCTAGGCTTCCTTTTCCTGCAAGTTAGAACAATTTAGGCACTCGTAGCTTGTTTGTCCCATTTAGTAGATGTAAGTTACAAAATTAAAGAAATCAGTATATTTTCTTTGTCCCATTTAGGCGGCACTTGTATCTTGTTTCTCCATGACTCAATTCTCCACACCCCTTGCATATTCTTTTCTCTTTTACCAATTGCCTTTTAGATTTAGCAGCTTGCATAGCCTCCTCTTCAGTAGCTTTATCAGCCTCCTTGGCAGTCTTTTTCTCTTTTCCACCACTTCCTCCCTCAAGACATCTTTTTATCCGTAGCTTTCTATACCTCCCAGCACCCTTTTTGTCTAATGGTGCCCCAACTATAAATGAAAGTGGCATATGTGGCCACTGAGTTTTATCTAGGAGTGGCTCTATTAAACTCTTATAGGCATTCCTGAATTTCTCCACTGAATAGCATTCATGGACAAATCCCTCAAGATCCACATCCACAGTTTGTTGGGCTGTAATCAAAGCCAAAGCATGCTGACAAGGCCTACCAGTGTGTTGCCACTCAAGGCATGTGCACTCATGGAGATAAGTCTTCACTACATGTCTATTATGGATGCTATTAATTTTCCATATCTCTGCAGCCACACTATCAGAGGTGATAACTGTCAAGTGACCCAAGCCTCTGGTTCTCATTTTCAGCTGACATATGACTGTAGGTAAAATTCTCCCATTAAGCTTTTGTCCAATCTGTCTTCTCTTCTTCCACAATACCATTAGCATCTTCCTAATTTTATCAGCAAGCTCAACTACAGGAAGGTCCTTCTAGTTCTTGATCCAATTATTAAAACATTCAGCAAGGTTGTTGGTTATATAATCACACTTGATTTTAAGGTTAAATGCACTTCTCATCCACAACAATTTATGATGATTGTCAAGCCATTCCATCACTTGATCGCTAGCCTCTCTAACAAATTTGAAGAAATATTGAAACACTTCAACTCTATATGCTCGAGCTGCAGGATACATCTTCGAAAAAGCATCACCCCCAAACTTCTTAATGAAATTCTGCATAAGATGCCTAAAACACTCTCTATGTTCAGCATGAGGAAACATATTTTTAACAGCTTTCTCAAGACCTTTGCATGCATCAGTGCAAATAGCAAGAACAGGTAGGTCTCCTATGGCCTTATGCAAGTGAGTCATAAACCATTCCTAATTTTTTTGTTGTCTCACCATCTATGAAGCCAAATGCAATATGATACATCCAATTATGTCCATCTAGAGCAATGGCTACTGCTAAGTGTCCACACCATCTACCATTCAACGCAGTGGAGTCTATACTAAGGTAAGGCATGTATCCCTCTAGAAAACCCTCAATACAAGGACTTAAAGCACAAAAGAACCTGTGAAAGTGTACCTTGCCATCAACCATCTTGATGTCAATCTCAATGACACTGTTTGGTGAGTGCTTTAGAACCTCTGCCCTCCAATTGTAGAGCATTTGGAAGCTTTCCTCCCAGCTACTAAACAACTCTTTCATTGCAATCAGTCTCCCTTTCCAAACGGTGTCATAGTGAATTTTACATTTGTGGTCGTCTCACAGCTGCTTCAATTCTTTTGGGCTCATATTTGGGTCCTTTCTGAGGTGTTTGATACCCCTTGAAGCAACCCAGACAGCAGTGGGTGTAGTAGTAAGTCTCCTCGCATTGGATGAACAATTATGTTGATCAATCAGAACTGTAACCTGCATTATTATAGAAATTAGAACATTGCCATGACTCAAAAAAAGAAGTCATATTCATATAATAAAAATAAAATTCTGTATACCATAACAGTTTTTGAATGACGTTGTTTTCGACCATTAATATGCCAAGGGCAATCTGGTGCCATGCACTTCCCAATAAACCTCTCTGTGTCTGTTTTCACAGTGTGTAGTGCAAACTCTTTATTAATGGCAAACTGCCTCACCGCCAATCTAAACTCAACCATGTTGGGGTACACAGTGCCAATATCAATACATGGTTTATTAGGGTCATACACCATCACCCTCTCCTCCGGTATTGCATCATCAACAGGGATAGCTGCACCACTAGTGTCAACATCAGGGATTGTACTATCATTGTTTGCGGTAGCCTGATCATCATTTGAAGTACCATCAACAGCACCCTGGTCATGATCATCCTCGATTCTCAGGCCCAGCAAATGATACAGCTCATCATCATCGAAAATTTCTAACCTTCCTTCCCCTTCATCATCTTGCCTCTCCTCAATCCGTAATTCATCCCAATTAACGATATGTCCCTGTGGCTGTTCTAGAATGCCACCATCTACAGGCACTAAACTAAGCTCAGGCTCTGCATTGAGCCTAAAAAAACATCCATTACAGAGTTAGAACACTACACGCATACGAGATCCACGCATACCATACAACAAAGAGTAAATAATGATGCATATCCGGTAACTACATCACTCTGATTGCAATCCATAGTACAAGCACATAAGAGAATCACTATTTCCTACTCCTGTAAAACCCTAAGTTAACACTATACCCATCGAATCCACAAATCAATCCTGAATATGGGCGCCTTGAAGGCTCACCTTAGTTCTGCAGGGTTGGCCTGGTGACGCGCGGTCGAGCGACGGCGGCCTGGCGTGGATGGGCGGCTTGGCTGGGGCCGCCTTCGCCTAGGGAAGGGCACCCGGATGGCTAGGAGGAGTGCACGCAGATCCGAAAAGAGGGGGAGCGGGGACACCTTGGCGGCGGCTGACGGGCTAGCCTTCGCCTGGGGCAAGGAGCATCTTTGAGGCGGATGGCGGCAGCGAGGCTCTGCCCGGGGCACGCAGCAGCTGGGTGGGGGGCGGCACAGGGGTGGCGCTCTGCCTTTCACTCGAGCGAGAGAACAACGAGAGGGGGAGAGATGAGAGCGCAGGGAATAGGTCAACGAGCTCAGGGGCAAAATGGTCACTGAAGGCTAAAATTTTGGCTGAGTTTTTTTTAAAGTCGACTTAAAATTCAAAATGACATTATAGTGTGTTGGACTCGTTTGATAAGGGCATTTGTCATTTGGGCGAAACTCACTCACCGTAAGGGCAGAATTCCGATTTTCTCCACTTCGGCCCTTCGATTCGAAACGAACGGCTTCGATGGTCCGATCTGAGCGGCAGCAGGTCCTGGCCCCACATGTCATCTCCCACTTTCCGAACACACACACCCCCGGCGGATTCCATCCACATCGTCCGTCTACCCCTTTTCCCACGCACCTACCACGCAGCGCCGCCCGAGCGGGACCATGGCGTCGCCGTCCATCCCCGCGGCTCTCCGCCACCCGCACCTCCCCGCCGGTGGAGTCCTTCTTTTCCACTTGTTCGGGGATCCAACCTCGCGCTCCGCGCTCTCGTTCAGGCAAAACTTTCTTTCTCCATCTAGTTTCTGGCACCGCGCCGTGAAACTTTTTGGTGTGTTGGTCGATCCGGTCGTGGTTAATTTTGGTTGCTTTTGTTCAGCTGCCCTTATACTAGAAACGTTTGTTGTTGCTGCATCAAATGCAACATGTAGTTTCCACTTGGAAAAATAAAATGGCTGGCCAACTATTTGCTCCTCGTGCTTAACAGTATCAGAAGATTCCATGTCTTGGAATTAGGTAGATGGATTGTGTCTGTTCGAAATTAAACAATTCAGTGGATGAATCATTAAATCCCATTACCTCATCAATGATTGTAGCCTGGTCGATTGCTTGCACTGAAAGAATCGAATGCTTCACCTTTTAACCTCTTTGTGTCAGTGATTAGCTTGCTGAGCACCATGTGTGTTTGTGGATTATTAACCTCTAATCTCTATGTATTTCTGTAAAGTGATGTTGCAGTGATAATACTTCGCTTCTCTTCTTGTTTAAGCAGGATAGGAGACATGCCAATGAGAAGGTGTCAGACAGATGTTGGTCCAGTTTTGGCTGCAAGGGGTCCTGGTTTGGGCAACGTTGACAATCTCCATCAGGTGTGCACTTGCAATTTCATTGACTTTTTTTGAGTATTTAGTTGAATACTTGAATTGCCATATAATGAAGTTTATCTTGACGAATTGTTTTTCGTGGGCATGTGCTGTAGAGTTCAAGCTTGTCTAGGAGCTGGGATTTGAACAGCCAGATTGATGATGACCGCGATGTACTCATAGAATGTAGGGATGTTCATAAGTCATTTGGTGACAAACATGTATTAAGAGGTGTCAGTTTCAAGGTCAGCCCTTCTCTTTCCACTTTCATTGATATATGTTTTTCATGACTTGAATCAGAACCAGTGATTTCCTTAAGTAGCAAGAAGGTGGCAGGAGTCATGTAATTCTCATTCCCCAGTTGCAAAAGATTTGTAATTTGAATCTTATTTGATTCTTTTTTTTTTTACTCACCTGTCACCACATTGCAGGCACTATGCATTCTGTCCACTGTTATATTTTGCTAGTCTGATGTGTTCATGACTCAGTAGATTTGGTTTGTTGTAGTTATGATTTAAAATAATGTTATATTCTTGTGTAGATTAGACATGGTGAAGCAGTCGGGATAATTGGACCTTCAGGAACAGGCAAGTCAACTATTTTGAAGGTTATGGCAGGGCTGCTAGCCCCAGACAAGGTTGTTCATCTTCTTAGTTTGCCTCTGTTACAACAGTGCATCATTACATTTTCGTTACAGCTTGGTCAACTGGAAGCTAAATGTGCTCTTTTTCTTTTTCTGTCTGCAATAACAAGCAGGGTGATGTAATCATTTGTGGAAAGAAAAGACATGGTTTAGTTAGCGACGAGGATATAGAGGGTGTCCGCATTGGTTTGGTACATATTGCTTGTATTTTGTTGCATCTGTACTAAGAAATGGCATGATTTCCTTATAGCTTCTTGTGCTTGAACATTCTGATATGGCATTGTGATACAGGTCTTTCAAAGTGCTGCACTTTTTGATTCTCTCACAGTTCGCGAAAATGTTGGATTCCTTTTGTAAGGGAACATGCCTGCCAGAAAGTCATTTTTTCAGTAATTGCTTCTGTTAAGCTTTCATCTCTGATTTATCCATTCTTTGCTTTAGATATGAAAATTCAAGCTTACCCGAGGACCACATTGGTAAATTAGTAACAGAAACTTTGGCTGCAGTAGGACTAAAGGTAAGTCAAGCTTCCATATTCATTTAGGTAGAGCACTTGTTCCCACAATAAGTTTAGCATTCAATTCATAAAGTATCTGTGTTTAAAACATTGTTTCTGTCACAATGAGTACTTTGCATGATGGGAAACTTTTCTGATAAATTACCAACTGTTATCTACAGATGCTATCTAACAGTAGACTAATAGCAGGCAGAGTAATCCTACATGTAAACAATGACAAGATGGCCTCTTTACTGGTCAAGAGCAAAACAAAAAAAAGGACTTGATATAAGATGCCTTTATGTTTGTCGAAACGAGAATTGCACAGCTTCTAAAACAAATCAGCAGTAGAGGAGCTGTTCTGCTGCAATCCATGAGTTACTATTATATCTTTTGAATTTAGAACTGTTTTATTTTGGAGGATGATAATTTATAATCAATCCTGTTCAATTGGGCATGAGCAAATGTTTGAGCATTTCTTGTAGTACTGTTGAATAAAACTTTATTGTTTCTTGTGCAGGGTGTTGAAGATCGTATGCCATCCGAGTTGTCTGGTGGCATGAAAAAGCGTGTTGCTCTAGCACGTTCGATAATATTTGATGATACAAAGGATGTAGTCGAGCCAGAGGTATTGATCATGAGCTAATAAGGCGTTTTCCTCTTTATTACCTGATACACTCTAAATTGGAAAGTCTGTTTCTGTTCTTAAGCCGACACTCCTCAAATTTCTTCCTTTGGTAGGTCCTTTTATATGACGAACCTACAGCTGGGCTCGACCCGATTGCATCAACTGTCGTGGAAGACCTTATACGTTCTGTCCATATGACTGGACGGGATGCTCTTGGTAAGCCAGGAAAAATAGCTTCCTATGTTGTTGTGACCCATCAGCATAGCACAATAAGAAGAGCTGTGGATAGGTAAGAACAAATACTACAAGTGTCACTCCATGGCCTCAGTTGTCTATTGCTAGGCTGGTATCTGATATTTGTTTTTCAGGTTGCTATTTCTTCACGAGGGGAAGGTAGTCTGGGAAGGAATGACACATGAGTTTACAACATCAACTACTCCAATTGTTCAACAGGTTACGCACTACAGTTCTGCTTTTTTTTAAGCATGCTAGGAGATTAGTCTTTATCTAACCAGTTTTATCACCTGGCATTATCTTGTGGATTGCAGTTTGCATCTGGTAGCTTGGATGGGCCCATACAATATTTTTGAAGACCCAACCTAGTAGTGAATGAAGCATAGGTGTTTTATTACACCCTCTTACATATCATCCCAACAAAATCTAGAGCATCAATAATCCAACAATATCTGGAGCATCAAGAATCCGAAATGGGCTCGCTGTGGTGGTTGGGAGATGTAAACGCATTAGGTTTGGCACTGCTCCATTGAGTTTAACAGGCATCTGCAGCAGCATCATTTGGTCACGTCACCCTCTGCACATAGTTGGGGTACCAGCTTGTCAAATAAGCGTTAAGTTTCTATACATCATTCTTTGGGGGAAACTGTGCAATCAAGCCAAAAGAAACTGCATTCTTTGGGAAAACTGCACGATCATGCGGGGGGGCAACCTTAGTAAACACCCTTCTTTTTGGTCCTTCATGCGAGCCTGATGTAAATGTAACTGTAACTGTTGCCTATGTTGATTTTTTTTTATTTTTAATACTTTTTTAAAACTATTTTCAAATTTGACACTGTTTATTTTTTATTTTCAAATCTAACACTTTTGGTCGTGCCTTTTGCCGTGGCGCGGCCAAACCACTCTGCCGCGCCATGCATGGCGGCGCGTCAGAATTGTTGACGTGGTAGCGATCAGGACGTTAATCGATGACGTGGCTAGCTCTGTCGCACCGCGGATCTTGGCTGCGGCAGTGCCATGCCATCGCGCATGGCACGGCAGGGCCGAATGTCGCGTCCTCTTTCCTTCACTCTCTCCCTCACTCAGATCCGGTCGAGGAGTTACGTGTCGCCAGCCTTGCTCTCTCGACGCCGTCGGCGGCTCCTCCCTGCCCCCCTCTCCCCCTCCGTACTGCCCTCCCCTCTTTCCCCTCACTCCCTAGAGCCGGTTGCCGTCTCCCCTCACCCTCGCCGCGTTCGTCAGCGCCGCCAGTAGCCCCATCTCTCCCTCCCTCCCTCTCGTTCTTCCCTGCTCTCCCACCCTCTCCTGAGCCAGCCCTATCTGATGTAGACTAAGCCCGATCTTCCGAAAGGTATGATAGCGTCGATTGGTGGAGACTCGATGTTCACGATCTAGACTTCGAACCAAGACTGATTCGGACCCCCACAACCGTTACACTACTGCTCTGTTGGTTATCAACCACGCGAACGGGATTGACCTCGCCGAGAAGGCTTTCCTACAAGCGAATCGAGAACACAAGCAAGAACGGAATGAACGCAATCTGAAATTACAAATAAATATGAGGCTTATGAAAATAAGGAGTTTAAGTCTTTATTCGAAAGGACTAATCCCCACAGGCGAACAAGATCAAGAACTGGGGCCCTGGTTCACAGCAAGTGGCCTTGGCGGCGACAGTTGCAACAAAACGATGTCTGTTTCACGAGGAAATCAAGAACTAAACAAAACCCCCAAACCCTAAGGAGAGCGACGGCTGATAAATATAGAGTCTTGGGCGTCACCCCCCTGGACGCGCCCCTAATGGGCCCAAACACGATACATGGTCCAACAGACCAAAATACGGTGTCGTAGCACCCTGGCAGATTCTGGACGCTGACTTGTTTCGACGATTCCCGTTTATTCCGAAGAGTTTTAGACGTGAAACCACTTGGATTGGATTCCTTATCCAATTAGCTTTCCATCCATATGTGGATCATCGAAAACGGAGTCCGGATGTGTCTTGGGTGACCAGTTTAAGGCAGACTGATCCTGGAGGCCGAGATGGACTCGAACTTGATTTGGGCCTCCACCTTGGTGACTCGAACCGGATAAGATTCAGACCTCCTCGCTTAGGACACCCTCGCTGATCTCCTTGGTCTCCATATGGTTCTTCAAGCATGGTCATATGTATGGAGGTCATATCCTCATCATCCTCCCTTTCTTGACGAAAAGCCATCCTCGGCGTCGATTTTGATTGAAGTCGATCCTGCACAATATGAGGACAAACGAGGTTTCCAAAATAATGGAAAGGGACGATGTTGTGAGAAAGAATATGACCACATGTCCAGGTTTGTAGCATGTCTTGTCCTACAGACATGTAGTCAGCTCGATTGAAATACACACGATCTTTGTAAATACTATCCTGCAAAATATTAGTACTAACAAGAAACATATGCTCCCTTTCTTTAGATTCCACTTGTGTTCGAAAAGCAAAACTAGAGGAATATGGCATAACGAAAGTGTTGATTTTACTATCCTCTAGTTGATCATTACTTTGCACAACAAAAGGAGAATTCGGATTTATACAAATGTAAACTCATTGTATCAAATATTGCCCTTGGTTGTTATATTTACCAAAAACATGATATATATGTCTAGAGAACCATGACAAATCAACATATGCATAAAGTTTCTCCTCTAAAGAACTAAAATTACACGAAACATGAAATTCTATGTAACCCAAAGTATTTAAAAAAGACAACAATTTCAGCTCATCAACTTCACTAGCATTATGAATAACAAGTCTATTTTTAACACAAGTGCTCAATTTCAGCACACATATAGCATGGTCATTCTTTAATGATTGCATGGATATAACATAAATATCATCATGCAAGTCATCTTCGTGACAAGAAACATCAAGCAAATCATCTTGTGACAAAGGAAAATCAAGCGAAGGCTCCACTAAAATTTGCTCTATCATAGCATGATTGGTGGAAAAATTCAGCACATCAAGAGAACTCTCACCTTTCGTGAGTTTAGCATCGTCGGCATTACCTTTGCTCTCATGTTCAGCAGGAGTAATAGTTGATGGTTCTGAATTTTCACATGAGATTGTGAG
Organism: Miscanthus lutarioriparius; assembly: GCA_904845875.1. Lineage (NCBI taxonomy): Eukaryota > Viridiplantae > Streptophyta > Magnoliopsida > Poales > Poaceae > Miscanthus > Miscanthus lutarioriparius. Next base: position 77,268,581 of record CAJGYO010000003.1, on the reverse strand, counting down.
CATCTCCTTTTCTATCACGTCATCCTCGCTCTTTTGTACATTGTTCTGCAAAAGGTTAGGCATAGCAGGAGGAATAACAAGAGATTGATCTAGTTGATGCACCTCATCATTTAAATTAATTACAAGAGATGGATTAACAAAATTTTCTCTCATAAGATGTTTCATATCATTCCAAGTTTGAGGTTTATCAGAAGGATCTAAAGACTCCCACCAAGATAAAGCAGAATGTCACAAAACACTAGCTGCATTTTTTACCTTCCTCCTTGGACACATAAAGCGAGTAGCAAATATGTTATCGATGGCAATTTCCCACTCCATGTACTCATCAGCACCTATACCATCATAAGTCGGTGGATACGAACAACCTGTCATTGTTAGAAGACAGCAAAAGACTACACAAAAGTATTATCCGTATCAACTACTTAGGTTGTGGACAAGGAAAAACAAGGCACTCAACTCTCAAGCGTCTTACCACAGTCTTACGAGTGTTCTTACCAAAGCAACAGGCGGTGCAATTGGTCGGTGACTGTGATACCATTGTAGCTCGAGTGTAACAGTTACAAGGCGAACCTGTACTTGGTTAGAAGAAAGTGGAGCTTGGATAGGCACAATATAGTAGCAAGGAAAAACAATATTCGCAACTGAATAGTAAAGTTGAATAAATATTCCAAGTACTTGTCTTAGTTGCTGGCCTACACACGTTCCAAGTACCAGATGTATCAAGTGATGTGAACAGCAAGAATATGATCAGGAACAAGGTAGAAATTAGCACACGTCAAACACAGCTCAAATGGCGCTCTCTATGTGCTCCTCTAGATATTGTTCCTCTTTTGCCCCTCTCTTTTTTTCTATTTTTCGGGATGTCGTTGTTTTTTAGGAAATTTCGACTTTTTGTTTTTATTTTTTTGATATTTTTCCTTTACTTAGGAGCACAAAAGAAGTAACCACAGAAAATATGAAATTAAACAAGTGAAAGACGTGGCCTGTGGAAATTTTAGAAGAAGTGCTCAAAATCGACAAAACCCTTGTAACCACGAAAAGAGGATCTTGTGACCACTTTTTGACCAAAATAAAAATCTCTGACCCCGTAGTTACGGGGGATGGACGGATCCAAAATTTTTTTCTGATCGATTTTGATATATGGAACGTCGAAATCTGAGTTCGTATGCGAAAACTAGACCAGTTTTACGAATTGACTCCAAATTAGAGGACAAAACGGAAACAATGCGCGCAAAAGTGGTCACAGCAGCAAGGATTTGATGGAAACAGTGAAGACAAGTGTAACAAATTAGATGGTGTGGACTTGGGTTTGATGGAAACAAAGGAAACACAGCAAGACTTGAAAGTGTTTACTGATTATGATGAAAAACAAAGGAAAAGACACAAACTGGACTCAAAAACGATCTAAAACCAGCAACCAGAACTTGACCTAGGACACAAAGTCAACAACGCGAAACAGAAACGAAATTGCATGGCATAATGAGGTTATAGGACAGGGAATATGTGGTGGTATATATTTTTTGGCTTTTTGTGGACTATAGGTAATGCAAAAACAGTAATAATCTAAAGGGAAAACAAAGTTATACTTAACGGGCAATAAGGTCTCTGATACCACTTGATGTAGACTAGGCCCGATCTTTCGAAAGGTATGATAGCGTCAATTGGTGGAGACTCGACGTTCATGATCTAGGCTTCGAACCAAGACTAATTCGGACCCCCGCAACCGTTACACCACTGCTCCGTTGGTTATCAACCACGCGAACGTGATTGACCTCGCCGAGAAGGCTTTCCTGCAAGCGAATCAAGAACACAAGCAAGAACAGAATGAACGTAATCTAAAATTGCAAATAAATATGAGGCTTATGAAAATAAGGAGTTTAAGTCTTTATTCGAAAGGACTAATCGCCACAGGCGAACAAGATCAAGAACTAGGGCCCTGGTTCACAGCAAGCGGCCTTGGCGGCGACAGTTGCAGCAAAACGATGTCTGTTTCACGAGGAAATCAAGAACTAAACAAAACCCCCAAACCCTAAGGAGAGCGACGGCTGATAAATATAGTCTTAGGCGTCACCCCCCCTGGACGCGCCCCCTAATGGGCCCAAACACGATACATGGTCCAACATACCAAAATACAGTGTCGCAGCACCCTGGCAGATTCTGGACGCTGACTTGTTTTGACGATTTCCATTGATTCCGAAGAGCTTTAGATGTGAAACCACTTGGATTGGATTCCTTATCCAATTAGCTTTCCATCCATATGTGCATCTTCGAAAATGGAGTCCGGATGCGTCCTGGGTGACCAGTTTAAGGCAGACTGGTCCTGGAGGCCGAGATGGACTCGAACTTGATTTGGGCCTCCACCTTGGTGACTCAAACTGGATAAGCTTTGGGCCTTCTTCTCGCTTAGGACACCCTCGTTGATCTCCTTGGTCTCCATATGGTTCTTCAAGCATGGTCATATGTATGGAGGTCATGTCCTCATCACTATCTCCCTCCCTCTCCTCTCTCCTGACCCGCCCCCAACTCCCTCCCTCTCCTCGCCATTGGCCAGCTGTTGGCACTGTGCTGACCTTGGGGTGAGCCCAATCTTTCCTACAGCTATTGTCAAGGTAATTCCTTCTCCATTGTGTAGCTTGTTTCGAATGTTTGTTAGTTAGGGTTAGGATTTTAAATTTTTTGACTGATTTGTTAGGGTTAGGAATGTGATGAGATTATTGTGGTTGTACTATAGTTTGTAGTTGTATATTTAGTTAGTTGTTTTTTTATTATTACAGCTAGAATAGGTATTAATAATAGATTGGTTAGTATAGGTACTAATATTAATATAGTTAGTGTACGTAGTTATTATAGTTAGTCTAGTTTAGTTAGTTATTATAGTTACTTAGAATAGTTAGTATAGGTGTTAGCATTAGATTAGTTTGTATAGTTTATTTTTTTACATTTACTTTGTTTTTATACACTAATGTTCCATCATATTATAGTACTCTTAATGTTTGTTCTAACACATCCATTTGAAATTTTACCAGGATAGGGGATCATCATCCGCAGTACCCCATTTTTGAGGTGCACTATGACAAGGACCACCGAGCCAAGCACCTGTCAGAGCTTGAGGAGGACTTGCAACCTCTTAGACTACGCACGCATCAGCCGCACCGCCAAGACGAGCGATACTGGTCGTACATACAGCGTGCCGGTTTCCTTGAGATCGTTTGGGTCTTCAACACTAGGCTACCGATCGTCGACCCTGCACTTCTCACTGCTGTTGTCGATAGGTATGATTTGATACACGTTTGGTGAAGTATAAAGCATTGATTTGTCTCATTGTTTAAATTTAAAAACTTCTTGTATTGAATTAAAAATCCACAGGTGGAGGCCAGAGACCCACACCTTCCACCTTCCTTGCGGCGAGATGACTATCAAGATGCAGGACATGAAGATGATTCGGTGTCTGCGGTTAGGGGGGGTCTTCCAGTGACTAGGATCCTTGATAACGATCACTGGATGGACTTGGTGGAGCAGTTCTGTGGCAGAAGACCATCCGAGGACGAGGATGCTAAGAGAGCAAAGTAAGAATTTCTACGTTCCAAACATTTACCATTTTGACACCAGCACATGAAAGTCTTTGGTTGGTCTCTTATATCACAAATATATGTTATGGTCTAAGTCTGTCGTTGATCTACATATTCTGCAAATTATTTTGCTATTTAAATGGAGAGTGTAGTACATAACTTTTATGATGCGTATTGTCTTTTGTCTAATTTAATGTTTATTTTTATTCCCTCAGCTCTCATGTAATTGTCCTTCAAAAATTTTAGGAAAACATCCGATGTCAGTTTGGTCTAGATAACAGAAAATTTTGGGGCGCCGCTGCACCCAGACACTCCAGAGCAGGAGATCGAGAGGTATGCTAGGGTGTGGCTGTGGCACTTCTTAGGCGCCTTCCTGTTCCCCGATGCGTCGGGTAACACCATCAGCTAGGCCTTCCTCAACATACTGAGCTAGCCATGGGAGAATATAGGAGCGTACAGCTGGGGCAGCGCGGTCCTAGCATGGATCTATCGTCAGCTCTACGTTGTCTGCCGATGTAGTACAGGAGGTGCCAACCTAGGAGGTTGCTCTCACCTACTACAGGTTTGGTGTTGGAAGCGATGGCCAGTCAAGAGGCCCATTGTTCACGGTTTACTTGTAAGCGCATCGATTTTTTATTTTTCTCAAACTTGATGCCGCACTTGTGACTGACTCCTATTCAATGCAGGCATGGAATCACGTGGACGTAGGACCGACTGCTCTGTATGTCTGGCAAGAAGCGGAGGTAGTTAGAGGGAACCCGAAGCGACGGTACAGGCAGTACTCGGACACGCTAGACATCCTGACACAACACCAGATAACGACCACTTTGATACTGCTAGTCGGTATTGTTGCTTTTTTATTATTCCAAAAACCTAACTGTAGTTACCTAACTTTCAGGTGAATTGGTGTCCTTAGTCCAGATTCGAGCTAGAGGGGTACCTGAGTCCTCGCACTGAGGAAGAGTCAGACGAGTGGCTTTTTAACGGGCCACTAATTTTCTTTCACGTGGTTGAGATGCACTACCCTATAAGGGTGTATAGGTAGTTTGGAAGATTATAGCCATGTCCACCGCCGTTGTACACAACCAATAGAAAGTTGTACGGGTGTGACAACTAAAACATAATAATTTAGCAGTCATGTGCATACATACAACCACTAACTTACGTTAAACTTGTAGGTACGATCGAAGGAACAGGTAAGAATTGGGCCGTGACGCATGCCACGTTCATCCACGACTGGGACAGTCGGCAAAGGGTCCTGATCGCCGAGATACCGCTGCAGGATCAATGCAACTTTGATCGCTACCTCCAATGGTTGCATAGGAGTACCCGCACAGATATGTAGGCCCCCTACACTAACAAGCCAATTGATGAGGACGAAGACAAGGATGACATCTCTGATGCGTACGACGAGGTGACAAAGATGGAGACATAGCTTTAGAGAGCCCCGCTACAGAGATACGTGGTAAGAAATTTGAATTTCAATACAACTGTACGTCGGCATTCCTATGAATTGTAGTGATACGAACTTAGCTCGCTTGTGTATGCAGGCATCACAGTTGAAGTCTGTCCAACGAAGCAGTCGTGCGACTTCACGAGACCAGAGGGGAGCCGCACGGCATTCTACACGTCTTCGTCGATGTACGTTCTATTCTCAAAGCCATGACAGTGGTTAAATAGTTCCCATGACTCATCCATTCGTGTTTTCTTTTTTTGTAGAAAGTGAGGAGCTGCAAGAAGCTGGCACAGAAGCTCAGCTGCGTGGATACTCCATGGGAGATGCCCTATGACCTGGACCTATCTAGTTCCTTACGCTCGAGCACTATGCCAACACGAGCAGGTTCCTCTGACACGATGGCTGGTGGGACCTCTTATGTTCGTACTCTTGGCAATGCAGGCAAGGGTTCTACGGAGCACGACGTTGAGGAGGACGAGGAGGAGGAGGAGGATTGCAATGATATTGGGATGTCTCAGTTCGGTGATGCACCATTTCCTACACAGTTCGACGAACAGGTACTTGAAACAACCCTTCGCCATATATGTCACAATTACTTAAACATTGTAAGTAACGATGCCTATATTATAATTGCAGGGTCCTAGTTACACTTAGCAGTACCGCCGGGTATACCGCCAGCGAGACCGTACTGACGTTGGGTTCACCCCTAACGTGTTGCCTTCATGTTCGAAGAGGCAGCGACGTCCGCGGTACCCATATACTCCTGGGTTGTAAGAGTTCTTTAAGATGACATGATGCACTTGTACTCGGACACCCATATACTGATGGAACATGTAGTATGTCGAATAATGTCGAACTTATGTATTGATGAACTTGTGCCGTAGTTATGACTTGCTGAACTTATGTCGAACAAAGGTATTGTCAAACTTGCGATGAACTTGGGACGTGTACAAGTTAGTATTGTTGAACTTGTGTATGGATTGTCTCGTGCATTTAACTTTCCTGCTAACCTATTCGTTAAACCGACACGACGAAATAACTTAGCTCGTGTAAGAACATAACATAAGTGTCGTGTTCCATTTGCTGCTGCTTTGACCGCCGCGCCATGGCTGGGGGCGCGTCAGTCTTGCCGCGCCATGGCGGCTGGCGCGTCAGCCTTGCCGCGCCATGATGGGTGGCGCGGCACCGCCGTGCCATGAAGCACGGCGCGTCGGCCCCGCCACGTCGGCGACCAGCGGGCCAGGACGTTGCCACGTTGACACCCCTGCCACGTCCCATGCATGGCGCGACAGCTTGAATTCGCCGCGCCATGCAAGTAGGCATGGTCAAAAGTGTTAGATTTGAAAAAAAAAAGTGTCAGATTTAAAAATAATTTTAAAAAAGTGATAAAAATAAAAAAAAATCCCTATGTTATAGCAGCGTCGATCCCTCGGTATTCTCTAATGATTTTATTTATACGTTTGTCTGAACTGACGATATAACAGTGTGCACTCTATTTGCTCACACAAGTTGATTTGACACTGGCAACTCTCATTAGTTACCTGCTGATTTTTGTAAAACTTAATTACTGCCGTTTAGCAAAGTCAGGCTGAAACGTGTTATGCTGCTTGGGCTTGGAATTGTTAAAGTGAATGAAAAATGAACAAGATTTGGGAACAACCATTGATTTTATTGATCTCTTAGATATATATACAAGTGAAGGGTCACGTTGTACGGACGTCGTACGGACGTGACTGTTTGGGAAAGTTAACTGCTAATCTAATTTCTAATCCTAACTGCTTGCTTGTATGGATGAGATCATCTGTTGAATAGATGTTTGTTGGCAGACAGGCACCGTTTCGTAACACTCCCCCTTGATCGAATCTTCTTTGAGATCAATGTAGCTGTATGTTTGAATTCCTCGAAAAACCCTGTGGGAAACATCTGAGGGATATATATGTATAGATATGCTATAAAAACTCCTTTAAACCTTATAGGAAAATAAGGAGAAAATAACATATATGAGTGGGATTTAAATAAATCACTATGTCATTGGTATCCCATTAAAAACCCCAGTGGAGAAAAATATTGGAGATACGACATATAGATTACTTCCCCAAAAACCTTTTTAGGAAAAATATGAGAAGCAATATAAAGTGATATGTCGCTAAAACTCCTGTAAAAACTCAGTGGAAAAATTAGGAGAAAATGTGACGACATATTATTGGTATTGCCTCTTGGATAACTCACATGAAAAACCTTTTCAGGAAAAAACCATGTATGAGTTGTGAGGGCAATATGTGTCTTTGATATTTCCTACAAAAACTACGGTGGGGAAAATAGGAAATATGACACATGCTTATGTTAATATTACCTCATTAAAAACTTTAACAAGAAACCTTATCAGTAAAACTTGTGAAAGAAAATAGTATAATATGATGCTGATACAGGTCAATATTTAGGAGATGTCTCCCCCTGATTCTGGCAAATCTCGAAGTCGCCGCATATCAATTCCATGTACCAATTTTTGAAACACAGAAGTTGGTAAGGACTTAGTAAATAGGTCAGCGAGATTATCACATGACTTGATTTGCAAGATGTTTATTTCCCCGTTTTGTTGTAATTCATGGGGATAAAATAGTTTAGGAACAATATGCTTAGTGATATTTCTCTTTATGTAACTTGATTGCATCTGTGTAACACAAGCGGAATTATCTTCTTAGATAATTGTAGGTGATTCGATTGAACCAATACCACATGACTGTTGTATGTGGTTAATCATTCTGCGAAGCCATACACATTCTCGTGATGCCTCGTATAGAGCAATAATTTTAGAATGATTAGTAGAGGTCGCTGTCAGAGTCTGCTTAGAAGACTTCCATGAAATAGATGTACCTCCATGTAGGAATACAAATCCTGTTTGAGATTTTCCGTTACGAGGATCAGATAAGTAACCAGCATCAGTATAACCAATCATACTGGGATCATGATTTTTCTTGAAGAATAAACCAAGATCCTTTGTGCCATTAAGGTATCTGAGGATACACTTCGCTCCCGTCCAGTGACGGCGAGTTGGGTCCGCACTATGCCTAGCTAGTAAGTTCACTGCAAATGCGATATCAGGCCTGGTGTAATTTGCAAGATACATAAGTGCGCCAATGACACTGAGATATGGGATCTCTGGTCCCAACATCTTTTCCCCAATATCCCGTGGTCTAAATGGATCTTTCCCTATTTCTAAGGAACGAACAACCATCGGAGTTTTATTAGGGTATGATTTATCCATATTGAATTTCTCCAATATTTTCTGGATATAGGTTGATTGATACACTAAAATCCCTGAAGGACGGTGCTCAAGTTGTAAGCCTAGGCAATACTTGGTCTTACCCAAATCCTTCATCTCGAATTCTCTCTTTAGATGTTTGCGTGCTTCATCTATATCCTTTGGGCTGCCAATGATATTTAAATCATCGACATACACGGATATAATACAAAATCCCGTTAAAGATTTCTTAATGAAAACACATGGGCAATCATCATTGTTAGAGTATCCTTTCTTTAGAAGGAATTCCCTCAGTCGGTTGTACCACATTCATCCCGACTACTTCAAGCCATATAATGACTTTTGTAGTTTTACACAATACATATTGCGATTTGCGTTTGGACTCAGAATATGGATTCCATCGGGAACCTTCATGTATATGTCTGAATCAAGTGACCCATATAGATATGATGTCACCACATCCATCAACTGCATAGATAGATGATTTTGAACTGCCAATGATATTAAGTATCGGAAAGTAATTCCACTCATTACTGGAGAATAGGTTTCATTGTAATCAATGTCGGGTCTCTGCGTGAACCCTTGTGCTACTAGCCTCGCTTTATATCTCACCACCTCATTGTTCTCATTCCGTTTCCGAACGAAAACCCATTTAAAGCCTACAGGAAAGACTTTGTAAGGTGTAGATATTGCAGATGTGAATACCCCTCTTCTAGTGAGCGAAGCTATCTCAGCTTGAATTGCTTCTTTCCATTGAGCCCAGTCCGAGCGCTTTTTGCACTCTGCCATGGTCTTGGGATCTAGATCATTGAGAAAGATTTCTGCAATTGCTGCGGAGAAGTACATGTCGACAATAGTAGTCTTACAATCGTATGATTCTCCAGAATCTATGTAATTGATAGAAATTTCTTTCACCCCATTATTTGACTCAACATTTCCCAAAACTATGGAGTCAGGGTGTTTCGATATCCCAGGATCAGAATTTGGATGCACCGTTGATCCAGGTTGTGGATTTGGTCCTGATGTTGGATTTTTATCCACTATTGGGTGTCTACCAACTTGAGGTTGGCTTGGATTTACTGATTTGGAGGATCTAGCCCTCGATATCCTCGGACGCTTACTTGTAGCATTATCCTTAGCAGCGGCCGTACTTCTCCCCCTCTTCTTTGGAAGTGGGAGTTGAATGGTTTTTATTAGTACCTCTACTCTTTCGGGCGCATTGCGAGCAGGATAAGAGGATTTAGTGACACCCTTATAATCAGTAAATGCTTCTAGCAGGTTATTTGCAATATGTTGCAAGTTTATGATTTTCTGAACTTGTTGTTCAGTCTCTAGAGTACGTGGATCTGAGGGGGGAATGCCTTGGGCATTCCAGATGATTTCTTGGCATTCGTTTTGATACTTGAAGTCTCCCCCTAATGCCAGGAAATGGTCCTCATTAAATATACAGACAGCGTATCGGGCCGTGAATAAGTCCCCTGTAAGAGGCTCGAGGTACTTAATAATTGATGTAGATTGATATCCCACATAGATACCAAGTTTCCTATGTGGACACATAGACATACGCTTAGGCAGTGAGATCGGTACGTATACAGCGCAACCGAATTTTCGCAGATGGGAAATATTTGGCATATTCCCACGTACTAATTGCAATGGGGAGACTACATGATATGCAGTTGATCGCAATTGAATTAAGTCAGCAGCGTGTAAGACTGCATGATCCCAACATGAAGTTGGTAGATTGCAATTTTGTAATAACGGTCTTGCAATGAGTTTAATTCTCTTAATAAGAGATTCTGCTAAACCATTTTGTGTATGGACATATAGGACAGAGTACTGAACTTGAATTCCCAAAGCCATACAATAATCGTTGAAAGCCTTTGAGAAAAATTCAGCAGCATTGTCCATTCGAATTGATTAAATTTGATGTTCAGGATGATGTGCTCTAAGTCTAATAACTTGAACAATAATTTTTGTAAATATATGGTTACGTGTGGACAAAAGACACACATGAGACCATCGAGTACATGCATCTATTAGAACCATGAAGTACCTGAACGGTCCAGACGTTGGTTGTATGGGGCGACAAATATCTCCTTGAATGTGTTCAAGAAAGTTTAGTGGCTTATTTTGGATCTTAACGGGCGATGGTCGTACGATCAATTTCCCTGTAGCGCATGAAGTGCACATAAAATCTGAAGATTTTAGGAATTTAGCAGTATTTAACTCATGACCATTAGAATTGTTGATAATTTTTCGCATCATCCCTATACCAGGATGACCAAGGCGTTCATGCCAAATTTTGAATGCGTCAACATTCTGAAAAATTACCTTGTACGCAATATGCGGTACGGGTTTGATGTATGTGTAGTACAATCCGGACAGAAAAGAGGGAATTTTCTCAACAATTCATTTGCCATATCCGCTATTTTTAGTAACGAGGAGAATTTCCTCATTATTGTCATCACGGATTTCAATATGAAAACCATTTTGACGGATATCTCTATAACTTAATAAGGTACGCTTTGAATCGGGATACAATAATGCATCCTCAATTGTAATTTGGGTACTCATGGGGAGTACAATAGTGGCACGACCAGAGCCAACTATTGTAGCATCGCGCCCGGCGATTGTCAAAACATTTTCTTGTCTTTTTGTAAGAGTTAAGAAATATTTTGTTTCTCTAAGTATAGAATTAGTGGTATCACTGTCCACTAGGCATAATTCCTTCTCTATCAGATTGACTCCCGTAGAAACTATATATAAATAAAGAATTTGATATGAAACTCTTTGATAATATATAGAATACATACTTTATTTATTAAATATCAAATATATTCATTACATTTATTGGATATTCAAACCAAATAGTGATGACATTATTAAATATTTACGACACATAGGACATGAATTATTTTAACTATTATAATCACCGGGACCTAAAGACACTAGAATCTAAGGGATTGGGAGCCTATTCAAAGTCTCTAAATATGTCGTTGGATGCATATTCCACGATCATATTCCCCGTATCAACAAGATCCTCGCCTCCTCGTATGTATCAACAAGATCCTCGCCTCCTCGTATGTTGTTGTTGCTTGGTTCCATTGGAACTTGTTGCGAACAACCAGCCTCATACCTGGTGGTGTCAGGTCGAATGTTGAAGTGGGCTTCATACTTCTGTTCTGGTGTAGCACGTCCGCGACTCACAGACTTTAAGTAGAGATTAACAAGATGACTTGGGGTACGACATTTCTTCATAGTATGGCTATAACAACCACACTTTTGACAGACAGGTTTGTCATTCCTGTTTTTGGAAATGTTCTTACCCTTGTTGGGAACACGAGTTTGAGATTTCTTATTGCGTCTGCGTTGTTTTTTACCTTTCTTAGGATTTCCCTGAGGATGGGTCTTAGAAAGTCCACCATCAAATTTGGGTTTATTCTGAGTGTAAACATATACTTCAGGCAATGAAGCAGACCCTACGGGTCGTTGCTTGTACGGATGAGATCATCTGTTGAATAAATAGATGTCTGTTGGCAGACAGGCACCGTTTCGTAACAGGAATGTCACCACTCGAATGAAATGCGTGAGCAGGTCGTGAGGAACATTGCACGGGATCAAAGACACAAGCCAACAACCAAGCTAATTTGCCACTGAACCCATACAAATCCAAAATTCATGTGAACAAACAGGGTAAGTATCAAGATCCATGCCACTGATAACTGGTACGACTACAAAACTCACTGTGAACAAACAGGGCAAGTATCAAGATCCAGGGTCTCCGTACTTCCAGAGTAGGCGGGCCTCAACGAGAAAATAAGGTAACTTGTCAGGTATCAACAGGGTATACAACACTCAAGGGTGCAAAAATTCAGGTACCCTCAAATAAAATATGTGAAGTACTTCTGGACGAGTATATGGGTGTTAGTCACAGCAATGAATGGAGAAAGAGTGACAAAACAACCAAATCTGAAGCTTTATTTGACAGAAATCAAAACTTAACCTAGCTCGATCCTGGTTCAGTTTAATTTCTGTCATAGATTCTAAACTGTTAGTCCCACCAATTTAGAGCTGCAATCGAACATGTAGCCCCTTTGCCAAACAAAAACTTGCAGCAGATCAGCCCATAAACAATTAACCAGTGTGTAACAGTGTTGGAGCCCTAGGTTTCAAGTCCAACAACCAGTTTGTTCGCTTGGTCGTAAACGATCGTGGATTACAAGGCACAACAGTATTTTTCTCTCACACCAAACCAGTCAGCAGTAATAATCCACGATCGTTTCAGCCGAAACGATCAGGCTGCTTGAAGCCTAATCAACATAGACAAAACAAAGAGTTAGAGGGCAGAACAGTACAAGTAAGCTCACGCTTTTGTTCTGCTAGAATACTGTGCTTCCATGAACCAGCAATACAGTTTTAAACGTTTTGTTGTTTACACTTGCACATGTCGGTATAACTAGATTATACAAAATTTCTCAAAGGGCTATCCAAAATAAAGATATTCTTCCGACTATATTTCAAATTAATGTTTCAGCCAATGTCAAGCACACAACAGGAGAACAGAACACAACTTAGATGAAACAGTGGATACTATGCTTATTAGGTGCAACAAATACCTAGCGGCACAGCATACATATTCCTTAAGTGGCACAGGCATCATGTGATTCACAGTAGCACCACAGCATAGATATCCTAAGGCTTTGTTTGGCTGCACGCAAATCCACCCCAATCCACGTGGTTTGGGAGGGAGGTTGCGTGCAGCCAAACAAGCCCTAAAGGGGCACAGGACACAGCTTAAACAGAGTGAAGAGAAGCACAGATTTTTCAAGCTAGAATCGAAGTCTATTTCGACTCACTAATGCACCAAAACATAGCAGAACCACACCATATTGAAAACAAGGTGAGCTTGGCAACTAGGAGTAGGTGCATCCTACAGAAACAAAAATCACTTGTGCACAACAGTTCCATATACTCCCCAGTCCCAGAAAGAATGTAATTCTGGAACAGTATCATATTGGGACAGTTCGCTGGTCTGGTTTGACCAGCCAGCCGGCTGCTCCCCCTCTCAGTTTACTATATTTTTCTCTCACAATAATTCAGCCGGAACAGTGTTTTTCAGCCAAGTTTCAGACCAGCGAACGGTACCATTTTAGTATATCAACTTTGACTAATTATAGATAAAAAAGTATAAATATTATAATATAAAATAAATACTATTAGATTAATAACGAAATGTATTTTTATAATAAATTAATTTAGAGTCACAAAATGTGAATATTATTTACCAGAAACTTTGTCAATTCGTAACCACTCAAACCCATAGTTGCATTCTTTTAGAGGCAGAGACAGTACATCAAGAAAGCAGGGCATGATGAAAGGATTGGACACTGATATCTCGATCAATGCAACATTGGTCCCGTTTCTCTTCGTATAAAAAAAAAAAAGCCGAAACACTGTTTCCGGCGGATTTGTTCCAAGAGAAAAACCTTGTTACGGTTGAAAAATCAAGCTGAAAAAGATGGATTATAAGCGAACAGAGCCATTTCCATTTGCACACAGTAACTAACAAGAGGCTTAATAAAAGTTTGTTTCAGTGTGGAACATGATCCTTATCGAAGCCAACCAAAATCTTCTAACACAGTGAATGGGCTACAAAATCAGTTATTCATCAAACAGCCCTCTCTCATACACCCGTAACCCCTCTCTGTCTTGCTCTACGGATCAACCCAAGGAGAGATCAAATAACTGGACGCAACTCAATGACAAGGAATCTAACCGGAGAGGAGAGAGCTCTCATGTCTGGCGGCGAAGTCGCTTCCGGAGCTTGCGGAGCTTGTGCTTGTTCATCTTACGCTTGCGCTTCTTCTTCACGCTGTCCGCCCACACCTCCGCGGCCCCTCCGCCGACCTCCTCCCATGCGGGGGCACCCCCAACCGGATCTAGGCACGGGTGTATCTGGAGGCCCGGGTGGAAGGAGAAGAGGGCGTCGCGGAGAATCCCGGGTGGCGTTTGGGCCGGCGTCGACGCCGGGAGTGGAGTAGCAGGGGCCGGGGTGGGGCCCTGCTGCAGGTGCGGCGTGAGGCGGGAGAGGAGCGTGTTAAAGGGCAGCGGCGGCGGGTCGCGGAGGCGGAGGAGCAGCCGACGGAGCGGCGCGGCGGCGGCGGCCATGGGGGACGTGCGAGGAGCGGAGGGTTTCCTTGGGAATGGAGGCTGGCTGGGCTGGGCTGATGCTTGGTTCCATTGTGTTGTTGGTCTGCTTGGTTCCTCAGGTCCGGTTGGACCCGGAGCTTGTGGTGCGTCCTGGGCTCTGGCCCGGCTTGCTACGGTTCTATATTTTAATTTCTCGTTTTTTTACAACTGTGAAATTTCAGGTGTATGCATTTGAACGATTTTGACATTGATTGAATCCAAGTGAGAAATTTCAGGTTCCACTCAAACAAAAAGTGAGAAATTTCAGGTGTATGTATATTTCAGTTCGATATTTTAATTTCTTTGTTCTCTTACAAATGCGGGTAGGGATGAAAACAAAACAAATACTTCTAATTTTCGTCCATCCCGAAAGACAGAAAGAGTTTAAACCCTACTTCAATAATCCGTATATGAATTACGACATTTAATACTCATATCATATACGAATCTAAATACTAAAAGTTAGATTTCTGATACATATACGACATAGATATCAATATCGGACATGCTAGCGCGGTAGCGCTCGAACGTCTGATCCAGGTGCTAGCGTCCGAATGCTCCCCGCACAGGGAACGAATGAGCACCTAGCGCGTCAGGCTCGCGAGGGAGTGAACCAATAGTGGTCCCGCACAGCACCGAATGTCGCCCACGCCGCTATGGATGTCGTCCACGCCGCCGGCCGCTTCCCACGCGCATCCCATGTGCAACACCTGATCTATTTTTAAACATCCAGATGCAACAGTTGCAACATACAAAGGAAGACAGATGAAACATTTAAAACAAGCGTTCGAAACACTTGCAAAAACGCCTGAAAAACATTTGAAAACCATTGCAAACATATGCAATATCCACATAAAACATTTGCAAACATACATATGAAACACTTGAAAACACTTCAAACATATGATTGCAACATGTATGTATATGCAACATCTAGATCTACTTTTGCAACATCCATACAAAACACTTACAACATTCGTATGGAACAGACAAAACATTTGGAACATACACTTGAAACATACGTGTATAGCCATTACAACATGTGTAACATTCCGATCTATTTTTGCAACATT
Organism: Miscanthus lutarioriparius; assembly: GCA_904845875.1. NCBI lineage: Eukaryota > Viridiplantae > Streptophyta > Magnoliopsida > Poales > Poaceae > Miscanthus > Miscanthus lutarioriparius. The sequence goes on along the minus strand of CAJGYO010000003.1, from coordinate 77,253,032 downwards.
GATATACAAACACTTGCAACATACCTCAAAAACATCCGAAAACACTTGATACATACTATTGCAACATGCGCTTTCATCGTAGCATTTGTTTGCTGCTCGGACGAATGGAGGCTCGTCGATACGGAGCTCGACGCCGGCACGGAGCTCGAAGCCACGGAGTGGCACGGAGGTCGTCGGTGTGGAGCTCGGTGGCGACACAGACCTCGGCAGGGGCAGGGGCAGGCGGATGGAGCACGGCCGCGACAGAAGGTGCGAGTCCGGGAGCAAGCTAGCGAGCGCCTAGCGCGTTAGGCTCGCCCTGCGTGGCGCGGGCGAGGACAAGGTCCATCCCGCAAGCAGGGCGATGCGGACGGGGACAACATGGGCAAGTGTGAGGTTCGTCGGACGGACAATATTGGACATATCTAACACTATCCGTATTGGACTATGAATCCAGAAACAAACGACTATCCGTATTCAGTACCATAATATCCGTTCATATCCGGTCGAGTTTTATCCCTAACTGCGGGCTGCGGGCACGCAACAAGTGGAAATCGGGCATAACAAGCTTAGAAAGAATATAGGTTTACCTTGAAATTCAAGCATGCAGATTTATCCTTTTTTAACAATAAAATCGATCTAGCTGTGATAGCCACTAGTACTAAATGTCAGTAAATGGGATTCTCTAAAAATGTCGCATATCATCGGGCCATTGGCTAGCTTCCTCTAGCATGTGGGTCCATATGTGTCATTGATACGGTGTTTGTATGTTTTGGGGCCACCGCCGGCTGGCAGCTACAAGTGTATGTGTCGTGAACATGATCTCGCCCAGAAAGCAGAAGAGCCAAATGCACATACACAGTATTTTCTATGAACAGATGTTAGACAAAATTTCGAATTGCATCGACAAATTGAGCTAGGTGCACCATAACAGTAGCCTACAATACATGAACTTTTGAACACAACAAATACAAACAAAATAGTAGTGAAGAGTTCCCTCTTCACAATAAGGCGGGACGATAGAGCTCAGCAACACAAGAAAAGAGAATGGAGGGTCTAAACCAGTATCAGACCATGCTATGATGCTCCTATGGAACAAGCCTGCAGTCCACCCCATACAGCCTCCTTAGAAACTTCGCCGCGGTCGCTCCTCTGCAACATTCACGCGCAAGGCGCGCCCATCCAAACTCTGTACAACCCAGAATAAGAAGTTATATTTTGGATGTACGAAAAGCTTAATTTATTGGTCATGGTATAGGAAAAGGAAAAAGACAGAATCACTCCACAGCTTCACTGTGATACTGATTATTTCAGTACGACCAAAGTTACTGTAGTTTTGCAAATGGCAGGAATCGAGACTGACCTGTCCATCAAGGGCAGCAATAGCATCATCCAATTCGTCCTGTGTTGCCATAGTCACAAAACCAAATCCCCGCGAACGCCCAGATTCTCGGTCATAGACAACTCTGGCTTCAACTACTTTACCATGCTCGCTGAACAACTGCACCAATCTAGAATCATCCACTTGCCAAGGCAGGTTGCCAACATAAATCCTGAGAGAAGGCCCAGATTGTCTGGGTGGTCTCTCCACACGAGAGCCTCTAGGAGCTGCTTTATTTACAGTCAGAAACCTTCCATTGACATCCTGTCCACATAAACATGTAATCAGCTTTGCTGCAAGTGAAGGAATCCATATAAGGTAGAATCAAGGAAATCTCACTATATATGTAGCTGTTCTTACTAATGTAGAAATGGATTCCTTCACTTTTGCACACATAGCGTATAGATGAAGTAAATTTGTATAAAGTACTGAAGTTCACATGCAACAAAGTGTTCACTTGAACAGTACAAACACTAAAATTTATGTCCAAAATCAAACTGCTTATTGGCATGTGCAATGGTCACCCCATAGGGGGCGCCAAGAGCACTTCTCTAGCTCCTCATTCCAAGCCATTGGGAACCTAATAAAAGATTCTTAGGTTTGGCTCGAGTTGAAGCTTCTATGCTATAAACATTGAAAACTATATTTTCCAACACTGGTCACTGGTCGTAGGAGCAGCTGTTGGAAGACTGGAAACAGTTGGAGAAAGTGCTGACTCTTCTACTTATGACTTGTAGGTCCTACAAGAGGAACTAGCACATTGCACGGATTTTGACCAAGGATAAATTTGTTAGTGTGTCAGTTCTAGCCTCCCAAACCGCTCATGCTCTAAGAATGAGAACAGGATACATGAGCTGAAGCATATTCGTATGGGAACTAGGAACAGCATTCCATGCATAACGCAAGTGTGCAAATTAGTAGCTCACCATTATGCAGATGGCATAAGCAAACAGGCTAACTTAATCATAACTAAACCCAAAATATGTCAAAAACCAAAAAAAGCTCCATCAAGTCATCAAATACACTCACATAGCGATGGAGCATCTCCACAGCCTTCTCAGCCTCCTCGACAGTGCTCATAGTGACAAACCCAAATCCACGACTTCGGTCTGTTTCTCTGTTGTAAATGACCTGCACAGCGACAAAGTTCATTTAAGAACAAATGAGCAAGCTCCTTTTTGCAATCCAGGGGCAACAGGATCACATATATCCCCAAAAGAGCAAACAATGGTATCCTTGAACTATCATCTAACTATATCACTAAAATATCTGACCACACGGACATCAAAAACTGGCAAACACTAGCTAGGAAGCCACCTCAATAGCATGGAGAGGTAAATAAAGGGGGTCATTCTTTATAAACAACAAATATATATATATGTGTGTGCAGTGTCCTCGGATGAAAATTTGTTTTGAAAGCAATGCAACATTGAGAACCCACCCTTATGTTTAACACAGTGTAATAAGGAGTTAATCAATCACTAAGCTAAAGATGTAATTCTGATAAGAACCTGTAATCACACCACCTCATCACACAATAGGCATATCTCATGAAGCAATACCACATTGCAAAGTGTGCAGGAGTAAGTTCACAAATCAGGCAAGTAGACTATAGCAGATGCATGCCTGCACCCTTACAACTTCAACTGCGCATTTACCACTCACCGCACCCAAAAACCAAAAAAAAAAAAAAAAAAGCAGAAGAAGCGCAGAAATGACTACAGTCAGTGCGATGCCACTACAGTGCCTTGGTGCAGTAAGTTGAGGCGAATTTGTTCCGTGGCAAGGAAGAGTAGGATAAGGAGGAGGCAGTAGCTACTAGCGTTGAGGAGACAGACGTCACCTCTGCGACCTCGACGACGCCGGCCTGCTCGAAGAGCTGCGCGAGGCGCTCGCTGTCGACGTCATAGGGCAGGTTGCCGACGTAGACCTTGGCCTCCTCGGGCGGCTCGACATACTCCCCGACCTCCTCCTCCTCGACGGCGGCTGAGGCCTCTACGGCATCGTCCTCCACCAGCTCATCCGGCCCCTCCTCTTCCTCCGGCGCGAACGCCTCCTCCTCCTCCTCCTGCTCCGACTCGGCCGGCTCCGCGTAGTCAACCCCGACGGAGTCGGAGGCGGAGGCGGCGAGCGGGGCGAGCAGCAGGCGGCGTGCGGAGCGGAGGCGGAGCAGGCGTCGGGGCAGCGCCGGCGCGAGGAGGACGAGGAAGGGAGAGGAAGGGGCGGGGCTGGGTTTGGGGAGGGAGGCGGCAGCGAGGGCGCGGAGGGACACCGCGACGGAGGAGGCCATGGTGGCGCCGGGCGGGGTGGCCTGGAAGGAAGGAATGGGAGGAGAGGACAAGGGGATAAGAGGGGGAGGGAGGAACGAGCCGCGACCGCGAGAGGATTTTGGGTGGACGGACAGTGGAGGTGGTCGGGTGGACGAGGACGAGGAGTTGCTCGAGGGGCCGACAGGATATTCTGGGGGCTTCCCACGTTTCACTCAAAAAGATGGGCTGTTCTCTCCTGCGATATGGGCTGGGCCGGTATCGGTGTAGAGAAAATTCTAAACGTCTATAAATTATTCTTATCTACGTTTGTATTGATCGAAATCAAAGTTAGATGAATCAGACTTAGTGTAGTTGTTGTTTGGATATAGGAATAAGAATTATTTTCAATAAACAGGTTTTGTATGGAGGTCTAGATAAACAAGTTTTAAGTTGTTATTTAGTTAAAACGTGCATATAGATCACCATACAGATCACTTTGTTTAGATCACTTTTTTTTTTTTGAAACTTTGTTTAGATCACTTTGGTTTTATCCTTTCTCAACCAAACAAGATTTTAGGTTGTCGTGGTCTCAAACGTGTTAACAAAATCTTGTTGTTTTGATAAAACTAAAGATCCAAATAACTCCTTAGGATAAAACTAAAGCGATTTATATATTATATATTACTGTATTATAAAACGGAGTAGAAGAGTGCAGAAGCCAACATAGTTACATCATGGTAAACAGAATAATATATACAGCCACGGAAAAATTTAAACGGTTTCATAGCAGCCTATCCCCAATGGATTAATTATGATCTCAATAATAATTGATCAATGTGATGTCGATCCCAGCACAATTCTGGGCTGTGAGCTGGCTGAAATCCAAGCAGGTAGTAGCAAGGAGGACTGCACAACGTAGACCTGCTCCTCCCCTTCTGTTTGGCGATGCACCTGCGCTGCAAGCATCAGAAACTAAGTTCCATCAGTTAACTACTCATACCTGATACATAGAGTTCAGCAGCGAGACTACTCCAATTCAGATCCCTCCTCTTATAATTCAGTAGTAAGAGTCTAAAGCACGGTTGAGGGTAAGCATATCAGCATCAAAATGACACTGGACTGGAAGTTTATTCCTAAGATTAAACTCCTCCTGATCTTTTCGTGCAGTGAAACAAATAGCACTGAAAATGGTAGCAAGACTAGACTAGAAGAAACACATATTGCCTACCGAGACAGGCAATTCTACTCCTTTTTCAGTAGATTATACCCTCTCTGTTTTTAAGAGGGGCATTTCTGCTTTTCTCATGGCAGCATATAACCTAAAATGGTAGATCAATTCTGCTTCCTGTAATGTGCACAAGTCACTCCAAGTTTTATTTCCAGCCTCAAGCGTGATCAATCTGGTAACCTACCTGGGAATTTGCTGTCAGCATATGGCTCGCAGGCTCAGCAAGGTGGAGGCAAAGCTGTTGTTGTAGGCGCCCTTGTCATCAGCTCACTGAAGAAAACGCCACTGAAATAATCAAGTTCCATAACAACAAGCAACTCTAATAGCAGAACAACATCTAAACGCATCTGTACCTAATGTTCTGGCTGATTATCGCATCATGCTGGGCTGGTATCTTCATCAGCGCTTCCAACGTGAATTCATCCTCCTTGTCGCCTTCTGACATTTCCCTGGACATAATTTCGGTGAAATGCACAAACTGCAAGGAACACGCACAGGCACAAAAGGAGGATATATCAAACTAAGCACATGACTGAAATTTAAGAATAAGAACGCGGGAGCTTGAAGCTTCCAGGATTGTGTCATCAAAAAATCAATTAGATATGAATTGATATCAGCTGATTTAGATGTGTCAGAAACGGCTATTTTATGGATGACGTCAGCAGACAACGTTAATGGGCTATACTTGAGTGCCGCAAGGAATATGTGTCGGACTCTACAAATAAGAAAAATTGGGGTCTAGGTTATTATTAAGTTAGGAAGTTTTCTTGTATTCCAAGAATTTTAATGAGTCGTATTTGAGTAGTATTCATGTTTAGGTCCCGAGTATAAATATTAGACCCTGGTTATTGTAAAAAAAAAAGCCGAACACTCAATCAATACAATCTTTTTGGCTTTCGTCATCACATGAGTAGGAATATTGTAGATCTCAGCGAGTTCTTCAGTAAACAGGGCTGCATCGACTGATCGACTTTCAGCTTGCTTGTGAGTACCGTCACGACTTGTATTGTGTTTGTAAAACTGCATCAGCTGATTAATCTTTTATGAGCCATAATATAAGTTAGTTATCAATCTGTATCATCGTTTGTAAGGCTGCATTAGCTGATTGATCTCTTACGAATCATAATATAGATCAAAGCTATCGATCTTGTGTTAAATAACCTATTGTTTCATACAATATCACCAGTTATCAAATCTGCTAAGATTAGTAAGATTTTTCTTTCTGATTTTGGTTGATTCACTAGTTATCGATCTTGCTATAATTAATGTTTTATTAATTATAACAAAATCACTCGATTAAGATAGAGATAGATCGGCATCATATCATCTTAATTGGTCGTCCTTGAATCTGGTCACGCTTCAAATCGTATAATTGATGGCTTAATTCCGCTAGATCGACTGGTTTATCTCTATTCCAGTCAAACATAGTATGCATCCAAAGACATGTTTTAATCTTGAATAAACTCACTAGTTAATGAGATCTAATCTAATGACACTATCATAGCTGCATCGATCTAGTCGAACCTAACTGGTAAGACTTTAGATTAGAAATTACGATTAGTGGTCTTGCTCATGATTAAGATATGTACTCTGTTTGTTTGCTATGAATGCATCGACTATTTTAGCCGATTTGCCTATACTCACGCATATATATCATGTTTTTCATGAATCTGTCAACATATAGATGGTTTTATATATTTTTTGGCTTTAGTTTGTTATCATTATCATAGCTGCATCGATCCGATCGAACCTCGCTGTTGATGATAATAAATTAGATTCAAATTGTTTGTAGATTCATTTATATTAGACAGTCGATTTGTTCGCATGTTATATTCTTTTCATCAAATATCGGCTCGACGCTTTATATCGGTCATGTTCCATTTAGCCGATGATGTTTTCGGATGTTCCATGAGCATCGATTATTTTGATTCGTATTATTATCGTTTAATATTAGCCGATAATCCTTGATTTAAAGTTCTTCATTTCATGGATACGCTGAATATCGACTATTTAGTCGATAGCCTCATTGAATCGGCTATCTCGCCGTACGGTTGGAACTGTTTGGTACAATACCGATATGTTCCACTTTAAATTACTGATAAGATTTTCTCTCATTGTCAATTGCAGGTTAAATTGATTGGCACGTCGTTGGGTTTTTAGAATCGGCTGGTTCTGTGTTGAAGTCAAGCAGATTTCTGGTTTCGTTCCACTCAGATCTTCCGACTTGCTGTGTGTTGATCATATTACCACATTTTTTATGTAACACATCCTCTTCTTGAAACTGCCGCCGGTTATTGTTGCAGTGAATCAGATCATCCCATGGTCCATCGCCTACTCCAACAAGCACAATCGAAAGAGGGAAATCACTGCAGAAAGCAATAAACACATCAGGTTTCTTTTCAAGAAAACTAAGAACAAGTTGCTTTGTCAAAATCTGCCTATCAATAAAATTAGTTTGGCTTCGTATCCTGTTCCTAGTATAACCTGGCATGTATGAGAGCCTGAACAGTCCTTTCTTCTAGGTAATTTTCTGATCTTGCTTCTTCCGAGTTGTTCGCATAAGGAGCACTAGAAGACGTTGGGACCTGGAGCAATACAAGCAAACAAGGCCTTAGCAAAAGCAGAGGATCAATCAGATAAGTGTAACACTATGAATGAATCTTGAAGTGACAATCCATGTGCTTCTGTACATTGTTTAGTTTGTTGCTGCAGCATGAATATTGATGTTTCTTATCTACAGAAAATACAAAGAGAAAAAATTGCAAGAGGGAAAAACAGAGTAGTCATACATTGATATACCTCAAACCAATCTACTTTTGCGGTACAAATTATTCATTCAACAGAAAATGGAGTTCATACCTGCCCGTCAGCTATTATCAGTAGGATGTGATACTGATAGCCGTGGTCCTGGACGACCTTGGTTGCAGTTTCTATGATTGGAGCTAAAGATGTCGGGCCTAGATAAGGACTCCACAGTCATTACAACCGCGAAGTGCAAGACGACTAACTTGAGAAGTGGGAAACAAGAAGAAGATGGTACCAGAGAACCGGATGTGAGGGGCGATCTCTCTGTACCGCTGCAGCGCTTCATTGACACCATTGCATGCCCGTCCATCTCGGTAGAAGCTGAAGACGTGTTGATCATGCGTGGATGCTGAAAAGATGAGGAAGCTAGTGACTTAGTGAGGAACCATCATTATTCAGTAAGACCAAAGGCCCCGGTTGCTCATTGGTATTGTGGAACAAAGAAGAGCGGCGCGTAGCTCTTACTGTCACCGAAGCCGAAGCACGGGATCTGGTTGTCCTCGTCGAACCCCGATAAGGTTTTGCCGATGATGCTGATAGCTTGCTCGTAAGGGTTAGGAGGCCCTCCCAGGTGATGCAGGCTTCTCCCATTGAAACAACGTTTGCCTTAATTCCGGTTCATCAATACTAGAGTCAGTCATGCACTCGACAAAGAGCTTGATAAGCAATAGTGGTCCATGCAAAACACTGATCAAACGGTAGTGGCCGGTTTAATATTTGTGAATTATGAATGATAAAAAACGCTGCGTGTCCATTCGTTGCTCTTGGTGAAATCCACGCCGATGATGAGGTTGGAGGACTCGAGACCAGCCAGCTGAAGTGCCGCCTTCACCTGGATGTATGTTTTCAGTTTTCCCCAAGACACGCAGGCGATGTTAAACGACAGTGGTTGACTTCAATCTGAAATGAGCGAGGGTAATGGGCGAAGTAGAGTTCATCGTACCTGATCCAAGTTGTCGTAGTTTCTGTCTATCTTGGCGTATGGCCGTTGAGCAGGTGGTCCATGGCCTGCAGCTGCAGGGACGACCCTCTTGAGACGAGTTGTCCAGGCAAACACGGTCCAGAACAGTAGCAAGAATGTGGAGAACAACATGACCGATCTACCAGACCTACAGCTAGAACGTTGAATCGATGGAGCTCGGCGTGAGGAGCAGGCTTTCACGGTCACGGTCACCGAGCCCCTAGCCCCGTTCGCTGCTCTGAAACTTGGCTGAAACTGGCTGAAAACACTGTTCTAGTTGAATTGTCGTGGGAGAAAAACACTGTTTCAGCTGAAAAAAGAAGCCGAATAAACCGAATATGGGGTAAGCCGAACTTGGCCATACGGGGATGAAGCACATCGATTGGCCCGAGACGAAACTTCAAGGCAAAGAACCCTTTCGGTGGTACTAGAGGGGAACGCGGTGGATACGCTGAAACGAGTGAGGCCTCCGGTCATCGGGAGGTCCGTGTGGTCTGGTGCGGGGCGATGCGTACTGCGGTGCCTGCGACGGTGTGATTGGGTATTTGGGTCGGATGCCATGCCACCCCACAAGAAACCTGACAAGAAAGGTACTAGCAAGAAAGACAATTAGAAATGAAAGGTACTAGCAAGAAAGACAATTAGCATCCGATCCGTTTATACAGTACCTGACAAGAACTCAAGAAGCTTGTTGTTGGGTCTGGTGATTTTGGGTCCTGGATTAGCTAGCCAGCGCCAAAAGCAAATCTTGTCCTCAAATGAAACCTCAACAACAGAAACAGGCATCCTTGAATTGGGATAATCTGAATTATATGGTTTAAGATGCAACTCAAAAGCATGACCAAATTTTGTTTGCAGAGAAACATCTAACAAGATTTTGTTTGGAAGAAACATCATCAATACCTGGACGAACAAAGCAATCCGTGTGCCACGAGACAGACTTGACTTGACTTTACCTGCTCTGCTCATTCAGTGGCTCAAAAAGTCAAAATAATCATTCTGTGACATCCAACAGCAAGCAGGACAGCAGCTCAGAAATAGCTCCACTCTTTATTCCCACAAATAGCTTCTGAAATATCCAACCACATCTTTATCTGTGCACTCAAGTCAACTATCCACCTACAGAAACATAGATAGACTTCCTCTTTACAATGTGTCATCTACCTAGAGTAGCATATGGTTATCACACTGAAGATCAAGTGAGATCTGTTTCATCTTAAAATGGAACAATCTTGTCAAAGAATGGACTTCTCAGCATCTTCACTACTATATCCCAAGTGGTAACTTTTACAATTACACGGTGCCTTCCAGCACCTGTCAGTTTTCCGCAAAACATGCATCAACAAATTGGGAAAACATTTACACAAGAACGCAAACCAAAAACAAAATTCTACTGTTCCCCTTATCTAGTGAAAGAGCAGGATCTGTATATATCTGCAACCTGTATAAACATGGAGCACCTATATTATTAGGGGTTCAGATAGCTCCATCTCATTGGACGTCTGATCTGTCTCCACTGGAGGTAATCGCACGTAGTTCAGTCCCAACCACTGCCACGGCCAGCACATGTACCTATGGCCATTGCGATTTACCGAGTCGATTCTGTTATCTGATTCTTCGAGCTGCCTATTAAGCTCCTCCAGCCTCTCACGTAGTCTGGATGATCGCATATCTACTAGCTTTAGAGACTTCTCTGCAGCATCACGTGCGGCCATGGCAGCAGCAGCTGTCTCTTCCTTGAACTTCAGCTTGTTTTCTAGCTCCACCATAGCTTGTTTTGCTTCGTCCAATTCCTTGCGAAGGGATGATATCTGTGCAACAAACAAAGCTCTATTAGATTTGGCTTGACTAATCAGAAAGCGATGCTTCACCATCTTAGACAAACCATCCATTCCCTCGCACAAGTTGATCTATATATGTTTGCTTGAACACAAGTTCCAAAAGCCATGGCACTATATCAAAGATACAAATGGCTCTATATAAAGGCTCCCTTGCAGATTATTGTATGCTTCACACAGTTGTTATTAACTCATCGCCCTGCACTAGTAATGGAGCGCAGCATCTGCTGCCACCACTGACTGCACAAGGCCTTCCTTACACTACTACATATCAAGAGGCAAAATTTAGCTATATTGATGGGATAACTGCATAAGGCATCTAACTTGTTTCACACTGCAGTCATTTTCTACATTAAGCTGACAGTGCCATATCTAGGAATGCACTTAGGAATACAAAACAGTAATACCATTAAGTACAGAACTCCAGTTTGTAACAAGAATAGCAGAAACAACCTGTTGATGAATATACTGAATACAGCAACAAAAACATAACAAAGACGACATGAAATGCAAAGCAATAACATATGGTTTAGCATATCTAGATTTTATTTTTTCCCCCCTTTTCGATGAGAATCTATGCTAAGCACTGCAGCAGTCTTATGCTTGTCTCACACTCTCACTTATTACTTATTAGTATCCAGAACATGTATGCTCAGGGCAAATTGAAACATGTAGCAGAGGAAAATATGCTGAACATCCTTTTGCAGGAATAAATCTGTTAAATGCTATTCTCATGGATTAGAGTTATGCTATTCTAGGCATATTTGTGTAGGAGTTCACTGTTAATAAATCAAACATATATAAGTTGCAAAACTATTTGTGGTAGTTTGATTGCATATGGGACAAGCTAACTGTGCTAGAAGTTCCTCCAAAAGATATCATTCTGTCAGAACACTATGATGGAAAGGTGACAACATGATAGAATCACCAGATTTTAAGAGTAACCCCAATCTCCCAAAAAAACACAAAAATGGCACTGAAAGCATAGAGAATAAGAACTATATATATGGAATATGTTTGTATTAGAACACCTGAGTTTGGAACTCTTTCTCAATTGATCTACCAGCTTCAGCTTCCTGCTCTGCTGCCATCTTCCACCGCTTAATCTCCTCTTCAGCAGCTGTCACGTCCATCATCAGACCCTCAACCTGAAACAAGTGCATCAAAATGCAGTTAGCAGTTGATCATTGATCATAATCTTAAAGAGACTTAAGTGGTGTACTTGAGACGTGAAACTAGACATGGGAGAGAAACTTACGCTTTCATTTGCCACCCTTTCCTTCTCTTCAAGATTTTTTATTTGCTTTCTTAGCTGACCAATCTCCCTTTCTTGCCCTTCTAGCCTTGTTCTAAGTAAACCAGACTCCGCCCTTAAAGCCAGCAAATTACATATATGATCAGAAGCAGGAAGAAATTAACAATGGTTAAAAATATCCACAACATGAAATAGCAACACAGGAATATCCAAATGTTTTTCTTTTGTTGCAAAGAAGCTCAATAAGCATGTCCTAAAAAACATATGGTCAGTTTACACAACCTAGACAACCGCTCTTCCAAGTTCCAAGTTCATAAGTGATTCTATGTTCAACAGGTGGTGAAAACAAGAACTTGAAACAGGGATTTCTCTAACCCCTAGAACTAGGTCTGATCTGAAGAAACTTTGTTATGCAAGATATGGACTTCACATTTCACAGATCATAGAATCAAATCTCATCTGTCACAGTAACTACCTTAGTGCTTCGACAAGATGTTGGAGCTCAACAATCTTGACCTGAGACTCCTTCATGGTATTCTCGAGAGCCCCTGCCTGCAATGTTGATTGCATAACAAACAATTTAGGCACTATACAGGTTCAGGAACGGGCAATTCCATGTATGGTAACATCAATTGTACTTACCAGGGTATAGACCTCGTCCTTCTCCACACTCCCTGGCCTGTGCTCCTTTCGCTCGTCAAGTCCAATCTCAATGCCAGCTTCCCTCAGTCCATCCTCTGCAACCTTTAACACCTCACTGGTGGTTGCCTGCAGTGCGCTCCGGAGCAGCACACCAATGTGCTCCTTCTCTTTAATCAGTTCATCCACCCTGTCCTCCAAACGTCTCATCTTGCTCTCCTTGTCATCGATAGAAGCCCCGACCTTCTCCAGGGCCATTGCCGAAAGCTCATAGGCCAATTTCGTCCCTTCCAGAGACACCTTGAGGCTCTCCTCGACGTCAGTCTCCTTCCAGACAAAAACCGAGTCCGACAGGGCACTGGCAGCTTCGGCATCGACCAGCTTGACCACCTCCCGCATCTCGTGGTACAGCTTGGAGGTGCATCCGATCTGCTCCGAGAGCACGGGCCTCTGTGCATCGAGCTTCCCCTCGAGGGAGGTGATCCTGTCACGGAGCTCGGAGATCTCGCCTTCCCGCTGGGAGAGAGATTTGGAGAGGGATTCGCCCTCGGCAGACCTGGATGCGAGCGACGCCTCGAGCTCAGAGACCTCGATAGCGATCTGGTAGTTGCGGTGTTCCATCTGCTCCCGCGCGCGATCGCGGTCGCGGTTAGCGGCGTCGATCTGGGCGAGGAGGTCATCGACGATGTCGTTGGCGCGCTTGAGGACGCCGTACGCGAGGGCCGGGAGGCCAGAGGAGTACTTCTGGGAGGTCGGGAGCGGTGCGGCGGGGGCCGAGGAAGGGGAGGCCTTGGCGGAGATCCTCTCGAAGCCGGAGGAGAGCATGGAGGAGGCGGTGGCGGCCTCGGCCTGGAGCGCGGCGAGGGAGCGTGCGGAGGCGGCGGACTCCGCCTGGACCGCGGCGAGCGACCGCGCGGAGGCAGCGGCCTCGGCCTGGAGCGCGGCGAGGGACCGCGCGGAGGCCGCGGCCTCGGCGGTGAGGTCGTCGCGCTTGCGGAGCACGTCCTGCGCGAAGGCCTTGAAGCGGGCGACGCGGGACTCGGCCTCCGCGAGGGAGGCCTCGGCCGCGCGGCGGAGGCGGCGCTCCTCCTCGAGCTCCGCGGCCAGGTCCAGCAGCCGCTGCTGCGCCTGGGCATCGGACTGTGGCTGGGGTTGTTGGGCTTGCGGTAGGGTTTTGTGGGAGGAGGCGGAAGAGGTGAAGGGGGGTGGGAGGGGGTCCTCGTCGACGTCGGAGAGGACGGCGGCGTCGTCGTCGTCGGCCATGGCGTCGGAATTGGCCGGCTTTGGGCCTTGGCGGTGGTGATGGGGTGGGTGTCCCTCTGTCGTCGCGTGGACGGGAGGGTGTCCTCCTTGCCGAGCGGCGTCGCTTGGTCGGTGTATTGTATTGGGCGCGAGACGGGCACGGCAGGGTGGGAACGTGACCGGGCCCGGCTGACCTGATTAGTTGCCCCGCTTCGCTTCGGATTTATTTTATTTATTTCTCCGCGCACAAGACGAACTGCTCCGTCTCCGTTGGGCTGTTTGGACTAGTGGCACGGCGGCGAGTTGGGCGGACCCGATGCGTGCTGCTCCTTTCACTTTCTATGGACGGGTCGGTGAGGTCGCCGGCGACGGGGAAGAAAGGAGAAGCTGAAAGAAAGAATGGCAAGATAAACTAGAAATCTTCATCCCACGTTTTTTTTCTTTGGAAGTACAACGGAATATTCGTCTTGTATTTTCTGTTTGGGGAAGTATAGAACGGAATATTCGTCTTGTATATATAAGGGCATGTTTGGCATAGCTCTACTTCAGAACTCCAGCAACTCCACAAAAAAAAATTCAGCCAAACACCATAACTCCAAAACTCCATGGAGCAACCAACTCCATGGGGCTGTAGTACAAATGAAACTGGAGTTTTGGAGCACCTCTTTAGCTGCTCCAAAACAACCTCTTTTGAACCTTCTCATGGAGTTAGTGGGTAATTACCCACCAATGCCATTAGTTACACAAAAAATAACGTTTCAATCTATTCTTTCCGAGCCCCCACCCACGCCTCCTTTCCTTAGCCCCGCGCCTGTCATTGCCGCCCCCTCTCTCTCTCTCTCTCGGGGACGGCGGGGCGCCGGCTGCTGGTGAGTGCCAGAGAGCGCCATGATGAAGGGGCAAGATCGGCACCCAATGATGTAGGTCTTTGCTCCCACGCGCGCCCGTGGGTGCCGTGACCGCCATGTGGTCGGGGCCAAACCACCAAAGCTCCATTGGCCGCATCGGAGAGGTCCACTGGATGACGATTGGGTTGACGTCGCGGAGGTGCTCGTCACGCGCGGCGGCCGGGGGTGGCCTCACTAACGGCGCGTTCCTCAGCGTGCGGTCCGCGCCCGTCGGCAGCCACAGCATCTTCCCCGTCGGGAAGCTCTGGTCTGCATGCGATGTGCGAATTCTTCATATTTGTTCCTCTGTTATGTCAGCGATGCTTTTTTTATTTGTTTTTCCATTCCCGGATAAGGTAATCAGTTCAATTTGTACGTGATGGTTCAGTAATCTGCTCGATTGATTCTGTGCACGCTCCTGCGCTGCCACCGCCGGATCCACGCTCGGCCGCCTCCCAGATACGCGTAGTGTGAAAACTATCCGGTCCGAAAACTATCTAGGCGAAGAAGATGGGATAGGGAGGATAACAAGTGGGGCCTAAATTGAAGGGCAATAATGACAATCCACACCGAAATCGGTCTTTTTTTTTTTGAGCTGAGAGCACCTATCTAGCCAAACACCCCATTTTCGTTCTAGAGTTCTAAAGTGGAGCAGCTCTACCCAGAGTTAGAGCCATAACAAACAAGGCCATATAATAACTCCGATACTTCAGGAACTCTGCAAAAGTGCCAATACGCATCAGCAACGTCACAAACAAATTTATTTTCGTCTGCGACGCATGTCACAAGGTTGAGCCGATGCCGATCGATGCTCATTGCTCAACGAAACTGGTGTTGTATGAACTTGCAAGTTGCAACTTTATAAAGAAAATTTTGTACCAGTTGATTTAAGTTACACTTGCATTGGTATCCAACTGCAATCTTCACACACGCGCGCGCGCGCGTATACCAGACCGGCAGACCGGCTCTTTGTGATCTGCTACAATCTAGGTAGGCGGAGGCGGGACAGTGGGGAATTACACTTTTCAGTTACACAAATCACTCAGTCACAACATATAAGCGTCTACCAGCACTCGCGCCAAGTTGTCTTTTTTTCTTTTTTAGCGACCATCTGAATTCTCAAGGCTGTATCTCTTGCCTCTGAATCCTCAGAGCTCCCAATTGTCTCTGGATTTTGTTAGTTCCGCGTCAGATAAATGTGCCACAGCATCATCGGAGATGTCATGACGACTGGTTACGAGTGGTTTTTGCCGTGTCTGGTAAAGAAGACATGACTCAACGCTTCTTGAGCAGTCAACCTTGCCGAGGGCTCATAGGCTAGGAGGCGCTTCAGAAGGTCAATGAAGTCCCCAGCAGAGTGATCCACATGCTGCATCACCAGGTTCTGGATCAGAAACAAGTGAGCACTGTTAGAACGACAGATAAACAAATCCAAAAGATAGTAATACCAAGCCAAGGAGGGGACATTGAGTGCCATTGTTTGTAATAGCAAGGTGGGAAAGAAAATGAAAACCCAGGAGGAAGAATCAATCAGCCAAGCATCAGGAACCTTGTCACATTTACCTGAAGGCGAGGCAGTTTGAGAACAGCTCTAACGCTCTCTTTTGTTGTTGCTCCTTCTGGCCAGTTCAATCTTCCTCTTCTGACGTACTTCTCTGCATGCTGGCTGAGTTTACAGAAGGCAAACGACTAGAATTAGTCTCAAAAAGGCAGCATTAGGTACAAAAATGCCAACAGGTAACAAAAGCCCTACTCAGCTCTTTCCAGCATCTGCCGTGGAAGAGGGCCTAGAACTCTCTCCATCATTGCAAGGTGTTCCAAGTTCTCATGAGTCTGGAACAGTGTCTCACCCTATAAAATGAGGCAAATGATTTAATCAGACATGCACTTTTTCGATATCAACAACCAAAATTAGAGAAATACGTACCGAGCAAAGCTCAACAAGTATACAACCAACACTCCAGATATCACAAGGATAGCTCCATCCATGCCCTTACAACAGTGACACAAATATTAAGCAACTGGGCTCCACAAGTAATAAAAAAAGGACGTGTGCAATTAGGCAGCAACTACAGTCAAGTTCATACCCAAAATAACTTCAGGGGCTCGATAGTGTCTGGTAGATACAATGTAACTGCGATCCTGGTGATGGTATGCTGCGCTTCCAAAGTCAATCAACTTAATGGCATTTGATTTTGGCAGTTTCCTTGAGAATGATCCACCCTAGATTGAAAATTTGTAGTTAAGATAACTAGTGAAGCAGACAGCAGTTCAAGAAAAATTACAGTAGACAAGAGATTAAACTGAAGAGAGTGTTATGGGCTGGGCCTTAGCAGAGACAGCCATAAAGGTCCGAGCACACAAGCAGCAAATGCATGCAATTGATCAGATCAAGCTAGTTGGTTTATTAGTTTGCTTCTTAGCTAAGCAAGAGATAGACAGTGGATTGTCAGTCAGATGAGATCAAGATTGTTAGCATCATTTGTTAGGGTTAGCTCTATAAAAGAAGAGATGGCACATCACATTGAATAAAGTAAACAAGTTACACTTAATCATGTAGCGTAAAAGTACCTTGGGATCAGGTAACTTGACATAATCTGAAGAAACAAGGAGGATGTTCTCTGGTTTCAGATCAGTATGAATTAGCTGCAGACGATGCATGACTGCATGGAAGTAAAGGCAAATATCAGGATACACCAGAAAAAAAATGTGAAACCAAGTTACGAGTACTGGCATAAAAGATGATGATTCAAAAAGGCAAAGAAAACAGCATCAAATTAGCACACAAGTATTTGAAAAATATAGAATTAATTTTCTAAATAAAGGAAGGAAAAATATGAAAAAGCACTATCCATTGTATTTCAAATGTGTTACAAAATTTTTGAAGTCGAAATACTCAGTTGAAGTCAAAGAAGAGCAATACATCAGATAAGAAAAACAAAAAAATAAATAACAATCTTAAATAAAAGAAAAATTAACATATTCAAAGTTTGCAGGGTACTGTCTCTACACACATGCAACAGATTCCAAAAGTTGCTCTCCGATCTGGCGAACTAGATCAATTGGGAACGGGCGGAAGCCAGTTTTCTGCAGAAAATCATATAAGCTTGGGCCAAGCTTCTCGCAGACCTGTTCATTCATCGAAATTTATTGATTGATTTGACCCCAATGTCTACATGACAGGTTGGGGAAAATTCTATAAATCAACCATTATACTTACAATACAAATATGGCTACGATAGTCAAACCAGTTCCGTATTTGAACACAACTGCAAAAAGACTCATAAGGATGTAACTTTCCTCCATTACAGCAGCAACATAGTTTTTAAGAAAGGCCACAATTTAATGCACAGAACTTATCTCTTTGTTTTCATAATGGGGGCAAGTAAAAGTGTAACTTACTGTTTTCCTGCAGCATCATTTCTTGCAAGCTTCTGCAGGACATCAATCTCTATCATTGCTGCATCACTGTATTTCTTTACTGAGCGAACAATTTTAATAGCCACCATCTCTTTGCTTTCTCGGTCCCAGCATTCCAGTACTTGACCAAAAGTACCTATAAACAAATAAAAAGATATCAAATATCACAGGAAGTTTTGCTGAGTCACTTGCATCATAAAAATAACATGATGCTTCAGAAACTATAACAATGGCACATGTCTCTTGTACACGGGCACGCTTATTTAGTTAATCGGTGGCATGAGTGGGTGAGTTTTTGTTTGTTTGGGTTCTTCCCCTTTTTCTTTCTTCTTAATATAATAATACGCAGCTCTCCTGCGTGTCCGAGAGAAAAAATGGCACAGGTCCTTGAACTCACAATTAATAAACTAAAATTAAATAGTCTGCATTTTGCATGAGTACGTGATGGCAAAGAAATACTAACCTTCGCCCATTTTTCTGTATATCTTGTCTGCAAAAAACATAAAAAATGATATATTAGAATGGTGCCATTCCCACAAGTGCAATAAGTTCAGAACATTTATAGGAATACAAAAACAGACAGCCAATCACAAAGAGAAAAAAAAAGGATCTTATGTCGAGATGAAATATAACATTAACATCACTGGGAGCTATAAAATAAGTCAACATGGACGACATTGAAAACCTTAAACCACATAGATTAGAAAGCAAAATAAAACAAGAGCACCCAAGCAAGAAAATATTTTTTTTAAATGCCATTTGCTTAATGCAATAGTGTTCAAAAAAGGTTCCAAAAGGGTATGAAACTAAATAGATGTCCACTGAGGCATGATTGAAAAATAATGAAAAAGTTAAAATGGCGATATCCGTTCAAAAGAAAAAAAATGCTAACAGTACAAAGAAATCCACAGATTTTTAAATGAGTATAAGAAAAGGGAATGCAACTCCCAGAAGGATGAACATCACATGTCACAGAGATATTACTCCAATAGTGATAGTCAAGTGTAATTACAGCGAGAGGTCAAATTCTCTCCAACAGCAAATACGTAATGGCCATCTTTGTCGTCTTCTCTCCAGGGAGGGGAAGCATTTCGAGCCACACCCTTCGGGAGCAGAGATGAACAAGTATGGTCGGAAGGATTTGCTGATAATAGCAGGCTGGCCACATCACCAACTTCTTGCCCACAAAATGTTCCTATCTGAGCCTACACACATCCATCCATCGTTTTTTCATGCAAGAGAAAATATAGACAAATACTTCCCAGTGTGATGGTCACAGAGATAATTAAGCCACATAAGAAAAAAGGAACACAGAGGTGAATAGAACAAGGAATAGTATCAGTTATCACAGACATAATACATGAGAGATTATAGATAAGAACTTGAAAGCATGTAGTTATAATTGAAGAGAACATATTGCAAATTCTGCCCTTTATTCCATCCATACTTAAGCCCACAGGAGAAATTGAACTTGGTAAGCTACAAACTACTTGTATTAAGATGCAAACTTCAACAGAATACACACTATTCATAAATGCTAACAGGTGGTTCTTATTTGATAAATAAAATTCAGTTAGATCATAATCATGTAGATCAAGCATAATAACAATTGCAACAGAAGGCATTGCTGAATTATGTGAAACCACGTTCCCATTTAAGGTAGAAAGCATTTTTTTATGCTACTAATTCAGTCCAAGATGTTTTTCCATGAATTAAAACATAACTTAAAAGGAGTGATTGCTGACATACAAAAAAATCTAATATGTATTGAGCCTAAATTTGCCAGTATGTTAAAACAAACTATACGCAGCTCTAGGCATGCTCTCGA
Source organism: Miscanthus lutarioriparius (assembly GCA_904845875.1). Lineage (NCBI taxonomy): Eukaryota > Viridiplantae > Streptophyta > Magnoliopsida > Poales > Poaceae > Miscanthus > Miscanthus lutarioriparius. Next base: position 77,233,320 of record CAJGYO010000003.1, on the reverse strand, counting down.
AAAAAAGACTAAGCATGCATGCTCTAGGTCAAATATAAACCTGGTCAGATTAAGCAGGCTAAAAAATTAGCAGCAGCATCAAGAACATTGGCATACTAATTTTGCAAGACCACTGTAAAAATTCTGTAGATCTGGGCTCTAATACAACACATAAACGACTAGATCTACAAGATCCATGTATCCGCGAATCATAAAAACAGGGTAATGACATAGCTAACGGAATAGGTGATAGTTGTATGCGGAATCGCCTCAACACATCGGAGAGCAGAGGAGTCGGTGAGGGGCGTTTACCTCGGCAGCCGGCGCCACGTCCCAGCCAAGCCTCGCCCGCTTGCGGGGACGGCCGGTGGCCAGATCGGCCGCGGCGGCAGCGCACTCCGTCGCCATCGCTGTTGCTCTGCTTAGCGCGGAGGAATTGGGGAAACGTCAGGAAGAGGTCGCGAAGGGAGGGGAAAACGCGCGAAGGGAACGGGGAAAGTGGAGGGGCGTCCGTTGTATGCGCGTCACGGGGGGCGGGGGGATCAGGGATTGGTGCGAATCGGATGCGGACACGCAGTAGGCCGGTAGCGTACGCGTACGCCTCCTGTGGTTTGACCAAACCAAACGAAAGCACGCACTGCGCCAGGATTCGTGCTTATCTTTATTGTTTTTTTAGTATTCCTCGGAAAAACAGGGCAAAAATACAGCATAGCAATCACGATCACCACTGCAATCAAATCTTACCACTGCAATCAAATCATGATTCTGTAGTTTGTACAATACAGTTGTAGTTGTAGTGTGTACAACACAAGAAACTGCAGAATAGACATGAAGGCTGTACACGTATCATCAACTTGATGCAATTCCACAAAATACCAAAAACGAAGATGGTGTGAACGCAATCATTTATTTTAGTTTAAAAAAAATCAAACCATCCATACAAGGGACTGAAAAGGAAACAATTTTAAGAGTACATGCAAGTTTGATCAGCCTCCTACGGTTGGACAAGGGCAGTATCAAAAGATGCTGTGAACCATGGCTGCGTTTAGTCCTTTCAATCCAAGCAGTAAAAATGTAAAATCCATGATTATTGTTAGACACATTCGTGTAAAGTAGCTGCAGCAAGGGGATTACTCGAGCATTCCTTAATAGAAACCAAGGACCATATGGAATTCATTTCATTATTGCAATCCAGTTTCAATGGAACTATGCCGCGGACAATGAAGTCAAATGAATTTTTGTGTGCTAGACAAACACTCTAATGGCTCAAAAAGGGATCTCAGTATCAGCCATTCTGTCAAAACCTACAAGCAGCAGCCTGTCAGGATACACTTCGACATGACCAAATGCGCTGGTGCCAGGAGGACACTCCAAGGCAGCCTCCAGAGTGCGGTGGTGCACACCGTGTGAGTCCACAGAGTGGCCACCCTTGTGGTCATGCCCGGCAAAGCAGGCCTTGACACAGTTGTACTGGTGAACAATAGCCATCACCTCGTCGTAGTTCCACATGAGAGCTGCCGGGGAAGATGCCCCGGGATCCATTGGGAGATGGCTGCATACGATGACATTTTGATGGTGCGTCGATGCGTCCTGGAGGACACCATTGAGCCAGGACAGCTGCTCCTTGCCAACTGCGCCATTGAACTTCACGAACCGCCTGTCGACGCCGACCAGACCATCAGGGCTGTTCTTGTCAGTGTTTGGGTTCTTCTCATCCAGGAGCTTCATTGCAGCTGCAGTCACAGGATGATCATTGGGCCAGCCGAGGCAACTGAAGTCATAAGCATCCAGAACAACAATTCTGAACCCGGGGCATGGCGAGAAGTCATAATAAGCACGATCAGAATCTGTTGCGATCTTAAGCAGAGACACCAACTGGCTGCGCGGAAGGTTGTACAGGCAATGGTTGCCAATCATGTGATATGTTGGGCCATCAAACTTGTCGAATTCATCAAGGACCTTCTGCACCGCCCACAACGATTTGTCCTTCGGGCAGTAGCCATCAATGATGTCGCCAAAATTGATCGAGAACTTGATGTTGCCTTGTTCGTTCCACCTGTCGACAGCACTTTGGAGGACGCTAATGCTGTGGCGGTAGTATCGTGGGACGCCGAGGAACGAGCGGCCATCTGGGATATCAGCATACTGAACATCAGCTATGACACCAAAGGAAAACAAGGGTTCCTTTGTTGATGCACGGGCTACTACTCCATTAGCCACAGCCATCCTCAGAACTTAGCTTGAAGGACCTTCAGAATAAACCAGCAACTCAGTGTGAGAGGAGACGATCCCTGTGCTCGAACTGAATATCGAAACAAGATCTGTTCAGAACTGAGAAATTATTGACCTATTTGAAAGAAAAAAAAAATGAAATGCGTGCGCACCTTAATTGGAAACCAAGAAGTTCAGTGGTGTCTACCGAGAATCAACTGAAACTAGCACGCTGAAGAGGAACAACTGAAATTAGCGCACTGAAGAGGAACAAATTGAACATGGACGAATGGATTGTGGATTAGTAGGCCACCACGTAGAAAACAAATTCGCAAATCACAACTAACTGAATGGAGAGAAATACAGATTTAGACTCAGCTTAGGGCAAAACAAACTCTTGGAAATGAGGAATTGATTCATATAAACAATGAAGCTGAGATTGTTTATATATACCAACAACAAAAGAAGGGAGCAGCCCACGTCCGAATCGATCTCCACTCCAACCCCACAGACTGACGGATTGGCTGGGTAAGGGCACAGGCGAGTAGGCGACGAGATGCGGCCGCCGCCAGGGGAGCCGGCGCGCGCGGGCGGGCTGCCTGGACTTCCGCGGATTCTCCGTCAATCCTTCCAGCGCCGCGCTCGCCGCCCCTCGGTCGTACAAAGTACAACCTCAAACTCCCGTCGCCTGTGACCCGTCGGTGGTTGTCTATAGGGGAGGAAGAGAAGTCTGAAACTGCGAGGGCCTTTTTGTTAGACAAAGCTGCCTGCCCCCTTGAAATTCAAATAGACCCTCTATTTTTTTTTTTTGCCGAAAAAAAGAAAGGAAGCTTAATTCAAGAGCGCTCCAATTCAAGTCCCTTTATAGAGGTTCTCAAATCTCTTTCCTCCATGGCCTATGTGATTCCCTTCTCTAAATTTTAGAGCTCTAAAAGCTTTAAAGCACTTTAGCTTATTTTTAAATTCTAAAGCTCTAATGTGAGGTAAACCGAAGTTTAGAGCACTACTTATTTGAAGGTTTAGCTCTAAAGTTTAGAGGAGGAAATCCAAACATGTCCTTAGGGCACCACCAATAGAGGCTAACACTCTTAGTTGTTCTAATACAAATAAAGTGATTCACATAGACTAGGAAATATTGATACTACTATTCACACAATGCAAACTATCACTACTTGTGGTTTGCATATAAACTTTTTGTTTTCATCATACCTCACATTTATTTCCCCTCCCTCTTCTATTTTTAGCATGGATCACATTCTCTCTCCCTAAGCATATGTAGCTTCTGCAAGCCACTATAACAAGTGTAGAGCGCCTATTTTTTTTATCTGATCCTACGTGGTCCTTGAGGCTATTAGTAAAAAACCAGCGTTGGGGAAGGCCTTAGCCCCATCTCTCGTGAATGTGTAGGAGCTTCCTACTTCTACTAGAAAAAAAATTATGCACCAACTCATTTCGGTGCGTCTTTTTATATCCCAAATATCTCATGGCTCGGGCCACCATCCTATTCCTCTGCCCTAGCATGACTTCCTCGATGAAGATAGCATGGCTCCCCTTCCCGCGTCCATCCTCCCCTTTATAAATTTAGTGATGAACATAATAAAACCACAAAAGAGTATATTAGCATGTTTATATTCCTCAAATGGGTGAAGCTAGTACCGTGGAACATACGACGATACATATTTTTTGTTATCTCCAATGCCCCATTTGGATGTAGATATTTGACCTCGGGATTTGGAATTGGTATTGTGAAGCTGCCAATTCCACTGTTTGGATGGCTAAGAATTTGGAATTGGAATTGGAACCCAATACCAATTGGTATTGGCTGTACCTGCCCCTCCTCATCTCCAATACCGAGCCCAACAGTTTCGTATTGTGTGGCATTCATCCCCTGACGCTCCAGACCCCGACACGACCCGGCGTGGAAGCCGCCCTAGCTACGCCGCTTCCTCCACGATGCCCCCAACGTAACACCGCCCAGCTATGTCGCTTCTTCCACGGCGCCCCCGCACCTGACCCTGACACAAAGACTGCCCCGCTACGCCTCTTCTTGCCTTCTTCCCCGACGCTCCTGCACCTAACCCCGACGCGGAGACTGCCCCGCTGTACCGCTTCTTGCCTTCTTCCCCGGTGCCCTGACATGGAGGCCCCCGTGCTGCGTCACTTCTTCCCGAAGCCCCTCGACACACCCAACCCCGACGACGCCCTTCTCTCTTCCCCGGTGGCACTTGTCTCTTCTTCCTTGGTGGTCCTCTTCTCTTCTTTCCCGGCGACCCTCTTTGTCTCTTCCTCGTGGCCAGCGCCCCTTGTTTTCCATGGTCGGGGTCGAGCTCCGCCATGGCCATGGCTGCTGAACCCGAGATCTGCCCGCCATTGCTGGGGTCGAGCTCCTGAAAGTGCATCTAGCCCTTTAGTGGGTTTTGGATGATTGAACGACAATATGATTAAAGGTCTAACCCGTTTGCTAAATGTGGACAGGTAATAAGTTATCTCATAGATGCTTAATGAAGCCAAAATGATATGTTATTGTATAAACAATCTAGTTTAAGCACAAGACAACAATGCAAATAGAATTCATGCAAAGGCTTATTTATTATGTGATTTCCATGTACTATGTGAAAGCAAGCACGGTAAGAATTAATTAATGAGACATGAGGGATTACATATGGAATGGTCTCATATTTGAAGCTTGCTAAATTGAAATGAAAAGGATAACAATACAAAATGAATAAATGATTCAACACAAGATGTGACTTGATAACTTGAGATGGTGAAGATAACGAGGAAACGTTTCGAGGTACTAAGCAAGGGTGAGGGGCAAGCGATGGCTTGGCGGCCGAAGAACCTAGCTAGGGTGAAGAAGGAAGTACTTGCATTTAGTTGAGGTACTAATCAAGCTATGATGGTCATGTTGATGTGGAGGATCAAATCACTATTGGAGTGTTTGATAGAAGTGACTTGATACATTTGGGATTATTCATATTTGATGAATGGAATCAAGTCACGTGCTCAAGATGTCTATGCTCAAGTAAAAAGATCAATATCGACATGTTGTAACCCTCACTTGATGAAGATTGAAAGACACGGCTTTAGTTAAAAGAGATCAACTCAAAAGGTTTAAATTCGTTATATATTTGAATTTGAGTTAATAGGAATGCCGTACTATTAAGAGGGATGCATCATGTTGATAGATGATTATTCATAAGTGCTCAAGCCAACCTATGTGAGGTTTGAGTGAAAGAGAGAAGAGAGAAACTAACGTTTTTCTGTGACCGAGCATACTAGACTATGCATACCGGACGTGTCCGGTATGGTAGGGTCACTCAGGTGTTTCTCTAACATGGTTCGTCGGGAGTTCGACGGTCGGGAGTTTCGGCAATCATCGGGAGTTCCGACGTCTCACACCTAACTGATTTGGAGAATTAACTGCCTGATCACACCGAACGTGTCCGGTATTCTACCGGACGTGTCTGGTATAGTAGGCCAGAGCCCAATAGGTAGTTTTCAAAGGAGCCGAGGGTCGGGAGTGTTGACACCAATTTTGGCATACCCAAAATGTGTGAAAACATTTATAGCATATTAAATAAAATGGTATAGATGATCAAGTTTTATATGAATATGATATAGGCAAATAAGGAATAATATAACATCGCTAAAGAGGAAAAGAAGATGGAGCAAAAAGAAAAAGGAGACACACATGTACATATATGCATGAGCGTGTTCACGCCTTGACAAATAAACAAAAGCACGGCAATCACATGTCCCATAAATACACCCGGCCGTAAATACATACACGCATATACATACACATGGGTTAATCAAAACATGGCCATGCAAGTACGTGTGTGGTATGCATACAAAGAAGCGTATATCACGTGACGCAGCCACGCCGCCGTGAAATAAGCTATTTCCTATTCTCCTTAATCACTTGATTAAAGAATAAACAAATGGTCCAAATGCCGCTTGCCGGGCAAGGAGGCAGCCTCCGAGGCGCGCTTTACACATTCAAATAGAGTCAAGCGCGGTCATGTCTCCTATTATTCGCCGCCGCGAGACCGGGTCATATGCAACTTCCACGTCCCCGCGATCGATCAGCAAGGCTCAGCAATTCAAACAAAGGCGCCGCGCCCGATAATCAAATGAAAAAGAGCGCCAAATTGTCGAGGAACGGCCGCTCGCTCTGCTTATAAATAGCAGGCCACGGCGATCATTCAAGACCCCGCCTCCACACATCAAGGTGCCGCCAGTTGCCGCCACATACATACACATACACCGCTCTCCGATCACAAGTGCCTCTCTGGCTGCCTCTCGCCGCATCACCAGAGGCGAAGCCTCACGACGCCGTTCTCGCACTGCACGGTTGGAGTTTCAGGGAAGGTGAGAGGCGATCATGGTGTTCATCCGATTTGCTTCCTCTCTCTCCATCTTCACGACTTCACGGTGTTTCGGCGGCAACCAAATCTTTCAAGCAACTTGTCGTGCCTCGGTATATACGGTTGGCCTATGTCATTGCGGATGGGCAAGGTAACGAGGTCTTACCGGTAAAAGGTAAAAGAAATGGTGATGGCTGCGCTGGCGCGTATGGGCTACAAGCCCGGTAAAAGGTCGTATGACAAAGGTTACACGACCGCACTTTTGCGCATGGGCGATATGCTCGGTGAAGGTGTAAAAGGCGCAAATATGCCTCGGTGAAATACGGGTTTGGATGCGTTTCGGCTTCATCCCATGGTTGAAAATTGGGTGGACGCTTTGGCTCCACCCCGGTTATGTTCATGGTAAATTTGATATGGACGCGAATCGGCTCCATATCTAAACAAATCTACATGTGTTTTTTGTACGCAACGCCGCCCGTTCTTATCATGCATCAAAGAAAATAAAGAACTTGCATGCTACCGCCATGAAGAAAGATTATGCATGGGTTTCTATCAAATCAAAGAAACAATCATATGTGCAAACGAAATTATATAAAAAACAAGACATTGACAATGTTCGCATATTGGTCCATGCATATATGCCTTGAGCGTCGCTAGCGTGTTAATTAGTGTCTTGTGCACAAAGTTAACTTACTTAAGGCCGTGACGCCTCCTGCACTCATGCATTACACCAAAGCATGTATTGTAATCGGCAACCATGATAAAAAGCAAATCATGCACTCAACTAAATTGCGGCTATGAAAATGTGTAGTAGTCCCCGCTTAAATCACCGTCATTGTCATGCAAAGCCGGATGGCATCTGCATGTCCTATGTCGCAAACAAAATAAAGATCATATGCAAATTAACATTGCCTTTACGGTCTAACTACATGCACGCAAACAATACTTTGCATGTTGCACAGTCATGACCTTTGTCAATGGCGTCTTAATCAATAAATAAACAAAACTCATATTGCACTTCTCCACGTAATGAATAGGTTACGGTTATTAATGCATTTCAGTCAAATAAAAAAACTATGACGTTGTAGGTCTCGGTATACTCACCCACACCAAACTTTCCAAGCAATCAAGAAGTAAATAAAAGTATATAATTAAAACAAAAGAAATTATACTCGGCATAAAAGCACGTCGGGTTCATTACATATCTTCTGCTAGTGCATTCATCTTTGCCGTGGAATCAAGTATTCTTAGTCATACATTAGATAAAATTACGCTTGCTTTTAAATGACGGCTAGACCAGTATAAATAAACTTAACTAAATTGATTTCATCGTATCAAATTCTATACCATGATCGCCCATGCTAATTAACTTGTCTGCGGCACCGTGGTTAGAATAACCAAAATGTCATGAACATCGATATAGACTCAGCTAAGTCAAATAAGCATTGTCATATTTATCATAATTTCAAAGCATCATCCATGCCCAAAGATAGGCCTTCCAAGTGCCATGCATATAATGGATAAATTAAATATTGCATCTTAGCTTGATTGTATCCATGAATGCTCATGCTTAGCCAAGTTGTTAAAAAGGGCAAACCAAATTAAATGTGATCATATAGCACCGTATGTATTTAATCCTCGCCAAACGCCATACCATGAGTGTGCATGCTAACTTTGATAAAATGAATTAATTACACGCTCTCGGCCGAAGTTAGGCATTGCAACATATCTTTTGAGCCTTAGCAAGGTCAAAATATGTTGTCTTAGCCTAAATAAAATATTACACCAAATGTTGAGTGCATCCATGAAACTCGCGCATATCAAAACATGCTAAATCATGATCTTAAATGATCCAAAAGACTACGTCAAATTTAGTCTCAGCAAAGTAAATTACGTGCATACATACATGACAATGCACCAAAGAAATGTGTATCACTCAAACAAATCAATTTCTCTTAATGACATATATGCGTGTTGCACCATATAGTGTATAAATTAAATACATGTATATCATGGTGTGCTAAGAAGCTAAACACGCTATCAACCAATCATATAAGGAATATATGTTACTCCTCGACAAATGAATTCATGTCATGTTTAATAAAATGACAATCGTCAAGTTCAAGTTTATGCCAAGCATACAAATTCGTCCATCTGCAGCTACAAGACCGAAGACTTTGTTTTCTTTTGTAGTTTGTAATAGGAAGCCATATGATGTAATCTTATTTTTCATGTACTCATGTTGGAACTCTTAATCAGGGGTGTTCTCTTGAGAGATAATTAACATAATTTTTATGCAAATATAAAAATTATGGAAGTATGGACTTGCAATATCTGTTCTTTTTCTTTTGTTCCAATTAAATTTAACCAAAACAAAATTTGTCTCTGCTGACGCGGAGGCGGGTCATAGCCACCCGTTTCCCCGCCATCAGATTCTGGCACGCCCAGTGGGACCTACTTTTCCCCTCCTCTTTGAGTTCCAACATGGTTGCATCATACGGCTTTGACCTAAATTGTCAAATGAAATTATATGCGCATTCATATTTGCATTCAAGAAAACTCATATATGGTTTTCTTCTATGAAGGTATGGCCGGACGTGTTCAAGACTTCATCACGATCCGCATTGGTTCCCTCTGGGTCGATGTTCCCATGGGTCCTGTTCAAGCTTCCAATAGTGCGGGTTCATCTTTGACACTACAACAATTGCGCCGGTCAGAAGTTGCTCATGACCAAGAGGTCAATTCCAAGGCCGAGGAAGGGTTCACCCCTGTCATGTCCAAAGTCGCAAAGCGGCGGGCAAGAAGAGTTCTTTGCCAAAGCAAGGATGATGGCCTCCAATGAGCGCATGCTACCAATGTGCGCAAGGCCACATCCTCCAATGTGGTTGCTCTGGCTCATCCAAGCCCAAGAGCACCAAGTCCCCTAGTTCCAAGATGGCGCCAAAGTTCCGCCCCGCTACACTTGGGGAGTGGCCTATCTGTGCCAAAAGGGCATCGCCAACCAAGTCGACGCCACCAATGATGTCCTCTTCATGGACTCCAAAGACAAGGGGGGAAATGCCACCTTCAATTACTCATGATAAGTTGGGGGCTGGTTCCTCAAAACCTACCCCAAGCATACTAGGGGCACCTCTGACAAAGAATGCATCAACAACAGCTTTCCCACCTCCAAATAGAGGGATAGTGCTGCAGGATCAACCTCAACGCCTGCAGCCCTGCAACAAAGAAAGAGCTGTAGCGGTGGGAGAAATGGATCACCCGCGTCCTTCCAACAAAGGAAAGGTCGTGGCAACAAAATATAGTATGTCATCCACTGAAAGTGATTCATCTACAAAAAGCCAACTTCGGTCTGAAGCTCCTGAGTTTATCCCCACGTTGGTCTATAATCCTAGCAATGATCTACCTAAGTGTGAGCTTCGGTGGCAAGGGATTCACCTCTCCCTCAATGATATAAAGAGGGGACATGTTGATCCGGCTGCGACACTCTCTGATCCTACATCATCAGAGGTGGCACTGTCATGGCCTTCTATACAAGATTTTGTGTCTCCAAAGCGACACCACCGACGGCAACGCAAAATCCTTCACGCATGGGCCAACTTCAGTAATGCAATTGACTCTATTACTAATGCACAACGTGCTTATGTTTGTGATTCAATTTTGGCTCAACAAAGCAGGGAATATCGTAGGATCCAAAATGCTGCGAGGCAAGCTTTTTAGGCTTCCATCGAAAGGGCCATATGCCAGGACCTAAGGAGCTTGTTGCCTGGAGCATCCACATCCTCAGATAATATTGAGGGTGAAATCATGTGACACGCCAAAACTTTGGCCAAACTACCTGAGCATCAAGAGTTCATAAAAAGGAACTCGAGGCGAGGGAGATATGCAAAGTAGGCTGCTAATGTACGTGCAAGACGTGCCAGCTTAAAGCAAAGGGAGATGGCAATACCAACTGTCTCCACGTCTAGTTGGGTATGAGGGGATGCGTCATCAAGCCATGCTGGTGGCACCCAAGGAGAAATAAAAGCAGCCGCTCAAAGAGTGGAAGATACAACAACACTAGCTTATCGGCCTCATAAAAGAGCCTCGAGCAACCATTTTGAGGTATTCTCTTCAATGCTAGTGAGTGTTGAGGAAGCAGCCTGCAACACGAGTGATACTTCCTCCGCTTCTACACACTTCAAAAGAAAGAAGCCTCGTAAACAAATTCTGGTGGGTCATCGTCTGGTGACTCAAAGCTTAACAAACTCTAGTAATTCAAGAAATAATACGATCTACGTAGGGTCTTTAACCCCCTATTTGATGATCATTCTTACTTTGAAAATGAATTATTGTATACTGCTGGCTCAGCTGATCCAAACCCACTAAATGGTGAAGATCCACAAGCCTCAAGTGAGGATGGCTCACCATCTCCGCATAGTGAGAGTGAGCCAGGCGATGCTGAACAAGTGCTTGCCACAAATGAGGGTCAATCTGTTGAAGAGCAGATGAACCGAATGATGGCTGCATTGCAACAAAAAGAAGAAGAGTTGGCTGCGCTCCGTGAGCAGGTGGCCAACACCAGAAATGTACAAGTGACGTGAATGCTTCGACTAGTCATAATGGTCCCCATCCCCATCCCCAACCTAAAATTACACTCGAATCCATACAGAGGATGATTTTTGAAGGTGTAAAAGATCAATATATGCAAACACATTACTCCATGCGTCCGGGGTATGTGAAACCATATCCACCAGAGGTGGACATGGTACAATTTCCGAACAACAATCGCCAACCGCAATTTAGTAAATTTAATGGGACTGGATCACCACATGAACATGTGGCCCATTTCCTTGCTGCGTGTCAAGATACAGCCCACAATGGAGCTCTTCTCCTCCGTCCATTTGTACAAACATTGTCGGGTCCTGCTTTCACATGGTATAGAAAGTTGGCACCTGGCTCCATCCGTACATGGCAACAAATGCAAGACACCTTACTAGAGCGCTTTTATAGCACTCAAAGGACGGTGGGAATAACTGAGCTGACTCAAACCTTACAAAGGCCAAATGAGAAAGCTGCGGATTTCATCAACAGGTGGAGGAATTTAAGCCTCCACTACCCATAGCCAATCACCGAACCAGAAGCAGTTCGTATGTGTATGAATAACTTGAGCCCAGACATGGCCATTCACCTACAGGGTGTAAGGCCAATAACTTTTGAAGAGTTGTCCTCAAAGGCCACAGACATAGAGAATTATATGCATCACATGTCTTATCCACCGAGGATGTTCAACAAGGCGCCATTGGATAAAAACAACCCATGAGATAAGCCCACATCTTCTAAGCCAAAGCAAATGCAAGCCATGGAGGCAACGATGGGTCCTCAAAAGTCCCAAACTAGGGGCACCGCCACAAGATTACCAAGCAAAGGGGGTGCACTAGCTCCTAGAAGGCCAACTCTTAGCGAGCGTCAAAATCAGAAGTACTCTTTCCTCGACAAAGAAGTAGGGGATCTCTTCATGGGCCTACGGGAGTTGAAACTCATCGAGCTCCCCAAACTAAAAAGGCCAGAAGAAGCTTCTAAATTCAATGAGCCAAATTTCTGTCACTTTCATCGCATCTTGGGGCATACGCTCAAGGATTGTTTTGTGGTAAAAAACATGATACAAAAGCTCATAGATGAAGGCACCATAGATGCCGATCTACTCAAAAGCATGACCAATGGAAAGAAAATGGATACATCAAATGTCGCCACTTTTGAAAGTGATCCGATGAGTTGTGCAACTCCAAAAATGTGGCCAACTTATGATCGATATATGATATCAAAACCTGAGCATGTTAATATGTCTTTCTCAGGGCATCCACAACAGCAAGCTAAGCGCCAGCATGAAGGCAAGGTTTTCCTTCGATGGATCCACACCCCAAAATGTGAACCATCAGGTTCCCAAAGATCAGGAGAGCGTCAACAGCAACTCTCAAGACGATTTGCTCTCCGACGAATGATGGAAAAGGGTGAAGGCCCGCGCTTTTACCAAAATATAAAGAAGCGCGAGGACAACCCCCTTGAAGAATATGCTGCTTTCCCATCAGAGTTTTTGAGGATGATGAGGAGTCTCTTCACTTCCCTAAAGAAGAGGCACCCGAAGTTGAGGAAGTTCAGCTTAGATCAGGCCGTCAACTAACTAGGCCATCTCCTCAACAAAGAAATCCCCTAAATGTAACTCCGAATGATGCGACTGACCATACTCCTAATGTGTCGGTCAAGTATGATGTAATCTCGCACTTGAAAAAAAATACCGGCTATGCTTTCTATGATGCTTTGTGTCTCTCTTCTGATTTGCGAAATGCATTTATTACTGCACTTTCCTTCCCTGAAGATTATAGGGTTGAGGTTTCACAAGCAGAAGTAAAGTTATCCCAAACTTAAAGTATTACGTTCAATGATGAGGATCTATTGTTAGGAAATAAAAAGCATAATGAGACCCTTCTTATGTTCTCATGAGATTGATGATCTCCCCATTAATCGTGATAATGATTGATGGTGGTTCAGCCATAAACTTGTTACCCTTTTGCGCACTCTTAAAAAGATTGGGTATTCTAAAGGAGACCTATGTCGCTCAAATGTTGTCATTCATGGCTTTAACCAAGCTGGTCAAGAAGCATTGGGTACCATATCTCTCGGTTCTAAAGTTTGAAAATCTTATGACATATGTATACTTCCATGTCATTGATGCGGCTACCTCATATAATGTTCTTATCGGTCGCCCATGGCTGCATGAAAATGGAGTTGTTCCATCTACTCTCCATCAATGCATCAAGTATAAAGATCCTTGGGGAGCGTAATAAGGTTTTTTTGCCGATAAAAACCATTCACTATAGCAGAATCCTTTTATGTTGATGCAAAGTTTTATTTTGAGCCTATTGATAAAGTCTCAAAACCAAAATCATCATTGCCGTTGGAACAAAATATCCCAAAGATAGAAGATGTCAAGTCTTCATTCATCCCAAAAGATATACCAATACATACCAAGCAATCAAAGGAAGGAAGGCGATCCGATATTTCAGATCATAAGTAAACCCTCTCAAAATAGAGGTATTTCATTTCCAACTCCTTTACCTCCTTTGGTGCAAAATAAAATAAAACAAGCCCAAATTGAAAGGGATAATAAGAGTAAATTGGTTACATTGGTCACTTTGTTAAATAAAGATGATAAAACATTACCCATCTCTTTATATGACAACAAAGTTCTTTATATTATGCAAATGATGGGCTATGATATTTCTACCGGTCCTTCTTTATGCGATGGGTCGGGGCAGCTCGCACCATTTGAAAAGTTGATGTCTTAGGCTCAGACTTGAAGCCTTGCACCAAGATCAAGCATTAAAAGAAGAGAAATATGGGTTAGGCTATGAAGTTAATATGACCTCTCGCTGAACCTCTTGATGCTACTGTACATCTCCACAAATGGAAGATGGAAATCAACCAACTGTTGATGAGTTGGAAGAAATTAATATCGCACACAGACGACGCGATCCTCGGCCAATCTTCATTAGTAAATATCTATCTAAAGAAAGTAAGGAAGAATACCATAAATTTCTTTCTACAAATAGAGATGTCTTTGCTTGGTCTTATGAAGAAATGCCGTGTCTAGACCCAACAATGGTGTGCATAAATTGGCCGTTCGAAAAGATGTTTCTCCGGTGAAGCAAGGACAAAGAAGATATCGTCCGAACTTCTCCCACAAATAGAAGCTGAAGTTGATAAACTCATAGCTACTGGATTTATTCGAGAAGTGAAATACCCCAAATGGGTGTCTAGTATCGTGCCTATTTAAAAAGAAAAATAGGCGAGATCCGTGTATGTGTGGATTTTAGAGATTTAAATAAAGCCCATCCAAAAGATGACTTTCCAATTCCAATCTGAAATCCTTATTGATGCCACTATGGGATATGAAATATTCTCCTTCATGGATGGTTTCTCTGGTTACAACCAAATAAAATGTCACTAGAAGATGAAGAGTTGACAAGATTCCGCACACCCAAGGGCATATATTGTTATAAAGTGATGCCCTTGGATTAAAAAAATGCAGCGCCACGTATCAACGTGCAATGACCATTGTCCTTGATGGGTTGTTGTATGAAATCGTTGAGTGCTATATAGATGATATCGTTGTAAAATCTAAGCACGAGAAAGATCACTTAAAACATTTGGAAATGGTGTTTGACCGCTTTTAGAAAACATAAATTAAAGATGAATCCTATGAAGTGCGCGCTTCGGAGTATCTTGGGAAAATTCCTTGGTTTCATAGTCACCAAGCGTGGAATTGAAATTGACCCTACTAAAATAAAGACAATTGTCGACATGCCTCGACCAACAAACTTGCATGAATTAAAGAGCCTCCAAGGCCATTTAGCATACATTAGAAGGTTCATCTCAAAAACCGTCCAAGGGAGGTGCAAACCTTTTCCCGACTCATGAAGAAAGGAGTCCCGTTTCAATGGGATCAAGCATGTCAAAATGCATTCAAGGACATAAAAATATTTAACAAATCCTCCTGTCCTAGGCGCGCCAATTAAAGGGCGACCATTAATCCTCTATACGGCATGCCATGCCGACTTCATTAGGCGCTCTTTTGGCACAAACCAATGATGCGGGGAAAGAAGTCTCCCTATATTATTTAAGCCGCACCCTCTGTGGGGCAGAGTGCAATACCCGGATATATAAAAATATGCCCGGCACTTGTATTTGCAGCACAAAAGCTTTCGCCATTACATGCTAGAACATACAATACATCTTGTCTCGAGAGCTGATCCACTCCGACATATCTTAAATAAAATGACATTATCCGGTAGATTGGCTAAGTGGGCAATGTTCCTTTCACAATTTGATATTGTGTTCGTGCCTCAAAAAGCTATTAAAGGTCAAGCTTTGGCTAATTTTCTAGCCGCACATCCCATACCGATGACTTTCCCATTGATGATGATCTCGCTGATGATGAGGTAGTCTTCACCACTACGGTGTCTAAGCCTACATGGCAAATGTATTTTGATGGTGCTTGCCGGAAATCAGAGGAAAAGTAGGGTCGTGTTTGTCACACCGGACGAAAGCAACACTTCCATATTCCTTCACATTAACTTCAGCGGTTTCAAATAATGTTTGAATATGAGGCTCTAATTATTGGGCTTGAAATGGCTCACAATATGGGTTTAAACACACTCTATGTATATGGAGACTCCCAATTAATAATTAACCAATTGTTGGGAACATATGCGGTAAAAAAGCAAGGGCTTTTGCTATATTTTTGGAAGGCAAAAGAACTAATGGCTATGTTTGTTGATCTAAAATTCAGCATGTTATGAGAAGCCAAAATGAGAAAGCAGATGCATTGGCAAGCTTAGCTGCCAAAGATGTCACTAAATCCATATCAAACCGTGGATGTTCACGTAGAGGAACGTAAGAGTCCTCCCCATACTTATCGAGGAAGAATACATACCATCTACTTCAGCCATGACTATAGATACGCATTGAAATTGAGATGGGTGATTGGAGAACACCTTTTCTCGATTATCTCCT
The DNA here is from genome assembly GCA_904845875.1 of Miscanthus lutarioriparius. Taxonomy (NCBI): domain Eukaryota; kingdom Viridiplantae; phylum Streptophyta; class Magnoliopsida; order Poales; family Poaceae; genus Miscanthus; species Miscanthus lutarioriparius. Next base: position 77,217,211 of record CAJGYO010000003.1, on the reverse strand, counting down.
TCATGGATATTTGCCCCTAGATTCTAGTGAAAGGTCTAGGATTCAAAGAGATCTTTGAATTATACATGTATAAACGACACACTCTATCGGCGTTCATGCGATGGCATTTTACTTCACGCCTTGCGTGCAACGAGGTAATCAAAGCTTTAAATGAAGTTCACTCCAGTGTGCGGCGCACACCAATCTGGACCCAAGCTACACTACCAACTAAGACATTTGGGTTATTATTGGCCTACAATGTTTGATGATTCTATGAAATTTGCGAAGAAATGCCATGAATGCCAAATACATGGTAATTTCATACATCAACCCCATGAACCATTACATCCGACTAATATGTCTTGGCCCTTTGAAATGTGGGGAATGGATGTAGTTGGGCCAATAAATCCCTGCCTTCCAAGGGACACAAATTCATTCTTGCAGAATCGATTACTTCTCTAAGTGGGCGAAGTTGTAGCACTAAAAGAAGTCAAAGCGGAAAATGTTGAAAACTTTATAAGAACCAATCTTATATATCGATTTGGGGTTCCGGCCGAATGATATCTCGATAATGGCATGTCTTTTAAAATAAACAAATAGAGAAGATGTGTGCTAAATTCAGAATTAAGCATCACTTCTCCATGAGTTATAATCCGCCGCTAATGGTCAAGCGAAGCATTCAATAAAGTTCTATGCAAGTTGCTTAAAAGATGGTCTCACAAAATAAGAGACCTTTGGCATGAAAAGTTACTCGAATCCTTGTGGGCATATAGGACCATGACTGGACGCCAACTGAAAATGACTCCTTACTCACTTGTGTATGGAGGAGAGGCGGTCCTGCCACTAGAGGTGCAAATTGCCTCCTTAAGAGTTGCTATCCAAGAAGAACTCAATGAAGATGAATCGGCAAAATTACGCCTAAGGGAACTAGACATCCTCGAAGAAAAATGTCTTCGTGCATTGCAAAACTTGGAGGCATACCAAGCTAGAATGTCCCGAGCTTTTGACAAGCGCGTAAGGAGGAGGTCGTTCAAAGAAGAGGATTTGGTTCTAGCGGTCATTCGGCCTATGAATATTACTCATCGAATGCAAAGCAAATTCGAGCCTAAATGGGAAGGTCCTTATATTGTGAAGGATGTCTACTCTAGTGGCGCTTATAGAATCATATCCCCAGATGGTGAGTATTGCCCACCGCCAGTAAATGGAAAATTTCTAAAGCATTACTATGCGTGAGGAAATATGCATATTACGCTCCATTGCTACAAGAGCCTAAACTGTTAGCACCCAAAAAAGCGCTCCTTCATGAGCCTAAACTGTAAAGAAGACATATGCTCCATAGCTTCACGAGCCTAAACTGAAGCTGAAGTAAAAAAAAAGATTCATAACGCTCCATTGCTACAAGAGCCTAAACTGTTAGCACAAAAAAAATGCTCCTTCATGAGCCAAAACTGTAAAGAAAACAAATGCTCCATAGCTTCATGAGCTTAAACTGTAGCGTAAAAAAAACCAATGCTCCATTGCTTCATGAGCTTAAACTGTAGCATCAAGAATAAACAAAATCACAAGGCTCCATTCCTTCACGAGTTTAAACTGAAACAAAAAATATATAGCTCCACTGCTACATGAGTCTAAACTGTTAGCACACAAAAAAGAAAAAAAACGTGCTCTTTCATGAGCCTAAACTGTAAGCAAGAAAAAAGAAGAAGAAATGTTCCATAGCTTCATGAGCATGAACTGAAGCTAAAAAGAAAATATATAAAAAAGATGCTCCATTGCGACATGAGCCTAAACTATTGGCATGAAAATAAACAAATGCCCCCAATGCATCTTCAATGCATCATGAGTTTAAACTGAATGCAACAAAAAAAATCCAAAGTTCTTAAATTTAAACTACGACCATGGAACGAACATTTAAAATGTTATGTCCTCCAAGAGTCTGATATAAAGACCAATATAACGTGATACTATACGTCATTGCTTGATAAATGTCATTTATATGCGCAAATCTCCGTGTGAATCAAGTGCTCCAAAATATGTTTCCAAAAAGAAAAAAGCGAGATCATAAATAAAAAAAATCTCAAGTTTCGAGCTCCGGATCCGTCAAAATATATGAAGTAGTTTCGCATCCGGACCTCGAGGGGACATCTGTTGACACCAATTTTGGCATACCCAAAATGTGTGAAAACATTTATAGCATATTAAATAAAATGGTATAGATGATCAAGTTTTATATGAATATGATATAGGCAAATAAGGAATAATATAACATCGCTAAAGAGGAAAAGAAGATGGAGCAAAAAGAAAAAGGAGACACACATGTACATATATGCATGAGCGTGTTCACGCCTTGACAAATAAACAAAAGCACGGCAATCACATGTCCCATAAATACACCCCCGCCGTAAAAATACATACACGCATATACATACACATGGGTTAATCAAAACATGGCCATGCAAATACGTGTGTGGTACATACACAAGAAGCGATATCACGACGCAGACGCCGCCGCGAAATAAGCTATTTCCTATTCTCCTTAATCACTTCAGATTAAAGAATAAACAAATGGTCCAAATGCCGGTTGCCAAAGCGAGGAGGCAGCTCTGAGCGCGCTTTACACATTCAAATAGAGTCTGTTACGGTCATGTCTCCTATTCGGCTCGCTGCGAGACCGGGTCATATGCAACTTCCACGTCCGCATCGATCAGCGCAAGGCCAATTCAAAACAAAGGCGCCAGCGCCGCATAATCAAATGAAAAGAGCGCCAAATTGTCGAGGAATTTGCTCGCTCGCTCTATAAATAGCAGGCCACAGCGATCATTCAAGACCCCCGGCTCTCCCACACATCACAGTGCCAGCCAGTCACGCCACATACACACATACACCCGCTCTCTAATCACGGTGCCTCCCTGGCTGCCTCTCTCCGCCGCATCACCAGAGGCCGAAGCCTCACACGACGCTGTTCTCGCACTCAGTTGGAGTTTCAGGGGAAGGTGAGAGGCGTATCATGGTGTTCATCTGATTTGCTTCCTCTCTCTCCATCTTCACGACTTCACGCGGTGCTCGGCGGCAACCAAATCTTCACCGGCAACTTGTCGTGCCCCAGATACTGGTTGGCCTATGTCATTGCGGATGGGCAGTGCACGTAGGTCTTACCCCGGTAAAAGGTAAAAGAAATGGTGATGGCTGCGCTATGCGTATGGGCTGCAAGCCCCGGTAAAAGGTCGGCCAACAGTGCCACGACCGCGCTTTGCGCATGGGCGATATGCTCCGGTGAAGGTGTAAAAAGGCAGCAAATATGCCTCGGTGAAATACGGGTTTGGATGCGTTTTGGCTCCATCCCATGGTTGAAAATTGGGTCGGACGCGCTTTGGCTCCACCCCGGTTATGTTCATGGTAAATTTGATATGGACGCTGAATCGGCTCCATATCTAAACAAATCTACATGTGTTTGCATTACGCAACGCCGCCCGTTCTTATCATGCATCAAAGAAAATAAAGAACTTGCATGCTACTGCCATGAAGAAAGATTATGCATGGGTTTCTATCAAATCAAAGAAACAATCATATGTGCAAACGAAATTATATAAAAAAACAAGACATTGACAATGTGTTGCATATTAGGTCCATGCATATATGCCTTGAGTGTCGCTTAGCGTGTTAATTAGTGTCTTGTGCACAAAGTTAACTTACTTAGCGCTCCTTGACGCCTCCTGCACTCATGCATTACACCAGCATGTATGTATTGCAATGGCAACCATGATAAAAAGCAAATCATGCACTCAACTAAATTGCGGCTATGAAAATGTGTAGTAGTCCCCGCTAAATCATCGGTCGTCATGCAAAGCCGGTTGGCATCTACATGTCCTATGTCTGCAAACAAAATAAAGATCATATGCAAATTAACATTGCCTTACGGTCTAACTACATGCACGCAAACAATACTTTGCATGTTGCACAGTCATGACCTTTGTCAATGGCGTCTTAATCAATAAATAAACAAAACTCATATTGCACTTCTCCACGTAATGAATAGGTTACGGTTATTAATGCATTTCGGTACCAAATAAAAAAACTATGACGTTGTAGGTCTCGGTATACTCACACACAGCACCAGACTTCCGGCAATCAACAAGTAAATAAAAGTATATAATTAAAACAAAAGAAATTATACTTTGCTTGCATAAAAACATGTCGGTTCATTGCATGTCGCTCTGGTCCGTCTTGCATGAACGGCGGCATGATCAAACCGCCTATATCACATAGACAAAGCCAATTAGTGTTGCATCAAAATCAACACGGCTATGCGATGATAAACTCAAATAGCCACTACCATGGTCTTGACCTAATTAAAATTAGGAAGCAGATAAGAAAACACGCACACCATGTCATGGTCATGCGAGGAATCAAATATGTCTAATCATGCATTAGATGAAATTACTCCGTTTTAAATGACGGCTAGACCATATAAATAAACTTAAATAAATTGATTTCATCGTATCAAATTCTATACCATGATCGCCCATGCTAATTAACTTGTCTGCCACCGTGGTTAGAATAACCAAAATGTCATGAACATCGATATAGACTCAGCTTAAGTCAAATAAGCATTGTCATATTTATCATAATTTCCAAAGCATCATCTATGCCCAAAGATAGGCCTTCCAAGTGCCATGCATATAATGGATAAATTAAATATTGCATCTTAGCTTGATTGTATCCATGAATGCTCATGCTTAGCCAAGTTGTTAAAAGGGCAAACCAAATTAAATGTGATCATATAGCACCGTGCATGCGAATCCTCGCCAAACGCCATACCATGAGTGTGCATGCTAACTTTTATAAAATGAATTAATTACACGCTCCCTCGCCGAAGCTAGGCATTGCAACATATCTTTTGAGCCTTAGCAAGGTCAAAATATGTTGTCTTAGCCTAAATAAAATATTACACCAAATCTTCGAAAGTGCATCCATGAACTCGCATATCAAAACATGCTAAATCATGATCTTAAATGATCCAAAAGACTCGTCAAATTTAGTCTCAAAAGTAAATTACGTGCATACATACATGACAATGCACCAAAGAAATGTGTATCACTCAAACAAATCGGTTTCTCTTAGTGACATATATGCGTGTTGCACCATATAGTGTATAAATTAAATACATGTATATCATGGTATGCTAAGAAGCTAAACACGCTATCAACCAATCATATAAGGAATATATGTTACTCCTCGACAAATGAATTCATGTCATGTTTAATAAAATGACAATCGTCAAGTTCAAGTTTATGCCAAGCATACAAATTAAATCCATCTGCAGCCTACAAGACCGAAGACTTTGTTTTCTTTTGTAGTTTGTAATAGGAAGCCATATGATGTAATCTTATTTTTCATGTACTCATGTTGGAACTCTTAATCAGGGGTGTTCTCTTCGGAGATGTAATTAACATAATTTTTATGCAAATATAAAAATTATGGAAGTATGGACTTGCAATACCTGTTCTTTTTCTTTTGTTCCAATTAAATTTAACCAAAACAAAATTTGTCTCTGCTGACGCGGAGGCGGGTCATAGCCACCCGTTTCCCCGCCATCAGGGAGTTCCGACGTGAGTCGGGAATTCCGATGGTCTGGAGTTCCGACATTCATCGGGAGTTCTGACACCTCACATACTTTAACTCAGTTACCGTTGGCGCAGTGTAAGTCATACCAGATGTGTCCGGTATTGCCCAACGGCTACATAACGGCTAGTTTTTCAAATGGGCTATAAATACCCCCAAGCCTCCACCTTTGGAGGCTACTGATTCTACTGGTGAACCCACATGTTTTTGAGCTTTGACAACTCTCCCAAACCCTCTCTTTGCGAGTGTGTGATCCAAATTGCCAAATCCATTCGTGGGTTGAGAGAAATTCAAAAAGAGAGCAATCCAACTACTTGAGCACTCGTGCATATTGTCAATCTCATGATTTGCATAAAAATTTTGGAGTCTTCGGTCCTAGACGGCTAGGCGTCGCTAGAGAGCACCCGAGAGATTGTGGTGTGCCTCGGAAAGCTTGTAACAGTCGATTCCGCCACCTCGGAATCAACTAGTGGAAGGAGGAAAAGGAGTTGGAAAAGACTTCGGCTAGAGTGAGCTTTGTGGTATCCTCTAGGGATGACCTTCGCTGGGTTGCCCGCAGCCCCCTCAACGGAGAGTATGACTTGAACGAGTCCGAACTTCGGTAAAACAAATATCGTGTCTCAATTCGCATTTCATTTGATATTTGTGTTGCTCTCGCTCTTGTGCAGGTTCTCTGTGTATCTTGTCATCTCTAGTAGGTGCCTGCAGTTTGGTTTGAAGATATAAATCGAAAGGAGCAAGTTTTGGGGCTGTTCCACAAAAACCGTGTATCGGACACGTTCGGTATTGGTTCCTGTGCCAAACTTAATTGCATTTTGATTTAACTCTTTGGTTGCAGGTGTTTGGCTCCATAAACTTATTTAGTATCTTTTATATACTCTGTGGCTAACTTGTGAGGGGTTGTATTACTTTAATTTGGAGTTTCCATTCGAAAACTTCCATTACTAAATCGTTTCCATATTTAAAGGTGTTAATTTTCAGAAACGCATATTCACCCCCCTCTAGACAACATCCTAGGTCCTTTCAATTGGTATCAGAGCAAGGTTCTCACCTAAAGCTTCACCGCTGTGAGAAAATGATGTCAACGCCTATCGAGTTGGAGCCGGTGCTTCTCCAAAATGATGGTTCAAACTTTCTACCTTGGTCAATTCATGTACTTAATGCTTTTAGAGATATTAATCCTCTTGTTGAGCATATTGTGGATGCAAGCATACATCTTCCTATAGTTGATTTGGGCAACTATAAAAATTTGTCAAAAGATGAAGAGATATGCGTGCAACTCAATGCTCAAGCTATTAATATTATTTTGAGTACATTGAGTGTAGAGGTTCAAGATGAGGCAATCTTTAATGGACAACCACCTCCGGAGAGTGCTCATCTCATTTGGACTAGACTTGTTGAATTATATAGAAAATCCAAATGTGATGATGCTATTGAGTGCAATTCAATGGAAAGTATGTCCATTGTGTCTTCATGTAGTGAAGAAGCTTCACAAGACCTCAAGAGCGCCGAGCCAGAGCAAGAAGTGCAAGCAGCGCATGATCTGCTGTCTGCCTACACATACCGAACGTGTCCGGTATGGCCGAGGCAGTAGAGTAGAAAGCAGCTGTTTGCAACGAAGCTCAAGACCGGTGGCGACCAAGTGATGAGTCAACCTCAGTATCTCATGATACTCATCACTTGTGTCTCATGGCCAAGAAAAGCAAGAAGAAGAGTAACAAGAAAGATCAAGAAAAGGAGAAAGCACAAGTAGATTATCAAGATAAGAGTGATGTTGAAGTTGAAGACAACTACAACCTTGATCATCTCAACCACAAGGACAAGTTCATCATCATGAAAATAGTTGAAAAGAATGATAAGCTAGAGGAAGAGAATGAGAAGCAAGAGCAATCACTTCAAAAGCAAGAATTGTTTCTCATCTCCAAGATGGAAGAACTAAAGGTTCTAAGTGAAAGGTATGAAAAATTGTCAATTGAGCATGCTTTAGTTACTAACTCCTCTTCTAGTGTTTCACAACTAGAGAAGGAAAACTTAGAGCTCAAGGCAAGGCTAGATGAACTATCAAGCAAGTATAATGTGCTACAAGCAAACTATGTTCATCTAAAGTACTCTCATGAGGAAGTAGTAGAATCAAGCATCATGCTTAAGGTGGCTCATGAGGTTGTGATCACATCGGTAAAATTTTCTCAACCTCTCACACATTCACTCACTAGTACACCATCTCAATTAAATATTTCTTGTACTAGTGAGTGTGCTCCTCAAGCAAGTCAATCTTCGATTGAGCTAAATCTCATAGAAAACATAGAGCTCAAAGAAGAGGTAAAAAGATTAAAGAAAGATGTGATTCGGTTGAAGGGTAAGGAGAAAGCACAACCTTCTCAAGATAACCGTGATAACATGGTGAAGAAGCTTGAGAAGGGTTCAAACCTTGCTTCCTCCAAAGCCCAACAAAAGAATCATATTTCATCAAGGCCAACACAACCAAGAGCAAGAAACATGGAAAAAGGTTATGCTATGGTTGTGGATTATATGGACATGAGTGGGCTATGTGTCCATATAAGAGTTGGGCCGGTAAGTGTGAAACGGTTGAACAAAAGGCCTCAAACAAGTTGGCCAACCAAAAGAAAAGTGATGGACAAAGCGCTTGTCTCATGTGCAAGAAATTGGGACATCCTACCAAGAAATGCCCAATGTACAAAGAGGCAAGAAAGGAAGCCCAAGTTGCAACAAGAAGATGCTATGGATGAATGAGATGGGCCACAAGGTTGATAGATGTCCATACAAGCAAAGCAAGCATAGAGCAAACAAAGGGAGTTGCTATGCTTGTAGAAGAAAGGGGCATCTAAGCTATGAATGCCCAAATGGTAACACTCCAAAGCTGAATACATTTGTTTATAATGATATGCTTAGGAAGACCACAAATGGAGTTAGCACTAGCAAGGTGATGTGTTCACCACAAACTAGTGCTAAAGCTATTGGGTGCCTAAGCACTTGTTGACTAACCCAAAAGGACCCAACAAAAGTTGGGTACCAAAGTGTGCTTAGGTTAATGATGTAGGTACTTGGTGATGAGATGAAGGTTTCGGGGTGGTTGAGCCAGCAAATTGAAAATATTCACTCAATCTATCAACCAATTCTCATCATAATCTCCTATATGGTTGACCCGAAGATAATTTAATAAATATATTATCTACTTCATCCTCACCATTGTTAACAAGTACCTAAACCTTTTAGATAGCCACTTTGTGTGTTTTGTGCTCAATGGCTCACAAATAGGCATATTTGTGAAATATTGAAAGTGGCTAATTAGTTTCACTTGATAATTATCATGTTTGCCATATGGTGCTTTTAATAGCTCTCTAGTAGAGCAATTTATTTGTTGAGATGTAGGGCATAAAAGAAACAGTAGAGCTAAAACGAAGAATCACAAGCAGCGGATTAATTGTCTCTGTCCTGCACCTATCGGACGTGTCCGGTATGGCCAGGGACAGAAAGAGAAGTGTTTCTGTTCTGAACATGTCGGACGTGTCCGGTATGTCTACTGGACGTGTCCGGTATTGCAAGAACCAGAACACTAATTAGATTGCAACTGAGTCTTTGATCCATATATTTTTATATATCCTTAATTTACTGAGAAGCTTATGATTTATTAAATCTAAGTGGATTGTGAGCATCTCTTGAACTCAATTCTAAATATGGCATTATTACTTCGTGTTGGTCAAAATAGAAAATTGACTCCCAAATTCTTAATAGAATAAAGTGCTAGTTGAAAGTCATTCAAATTACTTAAAGTACTTATTTAGGGGGAGCTCAGTTTCTATTTTGCACCTTTGTGGACTAAAAAATTTATCTAGCATTACTTGTAGGCCTTTGGATGAGAATTGATTTCGTATCTAGCATGATTATTTGGCAATTAAGGTCAACATAAAGATTATCATGCTATGTATCTTCTTAGTGGAATTCTTGTGGGCTCAAGGCAAAGGTATGTATTTACATTCATGCATTGTAAGTGCATCTAAGGCCCTTTATATGCTAGAGTGTGCATTTGTGTGACATAGGAGAGATGTTTTTCAAAACTCATAACTAGCATGTGTAGGTGGTGTGAATTTGTAAAACTATTCGAATCTTGGTCTTTGTGACCTAGCCTTGTCATATGATGATTATAGCTCTCCTTGATTGTTTGATTGACTAATCACACATGACATGTGAAAGGTCCTAATGGCTAGAGGGGGGGTGAATAGCCTATTAAAATTTTCTACAACAACACTTAACAAACCGGTTAGACAATTATGAGGCGAAGCAAGTATTGCGCTAGCCTACTAAAATAGCAAGCCACCTACCACAATTCTAGTTTATATAGTTTCTATCCACATAATAGCTATGACACTACACTAAGTTAATATGCTCTCAAAAGCTAACTAAAGAGCCACACTAACAAAACTAACAAGCTCTCATAACTAGCTACACTAAAGAGCTTGACAACTAGTTTGCAGTAATGTAAAGAGAGTGAGCAAGATGGTTATACCGTCGTGTTGAGGAAAGAGCCAATCAATCACAAGAATGAATAACAATGAAGACCAATCACCTCAGAATCAAATGATGACACAATGATTTTTTACCGAGGTTCACTTGCTTGTTGGCAAGCTAGTCCTCGTTGTGGCAATTCACTCACTTGGAGGTTCACGCGCTAATTGGCATCACGTGCCAAACCCTCAATAGGGTGCCGCACAACCAACACAAGGTGAGGACCACACAAGCCATGAGTAATCCACTAGAGTACCTTTTGGCTCTCCACCGGGGAAAGGTCAAGAACCCCTCACAATCACCACGATCGGAGCCGGAGACAATCACCACCCTCCGCTAGACGATCCTCGCTGCTCCAAGCCGTCTAGGTGGCGGCAACTACCAAGAGTAATGAAACATGAACACCAAGTGCCTCTAGATGCAAACACTCAAGCAATACACTTGGATTCTCTTCCAATCTCACAAAGATGTTGAATTAATGATGGAAATGAGTGGGAGGACTTTGACTAAGCTCACAAGGTTGCTATATCAATGCAAATGGCTAAGAGGGTGAGCTTAAGCCGGCCATGGAGCTTAAATAGAAGCCCCATGAAATAGAACCGTTGTACCCCTTCACTGGGCACAACACGGGGTGACCGGATGCTCCGGTCATATTGACCGGACGCTACACCTCTGCGTCCAGTCACGTGATGCGTGCCACGTGTCCTCTCTCTTCAAATACAGAGCACTCGATCTCAATGGTCAAGTGATGACCGGACGCATCAGCTCAAAGTGACCGGACACTGAGCCCCAGCGTCCGATCGTTTCCAGTAAGCATGCAAAGACGACTTTTCACGACCGGACGCGTCCGGTCATGCTCGACTGGACTCACCCAGCGTCCGGTCACACGGCGTCTCCCCTGTGCGCTGCCACGTCAGCAGGACCGGACGCACCCCTCCAGCGTCCGGTCACTAAGTGACCCAGCATCCGGTCAGAGACCGACGCCAGCGTCTTTGCAACTTCTACTGACCGGATGTGCCGGTCCAACCGAGGCCAGCGTCCGGTCACTTACAGTGACCTCCGTCTTTTCTGTATAGGGCGCCGGTGGCACCGTCGGACTGTCCGCACTCTATGGGCGGACACTCCGCCGGTGAAGTTCCTAACCCTTGCTCAAATGTGCCAACCACCAAGTGTATCACCTTGTGCATTATTTTCACAAACATTTTCAAGAGTGTTAGCACTCCACTATATCCTAAATGCATATGCAATGAGTTAGAGCATCTAGTGGCACTTTGACAATCGTATTTCAATACGAGTTTCACCCCTCTTAATAGTACGACTATCGATCCTAAATGTGATCACACTCTCTAAGTGTCTTGATCACTAAAACAAAATGGCTCCTACCATTTATACCTTTGCCTTGAGCCTTTTGTTTTTCTCTTTCTTCTTTTCAAGTCCAAGCACTTGATCAACACCATGGCATCACCCTCATCAAGTCATGATCTTCATTTGCTTTACCACTTGGAATGTGCTACCTATCTCATGATCACTTGACAAACTAGGTTAGCACTTAGGGTTTCATCAATTCACCAAAACCAAACTAGAGCTTTCAACATGGCTTTCTTAAGTCCACATTCTACTATGTCTCACTATATCTCTCTCAAGTAAGCAAAATCATGTTTATGCCAAATATTTGGAAAAGAGAAGTGCTATTCTTGGCATTTGGATAAGAAAAGTGGTCACATATAGATTGGATCAAGGACATATGTTGTTTTGGATTAAGAAGTGACAGTGAAAAGTTTTTTGAATTGAAGAGATCCTGGTTTGGAGCAGTTTGGGCACAACCCGCAAATACAGGACGTGTCTGGTACCGATACCGGACGTGTCCGGTATCCGCGGGGTGGTCAGGATAAGTTACCCCTTCGACCCTGGTCTAAGGCTCATTCTTTCTTTCCCATCCACTTCGCCTAGATGTGCCGCCACTCGCCCTCCTCTCACCCTCGTGCCTGTGCTCGCCATCGGCCAGCCCCTCTGCGCCTTTGGCCAACCTCCCATTGCTGCACTCCTCCGCGCCCTCGCATTACCTTTCTCCATGCCCTCCTTCGCATCAGCATCGCCCTAGCCCTCAAAAGCTGCCGCAGCAGCCTGCATTTCCTCCATAGACCACAGGCAAGCAAAGAAGGAAGGAGAAGAGAAGAGAGAAGGATTGGAGTGCCCCTGCAGCAAGGATCAAGGATCTTCACCGTGGATTTGAAATCAATTTCGAGTTCTTCAACCTAGGTATTTCAAAACTTAGAACCCGTTCGATCCACTCATTAGTGCCTCATTTTTAAATTCCTTTGGTCAAGATGCTGCATTGGAGGTCTAGAAGTCATGGTTAAAATTTGAATTGAATTGGAGATGAGATTGAGCGTGAGCCCATGGTTAGGGTTACTGTGCACGCGTGTACTGGACGTGTCCGGTATGAGCTAGCAGTGCAGATTCAGCTGCAGCCTCGACTCAATACTCATTGATTATTGTCTCTATATGTATGATTGTTTGTCTAAATTACTTTTGCAAACCTTGACCAAGGATGGGATATGTGACTTCGAGATTTTGGATAAATAATTGTATATATATAGATGATGATATAAGAAATATTGTTTAGGCATATATCTGAGATTCTTTGCAAATCATTTTGGATACAGGGCAGCAGCCATGAGTGGAAGACAGGAGCCTAGATCCAAGCATAGGCATGATCCAGCATTAGAGAAATACAAGAAGGCAAGGCAGGACTTGCATCCTAGATTTAGTCAGTAGGAGCAGGGCAGCAGCAGGAGACTCTCCAGAGCTATTAGGGGTGCTCCATAGTACAGAGAGGGAGATATCACTTCTTCCTCTGACATAGATACAGAGGAGTATAAAGTGGAGCCTAGAGACAGAAAGAGGAAGAGCACTGACAGAGGTTCTGATGGTGGTAGCTCAGATGATGAGCAAGAAATTGAGGAGGAGTAGGCAGTAACTCTAGTTCAGCACCACATAGGTTAGGGCATGCACTATGGCCTTCTTGAAGTACATGCTCTGGTTTTACCCAATTATGTTGTCAGAGTCAACTACAAAGGAAAGGGTATGACTGAGAGAGCAAGAGATCAGAGGAGGATTGATCCCAGAGGTTTGCCTAGGATTTAGTATGATCATCGCTTTCACACTATGTTCCATCTAGATTATTACACTAGTGTGATACTTTCTAGGAATCCTGTGGTAGCCAAGTCTCAGTGGGTAGATTGGAAATATGTCAGAGAGCTACGGAAGTCCTCCATTGACTATGCTATTGCCACCTGTCACCGCACATGTATATACACGCTCATAGAGTTTGTGCATGATTGGAACTCTGAAGTCATTGCACAGTTCTATGCCACTTTCTTTATGGAAGAGGAGCCGAGGCGTATGCATTGGATGCTTGATGGCCAGTGGTACAGTGTAGACTACGACGCCTTTGCAGCTTTTCTTGGCTTCTAAGAGGAGGACCTTTAGAGAGACAGGATCCACACAGAGCATGTGTTACCTCCTGAGTAGCTTGCCTACATGTACCCACTAGGAGGTGAGAGAGGAGCGGTTGGGAAGGTAGTTGGTCCTCACCCTACCAACAGGTACCTAGATAGGATGTTCAGGAAGACCATTGATTGCAAGGGAGGAGACAAATGTAACATTGCTGATTATTCCAGAAACTTGCTCCACAGGATGTCACCAGGTGCACAGCCATTCAGTGTTTTTTATTTTATTTGGTCAGAGATCAGGAGTGTGGGTGAGGAGCCCCTCAAGGACTGTGGATTTGCACCCTACATCATGTATATGATTGAGAAGATCATAGGACACACATTTGAGTATGACAAGAAGCATAAAGTCCTAAAGATAGTGGACGACTTGACAGAGGTTGGAGTACCCCCACCTGGTCTAGGGGGAGCAGTAGAGGTAGATGCACCTGAGAGTGGTGTAGCAGTAGTAGGAGCTTCACCTCCACCACATGCTCCTTCATGTTCTTCTTCACGTCGCCGTAGTCCTCCTTCTCCTATTCGTAAGATGTTCAGTGCTATATTTGGGATGTGTAGAGACATCTAGACCAGGCAGCAGAAGGAGAGGGAGGCTAGGAGGAAGGACACTCAGAATTTGAAGCAAATTGTTGCTAGACTTGAGCTTGATCCTCCTAGGTCTCCACTATCAGATGAGGCAGCCAGTGAGCCTAAGACTAAGGAGCAGCAGCAGGCCAGGTATGACAGAGAGTTTGCTGAGTTTCTTCAGTGACAAGAGCAGTAGCAGTAGCAGGCACCAGAGCACCCTGACACTTTGCCACTATAGGCTTGTGTGCCTACTCACTCTCAGCCACGTCCTAGTGCTATAGACGAGTATGCTTCAGGCTGGTGGAGTGACCTCACAGGTGGTTTCAGCTACTATGGGTCTGGTGGCTATGACCCGTTTGGTGAGGGTGGTTCTCGTCTAGCTGGTGCTCCATGCTTAGATGATGAGGATGATGGCAGAGACGGAGATGAAGATGGTGATGAGTGATCACAGCTTTTAGAGACAGCTTGCACCCCTTTGTGCTTAGTATGTCATTGTTGGACCTTTGTGGTGATAGATGACAAAGGGGGGGAGAGACTGATTAAAGCTTCAGGATGTTTGTTTCATTTGCTTATCTTTGTACCTAGAGATATGTACTGCAGCTGTAGTTTTTGAGCTTCATTGATGTATCTTGAGTTTGAGATAGATTATATCATGTGAGAGATGAGACTTATACTTATGCTTTATGGATGTATCATTTGAGACTCATGTGACAATATAATCTATCTTAGTGGTTTGTGGACTTGAGAAAATATGTAATGAGTGCTATGTGTGACATACATGTGTTGTATTTATTTTCATAAGGACCATGCATGCTAGAATGAAAATGTTTGATGTGATGCTTTTATATTTATTCTTGTGTGATATATCTTGTTATATGCATCACGGTTTTACTTTGTCACACACACTTGCACCCTCCGGATGCAATGATTTAGGGGGAGTCTCCTATATGTTTTAGTATGTGCAATTGACATTTGAGATCATTTTGTGAATTCTAGTCATAAGCACATATTAAGGGGGAGTCTCTCATAAATCATTGAACCCAAAAGCTTAAATGTTTATATCCTTTTATAAGCTTTAATCAAGTTGTCATCAATCACCAAAAAGGGAGAGATTGAAAGTGCATCTAGCCCTTTAGTGGGTTTTGGATGATTGAATGACAACGTGATTAAAGGTCTAACCCATTTGCTAAGTGTGGACAGATAATAAGTTATCTCACAGATGCTTAATGAAGCCAAAATGATGTGTTGTATAAACAATCTAGTTCAAGCACAAGACAACAATGCAAATGGAATTCATGCAAAGGCTTATTTATTGTGGGATTTCTATGTACTATGTGAAAGCAAGCATGATAAGAATTAATTAATGAGACATGAGGGATTGCATATGGAATGGTCTCATATTTGAAGCTTGCTAAATTGAAATGAAAAAGATAACAATACAAATGAATGAATGATTCAACACAAGATGTGACTTGATGGCTTGAGATTGTGAAGATAGCAAGGAAATGTTTCGAGGTACTAAGCAAGGGTGAAGGGCAAGCGATGGCTTGGTGGCCGAAGAACCTAGCTAGGATGAAGAAGGAAGTACTTGCATTTAGTTGAGGTACTAATCAAGCTATGATGGTCATGTTGATGTGGAGGATCAAATCACTATTGGAGTGTTTGATAGAAGTGACTTGATACATTTGGGATTATTCATATTTGATGAATGGAATCAAGTCACGTGCTCAAGATGGCTATGCTCAAGTAAACAGATCAATATCGACATGTTGGCACCATCACTTGATGAAGATTGAAAGACACGGCTTCAGTTAAAAGAGATCAACTCAAAAGGTTTAAATTCGTTATATATTTGAATTTGAGTTAATAGGAATATCGTACTATTAAGAGGGATGCATCATGTTGATAGATGATTATTCATAAGTGCTCAAGCCAACCTATGTGAGGTTTGAGTGAAAGAGAGAAGAGAGAAACTAACGTTGTTCTGTGACCGAGCATACCGGACTATGTAGGTATGGTAGGGTCACTCAGGTGTTCCTCTAACATGGTTCGTCGGGAGTTCCGACAATCATCGGGAGTTCCGACGTCTCACACCTAACTGATTTGGAGAGTTAACTGCCTGGTCACACCGGACGTGTCCGGTATTCTAGGCCAGAGCCCAACGGCTAGTTTTCAAATGAGTTGAGGGTTGGGAGTTTCGGCATTCATCGGGAGTTTGACACCTCACATACTTTAACTCAGTTACCGTTGGCGCAGTGTAAGTCATACCGGACGTGTCCGGTATTGCCCAACGACTACATAGCGGCTTGTTTTTCAAAGGGGCTATAAATACCCCCAAGCCTCCACCTTTGGAGTCTGCTGATTCTGCTGGTGAACCCACATGTTTTTGAGCTTTGCCAACTCTCCCAAACCCTCTCTTAGTGAGTGTGTGATCCAAATTGCCAAATCCATTAGTGGGTTGAGAGAAATTCAAAAAGAGAGCAATCCAACAACTTAAGCACTTATGCATATTGTCAATCTCGTGATTTGCATTTGTTACTCTTGGAGTCTTCGGTCCTAGACAGCTAGGCGTCGTCGGAGAGCACCCGAGAGATTGTGGTGTGCCTCGGAAAGTTTATAACGGTTGATTCCGCCATCTCAGAATCAACTAGTGGAAGGAGGAAAAGGAGTTGAAAAAGACTCCGGCTAGAGTGACCTTCGTGGTACCCTCTAGGGCTGACCTTCGTTGGATCGCCCGCAGCCCCCTCAACGGAGAGTAGGACTCGAACGAGTCCAAACTTCGGTAAAACAAATATCGTGTCTCAATTCACATTTCATTTGATATTTATGTTGCTCTAGCTCTTATGCAGGTTCTCTATGTATCTTGTCATCTCTAGTAGGTACCTGCAGTTTGGTTTGAAGATAGAAATCGAAAGGAGCAAGTTTGGGGCTGTTCCACTGAAACCGTGTATACCGGACACGTCCGGTATTGGTTCCTGTGCCAAACTTAATTGCATTTTGATTTAACTCTTTGGTTGCAGGTGTTTGGCTCCATAAACTTATTTATTATCTTTTATATACTCTGTGGCTAACTTGTGAGAGGTTGTATTACTTTGATTTGGAGTTTTCATTCGAAAACTCCCATTACTAAATCGTTTCCGTATTTAAAGGTGTTAATTTTCAGAAACGTCTATTCACCCCCCTCTAGGCGGCATCCTAGGTCCTTTCAGCTCCCCCATGGTCGTGGCCCGCCGTGGTGGGCTACTGCCAACCTCCCTCCACGATGGCCAGTGTCAAAGCTTCCCTATTGTTTCAATTCCATGATTTTGCATCCAAACAGGAAACGGATTTGAGCTACTTGCTTGGATTCCAAAAGCTAATTCAATGGTCATCCAGACGATAATATTTGAATTGTGGCCATTTCAATACCATGGCTGCTTTGGTATTGAACCCAATTCAATTCTAGCCTCTCCAATATCTACATCCAAACGGACCCTAAATGATATTGCTGTTTCATGGTATTCTTAACTGCAATCTTGCTCCGTTGGTTCTTGGGCACAACTGGAATAAAAAATTTATGAACACTCTTACAATAAAAACCAGTGATATCGTCTGAGTAAGTGTGTGAATACTGATGAGTTTGTCCTTGATTGTGATAAAAGATTAGAGATATTAAAAACCAATGTTTTAATTTGACAATTGCTGAAAAAGATCTAGTTGATTTAGTTTTAATTTGATCGTTTTCAAAAGGTTTTCACTTGCTTTAGAGCTAGTGCCAATGTAAGTAATTACCCCCTTCAAAAAGATCTAGGTCTAATGCTAATGCAATGTAAGTCATTACCTAGTGGCACTAGATAACTATATTAGCTTTAGAGCTCCCTTATTGATAGTATGTCTATCTATTCTAAACCTGATTGTGCACTCTATTACCCCCTCCAAATTTGCAGCATGTTGTGATTTAGGGTTGCTTCAGGGGTTAAGACTACTCCCCCTCCCCCATGTTAGCCTTTATATTTTTTACATTGAAATTGATAAATTATGCCTAAATTTCTTACATTCAAGACATATTATTTTTCATATCTTATAGTTCCCCACAAGGGTTTTTGAGAAAGAGCCTATCAATACTTGTTATGTTTTTCCCATTGGTTTTTGGTGGATTATTATTCCAATTATGATATACCAGCCATACTACTATATTAGTGTTCTCAAAATTCTATTAGGATTGTTTTCTCATACGAGCTTACACATATAATAAATAATGCTATCGGTTTCTCCTGTTTTTTGTCCATTTGATTTTACAGAAGTTTCAACTGCATATTTTTCCTACAGAGCTTCAGAGGAGTTTAATATTATATGTCATATCTCCCCGTGGGAGTTTTTAAAGGGAGTATCATAGACATATTGATTTTATACATCACAACATTGTTCTTTAAACATGTCTATGAGGCTATTCCCATAAGATTTCTCACATGTATTTAAATTAAACATAGCTTACAAATGACATATCATTTTTCTATTTATTTTCCCCCATGGAGTTCGAAAGGAGTTTATGGCATTTCAATACATTCCTTATATTTTTTGCATGGATTTTGTAAAGGAATTTTCAATGCATTGATCTCCAGCAAGATTTTGTTCTATCAAAAGAGAAGATTGTGAATGGACACATCTTAAAAAATGAGTTTGATGACCCTGAGTAATAAAGAAAAAAAAACCCTAACTTGTCGGAGGCATGACCTTCACGGTATTGCTACTAAGGTAGAAGATCTCAACCTTACGTGCCGATAAAACTCCCGAACTTTGGTTTTGTTGGCGATGAGATTTTTTTTACTAGTCCAAATTTACCCCCACAAGAAATTAAATTCAAAACCTGAAATTGTTACTAAAGCACTTGCAGCTACTAGGATACGTACGCTTTCACACCAAGTAAAGATAACTCACTCGAGGAAATGTGTCCCGCCTCTTTTGACTGTCTTTTGACGTGTATATACATAGATTGATCAATACAAGCTATTAGTTCAATCCTTTCGTTCTGTAACTATTTCCATTTTCATCCCGATCTTCACAAATTTCAGGTGATTCAGTAACTGTTCACTTAAAGCTCTCCACGTGTCGTAATCGGACCAGTTGGCCTGGCTAGTGCTGATTGATATGCCACGGCGTTTGCCATTGCCAATGCTTTTAGCTCGACTTGAGGGAGAGGACGTCCGCCTCGCAGAGTTGCAGTTGCAGCAGCGACCAGCGACGGGTGGTCGGAGATGGCCACACCCGCAGAAATGTCACCGCCACCAATCTCCTGCTACCGTCCGCGCCATTTCTTTCTTCGCTTGCCTCCCGCGAAAAAAAATCTGCACCGGCTGGACCCACGTGTCATACACTCTAATGCCGTGCGGAAGGTTCCATTTCGAAGCTATATCTAATTCGTTGATGCAGAAAATAAGAGGAGATTGTTCATTTTTGTTTTTGCTCCCTTTTCAGTTATCACCCCCCTCTTGGCCTCTTCATTCCGGCGATGGGCGCCGCCGGCCTCCTCCTCGGCGAAGCCGCCAGCCTGGGGGCCCACCACGCCATACGCCGCCGGAGGACGCACCTCTGCCTTCGCAACTGGG
This sequence comes from Miscanthus lutarioriparius, assembly GCA_904845875.1. Classification (NCBI taxonomy): domain Eukaryota; kingdom Viridiplantae; phylum Streptophyta; class Magnoliopsida; order Poales; family Poaceae; genus Miscanthus; species Miscanthus lutarioriparius. The sequence continues at coordinate 77,197,425 of CAJGYO010000003.1, read as the reverse complement.
CCTCCAAGCCCCTGCCGCGCGCGCCGGTCTGGCCCGGCGCGGCCGCACGTGTTTCACGCAATCGCGACGACCGCCGTGGCCACGTGGCCAGGTTCGCCGCCTCCGCCTCGGGAGGCGGTGACGAGCCCGGGGAGCTATCTGAGGACGAGGCGCAGAGGCAGTGGGAGGCGGAGCTGAATCGCCGACTGAAGGAGGCCGAGGAGATGGAGGAGCTGGAGCGCACCGCCGAGCAGCTGCAGAGCCAGGCCGCCGCCGAGGCCCCCGAGGAGTCGGAGGAGGAGAAGCGCGAGCGTGTCCGCCGCGAGCTCCAGAAGGTCCTACTACTCTTAACCTTTAGCACTTTAGAGCTCGCCTACAGAGTACAGACACTCACTAGTCATTAGTTGTTGTCTAGTTCACTGCACACGCCAGCCAAACGGCAAGGGAGGTATAATCGAGAGGAACATGCAAACTGCCTGTCTTCCTCACCAAACACAGATACCAATACGCGTGCAAGCTATTACTACTACCCCAACAAGTTTAACATGTTCTCGACCATTTGTGACGCACCTACGTGGTTGTAATTTTAGCTGTTTGCACAACAGAGTGAGGCAAAATCATTTTGTTGCGTGAGCTTTGCAGGTGGCGAAGGAGCAGGCGGAAAGGAGGGAGACGGCGAAGCAAATGTTTGAATTGGGGCAAAGGGCGTACGGGAAAGGAATGTATGGACGCTCAATTGAATTCTTGGAGGGTGCACTCACTGTCATACGTCCCTCCTCTCTCCTCGGTGGCGAGGTAATATCTCTGCAGTTGAGATTTCTGTAGTTTTCTCATCTCTGGCTGTATGCCAAATAACTCTTTTGAGTGAGTTGAATGAGAAAACCTATGGCTAAAATTCTGTAGCCATCTTTGTGATTCAGTGTGTATCTTTTTCCAGATCCAAATTTGGCTTGCAATGGCATATGAAGCCAATAGGAGGCACACGGATTGCATTGCATTGTACAAAGAGTTGGAGAGTAGCCACCCTATGATCAACATCAGGCGGCAGGCAGCTGAACTTAGATACATTTTAGAGGCACCCAAGTTGAAGATATCAAATGACGAGGTGGTCACAATACCACAAATTGGGAGCAGCTGGGATTGGTTAGTTATCTATTTGAGACTCTGCTATTTCCCTTCCCCGTCTCTATGCCATTTGGCTCTGGAATTTACTTTTTGTGTACGTGGGCATAAATTTGTTGGTGCCTTATAATTGTTCTACCCAAATAAAGAGGTTCTTCGCGTTCACCATCACTTTGCGTGAAGGAACTTTGCCGGTTGCGAAAAGCCAGATAAATATGAAGTTGTAGTCACGTCAAATCTGCAAACACTTCTTTCTATTGAAATTATGTATATTTATCTGTATCTTTTTGCCTGTATGGTGCTTGTGATCTGCTTGAAATCTCACTCATATGGTGTTTATATTCTTATATCATTCTCTTTTTGACTGAAGGCTGAATGGTGAATCCTTCAGCTTGTAACTAATGTCTAGTTTTTTTTTTCATTGTTTCTTTAAACCTGCATGGGGCTATGACAAGTGTTCGTGACACATCTTTCCATAGAGAAGATATAGCTACCTGGTTATCTTTGTTGACATCATTCTTTAGCTACTATACATCCTAGAACCAATAACCTTTTCTTACCCCTGATTTAGCTACTATGCATCATTCTTTAGCTACCATACATCATTCTTTAGTTACTATGCATCATTCTTTAGTACCTGATTTAAATGCTTAAACTGGAGATGATTGCCACCATTGTAAACAGTTGCAAAGCATCCCCTTCCATGGAAGGCTTTTCAGTTTTGCATGATGCTGCTTATCTATCCCCATGATTTCATTTCAAGCAATGTAGAGTGATCCACAATCTCATTCATATCTTACTATATCATGATACTTGGCGTTATGTGAATCAGGTATGCTGGAACATGGAGTGACAAAATCAAGGAACAAGAAGACAGGAAAAGAAAGATGATTGCTGCTAGCAACCAAGTTCAACCTTCTCCAAACATCTTTGGAGACTTCTCTTTCTTGCGACTGCCAAATGAATGGAAGAAGAGTGCATGGGTGATTGTTACTTTGTGGGTCCTTTTGATTGGAACAGCAATCTATCTGCAGACATGAACAACTCCTGCAACTCTGAAACATGCCACTCGCATCTTTGCCAGGCACTGATCCATGGTTCAAACCCAGAGATGTTGCTAATATGGCCGTGTCTCAGACTGCTCTAAGACAAGATAGGAGTTGATACGTGCTCTGAAAGATATATCTTCCGGATTGGCATGGGCCATTTGTCATTTGAAGATCTTTTGCTGCAATGTAAATACTAACTACTGTAACTAGCAATGCAAGCAGATGTCATCTAGTTCAATTGATTAGCAATCCATCTGTCTGCTCATATACGTTTGATAGTATTGCACCTGGAGACATGGAGTTGATTTGTTAGTACCTTGGTAGTTGATACGTGCTCTGAAAGATATATATAGTGTCAGACTTGTCATTACTCTGTTTTAGACTAAGAGTTGCACTTTGGAAATCAGGGGATCATTTGAAGTTCGATGACATTGTCAAACATTTCTTAATTCCTTCCCCCAAATCATCTGACATGTACCCAACTTTGCTGCGACATGTGTGTATTTGTTAGGGTCCTGCTAAGGTACTCCCATGGCCCTGTTCGCTTCTCATAATCCGTCTTTTTCGGCTGGTTTTTTCAGCCGGAACAGTATTTTTCCTCTTGCAACAAATCAGCCGGAACAGGTGTTTCGGCTTATTTTTTCAGCGAAGCGAACGGGGCCATTACCCCATTGGAGGTAAGGTCTCAGATAAATCTTAGCCCTTGACTTTAGAACTGCATGCAATACCTTCGTCCCAAAATAAGTGTATATCTCGGTTACCGAGGAATCAAACTCATTTAAGTTTGACCCAATATATACACAAAAATACTAATACTCACCATGTGTAGTAAACATCATTATATATATATATATATATATATCGTATAACATACTTTCATAAAAACTTATTTAAAGATATAAATATTGATACTATTTTCTGTATAACTAAAGAGTTTGACTCCTCGAAAAGTGTTATGTGCGTTTATTTTTGGATGGAGGGAATAATTATTATTTAATTAAAACGTTTAGAAAAAGAAAACCGAAAAGGCAATAAACTTGCAAATGTATACAAGATATCTACTATTCAAGAATGGCTTATTTCTTGCCATATATAGGTGCACGTGTACAACATGCAACGGCGACATATACGGGTGCATGCAACAGCGGCATACTATACTGGTGTAGTATGTAGTAATAGGCTTCTCGCACTCTTTAAGAAAAATTGCTAGGAGCTTAATTGTATAGCGCGCCCACTCGATCTAACGGTTCGAAGGCAGAGCATACAGCCACACACACAACCACCAGCATTTTTCCTTTCCTTCGCTACGATGGTTGTGTTTGGTTCCCTGGCTATCTCCTAACCAGGTTTGCATACTATACTGGTGTAGTATGTAGTAATAGGCTTCTGGCACTCTTTAAGAAAAATTGCTAGGAGCTTAATTGTATAGCGCGCCCACTCGATCTAACCGTTCGAAGGCAGAGCACACAGCCACCGGCATTTTTCCTTTCCTTCGCTACGATGGTTGTGTTTGGTTCCCTGGCTATCTCCTAGCCAGATTTGCTGGAGCCAACTTAAGCCTGTTTGGTTGGCGGCTAAGGCTTGATGGGAGCAGGCTAAGATTGCCATCTAGCCAGTCTGGAAGTTAGTCGAAAACCAAACACAACCGATGTGTCTGGTTCAGGGGCGGGAAGGGACTTCGTGTTTGGTTCACGGACAGGTGGGATAGAACCGCCCCCAGCAGGAATATTCTTCGAGATTCAAGGACTCAACTATCCCTCCGGAACTAAGATACGCGCTCGTCCCTTGGCGACGTTGTTGTCTCAAGTCTACTGTCTTCATCTTCTACGACACTGAGCTTGGCCATGGCGCGCCTGGCCAGCCTCGGCCTGGCGCAAGCGCGGCCCCTGCCCAGTGCGTGGAGTGGAGCGGGTGGCCCCCGACAAAGCGGAGCGGTGACCCCCGGCAAGCGGAGTGGATCCGGCAGCCTCGGCCCTGCGCGTGAGCGGCCTTGGTCGCGAGCGGCATGGGTGCGGGTGGCGTACTAAGCGGTGTGGGCGTGGCCGGGACAGCAGACTGGGTGACGAAGATTGCTGACTCGGGGAAGGAGGGATAAGAGAGAGGTTGACATGTGGGTCCCACTAAACAGATGTGTAACAGTGCTGTATCCTCTTTATCCATCCTCCCAACCATAAAAAAGGACAGGGAGAACAAAAAAAACAGGGATGACTCCGTCTCTCGACCAAACATCGAACTAGGACCATTCCAGCCCAGAAAATGGGGGCATCCCCTTTATTATCCTAAAACAAAACAAAACCTCATTTGTAACGTGTTGTGCCTCAAATGAGGCTACGGCCATCCCTCGGCTGTGGGATTTAAACGAATCCACCAAATACGGGCGATTGAGAAGATTTGCGTGCGCATCTGCCGCCTGTCCGACGTGAAAGGATCAAGATGCCCAAGAGGGGGGGTTGAATTGGGCTAATTCTAAATTTCTTTGCAATAATTAAATCCTACGGTTAGCCCAATTAACCCCTTGTGCCTAAAAAGTGTTTCTAATTGTTCTACCGCACAAAAGACTTACAACCTATGTTCCAATCCTACTCTAGCATGGCAATTCTAAGAATGTAAATGACAAGAATTGAATTGCTCAAAGTAAAGTGAGAAGGAGGAACGCGGCGATGTTTTGCCGAGGTATTGGAGAGTCGCCATTCCCCACTAGTCCTCGTTGGAGCACCTGCGCAAGGGTGTAGCTCCCCCTTGATCCGCGTAAGGATCAAGTGCTCTCTACGGGTTGATTCTTCAACACTCCGTCGCGGTGAATCATCCATAACCGCTCACAACTTAAGTTGGGTCATCCACAAGCTCTCCGGATGATCACCAAGCTCTCCAATCACCACCAAGCCGTCTAGGTGATGGCGATCACCAAGAGTAACAAGCACGAACTCTCACTTGACCACGACAAGCCTAGGGAGAAAGATGATGCACACTTTGCTACTCTTGATCTTACTAATGAGGGCTCTCTTTGGGATTCTCAAATCTCAATCACCTCACTAGGATCTTACTCTTCTTGGCACTCTCTAAGGTGTGTTTCAGTTGTTGGAATGAGCAAAAGTGACTCCACACACGAGTGGAGCTTCTATTTATAACATGGGCTGAAAAACAAACCGTTATGTGCCTCTGCGAGGTGACCGGACGCCCCGGTCAATTCTCCTGGATACATAACCATAGGAATAGGGCTACTTATATAACTTCACATAAAGACGCCCTAACTTTTTGAAAAGAGTTTGTTGTCAAATTTTAGTTTAGAAAAGGTTTTCGAAGCTGTATTTTCTCATTTGCGCTCTAATACCACCTGTGGCAGAACCGCCTAATCTAATGTCTTACAGGAGTGCTTGTCTTCCATTAGACACTAAGCACTTAAGGGAGAACACTAAATTACTCTGTTCCGTCGGGTACACCCCAGGGGAGAACCCGAAAATCCATATTTTCGCCATCAGTATCACAAATGAGAGAATAAAGCTTACATCATTCTTAACCATTTCTTACATCACTTTTAATACAACATCATAGTATAATATTTATTAATATAACAGTGGAATAAAATCATATTATCAGAGTTATAAACAATTTAATTGAACAGCGGAATATAAACATGTGATCAGAGTTACAGCGGAAATAAACATCTATTAATGCCATGATGAAGTATTGATATATATAAACTACGATAACATGATTATGCAACTTTCATTTATAAAAGCATTTGGTGAGAGTTATAAATAACAACTACGATCATAGCGTAAAGGAATCCTCGCTGAGCCCACCAGGAGGTATCCACACACAAAGGTCAGCTCTAACATCCACCTGTCACCTGCAACAGGGGGAATAAAACCTTGAGTACTCAATTGTACTCAGCAAGACTTACCCGACAGGAGGAAAGAAAAGACTCCAAGGATATGTAAGACTATTTGGCTTGTGGGTTGCATTTGCAGAAAGCATTACTAAGTGTGTGTCCTTATATTCGATTTTTATTAATAGCCGCATTGGTTCATTAACTAACCATTCTATATAAGCACCTGTACTACTTTCAAGCAGGTGGTAAGCAATCAGACTTCCTTTTCCATCTTCCATCTTTCATCTTTCAGTTCTTACTACGATGCTAAACACGAGACAAGTTGTAACACTCCAGGTGTTTGGCTTCCACAATTGCACTTGCATTTCATAAACATGAGCATCATTCATCCATTTATGAGTTCATATTGCATGAAACATGCTCTTGAAACATTGTAGCATATGGTCATATATCATGTATGTTTGTTTATGAAATGAATAGGGTGCAACACTCAAGTGCAAACATATACAACACACTTTAGTGAAACATGGTTAGTTAGTACTATGCAACAAGATCATGAAACATGTGAAACATGACTATGAAACAATTGTAACATTTCATGTGTTTTTCATTGTTTCAGTACATACCTTGCTTGATTCTTGTGTGACCAACGTATGGTGTGGCTAAATATCCTTCTAAGAACCTTAGTCATACTTAGAATGTCATTAGGAACAATGTTCATGTTGATCATTTTGCCTAATTAGGTTTCCAAGTCAGGGTTGACCAAATTGGACCCCTCGAGCTCTGTGTTTGACTGTTTAAAAAGTGTAGCTTAGGATGTTTGCATGTCTGAGCAACCTAAAGCAAAGTTGTAGAGAATTATATGTGGAATAAAAGTTCTTTTATGACCATCTCATGAAAATGTGCACAACATGTTCAAAAAGGTCCCACAAGTCAGAATTAGGGCTGTATTCAAAACTCTGAAAAATTTTCAAGTCATGTCTGATTTTCTAGTTTCGACCACCTATGTTTGGAGCTTTGTATCTCCTTAACTAGGCTGAACCAGCTGGAGCTCCAATTGACAAAGTTGAAATACTCACTTAGATCTCCAACTTTGTCAACTACACCTCTAGCCAGATCAGCACGGATTGGGTGATATAACCACTTGAAATTGTCCTGTCAGTCGGTCGTTTGCTGCCGATTCAGAAAAATTCAGACTCGGCCGTGGCCGACCGGCGTCAGGTCGTCGTCGCCGCGTGGCCGCCACGCGCCTTGCTTGCCCTGACCACGCCGCGCGCTGGCTGGCTTGAAGTGGAGCGCGCCCTGCTGCCTCTCCACTCACCCGCACGCGCTCTGCCTTCCCCTTCACTTCTTCTGCTCGCCAGAAGCGCCGAAGCGGAGCCACCGCCCGCCATTGTCCCGCCGAGCAGCTCCGCCTACGCATAGAGCGCTTACCATCGCCTTCTACCTCGCTCCAGCTAGCCGGAAGCTCCACATTGTTTAGCTCCATCATCTCCACCGACGTGTAGCGTCAAATCGATCTTAGGTGAGGAACCTTGGCCTATTTCCGACGCCGTAGCCATGGCCGGACCTCGCCGGTGTTGCGATTCGTCGTGGCCAGAGCATCACCGCACCACTCCTTCTTCCATAACCCTCGTTCCGTCTTCTCTAGCACGCGTAGTGGCTCTAGCGTTGATGTTACCGGTGAAGCCGGGTTGGCCTAGCCAGAACACGGCCGCGCACCGTCACGCCATGGTCGTCGCCGATGACCTCCCGTGGCCACGCTTGAGCACTTCACCTCAGCCTATAGCGGTAGCATAGATAGGTCCGTCGTGATCCCAGGAGGCCTACGAGCACCTTAACAAGGCATTGGGCGCCATACTTCGCCGGAGCTCCGCCATGCGCCATGGCCGAGCCGTCGTGCACCATGGCCGACCTACCTAGGGTTCGGTAGAGGTTGCGTGTAGGACATGGATAGACGCGGTTCGTCGAGGCGAGCACGGTGGTGCCGTCACTTTCGCCGGAGGAGCCGCCGTCGGCGAGTTTCGCCGTGTGCTGCGCCGTCGTCGTGCCTCCTCTGTTTTTGGCTCACTGACCGGTGGGGTCAGCTGACACCCGGGTCCCGCTTGTCAGTGGCTGAGCAGTCTTAGGGCTAGTTCAAAAATGCAGTTTTGAATGCTGATTTGATATTTTTGTATCTCCTGTTTTGTAGATCCAAATTGGATGGTTCCAATTTTGTTAGATTCACAGTTAGATCTAGTATTTAAGAAAAATATGTCTTGATCACATTATGTAGAAATTTTGGATGAATTAAATAGGAACTTGAAAAGTGTTTTTGAATGTATGCAAACTTGTTTAAATCATATCTTGAGTTTCTGTGATCCAAAAATTATGAAATTTTATGGGTAAGCTAGTCTTGTATAGTAGAAGCTCTGGTTAAAATTTTAGAGTCATTGCATGTGTAGTTTTTGAGTTATAGATTTTCCTTTTATCACTGGTAGATACTTGGGTGAATTTTTGTAAATTATCTATGATTCCAATGACCATGAAATTTGTTGGAGAATGTCCTAGTACCTTAAGGATGCAAGGAAAAATATGAAATATGTTGCTTGACACTTTTCACTAGGGTTTCCTAATTATGCCATTTTAAGCCATTCTACCTTACCATTTTTGTGTAGGTTGTCATACTTACTCAAATGGTGTGAAATTTTTATGGTAGTCTACTTAGAGCATATAGTGTCTACTGTAATTTTTGTAGAATTAATGGGGCAGTTTTCAAATATGTTTACTATTTCCCCTAATTAATTAAATAAATTAAGAAAAGTATTAAAAGAAATGTTTTGGTGATGGATACCCTACTTTCTGGTGTTCTTGTGATATGTGTGATATGTCAGTAAAGTTGGTTTTGTCTAATTAAGCATTTATATCATAAGTTAACAATTATTTGTTTGTATCATGTCCCTCTGGACAGATCTGGGAACTTTGGAAAGTTCCCCATGATAGTTTGGTTTTCTGTGATTGTGATGAATACAAAAGTTGTAGATAATTTATGTATCTAGCTCCTGTCAAAATTTGAGGGCATTTGGCCTAGTATCTTAGAAACTACAGCTGTTTAAAGTTAGGTTCCAGTTTTGCTTACTCTCTGCCTTGTGAGGACAGGGTTCTGTTGATTTATGAATTCAACTTGGTAAAGTGTCGAATCATGCTTTGAGGTCTAAAAATGAATTGTAGACAATTTCATAAGATTTCCAGATTGTCTTGTTTCATGTCATTTGGAATTATAAATCTCCAGTTATGGCTAGTTTACTGTACCGCTACATAGTCTTCATTTTGCTGAAATACAAATGCTTGAGTGTATGTTGTTGCAATGTAATCGTTGATTGTTTAGGGGTTAGCCTAACTTGAGAATATGCTTAGGTGCAGGTGCTAGGTCATTAACTGAAGATGAGCAATTATACATTAGGTTGTATAAACTTGGTAAGTAAAGTGATTTGAATAGGGCTTAAGTTGGAATATGCAAACTACAACGAACATGTGCATTCCCTGAGCATCCCTGACATTCGTTCATGTGCATCCATGATATTTATCTTGCGCATTCATGCAATAGGTGTGCCAGAGGGAGTGACGTTGCTGGAGTTCAAGGGAGCCAACCAGGAGGAGGAACCCGAGGTGTAGGAAGCCGACGAAGCAGTCGCCGCGGAGGAATTGCTCGAGTGCCCTGACCACCAGCCTTCCTCATTCCTGAAAGGCAAGCCCCGGAGCATATTAAGCCTCCCATATTTTTACAAATACTTTGAGTACCTTTTATTGTTGATGATGCATTAAGTATAGGAATTGGTTGGAACCAATTGCTGCATTATATATCTTTCCTTGTCCAGATATCGCACTAGAATCCTACTTAAGTTTAGGAGCGGGTTAAATGTTTAGCCATGCTTAGTGCGGTAGAAGTCAGGTGATTTCCTATCACCTGCGAGCTTTAGGATGAGGTGGATCACGGTTGGCTATATTTGCTATCGTGGAAAAGAACCATGTGAATAATGAATTAAGACCGGGTAGGGTCCTATGTAGGTTTGAACATAGTGACTCCGTCTGAGTCGTTTAAGGACCGATACGTTGTACGTCCTCATGTCATGTTGAACGCAGCCTAACACTTAGCTGGCCGGATAAGTCGTTCCGACCGCGAAGGCTAGTAGCTCGACTCAGGCCGGGGAAGCGAGCAGTGGCGGCATTCTAGAGGTAGTAAGGATGTGCGGAGAGCCATTGGCATAAGTCCAAGGCGGGTTAGAGTCCCGAACAACCTTGGCAGAGTGGTTCTCTGAGAATGTCGATCTGATCGGACTCGCGACTCCTGAATCGTACCAAAGGTGACTTGTTTGCGACTCCGACGGGAGAAGCAGGGTTTGTGTTTAGGAATACCCCTCCAGCTGGATAGGAATCGATTCGAATCGTTGTCTCTCCCGGATAGTGAATACTTGACTGAGCAGCGACAACGTAGATTCAATTAATTTAACGATATGGTTAAATGGATGATGATGATAAGGTTGCCACAATGAATACCTGATATGGTTATTAATGTTTGCACCCTAATAAAATGAGTGCTTAGTACAGGTGCTAATTTAGTTGACAGGTTAATGGCTAAAAAGTCACTGCTAGTTCAGGTTAAGAGTTAATCATTATTACTTATGCTTTTCTACAAAAAGAAAGTGTCAGCCAGATCCACTACCTTAAGCTATGCATAATCCTTGGTGTCATTTATTTTGGTTTCTGGCGGATAAGTCTAGCTGAGTACATTCCCGTACTCAGGGTTTATTCCCTCTTATTGCAGATGACCTTCTATATCAGGGATTCTGCAAGTATTGTCTCCACCCGGCGGGTGATGAAGACTAGATCATGGGCATGATCTCTGTTCTCTTATCTGAATGCTTTTGCGGGCTGTGATCAGCGAACCGGTATGTGTATTTGAACTTGAGTGTGTGAGTTAAACTATTTGCTTCCGCATGTTTTACAAGACTTGTTTTGTAATAACGATGACTCTGTGATGATGTAATCTATTTGTGAACGTCTACGAAATGTTGTAACGTACGATATGTTATGTTGAATTACTGTGATCTTGGTTGTATGCAAGTTGGTTTGAAATCCTTCGATATTTCAGTTGACTACCGGGTTTATATGGGCTCAAGTTCGAGAATTTGATCGTTTCGGCGATTATTTTTGTACTTGTGCTCTTATAAATTGGTCGGTTCTGTGACACAAGCCGTACCGGATCGCCCAGCGATTCGTGAATCAATGCCCCCAGCTGGGTACCCCGAAAACACACGCCCTACTTGTACCCAAGGCACAAGCAGGACCAACCAATCACTCTCCTGTCCTGGGTGTCCAGGTCTCCGTCCAAACTGGGACTCCAAGCTCCCACCCCTGAGTCCTGGACTCAGTGCGGTGCAAGGACCTCTTCCACCAAAATAAAAACCTAGCAGTCGGTCCGGAAAGAGCCGGATCCACGACAAGAGAGCAACAAGTCTTCCAAGCGCCTATACCCAAGTATGTGCTCGGGATAATAAGTCTGTGACTTGCCTTGATGCCTTATGCAATGATCGGTCCTTAACCGACCAGACAGGGAAAACAGTGTAACCAAGCCATGCCCCGTGTCCACGGCGACACAACCTCTTACACCCATCAATACTCAAACCATATCCCTACCCAGTCACCATTATTCCTTTCCACCATTTATATTTTTCAAGTGATAATCATATAGTAACATATTTCCTATATCTCGCGAGTGACAGGCAATCACTCGACTTCTACCGGAGTCCTGTATCATAGCATTCTACATGATCCTGTCATACTAGTAAGACTCATAGGATAAAGATATATATATGCAAGTGGGTTTCATTCAACTCCTTAAAACTTAATGCACAAATATAATTTAAACTGTAGAAAAGTAGGGGTTATGCACCGGGGCTAGCCTGGGTAAGATATATATATAAAAAGTTAGTATCTGCATCTTTAGATCATCCACAATCATATGGATAGAAAACCCAGCGCATCATCTCCTAGAGAGAATACCATCACACCACCTTCGGATTCCCAATCATCCTTCGATCGATCCGTTGATCCATCATCGTACCTATATGATATGCATGAGATGCAATGCAAAGATGTAATTAATCAACTGTAATCGTGACTCATAAAATACGACGTACGCCTCTCGAGTTGATGGGCTAGTTCTAACGATGACCGTACTTAGGCTACATACACACGTTGTTGGATAAGGCGTTATTTCCGAACGATTAATTTAGTTATATAAACCAAGATGTTTCTTTATTCGCAATAGGACATTATATATCTAGCAAACTAATTATTCAAGAGCTACAAAAATTACAGCGAGCAGCTAATATTGCTAGAAACCTACTGTAAAGATTTTAAATCCAATACTATTATCAATTTATCACGAAAGTTCCTACAAGTTTATATTTCGCAATATTAAATATCTTAGATTAATTATATAGCTCCCAAGAATATTATCCAACTATATGAACAAATTATACTAGAAGGTAGATCATAATTTTAGGAGCCTAACAAGACTGGTTTCACCATTTTTGGATATCTTCACAATTTTAGATTGATTTTACAAGTTTACTTTATAAGCTAAATTATAAATTGCCCTACAATTCAAAAAGGCCGGCGACACCTCTTTTCGGCCATTTGCCAAAGTCGGTGAGGGCATTGTTCGCCTAAGCGTCCGTTTAGCCCGTTTAAACACCGTAAACGCCACGGTGGCGCGCGTTTTCGTTTAATCACCCGTTTACCCGTTTAATTGGCGTTTAGCGTTTAATGGGACGTTTTGCGAATAATGGCTAAACGGTAGGTGAGCGCTTACCGTTTAGCGTTTAGGAAAACATGAAGCGGCGCAAGCAGCTATGGCGGAGCGGCACGCGACGTGGCGTAACATGGCCCGAGCAGTAACGGCCCGAGCGGCAGGCGGGCGCGTGCGCCCATCATCGGGAGACGGCGCGAGTGGCCCGATGCGGCATGGCGAAAAAAGGCATGTCGCGCGCCCAGCGGATGATGATGACGGAAATTTTTGTGAAGCGGCCCCTGCACTATCTTAAATTACGGCAAGGTCCAACTACCATTTGGTACACCCACTGACAAGTTCATCTACCCCCCGGCTTCCACCTAAATCCCGTTTTCTCACCTTCTCCTTCTTTCCCCAAAAGCAGTGGGTGGAACAGGGTCACCGGCCGGCGGTGAAATCCAGCCGCGCGCTCATCGACGGCGGTGAGGAGGTGGCCACAAGGCTCGCCCGATGCCGGGTGCACTCACAGGAGGACGCGGCTTGGCCAGAGCTGGAGCATGGTGCCCCGGCCACGCGCATCGACGCATCGGGACCGGGCGGCTCCGCGGCAAGAACACGCCGGCGGTGAGGAGGCGGTGCGGCTGCTCGGCGACGGGGCAGCAGGGAGCTCCGCCGCTAGAGGTGGAGCAACGCGAGGAAAATCGGCGGCGCTAGGTGCATACTCGGAGGCGGTGACCGAAGCTTAAGCGGCGGCGTTATGCGTTCGGCGCTACTGGCCGAGAGCGCGTTGAGATGACCGCGGCCCTGGACGGCGGCGGCGACATGCAATGGTGTTGGCCGGAGAGAAACGCTGAACAGGCGGGGGGAGGCGATGGTGCTATCCAAGCAAGCCATGGGTCTCGCTTGAGCACGGCGGCGGCGACATGCAATGGTGTTGGCGAGGCGGGGGGTGGCGGAGCTCAGCCGGGGCTTGGCATGGTGCTGTGCTGGCGTGGCCCTGTGTGGGGAGGAGCGGCGCTAATGGGCAAAGTGGGCCCAATTAAAAATCGGCTATGGGCGAGTTACTGTAGCAAGAATAAGGGTCTAGCTGAGCTGTAGCGCGGTACTGTTCATCCGAATTGGGGGCCAAAGGAACATGGTGGTTACTGTAGCATCGGTGTGCAACCAGGTTTAGTACCATACTAGAAATCCACGAATTATTTGGATCGACTTAAATACGGGGCGTGCGCGCGAGAGCTAACCGTTTTGAGCGAGCGGTGGCGAAAGTTCAAGCGGGTTGGTCAGTGGTCGGACCACTTCTAGGAAGAGTGGGCCGGGGCCATGTATGTCGGGACTGGACGTTACACGGATGAAAACGCGCGCGGGCAAGCTGAGGGAGGTGAAGGAAACGAGGATTGACCGACGAACACGGCAATAGAAATAGAAAATAAAGTGGACAGCGTCATGAGGTTCGGCCAAACATGGCAGACACACAGAGACGGCAGCAGCAGCTCTGAGATGACCCGGTACAGATATGTCGGTGATGGCAACAAACCCGCGTACACGGCAGCAGATGCATTCATGATGCCGCAGAGCTGACACGACGAAACTGGCAGTGAGACAGAGAAAGGCAAGAGGCGTTGAAAAGCAGACGCGCGAGAGAGCAAGGAAAAAGAATCCTATTGCTTGAATGATCGGTGCGACAGGCGCTACATAAAAATATCGGACACGACGCAAGCGAGTGATAGGAGGACAGGGGCGCAGGCAAACGGACACGCCATGGTGCAGAGCAATGCAGAGCCACAATGAGAGATGTGACGATAAAATTTCCATGCAACGAGTACGCGGTACGCCAAGAAATATAAACGAAGTTGCTGCGCTCTCTCTTATCCATTCGTGCTTATCAAAAGTAAACCCGTAAGTATATATATATATATACATATATTATTCTACGAATTGGATTTTATTTATAACAGTTTGATTTTTATGTTTAATCCAACAGAACAAACCGTTCGCTGGTATCGTCGTTCGACATTCCCAATTATTTCTACGCACTACGCAATTTAACTTAAGCTTTTATTCGAGTCCACGAAACTAAACCACCCAGGATTCGCTTATCGCTTCACGTATGTTTTAAATCGAAAATTCGAGAAACTCGTTTTGAAAGTTTTACTTAGGCCTAAATCGCGGTGCTAAACGAGCTCGTAACACCAGGGGTGTTACATCCGGTCGCACCGAACGATTTCTTCTTGGTCAAATGAACTGACCGGACTCTGCGCCAGCGTCCGGTCACACCGAAGCCAGCGTCCGGTCAGCATTTGACCCTCCATTCACTTTCAACTCTCGATCATACGTGAATAAAGTTTGCTCCATTGAATCTTAGGCATATGTAGGAGCTACCTAGCGCTAGTTTTAACAAGTGTGCACCACAGCTAACTCACTAGACTCACATAGGTCAAGCTACCCGTCCATACCCCTTAATAGTACGGCCAAAGGAAAAACACAGCCTAAACTACTATAAGTGTCTTTCTAACTCCAAACGACACTTAGAACTAGTCCATCCTTAACCTTGTCGTCCATCATTTGAAAACCGAAACGATTTCCATCGTATGGACATGACAACCATGATTGCCCAATCGATCTCCATTACCGTGACCTCGCTTAATTGCCTCTGCAAAACACACGTTAGTCACAGTAATCTTATATTGTCATTAATCATCAAAACTTAATTAGGAACCTAGATGCTTTCACGACGCAAGGCAGCAGGAGGGGTCGAGCCAGCAAGGCTGCCCCGTCCACGGGGGCAACCGTCAACGAATTTTTTTCTTTTCTTTTGACAACAATCATTGAAATATCTTTATATCCTTCCCACGCCGATTATGGGCTCGTTCGTCTCAGACAGTATGATGCCAGTATTCATTCCGGCTGATGGAATCTACTGCCACCTAAAAAATAACTAATAGTATCGTCTGTGTGCTCCGCGCCTCCGCCCTACGAAAAAAACGACGCCAAAAAATATATTCCGAAAAAAGCAACGCCAAAAAAAATTGACGAAAAAAAACCATAAAAAAAACCGTCCCAAATCTGATCCCTGCCTCCGCCCCGCCCCCGCCTTATTATTACGGCAAAAAAAAAGCGACACCAAAAAAATCTGATCCGAAAAAAAGCAATGCCAAAAAAAATTCTGATCCGAAATAAAAATATATACGAAAAAAACCATTAAAAACACCTTCCTAAATCTGATCCTGCGTCCGCCCCGCCCCAACCTTATTATTATGGTAAAAAGAAAAACGACGCCAAAAAAATCAGATCCAAAATAAAAACATATATGGCCAAAAAAACGACGCCAAAAAAATTTGATCCAAAATAAAACAACGCCAAAAAACATCTGATCCAAAATAAAAATGGACCCGAGTAATTTTTAGCCTACCATCACCCGATTTTGTAGCCTACCATCACTCGATTTTTCCCCCTCGATATTTTCTATGAATCGTAGATGAAAAGATCTACATATTGATTCAAAATTAGACATACATACAAATTTTAAAAAACAAATGAACAAAACAAAGAATTTTCAAATACTTATATACTTACACCAATTCTATCCAGTATAAAGCACATTTACATGATCGTTTTTTTCATCATTTCTTACAAACGTGTTTAGATTTTTGTTTTTCACCTTTTTTTGTCATACATTATTTGTCGCGGCTGCCTAAGACACCTGTGCTCACTTTTCACTAGCAGTGCCCTTTCGTATTTCATGCTTTGCTTTCCCCTTTTTCTGTCATGTTTACCGGTATGCAAGTGATTTGATCTAAACCTATCGTTTATTAAGACAGTATGACGCGACGCCAGGATTCATTCCGGCTCAGGGCTCGTTCGTTTTCAGCAAAATGACACCCGAAATCATTCTAGCTAACAAAAACTTATACAAATTGACTAACGATTCCGGCCGGGAATTCTTCCTGGGGGTGATTCCCGGGAAAACGAACGGGGCCTCATGGAATCTTAGAAATATAAACTAACGATCCGGCCAGAACTATTCCTAGAGGTCAAGCCCCAGGAAGCGAACGGACTTTTCCCCAGGAAGCGAACGGGGCCTAAACAAGAACATGATATAGATCCGGCCGGAACTATTCCTGGAGGTCAATCCCCAGGAAGCGAACGGACTTTTCCTGGAGGTCAATCCGGAAGCGAACGGGGCCTAAACGAGAACATGATAATCGGTATATGTGCCTCGGAGTGACCTGAGTCCGATTCACGTGAGCTTCTGCTCTCCGATGCACTGTATGCGCCTCAAGTACCCCAGTCGGCGTAAACGCCTGATTAAAGAAATCCTAGTGCCTGCCAACCAAAACGATTCCTACTTGTACATTTCGAACTGCCTGCTCCTGAGCATCCCCCCGACTGGTACACATCTTCTGTCTTCATATATATAACTGGCATGTCAACCCAAAAAAACAAACGAAATGATTAGGAAGAACGACACAGCATCAGGTTTTGTTGAGGGCGTTACATAGGCAGACTACACATGGAAATTGGGGCACAGCTTATTATCAATCAAAAATAAAAAAACTGCAGGGCAAAACAGCAAAAACGGGAATCCTCAGCTTTGACTCCAGATTCCCAGCGCCTGCGTTCAGACAGGCATGGTGCAAAAGCAATTTCTGAAACCACGCCATTCAAACAGCTCAAAACAACTATGCTGTCAGTCATCGATACCGGAAAACATTCTGTTCCAACCTGCCCCAATTTCCTTATTAACCAGCTTATTAGGTAGCGCCTAAAACCAACCAATCTAGTACATCCAGTCCAGGGTGTCATAAAAGAGTTATCTGGTCCAGGGCCCTCGGAATGGCCTGTTTGTAAAGTCAGACGGCATTCCAGGATTTTGTTGTATGAAGTTTGTCCAATGTGAGCTATCCAGAGACCCTACAGGTGCTACCTGACTGCTTGTGCCACTGGCCATATTCTGGGTGAAGCCATACATATCCGGAAAAGTAGGGTTTGTGTCTTGAGTCCTGGAAAGAAAATTCTGAGGTGGACCAAATTGATTCCTTGGCTCAATGAGTTGGCTGCGGCTTGACTCACCATGTCCCATGTGTACTGATGGCTGCTTGTACTGGGATATGGCGCTGAACAGAGTTCCATCGGTGCTGCTTCCACTAGGTAAGGCCTGGGGTAAGCAGTTACCCGACTGCAACCCCAACAGATTATCATTATTATTATGTGACTGGCTGCCCTGGGGGAACCAGTTATACCTATGATCCGTCGAATCAAAAGCAGCATAAGAATGTTGTTCAGAGATTGGAAGGTTTACTTTAGTTGGAAAACTCACATCCGTGTAGTAATCCTCGTGAAGTTGTGCATAGAGGCCATTGTCACTCTGATCGATTAACTGATGCTGCTCCTGCAACAACCTGGGAAATGGAGCAGATTGAGCCAAACATTTATTCACCAAACAATGCAAACCAGTTGACTGTTTCATGCTATTTGCATGCCGAAAGGGATAGGAGACTGCTCCAATGTCCTTTGCTGTCTCGAGCTGACCATTGCTCTGCAGATTTGAGAAAGGTTCAATAACTGATGCTGGATTGTCCACTGGAAAAGCAGATGTGGCAAGTTGAGGTTGCTGCTGACTTAAAATAACATTATTCAAGTAAACTGAAGAATTATGTTGTCCTGAAGAGAGATAAGGCTGTTTAATCTGCACGTCACCTGAGCCATTATACGTTATATTCTCTAGAGGGCGATAATGGGACTGAAGAGGGCCTGCCAACTGCCATCTGACTTTCTCAACTTTTGCTGCTTGGTCATTTAGATCCAGAAAGTCTTCCACATGCATTTGTTCTGCAGAGGATTTAGGTAGTTGTGAAGAACTGCACGATGGTATCATAACGTTCTCAATCTCATCTTGGTCAATTACAGTGGTCATCTTTGGATGACTCATTTCTGAAGAAATATTTTGACTATGGTGACAATTGTGGCTCACAACAGCATGGCCGATGCTTTCCAGGTCCTGATCTTGCTCATAAGCATGAACTGATGGACCTTTGTAAGAAACTCCATCAAGATCTTTTAGTTGCACATTTTTGCAGTCAGGATTGTCAACAAGCAGTCCATCTTTACACAATTTGATGTCCATGAGAACTTCACTCTGCTTATCAGGGTTGTTGGCACAGCAGTAAATGCCTTTATCTACCCAGCTGACACCATTACGATTTTGATCTGGCACATCAGAGTTTTGCTCACTCTGACTAGTTATGTCTATACCCCTGACAACCATGAGATCATGATCTTCCACATTCATACAGTGAATATGGTAAACAGACTGCTCATCATCCTGATCTTGAAGAGTGCTCTGATCATGCCCACCTTGCAATAAACTTTGAGGTGAGCATTCTACCTGGTCATTTTGAAAAACTGGGGTACCGTCATTTTCACTAGCACCAGGTTGTCCTAGCCCTTTCATTTTGTCTGTTAACTGGTCTGCCTTCTCATCATAAACAAACATAAATAAACCATAATCATCTATTGGGTATTAAAAACAAATTAAGATTGTTTTGTTATAAGAATTTATTTTTATTATGAAGATTACAACAAAGTATAGTTTTTTATAAGAATGTGACAATATAATTAGCTTATACAAATAAGATAACACTTCAGGGTAATTCACCATTCATAATGAAATACTGCCTACAGCTTTCATACTAGATGCCGATATTACAAATTCAGTATCTTTATAGTCATGGTATTCTCATCTATAGTGGTAAATGCTATGATACACTGTAAAAGGGCAAGATACATAACAGAAGTAAGCATAAACTGGTATCATCCACTGTATTTTTTATACATTCAAGTAAATGACTTCCCACAGGACAAAAATAAAAGACTTAAGAAAAAGAATTGAAGGACAAGTCACAGCGAACCTTTCTCAAGACAGATACATTCTTCTGTTCAAGCTCAAGGCCTAATAACTTTCTTGATTTCTCCATCAGCACCTTCCTTTCCCTAAGAACCTCAAAGGAAGCAGGTAAATCATTGCAAGACATTTTCAACCTGTCATGTAAATAGTTCCTCATAAGAAAAATGGTCTACAAAAGACATACATACTCAAGTAAGAATTACTGACCAATGCTCGTGCAGTCTCCTCTGTTCATCCTCTAATAAAGCTCCATATGGTTTTACATGGGATTTATCAAGGCCACCAATTACACGTGAAACATGCTTGGTCTGAATACCATCCCCAGATTGCTTCAGTCTCTTTATATGGTTGAGCTGTGTTCTACTAACCTGAAAAGGTTACAAAAGCAAAGGTAACACAGCATATTCAGTAAAATGCATCACAATCATTGTATGGACTCTGAAATAGGTGTTGCTATTCGGCATCCTAATGGAGTATTTTGCGATTTATTTTAATATAAGCTTTGTCAATATTGGTGGTGAAAGCTGAATTTTATTAAGAACCTGAAAAGTCAAAAGTATCACGTAATTTGGACAAGGGTGATGACACCAAAGTAATAGTCAGGCATAAAAAGCTGCCATGAACAGTCAAGTCACTGCTGATAAATCAGTTTCGCAGATTAGAGTGACATAATAAAAAATGATGCAGACTGATTTACGAAATTCTGACTCAGTTCTACATCATTCGCACATTAGCACAGCCCTTAACATTGTTGTTCATAAAACAATTACGAAAGGTAACAGCTAAGTAAGAAAGTGACAAGTTGGAAAAAAGAATAGGATCTATGGAAAAGAACAGAATCTATAAGTGAGACAATGGAGTGCACACTCCATCAGCTGAGCACATTGTGAGACATGGACTGACTACAAGCAGAGTATGAAGCTGGAAACATGAACTGAATACAAAATTTCTCTCTTCTTCCAGTTCAGCATACCACATTTCAAAAATAAAAGCAAAAATAATTTAAAACTGTGCGGACAAGGAGAGCAAATACGCACAGAGAGGACCTAATTTGTACCTGCTAGTTGGCAGCCACTAAATTGCAGTAATAAATGCATGTCTAGATGACTTCTTCTTAAAGAAGCTCGGTGACCAAAGCTGAGCAAAAGTAAGTCATTGTTGTTGCCCTTCATATGAGATAACTATCTTACCTTGATGTATGACATAAACTTTGAAACATCAATTCTTTGTGCAACCTTCATGGGCATTCCACTCTTAGTAGCTTTCAGCTGCATAACTCCTTGCATCTGATTACCAGGGTTATCCCTGAAAAAGCATAACAAACAACGGTTTATCAATTACTAAGTTTTGTAGAAATTCATTGTTCTTGTCTTGAATTGAGCTTGCTCTTCAGAATGCAGTATAGAAGCATAGTGTTAAAAGGTTTGCAGTTTTGCACCACTAGCAACGTTGGGTTTGCACTAGATATTCTCCTTGAAGTTGAAAAGAAAATACAACCATAAAGTATTAATAGACCTCTATGGTCAGATATTACATGAAAAAATTAAGTGTTTTAGTGCTTACAGAGAAATCAGTTGAAATTGCCCATATGAACTGCCAGAAAACTGAAACATGAAACAATTTAACACTTGAACACTATACACCCATGACTCCAAGGTGACACTACTTGCCATGTGCCAACCAACACAAACTTTTCCAAACAGATTTCTTAACAAATGCATATTCCAACTCAATAGACCTTATTCCAACTCGATAGACCAACCATCTGGAACTCTTGGAGACAAACGGGCAAAAGATAAAATGTTGATCTTGCATACAGGTCATATGCAATACTGTGGTAGACTAACCAACAAGGGCACATCAAATAAAAATTAAACAGTAATAATTCTCGTTAATTGCACGAGCATTAGTATTGCAAGGATAGGGTTCAGAAAGGTTTAAGAGTTTTAGACTACAGTCAGAGCCAGCTTGGGGTCAGCATATGCACCAGCAGATTTGAAATGTGAATGAATTGGACAAAATGAAGCAAATTATGTAACTAATTCAACCCTATATGAAGGAAAACCAGAGCAGAGCAAGTAATAGATCACTAAATCACCCAGGAGTCAAGAAAGAAATAATTTAAGCAAGCCCAACCTGAACAAATTCTCTGTATCACCACAACTTAGCCATCTCTTCCTCCAATTCTTCAAGGTTTCAACCATGCTGCACAGTCACTTTAAAATTAATATCAAGGGATCAGATGGCAAACTTATAATAAACTTGCTCTGGTTTGGGCATACTTGGAATGGTAATTAAGCAAGTTAACATGATATGCCTTCTCATCCTTTTTTATGTGCTTCTCCTTGTTAAGTAGTGCATCAGGATGAATATCACCATAGCAAAGAGAAGATGACCTACAGTTCAAAATTTAATCAATGATCTAAAAAATATATCAAGAGGTAAAACAGTACCGTAGACAAACTGATGTAAAGTTCAACGGACAATTTTAAGGGTACAAGAGTAGGTTTAAAGAAAAGATTCCAGTATGGTATATTCTAGAGCAACATTATTTAAGGATAAACAGAATAAGTGCATTGATGTGTATATAATAGTGACGAACCTCAACATAGGATAATGGAAACCTTCAGGCAATAAATCAGCTTTAAATGGTGTGAGCCAATGATCAGTGCCCACGGAATATCATGTAAAAGCATCAGTGGCTTTGATGTTTGATCTGAGAAGATTCGGAAGTTGCTAATTGTCCTATAAAAGTTGTTATTCGACGTGTAGCAGTGCAAGTATATTTTCTTAGGTTCATGGACTAGTAGGCCCTGCAGGCAGCCCAGAGAGGCCCATGTGTACTGTCCAATAGCACTGGCACGCATGTACAGTAAATTCTGGCACTATAGCAACAGCCCCGAATCCCCTGGGGAATGACTGCTTGGACATTAAGTTAGATAGGACTAGATTATGAGGTTATTATGAGGTATCTTGTTACAGAACATTGAATTAAATTCAAGAGTTAAAAAATTGCATTCCAGAGCCATTTATGTTGTTTACTGGTGCACACTATGTCCATACCACTTCGGGAGGCCGATTCGTCCTACATGGCGATGCCAACATCGATTCCTGGTCACTTGAGGTACACGTGAGGGAGGGAGCGCATAGAAATATGCACTTAGCCCCCCAAGCTTATCCTGTTTTCATTTCCATCCCTCCATCCTGTCTCCCAAATCTTCTCCCCCATTGGTGTGGATGATCCCAGTTGGTGCGGAGTGAAGGATCTGCCCCAAGCTTGCCATGGGGACCACATCACCCTAATGGTTGCGTGCCTGCTCAACTCTATCTTCACCTTCCGCAACAGGGTCAAGATTGGCTACGCCACCGAGCTCAAGGTGTTCAGGCGGCAAGAGGAGCAGTAAGTTTGGGGACAGGATGGAGGGATGGAAATAAAATGGCAAACTCAACCCCCCCCCCTCTTTCACTCGCTCCCTCACGTGCAGCTCAAGTGATCAGGGATCCACGCTGGCATCACCATGTATGACAAATCGACCTCCCAAAAGGGCATGGACCTAGGGTACACCAGTAAACAACATAAGTAGCTCGGAAATGCAATTTGAGAGTTCATGGACCTAAACGGCACACCCATACAAGTTCAATGCCCGCTGGTGTATTTAACTGTAAATAATTCAACCTATTGGTAGCTTAGGGATCACTCCCCCCCCCCCTCCCCCATCCCACCCCAAACTATATAAAGGGTTTGTCCGTCAAAGGGGAAAGCATGAACTAGAAGGGAAACCCTCAACCAACTCTGCAGCCTCCGTGCGCAAGGCCCCAAGCCACCACACCCATTCTCTTGCCAATTCTTGAAAATTCATCCAATGTTCACGACTTCCAACAAATCCTAAGCCCACAAAGCATTTATTAGTTACCAAAAAACCACCAAGTACCTATTTCAAAACCATAGTAGGTACTTTTCACATAAACTGGATCGGAAATAAGTAGGGATCAAAACGGATCAAATAGAAACAGATCTATATGGATACAAATACAGATAGTTATTTTTTTTTCTTAGATTCAGAATTGGATACACATATTGTCTACGAATACGGACAGGTAGTTTGGGTCTGAGAGACAGTCGGATACTGATAAAATACTATGTACCTAATATCAAATATCCGACTTTGAATATCCAGATTCCGATCTGGGGACAATGAATATCCAAATTTGGATGTGGATGGATCTGAAAGGAACACTGAATATCTAGGCTCAGATACAGACAGATTTAAACTCTTCAGACAGATGGGCGAGAATATCTGGCCCACGTTTCATCCCTAGAAATAATACAACTAGCTCACAACAAAATATAACCACAACAGAGAAAACAGAAGGCACAACTGTATGCCTCTACAACCCTAGAAATGCAAAATAAAATGGGTCCACAGGAATCAAATCAGAGAACTTGCCAGCTGAGGAAAGGATTTCCAAAGTGATGATTTTTTCCTGTAAGCAACGAATATACATTTTCTTCTGCATCAGGCTCGCTTGGAAGAAATTGTATGAGAAATTTTCTCTCGGCTTCTGTAAGAGATGTAGACCATACCTACATCAAGGACAAAGTTTGTTGATGTATAGTTAAAAGAATAGCACAAAATAGCAGGCTAACGATACCAAAATAATGAATCTAGCAAGTCAAGGAAATTGTAGAAGACAAATGAAAACAGATCATGGTAAATAAACTCAGAAGTTAATATTGTAGATAAGAAGCTAGGTATACCTCATAGGATAGCACACCTCTCAGGCTCTTAAGAGAGAAAGTCTCCGGAGGAACATATGTAACATCAGCAAGGCCTGAGCAATGTTTCTGGCTTTCCATGAAAGGGGCCATGTCTGACCACAAAATTCCAACTTGTTCCTTCTCTGGCACAACTTTCCTCAAATATTGGTCCCATTTAAGACCGATATGAGGCTTCAAACTCACTAGACAATGAGATGAGTCCAATTTTGTTTTCTTCCCCGGCCTGCACTGCTCTGAGTTGGTACAATTTGTCTGTCGTTTATTTTGCTTGCTTGCTGACATTATACAGGTCATTTGGTCATTTAACTGGAAGACTGGAAACCCTTTACTTTTGAGTTTTGAATAACTCCCTAATGTTGCTTCAATCCTAATTTATTTCAGATGTCATAGACAATCGTGGAGCACCTAAAACAGGACATATATAGGTTACAATTTCAACTTAATATACAAGAAGCACGATCGGCTAAATCAAGCAATCAAGCAACAAGTCACTAACTTCACTGCAGAAATAGAATAGATCGAGGATGGGGAGAGGAAGACGAAGTGTCCAAGTGGGGAGCAAAGAAATCAAGCAACAAGCGGCCACGAACTGAAGAAGAAGAGGAGATCGAGAACGGGGAAGGGGATTGACTCACGGGAGTTGACTGGAGCCTGGATCCACGTCGCAGGGGCGGAAACTCGTCGCTGGCGGACGGCGAGCTGGGACGGATGCTCGTCGCCGGCGAGCGGGGGCGGATGCTCGTCGCCGGTGGCCGGCGGTCGGCGAGCGGGGATGCGGCGCGAGGCGCGGCCGTGCGGGAGTGCGGGCATAGGAGGCTCGGGCGTCGGGGATAGAGGGATAAGGGACTGTCTTGTTGGGCTGGGCCGTATCTACAAGGCCGATACGTATCAGGCGACGTATCCAATATTCGCGAAAAAAAAAATATCGGACTCCTCCGGCGTATCCGACACGTGATACACGGTGCCAGGGACGTATCCGTGTAAGAGCATCATATCTTATTTTCTCCTCCAAAACATGTAGTCCATCCGTACTAAAAAAAAATAGAGTCGTTTTGGACAATGACATAGTCTTCGAAACATAACTTTGACTACCTATTTTTATAAAGATATTTATCAAAAAGTGGTATATATAAATTTTTGTGAAAAACATTTTTGAAGACAAATCTATACATATGGTTTTCATATTTTTAAACTCAATAACTTAAAAGTTATTCATGATTTATATTCCCAATGTTTGATCTAAGTCTTGTCCAAAACGACTTTATTTTTTTACAGCGTGTTTGATTGGTACACTTTCAGCTTGTTTCAGCTTATTCTCCCTCACAGAATACTATTGAATCAGCCGAAATCAGCTGAAACTGGATCAGCCGAACACGCAGTTAGTATGGAGAGAGTAGTTTTGTAACTCCCCAAAAAATATTGGGAGGAAAAAAAAGACCATCTTTGAGAGTTTTCAATAAATGGTTTCGAAAAAATCCAATTTAGGTCCCACGTCAATTTTTCTTTGGCTTTTTTTTCTCGCAGGACTTCACAGGGTCGCGAACCCTTTCTGACACCGCGCCCTCCTCCCTGCCGGCCGCCGCCACTGGTTGATCTGGCTCCTCGCCTCCTCTGGCTAGATCAACGAACAAATTAAACAAAGTCTTCTCCAAGGCCACCAAATTCGTGAGCCGTACGTACAAGAAGAAAGGGGATTCCGAGTTTACCATGGATTCGAAGAACGCCTGGCTCGCCTCTGCGCGGTAGTGTTCGGCGACAACGCGGGCGAACGAAGCTTTGAGCTGCAGATCGGCGTCGCCCAGACACCATTGGCAAAACGCACCGTGTTCCCACTCCCACCTTCGCCGCCGCTGTCAGCGAAGACGCTCAGAGCAATGTAGGACGCGAGCGCAGCGTGGGCGTTGCCGCCGGCGGGGCCGATGAAGCTTGCTATCTCGTGTAGCGTGCCAGCCCGCGCGCCCGCGGCGAGCAGCGCTAGCGCCGCATGAAGGGACAATGGGGACACGGCCAGGTTGGCGCGGGAGGCGAGATGGCGGAGCGCGCGCATGGAGAAAGCGGCCTCGTCCTGGGCGGCCTCCGCGAGCTGCATGCCCGCTGGTGATGATGCTCAAGAAATTAAGCGAAGGAGAGGACGCGCAGGAGATAGTCGTCGTGGAACGCGGGAAGGAGGAGACGGCGCGGCAAAGTGCGGATATGCGCAAGTACGGTGCACGCATTTTTACGTGCTAGGCCGGTTTACCAAATGCCAAAAGATAAGAAAGAGATACGAGGTACTCAAGATGAGTTTTTTTTCTCTTTTTTTCCAAAAAAAACATAGATGGGGAAGAAATATGGAGTACTTTCGGAGATGCTTGACGTAGATTGGTGGAGCACCCTGAAAGATTGTTCTATCCAGCTCCACAAACCAAGAAGTACTAGAAATGATGATAAAGTTTTGTTTATCTGAACAATAGTTAGCATGGTCAACCACAAATGGCACAGTGTTAATTTCAAATGGCTAGGTACAAAAATTGCAGTTAGTACCTAAACTTGCACAGTGTGTCGCAATCAAAGCTCCCAAGATTTGGATGTTATACTCACGAGACTCTACACCTGTTCATAATTTGGTCAGTTTGGTCATTATTGCTGTTATTAGCTCTGCATCCTTTTCATTATGTATGAATCCTATTAAGATTTGAAAGTCTAACTTTGACGATTAAATAGAATACATTATCAATTGTTACAAAATCAACATAATGTTTAGATATGTAAATACAAATTTCAAATTTCAAGTGCAACCTTTAGATACTAACATAACACGCATATAAATTTGTCTGATTGTTAGTTAAAAGTCATAAAGTAGGACTTTTTTCAAATTTTAATTCCTAATCACCCTACATAAAGAAAAAGCATGGAGTATTAGCTAACATAAATGGTTCTTATATGTAACGCAATTGTATCATTTCTGGCCAGATAAAGCCAGGGGAAACTAGAATTAATCAATCTAATGACATGGTTTGGTCATTTTCACTTTTTCTAAATATATGATATCTCTAGATAGAATCTACGGGGTGTTATGGTGATATTGAATTATACATAATCAAAGTGTTATTTTTTTCATTACTACATGAATTTTCTGGATATGCATGATACGAGATGAAGCAATATGCTTTGTTATCATGCATTTTTCATCATACAACAATCCATTCAGTCATTTTCAACTTTTATTTTAAATAACTAGCATTATTAATCTACAGGTACAATTTAAATCATTAATCTCATAATAAGGTAAATTAAGCATCACTATCAAACAAATAATGAAAATATGACAATAATATCACAAAACCAAAAGTACATTCCCTCACTTCCAGATTATAGTTCGCATGTCCTAATAAAATAAACTTTAACCGCTTCTTTCTATCTAACTCAATTAGATCGATGTTGCCTCAATAAATATTTTTTCCGCTCCTAACAACATTATATCCTAATAAGAAAACTAAAAAGAGAAGGAATATTACAGGGGCGAACCCAGTTAAGGACATGGGCTGATGGGCGTGCACATGCACACCCAATAACTTTTGAAAAAAAAATAGAAGTTAGTAGCCATAATATACATAGAACTTTGTAATTAGATCATATCCGGATACAGGTACCCAGATAGATTAAGTTAGGGTGAGCAGAAAGCGAAGAGAAAGGGTGCGTATACCTAGGTGCTCGTCGCGGCGAAGGGCCCGACAAAGACCTGGCGATGGAACCAACAAGGCTAGACCTAGCTTAGGGTGTCGACAACGGCGGTCACCCAGTTGGGCCACAAGAGAGAAAGAGAGTGCGTGCGTGGCGAACCGGATAAGAAAGGGCAGGCGGTGAACGGGAGTTTGGTGTTTGGGTGTTTGGTTGGTCCAATAACCTGTTTTGTCATATAAATCCATGATATAACATATTAAATTGAAATAAAAAATAAATACTAAGATAATATTTATTTACTAGCAAATATGTCCGTGTGTTGCAACGAAACTTAATATATTTTGAAATTATTAGACTTATCATTAAACGTGAGTTGTTCTTACTCGTACGCGCATGAGTTATAAGTGTAGGTCATATATGAGATAAGGAGGGTGTGAGACCAATATGAAAAGTAAAAAAAAAAGGGACACAAGAATCCCTTTGCGTTTTAATATGATGCTTGCAAAACATGCTCGGTGTTGCAAAGAAAAAACTATAAGTTTTCATGGTAAACGACAATGAAAATGGTATATATCTATTTATGTTCCATCATGTTCTATCATTTTTATAAAATATTAAATCTAAATTTATTTTATGATGACCATGACATCCATAACATAAGTTGATGTTGGTAATAATATAACAATATCCTATTAAATCTATATTCAATTCAATTACAACCTTTATAGATGTTTTTCTCCCGTTGCAAAGCATTAAAATATTTAAACTTAAATATATCATAACTTTAATTTTTATACTATCCATGTGTTACCTCAGCTAAAATATCGAGTTTTGTGACTTCTTTTAGATCATCTCCATGAATTCCCTAAATCTCTTCCTAATCCTTGGCTTTTAGCAAGATAAGAAAAAACATCTTTCCAACAACTCCTAATCCATCATCCTAGTCTTTTGGAACTTGGGAAAAGTCACCATATTCTGCGTAAAGTTACGCGCTTTCGAGTCACGCGTATCTTCTCTCCCCGCATGTGTTTGTCGGCCAATCTAAATGTGGAAGGACGTGGAAAGAATAAAGAGTAGAAAAGGGTTATTGATGCAAATGTATAAGAGAGAAAGAATATATAAAAGTGGTTAGGATAATTTATAAATAGTATATGATTCCTGATGTAAAATTGTCTTCTATTTTTTAGGAGTGGATTATTAGAAATTCTTGGAGATGGTCTTCTTTATTTCTTCCAATACTTTTTTAAAGTTGTAAAACTCTATATTTTTAGCAAGAAAATATTGGGTACTCTTAGATATCTTAGGACCCTTAAATATATGTAATTCTAATATCGATTTAAATTCAACAATGAGTTAGTTGCCAACTTATTAGGAATTGATGTATCACCGATGATTATGACGGAAGACATCTCTAAGTAGCCCTTGCAAAGCACAAAAATATTTAGATGTAAATATAACATAAATTTAATTTCCATACTATCCATATGTTACCACAGTTGAATATCGAGTTCTCTGGTTAAAGTCGGCAAGGAGTTAGTTGCCGACATATAAAGAAGACATCTCTCAATTTTTCACGTTATAGTCCTCTTAAGGGGTTGCAACATTTATTTAGACCAGATTAGACAACAAACTGTTTAAGACTTCAATTCATAGTTTGATTAGTTGAACCACTGGTTGATCCATATTTTAATAAGAATGAGTTTTGTTTCTAATCAAAATTATAATCTATTTTTTATGCAAGGATCAATGATTCAAAAGACTATAATCTTTATATTTATAATATGAATGATTCAAACTTGAGATGCTTTGATTCTCTAAGAAAGTTAGAATGATTTGTAATTTGGGATGGAGGGAGTATTAGGTATTGTCGGGGTTATGATATCCCGGGTATCTCAAGACACCGATTAGTTAGCCGCTTGGGTGGCCCATGGTACACCAGCTAGTATAAGCCCAAACAATCGAGGCCCAGCTAAGCTATGCGGACCTGGGCCAAACACTAAGGCAGGGGTTGGCCACGACCTCTCTCCTCAGCCTTCATCGCGCGCCGTGTAACTCCTCATGACCTCTCCTCTATCCTGACCTCTGGGAGGAACGGGGAGAGATCGAGCCCCGCCAAGCACGCCTGCTCTGACAAGAGCAGGCATGCCGCACTAACCCCACAAGGACCGAGGGGATAGCAGTCCCCTTAGCCTAGTTAGACACCATCCCTGTGCCATGCATCGTAGACAAGACAACACCGTCGAGTGGTGGTGGCTAATATGGCGACCCACCGTCCAAATACGACCCGACGAGACAAATGTATGACTCCACCCACTATAGGATGGGGACCACGATGGTAGCCTTGACTTTTGAGGCCATCTAAGCCAACGAAGGCCATGACCCCGAAACTCAGGATCGTGGCCACCGGTTCCCCAAGCAGCAAGACGACCAACGACCTGGGGGCGGCTGCCAGCTCCTGTACGATGCCCCCGGGAGATCAGGAGGCGATGACGAAGGCCACGGCGAGACCATGTTGCGTAGGACGGCTGGCGAAACACCACCGTGCCCACCGTGCCGCCACAACCAGCATAGTAGGACCATGCCACACCATGTCACGATGTGGGCACAAGGCCATGACGACAACCATGCCCGAACGTGCACTACACCAAAACAAGATGACGTTACTTGTAAGTCAAGTTAGCTAGGTTCCCTCCCTTAGGTTCATGACCCCTCGGTTAGGAGAACCTTCTTCTTTTGTATATGACCTGGCCCCAAACTCTATATAAGGGTAGCCAGGGCACCCTTCCATGGATATCAGAATCTCGAAGCTCTCATTCGGGCAGTTGAATAGCCTATAAAAAATTTCTAAAACAACACTTAAGCCAAGTGGTTAGATAATTAAGTTGCGAAGTGAATGTTGCGCTAGCCTACTAAAAATGCAAGCCACCTATTCATAATTCTAGTTGCTATGATCTCTGTCACACAAAGGCTAAGTCACTACTCTCTAAGTTAGTGAGCTCTCAAAGACTAATTAAAGAGTCTCACTAACCAAACTAACAAGATACAAGCTAGCTCTCAAAATTAGTTACACTAAAGAGCTTAGCTACACTAGAATATAAATACAAGAGAGGTAGTAGTGAGGGTTATACCGCCGTGGCAAGTGACAATCAATCAATCAAATGAATACCAAATGAATTCCTTGGAGACAAGATGACACCAATGATTTTCCACCGAGGTTCACTTGCTTGTTGGCAAGCTAGTCCCCGTTGTGGCGATTCACTCACTTGTAGGTTCACGCACTTATAGGCATCACACGCCTAACTCTCAACAGGGTGCCGCACAACCAACACAAGGTGAGGAACCACAAGCCACGAGCAATCCACTAAAGATGCCTTTTGTGATCTCCCATGGGGAAGGCTCATGAACCCCTCACAATCACCATGATCGGAGCCAGAGATAAGCACCTTCCCCCGCTCAACGATCCTCACTGCACCAAGCCATCTAGGAGTAGGCAAACTCTAAGAGTAACAAGCGAATCCCGTAGCAAAAACACAATCACCAAGTGCCTTTAGATGCAATCACTCAAAATAATGCACTTGGATGCTCTCCAATCTCACCAAATGATGAATCAAGCAAGCAAGATGAGTTAGAGAGGATTGGCTAGGCTCACTAGGGTGTTTTCTTAATAGAAATGGCCAAAAAAGAGAGCCCAAGCCAGCCAAGCTCAATTAATAGAGCCTCCAAATGAATAGAGCCGTTATGCTCAAAGGGGGCGCCTCTGTGCACTGACCGGACATGCTAGTTGGGTTGACTAGACACAGCCCAGCCAGCGTCCAATCAACGGATGGAGGCCACGTGTCCTCTGCGTTCAACCATAGCCGCACGATCCTAATGGTCAATAGACAACCTCCGCCATGTCCGCTTGCATGCACGCTCGAGACATTGTGCTAATGACCTGACGCGCCACAAAGTGGCCGAACACCCAAACACCTGGAGTCCGGTCGAATCCAGTAAGGCACTAGAGAGGTATTTTGATGACCAGACTCGTGTGCTCGAGCACTGAGGTTACGTCAGCGTACATCAGCAACGACCGAACACACCCCCTGTGCGTCCGATCACACTGCCACTTGGAGTCTGGTCGCACGACCGAGACTAGCACCACTTAGGGTCAAGCATCGCACGCATCTGGTCACACCGGGACCAGCGTCCGGTCACGTGTGAGTGACCCCTTCTCTTCCTTTTCACTTCACCCTTGCTTCTATATTGCCAACCACAAAATGTCTCACCATAGTGCACGTGTGTTAGCAACTTTTCACAAATATTTTCAAGGATGTTAGCACTCACTAGAATCTAAATGCATACACAATGAATTAGAGCATCTAGTGGCACTTTGATAATCATATTTCACAACGAGTTTCACCCCTCTTAATAGTATGGCTATCTATCCTAAAACACACTCACACCCACTTGGTGTCTTGAGTGCCAAAACAAAAAACTCCTATCAAGTATACATTTGCTTTGAGCCTTTTTATTTTTCTCTTTCTTCTTTTCTAAGCTTTGAGCACTTGATCATCACTATGGCCTCCACCATCATCATGATCTTCATCTTGCTCCACCACTTGGATTAGACCATCCTATCTAGTCACACACTTAGATGCAAGGATTAGTCCAAATAGGTTTCATCAATTATCCAAAACCAAACTAGGGCTTTCAGCAATCCATCCTCTAGCTCTAGCTCCACTCTCCTACCTCTTCCACTATTTTTGCACCCCCATTGTAATAACTTCAGAGCATTCAAGCGAGGAACATGCACTCGATCATCTCTGAGACTGGACATAGGGCTCTGTCTTGAACCAGTATAAATCCTTGTGTCTTTTGGATGCTACCATCGTTTTCCTAGAGCAGTGCGACATTCGTATAAATTCACTAGTCGGTCTACAAAATGCCGACAGTTGGTGCGCCAGGTAAGGGATAGTCACGCACTATCGTTGTTGAGAAAGAAGCGATGGCTCCTCGCACCGTTGATGGATTTGCCCGTGGAACGGCCCACGGCGGCCGGATCCGTCATGGGAACCCCGAGTTCATTGGCGTCGACGGGCCAGCGCCAATGTTCATCTTTGGTCCTAGCTAGGTTCTCCACCCCGGAGTACTGGAGCTCGAGACCTGTGGTGAACAAACTCTCAGAACAGCCCCCAGCACCGCATCCTAGAGTTCACCTACATAGGGGGGCCAGTACCCTCTCTCATCATCGGCCATGGTCAGGTCTTTTGCCTAGGAAACTAGAGGCCTACGGCTTATGGCGAGCTCACCCACAGAATGGCCCTCGGTGGGCATATCCTTTTGGGAAACCATGAGATTGTCTGCGCCGATGGGTTAACACCCGTTGCCAATCTCTACCCCGTCTAGGCCCACCTCACGGGAAGGCTAGATCCTATGGTAAAGCCATGCCCTAAGGAGCATCTCCACAAGCAGAACACGGCAAGTCAAGGCACACACGAGTGACAAAACCATCCACCTCCACGTGGAGCTATCGCTAGTGATCAAGTGGCCATCTAGCACCACACCTCGTAGGGCCAAGCCCAGAACTGGGATTGAATCCCCCATGATAGACTAGCCATCCGTCACACCAATACAAACTGTTGGCTTTCACATGGAGTCACGTGCATCCAAGGAAGCGAGCCCTCTGAGAGCACGACGCACCGCGCCAAGCGGACCGTGCCACGTTGCCCTCAGAACCCACTTCCGCAGCGATAGGTCATGCTAGCTCTTCATCGAGAACGGCAACAACACCTAGAAGCGGAGACACGACGACTACGACGTCATCGTGCCACGAGGACTCATGCATCAGAATGCATGAGCCCTCCTGACTATGGAACTCAACAAGCCAGACCCAAAGAAGCCATCCCGGGGGCTCACAAGCCCACTGAGGACGCCGAGCTGGCAAGGATTGACTCAAGGCTGCCCGAGAGGTCGACTCACACCAGCTATGACCACTCCAAGCGATAAAGAAGTGCCCTCACCAGCTTGTGGTTCATGAACCACAACGACACCGCCATGGATGAACGCTCGGGGGTTCGCCGCACCTCAAGCGATGACAGCAGGAGAAACAATGACTCCCTGAACGCCCACTGGTGATGTCAATCCTATCCCTCACTTCATTATTCAATCGCATTCGCATAAGCTCATAGATACGTTAACGACCCTAAATGGCTAAAACGGAGTGTAGAACAAACTTAGGGGTATGGAATCCACACAGCTCGTTCCAAGGGCATCCACCCTCTAGATGGCCCAATCCGCTTCTCGCAAGTGACCAATACCGTTAACTTGCGGGGAGGGGGGCACACACGAGACCCCTCGCCAGCATGCACACTTGCCACCCGCATGCCCTCACCACCCGGGCCCTGCAACACAGCACGACACACGACCTCTAGCTAGTACCTATGAGTTGTGGGAAATCAATCCCTAAGCAAAGGTCATATGCCTGCCAATGTCGAACTAAGAAAGAGTGAGAACGTCGCACCAGCGCAAACAAAGGAAATGAGAAACCAGCGAGAATATTATTTATAGGTCATGCGCACAGGTGATTTAGTCCTCATAACCTCACCCATCAATAATGTACATAAACTTGTAGGCCAAGAACACCCAGCACAACTTAGGGGACCTAACCATAGCTACAGAGACTATCCTCCATATCCATAATTGCTGCAGCGGTTTCCGCGGCAGCAACGAGGTCATCCACTAGCGTCAGCCCCCCACCGAGTCCCTGGAATCATGCCTCGACGGTGATCCTCGTTTGGGAGGCCTTCCCAGAGATGAGCCTCCTCCACCTCATGACAAGATGCTACAAGCTACCCCTCCAAAACTATAACTAAAAGGATCCCACTGGAATCCAAGAATAAAAAGAAAAAGAGGAGAGACGACAACAAGAATTAGCGATAGTAGAGAACTCACCGCTTGCCCGCTCCTGAGCGGCAGTGGCCGACGCCCGCACCTCGGCAACTTCTTCTTCCACCATTGAGAGGGCTGCCTAGAGATTCTCCAGGTGGGCCTTTAGCTAAACCACCTCACGAGCAGAGTTCTAGTGTAACTGGCGAGCCTCGTCCCTTTCAAGCACGAAGTCCCATATTCCCTGCTGCCCAGTAGAAAGGGAAGAGTGACGGGGACTCATCAGCCCTAGAGGTTTAACAGACCAGGGACAGATAGCGTTGGGAGGATCCCCAATCTCCGACATCACCATAGGAGGGACAATCCTGAAAGCACAAGCAGTGAGCACAAGCAAATCTGAACCAAAAATGATTTGAAATCACTTGCCCTTGATCTTGTAGGGAAGCATGAAGATGTGACGGCGGTCCATCGACCTCAGGCGATTCCTCCCGCTAGCGCTTCCTACGATCCATCGCCCCGACCAGACAGGACAACTACGAGCACGCGAGTAAAAAAAAAGAAGAGGGCGATGCAAGGGACGGAGAGCGAACGCTTCCCACTACGCACCACCCCAGTGAACTTATAGCCGCAAAGATAAACTCGGCGCGCGCTTTAGGCCCACGCCCACTCTATGTCCAATACTAACCACTTTAGTAATCTCATAGAACAGGGGTGGTGACCAAGCGGAAGGCGGAGCGATGACCGCCCATGCAGCAACTCAAACTAGGTAAGCCCTATGCATTCTCACTTTCCACATCGTTCTGGTTTGCGCACCCGCGTTCAGCGGATGCATTACTGCTCGCGAGTGGGCGCCATTAATTAAAAAGCGACATGACTGAGGAGGCCGAACACCCCTAGAGTTTATGCGCAGAGCGACCCACTGTGAACGTGATCCCACGTCGTGATTAGGAAACTTACTGTTGGGCCGGTCCTGAGATGGACTCGAGGCCACAAAGGGATAGGGGTAGGGTGAGATGGGCCCCTGCGGCTCTTACTGGTGGTGTGGAGCCACACGGCCATCTCTCCTTGTGTTTGAGGCGTCCGTTTCGGAGTTGTGCGGGTTGACCCCTCTAAGGGAGGCATCTTGCCCTCTAACTGCTATGGAGGCGGTCGGGGACCGACGGGTTTGATGACCTACGATTTATGGGACGTCTCGCGATGAGGCACAGCCAAACTTCACATCGATTATGGAGGATATTGGGTCCCACTCAAATTACCCATCGACCCTGATTAGGCACTTCACTCCGACCGCGTGGTTACGGTGGATAAGCCTCTCCCCCCATGGGGCGAAACTAAAAACTTGCCCGTAATAAGGCAATATGACCCCCTAGGGTCAGGAATGGTGATGGGGGAAGAACGGAGCCAGGACTCGGTGATCTCGATAACAGTTGGGGCTAAGCCGCAACCAGCTCCACCCCATGTCCCAAGGCCATGGCGTAAAGCTAGCTCCCGGGTCTCACACATCGATGAAGGCGAACGACCCCTTCGGGAGAGATCGATGGAGCAAACGGATAAGGTCATGTGGCAACATCTTCCTTGCGAAGCAACAGCGGCCTGATCACATGTGGACAAGGTTGCTCAGGTCCAGGGTCGGTCCATGGTTAAGGGAGGGCCTCCCAAAAAAACCTGAGAACATGATCATGACCCACCAAAGGTTGTCAAACCAAAGCACTTGAGAGGAAAGGCCCAAGGTCGCAAGACGACCTCACTGCCCCACGCGGCTAAAAGGTCCTTGTTTGGTTTTGGTAATTGAGTGACAACCTAGGTGGACTAATGTGTTTAAATGTGAGATACATAGGTGATTAGTCCATAGGTACACTTGTCTGAGCAACTCATGTCATGACGGTGAAGATGGCTTGGATTTGTTGCAAGGCTCACACATGTGATGAAGCAGTTTATTGCATATGAGACATGATATGGAGTCATGTGACTAAGGTGAAGAAGATCAAGACAAGACTTGGCTTGATGGACCGGTTGCAAGCGTGAAGGGCAAATTGGAGGCTTTGGAGCGATAGACCGCGTGGCGGTGAAGCTTGAGCAAGATTTGGCGTCGATGGACGAAGGCAATGGTGAAAAGCAAGTGAGGTTAAGATCAATGAACAAACAAGTCACGTGATGATATGAAGTGGATCATATCATTTGTTGATCAAGATTGGTGCATGTGTTGCATCAACATTGGAGGAGATGGAGTGAAATGCGGAAGGCAAAGGTATAACCTATAGGGCATTTCATTTCATCGGTCATAGGTGTGTAGAGAAGTTTATGACCGGGTTTAGGATAGATGGCCGTATTATCAAGAGGGGCAAACTTGTTTGTATATCGGTCATCTAGTGCCACTAGATTGATCTAACTTTCCATCGTTGCTAGGATCAAGTGGCGTGGTGATTTAAGTGACTAATCCTTTGGAAAATGTTTGTGAAAAGCTAACACACATGCACAAGAGGTGAACACTTGGTTGTGTTGGCACATTTGCAAAGGAGAAGATGTTAGAGTTGATTTGGATCAACTTGGAGAAGAAAAGGAGAAGAAAAGGGCTAGTCATGGTTGTCCGGGGGTCGGAAGTTGCAACCTAACTCGTAGCCAAATCACAACCATTATAGAGGATGGCACCGCCCTTTCCGGTGGCCAAATAGTGGCACCACCCCCTTTTTCCAGAGAGGAGGGAAACTCGTTGGGGGCACCACCACCCCTAGGGTGGTGCACCGCCCCCTATGTCCGGTGCCAGGGTCCCAACGGCTAGTATGAAATAGCCATCGCAATTCGACCATTGAGCACCACCACCCTATGTCTGGTTCTCGCACGTTGCTGTCCGGTGACCACACAGAAATGTGCTACTTGGCTCCAATGGCTCTATTTGGCTTGGGGGCTATAAATAGAGGTGGAGCTCGGGCTTGGCTGAGGTTGAGCACCTTGGGGATGTGTTGCCCTTGTGTGTGCTTGGTTTGAGAAGCCTCTAACTCACTTGTGCTTGCGAGAAGTGCGAATCTATTGTGAGTGAGTGATTCTAGTGCGTTGCATCCTGAGGTTGCATCGAGTGGCACTAGGTGTTCGAGTTGCAAGCTGGTGGTGCTTGTTACTCTTGGAGGTTGCCCCCACCTAGACGGCTTGGTGGTGGTCTCTGTTGAAGCACACAAAGAAGTTTGTGTGGTGCTCCGGAGAAGTGATTATGAGGGGTATTGTTCTCACCCCGCGGGAGCCGCAAAGAGCAACTCTAATGGAGTGAGACGCAAAGGGCGACAAGTGGTCTAGCCAGGTCAAGTGCTAGAGCTTGTGGTAAGCACTCCATGTGGGAGAGTGTAACTTGCGGGTCACCACTAGCAAGAGGACCGGCGGCAACCTTGGAGCTTGTCTCAATGGGGACTAGCATGTTGGCAAGCACGTGAACCTTAGGATAAAAATCACCGTGTCATCCTTGTCTTCCCACTGGTTTGCATTCCCCTTACACAAGCTTGTAATTACATTTATATACATTATGCTTGTGTAGTTGCTCTTGTAATTAGTTAGCTTGTGTAGCTTGCTAGTTACCTTTCTTGCTTGTGTAGCATAGATGTAGGTCCCTTGCGTGACTAATTCGGTTTGAGTAACCTTGTTAGTCACATTGCTTAGTTTGTATAGCTAAGTGTTTTGAGCTCTCCAATTTGGCTTATGTAGCCTTGTTATTGAGCATTGCTAGTGAGCTTAGGTGGCTTTGTGCTTTTGCTTACTAGCATGTGTAGGAGCCCCTCGTTGCTTGAAGTACTAGTTGCTTAAGTTTGTGTAACCTTGCTACTAGAATTGATTAGGTGAGCTCTAGCTAGCCTGGCACCTTTGTTGCCCAATTAGGATCTTTATAAGGTGCTTGTGAACTTAGATAGAGGGGTGTAGTCTTGGCTAGACCGATAGTTATAATTTCGTATTTGTTTTGGTTAGCCGGCGTAATTATTTTTAGAAAGGACTATTCACCCTCTCTCTAGTTCGCCATCTCGACCCTACACGTGGTATCAGAGCTAGCTCTCTCATTTGTGGTCTTCACCAACCCGAGAGGATGGCATCTAGTGGGCTAGATGATTGTGACTCACACATTTTTGATGGCACACACTTTGCACGGTGGAAAAACCATATGATTGATCATTTTTGTGCAAAGGGACCTAAGTTTTGGTGGATGGTTATGAATGGCATTTCTCATGTGCTAGATCATAAAAATCTCACCAAAGCTCAAAGGGTTTGCTTTGAACTCGATGCACATGCTTATTGCTTATAATGGATGCTTTGAGTTTGGAGGTGTTTTATAGGGTGGATTGCAAAGGAACCACACATGAGTTGTGGGAAGCAATCAACCGGCTCTATGGTGACTCCTCAAGTAATGATGACCAAGTAAAGGAGGATGATCCCAAAGAGGAAACACATGAGTGTGTTGAGCATGACCACGATTTGGTGATTGTGGAAGATTGCTCCACCCATGGTCAAGTGATGATGATGATAGATCAACCACAAGTTCACTTGACAAGATGGAAGATGATGCCTCAAGTGTTGCTAATGATGATGCTACTCCATGCACACTTGATGGTGGTGATGATGGATCATTCCCGGATGACATTGCTACTACAAGCTGTCCAACTACATCATATTGCTACATATCACAAGGTGACACTAAGGTATCTAATGCAAATGTGATTGATCTTGATTCATATGAGGAGCTTCTAGATAGATTTGGTTGCATGATCAACGCTTTAGAAAAAGAGTTGGCTAAAACCAAGAAATTAAAAAATGAAAACTCTTTTCTAAAGACCACATGTGAACAACAAAAACGTCTACTTTATATCACTACTTGTTCACATGAGGGGCTAAAATTGGCTCATGAGGAACTTAGTGTTGCTCATGATAATTTGGTACAAGACCATGCTTTTCTCACTAAAAGGCTTTCTAATGAAGAAATTAAAACTAGTGAGAGCTCATGACATGGGTCAAATGATCAATCACATAATGTTACTAACCCTTGTGATGTAAGCAAGAAGAATGTATCCACCTCTTGTGATGATTTATTAGCTATGCCATGTTTTTCATATATAGATGCTTGTTCTCCTTCCTTGTCTTGTGAGACTAACCTTTTGAATGAGAACAATGAGCTTAAAAGTGAAGTGGAGAATTTGAGCAACAAGCTAGAGAGGTGCTACAACACCAAAATCACCTTCGAGCATATGTTGAACAACAAAAGAAGCTATGATGATATGAGTGACATTGGATTCAACAAGAGCATGATGAAGGGGAAAGAAAAAGAGAAAGAAAGATGAAGAAGCAAAAACAAAAGAGGCCATCTCGTTTCATGTGCTTCAAATGCCATGAAGTGAGACATCTTGCAAATGGTTACACCAATGAAGAGAAGCTCAAGTTGAAGAAAGAAGAAAAAAGGCTAAAGCATGTCAAGTGCTTCCAGTGCCACACTTGGGGTCATCTCACCTCAATGTGCCCAACCAAGTAATTGGTGAAGAAAAAAGAAGAGCCTCAACCAAAGCCACAAGTTGAGTAAGAAAAGACACCCCAAGAGCAAATCAAGATCAACCATGAAGATGGTGGTGACTTGATGATGAAGAAGAAGAAAACAAGAAGGGGTGAAAGAGCAAGGCATCTAATGTTTATTCAAGATGCCAAGATGATGAGCAAGAATAAAAAATATAAGAGAGATTTAGCTCACATCAAGTGCCATGCATGTGAAGAATTGGGCCACCTAGCTTCGGGTTGTCCAAGCAAGCTGGAGAAGAAGGCTCAAGCAAACAAGAAGAAGCGAGGCAATGAGAAGCAACACATGAGCAAGGAAGAAAAGGCTCAATCAAAGAGAGTTTGCTACTCATGCCGGGAAAGGGGACACATGGGACACTCATGTCCCCTAGGTAACACTCCTAAGCCTATTTCAATTGATGATGATTCTTTGCTTAGGAAGGATAGTAGTGGTACCTTATTGGTCACAATTGCAAAACATCCCGCTACCATACTAAGGCGCCTAAGTATGTTGCACCTAACTTGAGAGGACCCAAACTTGTTTGGGTATCATCAAAAAATGGATGAATCTGTGTAGGTACCATGGCATTGGAAGCTTGATTCAATGGAATTCTTACTGTTCATCATATATTAAGTCAAGTATTAAAGCCTAGTGTTATTCTATCCCAATGCCAAGCCTAGAATAAGTGAAGTCCAAGTGCTACAACATACAAGTGCTATAATTCAAGTTGTGATGATTTATTTGAAATATTTGATGGCTTGTATATTTGAGTAGAAGCTTGCTAGTGGATGATCATGAGCTATAAAGGTATATCTCTAGTTGATCTATTTTATTTGGGTGCATATGAGTTGATTGAATTGGATAAATATGCATATGTTGCTTGCTATAAGTGGATTGAATGGATTAATTGATTGGTAATCAAATTTGGATTGATTTGTGTTGGATAAGTTCATAAGATGACATTTAATAAGTGTATTGAATGGATATATGTCTTGTGAAAGTATTCAAACAAGTCTATTTCATGTTTGATTCACATTTGGTGAAGAATAGCTCAAATGTTGAAATCTGTCCTAAATTGAAAAACTGAGCTAGCTGTGATCAAATCTGAGTTTAAGTGACCAAATCTATTTGGATTGGCTTGAAATTTGGTATGCATGCTCTACACTTATCATATTAGTTTATGTGTAAATTTTATGAGAATTGAATAAGATATGCTTTGGTTTTGGAGTGGATCTTATCAGCTATAGTGCAGCAGTTTTCAGCATGTAGAAATGGTGGAAGAATTGAAATCTAGTAGCAATCTAGAAGTTTAATAAAGCTAAAAAATTTACAGCTGCTAGATGACGTAGTGAAGTGCATCTCTACTAAATTTCATGGTTATTGAATCTGTACATTGGGAGATATAGATTTTTCATTGAAGGTTACCGAATCTGCCAAAAATGTGACAATTATTGGATTTATCAAAAGTTGTTTTGATTGAAAGGTACTCAAGTTGGAAATATGTTTATAAGTGGTTGAGATACCTGAGTTTGGTTTTGAGATAAGCTAGATGCATGAGAAGCAAAGAGTACAAGGCCATTTGATTGTGGAGTGTACTTGGCACACATTTGGTATTCAAATTGAAAAATCAATATCAAACTCAAGATGAATATGAAATTTAAGTTCTAGTGACAATTGGAAATCATTTGAAAGAAATAAAATGACTTAAACAAGTAGAAAGAAAAGGACTTAAAGAAGGATTCAAGGTTACTCATCAAATTAAGTCCATCACTTGGATCAATCAATCAAGATATTTCAAGTGAGTGTCAAGAATAGTTCTTTGAAGAGAGGTCACTTCTCCCAATGTGTAGGGGCTTGCCGCCTTTGGTAGGTAAACCAAGTGTGGTGCTGTAACACCCTAAAATTTGCTCTTTTCGAAAAAGATATAAATTTATTTAATTTTGTATTTTGTGCTCATGAAATATAGGAAAAAGAATGTTTTTCGTTATATTAAAATTCATCATAAGGAGTAGCAACATGGTTGTGCATATATGCCGGTGCATTTGATTTATAGCATCAGTGGTTTGAATCAAGATTCAAAATGGTTTGAATTACTTTTGGAAATAAATTAAAAATGGCTTTGAAGTAAAAGAAAAGAAAGAAAAAGAGAATTGAAAAATAAAAGAGTTTAAAAGGACTGTGAAATTTATTTTTGAGAAGCCTACCAAAATTGCTCATTTTTATTTGAATTGAAAAGTATATTAGAAACTATATTTGAATTTGATTTGGATCATATTTGAATTTGGATTGAAAAAGGGAAAAAAGAAAATGGAAAACACACACTCTCTCTCAATCTGGCCCGAAGGCTTGCTCCATCTCTCCTTCCCTCTCCCACGGCCCACCCCACGCGCCGGCCCATTCCAGCAGGCGGCCCAGCACCGCGTTGGCCACGCGTTCCCCTCTCCTCTCTCTCTCTGCCAGACCAGGCCGATGCATTAGCGCGCCTTCATCTTCCTCACGACGTAGCCGCCCAGGACTCCATCGCCGTTGTCGAAGTCCGCTCCACCCATGCCTCGCCGCCTTGCCGTGCCTCCCAAGCCACCTGCTCTCTTAAATAGCAGCCGCCAACCGAGCCGCCTCCTATCTCGAGTTTTTGAGCCACAGCCATCTCGCCGCGACGCCGTGCCACGCAAACCCTAGCGTCGCCGCCATCACCGTCCGCTGTCCTGAGCCGCGCCACCTTCGTCTGCTCCATGCCACGGTAATTGGTCGTGGTGAGTTCGCCTCGTTCTTCTCTT
Source organism: Miscanthus lutarioriparius (assembly GCA_904845875.1). Taxonomy (NCBI): domain Eukaryota; kingdom Viridiplantae; phylum Streptophyta; class Magnoliopsida; order Poales; family Poaceae; genus Miscanthus; species Miscanthus lutarioriparius. The sequence continues at coordinate 77,154,165 of CAJGYO010000003.1, read as the reverse complement.
TCTTCCCGTGCTCTCGGCTTGTCTTATCAAGGCTTGTAGGCCGTTTTCTATGTGCACCGCTCGTCGCCAGCCATGGCGCCGCCGCCAGGCTCGCCGCCGGCCACGCCGGCCGTTTCCCTTCCCCTCTCATCTGATCTGCACCGTCCGGATTCAATCCAACGGTCCAAGATCACCGGTACCCCTTCGCCTTGCCTTTTTGCCAATAACCCCTTGGCATTTTTAATATAGAACCTGCAATCCTTGGCCGATTTAAAATTGGATTTTATTTATTTTAAATTCGAAAATTAAAGTTCCATCTATTTACAAAATTGCCACTATCTTCATTAAGCCATATGTTCTCCGTTTTAACTCCGATTTGACCCGTTCAAGTTGTGTTAGGTTCATAACGATGTAATCTACGTGTTAGTAATATTGTTTAGCATGTTTAGAGCTTTTGAATAACATATTAATTTGATTAATCTATATAAAGCTACTTTTTCAATTAAAAGCAACTTAGGCTTTTTACATCTGTCTTTTGTAAATAAAATAAGATTAAATCTTATATTGGTTTTCTAATACAAATATAATTTGGTTTAAAACAATTTAGATATTTCTCTAAAGTATCTTATATATGTTTTATAATGAAAATAAATAAAGCCTATAGTTTCTTTTCAAAACAAATCTATCGGTAGATGTAACTTTTTCGTTATAGCTCCGATTAGAGTGCTTTTCACGTCTGTGTGTTCGTAGTAACGTGTAAAACATATTTAAAACCTTTTTACCTATTTTTTGTTATGTTTGGTGTATTGTTCTAATTTATTTCTATTGTTTGCTTCGTGTATGATTGCATGGATGCTTGTGTGGTGCTTTATGATCATGTTCAGTCGGTGTGCTATACACGGTGAATCCAGAAGCAATTCATTGAAGGTTTGGACTAGAAGAAGGATATGAGTTTAAGGCAAGTATAGCTTGGGATCTTCCTTGTTGTCCTATTCACCTTGATATCACTTTAATCATATGCATGTCTACCTTGGGAACCGTAGTAAATTTTCCCTAGCTATTTGATATCTTGGATTCCTTGTCACCTATCGGTTATTGCATTGGGTAGTATGATGCTAGTGCTCAATTTAAGACCATGATCTTATAACTTGACTAATGGAATATTCAATAAACATTAAAAGATGTTTTTTAGCAACATGGAACAAGGGGGCTAGAGCATTAGGCTATTTTTATGGTGCTCTAGATTCCTCTCCCTAAGGACTTATCTATAAGTGAACATCCGGGACTTACAATACAACTATGAGGGCTACATGGCTTTGGCTTTAGCTCAGTATGAGCACATTTTTCTAGCTTGTTAGAGGTTACCTTTATGGTGTAAGAATGGCTTGACGAATTGGGTATAGGACAACCTCTACTCTTAAGTGTATAGCCGTGATGGAATTGTACCATTCAACAGGAGGGTTCCTATATCTATTTGTCGAGTAAATTTAATGGCCCTAACTTGTTAGACAAACCTTTGAAAGGCTTCATAGTGAACCATGCCGACCTTCCTTGGTAGTGGGTTAAGAGGCTCGTGACCTTGGGCGAAACGGTAAATCACGAATCATAGTGAAAGTGTACAACCTTTGCAGAGTGTAAAACTGATATATCAGTTGTGCTCATGGTCACGAGCGGCCTTAGACCCTTACAGAATAGATGATGAACACTAATGATACTGATGATTAAGATGCTCACTAATGATTACTATTTATGCTATTCATTATTCATGTTTACCTGATCATGTGTTTATATGGGCTTGTGATAAACTTGTTGCTACTCAATTGCTAAAATCATGACTCATTAAAAGCTAATCGTAGTTAAACCAGTGTCAACCTTTTGAGCCTCATGAACCCCATGTTATATTTGTTGAGTATGATATGTACTTACGCTTGCTTTATTTTTCAATTATTTGGATAAAAATCCCGGATGGGTACCAGATTGCTAGAGTTTAAAGAAGCTAGGCTTGTGATCAACCTGTCAGTTGTCCCTGTAGAATTGGAGTCTTTATCCAAAGATCGGAGTTGTCTTTCCACCGTTTACTGTCTAATGTTATATCCTTTATACTAAGTACGTTATATATTGAGCAATGTCTTTCGATATTACCCTTATTTGTAGCTATATGTGAGATTTGACTTCCTAGGCTCACATATGATGTGTATCTAGTTTTGTTCTTAAAACCGGGTGCTACAAAGTGGTATCAGAACAATACTGACTGTAGGATGCAAGCCTAGATAGAACTAGATGGTTTAGCATGCCTTCATCTTTGCTTAGTTCCTGCTTTCTCTCCAACCTTATTATTTGCTAAAAGTTATTCTCACTTCGGCCTCTGTTCTGTTATGAAAACCTTGTCTCTATTCTGAATCCTCTCTCTTTGTCTAAATAGATGGGTCATAATGAGGAGACCACCGACATTAGAGGTCAGGAGGGCCAAGCTACGTTGTCCTTGACTGCATTTGATAAAGAGAAGCTTGTAGCTATGCCACAAACAAGTACTAGAAGGAGTGACTCAACATGGGAGTTCTCAACCGTGCTTGCCACAAGGTCAAACCAACATACCAAAGGGACCAATGAAGAGACAAGTGGCAGAAGCTTGGAAGAAAATAAAGTCCAATGAAGGTGCTGGTAGTAATACGCTCGGAAGTTAGTATCAATGTCAATGATGCAAGCATTATGGTTTTCTCTGTCTTCAGAACAAGTCTAATAAGAGGGAAGTCAAGATGAACCCGAGTGGTGAAGCTAATGTGGATAAGAAGAGGAAGGCGGTCTCACCAGAGCCAGAATTGGTAAGTAATCAACATTCAAGTTCTACTACATTATCACATCTAGCTCCAATCCCTGGTCAGATAAACTCAGACTCTAAAGAGTTAGAAGTTTCTCAAGCTAAGATTACTCTACTCTTTCCACATGAGGTATGCATAGATGGGTGGACGATCACCTATAAGGAGTTTCAACCCTGAAGGATCAAGCGAGCTAGAAAGCGGTCCAATCAAACAAAGATGAACCTTCAGAGTCGGCAAGCTGACAACACACCAAGCAACAATTCGGTGGAGTATGACATCATTAAAGATCTAGCTAAGACAAAGTGTTATCATTGTCAATAGGAAGGACATTATGTTAAATTTTGCCCATGGAAGAATTAACAAATACACCATGGAAGTGGGTAGAGTCAGACCACTACAGGGTTGTGTAACACCCCCGGTGTTATGATCCTTTTTAGCGCCGCGATTTAGGCCTCAGAAAAATTTCCGAAATGAGTTTCTCGAGTTTTTAATTTAAAACGTACTTTAGGTGATAAGCGAATCCTGTACGACGTAGTTTCGTGGACTCAAATCAACGCTCCTGTTAAATTACGTAGTGCGTAGAAATATTTAGGAGTGTCCGATAACGATTCCAGCAAATAAATAGCGAACGGCTTGTTTAATTGATTAAGTATAAAAAGCAACTTTTATAAATAAAATAAATCCATTAAGAACGATATATATATATGTACACACACGTTGTGTCATGGCTTTGTATCTTCGCGAAGCCTGCCCACCTAGATTGAGCTGATTCGCGTCGTCGGTCAGCTGGTCACCAGCGCCACCACCACGTATAGACACTAATTTGGAAAGAGAAAAAGCTAAGCATGGGAGAAGATGAGAAACCCATAATACAAGTGTAGATGCTAATCGAGTGCTTTCCTCTGGATGCGATTGAACACCTACGGCCAGTGAACCTTTTCATCACCAGCAGCCAACGCATTTTTAAAGCACTAGCAGCCGAACGTCCACTGCTGCTCTGCCCGTTCGGTCTTGTCTTGCCTACCGTGGTCTGTCGCGCGTCCTGTCGGTGTCCTGATTTTCTAGTGCCTGTCTCCGTCTGCCTCCTGCTCGCATTAATTTTCTCTCTCTCTCTCCTTTCCTTTTTCTACTGAGTTCCGGCCGTCGTCGCTCGACCACAGCGCAAGCGCTACCTTCTCCCTTTTCTGCTTGCTGCTCATTGACACACCGAGCCGCAGTGCCCTCTCCTTCCCCTGCTTTGCTCGCCGTGGTCGCCGCTGTCCAGCACCACCACCCGCAGGTACCAGCTTTCCCCTGCGCAAGCGCACGCGGTCGTCCGCTGCTCCTTCCATGCACGCGTGCACGCTTTTCCATGGCATGCCGTGTGCGGTGCTCCATCCATGCGAATCGCTGCGCGCGCCCTTGCATGCTGCGTTACTACACTGCTGCCGCCGTGGTCGTGTGCCCGAGCAGCAGCACCCTTGTCCCGCAGCGCCCGTCGATGCCCGGTGCCCGCGCCGCGTCTCGCCGGGGCCACGCCGAGCCCCGCTTAGCTCTTGGTCGCTGCCGCCCGAGCACGCACCGCCCTCCTTCCTTCCCAACGCGCGCGAGCAGCAACTCCCGAGCTTCCATTCTCCGACCTCGTTTTCCTGCGGTGTCCGCCGTGGCTCCACGCCACGCCTGGAGCGCAGTCCCATGCCTGGGTGTCCGGTCTCGACAGCCGCAGCCGAAGCGCCTCGCCGTGGAGCCATTCCGTCCCCGTGTCGCGCGTCCTCGCCGTGGCCACGCCTCACGCTGTGCGGGCAGCAGCGTCCTGTTGTCACAGCCCCATGTCGCTGCTCCACATCGCGCCTGGAGCATAGCCCGCGCCTGGAACGCCGCAGCGCGCGTGACTCGGCCAAGCCGCAACCGCCCGCGCCCCGGTCCCGCTGCTCCTCGGCCCGCCGCCGTCCGAGCTTCCATCAGCGGCCGTTCCTCTCACCGCCGATCATCGTGCCTCTTCTCGGCCCCGTCGCGTCGTTCCAGCCGCCGGCCCACATTTCCCATCGCCCCTCTGTTTTGAGGATGAAGACAAGGTGAGAAGGGCATGGATCCAAGAAGATATTTTATACGGGGTTCTTTACGCAAATACTAGACTCAAGTTAATAGTGTTGATGGACCTTATCGTAAATTAAAGGAAGTTCAGTGACCATTTCACATATGTGACGCGCCTTGTCCCTGCACCTGGGCCGATCTGTTGTCCACGCGTGGCCTGCTGGGCCGCCCGCGCCTGGTCGCTGGGCCGTGCAGCGCTGCTGGGCCGTCGCGCCTGTGCTGGGCCGGCTTGCCGCGCGAACTTTTGGGCTGCCCGCTGCCTGCGCGCCTGTGGGCCGAGCTAGGCCGTGCGGCCTGGTTCTGTTTGAATGTTCTCGGTTATTTTGTTAAATCAATGCTCTTCAAAAATTAAAAATAAAGTGTAGAAAAATCATAAAAATGTCAAACCAGTTTTGTTGAGTCTCTAAAATTAGGACCTACCTATTAGTATATTTTGTTCACATAGTTCGATGATATTTTTGGAAGCCATATAATTAATCTAAGATATTTAATATTGCAAAATATAAACTTGTAGGAACTTTCGTGACAAATTGATAATAGTATTAGACCTAAAATCTTTACAGTAGGTTCCTAGCAATATTAGCTGCTCACCATAATTTTGTAGCTCTAGAATAATTAGTTGCTAGATAAATAACAATGTCCTATTGCGAATAAAGAAACACCGTTGGATTATATAACTAAAATAATTGTTGAGAAATAATGCCTTGTTCGACAACATGGATACGTAGCTAAGTACGGTCGTCGTTAGAACTAGCCCGTTAACTTGAGAGGCGTAAAGCGTATTTATACGAGTCACGATTGCAGTCAATTAATTATATCTTTGCATGGCATTACATTGCATATCATAATAGGGACGTCGGTGGATCACGGAGTCGTCGGGAGTTGCTGGAGGAATGGTGCTTTTGGAGATCATGTCGCCATGATGGAAAGCTAACTTCTGATTATATTTTCCCAGGCAAGCCCCGGTGCATAACCCCTACCTTCTGCAGTTTAAATTATATTTGTGCATTAAGTTTTAAGGAGTTGAATGAAACCCACTTGCATATATATATTTACCCTATGAGTCTTACTAGTATGACAGGATCGTGTAGATGGCTATGCTACAGGACTCCGGTAGAAGTCGAGTGATTTCCTGTCACTCGCGAGATATAGGAAATATGTTACTATATGATTATCACCTAGAATATATAGAATGGTGGAAAGGAAAATGGTGACTGGGCAGGGATATGGTTTGGGTATTGGTGGGTGTAAGAAGTTGTGTCGCCGCGGAGGCGGGTCATAGCTTGGTTACACTGTTTTTCCCTGTCTGGTCGATTAAGGACCGATCGTTGCATATGACTCTAGGCAGGTCATAGACTTATTATCCCGAGCACATACTTGTGTATGGGCGCTTGGAAGACTTGTTGCTCTCTTGTCGCGGATCCGGCTCTTTCCGGACCGACTGTCAGGGTTTCTTTTTGGTGGAGGAGGTCCTTGCACCACACTAAGTCCGGAACTCAGGGGCGGGGCTTGGAGTCCCAGTTTGGACGGGGACCTGGACACCCGGGACAGGAGAGTGATGGGTTGGTCCTGCTTGTGCCTGGGGTACAAGCGGGGCGTGTGCTTTGGGGGTACCCAGCTGGGGGCATTGATTCGCGAATCGCCGGGCTATCCGGTACGGCTTGTCTACGGTTTAGCATCATAGTAAGAACTGAAAGATGGAAGATGAAAGACGGACAAAGGTAATCTGATTGCTTACCACCTGCTTGAAAGTAGCACAGGTGCTTACATAGAATGGTTAGTTAATGAACCAATGCGGCTATTAATGAAAATCGAATATAAGGACTCACGCTTAGTAATGCTTCCTGCAAATGCAACCCACAAGCCAGATAGCCTTGCATATCCTTGGAGTCTTTTCTTTTCTCCTATCGGGTAAGTCTTGCTGAGTACAATTGAGTACTCAGGGTTTTATTCCCCCTGTTGCAGGTAACAGGTGGAGGCTTAAGCTGACTCTTATGTGTGGATTCCTCCTGGTAGGCTCAGAGAGGATTTCCTTTACGCTGCGATCGTAGTTTTTATTTATAACTCTCACCAAATGCTTTTATAAATAGAAGTTTAATAATATGTTGTCGTAGTCTATATGTCAATACTTCCTCATGTCATGTTTAGATATTTATTTCCGCTCTAACTCTATTCACATATTTCTATTCCGCTGTTAAAGTAAATTGTTTATAACTCTGATAATATGATTTCATTCCGCTGTCATATTAATAAATATTATACTCTGATGTTGTATTAAAAGTGATGTAAGAAATGGTTACGAATGATGTAAGCTTTATTCTCTCATTTGTGATCCTGATGGCAAAAATGTAGATTTTCGGGTTCTCCCCTAGGGTGTGCCCGACGGAATCGAGTAATTTAGTGTTCTCCCTCGAGTGCTTAGTGTCTAATGGAAGACAAGCACTCCTGTGAGGCATTAAATTAGGCGGTTCTGCCACAGGTTGCCACCAGTAAGCGTTAGTGATGCCCAACCCAAAAGAAGCATTTGGTGAGATTGACGAATGAAGAAGTTATGCTAGACTACCCAAGATCAACAAAGTGGAAGATGTGTTACCCTCACTGTTATGCAAGGGATGCTACCCTAGATGCCCTCACAGCCACACCTTAGTTAAGGAATAGGAGTTTGTGCCCTTTATGTAATAAAAACGATAGTATCGCAAGTTGAGTCAATAATTGAGTTGTGCACCTTTATTGCTTTGTTAATTGTCATTATGCTTATGATTGTTTTGCATCTTTGTAATGAATGCAATGATCTTGTTGGGTGTTCCCACAATTTCATTTAGCTTATAGGCCTAAGGTATAAGGATTAATGAAATAAATAGTTGGGCTATGGTTTTCTTCTGTTTTCCCTATCCTGCCTTTCGGAGTAGTCTGCCCTCTTCGGCTTATGTCTCTGATTTTGGATGATCAGAAATCATGAGAAAATTTTAGACAATAGTAGACTTCAATATCTTTCTCTGACCACAAGAATCACATGATAGCTATTTTGGTTATGGAGTAATGAAAATGATAAGACGATGCACCTGTGCTGTCTAAAATCTAGAGTAGTCTCTGTTGTACACTATTTTTGACAACCTAAACTGCAGAATTTGGAAGTGTTCTATAAGGAAGTTGTAGGGAATTTCATTAGCTTTCCAACAATATAAGCTACAACTTCACTAGATTAATTAGAATGAGAGTTATGGTGGTTTTATTGCGCTGCTATTTTCCTATCCCGCGAATGAAATTGAGTTGTCTATTCACACCTTTGCACATGAGTTTCTTTGGGATGTCAGAATGCCCTTATGCTAGTTAATCCATCTAGAAGAAGGTGCAAGCTACCCTATTTGATCTTTTCTTAAGGGGGTAGTCTAAGTGAAGGTGGTTTTGTAGATTCTAGCTCTCACTGGGAAGGAATCCTATCAATTCTAATCCACCGCCATCTAATCCCCCATCTATAGAGCAAGCTTTGATGACATAGACTCAATTATTACAGACTATTGCTCAAAGTGTGTTGAACAACCCACATCAAGTGCCACCTATTAACAAGCATGGTGAATTTAAGAAGGATTCGAATGCTCAAGGTGCCATATGAAGTTCAGTTATGCTCTCTAGCTCTCACTTGGAAGAATCGGTTAATCTGATAAGAAAGGTGCAGGGAATTTTATAAGCTTTCCAACGGTTTAAGTTGCAACTTTATTGGATAAATAGAACTCGAGATATGGAAGTTTTCCTGCACTACTGTTTTCTGTCTACAGGAAGGATCATTTTTTCTTATACTTACCTATATCCACAAGCTCTCAGGCATGTCAAAGGATGATAATACACCTTGAAGGAAGTTATAAGTTGGATGTTGGTGCCCCTATCTCATCTTTTCTTAAGGGGGCTAGCCAAGCTAAGAGTGTTGCGAGTTGGTGAACTACAAGGAGGTCGGATCTATGTCAAGATTGATCTTCGAGCTAGCTATGGTTGGGAGTTCAATCTTCACATACCTAAGATATAGACGTATACAATGAGTTGCAAGAATTCTTAATACTAAGATTAACTCTTAAGAAAATTGGTTTGGTTTTGATTTCTATTTAAAGCCCTTTCCTTGAAATAAAATCTTCAAAAGATGTTGAAAAATGAATTAACAGCCTTTTGATTCAAAAACTTTGAAAAACTTCTTCAAAAGTTGTTTTGAACTAAGTTCAAAAAGGGTTTAAGTTTGTTTTCTCATTTTCAAGAGTTGGTATTTGAAACTTAATTTCACAAGTATTTCACCAAAGAATAAGGGTTAATTTAAAAAGAGTATTAAAGTTTAAAAGATTCAAAAAGAGTTGCTAAAGACTATATTTGAGACATTTCAAAAGTTTTGAATTTTGAAAGACTCTTTTGGTCATTCAAAAGAAAACAATTTGATTTGAACTACTTCACCCAAGGTTTAGTTAAAAAAAGGAGTTTGAAAGTATTTTATTTCTAAAACTTCAAAAGTTGAAAGTGGATTTAGATTTGAAAACCCACTTTGCTTTGAACAAAAAAAATGTTTTCGTTTGCTATTCAAAGTCTTATTCTAAAAACACTTTGAAAATGGTTCAAAAATGTTTTTAAATGGGTTGTTTGGAAAAGACTGATTAAAAAATCAATTTGAGTTGTCTTATTTCAAATTGCATTGGAAAGGTGTTCAAAATGCTCTGAAGATATTTTACAAAAGTTTGAAAAGTTTGGTTCAAAGGTTTGCAACCTTTTGCATTTGGAAAGTGAGCGCTTTTGGTTTTAAATTTGAATTAAGTTTGATTTCAAAATAAAATTTGAAAAGCAAAGGTTTGATTGATTTCAAAAGTGTATTTCTAAAACAAGTCTTCCGAAAAGGGTTTGAATGATTTGAAAATTATTTGATTTGATCTCCCAAAAGGCTTATTCCAAAAAGAATTTGAAAATGTGGTGTAAATCTTTTATTTGACTTGAGAAGGCTAACATGGAAGTGGTAATCTAAAGGACATTTGAGATGCTTAGTTGAAGCAATCTAAATGGTTGATCAAGAGAGCAAGCAACACCCAAAAGAGAGCAAATCATTGGAATTCATGTGGTTACTCACATTTAGTGCTCTGATGCAAGCAATGAAGAAATGAAGAAGCAAGCCAACCACAACAAGATAGTGCACTTGATCATAAGTGGTTTTCTTTTCATATGGGTAAAGAATGGGATTCAAATATTGATATTGGTCTTCACCAAGCTATAAATTAGACTTCACATTGCTATTACAGAGGTTAATTGGAATCTAATGACTATCCTCTACTCCAAGATAGCAAAGGTATCATTGTGATGTGCATGATCATTTTCATCTCTTACTAGTATGCGGTTAGTGCATATAGTACATGCTTATAGAATCATGCATGACAAATGAAATTTTAAAATTCATAGCTTATCACTATTGCTAGAATGATTAGTTGGATCTAGTGGTAGTGTATGAGTTTGTTCATGAGCTAGTGAACCCAAGTACTTGATCTAATTTGGATTGCCAACAAGTAACAAGTACAACCTCAATAAGATAACCGCTTAATGTGTGTGAAGAAGCTTAGATAGGGTTCAAACCAGACTTGGAAGCTTAGGCAAATCAATCTAGTTCAAGTCAAACATAGAAGCTCATGAAGATGAGAAGTGTTCAAGAAATGGTTATAAATGACATCCTATAGGTGGTTCCATGATTGTTCTTACACATGGTATATCTAGATTATCACATTGGTATTCATACAAGTGGTATCTAGCACATCAAATGGTGGTTCCACAAGCGATCCTCAACTTTAAGTGAACATCAAATGGGGAAAAAGTTCCCTCACATACAAGAGTTCAATATTATCAAGTGGATTACCCATGCTATGACATAGGGGGAGGTGTCCCACCGATTGGTATCAAGGTCAAAGATCCTACATGAGGCACCTCAAGAACTATATAAGTGGTGTCATTCCAACATATATGGTGGTGTCCATAAAAAGTGCAAAACTCAAGTGTCAACCATCTACCCCAATGTAATCATTTGTATCAATAAGAAGCACACCTTTTATGGAAATTGATGACAAAGGGGAAGAAGTTGGAACAAAGATATGAAAATACATCATGGGGGAGAAGTAGTTAGACATGGACAAAGAGGGAGCAACATTGAAAAATGGAGAAGGATCAAAATTCTTGGACAAGAGAAGCACACAAGTAGGGGGGCAAGCTCATAAACTTTGATTGGTTGCATTTGATATGTGCATATTCATGTGCTTGCTTGCATTGCATAAGTTTTTAAATCTGATATGTATGCTTGTGTGTTGTATGCTAGTTATAGAACTTGATTGATGATTTGATAACTAGCATGCATAGGATGGTAGCTAGACTTGTGTTTTTCAAGCAAAAACTAGAACCTTGCTTATAATATTGATCTCACGGGGTTTCTAGTATTTTTGTTGTCTAGCTACTCATGGTGCTAAGGATGGTGTTAAAATGTGCACTCTGATTGGTATCACACATCAGAGGTTAATTCTTTACACCTTAGCATCATTGGTAGTAATTACTCTCCCACAATTCCAATCTATGCATATGTGTGAGCTTCAAACCAAACACTCTAGCACATATTTAGGGGGAGCTACCAATTCAGGTTTGTGGTACTTGTCCAAAATTATTTACACATGGTAAAATTGCTTGGGCAAACAATATGAATCCATTTGAGCTTAATTTCCATATCTTTGTAGAGTTGTCATCAATTACCAAAAAGGGAGAGATTGAAAGGTCCTTGTTTGGTTTTGGTAATTGAGTGAGAACCTAGGTGGACTAATGTGTTTAAATGTGAGATATATAGGTGATTAGTCCATAGGTACACTTGTGTGAGCAACTCATGTCATGACGGTGAAGATGGCCTAGATTTGTTGCAAGGCTCACACATGTGATGAAGGAGCTCATTGCATATGAGACATTCTCAATGACAAGTTGATAGGCTTGTCAAGTTGTACATTCTCAATGACAAGTTCACAAGCTTTAAGATGAAGGATGATGAGAGCATTCTGGAGATGTTCCATCGTTTGTAAGTAATTGTCAATGACTTGAAGGCATTGAGAGAGAAGATAAATGATGATGATGTCTCTCATCGGTTCTTGATGTGCTTACCTCCAAGATTTGAGATGTTGAGATTGCTTATTATAAGAGAAGGATTGAAGGAAATTACCTCTAACCAAGTACTAGGTGATGTCATGACACAAGAGATATACCATGTGGAAAGGGAGGGGGTTGACAAGGATGACAAGAAGGAAGATGAAGACAAGAAGAAGAAGAGTGTAGCATTCAAGGCTAGCTCATCATCCAAGAACAAGGGCAAGTCCAAGAAAGAATCAAGTGATGATGAAGATCTTAGTGACATTGATGATGAAGCTATGGCTCTCTTTGTGCGCAAGATGGGAAAATTCATGAAGAAGGGCTATGGTGTAAGAAAGAGAAGAGATCACACCAAGAGTAAACAATATGTGAGAAGATGCTAAAATTGCAAGAGCCTCAATCACGTTGTAGCGGATTGTCCCTACAATAGTGATAATGATGAGGATGAGAAGAAGAAGCATAAGGACAAGAAGGAAAAGGAGGAGAAGAAGGAGAAGAAGATGACCTTCCAAAAGAAGAAGGGTAGAGGCTATGTGATCACTTACGATAGTGATGGCTCCAGTGATGATGATAAGAAATTCATCAAGGAAGCACTAGCAAGCATCGCCATCAATAACAAGCCTTCCATCTTCAACACTCCATCGACATGCCTCATGGTAAAGCCTACCAAGGTAAAATATGATGTGAGTGATGATGATAAATGTGAAAATGATGCTTGTAGGAGTGATGATGATGATGAGGAGGAGTACACCAAGGAGGAGCTCATGGACATGTGTGAGCAAGTACACACTTGCTTTGAGATGTAGAGAAAGGAGTGCAAAAAATTACATAGGAAAGTCAAATTTCTTGAGCAATCCTTTAATGAGCTCAATGCCACTCATGAGAGGTTAATGGAAGCCCATGAGAAGCTTGGCAAAGCTCACTCTAAGCTTGAAAAGGCTCACTCCTCTCTCATCGAGCAAGTCAAGAAGAAAGAAGCCAATAAGGAGCAAGTGATTGTGTCTTATAATGTGGAACTAACCTGTGATATTATTGATGAATCTTTTTATAAGCCCATTGTTGTTGCTCCCACTAACCCTTCTTGTAGAACTACCACTTCTACTTCACCTTTGAGTGATGGCTTCACTTGTGATGCCTCACTAATGATGGAAAATGAGACCCTCAAGAAGGAGGTGAATGAGCTCACTCGTGCCTTAGGCAATGCCTATGGTGGAGATGTCCGCTTGCTAAAGTGCTTGGGTAGCTAAAGGTTTTCTTTCAACAAAGAGTGATTAGGCTATACCCCTAAGAAATGCAAGGCGGCCTTTGTCACTCCCAAAGCTAGCTTTGTGAAGGGAAATGGTCGGTTTTGCAATAGATGCAAGCAAGTTGGGCATATAGAGCAATATTGCAAGACTAACAAGAACAAGCAACCTAATGTATCCTCAATTAGATTTAATTCTTGTTACATGCTTGTTAAGGGTGCCAATGATATGAAGGCTAAGTTCATTGGTACTCCAATTGTGGGCCCAAAGAAGAAGACAATTTGGGTACCAAAGACCTTGGTAACTAATCTTCAAGGACCCAATCAAGTTTTGGTATATAAAAAGAATTGATCTTCTTTTGTAGGTCAATTATAAAGTCAGAGGAAGGCATTGGGTGCTTGATAGTGGGTGCACACAACACATGACCTGGTGATTCAAGAATGTTCAATTCAATCAATGAGAATGAGAGCAACTTGATTGATAGTATCACATTTGGTAACAATGGCAAAGGCAAGGTCAAGGGTCTTGGTAAGATTGTAATATCCAATGTCTTGAGTATTTTCAATGTGCTACTAGTAGAGAGCTTGAACTTCAATCTATTGTTGGTAGCTCAATTATGTGATCTTAGTTTCAAGTGCATATTTGGTGTGGATGATGTAGAGATCATAAGTGTAGATGGCTCTAACTTGATATTCAAAGGATTTAGATATGAGAATCTATACTTGGTTGATTTCAATGCTAGAGAAGCTCAATTGTCAACATGTTTGCTCACTAAGTCTAGCATAGTTTGGTTATGACATAGAAGGCTTGGTCATGTTGGAATGAAACAATTGAACAAGTTGATCAAGTATGACCTAGTTAGAGGCTTGAAAGATATCACATTTGAGAAGGATAAGCTATGTAGTGCATGTCAAGCCAGAAAGCAAGTTGGTAACACACATCCTAAGAAGAGCATGATGAGCACATCTAAGGTATTTGAGTTGTTGCACATTGATCTATTTGGACCAACCACATACACTAGCATTGGTGGAAACAAATATGAATTTGTAATTGTGGATGATTTCACTAGATATACATGGGTGTTCTTTCTTGTTGACAAGAGTGATGTGTTTGCAACCTTCAAGACATTCATCAAGAGAATTCACAATGAGTTTAAAATAACCATCAAGAAAGTGAGAAGTGATAATGGAAGTGAATTCAAGAACACAAGAGTTGATGATTTGTGTGATGAATTTGAAATTAGACTTCAATTCTCAGCCAAATACACTCCACAATCAAATGACCTTATTGAGAGAAAGAATAGAACACTCATTGATATGGCAAGGTCTATGCTTAGTGAGTACAATGTAAGTCAATCTTTTTGGGATGAAGCAATCAACCCGGCTTGCTAATATAGCAACCGACTCTATTGTCATCGATTGAAGGAAAAGACCCCGTATGAGTTCTTGAATGATAGAAAGCCCAATATTGCATACTTTTGGATTTTTTGTTGCAAATGCTATATATTGAAGAAAGGCACTATATTGAGCAAGTTTGAGAAGAAATGTGATGAAGGTTTCTTGCTTGGTTACTCCACTACTAGCAAGGTTTATAGAGTTTGGAATTTGGCTAGTGGTACTCTTGAGGAGGTTCACGATGTGGAATTTGATGAAACTAATGGTTCCCAAGAGAAAGATGAAAATCTAGATGATGTGAGAAGCACTCAATTGGTCAATACAATGAAGAACATGGACATTGGTGACATAAGGCCTAGAGAGGTGATTGATGTTGAAGATAACAAGAATCAAGTGCTCTCTAATTCAAATGTGCAAGCTAGTGGTTTCCATGATCAAGTTCAAGCAAGTGCTAGTGATGACAAAGTGCAAGATCAACAACACGTGGCTAGTTCATCATCTCAACCAAGTGATCAATCAAATGCAAGCAATCAAGTGCAAGTACTCCAACCAACCAATGTTGTAAGAGATCATCCATTGGACTCCATTATTGGTGATAGCTCAAGAGGTATGCAAATAAAATCAAGATTGGCATCATTATGTGAACACTTCTCATTTGTGTCATCCATTGAACCTAAGAAGATAGATGAAGCTTTGTTGGATGTTGATTGGGTGAATGCTATTCATGAAGAGCTAAACAACTTCACAAGAAATAAAGTATGGGAGTTAGTTGAGAGGCCTAAGGATCATAATGTGATTGGAACCAAGTGGATCTTTCAGAACAAGCAAGATCAAGATAGGATAGTAGTAAGGAACAAAACAAGACTAGTGGCTAAAGGTTACACTCAAGTTAAAGGTCTTGACTTTGGAGAAACATATGCCTCGGTTGCAAGATTGAAAGCAATTAGGATCTTGTTAGCCTATGCTTGTGCCCATAACATCAAGTTGTACCAAATAGATGTGAAGAGTGCATTTCTCAATGGGTACATTAATGAACTTATGTATGTTGAGCAACCTCCCGGTTTTGAAGATGAGAAGAAGCCCAACCATGTCTACAAGTTGAAGAATGCTTTGTATGGATTGAAACAAGCACCAAGAGCATGGTATGAGAGATTGAGGGATTTCTTACTCTCTAAGGGATTTAAGATGGGAAAGGTTGACACCACTCTCTTCACCAAAAAGCTAGGCAATGACTTATTTGTATTGCAAATCTATGTTGATGATATCATATTTGAATCAACCAATCAAGATTTTTGTGAGGAGTTTGGAAAGATAATGGCAAGTGAGTTTGAGATGTCCAAGATTGAAGAGCTTAGTTACTTCCTTGGTCTTCAAATCAAGCAAATGAAGAATGGCACATTTGTGAGTCTAAGCAAGTACATCAAAGACATCCTCAAGAAGTTTGAAATGGATGATGCTAAAGCTATTAATACACCAATGGGGACAAATGGAAGCTTGAATAGTGATGCTAGTGGCAACATGGTGGATCAAAAAATGTATCAGTCTATGATTGGAAGCCTACTCTATGTGACCGCATCAAGGCCGGATGTGATGTTTAGTGTATGCATGTGTGCTAGATTTCAAGCCTAACCAAGAGAGAGTCATTTGAAGGCAACAAAGAGAATATTGAGATACTTGAAGCATACACAAAATGTTGGATTGTAGTATCCCAAAGGAGTAAGATTTTAGTTGATTGGATATTCGGACTTCGATTATGCAGGATGCAAAGTTAAGAGAAAGAGCACATCAGGCACATGTCAACTATTAGAAAGATCACTTGTGTCTTCGTCATCAAAGAAGCAAAATAGTGTAGCACTTTCAACCGCCGAAGCGGAGTACATTTCAGCCGGTAGTTGTTGTGCTCAATTACTTTGGATGAAAGCTACTTTGAGTGACTTTAGAATCAAATTCAAACAAGTACCATTGCTATGTGATAATGAGAGTGCGTGAAGCTCACCAACAACCTGGTTCAACATTCAAGAACAAAGCATATAGATGTCCGCCACCATTTCATAAGGGATCACCAACAAAAAGGGGACATTTGCATAGAGAGTGTGGGCACCGATGATCAACTTGCCGATATCTTCACCAAGCCACTTGATGAGAAGAGATTTTACAAGCTAAGGAATGAATTGAACATACTTGACTTCTCAAATATGTATTGATGCACCCCCATATATGGCATGCCTCTCCTTTGAGCAAAGCAAGGTAAAGTCGATTGACATGTCATTCATCCATTGCTAAGGACTTGTTTAGTGCATCTAGTCATTCCTCACATGTCTTAGGCTCATTCATGAAAATCAAATAAATTTGATGCTTGTATGGTACCACTATTGCTTGTATGCTTAAAATGATCTAGTGGTAGCATATGACATGTTTGTGGGCTTGTGAACCTAGTGTTTGATCTAGAAAATGAGCAATAAGTGTTTAACTCAACATGGTGCATGATAACCCTTATTTGGAGGTGTGAAGAAGCTTGCTCTTGGATCAAACCGAGTTAAATATCTTTTGCAAGTGATCTAGATTGAACCAAATTGGAAAAAAGATCCTCACTTCACATGGTTTCACCCCAATCTATCTAAAATTTGAGCTCACCTTTTGTGCTAATTGTTGACAAATGGGGAGAGAAATTCACAAAGAAAGTAAAGATAGGGGGAGCAAACAAATGAAATGACTTTGTAAGGAGATCAATTAAAATTTGAAGCACACAAGTAGGGGGACCAAGCTCATAAACTTGTATGTTGCATTTGTATGTGCATTACATATGTTTGCTTGCATGGCACAAGTTTTAAATTCTATATCCATGCTTGTGTGGTGTATGCTAGTAGTAACTTTAATGATGAATGAAGCGCTAGCATGCATAGGAAAAGTAACTAGACTTGTGCTTATCATGTAAAAACTAGACCTTTTCATATAATGTTGATCTCACGGGGTTTTCTAGTTTTTGTGAATGTCTAGTTATTAATGGTGCTAAGGATGGTGTATATTGGCAACTCCAATTGGTATCACGCTTCAAAGGTCCATTCTTCACACCTTAGCATCATTTGGTAGCTATTACTCTCCCAAACTTCTAATCCATGCATATGTGTAAGCTTTCAATACAAACTCTTAGCACATATGTAGGGAGAGCTAATACTACCAATTTGGGTTGATGAAACTTGTCCATAATCTTTACACATGGTAATATGCTTGGGCAAGCAACTTGAATCCAAAAGGATTTCATTGAATATCTTTGTAAATAGGTTGTCATCAATTAGCAAAAAGGGAAAGATTGAACGCCCTAGTTTGGTTTTGGATAAGTGATGAAACCTAGCACTAACCTTTGTCATGAGTTGTGATATGAGCTAGGTTGGTGCAATCCAAGTGTTTGAGCAAGATGAGGTCCATGGTGATGGAGGTGGACATGAAATGAAGATGATCAAGCTCAACTTGGAAAAGAAGAAAGAGAAAAATAAAAACCGAGAAGATCAAGGAAAATGTATACGATAGGTTTTTGTTTTGCACTCAAGAAACCATAGAGGGTGTGAGTGACTTAGGATCGATAGCCGTACTATAAAGAGGAGAAATCTTTGGCTAAACGGTTTATCGAGTGCCACTAGGTGATATGACTTTTGCATATGCATTTAAGAACCTAGTGTGCTAACTTTGACCCTTGTAAAAAGCTTTGAAAAATGCTAACACACGTGCACACAAGTTCTACACTTTGTGGTGAGCTAGTTGGAAGCAAGGGTGAAGCGGTTGTGGACTTAGAAAAAGAAAAGGAGATGAAAGTTCATGACCGGACACTAGCCGAGGGGTGACCGGACTCACCCCGGCGCGTCCAGTCAATTATAGGCGAAGGCGCAAAGTCGGCCAAGAGTGGCAAGGCGCGACTGGACGCTGGCCTGGGGTGGATCGGCGCATCCGGTCACCTTTTAAGCAGTGGCGGTTTCACATGATCGAACGCGCAGGCCTAGAGTCAGGTGCGTGCTGACGTACCATGACATCAGCCTTGGGCGAGCGTGTGTAGAAGTGGTGCACTGACCGGACACATGGACGCGTCAGGTTGCCTCTGACCTGACGAGTCCAGTCGAGTTTTTTTTGCCTCTGGATGCTCTCTGTAAACGTTCGGACGTCGTGGGCTCGAGCATCAGGTGACGCAAGCGGCGCGTCCAATCATAACTTAACCCTGGGGCATTTGATCAGTTGACCGTTGGAGATCGATGCACAGTATTCAAAGGTCGTGACATGTGGCAGCAGATCCATGACCATCCGCTGGCTCGGGCGCTTTCAGTCAGCCCGACCGGCGCGTCCGGTCAGTACGTAGGGCGTCCCTCTTTGGCTCTAACAACTCTATTCATTTGTGGACGTCTATAAATAGTGTTTGGACAGCTCCAAGGCATTCCTCTTGGCACTTTGACATTCCTAACATCCTTGTGAGCCTAAGCAAACACCTCCCACTCATCTCCATCATTGATTTATCATCATAGTGAGATTGGGAGTGATTACAAGTGCATTTGCTTGAGTGATTGCATCTAGTGGCACTTGGGAATCGTTGTGGCTACATATTTCTTATTTCTCTTGGTGGTTGCCGTCACCTAGATGGCTTGGAGCAGCGGAGGAGCTTTGGCACGTGTTAGTGATTGTTCGTGGCCGGCTCCGGTGATTGTGAGGGGTCTTGCACCTTCCCCGGCGAAGCGCCGCAAAGTAGCTCTAGTAAATTACTCGTGTCATTGAGTTACCTCACTTGTGGGTAGGTTCTAGTGGTGTCCAATTGTGTGGACGAGGTTCGTGCAATACCTCTTAGCCGCCGAACCACCAAGTGTTGGTCGACACAACGGGGACTAGCGTGCCGGCAAGCACGTGAACCTTAGGAGAAAAATTGGTTGTCGCTTGCTCTTTGGTATTCTTTCGGTGATTGAATTGGTATTCATCTTGTGATTGGTTCACTCCTCTACGTGGCGGTATAATCACTCTACTCACTCATTTACATTCCCGCAAACTAGTTGTAGCAAGCTCTTTGGTGTAGCTAGAATTGAGAGCTTGCTTTGTAGCTTAAGTTCATCTAGTGAAGCTCTTTAGTGTAGCAAGTTTGAGAGCTCTTAGTGAGTAGCAACCTAGCCTCTTGTGTGCCTAGTGATCATAGCAACTAGAATTGTTGGATAGGTGGCTTGCAACCCTTGTAGAGCTAGAGCAAGTTTGCATTTCATTATTTGTCATACTAATCAAATTGTTATAGTGATCTTGTAGATTTTTAAATAGGCTATTCACCCTCCTCTAGCCATATTAGGACCTTTTAGCCGCATTGACCCTGCAAGGACCGAGGGAACAACAGTCCCCTCAGCCCGATCAGACACCATCCCTACGTCATGCAGTGTAGACAAGACAACACCGTTGAGCGATGGCGGCCAGTATGACGACCCACTGTCCAAATACGACTCGACGAGACAAATGTACGACCACCCACTACGAGATGGGGACCACGACAGTGCCCTTGACTTTTGAGGCCATCTAAGCCAACGAAGGCCATGACCCCAGAGCTTGAGATCATGGCCACCGATTCCCCAAGCAGCAAGACGACCAACGACCTGGGGGCGGCTGCAACTCCTGTACAACGCCCCCGAGAGATCAGGAGGCGATGACGAAGGCCACGATGAGACCACGTCGCGTAGGATGGCTGGCAAAACACCACCGTGCCCACAGTGCCGCCACAACCAGCACAGTAGCACCACGCCACACCATGCAGCGATGTGGGCACAAGGCTATGATGACAACCACGCCCGGACGTGCACTACACCAAGACAAGATGGCATTATTTGCAAGCCAAGTTAGCTAGGTTCCCTCCCTCAGGCTCACAACCCCCTCGGTCGGGCGAATCTCCTTCTTTGTATATGACCTGGCCCCGAACTCTATATAAGGGCAGTCAGGGCACCCTTCCATGGCATCGGACTCTCGAAGCTCTCATTTGGGTAGTCCATCCTCTAGCTCTAGCTCCACTCTTCTACCTCTTCCACCTTTCTTGCACCCCCAATTGTAAGAACTCAAGAGCATTTAAGCAAGGAACATGCACTCGATCATCTCTGAGACTGGACGTAGGGCTTCGGCCTGAACCAGTATAAATTCTCGTGCCTTTTGGATACTACCATCGTCTTCCTAAAGCAATGCGACATTCATATAAATTTACTAATTGGTCTACAAAACGCCAACAAGTATAGATTTATTTGTTTGTTTGTTTGAGACTTTGAGTCGATCGAATACAATTTCATTTATCTTGTTAAGCCTTAATTTACTTTGAAATATACCTAATGTACCTAAAAACATACTAATTACTCCCTCTGTCTACGAAAGAATGCAATTCTCGTTTCCCGAGAAGTCAATCAGTTTGAACTTTGACCAAAATTATATTAAAAAATATTAACATTCCTGATACACAATTAGTATCATTAGATTAGTGGTAGAATTTATTTTCACAATAAATTTATTTGAAGACATAAATATTAATACTATTTACTATAAATTTGGTCAAACTTGAACTACTTTGATCAGCACAGATCCCATAATTGCATTCTTTTCTGGACGGAGGGAGTACTTACTAATATTATATTTACTTATAATAGTCTATTTGGATACATTAGCACTAAAAATTAGCTAACTAATAGCTAGCCACTGTTAAATTTTAGCTAGAGGTTATTTGGATCCACCTACTAATAGGTTGTTGATAGCGTATTGAAGGTATATGTAAACTATAAGCATCTACTAGCAACTCCAAATTAGCTAACATGTTCGCTTGAACTTATCAGTCTGGCTTATTAGACAGTGTTTTTCTCTCACAACAAATCAGTTTCAGTCGGTTTATCAGCCATAGAAACCATCAACCGAATTGGGAAGTTAGCAACTCCCTAATTAATAATAATTAGTAGGTTTATTAGCATATCTATTTAGTTTCACTATAACTAATTTTAGCTGCTATTTTTTAGTGCTAATTGGTCAAACAAGCCCCAATATATTGCATCTCGAAAGTCTGCCTTTTGAGAAACGGAATTCATTTTTGTTTTCTAGAGCTAGGCTCGTGGGCTGCTTTTGTATGGCGGAGATAGGCTTAGGGCTTCATGCAGGCATCCAAACACACTGAAGCTATACATCCAAAGCCTGTCGGACATATGCGGCTAAATGTATAGGCTAAATATTTGTGTGGGCCTAAAAAAGTCTGACTACATGTATAGGCTGTTAAGAAATCAGTCATTGCACACAGGTACATACAACAGAATGAGGGATGAGCTTTAATTATTTCTTGCTTGTGGAACATGAATATCTGTACACAGAGAAATGTCCTTCAGCTCTCCTATCCATCTCCTTTTATAGAGGGTAGGATAGTATGAATTTTTAAGCAACTTCGCTCATTAATTTGGCCACCATCAAAGTCATATTTTCACATTTGAGTGCGTACTTTGATTTGATCACGTTCATGCCACAGAAAACAAGATGTCTACCAAGGGTTTGGGTGTCCCATACTCCAATGTAGCACAGACCTAAAATTACATGTCCATCAGAATTAACTACAGGCTTCTAACAAAATAGATGTCCTCCTATCTATTGCCAAAATGGTGCACGGTATCATCGCTCATCACAGGTGCTGCCAGAACCTCAAAATTGACAGCATTCTCACAGCATGGGCATACGCGGGCAAGAACTACAGCTGGGGTTATATACCAGCTGTGGACCTAAATCAGAAACGTTACAACACACCAACCAGTCCACGCTACACACTACCATGCATGCTCAGTAAGTGTTCTGAGGGTTGAATCGCCTCCTGGCATCACGCTTATAGTACGGTGTGTCATCGATGGTCCTCCTCACGTACTCCATGAAAGGTTGCGGTGTACGAGGAGAGAACTGACCATTAGCCGGGGACGCAGGGTCTGCCATGGCTGCTGGTGCTCGTGCTGGTGTGGATGCTGCCATGTTCCTTGATGGTGCCTGTCTAGTAGGTCTCTGCAGCAACTTCATGAAAAGTGCAACAGTAACTATTGTCACAATGATGCATGTGAGCATAACAGATGTGGTTAGGCCCCATGATGATGGTGGCTCTGCCTTCTCTCCTGTATTGTAGCTGACTTCAACTTCTTCAGTCTGACCTGCACAAAGGTAATACACAAATAGTAACTTCCACAGTATTGCAATTACCTCTGGGGCGTTAAATTATGAGTTATATACTGCAAATGATAAATGATTTGGATTTTGATGAGCCAAACAAGTGATCTTAATTGTAGGTGATCAGCTTACTAGAAGTATTAAACAAAGCAGATTAAATAGCATACCAGTGGCAGGAAGAACGATAGTAACCTTGTCAGAGAATGATTGCCTTTTTAGCGCTTCAACCTACAAAAGGATGAGAAAAGTCCCAGGTTGTCAGCACTAAATATTAATGCAAAAAGAAAAGAAAAGAAAAGAAAAGAAAAGAAAATGCTGCCTAGTCAGTTGTGGCTCACCCGGTAAACAATTCGACTAAGAACACCATTGCTCTCACTTGTGTCAACACGACTGACTCTGAGTAAATCTTTAGCATTCCAGAACAACTCAATATCTAGAACAGCATAAACAATAACTTGACTATCAGTTGAAGCAGAAGCCTAATACAAGTGTCCAAGTTCACACAAACAATAATCTTTTCTCATACCAGTATTTCCATCGATAGTAATGACACTATGATTGCAACTTGGAGTCAAATTTAACTGCATGAGATAGACACCTTGTAGTTAGTGTGAATAAAAGGCTTCATGCAATGAGCAACGAGCAAGGGAGAGGGAGAAGACACCTACTTTCCCAGATTCTTTAATGTAAAACCCTTTGATGAAAAGGGCATGTGCAGATCCTGTCACCTTTGGGTCTTCCTTTAGATTTGCACGAACCAAAATGTGTAAAAATCCTTCATTCGGGTTCAACTTCACCGGCAACAGCTGTGCAGGTGAATATGGATGAAACAGGCAGTAGGATTTCTTTGTGGCATGGTCAGTCCATGGCTCAGCAAACCTAAAGGAAGCAACAAAACGAGATTTCAACTTAATTATTCAGGATTAGGAAGTTGTGTATGTAATGATGTGAAGGAAACATACCCAACAAAAGAAGGGTCAACCTTGCATTCAAAGGGGACATTAATTGGGCTCACAGAGGATCCAGTGCTGTGCTCAATTGAATCACTATAAAAAGAAATGAGAAAAGGTTAGCACAAGTGATATGTGTTGTTACATTCCTTTGAGATTGGAGATAGTTGCAAATACATGTTATAAACTCAATTACAGTTTAAATGGGTACTTATTCGATTTTCATAGTGACTGCAGTCCTATGCATATAAATGTTGTGAGCCTCTCCTTGAAGATCATAAACTGCAGCAGATAACTTATGAATACGGAAATACTAAATGCAGTTGGTTTAGGTGGTATTTTCCATAGTGTTCATACCATGCACCATCTGTGCACTTCAAATCAGTACGTTACAGTTTTACATATTCCAAACTAGTATACCACAAACTTATGTTTGCTCATGAATTGACACAAAGTCCCAAGGAAATCACATTGGTAATACTAGAGTAGTTTCAGCTTTGATTATAATTTAATTACAAAAATGTGGAAGAAAGGTTATCATATGAGCATTACAAACCTAAATCTCACAGAGAACTTGTATCCATCAGGCAGGCCAGCAGCATTAGTCAGTGTCTCCGCAGGAGCATCAACAACTATCTGGTTCACCTTGAGCACGGTGACAGTTGTTTGCAGCTTAAGATTTGAACCTTTGAAGATTACTGTTTAGAAAGAGTAGATTTGTGAGAAGTAGTCATAAAAGAAGAACAGAGTCTAGTTGATAATGTATTATACAGTTATACTTGGGCATATGGTCTTAAGACTACCTTCTGCTACACCTTCACTACGTGCTTGTGCTTCACCAGTTATCCGGTTGATGTGCACGATCTTTTCATTGCTACTTAACCAGTGACCAAGTCCACGCATGTCCATACCTATAACAGTAGCATGTTTATGACCTAAGAATATAAGTGGTAACAAAGATTGCTTACTCTATTAATCAACTAAATACTTGATACTACGTAGCTAAGACATTAGCTGAAAACAACCTACTTCTGACCTATATATCACCTGAAATAACCCTTCACCCGTATAAAATTTGGGAAATGCTTCAAGTTGAGTACAACTCAACTACTCAAGTACAACCATGCAATGCACATGAGCTTTCCATCCAACTGATCCCAACCATTGGATTCTGAGTTGTACTCAAGTGGTTGTACTTGAAGCATTTCCCAAATTTATACAGATGTACATACAGCTGTACTCGTAAGTTTCTGTCTTCACAGAAATAGCATATCATACTGTTAATTAGAATGTAACATTTAATGAGCAAATACAATAAAAAGGGTAGGATAAAGGATAGATGTCAAATGATGAATGAGGGATCAACTACAACAATCAGAAAACTGTAAGATAGTATTAATAAGAAAATAATTTCATTGAACATACTGTCTCCAATAATAGTGAAGTTCAGGTGCTGGCCAGAATGAAGGATCACATCCCTAGGATACATTTGTGCTCCTACGGATACCTACAGAGTAAAACATTTAGAGTTGAGAAAAGGGAGTGCTTGGGTGCATGCTCTTAACTAAAAAAAGTGAGAGAAGCATCATCACTATTTTTTCTGCAGTTCTCCAGTTTAATGGCACTGCCACATCCAGAAGGTGCATAATGTTGCTAATTTGGTACACTATACACATCATTATATTAAGAAGTACACCATAAACAATTCATAAATGAATCCCACTAGCAGCTTTGGCAACTACAAACAAAAAGAGCCTACAAAATTTTATAGCTAGCAAGTATAAAGCACATTTCAAATTCGAGTTTGAGCAGCAGTAAATTAATAGAATCAAATACAGCATGAACTGGCACGGGTTTATAACAAGAAAACTTTACCATTATGAAATCCACTTTATTGGGGACATTGTTTGCGTGGAGCCTTATAAGAGCAGTGCCATGACTTCTCGCCTTCAAGTTTAAAAAAAAAAGTGTGATAAAGAATTCAGTTTGCATAAAAAGAGTGAGAGTTAAACATGCCCAAGCTTTAAATCTAGTATTGTAACAGTATTCCTGAACTGAGCAGAAGCACATTGTGCCATGACATACCTGAAGAACAAAACGTTCACTTGTGTCATATGTACCATTAAAATCTCTTGGCATGAGAATGGACACAACATCAGGATAATTTGTATCAATCTTTACAGGGACTATTCCATGAGCTTCGTTGAAGATATAACCTTATGAAAGGGGACAAAAAAACATCAGCTTTAAGAATTGAAGTGTTTGATATTGATAAAGATGCTATTGATCTACCTAATTCATCAGCATATTTTATATCCAATTCAACTCTATCATTTACGGATAGATAGGCAATCTGGATTGATGATTCTGCAGCAGCTACCCGCACTTGTGCAACCTGAACAATAATGATCACAGTATCAAAGGAAACATCAGACATAACATCATTTTCTTCACGTTAATTCACATAATAGCAGAGAGAGGATACTAGCAACAACAACAACAACAAAGCCTTTAAGTCCCAAACAAGTTGGGGTAGGTTAGAGTTGAAACCCAGCAGAAGCCATCAAGGTTCAGGCACTACAGTCTGACAAACAGTGTCACTTTTTTAGAAGGTTTTTAAGCTTCTTTGGCATTACATTCGTGTGGCATTTTATAAGCACTTCTGTTTTGCACTCTTAGACATACTAATCAGCTACCTCCACAGTAATGTCATAAATATTTTACTAGAAATAGTAAAGATTTCTAATGACTATTTGATTCCATGGTACAGTAAAGCACAGCACAATAACAACTAACAACAAACTGACCCTCAATATTGTGACAAGGCATGTCATTAAGCAGGCCTTATCTATCTGTCGATCATAAGGAGGGATATACACAACCAGGGGTGGGCAAAAAAACCGAGACGGAACCCGAAAAAACCGAAATTTCGGTCCTCGGTCTACTACTTCGGATCCTAATGACAGAACACCAATTTTTATTACGGTTGTTCGGTCATGAAGGTTGGATACCTGAATAACCGAATACTGTTCTAATAAGGCTCCGTTGGAGCATTATCCATCATGATCCATCAGGCCTTCAATATACACACACATGCCTCATAAACCCAGCTATCGTCCAAGGCTCCCAGCCACTACACGCCGAGCACCCCTGTTGGCTGCCTGACGACGCTGCGCATGGATTTCCTGGGCAGCGTGGCGGCGACGCCCAATGTTATCAGATCGTCCGATTAATCGCGATTAGTCATGATTAATCGTCCTTATCGGTCGATTACACACTCTTATTCGATCAAAGCGATCAGAAGCCTGATCGTCCGATTTATCGTCGACTAATCGCGATAAATCGTTCGATAAGGTGTCCTGACCGATCAGACACCAAATAGGCAGATGGGCTGCTTCAGACTGGGCTTGCTCTGTTTGGGCCAGGCCCATTAGGGTTTCTCTTTTATACCTCTCCTCCACTCTTTCCCTCACCTCCTCAGTCCTCACCCCCAGCCTCCAGCCGTCGGCTGCACTTGTTGTGTGTGCAGCTGCATCTCTTCCCTTCCTCCTCACTCTCTCCACCAACTAACCAGAAATTTAGTCTTGATGCTTGATTTCTACTATATAAGTATATATTATATGGTATATATACCATAAATATATGATATATGTCCTGCTATATACAGGATGATTATATGGACGACTAGACCGATAAGAGGTCGATTAATCATCCTGATCATCGACTAATTGTCCTTATCGGTACCAGGGCGATTAGCGACGATTAGCCACCAGCCACCGCAGCTCATCCCAATGTTCCATCGCACTAGCACCACTGCCACACTTCGATTTTTTGGCCACATGCCTTTCCCCACCATACGCGATTTGGCGACCTCGACGACAGCGCTGCCAGAGAAGGGGCTCCTGCGTGCTATGGCAACGGAGAGGTGTATCTGGAGTGCTGAGATCTTGAGGGCGGGGGTGAAAAGTGCAACTGAGCAGCAATCTGAGAGTAGGGTGGTGCTGCGGTGTTGTTCGGTCAGATTCAGTTGAAACCAAAGACTGACACCAAGGATTCAGGTAACCAAACTATCGGTTCTCGGTTCCTCGGGCACAAGTTCGGTTTCCAATATATATAGACCAAACTTTCTAACAACCGATATACCCAAACGGAACTCTCGTTTTAGACCGAACACCCACCCCTGTACGCAACCAATTACATGGTTCTTAAGGCGGCAAGGCGAGACATGGTGACCCACCCCCTTCCAAACGCCTAGGCAACACCATACCACTTAAGCAACAGCAGAATATAGAGGACAGAAAAAGGATAACGAAAATAAAAAAGGAAGAAAACGTGAAGGGGAAAGGACTGGACTGGGGTCAGCCTACCATACCTCTTCCTTTATCTCCCTCCTCCCTCTCCCTCTCCCTCTCCCTCTCCCTCTCACTAAGCCTTCGTTTGAATGTTGACATTGGAGGGCAAGGAATTGAATTGGGTTCAATACCAAATCTGTCATGATATTGAAATGGGCCGCAATTCAAATTCTGTTGTTTGGATGACCATAAAATTGGCTTTTGGAATCCTAGGAAGCAGTCCAATTCAATTCTTGTTTCGATCTACAAAAGGATGAAACTGAAATTTGGTCATGTGCGTGATGCCCTCCACACAAACTCCGCCTCCACCTCTGGCCGTCTGGTGAGGAAGAAGAACCAGGGGCGCGGGCCACAAGGGAGAAGAGAAGGGAGCGCCGACCATGAGGAAGTCGGCCACAATGAAGAGGAGAAATAAGGGGCCGCCGGGCGTGAGGAAGAAGAGGAGTCACCGGCTGTGAGGAAGAAGAGAAGGATTCGCCGGCTGCGAGGAAGAAGAGAAAGGGGCACCGTCCACAAGGAAGAAGAGAAGGGGGCTAAGCAGCGCGGCCAAGGAAGATTGGATCTCTGACCTTTGTGCTAGACGAGGAACGAGGAAGGTCAAAGCCGACGAGCCACACGGCGATACGTGGAATGCAGATGCGCGGCAGCTGCATCAGCACACGACAGTGGCGGTAAGCGCGCGGCAGCGGCCACTGTGTCAAGAGAGCGGCGAGGAGAGGAAGGACAGGTTTCTTTTTGTTTTTTGAGGGGGCATGCGAACTCAACGCAAAACAGAGGGGTAGGGGTCGGTATTGAGGACAAAGAGCTGCAGGTGTAGTAAATACCGTTTGGTACTTGGGTCAATTTCCAATTCTGAATTCTTAACCATCCAAACATCCGCATTAGGAGCTAAGCAATATCAATTCCACATTCTAAGGCTGAATATCCACATCCAAACAGGGGTGTAAAAAAAACATAAGTTATCTATCCTAAAATGGAAAAAGAACGTACTATATTAGTGTTATACGGATCGGAACCGTATACCTTCTCAGTAAAACAGATCAAACAGATTATCATCGAAATGATTCGAACTGTTTCAAAGATCCAACATGCATTTTTCTGCATCGGGCTCTTTCATCAACTGATGTAGATGAGTTAATCCGCCCATAGTTTTCCTTTAGGGAAAGATAATAAAATGGCTCCCTGTGCTCTGATCGATTATTTCTCTCTCTGGCAGAAGCAGCACCACGGCCTCTCTGCTCCATTTCTCTCCCAAACAGCCAACCAGTGATCCTTGCCACTAACATGCTCCTGCCCTTTAGGCCCTAACACGATGCCCCTTAGATCAATCAGACCACCACAGCTACCTCCATCTTCAGATAGACCGCTGCTGCAGCTTCCCAGAGTGAAATTTCATCGGCCACTGTTGCTAGAGAAGGCGGGGATGGGGCAGGCAGCAGCTACATGGCCTTGTTGCTTTGTTGGTCGATTTCCCTTCCATTCTTGCTCCTTCCTCTCTCTTGCTGTTCAGGGACACCCAGGATTTTTTCTGCATGGACACCACCAAGGCGACGCCTTGAAAACCATGACTAATTGTCTACTGGTTTGTCCAGTTCCATAGATCTAGGGGGCTGTTTAGTTGGCTTGTTGGATTTCCTCACCTCGCCTTGCCTCGCACAGCATGGTTAGCCTTGCCAGCACGGGAAACAAGGCAGGCGAGCAAAGAAACCGAACGCGTTGTATGTTCCAGTTTCTTGCCCAGCGAAGCGAGGTGAGATCAAGCAAGAGATCTAAACGTGCCCCAAGTGACCTTGATATTCTAAATGAGTTCAGTAATGTACAGTTTCAGAAGAAAGATGGAAAAACACAAATAGGAATCTTTGTGAGTAGTACATCATAAGTATAGGACTTGCAGTCAAAACAAAATAACATGAGTTTCAGCATCCAACCTCAGCAACTCGTAGACATGCTGCTATTTCGGTTCTTCCAGCTGAGTGATCTTTTGCTTGAATACAATCAACTGCATTGCTTTCTCCAGTCTGAATCTTACTTCCATCAATTATCCTACCACTGCCCCTTAGCAGAGAATACCCAATGGAGCTCTCCAGGTCAAGTGAGTTTGGTTCTCCAAGTGAATTTGCTGATCTAGGCAAAAGGCTCGTAGTAGTATAAAAGGGTGGGAATAGCCAAGTCATAGGTAGTACAAGTGCAAGGGGAGGATCTGGAACCACAAGAATGGTCTTGGACGCATTGTATGATACAACAGATCCAGAGGTGCCAGGTAGCAAGAAGTCACAAGTAACTGAAACGGAAATTTTGGTTTTCCCAGCAGACCTGTCACAAAAATGAAATAACATATTAGGGCAAACTTGTTGCTATCTGGGTTACCAAATACACAAGGGTGTTTCATTATGTGTTTGAACCAATGGGAAGGGAGGAAAAAGAAAGCTTCTCCACTGATTTGTAGCTTAAGTCTACGAGAGCACTCCAGAACCCAACATCTGGTTCGCCGTAAACTTAACACATTTTTACCAGAACAATGATTATTTCCTTTTACTATAAAGATCGAACACCAAATAAAACTACTTCAGTTGATTTAAGGTTAGGGCAGTCAATTCTATGACAAAATCAGTTCACTGGACATTTAGTGTAGTGCTCCATACTATACCTTCCAATCATATGACTGATAAAAGACTTGCTGCTGCCACTGGAAAACCATGGACTGTTTTTTCCATCCGAATATAGTCCTTGGTCAAGTCTGTATTGCCAAGATTTAGCTGATTGGAATATCACAACCTAAGGCAGAATAACTTATTAGCACAGATTAACTTTATACAAGGAAAGTAGGAGTATTCTGAATTCTGACCTTCTCATCTGCTATCATCCAATTGTAACTTTGGCAAGTTTCATAGAAGGAAAATAGATCTCCCTGGGAAGCATTGTCATTTTAAGGGATGGCAACCGTGTAACGATAAGCATATAGCAAACAGATATTAAGCATACCTTAGGCACAGATGGATAAACTGGCATGCTACAACCAATACAAAGACGTTCACTTTGAGTATTCAGTGTCATAGCCACTGGGATATCCACTTCGACTCTTCCAAAAGCTTCACAAACCAAGGTACCTCCATTTGCTAAAACAGCAGCACGTATAGTCTAAATAGTGCAATAGCTCAGTACATTGAATGCATAACTGATCCAAATTCAAGATTCAGGAGTAAATGATCTCAAAATGGTTAGAACTTACAGAGTTCCCCACAGATTTTGCAGATAGTTTCCCAGTAATATTTTGAACCTCTACGATCTCCCTGTTCAGACTTGAGTACTCAATGGAAACTTCAGTTTTTGGACCACCTTTAACAGAAAGCTAAGCAGGAGGAAGATAAAACTCAGGACCCACAATCTCTTAACAAAAATAGAAATAAAATGCCAATGATCTGGCAGCAGCATGCTAATAGTACATCCCCAAATGAGCATTAGAAACTTGTAGGGATGTAGATATAGCTGGCATAAATTTATAGAAAGAGAGCAAGTTATTAATGGTTAGTTGGTTACCACAAAAGAGGCGCCTGGGGTGAGGTAAATATACTCAGGATGTATTTGCAATGGTCTGTACACTTCCACCTTGACAACCTGACTCAAAACTCTCTGTCCAGAGTGTTGTTTAGTACTGACCTGAAGATTGTACATAGTGTAAGGATCATCAACATCAACCAATACAAGCAACTGAACATATATCTATCGTCAACTTACATATAGAGATGTAATGCCAATTTTTGCAGCTTTAATTGAAAATTTGGGTCCATCCATTGATTCACTTGGACCAATAAGCTCCAGAATCTCATCGCCAAGATGCAACTCAATGTCCATATATTTGAACTGCAAAGATGGAGAGAAATTAGCAAACTCAAAGAAAGAAAAAACAGTGTAGCCAATCAAATGAGCGAAGACTGAAACAAGCAATCAATTGTCATAGCAAAAAGGTTTGAAAAGGAAAAAAATCATGGAGACAAACAACCCTATTTTGCAGGATTGAACCAACATGATAACTTGAAGAATTAATAGAAAAGGACAACAAATAATAAATAATAAAAAATGCTGAAATGAGTTTAAAAGGATATAAAATGTAAAGTTACAACATTTTAAACCAGAAAAGTGTTGAAAATGAATAGTGCCAAATTTAACCAACATGCTAGAAAAATATGAAGCAGACACATAGTGCCTCCAAGCACAAACCTGAGAACTGCCAAATATTTGTCCATCTTGGGTGCCAGCTAATATTTGAAGATCTTTTGTACTTCCTTCCTATAAATGAAAAAGAATCAGCAAAAAAACACAAAAAAAAAATCATAATAAAAATGTAGATCCTCGTACCATAAGACTGATGTGCTCTTCTGCCATTATCTTAATCCAGTCAACATTTGCAACTCTAGCCTGCAAACGGATAAGAAAACAGCACCACAGAAGCTACTGTCAGTTTGATATACAGTGGCCTAAAAGGAAGATTAGCACATCTTTATTGATTAGGGATAGTCTGATGGAAGTTGACTGTAAATTAAGGATGACAGGTATATACCAAAAGTTATCATTATCCCAAGATAAATGCTAAACAAAGCACAGATACAGAGATGTGACTCAAGGGATGCTGACAACCATTTGACCAGTACAAACAAAGTATGCAACAGAAGTCACTTCATTGACTTATAAGTATAAAAAGTATCAGGAGAATTAAGAAGATAAGTGCCAAAGTAATGTACCAAAGAATGAGTAGTTGCTCTTGGGGAAAGGCCAACATCCTGGATTGTGACTATAGCTTCGCCTAAGCCTTTAGCCCTAAGAATCAATTGAGAACATAAGGCTTTTCCCGGATGTGTAACTATTTGCACCACATGTGTGTCATTGGTAGAAGCATCTAGGGAGCATGTTCCACCACTTACAATCAAATTTTCCTGTGGCACAAATGCATAAGAGCATAAATAGCTAAGGGGACTTACATTTACTTCAGATCATGAACAGGATATACAAGAAGTGAGCAAAAGTTCACCTGTGCTTCAGGATGGAAAACTAACAAGACATATTCAGGGGTGACTCTTAATGAAGAAACAATCTGTTTAAACACAGGCAGAGTGAGACAAGCTTTAGCAAAATTGATGAAAAGTATTCATAAAAAGGCCCAGTTAAATTACCTGCAACTGAATAGCATCTGTGAGACTATGAAATGTGTATTCTTCCTCATGAGTTTGGCCAGCATATTTGGTAGAGAAGTCAACAACTGTAGCACGTACAGTGCACTGGAGGTTCAAAATTGAAAATGTTAAGACATTCGCATTCAATCCGCAAAATTCATACATATGCAACCAGCATTGCATTATTGGTCATATAATGAGAGTGGTGAATCACCTGAACTCAATAGGAAAAGAAAATGTGAATGCAGTCGTAAATGCAGGCTAATACCAGGGGTGTTTTTTATGTACTCCCTCCGCCCCAAAAAGAAAGCAATTCTAGGTTTGAGATAAGTCAAAAAAATTTAAGTTTGACCAAGTTTATAGAAAATAGTATCAACATTTATGTCTCCAAATAGGTTTATTATGAAAATATATTTCATAACTAATCCAATTATATTAATTTGGTATCATAAATGTTAGTAGTTTTTCATATAAATTTGGTCAGACTTCAAATTTTTGACTTATCAGGAAGTGATAATCCAATTCTTTTTTGGATGGAGGGAGTAATTAAAGAAACCGAAGTTCAACACAAGGCAATTTATGATATAAACTATACTGACCACTCCTGTAGAATTCTGTAGGACAAGAAATCTCTCCCAAGCTGACTCATCAAGAATTTCAGCAGATTTGGTTTCGTCAAAGTAAGCAAGCCCTTCACATCCAGTGGCTTCCCATTTCAGGTGAAGAGAAGATGAATTAGCAAAAAATCTTCCATTTACGTGTATGCTCGCAGCAGCTAGACGTATATTTCTTCCGTTGGAGATTACAATGGGTGATGCTTGCAATCTATCTGGACCACGGTCAGCTTTCCTAGCGGCTTCCAATATATCAAGTCGGTTTTCTGTACAGTCAAAGATAACCATTTAGTAGGCTAAACTTTCAACATGGACATGTTGTACTTTTAAGGATTATTAAACTGGATATTAATGAAAAGAAGAAAGTACCATTTTCATTCGCTATCAATGTTATTTCTGATGGGAAGTCACAAATAACAGCAAACTCCGATTTGGAAATTGCAGGCACAGGATGATCTTGCCCAACTATGTTCCCACGTGAAAACAGCAATTTCTAAAGAAAAAGTGGATTAAATTGAATATATCTCAGTGAATCAATTCACTAGAAAAGATTGCAATATGCAGTTCATAAATGAAAATGCAAAATTCCATTTGAAGTACTTACATAGCTCACTTTGCTTAGGCAAGATACTCGGTATAGTCCACTAGATAGTTTCTGCACAGCAGTAGAACTAGTAATATGATTTTTGGATTCACCAATAACATCAACTGTTTCAACAAAATCAACAACTCGGTCCCAACGCTCAGGTCCTCCAAAGAGAAAAACATCCATTGTTGATCCAGGAACTAAGTACAGCTCCTTGGGAGAGTTGTTATCCATGTTCTTAATCCTACTATGTATCCCAGATAAGTCAAACCAGTACCCACCAAATTGGTTTCCATTTCCCCCTTGAAGAACCACAAGAGGATAATATGCAGAGATTTTTGAAGTTGCCTCCAGAGAAATAGGTCCACCAAATGTCTCGATATCTGAATCTGAATCAACGGCAAATGTTGCAACTATTGTGGATCTGCCAGCAGAAGATGCACTCAGAGAGATCCAGGCACAAGGATTGCCGTTTTGGCCCCAATAACCTGAATTGTGTTTTATGTCCTCGATGCTCGAAGCCTCAGCGGTGTTAAGAATGTGAAAAGACTCATCCTCGGATATTAGACTCCACCTTATAAAAGCATTAAAATGGTTACATTGTGAGAATGAGTGTCCTGCAGAGAGAAACATCGATAGCTTGTTTAGAACATAACAGTTTGTAGGCAAAAATAATTGATTAATGATCCAGATGCTACCACAAAATGGATAAGTTTAACATAAGCTTGTCTTCTTGTAAGAAAAAGATGACATCTGATGTGAAGCCCTGAACAAATTATAGCCCTGAACAAATTATACTATTTGCTGAGGATGAGGACAGAACAAGAGAGAGGAGACAGCAGGAGGGATTAGTATGAGAATAGTACTCCAAAACCTAGCATTCTTGTAGTAATGCCATTTTGTAACACACAAGCTACTTTCCATTCTTGTACTAATGTCATTTTGTAAGACAAGCTACTTTCCATTCTTGTACTAATGTCATTTTGTAAGGCACAAGCTTAATCTTCATCTGCTTTGTACCAGAGGGAGTGACATCAAATTCAAGTTGTGTGAACTGCCATATGTTTCTTTTTTGGCAAACGCACCAGCAGATGTTTTTAACGCCGCAGCAGAATGAAGTCGTGTTCCAACAGGCACCTCCACAGGAAAGACTGGCAAGATAGACAGTACTGAAGGAATGGAAACTTCAACAATGACCTACATTGCCAATAAAACAAAATGAGCTACCAGGAGTCTGAAATTTGTGGAAATGGAATACTATTATTGTAAAGGAAGACTTCCATTAAAAGTAAAAGAATGAAACAGAACTGTCATGAACCATGACATAAAATGAACCCAGGATGAAACTACAAATAGAACAGTAATCAATTAACCATGTATGCGTATTCAGTTAATTGAAAATGTGAACGAAGGCACAGTAGATTACAACATGCAACTATGGGTTTTTTTTTCTTTTCGAGAACACGTGTGGAAAACACGGATCCAGTAACTTCATTGCATCTACCTATGGTAACAAGGAAGGTGTCATAATATACTTTGCCCAAGAATAAAGGCCTCAAACAAACAATTGTAACAGAAAACAGTGCACATATGCTAGATATGCATCAGGTTCAGAAGTCCGAGGGCAAGAGAAAAAATAAAAGTGGTCATTCTGTAAGAAGCTAATGTTATTGTAATCAGCACAAAATAGTGGGAAGTTTGAAGTTTAAACCTTACACATCACCAGTAACTCAGCACAACATAATAAGTGATTCAATAGATAATCTCTAGGAATAACATGTGTCACTCTTCATATCATGTCAACTAGGTAAAGACTTCAGGAAGGGTTAGCATTTAAAAAGAAAATAAGATAGACAAACCTCATCAAAATTCAAGAAATCGAAAGCAGAAACTACTCGGATGACAGCTTGACCAGGCTTTTTTGCATGCACGATACGAGAGTCAGACACAGAAGCAACATCCTCATCAGAGGAAAATAACTTGTAGTCGTCCAGCGTCTTACCACACCCTTCATATGAATGCAAAGACAATATAAACCTACTCAAATTACAAACCAAAAGTGGGTAAAGAATATGCAGATATCAGTATATCACAATAACCAACCTCCAATTGCCTTTATTTCAACTTCCTGATAAACTCCAGGAACCCAGGGCAGGTAAATAACATTTGAGTTCTCCAATTCTTCATCCCAGAATGCCTTCACCTTACTACAAACATTAACTTCTTGCACAAGCTTGAGAACCTAATATTGCATGCATCAATCAGGTAAATCAGCAAACCATAATGCCAACGTCACCCTAATAGTCTCTGCTAAACAAGGTACCAACAAAATACACACATGAATTGGATGTACCTTTGTTGGTCCAGATGCCTCTGTTAGGTAAGTTAAGGAAGCAACTAAATGCCCTTGCCCCTGGGAAACAGGACTTAACAATCTAGAAGTTTGCACTTCATAGGAACCTGTAGAACTGTTTGGCACTTGCAGCAAGTTCCAGAATTCCATGGTACTACTCTCCAATTTAAGCTCATTTTCCTACCAGCCAAAGAAAAAATAATTAATAAACAGAAAAGGTTTCAATACAGATGGCAATATCTGAACCTAAAAATTAACATCTCTAACAAACTGCTCAAATGATGTAATTATTTTATGTATCGTGCACTGCACAAGTTTCATGCAAGACTGCGCCAGTCATCTGCATGAACCAAGGAAATGTGGTAATTATGGAGAAAACGTCGAGGCAGCAAATAGTGATGCCCCAGGTAATCTAAAAGCTCAAGGTATCTTATATGCACACTGATTAGTGGAACACCAAACACAGCATTGCATGTAAACAGAAACATAATTATGCTTAGGTCGTGTTTGTTCGAGTTTTAGGAACTGAACCTAGTTCAGTTGGTACTTGGTAGGAGGTCTGTGTGTACAGCCCCCCACCCTAGGTTGAAGGCCTTTTTTACTTGAATTTGGTGTCTATTTCTTCTTATTTGCAATACCACCTTGTTCCTCCTACATCCTAGGTTGGTCGCAAGTCGCATTTTTTGTTCTTTTGAGCTTTTGCGCTTAATACTACAAATTGGATAAAACTATCTTTTTCCTTGCATCATGAAGCACATAATGACCAATGGAATTTAAGAAACTTGTGCTTGTAGTTCTACGAGCCATCTACAGATCAACCTTGAAATAATTTCCAAGAATTTTCCTACAGATCTAATGACATGTGCAGTATCCGCATATCAAATAGTAAGTAACATATATTAAGAGAACAAGTAATCAAATTTATCATATGAATAGTACCTCTGTAATATATATTTCCCTAGCATCAAATCCCTCTGCAAATGCTTTGGCAAGGACCATGTATTTTCTTCCAGGATAAACATACCATACTTTTGAGGATGGAATATTTGTTATCCCATGAAGATGAGCAGAATCATCCATAATGGGGACCAGATAAATGAAGAGTGTCCGTGGAATAACAACATGTAGAGACGATACTTGTTCATGACCAGAAACTCTTGTGTCTTCAACAACCACCTTAGTAAACCCCAGACTAAACGCATGCAAGATACCCAAGGAATCCACTTGCGCCACAGAAGAGTTTGTCGCATGCCAACGATGATATTGTGATGGTAATTTAACCACTAGTGAAAAAGTAGAAATGGAAAGGATCTGTTAGCTTTCAGCACCAGAGATGCACTAAAGAAAATGCAGGCAGAAAAGGTGTAGCAATGAGAAAATAATAAATGCCATACCATAATACAGAATCCAAAACTAGATATTTTAGCTCTGATGTCATAAAAAATGGTTCATTTTTTTCCCTGAATATGAATACAATGTGTTTTGTGTAAATTATTCATCTATTGTGATTCTTCTCTGATATAGCATATAACAGGAGACCATAATGCAATTTCATCAGTGAACACAATTAGGTTAGTTTTTTTGTTCAGAGAATTCAATGGCAAATGATGACAGAACTTGATCTGTTAGAGAAGGTACCTTGAGCAACTTTTTGTCGGAATACCTTGAGTTTAAACTTCACCAAAACACCAACAGTCACGAGAACTGGTGATGATGGCTCTAGTGACATGGCCTCAGCAACAGTTAATGTAATTGTGTCAATCACATGATCAAACTGAGGCTCAAACAACTGAGCTTTAACAACCTCTTGGCCGATCTCAATACCCTTCACCACAAAGAAATCTGAACCAAGATTCTGCACAAGTACAGCAAGAAATTTCAAAATATGCATTCTTATGTAACTGAAGAGTGGTCAAGGGAATTGGAAAACACGGACAAAAACAGTTTACCTTGTCTTCTAGCTCAAACCGAATATTCATATCACCACAAAAGCCACCACAGTCACTCAAATGTGTTTCTTTCAGTGGAATACGAACAAGATGATGGCTACTATTATCAACCAACCTCGGGGTAAGGTGCCACAAAAACTGCAATCCCACCAATGTCGAGAACACATTTTCTAAACCCAAAAGGAACCAAATTAAGTATGTTAAAATAAGACAACATAGCAATGCCAGGAAAATAGCAGTGTTATCCTAAATGCTAAATGGTAAACAGTCGATCCTCCTCTGTTTAGCGTTAGGCCATTTAGACGGTGTTTAAACGGAGCTAAACGGTTTTGAATAGTAACACTAAAATATACATATGTATGTATTTAAAAGCCAAACATGCAAGAAAGTATACATATTTAAGCATGTAAAATATAAGTATTCTACCAAATGATTTTTTTTGGAAGAAAACTTAATCCCACTCCACCTCATATACTTACGATGTAGTTGTAATCCTCCCATTGAGTAAATGGCGAATTAAATGTCTGTTTAGCTCATTTAATCATGTTTAACTCGATTCTGTTTAGACTATTTAGACGTTTTTTAATGGTTTAAATGGTCTAAGAATTTAATTCACTGTTTAGGGCCTAAACAACACAGTTGGCCTTCATTTACCGTTTAGAAGTTGTTTAAACAAACTAAACAGCTGTTTAGGCGAACAGTGGAAAAATAGTTTTGTATATTTTTTCCACTTTTTGTTGGTGGTTCATGAATGGTTTCATCTCTTGCCTACCCCAACTTTCTTGGGTCTAAAAGTCTCTGTCTGACTGAAAAAAAGGCTTACCAAATCAAAAATTGTTCCAAAAGGAAGCTCTTAGGCCAACAAGAACTTCAGGGATATTAAGAAATGAGAACCCAGTAAAGAAGGAACAAAAGGTGATGTGACCCGATGATTTACAAACTATGAACCGAATTACTAGATAGAAGCAGTATCACTGTTTAGATGTACTATGTCAATTTCATATCGTAAGAATGAAAGATACAAAAAGTTCATATGAATTACCTTCATCATCAAAGGCATGTACACGTAATGTGGCAATTTCATCTAGATCAATTTTAACAGCATGGTGGAAAATACTGATCCGGGAGATCTTGTCTACGAATACTTTGCAGTGTATCGTGATTCCACTGATAATATCAGTCGCATAGACAGAAGTCTCCCTCCGGCCGGAGTATGGGGCAATTGATGCCAAACGAGCACTAGTCGAGCATCTGCTGCTATCATTGTACTCTGGTTTAACTGAAATAAGATCATGATGATCCCATGACCTGTAAACAAAGGAAACCGCAGGCATTAACCTCCTAATAATATTGTGAAATGGGAATTCCCCATCTCCATAAGTAGGACAGAAGCATGGTACTGGAACGGTTTCTAATTTGTGAAAAAAAACTTGTGCTGTCTATAGATCCATGCTTAGGTAACAATGATTCGCCTGGCCACATGATAATACATACTTCAAGTACATTTGCTCCTAAATAAAGCATTTACAGAATCAAACAACTAAGCACGGATGACTATCGCCCTGAAAATGTGAGGTGTGCATCCCACATTAAGCTCTAGCATAGTCACTAACTTTCACGAACATACGGAAGAGTTGTGTGTCTTTGTATTAAGAAGAAAAGGGGTAAGAACCCTTACAACACACAGTCACACACAAGAATCTACAAAAACGTTTGCGACTTATGCTTGCAACAAAAAACGACCTTGACCAAGAGACCAGACACCTACTGGTTGCCTGCAGGCTCCAGAGCTAACAAAGGTCAACATAACAGAGGTAGAGTCATGTTCAAGCTACAAACATGGCGAATCAGTTACTCCAAGTAAAAGAGTACAAGTTCAGCTCCCCAAGGCCCTAACCAGTAACCATGACCAAACTGCTATCCTGTGGCTTCACCAGGGTTCACATCAGGGCCACTCAGCCAAGCCACTCAGCCAAAGTCTGAAATCTGAAGCAAGCAAGCGCATGGAGCAAATCACGAAACATAAACCATCCCTAATCACAAGCTGCAGCAACAATCAAACGTGGAGACGCTCCACGAAGCCAACGCAGCAGCGCACGTCGCAGAACGGCACTCCACACTCGGACACTCCACAGCGAGCGATCACGCAGCACCCGAAGCAAAAATGCGGGCAAAGGACGGCTACAGAAGCATACCAGGAGAAGCATCCATCCCCACCGATGAGGCGGTACTCGACAGGCTTTGTCATCCGCGGGGGCAACAGCACGCTCAGGTCCGCCATGTGGGGCCCGCCTGCGGGGTTGGCGGCAGCCGAGGCGCATAGTAGCGCGGCCAGCATGGCGACCGCCGCCGCAAAGGCCGGAGGCGACCCCATCGCCCCGCGACCCGCGAAGCTTGTGGAACTCTCTGCAGTGACAAGCCCGGCCAGTAAACCCTAGTTGGAACTTGGAGAGAGGGGGTTTAGGGAGGAGAGGCGGAGCAAGGAAAAGTGAAAGCTGGCTTTGCGGCGAACGGGGAAGGGGAGGATGGAAGGGGGCTGAGCATATGTACGGTCTTTCTAAATCTTACCCCACGATTCATCATTTATCATTTACAGAGTTATTTACATAAAAATCACTTTCTATATCTTTTTACTCCTCAACAGATTTTTTTATATCTCATACGCATTTTAGAGAGTCATTCTCGTCTTCTATATTTGTGTTGGCATGAAATTTCGTCCCGTACCGAGACACGCGAGCAAGTCGGAAGGATCCGCTCGATGTAGCTGGATATCCGCCTACCTTCAACGCGGGGAATATCGATCTTGCACACTTCTCTCGAGACGTGCCAGTCAATTTGAGGAGAGAAAGCTAATCAGTAATTTAAGGCAGAACATGCCGGTGTTGCCAGACAGTTTCGAATGTGCGGCTCTGAGAGCTGATGTGAAAGGATTCCAGCATACTCATAAGAATAAATCAGTTAAAACTTATCGGGTTGTAGAAGAAAAATCGGTTATCATTCAGGATAAATATTGTTATTTAGACAAATATTAGTCAATGATAATAGGATATCAATAATAATCAGTTTATGCTAAGCCAATAACTGCAAGTAACCGAATCCCCTTTTTATATAAAAGAAGCAACTCATCATCATTTAACCATTTAATAGAGATAAATCTAATGAATATATTAGATCTTATTTATCGTTATGACTAATGGGGAATGAGGCAGAATCATGCAGGTCGTAGAAACAGCGATAAATTCGACAACCCTAACTTATTACTAATATTAGTAGGGCATGAGGCAGAATCATGCAGGCCGTAATACAATAATAAGATCATAGGACTAACACATCTTTCAACATATCTTTACTTCAACGATCTCGTGACGTGAACTGCATATGTGAAAAACACTCAATATCGGCTAAAACAGCCGATTCAGGCATAACGCACACTTAAGGTCATGCCCTATCAGGAATAGATCTATCAAGTAATGATCCCCACTCTACGATGCTAACAGTGGGGTGTGAGGCAGAATCACACAGGCCGTGATAACGGGCCATGTAACGGTTCTCATTAGCCAATAGATCTATTCAAGATTAAACATGCCTTAACCGCACACTATTCACGATCAAGATTGACATAAAACAACCGATAAAACATAACTCATCGTTTAAAGTGCAGATTAGATCAGTTTATATTAATAAATAATAGGTTAAAAAGGATATAAGGCCGATCTAGATCAATCCCAATAGAGCAAAGTGATAT
The DNA here is from genome assembly GCA_904845875.1 of Miscanthus lutarioriparius. Lineage (NCBI taxonomy): Eukaryota > Viridiplantae > Streptophyta > Magnoliopsida > Poales > Poaceae > Miscanthus > Miscanthus lutarioriparius. The sequence goes on along the minus strand of CAJGYO010000003.1, from coordinate 77,111,642 downwards.
TGCTATAATTAAATAAATAATAAAAGCAGTGAACAATATCGGTAACTTAATGAATCTATCCGAAGGACGCCACCCTTAGATAGAGCCGATAACTTGACCTTAATCTAGTTCGAGCAGTCGAGGTCGACCGGATCGATGCAGCCATACTTAACTAAACAAGAGTCGATAACTAGCTTATACCAGAGTCGCAGTGAAGGTTGATCGAATCGATGCAGCATACAAACAGAAGTATAAGCCATGATTGTACTTACAAACAAGCCAGAAGTCGGCCGGACCGATGCAGCCCTACTCGGTGAAGAACTCGACGAGATCTAATCTACTCCTACTCCTAAGGAGTGGCCGGAGCAAAAAAAAATAAGTAACTTGTATTTGATTGATTGTGTCCTTTACAATAGCCAGGGTCTAATATTTATCCCCGAAACCTACGCATGAATCCTACTTAAGCACGACTCATCATAATTTTTGGTCTAAGAGAAAACATTCTTAATTTAAAATAACTTGGACCATAATCTTTTCTGTTTTTAGAGTCCAACATGTTTTTTTCCCGACGTCGATCGTAGCTTTTGTCATTATCTGCTGGCGCCATCTAAAGAAAGTCGATTCTAGTATTGCATTTGAATCAGCTGATACCGGCCTTCATGCAATCGACTTCTTGATGACATGATCTTGGAGCTTTCGAGTCCCTGTAATTCTTCTTCCTAATTTTGGTGTAAACACATTTTCCTCAATTTTGGGATAAAAGTAATTTAATTCCAAAATTATTACGTCTGTACCCCCGATAGGTCCACAGTCACAGATAGAGAATCTTGATCTGTGATCTACTATTTGTCACCATCTATGTCAGCTCATGAGCCCATGCTTCAAAACTTTTACGAGAACATTGCTTCACGGGCGCTTGATTCATCTTTCCAAGCCGACTATAAAATGTCTATCCGACTCTGACGAGAGCAACTTAACAATTCAGCTATGTTTCTCTTTCATCTGCTTTCTTGAGTGCCTCTGACTCCGTCGGACCCTTCATGGTCTATCTTCTTGCCATGAAGATCTTGAGTGGTTAGAAGAATTCTTGTGCATAAGGTGATTGTATCGCTCATCTTAGCGTCTTGTCGAGCAAGAGTATCAGCTACTGTGGTTAGAAGAATTCTTGTGATATCACCTGAGTCTTCTCTCCATGATCGCAGAGCTGTTCTAGTATTTGCAAGCGCTAAAATGTGTGGACACCTTCCACTTGTTTGCTCCAAATGCCCATCGGGAAAGCCACAGGCTTCTTTCCCGTAGTTTCCCAGTCACCGAGAAATCAGCTGGGCATCTATTAGGCATGCGGCTTTTCCCCTTCTCTGGTATAATTTTATCAACGAACCGATGTGACTCAGTTTATGATAACCTTCGGCCCTGTGGGGATTCGGACTCCCTTCAATCCAAAGAAGCCTTGGTGGGTTGATCGCTGGTCAATGTAAATCTTTCGTATCCATCCCATGATATTTTGTAATTATTGTGGCAGAACCTCCAAAATTATAGGGCCCACATGCACCTGTCACTGTCCAACGACCTTTGACATCTATGCATACGTTCCCGGTAACTTAAGAAGACTATCGGGTGTCCTCGGGGAACCCCGAATCATCCACGATTTCCAAGCAGGATCACATTACAGAGTCATTGCAGTATTACAATAGTTTATTCAAATAGATACATCAGAGTAAAAATAGCGGAAGTCTTACAATAACATAGTTTACAAACTATTTGTTTCAAACCATATAACTAAGTTCGATATTAATGTAAACCAGAGTAGTGGAGTGGCATTATAATATATTACAAAACACACAACTTAAGCTGCCCTGCCTAAGGGCCACCCATTTAATTATCGTCATCGCACTGAACAACAGTCATACAGCATGATCCAAAACAGATCTACTCATGAGCCTCACCTGCAACAAGGGTCAATGAACCCTGAGTACAAAAGTACTCAACAAGACTTAACCGAAATAAGAATTTAAAAGAACACAGGAATGCAGGCTCATGGGATTCAAGGTATGGCTTTAGCAGTAATCAAGGTTCTTTTGCGTAAAAGCATTTTAACAAAATTCTTTATATCAACGTTTAAAACTTCATAAAGATCATATACAAAGCTGACACGATCCGTATTGAGATCATGAAACTTCGTATCCAACACTTTCTCATACCATCCTCAGGTTCCAGTTATTAATTACTACGATGATGAACAGTGAGTTGAGTCTCCATAACCGAGGAGCAACGACGATTCGAACCAATTATAACCCAGCTGGGAATTCCAGACCACACGACATATGCAGGTCCCCGACCTACATATACCAACCTACCCTCGGGTCCTCTAAAACAAGAACGGGTCCGCGCCACTCGAGAATACAGTACTCCACCAATGCAGCCCATTACCACATGGGTACACGTTATTCCCGCCATCTCTCCACTTCCAGTGCGCGAGTAGCCATTCTCGTAATAGAATAGCCAAGTTAAGGCTTACCAAAGTATGTGGTTAGTACTACAAAGTCTCACCTCATGCAATTCAACAACGGACGGACCTTAATCGACACAGGCGGAAAGAACCTGCTCACAAAACCTCCATGTTTTGTGGCTCACACACACCGAGTCCGCCCGGTCTAGATTTATTACTCTACATTCCCATATCACATGATAACATAAGTAACCACAGTTTCACTTAAAACTTGCAGATGACAGGTAATCACCCGACTTTCACCGTTCTAAGCATAGCTAAGTAAAACTGGCATATACAAATTTAAAACTGATAATATGGTAAATATGGAATAACATGGTTGGTAAGGTACCAATTTGGTTTTCACTTGACTCCTAATCACTTAATGCAGTAAAAAGAAGCAAAAGCGAAATCAATTTGTAAAATACAAGGTAGAGTTGTATGCATCCGGGGCTTGCCTTCGTTGATGGAAAAGTCCAGGTCCGGAGTCGTTCCACCAATATCAACACCAACTTCCACAGACGGATCAACCTCCTCAACTACTTGATTAACTACCACGTGTTCACCTTCGTTCACTACATGTAGTAACAATGCCATGCTTAACATGATGCGGAATACGAAACATGATGCTCGATGATGGATACAAAATTTAACACTTGAATACAACTTTCCTTCGCGGTACAGTTACAAGTTAAACCAACTAAACCATTTTCGCAACACTCACAATAATTGCCAAGGATCATTACCAACTAATGACCCAAGGACATCACTTAATCAAAAACTCAAACAAAACCTAAATCACTAAAGGTTATTATTTGCTTTTATGAATTAATTAATTAATTAATAATTATGAAATAAATCAACTTGTTCCAATTGACCTAAAAATTTTTGTATATGTTCATCACATGATAACTAAGTGACAAAATAATTTTCATAATTTTTGGATACATAAATAAGCCTAGAAAAATTATGGAAACTCATTTATTAATTAATTGAGTAATTTTTATCACATTCAAAAATTACTGAAAATCAACATTTCATATTTTTCCTAAATAATACACATCAAAGAGAAGTCACACAAAAATTTTCATAATTTTTGGAGCTCTAAATAAATCTACACAAAAATAACAAAATAGACACTATTAACTTATTTCAGAAAAATAGAAAATCTATTTTGAACGCTAAGTCACTGACAACCGGGTCCCACTTGTCATCTTCTACCTCGAGCTTTGACCACGGCGACACGTGCGCTGACCGGCGAAAACTCGCCGACGACGAGCTCAACGGCGACGGCCAAGGTACTAAAATGACCCCTACACCCCTACGCGTCGATTGGTGGCACAATCGGGACCAATTACAGCGGCGCATGAGCATGACGACGGCCATGGCGGACACGGTAGCGCGGCTACGCTACGCCGGCGATAGGAGCTCGGTAACGATGAAACAAACAACTCTAGTAGAACCAGGAGCTCACCCCGAACACACTGGAGTCGCTGGCCGAGCCTGAGAAGCAACGGAGACACAGTTCGACGGTCACAGCGGTCACGTCGGAGCAAATTTCGACGACGGCGATGCTCCGACGACTGCGGTGGAGGAAATGGTCAATCAACCGGGCACAAAGCACCATGGCATCGAGGCGAAGCTGAAGCAAGAGTCAGAAATAGCAGAGGCTCACCGTAACGCGCTGGCCACAGCGACGCGCACACCATGGTGGTGCTGCCGGCCGCGAGGAAGAAGGGCAGCAAGCGACGTTCCATGGTGAAATCTAGCGTCAAGGATGGTTCGGCTGAGCGCGCAAGGAAGAGGCAAAGCTGTTGAGCGCTTTACTACGACGGCACAGGCGTTGGTTCGACGGCGAGGGCTCAACGAAGAATGGCGGTGGCGGCGGGAGAAAACAGATGAGAGGAAAGAACGACGACGGCGGCGCCTCGGTCCAAATAACACGGCTCAGAAGCTCAAGGAAGCCACGCTGCGGCCTTTACCGCGCCAACGCGATGCCAAAGATGGCCATGCGCGCGACTGGAACGCCGAAGAAGGTCGCCGGCGGTGTAGTTCAAGCGGTGAACACTGTTCATCGAAATTACAGAATTGCCATCTGCCAAATTTCATAAATTACTCCCAAATTTTCATAACAACTCAAAAATCTCCAAAAACAAAAGTTGTTCCAAATCAAAAGTTCTACAACTTTGCTTTTGAAACCATACCCAAATTTGGCCTACATTTTGAAATGAACTTTTGAATTTAAAGCGGGGATATTTAAGGAATTTCGCCTTTTTAAATAACTTCAAATTTTACTAAACAACTTGAAAAACTCTAATAACAAACTTTGTACAACTCGACAAGCTCTACAACTTTGCTTTCAGACTCAACCCCAAAATGTGCTTCAATTTTGAAATGGATTTTCAGGGTCGGATTTAAATATTAAAAATCAGGGTTTTCGGAATTTCAAATCAATACAAAGATTTCAAACTTGATTCAAACAATACCAAGCAATACTTATAACATAAATGTAAACTTGTTTTAGTGAATGCATATCAAAATTTACAATATAACCAATGCCTTGCAATGCATATGATGATATGTCCGGTTTTTAATATTTAAACACCCGAGGTGTTACAATTATGGGAAGCAATATGTCTGAATCTGTTCTCTTCGTTATCCGTCCCCTGAATTTACGGAGTGTCGATCCATTTCCGCATCTGACTTTAATTTCACACCCCCGGCGGAATCTATCTTCTCACCTTCCCGGGCTATATATACGGGCCACGGCTGTGGATCGAAAAATATCCTGCTTCGTCTCAAACCATTCGTATTTTTAGTGCGGTTTTTAATTTCCCATAGGTTTGAGATCATGGAGAACAGCAAGTGGTTTCTGCTGAAGAGGCCCTCAATGGATCCGCGTTATCACGTCAGCACCTTCATCACCAGGAGGTGCAACTCGTGATGCTCTTACTGCTTTGGGGCATAGGGCTGACCCCGTTTGGCCTTCGAGGTTCTCTTCGTCAATAGCTCGCCACCAGTTTTCCTGCTATCCGAGGAGGCGAATCGACAATGATGACTTGCTTGCCTCTATCGACAGGCATGGCCAGAATCTCGCCGACTATCTCTCCCTTGCAGAATCGTCTCTGACCTTGGTCCGATGCCGATCGCCTCCCGAGGCCGATTCGGTGGAGGATAGATTGGCCAAGGCCGAGGCCAGAATCGCGGGTGAGATATCTATCATAACTTTTGCTTCCTCTCAATCTCATCTTCAAGATTCTGATCATCTCCCCTTTGAATCTTTTAGATTTGTCCACTCAACAGGAAAGTCTCTAATTGGCTGCGGATTACGCGGCGGGATTCATCAATGCTAGAGGCGCCATCCTGGTGGTTTGCCTGCACGACATCCCAAACAGTGTCAGGGAGGTCGCTTTGCATGGCGTTCGTCATGGTGCCGCCATGGCGTTGGCTGCTACGCAAGCCCGTTCTGGCCATGAACTTTGGTTTCTTCCTCACGGTTTTTTAGCCACGGCACACCCTGGGGATCATGAGCGCCTGGTTGAGGATTTCTTCAACGCTGCCAACTTTGCAGCCTTTATTTCCCAGGCTGATGATATAGTAACCAAAGTGTTTTTCGGCCCGTGGTTTGTAATAGATGATATTTAGCAAATAATTTCCCCGTCTTGAGTGATTTTTCTTTGCTTCGTACTTCATATTATATGCATCAGTTTGTCCGTGTTTGCTTTGCTCATATAGGCGATACACATCGTACCAGCTTTTACCCCTTCAGATTTATTTTTGCACTAGAGGCGATACCTTTCTGGTATCGGCTATTAGAGCCGACGATCGAACAAATCGGTTGTCCAGTATTAATCCAGACTATAGGGTAATATTTCTTTAGATATTTTCCATTGATTGCTCTGCCAAATTCTTTCTCTCCTTTTAGTGTTTCCAAAATATAAGCATTACCAGGCGCACAATATTTGATCCGATAAGGTCCTTCCCAATTAGGTGACCATTTGCCGAACTTACTGTCCTTTGACCCGATCGGCAATTTCACTTTCTAGACCAAGTCTCCTTCAGAAAATTGCTTAATCTTGACCTTTTTATTGTAATATTTTGTAACCCTCAGTTTATTGGCTTTGATATTTTTAAGAGCACGCAGCCAAAAGTAACTCAAGTCATCTATCATAAGATTCTTGTAGACTTCGGCTGATGGATCATTTTGTAATGTAACACGCCTCGATCTAGTCTGAACTTCCCAAGGAAGAATTACATTATGGCCATACACAAGTTCATATTACGACGTTTTAATCGATCCATGACAGGCCATCCTATATGCCCATAATGCCTCATTAAGTGTTGAATGCCACTTCCTTAGCTGTTCCTCAATCTTTTTTTTGATCAACTTAATCATAATCTGATTGGACGCCTCTGCTTTCCCATTAGCCTGAGCATAGTAAGGAGAAGAATTTAGTAGCTTGATTACCATACTGGCAGCAAAATCTCTGAATTCTTCTGATGTGAACATTGTCCCTTGATCGGTGGTTATAGTTTGAGGAATCCTAAAATGATACATAATGTGCTCCTTGATAAAATCAACCATGTTCTTTGAGTTTACCATCCTCAAAGGAATTGCCTCAACCTATTTAGTGAAGTAATCTATTGCTACCAATATAAACTTATGTCCTTTGCTTGAGGGTAGAAAAATTTAGCCAATTAAATCAATTCCCCAACCTCAAAATGGCCGTGGCTTAATTATTAGATTCATGGCCGATGCAGGTGATTTCTGGACATTACCAAAACGTTGACAGTCCTAACACCCCTTGCAATATTCAAAATAGTCTTCTAATATTGTTGGCCAGAAATATCCAGTTCTGCGAATAATCCATTTCATCTTATAAGCCAATTAATGAGCTCCACATATCCCTTCATGCACCTCGCCCCATCAACACCTTAGCTTCCTCTTGATTTAGGCATTTGAACAATACTCCATCGATTGTTTTGTAATATAGTTGATCATCCAATAAAACATACTTAGTCGATTTATATCTTATCTTTCTAGCAACTTTCTATAACAGATTTCTAAGGTAATCGGCTATTTCGACTCTCCAATCATCATTCGAGATTTCACTACTCAAGACTTCTTGAAACACTCGATATCCTGACGCAATTTGAGCTAGACGATTAGCCTCTTGGTTTTATGCTCTCAGAATATGTTGGAAAGAGACATGAAAAAATCTTTGAGCAACTTTTGGCATTCATCATAGTATCCTTTCAAAGTATCTTCTTTGCACTCATATAGGCCAATCAATTGATTAATAATTAACTGTAAATCTCCAAATACTTTAATTGCTTCGGCCTTTACTTTATGAAGAAGTTGAAGTCCCTTAAGAATAGCTTCATATTCTGTTTGGTTGTTGGTAATCATTGGTTCAGTTGGAAGAACAAACTCAAAACTTGCCCCCCGAGGCGAAATAATAACAATACCAATGCCACCACCTTGCTTGCATGATGATCCATCAAAGAATAACGTCCAAGGCATCGACTCTACATAATCAATGCTTGGCTTATGATGCTGGGTGATAAAATCGGCCATTATTTGTCCTTTGACTAATTTAGCCGATTCGTACTTCAAGTCAAATTCCGATAACGCGAGAATCCACTTTCCCACTCTCCCATTCAGTATTGGCATTAATAACATGTACTTAATCACATCAGCCTTGGAAACAACCATACATTCAGCCGATAATAAGTAGTGTCGTAACTTAGTGCAAGAGAAATATAAGCACAAGCATAACTTTTCGGTGGGAGAATATATTATCTCTGGATCCAGGAGTCTTCTACTCAGATAGAAAATAACTCGTTCTTTTCCTTCAAACTCTTGCATCAAGGCCGATTCAATTGTCTTGTCATCAGCCGATATGTACAACTTAAAAGGCTTACCTTGCTGAGGATGGACCAGCATAGGTGGACATTTCATATATTCTTTTATCTCTTCAAACGCCTTTTGTTTTATGTCACCCCACTTGAATTCTTGATCATTTTTCAACTTCAACAAGGGAGAAAATGACAGAATTCTTTTCGACAAATTTGAAATAAATCTTCTGATAAAATTAATCTTACCAATCAGAGATTGTAACTCTGTTTTAGTAGTGAGGGGAACTGCCTCATCAATTGCTTTTATGCTTTTTTGACCAACTTCGATTCCTCTCTCATGGACCATGAAACCCAAGAATTGTCCAGCTGACACTCTAAAAGCACACTTATTAGGATTCATCTTTAGACCATGTTTTCTTATGCATTCTAGAGTCTCCCGCAAATTAGCTACATGTTCTTTGTACCCTTTGGATTTTATCATCACATCATCGAAGTAGATTTCAATAATCCTACGGATCAACTTATGAAAAATATAATTCATCGCCCTTTGATAAGCTGCACCGGCATTCTTCAGACCAAAGGTCATCACAACCCACTCGAATAAACCAATTGCGCCGGGGCACCTGAAAGCGTCCTTTGCTATGTCTTCCTCAGCCATGAAAATTTGGTTATATCCGGCATTGCCATCCATGAAGCTAATAACCTTGTGCATGGCTGCTGCATCTACTAATATATCAGCTATCGGCATCGGATAACCATCCATGGGTGTGGCTTTGTTCAGATCCCTAAAATCGATGCAAACTCTTAATTTTCCATTCTTCTTATACATAGGGACAACATTCAATATCCACTCTGTATATCGGCATGGTCGGATAAACTTTGCTTTCAGTAACCTTTCAGTCTCCTTTTTGATATCATCAAGCACGTTCGGGTTGAATCTCCTTGGAGCTTGTTTAAACGGCCGATATCCAGGTTTGGTTGGCAACCGATGTTCAACAATTGATCGGTCTAGACCAGGCATCTCATAGTATTCTCAAGCAAAACAGTCTTTAAATTCTTTTAATAAATCAACTAGCTCAAGCTTATACTCAGGATCCAACCTGGCACTTACATACATCGGCCTAGGTCTATCTCCAGAACCAATATCTACTTCTTCTAATTCATCGACCGATGTGAAGCCATGTCATAGTTTACCATCTGTACCATCTATTGGATTATCCATTAAGACAAATTTTCAAAGCCGACAGCTTGGATCGGTTGTTGGCTTTCATTATTGACTCTAACGAAGCCTCCTTCCTATATCTTGGCAGAAAAGCATTCGAAGTCTTCTAGTTCCCAAAAGACCAGATCGGCTGTTGCGATACTCACAGACTCGACAGCGTGAACCAGCTTGACATCATCTCCATGCCATTGAATCAAATAATGATGCATGGTCGATGGTACACAACAGTTTGCATGAATCTAATCACGACCAAGGAGCAAACTGTACGACCCTTTTTCATCGATGACGAAGAATGTGGTGAGCAGAGTCTTACTCCTGATTGTCAGTTCGACATTCATTGCCCCCCGGGTCTTAGACGCATTACCCCCAAAGTCTTTAAGCATCATGTCAGTCTCAATCAAATCTCCTGGTCCCTTGCCAAGTTTGTGAAAAGTGGTGTAAGGCATGAGATTGACAGAAGCACCTCCGTCCACCAACATCTTGTTCATCGGCTTCCCATCAACCAAACCTTTTACATATAAAGCATTTAAGTGCCGATGCTTGACTGGTTTATCAAATATAGCATGATGTATAACCGTCAGCTTGGCAACTATCTCTTCATATTCTGATTCATCGAAATCCAAATAAACTTCTTGATCTGCCAGAGCTCTGAACTCTGATGGCAATAGAAAAGCCATTTGAATATCAGCCGATGGTTGCTTTCTATCGGCTGTTTGCTTAGCACGTCATACTTGAGGTTTATCGGATGCTCGGGCCTGTTCCAACTCTTCATTCCTTTGGCGTTGCACCCTTTTCTTCTGGCTTCTTGTCAAACCTCTTGGACACCATTGGTCTTCCTGCCAAACGTGTTCTCTCTTATTGTCTTCTTCATAATCAACTCAGTCTTGATCAACAACTCTTTTTCCAATCCGGTTATGAACACTTTTATTTTTTAAGCGCCGATCCATGTTATTATGATGATATACATCTTGAGCATGGATAGACCGGTGGTTGGCTTGAGATTGCCTAAACTCCCAATACTGATCGTTGCACTCTGGACAATTATTCCTGGTAGGCAACTTTAAACCTTCGTTCCAGCAATGTCTGAAGATAGGACAATTTCAATGTGATTCAGCTTGCTTTCTTTCATACCTCTCTTTTTCCTATTGACGCTGGAATTTTTGCTCTTCTAACCAACGCTAATAATCCTTTTCCTTCTGCCGCTGCCACTTATTCTATAGAATTCGAGATATAACCCACGGCTTTGTCACGCCACCTTTTGATGTTTCTCCCTGCTCATATCGGCTCTTTTGCTTGTCGTGACATCTTCTAATTTCTCTGTATTCGTCAGCCGATATTTGCATCTCGAGATCAACTGTTTCGGCTTCTCTTGATTTGGTTGATGTCAGGACCTTAGTCTTTCCTTTGAGCAGCCTAGCATCGACTATGTTTTGATCTCCTGGGAAAGGATTATCATCAACTTTCATTTTTCGAGGCGTATCAAATTTGAGTCTTCTTTGCTGAATAGCCCTCTGTATATGCTGCCGGAAAATTCTGCATTCATTAGTGGAATGAGAAGTAGCGTTATGGAACTTGTAGAACTTTTTATTCTTCAACTGATCAGGGGCAACATAACATGATTATCGGGCAACTTGATCTGTCCCTTCTCAAGCAAGAAATCGAAGAGCTTGTCTGATTTTATGACTTCAAAGTCATAGCTCTCCTCGAATCCTCTTCCCCAAGGATTTGGTACCATTACTGTCTTTTTATCCCAATTCTATCCAGCCACGACAACATCGTCTTCTTCATCTTCATAGCCGTCATCGACCGAATATGGATTATAAGCTTCGGCCATTGTAGTACTCTTCTGGAATCGGGTATCTCTGCGCATACTCTGGAATTGGCTATTGAGCGCTGCCACTCGTTGAGCCAACTGACCCAAGTTATCAAATTCTTATTCCAACAATTTTTCTTTCTATGTTGACAGCATCCCTTAAACGACCAAAGCGACTAGCTGATCATCAGCCAAATTTAATGAGAAGCACAAATTCCTAGTTTCCCGGAACCTCTGAAGAAACTCAATGCCCGATTCATTAGTTTTCTATCTTATAGTTGTTAAATCGGTAATCTTCTTTTCTCCAGTCCCAGTATAAAAATATGTGTGAAATTTCTTTTCCAGGTTAGTCCAATTGGCAATGGAGTTGACTGACGGTGATGAAAACCAAGTGAAGGCTGGCCTCGACAGGGACAAGGAGAAGAAACGAACTCGATGAGACTCTTCAATGGATGCTTCGCCCAACTGTGTAAGTACCGACTGACATGTTCTATTGTGCTTGTGCTGTCTTAGCCAGTGAACTTAGCAAACTCTGAGAGCCTATAATTTATAGGAAGAGCGACCAAATCATACCATTCTGGATATGGGCGTTTGTACGAGAAGGTCAGTCCTTTTAGCTTCAGACCGAACTGATTCTTCATCATCTCGATCACCTTTAGCAACAACTCGTCAGCATGTGAATTTGGATTTCTCTACACTTGCTGACCCATCTGTGGATTGAAATCTCGTGTGCCTTGGTACCCTGGATTCGAAATCATGTGAAGGGTGTTATAATCTGTGCCATAATGATACCCCTATGGAATCTCTATCTGTTGGGTCTTTTGCTGCTTTGCTGCTTGAAGTCTCTGGTTATATACATTAGGATCTATATCTCTACGGATCCTTTGAATTGATGGTGCTATTTTTTGAGCCGACAACGGTATGTGGCCTGATGTGCCAAAACTAATCACCTGGTTTTGACCTTGCCCCACTGGCTGTTGCACATGCTGCACCGACGATCTAGGATTATACTGTATCTGATTTGTAGTAACACCTTGAGCTTATTCAGATGAACTCTGAACTGCCTGGACATTATCATTACCAGCTGGTGCTGCTTCTTGATGGCTGGTATCGGTTTGATTAGTCCCTTGAGTCGATGGATGTGGAATATTGTAATAAGCCGATCCAACCTGATCAACTGGAAACCCATGAAACACCTCTTTCAGTGTGTTATGGAATATGTTCAAAAAAATTTCATTATGGTTCGATATGGCATCATGAACAGACTTGTTTATAGCTTCCATGAAGAAACGTCTGTCTTTAGTCTCATCTGCATCTGTCTGCCCATGCAATAGAACTCTGGGTAGTGGATATTTCTGAACAATTGTATTGTCACGCGTTTTGGTGTAGGACAACAAACACTTGTTCTGAAATTCTTCTATAGCTTTGCCGATGACATCTTTATCTCCATCAGGTAATTCTACGTAATGTACCATAAGGATGTTGTTGTTGTTGTGAACCGCCAAGACGATTGTGGTGTCCCACCGGGCGTGCCAGAACGTGTGTCGGCACGAAATTTCATCCCATGCCAGGGCACACGAGCAAGCCGGAAGGGTCCGCTCGATGGAGCTGGAGATCCGCCTAGCTTCAACGCAGGGATTATCGATCCTACGTGCTTCTCCCGAGACGTGCCAGTCAATTTGACCCTGCAATTGACAAGGAGAGAAAGCTAACCGGTAATTTAAGGCAGAACATGCCAGTGTTGCCAGATAGTCCCGAATGTGCGGCTCTGAGAGCCGATGTGGAAGGATTCCAGCATACTCATTAGAATAAATCAGTTAAAGCTCATCGGGTTGTGGAAGAAAAATCGGTTATCATTCAGGATGAATATCGTTATTTGGACAAATATTAGTCAATGACAATAGGATATTAACAATAATCAGTTTATGCTAAGCCAATGACTGCAAGTAACCGAATCCCCTTTTTTATATAAAAGAAGCAACTCATTATCATTTAACCATTTAATAGAGATAAATCTAATAAACATATTAGATCTTATCTATCGTTATGACTAGTGGGGCATGAGGCGGAATCATGCAGGCCGTAGAAACAGCGATAAATTCGACAACCCTAACTTATTACTAATATCAGTAGGGCATGAGGCAAAATCATGTAGGTCGTAATACAATAATAAGATCATAGAGATAACACATCTTTCAACCTATCTTTACTTTAACGGTCTCGTGACGTGAACTACATATGTGAAACACTCGATATCGGCTAAAACAGCCAATTCAGGCATAGCGCACAGTTAAGGTCATGCCCTATCAGGAACAAATCTACTAAGTAACGATCCCCACTCCATGGTGCTAACAGTGGGGTGTGAGGTAGAATCACACAGGCCGTGATAACGGGCCATGGAACGGTTCTTATTAGCCAATAGATCTATTCAAGACCAAACATGCATTAACCACACACTATGCACGATCAAGATTGACATAAAACAGCTGATAAAACATAACTCATCGTTTAAAGTGCAGATTAGATCAGTTTAGATTAATAAACGATGGGTCAAAAAGGATGTAAGGCCGATCTAGCTCAATCCCAATCGGACGAAGTGATATTGCTATAATTAAATAAATAATGAAAGTAATGAACAATATCAGTAACTTAATGAATCTATCCGAATGACGCCACCCTTAGATAGAGCTGATAACTTGACCTTAATCTAGTTCGAGCAGTCGAGGTCGACCGAATCGATGCAACCATACTTGAACTAAACAAGAGTCGATAACTAGCTTATACCAGAGTCGCAGTGGAGGTCGACCGGATCGATGCAGCTGTACGAATAGAAGTATAAGCCATGATGGTACTTACAGACAAGCCAGAGGTCGGCCGGACCGATGCAGCCCTGCTCGCTGAAGAACTTGCCGAGATCTACTCTACTCCTACTCCTAAGGGGTGGCCAGAGCCGAAAAAAGTAAGTAACTTGTATTTGATTGATTGTGTCCTTTACAATACCCGGGGTCCAATATTTATACCCAGAACCTACGCATGAATCCTACTTAAGCACGACTCATCACAATTTTTGACCTAAGAGAAAACATTCCTAATTTAAGATAATTTGGACCATAATCTTTTCCTTTTTGTAGAGTCTAGCATGTTTTTTTCTTGGCGTCGATCGTAGCTTTTGTCATTATCTGCTGGCGCCATATGAAGAAAGCCGATTCTAGTGGTGCATTCGAATCAGCTGATACCGGCCTTCATGCAATCGACTCTTTGATGACATGATCTTGGGAGCTTTCGAGTCCATGCAATTCTTCTTCCAAATTTTGGTGTAAACAATTTGGCTAGCGAAAAATTCGAAATTGAATATAGCTATATTTGGATGACCATTTAGAGAAATTGTTGGAGGACAGCCTTTCATCAAAATCTCTATTTTTAGCATTTAGGAAGAATATAGAGAGTCTCTTGGAGATGCTCTTAGACTCATTTGGATAGGAATCGTTACAATTCTCAAAGTTTTGAAAAATACCATTACAATTCACCTATTTTGAATTTTACCATTACAATTTTTTGATTGTTTAAAATACGCCACGGTATATATTTGGGAAGGACTTAGGCCCACCTGCACGCGTATCTAGCCACCAAGTATTTGAGTATGGTCAATTTTGCCATTTCCTTCATGCCTATGGGCCATGGTCTTCTTCTTTCTCCCGGCAACACATCGCCCTCAACCATGGCCACCGCCCTCTGCTTGCTCCCCTACCCTAGCCACCCTCCATGGCCTCCCCTGCGTGGCCCCTGTGGCGGACGACGCTGTGGGGACTAGGGAGCGATGGGTGCGGGAGCGAGACAGCAGCGCGATGCGAGAGAGGCGCGTCGGCGGAGCTCATCGAAGACGTTGCAGTGGCGTGAGGACCTCGTCAGCGCCATTGAGGTGCCCGCCTCCAATGAAGACCTAAGGCTGCATGAGGCACCGCAAGCTCCTGGAGGTAGTGTGGGTCCATGGCGAGGTCGCGCTCGTCGATAGTGACACGGACTCGATGGAAGACGCGGACAGAAGTGGAGGGAGGGCAGGGCATCGCGACATTGGATAGGAGCAGCGCTGGAGGTCCTTGAGGGCACGGGGAGTGTCGGTATAGAAAGTGACCAACTAGTGAATATTTGTAGTTTTGCTGTACGTTGTGATCGGAGGTGGCCTAGCACTCAATGACACAGGATTTATACTGGTTCAGGCAATGTGCCCTACGTCCAGTGTGGGTCGGTCGGTGACTTTATTCCTGAGCCCAGGTGCTCGAAGTCTATAGTGGGGTTACAAATGAGAAGGAGAAAGGAGGGGTGTACGAGAGGCCCGGTCGGGTCCGACCGGAAGGGCCGAGGGCGACCGGAACTCCGCTATGAACTAGGTGTTCAAGCGTGTGCTTGTGGGGTTTTTTGAGCTATCGATCTAGTGAGCCTAAACTTGAAGAAGTGGACCTCCTTCGTTGGAGGGAGCGCATCCCCCTTTTATAGATAAAGGGGATGGCTTTACAGGTGAGAGGGAGAGAGTACGGATGTTTCTAAGCCTTGTTGCCCACGCCGATGAGGGTAGCGATGATGGTAGGTACCCACAATACTGTTGATGGTAGGCACCCTCAAAACTATTGATGTCAATATAGAATGTCAGGTGCACATGGGAGGTTGCGTTGGCTTCTTCAGGAATGGTAGATGTTGGTACCTGCAAAATACTATTGGTGTGTGAGGAGCCCTACCCTGTGTACCAGGTATGGTGAACCCTGGCGCCCACTATCGATGCCCAGAGGTATGTGGGAGGCTTTTTACCGTATGGGAGCCCGATGGCGCCTACAATACTGTAGACACAAATGTCGGCGCCTACAATACTGTTTGTGTCAGGGCGGTTGAGGAGCACTATTCCTGCAGGCGTATAGGGTATGGTCTTAGTATCGAGGATTGACTTTGTGCACTGCCTTCTCCGTTTACCCTTGGTCCCTTTTGAGCGGGTGTCCCCGGTCAAATGGCCCCAGTCGGCCCTGGCCGCGCCAGTCAGAGAAGAGTGGTAAGCAGGCTTCCTACGGGGTCCCCGGTCGGAGACGCGGGGTCGGAGTAGGAAGCGGTGTTTGGGCCAGGCCTTCCCGATCGGGGAGACTGCCCAGAGGCGGCTAGTGCCCAAAGTGAATGCTCTGGTCAGAGAGGTGGGCCGGAGAGGTTGACGAGCGAGCGCCTATTTTTGGGTAGACCTTCTGGTCGGCGACCGGACTGTCCCTCCAGCCCGTCGAGTCTTAGGCTCTTGGGCCGGCCCATGAACTACATGCTATTTTCCTAGGCCAAGCCCTGGCGTAGAAGCCAGTCCTCGAGGGACCCTGGGTTTATGAACCCGACAGGAGCCCCTAAGCCCCCGAGCGGTTCGGGCAAAACCGATGGGGGGGTTTTCTGTGTTGTGTCGGCGGGGGAGGTTTTTCTGTTGTGTCGGCGGGTGCACGCGAGCGCACCCGCGGGTGTAGCTCCTGAGCCCCCGGGCGGTTCGAACAGAACTGGCTGGGGGGTTTGCTGTGTTGTCAGTAGGGGAGGTTTTTCTGTTGTGTTGGCAGGTGCGCGCGAGCGCACCCGTTGTTGTAGCCCCCGAGCGCTCGGGCGGTTTGGGTAGAACCGGCTGGGGGGTGTTGCTTCGACGGACATGTGTGTTTTTAGTTTTTGAGATGAAATTTCATTTAACCTCGACGTCGTTGTGCAGCCGAGGGTTTTTTTAGGCATGGATGAGACAGAACTTACTGATCCCGGTGTCGGTGCGCGCCGTGGATCAGGTGAGAAGGTTAGTTCGGAGAAACCGCTGGCGTCAGTGCACGCCACGGACGGTGATAGCTCGGTTCGATCGTGTCAGAGCTCATTGATCTTTGGCATCGATGCGCGCCATGGGATCGAGCGAGGTAGGACTGCAAATGGACCCAGGCATCGGTGCGTGCCGTGGATCGTGGGAGTTAGTTTAGTTAGTTTAGGAATCGGACGAGCTAGAGCTCATGGATCCTAAGTGAAGCCGTTACGTGAGTTTAGGAGTCGTGGTCCTAGGTTGAATGGAGCGCAGTCGGAAGTGAAGCCATTACGTGAGTTTAGGAGTCGTGGTCCCAGGAGCCATAGCCGGATGTCATAGATCCTGTCGATGCAAGTTCGGGGTCACGGTCCCAAGGTTTTTTGGAGCGCAGTGAAGCCGTCTAAAGCCGTTTTGAAGCCGAAGCGTAGTTAGTTGGTTAAAGATCGGACGAGGCGATGCTCGCGGATCCTAGCGTCGGTGCGCGCCGCGGGATCGGGCGAGTTAGAGTCGTGGATCTAGCGAGTTTGAGGTCGCTGTCCTTGGCATTTTTCTTGAGCCCCCAAGCCCTATCGGGCCTTCATGGGGGTCGATGTGAGTATTATGCGTTACCCCATCCTCGGTTCCTCACAACCGGAGGGGCTTAGTTTCGTCGCCTGTCCCGATCGCTCGGGCTCGAAGACTAGCTCGGTGAGTTCGCTAACTGGTGTGATGAGTGGAATCTGGGACCGTCGTTCGTGACAGGGTTGGCATAGCCCTCTTGTGACATTCCACTAGTCCTTTACCTGCAACCCGATAGTTGCCTAGGTCATTCCAGAGACCGACCCGGGTGGCCTAACGACCTCCCCTTCGATGGAGATTCTATGGGCCTAGCGAGAGGTTCAGGATCGAATGAGAAGGTTGAGATGACCCGGTCTGCCAGACCAGGCTAGGGCCGCACGGTGCTCATGTATGGTATTCTCCCCTGGCTCTGTTGGTTGCCGATGTCGAATGAGGCAACCGCCGCTTCGTGACGCAACACGGAGTGTTCTGGGGCATTTCGCTGCACGTGCGATGCTTAGTTCCTGAGCCCCCGGGTGGTTCATGCCCTAACCGTCCGAGGGGTTTAGGTGTATGAAATGAATGCGTGTATGGATGTATGAATGATTTTATAATGAAATAGAGGGGGTTTTGATAGTTTTTTACCTTGGCGACTGGAGTGACGGGGCTCGGAGAGCTTCAGTCGGAAACGTCGGACCGGGACCCGTGCTTCGCCGCCCAGGACAGAGTCGGCATGGCCCACATGGGGCGTCCCTTTGCTTGCTACTCGTGTCTTGGTGTGGATACTAAGCGACTCGATCGACTCAGGGGGCCGGTTGGTCTCCCAGCGGAGATTTCGTTTTAGGTCTCCCCTGGCCTGGGGGAGCGGGGAGCTGTCTGCGTGTGGTGATGCTTTGGTTTTTGTGCCCGGTCGTGCGATAGTGGTGGGCCATACCTAGGCCACATCTCGCCCTGCCGGGCGACGTTTCATCTGACCCGGCGTTGCTCCATCAGTCAATGTGCGTCCCTTTGGCCAGGGCGTGTCCCGTCGTTTCCCATCGGCATTGAATGGGGGCAGAGTTTTGTGCTTTGATCGTCTGCTTTTCTTCTTTAAATAGGGGGAGGGAGAGGGCTCTCTGTCGCAGTCCTTTGCCTGTTCTCCAACTATTGTCTCTCCTCCTTCTTTCTTCTCACCGAGAGTGCCTATATGCCGTGGAGGTTCCTAAGTAAGAGAGAGAGTGAGCGAGGACCTATAGATCCTTTTGTGAACCCGGGGCGTGATGTCGGGCTGGAAGTTATGCTGGATCTGATCTGTGAGGCCTTCTTTGGGATGGAGCCGTGTGTAGACTCCCTCTGGTGGATCTTTTCTGGGCGAGCCTCGTCAGAGGGGAGGTTACTCACGATTATGCTGGTGGAGGGTTCTGTGCCTATAGCTGCTCAAGTTGGCCAGTTCATAAAGTTTGATGAGATTTTTTCCAGCCATGGCGACCATACCTTGGGAGTGGTGCCCCCATCAAGGAGCTGCCTCGACTGCATGAGAAGATCAGGAGCTCCATGTTCTTCTGCTGAGCATCTATAGGTGTGACGCCCTTGAGGTACCCGTTGCATTTTACCGAAGTTCTGATGGAGCAGAACCGAGCGATTCCTGGTGTTCAGGTGAAGTCATCGAGTGGCCGCGGTATTGTTTGTAGTAGTAGAAAATGTAATAGGTAGGTTTTGTGGGTAAGTCCCCGTGTAAATAGTTTTCTTTGCATCAATGAATACAACCGTACTACCCCTATGACGACACCCCCATATCTGTTTCCTTGTTTATGTCCTAGTATAACCTTTGTTTTTATCCTTTCTCTCTCATACCTGCCCGTTTGTCCCGTAGGGTGCGATCTTGGGAGCCCGGGGCGTGGCCTGCGAGGCTCGGTTGCTCGTATCTATAGGGAAAGGCGAGGTGCGTTCGGTTTGGGAGTAAGAACAGGGTTACGTAGGGTAATCAAAGGATGGAATGTGTTTCCGTTCGGGGAGAAAGTTGTATACCATGTGATATTAAAGAGAAAGAGAGGTAATACTCAATATTTGTATACTTATGGAGCCCCCGAGTGACCCAGGTTGAACGTGTTCGGGCGGGGGCTCTCTTACAGGAGCGTGTGTTTTAACCGAAAGTATTTAGATCAAATTTAAGGGAAAAAACGACATAGCTGTTCAATGTTCCAAGTGTTGTTGGGAACATTGCTGTTGTTGTCCTCCAGTCGGTAGGTGCCCGGTCGGATTACTTCGGTTACCGTATAGGGTCCTTCCCAAGGTGGAGAGAGCTTGTGTTTTTCCTTCATCGATTGGGTCCTTTGGAGCACGAGATCGCCGACTTCGAGTATCCTTCCTCTGATCTTCCTTTCATGGTACATGTGGAGGGTTTGTTGATAGTGAGCGGAGTGGATGACGATCGTCTCGTGGGCCTCTTCGAGCAGGTCGACTGCGTCTTGTTGAGCCTCTGCGACTCGGTCGCGGTCGAAAGCTTTCACCCTTGGTGCGCTGTGGTCGAGGTCAGAGGGCAATACCGCCTTGGCTGAGTAAGCCAGGAAGAAAGGTGTGAATCCTGTGGATCGGTTTGGGGTCATTCTCAGGCTCCAGAGGATCGCTGGGACCTCTGCAACCCATCGCCTGGTGTTTTTGTTGAGTCGGTCGAAGATGCGCGACTTGAGTCCTTGGAGGACCATGCCATTGGCGCGTTCGACCTGACCGTTAGTTCGTGGATGTCCGACCGAAGCCCAGTCGATTCTGATGCCGTATCCATCACTGAAGTCCAGGAACTTCTTTCCGGTGAAGTTGGTCCCGTGGTCGGAGATAATACAGTTAGGAATGCCGAATCGGTAGATGATGTCGAGGAAGAATTTGACCGCCTCTTCTGAGCGGAGATTGGTTATGGGCTTGGCCTCTATCCACTTGGTAAACTTGTCGACTGCTACGAGTAGGTGAGTGAAGCCACCTGGGCATTTTTTGAGGGGTCCTACCATGTTGAGGCCCCAGACTACGAATGGCCAGGTGATTGGGATGGTTTGGAGCTCTTGTGCCGGTAAATGGGTTTGCCGAGCGTAGAACTGACATCCTTCGCACATGCGGACGATCTCCTCCGCATCTCGTAGCGCGGTGGGCCAGTAAAAACCTTAGCGAAAGGTTTTTCTGACCAGAGACCTTGGGGCCGCGTGATGCCCGCAGATCCCAGCATGAACCTCGAGGAGGATCTGCTTCCCCCGGCTGGCGGGGACGCACTTCATGAGCACCCCTGATGGGCTCCATTTGTAGAGTTCATTACTGAGCACGACGAAGGTCTTGGCGCGTCAAGCGATTCGTCAGGCTTCAGTCCTTTTGGGTGGGAGGACCTCCTCGAGGAGGTAGGCGAGTAGCGGTACCCGCCAATCGGTTTCATCGAGTGCTAGTACGGCGACGTTTGCAGGTGTCGGAGACCTACTGGGGTCAGAGCCCCCGGGCGCTGGCTAGGCGTCGGGGTCGGAGCCCCCGATCGCCGGTTGGCCGTCGGGGCGTGTCTGGGTCGAACCTTCTAGGATGGGGGCGGACGGCTCATGGACATCGTTGATGAAGACCCCGCTTGGGGATGGATCCCGCCTAGCGGCCAGTTTTGCGAGGAAATCGGTGGCATCGTTGTCCCTTCGAGGGACGTGATGCAACTCGATTCCCTGGAACTTGTCTTCGAGCTTGCGCACCTCTTGGCAGTATGCTGCCATGAGGGGGCTTTTGTAGGAGGACTCTTCATGACCTGATCAACGACTAGCTCCGAGTCGCCATGGACATAGAGTCGTGTAGCACCAAGCTCGATGGCGATGCGTAGTCCGTTGATAAGGGCCTCGTATTCCATGGCGTTGTTTGAAGCCAAAAAGTGGAGGCGGATGGCATAGCGGAGCCTACTCCTGTCTGGGGAGATCAGAACCACTCCAGCCCCCGAGCTAGGCACCATTACGGATCCATCGAAGTACATTGTCTAGTACTCGTGGGAGACGTCTGGGACCGGTAGCTAGACCTCCGTCCATTCGGCGACAAAATCCACGAGAGCTTGAGACTTAATAGCGGTGCGGGGGTTATACCTGATGTCATGGCCCATGAGCTCAAGGGCCCCATTTAGAGATTCATCCCGCGACGTCGTGGTTGTGGATGATGTCTCCGAGTGGGTATGAAGTGACGACTATGACTTCGTGGTCGGTGAAGTAGTGTAGGAGCTTCCTAGTCGCCATTAGCACGACGTATAGGAGCTTCTACACTTAGGGGTACCGGACCTTGGGGTCGGTGAGTACTTCTCCGACGAAGTATACGGGTCATTGTACCTTGAGCTAGTGTCCTGGTTCCTCCCTTTTGACGACCAGGGCGGCACTCACCACATGGTTACTTGCCATGACGTTGAGGAGGAGGGGTTCTCCCCGTTTGGGAGCGACGAGGATTGGGGCTGACGTTAGGGACGTTTTGAGGCTTTTGAGAGCCTGCTGGGCTTCCTCAGTCCAGATGAAGGCGTCCATTTTTTGAGGAGCTTGTAGAGTGGCATCCCCCATTCGCCGAGGCGGGAGATGAAGCGGCTTAGGGCCTCCAGGCAGCCAGTGAGCCTTTGTACACCCTTCATGTTGCGTACAGGGCCCATGTTGGAGATGGCCACGATCTTTTTG
The DNA here is from genome assembly GCA_904845875.1 of Miscanthus lutarioriparius. NCBI lineage: Eukaryota > Viridiplantae > Streptophyta > Magnoliopsida > Poales > Poaceae > Miscanthus > Miscanthus lutarioriparius. Next base: position 77,089,319 of record CAJGYO010000003.1, on the reverse strand, counting down.
GGGTTGGCTTCGATGCCGCGCTCGGATACGATGTATCCAAGCAGCTTCCCCTTCGGAACCCCGAAAATACATTTTTTGGGATTCAGTTTGAAGTTGAACCTTCGGAGGTTTACGAACGTTGCGGCTAAGTTTGCGATCAGGTCGCACGCTCGGGCTATTTTGACCACTATGTCGTCAACATAGACAGTGATTATTGGTTTCGACCGTTCGCAATGATCAGGCTGATCGGGCGGGTCTATTTGGTCGGTGAAGCACTGCTGCATGCACCTTTGGTAGGTGGCGCCAGCATTCTTTAAGCCAAAAGGCATGGTCACGTAGCAGTATGAACCATACGGGGTGATGACGGAGGTCATGAGCTGATCGGACTCTTTCATCGCGATCTGGTGATAGCCTGAGTAGGCGTCCAAAAAGGAGAGGATCTCACAACCCGAGGTGGAGTCGATTATCTGGTCTATGCGTGGTAAAGGAAAGTGATCCTTAGGACACGCCTTGTTGAGTCTAGTATAATCGATGCACATTCTCCATTTTTCAGTCTTTTTTCTGACAAGGACGGGATTGGCGAGCCAGTCGGAGTGGAAAACCTCCCTGATGAATCCGACCATCAGGAGCTTGGTGATTTCTTCGCCAATGGCCCTACGCCTCTTGTCGTCGAAACGACGCAGGCATTGCTTGGTGGGCTTCGAGCCCGGGACAAGGCATAGTGCATGCTCAGAGACCTCCCGTGGTATGCCCGGCATGTCAGAAGGTTGCCATGCGAAGACATCACGATTATCGCGTAGGAAGTCGACGAGCTCGCATTCCTATTTGGCTGAGAGCTGGGTCCCGATTCGTACTGTTTTGGCTGGATTAGCGGGGTCGACACCCATTGCCTTGGTTTCCTCAAGTGGTCGGAAGGCCGTTGAGGAGGTCAGTTTGTTGCAGTCTGGGACTGCTGGGGTTGACGACTCCCCAAGCCATAGGAGCTCGGATGAGTTGACGATCGCGGTGGCGAGCTCATAGTGCTCGCGGTCACACGCGAAGGCGTGCGAGAAGGCGCTACTTATAGTGATGACGCCATTCGGCCCCGGCATTTTCAGCTTGAGGTAGGTGTAGTTGTGGATGGCCATGAACCTTGCGTAGCATGGCCGTCCCAAGATGGCGTGGTTGGACCCTAGAAAGTCCACCACCTCGAAGGTGAGGACCTCCGAGCGGAAGTTGGCCTGGCTGCCGAACGTGATGGGCAGATCGATCTGTCCGAGCGGGTATGCCTGTGATCTCGGGATCACCCCGTGGAAGGGGGAGCCCATCGGGCGGAGCTCCAACCAGGGGATGCGCATGGCATCAAGGGTGTCGATGTAAAGGATGTTGAGGCCGCTCCCTCCATCCATCAGCACCTTGGTGAGGCGCTTCTTGCGGACGATGGGGTCGACGACGAGCGGGTAGTCTTCTGGTCTCGCGACGTAGGAGGGATGGTCCCTCTAATCAAAGGTGATCGGGGACACCGACCAGCTGAGGAAGGAGGGAATGGCCGTCTCGGCGGCGCACGCCTCCCTATAACATACCTTATGTAGGCGTTTAGTCCAAATGGCGTCAGACCCTCCGAAGATCATAATGCACTCCTCGGGCTTGGGGAAACCATCTCCATCTTTGCCCGCCGCGCCTCCCCTCTTGGCTGCCGGCTCCTTGCCATCTCCCTCCTTTGACCCATCGGCCTCTTGAAGGAAACATTTGAGGAGCTCGCACTCTTTGTAGAGGTGTTTGATGGGGTAGGCATGGTTGGGGCATGGACCATCCATGAGTTTGTTGAAGTGCTCAGGCAGTCCCTGTTGGGGCTGCCTCGGCGCGTGATCAGTTGTGGCGACCAATGCGGTGTTGTCTGACTGGCGTCGATCCTTCTTGTTCTTCTTGCCCCTCTAAGCGGAGGGGCCTTCATCTAGATCCATGCGCTTAGGCTTGCCTTTGTCCCGGCCTCCGCTGAAGACTGCCCCGACTGCTTCCTCGCTAGAGGCATGGTTGGTGGCAACGTCGAGCAGATCGCGGGTGGTGTAGGGTTTCAGGCAGCCAAGCTTGTGGATCAGGGACTCGCAGTTTGTCTCGGAAAGGAATGCGCTGATGACATCCGCGTCGATGACATCAGGGAGGGAGTTGCATCGTTGAGAGAACCTACGGATGTAATCCCGCAGGGACTCGCTGGGCTCCTGCTGACAGCTCTTGAGGTCCCAAGAGTTCCCCGGGTGGACGTACGTCCCCTGGAAATTCCCGACGAAGACCCTCTTGAGGTCCGCCCAGTCGCGGATGCTGTCGTGTGGAAGGAATTCAAGCCATGCCCGAACATGTTCCCCCATGCAAATGGGAAGATACTAGATGATGAAATAGTCATCATTCACTCCTTTGGCTCGACAGGCGAGCCGAAAGTCTTCGAGCCAAATGCCTGGGTTAGTCTCCCTAGTGTATTTGGTGATGTTGGAGGGAGGCCAGAAACGCTGTGGGAACGGTGCTCTCCAGATGCGCCGGCTGAAGGCCCGTGGCCCCGGGCCCTTAGGGCTGGGGCTCCGGTCGTTCGGCCGGCGACCGCGCCCAGGGCGCGTTTCATTGCTTCCCTCGATGGTTCGGTCGGGATCCGTGTCGCCTGCTGTCGTACGGCGGACGTCGTCGCCGTGTCAGGCCTAATGCCGGTCGCTGATGACGCTACGAGCGTCTTGGTGTGGATCAGGCCGCTCGCGTCCCGGTGGTCGGTGTGGAGCAGGCGCCCGGTCGGACCATGGATTGGCTGCCGCACCCCGAGCCGAGCCTATCGGCTGCAGTGGCAAGTGAACGGAGCGATCCGGCTAGTGCGTCCCTGTCCCCCCGGTGGGGAGAGAGGGCGCGGGTCAGAGTCGCAATGCGGAGCTTTCCGCCTGTTGGACGGCGGCGGCCTCTACTAGAACCCGAAGGTTTCGGTAGACTGCCCGCTCCTGGGGGTTGACGGGCTCGGGAACACCGCAGAGAAATATTGCTACAGCAGCGATATTCTGGCCGGCCCGGGCGAATTGTGGGACATCGTTCCTCTTGTTCAGAATGTCGCGCTGGACCTGACGAGCGTGACCCTAGGCGCCGCTCGTCGGGCCATGTGCATGGGGCACAACATGCCACATCGACCGTGCTGGCGCAGGCGGTGGCTGGCTCTGCCGTCGTTGTCGTAATTCCTTGGCGTGCGCTTGCGCAAACGCGAGGGCCCCCGCACGCGTGTCCGGAGGGGTGTGAGTTTGTGTGGACTCGGCAACCACCGGCGGTTGTGCTGGACCATCCACCATAGCGCATTCTTGGGATAGATGGTGGCGGAACACCACATCACCGATGCTGGAACCATCGCTCTCACCCTCGTTATCTAGGAGTTCATGGGAGACGGCAGGAGCGGAGCCTGCCACTCCTACGAATTCGGACACGAGGGGGGATGGCGCCAGCGTTCTTCAGAGCCCCCGAGCATGAGCATCTGCGAAGGATGCGAGATCATAGGGGAACCGAACATACGGTGTTCGTGGCGTGGGTGGTGTAGTCCCTCCGGATGATCGGTGGGAGGTAGTAAATAAAGGGCGAATAAAGGTACGCGTATTACTTACAGTGGGGTTTGAGTAGAGAGTTTGCTAGGAATGAAGCGCAGATGCCGCACCATTGAGGTCGCGTGTCTCGGAGTCGATGGAGAACGTCTCTTCGATAGGTGCCGGGTTGCTAGTCTCCTCACGGAGGTGGAGTACGCCGAGCCGATCGGCGACGAAGTCCAAGCTTCCAAAGAGGAAGGCCTGGGATGGCTCGAAAACGAGTGGAACCCGCATGCCCATAGGCGAGAGTATGGGATACTCTAGTGAGCCGAGGCGAATCACGTCGCCCGAGCCTCCCGCGGTGGGGGTGGCAGAAAAATGGGCCCTCCGATGACCAAAAAGTGTTGAACGTACATCGTCTTCTCCACGGACGGCGTCAACTGTCGGTACAGAAAGTGACCAACTAGTGAATATTTATAGTTTTGCTGTACGTTGTGATCGGAGGTGGCCTAGCACTCAATGACACAGGATTTATACTGGTTCAGGCAACATGCCCTACGTCTAGTGTGGGTCGGTCAGTGACTTTATTCCTAAGACCAGGTGCTCGAAGTTTATAGTGGGGTTACAAATGAGAAGGAGAAAGGAGGGGTGTACGAGAGGCCCGGTCGGGTCCGACCGGAAGGGTCGAGGGTGACCGGAACTCCGCTATGAACTAGGTGTTCAAGCGTGTGCTTGAGGGGTTTTTTGAGCTATCGATCTAGTGAGCCTGAACTTGAAGAAGTGGACCTCCTTCGTTGGACAGAGCGCATCCCCTTTTTATAGATAAAGGGGATAGCTTTACATGTGAGAGGGAGAGAGTACGGATGTTTCTAAGCCTTGTTGCCCACGCCGATGAGGGTAGCGATGATGGTAGGTACCCACAATACTGTTGATGGTAGGCACCCACAATACTATTGATGTCTCTGTAGAACGTCAGGTGCACATGGGAGGTTGCGTTGGTTTCTTCAGGAAGGGTAGATGTCGGTACCTGCAAAATACTATTAGTGTGTGAGAAGCCCTACCCTATGTACCAGGTATGGTGAACCCTGGCGCCCACTATCGATGCCCAGAGGTATGTGGGAGGCTTTTTGTCGTATGGGAGCCCAATGACGCCTACAATACTGTAGACACAAATGTCGGCGCCTACAATACTGTTTGTGTCAGGTGCTCGAGTCCATAGCTAGAGAAGAAGATGGAGAATGGAGGAAGGAGATGACTAGTGGGGTCCTCACGTCATTGACATATAGAGAGAGGAAGATGGAAGGGTAATTTTGTCCATATGAAAATAAGTTGACGTCTTGTATGCCTGCAGGTGGCCCTAAGTCTTTTCCAAACGTACACCGTGGCGTATTTCAAAGAATCAAAAAATTATAATGGTAAGATTTAGAATAGGTGAATTGTAAAGGTATTTCTCAAAACTTTGAGAATTGTAATGGTACCAATCCAAATAACTCTTTTTGTTACCTTGTCTTTCTGCTTTCGCTTTTACCCGTGGTAATTAGGGAAGGTTGAATGATTCACAAGTTTCAACTTGTTGTGGTGGCGTGGAGAAATGGAGGGCACGATAAGTCGTATGGTACGATAACTTTTTTTTGAAAGCCTCCAAATTTCAAGTACAAGCAGTACTATCTGAAGTTAAGTACAAACTCACACCACACGCATGCACGCACATACACATGATACACAAGCTAGACCTACACCTATACCTAAAGCACACACACGATTGAGAGGTACTTGAAAATCAACGAATTCCAAGTGTGACAGGTATAGATGGCTAACGGGCCGGCCCGGTCCGGCACGGCACAGGCCCGTGCTAGGCATGGCCCGATAGAGCATGGCACGGAAGGGCCCATCAAGCCACTATGCCGTGCCGCACCAGTGCCGGGCCAGGTCGATGAGCCTGGCCTTTTTAGCAGGTCAGGCTGGCCCGACGCCCACCAAATGCGACAGAAAGGAGGGGGAGGCGAGGAGTGGAGGTAGCGGCGGCCGCCGCCGAGCTCCCCCTCGGGTCACTTGATGTTGGATCTGGCGAAGTAGCTAGCGGAGGAGGTGAGTCCAGCGAAGTAGCGATCGGATCGAGGGCATAGAAGGCTGGATCGAGGCTGCTCCGCTTGAAGCCATTGTAGGGGGACACGGAGGAGGTGGCCAGACGTGGGGGGGGGGTCGTGGAGGAGGCGGCTGTTGCCGTGCTTGACGCCGGCCCTGATGCCGCGCTGGACTTCAGCGTGGTCAAGGGACGGGGAGGAGTCGAGGAGGAGCGGGGTTGGCGCCGCGGAAGGGATGGAGGCCGCTCCACTTGAAGCCGTGCGGGGGGCACAGAGGAGGCGGCCACAGCCAGACGCGCGGGGGGCCGTGGAGGCGGCGGCCGCCGCCACACTCGACGCCATCACATGGTGGAGGTGGAGCTCTAGAGGGGGCGACATGGGGATGGGGGGGAGGCAGAGTGGAGTGAAGGTGGGGGCGGTGGCATCGTCGGATCTGGATCCTGACCGACGAGCGGAGGTGAGGAGCCCCAAGCCCACGGTAGCGTACCTCACCGGTGGAGTGGAGAGGGAAGGACGAAGGAGCGAGCCAGGCGGGACACGGGGTGGAGCGAGAGTGCGATGCACGTAGGGGAGCCTATGGTGCCACACCTGGACGGCGAATGAAGAGAGGGAGCGAGGGAGAGAAGAGATGCGATAGGGTTAGGGGCAGCCGAGGAGGTGAGCTGGGGGCACGGCCGTGCGGGGTGGGTAGGCCAGGCTACCGACGGGCCTCCGGTTGAGGAGCAGGCCATGCCGTGCTGGCCCACGTGTCTGGGGTAAGGCCTAGGCACGGCCTGCTCCTCTAGGACGTGCTAGCCTGGGCCCGCTCGCTGCCCGGGCCAGACCAAAAAAGTGGGTCTTAGGCCAGGCCGACAGGCTCGGGCTGCATGGCCAAGTTTGGTGACGGGCACGACACCTTGACCATTATGAAGCATTGGCGCTTAAGGCTACAAAGAAATTGAGGGCATAATGAGTATAGATGTCCATGCAGCCCGAGGCATGACAGCCCACCCCTAAGCATGACATTTTGGACCGGTACGAGCACGGCATGGCCTGATGCATATGGCCGCTCCCCATGCACGCCGAGCGGCACGGCACAGTCCGCAATTTAGTGGGAGGCCCAGTAACGGCCCGGTGCTTGGTATGGCCTACTAAAGGCCCATGCCTATTCTGCAAAACCCTATGTTCTTACCCCTGGTGTCTGTCGTGGGAGCCCCTAGGCACCGACCCAAGTGGTAGGCAGCCACCCGCCGACCACCCCAATTTAATTTTTGTGTTGTGCACGCTATCGCGGAAGTGGGCTGAGTTCAGTTTCTTATTGGGCGGTGCTCGCGTCCTTCCGCAGCCCAGGCGTGTTGCACCTGCCGCTCGGAAGAGCTACGTAGATGAAGAACGTACGCTGCTGATGTCAGCTTCCCATGCCATGCTCGTTTGAAGTAAAAAAAGTCATAGCTCGTAAACCAAGTATTCTAATTAAAATTCGATTACACCATCGTGTTTCTTGCAATAAACTCTTCAAAACAAGATCCCACATGGATACATTTCGATAAAAAAATTTAATGAACATTTATCTCATGATGAACATATATTTAAATATAATCATCGAACATCACATTAACACTACACGAACATCACAAAAGATAGTATAGAACATCATATGTATACTACATAAACATCACATATATCAGAAAATGTAAAAATAAAAAAATAGTGAAGTAATTAATTATAGTCAAATAAAAAGAAGAAAAAAATACTATGAACATCACAAATACATCGTAGAACATCACATTAACACTACACGAACATCACTAGATATAGAATCGAACATCATATGTATACTGCGTGAACATCACAAATATAATGTAAATATAAAATAAAATAATAAAATAAGTAAAATAATTAATTAGAGTCAAATAAAAAGAAGGAAAAAAACTACCGAACATCACAAAATATATCCTACAACGTCAATATTTACTGAACATCCCAAGAACATCGTAGAACATCACATTTGTACTCATAGACATCACAAAATATAGCATAGAACATCACATGTATACTACGTGAACATCGCATGTGTCTGTAAATAAAAAAGTGAAACATAAAATTATAAATAAAAGAAAAGAAAGGAAAATAAAAAAGAAAAATAAATAAATGAAAGGAAAGAAAAAAGAAAATAAAACATATAATAAAAATGAAAATAGGAAAAGGAAACAAAAAGAATAATAAAAGAGCACGAAAAAATAAAAAAAAGAAAGGAAAGAAAAAAGAAATAGGAGAAAAGACAAGAAAAATAAAAAAGAATAAAAGATGAAAAGAAAGAAAAATAAAAAAGAATAAAAGATGACAAGAATAATAGAACACAACAAAAAATAAAATAGAAAAAGAAAAAAAAAGAAATAGTAGAAAGGAAATAAAAAGAAAGAGGAAGAAAGAAATAGAATAGAAAAGAAAAGAAATACAAGAAAAAGAAAAGAAGAGAAGCAACCGTCGGTGCTCGTTGGCTCGCAAAGAATTAAAAAACCGTGGACTCGATCGCAAGGTGCGCCTGCCATTGCTCTCGCTCGAAACGTGTTTGTGGGCTGCACTAGGGAACTAGGCTGAAACAAACAACACCAAAGAAGCGGGGGGAGCGTGGAGGGGGGTCGGCACGAGGATCGCATCCGACTGGTCGGCAACGATGGTTTTCGGTCTATCCCTATGCCGCACAAGAGCCGCTCGCCTGGCGTGAGTCTTCCCTCCTCGCGCCGCACGAGAGCAGCGAGCCAGTGGTGCTCTCGTTCGTCTCGCTCCTCCCCTATCCCGCACCTCCTCCGTGCCTCCCACACTACCTCCTCTCACTAGCCACCGATGCTCTCGCCGATGACCACCTCCTCCACGTCTCCCGCATCACCGGCTGCCTTCTTCACGCCCCAACACTGGCCTCGAGCGCGTCAGCGATCGCCCGCCTCCTCGACGCCCCCCGCGCGGTCGGCCTCGAGCGTGCTCGCGGTCGGACTCGAGCGCTCTGGCGGCCGACGCCACGCCCCATCTTGTGGCCAGCATCTGCTTCCCCTCTCTTTGTCTCTCTGTTGGGCGTTGGTATTCTATGGACCGCGGGTCGATGCGGCCTACTGTTTTTGTTGTGCTTCGTGGGTCGGGCCAGCCCGAAAAATGGCCCAGTAGGTCGTGCCAAGGCCGTAGGTCAGGCACGATGTCCGCCTCGGCATGGCCCGGGAGGCACGACGTTGAAAGGTCCTAAATGGCTAGAGGGGGTGAATAGCCTATAAAAATTTCTATAATAACACTAAGACAAATAATTAGTACACTAAATGGCATAATGCGAGTTTTGCGCTAGCACTGCAAGTGTTGCAAGCCACCTATCCACAAGTTTAGTATGCTATGATATCTATCTATCACACAATGGCTAAGTCACTACTTCTACTACTAGTAGGGGCGGATCCACCAATCTAGCGAGCCCTGGCGGCGGCCGGACCTCACCGCTGATGGAACCCCCACCAAGCCATGGCCAGCAGTGACGGAAGATGAAGGTGAGCATGAACGAACATCGTCGAAGGAGTCGGATAGAGAAAGAAGAAGGTTGACGAAGCGTTATTTTACTGGACTATGTTTGGGCCTATTAATTGGGCTATATGACACATAATGGAGCCCATATAGAATGTGAAAAGCCTATGAGTCAGGGCTAGGGCGTTGTTCCAATTGCTCCATCCGATCGGGCGATCGTACTCCGTCTCCATCTCTCTCGACTACGCGCGAAGGCCGACAGCGCGACTGCTGGCAGCGTCGCTGCTGCCGCTGCATTGTTGGATGCCTGGATGCTGGTCTGCTGATCGCTGCTGTCAAGTTCGAGTTGCTGTTCATCGATGGAAGATTCAGCAGTAACGTAGAGGGAAAAAAAGAAAAGGTAAGTTAAATTGATTCCATCTATTGCAAATTTGATTGACATATAGTTGAGCAATTGATTTACTGAATTAATTAATAATTGTAGGCTTAATTAAAGAGATACTTTAGCACCATTTCTGGTCCAAGTATGGGTGCAGATACTGCTGCACCTGAAGAACCAATTGAAGATGAAGCGGTTTCAGGCCATCAAAAGGCGGAGAATGAATTTGCCACGTCCTCCACAACATAACAAGTGTTCTTCAATTGGTATGTTCATTTCCCATCACTAGAATATGCAATTTGATTTCATCTTTTAGAGTTTAAAAACATCAATTATGAGATTGTGACATGGTTTATGGATATATATAAGTATATCATTATTTTTTCATGATATTATCGTTTATATTTTATAGAATCGCTTCACAAAAAAATAGCAGTTCAAAGTTCGCCATAGGTCATATTTTGTCCTAGATCCACCACTGACTACTAGTGAGCTAACTAGCAAGAGTAATTACAACTAATTAAGCTACTTTATTCACTAGCTACAACTATCACTACACAAATATATAAGAAAGTAAATACAAGTGATAGGAATAAATATACCGAGCCAGGCAAGAGATCAATCTCAATGAATACCACTGAAATCCACAGAGACAGGATGACATAATAATTTTTCTCTAAGGTTCACTTGCTTGCCGGCAAGCTACGTCCCCGTTGTAGCGATTCACCCACTTGGGGGTTCATGCGCTAATAGGCATCACACGTCTAACCCACAACTGGGTGACGCACAACCAACACAAGATGGGGATTCACAAGCTACGAGCAATCCACTAGAGTTACCTTTTGTGATCTCCCATGGGAAAGGTACAAGAACCCCTTACAAGCACCTTGATTGGGGGCGGAGACAGTCACCAAATCCCCTCATCAATCAATAGATCACCAACCGTCTAGGTGATGGCAATCACCAAGAATAATAAGAAATCCACCATCACAATCACCACCTAGTGCCACCAAACATGCAACCTCAAATGCACACACTAGGGTTTCCCCCAAATTCTCTCATGAATGAGCACTAAGCTTGGATAGGAGAGGAGAGAGAGAGGAGATGCTCTTGAAGCTCTCAAGATCAACACTAGAGCTCGATCTCTCACTTGATTGGAGCACAAATCCTTGGGAGTGAGAGGATAAGGGGAGAGAGCTTGTTCTTCCTTTTGGGGTCTCAAATGAGCAAGTGGGGAAGAAGGGTGAGTGAGAGAGGAGGGGGAGCAGATAAGGTAGCTGGACCAGCCCCCCTCGCCCCTCCTCAATCAGCCAGGCAAACCCCCTCCAAACGACTCTCTTACATATGACCATTGGAGGCAAATTCGTCCAAAACTGGAGCTCCGGTTCAAACTGGAGCTCTGGTTTCCAATCCTGAAACAATGTAGAACTGGACCTCCAGTTTCAACCAGACCTCCGGTTGATGCTCTCAGCATCTGAGAATAAATCAATTTTAGGACGAAAACCGGACCTCCATTTTGGCAATTGGACCTCTGGTAGAAGCTCTCAGATTTTGAAAAAAACCATTTTTAGAGCGAAAACTGGACCTCCAGTTTTGGCAACCGGACCTCCGGTATGAGCTCTCAAATTCCAGCACACAAACTAAAACGCCCATAACTATTAGCTACAATCTTCGATTTTGATGATCCTGGACATTCCGTAAAGCTTATCCGGAGAGCTATCCATCTAAACAAACTTCATTTTCAAAGCCTCTTCAAATATGCTCAACTCCACTAAGTGTTCCAACAAGTCAAGTGTGTGGGTTAGCATTTTTTAATCAATGAGAAAAGCTTTTCTCTTGCACCTCACCACACCACTAAGCGCAATGCATATGCAAATGAGACTCACACTTAGTGGCACTAGATAACCATTGCAATTAAAGATTTCCCTCTTTATAGTATGGATAATCTGATCACGCACTCTATTGCGTCTTGACTGACAAAGCAAAATGGCCCTAGCTCTTATACCTTTGCCTTGAGCCTATTTTGTTTTTCTCCTTCTTTTCCAAGTTAGAGCACTTGATCACCATATTTTGGCCATATCCATCACATGAGTGCCATCTAGCTCCATCTTGGTTGTGAACCAACCTATCTCATTCATCACTTAGAGCAAGGGTTAGTTCATCTAGGTTTCATCAATTATCCAAAACCAAACTAGGGCTTTCAGACGTGCCGTGCCGGCCCAACCCCCATCGGGCCATGCTTGACATGAGCCCATGCCGGGCCAACTCGGCATGGCCCATTGGACATCTATAACAATGAGTCGTATCGTATGGTGAAATTAGCAGGGTCGCACCCACATGGGGTATGTCGGGTGGGTCACGACATATCATGTGGGTCATGTCCAATATTCATTTGACATAAACCTCTTAGTGTATAAAATATATTTTGTATTCTAGATTTTGTCAATGACAATTGAAGAGTTACAAATTTTGAAGATCTGATGTCTCGTCTCTCTCCTCCCGACAAGGGCGACCTAGGCGATAAGGACATCTATGGTGACGTAAGCTCAGCACATTCCACGCATGACCATGGGGCGCATCCCATGCATGAGGGGTGGGTCCATGGAGTAGGACCTGGTAGATATAGGAAAGGGTGCGCACGAGCAAACCAGAAAGGAGTCGGTTCTGCCATTTGCGGACATGGTCCACGGAGATAGCTTTAGAGTTCGGATTTTAGACAAGGGAGTTCAGTCTCCCCTCTCTTCTTCCTCGCCTCTCGACGATGGAACCCTAGTAGATCATGTTGTTTCGTAGCAGGATCGGGGACGGAGGCGGAGACATGGCTTTCTAACAAGGTTAGTGTAACAACCCAGAAATCCACACACCAAAAATCACAACTACAAATTTTTTTTTCTCAAAACTCCCAAGTGATGATGAGTGTCATGTATAGAAACCCAACCTAAGAGATGCATTAGGTCTAACCCAACCCAAGTCAACACATAAGCATGGCATGTCATTTGTTAGTTATGTTTACTTAATTTCCAACAATCACGGTGTTGCATACATTGTTAACTAAAATGGTGATTTGGATTTTAATGAATTATGTATTGATTAATAAAAGCCACCAATGAATGAATTCCACAATGAATAATTATATTAACATGGAACCAATATCCCAAACATATATCATGACCAACACTTTTTCACCATGGAACATTATACCATGGGTGCAACATGCTACTTGATTCATATACACATGTGTGAAGCATAAAACAAAAATAGAAAAAGAAAAAGAAAAATGCAAGGAAAAGGAGAAGGCCTCGCAGCCCAGCTCTGCTTTAAGCATCTCGCTCCCAATACAAGCCAGCCCACCAAAGCCCCCCGTGTACAACCACCACTCAACCACCACCCCACACCTGGCCATGGCGCTGTGTGCTGCAACAAGATCGCTCACGCCACAAGACTCGTCATCCCCACCAAAGCCACTTGCCGCCACTTGGCCCCACGCGTCGGCCACCGCAGACGCCCACACCCAAGCGTTTTTCCGCTTTCACTGCCATCACGCTGCCACACAGGCCCCGCATGTCAGCCCTCCTGTTCATCTTCTCCACGCCACGCCCCCAGTCGCTCACTCTGAATCCCCTCTTCGACCGAGCCCAGACAGCACTGGTAGGGGCGGGCCAGGGGGTTAAGCCCGGGGCATGCCCTGTCCCCTTGGTGCCGCGCCTATGCAACCTCACACCACCGTATGATTGCCTCGCCCGTCTCTCCACCGATCGATCACCATCCGCCATGGAAGCTTGATGCACGGCTATAAAAGCCCGGCCTCGGTTGCCCTAGCGCCCCGAGCTCTCAACGCCCCGCCACCACCTTGTGGCTACCCTCTGCACACCCGAGCCAAGAGAGAGAGCCAAGAGAGGAAGAAGGAAAGGAGTGGGAGAAGAAGGAGCGCCCAACGTCGCCAGAGTTGCCGCAGCGGAGGGCGACGCCACTGTCCTCGTCACGGTCGAGGGTCGGCACGGCACTGCTTCCGAAGCTACACGGCCGCAACTCGCCACTGCACCGCCATCCTATCTCCCACGACACCTACAATGAGCCTCCCGATATCTCCCTGCTCGCCGTCGGACTATACCATGCCGGCCATGGCGCTCCACACCGGGAGCGCGTAGGCCAGGACCATCTCCGGCCTCTAGGAACACCCGCACCCACACACACACCCGCGACCACGCCATGACCGCTCTACTAGAGCCCCGTGGTGCACCCGCGCGTGCACGCCGCGCTCACGATGCCGCCGTTGTACCGTGCACCACCGCTGGCACACACGGCTGCCTCGTCGGACTAGAACGCAGCCGTAGAGGATCGTAGTAACGACTGGAGGACAGCCGCGTAGATGGAGACATCGATAGCCAACCGCGGTGCCTCGACCACGATCACTGAACCACCAGCCGAAGTTCCGCCGTGCACCACCACCGTGGCCAGAATCGCTGGAAACGCCTGAGCTTCCTTGACTCATCCGCTTCGTTCACTGGAGCCACAGGAAGCTAACGCACCCTGCCAAGCAAGCTTGCAACCTCCACATCGCCCTGTCCATGACTCGCCGATGAGCACCGCCACAGCAAGCTGCCGTTCGCCGTGGCCAGCGCCCTAAGAAACCCCGGCCGCCACCTAGACCCCTTGTAACACCCCGGTGTTATGCCTACATTTAGGCACTGCAAATCATGCATATCATGCATCATCAAGCATCCTAATCATACATGCATAATCTTGCATATAATAACTGAAACATTACTTCGAAACATACGAAACATGTTTGTGAAACGTAAATGATGCATACACTTATTAGAGTTGTTTTGCTCTGATTCTTGCTTGCTAGGTTAGTAGAACATGTTTGGCTGCTATTGTAAATCATCTAGCAATGTTTAGTTCAATTTTTGGAGCAATGTTTGTATTCAAATTAATTCAAAATTTGGCTTCAAAAATAAATTCCAAAAATTAGGGTTTTGAGCTAAACGTGGACTTTGATCTTCCAATTCAAAATCTAGAAAGAATTTGGTCTGTGGTCCTAAAAGCAAAGTTGTAGAGAATTAAATTCTAAGCAACTTTCATTTTGGTACATTTTCAAAAGAGGTCATCTTCTTACTCAAAATAAGATTTGAAAGCTGGCTTTTAAAAAGTTCTTGAAAATATAAATGAAAAAGAGTTTTACATTTTTCATGGCTGCCGCCTTCTTTCCCAACCCACCCATAAAGCCGCCCAATGAAAGCCCCACAAGGCTTTGCCTCGGCCCAGCCCGCGCCCACATTGCCCGGCCCCGCCTCCATGCGCGCGCCTTCTTCTCCAGCTGTGCGTGCGTCGCCGCGCCCACGTCTGACCGCGTCGACGGCGCCCGCCCAGCGTGTCGCCACGCGCCCGGCTTAGCTCGACCACGCAGCGTCTTTGGCAAGGGCTTGAAGAGGAGCGCGCTGCGCCGATCGCCGACGCGCTCGCCTTCACTCCTCCCCAGATCGCCTTTTCTTCCGCCAGAGCCGCGAGCCCCGAGCTCCGCCTCCGCGCGCTCGAGCTCGCCCGGCGTCAAACTCCCGCACCACGCGCGCCATTCTCCAATTGTCGCGCGCGCAGCTCCGCCTCGCCTTCCTTCAACTCACGCTTCGCGCGCCGCTTTTCCGAGCCTGTGGTGAGCCTCCCAGCGCCGCCGCCACCGACGTCCATGGCGCCGCCGTGCTCGGCCGCCGTGGAGCGCCCTCTTCCTCCCCTTCTCAGTCGTGCTTAGCTGCCTGCTCGTTTTCGCCATGGCCTCGCACACCTATTGCGCTCGCTTGCTTGCGCTGCCATGGCCGGAGACGGCCGCCACGGCCATTGGCCGAAGCACGCTGTCGCGCCCGGCCAAGGGCTCAAGAAGGCACTCTGCCTCGGTGGTGAGCCAGCCGGGCCAGCCGAAAGCGGCCATGGGCGAGGCCTGCCCAGCCACCTCGACCAAGAAGTCGAATTTCCGTGGACCTCAAAAGCCGTACAAGATGGCGGTACAACCCAACAAAGCAAGCGCAAGAATGCGATACAAGGCGATTCAAGGGAACTGTGGGATCTCTTGGGACGAAGAAGAGGACCTGCTATAAGCTGTGATCAACCCGGTCATTTCTCGAGGTTTTGTCCGTACTACCAAGAAGAAGCAAGCAGACTTATAATGCTAGAGTGCACAAGTACAACAATGGATGAAATTCCGAGGAGAGCCGCCATCACTCTTTGGTAAGTTTCATCAACGAAAACCCTGCAGCTTGTTCTATTTGATTCTCGGATCATCGCATTCTTTTATGAGTCAAGCATTTGCACGTAAACATGGACAACTATGCATGTAATTGGGGTATGGGTACCATATAAGTTTAGCAGGGTGATGTTTTGACTAACCGGATGGTTCGAGGGCAACCTTGAATTAGGTAGCGAAAGTTCCGAGTGAACTTGATAGTTATGCCTGGATTAGTCTTGGATGTCATTATAGGGATGAATTGGATGAAAGATTGGGGAGCGGTCATAGATACTGGAAGTCGAGTACTTACCCTTAAGGATCCCCTGGGTGAGGGTACTTTCCAAGTACCATTGCCTCGGAGAACAGACCTTATAAGTGTTACATGTGCTAATGATCATTCCTATTCATCGATTCCGGTAGTGTGTGAATTTCCGGATGTATTCCCGGATGAGCTACCTGGTCTTCCGCCAGATAGGGAGATTGAGTTTGGAATTGAGCTAGTACCCGGAACAGCTCCGATTTCAAGGAGACCATATCGGATGCCTCCAGATGAGTTAGCTGAGCTAAAGAAGCAATTAGAAGATTTGTCGAAAAAGGGGTTTATTCGGCCAAGCAAGTCTGAATGGGGATGTCCCGCTTTGTTTGTGAAAAAGAAGAAAGAGAGCACGTTGAGAATGTGCGAGATTACGAGCCACTCAATGTCGTGGACCGTCAAGAATAAATATCCCTTGCCACATATCGATGTTACATTTGACCAATTATCCAAGGCCAAGGTGTTCTCAAAATAGATTTGAGATCCGGTTATCATCGAGATCAAGATAAGGCCACAGGATATACCGAAAACCGCATTTTCCACTGAGATACGGGTTGTATGAGTATCTTGTCATGTCTTTTGGCTTGACAAATGCTCCGCATACTTTATGTTTTTGATGAATACGGTTTTCATGCCGTAATTAGATAAGTTTGTGGTAGTGTTCATCGATGACATTCGGTGTACTCGAGAATGAGAAAGATCACGAAGAGCATCTATGAATCTGTCTTGACCGGACTTAGAGATCATCAATTGTATGCTAAGTTTAGCAAATGTGAATTCTGGTTGAAGGAAGTTCCTTTCCTTGGTCACATTCTCACGAGAATGGGGTTTGATCGATCCAAGTAAGGTGCAAGAAGTTATGAATTGAAAGCACCGACCTCGGCCTCGAGATTAGAAGTTTCTTAGGACTAGCGGGTTATTACCGTCGCTTTATACCAGATTTCTCGAAGATCGCCAAACCGATGACAAGTCTCCTTGAAGGATCATAAATTTGTGTGGATGAGAAGAGTGTGAAGCGACTTTCCACACTTTGCGGAAGCTCGTTAACCCTTGCTCTGTTCTAGCCCAACCAGATATCGAGAAACCATTTGATGTGTTTTGCGACGCATCAAAGACTGGATTAGGATGTGTTCTCATGCAAGAAAGGAGAGTCATTGCTTATGCATCACGTCAATTGAGGAAGCACGAGGTCAACTATCCAACACATGATCTTGAACTTTGCTGCGATTGTGCACGCCCTAAAAATTTGGAGACATTATCTTACGGGTAATGTGTGCAATATTTTCACGGATCACAAGAGTCTTAAGTATATCTTTACCCAACGAGCTAAACATGAGACAACGTAGATGGTTGGAATTGATCAAGGATTATAACTTGAATGTGCAATATCATCTGGTAAAGCCAATGTAGTGGCGAGATGCTTTGAGCGAAAGTCACATTACTTGAATGTGCAGACCATTACTTGAAGATGGGTTCGATCTAATGCATCCCTTTGTGTTACATAGTATTGATTAGTTGCTCGTTGGAGAGTAAGATAATAGAAGGTCGGAAAACCCGACAAGGGATATTCCACATCAAAGAAAATAAAAGAAAAGCCGTCTCAACACTTTAAAGTGGATGAGCAGGCGTGTTGTGGTTTGACAACCGTCTTGTGGTTCCCAAGGATCGAGAGCTTAGAAATAAACTCATGGATGAAGCTCACCTTTCTAAGCTATCTATCCATCCTGGAAGTAGTAAGATGTATCAAGAACTAAGATCTCGTTATTGGTGGACCAAAATGAAGAAAGAAATTACAGCATATGTTGTCAGATGTGACACATGTTGTCGAGTGAAAGCAATTCACATGAAACCACGCGGTATGTTGCAACCCTTATCAGTCCCGAGTTGGAAGTGGGACGATATCAGTATGGATTTTATCACGGGTTTGCCCACTACTCAAAAAGGACATGATTCGATTTGGGTAATTGTGGATCGTCTTACCAAGACCGCTCATTTCTTGCCTGTCAAAACAGAATATCGACCACCTCAATATGCCGAGAAGTATATCGCAGAAATTGTGAGGTTGCATGGTATACCAAAGACCATAATATCTGATAGAGGCTCACAGTTCACGGCTCATTTTTGGGAACATTTACACAAAGGTTTAGGAACTAGTTTGATTAGCGATACGCTTATCATCCTCGTATGAGATGGTCGACCGAACAGTGAATCTTTGTTTTGGAAGATATGTTAAGAGCACATGTATTGTCTTCTAAGGGATCATGGGAGTCATGGTTACCGTTAGCTGAGTTTTCTTATAATAATCGCTATCAAGAAAGCATCAAGATGGCCCCATTCAAGCTTTATATGGCGTAAAATGTAGAACACCATTGAATTGGGTCGAACACGGAGATAGAAGGTATTATGGCATTGACTTTGTAGAAGAAGCCGAGAAGAAAGTTCATATTATTCATTGAGTAATATGAAAGCGGCCCAATCACGTCCGAAAAGCTATGCGCATAAAAGAAGGAGACCCCTTAGGTTTGAGGTTGGTGACTATGTTTATTTGAAAGTCACGCTAATGAAGAAGAAAAGGTTTGGAATCCAAGAAAGCTTGTCTGCGAGATTCAGAGGACCATACAAAATCTTGGAACAAAGAGGTCCGGTAGCCTACAAGTTAGAGTTACGAGACAATGAGTACTGATTTTCCCAGTTTTCCATGTATCACATCTCAAGAAATGTTTATGTGTTTCGGAGGAAAGAATAGAACCTCGAGGTATTCAACTCAAATCAGATTTGGTGTATCGTGAACAACCCGGTCAAGGTGTTAGACACTAAGGAATGTGCTACTCGGAATAGTGTGGTGAAAACATACAAGATACTGAGTGGGATCATCATGATGAGGGAGATGCAACTTGGGAAGCAGGAGAGTATCTACAAAAAGCTTATGAAGATTTTTATAACAAATGGTTCAGAACCCAAATCTCGGGACGAGATTTTTATAAGGGGAGGCTGTAACACCCGGTGTTATGCCTACATTTAGGCAATCGCAAATCATGCATATCATGCATCATCAAGCATCCTAATCATACATGCATAATCTTGCATATAATAATCTGAAACATTACTTGAAACATCTGAAACATGTTTGTGAAACGTAAATGATGCATACACTTATTAGAGTTGTTTTGCTCGATTCTTGCTTGCTAGGTTAGTAGAACATGTTTGGCTGCTATTGTAAATCATCTAGCAATGTTTAGTTCAATTTTTGGAGCAATGTTTGTATTCAAATTAATTCAAAATTTGGCTTCAAAATAAATTCAAAAATTAGGGTTTTGAGCTAAACGTGGACTTTGATCTTCCAATTCAAAATCTAGAAAGAATTTGGTTGTGGTCCTAAAAGCAAAGTTGTAGAGAATTAAATTCTAAGCAACTTTCATTTTTGGTACATTTTCAAAAGAGGTCATCTTCTTACTCAAAATAAGATTTGAAAGCTGGCTTTTAAAAGTTCTTGAAAATATAAATGAAAAAGAGTTTTTTGCTTTTGGGCAGACGCCGCCTCCTTTCCGCCCAGCCCAAAGCCGGCCCAGTAGCAAGCCCCGCAGCGCCTCGCCTCAGCCAGGCCCGCTGCTGGCGCCAGGCTGCCTCGGCGCGCAAGCCTTCTTCTCCCAGCCCAGTGTGCCCGCGCCCGCGCCACGTCCCGCGCCGGCGTCGTTGGACGCGCCGCCACAGGTCCGCCACGCGCCCGGCTAGCTCGACCACGCAGCGCGGTGGCGGGCTTTGAAGAGGAGCGCGCCTGCGCGATCGCCGCGCTCGCGCCTTCACTCCTCCCAGCCCGCCTTTTCTTCCGCCAGAGCCATGAGCCGAAGCTCGCCTCGCCGGCGCTCGAGCTCGCGGCCGTCAAACTCCCGCACCACCGCGCCATTCTCCAATTCTGTCGCGCCCGCAGCTCCGCCGCTCGCCTTCCTTCAACTCACGCTCGCGTTTTCGCGCGCTTCCGAGCCTGTGGTGAGCCTCCCGCGCCGCCGCCACCGACGTCCATGGCGCCGCTGCAGTTTCGGCCGCCGTGGAGCGCCCTCTTCCTCCCCTTCTCGGTCGTGCTTAGTTGCTCGCTCGTTTTCGCCATGGCTCAAGACACCTATTGCGCTTCGCTTGTTTGCTTATTTGCCATGGTCGGAGACGGCCACGGCCGTCATTGGCCGAAAGCCACAGCCGTCAGCGCCAACACACAGCCTCCCAAGAAGGCAACACTCTGCCTCGCTGGCAGCCAAAGCCGGCCAGCCGAAGCGGCCATGGGCCGAGGCCTCGCCAGTCGCCGCGGCCCCTTTCGCTCGGACCCGCTGGGCCAGATGTGGCCATGGGCCATTGTTTCTTCGGCCCGCCCAAGAAGTGTTTAAATGAATTGTTTTCAATTTATTCATTATTATTTGAAAATGCGAAATGGTTTGCAAAATATTTGGATACTCAAAGTTGCTCCAAATTTGTTGAAACAAATTTTTCTAGGTTCCTTATCACCAGATCTACTTGGGAAAATTATTGCATGTCATTTTTGAAATACTTTTCTATAGGCTTTTATTTAATCATGTATATTGCTGATAAATTGATAAAATGTGTAGAAAAATCTATAGGTTTCAGAAAAATATGATTCCAAGTTTGTTAATCTTCTTATGTCATGTACTTCCTAGGAAAAATATGTTTCATGCATGTGCTGTGGGAAAATTTTGAGGTGTAGTTCAAGTACCTTAGATGGCTGATTTTTGTTATTTTTTGCTAGAGAGCAAAATTTGTATAAAACATGCATGTGGTAATTTTTGTATAGTGATTATTTACTGTTTTAGAATCTAGGAAAAATACTAATTCTGTTGTTTGACACTTTTCATAGTACAAAGTAAATTCATGCTCATTTTTATGCTATAGCTTGTCATTTTTGTGTAGGATAGTTTACTTATCCAAATGCCATGAAATTTTTATGGTATTCCATTTAGGGTAGTAGTATGCTACTGTAATTTTCTCAGATTTTTAGGAGCATCAGAAATATAGGTTGCTATTCAAACCTATTATTAATTAGGGTTTAAGCAAGTGTTGCCTTAAGTGTGATTAAGAAATTAGTAAAGCTTTGGTGTATCTTTGAAGCATTTAATAAAATATGTTGACTTAACATATTGGTAGTAGAAGAGAATGCGAGTAGATGACATGTGCTTGTAGCATAGTTTCTTGGATGATGTTGTCTACCTTGCCTTTCAACATATTCATTGCATTCATCTCCTTCGATGCACCGATTGCATAGGCACTTACACGCATTGCATCATCTGGGATCGCAAACCGAGAACCCAATCGTCATTCCCGAGGAGCCCGAGGAGCAGTTCGAGGTGCAGAGAGAAGAAGTGCCGAAGTCGACGAGGAGGACGTTGAAGAACTTCCGGAGTGCCCGATCACCGTCCGAGCTCCTTCGAGAGAGGCAAGCCCCGAGCATCTTTCTCCCGGTTTGCAATGATTTTCGTTAAATGCTTTACTTTAAATTGATGCATTACGTTCAGGAGTTGTTTGCAACCGTTGTCGCATTATACCTTGTTTACCTTTGTTATACTATATCCTTGTTACCCCGGTATCCGCAATGAAGTCAATGCTTAATGGCTTAGACCGGTAGAAGTCGGGTGATTTCTGTCACCGCGAGCTATAGGTGGTTACCCGGATCTGTTTGGATGGCTATGAAGTCATGGTATAACTAAGTGTTAAATGAAGTTGAGACCAAAGCGGAGACTTGCGGGTTTTGGACTGTAGTGTTTCCGCTCAGGTCGATTAAGGACCGACCGTTGTTGGGCCTCGAGTCATGTTGAACGATGCCTTACATTTAGCTGGCCGGATAAAGTACCTTCCAACCGCTGAAGCCGGGAGATTTTCGGGCCGAGTAGATTGCCCGCAGACAAGATCGTGCAAGCAGGTGGTGGTAGGACACGGGCGGGATGATAAGACCAAAGTGCAATTCGGTCGGCCCCGGTACATGTGGTTCCTGGCAAACTCGAGATACGGAAAGTTGACTCGGTGATCAATATCTCACTTTAGCGGGTGAGTGAGATTTGTGTAAGGAATAAATCACCGGTGGTTAGGAATCGATTCGAATCGCCATCGCCTCCCGGATAGTGAGCACTTGACTTGAGTTACTTCATCGTAGTAAATGTTTATGGAACACTTGGACGCTTATAGTGAATATGACAAGATGGAAGTTGTTTAATGATCAGCGGTTATCATTAATTGCTTACTCACATGTTTACTCTAGTATAGGTGCAAATCTAGTCGATAAAAGTTAATAATAATTAACTTGACAATAATGCTTTTAGAAAGGTTCTTGAAATGCTAAAAATGCTTCTTTTTGCAAATGAGTCACCTACCCTACTATAATGCCCGCATAATCCTTGGTGTCATTTATTTTCGGTTATGTCGGGTGAAGTCCGGCCGAGTACCTTCTCGTACTCGTGGTTTTATTCCCACTTGTTGCGAGATGGGGGGATGTATTATTACGGCTATTGTATCAACCGCCTCTATCCCGCGATGGGTGATGCTTAGGACCATGGG
Source organism: Miscanthus lutarioriparius (assembly GCA_904845875.1). Classification (NCBI taxonomy): domain Eukaryota; kingdom Viridiplantae; phylum Streptophyta; class Magnoliopsida; order Poales; family Poaceae; genus Miscanthus; species Miscanthus lutarioriparius. Next base: position 77,066,794 of record CAJGYO010000003.1, on the reverse strand, counting down.
CATGGTCATTCCTTACGCCTCGCCTAATGCTTTTGTTGGAGATGATCATCACGGTGGCACTATATTTGAACTCCGTGTGAGTGTGTGTGGTTTTAAACAAATGACTTCCGCTACTTTTATTCGAACTTGTTTTGTAATAACTATGTTTAAACTCGATGTATCTGTTATGGAAACTTTTATGTAATATGTGATTGGTGACCGCTAAACTTATTACGATCATGGCTGGGACACGAGTTGGTTTGAAATCCTTCGTGATTTCACGGACTACCGGGTTATACGGGCTTAAGTTTGCTCAATAAATCCGCTTTCCCGTGGATGATTTTCTTACTTAATTTCAGATAATTGGTCGGTTCACATACGGTGGCATCGAGCATGGTTTAGCGTGTTACTGTTCACAAGTGTATTTAAAACAAAAGGCATTTGGAAAACGTGATTTTAAAACTATAAAGTGTGCCGGTGATCATATCCTTTATGCCCAGTTAAGGACTTTAGGTGGCTTAATTAAATCTTGATCGGGGTTCTTGCATCATATTTCTCTTTCATCGCTCTCTCACGGCGTGCTATTGTATGAGTGCCACTTGGTTGAGTGGTAATGAATGGATCATTTGCCTCACGCCTCGGTAAGTGTGAGTTGTGAGAGCATGATCGGATACACCGCCGATCTAGGGTGAATGCTTATATGATGTTGGAGTAATTACATATTTCTACGCATGTTTTACAAAGGTATCTCATGTATGGGTCTTCCGTCTGTGGAGGCGATGCCATCAATAGGACGATGGTTCGGTAGTTACTACCGTTGTACACGATCGGGGATTCGTGTAGCGTGTAGATAAAACTTTACCGCTTTTATGCATTCATTGGGAATTGGGCTGAAATGAATCTTCGCGCAGTACATAACAACGCTATCGTAGAACGTATTAACACGCCTTGAGAGATCGTTGTATGCCACCGAACTCGTCGTTAGAAATTATTTATTTCCTAAGTTTGTGAGAACGCACGCACATATATACACATCATGTTACTTGTGCATCTCATTCATCTCATGCATACCTCCCCTTATAAATTGATTATCTCATTTTGATAAAAGTGTATCACCTAAAATATGTTTCCTCAAGTAATAAGAGAACTTTTTACAGATGGCCCGCACGCAAGCGCATCACCAGAAGTCCACGGAGGAAGAGCACCCCGACGTCTGCTGGCCCCGAGGGAGCACCGCACCACGGACACCTTCTTGAGCGAGTTTGGCATGCCAACTTTGCTTTGGAGAGTGCTCCATGATGTGGGGTACCTGAGGGTCAAGAGCCGGTGTACTCTTGGAATGAGAGCCAGCTGGCGATGATGGACTTGCAGTGGTGGAGATCACGGTTCTCGCTCCGGTGATGCTCCAGATTGGGATGGTTGGCATTTGGAGTTTGAGGGTCGCACTCCAGCTGAGGGTGCAGAGGGAGCAGCCTTCCGTGTCATCAGGGACATTATGAGCAGATTTCCTAGTGAGCTTGCTGCAGCTCTAGCTGGTACTTTTCCTAGGGATGATCCTCGTGATGCCATTTGGGTTCAACCTCAAGGAAGTGCATTGGTCAGAGGTCCGGTGAGGGACAAAGCTAGTGACAACCAGCAATGAGTGCTATGTTCGCCGCCATTAGAGCGTATGAGGGTCTCGAGAGTACCCACCGGACTTTGACCGGCTTATGAGTGAGGATAAGCTCAAAGGAAGAAGCGAGTAAGAAGAGACAGCACGTGCTATAGCTAGCTTGCAGGAGCGGTGGGCCGATATGAACTTACAAATGAGATCAAGAGGTTGAGAGAGGTGATAGAGCTATGCAAATGAAAGTGCATACGTTGACTCAAGCCAACAACAATGCAGACCGCATGATTGGACAATTGGTTCGGGTTGAGGAATGAAGCTCGGAACGCAAGAAACCTTCTCGCCGCAGAGAGTCGATGAGCTAGAGGAATACAACGGCAACCTCGCACGAGGAGTTTCACGCGCTCTACAATGGGGTTGGCCCATATGCTCCAACAAACGCCATTGGCATGGACATCGACAGCGACAACCGTAACGAGCCTCGTAGTTTCACGGAGGCGATGGTGATGTCTCCGATCCCGACGATGGCCCCGAGGAATAGGCTAGTTGCCTTGCGCTAGTATCTAGGTCCGTCGCGAAGACCTTTCTTTTGTTGGCATGTAACCTATCGTATGTTGTTTTGAACGTATGAGACTTGGCATGTGGTTGGAACTTGATGTTCGAATGCGAGATCCGAACGCATAAAAAGTCCATGTATGTATGTATTGGCAATGTGACCGTATGGATGCGATGTTTGCCGTTGAAGTAATTCGATTTAGTGTTGTTGTCTTAATTGGGATGAGATTGTTGTGCCTCTGCTTTTATTGCATGAATTTATTCTCTCCAAGAAAATCAAGACGGCATAATTTTTTCTTCACTGCAATCATTACAGCCTTCACTCAATCGTTACTTGTTGTTTGAAATATGCAGATGACAAACACTCGCGAACCACGCACGAAGTCACCGAGACCGGTGCTAGCGGTGCAAAGGGACCGGTGGTGGTGGTGATGGTGGGAACCACGGCAACAACAATGAACCTCCCCATGAACCGCATTTGCCACCTCCTCCCCGCTTACCCCGAGATGTTTCTCGCGACGGTGCTTTCGGGAGTCGCCGCAACACGGAACAATCCCGAGAAGAACATGGAGGATTTTTCGCGCACCATCGCCAACAACGCTCAACGTGGTAACAATCAAGGTGGTGGCATGGGAGTGAACCAATATAGCAGCTTCAAGGATTTCATGGACACCAGGCCACCCGTATTCAAGGAAGCCACAGAGCCACTTGATGCTGAGGAATGGATCAACACGATGGAAGATAAATTCCGTGTGTTGAGAATGACTGAGGTTCTAAAAACGGAGTATGCTGCACTTCAATTGCAGGGACCGGCGGGAATGTGGTGGAAGCACCATTGCACCACCTTCCTTCCAAATGCTCAGATTTCTTGGAGAGAGTTTGCTGAGGCCTTTCGTGGAGTCTATATTCCACCCGGGCTGACTGAAATGAAGTTGGGAGAGTTTCTGGCATTAAACCAGGGCACCAAAACCGTGACGCAATACCTGCATGCCTTGAACAACTTGTGTCGCTATGCTCCCGACATGGTTGACACAGATGCTAAAAGAATAGCCAGTTTCAAGAGAGGACTCAATCCAAAAATGATGAAGCATGTTGGTACCAACAACCGTGTCAGATTCAATGACTTCATCAGCGACTGTCTAAAGCAGGAGAAGAATAACAACGCCAGCACTGCAGCCAAGACACGCAAGAGAGCCTTTGAAGGTGGGCCGTCTCAAGCTAGAGCACCTATGGGAGGTCGTCCTCCATATCGCCCATCGGCACCTGGCGCTAGGTTCAGGCCACCTCAGCCAAGAAGTCAGAATTTCCGTGGACCTCAAAAGCCGTACAAGATGGCAAGATAACCCAACAAAGCAGTACCAAGAATGCGATACAAGGCGCCCAAGGAACTGTGGGATCTCGCCGGAGACGAAGAGGACCTCGCTATAACTGTGATCAACCCGGTCATTTCTCGAGGTTTTGTCCGCATACTACCAAGAAGAAGCAAAGCAGACTTATAATGCTAGAGTGCACAAGACAACAATGGATGAAATTCCGGAGGGAGAGCCCACATCGCTGGTAAGTTTCTGTCAACGAAAACCCCGCAGCTTGTTCTATTTGATTCTCGGATCATCGCATTCTTTTATGAGTCAAGCATTTGCACGTAAACATGGACAACTATGCATGTAATTGGGGTATGGGTACCATATAAGTTTAGAGGTGATGTTTTGACTAACCGGATGGTTCGAGGGCAACCCTTGAATTAGGTAGCGTAAAGTTCCGAGTGAACTTGATAGTTATGCCGGATTAGTCTTGGATGTCATTATAGGGATGAATTGGATGAAAGATTGGGGAGCGGTCATAGATCTTGGAAGTCGAGTACTTACCCTTAAGGATCCTCGGGTGAGGGTACTTTCCAAGTACCATTACCCGGAGAACAGACCTTATAAGTGTTACATGTGCTACGGCATCATTCCTATTCATCAGATTCCGGTAGTGTGTGAATTTCCGGATGTATTCCCGGATGAGCTACCTGGTCTTCCGCCAGATAGGGAGATTGAGTTTGGAATTGAGCTAGTACCCGGAACAGCTCCGATTTCAAGGAGACCATATCGGATGCCTCCAGATGAGTTAGCTGAGCTAAAGAAGCAATTAGAAGATTTGTCGAAAAAGGGGTTTATTCGGCCAAGCAAGTCTGAATGGGGATGTCCCGCTTTGTTTGTGAAAAAGAAGAAAGAGGGCACGTTGAGAATGTGCGAGATTACGTGCCACTCAATGTCGTGGACCGTCAAGAATAAATATCCCTTGCCACATATCGATGTTCTGTTTGACCAATTATCCAAGGCCAAGGTGTTCTCAAAAATAGATTTGAGATCCGGTTATCATCAGATCAAGATAAGGCCACAGGATATACCGAAAACTGCATTTTCCACCAGATACGGGTTGTATGAGTATCTTGTCATGTCTTTTGGCTTGACAAATGCTCCTGCATACTTTATGTTTTTGATGAATACAGTTTTCATGCCAGAATTAGATAAGTTTGTGGTAGTGTTCATCGATGACATTCTGGTGTACTCCGAGAATGAGAAAGATCACGAAGAGCATCTGCGAACTGTCTTGACCAGACTTAGAGATCATCAATTGTATGCTAAGTTTAGCAAATGTGAATTCTGGTTGAAGGAAGTTCCTTTCCTTGGTCACATTCGCCGAGAATGGGGTTTCATCGATCCAAGTAAGGTGCAAGAAGTTATGAATTGAAAGCACCGACCTCGGTTCTCGAGATTAGAAGTTTCTTAGGACTAGCGGGTTATTACCGCCGCTTTATACCAGATTTCTCGAAGATCGCCAAACCGATGACAAGTCTCCTTCGGAAGGATCATAAATTTGTGTGGATGAAGAGTGTGAAGCGCTTTCCACACTTTGCGGAAATCATAACCACCGCTCTGTTCTAGCCCAACCAGATATCGAGAAACCATTTGATGTGTTTTATGACGCATCAAAGATCGGATTAGGATGTGTTCTCATGCAAGAAAGGAGAGTCATTGCTTATGCATCACGTCAATTGAGGAAGCACGAGGTCAACTATCCAACACATGATCTTGAACTTGCTGCAGTTGTGCACGCCCTAAAAATTTGGAGACATTATCTTCTGGGTAATGTGTGCAATATTTTCACGGATCACAAGAGTCTTAAGTATATCTTTACCCAACCGAGCTAAACATGAGACAACGTAGATGGTTGGAATTGATCAAGGATTATAACTTGAATGTGCAATATCATCCCGGTAAAGCCAATGTAGTGGCAGATGCTTTGAGCAGAAAGTCACATTACTTGAATGTGCAGCCATTACTTGAAGATGGGTTCGATCTAATGCATCCTGCTGTGTTACATAGTATTCAGATTAGTTGCTCGTTGGAGAGTAAGATAATAGAAGGTCGAAAACCGACAAGGGATATTCCACATCAAAGAGAAAATAAAAGAAAAGCCGTCTCAACACTTTAAAGTGGATGAACAGGCGTGTTGTGGTTTGACAACCGCCTTGTGGTTCCCAAGGATCGAGAGCTTAGAAATAAACTCATGGATGAAGCTCACCTTTCTAAGCTATCTATCCATCCCGGAAGTAGTAAGATGTATCAAGAACTAAGATCTCGTTATTGGTGGACCAAAATGAAGAAAGAAATTACAAAGATATGTTGTCGATGTGACACATGTTGTCGAAAGTGAAAGCAATTCACATGAAACCCGCGCAGATATGTTGCAACCCTTATCGGTCCCGAGTTGGAAGTGGGACGATATCAAGATGGATTTTATCACGGGTTTGCCCACTACTCAAAAAAGGACATGATTCGATTTGGGTAATTGTGGATCGTCTTACCAAGACCGCTCATTTCTTGCCTGTCACAAACAGTAATATCGACCACCTCAATATGCCGAGAAGTATATCGCAGAAATTGTGAGGTTGCATGGTATACCAAAGACCATAATATCCGATAGAGGCTCACAGTTCACGGCTCATTTTTGGGAACATTTACACAAAGGTTTAGGAACTAGTTTGATTCAGCAGATCGCTTATCATCCTCGCACAGATGGTCGACCGAACGAGTGAATGCTGTTTTGGAAGATATGTTAAGAGCCCGTGGTATTGTCTTCTAAGGGATCATGGGAGTCATGGTTACCGTTAATGAGTTTTCTTATAATAATCGCTATCAAGAAAGCATCAAGATGGCCCCATTCAAGCTTTATATGGCAGAAAATGTAGAACACCATTGAATTGGGTCGAACCTGGAGATAGAAGGTATTATGGCATTGACTTTGTAGAAGAAGCCGAGAAGAAAGTTCATATTATTCAGCAGTAATATGAAAGCGCCCAATCACGCCGTAAAAGCTATGCATAAAAGAAGGAGACCCCTTAGGTTTGAGGTTGGTGACTATGTTTATTTGAAAGTCACGCCAATGAAGAAGAAAAGGTTTGGAATCCAAGAAAGCTTGTCTGCGAGATTCAGAGGACCATACAAAATCTTGGAACAAAGAGGTCCCAGAGCCTACAAGTTAGAGTTACCTAAGACAATGAGTACAGCTTTTCCCAGCTTTTCCATGTATCACATCTCAAGAAATGTTTATGTGTTCCGGAGGAAAGAATAGAACCTCGAGGTATTCAACTCAAATCAGATTTGGTGTATCGTCGTGAACAACCGGTCGGGTGTTAGACACTAAGGAATGTGCTACTCGGAATAGTGTGGTGAAAACATACAAGATACAAAGTGGGATCATCATGATGAGGGAGATGCAACTTGGGAAACAGGAGAGTATCTACAAAAAAGCTTATGAAGATTTTTATAACAAATGGTTCAGAAACCCAAATCTGGGACGAGATTTTTATAAGGGGAGGGTGTAACACCCCGGTGTTATGCCTACATTTAGGCAACGCGCAAATCATGCATATCATGCATCATCAAGCATCCTAATCATACATGCATAATCTTGCATATAATAACTGAAACATTACTTGAAACATACTGAAACATGTTTGTGAAACGTAAATGATGCATACACTTATTAGAGTTGTTTTGCTCGATTCTTGCTTGCTAGGTTAGTAGAACATGTTTGGCTGCTATTGTAAATCATCTAGCAATGTTTAGTTCAATTTTTGGAGCAATGTTTGTATTCAAATTAATTCAAAATTTGGCTTCAAAAATAAATTCCAAAAATTAGGGTTTTGAGCTAAACGTGGACTTTGATCTTCCAATTCAAAATCTAGAAAGAATTTGGTTGTGGTCCTAAAAGCAAAGTTGTAGAGAATTAAATTCTAAGCAACTTTCATTTTGGTACATTTTCAAAAGAGGTCATCTTCTTACTCAAAATAAGATTTGAAAGCTGGCTTTTAAAAGTTCTTGAAAATATAAATGAAAAAGAGTTTTTTTTTTTTTTGGGTCGCCGCCTCCTTTCCGGCCCAGCCCCTTAAGCCGCCCAGTAAGCCCAGCAGCGCCTCGCCTCAGCCCAGCCCACAAGGCCAGCCTGTATTCTTGCCAGCGCGCCTTCGCCTTCTTCTCCGCCGTGGCAGTGCCTCGCTGGCGCACATCGTCTCCCCGCGTCGAGCGGCGACCGCCAGCGTGTCCGCCACGCGCCCGGCTAGCTTCGACCACGCAGTGGCGGCTGGCGGGCTTGAAGAGGAGCGCGCTGCTGCCGACGACGCGCTCCGCCTTCACTCCTCCCAGACCGCTTTTCTTCCGCCAGAGCCGCGAGCCCCGAGCTCGCCGCGCAAGGCCGAGCTCACGGCGTCAAACTCCCGCACCACCGCGCCATTCTCCAATTGTCGTCATACCGCAGCTCCGCTCGCTTTTCCTTCAACTCACGCGTTTGTGCCCATTTCCGAGCCTGTGGTGAGCCTCCCCACGCCGCCACCGACGTCCATGGCGCTGCGCTGCGTTTCGGTCGCTGTGGAGCGCCTCTTCCTCCCTTCTCGGCCGTGCTTAGCTGTCGCTTGCGTTTTCGCCATGGCTCTCGCACACCTATTGCGCTCGCTTGCTTGCTTGTTGCCATGGTCGGAGATTTGCCACGGCCATTGGGCCGAGTCACGCCATCGCGCCATCGCAGCCACAAGCGCTCAAGAAGGCACTCTGCCTCGGTGGCAAAGCCGGGCCCAAAGCGAAAGCGGCCATGGGCCGAGGTTCTCGCCAGCCGCCGCAGCCCCTTTCGCTTCGGACCGCTGGGGCGATATGCCATGGGCCACCTGTTTCCCTTCGGGCCGCCCAAAGAAGAGTTTAAATGAATTGTTTTCAATTTATTCATTATTACTTGAAAATGTAAATGGTTTGCAAAATATTTGGATACTCAAAGTTGCTCCAAATTTGTTGAAACAAATTTTTCTAGGTTCCTTATCACCAGATCTACTTGGGAAAATTATTGCATGTCATTTTTGAAATACTTTTCTATAGGCTTTTATTTAATCATGTATATTGCTGATAAATTGAAAAAATGTGTAGAAAAATCTATAGGTTTCAGAAAAATATGATTCCAAGTTTGTTAATCTTCTTATGTCATGTACTTCCTAGGAAAAATATGTTTCATGCATGTGCTGTGGGAAAATTTTGAGGTGTAGTTCAAGTACCTTAGATGGCTGATTTTTGTTATTTTTGCTAGAGAGCAAAATTTGTATAAAACATGCATGTGGTAATTTTTGTATAGTGATTATTTACTGTTTAGAATCTAGGAAAAATACTAATTCTGTTGTTTGACACTTTTCATAGTATAAAGTAAATTCATGCTCATTTTTATGCTATAGCTTGTCATTTTTGTGTAGGATAGTTTACTTATCCAAATGCCATGAAATTTTTATGGTATTCCATTTAGGGTAGTAGTATGCTACTGTAATTTTCTCAGATTTTTAGGAGCATCAGAAATATAGGTTGCTATTCAAACCTATTATTAATTAGGGTTTAAGCAAGTGTTGCCTTAAGTGTGATTAAGAAATTAGTAAAGCTTTGGTGTATCTTTGAAGCATTTAATAAAATATGTTGACTTAACATATTGGTAGTAGAAGAGAATGCAGTAGATGACATGTGCTTGTAGCATAGTTTCTTGGATGATGTTGTCTACCTTGCCTTTCAACATATTCATTGCATTCATCTCCTTCGATGCACCGATTGCATAGGCACTTACACGCATTGCATCATACTGGGATCGCAAACCGAGAACCCAGTCGTCATTCCCGAGGAGCCCGAGGAGCAGTTCGAGTGCAGCCAGCAGAAGTGCCGTGGCCGACGAGGAGGACGTTGAAGAACTTCCGGAGTGCCCCGATCACCGTCCAAAAGCTCCTTCGAGAGAGAGGCAAGCCCCGAGCATCTTTCTCCGGTTTGCAATGATTTCGTTAAATGCTTTACTTTAAATTGATGCATTACGTTCAGGAGTTGTTTGCAACCGTTGTTGCATTATACCTTGTTTACCTTTGTTATACTATATCCTTGTTACCCGGTATCCGCAATGAGTCAATGCTTAATGGCTTAGACCGTAGAAGTCGGGTGATTTTGTCACCGCGAGCTATAGGTGGTTACCGGATCTGTTTGGATGGCTATGAAGTCATGGTATAACTAAGTGTTAAATGAAGTTGAGACCAAGGCGGAGACTTGAAGGGTTTTGGACTGTAGTGTTTCCGTCAGTGTCGATTAAGGACCGACCGTTGTTGGGCCTCGAGTCATGTTGAACGATGCCTTACATTTAGTTGGCCGGATAAAGTACCTTCCGACCGCTGAAAGCCGGGAGATTTTTCGGGCCGAGTAGATTGCCCATGCAGCCAAGACGCGTGTCCGGGTGTGGTAGGACACGGGCGGGATGATAAGACCAAAGTGCAATGGTCGGCCCCGGTACATGTGGTTCCCCGCAAACTCGAGAGATACGGAAAGTTGACTCGGTGATCAATATCTCACTTTAGCGGGTGAGTGAGATTTGTGTAAGGAATAAATCACCAATTTGGTTAGGAATCGATTCGAATCGCCATCGCTCCCGGATAGTGAGCACTTGACTTGAGTTACTTCATCGTAGTAAATGTTTATGGAACACTTGGACAGATTATTATAGTGAATATGACAAGATGGAAGTTGTTTAATGATCAGTGGTTATCATTAATTGCTTACTCACATGTTTACTCTAGTATAGGTGCAAATCTAGTCGATGAGTTAATAATAATTAACTTGACAATAATGCTTTTAGAAAGGTTCTTGAAATGCTAAAAATGCTTCTTTTGCAAATGAGTCACCTACCCTACTATAATGCCCCGCATAATCCTTGGTGTCATTTATTTTCGATTATGTCGGGTAAGTCCGGCCGAGTACCTTCTCGTACTCGTGGTTTTATTCCCACTTGTTGCAGATGGGCGGATGTATTACGGCTATTGTATCAACTGCCTCTATCCTGCGATGGTGATGCTTAGGACCATGTGCATGGTCATTCCTTACGTCTCGCCTAATGCTTTTGTTGGAGATGATCATCAGCTGGCACTATATTTGAACTCCGTGTGAGTGTGTGTGGTTTTAAACAAATGACTTCCGCTACTTTTATTCGAACTTGTTTTGTAATAACTATGTTTAAACTTTGATGTATCTGTTATGGAAACTTTTATGTAATATGTGATTGGTGACCGCTAAACTTATTACGATCATGGCTGGGACACGAGTTGGTTTGAAATCCTTCGTGATTTCACGGACTACCGGGTTATACGGGCTTAAGTTTGCTCAATCGTCTGCTCTGGTGGATGATTTTCTTACTTAATTTCGTATAATTGGTCGGTTCTGTTACACCCCTCCAACGTGATCACCATGGTCTGGGGAAGCTTTTCCCCTCCCCAATCGGACACCAGCGCTACCACAGGAGGCTCGTAGTGAGCTCGCCACCGGCAGGAGCACCGCCGCGGGAAAAACAGGGGAACACCCCCCTCGTTGGCCACCTACGCGTGCACCTGGTGTACATGGACCCTGCCTTGGGTCCATGGACTGTGAACTTGCGTCCACCGTGGACCACGCTTGTGGACCACAACCCAGTAAGAGCCCACGACTACGACGTGGCAGAGCCACAGCACGCCACGTGTCCGGGTCGTCCTGGCCCAGACCAGCCCAACCCGAGCCCACCAGAGCCCAGTTCGGACCCAGCCCGTATTGACCGTTGACCGATCAACGTTGATCGTTGACCGGGACCCACATGTCAGCGGCACAGACACTCCGGACCCACACATCAGATGCTGACGTCATGATGACATCACACGGGACCCACATGTTAGAAGCCAGCACAGCCGAGGTGACGTCATGCTGACGTCAGCAGCCCTAGCCCCACACGTCAGTGACCTTGACCGTTGACTTTGACCGGCCCCACATGTCAGTGACCAAATAGCCTTTGGCCCCACCTGTCGGCGTGGATGACGTCATGCTGACCTCATGCTGACGTCAGCTGGACCCCACCTGTCAGCTCGGAACCGTGATGCTGACGTCATGCTGACATCATGCTGACGTCAGCAAGCCACGTGGACCAACCACAGCATGACACGTGTCAGCCCAGGATTAATTTAGCCTTTTTCCATTTTCAGAAATAGATTTAATCTTCAAAAATTCATAACTAATTCATATGACCTCAGAAAAATATGAAACCAGGACCAAAATTCATCTAAAATCAAGCTCTACACAATAAACCCATGTTTGACTGCATTTGGCTCTTTTGAATTTTCAATGCTTCTTTGTGCTATTCTATAGACGTCGCTAACGCGACTATAATGCGATCGTTTGCAGACTCGGAGGAGAACCGGATGGACGAGGATCATGAGTACCGTGAGGAGTACGGAGACGACTACACTGAAGGTGCCACATCCCACCCAATCTCGTAGCACCTATTACGCATGGCTAATATAGAAATGCTAGTGCTTACTTTATTGTCATGATCACATTATGGTAGGACTTGCATGGTAGTGTGTTTTCTTGATGGCCTTTACCTTGACGCAACCTTACCCCTGCTCACCCTGCTGTTAGGCTAGTCACACGCTTGCTATTACATTTCATTGCTTATTACTTCTACTATGCTTGCACTACATTGATGCATGGTGGAAACTGGCGTTATCTGGACCATGGGGAGAGTGCTGCATGTGTGACCTAGGTGCGTGGAGGGTGAGGGTTGTGTCGACCAAGTTGGAGTATACGACGAGCCTGGAGCAAGTCTTGCCATGGGGTGCTACCTGGGCACCCCTAGAATGGATACCTGTGGTGGGTAAATGGAATATGAGGTGGCCTTGGGTGTGATCCTATGATGGGAGGAGCCCAGGGTGGAGGTGTTGTGGTGGCACGGTAAATGGAAACCCTGATGAAGACATTCTGGCTTGGTCACCCCTAAGGACTTACTAGTACTCAGATTCATCGGGAAGCCTTACGTACCACTCGCCCTATATGGTGCGGGACGGCCGGACTACTTGGTAGGATATTGCCACTACTGCTAGGTTGATAGCGGACAGTGTGAGGGAGGTACGGGGTGCGGAGGATTTCCCCCACACCCTTCCGAGACTTCATGGAGACCTTGTGGACCCGACTCATGACTCACAGTTTCAGCCACCCCAGACCAGACTTGGGGTGTACCAGGGCTGAATGGTAGAGTCGCATTATCCTAGGCTAGCAAGCGGCCGGAATCAGCCCAGTTGACGACGGTCAGCGAGGAAGGCAGATCTTGTGGTTATGTAAAACCTCTGCAGAGTGTATGGTTGATCGATCGATACATATGCCGACTCGTCGGCAATGGACCTTTCCTGGGTTTCGCTTAAACTAGATAGTGAGATGAGTCCTTCTTTTCTCCCCTGGGAGTGAGTGTTCGGACGTAGCCAGGGGCTACGGGCCTTGAGATAGTGCCGAGAGGGAGTTGGCCTATCGACTGAGTGATGGTATGGCTGTGGTATGATGATGGTGTGGGGATGGTGGTTTATCGTTCCTAGGATCGAAACATGGCTCTGGAATGGGAATGGGGTGGAATGGGTGTGTGAATGGAGTTAAAACTTGACCAACTATTATTATATACTTGATTTACTAATGCATAGGAAACCCCAGCCTTATAGGTTCCTCTTGATTACATCCAATTTGCATCCAATTTCCACAAAGCATTGCTCATAGGGTTGGGAGTGGCTAGTACAAATCGTACTGATAAATTTTGGCACACAGGTTCTGCTGAGGAGTATAGCTCCGAGGAGTTTGACGGTTGAGGGGTTCGTTCCTACGCTCGAGTTTGGCCATCCTATCTTCAAGCTGTTTTGAATGAATGCTACTTTTGATTCCGCCAATGCGGCGATGTAATAATCTATGTATTTCCGCACTATTTGTACTCTGATATTATCATTGTATGGATGTGATATTCGACTGGAATCTGGGTAATATGATCTACATCGGTCTTATTACACTTCGACTATGTGGATTTCCCTTCGTGGAAATCAGGGTTGTTTCAGTTAGTGATCATCCTGATGCGGGATTTGAGTGCTTGCCTTGCTCATCTCTAGAGCCACAACATTGAGGTTGGGGTTTGCGAGAGCATTCCGATGGAAGTTTAGGGTTTCCCGTGCAGGTCGCTTCCCGAGCAAGCTCCCTTCATGGTGCTACTCTGGCGGAAATGTGGTGGTCCACGCTTGGTGGTGACACCAGATCATTTTAACAGGTTCTTTAGGCTCCTCTGAAGCCCACGAAGAACATGGACTAGAGGCAACATAGCCCGGGGAGATATTTAACATAGGCTACGAGGGTAAAAAGGGTGGTAGAGGTTGGTATGGTCAGGGGACATAGAGGATGGATTCTGTGAAGTGGAGGTAGAGACAGAGTGGGTCGTAATCATGGAGGTGGTGGCTACCATAGTCACTTGAATAGGGAACCCGGGAATCATCAGCTTGAGGAACAGAGGGAACAACCGATTGAGCATGCACATGATCTAATTCAAGACCAGAACATTGCTTCTGTTGAGGCCGAGAACTCTGTGAACAATACAACGCAGAACATTGTTGATGAGGGTCGGGCTGTTGTTGATGGTAGTTAACAACTATTATAAACCATCAATGTAACTTGTATAAGGGCATGAAAATAATCACCAACATAGGTTTAGGGGTTTAAACTAACAAATTCCATGAGTTTTGGTGAATCTATATTTTCAGCATGGTTTATCCAGAAAACCGTCAAAGTGGACCTCAATGTCAGAATTAATCGCGCTTATCCACGACGAAAACAACTCCAGAAGGTTCCAGAGGACACCAGAGGGTGAACCACCGAAGAAGACCGTGAGAGGTAGAAGGCCCCACCTGCAGGATGGCCGACCCCTAGGGCCCACCAGTTAGCCCCATGTTGCAACGTCAGTTCTCCACCGCCTTAAGGAGAATAAGTATAGTTTTGGTTCTATTGTTGTTTTCCCACCAACAGAACCCATGCACTTGATCTCTACCTTGTTTTATAGCAGGACACACTTCAAGCAAAGTGTGGGGAAATCGATTCCCCAATTTCCATAAGTGAAGGTCCTAAACCTATCAAACCAAAATCAAAACTCAAAACCAAGACAGGTTTGGTGGAAGAAGGTGACATCACCATTTGAGGCATCATCACAAGATTCTTTGTCTTTAGAACAAACTGAGGTATTAATGAACTTCACAAGGAGAAGTCCAGTTCGAAGGACTTACAACACCGAACCCCCACCGAAAGAGTTAGCTTGGGGGAGAAGCACTCCCATGTATCCAGGTAAGTATTCTTTCTCCTTTTATTTTAGTTTTAGTTTCTTTTTAAATAGTTAAGAAAATGATGAATAAAACAAAATAAAAAGTTATATTTATAATAAATATATATAGTTATAGTAATAATGTGTGATCTAGTAAAATTAAAAACAAAATAAAAGGTGTGTCTAGTTTGCTTTAATTTATTTTTAAGAGTTGAATAAATAAAGAGGACTCAGAATAATCTCTTGAATGGAAATCATGAATAATTGCTCTATTGTAATTCCTTTCAAGTACCTAGTTTTTAGCCTTGAATTCTCCCGAGTTTTGGATAAGATTATTTTGATATAAGGATTTGCTCTGAACTTGAAACTCGTGGGTAGAATATGCTTGATCTAAGTCAAGGTAATTGACAGATATAATATGAGAAGGTCTGAGCTGCTGTTTATCTTATTCCAAGTGACACTAGAGTTCTAGAAATTTATCTTTTGAAAAACACAAAAAAGCTTGAATTTCTACCAGAGCCATACATGTTATTTAGGCTAGGAAACTTCCACATATATGTTGCTTGCTTTTGCATTGAGTTTTGTCAAGCTTTGTTGACCCTTATGAGAGGTTTATCATGCTCTTAAAATCAAGATCACATACACACCACCCACATATGCACTACTCCTACACTGGGGGTAGGCACAAAAACATGCCTTCCATCTAGATCCACCCAAAAATGTTCTACTCCTACACTGGGGGTGAACACAAAAACATGTTTATTAGGTTTTCCATCCACTCAAAATAAATGCTCCAAATTCTTGTTGCTATCTCTCAAAAGTTTTGTTGCAAAAAAGAGACATGGGCTATGCAAATGTTATTCATAAAAAAGGAAAGAAAAGAAAAAAAGAGAGTTGAGAAAAAAATTGACAAGTGTCTAAGATATTTAAAACAATGAGTACTTAGATGCCCGCTTGAAAAAAAGAGAGATGAATAAGATAGCCCCTGCTCTCTAGCAAGTGTTTCCAAGTTTCAAAAGAGAGATGAGTTTTCAAGGAGCAAAGTAGAATTTGGATTAGCCACCATATATATCCACCATATATTCCACACACATGCACATCTTGATTTTATTGTATGACTCAACTCTCTTTAGATCCATTGTTTGACTTTATAATATATGCATTGCAAGTATGCTCTAGCTTTCTCCCTACCTATGAACTCCACATAAACCTTAGTGGTAGGAAGATAAAAACACATAACATCTTTAGTGCCTTGGTGAGGATCCCAAAATACCACATATATTAAGAGATTTGAGAGTGTCATACAATGGAAGCTCTAAGTTTTATTTTGAAAAAAAACCTCCAGAATAATAGTTGAGCAAAGAACTTGAGACATAGTGCTTGACTTAATCGTTCTGTCTTTCAATTACTCAAGACCGAAGTGAAGGCTAAGAAGCTCCATGGTTGAAGGTAATATTGGTAAGTTTGAAGTCAGATCGGTTTATTCTAATCTAGAGGAGAATTCTTATTTGAGCGCATGTGTACTTTTGAGGAGTGAAAGCATCGTAGCAACTCCTGATCTATTTTTGTTGAGTTTAGCTTTGCTATGGGACTAGCAAAGGTTAAGCTTGGGGGAGCTTGTTGACGGTAGTTAACAACCATTATAAACCGTCAATAAAACTTGTATAAGGGCACAATTGTGATCACCAACAAAGGTCTAGGGGTTTAAACTAATAAATTACACGTGTTTTGGTGAACCTATATTTTCTATAGGGTTTATCCAAAAAACCATCAAGGCGGACCTACATGTCAGAATTAATCATGCTTATCCGCCGTGAAACGGGCACCAGAAGGTTCCAGAGGACACCACACCGAAATCGGAGCCGAGGGGCTACCATGTGGGGCTAGCCAGCCCCACCTGCAGGACACCCAGCCCCTAGGGCCACCAATCAGCCTCATTGTCGCAATGTCGGTTCTCTACCACCTCCTAGGTTGCATCTACGCTGTTCTTTAAGTCGGTTTGATGCAAAGGCTCATGATGGACGCTCCGGCCTATATATATCAGCCCCTGCCCCCCTCCCTCAGCAGATCCCTAAAACCCTAATTCATATCTTTAGGATCAGAGCCAGCAATTAAGAGAAGATTAGTCTTCCATACGATCTAGTCTTATAAATAGAATAGTGAGATAGAGAGTGAGGGAAGAGTTTGGAGGAGGTGCCGGCCTATCGGTGCTCTCTCTCTCTCTATGGCTTGTACCTTGGCGAGTGGTCATATAGCGCTCGCCCTAATGTACACGGGGTGAGTGGTCGACATTGTGTAAGTGTGGTGCTTATACGTTGTTTACCTGCAGATACACCCTATATTCTAGGGCTTGTGGTAGATCATGCATGTGACACTCCCGTTGAGTCCTTTGTAGTCTACTCCCAGAATATAGGTCAAGCAGGATCTAGTTATGAAGGAAGTCATGCTCTATTCTTGATCTTCCTTAGTAATATCCCTTATATGCAGATATGAGTTGATCTTGGCCATGACTACTAAGTATAATTGCACTAATCATAGTATGCTTTGACTTGTAATTAAGAATCACTTAGGAATTATTTCTCTAATTTCTACATAGCCAGACTAATGCCATAGAAAGGAGTACTCTGAGTGATCAATGATCAGTTATCGCTTACCATTCATATACATTTATCTCTTGACTTGCCCCTATTGTGAGTAGAGTAATGGTTATGGTTTATCTCTCCATCATATGTATAAGTTATCAATATATTCCAATGTTAGTCCTTCTCTGTGGTAAAAATATAAATAACGATGCCTAGAATACTCCTAGGTGAAATGCTACAATGGTAAATTATCTGTGCACTTGCAGATCTCTTCATTCATATATATTCTTTCTAGTCATATAAAATACTAAAGTACTTCTTAGTGTCATTCTAGAAGTGGCACTAGGTAATACCAACAAACAGTTCTAGCATCATAGCTAGGGATGACAACTTAGTAAAAGTGATGTTAAGAAATGTCAACAAACATTAGGTGGCTACTTAAACAAGTGACAAGTTAATGAATACCAACAAACATTTGTGCCACCGTTGCCGGGGAAGGTAGCTAGGCAAAAAAGAATATTGATAAACTTTTACTTATTGATGTGATCGAGAAAACCATATACCCCTGGTCAAACAGGCTTACCCTAGTTCAATCTACTTTTATATCTTATGCAGGGTAATGTATGACTGGTTTTGACCTTCCGACAAACTACGTTAAAAATCCAGAAGCACTACTCAAGACGACTAAGGCTAAACTCAAGAAAGTTTCAGCTTTAGAATGGAAGACAACCAGATAAGACAGAGCTTACCACCAGTTTTTGAAGCCATGGCTGACAAGACTCTCTGTGAATTCTCTGCTCCAGCTATGGCCAACATCCGTACTAGACCGACGATCAACATTGGAGACAATGCTTTTGAGCTCAAGCCAGCTCTCATCAACATGGTATAAGCTAAACTATTTTATAGAAAGGCACATAAAGATGCAAGTGCTCATCTCCAACACTTCCTAGAGATCTGTATCATTTCCACCATCAAAGGAGTTACTAGAGATGCCATTTTACTTCATCTCTACCCATTTTCACTTTTGGGGAAGGCGAAGCAATGGTTCTACGCCAATAAAGATAGAAACACTACATGGGAGAATTGCTCCACTGCCTTCCTAGCAAAGTTCTTTCCCATAGGCAAGATCAATGCTCTGCGTGGAAGAATTTCAAGTTTTCAGCTGCAACATGATGAATTTGTCCCTGAGGCATGGGAACGTTTCCAAGATTACATATAAAAATGTCCTCATCATGGGTAGGAGAATTGACTACTCATGCAGACTTTTTACCATGGGTTGACAAACAACACCTATGAGAATATGGATGCCGCTGCTGGAGGTGCTTTCTTATCACTCACAATCCCAGGTGCAATAGCTCTCGTGGAGAAGATGGCCTCTAACCAAGGTTGGAATGAAGAACATCTTTAAACCCGCAAGAGAGGTGGAGGTATGCATCAACTCAAGGAGGTAGACATGCTGTCTGCCAAGATGGATCTACTCATGAAGAAGCTTGAAGACTGAGCCAATGAGAAGCAAGAAGTCATGCACATTCATGATTCCTGCATGACGTGTGAAGAGTGTGGCAACACTGGGCACTCAGGGAACAATTGTCCTAAAACCTACGAGGATGTTAACTTCATCAACAACAACAACTATCGTCCTCAACAGAATTAAGGATGGAATCAGCAACAAAGGCCAAACTACCATGGTAATTACCAAGGTAACTATCAAGGTAATAATTTCAATAATCAACCACCCTTGAGAGAGTTAATTTCTGGCCAAGCTAAAATTATGGAGGGCTTATCTAGAAAACTAGCCTCCAATGATAAAATCTTAGAAAACATAAACAATAGAATAGATAGCTTCTCCTCTGCTATTAAAAACCAGCATAGCTTTAATAAAATGATAGAATCACAAATAGCTCAGCTGACGGCCGTTGTTCCTCCAACCGACAAAGGTAAGATTCCAGGGCAACCGGAAGATCTAGAAACTGCAAAATTTTGGTGATGTCCAATGCAGGATACTACTACATAGAGCCATCGACAGGGGCTTGGAAAGATGAGTCTCTACCCGTTAAGAAATGAGATCTAGGAAGACCTATCATCTCGATAGCTATTGGACCACACATATTCTAAGAAGCTGCCTGTGACTTCGGAGCAAGTGTGAACATCATGCCAAAGGTAATTTATGTTAAAATCAATGGAGATACTCTGTTGTACACAAACATGGGTTTGTAGCTTGCAGATCGATCACTCCGCTACCTCAAGGGAATTCTTGAAGACATCTGTGTATGAGTTGGACAATCCTATATACCCATAGACTTTGTGGTTTTGGAAACAGGTGGACATGTAAGGGCACCCATTATTTTGGGCCGACCTTTCCTAAGCACCGCAAAAGCCATCATCTACACAGACAGTGCCAAGATCTGCTTCACAATAAAGGATAGAAAGGAGAAGTTTACTTTCAAGAAGCATATACACCACTCTCCTAGTCATCCACAGATGGTGTATTTGTCCGAAGAGACAACAGTGACCAAAAAGAGGAACAACCAAAGGAAGAAGAACAAGGCCAGGCAGCCAAGAGAAGAATCGGTCAATATGATCAATACACTTCGATCAGAGTACGACCACCTCTTCGCTTCACCGTTCCATACCAAGAAGGAAGATCTAGGCGTACCAACGATTGAGTGTACCATTGGACAATGAATCTTTGAAAGCATCTAGGCCCTTAGTTGGGTTTTGGTGATTAATGACGACACGAGATTACTATGACTAACATGTGTTTTACAGAGGCAATTTAAGTTAGGTCATGGTAACAGAAATTGATTGGGCAATCATGGTTGTCATGCCCCTGTCGATGGAAATTGTTTCAGTTTTCAAAGGATGGACGACAAGGTTAAGGACGAACTATTTCTAAGTGTCGCTTGGCGTTAGAGAGACACTTATAGTAGTTTAGGACTTTGTTTTTCATTTAGCCATACTATTAAGGGAGGTATGGACTAGTAGCTTGACCTAGGTGAGTCTAATGGATTAGGTGTGGTGCACACATGTCAAACTTAGCACTAGGTAGCTCAGGAATAGCCCTAAGATCAATAGAAGTCAACTTCATTCTCGAAGGATTTCGAATTAGAAGTGAACGGAGGGTCAAATGACTGACCGGACGTTGGTTTGGTTGTGACTAGACGCAGCATGATGAGTTTGGTCAGTTCATTTGATCAGCAGCTACAGTCATGTACTGACCGGACACTCAATAGTACATGATCGGACGCTAGGGTGCCTTTGTCCGATCAACATTGGAGAGCATCCACAGGGGCATTTTGCTGACCGGACGCGTTTGGTGGGTGATGACCGGACGCAGGACAGAGTTCGGTCAGAGCTAACGTCTCCATGTGACACAATGATGTGTACTATTGACTGGAGCGTTCGGTGACCCTGACCGGTGAGTCCGGTCACCCTAAAACTTGCTGAGTTGGCCTCCAACCGTTTTGTTTTGAATGAGGGGGGTATAAATACTTATCCCACTCGTTCATGGGAGGTCTCTTGCCCAATTGTTCAGTTGTGAAACACCTTTGGAGTGCAAGGGAGAGCAAGAGCCTAGTGTGGTGATTGAGAGTTGATAATCTAGGATTAAGGACCTCATTAGTGCATAGGGAGTAGCAAGTGTGCATCTACCTTTCTCATTAGGCTTGTCTTGGTCAAGTGAGAGTTTGTGCTTGTTACTCTTGGTGATCGCCATCACCTAGATTGCTCGGTGGTGGTTGGGAGCTTGGTGATCATCCGGCGGAGCTTGTGGATGACCCAAGTCAAGTTGTGAGCGGTTGTGGGTGATTCACCATGATGGAGTGTCAAAGAATCAGCCCGTAGAGAGCACTTGATCCTTGCGTGGATCAAGGGGGAGCTACACCCTTGCGCGGGTGCTCCAACAAGGACTAGTGGGGAGTGGCGACTTTTCGATACCCCAGGAAAACATCTCCGCGTTCCTTTTCCTCTCTTTATTTTGAGCATTTACATTTGAGCAATTTATTTCATGTCTTTACATTCCTAAAATTGCCATGCTAGAGTAGGATTGGAACCTAGGATGCAAAACTTTTGTACTACAGAACAATAGAAACACATTCTAGACACAAGGGGTGAAATGGGCTAAGTGTAGGGCTTAATTATTGCAAAAAAATTTAGAATTAGCCAAATTCACCCTCTCTTGGGCATCTTGATCCTTTTAATTGATATCAGAGCCACGTGCTCCATAAATTAGTGTCGATAAAAGATGCTCGATAGTCCACCGAGGGGTATCCCATGATAGTAGATTTGTCGTAGAGGTGAGCGAGATCAGGAGCGAGATGGTAATACAAGCACCATGACACAAGATTTAGATAGGTTCGGCCGTCAGTATGACGTAATACCTACATCCTGTGTTCTGATGTATTGCATTGAGATGTATGAATCGTGTCCACTAGGAGACCCCTGCCTCTCCTTATATACTCTGGACGGGTAGGATTATAAGAAAAGTAGCCTATTTAGTACTATACAATATCTTGCGGTGCACGCCGAGCAGTGCCGTGCACGCCTTGATCTTGTGGGCTAGGCCACCTCTGATGGTGCGGCCCATATCTTGTCTTATGGATACCGGGGCCGTACCCCCACAATTAGGCTTAACCGCCTAGAACAAGATGTCCCACGGGGATGGACCCCCTCCTATCTTTGAGGGAGATGATTTTCCTTATTGAAAAATTCGTATGGAGGCATACCTAGAGGCTTTAGATGTTGGAGTTCTTAGAGCCGCCTCACAAGGCTTCCCAAAACCTAAGGATCCCGCCAACCTTCAAGGCGATGAGGTTAACTACGAGAAGTGGAATGCAAAGGCTAGAAACACCCTCTCTAGAGGCCTTTGCAAGGATGTCTTTAATCGTGTGCGGAACCATAAAGATGCCCATGCACTATGGTCGGACATTTGTGCGCTCCATGAGGGAACCAAGAGTGAGCATGAGGAACGCTATCACCTTGTGATGAAAAAGCTTAATTCATTTGAGATGCTTCCTAGAGAAAGTGCCAATAAGATGTATTCACGCTTGAATGTTCTTGTAGAGGAAGTCAATGGGCTTAGACTCACACAAATGCAACCATTCGATATTCTAAGAAAGATCTTGAGTGCCCTCCCCATTGACAAGTATGGGCATATTGTGACGATGCTTCATCAAGGTGATTTTTCCACCGCTACACCAACTCAAATATTGGGGAAGATCAATGCACATGAGATGTACATGCACATCACTCCACAAGATGGCTCTTCTTCCACCAAGAAGAAAGATTTGGCATTCAAGGCTAGCCAAGAGAAGAGGGGCAAAGCAAGAGTTGATCATGATAGCTCAAGTGATGATGAGATTGATGATGCAAGTCTTGCTCTCATGGTGAGAAGAACCACCAAGATGCTCAAGAAGCTAAACAAGAATGGTGTTATGTTTGATGGCAAGAAGAAGAAATTCTTCACTAGTAGTAAAAGGAAGCCCATCTCCAAAATGGATTGCAATAATTATGGAGAACTTGGTCATCTAGCTCATCAATGCCCCAAACGCAAGAAAGACAAGTACAAGAAGTATAAGGGCAAGAAAGATGACTCAAGTGATGAAGATGATGATGAGAAGAAGAAGAACAAGCCATATAAGAAGAAAGATGGCAAGAAGAAGGAATTTCACAAGAAGAAGAAGAATGGCAAGACATACATTGTTGGTGATTGGCTCACGGACATTGAGTCATTAAGTGGCTCATCCAATGATGAAAGTGAGAATGAGAAAGAGAAGGTGGCTGCTCTTGTGATTGATTCTTCACTATTTTCACCGACACCATTGCCATCATCCTCTACACATCTATGCCTTATGGCCAAGGGTGAACGAAAGGTACAAAATGATGATGATAGTAGTGGTGATGATAATGCTAGCAATGATGAAAGTGGTAGTGATAATGATGAAGAATTTGAATCACCTTCTTATGATGATCTTGTCAAGTTGCTAAACCAATACACTAAAATCATTAGAAAGACAAGAGCTAAAAATGAAAAGCTAGAACTTGAGAAGTACTCACTCTTAGCAAAATATGACATAGCCGAAAAAGCTAGTGTTAATCTTAGAGAAGAAAATAAAATTGTGTCATCCAAACTCAAGGAGCTCAAAACCTCTAAAAAGAGCTTAGAGAAAACATGATTAACTTGTGGGGATACATAATGAGCTAACCACTAGTTACAATTTGCTAAAAGAAAAGTACACCAATCTCAAGATTAATCATAACAATCTTGTTTTTTCTCATGAGTTATTATCCAATAAGCCACATGATGCTACTAACAATGTTGTTAAGATTGATATAGCTACATCATGTGATGACTTGATTGTTGAGAGCATTGAGAAAGGTTCTAGCAGCAAAGGCAAGAAAGTGGTTGAGTCCGACAACTATGATGATTATGTCAAGCTCAAGAATGAGAATCAAAAGCTCATGAAAGATCTTAAAAAGCTATCAACCACCAATACAATTATGATAGAGAATCTTGACAAAGATTATGATATGGCTCTTGAGAATGAGATGCTTAAAGAAGAGAACAAGAGACTCAAGATGGAGAAAAATCATGATGAACTTAGAGAAGAAAAACAAGAAGCTCAAGTTGGAGAAAGAGCATCTTAAGACCGGTTTGAGCAAGTTCACAAGAGGCCAATATCTCAAAAGTGAGCTACTCATGAACACCATGATGAAGATGGATAGAAGTGGTATTGGGTACTTGGCAAATCAAGAGAAGAATGCTCAAGCTCAACATCAACAACAATACAAGATAAAGCCTAAGCCAAAGAGATGCTTTGAGTGTGGACAAGAAGGTCACTTTGCTCATGAGTGTCAAACTCCACCACCACAACCCTTGCCCAAGCATGCTAGACCCTTTGTCTTCAATGCTCACTACATGCTTAGAAATGATTCTAGTGGAAAGATGAAAGTCATGTTCTTAGGTCCACCCAACAAGAATAGGCCTAAACAAATTTGGGTTGTAAAGTCACTATTTGAGAAAGTCAAGGGCCCCCATCAAGTTTGGGTCCCTAAACAACAAGCTTGATCTCTTGTGTGCAGGTGAACTACAAGACCGATGGAAGTCATTGGGTTATTAATAGTGGTTGCACTCAACATATGACCAGTGATCCTTGTATGTTCACCTCACTAGATGAAGAAGTAGATGGTCAAGAAAGGATTATGTTTGGTGATAATTCAAAGCGCAAAGTTTAAGGATTGGGCAAAGTTGCAATATCAAATGATCATTCAATATCAAATGTGATATATGTTGCTTCATTTAGTTTCAACTTGTCATCCATTGGTCAATTGTGTGATATTGGCTTTCAATGTTTGTTTACTGAGAAGGAAGTGGTTGTGTCAAAGAAAGATGATGATCAAGTTATATTCAAGGGTTTTAGATACAACAATCTATATCTAGTGGATTTTACCTCCGAAGATGCCAACTTGAAGACATGCTTACTCACCAAAACATCACTTGGGTGGCTATGGCATAGAAGACTTGCACATGTTGGGATGAGCTCACCCAAGAAGCTAATGAAGAATGAATTGGTGAGAGGTTTGAAGGATGTGAAATTTGAGAAGGACAAGCTTTATAGTGCATTTCAAGCTGGCAAGCAAGTTGCAAACACTCATCCAACAAAAGCTTACATGTTAATAACAAGAGTGCTAGAGCTTCTTCACATGGATCTATTTGGACTAACAACTTACAAGAGTTTAGGAGGCAATCTCAATTGTCTTGTGATAGTTGATGACTACTCTAGATATACTTGGGTGTTTTTCCTTTATGACAAGACTGAAGTGGCCGCATGTTTTAAGAAGTTTGCCAAGAGAGCACAAAATGAATTTGAAGTGAAGCTCAAGAAGATAAGAAGTGACAATGGAAAAGAATTTGACAACACAAATATTAAAGCATATTGTGATGAAGTAGGGATCAAGCATGAGGTCTCTGTAACATACACTCCTCAATAAAATGGTGTAATAGAGAGAAAGAACCAGACACTTATCACCCTTGCAAGAACAATGCTTGATGAGTACAATACACCCAAAGCTCTATGGGTGGAAGCTATCAACACCGCATGTTATGCATCCAATCGCCTATTTCTTCAAAAGTTTCTTGGCAAGACCTCTTATGAGTTGCTCAATGGGAAGAAGCCGGATGTATCATTCTTCTAGGTGTTTGGTTGCAAATGCTACATCTACAAGAAGCAACAACACCTAGGGAAGTTCCAAAGACGTTGTGATTTTGGTTTTCTTGTTGGTTACTCATCAATGTCCAAAGTATATCGAGCATTTAATCATGCCACCGGCTTGGTTGAAGAAACATATGATGTAGAATTTGATGAATCTAATGGCTCCTAAAGAGCATATGAGAATCTTGAGGATGTAGGTGATGAACCATTAAGGGAGGCCATGAAGAACATTCCGGTTGGAGACATCAAGCCCAAAGATGATGAAGATGATGTACAAGTGATTGATCCACCCTCTTCATCAAATGTGCCACAAGATGATGATAAAGATGGGAGAGTAGAAAATGAAGATACTCATGTCTCCCATGATCAAATGGTGGCACAAGCTCAAGATGTTGGTGCTCCACAACCTCCCCCTCAAGTGGTTGATAGAAGAAATTCACCCATACTACAAGCACATCCACAAGATCTCATCATAGGGAGTCCTTCAAAGGGTGTAATGACTCGCTCTCAAAAACTTGCTTCATTTATTGAACATTACTCGTTTGTTTCTTGCATTGAGCCTAAAAATGTAGAAGAAGCTCTTCGAGATCCGGATTGGATAAATGCCATGTATGAAGAGTTGAACAACTTCACCTGAAATGAAGTTTGGACACTTGAAGAGCGACCACAAGATGCAAGAGTCATTGGAACAAAGTGGGTGTTCCGCAACAAACAAGATGATCAAGGCATCGTTGTGAGGAACAAGGCAAGGCTAGTTGCAAAGGGGTTCTCCCAAGTTGAAGGGTTGGATTTTGGAGGGACCTTTGCACTGGTTGCAAGACTTGAAGCCATTCGTATCCTTCTTGCATATGCATCCCATCATGAAATGAAATTATATCAAATGGATGTTAAAAGTGCATTTTTAAATGGTTTCATAAATGAATTAGTCTATGTTGATCAAACTCCTGAGTTTGAAGACCCTAGATATCCTAATCATGTCTATAGGTTGTCCAAGGCGCTATATGGGCTTAAGCAAGCCCCAAGAGCTTGGTATGAGTGCCTTCGAGTTTTTCTCATTTAGAAGGGCTTCACTATTGGGAAGGTCGATACCACACTATTCACCAAGAAGTTTGATGGAGATATCTTCATTTGTCAAGTATATGTTGATGATATCATATTTGGCTCATCAAATAAAGACTATTGCAAAGAGTTTGGTGAATTGATGTCAAAGGAGTTCGAGATGTCTATGATTGGAGAGCTTACATTCTTTCTTGGTTTTCAAGTCAAGCAAATGAGAGAGGGGATTTTCATCTCTCAAGAAAAATATACAAAGGACCTTCTCAAGAGGTTTAAAATGGATGAATGTAAGCCAATCAAAACACCAATGCCTTCTAATGGACATCTCAACCTAGATAAGGGAGGTAAATCGGTTGATCAAACTCTCTACCATTCTATGATTGGTAGTTTATTATATTTGACCGCATCTAGGCCCGACATCATGTTTAGTATGTGTATGTGTGCTAGATTTCAAGCTAATCCTAAGGAGGCTCACATGGTTGTAGTTAAAAGAATCCTTAGATACCTTAAGCACACACCAAGCATTGGCCTTTGGTATCCCAAAGGAGCTAGATTCCAACTAGTTTCTATTCTGATTTGGATTATGCCGGTTGCAAAATTGATAGAAAAAGCACATCTAGAGGGTGCCATTTGCTTGGTAGATCACTAATGTCTTGGACCTCCAAGAAGCAAAATAGTGTGGCATTGTCCATCGCCGAGGCAGAGTACATTGCCGCGGGTGCTTGTTGTGCACAAATTCTTTACATGAAGCAAACTCTTCTAGACTATGGTGTAGTTCTAGAAAAGGTACCTCTCTTGTGTGATAATGAGAGCGCGGTAAAGCTTGCTAATAACCTGATTCAACACTCTCGCACCAAGCATATAGATATCCGCCATCATTTTCTTAGAGATCATGTTGCTAAAAAATGATATATCACTAGAAGGTGTAAGGATCGAGGATCAATTGGCGGATATCTTCACTAAACCACTGGATGAGGCTACATTTTGTCGGTTGAGGAGTGATCTCAATATGCTTGACCTTAGTAACTTCAATAAAAAATGAGCTTGTGTTGTCGCTTGCATTGCATTGTAATATAAAACATGTTTAATTCTTAGTAATGCACTTAGCGCTTGTCTAACATGGTTAAGATAACCGCCAAAAAGCGTGTGAAAAAGCTTAACCTTGGATCCAACTTGATAAGTAACTAGATTTACTTTCTTGTATTGCATTGAATATGCATGTGTGTTGCTTTGGCGGTTCTTTTCGATTATCTTTTGAGCATCCGTTGTGTTCGTCCACAAATAGAGAGAGCATTTGAAGCTCCCAATGGTTGATTTCTCTATTTGTGTGGCCACATGTTGCTCCTCGCCCTTTTGTTGCCCATTCTCCTAAAAAGAATTATAGCTGAAGGGAAATTATTTTAATTTTTTTAAGGGTTTGAGAGAAGTCTCTCATATTAGTCCCAATCTGTGTTTCTTTTTGGTCTTATTGAAGTTGGGACTCGATTGGGAAAAAGTGGCACACAACATCAAAGCAAAACAGCAGCTGAAGAGTGACCGAACGCGACACCGAACTCTGCTACCGAGCGTCCGATCAGTACTTCTGAGGAACTACTATTGAAGGAGGACTAGACGCTGAACAGTGTTTGCCCAGCGTCCAGTGTGATGTGCCTCCGCATCGGTCATGTGCGTGTTGATTCTCGAGAACGATCAAACTCTGTTGCGCGTCCGGTCACGTGTCATCGGACATGTCCGATCGCCATTTGGGTGTTTCTAGACCTCTCTGTACTCGACCGGACTCTGGTTTGCTGCGTCTAGTCATTTTCACCGGCGCGTTCGGTCGCTTCAACTCGTGTGGATTAGATCCATTTCTTCTGTAACTGACACGAGGGGGCCCTCATTTATTTCACCGCGTTCACGCCACCTCCATAGCCGACGCGCTGCCCTCGCATCTCCACTGCCGCACCCGCGCTTGTGCCTCCACCACCGAGCCCACACCGTCCTGCCCTAGCCGACGTGTCGCCCTCGCATCTCCGTTGCCACGCCCGCGCCTGCGCCTCTACCACCGAGCCCGCACTGTCCTGTCCTAGCTGATGCGCCGCCCTCGTATCTCCGCCACCGCGCCCATGCCTGCGCCTCCACCACCGAGCTCGCGCCGTCCTTCCCTAGCCGATGCGCCGCCCTCGCATCTCTGTCGCCGTGCCCGAGCTCTCCGGACTGGCGCCCTTCTCGCGCTCCCGGTCCTGCTCTCGCCGTGCCTCATCGTGCCCTCCCAGTGCTCGCCGCCTCCATTGGTGTTTCCTCCTCGCCTCAACTTGTCTGTGTCTTGGCTCCCTCTAGTGACCTCACACGTCTTTCTCTTGGTGTCCTGTGCTCGCGCACCGTGATTCTCTTGGCTGGCTACCATTCCTCCAGTGACTTACCTTTTCACAGGGATTCTTCTTGTTCTAAGGTAGTAAGCCAAATTCTTTCTATTCGTACCTCACTGCTTGCTTCTGATTAGGATCTCGCTCATCTCTAGAATATAATGTGATTCTTATGTGTATTCCATCTATTTCTATCCATACAGCGAGATGGTTTGTTTGAAGTTACTTAGTAGCTGCTAGTGGCAGTTGAACCTAGGGTGAAGCCCGCGAGTATGAAACAGAGGCCAAGCCTCTTGAGTGTCAGTGGTTCTTGTTAGCTTTAGAGATGGCACATTGCAAGAGTGTCGGGGGTGGTCCCGGCAATGAGGATCTAAGGCCTCCACCTCGCCTAACTGCTCAACAAAAAGGGAAGGCGAAAAAGACTACAAAGAAGAAGCGCAGGTTCGATGATGTTGAGGCAAAGAGGGCAGCAGCAGTGGTAGCCGCCGTAGAGCGTGCCGAGAGAGGTGGATCTAATAGTGGCATTAGCATAGGCGATTAGTTGTCACCAACTCAAAGGGCTACCGTTGAGAGGATTGAGGCTAGTCTTGGTAGTCCACCTAGGACTATCATGCTTGGAGGACGGCGTGTCTCTTTAGAGGATGCTCTAGAGGTCTCTCATGCAGAGGAGAGTCAAACTCAGGGGGTGACTGAGCAACAGACACAGTTGGTAGAGCAGACAGAGAACGCTCAACAGGAGAGCAGGTTGAGGAGGCAGAGCAGGTAGCACAACCACAGCTTCAATGGTATAGTCACACACGCACTCAGGTGTCACCAAGGCCTTAGACATAGAGGTGGGGCTCTCATCCACCTCCCAGACCACAGGGTCTGCCTCCCGTGGTACACCTTGACTTGAGGGCAGCCATAGCTAGGCAGGTACAATAGCTATAGTTCGTACAGTTTGAGGATTGCTTTCCGCCGAGGTGGGATGAGCATGCCTCAGAGCAGTTCTACACTGTGTTGTAGGAGGACTTCTATAGTGCATATCTCAACAGCGGCGTTGCCTTTAGATCTCAGTGGGTCTGCTCATAGAGTCTCTAGTTGCAGCTGTAGGCGAGCAGATCCATCCTCACCTTTCTTATCTGCTAGGCTTATCAGATCTCCTTGGATGGACTGGTCGATATGTTCCATCTTGGGTCCATGAGTTCTACTCCTCCTTGTGGATTGACCTGAGTCATAGGTTTATTCACTTTGCTTTCCGAGGGCGTGACTATAGGCTCTAGAGCTCGAGGGTCAGAGTGATACTAAGGATTCTAGAGTCACCTATTTGTCTTCATGAGGTATGCTATGGATAGATAGAGCCTCCGAGATGCCCTCATGGAGGACTTGTGCCACCTATAGATCTTGTCAGACCATGCTTCATAGAGCCGTTTGGTGAGGGGTCGAGCAGGACACCACGTGACCTTACACCTACAGCTCGGCTCCTTGATGCTATTATGAGGAGGACTTTGCTCCCGAGGATGGGCTACGGCAAGGGCCTGACTCGAATTCGGCTATGGCTAGTGCATTACCTGGTGTCTCAGACTGTCTTTGATATTTAGGATGTGATGCTTTCAGAGATGGAGGACACACTAGCAGAGGGCTTCAGAGGTCACCGTCAGCTGCCTTATGATCATTGGATCACTTTCCTACTATGAAAGGTAGTTCCACACAAGTCCCTAGAGACAATGGCAGAGTGGACAGGTGCTACCACTGACTTTCCATAGTATGACATGAGCCAGATGCTACATCACAGTCATGCGAGGACACCTCGCCAGCCGAGCCGTCGCCCAGATGTACTAGAGACAACAACTCAGTAGGATGAGATCATCAGGGGCATTGTAGAGACAGAGGAGGAGCAACTAGATGCCCAACAGGAAGATGTGGTCGAAAATAACCCTACTAACAGCTCAGATGATGACTATCAGCTGATTCCATAGATGGCTCCTCGACCACATGATAGAGAGGCCAGTGGCTCCAGCTTAGCTCCACCACAGCCACCATAGACTGACCCATCACTTCTAGCTATACTTGAGCGGATGAGACAAGACCAGGCACGCCAGGCACTAGAGACCGCAGCTGCACTTGCTTAGGTTCAGGCACGATAGTATGAGTTTCAGCGGCAGCAGCAGGCCATGTAGCAGCAATAGCTTATGATTCAGCAACAGTTACTCGGCTTCATGTAGCATGTATTCAATGCTACTGGGGTTGCTCCTCAGCAGTCTACACTTCAAATAGGCCAGCCTGCCACCACCACTCCAGTGACTCTAGCTGTATAGCCCAGTGGGCTTCCGAATTAGAGACAGCTAGCTCCTTAGTTTGCCTCACCTACAGAGTAGGTGTCTCAATGGTTTGCTTCACTAGGGACAGCTCAGGGTCCGCACTTTACTCCTATTGTTATGGGCTTCACTCCGACTCAAACTTCTTCGGCGTTAGTGACGAACACCCCAGTCTTCAGGAGTCTCGGCGCTACCTTCAGTGAGCTTATAGGGCAGCCTACACCTCCAGTGTTCGAGTCTATGTCCCTACCATAGCTGCTCTAGTTACTGGGACTACCAAGATGATTCTATCGTCTGTTGCATCATCTGAGCCACCTCAGACAGTCACTCCTACACTTGAGGCTTCAGCGATAGCGATAGATGTGGCTCCACTTCCTATTGTGACACCTCCAGAGTCACTGGCCGTGCTAGTTACTGAGCAGACCCAGACCGATTCACCTTCACTTCCAGCAATAGAGGGTCAAACCGCTCAGAGCTCAGGGTTAGAGGGTGATGCAGCTCAGTTCTAGATCTCTCATCGCACCTTAGCGCCCGACTTGACTGCTCCTATCCCACCGTCTGACCCTTAGGTTTTGGTGCTTGTCGCTGAAGGGGGAGAGGGAGCGGGTATGTTAGATCTAGGGGGGCGTGTGAGATGGTCTCGATTCATTTCTTTTGGTCTTTTGTGTGTGATACTTCATGCATTCACGTTTACTTTCATGCATTGTATTATATACATGTGATTGTGAGACTTATGTGACATGTGTGCTCTCTACATTGATATATATATGTATGTATGTATGTCATGTCACTTGGTTATGCTCATTTGTTGTGCTTTCGCATTTTACTTTGTTTCAAATGGGCTTTACTTCATGTACTCATGCTTAATTCATATTTTTTAGTACACCATGTTGGCTTGGGTCATACAAGCATGCCTAACTCCTTTGTTCGTATTGTCAAATGCTTATATGAGCCAAGCATGTTGAAAACCTCACTCATCTCTATTACATACTCGAGGTTGTGTTATCATCAATCACCAAAAAGGAGGAGATTAAAAGCATCTAGACCCCTAGTTGGGTTTTGGTGATTAATGACGACACGAGATTACTATGACTAATATATGTTTTGTAGAGGCAATTTGAGTTAGGTCATGGTAATGGAAATTGATTGGGCAATCATGGTTGTCATGCCCCTGTCGATGGAAATCATTTCGGTTTTCAAAGGATGGACGACAAGATTAAGGACGGACTATTTCTAAGTGTCGTTTGGTGTTAGAGAGACACTTAGAGTAGTTTAGGACTTTGTTTTTCCTTTGGCCATACTATTAAGGGGGTATGGACTAGTAGCTTGACCTTGGTGAGTCTAATGGATTAGGTGTGGTACACACATGTCAAACTTAGCACTAGGTAGCTCAGGAATAGCCCTAAGATCGATAGAAATCAACTTCATTCTCGAAGGATTTTGAATTGGAAGTGAAGGGAGGGTCAAATGACTGATCGGACACTGGTTTGGTTGTGACCGGGCGCAGCGTGACGAATCCGGTCAGTTCATTTCATCAGCAACTACAGTCATGTACTGACCGGACGCTAAACCGTACATGACCGGACGCTAGGGTGCCTACGTCTGATCAACATCAGAGAGCATCCATAGGGGCATTTTGCTGACCGGACGCGTCCGGTGGGTGATGACCGGACGCAGGTCAGAGTCCGGTCAGAGCTAACGGCTCTATCTAACATAGTGACGTGTACTACTAATCGGAGCGTCCGGTCACCCTGACCAGTGCATCCGGTCACCTTGAAACTTGCTGAGTTAGCCTCCAACCGTTATGTTTTAAATGATGGGGTATAAATACTTATCCCACTCGTTCATGGGAGGTCTCTTGCCCAATTGTTCAGCTGTAAAACACCTTTGGAGTGCAAGGGAGAGCAAGAGCCTAGTGTGGTGATTTAGAGTTGATAATCCAAGATTAAGGACCTCACTAGTAGATAGAGAGTAGCAAGTGTGCATCCACCTTTCTCATTAGGCTTGTCTTGGTCAAGTGAGAGTTTGTGCTTGTTACTCTTGGTGATCTCCATCACCTAGACAGCTCAGTGGTGGTTGGGAGCTTGGTGATCATCCGACGGAGCTTGTGGATGACCCAAGTCATGTTGTGAGCGGTTGTGGGCAATTCACCGTGACGGAGTGTCAAAGAATCAGCCCATAGAGAGCACTTGATCCTTGCATGGATCAAGGGGGAGCTACACCCTAGCGCTAGTGCTCCAACGAGGACTAGTGGGGAGTGGCGACTCTCGATACCTCAGGAAAATATCCCCGTGTTCCTTTCCCTCTCTTTATTTTGAGCATTTATATTTGAGCAATTCATTTTATGTCTTTACATTCCTAGAATTGCCATGCTAGAGTAGGATTGGAACCTAGAATGCAAAACTTTTGTACTGCAGAAAAATACAAACACATTCCAAACACAAGGGGTGAAATGGGCTAAGTGTATGGCTTAATTATTGCAAAAAAAATTGAATTAGCCCAATTCACCCCCCCCCCTCTTAGGCATCTTGATCCTTTCAATCTTCCACAACAGTTTTTGCGGCATTGGGTCGGGTATCAACATAATGTCCAAGTTAACGTATGACTATTTGTTTGGTGATGAACCTTTGTTCCCTACATATATACAATTGTAGATGGCGGTCCAATCAATCCAATTTCCGGAGGGAATAGCAAAGGACATCATGGTAAGAATACAAGATCATTATGTTCGTGCCGACTTCATGGTTCTTGATATGGGAGAAGAAGAAGAAGACGTACCTATCATCCTTGGAAGACCATTCCTTAACACCACCAATGTGATCATCTATATCGGATCTAGACAAGTCCACTTCCAATTCCTTTGACAAAAGGTACATTACTATTTCAATAGTTATACCACTTATGAACAGCCAAAGAAGACCCACTCCTAGAGAAGACGCCGAATGTCCCAACGCTGGAGGAATCAACCCCAAAAATGAAGATGAAGATGAAGAGATTGTGAAGAATGAACCTACCATGTTAAAGACAAGTTCATAGACCAAGTAGGTCTAGAAAGAAAAGGTGGCATCATCGGAGTCACCATCACAAGAGGTGCAACCACCAAGGTCTCTATCTCCGGGACCGACTGATGCACCCAAAGAATGAACAAAACTGGAGAAGAGTCCTGTCCGGAGGACTTAAAAATCCAAGAGGTAAACTTGGTAGTTATCCATATTTATCCTTTAGCATTGCATGAATTATTTTTACTTTAGCATATTTACTTTTCTGCATTAGCATCACATTAAGAAAAGAAAACAAAAAAGTCTCATCATTGCATTATAAATCTTAAAGCCCATGTGAATAATTTTCACGGTGTGTAAAAACTCGCAAAAATATTCACCGTGGTGGCATAAAAATAATAAAAATTACATGCATACAACTAGAAATATTTCATTGCATCATAAAGTATTTTCTACGAAGCACAAATAAAAAACATGAGATAGACATCCTGCTAAAATTCTGCCAATTCAAAAATATTTCTAAACCTCCAAGAATGACTAACCCCTAGATGGCTAATCGCTAACCCCCTATCCTAATCTGTTTCACGAGTTTTGGTGTTCTTGTAGGTATTTTGCAGGATGATATGATCAAGAGTAAGTTCACCCATACATCTTCATCTCACTCCACCCAAAGTACATTTCTCCCAAATCGTTGCTACACCTGTTGCACAAGGGGGCCCAACTTCTTGATGCACGAGGGAGTTCTCGGAGTCGGAAGTTCCGGCAATCATTGGGAGTTTCGACGCCCCACAGCGTCACTAATTTAGTGACCATTGGATCTGTACGGGCAATACTAGACGACCGGACACGTCCGGTATTCCCAACTGCTCTATAACGGCTAGTTTTTCAAAGGGGCTATAAATATCCATTAGCCTCCATCTTTGGAGGCTGCTGATTCTGCTGACATTCATACACGTTTTTTAGCCTTGAGAACACTCTCCAACCCTATCTTAGTGAGTGATTGTTTCAATTTGCAAAATTCATCATGTGGGTTGAGTGAGATTCAAAATTGAGAGGAAGCTACCCTTGAGCACTTGTGCCTATTTGTCAATGTTGGCGGTCCTTAACACATATTATCTGACCGCCAAATTAATCTAAAATGGCAATATTTCATTGTATATTAGCTCAAAATATTATTTTATTTAATAAGTTCCACGAGTGTTTTGGTATTTGACTAAAAATGCGAGTCAAAAGATAATATATAGTATATACAGCTTAGCGGAATTTGGACAAGAAAATATATTAAAATATTGGAAGCTGCAAAACAGTCTCAAATAAATATTTGGACTACACCAATATAAAGAACTCGCTGAGACAGTCAAAATGGATAAATCTCTTACTTGTTCGAAGCACAAAATATAAAGATGTTATTAATTAATTTTGCAATTAAGTCAACGTAATTCAGCATCAACAGCAAAAATCCATAGCCAGCCGTGGGGCCCAGCCCACATGCAAACATGCTTTTCGATGCCTAGCTGCAACAACCAGATGGACGTCCTTGCATGGGAGACCGTCCGCCCCATCAGCCAGAGCACAACGTCCAACCTCGGCCATCACCATCACCATCCCATGAACAGTGAAAACCAGCATGAACAGTAAACTACGCACGCCACGAAATCACGAGCCCGTGGCTTGGGCCTTGGTGTCTGGACGGCGGATGCGTCGACGGCTCTACTGGACATGGCAAGTAACCACGGCCAGGAGGCCACTGAAGCTAGCCCCATGCAACCTACAGTAGCTCGGGCAGCTGGCAGGCCTATAGGGCGTGATTGGTTGCCCGAATCGGGCCATCATTTGGCCCATCCCGCATACTTCGGTGCATTCGGCTGTGTTTGGTTGCCCTACTCATATCTTTCCTCTGCTTCCTCCCGTGCAGATTCGCTCCTCCATCCCGGACGCCGCCGTCTTCTCGATCCCCACTTCCCTCTCGGTGCAGGCTCGCTCGGTGCTTGGCGGGAACCTTCGCGCCGAGCGCGGGAGATGAGGCCATCCGGGCCATAAAGCGCGCGTGCGGGTCTCGGCTAGGGTTACCACCCTCACTCTTCGCTTCTCCTTCCGCCATAGCTCGGTGCGAACTCCCGTCTTGCTCCCCCCCCCGACCTCGGTAGCCCTACTGAGGTGACCCTCGCTGATGGATTTCTCTCGGTCCTTCGGCGCTTGGACGGTATATATATGCCACCTGCGCTCTTCCCCTCCTCTTCTTCCCTATCAATTTTTTATTGATTTGTTGGTGGATTTTGCTTGAAATGCCAAGAAATCAGGGTTCTTGGTTTGACATCCTTAGATCTGTACGATGCTATACCTAATTTACCTGTTCCTAGCTCAGATCTATATATGATGCTTCGTTTTTGGTTTATACCTCATGTTTTGTGTAGATCTTGTACATGCTGATGCCTATTTTGTTGTACACACTGAGCAAAGTGCCTAGGTCAATGATGTTGATTGGTTAATAGTATACGCTGGAGGAGCAACCTTTGGTGTGGCAGCCGCGTCTTTCATTGTTCATTTTGTCTGATTTTTTGCTTGCTAAGCATTACATACCCATGTTGCATGCTCGCTTTCTAATGTTGCCCTCCATCCTGTTGTGGTAGACATGGCGTTTGAAGCTAGGCGAAGGGCTGCCGCTGCTGTAGTTGTTGCAGTGGTGGCTTGGTTTTTCATGTGGTTTAGGAGGCGAGTTGAAGATTCGCGCTCAGTCACCTATAGTCCCTTGGCTGAGAGGGACATACAGAGGATGAACAACCTCAGATACATCTATGATTCTGATGATGTGCACTGTGTCAACCTTCTTAGAATGAGGAGGGCCCCTTTTTTCTAGCTTTGTGACCTTTTCGTAGTAGAGAGCTTATCACTGACAGCATACATGCATCTGTTGAAGATCAAGTAGCCATGTTCTTGCATATTGTTGGTCACAATGAGAGGTTTAGGGTGGTTGACCTTACCTTTAGGAGGTCCGCAGAGACAATTAGTAGGTTCTTCCAGAAGGTGTTATATGCGGTAGGAGAGCTGAGGAATGAATTGATTGTCTCTTCTGCTACCAATGTCCATCCTAGGATCCTTGGGAGCAGAAGGTGGTACCCCTATTTCAAGGTTGGTATCCATAACTTGTCATAGTGGTACCCCTATTTCAAGGTTGGTATCCATAACTTGTCATACATAGGTCTCATGCATTATTAGTTTAGTGTCAATGTTCACTTGCACTTATGTTTTTTTCAATTAGAACTGCATAGGAGCAATTGATGGTACTCATGTATTAGCTAGAGTGCCTGTGAAGATGCAAGCTTCCTTTAGAGGCAGGAAGCACACCATCACACAAAATGTGTTGGCAGCCGTGGACTTTGACCTCAGATTCACCTATGTGCTTGCTGGTTGGGAGGGATCTGCACATGATGCTCTTATCTTGTCTGATGCTCTTGAAAGAGATGATGGCCTTAGAGTGCCACCAGGTATCATCTAAACCATAAAAAAACTTTGACACTTTGCTTAATCCTAAATGAAACTACTAAAACATGTTCCTATCTGCTAATTTTTAGGCAAATTCTATCTTGTCGATGCTGGCTATGCAGTGAGGCCTGGTTTCTTGCCACCATTTCATGCCACAAGGTACCATTTGAGGGAGTTTGGTTCAAACCGACCTCAAAATCAAAGAGAGCTTTTTAATCTAAGGCATTCGTCTCTTAGAGTAATAGTTGAGAGGGCTTTTGGGGCTCTAAAGAATAGATTCAGGATATTGGACAACAAACCTTTCCACCCATATAAGACCCAAGTTAAGCTTGTTCTAGCCTATTGTATTCTTCACAATTGGATCCTCAGGCATAGGCATGATGAGCATGTGCCTGCTGAATCCACATGGACACCTAACATCAATGATAATGCCTCACAACCAGACCATGTCCCTGACAATGGTACCTGGGCACAACAGAGGGAGACATGGGCTGCACAGATGTGGCAAAACAGGGGGAATTCTAGGGTGTAGTGGCATGGTGTGTGTACTGTTTAGTAGCATTGGAGAAACTTGTATTTTTATGGAGACCTATGGCATTTTGCAATGATGTAATACCTATTCCTTTTCTGCCTATTTGATCTGTTCAACTTGTATTTCATACCATGCAATTTGTTTTCCTTACATACTAGTTGTGGATAGGAAATGGACAATGTGCCTGACCAGGTTGTTAACATTGGTGGTGAGGACAATGTGGTGGAACAGGGTGGGGTAGTTGCTGATGATGATGTCAACCAAGCAGCCCCTCAGCCCAATGGCCCTATGCATTGGAGTCCTGTCCAGTCTGGGTTCATGCTTAGTAGGTTCCATGATTTGGTGGGGCAGGGGGTCAAAACTAAAAAAGGGTTCAAGGAGGTACATGTTAGGCAGGTTGCACTCATGGTCTCTGAGTTTGCTGGGGTCAATGTGACCACCCAGCAGATTTACAATCACCTGAGAAAGTGGAGGCAAAGGTGGGTTAAGGTTGTTAGGCTTAAGAATTTGAGTGGTGCTCTGTGGGATGAGGACCACCATATGATAGTACTTGATGATGAACACCTGCTAGGCCACACCAAGGTTAGAAACTATTTGGATAACACCTCAGCTATCCCTTCTCTTATATTTTGCTCCCCTATGTCTAATAGTTACATCTGTTTCACTAACTAGGACCATCCTGCTGATGCTAAATTCTTGAACACACCAATAGAGAACTATGTTTAGATGGAGGCCATCTTTGGTGGTAACCAGGCAACAGGCAGGTATGCAATGGGCTCAAATGAGCCTCTGGGTACTCCAACCGACATTGGCCAAGGTGATATTGATACCGTTGAGGACAACACTGACTTAGGTGGCACAGAGGCTGAGTCTGGAAAGGGAACTCCTTCTAGTATGGAAGGCTCTAAGGGTTCTGATGCTAAGGGCTAGGAGGAAAGGGGTGGCAAGAGAAGGAAGCTTGCCCCAGAGGAAATAAACCTCATAAATGGAATGATCAAGGCTGTGGAGTCTGTAGGAGATGCCCTCAAGACTCCATAGCACAATGAGGTGCATCAGGATCTTTATGGCTGTGTTATGGACTGCCCTGGGTACTCACAAGAGGCACCCATGTTTGCCCTGGTTTACCTGCTAAAGAACAAGGCTGAGGGACTTTGCTTTGTTCAGATGATAGAGGCTCATAGGATCCTATGGCTTAGGACCTATCTGAGCACAACCTACTTTGCTTAGATGCATATTAGCTAGCCTCTCCATTTTTGCATATAACCATGCTAACTGTCTTATGCTGTAGGAAGTATTTTGATGTGTAGCACTTACCTTAACTGATGCTACAAAGAACCATTTGCCGTCTAACCAAGGCTGCACCTAGTCTGGAATAGCATAGGAGCCATGGTGATGGATGTGAGGCTTTGTTGATCTGTGTGGTGTAGACATTAACAAAGGGTGATGGATTGTCACTTAGTTGATCTGAGCCCTAAAAACCTTGGATTGTTAGTTGATCTGAGACATTTCAGATGTTGTTATTGTTCTTGTAGGAGTTCCTTTTTGGCCAATGATGCAAACTATAGCAATCTGAGGTGGCTATGGGTATTCTTCCTGTTGTTGCTTTATTGTCTTCTTGTGTTTTCTCATGTCTATGAAGATACAATTGTGAGATCATTTTCATGCCTAACTGAGATAACTGAGATCTGGGGTACACATAATGCAAACCATAGCATAGTTTTTGACTGAGGCTGATACAATTGTGAGATCTTTTTCATGCCTATGAAGATAACAGTGCCAGTTTGAGTAATGGATTATGCACATTGTTGACCTTGGACTTGTGAGGTACTGGAGCATTGTTTCTTCTATCTTCTGCTTATGCTTCTCATGGCTGTAATCAAACCATGTGAGACATCCATGCCCAAGCAACAGCTGGACAATTCTGATGATCTGATGGCTAGGCTGGATGCCTCTCATGGTTTCATTCCTGTCATGATCTTGGTTTTCTACAATCTGTTTGAGGTTTGCTGCTGTCTATGTTTCTTAAGCTCCAAGTTCAAGGTCAAATGAAAAGGCAATTAAATCTGAGGCAAATCGATTGAACTACCCTTATTTTGTCAACATCTTACACTTGCTTTTATGTGTTTTTTAAGGGGCAAATGGCTTGGTATGTTGTGTATCGTGGAAGAGTACCTAGGGTATATTCAACCTGGGCTAGATGCAATGCCCAAGTAACTGGTTTTAAAAACAACAGCTACAAGAGCTTCCCTAACAAAGAAGAGGCAAAAGCATCATACTTAGAGTTCATGGGTTGTGAAGATGATAAAGTTTTTGTCAATCCTCCACCAAAGGTGCTTAGCAACAAACCGGTGTTATTTGTTGTGGCTATGGTGTAGTGTTTTCTGTTGCTGGTGCTCCTGTGGTTCGTTCTTGCTCGTTGCTACAACTGTCTGTGATGCTCAAAATGCCATGGCTTGGTAAGTTGCCTGTAGGGGAAAGTAGACTGGGGTCTATGCTTGAGTTCGGTCGTTTATTTTGATGATGCTTGAGTTTTTCATTGCTAAGCATTGTTGTAGCTGCCTCTAATTGTTTCATATTGCCTATGATGGTTTCAAAATGCCATGAAAATGTGTGGAGACAATGACCTTGTGAGGAACTGTGACTTTTGGGCAACCAATCATGGCCCTATTCATGATTTGCTAGGAGTACTGTTGTCATGTTTATGTCATTAGAAGCTCCAAGGTCATTGTCAATGCCAAGCTTGTTGAACAGAGGCAAAGTTATCTCTGTTTCCTTGTATTCTTCTTCATTTTGCAATAGCTGGTGGTAACCACACCAAACTCATACATGGGTACTCAGACCTGGGGCAATGCGGCCAACCAAACAAATACTAGAACACCAGTTCATACACCAAAATGGTGCAAACGGGGAACCAAACATGTCATTGCTCATCCGGTATACTGTAGTCGGTTGCAACCAAACACACCCACTTGCATGCTTCCATCATGGCTGGGAAGAGCCTACGTAGGCCCTCCATCCTGGATCACCAATGCTTGAGCAACCAATCACGCCCATAGTGGCTGCTGCTGCACGTGATTTCTAGCACGGGGAACAGCCAAGGCAGGCGCACGATCACGTCCATGCATACGCAGGCTTGGGAGGCACCAGGCGGCCCAACTGGGACACACGGCTTGCAACAGTAGGCAGGTCAACGTGCACGAGCGCTTTGTAGGATCAACCGCGCATAGGAAAGGCCGAGCCAGCTCGGTCCAGGAAGGCCTATTTCACGCACGTCGGTACAAAAGTTTGATCTAGCGAATATTCTGGCTCCCACCGACTTGGCCAAGTCGATTTCCAGTCTAGGAGCAGGGAATATTCTGTAGCACCTAGGAAGGATCTTCACTCTCTCAAGAAAACTACTCTAGACTATAAATAAATACCCTCTCTCTCATATGTAACACACCCTCAAGGAGCAACTCTTCACATCATTCCAATATGTAGTAGTCCTAGCTAGTTGGGAGTTAGGGAGAGATGCTAAAGTTTTGGAGGAGTCCTCGTAGGTCCGGTATAATCTTGTATTGCTCCTTTGTAAGACTCAAGTATTTCATATATTTATCTTCTCTAATTACTGAAATATCTTTCACTGTTATCTAGTTCATGCCTTAGTAGTTTAGCTAAGCATGGTTAAGAATAGTCATGTCACACCTTGGCATGGGATCTCCGCTCGACCGAGTACTCTAGTTTTTACATGAAACTAGAGTAGTAATCGATAGTGTAGACGTGGTGTCTAGATTATAGGTTACCTGAGTTTGCGCTCAATCCCACGGATAATTGTGGTAGCCTTGGAGGTGACAGCTCTGACCAGGCCTTTGTAGTCCACCACGTTTGGGTTGGTGTTTTCGTAGAGCTTTTGGTAGCTTGACCCCAATCACCCCTTCCTAGTCTTTTTCGAGGATCGAAAAGGAACTGCTGCTCCAAAGTGCTATGGTGTGATCGCTATGTTTTATCCACTACTTAGTTAATCCCTTTGGTCTAGAATAGAACCACAGTAATAGAAAAGTATAAAGGAACCTTATGCTCCCCATTGTCCTCCCAGTTTAGCTTATATATTATTCTATCTTACCATGAAGTTCTCATGTGTGTGTCAATATACAAAACTCCAATCTTATCACTTACCCTACATTAGTCTTGTTGGTATACTAGTTAGTAGATA
Source organism: Miscanthus lutarioriparius (assembly GCA_904845875.1). Lineage (NCBI taxonomy): Eukaryota > Viridiplantae > Streptophyta > Magnoliopsida > Poales > Poaceae > Miscanthus > Miscanthus lutarioriparius. Next base: position 77,024,277 of record CAJGYO010000003.1, on the reverse strand, counting down.
CATGGTGGTTAATTATCAACTTCTTTAATCATTGCTTCCCTATGGATAAATACGATACCCTGGAATACTCCTAGGTAAAAGCTACAACGGTATCCATGCGCTTGCGGATTTCTCTGTTTGCATTAACAAATACCAACAATCGATCTCGTGATTTGCATTTGTTACTCTTGGACTCTTCGGTCCTAGATGGCTAGGTGTTGATATTTCTTAGCATCACTCTTTACTAAGTTGTCATCCCTAGCAATGATGCTAGAAATGCATTGTTGGTAACTATTGAGAAAACTTGAATATATATATATATATATTATGTATCCGCAAGCGCACAGATAATATACCATTATAGCATTTCATCTAGGAGTATATCAGGTATCATTATTTATATTTTCCACAGGGAAGAGCGATGGGGTGGCTAGAGATATTGACAAAAATGCATATTTATGACAAGATCATTAACTCTCATGCTATAGCAGGGGTAAGTCAAGTAATAAATGTATGATAAGTGTGAGGTATTGATAGTAATCCAGCGATAGAAATAGGTACTCATAAATGTAGTATGGCTAGGTAGGAGATTAATTAAGAGCAAAAGATTCCTAAGTCATTCCTTATTTACTAAGTCTTTTGTACACCCAAGTATATACACTCTCATCTATACCATAATTAACGTTGTATCTATGCATAAGGAACATTACTAAGGAAGATCAAGAACAGATCTTGTCTCCCTTCGCAACCGGGTTCTACTTGTTCCACAAATGGGGAGTGGACTACAAAGGACTCAACGGGAGTGTCACATCTGTGATCTACCACATGACCCAGAGTGTAGAGTGCATCTGCAGGTAAACAATATTTAAGCACCATGCTTACATAGTGTCGACCACTTAAGTCACTCGAGAACTGAGCTAAGCGCTTTGCGAACATATGCATACATTCATTATCAATCATGACTATATCAAGCATAAAACTAGAGCAAACTAGGAACATAATAAATAGCAATATAGTATTGAAGTAGCATAAAGTAATACAATAAAGAGGGATACAATGGCTTTACTAGCCTCTAGACGGTGAATCCAGAATCCTGAGCAAAAGCCTAAACTCTACTTGAATCTTGCTAGCTAGCCTATATTAGAACTTTGAAGAATTGGAGCGCTATTCTCTTCTCTCTGGAAACCCTAATTTCTAGTCTACTATTGACTTATGTAGATCTACCCGAGGGAGGGGGCAGGGGCTGGTATATATAGGCCGAAGCGTCAATTCTCAGCCCTTGGATTAAACCGACTTGAATAAATGGCAGAGATGCAATCCTTAAGGCGGTGGAGAACCGAAATGCGAAGCGGAGGCTGACACGTGGGGCAAGGGGACCGGCCGGCCTGTAGGTGGGATTGGTCGGTCCCACCTAGAAGCCTCTCGGTCCCCGCTTCGGTGGAGTGTCTTCTGGTGTCCTCTAGAACCTTCTAGAGTTGTTTACGCCGCTGATAATCGTGATTTAATTTGACAAATTGATCCACCTTCACAGTTTTCTGAATAAACCCTACTGAAAACACAGATTCACCAAAACTCATGGAAATTGTCAGTTTAAACCCCTAAGTCTATGTTGGTGATCATTTTCATGCATGATTTTAAATTATATTAACGGTTTATGATGGATGATAACTACCATCAACAAACTCCCCCAAGCTTAACCTTTGCTTGTCCCTGAGTAATGCCAAACTTAGCAATAGATCAGGAGTTTAGGATCTTTGAAAACATTGTAGCAACTCCTCAAAAGTACACATGCGTTCAAACAAGAATTCTCCTCTGGATTAGAATTAACCGATCTGACTTTTCAACTTACCCATATTACCTTTAACCATGGGGCTTGTAGCCTTCACTTGGGTCTTGAGCAATTGAAAGATAGAACAATCAAGCCAAGCACTATGTCTCAAGTTCTTTGCTCAACCATTATTCTAGAGTTTTTTGCATGTTCTCAAAATAAAACTCAAAGATTCCATTGTATGACACTCTCAAGTCTCTCAAAATATGTGATATTTGTGGATTCTTACCAAGGCAATAATAATGTTATGCCTTTCTTCCTACAATTAAGGCTTATGTGGAGCTCATAGGAATGGTGATAACATGAAAGAGCATACTTGCAATACATATATTGTAAAATCAAACCTCGGATCCAAAGAGAGTTAAGTCATACAATTAAATCAAGATGTGCATGTGTGTGGAATATGGCGGATATTTATGGTGGTTAACCTAATTCTACTATGCTCCTTGAAAACATATCTCTCATTTGAAACCTGGAAACATCTTTGCAAGAAAACACGGGCTATCTTATTCATCTTTCTTTTTTTTTCTTTTTTTTAGGCGAGCATCTGAGTACCCATTGTTTTAGATATCTCAGACACTTGTCCATTTTTCAACTCTTTCTTTTTTTCTCTTTTTTTCATAAATAACTTTTGCATAGCCCAAGCTTTTTTTCTGCAACAAAACTTTTGAGAGATAGCAACAAGAACTTGGAGCATTTATTTTGTGGAAAATTCTATCAAGAATATTTTTGGTGTTTTACTCCTAGTGTAGGAGTAGAACATTTTTGGTGGATCTAGATGGAAAGCATGTTTTTGCGCCTACCCCCAGTGTAGGAGTAGTGCATATGTAGGTGGTGTGTACATGATCTTGATTTTAAGAGCATGACAAGCCTCTCATAAGGGTCAACAAAGCTTGACTAAACTCAATGCAAAACAAGTAGCATAAGTGAGTGGAAGTTTTCCCAACCTAAAAATAAGCATGTTTGGCTCTGGTAGAAATTCAAGCTTTGTCATACAGCAACTCATTATGTTACCTTTTTATGTCTTTTTCAAAAGAAACCTCCAGAATTTAGTATCACTTGGAAAAAGATAAATAACAGCTCAGACATTCTCATACCATATCCGTCAATTACCTAGACTTAGATCAAGCATTTGCTACCCACGAGTTTCAAGTTCAGAGCAAATTCTCATGTGAAAACAATCATATCCAAAACTTAGGAGAATTTAAGGCTGAAAACTAGGTACTTGAAAGGAATTACAACAGAGCAACTATTCATCATTTCCATTATGAGAATTCATCTTCAAGTTATTTTTATTTATTTAGCTCTTAAAAAATAGAAACTTAAAGCAAACTTTATACACACTCTTTTTATTTGGTTTTCATTTTTTTCTTTTCGATCACACCTTACTAATACAAATAAAGACAAAATTTTATTTTGTTTTCTAGTTATGCATCTTTTTTTAAATAAGACAAAAAGGAAAAGAAAATAAAGTACTAGAAAAACAAAGAAAACTTACCTTAGATAATGGGGGATCCTCCTCCCTCAAGCTAGGTGTTGCTACAGACCTTCAGAATGGCGGGTCAAAGTTGAGCTTTCCGAACAAATAGCTCCAATTCTCATTCTCCTGCTGCTGGTGTTGCTGGATGTTGGTGAGGCGATCTCCCATCTTCGCTTGTCACTAGGAGTGCTGGTGAAGTGTGTTCTGGATGTCTTGCTGTGTCTCTTCAATGTTTGTCAACCTGGTGTTGAGGCGGGATGCTCCATCTGCTGGTCATGATAGCCCATTGGCTGATCATGATAGCCATGGGCAGAGAAGGACATACGTCTTCCCTGGTGGCCACTTGAAACTTCTTCATAGGACTGCTGCTGATAGTAGTCGAAGTTGCCATACTGCCATTGCTCACTTGAGCCCTATTGCCAGGAGCTTTCTGAGTGCTGAGGAGCAGGCTGCTCCCAGCCAGCATGCTTAGGTTGGTATATATGGGAAGATCCTGGCTGATCCTAGCTTGCATGGCTGGTGAAAGCTGGTCCCTCTGGAATTAGGTCATCGCCGTGGTACCTGGGCTATGGGTTGTGAGTTATTCTCACAGAAGCACTTCTATGAGGCGCTGCTTCCTTAACCTATAGATCAAAGACAAAAGAATTCATTGCATACAAACCTGAGGTTCTGGTCTGGTAACGGAATCTCTGTTGTATACCCCAAATACATCATGACAAGTTGAACATTATTGTACTTTTTTAGCATGTGAGCCTGGACAAAATATTCACAATCGATGTACCAGCGGTCAATGTCTTCAATATAAGCAACAGAAGCATTTTCCAAAAGACCCAAATTTTGGATGATGCGGGTGGCCAAAGAGGTACAAGAGACATCTCCCTTGTGTTCAAAAACTTTCTTCCATTGTTTCATCATGAATTTAATAGGTGAAACCTTTCTTCTCTTAACCATGGCATAAAGTAACTTGAGTTCATCAATCCTTATGGTGTGAAAATCTTTTCTAGGTAATAAAGAAAATCCTAGCCATTTATGCATGAAGCGCAGGGTTGGGTGATGAATATCACTAGTGTGAGGACGGTGACAAGTAAGTTCTTTGGATATTTCTCTCCATAATTTTGTCCTATCAAAATCTTACAGAGCTAAATCTATGTCAACTACGCACTATGCATTGAATCCTAGAAGCGCACTAAACTATTTCTAGGGGACAAAAAAATCCTTCCCAAACAGTCTAAATGTGACTTCCGAATCAGTGGTTTGCATAGTGCATAAAAATTCTGCTGTCAAGAGCTTAGACCCCAGCTCATCAATATGCCAAACATTTTCCCACCCAATAGTTTTAAATATGATTTCACATTCAGCTTCCATACCAATTGCTTGTAGAAGGGCTTGGTCATACACAGAAGTGTAAATGAACCTCTGGGTCTTCAGCTGCTTGTAGGCCTCTTTCTCCATCTTGTTCCGAAACTTGAGATGCTTCTCTTCTAAGAGAATGTTCTTCTCAGCGAGATGATGACCTAGATGGCACTCCGACAGCGGGAGATGGAACGTCGATCTACATGTCGGCGCTTCCTCTGGAAGAAGTGCTTCTCATCGAATGGAACGATGCCGCGCGCTTGAGCTTCCCTAAATACTTACTCATCGTCCTACAAAATAAATAGACAACACAACTCGTGGAATAGATTAGGAAAATAAAATATCAGCGGTTAGCCGTCCAGAAGTTAGTCGTTCGAGGGTTAGTCATCCTTGATTGCCTAATGGATTTTCTAATCAAGATTTTGGCAGAACTTTCACCCTAATCTTATTTATTTTCCCTCTTAATTTTAACAGCACTTCCACTCTTAACATTTCTCACTCTTCTTCAAAGGTGATGTATTGAGGATGGCTGCATTACACTCCTCCGTTAACTTGATTACTTCAGTGGTAGGCAGTGGTCTTTTATTATTGAGAATATCTCTAAGGTACTTTGCGTAGGTAGGTACCTATATGGCATCAAGCAGAGGAATATTGATATATAACTTTTGAATTACCTCTACAAACTTACCAAACTGCTCAACCATTTTAGCTTTTTGATTTCTGTGTGGAAATGGTAGGAGGTTGGTGCCAGGAAAATCTTGCATCATTTTTTGTGTTTGTGGCTCAACTTCTTCAACTTCATCGTCCTTCTTCTACTCTTGTACTGCTACCGGTGTCTTACCTATTCTTGTTGGATATGGTGGATCACGAGTAGACTTGCCACCTCTTGTGGTTATGGTGTTGACCTTTTCAAGGTTAGTGGTAAGAGGCATAGCAGTGGCCAACTGAGCTAATTGAGATTCTATCTTTTTATTATAGCTAAGCTAGTCTTTTATAGCAGAAGAAAAACTATCCAGTTCTAGGATCTTGTCATTAAAAGCAAGCTTTTTAGAAATATTCTCATTAATCCTGACTTGTTCTAAGATCAGGTCTCTCAAGGAAGGTTGTTTAGGATTAGAAGGATAATTACCTGGGTACTTACCTTGATAAGTTGACCGTTGTTGTTGACCCCATCCTTGTTTCTATTGTTGTGGAGTATAATTATTGACGACGATGTTTGCATCCTCTTGAGATTTAGGGAAATCAACCCCCAAATATTCTCTACATGTGTTTTGAGCATTGTAAGCATCTTGTATAGCTTGATGGTCTTTCTTGTAATTGGCTCGCTGTTCAAACCAATTCAACAAGACATCCATCTTGGTTGATAGTGCACACACCTCTTCTGGCACTTCTTTGCTCTTGTTGCATGCTTGAATAATGCGTTGAGACCAGCCTTGATTAGAGGCTATCTTTTCCATAAGAGTTTTAGCTTTACCAAGGATAAGTGACATAAATGATTCTCCAGTAGTAGCATCTAGTTGTTCATGAGCTTTTTGAGTTAATCCATGGTAAAAGCTTTGCATGAGCAACCAATCTTCCATCCCATGATGAGGACAATCTAAAATGTATTCTTGAAAACATTCACATGCCTTCGGAATGGATTCTCCTTTCTACTGTTGGAAGTTGAAAATCTTTCCTCTTAAGGCATTGGTCTTGCCTATAGGGAAAAACTTTGCTAAAAAGGCCTTCGAACATCTTGCCCATGTATTGATGTTATCTTTGTTAGTGTAGAACCACTGATTCGCCCTTCCCACTAGCGAGAATGGAAACATGCGGAGTAGTATGCTATCTTGAGCAACGTCCTTGATGGTGATTATGCTGCTAATCTCCAGAAAATTCTGAAGATGAGCACTAGCATCTTCATGTGCCTTTCCGCTAAATGGGGTAGCTTGCACCATGTTGATGAGGCTTGGCTTGAGCTCAAACTCAAGGTTGCTGGTTTTAAGTGTTGGACCAGTGGGAATGTTCTTGGTGCTTGGAGCAGAGAATTCACGCAGAGTCTTTTTAGGCAAAGCTTCAGAAACTGGTGTTGAGCTTCATCTTGACTGGTTTGATCGTGATTGATGGAATTTGTTGATGAATCAGAACCAATCTTGCAATACCCTGTATAAGATATGAACAAAGACAAACAAGGATAAACCTGCTAAAGCAGAGGTATAAAGTTATGATCTCGTCTATAAGTATTTATTTGATCAATTCTCTTTTAGCCTTGTGCCCAACCCCGACAACGGCGCCAGAAATGCTTATTGATATTTCTTAGCATCACTCTTTACTAAGTTGTCATCCTTAGCAATGATGCTAGAAATGCATTGTTGGTAACTATTGAGAACACTTGAAAATCTATATATATTAAGTATCCGCAAGCGCACAGATAATATACCATTGTAGCATTTCACCCGGGAGCAATGTTTTCCTAAATGGTAAACGGTCTTTACACGGTCGCCCTTCGTTTAGCGTTTAGGCTGTTTACACGGTGTTTAAACGAAGTTAAACGATCTAAACAGTTTTGTACTTTTAAAAATACATATAATTATATATGTGCATGTAAAAAAATTAAGTATTCTACCATTTATACATATTTATCCAAGTAAAAATCTATTATTTTGGTATGTATATATATTTATGCATGTGAAAAGAACCAAATATAGATATTTATACATGTAACATATCAAGTGTACACATTTATAAATATAATAAACTTAAGTATACAAATTTATCCATACAAAACTAAACTAGATTTACCTCGTGTTTGCCTAAATAACCGTTTAAACAGCTGTTTAGCCCGTTTAATGATGTTTATCTCCGTTCCGTTTAGGCCATTTTCCTGTTTTTTGACCATTTAAACGGTCAACCGTTTAATTTCTGTTTACCCCCTAAACAAAACCGTTTACCACCGTTTACCGTTTACTGCCCGGGAGTATACCAGGTATCGTTATTTATATTTTTCACAGGGAGGAGCGATGGGGTGGCTAGAGATATTGACAAAAATGCATATTTATGACAAGATCATTAACTCTCATGCTATAGCAGGGGTAAGTCAAGTAATAAATGTATGATAAGTGTGAGGTATTGATAGTAATCCAAAGATAGAAATAGATACTCATTCTGTGCCGGTCCCACCTAGAAGCCTCTCGATCCCCGCTTCGGTGGAGTGTCTTCTGGTGTCCTCTGGAACCTTCTGGAGTTGTTTATGCCATGGATAATCATGATTTAATTTGACGAATTGATCCACCTTGATGATTTTCTAAATAAACCCTGCTGAAAACATAGATTCACTAAAACTCATGGAAATTGTCAGTTTAAACCCCTAAGTCTAAGTTGGTGATCATTTTCATGCATGATTTTAAGTTATTTTGATGGTTTACGATGGATGATAACTACCGTCAACACTAGGCGTCACTGGAGAGCACCCAAGACATTGTGGTGTGCCTCAGAAGTTTGTAACAGTTCGATTCCACCGCCGCAAGGGAAAGAATCAACTAGTGGAAGGAAGAAAAGGAGTTGGAAAAGACTCCGGCTAGAGTGGCCTTCGTTGTTCTCTAGAGCTGACCTTTGTTGGGCCGCTCACGACCCCCTCAACGGAGAGTAGGACTCGATGGGGTCCGAACGTCGGTAAAACAAATACCGTGTCTCAATATCCGTCTTATTTGGTATTTGTGATCCTTTGTGTTGTTTGAGCTTGTGAGCAGGTTACTAGTAGGTGCCTGCAACTTGGAGGAACATATTGGAATCAAGGGCAACAAGTTTGGAGTCGGTGCACTGAGGCCGTGTATACCGGACACGTCTGGTATTTGGAGCCTATGCTATTTTTATTCATTCACCCCTCTAACTTTATGTTGCATGGTTATAGTTCCTAGATATACTCTATATACCTTGTATTCTCTGTTGGCTAACTCGTGAGGGGTTTATTTCTTTGATTTGGAGTTTCTAAGTAATTAGAAACTCTAACACTAATCGTTTCCGCATTTTGAAGGGTTGAATTTTTAGAAACACCTATTCACCGCCCTCTAGGTGGCATCCTCGGTCCTTTTAATTGGTATCAGAGCAATGACTCACTAAAAGTTTCATCGCCGTGAGAAAAGGATGCCGACGCCTAACGAGTCGGAGTCGGTGCTTCAACAAAATGATGGTTCAAATTTTCTATCTTGGTCAATTCATATACTCAATGCTTTTAGGACTATTAGTCCTCTTGCTGAGCATATTGTGGATACAAGCATCCCTCTTCCTATAGTTGATTGGAACAACTACAAAAATATTCCAAAAGAGAAAGAGAGATGTGTGCAACTCAATGCTCAAGCAATTAATGTCATTTTGAGTACATTGAGTGCAGAGGTTCTAAATGAGGCAATCTTCAATGGACAAACACCTCCGAAGAGTGGTCATCTCATTTGGAATAGATTTATTGACTTGTATGAAAAATCCAAATGTGATGATGCATATGAGCTTGAGACAATTGAGAATATGTCCATTATATCATCATGCAGTGAAGAGGCCTCACAAGACCTAAAGTACATTGAACCGGAGCAAGAAGTGAAAGCCACAAGTGTTGTGCTATCAAGCTGCTCATACCGGACATGTCCGGTATCTATACCAGACGTGTCTAGTATGGCCCAAGCAGCAAGATAGCAAGCCAGCTCTTGCGATGATGATCAAGCTCAGTGATGGCCAAGTGATGAATCATGTTTAGTACCTTAAGGTACTCATCACTTGTGTCTCATGGCCAAGAAAAGCAAGAAAAAAGCTTCCAAGAAAGATCAAGTGAAGGAGATAGCACAAGTAGATGATCAAGATCAGAGTGATGTTGAAGATGACTACAACCTTGATCATCTCAGTCGCAAGGACAAGCTCATCATCATGAAGATAGTTAAAAAAGAATGATGAGCAAGAAGAGAATGAGAAGCATGAGCAAATCAAGGCTGCATATGCTACGCTTGTAGAAGAAAGGGGCATCTAAGCTATGATGCCCAAATTGTAACATTCCTAAGTCCAACACATTTGGTTATAATGATATGCTTAGGAGGGCCACAAATAGAGTTAGCCCTAGCAAGGTGATGTGTTCACCACAAACTAATACTAAGGCCATTTGGGTGCCTAAGAACTTGTTGACTAACTCAAAAGGACCCAACAAGAGTTGGGTACCAAAGTATGCTTAGGATGTTGATGTTGGTACTTGGTGGTGAGATGAAGCCTTCGGGGTGTTTGAGCAAGCAAAGTGAAAATACTCACTCAAACTATCAACCAATTCCTATATTACTCTCTCATATGGTTGACCCAAAGTTGAATAAATGAACTTGATTTCTACTTCGTCCTCACCATTGGTAACAAGTACCTAAACCTTATAGGATAGCCACTTTAAGTTTAACTTGCTTAATAGCTCACAAATAAGCATATTTGTGAAATATTAAAAGTGGCTAATTAGAATTAAGATTGATCATTTCGTATTTACCATGTGATGCTCCTAATGGCTCTCTAGTAGAGCAATATATTTGTCAAGATGCAGATATACAACAAGTACTAGGGCTCGACGAAGAATCACAAACAAAAGTTCACTAGTCCAGTTCTACGTCCGGTATACATATCGGATGTGTCCGTCCTAGGAGTGAAAAGTAGATCTTTATGATGGCATGATCATTTGAGAAATGAAGTAAGCATAATGATATTATGCCATGTATCGTCTTAGTGGAAATCTTGTGGGCTCAAGGCAAAGGTATGTATTTACATTTATGCATTGTAAGTGCATCTAAGGCCCTTTATATGCTAGAATGTGCATTTGTGTGACATAGGATAGATGTTTTTTAAAATCCCTAACTAGCATGGGTAGGTGGTGTGAATTTGAAAGACCATTTGATTCTTGGTCTTTGTGACCTAGCCTTGTCATGTGGTGATTATAGCTCTCCTTGATTGATTGATTCGCTAATCACACATAACATGGTTCTCTTAAGTCCACAAACTTCTATGGCTTTCTAAATCTATCTCAAGTAAGCAAAATCATTTATTTGCCAAATTCTTAAAAAACAGAAGAACAACTCCTGGCATTTGGATAAGAAAAGTGTTAGATTTAAATTTAGATCAAGGACAGACATTATTTTGGATTTAAGAGACCAAAATTTTGGAGCAATTGGGTAGTACCCGCAAATACCAGACGCGTCCAGTATCCGCGTGGGACACATAACCTCGTAACCCTTCGGCCTAGGTCCGGGCCCATTCTTTCTCTCCCAGTCTCTTCGCTTAGCACCGCCACCGCTTGCTCTGCTCCTACGCCCCGTGCCACTCTTGCCGCACCTCCGGCATGCCGGCGCTGCCGACTGGCCTGTCCTCGCCCTGCATTGCCTCTGCGCCGCGCAATGCTTCCTCTGCCCTATCATGTGCCTTCGCTAGCCTCCGCAGCAGCAGCGCAAGCACCCTCCACAGTTGTTCTTTCCGCCCTCGTCGGTGCCCGTGCAAGGACAAAGGGGGAGAGGAAAGGAAGGAGAAGAGAAGGGAGAAGGATTGGAGGATCTCTTCATCCGGATTGAAGCCTGCATTGCATTGGATCAGAGTCCCTCTCATCTTCTTAGTCCTAGGTATTTCAAATTCCAGACCTCATTCGATCTACTCATTGTTGCTTCAATTAGAAATTCCTTTGGTAGAAGCAATGAATTGTTGATGAGGAAGCTGCCCAAAAATTTGGAATGGATTGGTTGAGATTGATCCTAAGGCCTCTGTTAGGGCTGCTGTGCACGCACATACCGGACGCATCCGGTATGGGCTAGCAGTGCGGGATTTCCTGCAGTCTTGAGTCAATCTTCATTCCATATTGTCTCTATATTTGTGATTATTTGTCCAAGTTAATTTTGTGAACCTTGACCATGGATGGGATAGGTGCTTGCAAGATTATGGATGAATGATTATATATATAGTAGATGATATAAGAAATATCATTTGGGCATGTATATAAAAATCCTTGCAAATCATTTTGGATATAGGGCAGTAGAGATGGCTAGACACAAAGATGGAAAGATCGAGCCGAGGTCCAAGGCCAAGCATGATCACCGTGCTTTTGAGAGGGAAAAGAAAGCAAGGCCAGACATGCGTCCGAGGTTTAGTTAGTAGGAGAGTAGTAGTAGGAGACCCACCAGAGCCACTAGGGGTGCTCCTCAGTATAGAGATGACGATGGTGATAGCAGCCTCTCTTCTTATGATGACACTGAGGATTACATAGTTGAGCATAGGAAGAGAAAGAGCACCGACAGAGAGTCAGATGATGACAGTACAGATGATGAGCAGGAGATTGAGGAGGAGGAGGAGGCACCTCTAGTTCAGCACCCACCTCAGGGAGGACAACTAGCTCACAGTATTCACTTTGGTATGCTTGAGGTAAATCGCACTAAAGTACCCAATTATGTTGCCAGAGTTAATTATAAGGGAAAGGGTATGACTGAGAGAGCTAGATAGCAGAGAAGGATTGATCCTAGGAGTTAGCCAGAGAGTTGCCCATATGATCATCAGTTTCACACTATGTTTTAGCTTGACTACTACACCAGTGTGATACTTTTTAGAAACCCAGTTGTGGCAAAGTCTCAGTGGATTGACTGGAAGCATGATAGAGAGCTAAAGAAGCCTTCTCTTGATGAGGCTATTGCTGTTTGAGAGCACATAGGTGTGTATGGACTCATGGAGTTTCAGTAGGACTGGAACTCTAAAGTAATTGCTTAGTTCTATGCTACCATGTTTGTTGAAGATGAACCGAAGCGTATGCATTGGATGCTGGAGGGTCAGTGGTATAGTGTTGACTACGATGCCTTTGTAGCCTTACTTGGTTGTTTAGAGGAGGATCTTTAGTAGGAGAAGATTCGCTCTAAGGGGATCTACCCACCTGAGAGACTTGCCTACATGTACAGGGGTGGGTCAATTAGGAAGGTGAATGGACTCCACCCTACCTACAGGTACCTAGACATAATGTTTAGGAAGACCATTGACTGTAAGGGTGGTGACAAGGGAAACATTGCAGACTATTCCAGGAACCTTCTCCACAGGATGGCACCAGATGCATAGCTATTTAGTATCTTTGACTTCATCTAGAGTGAGATCAGGAGCGTTGGTGAGAGGCCCCTCAAGGACTATGGATTTGCACCTTACATTATGTACATGATTGAGAAGGTGACATGACACACATTTGAGTATGACAGGAGACATAAGGTCCTAAAGATTGTGGCTATTTGACAGAGGTTGGAGTTCCTCCTCATGGTCTAGGGGGAGCAGCAGCAGCAGAGGCAGATGCACCTAAGAGTGGTGCAGCAGCAGCAGGAGCACCTTCTCCACCGTGTGCTCCTCCACATTCTTCTTCTCGCCTCCATAGCCCTCCTCCTATTCACAAGCTCTTTAGTGCTATATTCTAGGATGTGCAAGGACAGTGAGGTTAGACAGCAGAAGGAGAGGGAGTCTAGGAGGAAGGATACTCGCACACTCAAGCAGATTTCCTAGAGACTTGAGCTTGATCCTCCTAGGTCTCCTATTTTAGATGGTGAGGCCTCTAGTGAGACCGAGACTGAGGATCAGAGACAGGTCAGACACGATAGTCTGTTTGCTAAGTTTCTTCAGCGTCAGGAGCAATAGGCTCAGTAGCAGGAGGAGCAGGCACCGAAGCACCCTGACACCTTACCACTTTAGGCTAGAGTGCCTTCTAACTTTCAGCCATGTCCTAGTGTAGGAGAGGAGTTTGCTTTAGACTTTTGGGATGACCTCACTGGTGGATATGGCTACTATGGATTTGGTGGCTATGGCCCTTCTGGTGAGGGTGGTTCTCGTCCACCTGGTGCTCCACGCTCAAAGGATGAGGATGATGGTGGACAGGATGACGACGATGATGAGGAGTGATTATAGTTTCCAGATACAGCTTGCAGCCCCTTTGTGCTTTGTTGATCTTCTGACAACCTTTTGTGGTGATGGATGACAAAGGGGGAGAGAGTGATTAAAGCTTCAGGATGTTTCATTTGCTTAGCTCTTATACCTGATTGTTGTATCATTTTGAGTTCAGATAGATTATATCCACTTCATCTTTGTATCATGTATTAGATGAGACTTGTGCTTCATGGATGTATCTTTTGAGACTCATGTGACATGATCCATGATCCTTATCTTGTAATATAATCTATCTTAGTGGTTTATGGACTTGAGAAATCCTTGTGATGAGTGCTATGTGTGTGATATACATGTTGTATTTACTTTCATAAGGACCATACATGTTTAGAGTGGATTTATATGATGTGATGCTTTTTATGTTCCTTCTTTGTGTGATATATCCTGTCATATGCATAACGGTTTTATTGTGTCACACACTTGCACCCCAAGGATGCAATGATTTAGGGTAAGTCTTCTATGTGTTTTAATATGTGCAATTGACATTTAAGGTCACTGTGTGAATTCCATTCATAAGCACATATTAAGGGGGATCCCCTCATAAATCATTAAACCCAAAAGCTTAAATGTTTAATATCCTTTTGTAAGCTTTAATCAAGATTGGCATCAATCACCAAAAATAGGGAGATTGAAAGTGCATCTAGCCCTCTAGTGGGTTTTGGATGATTGAATGACAAGGTTTAACCTGTTTGCTAAGTGTTGGACAGGAAATGGGTTATCTCACAGGTATTTAATGAAAGCCACAATGATGTGTTGTTGTATAAACAATCTAGTTCAAATACAAGACAATAATGCAAATGTAACTCATGCAAGGCCTATTCATTGTGGGATTTTGATGATTCATATGAAAGCAAGCACATTGAGAAATTATTAATGAGACATGAGGGATTGCATATGGAATTGTCTCACCCTTTAGAGCTTACTATAATTGAAAGACAATTATTCAAATGATCTTAATGAATGATTCAACGCCAAGTGTGACTTGATAGCTTGAGATGGTGAAGATAGCAAGGAAAGGCTTCAAGGTACTAAGCAAGGGTGAACGACAAGCGATAGCTTGGCGACCGAGGAACCTAGGTAGGGTGAAGAAGGAAGTACTTGCATTTAGTTATGGTACCAATCAAACTATGATGGTCACATTGAAGTGGAGAATCAAATCTTGGATGAATTGTTGAAGTGACTTGATATATTTGAAGTTAACTCATATTTATTGAATGCAATCAAGTCACATGCTCAAGATGGCTATGCTCAAGGAAAAAATCAAAATTGACATGTTGATATCCTCACTTGGTGAAGATTGAAAAGCTATGGCATTTCGTTTGAATCAACTCAAGCATTTCAAACTCCGTTTTCATTTTATCTTGAGTTAATAGGTATGCCGTACTATTAAGAGGGATGCATCATGTCGATAGATGATTATTCATAAGTGCTCAAGCCAACCCATGTGAGGTTTGAGTGAGAAAGAGACAAAAGAGCTAACTTGGTTTTCTGTGGCTGAGCATGTATGCATACCAGACGTGTCTGGTATTGGCTTGACCTTGGCTACTTCTTTGGTGTTCTCTGGAGTTTCGTTCATCGGGAGTTCTGACAAATGTCAGGAGTTCTAGGAGTCAGAAGTTTCAGCAATCATCGGGAGTTCCGACGCCCCACAACACCACTGACTTAGTGACCGTTGGAGCTGTACGGGCAATACCGGACGACCGGACACGTCTGGTATTCCCAACGGCTCTATAACGACTAGTTTTTCAAAGGGGCTATAAATACCCCTTAGCCTTCACCTTTGGAGGCTGCTGATTCTGCTGACATTCATACACATTTTTGAGTCTTGAGAACACTCTCCAACCCTCTCTTAGTGAGTGATTGATCCAATTTGCAAAATCCATCTTGTGGGTTGGGTGAGATTCAAAATTGAGAGCAAGCCACCCTTGAGCACTTGTGCATATTTGTTGATCTTGTGATTTGTATTTGTTACTCTTGGACTCTTTAGTCCTAGATGGCTAGGCGTCGCTAGAGAGCGCCCAAGACATTGTGGTGTGCCTCGGAAGTTTGTAGCGGTTCGATTCCACCGCTGCAAGGGAAGGAATCAACTAGTGTCAGGAGGAAAAGGAGTTGGAAAAAACTCTAGCTAGAGTGGCCTTCATGGTCCTTTAGAGCTGACCTTTGTTGGGTCGCTCGCAGCCCCCTCAACGGAGAGTAGGACTCGACGGGGTCTGAACTTCGATAAAACAAATACCGTGTCTCAATATCCATCTTATTTGGTATTTGTGATCCTTTGTGTTGTTTGAGCTTGTGAGTAGGTTACTAGTAGGTGCCTACAACTTCGAGGAACACATTGGAATCAAGGGCAACAAGTTTGGAGTCGGCGTACTGAGGCCGTGTATACCGGACGCGTCCGGTATCCATACCGGACACGTCCGGTATTTGGAGCCTATGCTATTTTTATTCATTCACTCCTCTAACTTTGTGTTGCAGGGTTGTATATACCTTGTATTCTCTGTTGGCTAACTCATGAGGGGTTTATTTCTCTAATTTGGAGTTTCCAAGTTGGAAACTCTAACACTGATTGTTTTCGCATTTTGAAGGGTTGAATTTTTAGAAACGCCTATTCACCCCGCTCTAGGCGGCGTCCTCGATCCTTTTAGTACTGTTACTGATGAAGGGATCAAGGACATGTCCAACACTTCCTTGATCGCCATTACAGCTGGGGAAGTTTCTACAAGGTAGATTGAAATTGAGTTTAAGGAAAAGCCTAGACCCAACTCTACCTGGAGGTGGTATGCCAAGAAAATAGGAGATAACAGGTTTCAAATGAGGTTCCCTGATGCTCAGACCATTGAAGACTTGGCTTTCTTTACTGAGATGAGAATGAGATTAGTGCCTTCAGTTGTCTTCAGGATTGAGAAATGGAACCCAGCCACTGGTTCTAAAGGAGCCCTAGATGTGGCATGGTTAAGAATCAAGGGGGTTCCTTATGAGAAGAGGTCTTACTCCAATGTCTGCATGGTGGCATCTAATGTTGGGCTTCCTTTGGAAGTGGACAGGGAGAATCTAACCAAACATGAGTTTGTCAGGGTGAAGATTAGATGTAGGGATTTGACTAAAGTCTCTGCCAAAGTTGATGGTTTACTAGATTGCTGACAGATTGTTGACACTTCTTAACATCACTACTAAGTTTCTCCAGTAATGATGCCAGAAGTGCTCATTGGTATTTCTTAACATGACACTTGTATCTTAGAAAGAATATATAAATGAAGGAGTCTGCAAGCGCACAGATAATATACCATTGTAGCATTTCACCCGAGAGTATTTCAGATATCGTTATTTATATTTTTACCTCAGGGAAGGACGGGCAAAAGGGAATATATTGATAACTTATACGTATGATGGAGAGATAAACCATAACCAATCTTCTACTAAAAACAGGGGTAAATCAAGAGATAAATGTAATATGAATGATAAATGATAAATGATAATGAACACTCAGAGTACTTTAGATGACATTAGCATGGTTAAGTAGATAATAGAGAAATAATTTCTAAGTCATTCTTAATTACAAGTCAAAGCATACTATGATTAGTGCAATTATACTTAATAATCATGACTAAGATCAACTTCATATCTACACATAAGGGATATTACTAAGGAAGATCAAGAACAAAGCCTGACTTTCCTCGTAACTACATCCTACTTGACCTATATTCGAAGAGTGGACTATAAAGGACTCAACGAGAGTGTCACACTCGTAATCTACCATATGGCCTAGAATATAGGGTGCATCCGCAGGTAAACAACGTATAAGCACTACGCTTACACAATGTCGACCACTCACCCCTTGTACTTTAGAGCGAGCGCTATATGAACTTATGCTTAAACATAAAGACAATCTAGCTATACTAAGCATATAATCAAAGTAAACGATGAACATGATAACTAGGAACATGAATAATATTAAGAACAAAGTCATATCAAATATAGCAAACATATGAAATATGAAAGATACAAGAGAGGATATAAGGGGCTATACTAAGCCACGCTCTTGACAAGATCAGGAATCCAAGCTTCTCCTCCCTCTAGATCTAACTTAACTAGCTATGCCCTAAATATTGTGGAGCTCTGAGGTTCTTCTCTTTTGATTAGGGTTTGATCTCTTGAATGTATGAGAGTTCTCCTGGGGGTGGTAGGGGCTGGTATATATAGGGGGAACCATCAATCCTGAGCCCTTAGATCAAACCGACTTAAAGCAAAGGCGTAGATGCATTCCTTAAGGCGGTGGAGAACCGACGTTGCGAGGAGGGGCTGCCATGTGGGACCAGTGGGCCGGCCGGCCGGCCGGCCCCACCTGTCATCCTCTTGCAGTCTTCCGCGGTGGGTTGCCTTCTAGTGTCTTATAGAGTCTTCTGGAGTTGTTTTCGTCGATGATAAGCGCGATTAATTCTGACGTTTGGGTCCACCTTGATGGTTTTCTGGATAAACCCTATAAAAACACAGATTCACCAAAACTTGTGAAATTTACTAGTTTAAACCCCTAAATCTATGTTGGTGATCATATTCATGTATTTGTACAAGTTATATCGACGGGCTTATGATAGGCGTTTACTAGATGTGGAATGATCCGTTAAAATCCGACATATCTATTTGAGGGGGAGATCTATGGTAATTAGAAATGGCAAATCCATCAGCGTTTGGCATGATAGATGGCGTGGACAAGTTTCACTGGCTGAAAAGTTTCCTCAATTTTATGTTATTAATCAGGAGCAGGAGGCTTTAGTGAAAAATATGAAGCATGACTCTCCTTTAGAAGATGGTTGCATGATAACCTACAGAATCAACTCAGAAGGCTTCAGGATATCGTGCATAGGCATAATACCACTCTTGAGAAAGACAGGGCAAGTTGGGATTGAGAGAAGTGAGGTCATCTGTGAAGTCTACCTATAAACATCTCTGTAGAAATGATTTCGGGAGCAATTACAAGAAAATTTGGAAGGCTAAAATTCTTTTAAAGGTTAAGATTTTCATGTGGTTGCAGGTCGATAACCTTTGCGGACGCAATTGGAGAGGCAATGAGTCATGTGCCTTTTGCACAGAAAAGGAAAGTGCAAGGCACATCTTCTTTGAGTGTGTGACAATGAAATACATATGGAGCCTTATAGCATTTGTTTTTGGGGCTAATTGCAGGCCTAGTAACTTTGATCAATATTGGGTTTGGATTGGGAACAGTTTGCCACAAGGTCAAAAGGTTTAGGCAATGGGGCTGACAGCTATATGCTGGGCGATTTGGAGAACTATAAACTCTATTTGCTTTGACCATAAGAGAGTGAAATATCCTACTGAGATTGTATGCATGATTTGTTCGTTCATTGTGTACTGGGTGGTGGGTCTCTTCAAGGAGGAAGTGGAAACGCAGATCATCCAAGGGGTGGACACGGTGAAGGCGGCTGCATTGTTCTTTCACAGGAAGGATGTCAAGAAGCAAGCTCATGAAGACCGTCAGTTGGTGCCTTACGTTGGTTAGCTGTGAGAGCCTTGGAGTGGTTTTCGGCTTGCGGGGTGTGTGGGCTGCTGCCTTGTAGTGTACACCCAGAAGTGTCCGGCGAGCGTTTTTGTCTATCGTTTCGTTGCTCTTTGCGTTTCTAGATGCTCTCATTGACGCGTTTGCTTTTAGTAGTTCCTTTATTTTTATTTCTGGTACATGTGCAACTTTGTGGCCATTTTGGAAAAAAATATTTTATGTTCTGGACAATAAATAGTTTGTGGTTGAGTGGTACATACGTGAGCTTCTAATTTGAAGGGTTTAAGTTTGACTCTTAATTTGAGCTTTTTTACTTTCCTAATTTTGTATCCCCTACTAAACTTAGGGTGGTCTGATTCTTACTGTAATTTATTTTGACTGATTTCCCTTATTCCCTACAAATTAACTAACTGCGCAACAGAATAGAAGACCTGTATAACTGTTTTTTCAGTCCTAGAATACGAGAGGTTGCTTTTGGCGTCTTAGCTCTTGTTCATCGCTCCTAGGCTCCCACGTGCATACAACCAACCTGTTACTCTTTGACATAATATTTATCTCTTCATGCATAGTTTCATGAGCTTGTGTGGCTGAGAAACATTAGCCTGGACTTATTATATTATTTAGTACTTATAATTTAATTGTGAAGTAAATTTTATGATTATTTACTAAATTGCTAAATGGATTTTACTAAACTACATGTAATTTCTTTTTCTGTGGCATATACTTTGACAAAATCTTAGGTCCGCCACTGGAAACTAGTCTAATATAACATATTTTTAAAAATAGATTTGGCTCAGCTTCTAAATTTTGACGTTCTAAGAATCTTCATCAAATATCTTGTATTATATCTTCTATAAATTATATATTAGAATAATATCTTTAAAAATAAATTTAAAAATATACTATATAACTTAAATATCAATATACTTCTATATATTTTGTCAAAGTTATATATGTCTCGAAAAGTGAGAACAACAATCGAAAAGAGACACGGAGGGAGTAAATTGTATTCGGAAGGAACCATATATCACGTGATACCAACATTAACTAGTTCTTCCAAGGAAAAAATATACCAACATACAGTAAACTACAGAGGTGTGCATCAGAACCATTGTCGCCTTTCTTGTCTTGTCCACGGATTCTGTACACTCCAGCTGGCAAAGCATCTCATTTGTTAATTAACGATATATGAGTATCGCTCAGTTCGCTGGTCTGAACTGAAAAGTTTAGCCGGCTGGTTCCTCTCCCATTATACTGTTTATCAAACAAGTCAACAGTATTTCTCTCACACACAACCAGCCAGTTTCAGCCAGCCGAACATGGCCTATATCTATATAAAATGAACATAGTCCAAGTTATAAGGCAGATCTCAAATCACGCCATATATATTATATAAAATAAAGGGGAAAATGATCTTTTTGAGAGGAATAAAGAAAAACATTGAATGGTAACTCAAATTTTGTCTGGGCCGAATGCTGCTGAGCCCAAAACTTTGTTAGCCACTTTTACGCGGCGTTCCCTTGTACGACCCGAGTCCACGCCGCAGAAAACGCAGGCTCCCACCAGAGGCCACCACGAGATCCCCGCCGTGACGGAGAATGGAGGCCGCCGCCGCCGTCCTCCCCGCGCTGGTGCCCTCCGGGAGCGCGGTGGTGCCTCGTCGCTCATCACTCGCGACCGTTGTTCCTCTGGTCTGCTGCGGGTTGCTGCACATGGATCGCTCACTGAGTACTTGTGTGCTCGCTCTTTGCTGCGCAGGTGGTGGTACTCCTCGCCTACCTCGGGTATCTCGCCGCCGCCGGAGCCATCCTCCCGGGGAAGGTCGTCGACGGAGCCATACTCCCCGACTCCTCCCGCCTCCACTACCGCTGCAACGGTACCTCCTGCCGCCGCTGATCCCAGAATCCTCTGGGCAGCCAGCTGAGTTGTTCGATCTCCTTCCCCACAGCCGCTTGATTCGCGTGTGGTCTGCAGGTTTGCTCTCGCTCCTGCTGCTGCTGGGGCTCTCGGCGTTCGGTGTCTACATGGGGTGGATGTCTCCCACGGTGAGCTCCTGCCTCTCCGTGTTCAGTCCTCGTGCCTTGAGTACTGGGTGTGTTCTTCTGTTCAACTGCTGTACTAATTATACTCCAGTTCAACAAGGACCGAACCACAATCATTTTCAGATGGGCCAGCATAGTGGAATTTTTTATTGTGGTTTATTGTCATTGTGAATCGACTTAGGTATGACGAGTTGATCAACAACATATTGTTTGTCAATGCTTGCAGGTTGTAGCTGACAGGGGACTCGAACTTCTGTCAGTGATCTTCATTTTTAGTGTCATTGTAAGTGCCGCCTTGGACTTTTCCGGGTCACCTGCACCTGCTTATGAATATTCTAACTACTTGATGTACATTTGGTGTGCCACCATGCTATTGTGGAAAATGAAAGGGGCGCGCTGCATGTGTCTGACTGATAAACCTGGTCTTAACTCCGCGTCAAGGAGTCCTTTAATGTCTGTTCAGGAGTGTTACATCCTAAAGTACTCCTAAATTTTATCAATTTGACCTTAGTCATGGGTGTGCCTTATGCATGCAAACTGTTGGCTGTCAATACAATTTGTTATGACAACAAGTTTCCTCAAATTAATGATCCATCCTTATTTTGGAAAGAAATTCACAAGAAAATTGACAAACCTGAACGAAATGTTTCCACTAGTTTGGTCATGATCAAAATGCCTGCAAATGTCTGGTTATATTTTCATCATGCAATATTCAGTTACATTCTGCCACAAAGTATAGTCTATATTGAAAGCTATTTGATTGGCTGTTCATGTCTCACTCTTTGATTTCAGGTCTCTTTCGCACTCTACTTTACCGGCATCAAGTCCCGCCACAAAAGTTCTTCTTTGAGACCACATGTTAGTGGGAGCTTCATACAAGATTGGTACTTCTAGGAAACTCTATATTGTGTCTGATATATAAAACTATGACTGGCTTATTTTCAACACATAAGTTTTCTTGTCTATAAATTCTTGTTATTACTGAAAGACCAAGCAAACAGAATATTTCATTTCTTATGTCTGATTCAAATGTAGGAACTGGTTGTGTATTTTATTGCAATTCCCCTTTTAGTTAGCAACGACACTTTTGTGCTGATGACTTTGTTCAATAGGTGGTTGGGAGTGCAGCTTAATCCTCATTTTATGGGAGTTGACCTCAAGTATGTCAGCAATTTCTTTCCTGTGTTTTTGCCTAGCATATGGGGTGTTGCTGATTGAAATTTTGAAATAGGACAGGGTTTCCAAGAGTGATTTGGTAACTGTTGATTTGTGTAAGACCATGATTCAATTATGATCTGTTTGGCCCTTTGACAAATCCATAGTCCATAATGCAGTCAACCCATACTGATACTTTGCTCATAATTATTCCGTACATGTAGTCTATGGTGATTGGATAATACCTAGCCTACTGATGACTGGAAATGAGGAAGATCTGCTGTCCTTTGAATAATTGTATTCTAGCTTGAGGGGATCTGCTGAAAGTCAAGTTTATCTGCACACCATGGCAGCTATTTTATTTGGTGTATTAAGATACAGAGTGTCAGAGTCCATAACATTTGGCATTATTTTGATTTTCCACCTTTAGAAATGCAAATGATCTTAGACATGCTTCATGAGTGCTCTTTTATTGTCCCCTTAGGTCACTCAATTGTTAATGTGCACTAAAATTAACATGGACGCAATTAAGTATTACCCATGAACTATATGCATCCAGCCCCACTCCAACCAAGTGACCATTATTGCCTTGCTGGTACTGTGTGTTGTATTATTTATTCGCCACGCGGCCACGCCGCAAATAACCTGACGTGAATAAAATGTTTGTGACAGCTATGTTTCAATCATTGCAGATTCTTTTTTGTGAGGGCAGGAATGATGGCATGGTTATTTATTAACCTCTCTTTGTTTGCAAAGAGCTACTTAGCTGGTTCAGCTAATCTTTCGGTCATTCTCTACCAATTTTTTTGTGCGGTATTGAACATGACCTTCTTCTTAATTGATCATCTTCCAGCCCATTAATTGTTAAATTAATTATACTTGTTCATGCAGTGGTATATTATAGATTACTTCATCCATGAAGAATTCATGACCTCAACGTAAGTATATCATGTGCTCTCAGTGGCAAATTACTTACTATCCTTGAACAAAATATGTTGAGATCTCCTGTGGGAAGATCAAAAGATGATGAACATACTATTCTCCTGAACAAAATATTGTTGAGACCTCTTCCAGGTGGGACATTATTGCTGAAAGACTGGGTTTCATGCTGGTGTTTGGGGATCTAGTTTTCATCCCTTTCACCTTCACTATTCAGGTATTACTTCATTCCTGCAAATGTTGACCCATTGTGCTAGCTATTAAGTACCTTACTTTTGAAAAAAAAAAAGAATACCTTAGGCAGGCTATCCTTCTAATTGTCAGATTTGTGGCATGCCAGATCATTGCTTCTCTTACACTAAAACAGTAGGTTGAGAATTAAACTAATCAACAAGTATGATTTGTTTGTCAGGGCTGGTGGCTTTTGAGGAACAAAGTAGAGCTGTCCCTTTTGGCTGGTCTAGCTAACTTATGCATCTTCCTTATTGGGTACTCTTGGTTTTTCTCCAGAACCTCAAAGCTATAGCAATTTGATATATACCTGTTTCTTGCATTCTAACCTTGTTGGCCACACGTTGTGTTATGTGGCACTCAGCTACCTAGTGTTCCGAGGAGCTAACAAGCAAAAACATGTGTTCAAGAAGGACCCCAAAGCTCCTATATGGGGAAAACCTCCCAAAGTTGTTGGGGGAAAGCTACTCGCTTCCGGTTACTGGTAAGGACACATGCGTCACGTGACTCATGCATGCCAATGACCCTCACATAATCATTATAGATTGTATGATGCTTGCTATTGACCCTCCTAGCATTGATCAATGGTAGCCTAATTCATAGAGTAGAAAAGAACTTAGAGCCATGCATCAAAGGTTTTTTTTAGATGATGACATTTCAAAGGAATAGCTAATCCTGATGAGCTGAAAATGAATAACCAAATGCTGATCCGAAGTCTATGGAATAATTACGGGATTTTTTAGTAGCTGTAAAATACCGCACCTAAGTAGTGTTTACAGCAGATTCAAAGCTATAGCAGTTTGTGATTTGTGATTGTGGTGTATTGGTTGTTGCTTATTCGATCTTACTTTTTTTTTCTTGAAAAATGTTTGGTAGCTCCTCAGGCTTTAAATACTCCCCTGTCCCTTAAAGAAAGATGAAGCTTGTTGATTTGTGTTGTGAACTTAAAACTACAAAGGTTTTCATCCTCCCATTACAGGGGCATCGCACGGCACTGCAATTATCTAGGAGATCTACTGCTAGCGCTTTCGTTCAGCTTGCCCTGTGGAGTGAGGTGAGTGATCATTTTCTGTGGCAGTTCCCTTTTGCAGTGGATGCCTGTCTGAACAATCTTGGTCCGTCGTTTGCAGTTCCGTGATCCCATACTTCTACCCCACGTACCTGCTCATTCTACTGATCTGGAGGGAAAGGCGCGACGAGGCGAGGTGCTCGCAGAAGTACAGGGAGATCTGGGCAGAGTACTGCAAGCTCGTGCCCTGGAGGATCCTGCCTTATGTGTACTGAAGAGAACCGGTAGAAGCAAGGGCAGCAGATGGTCCTAGGCTAGTAAACCTTATTTAATTTGCCCTTTCCCAGGGTTGGTGAATGTTGATGTAGTACTTGGTAAACTGTGAGCGTGCAGGGTTTTGTTGTTGTCGATCCGTATATGTTTGGAATCAGTGAATCAGTTCCCCTGATGAGGTGGCACGTTATTTCCTTTGTGAAATATGCAAGGCCGGTGAGGAAGCCCTCAAAGTGTTGCTGAGACCGCGCCGCCCCATTCGATGTCCGAATCGCCGCGATCTTCCAAGGCGCTAGCGATGTGTTTGCCACTGTTTCGACGAAAAGGGGAAAGACCGTTGGAGCATCGGATGCATGTGCGTGTGCGCAGCGCAGGGCTCCCGACCGACTCCCGTGCGTGCGCCCAGATGATGAGCACCAGCGACACGTCAACAGCTGCCTACCGGCGACTAATGGTTGGCTATTTCCGATTAAGAGCGTGTTTAGTTTCAAGAAGTTGGAATTTAGCGCTACGGTAGCACTTTCGTTTTTATTTGGTAATTAGTATTCAATCATGTACTAATTAGGCTCAAAACGTTTGTCTCGTAATTTTCCACCAAACTGTGTAATTAGTTTTTTTTCGTCTACATTTAATGCTCCATGCACGGGCCGCAAACATTCGATGTGATAGATACTGTAGCACTTTTTGAGAATTTGGGGTGGAACTGAACACGCGCTAACTATAAGGCTAGCCTTAATGAATTTCATGTGCCAATTTCCTATGTCTTCGAAAGACAAGTTTCATCTTATCATAAAGAGAATTTCTTATTTGGCCCTGGTTTAAAGTTGTCTTTCTTCCTTGGTCCTGAAACAAAATTTCTTACATATTTGGCCTCACTCGAAGTTTCACTTTCCAATCCGGCCTTACCGTCATCTCCCGCCTCTAACACCGTTAAGTGGCACATGAAAAGATCAAACTGCCCCTGAGACGTTATGAGAAACCAAAGGCCATCCAGGCACATTAACAACATAATTTTGAGCACTTTGAATCCAATTTTCATAACACAAATTTTTATGTTATGAAAATTGGATTCAAAGTGCTCAAAATTATGTTGTTATGCTGCCTGGGTGACATTTGGTTTCTTATAATGTCTCAGGGGCAGTTTGGTCATTTCATGTGTCACTTAACGGTGTTAGAGGCGGGAGATGACGGTAAGGCCAGATTGGAAAATAAAATTTCGAGTGAGGCCAAATAGGTAAGAAATTTTGTTTCAGGGCCAAGAAAGAAAGACAACTTTAAACCAGGACCAAATAAGAAATTGCCCCTATAATAAAACTTTTATCATCGTTCTCTTTATCTACTATTAAAACTTTTATTGAGATTGGCCTAAAGTTACAACTAGCTTATGCATAGAACCAAGAAAAAACAATGAGTGGACTATAGGTGAGTTCGCTAGTCCATTTGTTCTAAATTATATGATGTTTTAGTTTTTTTAGATACACTATTTTTGTTATGTATCTAGACATAGTATATATATCTGAATACACAGTAAAAACTATATATCTAGAAAATCAAAACATCTAATTTAGAATGGAGGGGTTACCATATATGAATGGATTTTTTTTAGATACATGGTTTTTGCTGTGTATATAGACATAGTATATATTAAAGTGCATAGTAAAAACTCCGTATCTAGAAAATCAAAATGTGATTCTATAAATATATACCAATAGCAGAGGGCTATATTATTATTAATTAGCCTTTCTCCATCTAGCAGAGGGTTGTATTATATTATTATTACTCTCTAACGACTCTGAGAGCGGAAGCGGAGTATTAGGTGCAGATAAGGATGAAAACGGTCGGAAACAGCATTACAGTATAGAAAACGGAAGCGGTCGGTTCGGGATATTTCTACATTTTAGCAATTAATAAAGAGTACAAAAAATGGTTGAAAATGGTTGTGAAACCAATTAAAAATGATAAATTTTTATGTTTGGTGAAATTCGAAAATGGTATCATAATATAGAAAACGCTATTATAATATAGAAAACGAAAACGATCGGTTCAGAATATTATCATACCGTTTTCGTCCTTAGGTGCAGATGTCATCCTCGACGAGGGCTGCGTCAGCCCTGGATGAGATGGTCAGATGGAGGAGTGCTTGACCACCCCACCGCCCTCCTCAGTCCTCACCCAACACCAATGCGTGCTAGGCCGGCTTCAGGTTTCCACGGCGACGTCGTTTTGCTTTGCGATCTGCTTGGGTCCGTTTGCTTTGCCCCCACCAACCACCCGTAATCCATCGGTCCGTCGCGTCGCCCCGCAGGCAGAGAAAGAGAACTAGACAAGGCAAGGGTCGGCCACGCACGGCCACACACGGCAGCTTCCCCGTATAAACCATCCCCCGCGCCGCGCAATTGCTCTAGCTGAGGCTGAGGCAGGCGGCTCAGCTCGGCTTCTCTCCCCGTCTGCCCGATCCACCGAGCCCTCCCACCTACCACTACCACTTACCACACCAGACCAGACCAGAGGCAGCGGGAGAGAAAAAAGGCAGCCACCCCACCCCCGCCCGGGAACACGGGGGGACCAAACCGCCCGCGGCCAATCCAATCCACGCGCCCGCCCGCCTCCATGGAGGCCGCCGCCATGCTCGACGCCTTCTCCGCCGCGCCGCGCCACCAGCTCCGCCCGGCAGCCTGGTGGAGATCCACGCGCCTCGCGTCCCAGGCGTGCCGCGCCACCGCCCCATTCGCCCGCGCCGACTGGCAGACCGCCTGCGCCATCCTCGCCAGCAACAGCACGGGCGGCGGCGGCGGCCACGACGCCAGCAGCAGCAACAACAGCAACAGGCAGCCAGCGCCGCGGGTGAACGGCCAGAAGCCCCTGCCCGCGCCCGCGCCAGCCCTGGAGGCGACGCCGACGCCGACGCCCGCCGAGCTGGATCTGGTGCCCGTGTCCAACCTCCCCCGCCCGCTCAGCATCAGCGACCTGTCCCCGGCGCCCATGCACGGGTCGCAGCTCCGCGTGGCGTACCAGGGCGTCCCGGGCGCCTACAGCGAGGCCGCCGCCGCCAAGGCCTACCCGGACTGCGACGCCATCCCCTGCGACCAGTTCGAGGTGGCCTTCCAGGCCGTGGAGCTCTGGATAGCCGACCGCGCCGTGCTCCCCGTCGAGAACTCCCTCGGCGGCAGCATCCACCGCAACTACGACCTCCTCCTCCGCCACCGCCTCCACATCGTCGGGGAGGTCCAGCTCCCCGTCCACCACTGCCTCCTCGCGCTCCCCGGGGTGCGCAGGGAGCTGCTCACCCGGGTCATCTCCCACCCGCAGGCGCTGGCGCAGTGCGAGCTCACGATCAACGCCATGGGCCTCAACGTCGCCCGCGAGGCCTTCGACGACACCGCCGGCGCCGCCGAGCACGTCGCCGCGGGGGGGCTCCGGGACACCGCCGCCATCGCGTCCGCGCGCGCCGCAGAGCTCTACGGCCTCCAGGTCCTCGCCGACGGCATCCAGGACGACGCCGGCAACGTCACCCGATTCGTCATGCTGGCGAGGGAGCCCATCATCCCGCGCACCGACAGGCCCTTCAAGACCAGCATCGTCTTCGCGCACGACACCGACGGCACCTCCGTCCTCTTCAAGGTG
This sequence comes from Miscanthus lutarioriparius, assembly GCA_904845875.1. Classification (NCBI taxonomy): domain Eukaryota; kingdom Viridiplantae; phylum Streptophyta; class Magnoliopsida; order Poales; family Poaceae; genus Miscanthus; species Miscanthus lutarioriparius. Next base: position 76,995,918 of record CAJGYO010000003.1, on the reverse strand, counting down.
CTCTCCGCCTTCGCCTTCCGCGACATCTCCCTCGCCAAGATCGAGAGCCGACCGCACCGCCACCGCCCCATCCGCCTCGTCGACGACGCCAACGTCGGCACCGCCAAGCACTTCGAGTACATGTTCTACATCGACTTCCAGGCCTCCATGGCCGACGTCCGCGCGCAGAACGCGCTCGCCGAGATCCAGGAGTTCACCTCCTTCCTCAGGGTGCTCGGGAGCTACCCCATGGACATGACGCCGTGGGACGCCGCGCTCTCCTCTCCCTCTCGCGCCGACGATAGCAGCCGGCAATACTAGTGAATTGGCCAATTGGGTCAGTCAGCCAAACCAAAGGCGTAGCGCCACGGATCGATCGACCAATTCATTGGACGGACAAGAAATGCATGTTGCTTTTTAATCAGTCATCACAGACAGGAATGCGCAAGAAACGTTGCTTGGTTCTTTTTATTCCCTTTTGCTTCATCATTATATTCTCCTGCATCTGCATGCTCCTAGTCCTAGCTTTTCCCTTGCTCCGAAATTCGTAGAAACGGTGAAGGGGCTCCTGTTGTATGCTTGCTGGGGATGTATGTAAGGCCCTGTTTAGTTCCTAAAAATTTTCACCCTAAAGTGTTACATCGAATTTTACGGTACATGCATGGAGTATTAAATATAGACGAAAAAAAAACTAATTGTAGAGTTGGGTGAGAAATTATGAGATAAAACTTTCGAACCTCATTAGTCTATAATTAGACACCAATTGTCAAATACAAACGAAAGTGTTACGGTAGCTAAAACCAAAAATTTTCGCCAACTAAACGCGCCCTAAGTACAGTGTATTCTTTCTCTTTACAAACCTACGTACTCTACCTTAGTTGCAAAAACAAACCAAATCAAGTGAACCCATCGAAACCATCTCTTCTTTTTGCAACAAACAAGCATTGCTGCCTGAATTTGTATGAGCAGCACACACAAAAGAAAAAAAGAAAAAGTTTGCCATGCCCCTGGAACGAGCTTTGGTGTTACTGTTGTTGTTGCCTCTTGGGACTTGCCGAGTTGGCATTTACATTTGGGAGGAAGGAAGGATCCGGGAAGACTCGATTCGAGGATGGGGACGAGGGCGACTGGTATGCGTGGATTCCATAAACGGGAGGTGGGTTGGGAAGTCTAGTCCGATTTGGTATCCTCGTTAAGCGGTGAAGTGCTTGGTTTTCTTGCGCCAAACCAAACGTTCACCGTCTTCATTTTGTCACACTAGATTCCTATATACACCAAACACCATCGCAAAGCGGCGGTGGTTACGGAAAAAAAAAGTGGTCATGGGGAAAAAAATTACTCGGTTGGTAAAAGAAGTTGTTTTTGATAAGGTTTGGTCAAACATTCGGAATATAAATCATAAATAACTTGTAAGTTGTTGAGTTTAGAACTATAAAAACCGTATGAATAGATTTGTCATAAAAAATACTTTCATAAATATATATATATATATATATATATCATTTTTAATAAATATTTTTATAAAAATAAGAAGTCAAATTTATGCTTTGGAGACCATGTCGCTGTCTAAAATGCCTTGCCTGGTGGGACCTGTGATACGCGTCGAGCAAGCGGAGGGCATCGCACGCGAGGCGACATGCGACTACGACATGCGTTAAGCAAGCAGAGGGTGTCGCACGCGAGGCGACATGCTACGGTGTCAAATAGAATGGCCCCGTTCGGCTGACCTTAAGTTTTAGCTTGTTTGGTTTTTTTTTCAATCGAAACGGTGTTTTTCTCTCACAGCAATTTAGGGGAAACATTGTTTTTCAGCCAATTTCAGCCAAACGAACGGAGCCAGCATGTCCATAGGTGAAGCTACACGTCGGCCAAGGTGGGTCATGGCCCCTCCTTGGCTCACGAAAATTGCAATTCAGTGATTAAGTCAATGCCCCATTAAAACTTTGAGTCCTGGTGGTGGCCCAAACATTGCAAGACCTGCTTGTCTTGTCTCTTGGCCCCGTATTTAGGAACTATGACGACGAGCCGAAGCACCGTTCCGACTGATTTGTCGTGAAAGAAAAACATTGTTTTGACTAAAAAAATAAATTAAAAAAATACGGATTATAAGACAAACGAACAATGCCGTTGGCCCTATGGAATCGTCCGTCACCCCAACCGCCCTACGGCCAATCCGCTCGTCGCCTAGTCCACCCTCCGGAGTCCTGAGCCGCGTACCTACGTCCGCGTGCCCACGCCGCGTCGCTGTCGTCGCTGGTTGCCAGTAAAGATGGCAACGGGCAATATCCGCGCGGATAGTGGTTTCGCACGCCCGCGCCCACGGGCAAAATCTTGTGCCCACACCCGTGCTCGCCACCCGTCACGGGCAGCAACTTGTGCCCGTGCCCGCTATCCGCGGGCAAGGCTCGCCCGCGGGCATGCCCACATACCCGCCAGATGGGGAAGACAATGGTGGCCTGCAGGGCGGAGATGGCGTCCAGCGCGGCCGGGACGGCGGTGTGGGGGCGGAGATGGCGGCTTGTGGGGCCAGCACTCCAGCAGAGGGCAGGGGGCAGGGCGGCAGGCTACGGCGCTGCGACGGTCGCAAAGGGCAGGGGTGCGAGCGGACTGGCCGCGGCGCAGTCGCGCAGTGCAATTCCGCGAAGGGATTGCGTCGCGGGCGAACCAAGGGAGCCGCATCCACCGTCTCCACCCACCTCATCCGCCCCTGCCGGCGTTGAGGCAGGAGCAGAACGGGTCGCCGCCGGCGAGGCTCGTGGCCGCGACCTTCCTCCTCTTCCCGCTGGCAGCGCCCCCCTTCTCTTCTCGTTGCGCGCGTGGACGAGGCAGGCAGGAGGTGGAGCGACACCCAAGGCGAGGCTGCCGCGCGAGGTCAAAGGACAGACGAGGATCCCGCGGCTGCCGGCGAGGTTAAGGACGGGCGAGGATCCCGCGCAGTAGCACGCCGTCGCCGATCTGCACGCCGCGGGGAGCCGTCCCCTTGATCCTCAGCTCCACCGTCGGCATAGGCCAGGTGGGCCCCTCGGCGGAGGCGTGCTGCTTCTCCGCTGCTCGCGTGGATGTGGGGGTCGGCCTGGATGTGGCAAGGTGGACTGGTTGCGGCGCTGGGGTGGCCGGGTGGGGATTCTAGGGTTTGTCTTCCAATATATACTTGGTTGGTCGTGACCCCACATGTCAGATAGGTAAGGCGGGTTTGCGGATACGGATAGGCTATTTTCTTACCCGTTAACAAATGCCCGTTGGGTTTAAAACTCTGCCCGCACCCGTGCCCGCGGATGCACTCTGTCGCCCGTATCCGTGCCCGCCGGGTTTGATATCCGCGGGTACGCGGGTATTCTGTGCCCGTTGCCATCTTTAGTTGCCAGGCTTGGAGCTCTCCTCTGCTCTCCAGTCTGAAATCCCCAATCATCCAATCCAGTCCATCCTGGTGAGTCCGTGATTGGTAATTTTGTTTGCTTGTTTTGTACTCCCTCCATTCCTATATACCCGGCGTGGAGAGCCTGATTTCAGGTACCAAGACGCTTCACGAAAATACGTGCTTTGTATTAACTGCGGTGCAATTAGCACCCACGCAGCCACGCTACCGGCCACAAAGTCATCCGGCCGCATGCAGGTGACGTTTCAGTTCTGGCCCAGGCATGCGTGTCACTAGTTAATTGGAGTAGTATTCCTGCGGAGTAATGAGCAGGTCCCTTGACCGTCCAGCCCGCCTCCTATTGTGGCCAAAAAGAAAAATGCTTGCACGTCGGCTATATAGGAATGGAGGGAGTAGTATTTTTTTTCTTTGCTTTCGAATTTCCAATTTCTGAATGCTAAATCGATTAGGATGGTATATTATATCTAGAAAAATTAGATGTTGTGCTTCTTATCCCAAATTTTTCTAGTTCGTATGTTTTTCTAGTTTTACATATAATGACTACCTTTGTATATTTTAGGTGAAATGGTTAAAGAAAAACTCATTTATGAAATCTTCAAAAGAAAAAAGAGGTGATCCTGTTGCGGAGCAATCTCCAATTCTTGCTCCCTTAACTGAACTAGAACAAAGGCAAGCGACACGTAGATATTTGTGTTGTGTTTAAAGGAGTTGAATGAATTCCTGGAACTTCTATACATGCATATTCATATTTGACAAAATACCCCCCACTAGTAAAAAATGATTTTTACTCAGGGTCAAAAATGTGTCAGCGCTACATCGGCTGACGATGACCAGATGCCGGGCTCAGCTGGCCCAAGGGAAGAAAGGCCGAAGACGCCCAGAACGGGCAACCCGCGCTACACTGCGCCGGAGTGGGCGTCCAAGTGATTCGCGATGGAGGCGTATGCGCTGCAGCGGCTGAACCGTGTCGAGTGCGTAGATATACATCCCGAACTGTGTATCAGGGGGCATCGGCTATTGTAATGAACCAAACTACTGCTAAGAACTCACGCTACTTCTGGTTCCCATGCTTTGCTTCCCTTCCTGTATCCGATTCCTCCGTTCTCCCTTGATCTGCTGTTAACAAAATTGGTACCAGAGCCTACGAATCCCGCAACCCACCACCTCTATCCACTGCAATCTTCACCTGCCCACCCTGGAGACGCACCAAATCGACCACGACTACTTCACTCGATTCCGCAAGCAATCGGGTGCCATGGATCCCAATATCCAGCTCCTACTCGATGAGATCAAGTCCGTGAAGACCGCGGTGAACGGAGTCGAGAGCCGCGTCGGCGCCGTGGAGACTTCGTTGGGCAGCCGGATCTCCGCCATGGACCGTTCTATCTCGGATCGGTTCGGGCGCGTGGAGGGTGCAGTCCAGGTGTTCGACGATTGGCAGCCTTCAGTGGATGCGTTTGTGGAGGAGCTCCGATCCGAGGTCAGCACCCTACGCAAGCAGGAGGGTGCGATTGAGAAGATGCGAGAAGAGATGATGGCATTGCACAAGTCTATCAGCCGGGTGGTGCTCGAAGCCGCGCCGTCCATGGCCGGCGGCATCCTGGCGCAACTGGTGGTGTCCGCGGCGACTTCATCCGCGGGACACCCAATTACAGGCCCTGTTGCCGGGCACCGCGTTGAATCGCATCACCGGGAGTTTGGGTCTCTGACTCCACTCCCGGTCAAGGGTACGCTCGATTTTAAATCCCACCTGTTTTCCAAACCCCATCCCTGTTTGCGTCATTCTCTTTTGAGTCCACAGATTGCTACTGATGAGCGTTTGTTTGTTGGTGATATCGAGGGAGTTCGTGATCGATATACATAGTTGGGTCCTCAATACTCCAGTAGCAAGTTGCCGAAGTTCAATTTTCTGGTGTTTTCTGGGGAGAATCCCAAGCTCTGGATCACTAACTGCGAAGACTACTTCGAGCTCTATTCGGTGGAACCACACATGTGGATCAAGGTGGCCACTATGAATCTCTCTAGTGCAGCTGCTCGTTGGGTGCAGTCGCTCGACCATCGTGGCCGTCGGTTCAGTTGGGAGCAATTTTGTAAGTTGGTGCTGGATCACTTTGGAAAAAGTCAGTATGAAGCTCTGATTCGGCAGTTGTTTAGGATTCGGCAGGCATCCACCATCTAGGAATATATTGACAAGTTTTCAGAGTTGGTCGATCAGTTGTTGGCTTATACTCGGCACACTGATCCTCTATTCTTTGCTATGAGGTTCATGGATGGCCTCCGTGATGACATCCGCAATGCCGTTCACATGCAGAGGCCAAATTCCTTTGATGAAGCTTGTGTGCTGGCCCTACTGCAGGAAGAGTTACTGGAGTCTACTCGGCGCAAAGAGGGCCGGCGTCTCAATACTTTCATGGCCAACAAGTTTGTCTGAGTTCGACCCACTGTGACTTAGGTTCCATTGGCTGCTGACAAGAATGACAAAGCGGCACCGACGGTTGGAGTTGAGCGGCGTGGCCGTGGTGTGGAGGATCGGCTTAACACTCTTCGTTCATATCACCGTGCACGTGGTCTCTGTATTCAATGTGGAGAAAAATGGTCCCATGATCACCGCTATTCTGAAAACATTCGGTTGCATGTTCTACAAGAATTTTGGGATATTTGTCACAATGATGCCTGCCTTGATGACAGTCAGCCTGCTGAAGAGCCAACCGAAGCTCAGGTACTATTGGCAGTGTCTCTTGCAGCTCTAAATGGCTGTGCTGCAGCAAGTACTATGCAATTCCAGGGGGTTATTCAAGGGTTACCAGTTAAGATTTTGTTGGACTCAGGCAACTCTCATACATTTGTCAGTTTTGCTTTGAGCTCCAGGTTGACCGGACAAACTTCTCTACCGGTACCTCTCCATGTTAAGATTGCTGATGGCCAAGTTTTGGACTGTGCTGCCACTTTTCTGCAGTTGGAATGGGCGGTACAGGATTGCTCTTTCCATACAGATGCTAAAGTGCTCCCTCTGGCTCACTATGACTTGGTGGTTGGTATGGACTGGTTGGCTCAGTACAGCCCAATGCAGGTTGATTGGGCACAAAAATGGTTGGTCATTCCTTATGAAGGCGCCTTCTGGACGCTTGCCTCCCGGCTCGGTAATCCAGGTGACTGCAGTGACGAAGGACAGTTCTACTTCGGTTACACCCACTCAACCAGCCGCTATAACTCAGCTTTTGCAAGAATTTCAGTCAGTGTTTGAGCCACTGCAGGGTTTTCCCCCGGAGCATGCTTTTGCCCATGAGATTCCGCTGATACTGGGCGCAGCTCCTGTCAATGTGCGACCCTATCGTTACCCCCTGCTATCAAGGATGAGATTGAGCGCCAGATCTCTTCAATGCTCACCTCCGGCATTGTGCAGCCTAGTCAAAGTCCTTTTTCCTCTTCTGTACTCCTTGTCAAGAAGAAGGACGGGACGTATCGGTTTTGCGTGGATTTCAGGCATCTCAATGCCATTACAGTAAAGGCCAAGTACCCAGTGCCGGTGATTGAGGAACTTTTGGATGAGTTGCATGGGGCGTCCTGGTTTTCCACTTTGGACTTGACTGCCGGATATCATCAAATTCGTCTGAAGCCGGGCGAAGAACATAAAACGACATTCCAAACTCATACTGGACAGTATGAATTCTGGGTGATGGCGTTCGGATTCACTGGCGCACCCGCTACATTCGTGAAGGCCATGAACATCACTTTGGGGTCCTTATTGCGCAAGAGCGTGTTGGTATTCTTTGACGATATCTTGATATTCAGTCAGACTTTGGAAGAACACATTGAACATGTATGACTTGTGCTGGAACTGCTACAGCGGGACAAATGGCAAGTGAACTTCTCCAAGTGTGTCTTTGCTCAGCGATAGTTGCATTATCTGGGCCATTTGATCTCTGAACAAGGCGTTGCCACCGATCCAGACAAGGTCCAGGCAGTGTTGCACTGGCCAACCCCTTCCTCTGTCAAAGAATTGCGCAGCTTCTTGGGTTTGGCCGGCTATTACCGTCGCTTCGTCTGCCATTTTGGTATGATCTCTCGGCCCCTCACTGATCTTCTCAAAAAACAGGCTCTATTCGTCTGGACTGAACTTCAGGAGCAATCCTTTGTGGCACTCAAGACAGCTTTGACCTCAGCTCTGGTTTTGGCCATGCCCAACTTTTCTAAGCCCTTCGTCATCGAGACTGATGCTAGTGGGACTGGTGTTGGTGCAGTCTTGATGCAGCAGGGCCACCCTCTGGCATTCTTGAGTAAATCTCTCAGTCCACGTTTACAGGGCCTCTCCACGTATGAAAAGAATATCTAGCAATTCTTATGGCTATTGAGCAGTGGCACAGTTATCTACAACTTGATGAATTTCAAATCCTGACTGATCACAAGAGCTTAGTCTAGTTGGAGGACCAGCGTCTTCATACCTCGTGGCAGCAAAAGGTTTTTACCAAGCTACTGGGGCTGCAATACCGCATTGTGTACAAGAAGGGGGTTGATAATGGAGCGGCTGATGCCTTGTCACGAGCTCTGGTTCCCCAATGTGTTGCCATGTCGGTCTACCAACCAGAGTGGTTACTTGAAGTGCTGCAGTCTTATACCAGTGATCCGGTGACTCAAGAGTTGTTGGCCAAGCTCTCCGATTCCTCAGTGTCTTCACCCCATTACACTCTTCAAGATGGTCTGATTCGTTATAAGGGTCGTATCTGGGTTGGAAATGATGTTGCCATGCGTTTAAAGTTGGTGCAAGCAATGCATGCCAGCGCAGTTGGTGGACACAGTGGGCTTCCAGCCACTTACTGGTGCATTAAGCAGAATTTTTACTGGCCTGGTTTGAAGGCTGAGGTGTGTGCTTTTGTGACTAAATGCACAATCTGCCAGCAGGCCAAGCCTGACCGCAACAAGCTTCTAGGGCTTCTTCAACCATTGCCGGTGCCTGAACGTTCCTGGAAGGTGTTATCTCTATATTTTGTGGAAGGTTTACCTATGTCTGAAGGGTACAAATGTATTCTGGTGGTCGTGGATCTCTTCAGCAAGTATGCTCATTTTCTCAGTCTCCATCACCCCTTCACCGCTGCTACAGTTGCAAAGCACTTCATTTCTCAGGTCTATCGCCTTCATGGTATGCCTTCGGCTCTCATCTTTGATCGTGATAAAATTTTCACTAGTGCTCTATGGCGGGAATTGTTCAAGTTGGCCAAGGTAGAGCTTCATATGAGTACTGCCTACCACCCTCAATCTGACAGCCAGATCGAGCGGGTCAATCAGTGTTTGGAAACCTTCTTGCGCTGCTATGTTCATGCTTATCCCAAGCAGTGGCATCAGTGGATTGATTTAGCTAAATATTGGTACAACACAAGTTGGCATTCGGCACTGGGGCGATCTCCTTTTGAGGTGCTTTATGGATATGCTCCTACACATTTTGGCCTCAGTTCTATCGATGAGCAGCCTGTTACTGACATTGCTGGGTGGCTGCATGACCGTGAGCTGATGTCGGCACTTATACGACAGCATTTGCTCCGCGCCAAGCAACGTATGAAGCATGCTGCTGATTCCCATCGTTTAGAGCGTCAATTCCAAGTTGATGATTGGGTCTTCCTCAAGCTTCAACCCTATGTGCAAACGTCAGTTGCCGATAGAAGCAGTCAGAAGCTCGCTTTCAAGTATTTCGGACCTAACAAGGTGCTGGCACGTGTTGGCTCGGTGGCGTACAGGCTGGAACTTCCACCTTCCTCTACGATCCATCCCGTATTCCATGTTTCTCAGCTCAAGAAGGCGGTGGGTGCTCAACACACTATCACTTCAACTTTACCTCCGGCGTCAGCTCAATGGAGTGTTCCTGAGTGCATTCTTCAGCGCTGTCAGTTGCAGCGGGGTAAGAAACTCATTCACCAAGGTCTTATTAAGTGGTCTAACTTGCCAGTTTCATTAGCCACTTGGGAAGACTTGGAATCTCTGCATCAGTAGTTCCCTCGCGCCAATTTGTGGGTGCAACATGGCGTGCAAGAGAGGGGGAATGTCAGCGCTACATCGGCTGACGATGACCAGATGTCGGGCTCAGCTGGCCCAAGGGAAGAAAGGACGAAGAGGCCCAGAACGGGCAACCCGCGCTACACTGGGCTGGAGTGGGCGTCCAAGTGATTCGCGACGGAGGCGTATGCGCTGCAGCGGCTGAACCGTGTCGAGTGCGTAGATATACATCCCGAACTGTGTATCAGGGGGCATCAACTATTGTAATGAACCAAACTACTGCTAAGAAGTCACGCTACTTCTGGTTCCCATGCTTTGCTTCCCTTCCTGTATCCGATTCCTCCGTTCTCCCTTGATCTGCTGTTAACAAAATTGGTACCAGAGCCTACGAATCCCGCAACCCACCACCTCTATCCACTGCAATCTTCACCTGCCCACCCTGGAGACGCACCAAATCGACCACGACTACTTCACTCGATTCCGCAAGCAATCGGGTGCCATGGATCCCAATATCCAGCTCCTACTCGATGAGATCAAGTCCGTGAAGACCGCGGTGAACGGAGTCGAGAGCCGCGTCGGCGCCGTGGAGACTTCGTTGGGCAGCCGGATCTCCGCCATGGACCGTTCTATCTCGGATCGGTTCGGGCGCGTGGAGGGTGCAGTCCAGGTGTTCGACGATTGGCAGCCTTCAGTGGATGCGTTTGTGGAGGAGCTCCGATCCGAGGTCAGCACCCTACGCAAGCAGGAGGGTGCGATTGAGAAGATGCGAGAAGAGATGATGGCATTGCACAAGTCTGTCAGCCGGGTGGTGCTCGAAGCCGCGCCGTCCATGGCCGCCGGCATCCTGGCGCAACTGGTGGTGTCCGCGGCGACTTCATCCGCGGGACACCCAATTACAGGCCCTGTTGCCGGGCACCGCGTTGAATCGCATCACCGGGAGTTTGGGTCTCTGACTCCACTCCCGGTCAAGGGTACGCTGGATTTTAAATCCCACCTGTTTTCCAAACCCCATCCCTGTTTGCGTCATTCTCTTTTGAGTCCACAGATTGCTACTGATGAGCGTTTGTTTGTTGGTGATATCGAGGGAGTTCGTGATCGATATACATAGTTGGGTCCTCAATACTCCAGTAGCAAGTTGCCGAAGTTCAATTTTCTGGTGTTTTCTGGGGAGAATCCCAAGCTCTGGATCACTAACTGCGAAGACTACTTCGAGCTCTATTCGGTGGAACCACACATGTGGATCAAGGTGGCCACTATGAATCTCTCTAGTGCAGCTGCTCGTTGGGTGCAGTCGCTCGACCATCGTGGCCGTCGGTTCAGTTGGGAGCAATTTTGTAAGTTGGTGCTGGATCACTTTGGAAAAAGTCAGTATGAAGCTCTGATTCGGCAGTTGTTTAGGATTCGGCAGGCATCCACCATCTAGGAATATATTGACAAGTTTTCAGAGTTGGTCGATCAGTTGTTGGCTTATACTCGGCACACTGATCCTCTATTCTTTGCTATGAGGTTCATGGATGGCCTCCGTGATGACATCCGCAATGCCGTTCACATGCAGAGGCCAAATTCCTTTGATGAAGCTTGTGTGCTGGCCCTACTGCAGGAAGAGTTACTGGAGTCTACTCGGCGCAAAGAGGGCCGGCGTCTCAATACTTTCATGGCCAACAAGTTTGTCGGAGTTCGACCCACTGTGACTTAGGTTCCATTGGCTGCTGACAAGAATGACAAAGCGGCACCGACGGTTGGAGTTGAGCGGCGTGGCCGTGGTGTGGAGGATCGGCTTAACACTCTTCGTTCATATCACCGTGCACGTGGTCTCTGTATTCAATGTGGAGAAAAATGGTCCCATGATCACCGCTATTCTGAAAACATTCAGTTGCATGTTCTACAAGAATTTTGGGATATTTGTCACAATGATGCCTGCCTTGATGACAGTCAGCCTGCTGAAGAGCCAACCGAAGCTCAGGTACTATTGGCAGTGTCTCTTGCAGCTCTAAATGGCTGTGCCGCAGCAAGTACTATGCAATTCCAGGGGGTTATTCAAGGGTTACCAGTTAAGATTTTGTTGGACTCAGGCAACTCTCATACATTTGTCAGTTTTGCTTTGAGCTCCAGGTTGACCGGACAAACTTCTCTACCGGTACCTCTCCATGTTAAGATTGCTGATGGCCAAGTTTTGGACTGTGCTGCCACTTTTCTGCAGTTGGAATGGGCGGTACAGGATTGCTCTTTCCATACAGATGCTAAAGTGCTCCCTCTGGCTCACTATGACTTGGTGGTTGGTATGGACTGGTTGGCTCAGTACAGCCCAATGCAGGTTGATTGGGCACAAAAATGGTTGGTCATTCCTTATGAAGGCGCCTTCTGGACGCTTGCCTCCCGGCTCGGTAATCCAGGTGACTGCAGTGACGAAGGACAGTTCTACTTCGGTTACACCCACTCAACCAGCCGCTATAACTCAGCTTTTGCAAGAATTTCAGTCAGTGTTCGAGCCACTGCAGGGTTTTCCCCCGGAGCATGCTTTTGCCCATGAGATTCCGCTGATACTGGGCGCAGCTCCTGTCAATGTGCGACCCTATCGTTACCCCCTGCTATCAAGGATGAGATTGAGCGCCAGATCTCTTCAATGCTCACCTCCGGCATTGTGCAGCCTAGTCAAAGTCCTTTTTCCTCTTCTGTACTCCTTGTCAAGAAGAAGGACGGGACGTATCGGTTTTGCGTGGATTTCAGGCATCTCAATGCCATTACAGTAAAGGCCAAGTACCCAGTGCCGGTGATTGAGGAACTTTTGGATGAGTTGCATGGGGCGTCCTGGTTTTCCACTTTGGACTTGACTGCCGGATATCATCAAATTCGTCTGAAGCCGGGCGAAGAACATAAAACGACATTCCAAACTCATACTGGACAGTATGAATTCTGGGTGATGGCGTTCGGATTCACTGGCGCACCCGCTACATTCGTGAAGGCCATGAACATCACTTTGGGGTCCTTATTGCGCAAGAGCGTGTTGGTATTCTTTGACGATATCTTGATATTCAGTCAGACTTTGGAAGAACACATTGAACATGTATGACTTGTGCTGGAACTGCTACAGCGGGACAAATGGCAAGTGAACTTCTCCAAGTGTGTCTTTGCTCAGCGATAGTTGCATTATCTGGGCCATTTGATCTCTGAACAAGGCGTTGCCACCGATCCAGACAAGGTCCAGGCAGTGTTGCACTGGCCAACCCCTTCCTCTGTCAAAGAATTGCGCAGCTTCTTGGGTTTGGCCGGCTATTACCGTCGCTTCGTCTGCCATTTTGGTATGATCTCTCGGCCCCTCACTGATCTTCTCAAAAAACAGGCTCTATTCGTCTGGACTGAACTTCAGGAGCAATCCTTTGTGGCACTCAAGACAGCTTTGACCTCAGCTCTGGTTTTGGCCATGCCCAACTTTTCTAAGCCCTTCGTCATTGAGACTGATGCTAGTGGGACTGGTGTTGGTGCAGTCTTGATGCAGCAGGGCCACCCTCTGGCATTCTTGAGTAAATCTCTCAGTCCACGTTTACAGGGCCTCTCCACGTATGAAAAGAATATCTGGCAATTCTTATGGCTATTGAGCAGTGGCACAGTTATCTACAACTTGATGAATTTCAAATCCTGACTGATCACAAGAGCTTAGTCTAGTTGGAGGACCAGCGTCTTCATACCTCGTGGCAGCAAAAGGTTTTTACCAAGCTACTGGGGCTGCAATACCGCATTGTGTACAAGAAGGGGGTTGATAATGGAGCGGCTGATGCCTTGTCACGAGCTCTGGTTCCCCAATGTGTTGCCATGTCGGTCTACCAACCAGAGTGGTTACTTGAAGTGGCTGCAGTCTTATACCAGTGATCCGGTGACTCAAGAGTTGTTGGCCAAGCTCTCCGATTCCTCAGTGTCTTCACCCCATTACACTCTTCAAGATGGTCTGATTCGTTATAAGGGTCGTATCTGGGTTGGAAATGATGTTGCCATGCGTTTAAAGTTGGTGCAAGCAATGCATGCCAGCGCAGTTGGTGGACACAGTGGGCTTCCAGCCACTTACTGGTGCATTAAGCAGAATTTTTACTGGCCTGGTTTGAAGGCTGAGGTGTGTGCTTTTGTGACTAAATGCACAATCTGCCAGCAGGCCAAGCCTGACCGCAACAAGCTTCTAGGGCTTCTTCAACCATTGCCGGTGCCTGAACGTTCCTGGAAGGTGTTATCTCTATATTTTGTGGAAGGTTTACCTATGTCTGAAGGGTACAAATGTATTCTGGTGGTCGTGGATCTCTTCAGCAAGTATGCTCATTTTCTCAGTCTCCATCACCCCTTCACCGCTGCTACAGTTGCAAAGCACTTCATTTCTCAGGTCTATCGCCTTCATGGTATGCCTTCGGCTCTCATCTTTGATCGTGATAAAATTTTCACTAGTGCTCTATGGCGGGAATTGTTCAAGTTGGCCAAGGTAGAGCTTCATATGAGTACTGCCTACCACCCTCAATCTGACTGCCAGATCGAGCGGGTCAATCAGTGTTTGGAAACCTTCTTGCGCTGCTATGTTCATGCTTATCCCAAGCAGTGGCATCAGTGGATTGATTTAGCTAAATATTGGTACAACACAAGTTGGCATTCGGCACTGGGGCGATCTCCTTTTGAGGTGCTTTATGGATATGCTCCTACACATTTTGGCCTCAGTTCTATCGATGAGCAGCCTGTTACTGACATTGCTGGGTGGTGCATGACCGTGAGCTGATGTCGGCACTTATACGACAGCATTTGCTCCGCGCCAAGCAACGTATGAAGCATGCTGCTGATTCCCATCGTTTAGAGCGTCAATTCCAAGTTGATGATTGGGTCTTCCTCAAGCTTCAACCCTATGTGCAAACGTTAGTTGCCGATAGAAGCAGTCAGAAGCTCGCTTTCAAGTATTTCGGACCTAACAAGGTGCTGGCACGTGTTGGCTCGGTGGCGTACAGGCTGGAACTTCCACCTTCCTCTACGATCCATCCCGTATTCCATGTTTCTCAGCTCAAGAAGGCGGTGGGTGCTCAACACACTATCACTTCAACTTTACCTCCGGCGTCAGCTCAATGGAGTGTTCCTGAGTGCATTCTTCAGCGCTGTCAGTTGCAGCGGGGTAAGAAACTCATTCACCAAGGTCTTATTAAGTGGTCTAACTTGCCAGTTTCATTAGCCACTTGGGAAGACTTGGAATCTCTGCATCAGTAGTTCCCTCGCGCCAATTTGTGGGTGCAACATGGCGTGCAAGAGAGGGGGAATGTCAGCGCTACATCGGCTGACGATGACCAGATGTCGGGCTCAGCTGGCCCAAGGGAAGAAAGGACGAAGAGGCCCAGAACGGGCAACCCGCGCTACACTGGGCTGGAGTGGGCGTCCAAGTGATTCGCGACGGAGGCGTATGCGCTGCAGCGGCTGAACCGTGTCGAGTGCGTAGATATACATCCCGAACTGTGTATCAGGGGGCATCAACTATTGTAATGAACCAAACTACTGCTAAGAAGTCACGCTACTTCTGGTTCCCATGCTTTGCTTCCCTTCCTGTATCCGATTCCTCCGTTCTCCCTTGATCTATTGTTAACAAAATGGTCTTCAGAAACGGTTGCAAAAACCGATGCTATGACATCGATTGTGAAAATAGTTCATTTTAAGTGTCGGATTAGTAACCGTTTTTTAAAATATATTTCTAAAATCGGTTGTGATAAGTGAACCGATGGTAAAAATACTCTTCAAGGACGGTTGTGATAAGTGAACCGATGGTAAACATCACCGCTACTGGAGATGTATTTGCAATGCCGGTCGCTTAAGTAACCCGACTCTGAAAATGATTTTCGAACACCAAAAAAAGCCTGTTGCTCCACCGTGGAAGACTACCAGCCGTTGCCATGCCGGTGGCTCGTCGTTGCTCAGCCGTGTCGCCCAGCTATCCGTTGCCGCGCTATGCGGCCGCGCTGCGTTGTGCCACCGCTCCAGCCCGCACTATGCCGTTGTGCAGCCGCATTATCTAGCCGGCGTCGCCGCTCCATCCCGTATGGTCGCGCAGCCGCACCACGCACGGACAAGCCCACGCAGCTACTCCATCCCACGCCGTCGCGCCAGCCGGAGTTGCTCGCGCCATGCCGAGCGCACCAGCCCGCACAGCCGCGCCGCTGCACGATGCCGCCTGCTTGCACCCCTCCAGTCGTGGTTGCTCGGAGTCGCGTGTGCCTGGCACCATGCTGCATCTTCTCCTCCATGGCTGCGTGAAGGAGAAAGAGGAGAGATTGAGAGGGGAGAATGTTAGTGAATTAGGATCATTTAGCTGCAGATCTAGCGGGTATAAACTTGCATTTGAGATAAAATCACCTAAAACAATTACTAGAGAAGAGATGGGGAAAAAGGACATGTTACCGTCCATCCGTAGGCTTGGCAGAGGAGGAGGCCATGGAGTCGGTGGCGAGGTCGACGCCGGGGTGAGTGGCTCCGATGAAGGTGCTGAGGTGCTCGTCCCGGCGGCATAGATCTAGTGGTGAGGGCGGTGGCGAAGGTAGTTGCGCTTCCCGTCGTTGTCAGCGCTACCCTCTAGATCGGATTAGGGTTAGGATGTCGGTGGGAACTGTCAGTCGCGGTGAACCTCGTGTCTTGAGCCCTAGCCCCCATCTCCTATTCATAGCGCTGCGTGACGGAGGCCCACCAGCTAGGAGAACAGCTGGGTGCCCCCGATCAGGGCGTGAGTCAGGGTCCGACTCGGTCGTTGGACCGAGCCTGGTGGAGATCAATCTAGCCGAGAAATAATAAAGGAGAGATAAGGCAGAAGAGAGACTACCAGCACAGCACACAGGGCACCACTTGAATACAAGAGATAGCGGTGCTCTTAAAACAACTGTATCAAAAGTCAGATCTATTTATAGGGGCGGTCAGTGTAACATAGTCATTTCTGAAAATTATATTTTTAAGTGCGGTTCTTTTAATGTAACCGTTTCTAAAAATAGTTGTATTTTTTTTGCAACGGTTCACTTAACAGATTGGTTTCTGAAAATATATTTTTAGGAGCAGCTCATTAGCTACAGTGCTGCTCGTTCCTATTAGGATCGGTTTCCTATGTGCACTGAATTTTTTTTTTGAGAGGCCTATAAAAATCGTTTGTGTGCTAGTGCCCTCCTATATTTTGTTGCGAGCTCCACCACTGCGCATGTCGCCCTGGCCTGCTCCTAAAGGCAGCAACAACCATTTACCTTTGTGAGTGACTAGCACGTCATGGAGCTCCATTCACCGTTTCTAGGCTGACACTAAGGGCATGTTTTTTTTTTTGACAACAACTAAGGGCATATTTGGTTCCCTCCTTCAAAGAGCCTGCATCTTCGTATCTCTAGCCAGCCCGGTTTTCTCTAGCCAAGCTATGGCTTCGCAAGTCATTACTCTGATTTACAGTGCTAGGATGAATAGAACAGATGTTCGGTGCTAGCTTTGTGGAACCGAGCGTCGATAGCTGCAATGGCAAATCCGATGCTCCATGAAGAGAGAGCTGATTTGTAGCATCGTTTTTCTACCATACTGCGGACGCTCTGTAGCCATAGGCTCTTTCTCAACCTAATTTTATAGAACGAACATCAACGGGTCCTCTGGATTCTAAACGTAAGTTGGCCGCACTTTTTAATCTGATATACGAAAAGTTTTGTTAATAATTAAGCGTAGCTAATCCAAGAATTAACTAACCTAATCAACATGAACACTAATATAAAAGTTTATTTAAATGCACTCGTATCCACCGTAATCCATATGTGTTTAAAATGGATTGGAGTGAAACTTATATTAGTGATAGTAGGACTAACCATGTTGAGGACTAGAGCAACATCCATAGTAGATGGATCTACGACATGTATCTACTAACTACTGCCCTACGCGGCATGTGAGATAAATTAAATTGGTATCCTCTGCCAGGTATGAAAGAACCGCATCTCGCAGATTGCGTTTGTTTTGGCTATTGAGCCTATATACATATTTTATTCTCTTGAATAATTCAATTGTGCCTGAAGTACGTACATACAAGGAAGTATATAAATATACACAAGTAATCCAATCTGCACGGATACATGCTAGTGACACGAAGATCACTGCATATAGAGAAACCGATCTTGCATGATCTTTGTGGTCCAACTATAAGTCTGCATGTTTACTATCGATCGGCCATCAAACTGAACTATTATTTGCTTTTAATTCGTGTACAAGCATTATCTATGCGGACACGCATAATACACACCAACAGCAAGGTGTCTGCTCCCGCACAGCACGGCAGATGAAAAAAAGAAGAGAAAGAACCTGCAGTTATGCCTGCCGAGTTGTATGTTAGCACTGCAGATTAAAAAAAAAAGAAGAGGAAAGAGCCTGAAGTTATGCCGAGCTGTATATTACATACTAGGTGTTTATCACCTGCTGCCGAGCAGCGAGCATCTGTACATGCACGAGCCTGAAGCTCATTGCTAGAATGCTAGAACTACTGGATGTTGTTTTTTTCGCCAAATCGACAATCGAGTACGAAGTACAGTGGAAATCGGTGAGGATTTGTATCTCTAGCTTTGCTACTCGAAACATCCTGTTCTCGTTGCCGACTCGAAGTCGACAGTCTCCTCCGTGATCTGGAGCGAACCAGCAAGTTCGTCTCTAGGAACCTTGCACCTCTCGGCATCTGTAGAACACCCGCATCTGCATGCGCGTTCTATGGCTCTAGTACAGCTGGTTCGAAATCGTTGTGCACGGTAATGAGGATGTCCCGAACACACACTACCACGCATCGTGTCGGGGTTGCATGGCCTAGGCCATGGTATTCGAACGCAGGACCCCTATCTCTTGGGGCCGGCCAGAAAATGGATTAAGCAATGCAGAATTGTGTATGTTAGCAATTTAATAGTAAAAATCTTTGTTTGTGTACATTAACAGTATTTATTTTCTATTACTGTATAGTTGCTTTTTGTTGAGAGTGTAATGCTCTTTTGAATGGATTTATCTATCACACATTATGAATTATATACCATGTAATTGCAAGAATAAAATTTTGAATAGTGTCGGTGCGAAAAGTGACCAACTAGTAAATATTTGTCGTTTTGCCGTACGTTGTGATCGGATGTGGCCTAACACTCAATGACACAGGGTTTATACTGGTTCAGGCAACGTGCCCTACGTCCAGTTTGAGTCGGTCGGTGACTTTATTTCTGAGCCCAGGTGCTCAAAGTTTGCTGTGGGTTACAAACGAGTGGGAGTAAGATAGGAGGTGTTAGAGGTCCGGTCAGACTCTAGATCGAAGGGCCAAGAGTGACGGGAGCTCCTACGTGCGTTAAGTATTTGAACGTGTGCTCTGTGAATGTCTAAAGCTAGCAGAGCGTGAGCTGGAATGATCCGTCTGTCATCTGTTGTTCGATCGTCAGAATCGATCCGTCTTTTGGGAGAGGGCGCATTCCCTTTTATAGATGAAGGGGACGGCCTTACAAGTGAGAGAGAGGGAGTGTGTGCTACCTAGTCTTGTTGCTCACGCCGTCGGGTACGAGACGGTTTATTGGTGCCTATAATACTGTTGACGTCCTGATGCATGTGGTTGGTTCCATCGTGTTCTTCTGATATGACAAATGTCGGCGCCTACCTTACTGTAGGATAAATGTCGGCGCCCACAACATTGTTCGTATCCTGACATGTCTGGAAGGTTGCAAAGTATCCTTCTGACATGCCCTGACAGTACTGTCCTGCAGGTGTGCAGGGTACGGTCCTCGGTATTGCGGTTGACTTGTGCGCCTTACCTTATCTGCTCCGCCTGATTTCTCGGGTCCTCACCAAGTGGGCGTCCCCATTCGGTCATTCCCAGTCGGCTCCGACCGCGCCGGCCGGAGAAGAGCTATAGGCAGAGGCTTGGTGTGTTCCCGGTCGGAGACGTGGGTCGAAGTCAGAAGCGAGCGTCGCCCCTCCTTGGCCATGCATTTCGGTCGGAGGCGCGGGTTGGAGTCGGAAGCGAGCGTCGCCCCTCCTTGTCCAGGCCTTCTGGTCAGAGAGGTGGGTCGAAGTCGGAGACTGGATCACTCTTCCGGCCTGCCGTTAGGTATCTGGGCTGGCCCAGGAGTTGCGCGTCGTCTGCAACGTCGTCTGCATGTCCGAGCTTATTACTAGGAAGCAGGCCCATTAGGGACCCCCGGTTTATGAACCCGACAGGAGCCCTCGAGCCCTCGGGCGATTCAGGTATAATCGTTTGGGGGATTTCTTTGTTTTGTCTGCGGGTGCGCGCGAGCACACCCGGTGGGTGTAGCCCCCGAGCCCTCGGGCGATTTGGGCAGAATCGTCTAGGGGATTTTTTGACTTGACAGCGGGTGCGCACGAGCGCACCCGGTGGGTGTAGCGCCCGTGCCTGCGTCCGACTGGCGAGTCGGTTGGAGGCTAAATATCTTGGTACTATTTTCTAGGGCCGCAGACTTCAGTGTTTCTGTTGTTCGGGGTGTTTGCCCATGTTTGTCTCACCCGCGACTTGCGCGGTCGGTTGTTTTCTCGAGTCGGCGTCGGGCGACCTGAGCCCCTGAGTGTAACAACCCAAAAATCACAATGACAAATTTTTTTGTTTAAACCCTATGTGATGTTGAGTGACACATGTAGAAGCCAAACCCTAGTTTTGGATTAGATGTGACCCAACTAGGATAAAATCATAAGCATAGTTTGGTTTTATGCCACATGTGTAATTAAATAAATCATGCATGCATCCTTAATCCCACTTGTGATTTGGATTCTTTTGCCTTATGTGATGTTTAACTAACTTACTTAATATTTATGATAAACCCTAAATAAAGAATTATTTGTTGGAAGAATAAAACACCCCTATATAAAAACTTCAACTATTTTTGTATAACAAAAATAGCCAATAATCCCTAATATATGGGATGTATTTTGACCACCATTTGAAACACCTTGTGGGACCCACTACATAACTCGAAGCTCAAGTTTAAACTCTAACTAGATTTGAATCGAAGCAAAAGAAAGAAAAGAGAAACAAACAGAAAAAGAAAAGGAAAAGGAGGGAGCCGCAGCAGCCCAGGCCTGCTCGGCCTTGCGAGCCAGCCCGGCCGAGCCCACCTGCCCTCCCACTCGCGCACGCGGCCCACGAAGCTGGCCTAGCAACACCCTACCGCCCGCGCGCGCACAAGCCGCTGACGAGCCGGACCCGCCCGTCAGCCGTCACGCACCGCACGTCGCCGCATCAGGACAAGCTGACAAACGGGCCCCTCTGTCTGCCGCCCAGCTATAGCGTCATCGTCTTCCCCACGCTCCCTCCACCACACGACCAGGAGCCGACCATTGAGCAGGCGCGGGCCCGGGGTCACGCACATCGCATGACCCTGTCCCCCACCTTAGCGCCGCGCCCACACAACCGCCCCCGCACGCGAGAGCCACCCGATGCGCTCGGCGCATCACCAGCCGTTCTGCCATCCGCCATGGATGAGCATGGAGCTCGGCCTATAAAAGGAGGACCCCGAGCCCTATCCCTCCATTCACCTCGCCGCCGCCGTGCGGTTCGCACCAACTCACTAAGCCGAGGGACGAGAGGAGAAGGAGAGGTGCGGAGAAGGACGCCGCTATCGGAGCAAGAAGGGAGGAGCCGCACCACCACCATCACCTTCGAGCTCCCCGCGGTGAGCCATCTTGCTAAGACCACCTCCCTAGCCAAATGGAACGTGCACCGCCACGATCGAAACCTTGCTGAAGCTTCGAGCTCCGGCCTAGCCCAACTAGTTAGCTGGGGAGACCACCATGGCCACGCTTGTCGATACCCAGGACGCGCCGTGCGCGCTACCATCAGCCAAAAGGAGGACCCTAGCCATGACGTTTTACATCGGAGTAGGAGCGCACATGCACGGGCACGCTCACCATGGCGAAGAGCACAACCATGGCGAGACCACTGCGTCTTCTATGTCACGGTAAAGGCGACATTGACACCTCGACTAGCTCCGCCATGACGAGAGATACACCGCGCTCACCTTAGCCGAGGAAGAAGCCCACCGGAGCCCTGCGTTGCCGCACCGCACCTCGTCGGAGCGCCACCGCCTCCACTTTGCCCCCACCACCATGGCCGGAGCCACTGGGAGCACCAGGAGCTCCTTCAACACGCCTACCATGGTCGTAGAAGCACCGTGGAGCTCACACGCTCCTCCAACTAGGCTCTCGCTACCACTGCAAGCCCTGTCCAGGCACGCCGATGAACCCACGCCGCCGTTCACCGTGGCCAGAGCTCTAGGAAGCCCTAACCGTCGCCCCGACCCCACCGTCGCAGTTGCCACGGCATGGGGATGCTATTGCCTACCCTAAACGGACGCTAGCATCGCCATGGGGGCTCGCCGATGACCTCACCGCCGGTGGGAGCCCCGTCGGGGAAGAGAAGGGGATTTTCCCCTCGTCGGCCACACGTCCGTGAACTTGGTGCACGTGAACCGAACCCTAGGAAGGAGTAAGTGGACCAAGTCCTTCATAGACCGGCTCTGCGGTCTATGGACCAACGCAGGTGGGTTCACCATGAACCGCGCCTCACCTGTCAGTCACCGTTTGACCCCAGACCCACTTGTCAGTGACCAACTGAGATGATGACGTCATGCTGATGTCAGCGGGACCCACCTGTCAGCCGCGGTTTAGCTCTGATGACGCCATGCTGATGTCATGCCGAAGATGAGACCACGCCAGCGTCGGGGACCTCGGCGAGTTCTCTGACCACCTCGGCGATCTCTCCGACCACCTCGGCGATCTCTCTGACCACCTCAGCGATCTCTCTGACCACCTCAGCGATCTCTCCGACCACCTCGGCGACCTCTCCGACCACCCCGGCGAGCTTTCCGACCACCTCGGCGACCTCTCCGACCACCTCACCAGCTGATACACCACTCCAAGTCCCTACATGCCACATGAATCAGTCACAGTGTGACACGTGTCTGCCCTGAATTAATCAACCTTTATTATTTTCAGAAATGGATTTAATCTTCGGAAATTCATAACTAATTCATACGACCTCAGAAAAGTATGAAATCGGGACCAAAATTCATCTAAAACCGAGCTCTACGCAATGAACCCAAGTTTGAGTGCATTTGGCTCTTTTGAATTTTCATTGCTCCTTTGTGCTATTCTATAGACGTCGCTAACGCGACTATAATTCGATCGTATGCAAACTCAGAGGAGAACTAGACGGACGAGGATCGTGAGTACCGTGAGGAGTGCGGGGACGACTTCACTGAAGGTGCCACATCTCACCCAACCTCGTAGCACCTATTACACATGGCTAATATAGAACTGCTATTGCTTTACTTTATTGTTATAATCACACTATGATAGGACTTGCATGGTAGTATGCTTTCTTGATGGCCTTTACCTTGATGCAATCTCACCCCTGCTCACCCTGCTGTTAAGCTAGTCACACGCTCGCTGCTATATTTCACTGCTTATTATTTCTACTACGCTTATATATACTATATTGATGCGTGGTGGAAACTAGAGTTATCTGGACTTTGGGGAGAGTGCTGCGTGTGTGACTTGGGTGTGTGGAGGGTGAGGGTTGTGTCGACCAAGTTGGAGTATACGACGAGCCTGGGGCAAGTCTTGCCGTGGGGTGCTACCTGGGCACCCCTAGAATGGATACCTGTGGTGGGTAAATGGTATATGAGGTGGCCCTGGGTGTGAACCTGTGATGGGAGGAGCCCGGGGTGGAGGTACTGTGGTGGCACGGTAAATGAAAACCCTAATGAAGACATTCTGGCTTGGTCATCCCTAAGGACTTACTAGTACTCATATTCACCGAGAAGCCTTACGTACCACTCGCCCTATATGGTGCGGGATGGCCGGACTACTTGGTAGGATATTGCCACTACTGCTAGGTTGATAGCGGACAGTGCGAGGGAGGTATGAGGCATGGAGGATTCCCCCCACACTCTTCTGAGATTTCATGGAGACCTTGTGGACCTGGCTCATGACTCACAGTTTTAGCCACCCCAGACTAGACTTGGGGTGTACCAGGGCTGAATGGTAGAGTGGCATTATCCCAGGATAGCAAGCGGCCGGAATCAGCCCAGTTGACGACGGTCAGCGAGGAAGGCGGATCTTGTGGTTATGTAAAACCTCTGTAGAGTGTATGGTTGATCGATCGATACATATGCCGACTTGTCGGCTATGGACCTTTCCTGGGTTTCGCTTAAACTAGATAGTGAGATGAGTCCTTCTCTTCTTCCCCCGTGAGAGAGTGTCAGTCGTAGCCAGGGGCTATGGGCCATGAGACAGTGCCGAGAGGGAGTTGGCTTGTCGACTGAGCGATGGTATGATGGTGATGTGGTGATAATGTTGAGATGGTGGTATATCGATCCTAGGATCGAAACCTGGCTCTGAACGGAAATGGGGTGGAATGGGTGTGGGAATGGTGTTAAAACTTGACTAACTATTATATATATATATACTTGATATGCTAAAGCATAGGAAACCCCAGCCTTATAGGTTCCTTTTAAATATATCCATCTTGCATCCAATTTCCACAAAGCAATGCTCATAGGGTGGGAGTGGCCAGTATAAATCGTACTGATAAATTTTGGCACACAGGTTCTGCTGAGGAGTGTAGCTCTGAGGAGTTTGACGGTTGAGGGGTTCGTTCCTACGCTCGAGTTTGGCGATCTTGTCTTCAAGCTGTTCTGAATGAATGCTACTTTTGATTCCGCCAATGCGGCGATGTAATAATTTATGTAATTCCGCACTATTTGTACTATGATATTATCGTTGTATGGATGTGGTATTCGACTGGAATTTGGGTAATATGATCTACAATGGTCATAATACACTTCGATTTTGTGGATTTCCCTTCATGGAAATCAGGTCGTTTCAGTTGGTATTAGAGCCATACTTGACCCTAGGACGAAACCCTCAGAAATGGACGATAGAATAGGACGTGAACAGCCCTTCTTTCGGTTATATATTGACCCTGCATTTACTTTTATGCAAGGCTTATCTATTATTGACCTGCTAACACCTGGTTCCTTAAAACATGCAGATGTCAACGAACGTCGAATGGTCGCCTCTAGGACCACTACCTCGAGACCACGCCAAGCTTACCTTCGACCTATGTGAGCTTGGGGGTTTTGCACAGACCCTCTGTCGAGTTCTCGCCATGTTAGGAGTCCCTGATGAGCTTGTCAAGGTCACCTGCACCGGAAAGTCAGCTCAGGAAGGAGGAATCGAAGGACCGGTTGTCACCTCAGTCGTATCCTAGCTGCGGTGTACGAGTTAGAGTAGATGACCCTGCGTGGTCATGAGTCATGTCAGTGGCTTCCATAAGTTGTACCCCATGATGTTCCCCTTATGAGATGTAATATGAGACACTATGTGTAGTACGATTCTCGTGAGTCTTCAAGTGTAGCTACTAGAGATGATGCTATGTAATAAAACCCATGTAATGAATGTTTTGGATCTTATTGCATCTTATGGATCTTATTGCTTCTTTGTAATGAGTGTTGGGTAGTATAAATGTTTTTCTTTAAATCGTCAAAATCATGTAATCATACTGAATTATAAGCACTTATGGCACAAACACTAAAATTCCTATAATCCGTGTTGCAGATGCCGAACCACCGATCTGCTCGCCTAATAAACCGTAGACGTGCGCCCACCCCCGAACCAGTCGAACCAAACAAGGGGTGTGGTGGCAACAACCATGGCCGTGGCCATGGCCGTGGACGTGGAGGGATACCCTTCAACCTAGAGAATACCCCGCCGCCTGTTGAGAAAAACATTCCGCCACCACCACCACCGAACCTGGCAGAGGTGATGGCGCAACAGACCCAACTTCTTGTAGCTCTTGTAGATGGTGCAAACCGTCACCAGGGAGGTCAACAGAATGACTTCCAAAGGAAGCTGGAGGGATTTCTGAAGCTGAGGCCACCTACCTATGATGGCACCGACCCTGACCCGCTTGTAGCCGATGACTGGCTCAAGGAGGTGGAAAAGAAGCTCGACCTCACCACCTTCACCGACGATGAGTGTGTTGGAGCTGCCACACACCAGCTCACAGGTGGAGCACGTGCCTGGTGGGATAGTTTCAGTGATTCCCATGAGGACCCTACCAACATCTCGTGGGATGAGTTCGCCAAAGCATTCACTGAGTATCACATTCCCAAGGGTATCATGGAGGCCAAAGCCGAGGAGTTCCGCAACATCAAGATGGGAAAGGACAGGGTGATTGAGTACACTACTCTTTTCACCAACCTTCTACGCTATGCACCTTCCTATGTTGTGAACTCTGAGAAGGAGAAGCTATACTTTTACTGCAAGGGACTTAACCCGCACATTAAGCTGAAGTTTGGCGGTATTGAGAGTAGCACGCTGCGTGCTCTGGTGGATCGCTGCATCCAGATTGAGAAGGACCATGCTAAAGCTAGAGAGGAGTACAGGGAGAGGAAGTGTAAGCCTGAGGAGTCCTTCTATGGCCGTGATCGCAAGAGGTTCCGTAGAGATGCACCATCCAGGGAACGCTCACGCCACAACAGGGATGACAACCCTGGATTGAGTAGGGGTGGTGGAGGCTACACCACCAAATACTCCCGCCCTACTTAGGACCGCAACACTCAGGACCGTTTCAACCGTTCCCGCTCTGTGAATGAACGCCCAGCACAAAACCGCTCTGCACCAAGCACTGGAAACTAGAAGGCACCTACGCCAACCCCTACAGGCGGTGCGCCTTTCACCTGCTTTGCTTGTGGACAACCGGGTCACAAAGACGCTGAGTGCCCTCAGAACTCAGCCACTTAGAAGTCTCAGTTCAAGGGATCTGCTACTCGTGGATGTCTCAACCATCTGGATGCTGAGGAAGCATAGGCTGCCCCTGACATTGTGTATGGTATGCTTTTAGTTAATGGCAATACTGCCTTAGTTCTATTTGACTCTGGAGCAACTTGTTCTTACATATCATCCAAGTTTGCACAAGAGCATGACCTGCCTGTAACCCCACGTGGAAAGCCTATCATCACTAGCTCACCTTTAGGAGACCTAAAGTGCACCCACATCTATAAGGGAGTGAGTCTTACCATTGAGGGTATTATCTTTAAAGCTGACCTAACCCTGTTACCTTCCACGAGCCTAGATGTCATTTTAGGTATGGATTGGCTAACCATTCACTGAGGTATCATATCATGTTCACCTAGATACGTCCAAGTGACCCACCCATCAGGCCAAGTTATTAGATGTGAACCCCAGTCCGAAAAGTCCACTTCTATCCTATGTGCCCTTAAAGCCAATTCAGAATCACAAAAAGAGGAGAAGACAGTTCATAATGTGCCTGTGGTCAAAGACTATCCCGATGTATTCCCTGAAGAATTGCTAGATATGCCACTAGACCATGATGTAGAGTTCATCATTGATCTTTTGCCAGGAACAGGACCCATTGCCAAGAGACCCTATCGCATGTCAGTTGATGAACTGGCCGAGCTCAAGAAATAGCTTGATGAGCTCATCTCGAAGGGATATATCAGACCCAGTGCTTCACCCTGGAGATCCCCTGTTCTGTTTGTTAAGAAGAAGGATGGCTCAATGAGAATGTGCATTGATTACCGGAACTTGAACGCAGTCACCATCAAGAACAAGTACCCTCTGCCAAGAATTGATGATCTGCTTGACCAGCTCAGAGGTGCCAAGTATTTCTCCAAGATTGATCTTAGATCTGGCTATCATCAGATGAAGATTCGAGAGAGTGACATCCCGAAGACAACTTTCGTGACTAGGTATGGGCAGTTTGAGTTCACTGTGGTGTCCTTTGGACTCACGAATGCTCCCGCATACTTCATGAACATGATGAATAAGGTTTTCATGAATGAACCAGATAAGTTCATGGTAGTATTCATTGATGACATCCTTGTCTATTCACCCACCGCTGAAGAACATGAACATCATTTGAGAACTGTGCTTGAGAAACTAGCCCAACATCAGCTCTACGCAAAGTTTAGTAAATGCGAATTTTGGCTATAGAAGGTTGCCTTCCTAGGACATGTACTATCAGCTGAAGGTGTTGCAGTTGACCCAGCCAAGATTGAAGCTGTGAAAGAGTGGGATCAACCCCGTAATGTGATAGAAATCAGAAGTTTCTTGGGATTGGCTGGATATTATCGCTGATTCATCAAAAATTTCTCTAAGATAGCCCGTCTGATGACCAACCTTCTAAAAAAGACCAAGGAGTTTGAATGGATGCCCGAGTGTGAGCGAAGCTTCCAGGAATTGAAACAGAGGCTTACCACAACTCCTATGCTAGCATTGCCTGATATCAGTAAAGATTTCGTGGTCTACTGTGATGCATCCCATCAAGGACTTGGCTGTGTATTGATGCAAGGTGGGAAAGTGATAGCTTATGCTTCTTGACAGTTGAAAGAACACGAGAACCGTTACCCCACTTATGATCTTGAGTTAGCAGCAGTTGTACATGCATTGAAGATCTAGAGGCACTACGTGATAGGCAACAAGTGTGATATCTATACCGATCACAAAAGATTGAAGTACTTTTTCACTTAGGAAGATCTGAATATGAGACAACGCCGATGGCTAGAGTTGATCAAGGACTATGACCTAGAAATTCACTATCATCCGAGAAAAGCTAATGTAGTCATAGATGCTCTCAGTCGCAAGAGTTACTGTCACACTTTGATCACTGAATCCGTACCACCTGAGCTCAAGGAAGAGATTGATGATTTCCAACTTGAGATACTACCGCATGGCTTGTTGAATGAGCTCCGCATATAGTATGATCTCACATATCGCATCCGTCAAGCTCAGAAAAATTGTGAAGAGATCGAATATCTCCGTGGTCTGATGAAACTAGGCTACAAGACCAACCACCATGAAGATGAACAAGGAACCATCTGGTTCAAGGACATAATCTGTGTCCCTTCTGATCCAGCACTATGAGAGGAAATTCTGTCAGAAGCTCATGATTCTAAGTACTGTATTCACCCTAGAGGTTCAAAGATGTATCAAGACTTGAAGAAACACTTTTGGTGGAAAGGCATGAAGACGGATATTGTGGGACATGTGGCACGATGTGACACGTGTAATAGAGTCAAGGTTGAACATCAAAGGCCTGCAGGATTGCTGAAGCCTCTTGACATTCCTGAGTGGAAATGGGAGAGCATATCCATGGATTTCATAGTCGGGTTGCCCCGTTCACAGAAAGGTGATGATTTCATTTGGGTGATTGTAGATCGTTTGACCAAGGTTGCTCACTTTGTACCCGTTAAGACCAAGAACGATGCCGAAAAGTTAGCATATCTATATGTTGAGCATATCCTCAGACTGCATGGAGCTCCCTCTAATATTGTATCTGATCATGGTCCTCAGTTCATGTCCTGATTCTGGGAAGCTCTGCATAAGTCCATCAGAACCAAACTTGATTTCAGTACCGCTTATCACCCACAGATAGATGGACAGACTGAACGAGTAAATCAGATCTTAGAAGACATGCTCCGCGCTAGTGTACTAAATTATGGCTCTGATTGGGAGAAATGCCTACTCTATGCAGAGTTCTCTTACAAGAACAGTTACCAAGCCAACATCAAGATGTCGCCGTTCGAAGCTCTGTATGGCAGACCTTGTAAGACACCTTTGATGTGGTCCCAACCGGGAGAAAGATCGTTCTTTAACTCCGCTAAGATTCAAGATGTCGAAGAAGGAGTTGCTCAAGTAAAGGAGAATTTGAGAATTGCTCAAAGTCGATACAAGAGCTATGCTGACAAAAGAAGAAGAGAACTTGAGTACAATGTGGGGGATTTCATCTATCTCAAGGTATCCCCGCTACGTGGAACTGTCAGATTCCATGTGAAAGGAAAGCTTGCCCCTAGGTTTGTTGGCCCATACAAGATTTGCAAAAGGATTGGAAAGCTCGCCTACAAACTTGAGCTACCTAAGGAATTGGTGGGTGTACATCCCGTATTCCATGTCTCATAGCTACGTAAGTGTTTGAGAGTGCCCGATGAAGTAGTTCCAACTGATACACTTGACATTCAAGATACTCTTGAGTATAAAGAACATCCTATCAGAATTCTGGGTAGAGACACCAAAGAAGCCCGAAGCAAAACTATTCCTATGTGCAAGGTCCAATGGAGCAATCACACTGAGAGAGAAGCAACATGGGAGAAAGAGTCTGACCTCCGGCTACAATATCCTTATCTCTTCGAAGGGTATGTTACGCTTTAATCTCGGGGATGAGATTCTGATAAGGGGGTAGGACTGTAACAACCCAAAAATCCACAAACCAAAAATCACAACTACAAAATTTTTTGTTTAAACCCTATGTGATGTTGAGTGACACATGTAGAAGCCAAACCCTAGTTTTGGATTAGATGTGACCCAACTAGGATAAAATCATAAGCATAGTTTGGTTTTATGCCACATGTGTAATTAAATAAATCATGCATGCATCCTTAATCCCACTTGTGATTTGGATTCTTTTGCCTTATGTGATGTTTAACTAACTTACTTAATATTTATGATAAACCCTAAATAAAGAATTATTTGTTGGAAGAATAAAACACCCCTATATAAAAACTTCAACTATTTTTGTATAACAAAAATAGCCAAAAATCCCTAATATATGGGATGTATTTTGACCACCATTTGAAACACCTTGTGAGACCCACTACATAACTCGAAGTTCAAGTTTAAACTCTAACTAGATTTGAATCGAAGCAAAAGAAAGAAAAGAGAAACAAACAGAAAAAGAAAAGGAAAAGGAGGGAGCCATAGTAGCCTAGGCCTGCTCGGCCTTGCGAGCTAGCCTGCCCTCCCACTCTCGCACGCGGTCCACGAAGCCGGCCCAGCAACACCCTACCGCTCGTGCGTGCACAAGCCGTTGATGAGCCAGACCCGCCCGTCAGCCGTCACGCACCGCACGCCGCCGCATCAGGACAAGCTGACAAACAGGCCCCCTCTATCAGCCACCCAGCTACAGCATCATTGTCTTCCCCATGCTCCCTTCACCATGCGACCGGGAGCCGACCACGGAGCAGGAGCGGGCCCGGGGTCACGCACATCGCATGACCCTGTCCCCCACCTTAGCGCCGCGCCCACGCAACCGCCCCCGCACGCGAGAGCCGCCCGATGCGCTCGGCGCATCACCAGCCGTTCTGCCATCCGCCATGGATGAGCATGGAGCTCGGCCTATAAAAGGAGGACCCCGAGCCCTAGCCCTCCATTCACCTCGCCGCCGTGCGGTTCGCACCAACACACTAAGCCAAGGGACGAGAGGAGAAGGAGAGGCACGGAGAAGGATGCCGCTGCCGGAGCAAGAAGGGAGGAGCCACCAGTGCAGAAGATGGTGGGTACCTCTGTCCTGGCTCGGCTCTGCTACACCGTCGACACTGCACCACCACCATCGCCTTTGAGCTCCCCGCGGTGAGCCATCTTGCTGAGACCACCTCCCTAGCCAAATGGAACATGCACCGCCACGATCAAAACCTTGCTGAAGCTTCGAGCTCTGGCCTAGCCCAACTGGTTAGCTAGGGAGACCACCATGGCCATGCTTGCCAAGACCCAGGACGCGTCGTGCGCGCTGCCATCAGCCAAAAGGAGGACCCTAGCCATGACGTTGTACATCGGAGCAGGAGCGCACATGCACGGGCACGCTCACCATGGCCGAGAGCACAACCATGGCGAGACCACCGTGTCTTCTACGTCATGGTAAAGGCGACGTTGACACCCCGACTGGCTCCGCCATGGCGAGAGACACACCGCGCTCACCTTAGCCGAGGAAGAAGCCCACCGGAGCGCTGCGTTGCCGCACCACACCTCATCGGAGCGCCACCGCCTCTGCTTTGCCCCCACCACCTTGGCTGGAGACACTGGGAGCACCAGGAGCTCCTTCAACATGCCTACCATGGCCGTAGAAGCACCGTGGAGCTCACATGCTCCTCCAACTGGGCTCTCACTACCACTGCAGCCCTGTCCATGCACGCCGACGAACCCACACCGCCGTTCACCCTGGCTAGAGCTCTAGGAAGCCCTAGCCGTCGCCCCGACTCCACCGTTGTAGTCGCCACAGCATTGGGAAGCTATTGCCTACCCTAAACGGACGCTTGCACCACCGCGGGGGCTCACCGATGACCTCACCGCCGGCGGGAGCCCTGTCGGGGAAGAGAAGGGGATTTTCCCCTCGTCGGCCACACGTCCGTGCACTTGGTGCATGTGAACCGCACCCTGGGAAGGAGTAAGTGGAACAAGTCCTTCATAGACCGGCTCTGCGGTCTATAGACCAACGTAGGCGGGTTCACCATGAACCGCGCCTCACCTGTCAGTCACCGTTTGACCCTGGACCCACCTATCAGTGACCAACTGAGATGATGATGTCGTGCTGACGTCAGCGGGACCCACCTGTCAGCCATTGTTTAGCTCTGATGACACCACGCTGACGTCATGCCAAAGATGAGACCATGCCAGCATCGGGGACCTCGGCGAGTTCTCCAACCACCTCAGCGATCTCTCCGACCACCTCAGCGATCTCTCCGACCACCTCGGCGATCTCTCCGACCACCTCGGCGACCTCTCCGACCACCCCGGCGAGCTTTCCGACCACCTCGGCGACCTCTCCGACCACCTCACCAGCTGATACACCACTCCAAGTCCCTACATGCCACGTGAACCAGTCACAGTGTGACACGTGTCAGCCCTGAATTAATCAGCCTTTATTATTTTCAGAAATGGATTTAATCTTCAGAAATTCATAACTAATTCATACGACCTCAGAAAAGTATGAAACTAGGACCAAAATTCATCTAAAATCGAGCTCTACGCAATGAACCCATGTTTGAGTGCATTTGTCTCTTTTGAATTTTCATTGCTCCTTTGTGCTATTCTATAGACGTCGCTAACGCGACTATAATTCGATCGTATGCAGACTCAGAGGAGAACCAGACGGATGAGGATCGTGAGTATCGTGAGGAGTGTGGGGACGACTTCACTGAAGGTACCACATCCCACCGAACCTCGTAGCACCTATTACGCATGGCTAATATAGAACTGCTATTGCTTTACTTTATTGTTATAATCACACTATGATAGGACTTGCATGGTAGTATGCTTTCTTGATGGCCTTTACCTTGATGCAACCTTACTCCTGCTCACCCTGCTGTTAGGCTAGTCACACGCTCGCTGCTATATTTCACTGCTTATTATTTCTACTACGCTTATATATACTATATTGATGCGTGGTGGAAACTAGAGTTATTTGGACTTTGGGGAGAGTGCTGCGTGTGTGACTTGGGTGTGTGGAGGGTGAGGGTTGTGTCAACCAAGTTGGAGTATATGACGAGCCTTGGGCAAGTCTTGCCGTGGGGTGCTACCTCGGCACCCCTGGAATGGATACCTGTGGTGGGTAAATGGTATATGAGGTGGCCCTAGGTGTGAACCTATGATGGGAGGAGCCCGGGGTGGAGGTGCTGTGGTGGCACGGTAAATGGAAACCCTGATGAAGACATTTTGGCTTGGTCATCCCTAAGGACTTACTAGTACTCAGATTCACCAGGAAGCCTTACGTACCACTCGCCCTATATGGTGCGAGACGGGAGGACTACTTGGTAGGATATTGCCACTACTGCTAGGTTGATAGCGGACAGTGTGAGGGAGGTACGGGGCGTGGAGGATTCCCCCCACACCCTTTTGAGACTTCATGGAGACCTTGTGGAACCGGCTCATGACTCACAGTTTCAGCCACCCCAGACTAGACTTGGGGTGTACTAGGGCTGAATGGTAGAGTGGCATTATCCTAGGCTAGCAAGCGACCAGAATTAGCCCAATTGATGACGGTCAGCGAGGAAGGCGGATCTTGTGGTTATGTAAAACCTCTGTAGAGTGTATGGTTGATCGATCGATACATATGCCGACTTGTCGGCTATGGACCTTTCCTAGGTTTCGCTTAAACTAGATAGTGAGATGAGTCCTTCTCTTCTTCCCCCGTGAGAGAGTGTCGGTCGTAGCCAGGGGCTACGGGCCATGAGACAGTGCTGAGAGGGAGTTGGCTTGTTGACTGAGCGATGGTATGGTGGTGATGTGGTGATAATGTGGAGATGGTGGTATATCGATCCTAGGATCAAAACCTGGCTCTGGACGGAAATGGGGTGGAATGGGTGTGGGAATGGTGTTAAAACTTGACTAACTATTATATATATATATACTTGATATGCTAAAGCATAGAAAACCCCAGCCTTATAGGTTCCTTTTGAATATATCCAACTTGCATCCAATTTCCACAAAGCAATGCTCATAGGGTGGGAGTGGCCAGGACAAATCGTACTGATAAATTTTGGCACACAGGTTCTGCTGAGGAGTATAGCTCTGAGGAGTTTGGCAATCTTGTCTTCAAGCTGTTCTGAATGAATGCTACTTTTGATTTCGCCAATGCGGCGATGTAATAATTTATGTAATTCTACACTATTTGTACTCTGATATTATTGTTGTATGGATGTGGTATTCGACTGGAATTTGGGAAATATGATCTACAACGGTCATAATACACTTCAATTCTGTGGATTTCCCTTCGTGGAAATCAGGTCGTTTCACTGAGCCCCGTCGGGTTCGGCAGGGGTTGGTCTAGTTCCGTGGGTTACCCCATCCGTGGTTTCCACAATCAGAGGGGCTAAGCTAACATCGCTTGCCTTGATGGCTCGAGTGACGCGCTCGGTGAGCTCACTAACGGGCGCATTCGAGTGGAATCTGGGTCCATCGTTCTTGATGGGGTCGACATAGCCCTCATATGGCATTGCACTGCTCCTTAACCCGCCTCCCGGCAAATGCTCGGGTCATTCCGGAGACCAACTCAGGTGGTCCGCTAGCCTCCCCTCGATGGAGATTCTATGGGCCTGGCTCGAGGTTAAGATCAAACGAGAAGGTCGAGATGACCCTGTGTGCTTCTGAGCATACCGGGCGAGGGTCATTGGGGCTCATTTATGTTTTCTCCCCTGGCTCTGTTTGATGCAAGGCAGCCTTGAGCCCTTCACGGGCCAGCCTTCGAACCCCGGTCGGTCGTTGCT
This sequence comes from Miscanthus lutarioriparius, assembly GCA_904845875.1. Classification (NCBI taxonomy): domain Eukaryota; kingdom Viridiplantae; phylum Streptophyta; class Magnoliopsida; order Poales; family Poaceae; genus Miscanthus; species Miscanthus lutarioriparius. The sequence goes on along the minus strand of CAJGYO010000003.1, from coordinate 76,961,538 downwards.
CATGTTGAATGAGGCAACTACCGCTTTGTGACGCAACATGAAGCGTTGTGGTGCATTAATTGCATATGCGATGCTTTGGATGTATGGGATGAATGAATGATTGTATGAATGAATGTGCAAATGCGTGTATGAGAATGGATGAAATGAGTGATCACGCATCAGAAAATAAAGTAAGAACGTTTGGTAAAGTTATCTTGATGACTCGAGTGATGGGTTTGAGGTGTTCTTATCGGATATGTCCGAATGGGATCCGTGTTCGTCATTCATGACGGAGATGGCATGGCCCACATGGGGCGTCCCACTGCTCCTTACCTGTCTCTCGATAGTCGCCTAAGCTGTCTGATCGACTCAGGAAGTCTGTTGGTCTCTCCTTGACGGGGATCCCATCGTTGGGCCCTTCCAAGTTTGGCTTGGGGTGGCGGAGGGCTGTCTGTGTACGGTTGTGCCTTGTTTCCTGTACCTAGTGTGCGGTAGTGGTGGGCCATGCCTAGGCCATGTCCCGTCTAACCAGGCGTCGTTTCGTCGGGTGGGGCACATCCCATCAGTCAGGACGCGTCCCGCCGCATGCCTATCCGCATTGAATAGGGGAAGGGAGAGGGTTTTTCGCCCCAATCCTTCGCTTATTCTCCAACTGCTGTCGCTCCTCCTTCTTCCTTCTCGCCAAGTGCGTTCATGTGCCACGGCGGTTTCTAGGAGAAAAGAGGGTAAAGCGAGGGGGAGGAGAACTCACAGATATGTTTGTGAGTCCAAAGTACGATGTCGAGCTAGAGGCCATCCAATGTGGATGAGGCAGTGCTGGCCGCCTTCGCCGAGATGGGGCTGCTCCTGCTGAAGGAGGTGGCACACTAGAGGGCTCCTACGGGGTGTCTTTTCCGTGATCTCGGGCCGATGAGGTTGTCTCCTTCCTCGCCTTCCACGAGCGTAGGCTAGGATATCCCACGCACTGGTTCCTGCACGGGCTCCTTAATGATTGGGGCCTGGAGCTATAGCACCTCAATCCGACTGGAGTGCTGCACGTCACCGATTTCGTCACCGTCTGTGAGGCCTTCCTTAGGATGGAGCTGCACGTGGACTTCTTCTGGTGGATCTTTACTGGGCGAGCCTTGTCGGAGGGGAAGCCGCCCAGGACCACACCGGTTGGGGGCTTCATGCTGCAGAAGAAGCCGAGGCCACCAGGCTCCTACCCCGTGTACTCCCCCTACGACTCCAATCGGGGGTGGCGTGGGGAGTGGTTCTATATGAGGAACCCAGTGGAGGCGCCGTTGCTGCCGTTCACTGGAAGGTGGCCGGAGAGGAGGGATAGCTGGTCGTGGGGCCCTCCAGCCGACAGAACAAGCTGGAGGTCATCGAGGCGGAGCTCTAGAAGCTAGTGCAGCATGGCCTCGATGGGCTGCAGGTGTTCCACACCTTCTTCCACTATCGAGTCACCCCGTTGGCAGAGAGGAGGCGACCGATGTGGAACTATTTGGGCCCAACAGACCCCGATCGCGCGTCATAGGAGGAGCTGGCGAAGGACGAGGTCTGGAGTCGGCTCGACCGGGTGCTGCAACTGAGGGCCCTAGTGTCCCTTAATGGAAAGCCCGGGCCTCTCCACGCCATGAAGTTGTCCACTCTGGTATGCTCCCTTCTCCTTATTTCATGTCGTTTTCTCTTTTGCTCTCCCGTATTTTGACTTTGAGTCGTCCGTTTCGTCGGGACTCGCCGGTTACAAATCCCAGCCGCATCTTTCGAGGGGGCCAGAGGGCGCAGCTCAGCAAGTTGCCTAGAAAGAGGCGGCGGACGCTAAGAAGAATAAGAGAGATGAGAAGGCTCAGCATCGGCACTAGAAGGAGAAGGAGGTCGCTCAGCGGGTGTGGGCCAGCGAGAACCAGAGCGACGTGGAGGCGGAGCTTGAGTCGGAGGAGCCCATAGAGATGGGTGGCAACGTGAGCTCCTCCGAGGATGAAGGAGGCTAGGACATTGTTGCGACCTCGGTGGAGCGTCGTGAGCCTACGATGGGCGGGACACGGAGAGGCGCGGCGACGTTATCGCGTCGAGGAAGCGCACCATGAGCTCGGATGCCGCCATCGAGCGGGAGGCAAAGCGAACGCGGTCGCCATGCCCTTCGAAGGCATCGTTGGCCTTGCCCCCACCAACTTCGGGCGCGGTAGGGCAGGTCGGGCGGTCGAAGGAGCGGGCTCGCACCCCCGTGTCTTCGGGGTCGGTGCATGCGCGCGACCGATAATGGAGGTACGCCCTGCTAGGTGCTCCGGTGGGCGCGCCATGAGCCGGCGGTCGTGGCGACTCGCCGACCAATCAGGAATCGACCGGCACGGTCCCTCCCTTGGTTGACGTGATGGGGCACAGGTCATGACCCGTGGGCGTTCCTTTCCGGTGGGCTCATTGCCAGTGGGTCGAGACTTCAGGGCCCTGCCGCTTTCGTCCAGGTATGGATTCTCTGTTCCTTTTCGATCTCATAGTTTGAGGTTTTTGAGCGCGACTGACCTGTACTTGTTTGACAACGGCCATATATTGATTGGATTGAGCATCGCCCCGCCTCCCGTGTGGGAGGAGTGGAGACCCAACCTGTAGCGAGTCACGATGAGCAGGGGGGAAAGCAGGCTGGCGGCGATGCGACCTTCCCCTCTGGGGGTCGCTGTGGCAGAACCTCCTAAATTGTAGGGCCCACATGCACCTGTCACTGTCCAATGACCTTTGATGACCATGCATATGTTTCCGGTAACTTAAGAAGACTGTCGGGTGTCCTCGGGGAACCCCGAATCATCCATGATTCCCGAGCAGGATCCCATTACAGAGTCATTGCAGTATTACAACATTTATTCAAATATCTACATCAGAGTAAAATAGCGGAAGTCTTACAATAATTTAGTTTACAAAATAGTAGTTTTAAACCTCACAACTAAGTTCGATAATTATTACAAACCAGAGTAGTGGAGTGGCATTATTAACATAATACAAAACACACAATTAAACTGCCCTGCCCAAGGGCCACACATTTACTTATCGTCATCGGATCGAACAATAGTCATGCAGCACGGTCCAAAGCAGACCTGCTCATGAGCCTCACCTGCAACAAGGGTCAACAAACCCTGAGTACAAAAGTAGTCAACAAGACTTAACTGGATTAAAATTGATAGAACACAGGAATGCAGGCTCTGGGATTCAAGGTATGGCTTTAGCAATACTCAAAGTTCTTTTGCGTAAAAGCTCTTTGACAAAATTCTTTATTTCAACATTTAAAACTTTATAAGAACCATATATGAATCTGCCATGATCTGTAATGAGATCATGAACTTCATATCAAACTCTTTCTCAAATCCAGCTTAAGTTTCATTTATTAACTACGATGATGAACAGAGAGTTGAGTCTCCATAACCGAGGAGCAACGACAATTCGAACCGATTATAACCCAGCTGGGGATTCCAGACCACACGATATATGTAGGTCCCTGACCTACATATACCAACCTACCCTCAGGTCCTCTAAAACAAGAATGGGTCCACGCCACCCAAGAATACAGTACTCCACCAATCCAGCCCATTGACACGTGGGTACACGCTATTCCCGCCATCTCTCCACTCCTAGTGCGCGAGTAGCCATTCTCGGAATAGAATCGCCAAGTTAAGGCTTACCGGAGTATGTGGTTAGTACTACAAAGTCTCATCTCACACAGTTCAACAATGGACGGTTCTTAATCGACATAGGCGGAAAGAACCCACTCACAAGACATCCACGTCTTGTGGCTCTCACACACCGAGTCCGCCCGGTCTAGATTTATTACTCCACATGCTCATATCTCATGATAACATAAGTAACCAATCATATAAAAAACCATTTGTATCTCGCAGGTGACAGGTCATCACCTGACTTTTATCGGTCTAAGCATGGCTAAGCATAAATAGACATTCTCGAATTGAAACGGCTAACAAGGTAGATATGGGAAAACAAGGTTGGTAATGCACCAATTAGGTTTTCACTCAACTCCTAATTAATTAATGCAGTACTAAAAAGCAAAAGCGATAAGAATTTGTAAAACACAAGGTAGGTTTAAATGCATCCGGGGCTTGCCTTGGTTGACGGAAAAGTCCGGTTCCAGAGACGTTCCACAATTATCAAATCCGACCTCAACAGATGGGTTAACTTCCTCCTCAACTTGATTAACTACCACGTGCTCACTTTTGTTCACTACACGTAGTAACAATGCCATGTTTAATATGATGCGAGATATGAAACATGATGCTTGACGACGGATGCGAAAGTTAAAAACTTGAATACAACTTTCCTTCGCGGTACAGTTACAAGTCAAAACTAACTAAACCTTTTTCATAACACTTACTTCAATTGCCAAGGATCATTACCAACTAATGACCCAAGGTCATCACTCAATCCAAAATTCAAACAAAACCTAAGTTATTAAAGTTTACTATTTGCTTTTATGAATTAATTATTTAATTAAAAGATATGAAATAAATCAACTTTCTCCAAATGAACTCAAATTTTTTGTAAAGGTCCATCACATGATAACTAAGTGGCAAAACAATTTTCATAATTTTTGGATAAATAATAAAGCCTAGAAAAATCATGGAAGCTCATTTATTAATTAATTAGAGCAATTTTTATCACATTCAAAAAGTACTGAAAAGCAAGATTTCATATTTTTCCTAAATATTATACATCACAGAGAGGTCACACAAAATTTTTCATAATTTTTGGAGCTCTAATTAATTCTATACAAAAATAACAAAAACATACACTATTCATCCATTACTGAAAAATAGAAAATTCATTTTCAAACACAGAGTCACTGACAACGCGACCCCACCTGTCATCCCCGACCTCCCGCGCTGACCACGGCGACTACACGCGCTGACCGGCAATTTCTCGCCGACGGCGAGATCACCGGCGACGGCCAAGGTACCACCACGTCCCCTACATCCCTACACGTCGATTGGTGGCACAAGCGAGACCCAAAACGGCCTAGACCGAGCATGACACCAGCCATGGCGGCCACGACGGTGCGGCTGCGCTACGCCGGCGACGTGAGAGATGGTAGAGCTTAAACAAATAGCATGGGAAGGCTCAGCAGCTCACCCCGAACGCGATTGAGCAAAGAGCAGGACCGGAGAAGCAACGGAGAGGTGGGTCGACGGTCACAGCAGCCACGGCGGCACGAGCAACGTTGACGGTGGTGTTCCGGTGACTGCGGTGGACAAAATGGTCAACAGCCGGGCACAAAGCACCATGGCATTGTGGTGAATCTGAAGCAAGACTTCGCAAGGTCAGAAGCTCACCGTAGAGCTACGGCCACGGTGAAGCGCACGCAACGGCGATGCTACCGGCCGCGAGGAAGAAAGGCAGTGAGTGGTGACTTCTCGGCGGATTCACGCTTCAAAGGCTGGTTGGTTGGGTGCACAAGGAACAAGCAAAGCTATGACGGGCTTTGCCGAGGCTGATATGCGCTATGGTGACGACGCGAGCTCGACGGAGCTATGGCGGCGGCGTCGGGAAAAGCAGAGGAGAAGAAAAGAGAAGAACGGCGACGGCACAAGCTTTAAAGGGCGGCCAGGAAGCAAGAAGAAGCCACGCCGCGGCCTTCTCCATGCCAGCATGGAGCCGAACATGGCCACGATAGCGCCTGGAAGCCAAAGGAAGATCGCCGGTGGTGACAGTTCCTACTAATTACCGAATTGCCACTAGTCTAATTTCTCAAATTACTCCCAAAATTACATGGTAACTCAAAAGTCTCCAAAAATAAAAGTTGTTCAAAATTTAAAGTTCTACAACTTTTCTTTTATAACCATACCCAAATTCGTTCTACATTTTGAAATGCAAGTTTGAATTCAAAAAGGGGACATTTCAAGAATTTACGCCTTTTCAAATTACTTCAAATTTAATAAAACAACTTTGAAAACTCCAAAAACCAACTTTGTACAACTCGACATGGTCTACACTTTTGCTTTTAGTCTCAACCCCAAAATGTGCTTAGATTTTGAAATGGGTTTTCCAGGGTAAAATTAAATGTTGAAATCAGGGTTTTCGGAAATTCAAATTAAAACAAAGATTTCAAACTTGATTCAAACCATACAAGTCAACACATATAACATACAAGTAAACTTGTTTTAGTGTATGCATAACAAAATTTTCACTAACACATGAATGATGTGCTATGCATATGATGACATGGCAGGTTTTAGTATTTAAAACACCCGAGGTGTTACAATCTTCCCCCCTAAAAGAAATCTCGTCCCGAGATTTAAAGTCATAGGGTAAGTAATGGAAAAGGAAATGTATCAATCCAACAACATCCAAAACCTGTCCATAAATAGCTAAGGTTCCTTTACAAAACATGGTTCGTACAACAGAGCACAACTAACATTATTCTATATCGACGCAAGAAACTCTGGAAATTGTTCTAGCAAGTAATCTTTGGATTCCCAAGTAGCTTCTTCCTCGGAATGTTGATTCCATTGTATTTTGTAGAACTTGATTGTCCTCCTTCGAGTGACATGGTCTTTCTGATCCAGAACTCGGACAGGATATTCAGAATAGGTCAAATCAGGTTCAAGTTCCACTCCTTCAACCTCAACATTCTGCTCGGGCACTTGGAGACACTTCTTTAATTGAGAAACATGGAACACATCATGCAGAGCTAAGAGATGTTCTGGTAATTTCAAGCGATATGCCACCTTTCCATACCTCTCTAAAATTTGAAATGATCCAATATAACGAGGTGCCAGCTTGCCTTTAACACCGAAACGGGTAACTCCATTGGTGATACCTTCAGATATACAAAATCTCCCTTGTTAAACACCAATGGTCTACGTCGTTTATCTGCATAACTCCCTGCCTCGCCCGGTAGAGGGACGCACGGCTCACCCTCCTGGTTGAAACTGGAGGCGACGGGAGGTGACGTAGCCTAGACAGAGGCAGAGCATCCGCCGGTGAGCCACAGGGTCGAGGAGGTGGAGATCCCCTGCCTTGGCGAGGCAGGCACTAGGGTGGAGCCATCGGCCATCCCACCGCCGTGGGAGTTGGCGATGGTCTGGTCGTCGGCTGGGCCTTCCAGCAGGTTGGGGGTGAGCCACGACCTGGTGTGGCCTTGCCCCAGCGACCCAAGGAGGGCTCGGTTCATCCTTCATGACGGGGAGGAGGTAGCACTCTGGCACTTCTTGGAGGAGAGCGGACTGTCGATGGAGTCCGATCTCGCCCAAACCAAGTTAAAGCTCAGGGAGGCCTTAGAGCGGGTTGAGCTCGCCCATCAGGCGGTCTCAGTCAACCTGCCGCGCATCACCGATGTAAGCCTTCTATGCTTTTAGCGTTTGTTCTCAACTTCTTTGTCTTCAGCTGGTTGTGTCAGCATGCTTGCTTCTGGTTTTATAGGAGTTAGAGGTGAAGTCACTCCGCAAGTCCTGTTTCCTTCGGGAGGAGCACAGTTGGATGGAGCGGGAAGCCGTGATGTCATGGTGGGTCGACGAGCTCGAGCGCCAGCTGGAGTCCACCCACCACAAGTTCAAAGACCGGGCAGCCACGGTGATGGGAGCGCGAGCGGCGAAGCTGTTTGCAGCGGAACGAGCGACCGCTGCCGAGTGGGGACTCGCGGTGGTGGCAGAAAGAGAGACTGCTACCAAGCAGGGACTTGTGACGGTGAAGGTCCACCTAACAGGGACCAAGGTGGTGCTCTACAAGTCCTTGGAGACCTTGGAGATGGAGCGGAAGGCCCGATCGGAGGTCGATCGGGAAGTGCTCGTGCTCTAGGGGCAAGTTCTTGATGCGTAGGAGTCGAACGTTCGGCTGCTCGAGAAGGTGACCCGGCAGGAGGAAGGACTCTCCATCCTCGAGAACACCCACCTTGGTACGTACCTATTGTGGCTTTGGTTGATGCCTTGGTTTTTCCTTTCCTTTGCTTCTGAGTTTGTTGTCCTTCTTCCAGAACTGGGCAGAAGGATTGGATCACTAGAGCGGGAGCTGGAGACAGCCAAGGCGGCGATCAGTCGGAGTGTGGAGGCGCTGGCTAAGTCCCTTGAAGAGCGACATGCTCTTTAGGGGAGCTCGACCATATCTGCAATGTCACCCAGGTCATCGTCTCGGAGGTGTTCGGGTCGGTGCCGAGCACCAGCATGCCCGTCATCCAACTAGCGGAGGTCCCGAACAAGGTTCGGGCGCTCATCTCCGATAGGATGTTCTACGGGACATCGAGGGTGCTAACCTTAGTAGCGACGCACCACCCGGACCTAGACTTCACTGTCATCTGTAGTGGGTATGCCGATGGCTGGAGCACGGATGTCATCCATGCGCTCGGGGAGAGCTTGATGCCATGCACACAGATGGTGGCCGAGCAAGTCTCTGCGCAGTGGGTGATGGAGGCTTGCTGTGCGAGCGTGGCTGAAGGTGTGCGCCAGGAAGACGTCATCCTGTCTATGGATGGAGTGGAGGCTAGGTCAGAAGCGAGCGTTGGCCCACCTCCAACCAAATCGAACATCGCCCCATCAGAGAGCGAGCAGCCCTTATCTTCGCCGGTCGCACCGTCAGTCGATGCCGTCGAGTGGCCATAGTAGAATTTAGAGTAGAAGTAGTTAGCAAATATAAAAGTTAAGTTCATGGGGGAGCCCCCGTATGAACAGTTTGTATTCATGAATACATCAATTTCATTTTATGATGGAATCACTTCATAAGGGGAAGCTTGTCCCATCCGTTCTTTGTTTTTACCCTAGCATAGCTCTATTTTTTATCCTTTCTTTTTCGCACCTGCCCGTTTGACTCATAGGCTGTAACTTTAAGAACCTGGGCATGGCCCATGAGGCTCAGCTGCTCGTAACCATAGGTCATGGCGGGGTGTGATCGGTCAGGAGTTTTAAGGCAAAGTTACATAGGGTAATTAAAGGAACGGACTACCCTTTCGTTCGGGTAAAAAGTATTTACTATATGATAGTAAAAAAGAGAGGTGGTATCGCACCCTCGTGGAGCCCCCGAGCGACCCAGACGGAAAGTGTTCGGGCTGGGGTGCTTGTAGGAGCAAACATTGAAATGAAAGAAAGCGGTAAGACCGAATTTTTTAGGGGAAGAAACGACATAGCTATTCGATGTTCCAAGTATTGGTGAGAACGTTGCCATTGTTGTCCTTCAGTCGGTAGGCGCCTGGTTGGATCACTTCGGTCACTGTATAGGGTCCTTCCCATGGCGTAGAGAGTTTGTGTTTCTCCTTGGTGGATTGGGTCCTTCGAAGCACGAGGTCTCTGACCTCGAGGATCATCCCTCTGATTTTTCTTTCATGGTACCTATGGAGAGTTTGCTGGTAGCGAGCAGAGCGGATGATGACCATCTCGTGGGCCTCCTCGAGCAGGTCGACTGCGTCCTGCTGAGCCTTCATGGCTCAGTCGTGGTCGAAGGCCTTCACTCTTGGGGAGCCATGGTCGAGGTTGGAGGGCAACACTGCATTAGCTCCGTAGGCCAGGAAGAAGGGTGTGAACCCTGTGGATCAGTTCGGTGGTCATTCTAAAGGTCTAGAGGATTGCTGGGACCTCTGCAACCCATCGCCTAGCGTACTTATTCAGTCGGTCGAAGATGCAGGGCTTGAGTCCTTGGAGGACCATGCCATTGGCTCGCTCGACCTGATTGTTGGTATGCAGATGTCCAACCGAGGCCCAGTCGATCCTGATGCCGTATCCATCACAAAAGTCTAGGAACCTCTTGCTAGTGAAGTTAGTTCCGAGGTCAGTGATGATACAGTTAGGAACACTGAACCGGTAGATGATGTCAAGGAAGAACTTGACTGCCTCTTCCAAACAAATGTTGATGATGGGCTTCGCCTCTATCCACTTGGTGAAATTGTCCACTACTACGAGCAAGCTGGTGAGTGAAGCCGCTCAAGCCCTATTGAGGGGTCCTACCTTGTCGAGGCCCCAGACCATGAACAGCCAGGTGATGGGGATGGTTTGAAGCTCCTGTGCTGGCAAATGAGTTTGTCGAGCGTAGAACTGGCATCCCTCGCACCTACGGACGACCTCCTCTGCATCTCATAGCATGGTGGGCTAGTAAAAACCTTGGTGAAAGGTTTTCCCGTCCAGCAACCTCAGGGCCACGTGATGTCCGCAGATTCCGGCGTGGACCTCGAGGAGGAGCTGTTTGCCTTGGTTGGTAGGGATGCACTTCATGAGTACTCCCGATGGACTTCATTTGTAAAGTTCTATCGGTGTGAACAAACACCGGCGAGTAAATTTGTAATTGATGCGCGTTAGGCCCGGATGGTGCGCTAAAGGACACAAGGGTTATACTGGTTCGGGCCGAATGTCCCTACGTCCAGTCTGTTGCTGCTCGTGTTATTAGCACCGAATGAGGTTCGTAGTAGGGGTACAAACGGTTGGGAGAGGGAAAGACCCCAAGTCCCTGATGAAGTGATTGGAAGGATGCCAAGAGCTCTACTAGAGCTTGGCCGTGTGGTGCGTGTGTGTGTGTTAACCGCTTCAGAATCGATCCCCCCCTTTTAGTGGGGAGCCCTGCCCTCCCTTTTATAGGTCAAGGGGGAGCAGGGTTTACAGACAAAGGAAAAGAGCACTAAGGGCGTAGAAGGTCCTTCGAGGGACCCGGGCCTTCCTTCTTCCCCACGCCTGACCTATCCATCATGGGCCGTGTCGAGTGAGTGAGGTGGATAGTAGATCGTCGTGGGCCGTGCCATGGCCTTTGTTTAGCAAGTGGGAGTCGTCCCATCCCGCCCTGCTTGCGCGGCGTGTCGGATAGATTTGCGAGCCCGACCCCGAGGGGGTCGGGTGGCGTGGTGTTGTTGGTTTGCCCTTGGAACGTAGTGGTTGTCGTATGTCTGCGTCGGGTTCTTCGTCCAGAGGTTGCGGGCGGCGCCTACAATACTGTAGGATGGATAGCAGGCGCCCGCAACACTGTTCGGGCTCTGCCACGCCTAGAGAGGTTAGGTGCTTGGCTCTGCCACATCCTGACGGTACCTCTCTGCAGGGGTGCAGGGCATGGCGTCTGTCGCGGTGGTTGACCCGAATGTCTTGTCTTACCCTGTAGTTGCCATCATGAGGATGCGGGGTATGTTTCGTCAGGTGAGCTGAACCAGCCTCCGGATATCGGTTTAAGACGAGGTCCGTCAGTGGTCGTTGGATGAGGTAAAACCTAGCTTTTACCATCGGGCGAAGCGGAGGTGTCCCCCGGCCGTCGGGCGGGGCCGAGCCCAGCCCTCGGGGGTCGAGCGAGGCGGAGTGTATCCCTTGGGGGTCGGGTGAGTTGTTATCTAGCCGTCGGGCGAGGCGGAGTTGTCCTCCAGCCGTCGGGCGGGGCCGAGCCCGACCCTCGGGGGTCGGGCGAGGCGGAGCAAGACTCCTGTTGGCTCGGGCAAGAGATACAGCCGCGCTCTCGGGAGTTTTTACCGTTCGATGGTGCATTGATTCCTCCTCTTTGGGGTACCCCGGTATTAGGTCCCCGACAGTAGTCCCCGAGCCCTCGGGTGATTCGGGATGAATCATCCGGGGGGTTTCTTCGATCTCGTCGGAGTTACCTTTCCAGAGGGTGCGCGCGAGCGCACCCGGTGGGTGTAGTCCCCGAGCCCTCGGGTGATTCGGGGTGAATCATCCGGGGGGTTTCTTCGGTCTCTTCGCGGGTAAGGTTGAAGGACTTAATTTTTCGTCAACCGGACATTTTTCCGAATGGGTCGTGGTATTCCGTTCGCTGGGAACTGATTCGAGGCTGACCTAACTGGTGCTTCTGCCCTTGATTTTGGATCGTCCGCGGATCCTTTTTTAGTTGGGCCGGCCAGCGAGCCTCCGGGCCCTAGGTGGGCCAGAGAGAGAGAACAAACCTTTATGACCCGTGCTTCCCCGGGTGGGAAGAGAGTCCGGATTCGCCTGGGGAAGGCGATCCGTCCGCCGAGATTTTTGGGGTGAAAGGATAGGGACTGCGGGCGCGTGTCCCGCGACGTGACGCGGCGGCACGCGTGGCAGGCCCGGAGATCGAGGCGGACGGTTGCCCTTCTCGTGTCCGTCGCCCCCTATAAAACCACGGGGTTCGCCCCCAGGGTTCCGTATTTCGCTCCCCTACCTTTGCGTTCTGAAACATCCGCCGCCCATCGTCCCAGCCTCTTGCGTCCGCATCGCCACCGTCGACCGGCCTGCGTTCGTGTTTCGGCCGTCGTCGAGCTCGCGCCTGCCCTTCCCCCCTACTGCTGTGATGGAGTTATGGGGCAGATCAAGCATCACCTCCCGGCGTCTGGAGGGCCTCGTCCGCCGTGGCCTTCTCCGCCCACTGTCCGCCGTCCGAGAGTGGTTGCTACCTGGCGACGACGGTGAGCCGGTGCCGCCTGAAGGGTATGTCGTCTCTTTTGCCATCTTCCATGAGTGGGGGTTCGGGGTACCCGCGCATAGGTTCCTTCAGGGGCTGCTGGATTATTATGAGGTGGAGCTGCAGCATCTGACTCCTAATGGGGTTCAACACATGGCGGCGTTCGTTGCCCTATGCGAGGGTTTCCTGGGGATCGATCCCCATTTCGATCTGTGGCGATATTTTTTCACCGTTAGTTTGTCGAAGAGGAGGGTCGGGGGGAAGGAGGTGAATGTGCCGATGGGATGTGCCAGCATTCATCTGCGCCCTACCCGGTCGAAGGATTACCCGCTCATGCGTCTGGTGACCTCGAACAAGGGATGGCACTCGCAGTGGTTTTATGTCAGGGATGACCTGAGTGCTACCCTGCCTAAGTACACCGGACGCCTGATCGAAGAGGCCCTAGAGTCGTGGGGTTGGGGCGTCCAGCGAAAGGACAAGAAGCACCTTGATGACCTTCTCACCGCCCTCCGAGCTCTGATGGATTGGGGCGTAAAGGGGGTGGGGATTATTAGCGACTATCATGCGAGGAGGGTGGTGCCGTTGATGGCGCGTGCGCTTCCCATGTATCGGATGATGCCTGGGATGTCGTTCGAGGGGACGGTGCTCGTTGACGAGGCGCTCCCTTATTCTGAAGTGTCGCAGCGCGTTAAGGAGGCGACGGAGCCAACGAAGGATTCTGCTGGTGACGTCCTAGACATTGTATATCCGGTGCCCGGACATCCCCCAATGCGGCCAGAACCTGGGTTCTTTGAATTCGTAAGCCTTCTTTTCCCTTGCTCCTTCTTTTGCCAATGTCTCCGTATTTCTGATTTTTTATTTTTGGGGTGTTCGGGACCAGCCGAGGAGGCTTTCCTTCAAAGACTGTCCTGCTCCGATGCCGAGGGATCCGGCCGTGGTGGCTGCGAATCGTCTTGCGGCTGAATGGGACGAGAAGGCAAAGGAGCAGAACAAGAAGGAGAGGCAGCTGAAGCAAGAAGCATGGGATCGAGGGGAAGACGTGAGCGGCGATGATGATGATGGCGAGGTAGCCGCCGACGTGGATTGGGGCATCCTGGAGGATGAGGACATGCTGACCAGTGCCAATCCGCCCCTGCAGGGACCCTTTGTGTTCCACGCGGAGGGAAGCGAGTTGGTGGAAGCCGGGGAGTCCGCCGCTTCGCATGGCGTTCCGGCCGAGGATCGGTGGGAGGAGGAAGGCGGGCCTGCCGCCGCCGATCCTGCGGTGATGGTGGAGAGGAGCGGCTCTGGCGCCGTGCCCCCTGTGGTAAGGGAGACGAGCCCCCCCTGCCTCGGAGCAGGGGGCAGGCTCAAAAAGGCCCTGTCCAGACGAGTTGGGGCAAGGACCTGGGGGTTCGTCCCCAAAGCGCTTCCGACGGCCAAAGGCGTCCGCGTGAGCCGCTGATTCCCGTGTTTTTTTCACCCTTTTTACCTTTCTATCTTTGACCTGACGCCTCTTACCTTTGCGTAGGTTTTTGCGGACGGGCCACTCCCTAGGGCTGGCGCCCAAGAAGAGTCTCGCCATTCAGGCGGGACGGTTGGTGCTGCCCGACGTCGCCCCTGTTTCGGGCAGGAACGGCGCCGATGTTGAGGCCGTGCTGGCTGATCCGACGGTGCCTGTGGTGGAGCCCGCGCCCTCGGCGGTAGTCGAGCCGGTGGTATCTTCCGCGGTGGGCGCGGTACAGCCGGTCGTGGATCCTACGCCGCCGACGGGGGTGGTGTCGGAGGGCGGAGCAAAATTCGCGCCACCGGAGACCCAAGTGGAGATGGCCGCGACCACTCCGAGCCCGGTGGGGTTGGATGTTGCCACGTTGGCGTCCGAGGGTGAGGAGCAGTCGGTGCCACCAGCGACCCAGGCAGCGGCGGACGAGGCGGGCCAGATGGAGGCGGGCACCGCCGGAGGGTCGTCGGACGTCGTGGTGGTGGCGCATAGGAGGAGGAGGGAGTCGCCCCCGGCCCCCTTGTCGGGAGGCGTGCGCTCCCCAGCGCGGGGGGAGCCGCCGCTCCAGTGGGTGTCCCCTCGGGATCCCTCATCGGTTGCCCTCTTGCTTGACGATCATGCCAAGAGCATGGAGCGGGAGAGCCTTGACCTCGGGATCTCGAGCATGATGGAGGCTCTGAACCAGGCCGGAGAAGTTCTGCGCGAGGTCTTTGTTCCCACGACCCGGGTATCGGTTTGATCTTCCTCGTTGTTTTCTTCTTTCTTCATATGCTTTTGTGTTTTTCGAACTTCTGATATTGGTTTCCTTTTGCAGATTATCGCTGCTCGTAGCCGGGATAAGTCCCGTTTCCTCCGTGAGCAAAAAGTGTAGTGGGACCACCTTACCGAAGAGGCCCGGCTGCGAGCAGATATGGCCGTGTAGCTTGTTGCTGCCAAGGAGCGGGAGGCCGAGGCGTGTCGGGACGCGGAGGAGATCCATGGGATGTTCGAGGACCTAAAGGCGAGGTCGAAGCTTGAAGAGGAAGAAGCCGCCAGGATTCTGAAGGAGCAAGACGAGCTGCTCGAGAAGGATGCCCAGGCCAGCAGGCGGGCTGTCGAGACCTAGAGCGAGCTGGAGGTGGAGCGGGATCTCAGGCGGAAGGCCGAGGGCGGAGCCGTGGCCCTTCAGAAGAAGGTGGACGAGGGCGCTGTGCTGATCGATCGTCTGCGCGGGGAGCGGGACGAGGCGCGTCAGTCCGAGGAGAGACTTCGCTCAGAGGGCAGCGCGGCTCGCGAGGAGTGCGACCGGGTTATCAGGGAGCGCGACGAGGCGCGCCGGGTGGCGGACTCCCTTCATGTGGATCTCGAAACCGCGATGGCCCAGAAGCAGGCTGCCGAGAATGTCTCCGCTGGACTAAAAAGGGAGCTCGCCCAGGTGCGAGGGGTGCTTCAGGCTGAAAGCGACGGGCACGACCTTCTGCAGATCGCCGTCGGGGGAGTCCTTGACGCCCTGCAGGTGGTGGAGCCGGTGGAGACCAGCCCGCTTGCGGCCCGTGTTGCGGGTATCACGGCGCGGGTGAGCCAACTTGAGGAAAATGCTTTTCGCGCCGGGATCACCCAAGCCTTTGCCGTCGCCCACTCTCATTATGATAAGGAGATTGACCTGAAGGTGATGAGCGAGGGCTTCGCGCCTGTTTATGACGATCCTGAGCTGGATGAGATGGAGAAGGTGGTGGCACCTTTTGCGCGGGACCTGGCAGACAGACTGAAAGAGATGGTTCTTCCTCCGCGGAAGTAATTAGTTGAAAAAACTTGATGAGTAGTTATATGTAATATGCGAACTTGATGTTGGTACTGTCGTGTTCGGACACAGTTTATGATTTTGTTTCGTGATTTCGTTTCGTTTGATCTTTACCTTCTTTCCTTTTGGCAAAAAAGAGACTTATTTCGGTAAAAGAGAGGAGGTATTCGTACCTTTACCAGCCCCCGAGTGAGATCTGGCCCCTTGTTTTTGCTGGGGTCGGATGTTACTGGAGACGGGTCGGCTCGTTCTGTGGTGTTCGTTCCGTCCATCTTTCTTCATGTTTGGAGGGATTGGGGCGGCATTATTTGCCTCGGTGGCTCGAATGACGTGCCCGATGAGCTTACTATCGGGGGTGTTCGGCTGGAAAAAACCAATTCCGGCTGCTTTGCGATGGGGTCGGCAAAGCCCTCGGGCGGGGTTTCGTTACCCCTTGGCCTGCCTTCCAACAGATTCCCCCTCTGACGGGGATTCTATGGGCTCGGCAGGGGGTTGGGTCGAACTTTTTAGAAGGTTGAGATGACCCTGTCCACCTTAATGCGGGATGGGCGAAGGCCATTGAGGCTCATCTACGTTTTCTCCCCTAGCTCTTGTTTGACGCGAGGCGGTCTCGTATCCTTTGCGGGCCGACCTTGGAACCTCGGTCTCTCGATGTCGGATCGAGTGGCTTGAGTCCCCGAGCCCTATTGGGGTCTGATAGGGGTCGGCCATTTTTCGTGCGTTACCCCGTCCTCGGTTTTCGCAACCAGAGGGGTTGAGTTGACGACACTTGCCTCGATGGCTCGAGTGTTGCACTCGATGAGCTCGCTAACGGGTACGTTCGTGTGAAATCCGGGTCCATCATTTGCTGATGGGATCGGTAGAGCCTGCTGGTGGCATTTCACCTTTTTCCAACCCGCCTCCCGGCAGATGCCTGAGCCGTTTCGATGGGCTCAGGGGGCCCATTGGCCTCTCCTCGGTGGAGATTCTGTGGGTTTGGCTCGGGGTTAGATTCGAACGAGAAAAGGTCGAGACGCCCCTGCCCGCTTCTGACCGGGGTCGGGCAGGGCCGCTGGGGGCTCGTCTCGGTTATTTCTCCCTGGCTCTGTTTGACGCGAGGCGGCCTCGAGCCCTTCGTGGGCCGGCCTACGAACCTCGGTCGTTCGTTGCTCGTATAGAACGAGGTGACTGCCACTTCATGACGCGACATGAAGTGTTGCGATGCAGCGATTGCATGAGTTTAATATCTGATAAATTTGAAACGAAAATAGGGTTCGTTAATGTTACCTCGGTGGTGTGAGCGACGGGAAGCTCCTATCAGATGTGTCCGCGCGGTTTCAAGTCCGTTGTTTACGATGGGGTCGGTCATGACCTGCATGAGCATCGTAATTTTTCGTTTCTGCCTCTCAGTGGCGATTCGAGCCGTCCGATTGGCTTTAGTCGTCCTGACAGACTCTCCGCGAAGGAGGCCTGTAGGGGGACCCCTCCGAACCCCTCTCGGGAAGGTGAGAGCCGAGGCTAGTGGTGCGGGGAACTATGAGTTCATTTTATGCTGGTGAACAAAAAACACTATAGCCGTCGAGGCATGGGGTCTGGTGGTTCGTCCAGTTCTATTCAAAGTTTTTATACCCACACACCATGTTCCTGGCTTTTAGACGTAAGGAGGGGTCGGGCGAAGAGAGTGTCTAAACGAATAGGCGCCCTCAATAGCCCCCGAGCAATGTCCGTGCCCACGCCGTTGCTGGGGTCAGTGGCTCGGTGAAGAAATTATTGCTTAAAGTAAGTAGGCAGAGGTACTTATCTTTCGGCGGTTGTTTCTCTGTTGTTTTACCTGGGCCGTACGATCGGCCCGTGAGGCCTGCTGGGCCCCCTCTGGACGGAGGTTTCATTGTTGGGTCGTCTCACGGTCCTGCCTGGGGGAACGGAGAGTCACTTGTGTGGGTGCGCCCCGGTCTTCGCGCCTGGTGGGTGGTGGTGGGTCATGCCCGCTTGGTCAGGTGGCGTCTCATTAATTGCGTGGCGTCCCATCGGTCTAGGCGCGTCCCGTCCGTCTGGTTCCTGTCAGCATTGATTTGCCACCTGTATTAAATAGGGGGAAGGCAGAGAGTTTTTCGGTCCCGTCCTTCGCCTTTTCTTATCTGTTGGTCCTCTTCCTTAAATAGGGAGAGGGAGGGGGGTTCTCGTCCGCTTCTCATTCTACCCCTAAGCCGCTGCCTCTTCTCCCTTTTCTTCTCCACCGAATACGCTCGTGCGTCGCGGCGGATCCTGGGTGAGAGAGGGGGTAATGCTAGAGGGAGATACTCACAGTTTCGTCGGTGAGTCAGGAGCGTGATGTCGAGCTGGAGGTCATCCAACGTAGATGAGATGGTGCGGGCCGCCTTCGCCGAGGAGAGGTTGCCACCGCCGCCAAAGGAGGGGGAGCACCGGAGGGTGTCGAGCGGTGTTGTCCTCGCCATGGTTCGTTGTGGCCTTCCTCCGGCGGGGGGCGCCCCTCGTTCGGGCGCGGTTGTCGGTGTTGTGGCTGATGACGATGGCGTAGTCCCCGGGTGCCTCGGTGGAGGGACACCACAGTCGCCGGTCGTGATGCTCGACGTTGCAGACGATGGCGTCCTCGAGGGTCCTGCGGCGCGGTAGGACGTCGCCAGTGGAGAGCGTGGCGTGGCGGCCGTAGTAGACGTACTGGCCCGTGTACATGCCCTCGACGGCGACGAAGAGCTCCTTCTGGTGCTTGTGCCTGACGAGATTGGCACGGAGACCACGGTAGTAGTCATGGTCGATCTAAGCAGAGGTTGTAATCGAATAAGTTTGTGGGGGAGTCCCTGAGCGGGTAGCTTTTGGTCTTGGGAGCTCATTTAGCCATTTTCGTGATGAAATTACTTTGTAAGTGGTGAATTTGTGCAAAGAATGAACAAATTTTTCATCTTTTGTCGCGGCAAACATTTTTTCAGTTTCTTCCTCTTCGGAGGTGGTTTCGGTGTCCTTTGATCCTTCCCATGGTTCAAGTTCGCGAAAAGACTAGGGGTGCATGTTATTTAGTCCTGATTTATGCTGGTGAGCAAGGAGATTGTAACCGCCGGGGCGTGGTTCTCCCGCAGTCCTACCAGTTTATACTCAGGACGTATTTTTGCAATCCTGGTTTTTTGGACTTGTTCATGGGATGAATCAAAAAAAACTTAGAAAGAGTTTGCAATTTGTAATACGAAATGTACCAGTTGTATCAGCCCCCGAGTGAGGTCGGACCCTTTGTGATTTGGGGGTCGGACGTCACTTAAAGTTTGGGGATTTTGTAAAGACAGAAAACTGATAAGGAAAAGTATGCGTTTATTTAGGGGTAAAAGCGACGTAGCTGTTCAATGTTCCAGGCGTTGGTGAAGACCTTGCCGTCGATGGTTTTCAGCTTGTAGGCGCCTGGCCGGAGTTTTTCCTCGATGACGTACGACCCTTCCCAGGGCGGGGAGAGCTTGTGGCGGTCCTTGTTGCTCTGTACGAGGCGGAGGACAAGGTCCCCAACGTTGAAGGCTCGGTCCCGTACCCGTCGTCCGTGGTACCATCGCAACGCCTGCTGGTACTTGGCCGAATGGAGGAGGGCGATGTCGCGGGCTTCATCCAGTTGGTCCATGGCGTCTTGGTGGGATGCCTCAGCTCCTTCTTCGTTGTATGCTTTGACCCTTGGTGCTCCGTAGTCAAGGTCCGTCGGGAGGACGGCCTCGGCACCATAGACCATAAAAAAGGGCGTGTAGCCGGTGGCCCGGCCGGGAGTTGTTCTCAGGCTCCAGAGCACAGCGGGGATCTTGGTGACCCATCGTGCACCGAATTTGTTCAATCGGTTGAAGATCCTGGGTTTGAGGCCCTGTAGGAGCATGCCGTTAGCGCGCTCGACCTGCCCGTTCGTCCGGGGGTGTGCAACGGCTGCCCAATCGATCCGGATGTGTTGCTCATCGCAGAATCGGATGAATTTCCTGCCGGTGAATTGCATGCCGTTGTCCGTGATGATGGAGTTTGGTACTCCAAAACGATGGATGATGTCGAGGAAGAACAGCACGGCTTGCTCGGATTTGATCGTAGAGATCGGCCGAGCTTCGATCTATTTGGTGAACTTGTCTATGGTGACAAGTAGGTGGGTGAAGCCCCCGGGTGCCTTTTTAAGAGGTCCAACTAGATCGAGCCCCCAGACCACGAAGGGCCACATGATGGGGATCATCTGGAGTGCCTGGGCCGGGAGGTGAGTCTGTCGAGCGTAGTACTGGCACCCTTCGCAGGTGCGTACGATTTGCTCGGCGTCGGCTACTTCAGTGGGCCAGTAGAAGCCCTATCGGAATGCGTTTCCGACCAGAGTTCTTGGTGCGGCGTGGTGACCGCAGACCCCGCCGTGGATGTCGCTCAATAGAAGCTTGCCCTGTTTGGCGGGAATGCATTGCTGCAAGATCCCGGTGTGGCCTCATTTGTAGAGTTCGCCTTCTACAAGGACGAAGGACTTGGCGCGGCGTGCGAGCCGTCGGCCTTCCGTCTTATCCGCTGGTAAAGTGTCGTGGAGAAGATAGTCGAGGTAGAGCATTCTCCAGTCATTCGGAGGGTCGGGTGTTGTGCCTTCTTCAAGCTCCATGACCTCGGGGTCGGGCGGAGCTGCTGGTTGGTCAGCCCCCGGGGTAGGATCGGATGGGCCGTCGTCGGCCCGCCCCGACCCTTTGTGGCGTACCGAGGGTTTGTGCTGGTCGCTGGCGAAAACTCCCGTGGGGACCGGCTCTCGGCCAGATGCCGCTTTCGCAAGCGTGTCGGCTTCCTCGTTGAGGCGTCTCGGGATGTGATTGAGTTCCAAGCCGTCGAACTTGTCCTCTAGCCGTCGGACCTCTTCGCAGTACGCGGCCATCTTGGCGTCGTGGCAGCTTGATTCCTTCATGACTTGATTGACGATCAACTGGGAGTCGCCCCGAACGTCGAGGCGTCGGATGCCCAACTCGATGGCGATTCGTAGGCCATTGACGAGAGCTTCATACTCAGCAACATTATTCGACGAGGGGAAATGGAGATGGACCATATACCTCATTCGGACCCCGAGGGGTGATACGAAGACCAGCCCTGCGCCGGCGCCTTTCTTCATTAGTGACCCGTCGAAGTACATTGTCCAGTACTCCTGATCGACGATCGCCGGTGGCGTTTGGATCTCGGTCCATTCTGCGATGAAGTCAGCCAATACTTGGGATTTGATCGCCGTTCGTGGGGCATATGTTATGCCTTGATCCATCACTCGAGTGCCCACTTCGCGGTTCTTCTGTGGCGGGCCCCGGCTCCGGACAACTTCGCCGAGGGGAAACGATGTTACGACTGTCACGGGGTGTGACTCGAAGTAGTGACGTAGTTTCCTTTTGGTGATGAGGACGGCGTACAAGAGTTTCGGATCCGGGAGTAGCGGGTTTTGGAGTCGATAGTACTTGATGATGAAATACACGGACGTGTACCTTGAGTGCGTACCCTTCTTCCCGCTCTACTACTGTGGCGGTACTAACCACTGTGGTGGTGGTGCCGCCACGATAGCAGAGTGCCTCTCCGTTGCTGGGGGACGAGGATCGGGGCCTTTGTCGGGTTGCTTGACCATGTCAAGTGCCTCCTGGGCCTCGGGTGTCCACTTGAAGCGGTCGGCTTTTTTCAAAAGGCGGTAAAGGGGGAGACCTCGTTCGCCGAGGCGTGAGATGAATCGGCTGAGGGCGGCAAGGCACCCGGTGATCCGCTGTACCCCCTTTACGTTCTGGATTGGGCCCATGCTTGTGATGGCCAAAATCTTGTCCGGGTTGGCCTCGATGCCGCGCTCGAAGACGATGAAGCCGAGCAGCATGCCCCTCGGGACCCCAAAAACGCATTTCTCGGGGTTGAGCTTGATACTGTTTGCTTGGAGTTTCGCAAAGATTTGCTTGAGATCAGCAACGAGGTTGTCAGCCCGTTTGGATTTTACCACGATGTCGTCGACGTAGGCCTCAACGGTTCATCCGATGAGGTCTCCGAAGCGTCTGAGCATACATCGCTGGTATGTTGCCCCAGCGTTTTTCAAGCCAAACGGCATTGAAACGTAGCAGAATGGCCCGAAGGGAGTGATGAAAGAGGTCGCGAGTTGGTCGGATTCCTTCATCGCAATTTGATGGTAGCCGGAGTACGCATCCAGGAAGCAGAGGGTTTCGCACCCCACGGTGGAATCGATTATTTGATCTATGCGTGGTAAAGGAAATGGATCCTTTGGGCACGCTTTGTTGAGACCGGTGTAATCAACACACATCCTCCATTTCGTGTTTTTCTTTCGAACAAGGACGGGGTTTGCCAGCCACTCCGGGTGGTGTACCTCCTTGATGAATCCGGCGGTCAATAGTTTGGCTATCTCTTCGCCGATGGCCCTGCGTTTTTCCTCGTCGAAGCGGCGTAGGCGTTGTCTCACCGGCTTGGAGCCTAGATGGATTTTTAGGGTGTGCTCGGCGACTTCCCTCGGAATGCCTGGCATATCCAAGGGTTTCCATGCAAAGACGTCTCTGTTGTCGCGGAGGAAGTCGACGAGCGCGCTTTCCTATTCGGGGGAGAGCGTGGTGCCGATGCGCACCGTTTTTTCTTCGGAGCTGCCGGGGTCTATGATGACCTCTTTGGTGCCCTCTGCTGATTTAAACAACCCGGTTACTTTCTCGGCGTCGGGAGCCTCTTCGGTGACCTTTTCCCTGAGGGCGGCGAGTTCCCCGGAGGCGACGATTGCTGTTGCATGGCCGCAGCATTCGACCTCGCATTCGTAGGCCCGCTGGAAGGAGGCACCGACGGTGATAATCCCGTGGGGTCCCGGTAGTTTTAGTTTGAGGTACGTGTAGTTGGGAACGGCCATGAACTTCGCATAGCATGGTCGTCCTAAGATGGCATGGAAAGTTCCGGGGAACCCTACCACGTCAAAGGTGAGGGTTTCAGTCCTGTAATTGGACCGATCCCCAAAAGTGATGGACAGATCGATCTGCCCGAGTGGTATGGCCTGTTTACCAGGTATGACGCCATGGAAGGGCGCTCGGATGGGGCGGAGGTTCGTCCGGTCGACACCCATCTCGTCGAGTGTTTTGGCGTACATGATGTTGAGGCCGCTGCCCCCGTCCATCAGTACCTTTGTGAGTCGCTTTGGACCGATGATCGGGTCGACAACAAGCGGGTACCTTCCCGGGTGTGGGACGGTATCCGGTTGGTCGGTCCGGTCGAAGGTTATGGTGGATTCCGACCATCGGAGGAAGGCCGGCGTGGCCGGTCCGGCTGTATAGACCTCGCGGCGCGCGACCTTCTGACGCCGCTTGGAGTCATAGGCCGTTGATCCTCCGAAGATCATAAGGGCACCATTCGGAGTTGGGAAGGTTTCGTCCTTCTCCTCCTCATCGTCTGCGGCGGGGGCAGGCGCCTTCCCCGGCTCCCCCTTGTTGGTGCTCCCGAGTAAGAACTTGCGCATGAGACCGCAGTCTTTGAGCAGGTGCTTCACAGGGAAGGCGTGGTTCGGACACAGCCCCTCGAGCATTTTTTCGAAGTGGTTTGGAGTGCCCTCCGCAGGCTTCCGACTACCCTTGCGGTCGGCAGCGGCTGTGAGCGAATCGTCACGTCGTTGCTTCTTATTCTTCTTTTTGGCGGAACGGTTGAAGGCGCCTTCGCCGGCGTCCTCGTCCTGCTTGGCCTTGCCGTCGAGGCGATCGAAGATCGCTCCGACTGCCTCCTCCCCTGAGGCGTGACTGGTCACGATGTCCAGGAGTTCCTTGGTTGTTCGCGGGCTCCTGCGTCCCAGTTTGTGAACTAAAGACTCGCAGGTTGTCCCTGATAGGAAGGCTCCTATCACGTCGGCGTCGGCGACGTTGGGAAGCTTGTTGCACTGCCGTGAGAAGCGCCGGATGTACTCATGGAGAGTCTCACCGACCTTCTGACGGCAGTTCTTAAGGTCCCATGGGTTCTCGGGGCGTTTGTATGTGCCCTGGAAATTTCCCACAAAGATTTCCCTCAAATCCGCCCAACTGTGTATGGTGTTGGACGGTAGGTGATCCAACCATGCTCGCGCCAAATTGGCTAAGAACAGTGGGAGGTTGCGAATAATGAAGTGGTCATCATTTGCGCCACCGGCCTGACAGGCAAGCCGATAGTCTTCGAGCCAGAGCCCGGGGTTAGTTTCACCGGAATATTTAGGAACGTTGGTGGGCGGTCGATACCTTGATGGGAAAGCGGCGTTGAGGATGTGTCGGCCGAAGGCTTGAGGTCCCGAGAGGCCGGGGCTCGGACTCCGGTCCTCGCCGCTGTCGTAGCGTCCGCCGCGTCGAGGGTGGTAGCCATGTCTGGCTCCTTCTCTTGAGTCATTGTAGGCGTGCCTGTGGGCGTCGATGGTGCTGCGCGCGTCGTGGTTGTGGCCGAGGTGTTCATGCACCGGGACTCTAGCGTCTCGCCTGTCGCCTGGTGGCGTTTGGTGAACTGACGCATCTTTGGCGGGACGGACCGAGGGAGTGCGCTGGCTAGTGTCGAGCTCGCGTCGCCGAGACAACGAGCTCTCGGCCTGCTGTGCCGCCGCACGTTCGAGCAATGTGCGGATTTCTCGGTGGGCCCGGTGATCCTCGGATGTCGCGGCCTGTGGGAGACCGTGAAGTAAGGCCGTTGCGGCGGCGATGTTTTGGCTCGCCCGAGCGAAGTGTGGGAGAGCCCCGTCGTCGGTGAGGATCCTTTGGTGTACAGCCTGGGCAGTGGTGCGTGCGCGCCCACCATCTCCATGGCGTTTGATCTCTTTATTGACTTTCTCGTATTCTCGGGCAAGCTGTTGCCCGGCTTCAGCGGTCTCCTCCCTTCGGGCTCTTAGCTGCTCCACCCCCACGTGGGGCGGGGCGGCTGCTCCTCTCTGGGTTGCCCCGGCGGGGTCGAATGCGGGGGTAGTCTCCTCCCCGGAGATGCTTTCGACGTGTCCCTCGGGGGTTTGCGTCACAAAGCATCCCCGGGAAGGACGATGGCTCCCGCTGCTAGAGTCGGAGCTAGAGGATGACTCTGGCTCTTCGGCGAGGAGTTTGTGGAGAGACTCCGTGTCATGTTCAATCACCCCCACGAACTCGTTGTCCATGGGTGTTAGAACCATGCATAGTGCCAGAAGATGGCTCGCGGTCGCCGCGGCGTTGCGGAGACCGAACGGAAGCGCCGTCAGGGCGCTCCGTACGTGTCGTTCCGGAGAGAGGTGTCTCTCACCAGAAGGTCGCACCATGCTGTCGCCGTTGGCAATGGTGAGGCGATGTTGCTTCTCCCTGGACTCCCATGGTCCGTGGGAGACGTCGAGATGACGCCCAAGCCTCTCATGGTAATGGCCGTTGGAGGGAAGAGATTGGATGGCGGCGTGCGACCATGCCAAATCTCCTCTCCCCGTGATGATGAAATCTAGGCTCCCAAAACGCATGTGTGCGCCTGGGACCCAGCTAATGTCGTGGTTAGCCATCCGCGGCCTGGTTTGGAACGCCCAAAGGCCCCTACCTGGCGCGCCAACTGTCGGTGTTTCGAACAAACACCGGCGAGTAAATTTGTAATTGATGCGCGTTAGGCCCGGATGGTGCGCTAAAGGACACAAGGGTTATACTGGTTCGGGCCGAATGTCCCTACGTCCAGTCTGTTGCTGCTCGTGTTATTAGCACCGAATGAGGTTCGTAGTAGGGGTACAAATGGTTGGGAGAGGGAAAGACCCCAAGTCCCTGATGAAGTGATTGGAAGGACACCAAGAGCTCTGCTGGAGCTTGGCCGTGTGGTGCGTGTGTGTGTGTTAACCTGTTCAGAATCGATCCCCCCCTTTTAGTGGGGAGCCCTGCCCTCTCTTTTATAGGTCAAGGGGGAGCAGGGTTTACAGACAAAGGAAAAGAGCACTAAGGGCGTAGAAGGTCCTTCGAGGGACCGGGCCTTCCTTCTTCCCCACGCCGACCTATCCATCATGGCAGGCCATGTTAGGACCGAGGTGATTGTAGATCGTCGTGGGCCGTGCCATGGCCCTTTGTTTTAGCAAGTGGGTACGTCCCATCCCACCGCTGAAGCGGGCGTGTCGAGACAGATTTCTTTGAGCCCCTACCCCAGGGGGTCGGGTGGCGTGGTGATTGTTGGTTTGCCCTTGGAACATAGTGGTTGTCGTATGTCTGCGTCGGGTTCTTCGTCCGGAGGTTGCGGGCGGCGCCTACAATACTGTAGGATGGATAGCAGGCGCCCGCAACACTGTTCGGGCTCTGCCACGCCTGGAGAGGTCAGGTGCTTGGCTCTGCCACATCCTGACGGTACCTCTCTACAGGGGTGCAGGGCATGGCGTCTGTCGCGGTGGTTGACCCGAATGTCTTGTCTTACCCTGTAGTCGCCATCATGAGGATGCGGGGTATGTTTCGTCAGGTGAGCTGAACTAGCCTCTGGATATCAGTTTAAGATGAGGTCCGTCAGTGGTCGTTGGATGAGATAAAACCTAGCTTTTACCGTCGGGCGAAGCGGAGGTGTCCCCCGGCCGTCGGGCGGGGCCGAGCCCAGCCCTCGGGGGTCGGGCGAGGCGGAGTGTATCCCTTGGGGGTCGGGTGAGTTGTTATCCAGCCGTCGGGCGAGGCGGAGCAAGACTCCTGTTTGCTCGGGCAAGAGATACAGCCGCGCTCTCAGGAGTTTTTACCGTTCGATGGTGCATTGATTCCTCCTCTTTGGGGTACCCCGGTATTAGGTCCCCGACAAGTTCATTACCGAATGTGACAAACGTCTTGGCGCATCGAGCGATCCGTCGCGCTTCAGTCCTTTCGAGTGGGAGAACCTCCTCGAGGACGTAGGTGAGTAGCGGCGCTCGCTAGTCGGTTTGATCGAGTGCTACCATTGCGACATCGGTGGGCGATGTCATCACAGAGGTACCGAGGTTGGAGCCCCCGAGCACTAGGTTGGCACCAGGGTGTGTCTAGATCGGACCTTCTAGGATGTGGGTGGATGGCTCGTGAAGGTTGTTGATGAAGACCCCATCTGGAGACGGAACCCGCCTGGCAGCCAGTTTTGTGAGAAAATCAGCAGCATCGTTGTCCTTTCGGGAGACATGATATAGTTTGATCCCCTAGAATTTATCCTCGAGCTTGCGCACCTCCTAGCAATATGCTGCCATGAGGGGGCTTTTTCAAGAGGACTCCTTCGTGACTTGGTCGATGACCAACTCCTAGTCGCCGTAGACGTAGAGCCGCGTAGCACCGAGCTCGATGGTGATGCGCAGTCCATTGATGAGGGCCTTGTATTCTGTGGCGTTGTTTGAGGCCGAGAAGTGGAGCCGGATCATGTAGCAGAACCTGCTCCCATCCAGGGAGGTTAGAACCACTCCAGCCCCTGAGCTAGGCGCCATTACGGACCCGTCGAAGTACATCGTCTAGTACTCGTGGGTGACATCTGGGGTCGGTAGCTAGACCTCCGTCCACTCGGCAACAAAATCCATGGGAGCCTGAGACTTAATAGCGGTGCAGGGGATATACCTGATGTCATGGCCCATTAGTTCGAGTGCCCACCTAGAGATCCATCCCACGACATCATGGTTACGGACGATGTCTTCGAGTAGGAATGAAGTGACGACCATGACTTCGTGCTCGGTGAAGTAGTGTAGGAGCTTCCAGGTTGCCATTAGCACGGCGTATAGAAGTTTCTACACCTAGGGGTACCGTACCTTGGCATTGGTGAGTACCTCACCGATGAAGTATAGGGTTTGGACTTTAAGGTGGTGTCTCGGCTCCTTCCTTTCGACGACTAGGGCGGCACTCACCACGTGGTTGCTTGCCATGACATAGAGGAGGAGGGGTTCTCTCTGTTCGGGAGCGACGAGAATTGTTGCTGACATCAGTGACGCTTTGAGGCTCTCCAAAGCCTGTTGTCCTTCCTTAGTCAAGACGAACACGTCCATCTTTTTTAGAAGCTTGTAGAGAGGCATCCCCCGCTCGCCTAGCTAGGAGATGAATTGGCTTAGGGTGTCCAAACAATCGGTGAGCCTTTGTATGCCCTTGACATTGCGTATAGAGCCCATGTTGGAGATGGCCGTGATTTTCTCGGGGTTGGCCTCGATACCGCGTTTAGATACAATGTATCCAAGCAGCTTCCCCTTCGGAACCCCAAAAACACATTTTTTGAGATTCAATGTGATGTTGAACCTTCGAAGGTTCACGAACGTTGTGGCTAAGTTTGTGATCAGGTCGCAAGCTTGAGCCGTTTTGATCACTATGTCATCAACATAGACGGCGATCATTGGTTTTGGCCGCTCGACTTGGTCAGGCTGATCGAGTGGGTTGATTTGATCGGTGAAGCATTGCTGCATGCACCGTTGATAGGTGGCGCTAGCGTTCTTCAGACCGAAAGGCATGGTTACATAATAGTATGAACCATATGGGGTGATGAATGAGGTTGCGAGCTGGTCAGACTCTTTCATCACAATCTAGTGATAGCCTGAGTAGGCATCCAAAAAGGAGAGGATTTCTCATCCTGAGGTGGAGTTGACTATCTGGTTTATGCGTGGCAAAGGAAAATGGTCCTTTGGGCATGCCTTGTTGAGGTCAGTATAATCGACGCACATTCTCCATTTCCTAGTCTTTTTTTAACTAGAATAGGATTGGCAAGCCAGTCAGAGTGGTATACCTCCTTGATGAATCCGGTTGCCAGGAGTTTGGTGACCTCCTCGCCTATGGCCATGTGCCTCTCCTCGCCTATGGCCCTGTGCCTCTCATCGTCAAAGCGACACAGGCGTTGCTTGGCGGGCTTTGAGCCCAAGACAAGGCATAATGCGTGCTCAGCGACCTCCTATGGTATGCCTGGCATGTCAGAAGGTTTCCATGCTAAGACATCATGATTGGCGCATAGAAAGTCGGTGAGCTCACATTCCTATTTGGCCAGGAGCTGGGTCTCGATACGCACCGTCTTGGTTGGGTCGATGGGGTCGAGCCCCACCGCCTTAGTCTCCTTGAGTGGGTGAAAGGCAGTCGAGGAGGTTGGCTTGTTGCAGTTTGGGGTTGCTAGGGTCGACGATGTTCCAAGCCGAGGGAGCTCGGCTGAGTTGATGACGGCAGTGGCAAGCTCGTAATGCTCAAGGTCGCCTGTGTAGGCGTGCGAAAAGGTGCTATCCACAGTGATGATGTCGTTCAGTCCTGGCATCTTCAACTTCAAGTAGGTGTAGTTGAGGATCGCCATGAACTTGGCGTAGCATGGCCGCCCTAAGATGGCGTGGTAAGACCCCAGGAAGTCCACCACCTCGAAGGTAAGGACCTCCGAGTAGAAGTTGGTTCGGTCACCAAACATGACGGGCAGATCGATCTACCCCAGCGGGTATGCCTGTGTTCCCGGGATCACGCCGTGGAAGGGAGAGCTCACTAGGAGGAGCTCCGACTGGGGGATGTGCATGGCATCGAGGGTGTCGACCTAGAGGATGTTGAGGCTGCAGCCTTCGTCCATCAGCACCTTGGTGAGGCGCTTCTTGCGGACAATGGGGTCGACGATGAGCAGGTAGTGACCCGGTCTAGCGACGTGGGAAGGATGGTCCCTCTGATCAAAAGTGATAGGAGATTCTGATCAGCTAAGGAAGGAGGGGACGGCTATCTTGGCTATGCATGCCTCTCTGTAGCGCACTTTGTGCTGGTGCTTGGAGTAGATGGCATCAGATCCCCTGAAGATCATGAGGCATTCCTTAGGATCGGGAAAGCCGTCCCCATCCTTGCTCGCCATGCCTCCCTTCTCGGCCACTGCTTCCTTGCCCTTTCCTTCTTTCGGCCCACCGACCTATCGCAGAAAGCGCTTGAGGAGTTTGCAATCTTTGTAGAGGTGCTTGATGGGGTAGGCGTGGTTGGTGCACGGGCTCTCCATGAGCTTGTCGAAGTGGTTAGGCAGGCCCTGCTAGGGCTGTTTGCCCACGCAATCAGCCTCGGCGACCAACGTGGAGTTGGCCGGTCGGCGTCGATCCTTCTTGTTCTTTTTGCCCCTCTATGTGGAGGGGCCCTCATCTTGGTCCTCACGCTTGGCCTTGCCATTGTCCTGGCCTCCACTAAAGTCTGCTTTGACTGCCTCCTCGCAGGAGGCGTGGTTCATGGCGATGTCGAGCAGGTCGTGGGTGGTACGGGGCTTTAGACAGCCAAGCTTGTGGATCAAAGACTCACAGGTTGTCCCAGAGAGGAACGCGCTGATGACGTTCGCATCGATGACATCAGGAAGGGAGTTGCATGGCTTCGAGAACCTATGGATGTAATCCCGCAAGGACTCATTAGACTCCTGTTGGTATCTCTTGAGGTCCCAGGAATTCCCAAGATGGACATACGTCCCTTGGAAATTGCCGATGAAGATCCTCTTGAGATGCCCCAGTGCAGATGCTGTCATGCGGGAGGAATTCGAGCAATGCTCGAACATGCTCCCCCACACAGATGGGAAGGTATTGAATGATGAAGTGGTCATCATCCACTCCTCTGGCTCGGCAAGCGAGCCGGAAGTCTTTGAGCCATATACCGGGATTTGTCTCCCTGATATATTTGGTGATGTTGGTAGGCAGTTGAAAGCGCTGTGGGAACGGCACTCTCTAGATGCATTGGCCAAAGGCCCGTGATCTCAAGCCATCTAGGCTAGGATTCCAGTCATCGGGTTAGCAACCATGCTTGGGGTGCGTTTCACCACCCCCTCGATGGTTCGGCCGGGGCCCGTGCCGCCTGCTCTCACCGCCCAACGATGGACGTCGTCATCATGCTGGGCCTGGCGTCGGTTGTTGATGACGCTACGAGTGTCTTGGTTTGGCCCAAGGCGTTCGTGCATAGGTGGTCGGTGTGGAGCAGGCGCCAGGTCAAGCCGTGGTGTAGCTGCGGCCTCCTATTCCACGCCCAGCGACTGTAGAGGCGAGCGGATGGAGCGATGCGACTGGTGCGCCCCCATTCCTCCGTTGGGGAGAGACGCTATGAGTCGATGTCGTGACGCGGAGCTCTCCACCTGTTGAATGGCCACAGTTTCCACCAGCGCCCAGAGGTTCCGGTGGACCGTCTGCTCCTAGGGGGTCGACAGGCTTTGGAAGGCCGCGTAGAAGCATCGCCATAGCGGCAATGTTCTAGCCAGGCTGAGGGAATTATGCGGGATCGTTCCCCCTGTCCTTGATGTTGCGGTGGACCTAGCGGGCGCGACCCCGGGTGCCACTTGCCGGGTTACGCGCGCGGGGCGCAACGTTCTACGCCGAGCGCGCCAACGCAGGTGGTGGCTGCTTCTGTCGCCTTTGTCATAGCTCCTCGCCGTGCTCCTGTGCACACGCAAGGGCCTCCGCACGTGGGTCTAGAGGGGTGTGGGTTTGCAGAGACTCCGCTACCACCAACGGCTGTCTCAAAACATCCACCATAGTGCACTCCCAGGACAGAGGGTGGCTAGGTGCCACAACGTCGCCGATGCTGGAGCCGTCGCTCTCAACCCTATCATCCATGAGGATGTGCCCTATGTCTAGTTTGAGTCGGTTGGTGACTTTATTCCTGAGCCCAGGTGCTCGAAGTTTGCTGTGGGGTTACAAACGAGTGGGAGTAAGATGGGGGTGTTAGAGGTCCGGTCAGACTCTAGATCAAAGGGCCAAGAGTGACGGGAGCTCCTACGTGCGCTAAGTATTTGAACATGTGCTCTATGTAGCTTTAGAATGTCTAAAGCTAGTAGAGGGTGAGCTAGAATGACCCGTCTGTCGTCTGTTGTTCGATCGTCTGAATCGATCCGTCTTTTAGGAGAGGGCGCATCCCCTTTTATAGATGAAGGGGACGGCCTTACAAGTGAGAGGGAGGGAGTGTGTGCTACCTAGTCTTGTTGCCCACGCCGTCAAGTACGAGATGGTTTGTCGATACCTATAATACTGTTGACACATGGATGCATGTGGTTGGTTCCATCGTGTTCTTCTGGTATGGTAAATATCGGCACCTACCATGTTGTAGGACAAATGTCGGTGCCCACAACACTATTCATGTCCTAACATGTCTAGAAGGTTACAAAGTACCCTTCTGACTTGCCCTGACAGTACTATCCTGCAGGTTTGCAGGGTACGGTCCTCGGTATTGTGATTGACTTGTGCGCCTTACCTTATCTGCTCTGCCTAATTTCTCGGATCCTCACCGAGCGGGCGTCCACGTTCGGTCGTTCCTAGTCAGCTCCGACCGCGCCGGTTAGAGAAGAGCCGCAGGCAGAGGCTTGGTGTGTTCCCAGTCAGAGACGCGGGTCGAAGTCGGAAGCGAGTGTCGCCCCTCCTTGGCCAGGCATTCCGGTCGGAGGCGCGGGTCAGAGTCGGAAGCGAGCGTCGCCCCTCCTTGGCCAGGCCTTCTGGTTGAAGAGGCGGGTCGGAGTCGGAGGCCTTCCGGTCGGAGACTGGATCACTCTTTCGACCTACCATTAGGTATTTGGGCCGTCCCAGGAGTTGCATGTCGTCCGCAATGTCATCTGCTGGGCCGAGCTTATTGCTAGGAAGCATGCCCATTAGGGACCCCGGGTTTATGAACCTGACAAATAGTTATACTAGAAACATGGTATAAGGTATATGGGCTCTCTAAATCCTACATACCTTAGACTTATCACGTTTGAGAGGCTCATATTTGTTTTTCCTAACATAATAAATTTTTGGGACAAACAAATGCATGGTATTAATTCTTAAAATTTACATATAGCATAATCCTGAAAAATGTTAGGATGCTTCTAAGAAAATTTTGCATAACCATCCACTATTTTTTTGCACCTTGCTACTTGTTTATACGTAGTAAACCTATATGCACATGACTTAGTTATAATGATATATGCATACCTTCATGAAGAAGGAATATCCTGGACTTGACCTGAATGGCAGAATTATATAGCATGATCATTATAAAATACTAGTAGGATATTCTACTATCACTGAAGTGGAGTAGATCTTAAGCATAGTAATTTCTGGTATTACTCTCAAAGAATGAGTATGTGACCAAGTTAAATCCTAAAGGTCTTATGGGACTCACTGCATGAGAAATTCTAGAAGATATCCTATATTATGATGATTGCATAATGTTATAAATATTGGAAATTGAATTTTCAAGCTTATATGACCACATGGGATATAAATGCTACTCTATAAACAAATACAATTAGCTTGAAGGTTTGTATTAAAAGTCATAGAAGACGAGATGATAAAGACAATTTTTTCTAATTCCAGAAGAAATGTTTCTTGAAATAGAAGATCAAGAGCACTGAAGTACTAGAAGTATCCAATATCATCCAGAATTACTCAATATCAAGTAGAAATTGAGTCAGAATTTTTAGATAGCTCTATAAATGAGGAAATGTGACTTGCATATATTATCCTAGAAGGATCGGGCAAGCATGAAGCTGCTAAATGTGAAGCATTGAAGCTAAGACATGTAAGAATAGATAGAAATTAGAACATTTAAAGTTTCTCTTGAAGAAGAACTTAAATCATGAGTTTATAGATTTGTTGCTTTTGAAATTCATATCCCAAAGTATTGATAGTAGTGGTAGTGGTGCTTTAAGTTTTAATTTCAGTTGAATTAAGTGGATTATGTAAACTCGTAGAAGAGTTAATGGTTACTTTATTAGCTTGACGACTAATATGAAGTTCTTAGTTGCAATTTTTACTTACAGTAATATATGTTAATCTTGCATGGAATAAATTAGATTTATATGTTTTATATATAAACAATTTCCTATTGACTATCTAAATAAATTTTGTATTAATTTTATCCACAAAGAAGCCTCAATTAACCATGAAGGTTATAGTTCTTTGTGCACTACTACCATGTAGGTAGAAAGGAAACTAAATTTCTAGAAGCACATGAACAATTGGACTATACTAGCATATTAACTGATCTTAGAAGGATTAATTTAGTTAAGAAATAGTATAATCTATAAACTAAGTATTTAATACTTCAGCCCAGAAACTAGAAGTTTAAGTCCTACCCTAAATATGTTGTTGCACACTGAATAGTGCACTTGATTTGTGAACTTCATGCCAGAACCAATGAATACTAGAAGTATGATTGGATTCTATGGAACATTAGAAATGATTATTCATAGATGATGCATGTAGCATATTACTACTTGAAGTAACTATGGCATGAAAAGGGGAAGGAATTTTGGGTAAAAGCATAAGAAAATATGGGTAACATATATTTAATAGGCATATGCTTACTAAATCTATCTTTAAGTGCATGTATTAGGACTTGAAGTCCTATCCACGTTCCTTTCGGCAGAGTTAACTTTCTCTACATTGCACTAATTACAAGCAAGCTTATAACTTTATATTTTGTTGTTATCTATTATGTTAGATTGAATACCAAAATTCCACATTATACATGAATGTGTATCACAATGTTGTGCTTTGAGCTGCACTATCTCTACTTCTACATGAATATAGCAGATACATTTGTAGCTAGTAGCTACCTTTGCACTTCCCTCATATTGGCTAGCTCGTATGCTATGTCTATATAGTTCTTGTTGAACTAAGGAATATTTTGCTTTCATTGCATCGCATGCATAAGCATTAAATTGGTCTAGGGCCAAGTAGCCTAAGATCGGGGGGAGTTGGTTAATCTAAAAGGGTCAATCTAAAATTGGCTAAATGGAGAAGTGACCCACTTGAATGGACTAAATTATAGTGAAAATTGAGTTAATGGATAACACACTTAGATGATTTGGGATTTATGAAGAAAAGGCATTTGAGGAATTTTGCATTAATGGTAATTATAAAATTCTAGAAAAAAGTCCATGTGAATTTGAATGCTGCGTATTTTATACATTTGAAGTATGTCCATTTTTTTATGTATGAGTAATTGGATCGATTTTTTGGCTAAACAATAAAGAAGCTAGATAATGAAATAGTTTTCTAAACCATGATATGTGCAAATCTGAGGGAGAACATCCCTGAGTTTATAGGAATACTGAACATTCTTAAGTGCACTTTATGCATTGTAGCTCATTGCATTTAGTGAATAATAACCCCCGTGTTAAAATATGTGCGTGAATATTTCCCATAAAACTATATTATAGCATACATGAATGGGCCTTTACTTGTAGTTGGAGATACATGAATTTAAGTTATTTTAAGCCCATGATAGGGGATATCTTTTGAAATGTGCTATTAAAGATCTAATATTGGCATTAGGGGGAGAGAAAGCCTATGTTGAATGTCAAATATTATTTCCATAGAAGGAAAATGATCTTAAGAGAAAAATATTCCTTTAAGCTTGAAGCAGGAATAGTATCACGCACTAAATCAAACAATAGTTTGACTAATGCTCTTGTGAAGCATGAAGCGGAGCATAGGCCAGATATTTTTGAAAATGAGAGGAGTAACTTGAAGTTATAAACTAGAAGTTGTGTTTACTAGTAGTAAACAAATGTTGTATACTATCAAGCTAAAATCTATGGGGACGCCTGTGGATTCTAGTTTATTGTATACTTGTTGAATAGAAATGAAATGAAAATCCACCATTTTCATGAAGAGAACACCTCATGAAGAAGGTTAAGCACCTCATGAAGAGGATCATCACAAAGATGAAATCCAACACACTAAGTGCGCACATTATTAGTGTTGGGTATGCAGAACAACAAATCATCTCTTATTTGGGAAAACTGTAGGATCTCTGGTTAGCCTAGAGGGGGGTTGAATAGGCCTATAAAAACAAACACTCAAACTTTCATCAAATTCAACCAGCGGCACTACCACTCTGACCTCGCGGCACTGCTGGACAGAGGCACTGCCGAGCCAGAACAGCAGCACTGCCGTACCTGCAGATAACTTCGAGTCACAGTTCAAAATTAGTGAATGTAAACTTGAGTCGGAGAAATTTCTTAGCTTCCTGCAGGTATGAGATTCACATATCGAGAGCTAGAAGTGGTAGGAACACAACACACAAATAGATCGACCACAAACCCTAGAAATCACCTCAACAACAATATGAAATGCAAATGATGTAAATCAAGCACAAGGTGACACGATGATTTAACCCGTGATTCAGCTCGCCACCAAGGCTTGCCTACATCCATGTTGTTGAGGTTAGCCACTAAGGCTTAGGGCTTTGCAACCCTTGCTCGTTCTCAAGTCAAGAGACTCAACTCTTGAGACGAGGGGTGAGTTTATTAGCTTCAAGAGGTGGTTACAAACCTCCCGAGGCTACCACAAAAGTTGACAAGCTCCACGGACGATGCTCTAGCCAGCTAGGAGCAAAGCTCCAAGAGCAATAAACACAACCGCCTGCCAAAATGTGTACCAAGTGTTCTTTAGAGTTGGGGAATCAAAGGATCTACTCTCTAATTGAGTTTGGGACCTTTTTCTCTCAAGGATTGATGGGGAAATCAAGAGAGAATGCTTGGGAGTTCAAGATCATCAATGGAGGAGAGAGCGAAGGGCACTCTTCTGTTCTTGGACGAGCTATGAATGAGTGATAGACCAAAGAGAGACATTAGGGAGGAAGGGGAAAAGTATAAGTACCCCCAGCCCCAATGGTCACTTAAGTCGCGGCAGTGCCGCGGCTCTTCAGTGCGGCAGTGCCTCTCTCTAGGTGCGGCACTACCGCACTAGGCAAGACAACAAGGGTAAGAGTGAAGTGCTGACTATCTTAGCTATGAATCTGAGGATGCATGTGTAGGTTTGAGCACTTGGTAGCACATGTTAGCTTAAGCATTATGCCCCTCTTTATAGTATGGCTTTTCCTATACTCAAATTCAAAATATAAAAGAATTTAAACCTCCTTTGACTTTTAAGCCATCAACATTTGTAATTGGGGGCTCCTCCATTTCATGTAACATCCTCGAATATAAATTCTCTGCTTGTTATCTTGATAAATCTCATTAGTTGTCTAATTGCGTGGTCATTATCATCAAAACCCACAATTAGGGCTTGATTGCACTTTCAATCTTCCCGTTTTTGGTGATTGATGACAACCCAATTAGAGCTTACAAAGAATATGAAATAAATACTGAGATTTTTCGAACAGGGGTGTAGAGCCTCCCCCTAAATGTGTGAATAGAGAATTGAATTCTCAAATTTACATAAGAAGCCAAGATTCACATTTTAGTGAAAGTGATGCACATTGTGTTAGGTATGTAGACGTGATGCGAATGACAATTCATGCACAACAAGTTTTGCCGTAACAGCTGGGTGCGGCACTGCCGCACTTGCTGTAACAGCACGGATAAGAACAGGCACCACACAGCATGTAACATATATAAAGATGTACATTCTAGCACAATATTATCACAAGCTACATCACAGATTAATTCATGTCCATATCCCACACATATAAAGTACTTAGGTAGCATTATTACATAAATAGAGTTTTGAATCATCTCTCAAACTCTCAACCAAACAAAGTATACTCTAAACAGATAAGACATGAAGCTCTAGCTGCAGCAATCTCCTCTCCATGGCGTCGAAAAAGTTGTTGACCCCTCTCTAATTTCTCCCCCTTTGGCATAAAGCACCAAAAAGAGAAGAAAAGAAGAAAGACCAACATTCACTCCTCGTCTTCTTGGATGGTGTCTCAATCGACATCATCCCCACCAGCAGCTCCACTAGCACCCGCAACATCCTCCTCACCACCATCATCATCGTCGTCGAAGGAGGAGGAAGGGGACACCACCACCCTCCCTTGGCGATGGGTGGTCGAAGTGTGGCGCTCATGCCTGGTGCTCCTCCTCATGGACTACAAGGTGGAGCTCAACCTCATGTGAGGGTCAAGCTCTAGCTACTCCTGCTCCTCCTCCTCCTCATCAGCCTCTGAATCTATGTTGAAGAGGCTAGGGAGGTTGTCAAACCTCGGCGGTGATTGTACTCATCAGCTTCCTGGTTTTCCAACCGGTCCTCATATGCGGTCCTCGCTGCATAGGTGCAAGTGGTGAAAATGGCCTTGATCCATTTCCCAAACTTCTCCATCTTCTTTTCCTTGTGAGGCCTAGAGCGAGATGACTTGGGCACGTCCTCAACTGATGGAGAGCATCTCACTGCCCTGCTAGCACCTAAGGCTTGGGTCTTCTCAATCTTGTAGATGGTGTGGAGACCATCCTTATCAAACCTGTAACCAGTGACCCTCTCAATCATGAATATGAGATAGGGGGCATAGGGCATCCCCTTTCTCCCATCCTCCCTGGCATTCCTCAGCTCATGCCACATGAAGCGAGGGACATTGAACCTGTCACCTCCAGGGGCAAACCTAGCAAGCACATTGTTCACATAGCCATTAAGATTTGAAGTTGCTCCATCTTTGGGATTTATTGTGTGCCTGATCAAATTGTTCAGAATGTAGTAGTAGCTCTTCAAGCCACTGACCTTACCATCTGCACTTCTCCTATCAATCCACATGTATGCAATGTCGTAGATCTCAGCTCTAGCCTCATCATGAATATAAGTGAAGCCCCGCTCCTCTTCTCCAAAACCAAGGATCCAGCTAAAAGTCACAAAGTCAATCCTATAATGTCGTCCCTCAGCCATCCAGTGAATCTCATCGGTGTAGATGTCATAGAAGAAGGTGGCATGAAACTAGGCTAGCACTTCCTCATTTCAATTGTACCGAAAGCTCATGATATCAGTGAGGCCAAACAGCTCACAAGCCTTGATCACTTTGTTGAACTTAGGCTCATTCTTCCCCTTCATCTCCTCCTAGTCAACATTCTACATCTTAACAATCTTTGACTTTTTGGAGTTGAAAATCACTGAGGCATAAAAGTTGAAATGAAACTCATTCCAAAACCTGTAGTCCACCCCCAAATCCTTTGGCTGCTCATAAGGATTGTTCTCACGTGCTTCTTCCACCATCTTTAGCTTTCCCGCATAGTTGAGCACAAGATGAGCACATGTGTCAACATGATGCCTCATGATCACTTCCTCAGAATACTCTCTGATGTAACCTCTATCAAACTCCTCAAGGTGAAGTGGAGTATCAGGGCAAGCACCTGGACGAATGGTGCAGCCAGCCCTGTCCAAGTTCTTCTCCTCCTGGATCAACTGATCCCTTCTCCCCCTATCACTAGCATCCCCTCTACCTACTGTACTACTATTGCCTGCTATTGTTCTGCCACAACCACGACAAGGCATGGCCTTGTCACGAGGCTCGGTCAACTTCCACTTCCCCCTCTGATCATCTTCACCTCCGGAGGCCATCTATGCAAACAAATATAGGTCCAAATAAGAAATTGTATATAAGGGGTATAGAAGAACACTTGAAAAACATTTCGAATAGATGAGATGATTCAAATCCCGAGTTAGGAAAGCACCCTGAACCAATCCTGGTCAGTGGGGCAGCACTGCCGCACCTAGTGCTTCACCTCTCCCATGATTTATTTCTTCTCAACTGTTCAGACCATTTCTCAACCATTCTTCTAATCCACTAAACAATCTCAAAAAGGAG
The DNA here is from genome assembly GCA_904845875.1 of Miscanthus lutarioriparius. Taxonomy (NCBI): domain Eukaryota; kingdom Viridiplantae; phylum Streptophyta; class Magnoliopsida; order Poales; family Poaceae; genus Miscanthus; species Miscanthus lutarioriparius. The sequence continues at coordinate 76,922,657 of CAJGYO010000003.1, read as the reverse complement.
CGGACCTCATAAACACATGGAGTTGTCTACAAGATATGTAAAGTAGCTATATGTTTAAGATAGAAATAAATCTAGTGCACAAATCCAACTAAAACAGAGAATCATCGATGGAACATCATCTAGATTTGCATAATCATGCTGTTGTACGCGGCATTGCCGCACCCAACATGCGGCACTACCATGGGTACAGATGATGCTCTACCAATGAATCTATGTTTTGATTCAATTCATCCATCAAACTTGCTTCTACCCTAATCATGTAGCCACTAGAAATCATTTTCCAATCAAAGTAGAGCTCCATGACATAGATCAAGATGGATTAGGGTTTCACCTTTATTTCTCACGGATTAGGGAGGAGAGAGATGAAATGGCTCTGCCCTAGAGCTTCAGTGGCCACCGGTGATGAGGGAGAAGACCGGTGGTCGGTGCGACACTGCCGAATGGCGGCGACATGACTAGGCGACGGCGTGGCGATAGAGGACGTGCGAGACAGAGAGAAAGCACGATGTCGGGCAGAAGGGAAGAGAGAGGGAGTTACCCTGGGACCGGATGGGTTAAGGAGGTAAGATGGGCTACACGGTAACTGGCTATTGTGGGCCGAATTCTGATTAGAATTCAAAGTGCGGCACTGCCGCTTGCCACATGCAGCACTGCTGCGGCGCGGCACTGTAGTAAGGCAGGCGTGGCACAGCCGCACTCCCCATAATAGCAAGATTTAGCTACTAACTAAATAGCTATACACATATAGGATATGGACACGTATCTCAAGCACACTATGATCAGCAGCAAATGATCAATACAAACAATGATCATAATGCACTTGTTTCTTATGATAAATCATTTTGAAGCACAATATTTAAAGCTTTCCAATTCATTTCTCCTATCCATGCTAGTTCATCAATCAAGGTGTGCTATAGTTCAAACCACATTACGAGAATCAAGTATATTTAGCTCACTACATAAAGCACAAAACCTTGACTCATCGAGCGGCTTAGTGAAGATATCGGCTAGTTGCTTTTCGATGCTCACATGGAGAATTTTGATATCTCCTTTGGTTTCGTGGTCTCTCAAGAAATGATGTCTGATGTCTATGTGCTTAGTTCTTGAGTGGCTTACGGGATTGTTGGTGAGCTTTATGGCACTTTCATTGTCACACAAGAGTAGGATTTTAGTGAAGTGACATCCGAAGTCTTGAAGAGTTTGCCTCATCCAAAGTAGTTGAGCACAACATGCACCGGCTGCAACAAACTCGGCCTCGGCGGTGGAAAAGGCAACACAATTTTGCTTCTTAAAACTCCAAGACACTAGGGACCGTCCAAGGAATTGACATGTCCCTGAGGTGCTTTTTCGATCTACTTTGCAACCGGCGTAATCGGAATTCGAATACCCAAGGAGATCGAACTTAGAGCCCTTAGGATACCTCAAGCCAAGGTTAGGAGTGTATACTAAATATCTCAAGATTCTCTTAACGGACACTAAGTGGCACTTTTTTGGGTTAGCTTGAAATCTAGCACACATGCACACACTAAGCATAATATCGGACCTAGATGCATACAAATAAAGTAGAGAGACGATCATGGAGCGATATATCTTAGTATCCACAGCTTTCCCTTCATCATTGAGATCTAGATGTCCATTGATTGGCATGGGAGTTTTGATAGGCTTGGCATTCACCATGTCAAACTTCTTGAGCATATCATAGGTGTAGTTCATTTGGCTAATGAAAGTTCCATCCTTCACTTGTTTGATTTGAAATCCAAGGAAGAACTTTAATTCACCCATCATGGACATCTCAAATCTCTTGGTCATGATCCTACTAAATTCCTCACAAAAAGAATGATTAGCACTACCAAATATTATGTCATTGACATATATTTGGCACACAAATATATCTTTGTCGACTTTGTGAGTGAAAAGGGTAGGATCGGCTTTGCCTATTTCAAAGCCTTGTTTAAGCAAGAATTCCTTAAGGCATTCATGCCATGCTCTTGGTGCTTGCTTAAGCCCATAGAGCGCCTTTTGGAGTTTGTAGACATGGTTGGGAAACTTGTGATCTTCAAGGCCCGGTGGTTGCTCAACATAGACAAGTTCTTGAATAGGGCCGTTGAGAAATGCACTCTTCACATCCATTTGATATAGCTTGAAGTTGTGATGAGCGGCATGGGCTAGAAGCATTCGGATTGCTTCAAGCCTTGCCATCGGTGCTTATGTTTCTTCAAAGTCCAAGCCCTCTACTTGAGTGAAACCTTGAACAACCAATCTTGCTTTGTTTCTTATCACCACTCCATTCTCATCTTGCTTGTTGCGGAAGACCCACTTGGTGCCAATGACATTGGTATTGGGTCGTTCCACCAAGGTCCATACTTGGTTTTTTCGAAGTTGTTGAGCTCTTCTTGCATGGCCATCACCCAATCCAGGTCTCCAAGTGCTTGTTCTACCTTAAGAGATTCCAAAAAGGAAACAAATGAGTAGTATTGGCAAAAATTTGCTAAATGTGAATGAGTTGTTACCCCCTTTCGAAGACTCCCAAGGATGTTGTCAATGGGATGATCCCATTGTATTATTTGCCTTAGCCTGGGATGTTGAAAGGCCTCTTGTTCATCTTTTGGACCTTCATCATTTTCTTGCTCAAATATGGGTTGTAGGTCTTGTCCACGAGCTAGAGTCAAATCAGCTGTTGCTGACTGTGTAGGTGCGGCACTGCCGCTCTCAAGTGCGGCACTGTCGCATGTAGGTGTTGCAGTAGGTGTCTGCTGCTATTTAGCATCAGGTACATCAGCGGAAATAGGTGTAACGGCAATTTGAGGAACCTCCACTTCACTGACTTCATCTTCTTGTGGTCTAATATCACCAATAGATAATTGCTTGATTACTTCACATGGTGGATCCTCCTTTCCTACAACACTTGAATCAACTTGCTCCACTTGAGAGCCATTAGATTCATCAAATATCACGTCTACTGCAATCTCAACTCTCCCGAAGGTTTTGTTGAAGATACGGTAGGCATGCTCATTTGATCCATAACCAAGAAGAAAACCTTCATCAACTTTAGGTGCAAACTTAGAGGTTTTGGGTTTCTTGTTAAGTATAAAACACTTGCACCCAAACACTCTAAAGTAAGACACCTTAGGCTTGTTAACGGTTAGAAGCTCATATGAAGTTTTCTTCAACTTCTTATATAGGTAGAGGCGGTTGATGGTATGGAAAGCGGTGTTGACGGTGTCACACCAAAAGAGGTCCGGCATCTTGTACTCATCTAGCATTGTCCTTGCCATGTCAATGAGTGTACGATTCTTCCTCTCTACTACACCATTTTGTTGAGGGGTGTATGGAGTTGAAAACTCACGCTTGATGCCCTCTTCATCAAGAAACTACTCAACTAGAGTATTCTTGAATTTGGTCCCATTGTCGCTTTCTTGATGGGAAGACCAAACTCCTTTTGAGCTCTTCTAACAAATATCTTCACCTTCTCTTGAACTTGGCACTTGTCATGCAAGAAAAATACCCAAGTGAAATGGGAATAGTCATCAACAATAACAAGACCATATTTGTTACCCTCGATACTTAGTAGGTGACCCATCTAAAGAGATCTATATGTATTAGCTCCAATGGTTGCTTGGTGGTCATGATGCTCTTTGGTGGGTGAGGTACGCCAACTTGCTTTCCGGCTTGACAAGCACTACAAATCCTATCTTTCTCAAAGTGAACATTTGTTAGTCTAAAGATGTGTTTATCTTTTAGAAGTTTGGCCAAGTTCCTCATCCCAACATGAGCTAGTCAGCGATGCCAAAGCCAACCCATGCTAGATTTTGCCACTAAACAAGTCTCAAGCTTAGCTTTACTTTTGTTGAAATCAATTAGGTAAAGCTTGTTCTTTAATTGACCCATAAAGACAATAGAGGAATCCTCCCTTCTAAAGACTTCTACACCCTTATCCATAAAGAGACAATTGTAGCCAATCTCACACAATTGAGAAACAGACAACAAGTTGTAACTTAATGAATCAATATGTAATACATTTGTAATTGAATGCTCAAGGGTTATAGCAACTTTATCGAGACCAATCACATCCCCCTTTGAATTATCTCCAAAGACAATATTTTCATTTGAGTGCATCATCGGGGAATATGATGAGAACATACTCCTTTCTTCGGTCATGTGATTTGTACATCCGCTATTAAGCACACAACTTGATCCATCAGAGGAGTATGCCTACAAAACAAGTTTAGTTGCTAGATTTAGGTCCCCAATTTGACTTGGGGCCTTACATGTTAGTCACAAGAAACTTAGGAACCCAAATAGAAGTATTCCTATATACATTGGTTTCCTTTCTAACATATTTGGTAACCACTTTTCCACTGCTGTTGCTCTTCAAAACAAAGTATGATGTCAAGCTTTGTCAAGGTGCATAGATCTTTGGTTGATAGGCATACTTGTCTTGTTGCCCCACATTGATTCCTTAGGGTTCTGGAAAACATGTTTCTACTAAAACACCTCCTTGGGCTTAGTTTGATCAGGAACATGAATGGTAGCCTTTCCATTTTTGCGGGGCGCGGCACTGCTGCCCTTCACCATGTCACTGCCACTGCATGGCACTACCACTCAGGGACGCTGCACTACCGCAGTCTGTGTAGGCTGATCTGTACCAATTTTGCCCTTCCTCTCAAACTACACACATTCATAGCCATTCACTATTCTTCTTCCATTTGTCTTGGCTCCTTTTGTGTGTCCAAGCCCATGCTTGATTGAGGGATGCCTTCCTTGCTTGAATTATGGCCCTTTTGATTCATCATTCTTCTTGTCATTAGATTGGGTCTCACCCATCCACCATGTTCCAATGATTTCATTGAGCCTAGCAATCTCCTTTCTCATAGCCTCCATGTTTGTAAGGTTAGTGGAATAGGCATTCAAATCAAGATTAAAACATTTTCCACAACCTTGACTAGTGGAGGGAGTAGAGGTTTCGTTTGCCTTAGGGAGATGTGAGTTGCTATCCCAAAGAATATCATATTGCATCTCAAGTTCTTTGTGCTTTTCATCCAAGTCACAATACTTTTTCTTGAGAGCTTTATTTGCTTTCTTTGTAATAGCATGGTTCTCTTGCTCTTTGGCCAAAGCCTTGCAGAAGGATTCCACCTCACTTCTCTCTAATGCAAGAGCTTCTTTGCTAGCAATGTAGAGATCATCTTGTTGGATAAGAGTCTCTTCTCTAGATTCTAGCTCGGCTTGGACACTCTCTAAATCCTCCATTAGCTTAGCGATGAATAATTTGGTCTTTCCATCTAAATTTTTAGTTATCATGTTTATTTCTTTATCACTAGATTCATCGTTACTAGAGCTATCACTAATATCACTACTAGAGATATCACTAGGAGATGGAGAAGATTTGGCCTTCTATTTGGATTTGACCATCTCATGCTTTGCCATGAGACAAATGTGAGGGGAGTAGTAGTCATCGTCGGACATGTTGTTGAAGAGCCTTGGTGTAGGGAATGACTTGTGAATAGCAATGGTTGCAACCTTCTCATCCTCCTCACTTGTGCTCTCTCTAGTTGAGTCCCATTCATGCCCAATATGAGCCTCTCCCATGTACTTCTTCTTTTTCTACGGTCGGCCTTCTCCTCTTTCTTATCCTTATTGTATTTGTTGTCCTTGATCTCATATGGACACTTGGCAATGAAGTGATCGGTGCTACAACAATTGTAGCATGTCCTTTTTTCTTGTTTGGAAAGTTTCTCTTCACTACCTTGTAGCCTTGCTTCTTTAGCCCCTTGTGAAACCTCTTCATAAAGAGAGCAACATCATCAACCTTCTCATATTGATCATCATCATTTTCACTTTCACTTGAAGATGATGTGGTTTCTACTCTTTCTTGGACTTGCTTGATTGCTTTGGGCTTGCTAGTTGAAGCTTGCTTGTTGATCTTGAACTTGCTTGTAGAGCCTTGCTTACTTGATTTGTTGGCCTTGAGAGCTACATCCTTGATCTTGATGCCTTCTAGCTTTGCTTGCAATTCACCCAGCTTCTTTCTCTCATTTGCTTCTTCTAATTGTATGTTAAAGGTCAAGATCCTCCCAAGTACATCATTTAGTGTGAAGTACTCAAACTTCTTGTCTCTAATTAGATTCACTACGGTCTTATTTCTAGGTGAATAAGCCTCCAACATAATCTTGATAATTTTATGATCATCTAGCTCCTCACAACCATAGCATCTAATCTTGCCCACCATTGTCATCAACCTATCAAACATCTCTTGTGGCCCTTTTCCATCCAAGATTACAAACCGGTTGAGCTTTGATATCAACAAATCAATTCTTGTCTTTCTCACTTTGTCAACCCCTTCATGTGCTAGGTGCAAAGTGTCCCATATTTGCTTGGCAACATCAACCCCAATCACTCTATTGTACTCATCACCATCCAAAGCACTAAGCAACACACTTGTGGCTTGACCATTGAGGTGAATGGTTCTCATCTCTTCTAGTGTTGGGTTCTTGAGATCAACCGGTGGCTCAAATCCATTGCAGATAATCCCCCAAATGCCAAGGTGAAGACCTATAAGATAGGCTCTCATCAAGTGCTTTCACTTAGCAAAGTTAGTCCCATTGAAAAGGGGTAGCTTGCCTGCGGGCACATTGATGAAAGACCTCCGATCATGGTTAGTCATAGGTATAGAAGAGTAGTTAAAGGATACGGTGGCATATTTGTTGTTGTTGGCTTTGCCCTTTCCTCTCTTCTTCTTATCCCCCTTCGACACTTGGTAGGACTCATCATCATCTTCATCTTCGGAACTACTAGATATGTCACTTGCTGATGCATTTGTTGCCTTCTCTTCTTCTTCCTTCTTCTTCCTAGCTTCTCTCCTCCTTCTTCTTGCTTCTCTTATGAGCTTTCTTTCTTCTTTTCTTTGCTTCTTGTCTTCTAACCGCTGCTGCTCCTTCTTGCTCTCTCTTGCTTTTCTTTTGAGCTTTCTTGCCTCCTTTCTTCTTCTTCTCTCATTGTCATTGAGAGCTCTTTTAGCATCGGTAGCCTCAAGATGTGGTAGCGTGGTGTTGCTTGCTGTTGATGCGCTCAACTCGCTGCTATTCGTGTCGACATCCACCGTCTTCACGTCACTAGTTTCTCCTCTGGGCTCCATACCTCACGCGGTGAAGCGCTCACGAGGTAACCTTCTCTGATACCACTTGTAGGATCTCTGGTTAGCCTAGAAGGGGGGTGAATAGGCCTGTCAAAACAAACACTCAAACTTTCATCAAATTCAATCTACGGCACTGCCGATCTGACCTCATAGCACTGCCGGATAGTGGCACTGCCAGGCCAGAACAGCAGCACTGCCACACCTGTAGACAACTTCGAGTGATAGTTCAAAATCAGTGAATGTAAACTTGAATCGGAGAAATTTCTTAGCTTCCTGCAGGTATGAGATTCACATATCGAGAGCTAGAAGTGATAGAAACACAACACACAAGTAGATCGACCACAGACCCTAGAAATCACCTCAACAATAATATGAAATGCAAATGATGTAAATCAAGCACAATATGACACGATGATTTAACCCGTGGTTCAGCTCGCTACCAAGGCTTGCCTACGTCTACGTTGTTGAGGTTAGCCACTAAGGCTTAGGGCTTTACAACCCTTCCTCGTTCTCAAGTCAAGAGACTTAACTGTTGAGATGAGAGGTGAGTTTACTAGCTTCAAGAGGGGGTTACAAGCCTCCCGGGGCTGCCACACAAGTTGGCAAGCTCCACGGACGATGCTCTAGCCAGCTAGGAGCAAAACTCCAAGAGTAATAAACACAACCATCGGCCAAAACGTGAACCAAGTGCTGTTTTGAGTTAGGGAATCAAAGGATCTGCTCTCTAATTGAGTTTAGGATCTTTTTCTCTCAAGGATTGATGGAGAAATCAAGGAAGAATGCTTGGGAGCTCAAGGTCACTAATGGAGGAGAGAGAGAAGGGCACTCTTCTGTTCTTGGATGAGCTGAATGAGTGGGAGACCGAAGAGAGACATTGGGGAGGAAGGGGAAAGGTATAAGTACCCCCTAGCCCCAACAGTCACTTAAGTCGTGGTAGTGTCGCGGCTCTTAAGTGCGGCAGTGCCTCTCTCTATGTGCGGCACTGCCGCAGTAGGCAAGACAGCAAGGGTAAGAGTGAAGTGCTGGCTGTCTTGGCTGTGAATCTAAGGATGCATGTATAGGTTTGAGCACTTGGTAGCACATGTTAGCTTAAGCATTGTGCCCCCTTTATAGTACGGCCTTTTCTATACTCAAATTTAAAATATAAAAGAATTTAAACTTTCTTTGAGTTTTAAGCCATCAACATTTGTAATTGGGGGCTTCTCCGTTTCGTGTAACATCCTCGAATATAAATTCCCTACTTGTTATCTCGATAAATCTCATTAGTTCTCTAATTGCGTGGTCATTATCACCAAAACCCATAATTAGGGCTTGATTGCACTTTCAAAATGACAAAGAGATAGAATAATCTCACATTGTGAGAATATTGAGAGAAAATAATAGTTGTCGACAACGCTACCTCTATAATTGCAAATGTTTCTCTTATGAGAACCTGGATCCAGAAAACAGAGTCTATGGCAAAGTCGCTTATAGAGGTTATATCGGGTCAATGAAGAAAGCAATTGAGGTTAAATCTCCTACTATGAAGAAATAAATGTTCTGCTATATCTCTGGCAAATAAAATGAATGAATATGAAATATGCAGTTAATAAGTGGATTACGAAGATCCATGTAGTTCCTGAAGAATATAAATCGCAACATATGAAAATTAAATCTCATACTAAGTATTAAGAAGTCTAAGGTAGAATACATTCCTGAATGAATATCGAAGTCTCAAGAAGAGCATGCCCTAGAAGGAAGAGTTATTGAATGACTTTGTAGTGAATACCACTATCTCATTGTGTATATCTCATAATAATCTCTCATGCAGCAGAGAATATATCTCGTAGAAGAGATATATAATTCACCCAAAATGACAACATCTTTGAAGGAATTAATCCATGAAGAACACACTTAATCCCTGAAGTAAATATAGACCCGAGAGAAAAAAAATGAGGAATCCTAAACACCATGAAGGTGTTATAAGAACACTTAGAAAGTGCATATTGAAAGCTAGCAATGAAGTGATGATATCCTCTAAATACCATAGAAGGTATAAGAAAAATGGTGATTTTGGCAATTGAATTATCCCCTAAATGCCAAATGCAAGACTGAATTTATTATTTAGTAGTACAATCAAAATTCTAAAGATTTATAGAACATATAATTTGAAAAACCACAGAGGGAGAATATAAGTATTCAAACTCTAGTATAAGTTTGATGCACTATCTAGAAGATATTGAATATTATAAATTATTTACCCCCATAATCCTCTGAAAGGATTTATTATCCTGAAGGATAAATTTTATTTGTTTTGCACAACTAATAAGTGGTCATTTATGCATGAAGCATATTGCTCTTGTTTACTCATATTATAATTCATAGAAGAATTGCGAGCCAACATTTTGAAAGATATAGCATTGTGGTATTGCATACCATTATTAAGCACACACTTATGAAAAGTGTGGTTTGAACAATGATGTTCAAAGAATGGCTTTATGAGGGGGAGCAATTTGATTGAATTTACTTGAAGGTAATTAAAATCACTAGAATTATAAAGATCAAGTAGATCATATTTGATAAAATATTGAAGTTTATGCATAGATCAAGAAGATCAATATCTATTCATGAAGAATAGAATATCTTGAAGAATACATGACCATGAAGGTTAAATGTTGTACTCTTTTTTTCTATGTGAGCTTTTACTTGAAGGTTTCTCACACAAGATTTTTAATGAGACAACATGTGCAATGCAATTAACGAATGCAATGTACATTTTCTCCAAGAACCGTTTTTTCAACTGGGTTTTAGACGGAGTTTTTAATGAGACATGTGCATATCGTGGTAATCGTCCAAGGGGGAGTGTTGTAAAACATACGGACTCTATCCTAGAAGGAAAAGAGAATGAAGAATTCTAATCCTAATCCGTTTGTACGTGGGCTCTTATCAAACTCTTATGCCTTTACAAAACTATATATATGTGGGAGTTTTATGTTGAGAAATAAAGAATAATATTTTTATCCCTTATGTCTGTATATTCTACTTTTATCTATTGATCACGAGAGATGGAGACGTTTTATAACACCGTAGAAGTGAGAAAGCTCGCGCCTTTTGGAACATCGGTGGATAACGAATCTGCGTTAATAAGTGGCCCACTTCGTGGATGGAACTATGGAAGTCAAACGCCCGAACCGAATGGCAGCGTAATCCCATGGGAGGTCGATGCGTAATCCCATCAACGGTGGATTGGCTGTGCACGCAAAGTCGCCAGATCCTGCGCGACCGTAAAGAAGCATTAGGGTTTTATTTGTGTACGAGTCTCTAAATTCTTAACTGTATAACTCCAAAACTAAACACGGTTAATTAGCATATGAGTACCGGTGAAGCCGGTACGGCCATCTAAATCGAGGCAAGGGGAGGAGGGCGTTAAGGGATGACAAATGTGCCCTGATAGAATTTTTTTTTTTTTTATCATAAACCAGGTGCTCGGCTAATGGTTTTTGCGGATGATAAGCCAGTTGATACTGTTTTATTGTAAGAGAAAAACAATGTACCATGGCTGATAAGACAGGCTGATAAGTTGAAGCGGACAGAGGCTAAGGAAAGACCTTCCTACTAACACGTTGCAAATTTTCGTATCGATAGGAGTAACATCAGCCTGTTCGGTAGGCCGTAAACGATCGTGGATTATTTACTGCTGGCTGGTTTGATATGAGAGAAAAATACTGTTCTAGCTGAAAATTTACGATCGTTTACGACCAAGCGAACAGGCTGCATGTTGCAATTTTTTCCGATCGATATGAGAAAACAAACGAAGAATATTTTCACGTGGACACCGTGTAGATGCTAAGTGCACTAATTAGAGAGCTTTGGACCTCGATCAAACGACTTAGCAAGTCTGAAGACTAATATATGCAAATTAATGGTTTAGACCTTAAACAAGTTTGAAGAATGTTCAATTATAGTTTCTCTCTACTGTGAAAATATAGCAACATCAATCATGTCATCTTGTATATACATTGATGAGTCAAGTTAAAGTCTTACCAATTAGAAACCCAAGACATTTAAAAATCGGAACAATATTACACCCTGTGGTGGTACAAATAGAAAGGCATGGTACAAATATATATAAAAAAAGGCACATTCAGGTTTCGGCAACTTCTGCCAAGAAGCCGTCATAACACTGTGTTTATGAGGAAGAGCTGTTTTGGTGAACAATAGAAGCAAGAGCTGTTTTTAGGTCCGGAGGAACTGTAATCTGCGACTCCTCAAGTGCTCCAGCTCTTCCAAAGCCTTCCAAAGGAGGACTTGAGATGCTCTTCCAAAGGAGGACTTTGAGATGCTCCGGCTCTTCCAAGGACTAGAGAGGAGTGCTCCGGCTCTTTAAAAGGACTTAAGGAGCCATGCCAAACAATCCCTGAGTAGTTTGTCGCATTTCATCCAACTCCAAAAAGGACCATCAGAACTAGATGACAACGGTAAATATACGTTGACAGGTCGACAGCAAATCAACCACAACTAATTTGTTTAGTCCTGCCTCTATAATGTTCTATTATCAGTTTCTTAAGTACAAAAATTCCTACTCCAAAAGACGAGAAATGTATCGTCAGAAAAAAGCAGTGTCCGACTTACATGCGGGGTATCATACCCCTTTTTACAGCGTAAAGAAATCATACATTCTTTTGACATGCACCTACAAAGCTTTCTTTCTATCAACATAAAGACCCTTCTCAGATGGAGACCCAAAATATGAAGATTTTGATAATTCTGACTCGCATGGCCAAAGTGCTCCTCTGGAGCTTTATTCTTTGTGTAAGCACTTTGTAAGGGGCACGGTGAAATCCATGGACAGTTTCAGATCTTCGCCAAAGTTTTGTTTTGATAACGCCTGCCACCAATCATCCTACATGTATGTCGTCAGCCCAATTGTAACAGTTGCACATTTCCTCGTGCAAACCCCAGCTTCAGGCTCATCCAACTCAAGGCCCCTCAAGAGCTTAGCTGCTGTGAAGAACAATCATTCTAGTCAACCTCCATGCCATCATTTGAGCCTCTTGGCACACATCTTACATGGACTATGGGCACATGCTCTTCAGGCTCAACATTGTTTCCACAGCTGCTTTCTCCCTTGGGGTAATCCAAAAACACCGCATCCTTGTACATCCAGTTCCCCTTCTCAAGAGAATATATATCATCAAATGGTTCCCCACATAGTGCACAGACACTTTGCCTCTCGTCTGCAGGGACCATAAACTCACACACTTCTGTAGAACCTAAATCTCCATCAGAAGCCTCAGTGCTGTCCTCAATTTCATGTGATCCATCGATGTAAATGTTCTTGCTAGGGTACCATCTTTTAGGTGCGATACCAGTATAGATTGTCTCAGACTCCCTTGGCCCACAGCTTGATGTGTGCAAGCTCAGTTCTTCAACCCTGAACCTATTACCACAGGTTTTACACTGAAGGCTTTGGTCATCAAAGAGGCTGCTAATCACGTGCTCATGGTACTTGCGAAGTTTCTCTGGCTTGAACTCCAGGCCAATGAGGTCACCCATCTTAATTTCGATAGCTTTGGGTAACGAAGCGTTTGTTGGGGCAGATGAATCAGAATTAGATGACACCTTACCAACTGAAGGTTTTAGAGCCGGCAAAGGCACAGCTGAAGCTGTGACATCTTTTGCATTCATGCTTGATGCTTTATTTGGCTGTGAAAGGGCAGCATTGGATGAATCAGAAGCTGGCGAATAGATTAATCCCTTTGCAACCAGGGAACTGAGAAGACTCGAGAGCGGCGCAGCTTTCTCTGCACTCTGTGTTGATGGAGGTGGTGGCAGACCTGGTGGCAATGGTGGACGAGAAGTGTCTGGTGTCTGTGTATGCGAAGTGGTATTTTCACCAGCAGTATTTTGAAGTGATAAAGAAGCCACTGGAAGTGACCCACTTGGACCAAGAAGTTGTGCATCACTGTGGTTATTTGGTTTGAACCCACTCTTTATGAGACCAGCCAACAAATTACTAGCACTTGTCAGATCTAAGCTTATAGGGGTGGAATCACTGGGTAAAGAGACTTCTCCAAGCTGGGAAGGTCTGAACAGCGATGGAGAATTTTCACGCGAAAAGCTTGCCTGCAATGGATCAGATGGCTTAATATGTGACTTTGACTGTAAGGTAGGGTACTTTTGTGTCTGCTGGGTTGCCTGTAGACTAGGTTGGCCCTGAGTAAGTCCATCATTGTGAACCACAACATGAGAATCTTTAGCAAGTACTGGCAATGCTCTTTGGCTATATTCTTCTTGAGGATTTTGGCCCAATTGAGAAAATGATCTGGAAGGATAAAAATCAGACTCAGCAGGATTTGGAGAACCCTGGCGTGCAAAGGGTGCAGTAGAAGAAGGTGAGTGAGCTTGTGGAGGGGAAGATGACCAATATCTATGCTTCTGCTGCCCAAAAGCTTCAGTTGATCTTATTGGCACACTATTTGCAGTATCTAGGCTTGACCTTCCAGCATAGAGTCCTGATAACCCAACAGGTACAGATGAAGTGATACTTGCTGACATGGTGCCACTATAAATGGTGGACCTCTCTGCTGGCTGATTTGAAAACCTTGATATCCTAGGGTCCAACCCAATGTCTGGGAGTGTTTTTTCCTGGGACACCCAGAGAGAGGAACCTCGAGGTGGTGGGAACTGTTGTCCTTCAGGCCTAATTTCCCTATCAATTCTTGCTTCCACCTCACGCTTGCCAAGAAGGTACTCTTCCTGATCCTGAACAATTGAAAAGACTAGTATTATAATACTTTCCAACAAGAAAGAAATTTTGTATCGTGCATGTTTAAAACATCTCTGGCATTATTATGTAGTGATAATTAGCATATCAATATTTACTGGATACTTGATATAATTTTCTTTCAATAATTTTGATTCACATACCATGTATGCTGAAATTCTTCTTTCTTGGCCTGCTGCAAGTCCAAATCTTGACACGTTATCAAGTTTATGTGTGTTGGGATCTATACGTTCCACAGGTCCTGCCTCTGCCCATTTAGCCCTTTGGAGGCTTGCAAACTTAGCATTGTCATCATCAGACATCCATTCTCCTTTTATTACATTATTGCTACCACCATATTCTGCTGCTTTAGAGTGTACATCATCCCAAACATATTCTTCTTCCTCAGAGTGCTTCCAGCTTTTGTTTGATGAAGGCCTAACAACTCTATCGGCATTAATTGAAGGAGTTGGAAGAAGTGCACTATCCAAACGTACAGATCCTGATGGCCGAACATCCTTGCTTGCATAAAAGTTACTGCGCCTGTCAAATTGTTCTTCAGAAGACCCAACACCAGAGGCATAATAAGGCCCCCCAATTCCATCTTGACCTTTGGGTTTTGAGCGAACTTGACCAGTTCCCACAACAGCCTGCTGTGAAATGTTGGAGAATCCAAGGCCCCTCACATCTCTACCTGCTTGTTTTTCATGAACAGGATTGCTAAAAGGGTCCCTCTGAGTGCGCTGTATGTTTTGCATGTTACAGTTAAAAGTAGTATATTAGAGAGAAAAAAATTGTGAATGACACAAGGAGCAGTGACACTTTTCTGCCATTTTACATGAAGAGGTGTCAAAAGAGCCAAAGAGAGAGCAGCGAACTTACAGGTCTAGCATTAGGAGCTTCTAATCGTCTCCCTGCACTTCTATCAGTACCTAGCCTGTTAGCCCTCTCAATATCATCGCCTGTATCAGCAATTACAGCTGTCTTAGCACCACTTCCAAGTATCCCCTGTCCGAAGTAAGGGAAAAACAGCATCAGGAACAAAATCACATGGGGTGCAAAAGAACAAAGTGGCAACTACAATGCTACACATGGTACATATTTTGATTATGCAAAGTTTTGAAAATCAACGATTACGTCTCGCCTAGGCGCGCCTAGTCGCTAGGCTATGGCCTGGCGCCTGGACTAGGGGGGTAATCGCCCCTCTAGGCGGGCGGAGCGACTAGGCGGAGCTAGGCGGCGACTCGGCGGCGCCCAGGAGCCCTAGGTGGCGCGGAATCGAGCTAGGCGGGCGACCTTGGTCTGTGCTTGGAGATGCAGTGGGATACCTTGGTCTGTGCTTGGAGATGCAGTGGGAGCAGAAGAACAACTAGAGCTGCGTAGAAGTGCAAGGGTGAGAGAGCTCTATGAAGAAGAGTTTGAGTCCGAAGAAGAAGAGTTTGATGAAGATGAGGATGACTATGTGATGGATGAACCCTACTGAAGAAGTGTGAGACAGCTTCATGTCATGTTTTAGCTTTTATTATGCATCCATGTATCTTTAACTTATGAACTTAGAACTCCTGCTGTGTGCTTGTGTTTTGTGTTTTGTGTTGTGAGAACTGAGAATCATCAATCATGTGATGTAATGTACTGCTAGTCTACTATCCATTTTATATTCTGTGTTGCTGCCTGCTGTCCCTTCATGTTTGTGATTTCAAAAGGCTATCCTATGCTGCTGAAATGCTGATAATGGATGGGAGAAGGCTCAGACCTCAGATAAGTACCTAACTTGCTATTTCCTATTTTTTGTATCACTTGTATTGATGCCCAATTGCATCTAAAAGTGTTGTCCACTTCTATTGCAGCAGTGCTGCAGGAAATTCAGTGATCAGTAGTGTATCAACTGCAACTAAGGACAAAGGACCTAAGGTATGTCTACTGGTCCTTCCCTATTTTTTATCTAAATTATTCATGATTTGTGCTATAAATGTATATATTATATATTGATATATAAATATAAATTGGCAAAACGCCTAGCATCGCCTAGGCTAGCCTAGGCTGGACTAGTCGCTAGGCTAAGGGTCATCGCCTAGATTTCGCCTAGCGCCTAGCAAAACTTTGTGATTATGTCCCAGAGGTCAAAGGAGTGAACAGGTGTATAACTTGAGAAAGAATATCTTGCCTTAGTTGGTTGATTGAGCTGCTGTCTCGCTTCCAAATATTTTGGATTTACATGTATGCTATTGGATGGGCGCGGGGATTGAGAATCAGTCCTTGATGGTGCAGCACTCGATCCATTGGCAGATGACTGAAAACCAAGTTCCTTCTCAATCATTTGGAGCGGAGGAAGAGGAAACACTCCTTTCCATGTTCCAAAAAGGTGCCTCATGCTATGATGTATAGAAGTATCAACTTGTTTATATGCCTTGCAGAACACCTAGCAAAAAGATGAAAAGTATAACCAAAGGAAACTTAGTTATTGTGATGTCCAAGTCACACCCTCAATAAATAAATATTGTTTCCAGAGATTGGAACCATCTCTAATCCCATATCAAGATGGTACAGGATGAAATACTAACCTCTGGTAATCTTGCTGAGAAATGTTTAACATAATCTTTTCCAATATTTTTTACAATACTGTCAAGTAGATATAGCGATGGTAGTTTCTGTTCACTTGGAACCTACAGGGACAAGCAACCATCAAATAAAATAGATACACCCCCTCCATACATATAGTGGATAACAATTGCATAACACTATAGTGGATTATAGTAATACAGGGCAAGATAAACCAAACGCTGATATGCCTCGACAATGTGGATTTCAAGACAAAAACACTGGCAGATATGATTTAACAACAGAACATATACAACAGTGCGAGTCTTACAATTCACACAACTACATAGCTGAGAAGGTTCAATGGTGTTTATTTGTCATTCCTTTTATCCGGTGACTAGAAATCGACCTTACTTCTGAAGAATCCAGTAATTTTTCCTTTTAGAATACAACCAACGAAACAAAATGAGCAGATAACATGCTGCCTCAAACTGTGTATAGCAGCAAGGTTACACAATAATACACAAACAAAGTCAGCCAATGCTCAGCGGTTATCCAGGAGTGTAAGGAGAAGCCCAGTGCAGGCCAAACTTGTGGCATATATTATACTTCACAATTCCCTGTCTTTTTATCAGTGCATCGATATATTTTTCATATGTACATGACAATGTATCATAAACTTCAGTTTGTAGAACTTTCTGAAATCTGGAAACTTTGCGATTCAACTGATTAGGGTACACAAATTGATAACTTTGTCACTGGTCAGCACGAGAACAGTAGAATAGTTACTGCAGCGTGACAATGTAATCTGTACACAAGTTTGTGGGGAGCGTGGGAATGAAACGCTTTTGAAGCCTGGTTCGATGTTCAACCATAATTTGATAATTTATGATGTTTTAGTACCATTGGTAACTGCCGTAGCCCTCTAATTAGCAGAGGGTAGTTCAAACCACAATGTTCATATTTGTTTTGCCGTGTCACAGGAGTCTGAAATTTATAAACCAATGAACACTTGAGAAACGAAGTTGAGCGGGGAACTTCGCGTTTGGAACCATATAAACCATGTATATTAGCATCACAAAAGCGAGCTCCGCAGACACAAGAGAGCGAGCTCCGCAGACACAAGAGAGCGACTCTGCAGACACAAGAGAGCGAGAGGGAGGGAAAAGAGATGGGGGAGAGAGATTTCTCAGCAAAGGTACGTAAATCAGCATTTCCTTTTGCATCTATTGTACACAAAACAACTCGCTTCGTAACATCACAGCGATTGATCTCAATAGCTAGCATGGAACTAGTGCGTACAATGCACAGAGGCCTGGTAACCCTACCACACCACCGAGCACACGTGATGTATCTAGCATAAGAGACAGCCTGTGGGTGGGTGCTTGCTAGTTGCTACTACTAGATGGCGCCTTAGAATTACTTTTACATGGTGAATTGAGGAAGAAGAGGGGGGAGACGGCAGTTTGACGAGCGTAAGAGGAGTCAAAGGCAAAGGTCACCTCGAGGATGTTGGCGCAGATGAGGGCGGCGATGGGCTTGGCGGCCTGGAGGTTCTCGCCGGCGATGATGGTGAGGTTGGTGATGATGGGCTTGGAGTTGAAGGTGAGCTCCCCGAGCGCGGTCCGGTACTGGCCGAGCAGCTCGTCGACCAGCGCTTGCTCGGCGGCGCTGGCGGCGCCATTGGAGGAAGCGGCGGCGGCGTAAGATCTGGGGTCCCGCGGCGGCGGCGGCTGCGCGAGGCGCGGCTTCTTGGCGCCACCGGGGTCGGGGCCCGCGGCGGATCTGCGGGCGGAGGCGGAGGCTTCCATGGGGACCGCGGAGGCGGAGGCGCGCATGACCGGCGGGTGGGCCGTGGGCGGGCGGCAAGCTAGGGTTTGGGGCGCATGGGAGAGGGAGAGAGCGGGAGAGCTAGGGTTTGCGAGGCGGGTCGCGTAATCGAAGCGGCTGGGGTCTGGGGATCGGGGGGAATGGATTGGGGCGTCAGCGAGGGAGAGGGCAAGTGAGGAGGACGAGGCAGAAGCGGCGGCTTGGCTCGGCTGAGGACAGTGGATGCAGCAGGCAGCAGCAGGTTTGATTTGATTTCGCGTCAGCGTTTCGGGTCCGGAGGCCGGAGGGAGGGAGACGGAGGGAGGAAGCAACACGAGCCGCGAAACGAGGAAGAGGACGACGCAGCGATGGCACAGTTGCCTTTTTATCGCATGGCCCCTTACTATTTGCGGAATTTGTCGCTGGTGTCTCGGCGTGGGATGGTCGGATGGAAACAGTAGGTACTAATGTTCGTGCAGCCCGATGCACGATAGCTCGGCCCCAAGCATGGCATTTTGGCCCGGTATGAGCACGGCACGGCCCAGTGAGCTACGGGCTTAGGCTGGCACGGCTCAGTGAGCTGCGGGCCTAGGGCGGCACGGCCCGATGCATAGGGTCGTGTCTGGGCCACTCCTCAGGCATATTGGGCGGCACGACACGGTTCAAAAAATGCCGCAAGCTCTTTTAAACCCCGATACCCCAATTAAATATATACAGATTTTTATCCTCCATAACCCTAACTCCCTTCCCAACCCAGAAGACGCAGCCGCCACCACCCAAAGGCGAAGCCAGGCCAAAATGGCGCCGGGGTCAGGTGTAATACACGATGGGGTCTTTGCCTTTAAAGAACAACGCAAAACAGTAATTCCTACTGAGTTTGTACAAATTCACGGGGTCAGCTGACCCCAACAGCAAAACGTAGCTTTGCCCCTGCCGCCACCTCTCGTTCCGACTCCGCGGATGTGCCCTTCTCCCCCCCCCCCTTCGCCTGATTCTCTCCCTCTCTCGATGCTTCTCTCCGGTTCGCTTTCAGCACGCCTCCTCCCGCCCTCCGCGATGGACGATGGGCTCCTCCATCCTACAGCCGCATGCCTCCTCCCGGTGCCGAGTTCGAGTGCTCGACAGACGATAGCCCTCCGTCCTGCTGATTTGCGTTCACCTTCTCCTCGTGGCCCTGCCTCGACGTCCGAGGGCCGACGCCAATGCCCACCGTGGCGCCGCCTCCACCCCCTCTACACTGCCAGAGTGCACAAGCTGCAGGGGACGAATGCGCCGGCAGCCATCCGCGACTTGCCTCTTCCTTGTGACGTGACGGTGGCGCTCCCCACGCGGCCACGCCTCGGCTCCTCCCCCACGTAGCGCTCAGCGGCGGGGAGACTTAGGGCTTGGGCTGGCCCAGCCTACTTCATCGACCGTGCTTTTTCCGGGCTGGCCCGGCCCAGAAAATGGCCCATAGTGTCGTGCCTATAACACCCTCGGTGTTATGCCCTAAACCAACTACTAAATCATATCATGAGCATCGTGTTTATGTAATAATGCATGTGATAGAAGGTGTTGATAAATTTCTTGTAGTCTAAAATAACCAATAAAAATGTTAAATGAATGTTAATTCAATAGCTCATGTGTATCAAGTAGGGTTAAAAATCAATTTTTATTAAGCAAAGATACTATAGAACATGTGTGTGATACTTAAATAAAGTTTGAAGTACAAACTTTGTAGATGACAATGTAACTCTTGATATAGAAAAATAATATGACTAGATAGTATTTCTAATGGCTTAGAAACGGAACTTGAAGTCAAATTCAGCTCAAGATTTGGAAGAAATTTTAAGTTTAAAAACAATGTGACAATGCTATGTTGGCGAATTAATTCTAGAAAATCTAGCTAAAGGTCAATGTCGTGTTTTTTGCTCTTTATGGTAGACTGGTGTGCCTCGTTAGCATGGTCGAGGTAGATTAGCTTCAACTGTGTTAGGTTAGTTTTTAGACGCACTTTAAAATTCGTGCTTAGCACGCGTCTAGTCGTTCGCCTGGGAGTGCGTGGTCACCGCGTTCGGTGTGCGTCGTGGCCGCCTCTGTCCGCACGCGTGCGTGGGCAGGCTAATGGTGGCCGCCCTCGGCCTGGTTGCGGCGTGGCTGTGGCTTGGCCACCTTCGACTACGACGCCTGCTGCTGGCTGTTGCGCTATTGCCCCCGCTGCCACCCTTCCTGCCTCGCGCTGCAGTGCGGCTGTTGCCCTTCTCGCCATCGCACGCGTGGGTTTGTCCCTACTATCGGTGCCGTCACGTTCGCGCTCTCTGCAATCCTACGCTGCTGCCTGGCCCTGTCCGATGGCACTATCTCTGCCGCGTGTGCGCTACCAGCCAGGCCGTGCGCTGGGCCAAGCTGGAGTTGCGGCGGCCTTTGTCTTGCCGACGTGGCACTCTTTCCGTCGCTCGAATCACCTACTCGCTGAGCCGCTGCCTGCCTCCGTAGTCGCGTCGCACTATATAATGCCCGTGTTGCGGTGTCACTGCCTCCCTCGCTTCATTAACGCAGCCTTGACTGAAGCAGGCAAAGCCTTGAAGAGCTGCCGCCCCCGCCTGCCCTTGTCGCTGACAGAATCGCCCGCCTCGCACGACAAATACGTGTGATTCGGGACGCCACACCTCAGTTCGGCGTTCCGGTAGTTAGACCGGAAAGCCAACTAGCAGCCCGACCCTCACCTTGGCGCAACCGAGCATTACTAGCGACCAATTTCTGGTTTTTCTCGCCGTCGACCAGGTGCGCCGTCGTGCCAGTGAAATTGGGGTAAGGTCTGAATTAGTTCAATTGTTTGTATCCATGAGCTCGCCTTGACCTCCTCTATCTGGTGCTCGCGCCATTTGGCCAGGGCGCTTACTGGAGATGGGGTGATGCATGGGTGTCCATTCCAGAGCACCGCCGCCCCGGCGGCTCGCACGTGGCCAGGCCACCTCGGTACTTCTCCGCCTCAACCGTCACCGCAGCACGAATTTCAGTGAGCTACTGGTGCTTACCCGTTATCCTTATTACCCCGATAGAACCTTAGGTCGCCGGAACAGTCACACCACCGCCACGGATAGCCACTCGTCGCTGTAGCCCGCGATAGTGCGCATTCGAGTCCCTAACCGCCACCCATCCTTATGCGTTTAGCTATAGATGGTGGTCGGCCCCTTACCCCCATCGTAGCACGCCTAGGTTGCCCGGTGTAACCGCCTTATGCTGTTGGCCGCCACGCCGGCACGCATGGGGATTCCAAGGACCTGCCCGTGGTGAAGACGAAAACAATCGAGGGCTTGGTCGCAAAGCCATCTCCGATAGGAACAGTACACATGGTAGTCGTACTATTACCTCGAAGTTCGGGGGCTTCTCTACAAAACCATCATCACACGTGGGCTCCTCGGCCTTGGGCCACGTTGGGTCGTTGCGACACGCGCACGGCCGCACCCGCGCTGGGCTACTAGGCTAACTAAGGAGCCACACTAACCAAACTAACAAGCTCTCACAACTAGCTACACTAAAGAGCTTGACAACTAGTTTGCGGTAATATAGAGAGAGTGAGCAAGATGGTTATACCGCCGAATCAAGGAGTGAACTAATCAATCACAAGAACGAATACCAATGAAGACCAATCACCTCGGAATCAAATGATGATACAATAATTTTTTTATCGAGGTTCACTTGCTTGCTGGCAATCTAGTCCTCGGTGTGGCGATTCACTCACTTAGAGGTTCACGCGCTAATTGGCATCACGCGCCAAACCCTCAATAGGGTGCCGCACAACCAACACAAGATGAGGATCACACAAGCCACGAGCAATGTACTAGAGTACCTTTTGGCTCTCCGTTGGGGAAAGATCAAGAACCCCTCACAATCACCACGATCGGAGCCGGAGACAATCACCAACCTCCACTCGACGATCCTCACTGCTCCAAGCCATCTAGGTGGCGGCGACCACCAAGAGTAATAAGAGAATCCCACAGCAAAACACGAACACCAAGTGCCTCTAGATGCAAACACTCAAGCAATGCACTTGGATTCACTCCTAATCTCACAAAGATGTTGAATCAATGATAGAGATGAGTGAGAGGGCTTTGACTAAGCTTATAAGGTTGCTATGTCATTGCAAATGGCAAAGTAAATGAGCTTGAGCCAGCCAAACGGTATTTATAGACACCCCCAAACAATAGAGCCATTGGCTCAATTATTGGGCTGACTGTGCATCGACCGGACACGCAGGTCGTGTGCACCGGATGCACCGGCCGTTTATACCGGGCGCGTCCGGTCGCTACCTGACCGCCACATGTCCAATTCAAACTAATGTAGCCATTGCTGCCACGAGTCCCATGCAATCGGACGCTCTGTTATAAATGACCGGACGCTGAGTTAGAAACGACCAAACACGCTGTTAGAAAATGACAGAACGCTGAGTCTCAGTAAGCTCCCAAGCCTGACCAAACACGTCCGGTCACTCTGGACCGGATGCTCTCAGCGTCCGATCAACTATTACACTGAACATCGACTTCGCTGATTCACACCGGACGCGTCCGGTCGCTCTCTGCAATTCAGTATCAAGCCACATACCGGATGTGTCCAGTCTCTATACCGGACGCGTCCTATCACTCTATGACCTGCGCGACTAACTTCTCTTCAACTCTATCTTCTTCACCCTTGCTCAAATGTGCTAACCACCAAGTGTATCACCTTGTGCACATGTGTTAGCATATTTTCACAAACATTTTTAAGGGTGTTAGCACTCCACTAGATCCTAAATGCATATGTAATGAGTTAGAGCATCTAGTGGTACTTTGATAACCGTATTTCGATATGAGTTTCACCCCTCTTAATAGTACGGCTATCGAATCTAAATGTGATCACACTCACTAAGTGTCTTGATCACCGAAACAAAATAGCTCCTACCATTTATACCTTTGCCTTGAGCCTTTTGTTTTCTTTCTTCTTTTCCAAGTCCAAGCACTTGATCATCACCATGGCAACACCATTGTCATGTGATGATCTTCATTTGCTTCACCACTTGGAGTAGTGCTATCTATCTCATAATCACTTTGATAAACTAGGTTAGCACTTAGGGTTTCATCAATTCACCAAAATCAAACTAGAGCTTTCACCTGGCTACCGCATGGCCGTGGCTTGGCCACCTTTGGCTGCGACGCCTACTGCTGACCATTGCGCTACTGCCCCTGCTGCCACCTTTCTCACCTTGCCCGGCGGTGCGGCTGCTGCCCTTCTCGCCATCTGAAAGCTCTAGTTTGGTTTTGGTGAATTGATGAAACCCTAAGTGCTAACCTGGTTTATCAAGTGATCATGAGATAGGTAGCACACTCCAAGTGGTGAAGCAAATGAAGATCATAGCATGATGAAGATGATGCTATGGTGATGATCAAGTGCTCGGACTTGGAAAGAAGAAAGAGAAAAACAAAAAGCTCAAGGCAAAGGTATAAACCATAGGAGCTATTTTGTTTTGGTGATCAAGACACTTAGTGAGTGTGATCAAATTTAGGATCGATAGCCATACTATTAAGAGGGGTGAAACTCGTATCGGAATACGGTTATCAAAGTGCCACTAGATGCTCTAACTCATTGCATATGCATTTAGGATCTAGTGGAGTGCTAACACCCTTGAAAATGCTTGTGAAAATATGCTAACATATGTGCACAAGGTGATACACTTGGTGGATGGCACATTTGATCAAGGGTGGTGAAGTTTAGGTGCAAGGGTAAGAAACTCCACCGGTGGAGTGTCCGCCCGTAGAGTGCGGACAGTCCGACGGCGCCATCGGCGCCCTAGACAGAAAAGACCGAGGTCATTGGGAGTGACCGGACGCTGGCCTCGGTAGGACCGGCGCGTTCGGTCAGGTGTAACAGCGAAGGCACTGGCGTTGGTCAAACGACCGGACGCTGGGTCGCTCTGCGATCGGACGCTGGCAGGGTGCGTCCGGTCAGTGTTGACGTACGCTAACGTAGGGCGTACAGAGGAGACGTTGTGTGACCGGACGCTAGCTATGTCCGGTCAAGCATAACCGGACGCATCCGGTTGGAAAAAATCGTGTTTGGAACCTTACTGGAAATGACCAGACGCTGAAGTCCAGCGTCCGGTCACTTTCTAACTAACGCATCCGGTCAGCAGACAACCGTTGAAATCTAACGAACAGTATTTGAAGCAGGGGACACATGGCGTGAATCACGTGACCGGACGCTGAGGGCTAGCATCCGGTCGATAGGACCGGAGCGTCCGGTCACCCTGCGTTGTGCCTAGTGAAGGGGTACAACGGCTCTATTTCATGGGGTGTCTATTTAAGCCCCATGACTGGCTCAAGCTCATACTCTTGGCCATTTGCATTGACATAACAACCTTGTGAGCTTAGCCAAAGCCCTCCCACTCATCTCCATCATTGATTCATCATCATAGTGAGATTGGGAGTGATCCAAGTGCATTGCTTGAGTGTTTGCATCTAGAGGCACTTGGTGTTCGTGTTTCACTATGGGATTCGCTTGTTACTCTTGGTGGTTGCCGCCACTTAGATGGCTTGGAGCAGCGAGGATCATCGATCGGAGGGTGGTGATTGTCTCTGGCTCCGATCGTGGTGATTGTGAGGGGTTCTTGACCTTTCCCCGGCGGAGCACCAAAAGGTACTCTAGTGGATTGCTCGTGGCTTGTGTGATCCTCATCTTGTGTTGGTTGTGCGGCACCCTATTGAGGGTTTGGCGTGTGATGCCAATTAGCGCGTGAACCTCCAAGTGAGTGAATCGTCACAACGAGGACTAGCTTGCCGGCAAACAAGTGAACCTCGGTAAAAAATCATTGTGTTCATCATTGATTCTGAGGTGATTGGTCTTCATTGTTATCCACACTTGTGATTGATTGGTTCATACATCTACACGGTGGTATAACCTTCTTGCCTGCTCTTTATATTACCGCAAACTAGTTGTCAAGCTCTTTAGTGTAACTAGTCGTGAGAGCTTGTTAGTTTGGTTAGTGTGGTTCTTTAGTTAGCCTTTGAGAACGCACTAACTTAGTGTAGTGATATAGCTATTGTGTGGATATACTCCCATCTAAACTAGATTTGTCGTAGGTGGCTTGCATTTTGGTAGGCTAGCGCAAAATTCGCTTCGCCTCATAATTGTCTAATCCTTTTGTTAAGTGTTGTTGTAGAAATTTTATTAGGCTATTCACCCCTCCTCTAGCCATTAGGACCTTTCAAGTGGTATCAGAGCCGAGGTCACCGTGATTTGAGACTTAACAACCTTCGGTGTAAAAATGGCTCAAATCAACATCACAAAGAAGCCACCCCAATTTGATGGCACAAATTATCCATATTGGAAGTCAAAGATGACCACACATATCAAGTCAATCAATAGAAAGGTGTGGAAGGTGGTAGAAACCAAAATTGAGATTGATGATCCGGAGAATCCCACCACGACCGAAGAAGTGCTTCTCCAAAACAATAATATTGCTCTAAGTGCCATTCATGATGCAATTGATGAGAGAACATTTGAGCAAATCAAGAATATTGAGATGGCTCATGAGGCTTGGAAGAAGTTGGAAGAATCATTTGAGGGCACTCAAGCCATCAATGGTGCAAAGGCATACATTCTCAAAAAGAAGTTTGCAAGCTTCAAGATGAAGGAGGATGAGAGTGTGCCAGAGATGTTCCATAGACTTCAAGTGCTTATCAATGATCTCAAAGCACTTGGAGAAGAGGTAAAGAACAAGGACTTCTTCCACAAGTTCTTGAGATGCTTGCCTTCAATATTTGGTACATTGGTCACTATTCTAGTGAGTGGTTTAGACACCATGACACCAAACCAAGTGTTGGGAGATATAATGACCGATGATACATATAGTGATGATGATGAGAAGGAAGAAAAGAGGGAGAAGAAAGATGAGAAGAAGGATGACAAGAAGAAGAGCGTGGCATTCAAAGCCACATCATCCAAGGGCAAAACCAAGCAAGAAACATCAAGTGAAGAGGATGATTCATGGGATGATGATGATGATGAGAAGATGGCTCTCTTTGTCAAGAGATTTGGTAAGTTCATGGTGAAGAAGGACTATCGTGCTAGAAGAAAGAAGTCTTCATCCAAGAACAAGGAAGAGTCAAGAAGATGTTTCAAGTGTGGAAGCAAAGATCATCTTGTTGCTCAATGTCCATACAATAGCGACAATGATGATGACAACAAGAAGAACAAGAAGAAGGACAAGAAGGAAAAGAAAGAGAAGAAGGACAAGATGGCCTTCAAGAAGAAGAAGGGTGGTTCATATGTGGTCACTTGGGATAGTGATGCTTCCTCAAGTGATGATGATGATGATAGTGATGATCACAAGACCACCAAGAAGAAGGTTCTAGCAAGCATTGCCATCAATGAGAAGCCTTCTCTCTTCGACTCTTCATCATGCTTCATGTCTCAGGCCACTAAGGTACAAACTTGTAATGATAAAAGTGATGAAGAACATGATGATGATAATGAGAATGAGAATGAAAATAAAAATGATAGTGATAGTGATGATGATGAACCTACTAAGGATGAATTAATTGACATGCTAGAAGATGCTAGAGAACACTTTGACATTAAGAGAAGGGAATGCAAAAGCTTACGTAAGGAATTAAAAGCCCTTAAGCAAGCCTTTGATGAGCTCAATGCATCTCATGAGAGGCTAGAGGAAGCTAATGAGAAGCTTGACAAAGCTCACAAGAAGCTTGAAAAGGCTCATTCCTCTTTGCTTGATGAGCAAAATAAAAAGAAGCATGTTGATACTTGTGATGTAGGTTTAA
The DNA here is from genome assembly GCA_904845875.1 of Miscanthus lutarioriparius. Lineage (NCBI taxonomy): Eukaryota > Viridiplantae > Streptophyta > Magnoliopsida > Poales > Poaceae > Miscanthus > Miscanthus lutarioriparius. The sequence goes on along the minus strand of CAJGYO010000003.1, from coordinate 76,895,635 downwards.
CTTGTGATATAATTGATGAATCGCTATCTATATCTATCATTGCTCCTTCTACTAACCCTTCTTGTAGTACTTCCACTTCCACCTCATCTAGTGGTGACGGTCTCACTTGTGATGCCTCACTAGTGGTTGAGAATGAGAATCTCAAGAAGGAGGTTAACAAGCTCACTCACACTTTGGCTAAGGCCTATGGTGGTGAGGACCGCTTGCTTATGTGCTTGGGTAGCCAAAGAGCTTCTCTCTACAAAGAGGGATTGGGCTATACCCCCAAAAAAGACAAGGCGGCCTTTGCTCCTCACAAGACTAGTTTTGTGAAGAACAATGGTCGGTTTTGCATTAGTTGCAAGCAAGTGGGTCATAAAGAGCATGAATGCACCAACAAGAGCAAAAATGCTAATATATCCTCCCTAAAGCTTGATTCATGCTATATGCTTACTAAGGGTACAAATGGTGTGAAGGCTAAGTTCGTTGGTAAACCATGGATGGGCTCAAAGAAGAAAGCCATTTTGGTACCAAAGAGCTTAGTGACTAACCTTCAAGGACCCAAGCAACTTTAGGTACCTAAAAAGAATTGATCTTCTTTTGTAGGTCAATTATAAAGCCGGAGGAAGGCATTGGGTTCTTGATAGTGGGTGCACTCAACACATGATCGGTGATGCAAGAATGTTCAACTCAATCAACACCAATGGCAATGATGGTTATGATAGTATCATATTTGGTGACAATGGTAAAGGCAAGGTTAAAGGGCTTGGTAAGATTGCAATATCCAATTACATGAGCATATCCAATGTGTTGCTAGTAGAGAGCTTGAATTTCAATTTGCTATCCGTGGCTCAATTGTGTGATCTTGGATTCAAATGTATATTTGGAGTAGATGATGTAGAGATAATAAATGTAGATGGCTCTAATTTGGTCTTCAAAGGTTTTAGATATGAGAATCTATACTTGATTGATTTCAATGCTAGTGAAGCTAGATTATCTACATGCTTGTTCACTAAGTCTAGTATGGGTTGGTTATGGCATAGAAGGCTTGGTCATGTTGGAATGAAATAATTGAATAGATTGGTTAAACATGATTTGGTTAGAGGCTTGAAAGATGTTGTGTTTGAAAATGATAAGCTTTGTAGCTCTTGTCAAGCCAGAAAACAAGTTGGAAACACCCATCCTAAGAAAAGCATGATGAGCACTAGTAAAGCATTTAAGTTGTTGCACATGGATTTGTTTGGGCCAACACAATACACTATCATTGGTGGTAACAAATATGGCTTTGTGATAGTGGATGACTATACTAGATACACATGGGTATTCTTTCTAGTGGACAAAAGTGATGTGTTTGTAACATTCAAATCATTTGTCAAAGGCATTCACAATGAATTTGAAACAACCATCAAGAGAGTTAGAAGTGACAATGGTAGTGAGTTTAAGAACACTAGAATTGATGAGTTGTGTGATGAATTTGGAATTAGACATCAATTCTCGGCCAAGTACACACCACAATCAAATGGCCTTGTTGAGAGGAAGAGTAGAACACTCATTGATATGGCAAGGTCTATGCTTAGTGAGTACAATGTGAGTCAATCCTTTTGGGCTGAAGCTATCAACGCGGCTTGCTATTGTAGCAACCGCCTCTATTGTCACCGATTGAAAGAGAAGACACCATATGAGCTCTTGAATGGTAGAAAGCCTAACATTACATATTTTAGAGTCTTTGGTTGTAAATGCTATATCTTGAAGAAAGGCACTAGATTGGATAAGTTTGACAAGAAATGTGATGAATGATTCCTACTTGGATACTCAACCACTAGCAAAGCATATCGAGTTTGGAATTTGGAAAGTGGTACTCTTGAGGAAGTTCATGATGTTGAATTTGATGAAACCAAGGGTTCACAAGAATAAAATGAGAACTTGGAAGATGTTAGAGGCATTCAACTTTCAAATGCCATGAAGAACATGGATATTGGTGAATTAAAGCCTAGGCAAGTGAATGATGATGAAGATGAACAAGTGCAAGTACTCTCCAACTCAAATATGCAAGATGATACAAACCAAGCTAGTACAAGTGGCTCTCATGACAATGAACAAGATCAAGTGGCCAGTACATCATCTCAACCAAATGATCAAGCAAGTGCAAGCAATCAAGTTCCAATCCTCCAACCAACCAATGTTGCAAGAGATCATCCATTTGACACTATCATTGGTGATATTTTAAGAGGTGTACAAATAAGATCAAGATTGACATCATTTTGTGAGCATTTCTCTTTTGTGTCATCCATTGAACCAAAGAAGATAGATGAAGCATTGAAGGATGTTGATTGGGTGAATGCTATGCATGAAGAATTGAATAACTTCACAAGAAATCAAGTATGAGAATTAGTAGAGAGACCAAAGGGACATAATGTGATTGGAACCAAATGGGTCTTTAGAAACAAGCAAGATCAAGATGGGATAGTAGTAAGGAACAAAGCAAGATTGGTAGCACAAGGCTATACACAAGTTGAAGGTCTTCACTTTGGAGAAACATACGCCCCGGTTGCTAGATTGGAAGCAATTAGAATCTTGCTAGCCTATGCTTGTGCCCATAACATCAAGCTCTATCAAATGGATGTTAAGAGTGCATTTCTCAATGGATATATCAATGAAAAGTATATGTTGAGCAACCTCCCGGTTTTGAAGATGACAAAAAGCCCGACCATGTGTACAAGTTGAAGAAGGCATTGTATGGCTTGAAGCAAGCACATAGAGCATGGTATGAGAGATTGAGAGACTTCCTACTCTCTAAAGGGTTCACAATGGGCAAGGTTGATACCACTCTTTTCATCAAGAAGATTGGAAAAGATTTGTTTGTATTGCAAATCTATGTTGATGACATCATATTTGGATCAACCAATCAAGACTTTTGTGATGAGTTTGGAAAGATGATGGCTAATGAGTTTGAGATGTCCATGATTGGAGAGTTAAGTTACTTCCTTGGTCTTCAAATCAAGCAATTGAAGAATGGTACTTTTGTGAGTCAATGCAAGTATATCAAGGACATGATCAAGAAGTTTGGCATGAGTGATAGCAAAGTCATTAGCACCCCAATGGGAACCAATGGCAACTTGGATAGTGATGCAAGTGGAAATATGGTGGATCAAAAGTTGTATCGGGCTATGATTGGAAGTCTACTCTATGTGACCGCATCAATGCCGGATGTCATGTATAGTGTAGGCATGTGTGCAAGATTTCAAGCCTCACCAAAAGAAAGTCATTTGAAGGCTACAAAGAGAATATTGAGGTACTTGAAGCATACATCAAATGTTGGTTTGTGGTATCCCAAAGGAGCAAAGTTTGAGCTAGTTGGTTACTCCGACTCGGATTATGCGGGATGCAAGGTTGAAAGAAAGAGCACATCGGGCACATGTCAATTGTTGGGAAGATCACTTGTTTCATGGTCATCAAAGAAGCAAAATAGTGTTGCATTATCAACCGCCGAAGCCGAATACATATCCGCCGGTAGTTGTTGTGCACAAATACTTTAGATGAAGGCTACCTTGAATGACTTTGGAATCAAGTTCAAGAAAGTGCCATTGCTATGTGACAATGAGAGTGTAATCAAGTTGACCAACAATCCGGTTCAACATGCAAGAACAAAGCACATTGATGTCCGCCACCATTTCATAAGAGATCACCAACAAAAAGGGGACATTTGCATTGAGAGTGTAGGCACCAAAGATCAACTTGCTGATATATTCACCAAGCCATTGGATGAGAAAAGGTTTTGCAAGCTAAGAAATGAGTTAACATATTGGATTTCTCAAATATGTGTTGATGCACCCCCACTTATATGACATGCCTCTCCCTCGAGCAATCCAAGATAAAAGTTGATTGGCATGGCTTACATCCTTGCTAAGGACACGTTTAGTGCATCTAGTCATATCTCCATTTTATTAGACTCATTCATGAAAATAAAATGAATTTGATGTTTATATGGTATCACTATTGCTTCTATGTTTGACTTGATCTAGTGATAGCATATGACTTGTTTGTGGGCTTGTAAACCTAGTGTTTAATCTAGAAAATGAGATCTAAGTGTTTAACTCAACATGGTACAAGATAACCCTTATTTGAAGGTGTGAAGAAGCTTGTCCTTGGATCAAACCGAGTTAAATATCTTTGGCAAATATTCTAGTTTGAACCAAATTTGGGAATATAATCCTCACCTCATTGATTGACATTGATAATCTCAACCTATCTATCTTTTAAACCTTTATGGTCATTGATGACAAAGGGGGAGAGTAACAAAGATATAAGTGATAGGGGGAGAAATAACAAAGAAATTAGTACATGGGAGAGAAACAAAAGATATTAGTGATATTGGTGTACTAAGATGGTGAAAAGAGAGAATTTGACATAGGGGGAGAGATATGATAAAGGAAAGGAATCAATTAATATTTTAAGCACACAAGTAGGGGGAGCAAGCTCATGAACTTGTATGGTGCATTTGAATGTGCATTTCATATGTTTGCTTGCATGACACAAGTTTTAAAATTTCAATATCCATGCTTGTATGGTGTATGCTAGTTGTAGGTTTGAATGATAAAATAAAAAACTAGCATGCATAGGATATCTAATGATTTCATTTCCAAGTTGTTTTCCAAGTGGTACCGAGCTAATCATGGTGCTAAGGATGTTATATTGGTGCACTCCGATTGGTATCACACTTCAAAGGTCCATCTTTTATACCTTAGCATCATTTGGTAGACATTGACTCCTACATTTCCTATTTAAGCATATGTGCAAGCTTTAATCCAAACTCTTAGCACATATGTAGGGGGAGCAATTGCTACCATTTGGGGTTCATGAAACTTGTCCATATCCTTTTACACATGGTAAATATGCTTGGACAAGCAACATGGATTCAATTGAATTTTAATTTATATCTTTGTATAAGGGTTGTCATCAATTACCAAAAAGGGGGAGATTGAAAGCTCTAGTTTGGTTTTGGTGAATTGATGAAACCCTAAGTGCTAACCTAGTATATCAAGTGATCATGACATAGGTAGCACACTCCAAGTGGTGAAGCAAATGAAGATCATAGCATGATGAAGATGATGCCATGGTGATGATCAAGTGCTCGGACTTGGAAAGAAGAAAGAGAAAAACAAAAAGCTCAAGGCAAAGGTATAAACCATAGGAGCTATTTTGTTTTGGTGATTAAGACACTTAGTGAGTGTGATCACATTTAGGATCGATAGCCGTACTATTAAGAGGGGTGAAACTCGTATCGGAATGCGGTTATCAAAGTGACACTAGATGCTCTAACTCATTGCATATGCATTTAGGATCTAGTGGAGTGCTAACACCCTTGAAAATGCTTGTGAAAATATGCTAACACATGTGCACAAGGTGATACACTTGGTGGTTGGCACATTTGATCAAGGGTGGTGAAGTTTAGGTGCAAGGGTAAGAAACTCCACCGGCGGAGTGTCCGCCCGTAGAGTGCGGACAGTCCGACGGCGCCACCAGCGCCCTAGACATAAAAGACGGAGGTCACTGGGAGTGACCGGACGCTGGCCTCAGTTGGACCAGCGCATCCGGTCAGGTGTAACAGCGAAGACGCTGGTGTCGGTCAAACGACCGGACGCTGGGTCGCTCTACGATCGGACGCTGGCAAGGTGCGTCCGGTCAGTGCTGACGTACGCTGACATAGGGCGTACAGAGGAGATGTTGTGTGACCGGACGCTGGCTGTGTCCGGTCAAGCATAACCGGATGCGTCTGGTCGAAAAAAATCGCGTTTGGAACCTTACTGGAAACGACCAGACACTGAAGTCCAGCGTCCGGTCACTTTCTAACTGACGCATCCGGTCAGCAGACAACCATTGAAATCTGACGAACAGTATTTGAAGAGAGGGGACACGTGGCACGCATCGCGTGACTGGACGCAGAGGTGTAGCGTCCGGTCAATATGACCGGAGCATCCGGTCACCCCGTGTTGTGCCCAGTGAAGGGGTACAACGGTTCTATTTCGTGGGGGCTTCTATTTAAGCCCCATGGCCGGCTTAAGCTCACCCTCTTAGCCATTTGCATTGATATAGCAACCTTGTGAGCTTAGTCAAAGTCCTCCCACTCATTTCCATCATTAATTCAACATCTTTGTGAGATTGGAAGAGAATCCAAGTGTATTGCTTGAGTGTTTGCATCTAGAGGCACTTGGTGTTCATGTTTCGTTACTCTTGGTAGTTGCCGCCACCTAGACGGCTTGGAGCAGCGAGGATCATCTAGCGGAGGGTGGTGATTGTCTCTGGCTCCGATCGTGGTGATTGTGAGGGGTTCTTGACCTTTCCCCGGTGGAGCGCCAAAAGGTACTCTAGTGGATTGCTCGTGGCTTGTGTGATCCTCATCTTGTGTTGGTTGTGCGGCACCCTATTGAGGGTTTGGCGTATGATGCCAATTAGCGCGTGAACCTCCAAGTGAGTGAATCACCACAATGAGGACTAGCTTGCCGGCAAGCAAGTGAACCTCGGTAAAAAATTATTATGTTCATCATTGATTCTGTGGTGATTGGTCTTCATTGTTATCCACACTTGTGATTGATTGGTTCATACATCTACACGGCGGTATAACCTTCTTGCCTACTCTTTATATTACCGTAAACTAGTTGTCAAGCTCTTTAGTATAACTAGTTGTGAGAGCTTGTTAGTTTGGTTAGTGTGGTTCTTTAGTTAGCCTTTGAGAACACACTAACTTAGTGTAGTGATATAGCTATTGTGTGGATATACTCCCATCTAAACTAGATTTGTCATAGGTGGCTTGCATTTTGGTAGGCTAGCACAAAACTTGCTTCGCCTCATAATTGTCTAATCCTTTTGTTAAGTGTTGTTGTAGAAATTTTATTAGGCTATTCACCCCCCCTCTAGCTATTAGGACCTTTCACCATCGCACACGTGGGCTTGTCCCTGCTACTGATGCCGTCGTGTCGCCGTCATGTCCGTGCACTCTGCAATCCTGCGTCGTTGCCTGGCCCTGTCCGATGGCACTGTCTCTATCGCATGTGCGCTATCGGCCAGGCCATGCGTGGGGCCAAGCCGGAGTCACACGCGGCCTTCGTCTTGCCGACGTGGCACTCTTTCCGCCGCTCGAATCACCTACTCACCGAGCCACTGCTTGCCTCTATAGTCAGGTCGCACTAATGCCCGTGCTGCGGTGTCACTGCCTCTCTCGCTTCATTAACGCAACCTCGACCGAAGTAGGCATAGCCTTGAAAGCTGCTGCCCCCGCCTACCCTTGTCGCTGATAGAATCACCCGCCTCGCACGATAAATATGTGCGGTTCGAGACACCACACCTCAATTCGGCGTTCCGGTAGTTAAACAGGAAAGCCAGCTAGTAGCCCGACCCTCACCTTGGCGCAACCGAGCATTACTAGCGGCCAATTTTTGTTTTTTCTCGCCGCCAGCCAGTTGCGTCGCCGTGCCAGTGAAATTGGGGTAAGGTCCGAATTAGTTCAATTGTTTGTATCCATGAGCTCGCCTTGACCTCCTCTATCTGGTGCTTGTACCATTTGGCTAGGGCGCTTACCAGAGATGGGGTGATGCGTGGGTGTCCATTCTGGAGCGCCGCCGCCCTAGCGGCTCGCACGTGGCCAGGCCACCTCGGCACTTCTCTGCCTCAACCGTCACCACAGCATGAATTTCGGTGGGCTACTGGTGCTTACCCGCTATCTCTATCACCCCGATAGAACCTTAGGCTACCGGAACAGTCGCACAGCCACCGCGGATAGCCACTCGCCGCTGCAGCCCGTGACAATGCGCATCTGAGTCCCTAACTGCCACACATCCTTGCGCGTTTAGCTGTAGATGGTGGTTGGCCCTTTACCCCTGTCATAGCACGCCTAGGATGCCCGGCGTCACCTCCTTATGCCATTGGCCGCCACGCCAGTGCACGTGGGGATTTCAGGGACCTACCCACGGTAAGGACGAAAACAACCGAGGTCTTGGTCGCAAAGCCACCGCCGATAGGAACAGTACACATGGTAGTCGTACTATTACCTCGAAGCTCGGGGGCTTCTCTGCAAAATCATCGTCGCGCACGGGCTCCCCGGCCTTGGGCCGTGTTGGGCCGTTGCGACGCGCGCACGGCCACGCCCGCGCTGGGTTACTGGGCCGAATCAATGGCCACCGGCCCTTTTCTTTTTCTAAAGCGTTTTCTAATTTAGTTTTTAAGGTAAACTTGTAAATTCAATATAAATTTGCGTAGTTGACCAAAAATTATGAAACTAATTTTGTTAGGTTCCTAAAATTATGATCTATCTGCTAGTATATTTGTTCACATAGTTTTGTTATATTCCTAGGAGTTATATAATTAATTTGAGATGCTTAATATTGATAAGATATAAATTTATAGGAATTTTTGTGATAAATTGGTGATAGTGTTGGCTCTAAAACTTTCACAATAAATTCCTAACATTATTAGGTGCTCACTGTAATTTTTGTAGCTCCATAATAATTAGTTTGCTAAGGTAGCTAAATGTGCCCTAGTTCAAAAATATATATTTAATCCATAAAATGCCGAAACATCTTTGGGATTGTAGGACTAAAACATTTTTCTAGAGACAAGCCTTACTTGACGACGTGGATAAATAGACTAGTACGTTAGTCATTAAAGCTAGCTCATTAGCTTGCAGAGCGTAATCGTATTTTAAAGTTACAGTTGCCGTTGATTATTTACGTCTCTGCGTTGCATCCACATATATCATAATAGGAACAACGATGGATCATGAAGTCGACCAAAGTAGCGAAAAAGATGGTGCCTTGATGATCGTGTCACCAACGGAATGCTAACCTTTGGTTATATCTTGCCCAGGCAAGCCCCGGTGCATAACCCCTATTATTCTAGACTTTAATTTATGCTTGTGCATTAAGTTTTAAGGAGTTGAATGAAAACCACTTGCATATATATATCCTTATCCTATGAGTCCAACTAGTATGTCAGAATCATGTAGATGGCTATGCTATAGGATTCGGTAGAAGTTGAGTGATTACCTGTCACTCGCAAGAGATAGGAAAGATATTGTTGTTGTTATTATATTACTATCACATGGAATATAAATGAATGATAATTGGAGACCGGACGGAAAGGTACTTTGGATCTAGACTTGGTTAGGCATTCGAGCGAGGCTCGGATTGCACTTGTTCTTCCTGTGTAAATTGAGGACCGTCCGTTGCTGTGGATGGTTGTTAGGTCACAGACTTATTATTCTGAGCACATACTTGCTTATGGGAGCGAAAATGCTCGTTACGCTCTTGTCGTGGGTTTCAGCTCTTTTTGGACCGACTGATTAGAGGTGGGGAAAGGTGGAGGTCTAAGTACCATACTGAGACTGGGTCTTAAGTGTGGGGGCTTGGAGTCCAAGTATGGATAGGGACCTGGACCCCTTAACAGGAGTGGAATGGGTTGGTCTTGTTTGTGCCTGTAGTGCAAACGAGACGTGTGTTTCAGGATACCCAACTAGGATACATTGATTTACGAATTGTCGTTTCTGTGAGACGGTACGACTTGGCTATGATCTCACACCGTAGTAAGAACTGGAACTTGAAAGGTGATAAAATGGTTCTGGTTGCTTACCACCTACTTGAAAGTAGCATATGTGCTTACATAGAATGGTTAGTTAATGAACTAATGATGGCCGCTTATAAAATTGAATATAAGGATGCACGTTTAGTAATGCTTCCTGCAGATGCAATAACCCACAAGTCAGATAGCATTGCATATCCTTGGAGTCTCGTATTTTCCTCCTGTTGGGTAAGTCTTGCTGAGTACAATCGAGTACTCAGGGTTTTATTCCCCCTGTTGCAGGTAACCTGAGGATACGTAGAGCTGACTCTTGTGTGTGGAAACCTTCTGGTAGGCTCAGAGAGGATTCCTTTCCCGCTATCACCGTAGTATTTATTTATAACCCTCACTAAAGGTTTTTATAAGAAAAGATGTAAAATCTGCTAACATCTCTTGTAAATAAATGACCACTATGTTAATACTCCACCATGTCAATAAATTAATCTTTGCTTTCTCTGTAATTCTGAAATATTGTTATATTCCGCTGTTATACTCAATTGAGATAATATTCTACTACTGTAATAAAGTGATATAAGAAATGACTTAAGAATATTGTAAGCTTTATTCTCTCATTTATGATCTTGATGGAAAAATATGGATTTTTGAGTTTTCCCTTGGGGTGTGCTCGACAGAACTGATCGATTTAGTGCACTCTCTTGGGTACTTAGTGTTTAATGAAAGACAAGTACTCTTGGGAGGACATTAGATTAGACGGTTCTGCCATAATACCTGGGCTGAAGGTCAGGTCCGTGGCCCTAAGAGGCACGGACCGAGAGGTACAACGTGCCGTGCTGGCCCAACCCCCTTCGGGCTGTGCCGTGCCAGGTCTTCCATTGGACATCTATAACGATAGGAGATTATTTTCGATTGTTTAGAAATTTTGTATAGTTATTATCAGTTTATTAACTATTTATATTATATTAGTATGATGGTTATAATATAGTGCTAAAAATTAGAGAAATCAAACTTTATACTTCATCCATCCCAAATTATAAGACGTTTGGTATTTCTAAATTCATCGTAGCTTTTAATATGTATCTAGACATAACATATATCTAACTATGTAGGAAAAGTTATGAATCTAGAAAAAGTACAATGCCTTATAATTAATTTAGAACAGAGGAAGTACTTAGTATGATCACAAACGGATATGACTTCACTTTTATTTGTCAGAATTTTTTTATAATCATCGATTCAAATATTTACGTTACAATGTTAGTGCTAAAAAACGGGAAAACCAAACTATATATGATTATGATCATAAACGGATATGATATCACTTTATTGGAAAGAGGCTGGTCAATTACATTTTTTTTATTTTCATCACAAGTACGTTTTAACTTTTATATGTCTCCTTCACCTATTTTCTATCTTTATTACTTTCTCTCTCAAGATGAGAAGGCCAGTCTCATCAATTGTTGCTGCTGACACCATCAATTTGTGCATCATCCAAGCTCGGTCCTGAGTCCTGACCTTGTTGAGGCCGGGACAAGGCGAAGTTAGGGGACTCGGTAATTGTAAAATGTATTTCAGTTCGTGTCAGTTCGATGTTGGCAAGTACTTATACACTAATAAACTATTTTTTTACTATGCATTGGAGAGGAGTAAAATGTTCACGCTCTTTAGCACGAGATTTTGAGTCTCGCATGTCTACCGTTTCACCATCAATGTATCTCAAAAGTGAATCATGTTCCATTTTTTTTAATCTTAGCCATTTCAGTCCTTTTCTTTATTTTGTTAACACGGTATAGACACGGACATTGATGACATAGGACCATCGCAAGAATGTACAAGAGCACACACACGATTTTTATACAGGTTCAAGCCTCCTTTGTGCAGGAGTAAGACCCTACGTCCTGTTTGGCTCGATTGTATTGATTGATCGGTGTCTAGCCTATTACATAATAGTACTTGGCCAGTAGTATGATGAGCCCTAGGTTCACACGAGAAACTAATGATGCATATCCAAGTACTTATTACTTTTATGTATGTCATGAATTAGCGGTACCAAAATGAATTAGGGTTATCAAGATTCCAGCGTAATACAATTGTGGCCACAATTTAATATGAATAAATCAATTTCAAAGTAATTCAAATAAAATCATGAATTTACAAAATAAGGTATGAAAATTAACACTGCAACTGCCAACTGGTTTAAGGGATGAACCGGTTGCGTAGAGGACATCACCAGAACCGGTTCCTTGACTAGAACTAGTTCTGCAGGTAGTCACCAGAAACGGTGTTGTCGATCTGCAACTGATTCGGCTGGTAGCACCCTCAGAACCGGTTGTTGACAACTACTAGTTATGGTGAATGTGGTATTCCAAAGGCTGAATGGCCAAGTCGTACATAAATTGACCTAATCAAAGACTAGGAAATAATAAAGAAAAGAAGAAGAAATAAAAAAAGGCTGGACTAACCATTCGGACACGCTTGAATGGCCCTCCACGCATCTGCCTACAACCTCCCTTATCCAAGTTGGGCCATTGCAGGATTTTCAACGTCCTGAGTTGGGCCATTTTTCGCCCCGCTTAGTTAGATTATAGTTCTGACCTTCATTCTCTCAACTAAACCCTACCGCATTCTCTCAAAAATAAACTAAACCCTATGGTCGCTGGTTAAAAAAAACAAAAACAAGGAGAGAAACCCTGGGGCTCGATCGGAAGACGGCGTCCGCAAGGCGGCGAGGACACGGCGAGCACATTGTCGGCTTCCATTGGCATTGTGCGTCATCATGGTAACCACACCTTGCGTATCACATTATTTTTTCTTTCTGTCGACACGGAAATTTCGTCCCGTGCTGAGGGCACACGAGCAAGCCGGAAGGGTCCGCTCGATGGAGCTAAAGATCTGCCTAGCTTCAGCGCAGGGATGGTCGATCCTACGCAGTCCTCCCGAGACGTGCCAGTCAATTTGACCCTACAATTGACAAGGAGAGAAAGTTTATCAGTAATTTAAGGCGGAACGTGCCGGTGTTGCCAGACAGTCCTGATTGTGCGGCTCTGAGAGCCGATATGAAAGGAGATCGACTAAATAGTCGATTCCAGCATATTCATAAGAATAAATAAGTTAGAGTTTATGGGGATGTGTAAGAAGAATCGGTTATCGTTCAGGATGAATATCATTACTTGAACAAATATTAGTCAATGGCAATAAGATATCAACAATAATTAGTTTATGCTAAGCCAATGACTGCAAGTAACCGAACCCCTTTTGTATAAATGAAACAACTCATCATCATTTAACCATTTAATAAAGATAAATCTAATGAACATATTAGATCTCATCTATCGCAATGACCAGACCCTAACTTATTACTAATATCAGTGGAGCATGAGGCAGAATCATACAGGTCGTAATATAATAATAAGATCATGGGGCTAACATATCTTTCAATCTATCCCTACTTCAACGATCTCGTGATGTGAACTGTTCGTGAAAGCGCTCGATATCGGCTAAAACAGCCGATTCAGGCATAGCACATAGTTAAGGTCATGCCCTCTCAGAAATAGATCTACCAAATAACGATCCCCACTCCACGGTGCTAACAGTGGGGTGTGAGGCAGAATCACACAGGCCGTGATAACGGGTCATGGAACGGTTTTTGCTAGCCAATAGATCTATTCGAGATCAGACATGCCTTAACCGCACGCTATGCACAATCAAGATTGATATAAAACAACCGATAATACATAACTCATTGTTTAATGTGCAGATTAAATCAGTTTAGATTAACAAACAATGGGTTAAACAAGATATAAGGCCGATCTAGATCAATCCCAATCGGGCGAAGTGATGTTGCTGTAATTAAATAAATAATGGAAGCAATAAGCAATATCAGTAACTTAATGAATCTATCCGAAGGAACGCTACCCTTAGATAGAGCTGATAACTTGACCTTAATCTAGTTCGAGCAGTGGAGGTCGACCGGATCGATGCAGCCGTACTTGAACTAGGCAAGAGTCGATAACTAACTCATACCAGAGTCGCAGTGGAGGTCGACCAGATCGATGCAGCTGTACGAACAGAGGTATAAGCTATGACGGAACTTACAGACAAGCAGTGGAGGTCGACCAGATCGATGCAACCATACTTGCTGAAGAACTCGCCGAGATCTACTCTACTCCTACTCCTAAGGGGTGGCCGGAGCAAAAAAAAGTAAGTAACTTGTATTGGATTGATTGTGTCCTTTACAATGGCCGGGGTTTGATATTTATACCCGGAGGCTAAAAACAAATCCTACTCGAGTATGACTCGGTACAATCTTTGGTATGAAGAAAACATTCCTATTTTAAGATAACTTGGACCCTAATCTTTCCCCTTTTGTAGAGTCTGACATGTACCTTCCCGACGCTAATCATATCTCATCATCGTTATCTGCTGACGTCATTCAAAGAGAACCGATCCCAGTATCGATCTGAGCCGGCTGATATCAACACTTATGTAATCGACTCCTTGATTGGCACAATCTTGGAAGCTTGTGAGTCCCGCGCTCTTCTATCAATTTTTGGTGTAAACACATGCCCCCCAATTTTGGGATAAAATGATTTTATTCCAAAATTTTGGTTCATTGGTTTACCATGCCGCAACTATTTTACCCCGAGATATACGCATGACTCCTGACTTCCTGGCCTGAGTTTTATATAATACCCCAACAGTATCTCTTTCAACTCACTCGGCCTGTTTACTTTCTCCTTCTTTCTCGAACCAACTTTAACAGTCGACGCCGTCATCGCCAAGGCCTCAAACCCTAGCAAATCACCTATTCTAACAAGCCGTCATCCAAGCGATCCTCGCTAGATTCAAACCTATTTTCGGCTGCAATGGTGACCATCGACCACATCCCTAAGGTACGTCTCCAAGTTTCCACTCTCCAATCATCGGCCGCTACCTTGTATTTCTTTTCTCCTCAAACTTATTTTGTCCAATTTCTTAGGAAATGAGGAACGAAATCCTGATTCCATCAGCTGTTGCCTCCAATATCTATTTTCTTGGACCTATGGGTGATCCAGATCCATCTGATTTCATCCGTCAAGAAACCAACCAAATCCCTTTTAAACAATCTACAGTGGACTTGTCCTCTTGGAATACCAAAACTCTCTTTAGAAATTGGCCAAAGATGCCTAAGGGATGGAGAAATTGATTCCGTAGGGTGTCTAAGAAAAAGGGTGGACATTGGGAGCTTTATGATCTGAACCAATGTTTGACCCTCTTGTTGTCTAGGGTAGAGAGGAACGATTCACTCCTGATTTCTACATCTTATATCTGGTCCAATGCCCTAAATGCCTTTGTATTTGGTCATGGCCCAATGACCATCACTCTGGCCGATGTTTACATGTTGATCGACCTTAGAATTACTGGATCAATGCAGCCTTACGAGTACTTGAGTGCTGGCTCCAAGAAATTAGCCAAAATAACAGACTGCACAGGATGGGCCAGTTACATTCTGAACCACGTTGGATATGGATCAACTGTCAACGAAAGGGAATACGTGGCCTTTCTAAACATGTGGCTAGAAAGATTCATTTTCTGTGGGTCATCTTGTGGTCCAATCTACAATCACAAACTCATGGCAGAGCACCTAGCATTAGACAAAGATATCCCTCTTGGAAAGTATTTGCTAGGCGCCGCTTATCATCTGATGTACCAGGTGGCTGCCCAATTACTAAAGAATGAACCAGTGCATACTGTTAGTGGCCCTTGGTGGTTAATACAACTGTGGCTTAACCTGTATATGCATAAGTTTGTAAGTTCTGATCTTAAAAGCCTGAGCTTCCCTTCTTCCACCTTTGATGAGGAATATAGAGGTGAAGAAGGAAGAACTTGGCAGTGCATGAGCTATGGTGAGGCTGCATCGGCCATAACAATTGATTTTGATATTGGCCATCTCTTCAAGAAGTTCTATAGAGGGTTTGATGTAGACATTTTGACTTGGCAACCATATGATGATGAGAATGATGAGCTGATCTTCCCATTCAAGTTTTGATTTGAGTCAGGCTATTCGGACGATGAGGCAGCCACATTCTTTAATTCTTTTGTTAAGCCCTGTGTTCTTCTAGCCGAGTTTTGTCATGGCCGTGGCAAAATGGCTATGGGTTCTTTCATTCCAGGCAACCTTCCAACTTATGAGTTTTACAACCTATCCTTTGTAGCTCGTCAGTTTGGTCTCGGTCAATTGCCTGCTCAGCTACTTTTTAAGAACATACTGAAGCCACAGGAAGATATCAATGAAGTACTAGAAGCCTCTAGAGTTTTTCAACTGGGATCAAATCTTCCTTCCCTTTGTTTGCATGACTGGATTATAGTCAGCCTCTCTTCCACTCTCTTTGACTCCTGGTGGCAGGAATGGTGCTCCCATCTCTTCTGTGGATCGATCCATCCTTTGTGTATAGCCCTAGATGGAGAATTTGCTTTTGACGTAGAGGTAATTTGCTATTTCTTTTCAAGAAAATTGTTCAATGGATTCCTCTGCCAACTGTTCTAATTGATCTTTTTAGGATGTTGAATTTGATCCTCCGAGCTTGGATAGGAAGGGACATCCTATAGATTACCAGCCACTATGCCCGGTTTCAAGAATGGGATCGGATGTGCCTTCACTGAAAAAGTTAATGAAAACTCATGCTGCCTCCACTATTGTGACGTATCAATCCTCAAAGCGCAAGGCAGCTCAAGGGATAACCCAGAAAACTACTATTGGGAAGAGACTCCGCAGAACGAGGCCATCAGCTGCTCAGGTAAATAATTCATCTTCTTCTTGAACCGATGTTCACCTTTCTGATCCTGTTCCTTTATAGTTATCAAGTATTGCATCCCAATCTGCGGAACTGCTATCCCAAGCGTTTGATTCAACACTAACCGAGCCCCTATCGGCCGATCCTCAAAAGGAGCCGATTTCGGTTGAAATGACCAATGCTTCCATAACAGTAGAAAATGTGAGTTCTCTTCTTGCTGCTTGTCGGAGTATTTTTTTCTAACTTTCGATTTATTCAGTTTTTCATTCTCTGTCTGACTTCTTATCATGCCAGATACTTCCTGAGGAAACACCTATGCAAGGGCAGGAGCCTGACAGTCCACTCAGTGATCCTATCGGCGTTGAAGGTGATCCGGTTGTTGTCGACATTCAGATTGTGATTCCCCAGTTCGGCATACAACTGATGGTAAGAAAATCATACATCCCCTTTTTCCTTCTGCAATGATTATGAACTAAAAGTTTTCCTTGATACTTGTAGATACCAATGTTGAAAGTTTAGAGCCAATTCAACTAGTCATCACTGGTGCATCATCAGCCATCCCTTCTCTTCAAATGGAGGCTATCACATAAAAGGTATTGTATCCACTTCGCCATACATTTTATCATGAACTGATCAAAATCTTCTATATAGGTACTCAATCTCCTAGCTTTGAGCTATTCATTCAATCTTGGGGAATATTTGGATGAAGATGAGGTCAGTTCATCGACCACCTCTTTTAAGGAAGCTTTGTCGGAGGAGACCATAAATTGGCTAAGAGACGTATTGCCAATGTTCGAGAAGAATATGGCCGATTTGGTCCAAGACACCAATTCAATGTAGAGAGTCCTCTTGGCCATAAAGAGCAATCCATCCTCAGTTCTCTCTAGAGTCTTATCATCTTTATCCATTTTTGAGATTCAGACCCTGAAGGTCAAAAAGGCTTAGAGGAATCTGTCCGATCGTGAAACTTTACTGGCCAAGAGGAACTCCAACAAGCAAGAGGCTAAAGAGCTGACATAGTTGATTGATGATCTGAAGAACTCCTCCCCCAGGATCGATCCAGAATTGTCCTAATCAGAAATCAGGCGTGCAGAACTTGAGAGGGAGCTGGAAAACATGAAGGCTGCCATTGATCATCGCAAGTCCACCCTAGCCCAAATACCTGATGCCATCAAACAGAAGAAGCAAGATCTACTGGCCAAAGTTAGAGAAGGCAGGGTCATCCGTAGCGGCCTCGAGGACATTCCTGGATCAGCCGAAGAAGATAAGCAACATATTGCTAATGCTGATGCTATTCGGCTAGAAGTACTGAACACGATCCAGGATGTTTTAGCCTTGTAATCTGTATGTTAACGCATGCCTTGTGTAGAATCGATCATACTCTCCATCGCCTAATTGTACTTTTTGTTTTGGCTAAAGAGCCGATTTGAAACGGCCAGTCCCAAACTTCTAATCTGAATCCAATTAAGTCTGAAAACACGGCCTTCATTAAGTGAACCCCTCAATTTTTCCGTCCTTAATCACCCAGCGCCGTATTCTCTTCGGCATTGGCAACGTGGCACTTCGCCTTCTATTAATTGCGGTTGCCTTTTGCGCGTCCCGAGGCGTCCACCTCTTCGCTTCATGTCTTCAAATACCAGCCGAGGGCTTTGGCCTCGAACACATCTCCATTCGCAACTGTTCCTTTGCTTTCCTTCGCCTGCCGAAACCCTATAGCGGTTTTCTTTCTCCCTTTCGTAGATCCAATCATCCTTCATGGCCGGTGTTGACAAACCGAAGCAAGTGCGCAGCGGAGGAGATCTCGAAGGAGAACATGCCGATGAACCAGCGTCTCCAACATATGAGGTGAGATCGACATCTTCTGCCTGTAACGATGAACTGTTCTGATTTGTCTATAGATTCATTTTGAATGATAGTCTCCGTCCTCTTCCCAGGGCCAGTGAGCCCTCTAACGCTGTGTCTTCCGTGCTGGCCTCATCGTTGGACTCCTCTGACTCATACAACGGCGATGATGCCCGACATTTTCTTCGAGAGTGGAGGGCAGCTCAGAACTGCTATTCTGAGGCGACTCGAGAGAATGGCCAGCTTGAAATCTACCTCGGGGTCTCTCAGACCACTCTTCATGCGACCGAGGAGGAGGCCAGCGCCGTTCGAGCACGGCTGGCCGAGTCTGATGCCATGGTGGTGGGTAAGACGAATTCCAAGAACACTTTACTCCAATTTTCATTGTCTTTCATGTTGACAACTCTCCTGTTTCTGCGATCGTCAGCCCTGACAGTGCAGTTGGAGTCTTTCCAACTGGCGGTGAATGTGGCCGTGGATGCCATCAATCCCAAGGGTTCCCTCATCAATGCTTGCCTCAACGATGTTCCGTCCCGTGTTCAGGAGATCGCCCTCCACGACGTTCATCATGGTGCGGCGGTGGTGTTGACTGCAGCGCAAGTCCAGACTGGGTACGAGCTCCACGCCATGGAGACCGGTTTCCTAATGGGCGATGACCCCAAGGAGCATGAGGATTTGCTTGAGGAGTTTGTCGTTGCGGCGGAGGACATTGTGGACATCACATCCACTCAAGATGTGGTGAACAAGGTCTTCGATTAGCTTGTACTTAGGGTAAACCGATGAACAAAGAGTCCTATTCTTTCATGAATGTGTCTCAGTGCAATGCCCTTGTGTATGACTATTTTTGTTTTTATTTCTTGCTCTGGAGGCGATACGTATCGTATCGACTTTTATGTCTTTGAAGATTTTTCATTTTTTGAACTAGAGGCGATACCTTTCTGGTACCGGTTATTTAGAGCCGATGACTAAACGAATCAGCTATCAAGTGTTGATCAAATACTAGGATAACATCCCTTTAAATATTTTGCCGTAGAACTTTTCATATCAAAGGTTAAACGATTGATCAACCTAGGTCAAACATTCCATTAAGCAAAATAGAACTCCTTTAAGAATTGTCAACTCTGAACCACATTTATGATTTGACTTAGCATTCACATACGTCGGCCTAAACCCATCTCTAGGACCAATGCTTATTTTTCTTTAATCCAATGGCCGACGTGAAGCTGTGACTATTTACTAAAACAGACTCTCAAAGCCAATTGCTTGCATCAGCTGTTGGCTTTCATTGCTGATTTTAATGAAGCCTCCTTCTCATAATTTGCCAGAAAAGCATTCAAAATCTCCTAATTCCCAAAAGACTGGATCGGCTGTCGCGATGCTCATAGATTCATCAGCACGAACCAGCTCAACATCATCTCCATGCCATTGAATCAAACACTGATGCATAGCCGATGGTACACAACAATTCGCATGAATCCAATCATGACCAAGGAGCAAACTGTACAACCCTTTTCCATCAATGACGAAGAATGTGGTGAGTAGAGTCTTACTCCCGATTGTTAGTTTGACATTTATTGGCCCCCGGGTCTTAGACGCATTACCTCCAAAATCCTTAAGCATCATGTTAGTCTCCATCAGATCTCTTGGTCCTTTGCCAAGTTTATGAAAAGTGGTGTAAGGCATAAGATTGACAGAAGCACCTCCGTCCACCAACATCTTGTTCATCGGCTTCCCATCAACAAAACCTTTCATATATAAAGCCTTTAAGTGTCGATGCTTGACTGGTTTATCAAATATTGCTTGTTGTACAACCGTCAACTTGGCAACTATCTCCTCATAGTCCGATTCATCGAAATCTAAATAAACTTCTTGATCTGCCGGAACTTTGAATTCTGATGGCAACAGAAAAGCCATTTGGATATTAGCCGATGGTTGCTTTCTATCGGTTGTTTGCTTAGTACGCCATACTTGAGGTTTACCGGATGCCTGAGCCTGTTCCATCTCTTTATTCCTTAGGCGTTGCACCCTTCTCTTCTGGCTCCTTGTCAAACCTCCTGGACACCATTGGCCTTCCTACCAAACATATCCTTTCTCGTTGCCTTCTTCTTCATAATCAGCCTAGTCTTGGTCAACAACTCGCTTCCCAAGCCGATTATGAACACTTTTATTTTCTAAGCGCCGATCCATGTTATTATGATGATATGTATCTTGAGCATGGATAGACCGGCGGTTAGTTTGAGATTGCCTAAATTCCCAATATTGATTGCTGCATTCTGGACAGTCGTGTCTGGTAGGCAACTTCAAACCTTTATTCTAGCAATGTCTGAAGAAAGGACAATTCTAATGTGATTCGGCTTGCATCCTTTCATGCCTCTCTTTTCCTAGTTGACGCTGGTATTCTTGATCCTCTAACCAACGCTGATAATCCTTTTCCTTCTGTCACTGCCACTTATTCAATAGGATCTGAGATGTAACTCGCGGCTTTGTCGCCCCTTCTTTTGACGTTTCCCCCTGCTCATATCGGCTCTTTTGCTTATCGTGATGTCTTCTAATTTCCCTATATTCGTTGGCCAATATTTGCCTCTCAGGATCGACTATTCCAGCTTCTCTTGATTTGGTTGATGTTAGGATCTTAGTCTTTCCTTTGAGCAGCCTAGCATCAACCATGTTTTGATCTCCTGGGAAAGGATTATCATCAACTTTCATTTTTTGAGGCGTATCAAATTTGAGCCTTCCTTGCTGAATAGCCCTCTGTATATGCTGCTGGAAGGTTCTGCATTCATTAGTGGAATGAGAAGTAGCGTTATGGAACTTGTAGAACTTCTTATTCTTCAACTGATCAGGGGCAACATAAGATGACCATCGGGCAACTTGATCTGCCCCTTCTCAAGCAAGAAATCGAAGAGCTTGTCTGATTTGGTGACATCAAAGTCATAGCTCTTCTCGACTCCTCTTCCCCAAGGATTTGGCACCATTACTATTTTCTTGCCCCAATTCCATTCAGCCATAGCAACCTCTTCTTCTTCAACTTCATAGCCATCATCGACTGAGTATGGATTATAAGCTTCGACCACTGTGATACTCTTCTAAAATAAGGTATCTTTGTGCATACTCTAGAATTGACTATTAAGTGCTGCCACTCGTTGAGCCAATTGACCCAAGTTGTCAAATTCTTGTCCCAACAGTTTTTCTTTCTAGATTGGCAGCATTCCTTGAATGGCAAAAGCGGCTAGTTGATTATCAGCCAAGTTTAATGAGAAGCACAAGTTTCTAGTCTCTCAAAACCTTTGAAGAAACTTAGTGCCCGATTCATTAGTCTTCTGTCTTATGATTGTCAAATTGGTGATCTTCTTTTCTCTAGTCCTAGTATAAAAATATGTATGAAATTTCTTCTCGAGGTCAGCCCAATTGGTGATGGAGTTGACTAGCAGTGATGAAAACCAAGTGAAGGCTGGTCCTGACAGGATGAGGAGAAGAAATGAACTCGATGGGCCTCCTCAACTGATGCCTCGCCTAATTGTGTAAGATACCGACTGATATGTTCTATTGTGCTTGTACTGTCTTGGCCAGTGAACTTAGCGAACTCTAGGAGCCTGTAATTTGTGGGAAGAGCGACCAAATCATACCATTTTGGATATGGGCGTTTGTACGAAAAGGTCAGCACTTTTGGCTTCAGACCGAACTGATTCTTCATCACCTCGGTCACCTTTAGCAACAACTCGTCAGCATGCAAATTTGGATTTCCCTGCACCTGCTGACCCATCTGTGGATTGAAATCCCGTGTGCCTTGATACCCTAGATTTGGAATCATGTGAAGGGTGTTATAATCTATGCCATAATGATACCCTTGTGGAATCTCTATCTGCTGGGTCCTTTGCTAGTTTGCTGCTTGAAGTCTCTGATTATAGACATGAGGATCTATATCTCTACGGATCCTTTGAATTGATGGTGCTATTTTTTGAGCCGACGATGATATGTGGCCTGATGTGCCAAAATTAATCACCTAGTTCTGACCTTGCCCCACCGGCTGTTGCACATGCTGTACTGACGGTCCAGGATTATACTATATCTGATTCGTGCTAGTACCTTGAGCTTGTTTAGATGAACCCTGAACTGCCTGGACATCATTATCACCAGCTGGTGCTGCTTCTTGATGGCTAGTACCGACTTGATTAGTCCCTTAGGTCGATGGATATGGAATGTTGTAATAAGCTGGCGTAACTTGACCAACTGGGGACCCATGAATCGCCTCTTTCATGGCGTTGTGGAATGTGTCCAAGAAAGCTTCGTTACAGCTTGATATGGCATCACGAAAAGATTTGTCTACAACTTCTGTAAAGAAACGCTTGTCTTTGGCTTCAACTGTATCTGTCTGTCCATGTAATAGAACTCTTGGTAGTGGAAGTTTCTGAACAATTGTGTTGTCACGTGTTTTGGTGTAGGACAACAGACATTTGTCCTGAAATTCTTCTATAGCTTTGCCGATGATATCTTTATCTCCATCAGGTAGATCTTCATAATGTACCATAAGGATGTCGTTGTTGTTGTGAAGCGCCATGACGATTGTGGTGTCCCACCGAGCGTGCCAGAAACATGTGTCGACACGGAAATTTCATCTCGTGCCGAGGGCACACGAGCAAGCCGGAAGGGTTCGCTCGATGGAGCTAAAGATCCACCTAGCTTCAGCGCAGGGATGGTCGATCCTACGCACTCCTCCCAAGATGTGCCAGTTAATTTGACCCTACAATTGATAAGGAGAGAAAGTTTATCAGTAATTTAGGGTGGAACATGCCAGTGTTGCCAGATAGTCCCGAATGTGCAGCTCTGAGAGCCGATATGAAAGGAGATCGACTAAATAGTCGATTCCAGCATATTCATAAGAATAAATCAGTTAAAGCTCATGGGGTTGTGTAAGAAGAATCAATTATCGTTCAGGATGAATATCATTATTTGAACAAATATTAGTCGATGGCAATAAGATGTCAACCATAATTAGTTTATGCTAAGCCAATGACTGCAAGTAACCGAACCCCTTTTGTATAAATGAAACATTTCATCATCATTTAACCATTTAATAAAGATAAATCTAATAAACATATTAGATCTCATCTATCGCTATGACCAGTGGGGCATGAGGCAGAATTATGCAGGCCATAGAAACTACAATAGACTCGATGACCCTAACTTATTACTAATATCAGTGGGGCATGAGGCCGAATCATGCAGGCCATAATACAATAATAAGATCATGGGGCTTGAAAGGATCAAGATGTCCAAGAGGGGGGGGGGTAAATTAGACTAATTCTAAATTTCTTTGCAATAATTAAACCCTACGGTTAGCCCAATTAACCCCTTGTGCCTAGAAGTGTTTCTAATGTTCTACCGCACAAAAAGTCTTGCAACCTAAGTACAATCCTACTCTAGCATGGCAATTCTATGAATGTAAAGACAAGAATTGAATTGCTCAAAGTAAATGCTCAAAGTAAAGAGAGAAGGAGGAATGCGGCGATGTTTTGCCGAGGTATTGGAGAGTCGCCACTCCCCACTAGTCCTCGTTGGAGCACCCACACAAGGGTGTAACTCCCCCTTGATCCACGCAAGGATCAAGTGCTCTCTACGGGTTGATTCTTTGACACTCCGTCGCGGTGAATCACCCACAACTGCTCACAACTTGAGTTGGGTCATCCACAAGCTCCGTTGGATGATCACCAAGCTCCCAATCACCACCAAGCCATCTAGGTGATGGCGATCACCAAGAGTAACAAGCACGAACTCTCACTTGACCACGACAAGCCTAATGAGAAAGGTGGATGCACACTTTGCTACTCTTGCTTTCACTAATGAGGGTTCTCTTTGGGATTCTCAAATCTCAATCATCTCACTAGGACCTTGCTCTTCTTGACACTCTCTAAGGTGTTTCTCGACTGTTGGAATGAGCAAAAGTACCTCCACACACGAATGGAGGAAGTATTTATAAACCCGGCTGAAAAACGAACCGTTATGTGCCTCTATGGGGTGACTAGACGCTCCGATCATGATGACCAGATGCTCTGGTCAGTTCTCCCTGAACTCCAGTGTTTAAGTTGTGACCGGACGTTGGACAGCGTCCGATCAGCACTGACCGGACACGTCCGGTCACGATTTTCCCTCTCTCGAACCTTACTGGAGTCGACCGGATGTTGGCCCTCAGCGTCCGACACTCACCTCTCAGCGTCCGGTCACTTCCAGATGACTTCACCTTGATCAAATGAACTGACCGGATTCTGCGCCAGCATTCGGTCACACCGGAGCCAGCATCCGGTCAGCATTTGACCCTCCATTCACTTCCAACTCGCAATCATATGTGAATGAAGTTTGCTCCAATAGATCTAAGGGCTTTTTAGGAGCTACCTAGTGCTAGATTTAGCAAGTGTGCACCACACCTAACCCACTAGACTCACCTAGGTCAAGCTACCCGTCCATACCCCCTTAATAGTTTGGCCAAAGGAAAAACAAAGTCCTAAACTACTCTAAGTGTCTCTTCAACTCCAATCAACACTTAGAACTAGTCCATCCTTAACCTTGTCATCCATCCTTTGAAAACCAAAATGAATTCCATCATAGGGGCATGACCACCATGATAGCCCAATCGATCTCCATTATCGTGACCTAACTTAATTGCCTTTGCAAAACACACGTTAGTCATAGTAATCACGTATTGTCTTTAATCACCGAAACCTAACTAGGGGCCTAGATGTTTTTAATCTCCCCCTTTTTGGTGATTGATGACAATACCACCTCGAGTATGTGAAAGAGATGAGGTTTTTAACATGCTTGGATCATATAAGCTTTTGACAATAAGAACAAGAGAGTTAGGCAAGCTTATATGACCCAAGCCAACATGATGTACTCAATAGATATGAAATAAGCATGAGTACAAGTAATAAAGCTCATTTGCATCGGAGTAAAACATGGAAGCAAAAGCAAATGAGCATAGCACAAGTGATATGACATATAAATAATTCAAAGTAGAGAGCACACATGTCACATATCACATAAATATCATGATCACATTAATATCATGATTACAATCACACTTATGTAGTTCGATGCATAATAGTAAACATGAATGCATAATGTATCACACATAAAAAACCAAATATGATAGATAAGCTAATAAGTAAACTAAGCTCCCCCTAGTTATGTCGCTCCCCCTAAGACTAACATACTTGATCCCTCTCCCCCTTTGGCATCAAACACCAAAACCTAAGGGTCGGTCGGTGGGGCTGCAGCGGACGAGCTGGGCGCTAAGGTACGAGGAGCGAGCTGGAACTGTGTGCCATCATCATCTGACCCTAAGCTCTAAGTAGTTTGACCCTCTATAGCTGGAAGCGATACTAAAGTGGTCTGGGTCAGATCAGGGACTGGAGCGGCCGTAGACTATGCATGTATCACTGAAGCAGGCGGCTCTGATGATGCAACAGAAGAAGGGAGCGTCTCTGTAGTCCTGGTAATAGGTGCAACTGTAGAAGGACCTAGGACATGTAAATATGGCAGAGTAGGCTACCTTGTCAACTCACTAAAAGTCGCTCCAAGGCTCCTGGAGACTGAGGTATCTAGCACTAGCAGCGAGGAAGTATGAGCCGGTGTGAAGCCCATCTGAAAAGGTGTGAACTGTGGGGCTAGCACTGGCGAGGCAAACCACTAGGACACCTGCTCTATAGGTGAAGCAAACTATGCTGGTGGATGTCCCTGACTCTGAAGCCCACTTGGCTGTAATGTTGGAGTCATAGAAGTGGTGGGAGGCTGGCCTATCTGTGGTGAAGGCTATGATGGTGGAGCCCTAATAGCTGTCACAACATGCTGCATAAACCCAAGGAGCTGCTATTGATGCATGGCTTGTTGCTACTGCTATATAGCCTGCTACTGCTGCTGCTGTATCGCCTGTTGTTGATGCTGGAACTCATCTTGCCAAGTCTGAAACTATGCAAACGTAGCAGTGGTCTCCTAAGCCTGGTGAGCCTGATCCTGCCTCATTCGCTCAAGTATGGTAAGTAGAGCGGGGTCTGTCTGAGGTGCAGGTGGAGCTAAACTAGAACTACCAGCCTCATGATCATATCATCATAGAGGCATCTGAGGAATAACCTGGTAGTCATCATCTGAGCTGTCACTAGGGTCGCTCTCTACCATACCCTCTTGCTGAGCATCAAGCTGCTCCTCCTCTATAGCTGCAATGCCCCTGATGGTCTCATCCTGTTGGGCTACAGTCTCTAGCACCTTAGGGCGATGATGTGACTAGCCAGGTGCACTCGGCCTGCTGTGCCGTATCATCTGAGCCATGTTGTAGGTAGGTAACTCTGTTGTAGCACCATTGTACTCAGCTAGCATCTCAGGTGGCCTCACTGTAATTGCCCTATGGATAAGAAAAGTGATCCAGTGGGCATAGGGCAACTGTCCATGACCTCTGAACCCCTCAGCAATAGTATCCTCCATCTCTGATAGAAGAAGATCCCAAATATCAAATACCGTCCGCTGCATCAGAGAGTTGAGAAGCCATAACTGTATGCGAGTCAAGCCCTCATCATACCCCATCCTCAGAAGTAGTGTCCTCCTCATGATAGTCTCAAGCACTCTAGCAGTAGGAGTGAGATCACTTGGTGTCCTACTCGACCCCTCGCCAAAAGGCTCTGTGAAGCAATGACAAACCAAATCTGTAGGGGGCACCATACCGCCATGTGGGTGTCTGGGAGGCACTGTCTGTCCATAGCAAACCTCATGTAGCTGGACGGGTTGCTCCTAAAGCCTGAGTATCTCTCTAACCCTAGAGCTCATCAGCCTATAATCTCTGCCTCTGAATGCAAAGTGTATAAAACTGTGCTACGGGTCAATCCAAAGTGTAGCATAAAACTCTTAGACCCAAGATGGAACATATAAGCCTATCTATCCAAGTAAGTCTATCAGCCTTGGCAAGTAAGATAGGTAAGGGCGAATATGCTCTCCAGCTACTGCTACAATGGACTCAATGTTGCACACCCTCTGAGATCTGAATACTGCCCCACTATTAAGATATGCATTATAAAAATCTTTCTGTAGTGGTGTGTAGAAGCCCTCTGAAGCTCGGTCATCCCTCCTCGGTGGGAACCACTGCTCAAAGTCCACAAATCTGAGCTGCTGCACTTGCTTGGCCATGGCAGCCCTCAAATCTAGATGAGTCACTAGAGGCAGACCCTGTGGTCTAGGCGGTGGACGAGAACCCCTCCGCTGTGTCTCTGGCCTTGGTGTGACTAGAGCACGGGTATGACCAGAGCGGCATAGCTATGACTGAGGTGCCTGCTCTGTCTCCTCGGCCTGCTCTCCCTCCTAAGTCTGCTGTGCTGGCTATGCCTATTGCTGTGGCTCCCCCTGAGACTGACTCTCATCAATAGCGACACGCCATCTTCCAACCATGACAGTCCCAGCTGGACCACCATGACGGTGCTCAACTTGCTCAAGTGCAGCCCTCGTTGCTGGTGAAAGCTGATCTGCAATAACAACACCACTCCTAGCACCTCCTCTCTTAGCACGATCTATGGCCTCTGCAACTGCGGCTGCTCTTGATGTATCTGCATCAGGGTACTTCCGCTTCTTTGTTGCCAGCTTCTTTGTCGCCTTGCCTTTTGTATCTACAGGCTGGCGAGGCAGGGGCCTCAGATCCTCATCACCAGGACCTCCTTCGACATTCTTGACATGAGCCATCTGATGGATCTAAAAAGAACAACTGCCGCTGACAAAGATCAACTATCAACTGTCACTTCCGAGGCTTGGCCTCGATCCGTACTCGCGAGCTTGGCCCCGAGTTTACTGACAACTGCCACTGAGACCTCAGAAACACCGACTCGCTGCATGTTAGAATAGATCGGATTTATAAATAATTACAATATATCTAAAGATGTGAAACCCTAAGAAGCAAGCAGTAGGTACGAAATATAAACGAGGGCTTGCTACCTGACGAACCGGCGAATTGACGAGAAGAGGAACGAATCGAGGAAGCACCGGATCAGCAATGAAGCTAGGGTTAGGGTTGCGAAGTGTGCTGAGGAATTGGCCGTGGAGAGGTGACGTGGGCACTGGCACGTTACGGCACGGGCACGGTGGCGACACTGGTGCAGTGGCGTGGCTCCGGTGAAGGCATGACGGCGGCGCGGGAGCAGAGCGGAGCGGCGCGCGGGGGGTAGTACGGCGGCACGGGCACGGGCGGAGACGGCGTGGGCATGGCACGGCGGTTTGGGACGGTGAAGTCGGCATGAAGCTTGTGGGATGGAGATTAGGTCATGCGCGGTGACGATTATATGGGGTCCCCCGATGAGACAGAAAATGAAACGGAGAAGAAGTCCTGAAACTACACGTTTCCTATTGACTGGACGCTTCGGTGGCAGCGACCGGACACTGCCACCCAGCGTCTAGTCAATTCCAGAGAGGTCCAAAACCCCTGGAATCACGACTGGAGGCATCCGATCACAACTAACCGGACACAGCCAGAGTCCGGTCCAACCTGTCTCCATCGTCTTCGCTCGACCGGACGCAGGAACGTCATCTGACCGGATGCTGAACAGCAGAGTCTGGTCCCTCCATCACAGCAGGTTCACCTCCTATGAACTGACTGGACGCTGGACATCAGAGTCTGGTGCAGCGTTCGGTCACTCTTTTTCCAGCAAATCTTCAAAGTCCTTCGAGCTGCCTGTTCCCAATCAAGTCCCAACTTCAAAAAGATCCAAATTAACACCAATTGGGACTGATGTGAGTGACCTCTCTCAAACCCTCAAATTTTTCAAAATATTTTGCCATAGGCTATTGTAACGCCCCAGAGTCCAAACGGCTTAGATCCACTCTACACGCAGAGTGAACCACACCTACCACTATCCCACTTACGCTTTTGTCCTCGCTTCACGTAAAAGGATTAACCCGGGGATGATGGGATGGACTCTAGAAGCCTTATATGTTGGTCTAACCCACTTTTAACATCCAAGGTGGGATTAAACCCCCATAATATCTCATAACATGCACATGGGACACTATGGGCCAAATTCCAAATTGGGTCAGATGTCACATACACCCCCCCTCAAAGGAACCGACGTCCTCATCGGCCCAACACACTCACAATCGGGCAAACGATGACCAGGAACGTTCCCTCTTAGCACACGCAACCGTGCGCCTAGTGCCGGCACATGTGCCATGCCGTGCACCCTGTAGAGCCTACATGCGCAATGAACCCCATGTTCGCGCCCCTGGCCCGCACGCGCCCATGGCCACGAAGGTCTGCTCTGATACCATTTGTAACACCCCAGAGTCCAAATGGCTTAGATCCACACTACATGTAGAGTGAACCACACCTACCACTATCCCAATTACGCTTTCCTCCTCGCTTTGTGTAAAAGGATTAACCCGGGGATAGTGGGATGGACTCTAGAAGCCTTATATGTTGGTCTAACCCACTTTTAACAACCAAGGTGGGATTAAACCCCCATAATATCTCATAACATGCACATGGGCCACTATGGGCCAATTTCCAAATTGGGACGGATGTCACAGCTATAATTCTTTTTAAGAAAATAGGCACTAAGAGGGCAATTGAAGATAAACGACAAAGCAACATTCATGCATATGCAATGCAATACTTGAAAGTAAATCTAGTTGCTTGTCAAGTTTGATCCAAGGTTAAGCTTCTTCACACACTTTACGGCGGTTATCTTAACCATGTTAGACAAGCCCTATATGCATTACCAAACATTAAACATATTGTATATTACAATGCAATGCAAGGGACAACACAAGCTCATTTTCTAGTGAAGTTGCTAAAATAAAGAACATTGAGCTCATTCCGCAATCTACAAAATGTTGCCTCATCTAGCGGTTTAGTGAAGATATCCGCCAATTGATCCTCGGTCCTTACACCTTCTAATGATATATCATTCTTTGCAACATGATCTCTAAAAAAGTGATGGCAGTCTATCTGCTTGGTGCGAGAGTGTTGAACCAGATTATTTGCAAGTTTTACTGCACTTTCATTGTCGCACAAAAGAGGTACTTTTTCTAGAACTACACCATAGTCTAGCAAAGTTTGTTTCATATAAAGTATTTGTGCACAACAAGCACCCGCGGCAATGTATTCCGTTTCGGCGGTGGACAAAGCCACACTATTTTGTTTCTTAGAGGGCTAAGACACAAGTGATCTACCAAGCAAATGGCACCCTCCGGATGTGCTTTTTCTATCAACTTTGCACCTGGCATAATCCGAATCGGAATAGCCAACTAATTCAAATATAGCTCCTTTGGGATACCAAAGGCCAATGCTTGGTGTGTGCTTAAGATACCTAAGGATTCTTTTAACAGCGATCAAATGAGTTTACTTAGGATTAGCTTGAAATCTAGCACACATACACACATTAAACATGATGTCGGGGCCTAGATGCGGTTAAATATAACAAGCTACCAATCATAGAGCGGTAGAGAGTTTGATCAACCGTGTTACCTCCCTCATCTAGGTCGAGATGTCCATTAGTTGGTATTGGTGTCTTGATTGGCTTACATTCATCCATCTTGAATCTCTTGAGAAGATCTTTTGTATATTTCTCTTGAGAGATGAAAATCCCTTCTCTCATTTGCTTGACTTAAAAACCAAGAAAGAATGTAAGCTCTCCAATCATTGACATCTCGAACTCCTTCGACATCAATTCACCAAACTCTTTGCAAGAATCTTCATTTGATGATCCAAAGATGATATCATCAACATACACTTGACAAATGAAGATATGCTATAAGGTCGAGATGGCGGACTAGAGGGGGTGAATAGTCTTTTCTAAAATTAATCACGTCGGCTAACCGAAACAAGTGCGGAATTAAAACTATCGGTCTAGCCAAGACTACACCCCTCTATTTATGTTCTCTAGCACCTTCCAAAGATACTAATTAAGCAACAAAGGTGCCGGGCTAGTTGGAGCTCACCTAACTAATTCTAGAAGCAAGGTCACACAAACCTATGCCACTAGTACTTGAAGCAACAAGGGAGCTCCTACACAAGCTAGTAAGCACAAGCACAAAGCCACCTAAGCTCACTAGCAATGCTCAATAACAAGGCAACCAATGCCAAATTAGAGAGGGCAATTACTTAGCTACACAAACTAAGCAATGTGACTAACAAGATTACACAAACCAAATTAGCCACGTAAGGGAGCTACTTCTATGCTACACAAGTAAGAAGGTAACTAGTAAGCTTCACAAGCTAACTAATTACAAGAGCAACTACACAAGCACAATGTACATGAAATATAAATACAAGCTTGTGAAAGGGGATTGCAAACCAACGGGAAGAACAAGGTTGACACAGTGATTTTTCTCCCGAGGTTCACGTGCTTGCCAACACGCTAGTCCCCGTTGTGTCGATCGCTCACTTGGTGGTTCGACGGCTAATTGGCATCACCCGCCAAGCCTGCATGTCGGGCACCGCAAGAACCTACCCCGAAAGTGAGGGTAGCTCAATGACACACTTTACTAGAGTTGCTCTTCGCGGCTCCCGCGGGGCGAGCACAATGCCCCTCACAAAGCTCTTCTCCGGAGCACCGCACAAGCTTCTTGCGGGCTTCGACGGAGACCACCACCAAGCCATCTAGGAGGTGGCAACCTCCAAGAGTAACAAGCACCACCGGCTTGCAACTCGATCACCTAGTGCCACTCAATGCAACCTCACGATGCAATCGCACTAGAATCGCTCTCTCACACAATCGGATGATCACTATCAAGTATGTGTGAGATGGAGGGCTCCCAAGCACTCTCAAGCATGGACACAAAGTCCCCCGAGGTGCTCAGCACTAGCCATGTCTAAGACACCCTTCTATTTATATCCCCATGGGCTAAACTAGCCGTTACCCCTTCACTGGGCAAAACTCGGGACGACCGGACGCTCGGGTCGTATCGACCGGACACAGGACCCTAGCGTCCGGTCAACGGATGCTCACCACGTGTCACCACCGTTCAACCTCAGTCGCTTGATCTCAATGGTCAAGTGATGACCAGACGCAGCTGCTCAAACTGACCGGATGTAGGACTCCAGCGTCCGGTCGTTTCCAGTAAGGTACTAGTCGCGACCGGACGCGTCCAGTCGGTCATGATCGGACGCAGCATCAGCGTTCGGTCCTTCTCCAACTTTTCTGCATCGCCTACGTCACCATATGTCAGCCTGACCGGACGCACCCTGCCAGCGTTCGGTCACTTTCAGCGCCAGCGTCCGGTCGAAGACCGACGCCTGCATGCTCTCTGCCGCCACTAACCGGACGTAGGACCCCAGCATCCGGTCACCATGTGACCAGCGTCCGGTCCACTCTATGAGACCCTGTCTTTTCTGTATAGGGCGCTGGTGGCACCATCGGACTGTCCGCACTCTACGGGTGGACACTCCACCGGTGGAGTTCCTAACCCTTCTCGCCTCTGTTTCATCGTCGAGTTGATCCACATCAACTCCAACTTTATCTCCTTTATAAATGTGCCAACACCACCAAGTGTACACCATCATGTGTATGTGTGTTAGCATTTTCATAATCATTTTCCAAAGGATTAGCCACTCAACTTGCCACGCCACTCAATCCTAGCGACGATGCAAAGTTAGATCACTCGAGTGGCACTAGATGACCGATATGCAAACAAGTTTGCCCCTCTTGATAGTACGGCCATCTATCCTAAACCCGATCATCAACTTCTCTACACACCTATGACCGGTGAAATGAAATGCCCTAAGTTATACCTTTGCCTTGCGTATTCCATTCCATCTCCTCCAATGTCGATGCAACACATGCACCAACATGATCAACAATGATATGATCCACTTCATATCATCACGTGATCATATTGGTTCATCGATCTTGACTTCACTTGCTTTTCACCGTTGCCTTCGTCCATCGGCGCCAAGTCTTGCTCAAGCTTCACCGCCACGCGGTCCATCGCTCTAAAGCCTTCAACTTGCCCTTCACGCTTGCAACCGGTCCATCAAGCCAAGTCTTGTCTTGATCTTCACCTTGATCACATGACTCAATGTCATGTCTCACGTGCAATAAGCCTTCATCATCACATGGGTGAGCTTTGCAACATCTCCAAACCATTTTCACCTTCACGGCATATGTTGCTCACACACATGTACTTGTGGACTAATCACCTGTGTATCTCACATAAACACAATTAGTCTACCTAGGGTTGTCACTCAATTACCAAAACCACACAAGGACCTTTCATATGCCCATCAAGATTCTTGGTGAATAGTGTGGTGTCGACCTTCCCAATGGTGAAGCCCTTCTCAATGAGGAAGTCCCGAAGGTGCTCATACCAAGCTCTTGGGGCTTGCTTAAGCCCATATAATGCCTTGGACAACCTATAAACATGATTAGGATATCTAGGATCTTCAAACCCGAGAGGTTGATCAACATAAACTAGTTCATTAATAAAGCCATTTAAAATGCACTTTTTACATCCATTTGATATAATTTCATTTCATGATGTGATGCATATGCAAGGAGGATACGAATGGCTTCTAGTCTTGCAACCGGTGCAAAGGTCTCTCCAAAATCCAAACCTTCAACTTGAGAGAACCCCTTTGCAACTAGTCTTGCCTTGTTCCTCACAACAACGCCTTGATCATCTTGCTTGTTGCGGAACACCCACTTTGTTCCAATGACTCTTGCACCTTTTGGTCGCTCTTCAAGAGTCATTTTGGGTGAAGTTGTTCAACTCTTCATGCATGACATTTATCCAATCCGGATCTTGAAGAGCTTCTTCTACCTTGGTAGGCTCAAAACAAGAGACAAAAGAGTGATGTGTAATAAATGAAGCAAGTTTTTGTGAGCGAGTCATTACACCCTTTGATGGACTCCCTATGATGAGATCTTGTGGATGATCTTGTAGTAGAGGTGTATTTCTTCTATTAACCACTTGAGGAGGAGGTTGTGGAGTATCAACATCTTGTGCTTGTACCACCATTTGCTCATGGGAGACATGAGTATCTTCATTTTCTACTCTCCCATCTTTTTCACCATCTTGTGGCACATTTGATGAAGAAGGTGGATCAATCACTTGTACATCATCTTCATCATCTTTGGGCTTGATGTCTCTAACCGGAATGTTCTTCATAGCCTCCCTCAATGGTTCATCACCTACATCATCAAGATTCTCATGTGCTCCTTGTGAGCCGTTAGATTTATCAAATTTCACATCATATGTTTCTTCAACCAAGCCGGTGGCATGATTAAATACTCTATATGATTTGGACTTTGATGAGTAACCAACAAGAAAACCAATATCACGATGTCTTTGGAACTTCCCTAGGTGTTGTCGCTTCTTGTAGATGTAGCATTTGCAACCAAACACCCTAAAGAAGGAGACGTCCTGCTTCTTTCCATTGAGCAACTCATAAGGTGTCTTGCCAAGAAACTTTTGAATGAATAGGCGCTTGGATGCATAACATGCGGTGTTGATAGCTTCCGCCCATAGAGCTTCAGGGGTGTTGTACTCATCTAGCATTGTTCTTGCAAGAGTGATCAATGTTCGGTTCTTTCTCTCAACTACACCATTTTGTTGAGAAGTATATATTGCGGAGACCTCATGCTTGATCCTAACTTCATCACAATAGGCTTCAATGTTTGTGTTGTCAAATTCCTTCCCATTATCACTTCTAATCTTCTTGAGCTTCACTTCAAATTCATTTTGTGCTCTCTTGGCAAACTTCTTGAAACAAAATGCAACTTCGGATTTGTCATGAAGGAAGAATACCCATGTGTATCTTAAATAGTCATCAATAATCACAAGACAATAAAGATTTCCTCTCAAACTCTTGTATGTTATTGGTCCAAATAAGTCCATGTGAAAGAGTTCTAGCACTCTTGTGGTTGACATGAAAGCTTTGGTTGGATGAGTATTTGTGACTTGCTTGCTGGCTTGACATGCACTACAAAGCTTGTCCTTTTCAAACTTCACATCCTTCAACCCTCTCACCAAATCATTCTTTATTAGCTTCTTGAGTGAGTTCATCCCAACATGAGCAAGTCTTCTATGCCATAGCCACCCAAGCGTTGTTTTGGTGAATAGGCGAGTCTTCAAGTTAGCATCTTCGAAGGTGAAGTCCACTAGATATAGGTTATTGTATCTAAATCCTTTGAATATCACTTGATCATCATCCTTCTTAGATACAATAACTTCCTTCTCGATAAAAAAGCATTGGAAGCCAAGATCACACAATTGCCCAATGGATAGCAAGTTGAAGCTCAATGAAGCAACATATAGCACATTTGAGATTGAATGATCATTTGATATTGCCACTTTGCCCAATCCTTTGACTTTGCCCTTTGAGTTATCTCCAAATGTGATTCTTTCTTGTCCGTCTACTTCTTTATCTAGTGAGGTGAACATATGAGGATCACCGGTCATATGTTGTGTGCAACCACTATCAATAACTCAATGACTTCCACCGGTCTTGTAGTTCACCTACACACAAGAGATTAAGCTTTAGAACCCAAACTTGTTGAGGGTCCTTCACCTTCTCAACAAGTGACTTTGCTACCCAAATTTTCTTAGGCCTATTCTTATTGGGAGGTTCTAAGAACATGACTTTCATCTTCCCACTAGAATCCTTTCTAAGCATATAATGAGCATTGAAGGCAAAATGTCAAGCATGCTTGGGCAAGGGTTGTGGTGGTGGAGTTTGGCACTCATGGGCAAAATGGCCTTCTTGTCCATACTCAAAATATCTCTTTAGCTTTGGCTTTGACTTGTGTTGTTGAGCTTGAGCCTTCTTCTCTTGGTTTGCTAAGTACCCAATGCCACTTCTATCCATCTTCATGACGGTGTTCATTAGTAGCTCACTTTGAAAATGCTTGCCTCTAGTGAACTTGCTCAATCCAATCTTGAGGTGCTCTTTCTCCAACTTGAGCTTCTTGTTCTCTTCCTTGAGTGCATCATTGTTTTTCTCTTCCTTGAGCTTCTTGTTTTCTTCTTTTAGCTTCTCATTCTCAAGAATCAAATCACCATCATGATCAAGAGTTTCTAGCACAATAGTGTTGTGGATTTTGATCTCTTCAAGATCTTTCTTGAGCTTTTCATTGTCATTTTTGAGCTTGACAAACTCATCATAATCATCAGCCTCAACCACTTGCTTGCCCTTGCTACTAGAACTTTGCTCAATGCTCTCAGTGATCAAATCATCACATGATGTAGCTATATCAATCTTAACAACATCGTTAGTAGCATCATGTGGCTCATTGGATAAAAATTCTTGAGCAATGACAAGATTATCATGATTAATCTTAAGAGTAGTATATTCTTCTTTTAGCTTGTTGTGGCTAGTGATGAGCTCATTGTGTATCCTCTCAAGTTTATCATGTTTATCTTTAAGCTCTTTCTTAGAAGATTTGAGCTCCTTGAGTTTGGATGATATAGCATCATTTGCTTCTCTAAGCTCAACATTAGCCTTTTCCGCTACATCACATTTAGCTAAAAGAGAATCATTCTTAGCTTCTAGCTTTTTATTCTTAGCTCTACTCTTTCTAATGATCCTAGTGTATTGATTTAGCAATTTAACAAGATCATCATAAGAAGGTGATTCATATTCATCATCATCACTATCGCTATCATCATTGCTAGCATGTTCATCACCACTACTATCATCATCATTTGATACCTTGCGTTCACGCTTGGCCATAAGGCATAGGTGTGTAGAGGATGATGGCGGTGAAGATGATGAAGAGTCAATAACAATGACGGCCACCTTCTCGTTGTCACTATCATCATCGGATGAGGCACTAGATGAATCAATGTCCGTGAGCCAATCACCGACGATGTATGCCTTCCCACTTTTCTTCTTCTTGTGGAAGTCCTTCTTGCCATCTCTCTTCTTGTATGGCTTGTTTTTCTTCTTCTCATCTTCTTCTTCATTACTTGAGTCATCTTTCTTGCCCTTGTACTTGTTCTTGAACTTATCTTTCTTGGGCTTGGTGCATTGGTGTGCTAGATGACAAAGTTCTCCACAATTGTAGCAATTCATCTCGGAGATTGGCTTCCTTCTAGAGCTTGTGAAGAACTTCTTCTTGCCATCGAACTTGATGCCACTCTTGTTGAGCTTCTTTAGCATCTTAGCGGTTCTTTTCACCATGAGAGCAAGACTTGCATCATCAATTTCATCATCACTTGAGCTCTCATACTCAAGCCTTGCTTTGCCCTTCTCTTGACTAGCTTTGAATGCTAAGTCCTTGTCTTTCTTCTTGGTAGAGGATGAGCCATCTTGTGGTGTGATATGCATGTACATCTCATGAGCATTGATCTTTCCTAAGATTTGTGTCGGTGTAGCGGTGGAAAGATCACCTTAATGAAGCACTATCACAATATGCCCATATTTATCAATGGGGAGGACACTCAAAATCTTTCTTACAACATCGGATGGTTGCATTTGAGTGAGTCCAAGCCCATTGACTTCCTCTACAAGAACATTCAAACGTGAGTACATCTTATTAGCACATTCTTTAGGAAGCATCTCAAAAGAGTTAAGCTTTTTCATGACAAGATGATAGCGTTCCTCACGCTCACTCTTTGTTCCCTCATGGAGCGCACAAATGTCTGACCATAGTGCATGGGCGTCTTTGTGGTTCCTCACCCGGTTGAACACATCTTTGCAAAGGCCTCTAAAGATGGTGTTTCGAGCCTTTGCATTCCATTTCTCGTAATTCACCTCATCGTCTTGTAGGTGTGTAGCATCCTAAGGTTTTGGGAAGCCTTGTGAGGTGGCTCTAAGTATACCAACATCTAGAGCTTCTAGATACGCCTCCATGTAGATTTTCCAATAAGGAAAATCATCCTCCTCAAAGATAGGAGAAGGTCCATCCCCATGAGATATCTTTCTCTAGGCGGTTAAGCCTAAATACGTGAGCATGAGGCTCTGATACCAATTGAAAGGATCAAGATGCCCAAGAGGGGGGGGGGTGAATTGGGCTAATTCTAAATTTCTTTGCAATAATTAAACCCTACGGTTAGCCCAATTAACCCCTTGTGCCTAGAAAGTGTTTCTAATGTTCTACCGCACAAAAAGTCTTGCAACCTAAGTTCCAATCCTACTCTAGCATGGCAATTCTATGAATGTAAAGACAAGAATTGAATTGCTCAAAGTAAATGCTCAAAGTAAAGAGAGAAGGAGGAACGCGGCGATGTTTTGCCGAGGTATCGGAGAGTCGCCACTCCCCACTAGTCCTCGTTGGAGCACCCGCGCAAGGGTGTAGCTCCCCCTTGATCCGCTCAAGGATCAAGTGATCTCTACGGGTTGATTCTTTGACACTCAGTCGTGGTGAATCACCCACAACCGCTCACAACTTGAGTTGGGTCATCCACAAGCTCCGTCGGATGATCACCAAGCTCCCAATCACCACCAAGTTGTCTAGGTAATGGCGATCACCAAGAGTAACAAGCACGAACTCTCACTTGACCATGACAAGCCTAATGAGAAGGGTGGATGCACACTTTGCTACTCTTGCTTTCACTAATAAGGGCTCTCTTTGGGATTCTCAAATCTCAATCACCTCACTAGGACCTTGCTCTTCTCAGCACTCTCTAAGGTGTTTCTCAGCTGTTGGAATGAGCAAAAGTACCCCCACACACGAATGGGGGAAGTATTTATAAACCCGGCTAAAAAACGAACCGTTATGTGCCTCTGCGGGGTGACCGGACACTCCGGTCATGATGACCGGACTCTCCAATCAGTTCTCCCTAAACTCCAGTGTTTAAGTTCTGACAGGACACGTCCGGTCATGATTTTCCCTCTCTGGAACCTTACTGGAGTCGACTGGACGCTGGCCCTCAGCGTCCGGTCACTCACCTCTTAGTGTCCGATCACTTCCAGATGACTTCACCTTGATTAAATAAACTGACCGGACTCTGCGCCAGTGTCCGATCACACCGGAGCCAGCGTCTAGTCAGCATTTGACCCTCCATTCACTTTCAACTCGCAATCATATGTGAATGAAGTTTGCTCCAATGGATCTAAGGGCTTTTTAGGAGCTACCTAGTGCTAGATTTAGCAAGTGTACACCACACCTAACCCACTAGACTCACCTATGTCAAGCTACCCATCCATACCCCCCTTAATAGTACGGCCAAAGGAAAAATAAAGTCCTAAACTACTCTAAGTGTCTCTTCAATTCCAATCGACACTTAGAACTAGTCCATCCTTAACCTTGTCGTCCATCCTTTGAAAACCAAAATGAATTCCATCGTAGGGGCATGACCACCATGATAGCCCAATCGATCTTCATTACCGTGACCTAACTTAATTGCCTCTGCAAAACACATGTTAGTCATAGTAATCAAGTATTATCATTAATCACCAAAACCCAACTAGGGGCCTAGATGCTTTCAAGGCTAACACATCTTTCAACCTATCCCTACTTCAACGATCTCGTGATGTGAACTGTTCATGAAAGCGCTCGATATCGGCTAAAACAGCCGATTCAGACATAGCGCACAGTTAAGGTCATGCCCTGTCAGGAACAGATCTACCAAATAACAATCCCCACTCCACGGTGCTAACAGTGGGGTGTGAGGCAAAATCACATAGGCCGTGATAACGGACCATGGAATGGTTTTCACTAGCCAATAGATCTATTCGAGATCAGACATGCCTTAACCGCACGCTATGCACGATCTAGATTGATATAAAACAGCCGATAAAACATAACTCATCGTTTAAAGTGCAGATTAAATCAGTTTAGATTAACAAACGATGGGTTAAACAAGATATAAGGCCGATCTAGATCAATCCCAATCGGACGAAGTGATATTGCTGTAATTAAATAAATAATGGAAGCAATGAGCAATATCAGTAACTTAATGAATCTATCCGAAGGAACGCCATCCTTAGATAGAGCCGATAACTTGACCTTAATCTATTTCGAGCAGTGGAGGTCGACCGGATCGATGCAGCCGTACTTGAACTAGGCAAGAGTCAATAACTAACTCATACCAGAGTCGCAGTGGAGGTCGACCGGATCGATGCAGCCGCACAAACAGAGGTATAAGCCATGACGAAACTTACAGACAAGTAGTGAAGGTCGACCGGATCGATGCAGCCGTACTTGCTGAAGAACTCATCGAGATCTACTCTACTCCTACTCCTAAGGGGTGACCGGAGCCGAAAAAAGTAACTTGTATTGGATTGATTGTGTCCTTTACAATAACCGGGGTTTGATATTTATACCCGAAGCCTAAAAACGAATCCTACTCGAGTACGACTCGGTACAATCTTTGGTATGAAGAAAACATTCCTATTTTAAGATAACTTGGACCCTAATCTTTCCCCTTTTGTAGAGTCCGACATGTACCTTCCCGACGCCAATCATATCTCATCATCGTTATCTGCTAACGTCATTCAAAGAGAACCGATCCCAGTATCGCATCCGAACCGACTGATATCAACCCTTATGCAATCGACTCCTTGATTGGCACAATCTTGGAAGCCTGTGAGTTCCCACGCTCTTCTCCCAAATTTTGGTGTAAACACTTTCAAATTTATGTAGTAGCCATATCCACCGCTGTATAACTTGAGCCCCCCGCAGCACCCCACACTGGCGACTCAGGCGGCAGCCAAAAACGGTGGTATGGTTCAGGCAGTGTTATTCACAAGACACCCCAAGACACATATATCCTAACATAACGAAGAATGGTTTAGTCCGATACTATCTTTCTTGTGCATTTATATGATAAGTCGATTGAACCCGCTAAAGTTATGTTGTATGATGAGAAGTTTGCTATCCTTTCAATAGTGAGGTATTCAACTTGTAACATCATAAACTTTTGTGATCCAATTGATCCTTCAAATACACTTTTGCTTATTCCAATGGATGCTTATGAAAGCAAGTCTCTATCAACTTTCGAAAGCATCAAAAGTTTTGTGCCTATAACATCATGGGTTTTAGCATCAAGAGATAATCAACCAGGATCTGTAATTAATGGCTCAACAAATTATTTCATGACAACATGTCATCATGGTAATACTGAGAATGTGATTTCACTTTCAGTGTTTAGTAAGAGGGGTGATTCTTATGAGGTGGTGTTGAGTGACTGTCGCCCCATGAAAATAGCGACAAATTCAGTTTCTCAAAAGATTTGACTAAATGACACCTTCATTCAGAATGCACTGAAAATAATGTTAAATAATGAAGATTGGAAGGTGCCAACCAAAAACTATATAGAATATTATTTTTCCTGTTTAATTAGACACTTGTTACATTTATTTTCTTTTCAATCTAACACTGTATATGCTTGCAGAAAGCTTTGTCAAGTATGAGCATTAAACGAAACAAGGAAAAGAGGTATGCTACAGTTTTGATGAATTTTGAAATACTTATCTTGCACTCCCCTCACTCTCTTCATATTTGCATACTACTACTAGAGCAGGGCTTCACCTAACTAAAGAGAGTAGTTCCCTCCTTGTGGTCATGAATGAGAGTGAGGGGGTAGGTGGTATTTATAGCATTTTAGTGTGGGCTCATGGATTCATGTGATGCATCTTGTGAGGGTGAGAGCATGCAAAGAGGCGGTGGAGGCCTTGGGGTGGTCGGTTGACCAGGGGTCGACCGACCCCCTCAGGGCCATCCCCTCAGGTGTGGGCCCTCTTGGCTTGATCCTTAATGGGTATATGCAAGTGGGACCTCTTTAATTCTTTGGATGGTGGGGATGTGGGTCCTTCAATCCGTGTGCTTCGTTTGAGAGCCATCTTGAGAAAAAACACATCCAATAATTGATATTTCTTGGAAGTGTGTCTCATGGATCATGGAGGCTTGAGGAAGGGTTCAGAAGGGGCAGTGGGCCCATAGGGGGGTTGGCCGACCCTATGTGGGCCCATAGCACCCTATTGCCTCCATTTTGTCTTCGCATTCAAATATTCTCCATGTACATGTGGAACCAAGTTATTATAAAATGTGATCATGTTATGCTCAATTCCTTCCAAGGGTGACACTTGTTGACGGTTTTAACTATGTAAAACCATGACTTAATTACAGTCAACACTTATCATCAACTAAGGATCCGACCTAGTGACATTCGTAAGACGGCTTTGATTATGAGATATAGACTCTATGAGTACACTTTCATATCCTTTGGTCTGACTAATGCTCCAGTGTACTTCGTGTACCTCATGAACAAAGTTTTTTTAGAATATCTTGATAAGTTTGTGGTAGTCTTTATTGATGATATACTGATATATTCTAAGAATGAAGAGGAACATGAAGAACAATTGAGACTAGTCTTACAGAAGCTGAGAGAATCAGTTGTATGCCAAGCTGAGTAAGTGTGAATTATGGTTGAAGGAGGTCGCTTTTCTTGGGCATGTGATTTCCAGTGGAGGAGTTGCAGTTGAACCGAGTAAGGTCAAAGATGTTTTAGAGTGGGAACCACCTCAAACGGTTAGTGAGATCAAGAGTTTTCTTGGGATGACAGGTTACTACAGAAGGTTCATTGAGGGTTTCTCAAGTATTGCCAAGCCAATGATAGCTCTGTTAGAAAAAGCAAAGGAGTTTAAGTGGACAGATCAGTGCCAAGCCAGTTTTGAGGAGTTGAAGAGGTTGATTACAACATCTGTTCTGACTTTTAACTGATATTACAAAGAGCTTTGCTATTTACTTTGATGCTTCTCGCCGAGGATTAGGATGTGTGATGATGCAGGAGGGAAAAGTGATTTCTTATGCTTAGAGATAGTTGAAGAAGCATGGACAGAACTATCCAACTTATGATCTTGAGTTAACAGCCGTAGTGCACACCTTGAAGACCTAGAGACACTATTCTTGGGCACAAGTGTGAGATCTATACTAACCATAGGAGTCTGCAATATATCTTCACTTAGAATGATCTAAACTTGAGACAGAAACGATGGTTGAAGTTGATCAAAGATTATGAGCTAAAGATTCACTACCATCCTAGTAAGACGAATGTAGTAGTAAATGCTCTTAGCAGAAAGAGTGATGTGAATATGGTATTAGCTACAGGGTTACCACCTGATTTGTGTGCTGAGTTTGAACAAGTCAACCTGGGGTTTGTTGCAAATACTCAAGGTACATCTATGGAGGTCGAGCCTACTCTTGAACAAAAGATCTAAAGGGCCCAGAAAGAGGATGAGAAGATCATTCTCATCAAGGACAGTTTGCCCGAATGACACATTTCGTAAATGTTAAAGCTGACAAGTTTGCTGGAACGCTGGAATCAACATGCCATTTTGTGCAGACCTCCGCCTGCCGTTCGTCAGCGATCAATAATTGTTCATGATCGATGTAGGAGCCCATGAAGAAATGGATATATTAGTTTCTTGGTCATGGTAACCAGTAAAGCTGTTCGGAGATCATCAAAATTGAATCCAAAGATTCGAACTCCACACAGAAGAGCAATGGGTTAGCAACTTAGCTCCTGAAGAAGCGTGAGTACCTGCATGCACTGATGGAAGTAATATGCACAACCACTCCATGAAACAGAAAATATTCCATCAGGTCAAACATATCTGCTGCAGGAACAATATATCTGGCAATCCATGTGAACCCGCACCACAAGC
The DNA here is from genome assembly GCA_904845875.1 of Miscanthus lutarioriparius. Classification (NCBI taxonomy): domain Eukaryota; kingdom Viridiplantae; phylum Streptophyta; class Magnoliopsida; order Poales; family Poaceae; genus Miscanthus; species Miscanthus lutarioriparius. The sequence goes on along the minus strand of CAJGYO010000003.1, from coordinate 76,851,904 downwards.
ATGCAAGGAGACCGAAAAAGGTTCATGTTTGTTTGGCACACTTGTCTTCAGCAGCAACAATGGTACAGATCAACAGAAGTTAATGCGCCATCACTAAGTAAATTTCAAGACATGTTACACTACAAGAGACGAACAAACAGGCACACATACGACAGATATCACCTTCTACGGCACTGCATTTGCTCGCTCCGGAGCGGTATCAGAAATGAGGCCTGAACATTGTCAGTCTAAACCTTTGGTTTTCATGGTTACCTATAGTTACATACTGTACAAAGAAATCTAGGAGAAACTAGAATTTACAAGGCATGGCCAGGGGATTTTCATAGTATGTTCAAAACCTGGCACCGGCGGCATTCTCTGGCACGATTGAGATACCATCACAGGACAACTCCTGTTTGTATAAGAACCCAAACGAAAATCTGAGTTAGTAATCAATGAAATCCCATACATGTCTCAAGCTTGGACTAACAGTTCCTGGTGATGTCCATGCAGACCTGTTAGTAGTTATACAACCTCATCAGCACTACTTAACAAATAAAATGGAAAAAGAAAAGCTATATTAACCCATAAACTTATATTGGACCAGTACGAGCCCAGCCAATAACTCATAACTCTTACCCTTTACAAAAAGTATAAAAGGATCTAATGACCTAATAGTCACCACAAACAAGTCTCATTGCAAAGCAGCATTCAATAAAGTATAGTGATGCATAGCCAACTTGGTAGCATAAACCCAGTAAAAAATGGGCAATTAGACTAAATCTGCCTAATAATTTCAATGCAAAATGATAAATCTAAGGAGCTTCCATTATCATAAGTACTAGTAGTACCAGCTATTCTGCACACTAATCAAATCTTGTATTTAATAATGTATTAAAAAATCAGAATAATTTTGAGCAATCAATGAATTGCTGCAGTTCGTAGCTATCAACTTGATACATATAAATGAACAAAGTGGTTTCAAACTCCTAACCAATATGTTTTAACTCAGTCCTTAACCTTCTATACAACATAGGTTGCAAGAAAACATGTAAAAATTAACACAAGACAAAATGGACACTAAGGAACTACAGCTAGCATAGTCTGCGTTTGATATTTAGCATCGTAATAGTTGAAAAAGTTAATATGTGTTTGATTTTGTATTTACCTGAGTTAAACATTGTTGCAAATATTTAAGTAAACCTCACATTCAACAATACATAAATACTTGAAAATGTTGATGGGAAACAGAGTTCTCTGAAAATGGCAGCATACCTTAAGCATGGAAAGAAGTTGCCAGGTACACTTCATTTGAAAGTTTTTGAGGAGAATTGTATTATCAGAATGAAGTAATACCATCCAAGGATTATTCAATTATAGCAGGTCAGTATTAGAACACTCCTCATGTTGATGTTATCAGGACCACTCAGTAAAATACATCTTCCTGTACCTGTATAGAATAGGCTATGAATCCGAACGAATCAACTGTGCTGGAACCTTATTAATTAATGGTTTCAAAGTGTCCATAATATTTGCAAATGAGGGTCTTCTCCATGGTTCACTACAGAAGGCATAGCATTCCTATAGTTAGGCCCAGGTCCTTGTGATTAAATTCAGAGAAATAAAGCTGAAAGGGGTATATAGGTGGATTAACAATACATACGTGGCCCAGCAAGATTCAATTAATGCGGCTACTAGAGGATTCAGATCTTTTGGGATTTCAAGTCTTCTTCCTTTGAAACCTACAGCAGCAACCACCTGCATAATAGCATATAGCCATACAGAAAACTGAGGATAAATACAGTAATGGTATGCATCACTTCATGTGTATGTTGTTTGTCGATGAGCAGAAAATGTGTTCTCAATGCATTTGATAATCTCCATGAACGCTTGTGTTGCTTCATCAATGCTGCTACCGGATAATGAAGTTACCTGGGCAGGATTCAGGTTACACCATGGTTGTTGCAGTGTCATTAGTTCCCATAGGATTACACCGAAACTGTAGACATCAGATTTCTCATTGGATGGTTCATCTCGAAGCACTTCAGGTGCCATCCATTCAGGCTGATATTTAAAAGATAGGATTATACAAGGCAAATTTCAGTGAAAGGGGAACTTTAGAAAAGTGGAAGAGGCTCTTACAGTTCCAGCCAAAGACTTGGAAGACAGGAAAGTGTTAGCTTTCAGTCTTGAAAGGCCAAAGTCACATACCTAAGAGAAGTTAAAACGTAAAATGTTTAGCCAAATGGATACCTTAATATCACATTGTGATCAGACAAACAATTACGAGTAAATGATAACATGGAAACTAAAAGAAAAAGGCGAGTCAAGGAAATATTAGATTAACAAGATCTTTTAATATGTGTCTTTTATAAGGAAGAATGCCACAACTAGGAACCCACATGCTATGTTAAGAGCATAGTATTTTTGCGTTTGGTTAGGGAACTAAGCATCTCTGGCAAATACTTCCCATGAATATGTTTACTAAAAACCATGATCACTGAATACCATGGGCAGCCACACCCAGTCGTTGACGGCGAACTCCAGGGGCCTGTGGTGACCGTCGTAGTACTTCTTGGCGTACTCTTGAGCCTGCAATAAACGATCAAGAACATCGGCCAGGAAGGCGTCACGGTCCTTCAAGAGTGTCCACTGTCTCAGTGCGGGCTGTCCCTGCAGTGTAAGGGAGCAGGGCGGGCGGCGGACGCCCATAGACCACCTTGAACGGCGTCGCCTGGAGCGCCGAGTGATACGAGGTATTGTAGCAATATTCGGCCCAGGGGAGCCAATCCAGCCATGCGCGCAGCCGGTCCCCGGTGATGCACCTCAAATACATGGCGATCGTCTTGTTAACAACCTCGGATTGGCCATCCGTTTGAGGATGGAAGGCCGTGCTCATCCGGAGCTTGACACCGACGAGTTTGAAGATGTCGCGCCAAACATGGCCAGTGAACACCGGATCCCTATCGCTCACAATGGAGTTTGGGAACCCATGCAGTCGGACAATGGCTTCGAAGAACGCCTTCGCCATTGTGGTCGCCGTGTAGGGGTGACTCAAGGCGATGAAGTGAGCATGCTTGGAGAACTGATCAACCACCGTCAAGATGACACTCTTGCCGTTGTCACGCGGCAGGCCCTCAATGAAGTCCATGGCGATGTTTGTCTAGACCTGCGACGGGACCTCGAGTGGTTCGAGAAGGCCAGCTGGGTGCAGTGCCTCTATCTTGTTGCACTGGCACGTCGTACACGAGCGCACGAACTCGCACACGAGTCCACAGTCATGGTCAAGGACGAAGTCGTGGCGGAGGCGTTGTAGGGTCTTCTGAATGCCTTCGTGGCCAGCGGCGTGTGCTAATTGGAGCATGGCGGGCAGGGATGCCGAGTTGGCGGGGATGAAGACACGGTTCCCCCGCAGAACAAGGCCGTCGACCACGCGCATGGCGCGCCGCGCTCGGCCACCACGGTGTCACGAAAGGCACACAGGGCGTCGTCGTCCGCAAGCTCCCGGCGAAGATCATCGAAGAAGTGGAAGGATGGGCCCGAGAGCGTGGCGAGGTGCGCATCGTCGTCGCCGCACCACGATAGAGCATCCGCGACCGTGTTGAGACACCCCAGTCGGTACTCAACAGTGAAGTCGTATCCAAAGAGTTTACTCACCCACTGATGTTGAGGAACAGTGGACAAGCGTTGATCCAACATGAACTTGAGCGCATAGTGGTCTGTCCGGACGGTGAAGTGTCTGCCGCAGAGGTAGGGACGCCAGTGGCGAACCGCCTGGACGAGCCCAATCAGCTCGGGTTCGTATGCGGCGAGCTTGAGATGTCGAGCCGTGAACGGACGACTGAAGAAGGCACGGGCGCCATCGCCTTGATGCAGGACCGCGCCGAAGCGCGAGCCCGACGCGTCGTAGTCCACCGTGAAGGAGTTGGCGAAATCCAGTAGCTGGAGGACGGGGGCGGTGGAGAGCGCGTGTTTGAGGGTGTCGAACGTCGTGGTCTCTTCGGGGGTCTAGAGGAACCCTTCCTTCGTGAGCAGCTGTGTGAAGGGCGCGGCGATGGCACCATAGTCTTGAATGAACCGGCGGTACTACCCCGCTAGCCCGAGGAAGCCGCGGAGCCCCTGCACGGAGCGCGGCTGGGGCCAAGTGGCGACGGCCTCGACCTTGTCATGGTCCATGGCGACCCCCTCGGCTGAGATCACATGGCCAAGGTACACGACAGACGGCTGCGCGAAGGAGCACTTGGAGCGCTTGAGTCGTAGCTGGTGCTCGCGTAGGGCGGTGAGGACCACGTTGATGTGTTGGAGATGCGATGACCAAGAGGGGTTGTAGATGAGAATATCATCAAAAAACACGAAGACAAACTTACGTAGGAACGGCCGGAGAACGGAGTTCATCAAGCTTTGTAAGGTGGCCGGTGTGTTCGTGAGCCCGAAGGGCATAACCGGGAACTCGAAGTGACCTTCATGGGTGCGAAACACCATCTTTTTAACGTTGTCGGCGTGCATCCGCACTTGGTGATAGCCCGAGCGCAGGTCGAGCTTCGTGAAGAAGTGCGCGCCATGGAGCTCGTCGAGCAGCTCTTCGATGATGGGTATGGGAAACTTGTCCTTGACCGTCTGCTGGTTTAGGGCACGGTAATCCACGTAGAACTGCCACGAGCCATCGTGCTTCTTGACGAGGAGCACCGGTGCGGAGAACGCCGACGTGCTTGGGCGAATAATGTCTTGGTCAAGCATCGCGGCGTATTGGGTCTCCATCCAATTCGTCCTTCTGTAGCTAGGGATAACGATAGGGCCACACCGCCACCGGAGCTGCGTTGGGGAGCAGATGAATCCAGTGATCGCACGGCCGCACGGGCGATAACCCCTGCGGCTATGCGAAGACGTCGTCAAAGGAGTGAAGGAGCCGCTTGAGCATGGCCGGCTCATTGTTGCGAATGACGTTGAGACGGAGCGTGGACTGCACGTCATGGCGAGTGGAGCCAATGCCGCGCCAGAAGACTCGGCGACCCTCACGCCACAAGGCCATACATAGATCATCAAAGTCCCATAGGATCGGCCCCAGTGTGCGAAGGAATGTGACTCCAAGGACGATGTCATAGGTGTCGATCGGGATGGAGTAGCAGTCGATGGAGATATCATTGGCGATGCAGATGCCGACGTCGCAGGCGATGCCACGGCACGCGACGCGATCACCGTTGGCCACGATGACGCCAACGCGGCGAGCGACGTCCCCTCGAACGAAGTTGTGGGTGGACCCCGAATCCAGGAGCGCCACGAACTGCTCGTTGCCGATGGTCACGTAGAGCTGCATGATGTCCTCCGTGCGAATCCCCGCAATGGCATGGAGCGAGATCATTGGGGTTTCGGGGTCGAACGGCGCTGGCTCAACGGCAGCATCTTCCGCGGGCTCCTCCGGTTCCTCAACGATGTAGTCCAAGACCTCGAGGAAGAAGAGCCTGGAACACTTGTGGCCGCGAACGTATGGCTCGTGGCAATTGTAGCAGAGGCCCTACTTCCGGCGGTCGGCCATCTCCTCCAGCGTCAGGCGCTTGAAGGGTCGCGGAGGGGGCGCCGAGGAGGAAGACTGCGACGTCCCTTGGGTCCCGGTAGCCGATGGCGCCGCGGTAGGGCACTGGGGGTGCCGCGAGTCGGCCTGGTTGGCGGGGCGGGCAGGGCGAGGAGGGGCGCCGCATTACAACGCTCATACGCGCGCGCTAGCCGCATGGCCCGCTGCAAATCTTGTGGATCATGGAGCTCGACGTCGATCCGGATGTGGTCCGGCAAGTCGCCGGTGAACAGTTGCGCCTGCTGATACGGCGAGAGCCGGCCGGCATGCGCCATCCAGGCCTAGAACGCATCCAGGTAGGCCTCCACAGACAAGGTGAACGACAGACGCGCCAAGTCCGCCAGGTGGTTGGTGCTGAGTGGCAGCCCAAAGCGCTGGTGGCACAACTGCTTGAACTCATCCCACGACGGCACGCCGGCGTCGCGTTCGAGCATGTAGTACTTCTTTGGCGAAAGCGTGCCTTGTGAGTGAGATGGAACGATGTGAGTAAAAATTTGGATAACGGTGGCTCGGCTCGTTCTGGCTCGGCTTGTTACGGCTCGTTAAGATAATGAGCTAGCTTCGGCTCGGCTCGTTATCCTAACGAGCGAGAAAAGCCACTTCGGCTCGGCTCGTTAAAAGCTCGGTGGCTCGTTAAAAGCTCATGAGCCATGTATAAAAAATACACAAAATATAATATTTGCATTTATCTAAAGTTTGAGAATAATAATAATATAAAAGAAATGCATCTAGACCAGTTACCAGTCAATTTATAGGGTCTAGACTAGTTAACAGTCAATTGTAAAGTGCAAGACATGAAGTAATACAAAAACTAATATAAGTTTTAATACTTTTTTTCCTGAAAGCTTGGCTCGTTTAGCTCGCGAGCGGCTCGCGAGCTGGCTCGTTATAGCTAAGGAGCTAAAATCTTGGCTCGGCTCGGCTCGTTATCATAACGAGCCGAGCCGAGCCGAGTCGAGCCAGCCACGAGCCAAGCGAGCTAACGAGCTTCGAGTTTTTCGTCCAGCCTTAGATGTGAGCCACACTTTGTCGGCCTCGCGAGTGAGCTGGGCGCGGAAGAAACGCTCGCAGCGATTGAGCCAGTCCAAGGGATCCTCCTTGCCGTCATATGTCGGGAAGGACAGCTTGTGGTAGCGTGGAACACCGGCGGCCGCGGCTTCCGGTGGATCGTGGGGCAGGGGTGGCGGCATGTGCATCACGGCCGATGGCGGTGGGTTCGGGATGTTCACGATGAATGAGAAGGAGGGTACGGGTGAAGGCAAGTGAGGGAAGTTGATTTAGGTGATGGGCACGGGTAGGGATGGCGGCACCGGCGGGCTGGACACGGCGGTGGAGGGTGGCACCGGGTGAGTGACCGGCGGCAGTGTTGGGAACGCCGGCTAGGAGGTGAACACCTCTGAGATGACGGAGTCCGAGGTCGGCAGCGGCGGAATACCACCATATCCTGGTAACCCGAGCGAAAGGAGTGGCGGCGCGGAGGTGATCGGGCGGCTCTTGACGGCAACCACGCGTTGTTGCGCGAGGTCTCCCATCTGGCGCTGCAAGCCGTAGATGGCCGCAGTGAGCGTGTTGAGGGCGTCGGCAGGCACCGCAATGAGCGGGGCTGCGACACGGCGAGCGGCGTGGTGGTGATAATGGCAGAGGTGGTGAGCGCAGGGGCAGATGGCAACACCGGTGGCATGGCGGAGGTGGTGGGGAGGTAGGTACGGCTGCGGCGGCGGAAGCTCCAGCACCTGACATTAATACCAGATTGTTGGAGCATGGGTTGTTGCGTAGGGAATAGGAGTGGGAAATGGTTAGCCTAGGCTTGAATGCCCGGCGGCGGACTGGCGACGCCGTGCTCGGCGCTTGGACTTTGACGAGAACGAAAGGGAGTGACAGAGAGTAGTAACGCCAAAGAGCGAGAGAGATTAACTCAATCTCTGGCTAATCTTCATTAAGCAACAATGTTCCATACTTATACCACAATCCTAACAAACTCATAGCTAACTTTAAGGAATAATCAATAAAGATAAATCTCTTTCCAAATCAAATGGATCGGCTAACAAACTCCTGGCGGCGACGAGGTTGGCGCGCCCTAGCTGGTGACCGCGCACTGGCGTGGCTTGGCGCGGCCCACTCCTCAGCCACGTCTCACCTTGCGCCGCTGATAAACGTTCCCCACTATAACACCTTCTGTGTGGGAACCGTCAGGTTTGGCCCTTGGAGAAGAATTCAGAAAATCTGGGCACCTTCCCTTTGCAAATTTTTTATCTGGTTGGTTTTCCACAATCGGTGTTGGACGGTTGATCGCCTTGAGAAGAGGGGATTGCCCTGTCCCGAGGCTTGCCCTCTATGTGATCAAGCTGAGGAGACTTCACCATATCCTGGTCGGCTGTGTATTCACTCGTCAAATATGGGCTCGAATCTTCTAATATTTGGGTCTCAGTTCTCTATCGCCAGAACCTACAACATCTCGTTTCTCTAAATGGTGGTGGAGGGCAAAATCGCCAGTGCCCAAGGACGAACAGAAGGGTCTCTCAATTCCCTGATAATTTTGGTAGCCTGGGAGGTACGGAAGCACCGTAACTCATGTGTTTGAAAATGCCACGCCAAGCATCCATGAGGTTCTTAGGGCTGTCAGCGCTGAGGGCAATCTTTGGTGCAGTGCTGGAGCAAGAAAACTCCAGGAACTCTTGGTCAGGGAGCCGACCTTGAGGGTATAGGGCAGGCTCTGGTCGACTTCCATATATTTTTGTGGCGCGTCTGTTTTAGTTAAGTGGGTGTGTGTTTGTGGTGTTCTTGTACTCAAGTAGGGTCTAACCAGACTCGTGTATTCTTTTTCTACCTTAATGAAATGACACGCAGCTCTCCTGCGTAGTTTGAGAAAAAAAAACATGGCAGATAGCATGGAAATGCAATTTTGTTTGCTTAAATGTAATAAGATATGAGGTTCATTTACCATACTTTGACAGTATACTTCTTGTCAACTAGAAGATTTGGAGACTTCAGATCACGATGAACAATAGGAGGGCTGCGTCGATGCAGGTAATTCATTCCTTTGGCCTGTAAAGCCAGCACAGAGGGCTCAGATAGTAACATTGTATTGCTTTAATTCCATAACATGAGGTAAAGCTGTGGAGGAAACAGGTGGTCACAATACCACGTCAAATGCCATGTTTAATCGGCGTCTTTCATCTAGAACTTCCTTTGCACCACACCTGTGCAAAAATTTATACAAACTGCCCCTGCAATGAAAGAAGAGCATCACTTGTTAGAAGTAGCCAAGCTGGTAAACTATTATGGTATCATATAATGAAGACAAACAAAGGTATAACTGGAAGGAACTTCCATACCTAGACAAGTATTCTGTAACTATAGATAGGTTTGGTGGTTCAGTAACAGCACCCATGAATAGGACAATATTTGGATGTCTCAGACTTTTCATGATTGCAACCTACCACATTAAGAAAAATATTTATAAGGCAACTACTTTGAACAAGAATTTTCCATAAAGGCATAAGCATGATGTAGATACAGAAGAGTACTGCCATAAGACAAATATTGTGCCCTGCCATAAATTATTCAAAAGATTCCCATGCAACCCATGCAAAAATTATTCAACAGACCTCTCTCATAAATTCCCTGAAACGCTCTGGGTGAAAATCCTGCTCCATAAGTATTTTGACTGCAACATCCTGTGACAATATAGAATTGATTTTAATATTGAGCCCAAGATCACCCAGAACAGAGGACCCGCTCAGAGGACAAACAGAATAATAGATGAACTGAGACAAAAGAAAGGCTTAGATAAAAGAATGTAGTGTTATGGAGTTTGCTACAAATTTTTTGTGGACTCTGTTTAGTGATAGATGAGTTTGCACACAATGAGTAGTAGTAGTTGGCTGGATTAGGAAAAGAAGTCCAGCTTGATTTTAGGGAAGGGAACGAGTCCAATTAAGTCAATCTGATTTTTTAATTATAAGTCCAACTAAGTTAAACCCATATATAGAAGGGTTCATCCATAAGGATCGACTATGTAATAGACTGGATCAAGCAAGGAAGAAAGGAATCTACTTTCCATTCCTCGACCCCTCTAGTTTAACATACCTACATCTTCACAGCAAAGTGTGCCCACGACAGAATAATAGAGCGAAGTCGATCAAACAAAGAAGCAAAAGCAGCAATCCTTTTTACAGTTGCCAGTTACAGGTTATTGATAAATAGAGAACACAAAAGCTTACAGATCCATGCCAATCAGCACGATGAACTGTTCCGAAAGAACCTGGAAAGAAAATGGATTCAGAAAATTGTTCCTTTGATAGGATTAGATCTAACAGGCAAATAGCTCAGCATGATTCAAATCTGATTAAATACTAAGATTGCTAACACAATGGAAAGAATAGTCCTATTAAGAAAAAAATGCTATTATTTTCTGCCGGACTAGAAAAGGCTGAACTTTCGAGTACCTGCACCAATCTTCTCCTTTAAAACCAACTCATTCCATGGAATGATCAAATCATCCGCAGCAAGTGACAGATCACTGACTGTATTCCGCAACTGCGTAATCACCAATTCTTTCTTTTTGTCAAGCTTCATATTGGAGGAAGTAATAAGTGGCAAAACCTCCCGAGGAGCTTCTGGCACCATAATATCTGGCTTCATTACTGCTTGCCCTACATCATCAGAACATACATATAGTGAAAAAAAAATATATAGTAACTTCAGACAACCATGCAGTTATATAGGTGAGATGTACGGGCTACAGTTAATTATGTGATTTCCCAGTACATGAGCAAAAAGGATATCTTGGGGTGCATAATCTGTTTCGTGATAATGTGTCCATGTAGCATAGTATAACATCGAACCCCATATTTAACGACTGAGAACAAAAAGGGGTGGTATATTTCCAAAGCCTAGCATTAGCATGATTTACCTTTTCCCGGCACCCAGCTGTTCATAACATCATCCCCAGCAACATGCTTCTTAGAATAAGGATGGTCCAGAGAAACTACAGTGCTATTAGCAACACCTGAAAAAATGTATGGTACAGTCTATGTCACACTTCTGACAGATAAAAACATCCTTGATGAAGAATCCATCCTTAGCCTGTAGCAACTGCTTAATAGACAAACACCAATATAAGTAATAATGCCCTGTTGACACATGAGGAAACAAGTTAAGACATTCAGAAACTAACAACCTGTGGAAGAATCACTGAACAAGAGATTCAAGGAATGGCAATCTGAGAAGCATTGCTTGGCTACCGAGCCAAAATTTGAAGTTATCTCCAATGACCTAAATTTTGGGGGATGGAGAGGTGAGGATACTGATAGTGAGTAGGGACCATTGACAAAGGAATCAGGATCAGTAAGTTGGCCTGGATCCCCAATTAAATCAACCAAGAATTCCCTGCCAAGTGAAGTTAACAAGAGTTAAGAGTACAAAACGCAAGGCAAATTAAGTCAACCAATCAATGTTATCAAAATAACAGGTAGATAAAACAAATATTCCAGATGCACATGAGAATGAGTCATCCTTGCCCATAAGTTATCAAAACAGCGATTAATGGAGAAGCAGTAATATCTGCAAAATGGTTCAAGATTCATGCATTAAAGGGTTCTACTCCGAGATCTTCAGAGGCAAAATACCTTTCAAGCCCAAAGCGTACAAGGCAGGAGGAGGCATCATCAGATTTACAATATTTACATCCCTTGACAACTCTACAAGGAATACTGACTTTATCTGCTAACACCTGCAGCATATACAATACAAGTGTAACGTCAGTAAAGATCCAAGGTTGCAAAAAAAGAATAACTTAAATGGAAACTAAGTTATTAATTTCTGAAATAAAATATAGTTACAGTCACAAGCATACATGTGACAGCGCTCAGATAGAACTCTTTACTAACATTTTGGTTGTAGTTGTCACTGTATTAACATACTTCCACAAGATGAACAATCAGGAAAGCAACTTAAAACAGAAAACATACTTTAAATAGCAAGGAGCGGTGCTTGCAGAGACCAATAGGGAGCTTTCCAAGATGAAGCACAACAGATCCTGTACTTGACTTGATGGCCTCAATGCACTCTTTCCATCGTTGAAGCAAGTTTTCTTCATTGGAAGTTGTACCCCTTGACGACAAACAAAAAATTATATATTATATATAAAAAGAAGTTTCAGAAACCACATGAATCAGACCAAATCAAAAGGAGTATAGGAGCTTATTGATACAACCCTCACCCCATTCTTGAAGATATGAGTTTGGCCAGTTGGATTACCACATCTTTGGCATCAGCAGAACTGGAAAGGATGCTGGAAGCATAACTCTCCAACATACCTAATTCAAAATCAGTTCTTCGATCGATAAGAATGGCTTGAATAGAAGAATCATCAGGACGGACAGACTTGAGCGATTCCATGGAGGGTATGCGGTTCTCTTCCTGTACATCAGTGCATAGTGACCATACGAAGGGGTCCATCCCATGAATCAAGTAAAATCCATCTGGTATTGTGCTGTTGTATGATAGCGAACCATTTACCTGAAAAAGCATTAGGAAGCAAGCATGAAAAATAAATCCAAGACGAGCTGCAAAGAACACCAATACAACAATAAGATTTGTCTCGATAGGTAGTACATAGAATTGCAATTGCACATATATAAATGTATCTTTGGTGGTGTTTGATACACTGACATACTGTATGATTTCATTTCACATGAGTTCAGCTGCAATCCAAACATAAGATTTGGTAAGCATGAACTGCAGTATGATCTACCAAGTACCAAGTCAAGCAACTGAACCTAAGGCTTTTGTTTACAGATTAATTAATGGTTTGTTCAGCACTGTTTGTGACCATGTTGCAGCATTCTGACATCTGGATTTCTCATAAATCGCGAGCAGCCGTTTCCCGAAATGACACTAGGTACTACATGAGAGAGAGAGAGAGAGAGAGAGAGAGAGAGAGAGAGGAGGAAGGGAAGGTATGCTGAGAGTGCTGACCCAGAAGCGATGCGAGAGCGACTCCGCAGAGGGCGCGGGCTGCGCGAGCGGGAAGGCCCTCCCGTTACCGCTGCCCCTCCCGCTTCCTGAATCGCCTGGGTCGAGGAAGCCCGGGTCGGCGGCGCAGGCAGCGTCGGCGCAGAGGCGGAGCGCGAGCGCGAGCTGCAGCTGGTAGGTCTCCTCGGCCTGCTGCGCCCAGCTCTTGCAGGGCGAGCCAGCCGCCCCGGGCGGCGCCGCTGCCGATCCGGGCGGCGCGACCCCCGCGGCCGAGGCGGGGGGCTGGAGGTGGAATGGGTAGTCGCTCGAGGTGGAGATAGAGCTGCCGGCGCCGTAGCTGCTGCCGCTGGACTGGCGCTGCAGGACGTTGGCGGGGACGGGCGCGGGCGCGGCGGCGGCGTCGGGGAACTGGGGGAGGAGGGAGTAGGTGGTGCGGCGGGCGGCGCCCGGGGGCAGGTCCATGGCCGGCGAAACCAAACCCTAGCGTCGGCGTGGCTCGTCGGCCGGGTCCGCTCCCCTGAAAGAGCAGGCGGTTAGTTTTTGGTGGGAATTGACGGGGTGGGCAGTGTTGGACCAAGTCGCCGTCGACGTCTCGTCGGTAGCACTAGTAGGCTAGAAGAGGGTAGCAGTAGCAACTTGCAAGGAGGCAAGCCGCTTGGCTAGCGCCAGGAAAGAGACGTGCGCTGTGCTGCGCACTGCGCAGTGCGCTACGCTGCTTCGGGCGACCGCGCGCGTGGCTGCCGATAGGAGCAGCGGCCACACACAGACCGACAGACAGACAGCAGCCGGGAAGAAGAACCAGACCGCCCGCCACTCACGCCCGAGTGACCGTGGGATGTGGTGCGGACGGTCGGTTCGGGGGAGGCACGCCGGGGTTGAGAATGTAAGCTTTGCATTTTGTAAAAACAAAAATTTCACTGACCTTGGGATCTCCTTATATATTACTCGTTCCAAAAATAAGTGCACATGTCACTTCCCAAAGAATAAACTTTTTAAAAATTTGATCAAATTTATACAAATTATACTAATATTTCTTATATATAATATAGAGTAGCTATCATTAGATTGAGCATAAAATATACTTTCATAATAAAATATTTAAAAATACAATTGTTGATACTATTTTCTATATTTTTAGTCAAATTTAAAAAGAATTGACTCCTCAAGAAGCGGGATGTGCATTTATTTTAGAACGGATGAAGTATATTATTTTATTCATAGGATATATACTTCCTTAGTATACTCATTTCCACTTTTCAAGAAGTTAAATATTTTTAACTTTGATCAAATATATATAAGAGATTATTAATTATTAAGTTGCTAACGGACCAGGGGCCTAGGGGTTCTCTATGGGGTCCACTGCTCGGCTAGGCCCCGGGCTGGCCCACGATCTATTGGAGGACGCGAGGCAAGGTAGCGTGGACTCCAAGCTATGCAAGATCAACTTAATCGACTTACCAACAAAGCTAGATTCGGTAATAGGACTAGGACTCTTCTATTGTAACCAATTAGGAGTAGATACGTGCCCTACCCTCTCCCCTGTATAAAGAGAGGTACCATGCACCCCCTTGTACATACAATCATACAAATCAATCCAAAGCAAAAAGCCACACGACGCACTGGAGTAAGGTATTACGCGTATCGCGGCCTGAACCAGTATAAATCATCGTCTCTCTGCGTTCACCATCGTGTTCCGCGTACGTCGAAGCCCACCAACCATCGTCCCGGATAACCCCGTGATGAGTTACCGTCATGAAACACCGACAGTTGCATAATAGACACTATTAAATTGATAATTGAATGTATTTTAAAAATAAACTTATTTAGAGATATAAATGTTTCTAGTAGTTTTTATATACCTAGTTAAACTTAAAAAAGTTTAAGCTATACAAAACTTTAAACGATCTTGTTTAGGGACGAAGGAAGTATGTTGGGTTGGCGATTAAAAGACCTTTTGTAGGGACAGAGGGAGTGTCGGGGTCAAGATACCTCAGGTATCTCAACGCACCGATTAGTCAGCCGCTCGGGCAATCCAACTGGCCAAGGCCCAGCGACCGTGGCCTGCCTAAGCCACGAAGGCCCCGAGCCAGGCGCCAAGGCGAGCGGTCCAACCACGTCATCTTCCTTATCCTTCCATTGCAAGCTATGCAGCCACGCTCGACCTCTCCCCCGTCTTGACCTCTAGGGGAGGATAGGAAGAGGTCGGGCGTCATCAAAGTATACCTACCCTGAAAGAGACAGGCATGCTTTGCTCCATTCGCCAGGACGGAGAGGACGGCCATCTCAGGGCAGACGCCGTCCCTGTGCACCCCTGCGCAGACAAGACCACACTACAGGGTGGTGACGACCGGTACGGCACTACACCATCCAAACTCAGCCCGATGGGACGAGCGTACGGCCCCACTGAAAGCTCTAGTTTGGTTTTGGTGAATTGATGAAACCCTAAGTGCTAACTTAGTTTATCAAGTGATCATGAGATAGGTAGCACACTCCAAGTGGTGAAGCAAATGAAGATCATAACATGATGATGGTGATGCCATGGTGATGATCAAGTGCTCGGACTTGGAAAGAAGAAAGAGAAAAACAAAAGGCTTAAGGCAAATGTATAAATTGTAGGAGCCATTTTATTTTGGTGATCAAGATACTTAGTGAGTGTGATTACATTTAGGATCGATAGCCGTACTATTAAGAGGGGTGAAACTCGTATCGGAATGCGGTTATCAAAGTGCCACTAGATGCTCTAACTCATTGCATATGCATTTAGGATCTAGTGGAGTGCTAACACCCTTGTAAATGTTTGTGAAAATATGCTAACACATGTGCACATGGTGAGACACTTGGTGGTTGGCACATTTGATCAAGGGTGGTGAAGTTTGGGTGCAAGGGTAAGAAACTCCACCGGCGCCCTAGACAGAAAAGACGGAGGTCACTGTAAGTGGCCGGACGCTGGTCTCGGTTGGACCAGCGCGTCCGGTCAGTGGCAGCAGAGGGCGTGCATTTCGGTCTCATGACCGGACGCTGGGTCACTCAGCGACCGGAGGCTGGCGGGGTGCGTCCGGTCAGTGCTGACGTACGCTGACGTAGGGCGTACAGAGGAGACGTTGTGTGACCGGACGCTGGATGTGTCCGGTCAAGCATGACCAGACGCGTCCGGTCGGAAAAAATCGCGTTTGGAACCTTACTGGAAACGACCGGACGCTGAAGTCCAGCGTCCGGTCAGCAGACGACCGTTGAAATCTGACGAACAGTATTTGAAGCAGGGGACACATGGCGTGAATCACATGACCGGACGCTGAGGGCCAGCGTCCGGTCGATCGGACCGGAGCGTCCAGTCGATCGGACCGGAGCGTCCGGTCACCCCGCGCTGTACCCAGTGAAGGGGTACAATGGCTCTATTTCATGGGGGCTTCTATTTAAGCCCCATGGCCGGCTCAAGCTCACCCTCTTGGCCATTTGTATTGACATAGCAACCTTGTGAGCTTAGCCAAAGCCCTCCCACTCATCTCCATCATAGATTCAACATCTTTGTGAGATTGGGAGAGAATCCAAGTGCATTGCTTGAGTGTTTGCATCTAGAGGCACTTGGTGTTCGTGTTTCGCTGCGAGATTCGCTTGTTACTTTTGGTGGTTGCCGCCACCTAGGTGGCTTGGAGCAGCGAGGATCATCGAGCGGAGGTGGGTGATTGTCTCCGGCTCCGATCATGGTGATTGTGAGCAGTTCTTGACCTTTCTCCGGTGGAGCACCAAAAGGTATTCTAGTGGATTACTCATGGCTTGTGTGATCCTCATCTTGTGTTGGTTGTGCGACACCCTATTGAGGGTTTGGCATGTGAAGCCAATTAGCGCGTGAACCTCCAAGTGAGTGAATCGCCACAATGAGGACTAGCTTGCCGGCAAGCAAGTGAACCTCGGTAAAAAATCATTGTGTTCATCCTTTGATTCCGAGGTGATTGGTCTTCATTGTTATTCACTCTTGTGGTTGATTGGTTCCTTCATCTACACGGTGGTATAACTTTCTTGATCACTCTCTTTACCTTTCCCCAAACTAGTTGTCAAGCTCTTTAGTGTAGCTAGTTGTGAGAGCTTGCATGCTTGGTTGGTGTGGCTCTTTAGTTAGCCTTTGAGAGTACACTAACATAGCTTAGTATCATAGCTATTGTGTGAATAGATACTATCTAATCTAGAATTGTGGTAGGTGGCTTGCATTTTGGTAGGCTAGCGCAAAACTCGCTTCGCCTCATAATTGTCTAACCTTTTTGTTAAGTGTTGTTGTAGAAATTTTTATTAGGCTATTCACCCCCCTCTAGCCATTAGGATCTTTCACCCACCCACTATGGGATGGGTCGCACGACTCCGGCCTTGACTTCACAAGACCAACCAGATCACCAGGGACCTCAACCTAGTCATCTAGGGTCGAGGCCCGTGACACCATGACCAGAAAAGGGCGACTGACTATGGCAGAACCTCCTAAGAAATCGGGCCCACGTGCACCTATCGATGTCTCAATAGACCTCAGATAGCGTACACAAGTTCCCAACAACTTAGCAGATCTGTCGGGTGTCCTTAGGAAACCCGAATCATCCACGAATCTTTTCCAAACAGGATCCCAATCACAGTCATTGCAGATTACAACAGTTTTCAATATACATACCAGAGATTATAAAGCGGAAGACTTAAGTTTTAATATTACAAACCAGTTGTTTCAAACTTACATAACCATAAGTGTCATACAACCATAGTAGCGGGATAATATTACATTAACATTATTTATTTCACATAAACTAGTGCCTTGTCCAAAGGCCATTCATCATTCCTCATCGTCATCGACTTCAAATACTGACATGCAGCAGGGACCAAAACAAGCCTGCGCATGCGACTCACCTGCAACAAGGGTTAACAAACCCTGAGTACAAAAGTACTCAACAAGACTGACCCGACGAAAAAGGGCGAAGGTCTTAGGGATGCAGGTGTTGGGTCAAGGTAAGGATATAGAAAAATTCAAAAGTTCTTTGCCAAAAGCTTACTATTCTTGATCCTAGTTTCAAGTTTTACCCCTAAGTACTTTAGTTCAATATCTCAAACTAAGTGTTCATATCCCATGTTCCAATCCTTCTCATTCCATTCTTTTTCTCATGTTTTAGTAATTCACCAGTCCTACATTGCTTCTGTAATGAATCGAGTCTCCATATCCGCGGAGCACCGGCAATTTGAATTGATTCAAGTCCCAGCTGGGGATTCCTTATCACACGACATATGTAGAACTTAATCTTGCATATATCAACCTCGCTACCGGATCCTCCCGTACTAAGCCGTCTCCACGCCACTCGAGAGCATAGCACGCCTCAAATCCGGCCACATTCAAGCCACGAGGGTACACGCTACTCCCGCCATCTCACCACTCCCAGTCGTGGGCATTAAATCTTAGTATCGGATTAGTAGAAGTAGGCTTACCGGAGTATGTGACCAGTACTACAAAGTGTCTCGTTCAGAAGATCCACAATGAGTGGCCTTTAAGCGACATAGTCGGCAACATTACCCAACATTCAAGATAAGCCACCCGACTAGTCTCTAGTTCATTCTATCTTCTTTCTTTCTTTCTTTCTTTGGCCAGTATGCCATCTTTGATTGTATCGAAACTTTTACTTTGAAAGCCTACCATAAAGCATACTAAGCATTCTACGCCTTTGTAAATGAAATCATCTTCAAGGATGGTAAAAAATTAATAAGGTAGGCAATGCATCAAGTAGGTAACATTTGAAGTAAATCAACTTAATGCAATAAGTAACATAGGTGATAAACTTTTCAAAGTAAACAAGGTAATGGTTTAAACCGGGGCTTGCCTTCGTTGACGATCTCAGGTTCCGGATCAGCACCACTATTATCGAATCCCGTGACAACCGGGGATGCTTCCAGAACTTGCTCAACTAGAATCGGTTCACTCTCGGATTCTACACTAAATAACAGCATATGCTTCAACATGATGATAATGTAAACATGATGCTTTCATGGTGCATGAAATATAACAACACCTTGAATAATACTTTCCTTCACGGTACAGTTACAAGCCAAACTAACCAAACCATATTCAGTAGCGGATGTGACCACGTCGGCACCAACCACTTGGTGAGCTCTCCAGACCACTTGGCGAACTCTCCAGAGCCACTACGGTGAACTCTCCAGACCACTACGGTGAATTCTCCGACCACTACGGTGAACTCTCCGACCACTACGGTGAATTCTCCGACCACTACGGTGAATTCTCCGACCACTACTCTTGAAACCCCTCTGGTCACAAAACATGATCAAAACAAGATCAAACACTAATCAAACACTTAGGGTTTGCTTTTATTTATTTTTGAATCAATTTGGAAATAAGCCCAAAATAAACTTGTCCCAAATGACCTCAAAATTTTATGTAAGCTTCCTCATGACAAATTAGTGTACCAAAACAAATTTCCAAAGATTGACACTATTCAAAATCGGAAAATATAAAATTTCACTTTGTTCTTCTCCTTCCTTCTCTCTTGACATTTCGACCCCACCCGTCGGTGACCCATACATATCTTGGCCGGCGCTGCCATCATTTGGCCGGCCCCAAAATGCACCGACGGTGGTGGACGCTCTCTGTGAGGAGACCTCACTCAAATAATCTACACACCCCCCTCTGAACTCATCCCCGTCCTTGGAATAGCGGAAGGTGCACCGGAGAAGACTCCATGCCGGCCATGGCGGCTCATGGCGTAACCCCGGCAAGAATGCGGTAGAGTCAAAAGCGAAGTGCACATCACATTTAGTAGCTCAGCACGGTCATGCCGGTGGGATTGGTGAAGGCGGAGACGGTCTGGAATGGCCTGGCCACGTCGAGGCGATGGTGGCGGAGCTTGGTAGGGCTCGGGAAGAAAGGCTATTGCCAGGCGACTCAAATCCAACTCAAGCGGCGTGAGCAAGTCGAGAAAGCGCAAGACCGAGGCGATTGCTTTGGCATAGCTGAGCACGACGGAATTTGCTCGACGGTGGCAAATTTCATGGCGCTTGATGAGGTCGTCATCATTATGAGTGAGAGGCGGGGAAGAGGAGAGGGACAACGATGGTACGACTATTTATAGCTAGGAGGAGCTCGTCTAGCTTCGACAGCACACGACGAAGATGCCACAGCGATGATGACGTGCCAGGGCATGAGGAAGCGGCACAAAACGCTCGGCGGCGTCAGCGGCGTGGCGCCGGCGGTAAGCGGTGATGTAAATCTTGATTTTTTTGAATTATTTACAGAACTGCCACTGAGTAATTTTTTTTAAATTACTCCCAAATTTTCTAAAGAAGTCGAAAATCTCCAAAAATGAAAAGTTGCTCAACTTTTTAACCTCTACAACTTTGCTTCAAGGAACATTTTCAAATTCTGCCTCCATTTTGAAATTTGAATTTGGGGTGCATTTGAGTATTTGAATCATTTCAAAATTACTCCAAATTTTATATGTAAACTTGAAAAACTTTGAATACCAAAGTTGATAATATAATCTTCAACTTTGCTTTTTGCCTCAACCCCAAATTCCACATGGATTTTGATTTAGACAAAAGGGGCAAAAAGGACTTGTGATTTGAATTTGAATTCAAATTTGATTTGTCTTCCTTTTACTTAAATTTTGATTTTTGTCCAGTAACATGGCCCATTAGGGTTATTTGAGTCAAATGACATATGACCTCACATGATCACATGAATTTTGACCCTTGTAGTCATGATCTTTATTTAGGATTTTGAATCACATCACATGAAATAACAACATTATGAAATAAACCTTATTTAGTGAATGCATTCAAAATTTTCTACTCTATGAATGCTTTGCAATGCATATGATGACATGTCAAATTTTAGTGCTAGGTCAAAACACCAGAGGTGTTACAACCCTTCCCCCTTAAAGAAATCTCGTCCCGAGATTTAAAACTTAAGGCTAAGTAATGAAAAAGGAAATGTGTCAAGCTAACACATTATAACTTTATTCAAAGACTAGTGAGGGGTTTTCCATTATTATTTTATTAAAAGCAGTTAAAAGGTTTCATGCTACAATGGGTTTCTTATTTATGTTACATGTCTTGTATCCCACAAGACAACCCTGGTTTACTAGAAAATCAGTAAAGGAACTATTACTACTCTGAGCTTTCAGTCATCGGCATCCGTGCCCATATCGGACGAAACCTCATCTTCATCGGAGAAGTACACTAACTCCTCGGGATCCTCCTCCTCTTCTTCATTCTCGACTTCACCTGGATCTACAATCATTTCTTCATCTGTAACTTCACCATCCCCATGAGGAGGATGAAGTTGAGCATACATCATGTGGACATTCTCATGAAGAATGACATTGTCCATCTCCAGGTCTTCTACGTAGAACTCCAACTCATGGACGCGTTCATTGGCCGCATCCTCTCGTGTCCAGGCTTCATTCCTCAACTCGGTATTCTTGGTGATGTCCCTTTCCATTTCTGCCAGCTTCTCTTGATCTTTAGCATGAGCTCGACGAAGAGTGTTGAGCTCCTTGGTAAGGTTCTCAATGTTGGCGGGATTGCTTAAAGATCCTTCATCTCCTAGGGTCTTGGAACTTCCTTCACCAAGCTCACGGTTACGTGGTGCCAACTGGTGACGAGGGACTCCGTGAGGTCCAGTGGACTTGCGTGTGGTTATCTTGGTCTTTGCCATAGCCTGTAGAATTTAGGAGAGGACTATAAGGATAGCTTGAGGATAATGGAGGTTAGCAAGAATGGGATTGACATTACTTACCCAACCACTTTTAAGGGGATTTTTATGCTAGTTGTTTAAGCATGATGCATGAATCGATCTTACGAATCCGAGTACAAAAGATTTATACAATCAAAAGTACTAGATTTTTAATACATAGGACAAACCTAATCATATTATCCGTCACAAACTTTCAAATAAGATAGGATTGAGGATAGATCAGAGGTAAGAAGAGAGAAATTTAGACTCAAAATATCCAGTTTACTTTCTTTGATCCAAATTAGTTTAAAGGTTTTCAAAAGCAACCTACAATGATCTTAGATAGGACCTGCTCTGATACCAGCTGTGGCAGAACCTCCTAAGAAATCGGGCCCACGTGCACCTATCGATGTCTCAACAGACATCAGATAGCGTACACAAGTTCCCAACAACTTAGCAGATCTGTCGGGTGTCCTCGGGAAACCCGAATCATCCACGAATCTTTTCCAAACAGGATCCCAATCACAGTCATTGTAGATTACAACAGTTTTCAATATACATACCAGAGATTATAAAGCGGAAGACTTAAGTTTTAATATTACAAACCAGTTGTTTCAAACTTACATAACCATAAGTGTCATACAACCATAGTAGCGGGATAATATTACATTAACATTATTTATTTCACACAAACTAGTGCCTTGTCCAAAGGCCATTCATCATTCCTCATCGTCATCGACTTCAAACACTGACATGCAGCAGGGACCAAAACAAGCCTGCGCATGCGACTCACCTGCAACAAGGGTTAACAAACCCTGAGTACAAAAGTACTCAACAAGACTGACCCGACAAAAAAGGGCGAAGGTCTTAGGGATGCAGGTGTTGGGTCAAGGTAAGGATATAGCAAAATTCAAAAGTTCTTTGCCAAAAGCTTACTATTCTTGATCCTAGTTTCAAGTTTTACCCCTAAGTACTTTAGTTCAATATCTCAAACTAAGTGTTCATATCCCATGTTCCAATCCTTCTCATTCCATTCTTTTTCTCATGTTTTAGTAATTCACCAGTCCTACATTGCTTCTGTAATGAATCGAGTCTCCATATCCGCGGAGCACCGGCAATTCGAATTGATTCAAGTCCCAGCTGGGGATTCCTTATCACACGACATATGTAGAACTTAATCTTGCATATATCAACCTCGCTACCGGATCCTCCCGTACTAAGCCATCTCCACGCCACCCGAGAGCATAGGACGCCTCAAATCCGGCCACATTCAAGCCACGAGGGTACACGCTACTCCCGCCATCTCATCACTCCCAGTGCGTGGGCATTCGTCTTAGTATCGGATTAGCCGAAGTAGGCTTACCGGAGTATGTGACCAGTACTACAAAGTGTCTCGTTCAGAAGATCCACAATGAGTGGCCTTTAAGCGACATAGTCGGCAACATTACCCAACATTCAAGATAAGCCACCCGACTAGTCTCTAGTTCATTCTATCTTCTTTCTTTCTTTCTTTCTTTGGCCAGTATGCCATCTTTGATTGTATCGAAACTTTTACTTTGAAAGCCTACCATAAAGCATACTAAGCATTCTACGCCTTTGTAAATGAAATCATCTTCAAGGATGGTAAACAATTAATAAGGTAGGCAATGCATCAAGTAGGTAACATTTGAAGTAAATCAACTTAATGCAATAAGTAACATAGGTGATAAACTTTTCAAAGTAAACAAGGTAATGGTTTAAACCGGGGCTTGCCTTCGTTGACGATCTCAGGTTCCGGATCAGCACCACTATTATCGAATCCCGTGACAACCGGGGATGCTTCCAGAACTTGCTCAACTAGAATCGGTTCACTCTCGGATTCTACATGAAATAACAGCATATGCTTCAACATGATGATAATGTAAACATGATGCTTTCATGGTGCACGAAATATAACAACACCTTGAATACAACTTTCCTTCACGGTACAGTTACAAGCCAAACTAACCAAACCATATTCGTAACGGATGTGACCACGTCAGCACCGACCACTTCGGCGAGCTCTCCGACCACTTCGGCGAACTCTACGACCACTACGGTGAATTCTCCGACCACTACTGTGAACTCTCCGACCACTACGGCGAATTCTTCGACCACTACGATGAATTCTCCGACCACTACTCTTGAAACCCTACTGGTCACAAAACATGATCAAAACAAGATCAAACACTTAGGGTTTGCTTTTATTTATTTTTGAATCAATTTGGAAATAAGCCCAAAATAAACTTGCCCCAAATGACCTCAAAATTTTATGTAAGCTTCCTCATGACAAATTAGTGTACCAAAACAAATTTCCAAAGATTTAGCACTATTCAAAATTAGAAAATATAAAATTTCACTGTTCTTCTCCTTCCTTCTCACTGACAGCTCAACCCCACCCGTCAGTGACCCATACTTGTCACGGCGGCGCTGCCATCACTGGCCGGCCCCAAAATGCACCGATGGTGACGCTCCGGCGAGGCAGACCTCACTCAAATAATCTACACACCCCTACGAACTCATCCCCGTCCTTGGAATAGCAGAAGGTGCACTGGAGAAGACTCCACGCCGGCCATGGCGGCTCACGGTGTAACCCCGGCAAGAATGCGGTAGAGTCAAAAGCGAAGTGCACATCACGTTCAGTAGCTCACCACGGTCACACTGGTGGGCTTGGTGAAGGCCGAGACGGTCTGGAATGGCCTGGCCACGTCGAGGCGATGGTGGCGAAGCTTCGGCCGGGCTCGGGGAAGAAGCTGTTGCGCCGGGCGACTCCGTCCAACTCAAGCGGCGTGAGCAAGTCATAGAGAAGCGCAAGACTGAGGCGATCGCTTTGGCATAGCTAGGCACGACGGAGGCTGCTCGACGGTGGCAAATTTCGCGAGCGCAGTGAGGTCGTCGGCGGCGAGCAGAGGCAGGAAAAGAGGAGAGGGACGACGACGGTACGGCTATTTATAGCCGGGAGGAGCTCGTCTGGCTTCGACAGCACACGATGAAGATGCCACGGCGATGATGACGTGCCAGGGCGTGAGGAAGCGGCGCAAAACGCTCGGCGGCGTCAGCGGCGTGGCGCCGGCGGTAAGCGGTGATGTAAATCTTGATTTTTTTGAATTATTTACAGAACTGCCACTGAGTCATTTTTTTAAATTACTCCCAAATTTTCTAAAGAAGTTGAAAATCTCCAAAAATAAAAGTTGCTCAACTTTTTAAACTCTACAACTTTGCTTCAAGGAACATTTTCAAATTCTGCCTCCATTTTGAAATTTGAATTTGGGGTGCATTTGAGTATTTGAATCATTTCAAAATTACTCCAAATTTTATATGTAAACTTAAAAAACATTGAATACCAAAGTTGATAATATAATCTTCAGCTTTGCTTTTTGCCTCAACCCCAAATTCCACATGGATTTTGATTTAGACAAAAGGGGCAAAAAGGACTTTTGTGATTTGAATTTGAATTCAAATTTGATTTGTCTTCCTTTTACTTAAATTTTGATTTTTGACCAGTAACATGGCCCATTAGGGTTATTTGAGTCAAATGACATATGACCTCACATGATCACATGAATTTTGACCCTTGAGTCATGATCTTTATTTTGGATTTTGAATCACATCACATGAAATAACAACATTATGAAATAAACCTTATTTAGTGAATGCATTCAAAATTTTCTACTCTATGAATGCTTTGCAATGCATATGATGACATGTCAAATTTTAGTGCTAGGTCAAAACACCAGAGGTGTTACACTGACAACCCGAGAGCGGCCACCTGTTCCCTCACTGTCACCACGAGGCCACTGAAAAAATAGGAGACGATGACGAAGGCCACGGCAAGACCACGCCACACAGGACAGTTGGTGACCAACGGCCATGCCAACAGTGCCGCCATGGCCGACACTATAGCATCACGCCATGCTGTGCCGCGGCTTGGAGAGCAAGACTACGATGACCATGCTTGAACGTACGATGACATCAAGACAAAACAGGATGGATTGCCAGCTGGGTTTACTTGCTTCTTTCACGGGCGCCACGTGTACCGCCATGACACTTCAGGATCTTTGTAACGGTCGAGTGACATGGAATACCCCATGTGGCAAACTAACACACATAACATCCAACATCATGCCCAACTATCAAGGTTATTATGCTTATAGGAAAATACATCATTCATAGAGTTTATATAGTTTTAGTTTCTCCCTCTAGGCTCAACTCTTCAATATCTCGCTCGAATTCTTATCGGAGTTAACTTGCAGCTCATCTTGGATATGCCCAATCCAAGGTTGACTATGCAGCAGTGAATAGAGCGCTACCTCGCATCCACCGGGGCAACAACACCTGCAAAACAACTTAACGGCAGCACCGTGAGTACATTTCATACTCACAGGACTTAATTCCAACACATAGAAATCTGGTGGATGCAAGGGTGTTATCAGGCATTTGTACATTTGCGAAAAGTACATGGCGTTTCTTAAATGACATGCTCATGATTCATTTTAAGATATTACCATTAATATGGTATGATATCCAAAAGAGTGATTAGCACATATAAGCTGCAACATCAACATGTTCTATCATTACACTACCATGGGTATAGAAAGTAAGAACAACCATAAGGGTCCATCCTGAGGGACTTCAGGCTTTCAAAACTCTGTAGAGGTGTACAACTTGTATCCACATGGAATACGGGACTAACCACCATATTCTGGATCCTGGAATAAGGGTTGCCTCATGATTTTCAACCTTTCCCTAATCCGACCCGAATGTCTCATGAAAGGTTTGACTGGTGCTCAGTCAATGTCCTAGACATTCCTGACCAGCGCCACCCCCTTGCTAGTTTCACGAATAAACCGGTTGCAATTAGTTACTCGGCTTGTCGCCCCCATCCGCGACATATGGTCTGTATGGGTGGTTACTCGGACTCACATATCCCAATAAACGGTCCTTAATGGCTCCATGAGCTATGTCGCTTGAGATCCCCACACTCACAACGACCTACCCCTCGCATGAGTTAAGTTATCAAAGTGGTGTCCAAGTTTATAACCTTTAGTGGTATTATTCTTTAGCCAGATTAGTAAAGTAAGTCAAGCTGTACCCTCATTATTTTTAGTAAGCAATTATCCAAGTGTAGCATCCTACACGCATGTTGGTATATTTAAACACACAGATAAATCTGCAAGCACACGGATACCGATGTAGCACTTCACCGGAAAGTATTTCTAAATATCGAACTTAAGGAAACATGTGTGAGAATAACTAAGTCTAACTTTACCTAGAGTAGCAACAAGACTTAAGATAATAGGAGCATAAAGGAGATTGCTAAGGTCTTCTAGTTCTAACTTCGATAAGCTATGTCTTCTATCATTCAGTCTGAGGATATTACTGAGGAGAAACACATGTGGAGTATGTTTTCCTAGTAACAAAGTCCTGCTCTCCTACAAATGGGAGATGGTCTATAAAGGACTCAACGAGGCTATAAGAGTCACCCTCGCGATCTACCACCGATCCAGAATGTAGGGTACATTCACGAGTAAGCAAGTCTAAGCACCACGCTTACACTATGAATACTACTCTAACCCAAGAGTGACAAGGATTAAAGTACTCAAAAAGAGTTGCAAACCTGAAGAACAATATAAACAAGATGCTTACTTGAATTAGAAGTTGATTACAAGAGAAATCTCAGAAAGCAAGCTCAAAATAAACTTGATTCTGCTAGGGTACAAGCCATAGAGGGAGCATCGATAGGCCAGGACTTCCTCCAAACTCTTCCCTCTCACTCTATCTCTCTATTTCTAATACAGGACTTGATCCTAACTTGGAGGACTAATCTTCTCTTGATTGCTAGCTCTGATCCTGGTAGGGATATGAATTAGGGTTTCTAGATTTCAGAACTCAGGACCATTGCCTTCAGGAGGGGGTACAGGGAGGTATATATAGGGGGCTTCAAGCATCCTGGATCCTTGAATCAAACCGACTTAAAACAATGGCGTAGATTTGATCTTTAAGGCGATGGAGAACTGACATTCGAAGGAGGGACTGCCAGGTGGGGCCCACAGGCTGGCCAGCATGACAGTGGGGCCGGCCGGCCCCACATGTTGTGGACATGTGTCCTGCTTCGGTGGATTGCCCTCTAGAGTCTTCTAGAATCTTCCTACATTGGTCCCGTTGCGGAATAACGTGATTTCCTTTGATGAATAAGTCCTCCTTGATGATTTTCTGATAAAATCCAGCTGAAAACACAGATTCACCAAAACTCATGGAATTTGTCAGTTTAAACCCCTAAGTCTATTTTGGTGATCCATTTTAGTCATTTATGCAGGGTATATTGACGGTTTATGATTGACATTAAATACCGTCAACAAACTCCCCCGCACTTAGGCTTTTACTCGTCCTCGATAAAGGATGGATTACTTAAGACATAACCTTGGGACAAGATATCAACAAAAAACTATTCCTAGTCATGCATACACTGCAGGATTCAGAGTGTCTACCATAAAACTTTAGGCGGTTGAATAATAGAACAACTTTAAACAGATCACCATCTTCCTTCAATCAAATCAATGGAGAAACATTTTAAGATTTTAAAAACAAAACATAGCTTACCTTCTCCTTTTGTGGTACTCTCAGATCACTCAATATATGTGGTATTTTTGGATCCTCACCAAGGCATAGACAACTTTGCCTTCTTTTTGCCTACTTCTAAAAGTCTATGTGGAGCTTAGGTAGGAATGAATATGAAAACATACTTACATTACATTTATTGTAAAGTCAAAACAAGGATCCATGGAGAAAATGTCATACTCTTAGATCAAGATGTGCATGTGTGTGGATATATATATGGTGGCTAACCTAATTCTATTGTGCTCCTCGAAACATATGTCTCTTGTTTGAAACTTGAAATACTTGCAAGAGAACATGGGCTATCTTTCTTTTCTTTCTTCTCTTTTTTAGGCGGGCATCTAAGTACCCATTGTTTTAGATATCTCGAATACTTGTCTATTTTTCTCAATTTATTATTATTATTATTATTATTATTATTATTATTATTTACTTTTGCATTGCCCATGCCTCTCTTCTGCAACAGAATTTTAAGAGAGATAATTACAAGAACTTGGAGCATTTATCCTAACAAACATATTTTTGTGTCTATTCTTAGTACAGGAGTAGAATATTTTTGAGTGAATGAAAAACATGTTTTTGCATACTTCTAGTGTAGGAGCAGCAAATATGTATGGAGTGTACGTGATTTTGATCTTGAGAGCATGATAAGTTTCTCAACAAGGATCACAAGGTTTGACCAAACTCAATACAATATCAAGTAGTATATGTAGAAGGTTTTCCTAGTCTATCATATCATATATGGCTTTGGTAGGACATTGCTTTACCACAAAGGAGAGGTGTAGCTATTCTTTTTAACTTTTTGAAATAAAATTCTCCAATAACGAGACATCAAGAATCAAATTCTCATTATTCTACTATATCTCATTCCACAACAACTTAAGCAACATGGGGTCCCTAATAATATGTTTCCAACAGTAGCAAGACTTCTAGGAAAAGTATTATGTGAGTCTATCCTTTAAGTCATGACTGAAATAATCTTTCCACATGTTTTGAAGTTGTTTTACTAAAGGATTTTCAATTCGGTTCAAAATAGAAAGCGAGACAGGTGAAAATAGAACATACGAGACTCAAACCTGACCGTGGACGAAGCATGAGGACAGGCGATGCTGTGCTGGGCCAGCCGGCCCATGTAATAGGCCGGGCGGCCCACTCTCGGGTCTATTTTGGTCCAACTTTGGCGAGCGTGGTTCTTGTTTCATTGCTTTCTGAATCTCGTGATGTTCGTGATCAGATCTCGTCTTGTTGTCATGGTGTGCTTCACCCACACTTGTTTCCTATTTACCTTTTTGCACAACATGTGGAGATAAACACATATCCAAAAGAATACAGAGCAAATAATAGTAACAAACTTCCATTGATATCAAATAAGGCACTTTATTACAATATGAGCTAAACAAACTTTAACAAACACAATTTCTGAGCTAACATGAACTAACACGATCTCTAAATGAACTAAATGACTAAGCATGCCTTATTGATCAATGACCTAACTCTCAATCTTGGTACTTGTCCTTAATGACAACATAATGTCGGAGGATAATAAGCTTGTATTCTAGATCCTTGCGATAGATATGCTCTTTATCGATCCTATGCTACAAAGCATGGGTGTACTGGGTAAGGGTTTGGATCTTCTCATTCAGCAATGCAATGATCAACCATTGGTGCTTATCATCATTCTCTTGGGCGACAGGTGGCGCCCTTTTCTTCTTCTCCTTCGACGGCATCACCTTGATTTGCTCCGGTGTAGCCCGGACACCATCTATGGTCATGCAAGGCATGACCGTCTTGTACTTAGCACAGGTGACATCCCCGAACTTATTGGTCTTCACCCCCTTTAGTGTCACGTTTGGCTTGGGTGGAAGGAGGTTATCTCCTTTGGCACCTTGATCGGCTTCGGCGCCTCCGGCTGGCGAGATTTGTCTCGAAGAAGTAGATGCCGTGGCGGTAGAGCGATCACCGGACGATGGATGGTTTGGGTGAAGTAGTACTGGCTAGGGACGGGAGCTATCTCTCGTGTTGGAATGATGCTCAGTGGCAAGGCATCTTCAACTCTGTAGGGGATGATCTGTTTGTTGGCCATTGGAACTTGGGAGGGGGAAAGCTTTGTTGCTGCTAGAGATGAAAGGCTTGTTGGGATGGCTTTGGAGGCTAGCAGGGCTTCTTTATATAGGGGGGAGAAACAGGCAGCAGGGTTCAAGATCTATCCATTAGGGGTCTCATGATGAGAGAAAACCGAATGGCTCAGAAATCTAGAGATTTCTACGAGAAAACACTGGAAGGTTTGCGAGCCAATCGAGCCGAGGCGGGACGGCTGACAAGTGGGCTAGCCGGCCTAACAGTGGGGCCGGCCGGCCCCACCTAGTGCCACCTCACCATCATCTTTCGCACTACGGTTCTAATGCTTAACTAATCCCGAAAAATATGCTATCACGTTACTTATCGTAAGGAGGAGGGCAGAGGTGTAAATCTATGGCAAAATAATAAAATCTACCTCATCTAAATCCTCAGGTTGGTTTCAGGTTCTAGAAAGATCTTGACACGATGAGCATTTACCTTGAATAACATACCTTCGTCATTTTGAAGTGTTACCGCTCCATGCGATGAGGTGCTTATAACCTTGAATGGTCCTTCCCATTTACTCCGAAGTTTTCCATGCCCGAATAATTTTACCCTGGAATTAAAAAGTAATACCTTATCTTCTGGGGCAAATTCCTTCTTCTTGATCCTCTTATTGTGCCATCTCTTTGTTCTCTCCTTGTATATCTTGGCATTGTGATAAGCTTTTTCATGTCATTCATCAAGCTCAGAGAGTTGCATCTTCCTTTTAGTTCCCACGGCTTCCAAGTCCATGTTCAATCATTTGATGACACAGTGTGCCTTGAATTCTAGCTCCACAGGTAGATGACATGTCTTCCTATAGACAAGTTGATAGGGTGACATTCCAAGTGGTGTTTTATAGGCCGTGCGGTAGTCCCACAACGCCTCGGGTAGTCTATCCTTCCATGCAGTCCCCATCTCATTGACCGTCTTCTGCAGAATGTTCTTGATTTGTTTGTTCGATGTTTCTTCTTAGCCACTTGTCTGAGGGTGATATGAAGTAGCGATGTGGTGACGGATCCCATGTTTTGACAAGTACTTGTGAAAGTTCTTGTCAATGAAATGAGTGCCTCCATCACTTATCACCATTCTTGGAACACCAAAACATGGAAATATTGTTTCTTTAAACATCTTCTTGGAGCTCTTAGCATTAGCAGCTCTACATGGCATGGCTTCAACCCACTTGGAGACATAGTTAACTGCCACCAATATGTAGTCACAGTTCTTCGACTTTGGAAACGGTCCCATGTAATCAATTCCCCAGACGTCGAAAAGCTCGATCTGGAGGTTGTTGGTGAGTGGCATGGCATCTCTTGAATTGATGTTCCTGTGCCTCTAACATGAACCACACCTCCAGATAAAGTCCTTCGTATCTTCATACATGGTTGGCCAAAAAAGTCCACTTTGCTAGATCTTTGCATGAGTGCAGAATGCACCATAATGTCCTCCATATGGTGATGAGTGGCATCGTTCTATGATCTTGATGCCTTCTTCTACCGGTACACATCTTATGAGTAGGCTGTCTGTGGGGGTATAACCCCATATACCCTCAGGGCTGTACATGGGCCAAGCCATTAGGGGAGGCCCAACCCACAAGATCAAGCCACGCGAGGCACGGCACAGGTCAGCGTGTGCCGCAAGACTATGTGAAGCATCCTTGATGACAAAAGAATATTTGATCGGATATGCTAGATATCATATTCCTTGTAAACACATATCATATAACCAATCATAATAGATACAACCAACCTGTAATCCTACCCCCCGAGCTATATAAGGTGGGTAGGGACCCCCCTCGTTGACATCGGATCTCATAATACAATCCACCAAAGGCACAGGGCGTAGGGTATTACATCAAGCTGACGGCCTGAACCTGTCTAAATCACTGTCTCTGTGTTCTATGTCACCATCTAGTTCCCATCACGTGCATCTCCACCGATTCATCTACTAGCGTGGGCATACCCCTCGGTAGACTGTAGACCAGATTCTGTCGATAGTGGCGCTCTAGGTAGGGGAAGTGCGTGTTGATTCCGTGGCAATCCAGATGGTCCGCTTCCCGAGCTCCATGATCTTTCCCGAGCTAGTCCAGACCTTTACGGTCAGATCTATGACCTAGATCATCGGCACCAACAGCATCGAGGAAATCATGGAGGCAGTGCAGAATCACCCTTCACCGATCATGCTAACGTCTTCAACAACATCTCTGATCTCGGCGCCTCACCACTTGGTTAAGAGATCCGTCAGCAACGATGATCTGATCGCATCTATCGATCGGGTCACTGACCGCTTAGCAGAATGTTAGCTCCTTGTGGACTCGGTCTTAGATCGTCTACTATGAGCAGTGAAACTCCTGCGCTCTAAGGTCACCAAGCCACTACGACCGAGCAATCTGCTTGGCTACGTCATTTGGGGTGGCAAGATTCAGATCTAGTGATCACAACAACTCCAGAAGGGCATACGATGAGATGCCGACCACTCCATGTAACCGGCCTACGCCTAGCCGACTACGAAGCCCCGATGGAGAATATGTTGAGGCCCTATCCTTTTGGACTGGTGGGTGCGGGATCTGCATACCAAAATGCCGTCCACCACCTTTTCATCGACCATGCCGAGCGTGACCGCATCGACGACCTCTACAAGATTGATCTGCCTAAGGCCGATCAACCCACGCCCGTGGTCAACATGGTGGCTACTCATCAAGTATCGGATGATTCTCTCCACAACATCTTGGAGGAGAGCCCCGACACATACTCCATGGGCTCCACCGAGACCATCTCTAGCTATCCCCCTTTTCCACTAGGTTTCGAGGGCAAGATCTTTCATATAAGCCATGACAGCGTCACTAAGGATGGCAAAACCACAAAAGAGCGCAATGCCTACCTGGCGAAGAGCGTCGATCGTCAACATCGTCGAGATGAAGAAGCCACCCACAGAGTTGACGGGGATCCTAACGCCCCACACCGCGCGC
The DNA here is from genome assembly GCA_904845875.1 of Miscanthus lutarioriparius. Taxonomy (NCBI): domain Eukaryota; kingdom Viridiplantae; phylum Streptophyta; class Magnoliopsida; order Poales; family Poaceae; genus Miscanthus; species Miscanthus lutarioriparius. The sequence goes on along the minus strand of CAJGYO010000003.1, from coordinate 76,818,967 downwards.
ACCGCAATTTGGAGGATGAGTTCGACATGGTGGGCAACTAGCCGGTATAGAAGACACCAAGTGCCAATCTCGTTGTTGTTTTTAATGAGTTGGAGAAACTCCCATAGACTCCAGAAGTTGAAAAAATCCAGGTGTATCAAAGTGGCTCAAGTTCAAGTCAATGAGATCCGGTGCCCTGCTCCATCCTACTTGACCGTGTTGGCTCGTAGCCGTCACTCCCATAGCTTGTACCATGATAGAGGATGTCAACATCAGGGCTTTGAGAGCCCTCGACCCCAAGCTGGTGGCCCCTACCTCTATGGAGGATCCAGGGGCAACTATGAAGGATATCCGAACCAAGGTGGATGCCCTCCTCATCCATAGGGCGGCTGAGGCAGCAACCGCAGTGCTAACCTAGAGGTGAATCAACCCCTACCGTATGACGTTCGTGAACACATCAATGCCAACATCGATGTCCATGATCGCATTGAGAACAGCAAGTCCGTGCACCATGACACGGAGATGGAACACCGACGCTAGTACAACGCCGAGCATGGAACACCCGATGTCGCCCGAGCACCACCTATCCCCGGCGCCCCCGGACTTCGCCCCTTCACGACAAGACTCTGAGCTATCTGGTGGCCCACGAGCTTCAAGATCTTTGGAGTGGACACCTACAATGGCAAGGCCAACCCCGCGTAGTGGTTAACGCTCTACAAGATCACCATGAGAGCTGTAAGCGGAAGCAAAGATGTGATGGCAAATTATCTACCCGTCATGCTCAACCAGTCTACAAATTACTAGCTCCTCAGCCTACGGGAGGACTCCATCTGATCATGGGATGACCTCAAGAAAGTCTACACAGAGAACTACATGGCCACCTACAAGCAGCCAGGCACCAAGTATAACTTGGAAAAGCTTCATCAGACCTCTAGGGAGCCCCTGCGCAGCTTCATCAGGAGCTTCTCGGAGACAACGAATTCCAACCCCAACATCAGCGACAGTGAGGCCATTGTCGTGTTCACTAAGGCGCTCCTCTACCACGAGCAGCTCCATGGAAAATTATACCACAAGAGGCCTACAACCATTGGTGAGCTGATATAGGAAGCAAACGGCTACGCCGGCGCCAAGGAAGCTGAATGGGCCGCTTGCTCAGATCACCCCAACACCGTCATGACGACCATCACGAAGAAAGGCGCTACGATGATCGTGACCACTGCCACAACGATCATGACCGCCGCCATGATGAGCGAGACCTCCACCCCAATGATCGCGAGCATCGGCGTGATGATCGCCTGAAGAGTTCTAGAGGCAGACAGAACTGCCGCCTTTGGCCTGATAACTTAGTCAACGCCGTCAACGCTCCTCACGCTAAGCGCACCTATGACACCGACTACGCTAAGCTCCTGGATGGTCCATGCCCTATTCATAAAGGCGCCAAGCATACCATGGGAGAGTGCAAAGGCCTAAATAGGGCTTTCCACACGGAAGATGCGAAGAGGCCACAGCGCAATGATGACAAAATAGACGATGGCCAAGGCGAAGGATAGGAGAAGGATGTAGGCCCTGCCTACCAGGATGCCACAAAGAATATCGCCTCCATTTTTGGTGGGAAAGCCGCCTCCAAGAACAAGCGGGAACAGAAGCTCACCGCCCGATAAATCATCTTGGTCACCACCTACGACGGCAAAATCACAGATCCAAAGTACCTAAACTGGTCAGAGCACCTGATCACCTTCTCTAGGTCTGACCAGTGGGCAGATATCCCATACCCTGGGCATTTCCCCCTCGTCCTGGATCCTATCATCAAGGGCATGCATTTCTAGAGGGTCCTCATCGACTGAGGGAGCGCCCTCAACATCCTGTTCACCGGATCCCTAGCTGAGCTAGGGCTTAAGAAGGAAGACCTCACCCCGATGAACTCACTATTCTAGGGGATTGTTCTTGGGAAGACATCCCAAACTCTAAGGTAGATCACTCTGCCTGTACAGTTCAGCACCGCCAAGCACTTCCGCACCGACTACGTCAACTTCTTGGTTGTCGATTTCAACACAGCGTTCCATGCCATCCTCAGTCAACCAGCCCTCGCTAAGTTCATGGCTGTGCCGCACTACACGTACCTGGTGTTGAAGATGCCGATGGAGCAGGGGATCCTCTCCCTACGTGCCAACCTCGACATCGCCTACGCCTATGAGAAGGAAAGCTTCGCGCTCGCCGAGGCTACTAACATCTCCATCCACATGCTGGACTGCCTCGCTACTTCGCAGCAGATACCACCGGTGAAGCTAGAGATCCCTACAATGGAGGCCGCCCGAGCATCAACCAAGTCCAAGGAGGTGAAGGAAGTGGTCCTTGTCCCTGGTGACCGAAGCAAAACTGCTTGGATCAGGGCCGACTTCTATCCTAAATAGAAAGATGCACTCGTCAGCTTCCTAAGGGAGCACATTGATGTGTTCACATGGAAACCTATAGACATGCCCAGAGTACCTCGAGAGCTGATCGAGCACTCCTTAAACGTCTCAGTGGCTGCCAAGCTGATCAAGCAGTAGCTTCGATGATTCGTGTAGGACAAAAAGGGGGCTATTAGGGTAGAAATAACATGGCTCTTAGCTGCCGGTTTTATTAGAGGTGTTTCATCCAGAGTGGTTAGCCAACCCGGTTCTTGTAAGAAAGAAGAATAAAGAATGAAGAATATGCGTTGATTACACCGATCTTAACAAACATTGCCCTAAAGACCCCTTTGGCTTACCTCGCATTGATGAGGTCATAGATTCCACAGCTGGTTGCGTGCTCATGTGCTTTTTAGATTGTTACTTTGGTTATCACCAGATCGCCCTGAAGGAAGAAGATCAGATCAAGACGTCGTTCATCATGCCCTTTGGTGCCTACTGCTACACAACCATGTCCTTTAGGCTCAAGAACACTAGTGCTACATATCAAAGAGCCATCCAGTGTTACCTTAAGGACTAGATCAGGAAGAACGTTGAGGCCTATGTTGATGATGTGGTGGTTAAGTCTAAGACTGTCGATACCCTCATCTCTGACCTCACCGAAACCTTCAAAGCCCTGAAGGTGTATCGATGGAAGCTGAATCCCACTAAGTGTATTTTCGGCATTCCATCCAGTATCCTACTAGGCAATATCGTTAGCCACCATGACATCAAAGCCAATCCAGAAAAGGTAGAGGTGGTGTCCAAAATGAAACCACCGACCTATGTTAAGGACGTCCATAAGCTAATGGGGTGTATGGCGGCTTTAAATCATTTTATATCCCATCTGGGCGAAAAGGGACTCCCCTTCTTCAAGCTGTTGGAGGCTTAAGAAAAGTTCATCTGGTCATAGGACGCTGACAAGGCATTCACTGAGCTCAAGCGGTTTCTCACCTCACCTCTGATCATGACCGCGCCCCAAACTAGTGAAACCCTGCTAGTCTACATCACGGTGACCAACTGGGTGGTCAGCATGGCCATTGTTGTCGAGCGTGAAGAGGCCAGACACGCATACAAAGTCCAACACCCAGTTTACTTCATCAGCGAGGTCCTAAATGAGTCTAAGACTTGCTATCCTTAGGTCTAGAAGCTGTTGTACGCCATCCTGATTACATCCTAGAAGCTCCACCACTACTTCAAGACTTACCCCATAACAGTGGTTACCGAGTACCCACTCGGCAACATCCTCTACAACAAGGAAGCTAGTGGCCGCATCATTAAATGGGCGATCGAGCTCAGCACCTACACCGACTTCAGGCCCCGCCAGACGATCAAGTCACAGGCGCTCGCTGATTTCATTGCTGAGTGGATGGATATGCATACCCCTATCCCGGTTGATCACCCCTAGCACTAGACCATGTACTTCAATGGATCCCTCAACCTTGATGATGCCGAGGCAGGTGTATACTTCATCTCTTCATCAGGGACAAACTCTGCTTCGTCCTCCGCATCCACTTCCAGGCATCCAACAACACCGCGGATATGAGGCGGCACTGCATGGTCTCCGTATAGCCATAGATCTCGGCGTCAAATGCCTCATGGTGTACGGCGACTCCGTACTCATAATCAACCAACTCAACAAAGATTGGAGCTACACCAGTGAGAAGATGGACGCTTACTGGGCGATGATAAGGAAGCTCGAAGATAAGTTCTACGGAATCAAATATCATCATGTGGTTCGGGCAGATAATCAAGCAGCTGATGAGCTATCGAAGTTAGGGTCAACCTGAGCATAAGTTCTAGCTAGAGTGTTCATCTAGGACCTTGTGACTCCTTCCATCAAGTAGGGGCAAGAAGGCGTTAAAGAAAAGCCACCTACCGAGCAGATAGTCACAGTGGTTCCTAGGTCGAGCAGTGATTGGAGGGCGCCTTTGATCAAATACCTAACCACTACAGACGTCCCGGCTAACAACACAGAGAGAGAGCGCCTCACCCACCACAGCAAGCATTACATCTTAGTTGATCGAAAGCTGATGCATAAGAATACCAAGGAGGAGCTACTCTAGAAGTGCGTTTCCAAGGAAGAAGGAGAGAAGATACTTAGGGAGATCCATGCTGGCACCTGTGGCAACCATACAGCCTCTAGAACACTGGTCGACAAAGCCTTCTGAGCTGGTTTCTATTGGCCTTCAGCCATCACCAACGTGAAAGCACTAGGTCACCGTTGTGAGAATTGCCAGTTTTTTGCTAAGCAAATCCACGTCCCAGCCCAGGCCCTACAGACAATTCCTGCTTCTTGGGCCTTTGCATGCTGGGGACTGGATGTGATCGGGGCATTCAAGCCTGCGCTAGAAGGATTCCACTGGGTCTATGTTTGCATCAACAAGTTCTCCAAGTTGATTGAATACAAACTCCTTGTCCAGGCCACAATGAAAAAGGCAGCTGAGCTGCTCGACGACATCATACATAGGTTTGGCTTGTTGAATAGTATCATCACTGACCTAGGGTCCACTTTCGCCGGTAGCGACTTCTAGGACTTCTGCGATGAAAGGTGCATCTTAGTCAAGTACGTTTCGGTGGCACACCCTAGGGCAAATGGCTAGGTCGAACACGCCAACAGCATGATTCTAGATGCATTAAAGTAGAGGCTCTACAAGAAGGAGCAGAAGCACCCGAGCAAATGGCTTAAGGAATTGTTGGTCGTGGTCTAGGGACTAAGGACCCAACCTAGTCACAACACCGGTGTCTCCCCGTACTTCATGGTTTTTGGCTCTGAGGCCATTGTACCCGCCGACGTTACCTTTCGAGTACCCAGGGTGGAGCAGTACGACAAGAACTCCGACCGAGCTTAGGCCGATGATGTCAATCGACTAAAAGAAGAGCGCCTGGTTACATGTGTTTGGACGGTAAAGTACCTCGTTGGATTGCGTAGATACTACAACCGCAACGTCAATAATAGATTCTTCATGGTTGGAGACTTAGTACTCCATAGGAAACAGAAGACAGAAGGCATGCACAAGCTCTCATCACCCTAGGAGGGCCTCTACATCGTCAAGGCAGTCACCTGACCAGGGTCTTACAGACTATGTGACATGGACAAAGTAGGCGTCCCAAACTCCTGGCACATTGATCTCCTTAGGTGTTTCTATCCTTGAAGCATTCCATACAAAGATATGTACCTTTCATATTCAAGTATTCAATAAAGTTTCTCGCTCTGATGTTTCTTCATGTTGTTTTCCCTCATTTTTTCGCTAAGTGATCTTTCTCTATGTATAACATCTTAAAGATGACATATGACTATGCCTAAGGCAAATCCCCAAATAGTCATGTTTACGCTCGGATGCCCCCGGAGACGGCCCTGTCTCTGGCTTCCCCCAACACATGCACGAGTGTCTGCCCTCTGCATTACAGGTGGTCGGCAGCGGCTCCTTGGCAATGCTTTGTTTTCCTACATGTACACATGCTCCATGCTCCGCATTATGGTTTACATGCTAGCCAAGGTTGGAGACTCAGCTATAAACTAACTGACCAGATGGTTTATATTAAATATAAATGCAAACTTCATAATAACACTAAGTGTTCACCAAAAAGCTGCTAAGCACCTTTACACAGCATTACAACAAAAGTTTTTTCCTAATCTACTAGACATTGTCTTATCCCTCGTCGAACAGGTCGACGTCTCCAGCAAGCTTCACCACCTCATCCTCTAGCTTTGTGATCTTCGCCGCACTTGTCCCTCGGGCATAACCGGTCATTATCACTTCGGGTTTCACCAAAGGATAATGCGACCATAGCACCACGAGCGCATGAATGACGGCTCTTTGGGCGGCGCTGCGTGTGAATGCCTTGAAGTCTATCCAGGTCGTCTAACACAGATCTAAGATCGGTCGAGGGGGCATGTCGCCGGGCAGCTGTGTGGATCCTTTGGGTGGCTCGAAGCTGACGCAGTCAAGCATGGGCTTGATCCCCACTATCACTGCCTCTAGCTTATCCTCCTCGGCCTTCACCTTTTCCCCAAAGACTTTGAACTGCGCTTGGGCATTATACCGATATCCTGTGACATGGCGATGACATGTTAAACATGTTCCAGAACTACGAGAGCGATTTCTACAAAAGATAATCTCACCTTCAAGATCCCTCATGACCCTATCAGCCTTTTCCTCTGCCTCCTTCTCCTTTTGGACTTGGGCGATGGCCTCGCAGGAAAGGCTGAGCTTTGTCTCCAACCCTGCATAAAGAACAAAAGGATAAGCAATCCACGACACCAAACATGATAGCACTAAAGGTCTTACCCCTCTCTCTGGTGGTGAAACTACGGCTAAGCCACTTGGTCAATGACCGGCTTTACGCCTCCAGTTGCTGGTGCTCCTTCTCCAACGCTAGGACTTTCACTTCCAAATCCTCGCTACGGTGGTGTTCTTGGGTTAGGCGCACCTGGAGGTCGTTCAACGACGTCTAGAATTTTTTGTTCTCCTCCAGCACCGAGGCCATCTCTTCCAATTGCCGCCAGCGTTGCTCGGACACCTTCATCACATTCTGTAGAAGCAAATGTTCAAAGACTGCATTCTGCAAAAGACACAACACAAGATCACTTTAGGCTTACCTCAATTTGGCCGATCATCGTCAATAGGTTGGCTCTAGACCTCTTTGTCACCACGCTCGCTTCCCCCTCCAGCATGTCAAACTCATCGCCATGTCGGATAACCGTTCGGAGGACCTGAGGTGGCTAAGTGGGTTGCCAAACAATTTCTTCAACCTCTACAGTAGCTACCCTCGGAGGGGACCCCCTCGGTTGCTGCTGTGCTTGGACGTCCTGTCCGAGCCCCATTCCTATCACCGGTGCCGCCGTGGGCGTTGCTTGTTCGGTAACCGTGGGTGTATCCTATGCGGTGCTACTTGGCGCATTCCCCACGGTCTCCGTCCTTGCTCCGTGAGGATTAGTTGTGTCCCTACCATGGCCCACACTTCTTCATAGCCTAGCATATCCACCAGATCACCTTCGTCGTGCGCCCCACCTCCAGGCGATGTTGGCCCCACCGCCAGCGGCTCCTCCATGGTGGGGCCAACGGGATCTGCGGCAGGCAACTGTTCCACTACAGGGGTGATCGGGTCTGCTCCTGCTTGACCCTGCTCGGTGTCAGGAGCCTCCGGCTCCGCCACACACCAACGACTCATATACAAGGAAACCCACGCTACAACAAGGTCCTCAGTTGACTCCGCGCTATAAGGAAACAACTCATCAAACAAAGATTTTGTACTAAGGAAATATTACAAAAAATGAGGGAACTTATAATTGGGACTATCGCCACATGGTTCTGAACTAGTGCCCCCATCCGGGTCCAGCAGCAGAGCTGGCTAGTGTCTCCACGCCCCTCTGGCTGGCAGCCTCGACCGCCACTACTGGTGTCACCCACGCAGTCTCGGGGACTACAGTGGGCGTCCTGGCTGTCGCTGCTGGAGTTGTCTGAGCCTCCTAGAGACTCCCATCATGGCTTCACGTGTTCGCTGCCTTCCCCGTGTCTTTACACCGGCTGGCATAGCTGGCGGAGGCGTCTCAGTGATCGGAGGTGGTGGAATCACCGACCCGTCATCATCAGACGAATCTGACAGAACCATCTGTCGCCTCCGAGGCTGGGTAGGACCACCAATGCTAATTGGCCCCTCCTCACCCCGAGAGGACCTCTCTGTCTTCCTTCTCTTTGGGAATGGCTCTTCTTCAACTGGCCACTTACCTCGAAGCTTCTCGCGGACATACGCCGACCGCTCGTCTTCATTTACGACTTCACGGTGCTCCAACCCCTATTCGTCAGCATCTAAGCTAGTTTGACGCTGGGGACTGCTCGTCTGGGTGTCTATGGCCCTCGACCACTCCTCTGACAACATCGCCGAGAAGTACACAGCTCGGTCCTACCCATGAATCTTCAACAATGCAAATGAATACATTGCATAACAAAAAAGAACAAGTAAACACCACAAGAAGACTCTTACCACTAGGGGAAGATTTCTGACACTGAAGGCCCTCTGTTGATCCCTAATGGACAACCGATCCGTGAGATTGAACAACATCACGATCTGGCGCTTGACTTCATCCCAATCAATTTCCTCGGGCACCTCGTGGGTCCCATCAGTATCGTCCTAGAACTCAAATCTGGGGTTCGCCCTCTCTTTATAGGGCTAGATTCGTCTGAAGGTGAAATTTGTCGCAACAATAACTCCATCAAGCCTCCTGTGGTTTATCAAACCCAGGAGCTCCCTCACCTACTCCATCCCATTGGAACTAGGCCTCTCCGACCACCAGGGGTTACTCATCAAAATCTGATTGATGTCACACGACACATATGGCCCCACCTACCTGATGTAGAACCACTTTGAAGCCCAATACTTCACGTTCATGTTAAGCGGGACGGTGATATACTAATTCACCATCCCATCCCAAAGCTACAGATAGGTGCTGCCGACCACTCTAGATCCGGACCCCCCTCTGATCTTAAAGCAGAAGAAATGGAGGAAAAGGTTGAAATGGGGAAGGATTCCTAGATACGACTCATAGAAATTGATGAAGATAGCGACATGCAGGATGGAATTTGGGCCAAGATTGCAGAGGTTGACACCATAGTAATCAACCAGCCCACGAAGGAAAGGATAAATGGGAACCCCAAATCCACAGAAGAAATAGTCCTGGAAAACAACTAATTCATCGGTGCGGGGCGTTGGAAAGTTCTCACCGGCTGCCGGACACCATCCCATTGTCACCCTGTCGAGCAAAACATCATGAACAACCAAGATGTTGAGTGCTGCCTCGCCAATGATGGATCACGCCCACTCTTCATCGTGGTTGATCCCGCATGCCACCTTCTTCGAGCTCCCGCGGTTCCTCTTCGGCGCCATCAGGCAGATCTGGCGACTGGAGGTGGTTTTGGGCTTGGAGTTGCTCTAATGGCAGAGTGGTTGCAGGCGAGGAGGCATGAGCATGAGGAAGACGATGAGGCGATGGAGAAATGGGGAGTGCGCCTCAGAGCTGCGGTGGATTTATAACGGTTCGACCCCAACTGTTTGCCTTCTAGGTTTTCTGGGAAACCACGCCTGCCGCGCCGCGTTCACCCACGAAATCTCCGCGCGCCATCATGGGCCGCTAACTAGGCCTAGTGGATCTACAAGTCAAGCCACGTCGTACATGGGCCGCTAAATGGAATTAAGTGCTACAACGCTATTTTGTAGATATTATTCGACATCTTTCAAACAAGATTATTTCCTTTTCTGATCCTGCTACAAGATTTCCTTCTCAATCTTCTAGTAATCTCGAGGACTATGTGTGTACTCATCATCTCACAATGACTGTACTATTTTCTATGCTGCTTGCTCTCAACTAAGCTGGGGACTGGTTTCCAGCTAAGCTAGGGACTAGGTTGGCACCTGAATATTACTGTTTTGGACCCTAGCACCATGTGAATACTTCACCTACTATCAGGCTCGGAGACTAAGAGGGCATACTTCACCTTGTGGTGAATGTGCTTATTTCTAGGACCCAGTCCTCTTCGAAATGACTAAGTCTTGGATGGTCATCGTCACTACTCTCCGTTTGGCTCGAAGAGTCAATTTTTCCTAAGGCATATATGCTAAGCATCTACTGTTGCACATGAGGGACTAAGTTCCTCTGCGCTGACTAAGTCAGGGACACTAAGCGTCCAACTTCACCACTTGGAACCTAAGTGGGCACACTTCACCTAAGGTGAAGGCTTTGAATTTTTTTACTTGAGCTCCTTTCATCCTTTTGACTGTAACACCCTACGTGTTAGGCTTGTATAATTGCACTTGCATTGCATGAGCATAAGCATCAAGCATTCCTATATGAGCTTTCACATATGAAACATGTAATTGAAACATGTGAAACATGACTTGTTATTTTATGTTTTCCCTATGTGTATGCTTATGATCATGTATGATTGAGTGCAAGTGGTTGATGTTGGTCACTAGAATACCTTAGCTACACTTAGGATACTTAATGGAACAATGTTCATGTGGATCACTTTACCTAATTAACCTCCTAAGTGAGGCTATGCTGAGTTTGACCTAGGATTTACATGTGATCAATGTATGAAATGATTGTGGAACCTTAAGAATGTTTCTAACATGTTTAGAATGCCACTAGGAATAACTTTGGTATTCATAACTAAGGCTAGTTTGGTCTCTAAGTCATACCTATAGTGTTAAGTACCGATCTCATGTGGTATGTTTGACTGGAGTTGAACTGCACTTTATAAACTTTGCATGGATGTGCACCCTAAAACAAAGTTGTAGTACTTGAGGAGTGTAACAACTTTTATTTTTGGGTCATAGGCTAGTTCAACTCCTAACATGCTTGAAATTGGATCACAAAAATCATTGAAATGCTATTTTTTAAACTTAGAAAATTTTCTAAGTCATAACTGAGTTTACAGTTTGACGTAGCCGACTTTGGGTTGATGTAACTCTTAATCCTTTGAGAATTAGCTGATGTTTTCTAAAGCAAGATTGTAGCCATAGCTCTACAACTTTGATTTAAGGGGATTTTGCTAACTCGCCACCGATTAGGATTTAGGAGGGGGAGAAATACCTCTATTAGTCGACGTTGCTGGCTCTGATGACCGTCGTGTCCACGCCATCGTGGCCGACCGCCATCATAGTGAGAACTTGACTGAGCAGCAGTAATGTAGAGACACTTAATTGAACTTGATGGTTCAAATAATGATGATGATGTTACAACATTATACTGGATATGGTTACTAATGTTTGGAGTCTAATCAATTGCTTGCTCTAGTACAGGTGCTAATCTAGATGACAGGTTAATATTGATAACTTGCTGCTTAACTAATAATTTAATTTATGCTCTTGTATCATTAAAGCTTTTATGCAAAATGGTTGTCAAGCGAGATCCACTGATAAAGCCGTGCATACTCCTTGGTGTCATTTATTTTTGGTTTACGACGGGTAAGTCTAGCTGAGTACATTCTCGTACTCAGGGTTTATTCCCTCTTGTTGCAGATGACGTGCTTTATAACGGCTACTGTAAGTATTGTCTCCACCCTGCCGGGGATGAAGACTAGATCGTGGGCATGATCTTCTATGTTATCTTATCATGTTGCTTTTGCTGGATATGACTATGGAACTGGCTTGTATTTGAACTAAGTGTGTGTGATGGTCTCAAACTACTTTGCTTCCGCTATTTATGAACTTGTGTTGTAATAACTATGTGAACTCTGATGTATGAGATACTTGTGAACTACTTGTGAAATGGATGTAACATGTGGCTTGTTATGTTGAATCACTATGATCTTGGTTGTATGCAAGTTGGTTTGAAATCCTTCGTGGTTTCAGTTGACTACCGGGTTTATATGGGTTCAAGTATGACGGTTTGATCACTCTGGTGATTGCTTTCATACTTGTGCTCTTATAAATTGGTCAGTTCTGTTACAGCTGGCATCGGAGCAAGGTTCAACATTAAACATGTCATATGTGTATTTAATACAAATGTTTTTGTTTGCAAAAATCAGTTTTGACAACTTATAGCCACTTATATATAGGTGTGTTCAAATCTGAAATTTTACCTAAGTGTGCCAGTGGTCATATCCTCTATGCCCAAATAAGGACTTTTAGGTGGCTTATTTAAGTACTAACTTTGGGGGGTAATTGCTTGCATTTTTATTTCGTTGTCCATATGGCGTGCTATTGTATGGATGCCATCCGCTTAGGTGGTAATGTATGGATCAATTGCCTCTATGCCCAGGTAAGTGTGAGTTGTGAGAGCATTACCGTCCAACTGTCGGTCTAGGGGAGAGTTAGTTGTGGTTACTGGACTATTTGCATGTTACACACATGTATCTAGGAAGGTACTTAATTGTGGGTATATCTGTCAGGTAGCTTTGGATACCGAAGTATGTACATCTGGGATGTATATATGGAGAGTATCTTAGTTTACTGCTTTCATTGTATGCTTATTTATTTCTTGTGGGGTTGGGCTGCAATGAATTTGTTTGCAGGTACACTAACAATGCAACGTGTAGCTCGATTAGATACGTATATGAGAGAACGTATGTAAGCCACTGTGTATGTCGCTAGAATTTTAATTTTTCCCTAAGATTCATGAGGATGTACGGAACGTGCATGCATCATGTTCACTCATGTAATTATATTTTTGCATTACTCCCTCCCTTATCATTAATTATCCCATTATATGTTTCTTATCCTATAAGATAATCCTCTCACGCCCAATTTGCAATGTTACTACAGATGGCCACACCAGCACTCCCACCCAAGAGCAAACATTCCTGCATGTGTTTGGCACTCTAACCCTATTGTGGAGGGTGCTACATTCAGTGGGATACGCTAATCTACCTCGTTATACTTAGAAGCAAGTAGAGGTTGAAGGAAGGCCGTTGTGGTATGACGTTGACATGGTTGTGCCGCCTCACGCAAACAGGCCCTAGTGGCTTGGTTGGAGCGTCGAAGCTGATGGACAAACCCCTTGGGAAGGTGCCCAAGTGGCAGCCTTGGAAGTGCTAGTTGACATTTGTCAAGAGTTTGGTGATGAGTTGATCAACGGACCAGCTGAGTCCATTCCTCGAGTAGCCCCGTCAGAGGTAGTTTGGCTAGATTTTGAGGATGATCCCTTGGTAATGTCTAAGACAGAGTGGGCACAGAGCACTAGACCAGCCATGAGTGCCATGATGGCTGTTCTGAAGATGTTCTATGATCGTCAGAGCACTTATGTTAGTGCTTTGATAGCTCTTCAGCAGGCACAGAATGAACGGCGCAAGTGGAAGAAACGTGTGTGCAAGTATGGTAATGAGCTTAGGGCAACCCAAAATGAGATAGGTGGTTTTATGGATGCTTTGGAAACTCGCAGGCAGTAGTTTGTGAGCGCTGTCAGGGAAAGAGATGCCAACCATGATCAGATCATGCAGTTGACTCGTGAGCGAGATGACACAATCCGTCTAGCACAAACTAGGAACAATGCTAGGGTCATGGCAGAAATTCGGGCTAAAGTTAGAGAGAATGAACTCCTCTGCCAGGTTGAAGAACTATAGATTGACGTTCACCATCTCAATAATCAGATCAATCCAATTCCTCACCCTATTCTAGTGTACCCCATGGTGGGAGGACCACATGTGATCTTCGCTGATGATGATGGCATGGAAATAGATGCCAATGTCATCGCAGTGCCTGAAGCTACAGAAGAAGAAGAGGAGGAGGAACTAGATCCTGTTGAGGATGAAGATGGTGAAGGAGTGATCAATGCTGACACTAATGAGGAGGCATAGTTTAGTTGTAGCACTAGGCTAGATGCACTAGTTCGTTATCTTTTGCTTTCTTCTGGAAGAACATGTAACTTAAATTTAGTTAGTGACTTTGATGTAATCTCTGAGACTTGCATGTTGGCTCCATGTGGATGCGAGCATTAATAAAAGTCCAGCTTTGATGTTGGCAAAATTTGGCATGTAAGCATATGCATTACGAGAATGTGCGGAGTAAAATATTGGCGATGTTATGAGGATGAATTATTGTGCCTCTGTTTATTGTATGAAATTATTCTCTCCAATAAGTTCAGTTTGGCATAATTCTACAATTCATCTGTAATGTTTCTGACATCATCCATCATTACTCACTATTGCACTTCTGCATATGTCACTCAATCTATGCTCGGGCAGAGTTGGGGGTAGTGGTGATGATGATCTTCCAACGCCACCACCACCCACGCCATCTGATCTATTGGCCATGCTTGTTGAAGGTCAGCGTGCTTTAGGGGACGCCATGCGTACCCTAGCACAGCATCAAGCACATGGTCGCAATCAACATCAGGGACCTGAGCCGAATCAATATAGTGATTTTAAAGAGTTCCATGACACCAAGCCACCAATCTACAAAGAAGCTGAAGAGCCGCTCCAGGCAGAAGAGTGGCTAAACACGCTTGAGCACAAGTTTCATTTGCTCAGGTTGACGGAACAGTTGAAGGCGGAGTATGCTTCGCATCAGTTGCAAGGACTAGCAGGTATATGGTGGCGTCATTATAGGTCCACCTTACCTGAGAATGCTCAGATCACTTGGAATCTATTTCAGGAGGCTTTCAAGGGTCATTATATTCCTCTCGGTTTGATGGCCATGAAACACAATGAGTTCATGAAGCTGGTACAAGGCACCAAGACTCTTACTGAATATCTTCATGCATTCAATCATCTGGCAAGGTATGCCCTAGAATTTATTGATACAGAAGCAAAGAGAATCATTAGCTTCAAGAGAGGGCTTAGTCCCAAACCGATGAAGTCCATGGAAAACAAGAGTGCTACTTTCAATGAGTTCATGAGTGACACTCTTACTCAAGAGAACAACAATAATGTTTATGCAGCTTCCAAGAATCTTAAGAGGGCTTTTGTGGCAAGTGCATCTCAGGCTAAAGCTCTAGTGGCTAAAACTCAGTTTCGCCCACCGGCTGCAGCCACAAGGTATCGTCTACCTCAAAAGAAGAATCAGGCCAAGACTGGGTTCAAGAAGGCATTTACTGTTCCTCTTCCAAAAGGCACCACAGGACTAGGGAATTCTTTTGTTCCGCCATCTAACAGGCCCTGCTGGAATTGTGGCAGGACAGGTCATTGGTCCAAGAATTACCCTTATCCTCAGAAGAATAATCAAAAACAGGGAAATTCTAGTGCTCGTCAAGGTCATGTTAACTACACCAACATGATAGAGATACCCTCAGGAGAGGTGGTCACTGCAGGTAAGTTTCTTGTGAATCAACATCCTGCAGTTGTACTATTTGATTCCGGTGCTTCGCATTCATTCATGAGTCTAGCTTTTGCATCAAAGTATAATCAGAAAGTAATTACACTATCCACGGGTAGTTATTGCATTAGGGTAGCTGGAAGTAATATTTCTACCAATCAGATAGTGCAGGATGTGAGTATCAAAATAGAGGGATGAGTGTATACGTCCGATCTGGTAGTTTTGTCAGGATTAGGTATAGATGTAATCTTGGGGATGAAGTGGATGAGCGGTCATGGAGTGCTCATCGATACTTCCACTAGGGTCGTTATGTTGAGGGATCCTATCAGCAATGAGGCTTTCCTAGTGCCACTTCCTAGAGATCTGGACCTCCATCACACTGCCAATGCTATCTAGACCCCGAGAATTGAGGACGTTCCGGTAGTTTGTGAATTTCCAGATGTATTTCCTGATGATCTACCTAGTTTACCGCCGGATCGAGATATCAAATTCAAGATCGAGTTAGTGCTGGGTACTACACTGGTTTCTAGAAGGCCTTATAGGATGCCACCTAATGAGTTAGCAGAGCTTAAAGTTCAGTTACAAGATCTGTTAGAAAAGGGTCTTATCCGACCTAGCGCATCTCCCTGGAGTTGTCCTGCTATATTTGTGAAGAAAAAAGACAAGTCATTGCGCATGTGTGTGGATTATTGTCCACTCAATGTCATGACAATCAAGAACAAGTACCCATTGCCCCGCATTGATATTTTGTTTGATCAGTTATCTAAGGCAAAGGTATTCTCCAAAATTGATTTGAGATCTGATTATCATCAGATAAAAATTAGACCGGAGGATGTACCTAAGACCGCTTTCTCCACCAGATACGGGTTGTACGAGTATCTTGTTATGTCTTTTGGTTTGACCAACGCTCCTGCATACTTCGTATATCTGATGAATTCAGTATTCATGGAGGAACTGGACAAATTTGTGGTTGTCTTCATTGATGACATCTTGATCTTTTCCGCGAATGCTGAAGAACATGCCAAGCATCTAAGAATTGTTTTATCCAGACTATGAGAACATAAGCTTTACGTCAAGTTCAGTAAATGTGAGTTTTGGCTAAAGAAATTACCTTTCTTGGGTCATGTGTAGTCTGATGAAGGGATTTTGGTTGATTTGACTAAGGTGCAAGAAGTCTTGGATTGGAAAGCACCAACTTCAGTGCATGAGGTTATTAGTTTCCTTGGTTTGGCTGTCTATTATCGTTCCTTCATCCTAGATTTCTCTAAGATAGCTAAGCCCATGACCAGGTTGCTTCAGAAAGATGTGAAGTTTGTTTGGACTCCAGAGTGTGAAACTGCTTTTTGTAATTTGTGGACTTTGTTGACTTCAGCTCCTGTTTTGGCACAACCTGATATCGAGAAGCCTTTTGATGTATTTTGTGATGCATCAGGTACCAATTTAGGATGTGTTCTTATGCAGGAAGGTCGAGTTATTTGCTTATGCCTCGCATCAGCTGAGGAAGTAGGAAGCCAACTCATGATCTAGAGTTAGCTACTGTTGTTCATGCCTTGAAGATTTGGAGGCATTACCTGCTTGGTAACGTGTGTCATATCTATACCGATCATAAAAGTCTCAAGTATATCTTCACTCAACTGGAATTGAACATGAGACAGAGAAGATGGCTATAGTTGATCAAAGATTATAACTTAGATGTCCATTATCATCTGGGCAAAGCAAATGTAGTTGCCGACGCTTTGAGTAGAAAATCTCATTGTAATTCTCTCTTGGAAGAAGATTATCATTTGGCACATTTGTTACATCCTGCTATGTTGCACAATATTACTCTTAGTTGCTCTCTTGAAAGTAAAATCATCGAGCTTCAGAAATCTGATGTGGGTGTGTTCCACATAAAAAGGAAGATGAAGGAGCAAGAAACAAAACACTTCCGAGTAGATGAGAAGGGTGTCCTATGGTTTAATGATAGACTTGTAGTGCCAAAGGACAAAGAGCTTAGAAACCAAATCTTAGATGAAGCTCACTCATCCAAGTTATCTATTCACCCGAGAAGTAGCAAAATGTATCAAGATTTGAAACCTCGCTTTTGGTGGACCAAGATGAAGAAAGAAATCACAACTTATGTTGCAAGGTGTGACAATTATTGTAGGGTCAAAGCAATTCACTTGAAGCCTACTCGACTTCTTCAACCATTGTCTATTCTAGGGTGGAAATGGGAAGAGATTAGTATCGATTTCATTGTTGGACTTTCCCCTACGCAAAACAATTTTAATTCTATATGGGTAATAGTGGATCGTTTAACCAAGTCTGCTCATTTCATACCAGTTAGAACTGACTATCGACGAAGTGACTATGTTGAGATATATTTTAATTAGATAGTACGTCTCCAAGGTGTTCCTAGAACCATTGTATCTAACAGAGGACCTCCGTTCACCGCTCATTTTTGGGAATATTTGCACAAGATGTTAGGCACCAACTTAGTCAGAAGTTCTTCTTATCATCCACAGACCTCTGGACAGACGGAGCGGGTGAATCAAATATTAGAAGACATGTTAAGAGCTTGTGTCATATCTTCCAAAGGTTCATGGGAGAAGTGGTTACCCTCGGCTGAATTTTTCTATAATAATAGCTATCAAGAAAGTATCAAGATGGCTCCGTTCGAAGCGTTGTATGGCCGCAAGTGTAGAACTCCTTTGAACTGGGTTGAATCTGGAGAAAGGAGATACTACGGCATTGATTTCGTCGAAGAGGCTAAACAACAAGTCTGTACTATCCAGAAGCATATGGAAGCTGCTCAAGCTAGGTAGAAAAGCTATGCTGATAAAAGAAGGAAGCCCATTGAGTTTGAAGTTGGTGATCACGTTTAAGGCTGGACGAAAAACTCGAAGCTCATTAGCTCGCTCGGCTCATGGCTAGCTCGACTCGGCTCGGCTCGGCTCGTTATGATAACGAGTCGAGCTGAGCCAAGATTTTAGCTCGTTAGCTATAACGAGCCAACTCGAGCCAGCTCGCGAGCTAAACGAGCTAAGCTTCTAGGAAAAAAAGTATCAAAACTTGTATTAGTTTTTGTATTACTTCATGTCTTGTACTTTATAATTGACTGGTAACTGGTCTAGACCCTATAAATTGACTGATAACTGGTCTAGATGCATTTCTTTTGTATTATTATTATTCTCAAACTTTAGATAAATGCAAATATTATATTTTGTGTATTTTTTATACCTGGCTCGCGAGCTTAACGAGCCAGCTCGAGCTTTTAACGAGCCGAGCCGAGCTGACTTTCTGGCTTGTTAGGATAACGAGCCGAGCTCGAGCTAGCTCGTTATCTTAACGAGCCAGAATGAGCCGAGCCCAAACAAGCCAAGCCGGCTCGTTATCCAGGCTTAATCACGTTTATCTGAAAGTATCACCGATGAAAGGTGTGCAACGGTTCAGAGTAAAGAGGAAGCTTGCACCTAGATATGTAGGCCCATACCAAATCATAGAGAAGAGTGGGAGAGTAGCCTACAAGATAATGCTACCTTATGAGATGAGAGCTATCTTCAATGTTTTTCATGTCTCTCAATTGAAGAAATGTCTCCACGTTCTCGAAGAAAGAGTTTCGCTTAGAAATATCAAGTTGAAATCAGATCTATCATATGAAGAAAGGCTGGTGCGGGTTATTGATACTAAAGAGAGAGCAACCCAGAGTCGGGTGGTTAAGTTTTACAAGGTCATGTGGAGTAATCAGGGTTGTGAGAGCGATGCAACGTGGGAACGAGAAGATTATTTGAAGGATGTATACCCTACCTTTTATTCAAAATGGTATGCTTTTTAAATCTCGGGGCGAGATTTTTATAAGGGGGGAGGGCTATAACACCATAGGTGTTAAGCTTGCATAATTGCACTTGCATTGCATGAGCATAAGCATCAAGCATTCCTATATGAGGTTTCACATATGAAACATGCAATTGAAACATGTGAAACATGACTTGTTATTTTATGTTTTCCCTATTTGTATGCTTATGATCATGTATGATTGAGTGCAAGTGGTTGATGTTGGTCACTAGAATACCTTAGCTACACTTAGGATACTTAATGGAACAATGTTCGTGTGGATCACTTTACCTAATTAACCTCCTAAGTGAGGATATGCTGAGTTTGACCTAGGATTTACATGTGATCAATGTATGAAATGATTGTGGAACCTTAAGAATGGTTCTAACATGTTTAGAATGTCACTAGGAATAACTTTGGTATTCATAACTAAGGCTAGTTTGGTCTCTAAGTCATACCTATAGTGTTAAGTACCAATCTCATGTGGTATGTTTGACTGGAGTTGAACTGCACTTTAGAAACTTTGCATGGATGTGGACCCTAAAACAAAGTTGTAGTACTTGAGGAGTGTAACAACTTTTATTTTTGGGTCATAGGCTAGTTCAGCTCCTAACATGCTTGAAATTGGATCACAAAAATCATTGAAATGCTGTTTTTCAAACTTAGAAAATTTTCTAAGTCATAACTGAGTTTACAGTTGGACGTAGCCGACTTTGGGTTGATGTAACTCTTAATCCTTTGCGAATTAGCTGATGTTTTCTAAAGCAAGATTGTAGCCCTAACATAGCTCTACAACTTTGTTTTAAGAAGATTTTGCTAACTCGCCACCGATTAGGATTTAGGAGGGGGAGAAATACCTCTGGCAGTCGACATTGCTGGCTCTGATGACCGTCGCGTCCACTCCATCATGGCTGACCACCGTCTGGCCGGGCGTGCCAAGTGGAAGCAGGACGCCAGCGTTGCCCCCACTCGTTAGGCCATCGCGGACATGATGACGCCATGCACCTGCTGGCTCACTTACTCACTTTGCCAGCGTCCATTCGCCTCGTCCGTGCCACTCAAAGCTGAGCGTCGTGCCGCGCCGCGCCATTGCCACCGAGAGCTCGCCACCACGTAGCTCCTCCGTCGGCCAGCCAATGTGCAATTGCTCACACCCGTAGACGCGCCATGCTTCGCTCTACTTCATAGACCCATTCGCAGTCCTATTCGAGCCAAGGTGAGGGCCTATTGGCCATTCCCGTCACCGCCGCCATGACTGGCACCTCGCCGGACCGCGATCTCACCATGGCACAAGCTCACCACCGTTCCTCTGTGCTTCCTTTCCTTCGCATTGTCTTCCCCATGTCTCGTAGATGCTTTTACCCTACCTTGCCTAACCGCAACACCTCTAACATCGCCGGCGTGTGAGCCTCTCCGGAGTGAGCTTCGCCGCCGCGCGGGCATGCCCGTAGCCAGGCTTCCCGAGCTCACTAACTAACCCTAGAGTAGCATGAATAGCTTCACCTGAGCACCGTGATGCTGTAGTGCCTCTCGCCAGGACCTACCATGGCCGGAGATGGCCGGCCGCCGTGCAGCGCCGCCGTGCCACCATGGCTAGCAACGAGCCAGCTCTAGAGTGTCCGCGCCCTAACCACCTACCTCTAGGTTTTGTTATTTCTTTTCCAGATTTTTGTGCTAACTTTGGAAAATGATATCTAGGGCTATGAGTGTCCTATTTGAGTGAACCAAATTTTGTTGGGTTTCTCATGAAGTGTAGTATTTGATAAAAATATGAAATGCACTATTTCTTGTATTTTCCTAAGTGAATAAAATAGAGTTTGATAAATGCTTTTAAATGGTTTCAATCTTGTAAAATCTATAACTTGAGCTAGGAAAGTGCTAAAAATGTGATTCCAATTTTGTTAGTCTTTTATTGTCATGTACTACCTGGGAAACATATTGTTTGCACTGTGATCTTGCTGGAAATAGGAGTTTGCTATTTATCTTAAGTAAATGCTAGATTCTTGTGTTATTTTTCATGGTAAAATATGTATCCATTGAGCATGAAACTTTTTGTACAGTGCTCTTATGCTGTGATGAAGCTAAGAAAAAATATGAATACTGTTGTTTGACACCTTTTAATAGGATTTCCTATTTATGCTATTTTAAGCCCTGCTGACTTGTCATTTTTGTGTAGGATGTTATACTTGTTCAAATGCTGTGAAATTTATACAGTGGCCTATTGAGAACATGTATAAGCTATTGTAATTTTTGTGGAATTTTCTGTACATTTTGGCTATGTGTTTATTATTTAACCTAATTATCTAAATAAATTAATAAAGTCATGAAAAGAATTTATTTAGGAATGGCCACTATGTTTTCTAGTGTTCATTTCATGTATGTTTACTGTTGGTATCATTGGTAGTGCTCAAAGTATCATTCTTGTATGTAGTGAAATATTATTTTCACTATAATTCACTTATAGTGACTTTCTGGATAGATTTTAGAGTTAAGCAAATTACATGGTTAAGATGATGTTTGCTATGAATCTTGTCTATAACAAAGTTGTAGCTCACTCACTTAAATAGCTTGTGTTAAATGTTCATGGCATTTAGCCAAATAGTTTGTGAGTTATGACTGTTCAAAGTTGGTCTTCAGAACTTGTAGTTCTCTGGAATTTCAGGACTGGATTTGATAAATGTGACTATTTGACCCTTTTGACTTGGGAATCATGCTGGGATGATTAAATATGAATTATATACAATTTCATAAGCTTTCTAGATTGTCTTGTTGCATATCTTTTGGATTAGTACAACTCCAGTTATGAGTTAAACTACCAGCGGCTGTTTGCAGCCTTGAATCTGTGAATGCAGTGAAGGACTTGATTGCTTTATATGAGTCGATGTGATGATTTAGATGCTTAGGATAATTAAAATAAATTGTTAGTTGCAGGTGCTAGACCTCTTACTGAAGATGAACAACTTTATCTTAGGTTGTTAGAGCTTGGTGAGTGTGTAGTTCTTGCTTTCATGAAAAGATATGCATCTACTCAGTAAAATAAATGTTAATCTTGAATCATCATGTCATTCATGTGGCTGTCTTTACATGGCTGTACATTTCATCATCACCTTCCATCGCTTTTGCATGCATGACTCTTATGCTATGCATATGCATGCAATAGGTGTTCCGGAGGGAGTCACACTTCTAGAATTTGAGCAAGGACTTCTGGAGGAGCAGCAGCAAGCTCAGGAGCAGGAGGTGCAGGCCCCAGAAGAAGGAGCCAATGAAGAAGAAGTCCTTGAGTGTCCTGATCACCAACCTTCTTCTTTTCTGAAAGGCAAGCCCCAGAGCATTCTAAGTCTCCTATGTTTTGAAAATGTTACTTTGAGTATCTTATATGTTTGATGCATTAAGTGATAGGAATTGGATGCAAACACTTGTTGCATATCTATCTATTCCTTGTCCAGTAAATGTACCCTAAATCCTATTTAGGTCTAGGAGCGAATCAAAGCATAGCCATGCTTAGACCGGTAAAGTCAGGTGATTTCTTGTCACCTGCAAGATAGGATGATGTATGGTCACGGTTGGCTATATTTGCTATCGTGGAAATAACCATGTGTTAATAATGAATGGAGACTGGGTGGGATGTCGATAGTGAAACAACAAGGCAAGGAGGTCTTGGGTGTGGATCTATCCCCATCCGTGTCGGTTAAGGACTGATTTGCTGTACGTCCTCATGTCATGTTGAATGCATGCCTATCACTTAGTTGGCCGGATATCTCATTCTGACCATGAAGCTGAGTAGCTCAACTCAGGCCAGAAGCCGAGAAGTGAAAGTGCACACTCTAGCGGTAGTAAGGATGTGCGGGGAGCCATTTGCATAAGTCCAAAAGGAGAGATTGCCCTCCTGGCAGAGTGGATTCTCTGAGAGTGTGGTGCTGCATGGACCCACGAATTTATTCCTGAGTTGTACCAAAGGTGACCCGAGGCAACCACTGATAAGGTTGATTGGGTTTGTGTTAGGAATAATTCCCCAGTTGGGTAGGAATCGATTCGAATCGCGGTCTCTCCTGGATAGTGAGAACTTGACTGAGCAGTGGCAACGTAGAGACACTTAATTGAACTTGATGGTTAAAATAATGATGATGATGTTACAACATTATACCGGATATGGTTACTAATGTTTGGAGTCTAATCAATTGCTTGCTCTAGTACATGTGCTAATCTAGATGACAGGTTAATATTGATAACTTGCTGCTTAACTAATAATTTAAATTATGCTCTTGTATCATTAAAGCTTTTATGCAAAATGGTTGTCAAGCGAGATCCACTGATAAAGCCTTGCATACTCCTTGGTGTCATTTATTTTTGGTTTACGACGGGTAAGTCTAGCTGAGTACATTCTCGTACTCAGGGTTTATTCCCTCTTGTTGTAGATGACGTGCTTTATAACGGCTACTGCAAGTATTGTCTCCACCCTACTGAGGATGAAGACTAGATCATGGGCATGATCTTCTATGTTATCTTATCATGTTGCTTTTGCTGGATATGACTATGAAACTGGCTTGTATTTGAACTAAGTGTGTGTGATGGTCTCAAACTACTTTGCTTCCGCTATTTGTGAACTCGTGTTGTAATAATGTATGAGGTACTTGTGAACTACTTGTGAAATGGATGTAACATGTGGCTTGTTATATTGAATCACTACGATCTTGGTTGTATGCAAGTTGGTTTGAAATCCTTCGTGGTTTCAATTGACTATCGGGTTTATATGGGTTCAAGTATGACGGTTTGATCACTTTAATTTCTACTCCCTTTTTATCTTTAATTTCTAAGTCAAATTCTTGGGGTAACAAGATCCATCTTATAAGTCGATGTTTAGCATCTTTCTTAGTGAGTAGGTATTTTAAAGCAGCATGATCAGTATAAACAATCACCTTAGCTCCTACTAAGTAAGATCTAAACTTATCTATAGCAAAAACAACAGCCAGGAGTTGTTTTTCGGTTGTTGCATAATTAAGTTGAGGTCCTGTCAAAGTTTTGCTAGCATAAGCAATTGTATGATGCTTCTTATCTTTTGTTTGACCCAAAACTGCCCCCATAGCATAATCACTAGCATCACACATAATTTCAAAAGGTAAAGACCAATCAGGGGGTTGAATGATTGGTGCTAAGATGAGTGCTTTCTTAAGAATTTCAAACGATTTCCAGCATGTATCATCAAATTCAAAGGGAACATCCTTGGCCAAAAGATTTGTAAGTGGTCTAGCAATGTATGAAAAATCTTTTATAAAGCGGCAGTAAAACCCCACATGACCAAGAAAACTGCAGATCCCTCTGATATTTATGGGAGGATGTAACTGTTCAACTACTTCTATTTTAGCTCTATCTACCTCAATCTCTCATTGGGACACTAAGTATCCAAGCACTATGCCTTCTCTAACCATGAAATGATATTTTTCCCAATTACTAACTAGGTGCTTTTCTTCATATCTTTGCAAAACCTTGTCTAAGTTTTCAAGACAGTCATCAAAGGTTTTTCCATAAATAGAAAAATCATCCATGAAAACTTTCATGATTTCTTCAATCATGTCAGAAAATATAGACATCATGCATCTTTGAAAAGAAGCTGGAGCATTACATAGTCCAAAAGACATTCTATGGTAAGCATAAGTTCCATATGGACATGTAAAGGTGGTTTTGCTTTGGTCATCAGGATGGATTGGTTTTTTGTGATAACCTGAATACCCATCAAGGAAACAAAAGAAAGGGTGATTTGCCAGTCGCTACAATATTTCATCAATGAAGGACAATAGAAAGTGATCCTTCTTTGTTGACTTGTTAAGTTTTCGATAGTCTATACACATTCGCCATCCCGTGATGGTTCTTTGTGGGATTAGTTCATTCTTTTTATTTTAACAATAGTCATGCCTCCCTTTTTAGGCACAACCTGAATAGGGCTTACCCACTCACTGTATGGAATGGGATAGATGATCTCGGCGTGCAAGAGTTTCAAAACCTCTTTCTTAATAACCTCTCTCATCGTATTATTAAGCCTACACTATGACTCCCTAGAAGGTATGGAATCTGGGTCTGTAGGGATGCGATGTGTGCAAAGGGTAGGGCTAATTCCCTTAAGATCTTGGAGTGAGTAGCCAAAAGTAGAGCGATGCTTTTCTAAGACAGTTAGCAAGCGGAGGGTTTCTTCCTGAGAGAGTTTATCACTTATGATCATAGCAAAATCCTGATCATTATTGAGAAAACCATATCTAAGACTAGAAGGTAGGGGTTTAAGCTCAATGGCAGGCTTAGGTGGTTCTAGCAATTCACCTAAGGATTCTAGTTCTATGGAACTTTTGTCTTGTTCTTCGATGAAGAACTGGGCATCATCTTCAAGATTGGGTTTGATCAGATCATCAAGAGATGCGACCTTAACCTCTTCCATTGGATCTTGCTCAGGAATTAGCTCAGTCTTAGCATTTACAGAATGAGTGATTGGTAAAGAAAGTTTAAAGTTTTTCCCGAGGCTAATTTTCAATTTACCTGTTTGTCCTTCTTGAATAAGTCTTTCAATTGGTTGTTCTATCAACAGGTCAAACTCCATGATATCAAAGATATAAAAGGTCAAATGAACCATGGTTCCTTTTACTTGGATAGGGAGGACATAAAGTATTCCCCAACTTGGGGGAATGTGTCCTAAAAGACTTTTCAACAATTTTGTTCCTAGGGTTAATGGCATGTGTTTCAATAAATCATGAGCAAAAGATGCAGACATGATATTAACACCCACAACTATATTATAAAGAACATCGAAAGGAGCTTTGTTAATTTGGTAGCAAATGGAAATAGAAGGTGAGTCTAGACGAATCTCATCAGAGGAAAGCTCTGATTCTTCTTACCATTCATTGTTTATTATAGACACTAGCTCTTTTTTAGTCTTTTTAATTAAAGCTTCCTCAAAAGGGTCAATGATTTCTTCATGGGATGATGATTTCCTAGGCTTTTGGGGTTTCCTCATCGTATGATAATTCGAGGTATTTCCATATTCGGCAAAAAGTTCATCCTGGAATTCAAGCATAAAATCAGAAATTGGATTTTCTTCCTTTTCCGGTGATTTGAGATTTGGGATAGTTGAGGTTGGTGATGGGTTAAGTAGAGATTCTAGTTTAGCTATCTGGGATTCCTCCTGTAGTAGCTTCTCTTCTACTTCTTTAGGGGTGTTTTCTAAAATTTTAGTAAGAATGCTTCTCCCCAAATCGGTAGAGACATGCAAGAACGAGCCTCCTGAAGCTGTGTCAAGAAACTTAGAGGTTTCCCTATTAAGACCCATATAAAAGTGTTGAAGAAGAATGGGGTCTTGAATGGCAAGGTCTGGTCTAGTATTAATAAGAGCATTAAAATGATCCCATGCCATGCCTAGAGATTCTTTTTCTTCTTGTTTAAAAGATAAAACCTCTGAAAGAAGACTGACTACTCTAGAGATGGGAAATAAATTCAAGCAAAAGCTAGAGCATAAAGCTTCCCAATCTCCTTATCTACTCCCTATGGTTTGCTTATACTAATGTTTAGCTCTTCCTATCAAAGAGAAAGAAAAAAGCTTCCATCATAAGGTTTCATCTGACATGCCCGCAATGCGTAAGCATGCACATGCCTGCTCAAACTCATTTAAGTGAGAGTGTGGATTTTCATCATCTTTGCCCGAAAAGGATTGATCTCACACCATATTGATTAAACACGGGTGCTTTGTTGGTGGTCCTTAACGACCATATCTGACCGCCAATTATTATCCAAAATGGGAGAAATAAACAAACTTTTGGCACATATGCTTTTATTATTAACCTAGTTCCACTTGTACTAGAAGAAACATGTTTTGTAGGGCACATATTTGAATACAAGTGGAAAACAAAGCACAATGCATAATCCAGAAAGCATAATGTAGATCCTACATTAAAGAACCAAGCAAAGGCCCATCAAATCATCAAATCTAGGCCGAGCACCACCAAGGAAGCAACATAGGCCCAGCCAGCAGCCCACTGGAGCAAGGCGGTGGCTAGCGGGGCTAGCCAGGGTGTGCCCACACCCTGGGTGCGCCTGCACCCCTAGCACCGCCTCTTCGGCCCACCTTGCTCTGGTGGTTGCATGGCGGCATGCTGAGGCGGCTTCTGGTGGTTCCTAATTTATTAGGGCCAAACTGACCATGAGCTAGTATAAATGTAGGGGTGGGGCTCTCTCTTCACACACACACTATTTGGAGCTACACACCTCACTACCACCTCTTATATTTTTACTTTTAGTAGTCTTTTGTGAGCTAGTAAAGCTATCAAGAGGGCTTGGCTCCATGGAAGAAGAAAGACATCTTGGTATGCATACTATGAAGAGTTCTTCCAAAGTCTTGCTCTCATATTATCAATATAGTTGTGCTATTGAATTAGAGTATAGTTTACATGTTATAACCATGACTTATGAACTAGAATATAGTTTGAGTGTTATGATCTTAACATGAGCAACTTTATGCTTAACCATTCA
The DNA here is from genome assembly GCA_904845875.1 of Miscanthus lutarioriparius. NCBI lineage: Eukaryota > Viridiplantae > Streptophyta > Magnoliopsida > Poales > Poaceae > Miscanthus > Miscanthus lutarioriparius. The sequence goes on along the minus strand of CAJGYO010000003.1, from coordinate 76,791,488 downwards.
TATGACTTGTATACTTAGAATTAGAGCTAAGTTGAGGTGGCGGTTCATCGTGCCTTTGGGGGTTCCCATGTCGTATGCTTGTCGATCCGTAGGGTCGGAGCCCCGGAGGGATGTGGGTAGTTTCTGTGTAATTGGGCATGGTGCCGGGTACATAGGGACAGGTGAATACATTTGCTACTCTCCGGTTGGGGGGTAGGCGACAGGTGGTGATAGCCCTGTCCGTCCCTCATAATCCCCCACGTTTGGGTAGGGTGTAGAAGTCTAAATCGTCACATGAGGTTGCTGGCAGACTAGTGCTCAGTGGCCTCCCAACCTATCTTACACTTAGTTCTAGCTCTAATCATGTATCTTGTATGATTATCAACTGTTCTTTGCACGACTATATTAGAACATGCTTGCTCTGCTTAGGAACATTCTTTTATTCTTTGTTTTCCTTTATCCTTGAGGTTAGCCCAAGTGTGTGTCCACTATCCTAAATATACCATTTTTTTTACCCCTATCATAAACTATTGGTTAACTAATGCAAGTATGTAGTCTTGTTCATATCCATGCTAGACTCTTTACACCATGCCCTCCTTTTGGAAAATATAAATAATGATACCCTGAATACATCCGGGTGAAATGCTACAATGATAGATCCATGCGTTTGCGGATATTTGCTGTAATCGTTAAGAACTATTTTTTTTCTCGAACTACGCAGGAGAGCTGCGCGTCATTTCATTAAGGTAGAAAAACGGGTTTGGGTAGCCCATACCTAGTTACAAAACACACACCAACACATGTGACCATTATACTTAGGGTGACAAAACACACACCAACACATCAATGATTATTATACACAGTTGCGCATGAGAATGGGGAAGAGGTGACCAAAGCAGAGAGCACTAGCTCTTGGAGCTTTGAAGCCCTACCATGCACCATAGGCGGCCCTCGGTGTTTATAGCCCTAAGAACCTCCACGAGTGTTTCGCCTGGCCTTTTCAAACACACAATCATTCATGTGTTTCCAAATCTCCCCAAGCGACCAGGATTATCAGAGAATTAAGGCCCTTACGCATCTCTTTTGGTACAGCCAAGAATGTTTTCCTCCACCATCCAAAGAAACGCTTTCGGGAGATTCAGGAGCTAGGTGTATTAGACCCGGTGTTGGAAGATCGGCACCCAAACCTGGTGGGAGAACACACGACCAACCGATGGGTGGTGGATTGTCTCGAGCTTGGTCACAAAGGGGCAAGCCTCCGGATGAGGCATACCTCGCTTAGCCAGGCGATCGGCGGTCCAACACTTGTTGTGAAACACTAACCAAATGAAGAATTTGCAACGTGAAGGAGCCCAACTTTTCCAAATCCTCCTCCAAGACCCAATTACGGCAGAACCCTCAAAGAAGGCAGCATATGCCGATTCTTTGTTATAAGACCCGATTGACTTAACTTCCATTTGTATTGATCTGGAGTATCTTTGTTGCAAGACAATAGTCTCCACAATGTCCCAGATCTGAAGGTACTCATACATGACCTGAATCTATGCGGCCCTTGATGTCACCCACCCGGTGATTATTTTGGGCGCTTGAACAACGATCCTTCTTTTGGTCAATCTTTTAGGGACCGTGTTGAACAGATTGGGAGCAATTTCATCCAAAGTATGACCATCCAAACCAATGATCTGTCCGAACAAGATTTTCTCCCATTACCAACTATTGCATCCACAGCAACATTAAAAGGGCACGAGTGTTTACGGAAATTTGTCTTTGGGAGACCAGCCCATGGCCTAGAAGGGTCTCATCTTTTGTGCCCAAAGCCGGCGGGCCCTTAATGCGCACCAAGCAGTTCAGTTAATAATTCCAAGTCCTCCATATTCCGAGAGGCCTCTGCACCTTTTCCCATGCTACCAAGCAATTACCACCATTTTGCTGTTCTGTCCTTTCCACAAGAAGCCCTTCTTTTTTTGTCTATAGCCTTGAAAACCCATTTTGGAAGATTCATGGCTATCATATGATAAATGGGAGCAGCGGTTAAAACCACTTTTACCAGTACAATCGCCCCGGCTTTGTTTAACAGGAAGCTTTCCATCCGGAAGATAATCACCACCTTATCCACTAAAGGCAAAGCAGTATTTCTTTGGTCGGTTTGCCAATTGTGAGTGGAAGACCAAGGTAGGTACAGGGAATGCCTTGATAGAACAGGAGAACCTCACCGTGAGAACCGGCTCTTCATTAAATACAGTTGATAGGAGACTTTGAGCTTTTTGATAAATTGGTTACGAGTCCCGAGGCATGTCCAAACAGGTCAAGGAGGTGGTGGACTGTGTTAAGATCTAAAGCTGTGAGGTCTCAAGAAAATATGACGTCATCAAGATAGAAAGAGACCCGATCTAAGACTCTTTGAGTGGCTAGAGGTTGAAGCAAAGTGCCTCCTGGATGCATACTCAACCATTGAATTTGAACATTCATTACCAACAGGAACAACATGGGGAGAGAGGATCCCTTGTCTAAGGCCTCGGCGGTGAACTATGAATTCCCTGGTTCTCCATTCACTAGAATCGGGTGGACGATGTGGATAGGATCGGGCAAATCAGATTACACCACCGCTGTCCAAAACCCACATGGCGAAGGATTTCAGAGAGAAAAGCGACCGAGAGACAGAATCGAAAGCCTTAGATATGTCCAGTTTGAGCATGATATGAGATTCCTTTTTCCTATATGAGGATTTCACCATCTGTTGTACAAGCGAGAAAATTATCATGGATGTTCCCGCCTCGATGAAAGCACTTTGATTTGTAGAAATTAGAGAGGGAGAAATGGAGCCGGTCGATTTGCCAAGATCTTAGTGACCAACTTAGCAAAGCTATGAATTAGGCTAATAGGCCGAAAATCCTTCACCTCTAGTGCATCTATCTTCTTAGGCAGCGTGTGTAATGAAGGCCGAGTTGAGTAGTCTGAACTTAATGACATGGCCACGGTGAATAGCATCCAAGGCCATCAACAAATCACCTTTGATAACACTCCAAAGATGTTACGTAGAAGCGCCCGATAAACCCATCAGGCCCGGGGGCTTTGTCCAATGGCAAATCCTTTATGGTAGCCCATACTTCTTCTTGAGAGAATGCACATCCAGACTTGTCAAATCATGTTCTTTGAATGCCAATTTCATCCAGATTTATTGTATATTCCCTCTCAGCCAGCACTTCCAAGAATGCCTTCATAGAAATCCAACACTTTGCATCCCTGTTTATCCTTACGTGATACGACCACCAATTCCCCAACATGCAACTTTGGGATGTAATTCTTCTTTTCTGAATCTAGCGTGTTGATGGAAAAAAGTAGTATTAGCATCCCCTCCCGGAGGTACAATATTCTGGAACGTAGTCCAGCAATGGTCCGTTCTAGTGAGGCCAAACCAAGACAATTGAAGCTTTTTAGTTCTTGTGACCATTCCTCCCCATCCAATAGGTCCCTAGAGTCCTCTCAATTTCCAAACGGTGGAGGACCTCCTTAGCCATTCCAAGCTGGACTTTAATATTCCCTATCTTCCACGTGACCCCACTTTTGGAGACCTTCTTCTTGGCGCTGCAGCTTCGGAAAAAGACGCTCAATGGCACAATTAGACTGTCTGAGAGCCTCCCAGTTTTGCTTGACAAACATCCAAGAAACCGGGACTTTGGTCCGAAACTTTCAAAGTGGAAGCGCGCCGCTTTCCTTTGGTGCTTACCTTCAAGCCAAGAATCGGTGGCAAAGTGATCGAAACTCCGGCCGTTGAACTCTGCGGGGTGAATCGGGAAGATACTTTCCCGGCTTCAAACAATAGAAAGCACGGTCCAATCTAACGAGTAGGAGACCTTCTCTCATTCGACCAAGTGTATTTACGACCCATAAGCGGTATCTCTTTTACCTCAACCTCATCCAAGAAGCGCTGAATCTTCCCATCATAGCCCTATCCAAGTTTGTATTATTCTTTGTCGGTGACTGGTAAATCGATTGAAATCCCCCCGCCACAAGCCAAGGTCCATTGCAAACTGCTCGGATATTCCTAAGTTCTTGCGAAATAGCACCTTCTCATCATCACCTTGTGGGCCATATACGCCATGATGAACCACCAATTGTGACCTTCTGTTAGAGAACAAAATAGAAGAAAAGAGTATGTGTCCACCAGAAGCCAATGCACGACAAACATTACTTTTCCATGCAATCGAACCCTCCTCTGGTGCCATCACGGAGAGCTATGAATTTGTCATAAGTTGTGCCAAAGACCGAGAGGAATAGATGTTGAGACATATTGGCGACCTTAGATTCTTGCAAACACACAATATCAAGACATTCTTTGGAAAAAATTGCCTCTCTCACGAATTCGGCGATCCTTCCGATTTAGGCCTCGTGCATTCCATATCATTATAGTAGTAGGGTTCATTTCAACTGATTACAATCGACCTGAGATAGGACCAGAGTCTCACAGGACATCAGCGAACCGCACCTGCTCCCCATTCCCAACAATCCAGCCAAAGATGGCAGCAATGGCTCATCCAAGGTATTTCTTGGTGGCATCGCTAGGAAACACAAATCTTAGTGGTGTCGCTAATAAATGCCAACAAGCATTTCTAGCGCCGTTGCCGAGGAGGGCATTGGTGAAAAGAATCTAGTAGGACATGATCTTGACCACATGCATGTAATGGTATAGTTTATGCAGGCTAAGTCTGCTTGTTTTCTTCCTGTTGTGGACGAAAACAGGATAGTGTATGAGTGGTTTTGACTTGATAGATAACTACACAGAAAACCCAGAGGCACTCCTAAGGAAGAGCCAGTCTCATGCTTCTTCTTCTTCTTCTTCTGTCACTCCCCTAGCAAGTGAACCAGTCACCCCTGCACCATCCGCTACTACCGCTATGGCCAAGACACTCCACGACTACTCCACCCCCCGCCGTTGGGCCCGCTGTCAACACGGGCAATGGAAACTTTGAGCTACGCACCGGCCTGATCACGATGGTGCAGCAAACTAATTCTGTGGTTTGCCTAGCAAGGACACAAGTGCACACTTGCAACACTTCCTGGAGCTGTGCGACACTATCATCATCAAAGACGTCGCACCAGAAAGGCGAAACAATGGTTTTACAAGGAGAAGGAAGTTGTCAACACGTGGGACAAATGTTTCGTGGTGTTCCTCATGAAGTTTTTCCCCATGGGAAAAACCAATGCCCTGAGGGGGAAATTTCAAATTTCCAGCAGACTTTAATGGAATCCATCCTCGATGCGTGGGAGAGGCTACAGGATTACATCTAGGCATGCCCGCACCACGGGATGGAAACTGGCTCATGCTCCAGAACTTCTACGAGGGGCTTACGCCCATGTCGAAGGGGCATGTAGATGCCGCTGCTAGAGGCATGTTTTTTCCCTCACCATCGATGGAGCCACAGCTCTCATCGAAAAGATGGTGGCTAATTAGAGCTGGGGGAAAGAAAGAAAACAACAAAAAGGACTTGTTGCATACCGTGAAGGAGGCGGATATGCTTGCCATGAAAATGGACTTGTTGTTGAATAGACAAGACGAACGTGCTGCCGACAAAGAAGCCATGAAAAGCACCGTCCAGGCCATGGACTCACATATGACATGTGTGGTCTGTGGTGAAGTCGGACACTCGGGGAATGACTGCCCCGAGACCCGTGAAGAAGCATCATACATCAATAATGGGTTCCGATAAGGTAATAATAATCAACCACGTTTCCAAGGAGGTAATAATAATTATAATTCAAATTTCAATTCCAATTTCATTTCAAATCAACCCTCCTTGAAGGACCTAGTGCTAGGTCAAGCTAAAATCAATGAAAATATCGCTAAAAAGCTTATGTATAATGATAAAATGATTGAAAATATAAACTCTAAAATTGAAAGTTTATCCTCTCTGTTAAAAACCAACTAAGTTTTAATAAAATGATTGAAACTCAAATTGCTCAAATAGCTGCCGCTATTCCTACCAACCATTCGGGGAAAATCCCGGGCAACCTGAGAATTCCCCTAAATTTGTTCATGCAGTTGCAGAGCAATGAAGGAGGATAAGTCTTGCGGATGGACTATAAATGTCGAGCCCTTGACAAAGGTAAATCGGTAGTTATATTTTAAAAATTCAAAAAATTCAAAATTTCAATTTTTTAAAAAAATCAAAATTTGAAATTTTACCTCAAAATAAACTTTTTAGAAAAATAAAATAAAAATCATTTTTTGATAGTATAGATTTTTCTGTTATCATTTCATATTTTTAAAATATTTATAAAAAATCAAAATATAATAAAAGCTTTGTTGGAAAATCAATTTCGTGAGCAAAATTTCGAAACCAAGGGAAGCACCAACGACTACATTTTCAAAATGGCCGTTGGGAGCTACCTGCCAAAGGGAGGAAGCAGCGGGCTCACCTCTGGTGTGGGTGCACCCCGCCTAGCGCCTCTAGCGCTGTTGCTGCTCCAACGGCTCCTAGCCATTGCCACTCCCCCTCTCGGCCAGTGCTCTTCTCGATAAATCCCTAGAGCTCGGGTTGAGGCCCTCCTCACCTTCACACTCTCCATTTTTCACTCCCTCTCACTCTCTTTGCTTCAACACTTGCAAAATATTTTTCCACAAAGCTTGAAAGTAAGGAAACTCTGTAGAAAATTCCTATACTCAAGACCACCAAGCCAAGCTCGCGGGTTGTTCGATTTATTTCCACTAACGTAACCCCCTTTTTGAGCTTCTTGTGTTGTTTTTGCCATGGGAAAGTTTGGTAGGAAGCTCACCGGTGCTTTCAAGAAGGCCATGGGAGCAAGCTCAATTCACTCCCTCGGAAGCTCAAGCATGCGCTACACTGAGCCTGAAGAGAACCCGATGCATGAAGATAAAGAAACCAAGCCAACAGAAGTGCAAGAAGATCAAGAGCAAGAGCAACCGATGGAGGAAGGCGACGATGATCCTCACCTTGATTTGGAGGGAGAACGGGAGATGCAAGCATACAACCTCATCAAGAACTATGAGTTCATCCACACGCCTACATATGACCTTGACCTTCTCCAAAAGATAGGTATGGACATCGAATTCACCACCATCTGGAAAGTCGTTGGATGGGAGAACGTTGCTCCCATTGATGAGCAAGGTTCTCGCCTCCTGACGATTCAATTTTTATACTCTTTGCAAGAAGTTGAGGGTGGAATTACTTTCCATCTTTTTGAGAAAGAATATTATCTTATATAGAGGAATCTTAGTTCTCACTTAGGCTTTAGTACAAAATGATCAATTGACTTAGATCATACTCTCAAAGGTTTTAATCGCCATGAATTTTAGAGAGTAATTTTGGGTCAAAACGTAGTTGGCAAGTTTCAACCACAAAATATGAATATTCATCATCCTACTTTGAGGTTCTTACATCATTGGATTGACATGACTTTGTTCACTAGATAGAAAATGCAAATTCTCTATGCCATGCTTAAAAAGACTAAAATTGCTCCTGTGAAAGAAATTTTTAAACATTGGTTAGAAACATTCAAGGCTTCTACATGTATCTCTTGCACGTCCCTTGAGACTCGTATTGCCACTAGTATTGGTGCAATGGATGGACAAGATGACATATATCTTTACTCCACGCATCAGTATTGATGAGCACTACTTGATGCAAGGGCATCATTTCAAATATGATAATGCAGGGAACCTTGTGTTTTTCTTCCCAGGGTATACAAATGAGATTCCACTTCCTAACCTGGAACTCTCTTTGTATAAATTCTTGTCACTCACCTTCACTCTTGTCGAACAAGAGGAAGGGCATAGGAGTTCTATCTCTCGTAGGGCAACTAGGAGCAGGGCTAGGGATGAAGCAGGCAGCTCTCATCAGCCACCGCCAACACTAACACCACTTGTGCCTCAGGCGTACCATGCAGAGTGGTTCCTAGCAATGCAGACACCTGGGTTCACACCCGAGTACCAGCCTGGCTGGGGCCACACCCTACAACCACACGAGGCCAGTGGATTGGGATGGCACGAGGTTGATGATGCAGCATGGAGACATGCTCACTCCTCCGACTCCGAGGTACTACCACCACCCTTCCAGCCATGATAGTCTACTTCATATCGTTGCGAGCTAGACAACATCAACACTCACCTTGGAGGACTGGAGATCTGCATAGGTGAAATTCAAAATACACTTAACACTCATTTGTAGGATACGACCTAGTGGTAGCTTCAGCAGTAGCAACATATGGCGCAAATGAACACGCTGCTAAAGCAATAGCCTGATACGCAGGTGGCCTATTGGCGGTCCTTGGGATACAATCCCAGACCATAGGCCATGAGCTAGCTTGGGGGAGGACCCCCGCAGAGGTTCCTTGTATCTTTTTCATTTTCACATTTACTTCCTGCATTTATTTATTTATTAGTGTTGACAGTAGTTACCATCCATCATAAACCGTCAATATAACTTGAAATCATGCATGAAAATGATCACCAACATAGACTTAGGGGTTTAAACTAACAATTTCCATGAGTTTTAGTGAATCTGTGTTTTCAGTAGGGTTTATTCAAAAAACTGTCAAGGAGGATCAATTCGTCAAATTAAATCACGTTTTTCCATGGCGTTTGGACACCAGAAGACACTCCACCGAAGCGGGGACCGAGAGGCTTCCAGGTGGGACCAACCGGTCCCTCCTACAGGCTAGCCGGTCCCTTGGCCCCACGTGTCAGCCTCCACTTCGCACGTCAGTTCTCCACCACCTTAAGGATTGCATCTCCACCATTTATTCAAGTCGCTTTGATCCGAGGGCTCAGAATTGACGCTATGGCCTATATATACCAGCCGCTGCCCCCTTCCCTTAGGAAAATTTTCATAAGTCAAGATCAGATAAAAAATTAGGGTTTCCAAAGAGAAGAGAATAGAGCTCCAATTCTTCAAAGTTCTAGTACATGCTAGTTAGCAAGATTTAAGTAGAGTTTGGGCTATTGCTCAGGATTCCGGATTCGCCGTTTGGTGGCTGGTAAAGCCATTGTATCCCTCTTTATGACTTTGTGCTACTTGAATACTATGTTGCTATTTATTATGTTCCTAGTTTGCTCTAGTTATATGCTTGATATAGTCATGATTGATGATCAATTTATGCATATGTTCGCAAAGTGCTTAACTAATCTCCTGCCTAGCCATACTACATTATGAGTATCTATTTCTATCTCTAGAATACTATCAATGCCTTACACTTATCATTTATTTATCATTTAACTTACCCCTGCTATAGCATGAGAGTTAATGGTCTTGTCTTAAGTATGCATATTTGTCAATATTTCTTGCCACCCCATCGCTCCTCCCTGTGGAGAAAATATAAATAACGATATCTAGTATACTCCCTGGTGAAATGTTACAATGGTATATGTAACGCCCTAAAAATTGCCTCTTTTAAAATAGAGTTAAAATGATTTAAGTTGGGAATTTTTGTGCACATGAAATATAGGAAAATAAAAGAATTTCATTTAATTAAAATACATCATAAGGTAGCAACATGTTTGAGCATACATGCCATTGCATTTGATTTTATTGGTTGAGTGGTTTTAGATGAAAAGTCAAAATGGTTAAAATGCTCTTGAAATAAAATTGAAAATGGCTTTGAAATAAAAGAAAAGGAATTAGGAAATAAAAGAATTTAAAAAGTTGTATAAATTATTTTTGAAAACTTACTAAGATTTACTCACTTTTCTTGGAAATGAAAAGTATATTCAAAACTCTAATTGAATTTGCATTTGGTTTACATTTGAATTTGGATTTGAAAACTAAAAATAGAAAAGGGATTTTACTTGAAAAACTTCTTTTCTTCCCTTTTTGGCCCAACCTCGGAACCAGCCCAGCAGCCTCTCTTCCCTCCCTCACGCGCTCGGCCCACTTCTTCCCTTCTCTTCCCGGCCTCGGCCCACTCCCCTGCGGCCTAGCTCGCACGTTGTCGCCCGCGTGGCCCAGCTCCACCGCGTGGCCCAGCTGGCGCCCCGTTCGCTCGGCCTGCTCCATTTTGGCGTGCCCGAGCGCCTGCCAGCACCCGCCCGCACCGCATCAGCCCGCTCTACGTGGCCTGCTCGGCCTTCAGCGCCCACGCTCCGACGCCCCCTTTCCTTCTCTCACTGTGCCTTGGCCCCGTCTGTCAGCCGCTCGTCGTCCCCTTCCTTCCCCTTCCTTTTCTTTCCTGCTCCCTTTCCTTCCTCCACCCGTCAATGGCGTGGCCATGCACGGCAAGTCGAGCCGCCGTCGCTCAAGCATGGAAAGCGCCCCATCTCGCCCGCGAGCTCCGTTTCCCTTCCATCCTCCGCGCTTGCACCCCTATAAAACCCGAGTCGGACGCCCTCCCTCCTCCCTTTCTCTGTTCACCGTCCCAGTCGCCACTGCCACGGGCGAACTCCCCCTCCCGCGCCTTGAACCTCGTCTCCGACGTCTCCTAGAGCTTCGCCACGACCCGACGCAGCCGTAGGTGCCTCCCCTTCTCGATTTCGGATTCGTTTTGCTCGGATTTCCCCTCACCGCGCCCTCTCTTTCTCTCTCTAGCCGCCATCGATGACGAACCGCTCCCTCGAGGCCTTCCCGGACGCTGCGCTCCCCGCCATTAGACTCGCGGTGAGCTCCCAATGCTTCCTGTGCCTTCCAGTCGCTGTTCCATGCGCTAGGACATCGTAGCAGCGAGTTGCCGACCCGCCGGCCATGGCGCCGCCGTGGGCTCGGTACCCCGATGCGTTCCCCGCCCAAGATTTGTGCTCCATTGAATCCGCAAGCCTTCGTGCTACGTGCCCGTATGATTGGTTTGCTCCGGGGAAGTCCGAATCGCCTCCCCGACGCCCGCCATCGAGCTCGGTTCACCGCCGGCCATGGTGACCTCGCCGGTGTCACTGTGCAGCCACCAGTATCACCTGCACGCGCCCTGCGCCGTCAGATCAGAAAGGAATGGCCAAGATTAGAAGTACCGGTTGGATTAAGTGACCGGTCCATCGCGGACCGTAGACCCGCTCCACCCCACCGCATCACGCTGGTCCACCGCCACGTGGTGAACCGCACCAACAGCGTGCTGCCACGTGGCTGCTCGGTCAGCAGCGCGGTCAGCCAGCAGTCAAGCCACTCATGTTTTCCAGAAAAGCCCCCGCGTTTTGAAGTAACTAACCCGCGGTCCGATTCAGTTCAAAATGATTTCTTTTAGGCCCTGTTTTTATTCGTTTAGGACCCTGTCATTTCCAAAAATAGTATGCCCAGTCCAAAATCCATTTAAATTCAGATTTTAATTGTTTTAATTCAAATTTGAGTTCAAATATTTACAGAAATGCCACTGAATCTTATTTCATGCGTAACTTTTGCGTTTTAAGTCCGATTTGATCCGTTCGAATTGCGTTAGGACCGTATTTATGTTATCTACGTGTTTATACTACTGTTAGGCATGTTTTCAACACTTGAAATTCATGAGTAGATTTAATCTATTAATTAAGCAAAGTAAAATTTGTTTAAATCATAACTTATTCATTCTAACTCCGAAATAGTCCGTTCAAGTTGCGTTTGTTTCGTAACGACGAGATCTACGTATTAGTAATGATGTTTACTATATTACTATTTCATAAAAATCATGGTTTAAATCACATCTTGATTAATAATTATGCAACTAGGTTTTATACATAAAATATGATTTGTTTTACTTTTGTTTTATAATTCAAATCTAAAATTGACTTAATTTAATCTATATTGTTTATAAAATATCTTTTGTATATGAATTCATATAGTTAACATAAACGAAGCCTATAGTTTATTTTTCCACGTATAACACAAATCTCTCGGTATTTGTATCTTTTTCATCGTAGCTTCTATTAGCGTGCCTCTCGCGACTGTGTGTTCGTAGTGATGCGTAGAATCATATATCAATCTCTTTTACTTATTTTTCTATGATTGGTGTACTATTCTGATATAGATGCAATTGTATGCTATGCATGTATGTGTATGGATGTTGTGTGGTGTTCTACGATTGTCCAGTCGGTGAGATACACGTGATGATCCAGAAGAAGAAGAAAGACATCAAAGAATAAAGCTTACCGAAGGATCGGTGTGTAAGGCAAGTATAGCATGGGACTATCCTTGTTACCTATTCACATTTAAACACTTAATTCATATTGCATGTGTCTCCCTTGTTACCATTAAGGATATCCTAGATATTTGATATCTTGCACCTTGAAACCTTTGGGATATTGCATGGGATAGTTTTTGCTAGTGCTTAATCAAAACCATGATCTTGTAACTTGACTAATGATATATGCAATAAACATTAAAACATGACTTTTTAGTAACATGGAATCAGGGGGCTAGAGTGTTTATATGTTTCAGATTCCTCTCCCTAAGGACTTATCTGTAAGCGATCATCCGGGACTTACAGTACAGCTGTGAGGGCCATATGGCTCTGGCTTTAGCTCAGTATGAGGATCTTATCTAGCTTATTAGTGGTTACCTTTGAGGCGCAGGGTATGTTTCCTTTGCTGCTAGGAAGTGTGTACCGTGCTGCGATGGCCACGCTTGCCACTCCTAGAGATGGGCCACATACGCCTAGCGGCCCTAACTTGTTAGATGAATCCTTTGAAAGGCTTCATAGTGAACCCTGCCGACCTTCCTTGGAAGTGGGTCAAGAGAATAGCTACCTCGGGCGAAAGGGTAAATCACAACTCACAGTGAACGTGTACAAACTCTGTAGAGTATAAAACTGTTATAACAGCCGTGCTCACGGATACGAGCGGCCTTGGACCCTTATGGAATAGAGATGATCACTAATGGATAATGATGATGCTAATAATCAATTGTTTATGCTATACATTATTCATGTTTACCTGATCATGTGTTTATGGGAATGATAAATTCTTTGCCACTCAATTGCTTAAAAAGATGACCTATTAAAGCTAATCGCAGTTAAACCAGTGTCAGCCTTTTGAGCCTCATGAACCCTATGATATAATTATTAAGTACGACATGTACTTACGCTTGCTTTACTTTTATATACATTGGATAAAAATCCCGGATGGGTACCAGATTGCTGGTTTGGAGGAGATAGGCTTGTGGTCAACCAGTCAGTCGTCCCTATGGATTTGGAGTCTTCGCCAGAAGATCGGAGTCAACTTTCCGCTGTCTTTACTCTGAGGTTATTTTCCTTTTACTAATACGTTATGTAATAAGTATTGTCTCTTGATATTACCCTTATTTGTGGCTATATGTGAGAATTGACTTCCTGGGCTCACATATAGTGTGTATCTGGTTTTGTCTTTAAAACCGGGTGCTACAAAGTGGTATCAGAGCAATGCTGACTGTAGGACGCAAGCCTAGTTAGAACTGGACGTCTTATTATGCTTTTATCTTGCTTAGTTCTTATTTTCTCTCCAACCTTGTTATTTGCTAAAAGTTATGCTCACTTCCGCCTCTGTCTGTTATGAAAACTTTGCCTCTATTCTCAATCCTCTATCTTTGTCTATATAGATGGATCGTAATGAGGAGACCACCGGTATCAAATGTCAGGAGGACCAAGCTACGTTGCCCTTGACTGCATTCAACAAGGAGAAGTTTGTAGCTATGCAACAACAAGCACCAGAAGGAATGACTCAACCTTGGAGCTTTCAACATCGCTTGCCACAATGTCAAACCAACATACCAAAGGGACCAGTGAAGAGACAAGTAGTAGAAGCTTGGAAGAATTTGAAGTCCAATGAAGATATTGGAAGAATGGCACATGGATGCCAGGATCACCCACAGCAGAAGCAAGAACAGAAGGTCCAGAAGAAACAGGAGCAAGGAAGTAAAGCAAAGAAAAACTACATCCAAGGAAGATTGAATAATATGGATATGACTACCATTCATGGAGCTAAGGAGGTTGTGTATGGTTTCATTTTAGTAAACTCAGCTTCTGCCACAGTGCTGTTTGACCCCAGAGCTTCACATTCATTTATCTCTAGTGCATACGTAAAGGAACATGAGATAGCTATGCTTCCAATGAGGAGACCAGTGATAGTTAAGACCCTAGAAGGAGAAATGAAGGCAAACCACAAATGCCCAAGAGTTAGTCTTAACATCAAAGGAGTAAAATTTGAAGCAAATCTTATTGTATTAGAGTTAGTGGACATTGATGTCATTCTTGGAATAGGATGGCTATCTGCATGTAAAGGAGTGATCAAGTATGCCCAGTGTTCAGTGCTTCTAACCGCACTGTCAGGAGAAAGAATTGAGTATGAAGGTATTCAGCCTGTACCTGAGGACAATGTGGATAAGAAGAGAAAGGAGATCTCACTAGAGTCAGAATTGGGAAGCAATCAACATTCGAGTTCTATTACATCGTCACATCCAACTCCAATCCCTAGTCGGATAAACTCAGACTCTAAAGAATTAGAAGTTTCTCAAGCTAAGGTTACTCCACTCTTTCCACATGAGGTATGCATAGATGGGTGGACAATCACCTACACAGAGTTTCAACCCCAAAAGATCAAGCGAGCTAAAAAGCGGTCCAATCAAACAAAGATGAACTTACAGAGTCAGCAAGCTGACAATACTCTAAGCAACAATTATGTGGAGTATGACATCACTAAAGATCTAGCTAAGAGAAAGTGTTATTGCCAGCAGGAAGGACATTATGTTAAATCTTGCCCACAGAAGAATCAACAATTACACCAAGGAAGCAGTCAAAGTCAGATCACAACCGGACTGTCACCAGGAAGTGTCAGTGATACCCAACCCAAAAGAAGCACATGATGAAATTGATGTAGTGGATGACGTGTCACTCCCATGCGAGAGATGTCCCTGTAATCATGCCATTTTTAAGAATTAGGAATTTGTGCCCCTTATGAAATAAAAACGATAGTATCGCAAGTGAGTCAATAATTGAGTTGTGCATCTTTAAGTGCTTTGTTGATTTGTCATTGTGTTTATGCTTGTTTTGCATCTTTGCAATGATTGCAATGATCTTGTTGGGTGTTCCCGCAATTTCATTTAGTTAATAGGTTTAAGGTATAAGGATTACTGAAATAAATAGTTGGGTTACGGTTTTCTTCTATTCCTGTCTTCGGGGCAGCTTGTCTTTATCGGTTCATATCTCTAATTTTGGATGGTCAAAAATCCAAAGGAAATTATGGACAACAGTAGACTTCAATCATAAGACGATGCAAGCTATACTTTGGTGTCCCCTAGTTTGTCTCATCTTAAGGGGGGTAGCCAAGTTGAGGAATTGGTAAGATGAAGTATCATACGTTCGAGTTTGCACAATGGAAATCAGAGTGCCCAGCGAAAGCGTGGTGGTACTCAAGGATGTAAGAGAGAACTCAGAGTTTCAATGAGTTTTGGTTAGAAGTCCAAGAAAGGTCTATCCAAGACCAGCAAGATGTTGATAAATCTACCGGAAAAGCTTTTAAGTTAATTTGGATCAAGAGACTTCAGTCAAGTGTTTGAAGGAGTCCAAGAGATCAAAGTAAAACCTGAGTATTAGCTTTGATAGATCAGGACAAGAGCTTTGCATCTACAATAATGCATCTTGTGAAGGTGTGGGATGTGTCCTTATATGAGAAGAAAAGTAGTGTCTTGCTAGTTAAGTCAGCTAAGGAAGCGTGATGGGCCAATAACCCACAGGTCCTAGGATCATTAATGTTTTGAAGATTGGTTGTAGATCATCTTTCAGACCAAGAATATAAGGAAGCCTTGTTGAAAGGTGAATATATGAGAAAAGAGAATTATGGCCTAGTGATTAGGGTTACCTGAGAGTTGTTCAAGGTACCTGTCAAAATTTTGGAATTAGTTTGGCAAGTTACTTGGAGTATGGTCAACAGGTGTGCAAAGTAATGTGGATCTTTATCAAGACGATGGAACTGCACGAGAAAGTAAAGAAGAATCCAAGGATGGAGTATTCCCATCTCTTAGTCGACGTCTTCCGAATCTCGAGGACGAGATTCATCTTAAGGGGGGTAGAATTGTAACGCCCTAAAAATTGCCTCTTTTAAAATAGAGTTAAAATGATTTAAGTTGGGAATTTTTGTGCACATGAAATATAGGAAAATAAAAGAATTTTATTTAATTAAAATACATCATAAGGTAGCAACATGTTTGAGCATACATGCCATTGCATTTGATTTTATTGGTTGAGTGGTTTTAGATGAAAAGTCAAAATGGTTAAAATGCTCTTGAAATAAAATTGAAAATGGCTTTGAAATAAAAGAAAAGGAATTAGGAAATAAAAGAATTTAAAAAGTTGTATAAATTATTTTTGAAAACTTACTAAGATTTACTCACTTTTCTTGGAAATGAAAAGTATATTCAAAACTCTAATTGAATTTGCATTTGGTTTACATTTGAATTTGGATTTGAAAACTAAAAATAGAAAAGGGATTTTACTTGAAAAACTTCTTTTCTTCCCTTTTTGGCCCAACCTCGGAACCAGCCCAGCAGCCTCTCTTCCCTCCCTCACGCGCTCGGCCCACTTCTTCCCTTCTCTTCCCGGCCTCGGCCCACTCCCCTGTGGCCTAGCTCGCACGTCGTCGCCCGCGCGGCCCAGCTCCACCGCGTGGCCCAGCTGGCGCCCCGTCCGCTCGGCCTGCTCCGTTTCGGCCTGCCCGAGCGCCTGCCAGCACCCGCCCGCACCGCATCAGCCCGCTCTGCGTGGCCTGCTCGGCCTTCGGCGCCCACGCTCCGATGCCCCCTTTCCTTCTCTCACTGTGCCTTGGCCCCGTCTGTCAGCCGCTCGTCGTCCCCTTCCTTTTCTTTCCTACTCCCTTTCCTTCCTCCACCCGTCAATGGCGTGGCCATGCACGGCAAGTCGAGCCGCCGTCGCTCAAGCATGGAAAGCGCCCCATCTCGCCCGCGCGCTCCATTTCCCTTCCATCCTCCGCGCTTGCACCCCTATAAAACCTGAGTCGGACGCCCTCCCTCCTCCCTTTCTCTGTTCGCCGTCCCAGTCGCCACTGCCGCCGGCGAACTCCCCCTCCCGTGCCTTGAACCTCGTCTCCGACGTCTCCTGGAGCTCCGCCACGACCCGATGCAGCCGTAGGTGCCTCCCCTTCTCAATTTCGGATTCGTTTTGCTCGGATTTCCCCTCACCGCGCCCTCTCTTTCTCTCTCCAGCTGCCACCGACGATGAACCGCCCCCTCGAGGCCTTCTCGGACGCTGCGCTCCCCGCCATTAGACTCGCGGTGAGCTCCCAACGCTTCCTGTGCCTTCCAGTCGCTGTTCCATGCGCTAGGACGCCATAGCAGCGAGTTGCCGACCCGCCGGCCATGGCGCCGCCGTGGGCTCGGTACCCCGATGCGTTCCCCGCCCAAGATTTGTGCTCCATTGAATCCGCAAGCCTTCGTGCTACGCGCCCGTATGATTGGTTTGCTCCGGGGAAGTCCAAATTGCCTCCCCGATGCCCGCCATCGAGCTCGGTTCACCGCCGGCCATGGTGCCCTCGTCGGTGTCACTGTGCAGCCACCGGTATCACCCGCACGCGCCCTGCGCCATCAGATCAGAAAGGAATGGCCATGATTAGAAGTACCGGTTGGATTAAGTGACCGGTCCACCGCGGACCGTAGACCCGCTCCACCCCACCGCGTCAGCGTTGGTCCACCGCCACGTGGTGAACCGCACCAACAGCGTGCTACCACATGGCTGCTCGATCAGCAGCGCGGTCAGCCAGCAGTCAAGCCACTCATGTTTTGCAGAAAAGCCCCCGCGTTTTGAAGTAACTAACCCGCGGTCTGATTCAGTTCAAAATGATTTCTTTTAGGCCCTGTTTTTATTCGTTTAGGACCCTGTCATTTGCAAAAATAGTATGCCCAGTCCAAAATCCATTTAAATTCAGATTTTAATTGTTTTAATTCAAATTTGAGTTCAAATATTTACAGGAATGCCACTGAATCTTATTTCATGCGTAACTTTTGTGTTTTAAGTCCGATTTGATCCGTTCGAATTGCGTTAGGACCGTATTTACGTTATCTACGTGTTTATACTACTGTTAGGCATGTTTTCAACACTTAAAATTCATGAGTAGATTTAATCTATTAATTAACCAAAGTAAAACTTGTTTAAATCATAACTTATTCATTCTAACTCCGAAATAGTCCGTTCAAGTTGCGTTTGTTTCGTAACGACGAGATCTACGTATTAGTAATGATGTTTACTATATTACTATTTCATAAAAATCATGGTTTAAATCATATCTTGATTAATAATTATGCAACTAGGTTTTATACATAAAATATTATTTGTTTTACTTTTGTTTTATAATTCAAATCTAAAATTGACTTAATTTAATCTATATTGTTTATAAAATATCTTTTGTATATGAATTCATATAGTTAACATAAACGAAGCCTATAGTTTATTTTTCCACGTATAACACAAATCTCTCGGTATTTGTATCTTTTTCATCGTAGCTTCTATTAGCGTGCCTCTCGCGACTGTGTGTTCGTAGTGATGCGTAGAATCGTATATGAATCTCTTTTACTTATTTTTCTATGATTGGTGTACTGTTCTGATATAGATGCAATTGTATGCTATGCATGTATGTGTATGGATGTTGTGTGGTGTTCTACGATTGTCCAGTCGGTGAGATACACGTGATGATCTAGAAGAAGAAGAAGAAGAAAGACATCAAAGAATAAAGCTTACCGAAGGATCGGTGTGTAAGGCAAGTATAGCATGGGACTATCCTTGTTACCTATTCAAATTTAAACACTTAATTCATATTGCATGTGTCTCCCTTGTTACCATTAAGGATATCCTAGATATTTGATATCTTGCACCTTGAAACCTTTGGGATATTGCATGGGATAGTTTTTGCTAGTGCTTAATCAAAACCATGATCTTGTAACTTGACTAATGATATATGCAATAAACATTAAAACATGACTTTTTAGTAACATGGAATCAGGGGGCTGGAGTGTTTATATGCTTCAGATTCCTCTCCCTAAGGACTTATCTGTAAGCGATCATCCGGGACTTACAGTACAGCTGTGAGGGCCATATGGCTCTGGCTTTAGCTCAGTATGAGGATCTTCTCTAGCTTGTTAGTGGTTACCTTTGAGGCGCGGGGTATGTTTCCTTTGCTGCTGGGAAGTGTGTACCATGCTGCGATGCCCACGCTTGCCACTCCTAGAGATGAGCCACATACGCCTAGCGGCCCTAACTTGTTAGACGAATCCTTTGAAAGGCTTCATAGTGAACCCTGCCGACCTTCCTTGGAAGTGGGTCAAGAGAATAGCTACCTCGGGCGAAAGGGTAAATCACAACTCACAGTGAACGTGTACAAACTCTGCAGAGTATAAAACTGTTATAACAGCCGTGCTCACGGATACGAGCGGCCTTGGACCCTTATGGAATAGAGATGATCACTAATGGATAATGATGATGCTAATAATCAATTGTTTATGCTATACATTATTCATGTTTACCTGATCATGTGTTTATGGGAATGATAAATTCTTTGCCACTCAATTGCTTAAAAAGATGACCTATTAAAGCTAATCGCAGTTAAACCAGTATCAGCCTTTTGAGCCTCATGAACCCCATGATATAATTGTTAAGTACGACATGTACTTACGCTTGCTTTACTTTTCTATACATTGGATAAAAATCCCGGATCACTTAATATATATAAATTTACAAGTGTTTTTAATAATTAGCAACAATGTATTTCTGGCACCATTGCTAGGGATGACAACTTAGTAAAGAGTGATGCTAAGAAAAGCCAACAAGCATTTCTGGCGCCGTTGCTGGGGAGAAGCACAAGGCTAAGAGAATTGATCAAATAAATACTTATAGACGAGATCATAACTTTATACCTCTACTTTAGCAAGCTTACCCTTGTTTGTCTTTGTTCATATCTTATACAGGGTATTGCAGGATTGGTTTTGATTCATCAACAAATTCCATCAATCACAATCAAACCAATCAAGAGGAAGCTCAACACTAGTTTCTAAAGCTATGTCTGAAAAGACTCTACGTGAGTTCTCTGCTCCAAGCACTGAGAACATCCGCACTAGACCAACACTCGAAATCAATAACCTTGAGTTTGAACTCAAGTCAAGCCTCATCAACATGGTGCAAGCTACCCCGTTTAGCGGAAAGAGACATGAAGATGCTAGTGCTCTTCTCCAGGATTTCCTAGAGATAAGCAGCACAGTCACCATCAAGGACGTTGCTCAAGACATTATACTACTTCGCATGTTTCCATTCTTGTTAGTGGGAAGGGCGAAGTAGTGGTTCTACACCAACAAAGATAACATCAACACATGTGCAAGATGTTCGAAGGCCTTTCTAGCAAAGTTTTTCCCTACAGTCAAGACCAATGCCTTAAGAAGAAAGATTTCCAACTTCCAACAACAGAAAGGAGAAACCATTCTAGGGGCATGGGAACGTTTTCAAGAATACATTTCAGATTGTCCTCATCATGGAATGGAAGATTGGTTGCTCATGCAAAGCTTTTACCATGGATTAGCTTAGAAAGCTCATGAACAACTCGATGCTACTGCTGGAGGATCTTTTATGTCACTCACCCTTGGAAAAGCTAAAACTCTTATGGAGAAGATAGCCTCTAATCAAGGCTAGTCTCAATACAATATTCAAGTATGCAATAAGAGCGAAGAAGTACCAGAAGAGGTGTGTGTACTATCAACCAAGATGGATGTCTTGTTGAATTGGCTTGAACAGCGAGCCAATTACAAGAAAGATCGTTAGGCCATTCAAGATGCTTTTAATTCCCAGAATGTATGTGGAGAATATTTGGGGGTTGATTTCCCCGAATATCAAGAAGACGCAAATATTGTCATCAATAACTTAGCTCCACAACAACATAAACAAGGATGAGGTCAACAACAACAATGGTCAAATTCTCAAGGTAAGTACCAGGTAATTACTATACCTACTCTAATCCTAAACAACCATCCTTGAGAGATCTGATCTTAGAACAAGCTAAGATTAATGAGAATATTTCTAAGAAGCTTGCTTTTAATGATAAGGTCCTAGAAAACATAAACACTAAAATAGATAATTTTTCTTCTGCTATAAAAGACCAACTTAGCTATAATAAAAAGATAGAATCACAATTATCTTAGTTGACCGCTGCTCTGCCTTTTGCCACTGACCTTGAAAAGGTCAATGCCATAACCACAAGAGGTGGCAAGTCTACTCATGATCCACCATATCCGACAAGGACAGGTAAGACACCAGCAGTAGTAAGGGAGGAGAAGAAGGATGATGAAGTTAAAGAAGTTGAGCCACAAGCACAAGAAGTGATTCAAGATTTTCATGAGACTACCTTCCTATCGTTTCCACATAGGAATTGAAAGCCAAAATGGATGAGCAGTTTGGTAAGTTCGTAGAGGTAATTCAAAAGTTATTTATCAATATTCCTCTGCTAGATGCCATACTACCCACCTATGCTAAGTACCTCAGAGACATTCTAAACAACAAGAGACCACTGCCCACCACTAAAGTAATCAAAGCTAATGGAGGAGTGTAGTGCAGCCATCCTGAACACATCTCCTATCAAGAAGAAGGATCTAGGATGTCCCACTATTGATTATTCGATCGGAAACTAGAATTTTGAGCATGTGCTATGCTATCTTGGAGCAAGTGTTAGTGTCATGCCCAAGAAAACTCCACTATTCAACGCTCACGCCAACATCGATGTGTCTGCAACTAGCCGACCAATCGTTCCGCTACCCTGTAGGAATCACCGAGAATATTCCGGTAAAAATAAGAAACTTCTTTGTTCTAGTAGATTTTGTGGTGCTTGATATGCTAGAGGACATGAAGGCACCCCTCATCCTTGGGAGACCTTTCCTAAGCACTATAAATGCACACATTGATGTTGGAGCCAGAGAAATTAAATTCCATATGAATGGCAAGGAAGAGCGATTCACTTTCAAGCCAAGACCAAAAAATGCTCTACATTGGAGTGACAAGAGAAGCAAGTGCAACCATCAAGGTCTCCATCTCTGGGACCAATTGATGCACCCAAAGAATAAACATGAATGGAGAAGTCTGGTTTGGCAGACTTAAAATTCTGAACCCTCGTCGGGAGGAAGATGAGCAAGTTCATAAGCAAGCTCAAGCGTGCAGCATCGATTCGTTCGACGAGAAGCTCTTCTTCCCAGGGGAGCGCCGACATATAGATCGACGTTCCATCTCCCGCTGTCGAAGCACCGCCATAGTCATCTTCAGCTGAGAAGAACATTCCCCTGGAGGAGAAGCATCTCAAGCTTTGAAACAAGACAGAGAAGGAGGCCTACAAGTAGCTGAAAACCGGGAGGTTCATTCACACTTCTGTTTATGATCCAACCCTTTTGCAATCAACATGTATGAATGCTGAATTCAAAATCATATTTAAAATTGTTGGGTGGGAAACTTTTTAGCAAATTGATGAGCTAGGGTCTAAACTCTTAACCACAGAATTTCTATGCACCTTGCAAACCACTGATTCTGAAGTCACATTTAGACTATTTTGGAAGGATTTTTCTATCCCTTGAAAACAATTTAGTGAGCTTCTAGGATTCAATGCATAGTGCGTAGTTGACATAGATTCTACTTTGCAAGATTTTGATAGGACAAAATTCTAGAGAGAAATATCCAAAGAATTTACTTGTCACCGTCCTCACACTAGTGATATTCATCACCCTATCCTGCGCTTCATGCATAAATGGCTAGGATTTTCTTTATTTCCTAGAAATGATTTTTGCACCATAAGGATTGATGAACTCAAGTTACTTTATGCCATGGTTAAGATAAGAAAGGTTTCACCTGTTAAATTCATGATGAAACAATGGAAGGAAGTTTTTGAACTCAAGGGAGATTTAGGTGTACCTCTTTGGTTACCCGCATCGCCCAAAATTTGGGTCTCTTGGAAAATGCTTCTATTGCTTATATTGAAGACAATGACCGCTGGTACATCGATTATGAATATTTTGTCTAGGCTCACATGCTAAAAAAGTACAATAATGGTCAACTTGTCAGGATGTATTTGGGGTATACAACTGAGATTCCTTTACCAGACCAGAACCTCGGTTTGTATGCGGTGAATTCTTTTGTCTTTGATCTACAGGTGAAAAAAGCAGCGCATCACAGAAGTGCTTCTGTAAGGATAACTCGCAACCTGTAGCCCAGGTACCACGGCGATGATCCGATTCTGGAGGGACCAGCTTTCACCAGCTATGTAGGCTGGGATCAGCCGGGATCTTCCCGTATGTACCAGGCTGAGCATGCAGGTTGGGAGCAGCCCGCTCCTCAGCACTATGAGAGCTCCTAGCAGTAGGGCTCAAGCGAGCATTGGCACCATGGCAACTTCGACTACTACCAGCAATAGTCCTATGAAGAAGTTTCAAGCAACCACCAGGGAGGACGTATGTCCTTCTCTGCTTGTGGCTATCATGATCAGCCAATGGGCTACCACGATCAGCAGATGAAGCATTCCCGCCTCGACACTAGGTTGACAACTATAGAAGAGAGGCAACAAGACATTTAGAACACGCTTCACCAGTACTCCCAGTGGCAAGAAGAAGTGGGAAACCGCATCACCAACATTAAGCAGCATCAGCAGTAGGAAAATGAGAACTGGAACTATCTGTTCTAGAAATTCAACTTCGACCCACCATTCTGATCGACTCTAGCAACACCCAGCTTGGGGGAGGAGGATCCCCTGTTATCTAAGGTAAGTTTTCTTTCCTAGTATTTTGTTCCTTTTCTTTATTTATTTTTGAGTTTGTCTTATACATATTAAAAAAAAGATGCATAACTAAAAATAAAATAAAAATTTGTCTTTATCTTTTATATTTTCTAAGGTGTGATCTAAAAAAATGAATGAAAACGAAATAAAAAGAGTGTGTATAAAGTTTGCTTTAATTTTTGTTTTTAAGAGTTGAATAAATAAAAAGAGCTTGAAGATAATCTCTCATAATGGAAATGATAAATAGTTGCTCTGTTGTAATTCCTTTGAAGTACCTAGTTTTCAGCCTTGAATTCTCTTGAGTTTTGGATATGATTGTTTTGACATGAGAATTTACTGTGAACTTGAAACTCGTGGGTAGCAAATGCTTGATCTAAGTCTAGGTAATTGACGGATATGATATGAAAAGGTCTGAGCTGCTATTTATTTTGTTCCAAGTGATACTAAGTTCTGTAGATTTCTTTTAAAAAACATAAAAGGCAATATGATGAGTTCCTATATGACAAAGCTTGAATTCGTACTAGAGCCAAACATGTTTATATTTTGGCTAGGAAAACTTACACTTATATGCTGCTTGTTTTGCATTGAGTTTAGTCAAGCTTTGTTGATCCTTATGAGAGGTTTGTCATGCTCTTAAAATCAAGATCACAAACACACCACCCACATATGCACTACTCCTACACTGGGGTTAGGCGCAAAAAACATGCTTTCCATCTGGATCCACCCAAAAATATTTTACTCCTACACTAGGGGTAGACACCAAAAATATTCTTGATAGATTCCATCCACCAAATAAATGCTTCAAGTTCTTGTTGCTATCTCTCAAAAGTTTCGTTGCAAAGAAGAGGCATGGGCTATGCAAGAGTTATTCATAAAAAAAGAAAGGAAAGAATTGAAAAAATGGACAAGTGTCCAAATTATCAAAACAATGGGTACTTAGATGCCCGCCTAAAAAAAGTGAGATGAATAAGATTGCCCATGTTTTGTTGCAAAAAGATTTTCAAGTTTCAAAAGAGGGATATATTTTCAAGGAGCATAGTAGAAGCCACCATATATATCCACCATATATTCCACACACATGCTCATCTTGATTTGATTGTATGACTCAACTCTATTTGGATCCGAGGTTTGACTTTACAATACATGTGTTGACGGTAGTTAACACCAATCACAAACTATCAATATAACTTGCATAAATGAATAAAATGAATCACCAACATAGACTTAGGGGTTTTAACTAACAAATTCCATGAGTTTTGGAGAATCTATGTTTTCACAAGGATTTAATCAGAAAACCTCCAAGGAGGGCCTATTCGTCAAAGGAAATCACGTAATTCCACAGGATAAACAATGTGGGAAGACTCTAGAAGACTCTAGAAGGCTCTCCACCAAAGTGGAGCCCAAGCCACTGACATATGGGACCAGCCGGTCCCACATGTTCGGTCAATCCCTAGGCCCATCAGTCAGCCTCTAGCTTCCTACGTCGGTTCTCCACCGCCTACTAGATTGCATCTAGTTTATTCAAGTTGGTTTGATCCAAAGGTAGGATGCTTCACGAGGCCTATATATACCTACCTATACCCCCCTCTCTAGGGAAATTGGCATATGATCCTAAGAGCCTGAGGGCTAAAAACCCTAATCCATATTTCCACCAGGATCAGAGCTAGCAATCAATAGAAGATTAGTCCTCGATAGGATCTAGTCTTGTATTAGAGATAGAGAGATAGAGTGAGAGGGAAGAGTTTCGGAGGAGTCCCGCCCTGTTGGTGCTCTCTCTATGGCTTGTACGCTAGCGGAATCAAGTTCTTCTTGAGCTTGCTTCTGATATTTCTCTGGTAATCGAGTTCTAATTCAAGTAAGCATCTTGTTCATATTGTTCTTCAAGTTTGCGACTATTTTTGAGTACTTTAATCCTTGTAGCTCCTTGGTTAAAGTAGTATTCGTAGTGTAAGCGTGGTGCTTAGACTCAGTTACTCATAGATGTACCCTACTTTCTAGATCAGTGGTAGCTCATGAGGGTGACTCTTATAGCCTCATTGAATCATTTGTACTCCACCTCCCGTTAGTAGGCCTAGTAGGACATTGTTGCTATAGGAAACATACTCTCTACCTGTGTTTTCTCTAGTAATATCCTCAGAATTGAACAATAGATGACAAAGCTTACCAAAGTTAGAACTAGAAGACTTTTGTGATCTCCTCTACGCTTCTATTATCTAGCCTTGATTGTGAAGTCAGGTTAAGTTAGATTTGGTTATTCTCACACATGTTTCCTCGAGTTCGATATAAAATTGGGTACTCCCGGTGAAGTTCTGCATCGGTATAATATCCATGTACTTGCGGATTATTTTATGTGCATTAATTTATTCCAGCAAGCACTTCTGGCACCATTGCCGGGGAAATGGTTGCTGAGTTCACTTCGAACCTACCTTATCCTTGTATCATTATTCTTTTATTTTTATCCTTTTGTTTTTTTTCTTTTACCATAGATCTAGAATCCACCCCTATTTACCAATACACAACTACGAGTGCACGCCTAGAGCCACTAGAATCCTCAAAGCCTATCCTAACACCGGGCTATGAGCTACGCCCATGTTTTATCAACATGGTCCGGGATCAATCCTTTTCGGGCGAAGATGATGAGAATCCCTATTTCCACCTAAATGAGTTTGAGCAGACCTGTGCATGCCTACGGATTGCGAGCATGTCAGATGAAACCTTATGATGGAAGCTCTTTCCTTTCTCTTTGATGGGAAAAGCTAAATGTTGGTACAAGCTCACCATAGAGAGTAGACAAGGAGATTGGGAAGCCCTGTGTTCTAGCTTTTGCTTGCATTTCTTTCCCATCTCTAGAGTAGTCAGCCTTCGTTCAGAGGTTCTATCTTTTAAACAAGAAGAACAAGAATCTCTAGGCACGACATAGGAATGGTTTAATGCTCTCATTAATACTGGCCCTGACCTTGCCGTTCAAGACCCCATTCTTCTTCAACACTTTTATATGGGTCTTGATAGAAAAACCCCAAAGCGTCTTGATATGGCCTCAGGAGATGCATTTGCAAATTTGGGGAGATGTTTTCTTACCAAAATTCTTGAGAACACTCCTAAAGACATAGAAAAGAAGCCACTAGAGGGAGAATCCTAGATAGCTGAACTAGAACTTTTGCCTAACCCATCACCAACCTCAGCTGTCCCAAATCCCGAAACACCAAAAAAGGAGACTCCAATTTTCGGACTTCATGCTTGAATTCGAGGATGAACTTTTTGATGAATATAGAGATACCTTGAATTACCATACTATGATGAGACCCCAGAAGCCTAGGAAATCAACATCCAATGAAGAACCTTTAGACCCTTCTGAGGAAGCTTTCCTTAAAAAGAGTACGAAAGAGCTAGTGTCTATTATAAGCAATGAATGGTTAGAACAGTTAGAGCTTTCCTCTAATGTGATTCATCTAGATTCATCTTCTATTTCCATTCATTGCCAAATCAACAAAGCTTCTTTCGATGCTCTTTATAATCCTGTTGTGGGTGTTAATATCATGTCTACATCTTTTGCTCATGATTTATTAAAGGGCATGCCATTAACCCCAACAACAAAGTTATTGAAAAGTCTTTCAGGACATTCTCCCAAGTTTGGGAATTCTATATGTCCTCCCTATCTATGTACAAGGAACCATGGTTCACTTGAGATTTTATATCTTTGATATCATAGAGTTCAAACTATTGATAGGGCAACCAATTGAAAGACTTATCCAAGAAGGACAAACGGGGAAGTTGAAGATAAGTCTCAGGAAAAAAACTTTAAGCATTCTATTCCCATTACCCATTCTCTAAATGCTAAGACTAGGCCAATTCTCGAGGAAGACCCAATGGAAGAGGTTAAGGTTGCATCTCTTGATGATTTGATTGAACCCAACCTTGAAGATGATGCCTAGTTCTTCATCGAAGACGAAGAAAATCCTATAGATTCTGAACCTTTGGATGATTTGCTAGAACCACCTAAGCCCACCATTGAACTTAAACCCTGTCTTTTGGTCTTAGATATGCTATTCTCAATAATGATCAGGATTTGCCTGTGATCATAAGTGATAAACTCTCTTAGGAAGAATCCCTCCGCTTGCTAACTGTCTTAGAAAAGCATCGCTCTACTTTTGGCCACTCGCTCCAAGACCTTAAGGGAATTAGCCCTGCTCTTTGCACCCATTGCATCCCTATAGATCTAACTCTATACCTTCTAGGGAGCCACAATGTAGCTTTAATAATGCGATGAGAGAGGTTGTTAAGAAAGAGGTTTTGAAACTCCTGCATGCTAGGATCATCTATCCTGTTCCGTACAGTTAGTGGGTAAGCCCTATTCAGGTTGTGCCTAAAAAGGGAGGCATGACTATTGTTAAAAATGAAAAGAATGAATTAATCCCCCAAAGAACCATCACTAGATGGCAGATGTGGATTGACTACCGAAAACTTAACGAGGCAACAAAGAAAGATCATTTTCCATAGCCCTTCATTGACGAAATGTTGGAGCGACTGGCAAATCACTCTTTCTTCTGTTTCCTTGATGGGATTCAGGTTATCACCAGATACCGATCCATCCAGATGACCAAAGCAAAACCACCTTTACATGTCCATATGGAACTTATGCTTATCGTAGAATGTCTTTTGGACTATGTAATGCTCCAGCTTGTTTTTAAAGATGCATGATGTCTATATTTTCTAATATGATTGAAGAAATCATGGAAGTTTTCATGGATGATTTTTCTATTTATGGAAAAACTTTTGATGATTGCCTTGAAAATTTAGTCAAGGTTGTGCAAAGATGTGAAGAAAAGCACTTAGTCCTTAATTGGGAAAAATGTCAATTCATGGTTAGAGAAGGCATAGTGCTTGGACACTTGGTGTTCGAACGAGGGATTGAGGTAGATAGAGCTAAAATTGAAGTAATTGAACAGTTACCTTCTCCCGTAAATATCAGAGGGATCCACAATTTTCTTGGCCATGCGGGGTTTTACCGCCGCTCCATAACAGATTTTTCACACATTCCTAGACCACTTACAAATCTTTTGGCTAAGGATGTTCCCTTTGATTTTGATGATGGATGCTTCAAATCTTTTAACATTCTTAAGAAAAAAGCACTCATCTCTTCACCAATCATTCAACCCTCTGATTGGTCGCTACCTTTTGAAATCATGTGTGTGCTAGTGATTATGCTATGGGGGCAGTTTTGGGACAAACAAAAGATAAAAAGCATCATGCAATTGCTTATGGTAGCAAAACTCTGACAGGACCTCAACTTAATTATGCAACAACTAAAAAAGAGCTCTTGGTTGTTGTTTTTGCTATTGATAAGTTTAGATCTTACTTAGTAGGAGCTAAGGTGATTGTTTATTCTAATCATGCTGCTTTGAAATACCTGCTCACTAAGAAAGATGCTAAACCTCAACTTATAAGATGGATTTTGTTACTCCAAGAATTTGATTTAGAAATAAAAGATAAAAAGGGAGTAGAAAATTCTGTTGCCGATCACTTGTCCAGAATGCAGTTTGAAAATCCATAGGAACTGCCCATCAACGATTCACTACGGGATGACATGCTCTTTAGGATCATGAAATCTGACCCTTGGTACGCAAATATTATTAATTTTATGGTTGCAGGTTATGTACCACCAGGGGAGAACAAAAGGAAGCTCATCTACGAAAGTCGTCTCTACATATGGGATGAGCCATACCTCTTCAGAGTCTGCTCTGATGGCCTACTCAGGAGGTGTGTACTGGCAGAGGAAGGCATCAAGATTATAGAGTGATGCCACTCATCACCATATGGAGGACAATATGGAGCATTCCACACTCATTCTTAGATTTGGTAAAGTGGATTCTTTTGGCCAACCATGTATGAAGATACGAAGTACTTCATCTGGAGGTGTGGAGCATGTTAGAGGCACGGGAACATCAATTTAAGAGAGGCCATGCCACTCACCAACAACCTCCAGATCGAGCTTTTCGATGTCTAGGGTATCGACTACATGAGACCGTTTCCAAAGTCAAAGAACTATGAATATATCTTGGTGGCAGTTGACAATGTCTCCAAGTGGGTTGAATCCATGCCATGTAGAGCTGCTGATGCTAAGAACTCCAAAAAGATGTTTGAAGAGACAATATTTCCATGTTTTAGAGTTCCAAGAATGGTGATTAGTGATGGAGGCACTCACTTCACTGAAAAGAACTTTCACAACTACTTGTCAATACATGGGATCCATGACAACGTCGCTACTCCGTACCACCCTTAGACAAGTGGCCAAGCAGAAACACCGAACAAACAAATAAAAAATATTCTATAGAAGACGGTCAATGAGATGGGGACTGCATAGATGGATAGACTACCTGATGCGTTATGGGCTTACAAAATAGCCTATAAAACACCACTTGGGATGTCACCATACCAACTTGTCTATGGAAAAGACCTATCATCTACATATTGCGCTAGAATTCAAAGCTCACTGGGCTATCAAGTGATGGAACAAGGACTTTGAAGCTGCCGAAACTAAGAGGAAGATGCAACTCTCTAAGCTTGATGAATGGCATGAAAAGGCATATCATAACGCCAAGATATACAAGGAGAGAACTAAAAGATGGCATGATAATAGGATAAAAAAGGACTTCGCCCCAGAGATAAGGTATTACTTTTTAATTATGGGGTTAAATTATTTA
Organism: Miscanthus lutarioriparius; assembly: GCA_904845875.1. Taxonomy (NCBI): domain Eukaryota; kingdom Viridiplantae; phylum Streptophyta; class Magnoliopsida; order Poales; family Poaceae; genus Miscanthus; species Miscanthus lutarioriparius. The sequence goes on along the minus strand of CAJGYO010000003.1, from coordinate 76,761,128 downwards.
GGCACGGAAAACTTCAAAGCAAATGGGTAGGACCATTCAAGGTGATAAGCACTTCGTTGCATGGAGCGGTAACACATCAAAATGACGAAGGCACGTTGTTTAAGGTAAATGGCCACCGTCTCAAGATCTTTCTAGAATCAGAAAAACCACCTGAGGATTTGGATGACGTAGATTTTCTAATTTTACCATAGATTTACACCACTGCCATCCTCTTTACGTTTCGTAATAGATAAATATACTTTTTGGAATTAGATAGAGATTAGAAACCGCCATGAGAAAAATCTCTGCGGGAGGACACCATGTGCGACCGGCCAGCGCCACTGTCAGCCGCCTCAGGTCCGGTCAATTCTCTCGTGTATTCTAGAACCTTCCCCTCCATAATCCCATAGTTTTTCACTGCATTCGCATATTCCTTCGTTATGAGACCCTAATGGATAGATCTTGACCCCTGCTACAAGTTTCCCCCCTATATAAACGAGCCCCTGCCTGCCTTCATAGCCATCCCATCAAAGCATTCCATCTCCAACAGCAGCAATGCTCTCCTCCTCTCTAGTTCCAATAACCGGTAGAGAGATCGTTCCCTTCGGTTTTGATCTAAACAAGAAGCCCGATGCACTTGCGCTAAGTGTCATTCCTCCAAAAGAGATATCTCCCATTTCTCAAAGTCAATCCTAATTCGCCCAAGCTATCCATCGTCCGGTGATCGCTCCGCCACCTCCACATCTATTTCTTGAAGACAAGCCATGCCAGCAAAAACCTTAGCTAGATGTCCCAAAGTTGATCAAGGTGACAAAGGAGATCAACCTCCTTCCTCCAAAGGGGCACGAGGTGCTGATCGGAGTAAAGACCAATAAGTTCGGGGATGTTACATGCGCGAAGTATAAATCGGTCACCCCATGTACAACCATTGATGGAGTCCAGGCTATGCCGGAGCAGATCAAGGTTGTTCCTCCTAAGGAGAAGAAGAGGAGTGCGCCATCAACTGTTGTAGAGAATGAGGAGAAGCACCCACGGATGACCATGGCACTCCTATAGAAAAAGATTGAAGATCTTACTGATTTTGTCCATACTTTAGAGCAGAGGATCGACGAAGAACACGTTCATCGCAAGAGCCTACAACATGATGTAAACATTTTAAATCATTATGTTACCCGGCCTAGGAAGTAAGAGTGAGATAGGTTTTGATAAGGCACGAGTGGTTAGGTCAAGTGTTTAAGATCATATGTTTAGGTTGATCGTTTAGCTCAGTTGTTAGATTGGTTAAGGTTTGTGTTAGCTAGTTACAAAGTTTGTGCTTAGTTTTGATTGAATAATAAAGTGCGTTATGATATCAATGGAATCTTGTTATTATTACTTGCTCTCTATTTCTTTTTGGATATGTGTTTGTCTCCACATGTTGTGCATAAAGGTAAACAGGAAACAAGTGTGGGGGAAGAACACCACAACAACAAGATGGATTCGCTCGCGAAAATCATGAAATTCAGAAAGTAATGGATCAAGAACCATGCCGATCAGACCAGAATGGGCTCCGGAGTAGGTCGCCCGGTCTCCCCTATGGGCCAGCCGGCCCACTACTGTGTCCCCTCGCCTCATGCTTTGTCCACGGTCAGGTTTGCAGCCCATATATTCTATTTTCACATGTTATACTTTCTGTTTCGAACCAAATTGAAAATCCTTTAATAAAACAACTTAAAACCTGAGGAAAGATTATTTCAGTCATGACTAAAGGATAGACTACATAACTTTTTTCCTAAAAGTCTTGCTACTATTGGGAACTTGTTATTAGGGACCCCATGATACTTAAGTTATTGTGGAATGAGATATAGTAGAATAATGAGAACTTGATTCTTGATGTCATGTTATTGGAGAATTTTATTTCAAAAAGTTAAAAGAGTAGCTACACCTCTCCTTTGTGGTAAGCAATATCCCACCAGAGCCATACATAGACTAGGAGAACCTTCTACATATATTACTTGTCATTGTGTTGAGTTTGGTCAAACCTTGTGACCCTTGTTGAGAAATTTATCATGCTCTCAAGATCAAGATCATGTACACTCCACATATATGTGCTGATTCTACACTGGGAGTATGCAAAAAACATGTTTTTCATCCATCCAAAAATATTATACTCCTACATTGGGAATAGACATAAAAATAAGTTTGTTAGGATAAATACTCTAAGTTCTTGTAAAAGTCTCTCTTGAAAAGTTTCAATTGCAAAAGAAGAGGCATGGGCTATGCAAGAGTTATTCATGAAAGAAAAAGAAGTATTGAAAAAAATGGATAGGTGTCCGAGATATCTAAAACAATGGGTTCTAAGATGCCTACCTAAAAAAAAGAAGATGAAAGAAAAATGAATAAGATAGCCCATGTTTTCTTGCAAAAGTTTTCCAAGTTTCAAACAAAGAGAGACATGTTTCAAGGAGCATAGTAGAATTAGGTTAGCCACCATATATATTCCATACACATGCACATCTTGATCTAAGAGTATGACATGTTTCAAGGAGCAATGCAATTATGTTTTCATATTCATCCCTACTTGAGCTCCACATAAGCTTTTAGAAGTAGGCAAAAAGAAGGCAAAGTCATTAATGCCTAGGTGAGGATCCAAAAATACTACATATATGCGTGATTTGAGAGTACCACAAGAAGGAGAAGGTAAGCTATGTTTTGTTTTTAAAAATCTTAAAATGTTTCTCCAATTGACTTGACTGAAGCAAGATGGTGATCTATTTCAAGTGTTCCATTCTTCAACCACCCAATGTTTCATGGTAGACACTTTGAATCCTGTAGTGCATGTATGACTGGGAATGGTTTTATGTTGATGTCTTATCATAAGGTTATGTCTTGAGTAATCCATCCTTTTATCGAGGACGAGTAAAAGCCTAAGTGTGGGGGAGTTTGTTGACGGTAGTAAACATCAATCATAAACCACCAATATTCCATAAATGACTAAAATGGGTCACCAACATAGACTTAGGGGTTTTAACTGATAAATTCCATGAGTTTTGTCGAATCTGTGTTTCTAGCAGGATTTAATCAGAAAACCACCAAGGAGGACCTATTCGTCAAAGGAAATCGCGTAATTCCACAGGATATACAATGTGGGAAGACTCTAGAAGACTCCAGAAGGCTCTCCACCGAAGTGGAGCCCAAGCCACTGACATGTGGGACTGGCCGGTCCCACATGTAGGCCGGTTGGTCCTTGGGCCCTCCGGTCAGCATTTAGCTTCCTACATCGGTTCTTTGGAGCCTCTTAAGGTAGAACAAGCATTTGGAGATCCGGATTGGGTCATGGCTATGCAAGAAAAGCTCAACAACTTCGAAATAAATCAAGTGTGGACCTTAGTGGAAAGACCCAATACCAATGTCATTGGCACCAAATAAGTCTTCCACAAGAAGCAAGATGAGAATGACATGGTGACAAGGAACAAAGCAAGATTGGTTGCTCAAGGCTTCACTCAAGGAGAGGGCTTGAACTTTGAAGAAACATATGCTCCGCTGGTAAGGATTGAAGCAATCTGAATGCTTCTAGCCTATGCCGCTCATCACAACTTCAAGCTATATCAAATGGACATGAAGAGTGCATTCCTCAATGGCCCTATTCAAGAAGTTGTCTATGTTGAGCAACCACCGGGCTTTGAAGATCCCAAGTTCCCCAACCATGTCTACAAACTCCAAAAGGTGCTCTATGGGCTTAAGCAAGCACCAAGAGCATGGTATGAATGTCTTAAGGAATTCTTGCTTAAACAAGGCTTTGAAATAGGCAAAGCTGATCCTACTCTTTTCACTCACAAAGTTGGTAAAGATATATTTGTGTGTCAAATATATGTCGATGACATAATATTTTGTAGTACTAATCACTCTTTTTGTGAGGAATTTAGTAGGATCATGACCTAGAGATTTGAGATGTCCATGATGGGTGAATTGAAGTTCTTCCTCGGATTTCAAATCAAGCAAGTGAAGGAAGAAACTTTTATTAGCCAAACGAAGTACACCCATGATATGCTCAAGAAGTTTGACATGGTGAATGCCAAGCCTATCAAAACTCCCATGCCAACCAATGGACATCTTGATCTCAATGAAGAAGGTAAAGCCATGGACATCAAGGTATATCGCTACATGATCGGCTCTCTACTTTATTTGTGCGCATCTAGGCCCGATATTATGCTTAGTGTGTGCATGTGTGCTAGATTTCAAGCTATCCCAAAAGAGTGCCACTTGGTGGCCGTTAAGAGAATCTTGAGATATTTAGTATACACTCCTAACGTTGGCTTATGGTATCCTAAGGGTTCTAAGTTCGATCTACTTGGGTTTTTGGATTCCGATTACCCGGTTGCAAAGTTGATCAAAAAAGCACTTCAAGGACATGTCAATTCCTTGGATGGTCCCTAGTGTCTTGGAGTTCTAAGAAGCAAAATTATGTAGCCCTTTCCACTACCAAGGCCGAGTATGTTGTAGTCGGTGCATGTTGTGCTCAACTACTTTGGATGAGGCAAACCCTTCAAGATTTCGGATGTCTCTTTACCAAAATCCCATCATTGTGTGACAATGAAAGTGCCATAAAGCTTGCAAACAATCCTGTAAGCCACTTAAGAACTAAGCACATAGACATTCAACATCATTTCTTGAGAGACCATAAAACCAAAGGAGATATCAAAATTCACCATGTGTGCACCAAAAAACAACTAGCCGATATCTTCACTAAGCCTCTCGATGAGTCAAGGTTTTGTGCTTTGCGTAGTGAGCTAAATATACTTGATTCTCGTAATGTGGTTTGAATTGTAGCACACATTTTCTTGATCAACTAGCATGAATAGGTAAAAAGAATTGCAAAGGTTTAAATATTGTGCTTCAAAATGATTTATCCAAAGCAACAAGTGTATTATGATCATTGCTTGTATTGATTATATGTTGCTGATCATAATATGCTTGAGATATGTGTCCATATCCTATATATGTAGAGCTATTTGGTTAGTAGCTAACTCTCACTGTTTTGGGGAGTATGGCTATGCCGCACCTACCCTGTGGTAGTGCCATAGTTTGAATTCTTAGTGGAATTTGGCCCACAACGACAGTAATCGTGGGGCCCGCTTCCCTCATCCTTTTCCCATCTGGCCCTGTTGACGGTAGTTAACATTCATCATAAACGGTCAATATAACTTGCATAAATGGCTAAAATGGATCACCACTATAGACTTAGGGGTTTAAACTGACAAATTCCACGAGTTTTGGTGAATCTATGTTTTCAGCAGGATTTAATCAGGAAACCGCCAAGGAGGACCTATTTGTCAAAGGAAATTATAGAATTCCGCCGCATAAATAGCGTGGGAAGACTCTAGTAGACTCTAGGAGGCTTTCCACCGTAGCGGAGCACATGCAGGCCGCCCGACCCCTATGGGTCCCACCTGTCAGCCTCCTTGCTACGTCAGTTCTCCACCGCCTTAAGGATTGCATCTCCGCCATTTATTCAAGTCGGTTTGATCCAAGGTCTTAGGATTGATGATCTGGCCTATATATACCTACCTGCACCCCCCTTAGGGCAATTAAGACAAGTCAAATCCTAAGAGCTAAGAATCCAGAAACCCTAATCAATATTTCCACCAGGATCGAGGCTAGCAATCAAGAGAAGATTAGTCCTCGATAGAATCGAGTCTTGTATTAGAGATAGTGAGATAGAGTGAGAGGGAAGAGTTTTGGAGGAGTCCCGGCCTATCGGTGTTCTCTCTACGGCTTGTACCCTGGCGGAATCAAGTTCTTCTTGAGCTCGCTTCTGAGATTTCTCTAGTAATCGACTTCTAATTTAAGTAAGCATCTTGTTCATATTGTTCTTCAGGTTTGCGACTCTCTTTTGAGTACTTTAATCCATGTAGCTCCTAGGTTAAAGTAGTATTTGTAGTGTAAGCGTGGTGCTTAGACTCAGTTACTCGTAGATGTACCTTATTTTCCAGGATCGGTGGTAGCTCGTGTGGGTGACTCTTATAGCCTCGTTGAATCCTTTGTAGTCCACCTCCCGATAGTAGGCCTAGCAGGACCTTGTTACTATAGGAGACATACTCTGCCTATGTTTTCTCTAGTAATATCTCCAAAATTAAACAATAGAAGACAAAGCTTACCGAAGTTAGAACTAGAAGACCTTTGTGATCTCCTCTACGCTCCTATTATCTAGCCTTGATTGTGAAGTCGGGTTAAGTTAGATTTGGTTATTCTCACACACATTTCCTTGAGTTCGATATAAAATTGGGTACTCCAGGTGAAGTGCTAGATCGGTATATTATCCATGCGCTTATGGATTATTCTGTCTGCATTAATTTATACCAACAGCAAGCATTGCAAGTATGCTCTTTCATGTTATCACCATTCCTATGAGCTCCACATAAGCTTTAGTTTTAGGAAGAAAGGCATAATTTTTGGCTTGGTGAGGATCCACAAATACCATATATTTTGAGAGACTTGAGAGTGTCATACAATGGAACCTCTGAATTTTATTTTAAAAACTTGCAAAAACTCCAGAATAATGGTTGAGTAAAGAACTTGAGACATAGTGCTTGACTTGATCGTCCTGTCTTTCAATTGCTCGAGACCCAAGTGAAGGCTACAAGCCCCATGGTTAAAGGTTGTAGCAGAACCGACCAATTTATAAGAGCACAAGTACAATGGCAGTCCGCAAGCGGTCGCACGGTCATACTTGAGCCCATATAAACCCGGTAGTCTATCGAGTACCACGATGGGTCTCGATTAACCATCAACATACAACCAAGATCGTACATGATTCAACATACATGTCACATGTTACATAAGGTTCACAAATACAATTCATTCATCAGAGTACGAATTAAGGTTATTACAAACCAAGTTTAGTAAATAGTAGCGGAAACAAATTAAAGTTTGAAACTAACATCTACCATCATAGTTCAAATACATAGTGCCAGTTCATGATCACACTCCCACAAAAGCATATAAGAAGGATTAATAAGAGATGCCTACCTAGGGCTCACTCCTCATCCACGGCGGGATAGAAGCAGTTCTTGCAATAGCCGTGATAAACTGTACCATCTGCAACAATGGGAATAAAACCCTGAGTACAAGAAGGTACTCAGCTAGACTTACCCATCATAAACCAAAAACAAAGTGACTCCAAGGATTTTGCACAGCTTTATAAGTGGAGATAGCTTGACAACATTTTTGCATAAAAAGCGACTAACTCAGTTGTATAATTATAATTCGGTCATCAAGTTAATTATAGCTATTCATCTCTAGATTAGCAACTAACATGTGCCAAACATGTAGTATATCATTTAGTAACATACAATAGTAACCATAGCCGGTGTAGTAATTCCATATTTATCCGAACCATCATGTTCCATACCACAGTTACTACGATGTTGGAGCTAGCCAAGTTTCTCACTGTCCGGGAGAGACAGCGATTCAAATCAATTTGAACCGGTTGGGAATTTATTCCTAACACAAACCTAGGTAGACCAGATCAATGGTCACCTTAGGTCACCTTTGGTACAACTTAGGTACACATTTCACGGGTTCGACCAGCACCGCACAATCAGGGACGACCAGCTGCCAGGACGATCAGGACTACCCTGCCCTTGGGCTCATGCCTAGCTCCCCGCACATCCTTACAACCATCCAGAGTGTGCACTTTTATAGAATGGGGCCCGGCCTGAGTTGAGCTACTCGGCTTCGTGGTCAGAAGGAGTTATCCGGCCAACTAAGTGATAGGCATACGTTCAATCATGTCAGAAGTACCAACAATGGTACGGTCCTTAACCGGCACAGACGGAATCACATGAGTCAACCTACACATAGACTCCGCCCGGCCTCCATTTATATTACCCCATGGTTCTTTTCCACGATAGCAAATAGAGCCAACTGTGCTTCGGTATCCACCTATATCTCGCAGGTGACAGGAAATCACCCGACTTCTACCGGTCTAAGCATGGCTAAGCATATACTCGATCCTAGACCTACATAGGGTTAAAGGTATATGTAACTGGATAAGGTAGTTCTATGCATCAAGTGTTTCCAATCAACTCCTATAACCTAATGCATCAAACATAAATGACTTAAGTGATATTTTGTAAAACATGGGAGACTTAGAATGCTCTAGGGCATGCCTTTGAGGAAAGAGGTTGGCCGGTGATCCGAGCACTCAGGGAGATCTTCGAGAGTCTGCTCCTCTTCTCTTGGAGTTGAGGCCTGAGGCGTCTCCTGCTGATCCTCCTCCTCTTCTTCGTTGAACTCCAACAGAGTTATTTCTTTGGATGATCCTATATGCATGAGCATGAATTAAGATATCATGAATGCATATATGATGACATGTATAATATGATATGATGTAATAAATGCATCCTCATAAGTGTTTTCAATGACTTTGCATCAAGTAATAACAAGTTGCATCTTATTTTATTGAGTAGGTGTTTATCTCTTCTCTAAGAACTAAACAAACTCTTATGTAAATCATTTTCTAGACTACAAGATAGTAGCCACTTGTTTTGACCAAAATAACATAGTTGTGGACATTCTGGAAAGATTATAAAATTCCCTACAACTTTCTTTTAATACCCTTAATGTGATTCAGCAGTTATCTAGATCAAACAATTCACTTATTCAAAGGTGTCCAGAGAGCCAGTATTTCTGATAGCAGTCTTCTAACACCTATAATTCTTAAACCATAAGGCCTATGACTATGAAAATTTAGCATAAGGCAGATCAGTAAGTTATCTATAACTTTGTTATTGACAAGTTTTACAGAAAAGACAATTATCATCATGAAATTATCAACTACATTTCAAGATGAAACTAACAAAATTTGGTTCACCAAAGTTGGACACTCTTAGTTTGAGATATGAATTTTTGAAACATGCATTCAAATCTATGAAGTAAATCAAAAAATAAACATCATACAGACTGATAGCCGGGCCTGCAGTTAATGGGGACCCACCCGTCAGTCACACAGAATAGAGCACGACGGTTGACTGGCCATAGCTCGTCGCCAGCGAGGTCACCGGTGGTGAGGTCACCAGCGACGGCTTCGCGTCGACGTCCCACATCGATGGGTGCACTTGGTTGGTCCAGAGACTCACCGGAGTAAGCTTGACGACGGCCATGGAGAATGGCAGAGGTTGGCGGTGGTACGCCGGCCATCTCTGGCTATGGCACACTCAGGCGAGGATGGCTACTCCATCCTGGTGACCTAGTGGAGCTACACGATGCACGTGAGGGCTCGGGGTGGCATTGGTGAGCTTGGCTATGTGCATGGCAGTGCGGCGGTGCATGGAGCACGGTGGTGCTCACGCTGTTCTGGCTAAATGGCGACAAAAGGCAGGTCTCTATCATGCCATTAGTGAGGCCTAGAGTTACTCGATCTAAGGCGCGTGAGAAAGGAGGGAGATGGTGAACCAATTCGACGGCGGTGGGCTCGAGTGCCACGGCGGCCATGGCGGGCGCACGCTGAGCGGCGGCTCGTTCTAGTGCCGTCAAGTGGTGGCATCATCCCTAACTCTAGTCTAAGCTTCTATACTCTACCGTGGTGCTGGACCAAATAAAACAAAGGCCTGCAATGCAGTGGGATGGTGGGGTCACGGTGAGCCATGAGCGTGGCGGCACTCCGGTGACAACGGCGGCTGTGGCGAGGCGAAATGCTGCACTACCTTGGGTTGGTAGGCAGTGTTGGTGGCTTGAGGAGGTGGAGGCTATGGCATAGCAACTATGGCTGAGATGAATTGGTCAGTGGAGCTACATCGGTGGTGAGCGGTTGCAGCAGAGCTATGGTGATGCGGCGGCGAGATCGGTGCGGCGCTATGGAGAGGTGGTGCGAGAGGGAGAAGGCGAGGGCAGGTGAGTGGAGTGACCAGCAGGGGCGCAGCGTTTATGCGCACGCTGGCCTGTTTGGCCGGGCCAACACCAGCATGCTGCCACCACGCGGCGGCCATGGCCTGTGGCCAGTCGGCCACTGCCAGGCGCGTAGGCGCGGGTTCAGTCGCCGTGATCGACGACTGATAGTGCCACTTTAACCCCATGTAACTCCTAATCCGTTCATCCATTGCAAAAACTTCCTTAATGAAAATTGTAGAGCTACATGCAATCTACAACTTTGCTTTAAGAACCATCATCTAATTCTCACTGGATAACAAACTACACTGCTCCAAAGTGAGGTACTTTGAAACTAAAAATCGTTTCCACAGAAAATTTTGAAAGTCTCAAAATAGTATTTTGTTGATACTTGTGAGCTATTTTTGAGCATGCTATGCACTGAATTAGACCTTGACCCAAAAATAAAAGTTGTTACCCTAATCAAGTACTACAACTTTTATTTAGGTCACACAGCCATGCAAACTCTCTAAGCTACTGTTCAACTTTAGTCAAACAAGCATCATGAAAATGACATTTTAAATGAAACCAACACTTAGAAGAAAAATTGGCCTAGGTCATGAATACAAACATTGTTCCATTTACCATCCTAGATGTGTCTAAGGTGATTTCATGACCTCACCAAAATCTTATACATTGGTCATACATGATTGCAAGCATAAACACATAAATCAACATTTCATGTGACAATGTATAAAAATGAGATGAAATTTCATATCCTTATGTTCATGAATGCTTGGATGATGCTTGTGCTCAAGAAATACAAGTGCCAATTGCAATGCTTAACACAGAGGTGTTACAGCCCCTCCCCCTTATAGAAATCTCGTCCTGAGATTTACAAGACCTACCATTCTTCGTAAAAGGCGGGATAAACCTCACATAAATAATCTTCTCATTCCCACGTGGCATCTTGTTCACTGTGGTTATTCCACACCACCTTGTAGAACTTAATGACCTTGCTCCATGTTACTCCTTCCATTTCTTCTAGCACACAGATTGGTTTCTCTTCATAGGTCAAATCCGATTGGAGTTTAATGTTGGTGGGTGCAATGGCTTTCTCAGGTATGCGAAGACATCTTTTCAACTGAGAAACATGGAAGACATCGAATATCGCACTCATCTTAGAAGGAAGTTGTAACTTATAGGCAACATTTCCTTTCTGTTCAATAATCTTGTATGGCCCTACATATCTAGGCGTAAGCTTTCTTTTTACTCCAAATCTCTGCACTCCCTTCATAGGTGATACTTTTAAGTATACATAGTCTCCCACTTCAAAAGTTAGTGGCCTTCTTCTTTTATCAGCATAACTCTTTTGTCTTGATTGAGCTTCTTTCTTATGCTGTTGGATAATGCGTATCTGTTCTTCAGCTTCGGCGACAAAGTCAATGCCAAAGTATCTTCTTTCGCTGGGCTTAATCCAATTCAGAGGAGTTCTACATTTCCGACCATACAAGGCTTCAAAAGGAGCCATCTTGATGCTTACTTGATAACTGTTGTTGTAGGAAAACTCGGCTAAAGGTAGCCATTTCTCCCATGAACCCTTGGAAGATATAACACAGGCTCTCAACATATCTTCTAAGATCTAGTTTACTCGCTCGGTCTGTCTAGAAGTTTGTGGATGGTATGCTGAACTTCTGATTAGTTTAGTTCCCAAAGCTTGGTGCAAGTGTTCCTAGAAATGAGCTATAAACTGTGGTCCCCGATTTGAGATTATGGTCCTTGGTACTCTATGTAGTCTCACGATCTGAGAAGCATACATCTCAGCGTATTTCCCTGCTTGATACGCTGTGTTAACCGGTATAAAATGTGCTGACTTGGTGAGGCGATCTATAATGACCCATATGGAATCATGACCTTGTTGTGTCAGCGAAAGGCCTGTAATAAAGTCCATACTTATTTTCTCCAATTTCTAGCCTAGAATAGGCAATGGCTGAAGTAATCTAGCAGATTTCAAATGAACGGCCTTTACTCTACTGCAATTATCACACCTAACAACATAGGCAGTGATCTCTTTCTTTATCTTGGTCCACCAAAAATAAGTTTTCAAATCTTGATACATTTTGCTACTACCTGGGTGGATAGACAACTTGGATGAATGAGCTTCATCTAAAATTTGATTTCTAAGCTCATGATCTTTTGGTACCACAAGTCGGTCTTCAAACCATAGCACACCTCTTTCATCCAACTGAAAATGCTTAGTTCCTTGTTCTTTGATCTTACGCTTGATGTGAAATACACCCACATCTGTCTTCTGTAGCTCTATGATTTTGCTCTCAAGTGAGCACTGACAGTGATATTGTGCAGCACAACAGGATGTAACAAATTAAATCCATCTTCCAACAAGGCTTCTAAAGTGTTGTAATGAGATTTTCGACTAAGTGCATCTACTACAACATTGGCCTTTCTTGGATGGTAGTGCACTTCCAAATTGTAGTCCTTAATTAGCTCTTACCATCTTCACTATCTCATGTTCAGCTCAGGTTGAGTGAAGATATATTTGAGACTTTTGTGGTCAGTGTATATGTGATATACGTTTCCTAACAAATAATGTCTCCATATCTTCAACGCATGAACAACTGTTGCAAGCTCTAAATCATGCATAGGGTAATTGACTTCATGCTTTCTCAACTGTTGAGAAGCATAGGAAATAACTCTTCCTTCTTGCATGAGCACACACCCCAAACCTATACCCAATGCATCATAGAACACATCGAAAGGCTTTTCAATGTCGGGTTGTGCTAGAACAGGAGCTATAGTTAACAAGGTCCTTAGGGTGTGAAAAGAAGCTTCACACTCTGGCGTCCAATTGAACTTTTCATCTTTCTGAAGTAGTCTGGTCATGAGTTTAGCTATCTTGGAGAAATCAGGAATGAAACGACGATAGTAACCTGCTAACCCTAGAAAACTCTGAACTTCATGAACCAAAGTCGGGGCCTTCCAATCCATGACCTCTTGTACTTTAGATGGGTCTACAGAAATTCCATCTCTAGATAGGATGTGACCCAAGAAAGGTACTTTGCTCAACTAGAATTGACACTTGCTAAACTTGGCATATAACTTATGTTCCCTCAATCTAGACAAAACAATTCTTAGATGCTCTGCATGATCTGCCTCATTCTCTGAATAAATCAAGATATCATCGATAAACACAACCACAAACTTGTCCAGCTCGGGCATGAATACCGAATTCATCAAGTACATGAAGTAGGCAGGAGCATTTGTCAGTCCAAAAGACATGACCAAATACTCGTACAAACTGTACCTAGTGGAGAAAGCTATTTTAGGTATATCCTCTGGCCTGATCTTAATCTGATGATAGCCTGACCTCAAGTCAATCTTGGAGAATACCTTTGCTTTTGCCAACTGATCGAACAAGATATCGATACGAGGCAAAGGATACTTGTTCTTAATGGTCACAACATTAAGTGGCCTATAATCCACACACATTCTCAAAGACTTGTCCTTCTTCTTTACAAACAAAGCTGGACATCCCCATGGGACGAACTAGGTTGAATGAGACCTTTGTCGAACAGTTCTTGTAACTGAATTTTAAGTTTGGCTAACTCATTTGGTGACATTCTATAGGGTCTTCTTGAGATAGGTGCCATACCTGGCACTAACTCAATCTTAAATTCCACATCCCTATTAGGTGGTAAACCTGGCAACTCATCTGGAAATACATCAGGAAACTCACAAACCACTAGAATATCACAAAGGGTAGTGGCCTGGATAGCGCAAGACAAGTTTTGGAGATCAAAACTTTGGGCAAGTGGTACTAGAAAAGCATTACCTCCTTTTGGTTCTCTCAACATAATTGTCCGAGTGGAGGTGTCAATGAGAACCCCATGATCACTCATCTATTTCATGCCTAAGATCACATCTATGGCTAATCCGGGCAATACTATCAGATCCATCATATACTTCCTCTCTTGTATAGAGATGAGCACATCCCTGACTATCTGATTTGTAGAGATAGTAGCCCCAGCCGAACTTATACTATAACCACCCTTGTTTACCTCAATTATTTTCTGATCATACTTAGATGCAAATACTTGGCTCAAATAAAACAATGGCGGGATGTTTGTTAACAAGAAACATACTAGCAGTGACAACCTCTCCTGCAGGAACTTCTTCAACAGCGGTATAATGCACGTATCCAGGACATGCTTTAGGATTTGCCTATCTCTGATTGCCCTGGTTTTGATTGATGTTCTTAGGATGGGGGCACTCTTTGGCCTAATGAACTAACTGATTACAATTGAAGCATGACTGATTGCTCCTAGGTCCTGTTGAGCTTCCTTGCCCTCCATTCCCCTTGGGTAGGGCAATGGTGAATGCCTTACGAACACCTTCTGATTTTGGTTGGCCTGGGCTTTTGGCGAAGGAGGCCTAAACTTGGGCGCTGGTGGTCAAAACTGTGGCCTAGCCGCCACTAGAGCTCTAGACTAGGAAGATCCTAAGGCGCCTACCTCAGCCGCTCTCTTGCGACCCTTCACCGCTGCATGTAGATTATTCTGGTTCTCCTAAGTCAAGGCATCACTGATGAACACATTGTATGTGGTGCACCTCGAGTTGGCCATAGTTTTCATCAGCTTAGTGCTAAGACCTCTCTTGAAGCTTTCAATCTTGTTTTCTTCTATATCAACGAAACCTGGGGCATAACAGGACAAATTATTGAATGCATGCATGTACTCAGTAAGGGTCTTGGTCCCTTGTGTGAGTTGCATGAACTAGGCTGCCTTCATGCGCATTAGCCCTAGGGGAATGTGATGTCCCCTAAAGGCTAACTTAAATTGCTCCCATGTGACATGTGCGTTAGCAGGTAAAGAGGACAGGAAATGGGTCCACCATATCCTGGCTGATCCCTGCAGCTGATGGGACACATATTCTACCTTCTGATGCTCTATAACCCTCAATAGATGGAACTTTTGCTCTATTGTGTTTAGCCATTCATCTGCCTAGAGCGCTTCTTCGGCCACCTTGAAGATAGGAGGCTTGGTGTCTAGGAAATCCTTGAAAGAGCTGTATTGATTTGGCTTAGGCTCTTGATGTTGCTGACGGGTGTGTGCAGTGTTCTGCGCAATGAGGCACAATGTTTCCTCCATGGTTCTCTAACTACCCAAGAACTATGCAAAGAATTCATTCGTAGACGGTGGTGGCGGTGGTGGTAAGTCACCGTCGTTGCCACCTTGGTTGTTGCCTGCTCTAACACGACTGCGAGTCATCTGCAAAGTTGCAACAATAAGTGATTATTGGATGATGTTAGGAGATTGCAGATGAATTGTATAATCATGCCAAACTGAAATTACTGGAGAGAATCTTAAATTCATACAATAAAACAGAGGCATAATAATTCATTCTCGCAACATGACATCACCAATTTAATCACTTATCAGGCTCGCAGCGCATTAACATGCATGTCATAATCCATCAGTAAAATGAAACTAAAATTTCATTAAAGTTCAACCCATAGTGAAACAACATGCAGAGTTCCCATATTACATGGAAGTCAAACCACTAATACCAAACTTCAAGCTACAAGTCCATTACATAAATAACAAGGATACATCTAGTGCTTTAACTAGTCACTAGGCGACTCTAATCTTCTATGTGCTCGCTGTCGAGGTTAGAGATAGGATCATCCTCATCCTCTAGTTCTACTTCTTCTTCCTCCCAACCGTCATCCTCGACTAACATCTCTGGATCTTCTTCTTCCTCATTAAGGATCGGGTGCAGTTGATTGTTCAGGAAATGCACCTCATGCTGAAGATCAACCACCCATGTTCTGGGTCTATGCAAGCTACTAGCGCAAGTCCCTCTTGACACGATCTTGATGCACATTCAAGGCTTGGGTCCTATCTTGTTCTGCTTCTGCCATAGCCGCACGGTTGTTTGCTAGGATCCGCTGGCCTGTAGCTATGAACGCCTCAGCACGGGCGGCCTCCAGCTGCTCCTGTAGTCCTATTAGCACGGCTTGATCATCCGCTCTTGCCTCTTGGGCGGTAGCTCTCTACTGATCAACTTGCTCCATTTGGGTGTGGAGATTTCCCAAAACTACATAAGCTTTATCAGTTTCCCATCAAGCCTCACTTACTGCCTTTTTGTGCTTGCACACACGCTTCTTTAGCTTACGCTGTGCAGCTTTGGCTCTCATGAGCTTATTCATGTAGGTGGTATAGGATTTCTGCCAGAAGTCCTTAGTGTCCTAATGAGTATAGAACATCTTCATCACTACAAACATTGCACTCATAGCGGGACTAAAATTGTCTGCCCGCTCATCCTGATCTTGGATCAACGCATTGCTATTGCGCTGTACCCATACTGTCGTAGATGGATCCACCCGAGGAAAAGTACCAGCAGCACTTTTGGTAAGCTCATCCCTGTGCTGCTGACAAATCTGACTCAGCACCTTAAAATCCACTACTTGGGCAGCTTCCCAAGGAGTTCTTCCTTCAGATTCCGCCTTCCATTCCTGCCAGAAAGGTGCTCGGTTATGAGCTAGTATGGTTAGTTGTACTTCATACCATGGTTGTCCCTCCAAGTATACTTCATTCTAGTAATATAGGGGTGGTTCGTAATACCTCGTATAATGCAAGACTCTCCAAAGTAGGGCAGGAGTTCCAAACATCAACAGGAAATTCTCACTTTCAGCCGGTGCTGCCATCTGTACCAACAACATGGTGCAACTCTCATGAGACAAAGTCATAATGGATAGGATTTACCTAACCGAGTATGAGATTTATAAGGGAAGGAACAATGCAAGTATGGAATAAATATTTTTATCATGATGCATGCACGTTTCGTACGTCCTCACAAACTTAGGAAAATTAAAACTTCTAATGGCATACACGGTGGCATACATACGTTCTCTCATATATAGCGTAACTAGTTGGGCTACATGTTTCGCTGTTAGTGTACCTACACAAGAATTTCATTTCAGCCCAACCCCACAATTATATACGCAGAATGTAAATATGGGCTCTATGTTGCAATCTAAATACTTCCATATATATATACCCATATATATATATACTTCCGTATCAAGGCTACCCGAAAGTAAATACATCCTACATATACATATAAATATGCATATACAGTCGTATCAAAGCTAACACACAATTAAATACCTCGGCATATATATGAGACATATATATACTTTAGTATCAAAGCTAACTCTCCCCATAGACCGCACACTCACAACTTGCGGTCATGCCATTGTGATGATGATTGGCATCTTACCTTGGGCGTAGAGGCATTTGATCCATACATTACCACTGAAGTGAATGGCATCCATACAATAGCATGCCGTATGGACAACGAAATTGAAAAACACCCCAAGTTAGTACTTAATTAGCCACCTGAAGTCCTTAACCGGGCATAAAGGAAGTGATGACTGGCACACTTTAGATTCAAACTCTAGGTTTTTAAACACCTATATATATAACTATAAGTTGCTAAAACTAGTTTTGAAAAATAAAAACCTTTGTTTTAATTACACATGTGACAATTAATGTTAAATCTTGCTCTGATGCCAGCTGTAGCAGAACTGACCAATTTATAAGAGCACAAGTACAATGGCAGTCCGCAAGCGGTCGCACGGTCATACTTGAGCCCATATAAACCTAGTAGTCTGTCGAGTACCACGACGGGTCTCGATTAACCATCAACATACAACCAAGATCGTACATGATTCAACATACATGTCACATGTTACATAAGGTTCACAAATACAGTTCATTCATCAGAGTATGAATTAAGGTCATTACAAACCAAGTTCAGTAAATAGTAGCAGAAGCAAATTAAAGTTTGAAACTAACATCTGCCATCATAGTTCAAATACATAGTACCAGTTCATGATCACACTCCCACAAAAGCATATAAGAAGGATTAATAAGAGATGCCTGCCCAGGGCTCACTCCTCGTCCACGGTGGGACAGAAGCAGTTCTTACAATAGTCGTGATAAACTATACCATCTGTAACAATGGGAATAAAACCCTGAGTACAAGAATGTACTCAGCTAGACTTACCCGTCATAAACCAAAAACAAAGTGACTCTAAGGTTTATGCAAGACTTTATAAGTGGAGATAGCTTGACAACATTTTGCATAAAAAGCGACTAACTCAGTTGTACAATTATAATTCGGTCATCAAGTTAATTATAGCTATTCATCTCTAGATTAGCAACTAACCTATGCCAAATATGTAGTATATCATTTAGTAACATACAATAGTAACCATAGCCAGTGTTGTAATTCCATGTTTATCCGAACCATCATGTTCCATACCACAGTTACTACGATGTTGGAGCTAGCCAAGTTTCTCACTGTCCAAGAGAGATGGTGATTCGAATCGATTTCAATCAGCTAGGAATTTATTCCTAACACAAACCTAGGCAGACCAGATCAACGGTCACCTTAGGTCACCTTTGGTATAACTCAGGTACACATTTTGTGGGTTCGACCAGCGCCACACAATCAGGGACGACCAGCTTTCAGGACGATCAGGACTACCCTACCCTTGGGCTCATGCCTAGCTCCCTGCACATCCTTACTACCATCTAGAGTGCGCACTTTTATAGAATGGGTTATCTGGCTAGCTGTGGGGTGCTGCACACTGTGTCAAGTGAATAATTGTGATGCAAATGACAATTCATGCACAAAGAGTTTGCTGTGATAGCTAGGTGCAGCATTGCCGCTCCTTACCTACAGCACTACCACAGAGTGGCACTGCTGGGCTAGAGGTGTGGCACTGCCGCACTTACTACAACAGCACAAATCAGATCAAGCACCACACAACAGTTATATATATGTAAAAGAGCATTCTAGCACAAGTATATGACAATCTACAGCATTCAACGATACATGTTCATATCCGATACATATAGAGTACTTAGGTAGCATTATTACAATAAAGTAGAGTTTTGAGAGGCTCTCAAACTCACTCCAACCATCTAACTCTCAAACGAATAAGACATGAAACTCTAGCTGCAGCAGCCACCATAGCGTCGAAAAGGAATTGACCCCTCTAATTTTCTCCCCCTTTGGCATAAAGCACCAAAAAGAGAAGAAAAGAAGAGAAATCAACCAACTCACTCCTCCTCATCATCATCTTGTTGGATGTTCTCCCAATCGATGCCATCACCTCCACGAGCAGCACCACCATCGTCATCGTTGTCAGAGTCGATCCTCGCTCATCCTTGGAGGTGAGTAGTGGAAGTGAAACGGGTAGAGCATGTGGAGCATCTGGTGTGGTGGCGCTGAACCTCCGCAATCATCATGTCACCCCACATGTCCAAGTCCTTGTCATCGTCCTGCTGCTCCTGCTGATCCTCCTCCTCCTCATCCTCTGTATCTGTGTTAGAAAGGCTAGTGAGGTCATGAAACCTCAGCGGTAACTGAGCTGGAGGAAGGGGTGGCAGCCCTGCACGCTCTCTAGCCCACTAGTTTGCCTCCTAGTTCTCCAACCAGTCCTCATATGCAGTCCTCTTTATATAGGTGCAAGTGGTAAAAATGGCCTTAATCTATTTTCCAAACTTCTTCATCTTCTTACCCTTGCTAGACCTAGAGCGGGAGGACTCGAGTACATCCTCATCAGCTGAAGAGAGACATCTCACTGCCTTGCTAGCTCCAGAGGATTGGGTCTTCTCAATCTTGTAGATGATGTGAAGACCGTCCTTATCAAATAGGTGACCTGTGACCCTCTCAATCATAAACTTGAGATAAGGGGCATAGGGCAGCCCCTTTCTATCATCCTCCATGGCAATCCTTAGCTCATGCCACTTGAATCGAGGTACAATGAACCTATCACCTCTAGGAGCAAACTGAGCAAGCACATTTCTCACATACCCATTAAGATCTAACGCTACTCCATCATTGGGATTGATAGTGTGCATGATCAAGTTGTTTAGGATGTAGTAGTAGCTTTGCAAGACACTAACTTTGCCATCTGCATCTCTCCTATTGATCCACATGTAGGCAATGTCTCTGATCTTGGCCCTAGGGTCATCATGAATATAGGTGAAACCTCGCTCCTCCTCACTAAAACCAAGAATCCTGCTGAAGGTCACAAAGTCGACATGATAGTGCCGCCCCTCAGTCATCCAATGTATCTCATCAGTAACTAGGTCACAGTAGTGGGTGGCATTAAACTTGGCTAACACCTCCTCATTCCAATTGTATCTGAAACTCATGAGTTCAGAGAGCCCAAAGTGGTCATAAGCCTTGATCACTTTGTTGAATTCAGGCTCATTCTTTGCCTGCAACTCCTCCCAGTCAACATATTGCATCTTGACAATCTTGGACTTCTTGGAGTTGAAGATCACTGAGGCATAAAAGTTGGAATAAAACTCATTCCAAAACCTATAGTCAACCCCCAGATCTTTAGGCTACTCAAATGGATTCTCATCACGAGCCTCTTCCACCATCTTCTGCTTTCCCGCTTAGTTGATCATAAGATGTGCATGGGTATCAATAGGACGCCTCATGAGCACCTCCTCAGAGTATTCGGTGATGTAGCCTCCATCAAACTCCTCTAGGTGAGGAGGAGTAGCTAGGCAAGCACTAGGAGGAATGGTGTGGCAAGCCCTCTCCAAATCCTCCTCCTCTTGGATCAACTGCTCTCTCCTACCCCTGTCTCTGACATCTCCTCTTGCTGCTACACTACTGCTGCCAGCTGCTGTCCTTCCATGACCATGGCGAGGGGCTTCCTTGTCATGGGGTTCAGTCATCTTCCTCTTCCCCCTCCGGTCATCATCACCTCCAGAGGCCATCTATGCAAAACATAGAACAAGATGAGAACTGTACAAATGGAGAGTAGAAAAACATCTATGAAGTAGCCTAAATAAGTAAGAGGATTTAAATCATGAACTTGGAGAATCCCTGGACAGTACTGCTCTAGGTGGTGTGGCACTGCCACATCCAGGAGCAGCACTGCCGCACTAGATGCTTCTCTAAGTTCATGATCTACTTCTTCTTTCTTGCTTAGACTGCTCCTCAAATGTCCTTCTAAACAACTATACAATCTCAGAATGTACCAAACTATCTATGTCAATGATTCATTGAAGTTTGGTTAGAAGATTGCCTAGTAGACATGAATTTTGACTCTAGGAAATGAATGAAATAGAAGAGGTGAGTCAACCATTGAACCAGAGCAACGAAAAACTACAAGATTCGGCATAGAGGTGCGGCACTGCCGTGCTGAGGGCGCTGCAGTTAACTTGGCTCCAAAGTTGAATCATGATTTCTACATCAATATCAACCCCCAAAATGTCATCCAAACTACTAGCCACCTTCCAATCAATCATCCAAGATCTCTAGAATCTTTACATTCCATAGATCAGGAGGGAATTAGGGTTTCACCTTGGTTTCTCACAAATTGAGGAGAAGAGAGGAGAAACGGCTCGGCCCAAAAGCTTTAGCGGCCACCGGCGATGAGGAAAGAGGTCGGTGATAGCGCAGCAACACAAGGAAGAGAGACCATGTGCGCGTCGGCGTCTGGGTGAAGAAGAGCGAGCGAGAGTAACCGTGGGCCTATTGGTATAAATTAATGCACACAGAATAATCCGCAAGCGCACAGATATTGTACTGATGTAGCACTTCACCTGGAGTACCCAGTTTTATATCAAACTTGAGGAAACATGTGTGAGAATAACCAAATCTAACTTAACCCAACTTCACAATCAAGGCTAGATAATAGGTGCGTAGAGGAGATCACAAAGGTCTTCTAGTTCTAACTTCAGTAAGCTTTGTCTTCTATTGTTCAATTCTAGGGATATTACTAGAGAAAACATAGGTAGAGTATGTCTCCTATAGTAACAAAGTCCTGCTAGGCCTACTAACGCAAGGTGGACTACAAAGGATTCAACGAGGCTATAAGAGTCACCCACACGAGCTACCACCGATCCAGAAAATAGGGTACATCCATGAGTAACCGAGTCTAAGCACCATGCTTACACTACAAATACTACTTTAACCCAGGAGCTACAAGGATTAAAGTACTCAAAAGAGATTCGCAAACCTGAAGAACAATATGAACAAGATGCTTACTTAAATTAGAAGTCGATTACCAAAGAAATCTCAAAAGTGAGCTCAAGAAGAACTTGATTCCGCCAGGGTACAAGCCGTAGAGAGAGCACCGATAGGCCGGGACTCCTCCAAAACTCTTCCCTCTCACTCTATCTCACTATCTAGAATACAAGACTAGATTCTATTGAGGACTAATCTTCTCTTGATTGCTTGCCTCGATCCTGGTGGAAATATGGATTATGGTTTCTAGCTTTTCAGCTCTCAGGATCTGACTTGGCTTAATTGCCCTAAGGGGGGTGCAGGCAGGTATATATGGGCCAGAGCGGCAATCTTGAGCCCTCAGATCAAACTGACTTGAATAAACGGTGGAGATGTAATCCTTAAGGCGGTCAAGAATTGACGTAGCATGGAGGCTGATATGTGGGACCCATAGGGGCCAGGCGGCCTGCATGTGGGGCCGGTCATCCCCACATGTCAGTGACATGTGCTCCGCTTTAGTGGAGAGCCTCCTAGAGTCTTCCCACGCTATTTACGCGACGGAATTCCGTAATTTCCTTTGACGAATATGTCCTCGGCAGTTTTCTGATTAAATCCTGCTGAAAACATAGATTCACCAAAACTCATGGAATTTGTTAGTTTAAACCCCTAAGTCTGTAGTGGTGACCCATTTTAACCATTTATGCAAGTTATATTGATGGTTTATGATGAATGTTAACTACCGTCAACAGGGCCAGATGGCTAAAGGAAGAGGGAAGCGGGCCCTATGATTACTACCATTATGGGCTGAATTCCACTGGGAATTCAAAGTGCGGCACTGCCGTAGGGTAGGCGCGGCACTGCCGTACTCCCCAAAATAGCGAGAGTTAGATACTAACCAAATAGCTCTACATATATATGATATGGACACATATCTCAAGCATATTATGATCAGCAATAGATAATCAATACAAGCAATGATCAGAATACACTTGTTGCTTTGGATAAATCATTTTGAAGCACAATATTTAAACCTTTGCAATTCTTTTTACCTATTCATGCTAGTTGATCAAGCAAAGGTGTGCTACAATTCAAACCATGTTACAAGAATCAAGTATATTTAGCTCACTACACAAAGCACAAAATCTTGACTCATCGAGTGGCTTAGTGAAGATATCGGCTAGTTGTTTTTCGGTGCTCACATGGAGAATTTTGATATCTCCTTTGGTTTCGTGGTCTCTCAAGAAATGATGTCGAATGTCTATGTGCTTAGTTCTTGAGTGGCTTACAAGATTGTTTGCAAGCTTTAGGGCACTTTCATTGTCACAGTATAATGGGATTTTGGTAAAGCGACATTCGAAATCTTGAAGGGTTTGCCTCATCCAAAGTAGTTGAGCACAACATGCACAGACTGCAACATACTCGGCCTTGGCAGTGGGAAGGGCTTCACAATTTTGCTTCTTAGAACTCCAAGACACTAGGGAGCGTTCAAGGAATTGACATGTCCCCGAAGTGCTTTTCGATCTACTTTGCAACCAGCGTAATCAGAATACAAATACCCAAGTAGATCGAATTTAGAGCCCTTAGGATACCACAAGCCAAGGTTAGGAGTGTGTACTAAATATCTCAAGATTCTCTTAACGGCCACCAAGTGGCACTCTTTCAGGTTAGCTTGAAATCTAGCACACATGCACACACTAAGCATAATATCGGGCCTAGATGCGCACAAATAAAGTAGAGAGCCGATCATGGAGCGATATACCTTGATGTCCATGGCTTTCCCTTCTTCATTGAGATCAAGATGTCCATTGGTTGGCATGGAAGTTTTGATAGGCTTAGCATTCACCATGTCAAACTTCTTGAGCATATCATGGGTGTACTTTGTTTGGCTAATAAAAGTTTCATCCTTCACTTGCTTGATTTGAAATCCAAGGAAGAACTTCAATTCACCCATCATGGACATCTCAAATCTCATGGTCATGATCCTACTAAATTCCTCACAAAAAGAGTGATTAGTACTATCAAATATTATGTCATTGACATATATTTGACACACAAATATATCTTTACCAACTTTGTGAGTGAAAAGAGTAGGATCGGCTTTGCCTATTTCAAAGCCTTGTTTAATCAAGAATTCCTTAAGGCATTCATACCATGCTCTTGGTGCTTGCTTAAGCCCAAAGAGCACCTTTTGGAGTTTGTAGACATGGTTGGGGAACTTGGGATCTTCAAAGCCCGGTGGTTGCTCAACATAGACAACTTCTTGAATAGGGCCATTGAGGAATGCACTCTTCACGTTTATTTGATATAGCTTAAAGTTGTGATGAGCGGCATAGGCTAGAAGCATTCAGATTGCTTCAAGCCTTTCCACCGGTGCATATGTTTCTTCAAAGTCCAAGCCCTCTACTTGAGTGAAGCCTTGAGCAACCAACCTTGCCTTGTTCCTTGTCACCACGCCATTCTCATCTTGCTTGTTGCGGAAGACCTATTTGGTGCCAATGGCATTGGTATTGGGTCTTTCCACTAAGGTCCACAGTTGATTTCTTTCAAAGTTGTTAAGCTTTTCTTGCATAGCCATGACCCAATCCAGGTCTCCAAGTGCTTGTTCTACCTTAAGAGGCTCCAAAGAGGAAACAAATGAGTAATATTGACAAAAGTTTGCTAAATGTGAATGACTTGTTACTCCCTTTCGAAGACTCCCAAGGATATTATCAATGGGATTATCCTGTTGTATTGTTTGCCTCTAGTTCCTCTTCTGGATCTTCATCTTCTTCTTGCTCAAAGATTGGTTGTAGGTTTTGTCCATGAGCTGGAGTCAAATCAGCTGCTGCTGACTGGGTAGGCGCGGCACTATCGCATGCAGGAGTTGCAGCAGGGGTCTGCTGCTATTCAGCATTTGGTACATCAGCGAAAATTGGTGTAGCAACAACTTGAGGAACCTCCAGTTTAGTGACTTGATCTTCTTATGGTCTAATATCACCAATAGCCAATTGCTTGATTGCTTCACATGGTGGATCCTTCTTTCCTACAACACTTGAATCAACCTGCTCTACTTGAGAGCCATTAGATTCATCAAATGTCACATCTACCGCAATCTCAACTCTCTCGGTGGTTTTGTTGAAAACACGGTAGGCATGCTCATTTGATCCATAACCAAGAAGACAACCTTCATCAACTTTAGGTGCAAACTTAGAGGTTTTGGCTTTCTTGTTAAGTATGAAACACTTGCACCCAAATACTCTAAAGTATGACACCATTGGCTTGTTACTGGTTAGAAGCTCATATGAAGTTTTCATCAACTTCTTGTGTAGGTAGAGGCGGTTGATGGCATGGCAAGTGGTGTTGACGGCGTCACACCAAAAGAGGTCCGGCGTCTTGTACTCATCTAGCATTGTCCTTGCCATGTTAATGAGTGTTCGGTTCTTCCTCTCTACTACACCATTTTGTTGAGGGGTGTATGGAGTTGAAAACTCATGCTTGATGCCCTCTTCATTAAGAAACTCCTCAACAAGAGTATTCTTGAATTTGGTCCCATTATCACTTCTCACTTTCTTGATTGGGAGACCGGACTCCTTTTGTGCTCTTCTAACAAATATCTTCACCTTCTCTTGAACTTGGCACTTGTCATACAAAAAGAATACCCAAGTGAAACGGGAATAATTATCAACAATAATAAGACCATATTTGTTACCACCAAGACTTAGGTAGGCGACCGGTCCAAAGAGATCCATGTGAATTAGCTCCAATGGTTGCTTGGTGGTCATGATGCTCTTTGGTGGGTGAGGTACACCTACTTACTTTTTGGCTTGACATGCACTACAAATCCTATCTTTCTCAAAGTGAACATTTGTTAGTCCAAGGATGTGTTCATCTTTTAGAAGTTTGGCCAAGTTCCTCATCCCAACATGGGCTAGTTGGTGATGCCAAAGCCAACCCATGCTAGATTTTACCACTAAACAAGTCTCAAGCTTAGCTTTACTTTTGTTGAAATCAACTAGGTAAAGCTTATTCTTTAATCGACCCATAAAGACAATAGAGGAATCCTCCCTTCTAAAGACTTCCACACCCTTAACCGTAAAGAGACAATTGTATCCCATCTCACACAATTGAGAAACGGACAACAAATTGTAACTCAACGAATCAACATGCAAAACATTTGTAATTGAATGCTCAAGAGTTATAGCAACTATACCAACACCAATCACATCCCCCTTTGAATTGTCTCCAAAGAGAATGTTTTCATTTGAGTGCATCATCGGGGAATATGATGAGAATATACTCCTTTCTCCTTTGTCCGGTTATATGATTTGTACATCCGCTATCAAGCACCCAACTTGATCCACAGGAGGAGTATGCCTGCAAAACAAATTTAGTTGCTAGATTTAGGTCCTCAACTTGACTTAGGGCCTTGCATGTTAGTCACAAGAAATTTGGGAACCCAAATAGAAGTGTTCCTATATATGTTGGTTTCATTTTCAACATATTTTGCAACCACTTGACCACTATTGTTCTTCAATACAAAGCATGATGTCAAACTTTGTCGAGGTGCATGGGTGTTCGGTTGATAAGCATACTTGTTCTTAGTGCCCCATAATGATTCCATTGGCTTCTGGGAAACCTGCTTCTGCTAGAACACCTTCTTCATGGGCTTAGTCTGATCAAGAACAGAATTGGTAGCCTTCCTATTTTTGCGGGATGTGGCACTACCGCCCTTCACCGTGGCACTACCGCTTGGGGATGCTGCACTACCGTGGTCTGTGTAGGCTTTTCTACACCAATTCTACCCTTCCTCTCAAACTGCACACACTCATAACCATTCACTATCTTTCTTCCATTTGTCTTGGCTGCTTTTGTGTGGCCAAGCCCATGCTTGATTGAGGGATGCCTTCCTTTCTTGTATTGTGGCCCTTTTGGTTCATCTTTTTTCTTGTCATTGGATTTGGCCTTGCCATCCATGCACCATTTTCCAATGATTTCATTGAGCCTAGCAATATCCTTTCTCATCGCCTCCATATTTGCAAGGTTAGTGGAATAGGCATTCAAATCAAGATTATAACATTTTCCACAACCTTGGCTAGTGGAGGGAGTAGAGGTTTCCTTTGTCTTAGAAGGATGTGAGTTGCTATCCCAAAGAGTGCCATATTGTAGCTCAAGTTCCTTGTGCTTTTCATCCAAGTCACAATACTTTTTCTTGAGAGCGTTATTTGTTTTCTTTGTGATAGCATGGTCCTCTTGCTCTTTGGCCAAGGCCTTGTGGAAGGATTCCACCTCACTTCTCTCTAATGCAAGAGCTTCTTGCTAGCAATATAGAGATCCTCTTGTTGGATAAGAGTTTCCTCTCTAGATTCTAGCTCGGCTTGGACACTCTCTAAATCCTCCATTAACTTAGTGATAAATAATTTGGTCTTTCTATCCAAGTTTTTAGTTATTTGGTCAATTTCTTCATCACTAGATCCATCATCACTAGAGCTATCACTAATATCACTACTAGAGATATCACTAGGAGGTGGAGGAGGTTTGGCTTTTGATTCTACCTTCTCACCCTTTGCCATGAGACAAATGTGAGGGGAGTAGCAGTCATCATTAGACATGTTGTTGAAGAGCCTTGGTGTAGAGGATGACTTATGGATAGCTACAGTTGTAATCTTCTCATCCTCTTCACTTGTGCTCTCTCTAGTTGAGTCTCATTCATGCCCAATGTGAGCCTCTCCTATGTACTTCTTGCTCTTTCTATGGTCGGTCTTCTCTTCTTTCTTGTCCTTCTTGTACTTGTTGTCTTTGATCTCATATGGACACTTGGCAATGAAGTGCTCGGTGCTACCACAATTGTAGCAAGTCCTCTTCTTCTTATTTGGAAACTTTCTCTTCTCTACCTTGTAGCCTTGCTTCTTTAGTCCCTTTTGAAATCTCTTCATGAAGAGAGCAACATCATCAATCTTCTCATAATGTTCATCATCATTTTCATGTTCACTTCAGGATGATGTAGTCTCTACTTGCTCTTGGACTTGCTGGATTGCTTTTGGCTGGCTTATTGAAGCTTGCTTGTTGATCTTGGACTTGCTAGTAGAGCCTTGCTTGCTTGCTTTATTGGCCTTGAGAGCTACTTCCTTGATCTTCATGCCATCTAGCTTTGCTTACAACTCACCAAGCTTCTTCCTCTCATTTGCTTCTTCTCTTTGCATGTCAAAGGTCAAGATCCTCCCAAGTATATCATTTGGTGTGAAGTACTCAAACTTCTTCTTATCACTAATTAAAGTTACCATGGTCTCATTTCTAAGTGAATAAGCTTCCAACATAATCTTCATTACCTTGTGATCATCTAGCTGTTGGCGGTCACTAACGACCAAATCAGACTGCCAATTATAGTCTAAAACAGGAGAAATAAACATACTTTTGACACATATACCTTTACTATTGATCTAGTTCCACTTGTATTCAAGAAAACATGTTTTGCAGGACACATATTCAAATACAAGTGGAAAATGAACAAAATCAAGCAAATTGTGCAAACAGAAAGAGTAAAGCAGAAATGCGCGAATGAAAGAAGCCCACCTACACAACTTACCTGGGCAGAATACCACCGAGGACACGACCCAGGCCCAGCCAGTAGCCCACCAGAGCCAGGCGGTGGCCAGCGGAGCAGGCCCGGGTGCGGCCGCACTGCCTCCGGCGCCCCTTGGCCCCACCTTGCTCTGGCAGTTGCATGCCACCATGCATAGGCAATTCCCTAGGATTTCCTAATTTTCTAGCACCAAACCGTCCTCACTCCACTATATAATGAGGGCTAGAGCTCACCTCACAACACACATTCATTTGGAGCCTCTACCTCACTACCATCTCTTAGTCTCTTTTAGCTTTTAGTAGTATTTGTGAGCAAGGGCAAAGCTATCAAGGAGAGCTTGTCTCCTTGGAAGAAGAGAACCTTATGGTATGAATACTATAAAGAGTTCTTCCAAGTTCTTGCTCTCATATCATTCATATAGTAGTGCATATTAACTAGACTATAGTTTTTGTGTTATGATCATGATATATGAACTAGTATATAGTTTGTGTGTTATGATCTTGACATGTAAAACTTTATCCTTAATCATTCATATAACTTATATGAGTAGAATTAGAGCTAGGGTTGAGATGATGGTTCATCGTGCCTTCGGGTGTGCTCAAGTTCTTTACTTGTCGATCCGTAGGGTCGGGGACCTGGGGGAATTTGGGTAGTTTCTATGTATGCAAGCATGAAGCTGGGGTATGGAGAAATAAGTGAATACATTTCCCTTTCCATGGTTGAGGGGTAGGCGGCAGGTGGTGACAGCCCTGTCCGTCCCTTGTAACCCCCATGTTCGTCTGGGGTGTAGGAGTCTAAATTGTCACATGAGGATGCTGGCATACTAGTACTAAGTGGTCTCTCGACCTATCTCACATTTAGTTCTAGCTCTAACCGTGTTCGTTGTACGATTATCAACTGTTCTTTGCATGGCTATATTAGAACATGCCTACTCCACTTAGGAATATTCTTTTATTCTTTGTTTTCCTTTTATCCTTGAGGTTGGCCCAGATGTGTGTCCACTATCCATGATATACCATTTTTACCCCCGTTATGAACTATGGTCTACTATGTAAGTATGTAATCATGTTTATGTCTATGCTAGAATATATATACTTGGCCCTCCTTTGGGAAAATTTAAATAACGATACCCGAAATACTTCTGGGTGAAATGCTACAATGATAGCTCCGTACGCTTGTGGATATTGTCTATAACCTTTAAGGACTATCGTAGTTGGTGTTTCTTGGTGGCGTTGCTAAGATTAACTCAATCTTAGTAATGGTGTTAAGAAATACCAACATGCATTTCTGGTGCCGTTACCGGTGATGGACTTAAAACCTCCTCACTTGAGGATTGCGCTAAGAAATGACAACACTAGCTCATCACCACCATAGCCTCTAACCTTGCCAACAATCACCATCAACCTATCAAACATCTCTTGTGACCCTTCTCCATCCAAGATAACGAACCGGTTGAGCTTGGCCATCAACAACTCAATTCTTGCCTTCCTCACTTTGTGAACCCCTTCATGTGCAAGGTGAAAGGTGTCCCATATTTGCTTGGCAACATCAACACCCATCACTCTATTGTACTTATCACCATCCCAAGCATTGTTGGTGTTTATAAACGTGTCACTTGTTTGAAGTACTTAGCCACCTATCATAAACCTATATCCCTAACTTTACTAGTATAACTACATAGTATTACTACATAGTACTTAGCCACCTGTCATCCCTAGTGTCCCTAGTGTTGATGTAGAGATATTTGTTGGTACTACATAGTATTACTACTAGAATAACGCTAAACAATTCTTTATTAATTATGGGACTAAAGAGAATATATATAAATCTATGAACCAAAAGTATCCGCAAGCGCATAGATAATATACCATCGTAGCATTTTACCCGAGAGTATTCTAGGTATCGTTATTTATATTTTTACCCCTGGAAAGGTCTAGCATGGATATATATTGATAACTTATACTATTGAAGGAGAAATAAACCATAGCCAATGTCCTACTCATAACAGGGATAAGTCATAGGATAAGATTTGTATATAATAAGTAATAATAATGATAAATCATTCAGAGCACTCCTTTCTATAGCATTAGCATGGTCAGGTAGAATATTAGAGGAATAATTCCTAAGTTATTCTTAATTACAAATCAAAGCATACATTTGATTAGTGCAATTACACCTAGTAATCATTGCTAAGATCATCATCATATCTACACCTAAGGGATATTACTAAGGAAGATTGGGTGCAGAGCTCGTTCTACCTTCGTAATCGGACCCTATGTGCACCTATATTCGGGGAGTGGACTACAAAGGACTCAACGGGAGTGTCACATCTACGATCTACCACATGCCCAGAATATAGGGTGTATCCGCAGGTAAACAACGTATAAGCACCACGCTTACACAATGTCGACCACCCACCCTGTGTACATCAGATTGAGCGTTATACGAACTTATGTATAAACACAATGATAAACTAGCTATACTAAGTATATAATCAAAGTAGACGTTGAACATCATAATGAAGAACATAAATAAGATGAACTCTGAGATTATCATAACAATTGTAACTTGCATATAAAAACAATGGAGAAACAAAAGAGAGAGGGGTACAAAGTTTATACCAAACCACGCTCTTGACAAGATCGGGAATCCAAGCAAAGTCCTGCTTGCCTCCCTCTAGATCTATCCTAACAAGCTATGCTATGGAGGAGGATGAGCTCTGAGGAGATTAGGGTTTCTGTCTTCAGATGACTTGATGACTTATCTGCCTGTGGGGAGAGGTAGGGGCTGGATTATATAGTGCTGAGGGTCCAATGTGAGCCCTTGGATCAAACCGACTTAAGCAACGGTCTAGATGCATCCTCAAAGGCGGTGGGAGACCGCCATACGAAGCTGGCTGACAAGTGGGCCTAGGAGGGGCCGGGCGGCCCCACATGTCAGGCAGTGGCCTTTCGCTTTGGTGACGTGGCTTCTGGACCTTCTAGAGTCTTCCTATGTAGGTACCGTGGTGGAACTCCATATTTACCTTTGACGATTAGGTCCCCCTTGGCGGTTTTCTGATTCAACCCTGCTGGAAACATAGATTCACCAAAACTCATGGAATTTATTAGTTTAAACCCCTAAACCTTCATTGGTGATTATATTTATGCCCTTATACATGTTTAATTGATAGTTTAAAGTGGTTGTTAACTACCATCACCAAGCACTAAGCAACACACTTGTGGCTTGACCATTGAGATGAATAATTTGCATTTCGGTTGGAGTTGGATTCTTGGGATCAATCGATGACTCAAATCCATTACAAATAACCTCCCAAATGCCGGGGTGAAGACCTATAAGATAGGCTCTCATCAAGTGCTTCCACTTGGCAAAGTTAGTCCCATTGAAATGAGGTAACTTGCCCACGTGCACATAGATGAAAGACATTCCATCATGGTTAGTCATAGGCATTGAAGAATAGTTAAAGCATATGATGGCATATTTGTTGTTGGAGTCGGTTTTGCTAGCTTCAAGAGATGGTTACTAGCTTGTTATTGCATTGAGCTTTGTCAAATTGTTGTGACCCTTGTTGAGATCCTCATCATGCACCCATGATCAATACACACGTACACCCACAAATAAAATGCTAACTCTTACACTGAGAGTTACGCAAAAACATGCTTTTTTCATCCACCAAATAAAACTCCATTCATTTTATCATGAGTCTCTCTCAAAAATTTCTTATGCCAAAAAGAATAGTCTAGGCTATGCTAAAAAAAGAAGAAAAAATATATCCATGCCAAAAGGCATGAGAGAAAAAAAATGCATGCCAAAGAGCATGAAGAAAAGAAAAGAAAAAGAAAGAAAGAAATAAAGATAGCCCATACTTTCAAATAAAAGGTATTTATCCAAAAAGAGAGAGATTCATGATCAAAGGAGCACAAAAATATTTTAGAATTAGGAACTTTATGAAAAATTCCACACACTTGCATGTCTCGATCAAAGCATATGACTTGCATCTCCTTGAGGTCCGGTCTTTGACTTAGCAAAATATGTGATGCAAGTATGCCCCACTTTCATACCTACCCAAAGCTCCACTCAAAGCCCTTAGTGGTAGGATGTGAAAAGAAGGCAAAATACCAAATGCCTTGGTGAGGTTTCATACACATTGAGCGATCGAGAGAATCATTTGAGGAACTTACATTTATTTTGCAAAACTCATAAAACCTTCGGATAGACAATTGATCAAAGAATGAATGATTGGTGATTTTGTTATAACCATTCTATCTTGCAACCGCCGAAGAACTTGGAAAAGCTATACGCCCCACAGGAATCAAGGTAAAGGGTGGATAAAAATGCCAACTTATTAAAATTTTAGAAGAATACTTTGTTATAGGCATGGCACTTATTAAATATATTCGGCATAGTAGCAACTCCTGATCAACAACCAAAGACTTAGCTATTTGGTCGGGATGAGCAAAGGTTAAGCTTGGGGGATTTGTTGGTTGTCCTTAATGACCATATCCAACTGCCAATTACTATCCAAAACAGGAGAAAGAAACAAACTTTTGGCACATATGCTTTTACTATTAACCTAGTTCGACTTGTATTGGTAGAAACATGTTTTGTAGGGCACACATTTGAATACAAGTGGAAAACAAAGCAAAATGCGCAATTGTGGCAGAACCTCCTAAATTATAGGGCCCACATGCACCTGTCACTGTCCAACGACCTTTGACATTTATGCATATGTTACCGATAACTTAAGAAGACTATCGGGTGTCCGCGGGGAACCCCGAATCATCCACGATTTCCGAGCAGGATCACATTACAGAGTCATTGCAGTATTACAACATTTATTCAAATATCTACACCAGAGTAAATCAGCGGAAGTCTTACAATAACTTAGTTTACAAAACATTTATTTCAAACCTTACAAACTAAGTTCGATTATTAATACAAACCAAAGTAGGGGAGTGGCATTATAATATATACAAAACACACAAATATCGCGCCTCGCTTAAGGGCCACACATTACTTATCATCATCGTGATGAACAACGGTCATGCAAAGACGATCCAAAACAGATCTCGCCATGAGCCTCTCCTGCAACAAGGGTCAACAAACCCCGAAAATGTAAAGTACTCAACAAGACTTAACCGAAATAAAAGCGATAAAACTCAGAATGCGCAGCTCGAGGATTCAAGGTATGGCTTTAGCAATAATCAAAGTTCTTTTTGCGTAAAAGCACTTTAACAAAATTCTTTGTATCAATATTTAAAATCTCATAAGATCATATACAAAGTCGACACGATCCGTATTGAGATCATGAAACCTCATATCCAACACTTTCTCGAACCATTCTCAAGTTCCAAGTTATTAATACTACGATGATGAACAGAGAAGTGAGTCTCCATAACCGAGGAGCAACGACGATTGAATCGATTATAAACCCATTGGAATTCCAGACCACCACGACATATGTAGGTCCCCGACCTACATATACCAACCTACCCTTGGATCCTCTAAACAAGAACGGGTCCGCGCCACCCGAGAATACTGAGACTCTACACTCCAGCCCATTGCCACGTGGGTACACGCTATTTCGCCATCTCCACTCCCAAAGGCGCGAGTAGCCATTCTCGTAATAGAATAGCCAAGTTAAGGCTTACTGGAGTATGTGGTTAGTACTACAAAGTCTCACCGCACGCAGTTCACCAACGGTACGGACCTTAATCGACACAAAGGAAAGAACCCGCTCACAAGACATTACTGTGTCTTGTGGCTCACACACACCGAGTCCGCCTGGGTCTAGATTTATTACTCCACATTACCATATCACATGATAACATAAGTAACCAAAGTTCCATTTAAAACTCGCAGTGATGGTAATCACCTAACTTTGATCGGTCTAAGCGAGCTAAGCATAACTAGGCATATACGATTTTAAACGGGTAACAAGGTAGATATGGAACAACAAGGTTGATAATGCAACAATTAGGTTTCCACTTGACTTCTAATCACTTAATGCAGTATTGAAAAGCAAAAGTGAAATCAATTTGTAAAATACAAGGTAGGGTTATATGCATCCGGGCTTGCCTTTCGTTGACGGAAAAAGTCCGGCTCTCGCGACGTTTCACAAGTCTTCGATCCGACCTCAACAGACAGATCAACCTCCTCCGCAACTTGATTAACTACCACGTGTTCACCTTCGTTTACTACATGTAGTAACATTGCCATGCTTAACATGA
The DNA here is from genome assembly GCA_904845875.1 of Miscanthus lutarioriparius. Lineage (NCBI taxonomy): Eukaryota > Viridiplantae > Streptophyta > Magnoliopsida > Poales > Poaceae > Miscanthus > Miscanthus lutarioriparius. Next base: position 76,726,451 of record CAJGYO010000003.1, on the reverse strand, counting down.
TGTGGAATATGAAACATGATGCTCGATGATGGATGCAAAATTAATAAATTGGATACAATTTTTCTTTCGCGATCTGATTACAAACCAAACTAACCAAACCATATCCAGAATCGATGTGACCACGCTTAGCACCGATCACTTTGGTGAACTCTCCGACCACTATGGTGAGCTATCCCACCACTACGGTGAACTCTCCGACCACTATGGTGAGCTATCCGACCACTACGGTAAACTCTCCGACCACTATGGTGAACTACCCGACCACTACGGTAAACTCTCCGACCACTATGGTGAACTATCCGGAGCAAAAATCGTCGGTGAGGGAGAACCGGCGACTGCAGTGATCAAAATGAGTAAACAACAACCGACTAAAGACCACAAAGATCAAAACGAAACCGTAAGAACACCGACATGCACAACGGCTCATCGAAAAGCTCGCCACGATGACACGCTGCAAGCGGTGAAGTTCTTGACCTCGAGGAAGAAAAACGTGGACAATGAAGTTCTCGGCAATTTCAAAGCGACCAAGGCTAGTGAAATTTGGATTCGCAAGGAAAAGACGGAACTAGGACGGCCTTTACCGAGATAGCAACAGCGGTGGTGAAAACAAAGGAAGAAAACGACGATGACGACGTCTTGGTAATTATAGCGGCATAAAAGCTCAAGGAAGCCACACGACGAGTCTGCTGGCGGCGATGATCGAAAAACAGAGGAAAGGAGCGGGGCAAACGGCGACGGCTCTGGTTAAAAAGGATGGCCAGGAAACTCAAAGAAGCCACGACGAAACCATTTCCCTCGCCAGCGCGACGCCCAGACGGCCACGCGCGCTGATCGAAACAAGCCAAGCTCTTCGCCGGTGTAGAAGCATAAGCGGTGAACACTTGTTTCATCGAAATTACAAGTTTGCCATACGCCAAAATTCACAAATTACTCTCAAATTTTCATAACAACTCAAAATCTCCAAAACAAAAGTTGTTCAAAATTGAAAGTTCTACAACTTTGCTTCTATAACCATCTCCTAATTCTGTCTAGATTTTGAAATGGATTTTCAGGGTAGGATTTAAATGCTGAAAAGCGGGGTTTTTGGAATTTCAAACCAATACAAGTATTTCAAACTTGATTCAACCAATACAATTTACTCATACAACATAAAGTAAACTTGTTTTAGTAAATGCATATCCAAGTTTTCAATATGCCCAGATGCTTTGCAATGCATATGATGTCATGGCAAGTTTTAGTATTTAAAACACCCGGGGTGTTACAGCAATCCAGAAAGCATAATGTAGATCCTACATAAAAAATCAAGCAAAGGCCCATCCAATCATCAAATCTGGACTGAGCACCACCGAGGAAGCAACACAGGCCCAGCCAGCAGCCCACCGGAGCAAGGCGGTGGCCAGCAGGGCCAACCAGGGTACGCCCGTACCCTGGGTGTGCCTGCACCGCCAGCACCGCCTCTCGGGCCCACTTTGCTCTGGTGGTTGCATGGCGGCATGCTGAGGCGACTCTCGGTGGTTTCCTAATTTATCAGAGCCAAACCGACCATGAGGTACTATAAATGTAGGGGTGGAGCTCTCTCCTCACACACACACCATTTGGAGCTACACACCTCACTACCACCTCTTGTATTTTTACTTTTAGTAGTCTTTTGTGAGCTAGCAAAGCTATCGAGGAGGGCTTGGCTCCTTGGAAGAAGAAAGACATCTTGGTATGAATACTATGAAGAGTTCTTCCAAAGTCTTGCTCTCATATTATCAATATAGTTGTTTACACCAAAATTTGGGAAAAGAACGCGGGAACTCGCAGGCTTCCGAGATTGTGCCAGTCAAGGAATCGATTGAATGAGGATCGATGTTAGCTGATTCAGATATGACTCTAGAATCGGATCTCTTGGGATGACATCAACAGATAACGATGATGAACTATGGTTGGCGCCAGGAAACTACATATCGGACTCTGCAAGAAGGGAAAGATTAGAGTCCAAGTTATCTTAAATTAGGAATGTTTTCGTTTATGCCAAAGATTGTAACGAATCATGCTCGAGTAGAATTCAAGTTCAGACTCCGGGTATAAATATCAGACTCCGGCTATTGTAAAGAGAACAATCAATCCAATATACAAGTTATTTACTTTTTCGGCTCCGGCCACCCCTTAGGAGTAGGAGTAGAGTAGATCTCGGCGAGTTCTTCAGCAAGTACGGTTGCATCGATCCAGTCAACCTCCACTGCTTGTTGTAAGTACCGTCAGGGCTTATACCTTTGTTCGTATGGCTGCATCGATCTGGTCGACCTCCACTGCGACTCTGGTATAAGTTAGTTATCGATTCTTGCCTAGTTCAAGTATGGCTGCATCGATCCGGTCGACCCCCACTGCATGAACTAGATCAAGGTCAAGTTATTGGCTTTACCTTAGAATCACAGTCTTTGGTAGATTCATTAAGTTACCGATATTGCTTATTGCTTTCATTATTTATCTAAATTACAGCAATATCACTCTGCCCGATTGAGATTCATCTAGATCGGCCTTATATCTTGTTTAGCCCATCGTTTGTTAAATTAAAACTGATCTAATCTATACGTTAAACGATGGGTTACGTTTTATTGGCTGTTTTACATCAATCTTGATCATGCATAGCGTGCGGTTAAAGCATGTTGCGTCTTGAGTAGATTTATTGGCTAGCAAGAACTGTTCCATGGCCCGTTATCACGGCCTGTGTGATTCTGCCTCACACCCCACTATTTGCACCATGGAGTGGGGATCGTTATTTGATAAATCTATTCCTGATAAGGCATGACTTTAACTGTGCGCTATGCTTGAATCGGCTGTTTTAGCCGATATTGAGTGCTCTCACGAATAGTTCGCATCACGAAACCATTGAAGTAAAGATAGGTTGAAAGATATGTTAGCCCCATGATCTTATTATTGTATTACGGCCTGCATGATTCTGTCTCATGCCCCACTGATATTAGTAATGAGTTAGGGTCATCGAGTCTATTGTTATTTCTACGGCCTGCATGATTCTGCCTCATGCCGCGCTGGTCATAGCGATAGATGAGATCTAACATGTTCATTAGATTTATCTTTATTAAACGGCTAAGTGATGTTGAATTGTTTCTTTATATAAAAAGGGGTTCGGTTACCTATAATCATTGGCTTGGCATAAACCAATCATTGTTGACATCTTATTGCCATTGATTAATATTTGTTCAAATAACGACATTTATCCTAAATGATAACCGATTCTTCTTATACAACCCAATGAGCTTTAATCGATTTATTCTCATAAATATGCTAGAATCGACTATTTAGTCGATCTCCTTTCATATCGGTTCTCAAAGCCGCACATTTGGGACTGTCTGGCAACACCGACAAGTTCCGCCGTTAATTACTAATGAACTTTCTTTCCTTGTCAATTACAGGGTTAAATTGACTAGCACGTCTCGGGAGGATTGCACAGGATCGACCACCTTTGCGCTGAAGCTAGGCGGATCTACAGCTCCATCGAATAGACCCTTTCGGCTTGCTGCGTGTGTCCTCAGCACGGGACAAAAATTCTATGTCGACACATGTTTTTGGCACGCTCGGTGGGACCCCACAATCGTCATGGTTGTTCACAACAACAACGACATCCTTATGCTACATTATGAAGATCTACCTGATGGGGATAAGGGTATCATCAGCAAAGCTACAGAAGAGTTTCAGAACAAATGTTTGTTGTCCTACACCAAAACACATGTCAACACAATTGTTCAGAAATTTCCACTACCAAGAGTTCTACTACATGGGTAGACAGATACAACTGAAGATAAAGACAGGCGTTTCTTTAAGGAAGTTGTAGACAAATCTGTTCGTAATGCCATATTAAGGCATAACGAAGCTTTCATGGACATATTTCACAACACCATGAGAGAGGCGATTCATGGATTTACAGTTGGTCAAGGCGGACCGGCTTATTACAACATTCTAGATCTGTTGACCCAAGGGACCAATCAAGTTGGTACCAGCCATCAAGAAGCAGCACTAGCTGGTAGTGGTAATGTCCAGACAGTTCAGGGTTCATCTGAATAGGCTCAAGGAACTACTATGAATCAAACACAGTACAATCCTGGACCATCAGTGCAGCACGTGCAATAGCCGGCGGGGCAAAGTTAGAACCAGGTGATCAATTTTGGCACATCAGGCCACATACCATTGTCGGCTCAAAAAATAGCACCATCAATCCAAAGAATCTGTAGAGATATAGATCCTTATGTCTATAATCAGAGACTTCAAGCAGCAAGCCAGCAAAGGGCCTAGCAGATTGAGATTTCACAAGGGTATCACTATGGCACAGATTATAATACCCTCCACATGATGCCAAATCCAGGATATCAAGGCACGCGGGATTTCAATCCACAGATGGGTCAGCAGGTGCAGAGGAATCCAAATCCGCAAGCTGATGAATTTTTGCTGAGGGTTACCGAGATGATGAAGAATCAGTTTGGTCTGAAGCCAAAAGGGGTGACCTTTTCGTACAAACACCCATATCCAGAATGGTATGGTTTGGTCGCTCTTCCCACAAATTATAGGCTCCTAGAATTTGCTAAGTTCACTGGCCAAGACAGTACAAGCACGATAGAACATATTAGTCGGTATCTTACACAATTGGGTGAAGCGTCAGTTGAGGACGCCCATCGAGTTCATTTCTTCTCTCTGTCCTTATCAGGGTCAGCCTTCACCTGGTTTTCATCATTGCTAGTCAATTCCATTGCCAATTGGGCTGACCTGGAGAAGAAGTTTCATACATATTTTTACACTGGGATTGGAGAAAAGAAGATTACCGATCTGACAACTATAAGACAAAAGACTAATGAATCGGGCACTGAATTTCTTCAGAGGTTCTGAGAAACCAGGAACTTGTGCTTCTCCTTAAACTTGGCCGATGATCAACTAGCTGCTTTAGCTGTTTAAGGAATGCTGCCGATGTGGAAAGAAAAGTTGTTGGGACAAGAATTTGACAACTTGGGTAAATTGTCTCAACGAGTAACAGCGCTCAATAGCCAATTCCAGAGTATGCACAGAGATACCCGGTTCCAAAAGAGTACCATAGTAGCCGAAGCTTATGATCCATACTCAGTCGATGACGACTATGAAGATGAAGAAAAAGAGGTTGCTATGGCTTAATGGAATTGGGGCAAGAAAAAGTGATGGTGCTAAATCCTTGAGGAAGAGGAGTTGAGGAGAGCTATGACTTTAATGTCACCAAATCAGATAAGCTCTTTGATTTCTTGCTTGAGAAAGGGCAGAACAAGTTGCCCGATGGTCATGTCATGTTGCCCCCTAATCAATTGAAGAATAAGAAGTTCTGCAAGTTCCATAATGCTACTTCTCATTCCACTAATGAATGCAGAATCTTTAGGCAGCATATACAGAGAGCTATTCAGCAGGGGAGGCTCAAATTTGATACGTTTCGGAAAATGAAAGTTAATGATAATCCTTTCCCAGGAGATCAAAACATGGTTGATGATGGGCTATTCAAAGGAAAAACTAAGGTCCTAACATCAACCAAATCAAAAGAAGTTGGAACAGTCGATCCCAAGATGCAAATATCGACTGACGAGTATAGGGAGATTAGAAGACGTTGTGCCGAGCAAAAGAGCCGATACGAACAGGGGAAGACGTCAAAAGCAGAGACGACAAAGCCGCGGGTCACATCTCAGATTTTGTTGAATAAATGGCAGCGGTAGAAGGAAAAGGATTATCAGCGTTGGTTGAAAGATCAAGCGTACCAACATCAACTGAAAGAAGAGAGGTATGAAAGGGAACAAGCCAAATTACATTGGAATTGTCCTTTCTTCAGACATTGCTGGAATGAAGGTTTGAAGTTGCCTACCAGATATGACTATCCAGAATGCAGTAATCAATATCAGGAGTATAGGCAGTCTCAAACCAACCACCGGTTTGTCCATGCTCAAGATGCACATCATCATAATAACATGGATCGGCACTTAAAAAATAAAAGCGTTCATGATCGGCTTGGAAAAAGAGTTATTGACCAAGACTGGGCTGATAATAAAGAGGAAGACAACGGAAGAAAATATGTGTGGCAGAAAGGCCAATGGTGTCCAAGAGGATTAATAGGAAGCCAGAAGAGAAGGGTGCAACGCCTAAGGAATAAAGAGATGGAACAGGATCAGGCATCCGGTAAAAATCAAGTGTGGCGTACCAAGCAAATAACCGATAGAAAGCAACCATCGGCTAATATTCAAATGGCTTTTCTGTTGCCATCAGAATTAGAGCTCCGGTAGATCAAGAAGTTTATTCGGATTTCGATGAATCATAGTATGAGGAGATAGTTGCCAAGTTGACAGTTATACAACAAGCAATATTTAACAAACCAGTCAAACATCGGCACTTAAAAGCTTTATATATGAAAGGTCTTGTTGATGGAAAGCCGATGAACAAGATGTTGGTGGACGGAGGTGCTTATGTCAATCTTATGCCTTACACTACTTTTCATAAACTTGGCAAAGGACCAGAAGATTTGATAGAGACTGACATGATGCTTAAGGACTTCGAAGGTAATATGTCTAAGACCCGGGGGGCAATAAATGTCAAACTAACAATCGGAAGCAAGACTCTGCTCACCACGTTCTTCGTCATCAATGGAAAAGGGTCATACAGTTTGCTCCTCGGTCGTGATTGGATTCATGTGAACTGCTGTATACCATCAACCATGCATCAGTGTTTAATTCAATGGCATGGAGATGATGTCGAACTGGTTCGTGCTGATGAGCCCATAAGCATCGCAACAGCCGATCCAGTCTTTTGGGAACTAGGAGACTTTGAATGTTTTTCTAGCAAGTCATGGGAAGGAGGCTTCATTAAGATCAGCAATGAAAGCCAACAGCCGATGCAAGCGATCGGCTCTGAGAGTTTGTTATAGTAGAAAAAATCACGGCTTCACATCAGCCATTGGATTAAAGGAAAAATAAGCGTTGAGTCTTGGAGATAGGTTTAGGCCGACGTATATGAATGCTGAATCAAAGTATAAGCGCAATTTAGAGTTAGTGGATTCTTTAAAGAAGTTCTGTTTCGCTTAATAGGATGCTTGACCTAGGTTGATTAATCGTTCGACTTTTGATATCAAAAGTTCTATGGTACGTTATCCTGACACCCGATCAACATTTGATAGCCGATTCGTTCTGGACTCTAATAGCCGGTACCAGAAAGGTATCACCTCTAGTTCAAAAAACGAAAATCTTCAAAGACAATAAAAGCCGATATGATATGTATCGCCTATAGAGCAAAAACAAAAGATATAAATAGTCATACATAAGAGCATTGTACTGAGGTACATTCACGGAAAGAACAGGAGTCTTTGTTCATCGGATGACCCTAGATACAATCTAACCAAAGATCTTGTTCACCACATCCTGAGCGGATGTGACGTCTACTATGGCCTCCGCTGCCATGACAATTTCTTCGAGCAGGTCCTCATGCTCCTCAGGGCCATCGTCCATTCGGAAACCAGTCTCCATGGCATGGAGCTCGTACACAGTCTAGACTTGTGCCGCGGTCAGCGCCATCGCCACACCATGATGAACGCCGTGGAGGGCGATCTCCCGAATGCGGACCAGGACGTCTTGGAGACGAGCGTCGATAGGGGAACCCCGAGCATTGATGGCGTCTACGGCCGCGTTCGCCGCCAGTTGGAGAGATTCCAACTACGCTGTTAGGGCTGACAATCACAAGAACAAGAAGACTATCAAGATGAAGATAATGGAAGTTGGAGTGAAAAGCCTTCATGGAGTTCATCTTACCCACCACCGTGGCGTCGGATTCGGCCAGCCGCGCTCGGACGGCGCTGGCCTCCTCCTCGGTCGCATGAAGAGTGGCCTGAGAAACCCCAAGGTGGATCTCGAGCTAGCCATTCTCTCGAGTCAGCTCGAAATAGCGGTGTTGAGCCACCCTCCACTCCCGAAGGAAGCACCGGGCATCATCGCTATTGTACAAGTCGGAGGAATCCAATGACGAAGCTGGAGCAGAAGATACAACGGGCTCACCGGCCCTAGGAAGAGGACGAAGGCTATCGTTCATGACGAACCTAGAAACAAAGTAGAAGAGTTCATCGCTGTGAACAGGAGATTTGCATATCGTCGCCATGAACAAAAGCCATCAATCTCACCTCATACGTCAGAGGCGCTGACCCACTGGCATGTTCTCCTCCAGGGTCTCCTCCACCGCGCACTTGCCATGATTATCCTCGCTGGCCATGAGATTGATTGGATCTACGAGAAGGGAGGAAAACTACAACAGGATATTGGAAGGTAGAGAAATGTAAAGGAACAGTCATGAGGGAAGATATGTTCAAGGCCAAAACCATCGGCTGGTATTTGAAACCACAGAGCGAAGAGGTGGATGCCTCAGGAAGTGCAAAAGGCAACCTCAATTAATAGAAGGTGAAGCGCCACCTCGCTAATACCAAAGAAAATGCAGCGTTGGGCGATTGAAGGTAGAAGATCAAAGGGTTCTCTTAATAAAAGTCATGTTTTCAGACTCAATTGGATTGAGATCATAAGTATAGAATCGGCTGTTTTCAATCGGCTCTTCAACCGTAACAAGAAATACAATGAGACAATAGGAAAATGTGGTTATCGTACACAAGATACGTGTGTTAACCTACAGATTACAAGTTCAGAACATCCTGAATGACTTTCAAGATTTCTAGCTAGACAGCATCAACTTCTGTAATCTTTTGCTTGTATTCTTCAGCTGTTCTAGGGGCGTTCTCAAGGCTACTATGGATGACTCTGCTTTCTTTTACTTTGGCCAACATTTCCTATTTCTTCTGTTTGATAGCGTCAGGTATTTGGGCCAGAATGGACTTGCGATGATGAATGGCAGCCTTCACGTTTTTCAGCTCCCTCTCAAGTTCTGCATGCTTGACTTCCAGTTGGGATAACTCGGGATCGGTCCTGAGGGAGGAGTTCTTCAAAGCATCAATTGACTGCATTAGTTCTTTAACCTCTTGCCTGTTGGAGTCCCCTTTGGCTAGCAAGGCTTCACGATTGGACAAGTTCCTCTAGATCGTTTTCACCTTTAAGGCCTGATCTTCGAAAACAGACAAAGATGACAAGACCCTGGAGAGAGCTAGGGATGGATCACCCATAGGCCTGAGAAAATGAACATTAGGGATGGCAGCTGATGGAATCAAGATCTCGTTCCTCATTTCCTAGAAATCGGATAAAATAAATTCAAGAAGAGAAGAAATACGGGGTAACGGCCGACGCTTGGAGAGGGGAAACTTGGAAACATACCTCAGGAACGTGGTCGTTGGTCGCCATTACGGTCGGAATAGGTTCAAAACATGGTCGCTGGGAAAAGAACGCGGGAACTCACAGGCTTCTGAGATTGTGCCAATCAAGGAATTGATTGAATGAGGATCGATGTCAGTTGATTCAGATACGACTATGGAATCGGATCTCTTGGGATGACGTCAACGGATAACGATGATGAACTACGGTTGGCGCCAGGAAACTACATATTAGACTCTGTAAGAAGGGAAAGATTAGATTCCAAGTTATCTTAAATTAGGAATGTTTTCATTTATGCTAAAGATTGTTACGAATCGTGCTCGAGTAGAATTCATGTTTAGACTCCAGGTATAAATATCAGACACCGGCTATTGTAAAGAGAACAATCAATCCAATATATAAGTTATTTACTTTTTTGGCTCCGGCCACCCCTTAGGAGTAGGAGTAGAGTAGATCTCGGCGAGTTCTTCAGCAAGTACGGCTGCATCGATCTGGTCGACCTCCACTGCTTGTTGTAAGTACTGTCATGGCTTATACCTCTATTCGTACGGCTGCATCGATCCGGTCGACCTCCACTATGACTCTGGTATAAGTTAGTTATCGATTCTTGCCTAGTTCAAGTATGGCTGCATCAATCCGGTCGACCCCCACTGCATGAACTAGATCAAGGTCAAGTTATCGGCTCTACCTTAGAATGGCAGTCTTTGGTAGATTCATTAAGTTACCGATATTGCTTATTGCTTTCATTATTTATCTAAATTACAGCAATATCACTCTGCCGGATTGAGATTGATCTAGATCGGCCTTATATCTTGTTTAGCCCATCATTTGTTAATCTAAAACTGATCTAATCTATACGTTAAATGATGGGTTACGTTTTATTGGCTGTTTTACATCAATCTTGATTGTGCATAGCGTGCGGTTAAAGCATGTTGCGTCTTGAGTAGATTTATTGGCGAGCGAGAACTGTTCCATGGTCCATTATCACGGCCTATGTGATTCTGTCTCACACCCCACTGTTAGCACCATGGAGTGGGGATCATTATTTGATAAATCTATTCCTGATAAGGCATGACTTTAACTGTGCGCTATGCCTGAATCAGCTATTTTAGCCGATATCGAGTGCTCTCACGAACAATTCGCATCACCAAACCGTTGAAGCAAAGATATGTTGAAAGATATGTTAGCCCCATGATCTTATTATTGTATTACGGCCTGCATGATTCTGCCTCATGCCCGACTGATATTAGTAATGAGTTAGGGTCATCGAGTCTATTGTTATTGCTACAGCCTGCACGATTCTGCCTCATGCCCCACTGGTCATAGCAATAGATGAGATCTAACATGTTCATTAGATTTATTTTTATTAAACGGCTAAGTGATGTTGAATTGTTTCTTTATATAAAAAGGGGTCCGGTTACCCGTAATCATTGCCTTGGCATAAACCAATCATTGTTGACATCTTATTGCTATTGATTAATATTTTTTCAAATAACGACATTTATCCTGAATGATAACCGATTCTTCTTATACAACCCAATGAGCTTTAACCGATTTATTCTCATGAATATGCTAGAATCGACTATTTAGTCGATATCCTTTCATATCGGCTCTTAGAGCCGCGCAGTCGGGACTGTCTGGCAACACCAGCAAGTTCCGCCCTTAATTACTGATGAACTTTCTCTTCTTGTCAATTACAGGGTCAAATTGACTGGCACATCTCGGGAGGAGTGTGCAAGATCGACCATCCCTACGGTGAAGCTAGGCGGATCTATAGCTCCATCGAGCAGACCCTTCCGGCTTGCTGCGTGTGTCCTCGGCACGGGACGACAATTGTGTGTCGACAATAGTTGTGCTATTGAATTAGAGTATAGTTTACATGTTATAATCATGACTTATGAACTAGAATATAGTTTGAGTGTTATGATCTTAACATGTACAACTTTATGGTTAACCATTCATATGACTTGTATGCTTACAATTAGAGCTAAGTTGAGGTGGCAGTTCATCGTGCCTTCGGGTGTGCCCATGTCCTATGCTTGTCGATCCATATGGTTGGAGCCCCGGGGGGATGTGGGTAGTTTATGTGTAATTGGGCGTGGTGCTCGGCTACATCAGGACAAGTGAATACATTTCCTACTCTCTGGTTGAGGGGTAGGCGGCAGGTGGTGATAGCCCAATCCGTCCCTAATAATCCCCCACGTTCGGATAGGGTGTAGGAGTCCAAATCGTCACATGAGGTTGCTGGTAGACCCATACTCAGTGGCCTCTCGACCTATCTTACACTTAGTTCTAGTTCTAATCATGTATTTTGTATGATCATCAACTATTCTTTGCACGGCTATATTAGAACGTGCCTGCTCCACTTAGGAACATTCTTTTATTCTTTGTTTTCCTTTTATCCTTGAGGTTAGCCCAAGTGTGTGTCCACTATCCTGAATATACCATTTTTACCCCTGTCATAAACTATTGGTATACTAATGCAAGTATGTAGTTGTCGACACAGAATTTTTGTCCCGTGCCGAGGACACACGCAGCAAGCCAGAAGGGTTCGCTCGATGGAGTAGATCCGCCTAGCTTCAGCGCAGGGATGGTCGATCCTGCGCAATCCTCCCAAGATGTGCCAGTCAATTTGACCCTGCAATTGACAAGGAGAGAAAGTTCATCCATAATTAAGGGCGGAACTTGCCGGTGTTGCCACACAGTCCCGAATATGCGGCTATGAGAGCCGATATGAAAGGAGATCGACTAAATAGTTGATTCCTGCATATTCATGAGAATAAATCGGTTAAAGCTCATGGGGTTGTGTAAGAAGAATCGGTAATCATTCAGGATAAATATCATTGTTTGAGCAAATATGAATCAATGGCAATCAGATATCAATAATGATTGGTTTATGTCAAGCCAATGATTACAAGTAACTGAACCCCTTTTTATGTAAAGAAACAATTCAACACCACTTAACTATTTGATAAAGATAAATCTAATGAACATGTTTGATCTCATCTATCACCACGACCAGTGGGGCATGAGGCAGAATCATGTAGGCCGTAGAAATAACAATAGACTCGATGACCCTAACACATTACTAATATCAGTCGGGCATGAGACAGAATCATGCAGGCCGTAATACAATAATAAGATCATGGGGCTAACATATCTTTCAACCTATCTTTACTTCAACGGTGTCGTGATGCGAACTGTTCGTGAAAGCGCTCGATATCGTCTAAAACAGCCGATTTAGGCATAACGCACAGTTAAAGTCATGCCTTACCAGGAATAGATCTACTAAATAACGATCCCCACTCCACGGTGCAAACAGTGGGGTGTGAGGCAGAATCACACAGGCCGTGATAACGGGCTGTGGAATGGTTCTCGCTAGCCAATAGATATACTCGAGACGCAACATGCCTTAACCGCACGTTATGCACAATTAAGAATGATGTAAAACAGCCGACAAAACATAACTCATCATTTAAGGTGTAGATTAGATCTATTTTAGGTTAGTAAATGATGGGTCAAATAAGATATAAGGCCGATCTAAATCAATCTCAATCGAGCAGAGTGATATTGCTGTAATTAGATAAATAATGAAAGCAATAAGCAATATTGGTAACTTAATAAATCTACCAAAGACTGTCATTCTAAGGTAGAGCCGATAACTTGACCTTGATCTAATTCAAGCAGTGGGGTGTGAGGCAGAATCACATAGGCCATACTTGAATTAAACAAGAGTCAATAACTAGCTTATACCAGAGCCGCAGTGGGGGTCGACCGGATCGATGCAGCCATACGAACAGAGGTATAAACCATGATGGTACTTACAGACAAGCAGTGGAGGTCGACCAGATTGATGCAGCCGTACTCACTGAAGAACTTGCCGAGATCTACTCTACTCCTACTCCTAAGGGGTGGCCGAAGCTGAAAAAGTAATTGACTTGTATTTGGATTGATTGATGTCCTTTTACAATAGCCGGGGTTTGATATTTATACCCGAAGTCTAATCATGAATCCTACTTGAGCACGATTTGTTACAATTTTTCCAGCATAAAAGAAAACATTCCTAATTTAAGATAACTTGGACCCTAATCTTTCCCTTTTTGTAGAGTCCAACATGCTTTGTCCTGGCGCCGATTGTAGATTTTGTCGTTATCTGTTGGCGCTATCTGAAGAAAGCCGATTCCAATTTTGCATCCAAATTAGCTGGTTCCGATCTGCACGCAATTGATTCCTTGATGACATGATCTTGGGAGCCTTTGAGTCCCTGTGACTCTCCTTTCAAATTTTGGTGTAAACACATGCCCCCCAATTTTGGCATAAAAGTAATTTTATTCCAAAATTATCATGTCTATATCCCTGATTGGTCCACAGTCATGGGTAGAGAACTTTGATCTGGGGTCCACTGTTTGTCGTTGCTTGCGTCCACTCATGAGCCCATGCCTCAAAACTTTTTACAAGAACGTCACTGCTTCACAGGCGCTTGGATTCATCTTCCTGAGTCGGCTATAAAATGCCTGTTCGACCTTGGCAAGAGCAACTCAACAATTCAGCCATGTTTTCCTTCTGTCCGTCTCCTCGAGCGCTCCTGATTCCGTTGGACCCTCCATGGTCTATTCTTCTGCTATAAAAGTCTTGAGTGATTAGAAGAATTGTTGTGCATAGGGTGATTGTGTCGCTCATTCTAGCGCCTTGTCGAGCAAAAGGATCAGCTATTGCGGTTAGAAGAATTCTTGTGATATCACCTGAGTCTTCTCTCCATGCTCGCAAAGCTATTCTAGTGTTTGCAAGGGCTAAAATGTGTGGACACCTTTCCCTTGTTTGTTCCACTAAACACCCACCGGGAAAGCCACAGGCTTCTTCCCCATAGTTTCTCGATTTATCGAGAAATCAGCTAAGCACATGTTAGGCGGGCGATTTTCCTCTTCTCGGGCACACTTTTATCGGGCCAATGTCGATTCGCTCCACGACGACCTTTGGCCTTGTGGGGGCCCGAACTCCCTTCAATCCAAAGAAGCTTTGATAGGTTGATCTGTGGTCAATGTAAAATCTTTGAATCCATTTCATTATATTTTGTAATTTGGGGAAAGCAATAAGTTCGAATCTGTTATCTCTTCATTATCCGTCCCCTGAATTCCCGGAGTGTCATCCCGCTTCTGTTTCCAATTCCAAATTCATATCCCCGGTGAAATCTATCTTTTCGCCTTCCTGGGCTATATATATACGGGCCACGGTCGTGGATCGAACAACAACCCGCTTCACCTCAAACTTTCTACATCCTTAGTATAGCTTCTGTTCTTCTGTAGGTTTGAGATCATGGAGAACAACAAGAGGTCCGCTGAGGAGGCCTTTGATGGATCTGCATCATCGCGCCAGTGCATCCACCGCCAAGAGGGTGCAACTTGTGATGCTTCCATCATCCTAGAGCAGAGGGCTGACTCTACTCAGCCTTTGGGGCCATCCTCAGCACCAATTTGTCGTCAGCTCCCCTGTTACCCGAGGAGGTCGAGAGATAACGATGACCTAATCGCTTCTATTGACCGGACTGGCGAGAAACTTGCCGACTGTCTTTCTATTGTGGAGTCAGCTCTGGCCATAGTTCAAGGCCGATCACCTCCAGAGGCCAACCTGGTACAGGAGAGGCTGGCCAAGGCTGAAGCTAGAATTCCTGGTGAGACATTTACCACTATTTTTTGTTTCTTCTTCAATTTTTATTCCCCGAGATCCTGCTCACCTCTTCATCAAATCCTCTAGATCTATCGGCTCAGCTGGAAAGCCTTTGTTTGGATGCGGACCATGCGGCATAATTCATCAATGCCAGGGGTGCCGCTCCGGTAGCTCGTTTGCATGACATCCCGAACCGCGTCAGAGAAGTCGCTCTTCATGGCGTTCATCATGGGGCTGCCATGCCGTTGGCTGCAGTGCAAGTTCACTCCGGCCATGATCTTCGGCTTCTTCCTCATGGAGCTCTAGTTACCAGATACCCCGGGGATTATGAGCGACTGGCTGAGGATTTCTTCGACGCCGCCAATTCTGTAGCTCTGACTTCCCAAGCCGATGATATACTAAACAAAGTGTTTTCTGATCTGTAGCTTGTAATAAGTAATATCAGTGAACAACTCTTTCATCTTCAATGACTTTTACTTCATCCATTACTTTGTTCATACTTGCCTTGCTCCTGCAAGCGATACACATCGTATCGGTTTTTATCCTTCTGGGTTTACCTTTGCACTAGAAGCAATACTTTTCTGGTATCGGCTATTAGAACTGACAGCTGAGCAACTTGGTTGTCAAGTGTTAATCCAAACGTTAAGGTAATATTCCTTTAAATATTCCCTATTTGATTGCTCTGCCGACTCTTCTTCTCTTCTCAGTGTTTCCAAAATGTAAATATCATCAGGCGCACAATGCTTGATCTGATAAGGCCTTTCTTGATTAAGTGACTATATTAGCTATCTCACTTTTGGCTGTCAAGGGAAATCCATCCCTAGCTTTCTCTGGAGTCTCATTGCCATTGACCGTCATAAGTGTGTCTTCGAGAGCATCCCCAGATCAGCCGAAGAAACCAAATAGATCGCGGGAGCTGGTGTTGTTTGGCTAGAAATATTGAGAGCGATCTATGATGTTCCAGACTCATGTCAATGCATATCTTGTGTGGAATCGATCATCCTTTCCGTTATTTAATTACGCTTCCTTTTTCGGCTAAAGAGTTGATTCGGTATAGCCGATCTAGACTCCCAATCCAATCAAGTCTGAAAACATGGCTTTTATTAGGAGAACCCTTCGATTTTCTACCTTCAGTTGCTCAATGCCGTACTCCCATCGACATTAGTGAAGTAGTGTTTCACCTTTCATTAATTGCGGTTGCCTTTCACATGTCCCGAGGCGTCCGCCTCTTTGCTTCAGGTCTTCAAATACCAACCGGTGGTTTCGGCCTCGAACACATCTCCACTTGCAACTGTTCTTTCGCTCTTCTCCGCCCGCCGAAACCCTATAGCGGTTTTCCTTCTCCCTTTCGCAAATCCAATCATCCTCCATGGCTGGCGAAGATAACCGAGGCAAGTGCGCAGCGGAGGAAATCCCGAAGGAGAATATACCGATGAACCAGCGTCTCCGCCGCATGAGGTAAGATTGACATCTCTTATTTATGATGATGAACAGTTCTAACTCGCCTACAGGTTTGTTGTGAATGACAGTCTCCGTCCCCTTCCTAGGGCCGGCGGGCCTTCTGATGCCGTATCTTCTGTGGTCGGCCTCATCGTGGGATTCTTCTGACTCCTACAATGGTGACGATGCCTGGCGCTACCTTCATGAGTGGAGGATGGCTCAGAATCGCTATTCTAAGGCGACTTGGGAGAACGACCAACTGGAGATTCGCCTCGGGGTTTCTCAGGCCACCCTTCACGTGGCTGAGGAGGAGGCCAGCACCGTCTGAGCGTGGCTAGCCGAGTCTGATGCCATGGTGGTGGGTAAGACAAACTCCAGGAATGCTTCATTCCGATTTCCATTATCTTTATCTTGATAGTTTTTTGTTCCTGTGACTGTCAGCCCTGACGGTGCAGTTGGAGTCTCTCCAACTGGCGTCTAATGCGGCCGTGGATGCCATCAATGCGCGGGGTTCCCCTATCGCCGCTCGTCTCTAGGATGTCCCGGTCCGCGTTCGGGAGATCGCCCTTCATGGTGTCCGTCATGGTGCAGCGGTGGCGCTGACCGCGGCACAAGTCCAAACTGGGTACGAGTTCCACGCCATGGAGACTGGTTTCCCAATGGGCGATGGCCCTGAGGAGCACGAGGACCTGCTCGAAGAATTCACCATGGCAGCGGAGGCCATAGTAGACATCACATCCACTCAGGATGTGGTGAACAAGGTCTTTGAATAGTTTGTACTTAGGGTAATCTGATGAACAAAGACTCCTATTCTTTCATGAATGTGCCTTAGTGCAATGCCCTTGTATATGATTGCTTTTGCTTTTTGTTTTTGCTCTATAGGTGATACATATCGTATCGGCTTTTATTGTCTTTAAAGATTTTCATTTTTTAAACTAGAGGCGATACCCTCCTGGTACTGGCTATTAGAGCCGAGAATGAATCGGCTATCAAATGTTGACCGGGTGTCAGAATAATGTACCATAGAACTTTTCACATCAAAGGTCGAACGATTAATCAACTCATGTCAAGCATCCTATTAAGCGAAACAGAACTTCTTAAGAAATCCATTAACTCTGAATCGCACTCACACTTTGACTCAGCATTCACATACGTCGGCATAAATCCATCTCCAAGATTCAACGCTTATTTTTTCTTTGATCCAATGGCTGATGTGAAGCCATGATTTTTCTACTAAAACAAACTTTTAGAGCCGATCGCTTGCATCGGCTATTAGCTTTCATTGCTGATCTTAATGAAGCCTCCTTGCCATGACTTGCTAGAAAAACATTCGAAATCTCCTAGTTCCCAAAAGACTGGATCGGCTGTTGCGATGCTTACGGACTCATCAGAGCGAACCAGTTCGACGTCATCCCCATGTCATTGAATCAAACACAGATGCATGGTTGATGGTATGCAGCAATTCGCATGAATCCAATCACGATCGAGGAGCAAACTATAAGACCCTTTCCCATCGACGACGAATAATGTAGTGAGCAGAGTCTTGCTTCCAATTGTTAGTTCGACGTTTATTGCCCCCCGGGTCTTAGACGTATTACCTTCGAAATCCTTAAGCATCATGTCAGTCTCCATCACATCTTCTGGTCCCTTGCCAAGTTTACGAAAAGTAGTGTAAGGCATAAGATTGACAGAAGCACCTCCGTCCACCAACATCTTGTTCATCGGCTTCCCATCAATAAGACCTTTCATATATAACGCCTTTAAGTGTCGATGTTTGACTGGTTTGTCAAATATTGCTTGTTGTATAATCGTCAACTTGGCAACTATCTCCTCATACTCTGATTCATCGAAATCCGAATAAACTTCTTGATCTACCGAAGCTCTGAATTCCGATGGCAATAGAAAAGACATTTGGATATTAGCCGATGGTTGCTTTCTATCGGCTATTGGTTTGGTACGCCACAGTTGAGTCTTACAGGATGCCTGAGCCTGTTCCATTTCTTTATTCCTTAGGCGATGCACCCTTCTTTTCTGGCTTCTTGTTAATCCTCCTGGGCACCACTGGCCTTCTTGCCACGTATGTCTTCTTTCAGTGCCTTCCTTTTCATGATCAGCCCAGTCCTGATCAATGACTCTTTTCCCAAGCCGATCATGAACACTTTTATTTTTTAAGCGCCGATCTATGTTATTATGATAATGTGCATCTTGAGCATGGAAAGACCGGCAGGTGGTTTGAGACTGCCTATACTCCCGATATTGATTGCTGCATTCTGGACAGTCATGTTTGGTAGGCAAT
Organism: Miscanthus lutarioriparius; assembly: GCA_904845875.1. Classification (NCBI taxonomy): domain Eukaryota; kingdom Viridiplantae; phylum Streptophyta; class Magnoliopsida; order Poales; family Poaceae; genus Miscanthus; species Miscanthus lutarioriparius. The sequence continues at coordinate 76,707,755 of CAJGYO010000003.1, read as the reverse complement.
TTCAAACCTTCATTACAGCAATGTCTGAAGAAGGGACAATTCCAATGTAATTCAGTCTGTTCCCTTTCATACCTCTCTTGTTTCAGTTGATGCTGGTATGCTTGATCTTTCAACCATCACTGATAATCCTTTTCCTTCTACCGCTGCCATTTATTCAACAGAATCTGAGATGTGACCCATGGCTTTGTCGTCTCTGTTTTAGACGTCTTCCCCTGCTTGTATCAGCTCTTTTGCTCGGCACGACGTCTCCTAATCTCTCTGTACTCATCAGCCGATATTTGCATCTTGGGATCAATTGTTCTAGCTTCTTTTGATTTGGTCGAGGTTAAGACCTTGGGTTTTCCATTAAATAGCCCAGCATCAACCATGTTTTGATCTCCTGGGAAAGGATTATCATCGACTTTCATCTTCCATGGCGTATCAAATTTGAGCCTCCCCTGCTGAATAGCTCTCTGTATATGGTGCCTGAAGATTCTGTATTCATTAGTGGAATGGGAAGTAGCATTATGGAACTTGCAGAACTTCTTATTCTTCAACTGATCAGGGGGCAACATGACATGACCATCGGGCAACTTGATCTGCCCTTTCTCCAGCAAGAAATCGAAGAGTTTATCTGATTTGGTGACATCAAAGTCATAGCTCTCCTCGACTCCTCTTTCCTAAGGATTTGGCACCATCACTATCTTCTTGCCCCAATTCCATTCAGCTGCAGTAACCTCTTCTTCTTCATCTTTATAGCTATCATCGATTGAGTATGGATCATAAGCTTCGTATACTAAGGTACTCTTCTGGAACCATGTATCTCTGTGCATACTCTAGAATTGGTTATTGAGCGCTGCTACTCGTTGAGTCAATTGTCCCAAGTTGTCAAATTCTTGTCCTAGTAGCTTTTCTTTCCATATCAGCAGCATTTCTTGAATAGCTAAAGCAGCTAGTTGATCATCAGCCAAGTTTAAGGAGAAGCACAAGTTCCTAGTTTCTCGAAACTCTCTGAAGAAATTCAGTGCCCGATTCATTAGTCTTCTATCTTATAGTTGTTAGTCGGTAATCTTCTTTTCTCCAGTCCTAGTATAAAAATATGTATGAAACTTCTTCTCTAGGTCAGCCCAATTGGCAATGGAATTGACTGGCAATGATGAAAACGAAGTGAAGGCTAGCCCTAATAAGGACAGAGACAAGAAACAAACTCGATGGGCATCCTCAACTGCCGCTTCGCCCAATTGTGTAAGATATTGACTGACATATTCTATCGTGCTTGTACTGTCTTGGCCAGTGAACTTAGCGAATTCTGGGAGCCTATAATTTGTTGGAAGAGCAACCAGATCATACCATTCTGGATATGGGCGTTTGTACGAAAAGGTCAGCCCCTTTGGCTTCAGACCAAACTGATTCTTCATCATCTCAGTCACCCTCAGCAACAATTCATCAGCTTGCGGATTTGGATTCCTTGGTACCTGCTGACTCATCTATGGATTGAAATCTCATGTGCCTTGATATCCTGGATTTGGCATCATGTGGAGGGTGCTATAATCCGTGCCATAGTGATACCCTTGTGGAATCTCAATCTGTTGGGTCCTTTGCTAGCTTGCTGCTTGAAGTATCTGATTATAGATATAAGGATCTATATCTCTACGGATCCTCTGAACTGATGGTGCTATTTTTTGAGCTGACGATGGTATGTGGCCTGAAGTGCCAAAATTGATCACCTAGTTCTGACTCTACCCTGTCGGCTGTTGCACATGCTGTACTGGTGGTCCAGGATGGTACTGTGTTTGATTTGTAGTAGTTCCTTGAGTTTGTTTAGATGAACCCTAAACTGTCTGGACATCACCACTACCAGCCAGTGCTACTTCTTGACGGCTGGTACTGACTTGATTGGTCCCTTGGGTCGATGGATCTAGAATGTCATAATAAGCCGGTTCGCCCTGACCTACTGGAAATCCATGAATCGCCTCCTTCATGGCATTGTGGAATACGTCCATGAAAGCTTCGTTATGGTTTGATATGGCATCACAAATAGATTTGTCCACAACTTCTTTAAAGAAACGCCTGTCTTCAACTTCAGTTGTGTCCGTCTGCCCGTGTAATAGAACTCTTGGTAATGGAAATTTCTGAACAATTGTGTTGTCACGTGATTTGGTGTAGGACAACAAACATTTGTTCTAAAACTCTTCTATAGCTTTGCTGATGATACCCTTATCCCCATCAGGTAAATCTTCATAATGTAGCATAAGGATGTCGTCGTTGTTGTGAACCGCCATGATGATTGTGGTGTCCCACCGAGCGTGCCAGAAACATGTGTCAACATAGAATTTTTGTCCCGTCCAAGGACACACGCAGCAAGCTAGAAGGGTCCGCTCGATGGAGCAGATCCACCTAGCTTCAGCGTAGGGATGGTCGATCCTGCGCAATCCTCCCGAGACGTGCCAGTCAATTTGACCCTGCAATTGACAAGGAGAGAAAGTTCATCCATAATTAAGGGTGGAACTTGCCGGTGTTGCCAGACAGTCCCGAATGTACGGCTATGAGAGCCGATATGAAAGGAGATCGACTAAATAGTCGATTCCCGCATATTCATGAGAATAAATTGGTTAAAGCTCATGGGGTTGTGTTAGAAGAATCGGTTATCATTCAGGATAAATATCATTGTTTGGGCAAATATGAATCAATGGCAATAAGATATCAACAATGATTGATTTATGTCAAGCCAATGATTATAAGTAACCAAACCCCTTTTTATGTAAAGAAACAATTCAACACCACTTAACCATTTGATAAAGATAAATCTAATGAACATGTTAGATCTCATCTATCACCATGACCAGTGGGGCATGAGGCAGAATCATGCAGGCCATAGAAATAACAATAGACTCGATGACCCTAACTCATTACTAATATCAGTGGGGCATGAGGTAGAATCATGTAGGCCGTAATACAATAATAAGATCATGGGGCTAACATATCTTCCAACCTATCTTTACTTCAACAGTCTCATGATGTGAACTGTTGGTGAAAGCGCTTGATATTGGCTAAAACAACCTATTCAGGCATAACGCAAAGTTAAAGTCATGCCTTACCAGGAATAGATCTACTAAATAACGATCCCCACTCCACGGTGCTAATAGTGGGGTGTGAGGCAGAATCACACAGGCCATGATAACGGGCCGTGGAACGGTTCTCGCTAGCCAGTAGATCTACTTGAGACGCAGCATGCCTTAACCGCACGTTATGCATGATTAAGATTGATGTAAAACAGCCGATAAAACATAACTCATCATTTAAAGTGTAGATTAGATCAGTTTTAGGTTAGTAAACGATGAGTCAAATAAGATATAAGGTCAATCTAAATCAATCTCAATCGGGCAGAGTCATATTGTTGTAATTAGATAAATAATGAAAGCAATAAGCAATATCGGTAACTTAATGAATCTACCAAAGACTGCCATTCTAAGGTAGAGCCGATAACTTGACCTTGATCTAATTCAAGCAGTGGGGTGTGAGGCAGAATCACACAGGCCATACTTGAATTAAACAAGAGTCAATAACTAGCTTATACCAGAGCCGCAGTGGGGGTCGACCGGATCGATGCAGCCATACGAACAGAGGTATAAACCATGATGGTACTTATAGACAAGCAATGGTGGTCGACCGGATTGATGCAGCCATACTCGCTGAAGAACTTGTCGAGATCTACTCTACTCCTACTCCTAAGGGGTGGCCGAAGCCGAAAAAGTAATTGACTTGTATTTGGATTGATTGATGTCCTTTTACAATAGTCAGGGTTTGATATTTATACCCGGAGTCTAATCATGAATCCTACTTGAGCATGATTCGTTACAATTTTTGCGACATAAAAGAAAACATTCCTAATTTAAGATAACTTGGACCCTAATCTTTCCCTTTTTGTAGAGTCCAACATGCTTTGTCCTGGCGTCGATTGTAGCTTTCGTCGTTATCTACTGGCGCTATCTGAAGAAAGCCGATTCTAGTTTTTGCATCCAAATCAGCTGGTTCCGATCTGCACGCAATTGATTCCTTGATGACATGATCTTAGGAGCCTTCAAGTCCCTGTGACTCTCCTTCCAAATTTTGGTGTAAACAATAGTCTTGTTCATATCCAAGCTAGACTCTTTACACCGTGCCCTCCTTTGGGAAAATATAAATAATGATACCCCGAATACTTTTGGGTGAAATGCTACAACGATAGATCCGTGCGCTTACGGATATTTTCTGTAATCGTTAAGAACTATCGTCAAAGGTATTTCTTGGCGGCATCGCTAGGAAACACAAATCTTAGTAGTGTCGCTAAGAAATGCCAACAACGCTGTGATAAAACCATCTAATTTATAAGAGTAGAAGTACAATGGCAGCCTACGAAGCAGTCGCACTATCATACTTGAGCCCATATAAACCTGGTAGTCCATCGAGTACCACGAAGGGTCTCAATTAATCGCCAACATACAACCAAGATCGTACATGATTCAACATACATGCCACATGTTACATAGAGTTCACAAATACATTGCCATACATCAGAGTACGATTAAAGTTATTACAACTCAAGTTCAAATAAAGTAGTAGCAGAAGCAAATATAGTTTGAAACTAACATCTCACACCATTTTTTAGATACTTTGCTAGTTTACGATCACAACCCACAAAAGCATGATAGATGAGTTAATGAGAAGCGCCTTGCCCAGGGTCTACTCCTCGTCCATGGCGGGACAGAAGCAGTTCTTACAATATCCATGATACATTGTGTTATCTGCAACAAGTGGGAAATAAACCATGAGTACAAGAAGGTACTCAGCTAGACTTATCCATCATAAACCAAAAATAAAGTGACTCCAAGGATCATGCAAGGCTTTATAAGTGGAGCTAGCTTGACAACATTTTGCATAAAAACCACTAGTTGAGCTATACATTTTGTAATTTGGTAACCAAGTTGATTATAGCTATGCATCTCTAGATTAGCAACTAACCTATACCAAACATGTGGGATATCATTAGTAACATACAATAGTAACCATAGCCATAACATTTTCCATGTTCATCATAACCATCACATTCCATAGTCTAATTACTACGATGAAGGGGCTCCGCCAAGTTTCTCACTATCCGAGAGAGACGGCGATTTGAATCCATTACAACCAGCTAGGTAGTTATTCATAATAGAAACCTAGGTCTTCCAACCACAGTAGTGTTAGGTCACCTTTGTACAACTCAGGTACACATTTTGTGGGTTCGATCAGCGCCGCACCCTCAGGGACACTACCAGATGCTAGGTCAATCAGGACTCTAACCTGCCCTTGGCCTCACACCGGCTCCCTGCACATCCTTACTACCTCTAGTATGCCTACTTGGACAGAATGAAGCCTAGCCTGAGTTGAGCTACTCGGCTTCAAGGTCAGAATGAGTTATCCGGCCAGCTAAGTGAGAGGTATGCGTTCAAAACGACAAGAGGGCCTCCAACGATGCGGTCCTTAATCGGCACAGACAGAATCACATGAGTCAACCTACACATAGACTCTGCGTGGCCTCCAATTATATTATCCCATGGTTCTTTTCCACGATAGCAAATATATCCAACCGTGCTCCGGTATCCACCTATATCTCGCGGGTGACCGGAAATCACCTAACTTCTACTGGTCTAAGCATGGCTAAGCATATATTCGATCCTAGACCAACATAGGGTTTAAAGTATATATTTGGACAAGGTAGTTCTATGCATCAAGTGTTTCCAAATCAATTCTTATAACCTAATGCATCAAACATAAAGGACTCAAGTGATATTTTATAAAACATAGGAGGCTTAGAATGCTTCGGGGCTTGCCTTTTAGGAAAGGGGTGGGTCGGTGATTAGGGCACTCTAGAAGTTCATCAGTGGCTGGCTCCTCTCCTTCGGAAGCTGTAGGTTGGGGTGTCCCTTGATTGTCCTCCGCCTCTTCTTCGAATTCCAGTAGGGTTACTCCTTCGAGCGAGCCTATATGCATGATCTTGAAATAAGATATCAAGGATGCATAGATAATGACATGGATGATATGATATGATGAAATGCATATTTCCTAAATGTCCATGGCAGCAAGTTATTAAGGTGATAACAAAATTAACTTTCTTTTACTGAGTGGGTGCATATCTGCTCTCTAGTAATTTAACACAACTCCCATAAAAAGCATTTTCTGGACTGCAAGACAACAGCTACATGTTTTGACCATAACTGGAGTTATACGCATCTAAACAATATGGTTTTGGACTTTATGGAAATCTTATGAAATTGGCTACAACTCTGTTTTAATGATCTTAAGTTGATTCAGTAGTGATCTAGGTCAAACAATTCAATCTTCTAGATCTGTCCAGAGGATAAGCAAATCTAACAGTAGACTTCTAATAGCTATAATTCTTAAACCATTAGTCCCATGACCATGAAATTTTAGGACAATCAAGATGAGTAAGTTATCTACCACTTTGTTATTAACAAGTTTAATAGGAAAAGTCACTATCATCATGAATTTGTCAACACAACAGAAACTACTCATGTAGCCATCTAGTTGAATTATAAAAGCAATGATTAAGTAGCTGCCTATAACCAATCAATTCCAAGCACAACTACTAATATCAATAGATCATATGCATCACAAGCATCACAGAAAACATCATGGTTAAGCCCAACTAATTTATTTACATACATTTTTTAATTTCCTTATATAATAGGGTGATTTAGAAGATAAATACTTCCAGTGCACAATAAATTCTGAGAAAATTGCAGTAGCTTACATATGACACCAAAAGTCTACTGTACAAATTTCATGGCAATTTGATAAGTATAGCCATCTCTACAAAAATGGCAATTTGAATAGGCTTATTTTAGTGAAAATAGTTTAGCCTAGTGAAAAGTGTCAAACAATAGATTTCATATTTTTCTTACTCTCATCCTAGCATAGGAACACTGTGTAGAAATTTGCATTATCATAAGTTATGTATTTTTACCCCAAATAATTTCACTAGAAACTAGCATTTAATTAAGGTGAAATAGAAAGACCATATTCCAAGTATTACCACTATATGTTTAGCATTTTTTTAGATAGAGCTTGCCAACACAAGACCCACAAAATTGGAATCACAATTTTAGCACATCTATAGCTCAAGTTATGCATTTTACAAGATACCAACTAATTTAAAAGCACTTTACTAGCTTAATTTAATTCCCCCAGAAAAATACCCCAATAGTAGGTTTCATATTTTTATCAAATAGTAAACTTCATGATGAATCCAACAAAATTTGGATCACCCCATTTGGACACTCCTAGCTCAAGATATGGATTTTTGAAGTTTGCTACAAAATCTAGAAAATAAACAAAGAAAATCAAATTTCAAATTAGGCCCAGCAGCTAAGTGCACCCGGTCCATGCACCGACTGTGGCTGGCTGCTGGGTCCTGTGGGTCTAAGGACCCTACTAGACAGAGAGACAGAGCAGGGGCGCGATGGTTGACCGGCCCTATCTCACCGGCGGCGAGGTCACCGGTGGTGAGGTCTTCACCACTACACTCACCTCGTCAAGCCGCATCGAGGGGTACCCTCAGTTGGCTTGACGCATCACCAGAGCAACCATGCCAGCGAGCATGGTGGCTCGGTGGCACCACGCGGTGGTGGACTCACTGTCTCTAGCAATGGCACGGCTAGGCGAGCATGGCAACAGCTTCTATAAACCCTAGTAGAGCTCTATGGTGCGGATCGAGCCACGGTGAAGCAGCGGTGAGCTCCGGCCACTTGCATGGCGGCATGGTGGAGCACAGCGTACATGGTGGCGCTTGCCGTTCCAACAAGATGGTGGTTGGTGGTGGGTCTCCATCTTTGGTGATGGTGCTAGGGTTCAAAGCCATGCAGAAACACACTCTAGAGGGTGACGACGGAGTCTAGTCGGTGCCAGACACTGCGAGATTGCGCTCGCGGCCATGGCGGGCGCACGCGGTGTGGTCGCACATTCCCACGCAATGGCGGCGATAATGGTTAAACCAACTATGACATGAGCTATTGGGAGCTAAGACGACGATGGACCAGGGGAGAAAGAGGTAGGAGGAGTAGCGGATAGGGCAGGCCAGGTGAGCTCAGAGCTCGGCGGTGCTCCGTGACCATGGCGATGACGGCGACGCACAATGCAGCCTTACCCTTTGCTCGAATGGCTATGCTAGCAACTCAGTGAGGTGGAGCACGTCAAAGCGGAGCTATGGGCGAGATGGATTGGATGGTGGTGCAGTGAGAATGGCGCGTGAGCACGGTGGTGGTGCGGCGGTGGCGACGGCGGCGCTGCAATGGCGAGGGCAAGAGCGAGAGAAGTAGGGCGAGAGAGTGGGAATGGGAGAGAGCAACAACTGCGCCTCCCTTTACTCCCTCTGCTAGCCAGACCGGCCAGGCCAATGTCGGCAAGTGGCCTCCACATGGTGCGCATGGCCTGGCAGTGGTCGGCCACGATGCGCTCGGCCGGCCGATTCAAATCGGCCGTCAGGACGACTGACATCCCAACTTCATACCACTGTTACTCCTAATACGTGTAGAATTAGCAAAAATTGTATTAGTGAAGGTTGTGGAGCTATGTGTGATCTCCATCTTTGCTTTAAGAAGCATTGGCAAATTCTCACTGGTTTTCAAAATGCAAAGCTCCAAAGTAGGTCACATTAAAACTGAAAACAGCTTCCAGACTTAGCAAAAATGTTAAGAGCATTTTGTTGATTCTTGTGGGCCCTATTTGACCATGTTAGGCACTAAATTAGCTCATGACCCTTAAATAAAGCTTGTTACTCATCTCAAGAACTACAAAATTAATGGTGCACTGCCATACAAACCCTCTATGCTATAGTTCAACTCTAGTCAAAGTAGTATCATGAGAAATGAAAATTTGAGTAAACTATGACTTAGAAGCAAATTTGGCCCGTGTCATGAATACAAACATTGTTCCATTTTCCATCCTAGATGTGTCTAAGGTGTTTTTGTGACCTCACGACCATCTCTTGCATTGGTCACACATGATCACAAGCATATGCATGTATATAATCAACATCACATGTGCTAATATGTAAAGAATAAGATGAAATTCCATATGCTCATGCTCATGAATGCTTGGATGATGCTTGTGCTCATGAAATGCAAGTGCCAAATGCAATGCTTAACACTAGGGTGTTACAAGCACCGTTCATAGCCAGGTGTTAGCATAGGCTTAGAAGATTCTGGTGGATATAGGCATGCGCTCGTAGGTGCAACATATTGGTGGATAGGAGTGGATTCCAAATCCATGGTAAAAGAATAAAAGAATAAAAAGATATAAGATGAAAGAATAATGATACAAGGTTAAGCTAGGTTTGAAGTTATCTCAGCAATCGTTTCCCAGGAATGGTGCCAGAAATTCTTGTTGGTATATTTAAACACACACAGATAAATCCACAAGCGCATGGATACAGATGTAGCACTTCACCGGAAAGTATTCCAGAATATCAAACTCAAGAAAACGTGTGTGAGAATAACGAAGTCTAACTTAACCCGGAGTAGCAACAAGACTTAAGATAATAGGAGCATAAAGGAGATTGCTAAGGTCTTTGTTGGTATTTATTAACTTGTCACTTGTTTTAATAGTCACCTATTGTTGTTGACATTTCTTAGCATCACTTTATTAAGTTGTCATCCCTAGCGATGGTGCCAGAAATGCTTATTGATACTACCTAGTGCCACTTCTAGAATGACACTAAGGAGTACTTTAATATTTCATGTGACCGGATAGAATATATAATGAAAGGAATCTGCAAGCGCACAGATAATATACCATTCTAGCACTTCACCTGGGAGTATTCCAAGTATCGTTATTTATAATTTTTAACATAGGGAAGGACGGGCAGTTGGAATATATTGATAACTTATACACAAGATGGAGAAATAAACCATAACCAAACTTCTACTCACAACAGGGGTAAGTCAAGAGATAAAAGTATATGAATGGTAAAGAATAAATAATCATTGATCACTCAGAGTACTCCTTTCTATGGCATTAGCATGGCTAAGTAGAATATTAGAGGAATAATTCCTAAGTCATTCTTAATTACAACTCAAAGCATACGTTGATTAGTGCAATTACACCAAGTAGTCATGGCTAAGATCAACTTCATATCTATACATAAGGGATATTACTAAGGAAGATTAAGAACAGAGCTTGTCTTCCTTCGTAACTAGATCCTACTTGTCCTATATTTGGGGAGTGGACTACAAAGGACTATGGGAGTGTCACATCCACTATCTACCGCATGGCCCAGAATATAGGGTGCATTCGGAGGTAAACAACGTATAAGCACCACGCTTACACAATGTCGACCACTCACCCCATGTACACTAGAGCGAGTGCTATGCGAACTTATGCTTCAACATGATGACAATCTAGCTATACTAAGTATATAATCAAAGTAGACGATGAACATTATAACTAGGAACATAAATGATATGAAGAACATTTTCATAACAATTGTAGCAAACATAAAAAAGTAATGAGAGATACAAATGAGAGAGGAGGTACAAGAGCTATACCAAGCCACGCTCTTGACAAGATCAGGAATCCAAGCGAAGCTTGCCTCCCTCTAGACCTAGCCTAGCTAGCTATGCCCTAAAATATGGTGGAACTCTGAGGATGATTAGGGTTTTTGTCTTCTCAACTGACTTGATCAGGATTTGATATGCCTCAGGGGGTGGTAGGGGCTGGTATATATAGGCCAGAGCGTCAATCCTGAGCCTTTGGATCAAATCGACTTGAATGGATGGCGTAGATACAACCTAGGAGGCGATGGAGAACCAACATAACAAGGCGAAGGCTGACAGGTGGCCTAGGGGGCCGGCCGGTCTGTAGGTGGGGCCGACTGGCCCTACCTGGCAGCCTCTCGCCCTCCACCGCGGTGTGGTGTCTTCTAGTGTCCTCTGGAACCTTCTAGAGTTGTTTATGCCGTGATTAAGTGTGATTAATTCTGACATCTAGGTCCACCTTGACGGTTTTTTGGATAAACCCCGTAGAAAACACAGATTCACCAAAACCTATGTTGGTGATTACTTTTATGCCCTTATACATGTTATATTGATGGTTTATAATGTTTGTTAACTACCATCAATAGTCTTCTAGTTCTCACTTCGATAAGCTATGTCTTCTATTGTTCAATCTGGGGATATTACTAAGGAGAAACACATGCAGAGTATGTTTTCCTAGTAACAAAGTCTTGCTCGCCTACAAACAGGAGATGGTCTACAAAGGACTCAACGAGGCTATAAGAGTCACCCTCGCGATCTACCACTAATCTAAAATGTAGGGTACATTCACGAGTAATCGAGTCTAAGCACCATGCTTACACTATGAATACTACTCTAACTCAAGAGCGACAAGGATTAAAGTACTCAAAAAGAGTCGCAAACCTAAAGAACAATATAAACAAGATGCTTACTTGAATTAGAAGTTGATTACTAGAGAAAACTCAGAAGCAAGCTCAAGATGAACTTGATTCCGCCAGGGTACAAGCCATAGAGAGAGCACCGACAGGCCGACACTTCCTCCAAACTCTTCCCTCTAACTCTATCTCTCTATTTCTAATACAAGACTAGATCCTAACTTGGAGGACTAATCTTCTCTTGATTGCTAGCTCTGATCCTGGTAGGGATATGAATTAGGGTTTCTGGATTTCAGAACTCAGGACCATTGCCTTCACGTGGGGGTATAGGGAGGTATATATAGGGGCTTCAAGCATCCTAGACCCTTAGATCAAACTGACCTAAAACAATGGCATAGATTTGATCTTTAAGGCGATGGAGAACCAACATTCGAAGGAGGGACTGCTAGGTGGGGCCCATAGGCCGGCCAGCCTGACAATGGGGCAGGCCAGCCCCACATGTCATGGACATGTGTCTTGCTTTGGTGGATTGCCCTCTGGAGTCTTCTAGAGTCTTCCCATGTTGGTCCCGTTGCGGAATAACATGATTTCCTTTGACGAATAAGTCCTCCTTGACGGTTTTCTTATAAAATCCTGCTGAAAACACAGATTCACCAAAACTCATGGAATTCATTAGTTTAAACCCCTAAGTCTATGTTGGTGATCCATTTTAGTCATTTATGTAGGGTATATTGATGGTTTATGATTGACATTAACTACCGTCAACAATGCGCGAGATTGAGTTCCCTTCTTATGCTTGACTTCTACCGCTGCTAAGCAACTAAGCAATAAGCATTAAGGGTTCCCATTCCCATTGTTTAGATGAGAGGCTTCTAATAGGTTAATGAGTGACTCTAAGTATAGAGTGAACAAGATTAATAACCGGAAATACATGTAATGCATAACTCATAATGAAACTCGATAAGTATCCAAAATAGGGTTTATAGTAGTGGGGTGCCTGCCTGGTTTAGTCGCTCAATGAATTTGAAGTTGCAGATGACAACCAACACACGTTTCTTACGCTACTTGGGTACTAAAAGAAAACAAGGATCGAGGTTGAAGATAATCGAGGAAGGCGTAGAAACAAGACTCAGCTTAGGCCTTAGGATAGAGGCTTCTATCTATGGCTCTACTATTGCCCTTTTGCAACTAAGCTTAACCTAGTATCGATGACCTCTTGGGTAAGCTTACTAGACAACTTCACTCTTACTGCTAACTTGGTGGATGCTCCAACCTAGGTGGCAGACACTCCGTCTAGTTGGGCTTTGTTGGTATTTCTTAACGTGTCACTTGTTTGAAGTACTTAGCCAACTATTATAAACCTATATCTCCTAACTTTACTAGGTTGTCATCCCTAGTGATTATGCCAGAGATATGTATTGGTGCTACTTAGTATTACTACTAGAATAACACTAAGCAGTTCTTTATGAATTATGTGACTAGAGAGAATATATATATCTATGAATGAAAAGTATCTGCAAGTGCACAGATAATATACCATTGTAGCATTTTACCTGAGAGTATTCCAGATATCGTTATTTATATTTTTAACACTAGGAAGGTCTAGCATGGATATGTATTGATAACTTATACTATTGAAGGAGAAGTAAACCATAACAAATACTCTACTCATAACAGGGGTAAGTCATACGATAAGAGATATATATAATAAGTAATGAGAATAATAAATCACTCAGAGCACTCCTTTCTATAGCATTAGCATGGTCAGGTAGAATATTAGAGGAATAATTCCTAAGTCATTCTTAATTACAAGTCAAAGTGTACATTTGATTAGTGCAATTATACCTAGTAATCTTGGCTAAGATCATCATCATATCTACATCTAAGGGATATTACTAAGGAAGATTGAGGGCAGAGCTCGTTCTACCTTCATAATCGGACCCTACGTGCACCCATATTTGGGGAGTAGACTATAAAGGACTCAATGGAAGTGTCACATCTACAATCTACCACATGACCCAGAATATAGGGTGTACCCGTAGGTAAACAACGTATAAGCACCACGCTTACACAATGTCGACCACCCACCCCATGTACATCAGAGTGAGCACTATACAAACTTATGCATAAACACAATGATAAACTAGCTATACTAAGTATATAATCAAAGTAGACGTTGAACATCATAATGAAGAACATGAATAAGATGAACAGTAAGATTGTCATTACAATTGTAACTAGCATATAAAAATAATAGAGAAACAAAAGAGAGAGGGGTACAAAGTTTATACCAAACCACACTCTTGACAAGATCGGGAATCCAAGCGAAGTCCTGCTTGCCTCCCTTTAGATCTATCCTAACTAGCTATGCTACGGAGGAGGAGCTCTGAGGAGATTAGGGTTTCTATCTTCTCAAATGACTTGATGACTTCTGATATGCCTGGGGGGAGAGGCAGGGGCTGGATTATATAGCCCTAAGGGTCCAACGTGAGCCCTTGGATCAAACTGACTTAAGCAATGGCCTAGATGCATCCTCAAAGGCGGTGGGAGACTGACATACGAAGCTGGTTGATAGGTGGGCCTAGGGGGTTGGGCGGCCCCACTTGTAGGCTGGGTGGCCCCACCTGTCAGGGGGTGACCCTTCGCTTCGGTGATGTGGCTTCTAGACCCTTCAAGAGTCTTCCCATGTAGGTACCATGGCGGAACTCTGTATTTTCCTTTGATGATTAGGTCCTCCTTGGTGGTTTTCTGATTAAACCCAACTAGAAACACAGATTCACCAAAACTCATGGAATTTAATAGTTTAAACCCCTAAACCTTCATTGGTGATTATATTTATGCCCATATACATGTTTAATTGATGGTTTAAATTGGTTGTTAACTACCGTCAACAGGCTTCAAGGTGACTTGGCTCTAGATGGACTCTGGTTGGGTTGACGGACACTCCGTCGGAGGTGACGGACACTCCAGTATGAACTAGGAGGTCTCGGGTTCTTTGGGTTGCTGAGGCTATAAATCAATGGATATCTCTAGGATAGTTTAGGTGGCTTACTAGGCTCAAGATTGGTAGGTTTGAAGCTTGTTTTACTAAGTGTGGCTATTGGTTAAGGATCAAACTTAGGGATACAAGAACATAAAGATAAAGCCATGAGATTAACATAGAATCCTTAGCTTTAAGATTGAGAGCTTCCATAGCCAAAAAGGTTGAAGATCCAATCCTTCTTCTCTTGCTTCTTTGCTCACAAAAAGGGTTGCTCTTGAGCTTCCTCTTTGCAATGAACCAAAAAGATAGATCAAAGGGTATTCCATGGGATTCTTGAATGATTGAGCTAGGTGAAGGTTTCTTGAACTTACTTACATATGATGGAATCACCACCAGCAAGGAATCCTTCCATCCTTCATCCAAACCATAACTTAAGCACTAGATGGAAATCCAAGAAATGAGAGCTACTTCCCTTGAGCTTACCAAGAACAAGATTGAAGATGCTGATGGTGTCCATGAAGTGGATCTGGTGCTTCCTTCCCTACCCTTCTTCTCCTTCTCCAATCTCCCTTCCAATCCTTTCTCTCTCTAGTTCTAGGGTTCCTCCTTGTTCTTGGGATGTAGAGAGAGAGGGAGAGTGGCAAATGAATGGGTGGGTGAGAGAGTGGGTGAGAAGGTGCTACTTCTGTTGATGAAGTGTCCCAACTCATGCTAACATGAGGGTCCCACTCCCTTAAGTGGCAAACAACTCATTTCCCACTTACAGTTACTGATTCGAGATCCATCGGATGGTCCAGTAGAGCTGGCGGACGGTTCGATATATCACTGTCCTTGCCCAATGATTTTTTCATTAGTTGGCTTGGTATTGTAGACTGAGTTACCATATCTTGAAGTGCTCTCTGAGGTTGAGTTGATGTTGATGATGTCAATAGGATATCTCCTAATGCATTCAGGTTTCTCTCCATCGCTCTGGGTATGAGCCTGACCATGGCTATCGGGAGATAATTACGGGTTCCTTTTTGGTAGGTTCTTGATGGTTGGTTTAGCTCAAGGCATCCGTGTGGGGGTCTGACCCCAGGTACCCATGGTGGATTACATGGGCCGCACCGCAAGGGATGGTCCAGCCCACAACATGATGGCTTGTGGTTTTTTTATTAAACCCTACTGGAAACACAGATTCACTAAAACTCATGGAATATATTAGTATAAACCCCTAAACCTTCATTAGTGATTATATTTATGCCCTTATACATATTTAATTGACGGTTTAAATTAGTTGTTAACTATCGTCAACAACTTCCCCAAACTTACCTTTTGCTAGTCCCTTAGCAACTAAACATAGTAAATGGATCTGGAGTTTAAAGACTTTGAAAACAATGAAGCAACTCCTCAAAAGTACACATGCGTTCAAACAAGAATTCTCCTCTGGATTAGAATAAATCAATCTAACTTTCAAACTTATCCATATTACCTTCAACCATGGGGCTTCTCAGCCTTCACTTGGGTCTTGAGCAATTGAAAGACAGAACAATCAAGTCAAGCACTATGTCTCAAGTTCTTTGCTCAACTATTACTCCGGAGTTTTTATATATTTTCAAAATAAAACTCAGAGCTTCCTATTGTATGACACTCTCAAGTCTCTCAATATATGTGGTATTTATGGATCCTCACCAAGACAATAGTGGTGTTATGCCTTTCTCTTCCTACATTTAAGGCTTATGTGGAGCTCATAGGAGTAGAGAAAGCATAAAAGAGCATACTTGCAATACATATATTGTAAAGTCAAACCTTGGATCCAAAGAGAGTTGAGTCATACAATCAAATCACGATGTGCATGTGTATATGGTGGATATATTTGGTGGCTAACCTAATTCTACTATGCTCCTTGAAAACATATCTCTCTTTTGAAACTTGGAAACAACTTTGCAAGAAAACAGGGGCTATCTTATTCATCATCTTCTTTTTTCTTTTTTTAGGAGAGCATTTGAGTACCCATTGTTTTCAATATCTCAGACACTTGTCCATTTTTTCATATCTCTCTTTTTTAATAACTTTTGCATAGCCCCATGCTTCTTTTCTACAACGAAAACTTTTGAGAGATAGCAAGAAGAACTTGGAGCATTTATTTGGTGGATATCTATGAAGAATATTTTTTTTGGTGTTCACTCCCAGTGTAGGATTAAAACATTTTTGGGTGGATCTAGATGGAATGGCATGTTGTTGCGCCTACCCCCAGTGTAGGAGTAGTGCATAATTAGGTGGTGTGTATGTGATCTTGATTTTAAGAGCATGACAAACCTCTCATAAGGCATCAACAAAGCTTGACTAAACTCAATGCAAAACAAGCAGCATATATGAGTGAAAGTTTTTCTAATCTAAATATCATATATGGCTCTGGTAGGAATTCAAGCTTTGTCATATAGGAGCTCATCATGTAGGATTTTCATATTTTTCAAAACATAAATCTTCAGAACTTTAGTATCACTAGGAACATGATAAATAGCAGCTCAGACCTTCTCATATCATATCCGTCAATTACCTAGACTTAGCTCAAGCATATGCTACCCACAAGTTTCAAGTTTAGAGTAAATCCTTATATCAAAACAGTCGTATCCAAAACTCAGGAAAATTCAAGGCTGAAAACTAGGTACTTGAAAGGAATCACGATAGAGCAACTAGTCATCATTTCCATTGCAAGAGATTATCCTTAGAGTTCTTTTATTTAACTCTTAAAAACAAAAAACTAGACACACACTTTTATTTTGTTTCCATTTTTAAGATCACACCTTACTATTATATATATATAGCTAAGATAAACTTTTATTTTGTTTTTGTTTGTTATGCATCTTTTTATGACTTTAGCAAATATATAGAAAACTCAAAGATAGTAAAACCAAAAAGGGAAAGAAATACTTAGCTAGGTACATGGGGGATGCTCCTCCCCCAAGCTAGATGTTGTCGTGGTCTCTCTTAAAATCTCTCTCATCCTTCCAGAAGTTGTTTTCCTCATGTAGCGGGTATAGCAGCGGCTTAGGAAAATGTACTTCGGATGGGTGGCTTTACTCTTGATCATCCTGCTAAATACTCCAACAAGAACACCAAAAACTCATGGCATGGATTAAGATAAGGGGTTAGTGGTCAGCCATTTATAGATTTGTTGTCCTTAGAGGTTTAGATAGATTTTCTAATCGACAAAGTCTTAGCAGGATGTCTATTTAATATATTTTTAGATTTTCTTATTTATATAATGGAGAAAGAAAATATGTATGCATGTGTTTTTTTATTTTTGTGCCACCACGGTGAATATTCCTTTGGGCTTTTACACACCGAGAAAATTTTCACATGGGGCTTTAGGCTTTATTATGCAATGATATAATGTAATAATGGAACTTTTTTATTTTTCTTTTCTAAGTGCAATGCTAATGCAGAAAAAGTACATATGCTAAAGTGAAAAATAATTTATGCAATACTAAAAAGTAAATATGGATAACTACCGATATTACCTCATGGCTAGGGTTTGGATTTTTAAGTCCTCTGTACAGGACTTGGCTGGCGAAGAGTCCTTTACTTTATGGGTGCATCATCCGGTCCCGGTGATGGAGACTCTGATGATTGCGCCTCTTGTGACTATGGTGATGATGTTACCGTCTCCTTCCACACCTGCTTGGTCTATGGACTTGACTTTGGTGAAGTGGGTTCATCTTTTACAACTCCTTCAGGTTCCTTATCTTCCTCTCATTCATTCTTTGGAGATTGATTCTTTTGGTTTCGGGATGATCGATGTCTCCTCCTGGAGCGGGACTTCTTTGGCAGCTCATAAGTCATATAACTATTAAAATACCAGCATACCTTTGTCTAGGGAATTGGAAGTGGACTTGTCCAGATCCGATGTAGATGATCGCGTTGGTGGTGTTGAGGAACGGTCTTCCTAGGATGATGGGTGTATCATCTTGTTCTTCACCCATGTCTAGAACCATGAAGTCGGCAGGGGCATAGTGATCATGTATTCTTACCATAATATCTATTGTTATCCCCTCCAGAAATCGGATTGATTGGTCGGCCATCTACAATTGCATGTATGTAGGGAACAAAGGTTCATCACCGAACAAATATTCATATGTTACCTTGAACATTATGTTGACCCCCGATCTAATGTCAGAAGGTCTTGTGGAATATTCTTTGTCCAATGGTACACTCCATCATCGGTACACCAAGATCATCCTTCTTGGTAAGGAATGGTGAAGTGAGGAGGTGGTCGTACTCTGATCTGAGTGGGTTGATCATATTGACTATCACTTCATGTGGTTGCCTAGCTTTGTTCTTCCTTCTTCTTATGTTGTTCTTCTTCTTGGTCACTATTGCCACTTCGGGTAAATATGGCATCTGTGGATGTCCGGGAGATTGCAAGATACGATTCTTGAAAGAAAACTTCTCCTTTCTATCCTTGATTGTGAAACAGATCTTGGCACTATCCACGTAGATGATGGCTCTAGCGGTGCTTAGGAAAAGTCGGCCCAAAATAATGGGTGCCCTTACATCTCCACCTATTTCCAAAACCACAAAGTCTATGGGAACATATGATTGCCCCACTCGAATAATGGCATCTTCAAGAATTCCGTTGGGGTAACAGAGTGACTGATCTACAAGCTGCAAATGCATATTTGTGTACAACAAAGCATCTCCATTAATTTGATCATAGATTACCTTAGGCATGATATTGACACTTGCTCTAAGTCATAGATAGCTTCGTGAAAAATGTGAGGTCCAATGGCGATGGGGATGATAGGTCTTCTTGGATCGCTCTTCTTCTTAGGTAAGGTATAATCTATCCACCTTCCCATCGATGGCTCCGTGTAGTAGTAAGCTACATTATGAATATCAACAAGATTTGCAGTTTCTAGATCTTCCGGTTGCCCCAGAATCTTACCTTTATCGGATGGAGAAATAGCAGCCGCCAGCTGAGCTATTTGTGATTCTATCATTTTATTAAAGCTATGCTAGTTCTTAATGCCAGAAGCAAAGCTATCCATTCTATTATTTATGTTCTCTAGAATTTTATCATTGGAAGCTACCTTTCTAGATAATCCCTCCATAATTTAGGATTGACCAGTAATTAATTCTCTCAAGGATGGTTGATTGAAATTATTAAAATTATTACCTTGATAATTACCATGGTAGTTCGGCCTTTGTTGCTGGTTCCATCCATGATTCTACTGAGGATGAGAGTAATTGTTGTTGTTGACAAAATTCACATCCTCTTGGGTTTCAGGACAGTTATTCCTTGAATTCCCAGTGCTTCCACACACTTCACATGTCATGCGAGAATCATGAATGTGCATGACTTCTTGCTTCTCATTGGATCGATCTTCAAGCTTCTTCATCAGCAGGTCCATCTTGGCAGATAGCATGTCTACTTCCTTGAGTTGATGTATACCTCCACCTCTTTTGCGGGTTTGAGCACATTCTTCATTCCAACCTTGATTGGAGGCCATCTTCTCCATTAGAGTGGTCGCAGCTAGAAGTGTAAGTGACAAGAATGCACCTCCAGTAGCAGCATCCATAGTCTCACGGGTACTGTTGGTCAGCCCATGATAAAAAGTCTATATGAGTAGCCAATTCTCCATCCCTTGATGAGGGCATTCCACAATATAATCTTGAAAGCCTCAGCGATAGATTCATCATGTTGTTGATGAAAGCTTGAGATTCTTCCATGCAGAGCATTGGTCTTGCCTGTAGGAAAGAACTTTGCTAGAAAGGCAGTGGAGCAGTTATCCCATGTAGTGTTTCTATCTTTATTGGCGTAGAACCATTGCTTCGCCTTCCCCAAAAGTGAAAATGGGAAGAGGCAAAGTAGTATGGCATCCTAGGTTACTCCTTTGATGGTGAAGGTGTTGTAGATCTCCAGGAAGTATTGGAGATGTGCACTCGCATATTCATGTGCCTTTCTACAAAACTAGTTTGCTTGCACTAGATCTCTAGGAAATAACACTTAGTATTACTACTAGAATAACACTAAGCAGAGATAATGGATTCAAGCTTAAGCCAGCTCTCATCAACATGGTGCAAGCTAGCCAGTTTTGTAGAAAGGCACATGAAGATGCGAGTGCACATCTCCAACACTTCCTAGAGATCTATAGCACTTTCACCATCAAAGGAGTAACCAAGGACGCCATACTACTTCGTCTCTTCCCATTCTCACTTTTGGGAAAGGCAAAGCAATAGTTCTATGCCAACAAAGATAGAAATACTATATGGGATAACTGCTCCACTACCTTCCTAGCTAAGTCCTTTTCCCACGGGCAAGACTAATGCTCTACGTGGGAGAATTTCAAGTTTTTAGCAACAACATGATGAATCTGTCCCTAAGGCATGGGAACGCTTTCAAAACTATATTGTAGAATGTCCCCATCATGGGATGAAAAACTGACTACTCATGCAGACCTTCTACCATGGGTTAACCAATAGTACCCTTGAGACTATGGATGCTGCTGTCGGAGATCCATTTCTGTCACTTACGCTTCTAGCTGCAACAACCCTTGTAGAGAAGATGGCCTCCGACCAAGGTTGGAATGAAGAATGTGTTCAAATCTAGAAGAGAGGTGGAGGTATGCATCAACTCAAGGAGGTAGACATGCTATCTGCCAAGATGGACCTATTGATGAAGAAGCTCGAAGATCGAGCTAATGAGAAGAAAGAAGTCATGAACATTCATGATTCTCGCATGACATGTGAAGTGTGTGGTAACACTAGGCATTCAGGAAACAACTGTCCTGAAACCCATGAGGATGTGAACTTCATCAATAACAACTACTATCGTCCTCAACAAAATCAAGGATGTAACCAGCAACAGAGGCTGAACTACCAAAGTAACTACTAAGGTAACCCTCAAGGTAACAATTATAATAACTTCAATCAACCACCCTTGAGAGAATTAATTGCTAGCCAATCTAGACTCATGGAAGGATTATCTAAGAAGGTAGCTACCAATGATAAAATTCTAGAAAATATAAGTAATAGAATGGATAGCTTTGCTTCTGCCATTAAGAACTAGCATAGCTTTAATAAAATGATAGATTCACAAATAGCTCAGTTGGCGGCTGTTGTTCCTTCGTCCGACAAAGGTAAGATTCTGGGGCAACCAGAAGATCTAGAAACTGCAAATCTTGTCGATATTCACAATGCAGCTTACTACTACATGGAGCCATCAATGGGAAGGTGGATAAATTATACCTTGTTAGAAAAGAAGAGTGATCTAGGGAGGCCTGTCATCGCCATTGGACCTCACATCTTCTAGGAAGCTATCTGTGACTTCAGAGCAAGTGTCAACATCGTGCCAAAGGTAATTTATGAGAAAATCCTAGGAGATCATTTGTTGTACACAAATATATGTTTGCAGCTTGCAGATCAGTCACTCTGCTACCCCAAGGAAGTTCTTGAAGACGCCATTATTCGAGTGGGACAATCATATGTTTCCATAGACTTTGTGGTTTTTGAAACAAGTGGAGATGAAAGGGCACCCATCATCTTGGGCCGACCTTTCCTAAGCATCGCAAAAGCCATCATCTACACGTATAGTGTCAATATCTGCTTCACAATCAAGGATAGAAAGGAGAAGTTCTCTTTCAAGAATCATATCCTGCAATCTCCTGGACATCCGCAGACGCTGTACCCGTCCAAAGAGACAATAGTAACTAAGAAGAAGAACAACAGAAGAAGAAGGAAGAACAAGGTTCGGTAGCCACAAGAAGAATCGGTCAACATGATCAACACACTTAGATCAGAGTATGACCACCTCCTCTCTTCACCATTCCTTGCCAAGAAGGATGATCCTGGTGTACCGATGATCGAGTGTACCATTGGACAAAGAATTTTCCACAAGACCTTCTATGACATTGGATCGGGTGTTAACATAATGTCCAAGGTAACATATGAATATTTATTTGGTAATGAACCCTTGTACCCTACATATATGCAGTTGTAGATGGTGGACCAATCAATCTAATTCCCGAAAGTAATAGCAAAGGACGTTATGGTAAGAATACACGACCACTTTGCCCCTGCCAACTTCATGGTTTTGGACATGGGAGAAGAAGAAGATGATACACCCATCATCTTGGGAAGACCGTTCCTCAATAGAACCAACGCAATCATCTACGTTGGATCTGGACAAGTCCACTTCCAATTCCTTGGAGAAAAAGGTATGTTGTTATTTTAATAGTTATACCACTTATGAGAAGCCAAAGAAGTCCCGCTCCAGGAGGAGACGTCGATCATCCTGAAACCAAAAGAATCAACTCCCAAAGAATGGTTAGGAAGAAGATGAACAACCTGAAGAATTTGTGAAAAAGGAACCAAGCCCACCAGCCAAGCAGGTGTGGAAGGAGAATGTGACATCATCAAAATCACAAGAGGTGCAACCATCAGGGTCTCCATCACCGAGAACGGATGATGCACCTGAAGAATGAATAAGACTGGAGTAAAGTCCTGTCTGGAGGACAAAAAATCCAAACCCTCGTCGTGAGGTAATATCGGTAGTTATTCATATTTATTTTCAGTATTAAATGAGTTGTTCTTACTTTAGCATATGTACTTTTCTACATTAGCATTGCATTAGTTAAAAATATATGCATACATCTAGTTATATTTCATTTTCTGCATATAAAGAAAAATAAAAAGTTTTATTACTGCAGATCATCATCGCATAAGAAAAGAAAATAAAAATATTATTGCATCCTTAAGCCCCATGTAAATAATTTTCATGGTGTGACAAGCCCAAGGAATATTCATCGTGGTGGCATAAAAATAAAATATATATATACACTATGCCTACATATTTTCTTTCTTGCATATAAAAAATAGAAAATCCAAAAATATTAGATAGACATCCTATTAAAATTCTGCCATTAGAAAATCTATCTAAACCCACAAGAACAAATCTCTGAATGGTTGACCGCTAACCCCTTATCTTAATCAATCCACGAGTTTGTTCTTGTTGGAGTATTTTGCAGGATGATTCACATGATCAAGAGCAAGTTCACTCGATTGTCTTCATCTCACTCCACTCGAGGATGAGAAGGACATACACCGACAAACCCACTTTGAGAAAGATCAATCAAGATCCAACAATAGACCACGGCAACATCCAACTTGGGAAGGAGCATCCCCCGTGTATCTAGCTAAGGATTTCCTTCCTTTACTTTTACTATTAGTAAGTTTGCTTTATATTAGTTAAAGAAATAAAAAGATGCATAACAAACTAAAACAAAATAAAAATTTATCCTAGCTAGTTATATATATATATATATATTAGTAAGGTGTGATCTTAAATCCTGAAAACAAAATAAAAAGGTGTGTTTAGTTTAATTTTTATCTTTTGAAAAAATATAAAAATTCTTCGTGATGAGTTTCTTGTATAACAAAGCTTGAATTGCTACTAGAGCCATAAATGATATTTAGACTAGGAAAACTTCCACTCATATATGTTGCTTGCTTTTGCATTGAGTTTAGTCAAGCTTTGTTGACCCTTATGAGAGGTTTGTCATGCTCTTAAAATCAAGATCACGTACACACCACCCACATATGCACTACTCCTACACTAGGGGTAGGTGCAAAAACATGTCGTTCCATTTAGATCCACTCAAAAATGTTTTACTCCTACACTGGAGTGAACACAAAAAATATACCCTATATGATATCCCCCAAATAAATGCTCCAAAGTTCTTGTTGCTATCTTTCAAAAGTTTTGTTGCAGAAAAAGAAGCATGTGGCTATGAAAAAGTTATTCAAAAAAAAGAGAAAGAATATTGAAAAAAATAGACAAGCGTCCGATATATCTAAAACAATGGATACTCAGATGCTCGCCTAAAAAAAGAGAAGAAAGAAAGAGATGAATAAGATAGCCCATGTTTTCTTGCAAGGTTATGTTTCCAAATTCAGAAAAAGAGATAAGTTTTCAAGGAGCAAAGTAGAATTAGGTTAGCCACCATATATATCCCCCATTTTCCACACACATGCACATCTTGGTTTGATTGTATGACTCAACTCTCTTTGGATCCGAGGTTTAACTTTACAATATATGTATTGCAAGTATGCACTTTCATGCTTTTTCCACTCCTATGAGCTCCATATAAGCTTTAGTTGTAGGAAAAGAAAGGCATAACATCACAATTGCCTTTGGTAAGGATCCACAAATACCACATATATTGAGAGACTTGAGAGTGTCATACAATGGAAGCTCTGAGTTTTATTTTGAAAACTTACAAAAAACTTTGGAATACTGATTGAATAAAGAACTTAAGACATAGTGCTCGACTTGATCGTTCTGTCTTTTGATTGCTCAAGACCTAAGTGAAGGCTAAGAAGCCCCATGGTTGAAGGTAATATGAGTGAGTTTGAAAGTCAGATCGGTTTATTCTAATCCAGAGGAAAATTCTTGTTTGAACATATGTGTACTTTTAAGGAGTGAAAGCAATGAAGCAACTCTTGATGCAATTTTAGCTAAGTTTAATTTTGCTAAGGGACTAGCAAAGGTTAAGCTTGGGGGAGTTTGTCGACGGTAGTTAACAACCATTATAAACCATCAAAGAAACATGAATAAGGGCATAAATTTGATCACCAACAATGGTCTAGGGGTTTAAACTAATAAATTCCATGAGTTTTGGTGAATCTGTATTTTTTGCAGGGTTTAACCAGAAAACCATCAAGGTGAACCTACATGTCAGATTTAATTGCGCTTATCCGTCATAAAACGAACACTAGAAGGTTCTAGAGGACACCACACTGAGTTAGAGAGGCAGAGGCTGCCAGGTGGGGCCGACCGCCCAGCCCCTAGGCCCACCTGTCGGTCTCTGCATTGCAATGTTAGTTCTCCACCGCCTCTTAGGTTGCATCTATGCCATTCCTTAAGTCGGTTTGATCCAAGGGATCATGTTTGATGCTCTGGGCTATATATACTAGCCCCTGCCGCCCCCCGGGAAACATCAAGTCATTTGAGAAGACAGAAACCCTAATCATGCTCAGAGCTCCACCATATTCTAGGGCATAGCTAGTTAGGTTAGGTGTAGAGCGAGGCAAGCAGGCTTCACTTGGATTCCCGATCGTCTTAGGAGCGTGGTTTGGTATAATCCTTGTACCCCCTCTCTTTTGTATCTCCATTATTTTTATATGTTTGCTACAGTTGTTATGATAATATTAGTATTCATCTTATTTATGTTCTTTGTTATAATATTCATTATCTAGTTTGATTATATACTTAGTATAGCTAGTTTATCAGTATGTTTATGCATAAGTTCATATAGCGCTCGCTCCAAAGTACATGGGGTGAGTGGTCGACATTGTGTAAGCTGGTGCTTATACGTTGTTTACCTACAGATACACCCTATATTCTAGGCCATGTGGTAGATCGTGGATGTGACACTCCCATTGAGTCCTTTGTAGTCCACTCCCCGATATAGGTAGCACGTAGAATGTGGTTATGAAGGAAGGGCAAGCTCTGTTCTTAATCTTCCTTAGTAATATCCCTTATGTGTAGATATAAAGATGATCTTAGCCATGATTACTAGGTGTAATTGCACTAATCAATGTATGCTTTGACTTGTAATTAGGAATGACTTAGGAATTATTCCTCTAATATTCTGCCTGACCATGCTAATGCCATAGAAAGGAGTACTCTGTGTGATTTATCATCATCATTGATCAATACTTATCATATCTCTTATCCTATGACTTACCCCTGTTATGAGTAGAACATTGGCTATGGTTTACTTCTCCATCAATGGTATAAGTTATCAATACTTGTCCATGCTAGACCTTTCCTGTGGTAAAATATAAATAACGATACCTAGAATACTCTCGAGTGAAGTGCTACAATGGTATAATTATCTATGCGCTTGCAGATTCCTTTTCATTCATATATCTTTATATTCTTTCTAGTCACATCAAAGGATAAAGAACTACTTAGTATCATTCCAGTAGTGATGCTAGGTAGTACCAACATGAATCTCTGACACCATCACTAGGGATGACAACCTAGTAAAATAATGTTAGGACATGTAGGTAATTAATAAGTGGCTACTAAGACAAGTGACATGTTAATAAGTACCAACAACAGACGTTTAGCGCGCCACACGAGAAGAAAGAAACGCCAATGACAACCGGCGCCGCATAGAAGGAAACATCACCGTAGCTGCAGCAAACGCCAATCCTTGCGACTGCCGCCGGTGGCGATGCCGCCCATAATCAGGGAGGGCACCGTGTCACCCACAACCTCAATGAGGAATTCATCCAAGTTGATGGGCATGAGGTCCTACCGACACCAAGCGCCAACCTCACCATCGCCATGAACGAGTTGGATAGGCTCGCGCCGTCACTAGAGCTCGCCAAAGCCACCGCCATGCTCAAAGTGGCCATAGTTCAGGTTAACAAAAATTGCCAGAATCAGGCGCCATCCCACTCCACCTCTTCAAACCGATCGATGGGTCCCATAAGGCCCGATCCCAGTGACCTAGTGGAAGTCGCCTCTAGGCAGGCAGCCCTTATCTCCAAGGGGGATCGAGGGGCAATTACATTGTCAATCCCGAGGAACAGTCGCAGTATGCCAACCCCAATGCCAACCAAGTGGTTAAACAACCTGCTGGTGATCTACGATAGCATCTTCACAATCGTCATGACATTCATCACCATACCGATAATCGGCGCAACTTACACCGCGTGGAAGACATTGTTCACCGCCAACAATACGATGAAGCATGGGGCAATCCCGATGTGGCGTTTGGACCGATCCAGCTGGCTCACTTCACCAATGTCGCCTAGCCTGCCAATAATGCCACTCCACCTGCTGCCGGTGCCGCTGTTCCACCAGCCACCGGGGGCGCTGGCGTCGCCGGCGATATCGATGGTCCGTGAGCATTCACCGCAATGCTACGGGCTATACAGTGGCCCCCTAACTTCAAGATCTTTGGTGTTGAGCAGTAAGATAGTCACACCAACCCTGAGCAATGGCTCATGAGCTATGCCACCACCGTGCGGGGTGGTGGTGGTAACACCAACGTCATGACGAACCACTTCCCCATCATGCTTAAACCCACCACGATGAATTGGCTCACGAGCCTCCAATCAGACATCATCGACTCATGGGATGACCTCAAGAGGTTGTTCATTGAGGATTACCAGGCTACATGTGAGCAGCCGGGGACAAAGCATGATCTGACCATGGTCTATTAGAAGCCTAGTGAGCTCTTTTGGAGCTACATGAGGCATTTCTCCGAGGATAGGAATCATATTCCAAACATCCTAGAGTCTGAGGTTATAACCGCCTTTATCCAAGGGCTTTACCATCATGATGAGCTCTGCAGAAAATTAATAGGAAGCCACCAGCGTCGATTTGCGAGATGTTCATAACCACCAAGCAATATGCTGATGTTGAGGAGGCTGACCTACGTCATCATGAAGATATCGCCCGGGTTCCCTAGCCCGATCGTCCACCACGCCGCAACGACAAACGCCATGATGAACGATGCATCGAGGATCGAGACCACCGCTATGATGACCATGAGCGTCGCCTCGACAGCCGCGATCGTCATGATGGGCAGAAGACCTCGAGGGTAGGATAGCTCTGACACCGCCGACCATAGAACTTTGTCTCCTCCATCGAGTAGCCTCGTGCTAAGCGCAACTACAGCGCACAGTTCGACAAGCTTCTCGATAGCCCCTGCCCGATCCATAAGGGCGCAAAGCATACCATGAGGGAGTGCATGGGTCTAGCAAATATCTTCTAAGAACAGGCGGATAAGAAGCGTGCAGACGACAACAACAACGGCGGCAAGGATCGTGAACCCCCCAACGCGAGTGGCGCCTTTCAAGATCCTAGCAAGACCATCCATGCGATCTTTGGGGGTCTGGTCGCCTCCAAGAACAAGCGCGACAAGAAGCTCACCTCCCAATGAGTCTTATCCATTAGGTTCATCAACGCCATCGTCGACCCTAGATACCTCCCCTGGTCGGAGTAGCCCATCACATTCAATAGGGCTAACCAGTGGGCGGAGATCCCATACACAGGATGCTTCCCCCTCGTGCTGGACACTACCATCCGCAAGGTGCACTTCATGAAGGTCCTAATTGATGGTGGAAGTGCCCTCAACATCCTCTTCACTAGCGCCTTATCTGAACTGGGCCTCTTTAAGGAAGATCTCACACCCGTCAACTCCCCTTTTTGGGGGTCATCACATGAAAGGCTTGCCAGCCCTTGGGTGAGATCACCCTGCCGATGCAGTATGGCACCATCGAGATGTCCTGCATCGAATACATTAGCTTCTTGGTGGCTGATTTCGACCGGCATTGACCAAGTTCATGGCCATACCGCACTATCCTTACATGGTGCTCAAGATGCCAGCCCTAGAGGAGTCCTGACCTTGCAGGCTAACCTCGCCATCACCTACGCCTGCAAGAAGGAGAGTCTCGCACTTGCCGAGGCAGTCGACCTCTCCCTTCGCATGGATGCTTGCCTCGCCGAGTCAAAGAAGGTGCCCATAGAAGAACAAGAGATCCCAATGATGGTGGTGCCTTGTGAAGCTACCAAGGCCAAGGAAACCAAGGAGGTGAGCCTTGGCCTCGTTGACCCATCCAAGATAGTGAAGATCAGGGCCCACCTGGACCCCAAATAGGAAGGAGCGCTCATCAGATTCTTGCATGCCAATGTAGACGTGTTTGCATGGAAACCTGCAGACATGCCTAGGGTACCAAGGGAGCTGATCGAGCACTCCTTACATGTCTCGCCGATCGCCAAGCCGATCAAGCAAAAGTGCATTACTGAGGAAGCTCTCATTGTACTGCACACTAACAAAATGGAGGAGGCCTCGAACAAGATGAATGCACTGGCCAACCTCACAGAGGATGTCGTTTTTGAGATTCTCTGCCACCTCCCTGTCTGCTCCTTGTTTTGCTGCAAATATGTCTGTCACTCTTGGAAAAACATCATTGAGGACCCCAACAACCAAAAGAAGGTACCCCAGACTATGAATGGCTTCTTCTACAATAGTGAGAACGACAATTGAAACTTTACCAGCGTCGTCCGTGGTGTATGCCCCTGCTCCTTGGAATTCTTGCCCTTCAACATTGACAATGTAGCTCTCTCAGATTGCTGCAACGGCCTCATCCTATGCTGGTGCCTTGGCGCTGATGGATACCACTATGTCGTCTATAATCCAATGACCTAGATATTGGCCATGCTGTTGGTGAGGCTCGCTTAGCATTTGATCTGACAGCCTCCTCGCACTTCCATGTGATTGAATATGTGGATGTCAACGTTGTGTGTGTGGGTGTGGAGATCTACTCATCTCAAACTGCAGCATGGATCCATATGAAATCTGAATGGGGCGAGCATACTGATGTGACATTTTACAGACAATCAAGTGTGTTTCTTAACGGTTGTCTGCACATTATGGGGCACTCTAGGAGGTACTCTATGATATTTGCTGTGGATATGGAGGGAAACACATGGAGGAAAATTGATGCCTAGATGGTCTTCACCACTCCATGCATCAAGCTTAGGGTCACTTGTGTTTATATACTATTGATGGTCCTAATGATTCCAAGCTTTCAATCTAGATCCTTGAAGACTATGGTACAAATAATTGGACATTGAAGCATACGGTCACCATGCGGATCCTATTTGGAAGGATTAATATTAGATTTGATTTCCTAGATTTTGATGACGAGGACATAGTGATCACAGTTCACTCATAATGGAATTTGATTTTCTTTGCTAGGGAGGATGGAACAATCATCGCATATAACATGGACCGCAAAAAGGTTCATGCCATCCCTGTCCGTGTCTTTTGGTATTATAGACGTACTGTTAAAAAAGAGTTAATCTACAGACCATACTATCTTCCTTATGTTCCCTTATTCTTGATTCATTAGCAGAGCAGTAAATAAAGTTGCATTTGATGTATCTCTCTGTCATGCATTTTAAATGGACCAATGTTGTGTGCTTGTCTATGGACATGTTAATTTCCTCAATGATGGATGTTGTCATTATTTTAGCTAAACTAGTGTGCCATCTTTATTTTGTTTGTAAATTGAATTATTTGTTTGGTGCGCACATGTGTTACGGTGGTGTTACATCTCATGTCGCCATTTCATCCATCAATTCAGCTATAGTACAATACTTATATTGATTTCTAATGTCATGGGTACATGGGGTATGCTAATGAGGGCACTCCAAAATATAAAAAAATGACACTTCAAAAGCACTACAATGCACCCACCAAATTGTACTACTAGGCTATGCTACTATTAAGTGAGCCAAACTTAAAATCGTAAACGACACAGTAACAAGCATCATAGGAAGACAAGAAAAACTATGGTGGATACTGCCAGACGTGTTCAAATGTACAGAGGCCGGACTTTCTTACATGTGCAATAATATTTCAACACCAATGGCTCCTTTGCATTGCATTAGATTGAGGCGAGACTTGCGGTCGGACTTTCTTATGCGTGCAATAACATTTCAACACCAATGGCTCCTTTGCTCTGCATTACACTGAGGCAAGACTTGCTCCTCGCTGCAAGGTTCTTGCAAGTTCAACAAAGATTGACAAAGACATCAAGGCAACAAAAAAAACACACAGAAACCAAATGACCTGAGCTACACCACGCTCAACAGATTGTAAGTGTGAGCCTCGCTCCTAGTGCTAAAATTGTAATGGTTGTCACATGTACCTTCTTTAGATTTGTTTCCTTTAGGGAGCCACATAGGTATTCAAATTTACTGCGCACGCAAGAAAGTCCCAGCATTGTAAGTCTGACCAGGCCGGACATATGTCACGTTATACATGCAAACCTATTTTGTATGAGTACTTTCATTGAATCCCTAAAGGAAACAAATAAAATTGAAACAAAACAATAGAAAAGCAAAAGGAAAAACAATATTCTAGACTTGTTCAGATGAACTCCTCGCTGCATGGTTCTTTCAAGTTCAACAAATTTTATCAAAGACACGAGTTGGCTTCAACAGAGATCAAAGGCACTCATGAATGTTTAGCATATTATAGATCAGATCAAAGACAACTAAAAAGAAATCTACAGAGAAAAGCAACCAACAGGGGCTACAAACCAGCTACAAAATGACCAAAGGACCTGAGCTACACCACGCTCAACAGAGTTTAACCCACCTAAGGCCTTGTCTGGATTCACATGTATTCATCTCGATCCACATGTGTTGAAGTGGATTGGAGTGGAATTAAACTAAATTCCATTCCATTCCACTCCAACACAAGTGGATTGATGTGGATACACATGCATCCAAACAAGGCCCGACACAAAGTTCAACAAAAGTTGACACCAACATATTTGCAAGGGCGTCCCACAAATCAAACTTACTCATGACTACTAATACTACTGATATCTCCCATAGATCAAGGGTTGAGGTTGGCATGCGAGATCTCATCCATGTCCACCTTTGGTAAGATGGCGTTGGTGTAAGGCTCGAAACTCTCGATCAGATTGGCGATGTCATTGTCCGTCGAACATGGCGGAAAACCCTGCTTCACCACTGTAAGGTTCACCGCTATGCCAATCTAAAGCTGGGCAGCAGCCAGTGCCATGGCAGCCCCTTGACGAACGGCTTCAGTCGCCATGGCTCGAATTCGGGCCGATAGGGCTCGGAGGTGCTCCTCTGCAGCCAATAGATTATCCACTTTTCCAATGGGGAAGGCCGCATTACAGGCGGCTAGCACGGACATCTATAGGGTGTTGACCCGTGTGTTCAGTACCACAACAACATTCATCATGTGTTGGGCCTACTGCTAGGCGATCGCCAAGTCGGCTCACTACTAGGAGGCCAGATTCTTGGAAGCTTGAAGTGCATCGAGCGTGGCATCCAGATCACCGCGAAGCATCTCAACATTCAATCTAGTCAATGACAAATCTGCTTGGACCTCGTAGTAATCCTTCAATAATTGATGGTACTCTTCGTCGTCTCAAGATTCATGCTCTTCTGACGATTTGTCCACTTCAGAACCAGAGGGTTGTGCGAGGACAGACGGACTTAGCGGCGGCAAGCGGCGATGGGACGACACTCTGGCACCACTGGGGGAAAGCCCCATGACCTGGTATGGCGTCGCCATGGAGGAAGCGCTACACAATGCAAGCCAACTTCAAGCCCATATAGGATAAGGGGGAGAGAGATCTGATTGAGAAGGCAAACGACTTTTACTGAGCTGACCGGCGTAGTATGGCATGGAATCATGGGTGGCTACCTCCATCGGGGGATGCCTCGTGGGGCTGCTTTTCGAGCATGACCGCGGATGAATAATCGGGCACCGGGGCGAACAAAGCTCGGGACGCCATAATGCCCAGGAACACCTGTTGAGATAGTAGGCAAATTTCAAATACTAGTTAAATTAAACAGCATGAACACAAAATACTAGTGTGAGCAGTGCTCGCATACTCTGGTTAAATGAAGATAAACAACATGAAGAGCGGTGATGATCCACCTCGAAAGGGGGAACTCATGGGTTAGAGAGCATGCTGATGAGACATCCGTCTGTCGGTGGAGGACTGCTGGCGTTGAAGGCCTCCGGGGACTCCACATCAACAGATGACCTCATCTGCTTTGCCATGGTCCTAGCAGGAGGCGTCGACGACATAGTTGGGTGGAAGGCAAAAGCTTTGGGATGGAATCAGAAGCTCTGAGAGAGAGAGAAGGCAGCAGGTATAACCTTCCCTCTCGCCCCTTGTCTCTGCTGTTATAGTTTGGAGGCCGTCGGTCACCCCATGACTGAGACGTTTGCATGGGTGGGTGGTGGGGCTTTGCCCTATCACGTCAATGCGATGGGCAAGTTCAACAATTCTTATCAAATACATGAAAATAAGACAAGTTGGGTTCAACACAGATCAAAACCACTCATGACTACAACTACTACTGATACAAATGTTGTGACTGAGTGCACTTCGCAGGCAATAGTTTTACTCATAGCTCTGTACTATATAGTGTCCGACGAGACCAAATGTGTTGTATTCGGACTTTCTTGTGAGCACAGTAAAATATAAGAGTGAAGCGAATGCGTCAGGAAAGCTAGACACAAGAAGTGATTCAAGAAAAGGAGCTTTTGACACGCTTGAGACTTGAATGCCACGTCTGGTTGTGATAGGTCTTTTCTGTACTTATTTGATTCCAATCCAAGCAGTCATAGTAGTCGAGGGGCAGACTGAAGGCATGTCTAGCTCGGTCAGATTTACAATGCTCGGACCATCACAGGGACTCTAGGACAAGGCAAGATAAAGATTTTTTTCCAATCAGTGTGCTTCACCTCGGGTGCTATCGCACTCCCTCAGCAACCTCAACCAATCGTACTGTAGTAGGCGTGTTTGACCGGAGATGTAGGAGTATTGATGTTCCCAAGTGTACACTGATGAAAACAGAGCATGTCTCCTCCATTTACGCCAATGAGATGGCGTCAGTCTCGGCACTAGTTTTTACTGTACATGTCAGCTCCTCCACTGATGCCCCAACACTGTGTGCACTCCTTGCATTTGTGACAACACCAGAAATACATATTGTAAAAAACACAAGAAACATAGAAAAAGAAAGCCACCCCCCACAAGAGGAGAATGAGAATAGAGACATACCAGCAAGGATTCCTCAAGACTATCAAGTTCCCTAGTTGGCACGACGGGGCTACAAGAAGACATGGTAGGACCGAGCCAAAGTGACCTGGAGTGCATGAAGATCCATCTTCCTAGGTTGTATGCAGAAACATAGGTAAGTGCCCGTTTTCCATGTGCTAAATCTGATTTGATGGGGTTTGCCTTTGGGAATGAATTTGTCCCTTTATCTAGCTATGTTGATTGTTGTGCACGCAGAAACTACCAGATGCAATGGCCTAGACTGTCAGAGGTTGCCGCAAACTCGAGCTTTGTCTAGACGACGAGCAGAGCCTAGCCCAGTGGAAGGTGGAGGTGTTCCCCAATGGCGGTCACTTGTACCTCCGCCAGGGATGGAAGCACTTTGCCTGCACCCTCGACCTTGAAGACAGGTTCTCTCTTGTTTTGCGGTATGACAATCGGTCATAGATTAACGTCAAGGTCTTCGACCTTACCACCTGCCATAAGCAGTACCTGCACGACTTCGAGGCCGGTGGTAGTTAGCTCTCCCTGCCCATTATGGAGCCGAGGAGTTTTGCAGTGATCCTAAAGAAGTACCACCTCAAAGCGAAGTATCAGGTGAGCACTCATGCGAGATGCAGAACGTACCAACGATGTTGCAAGTTACCATTGTCCTCTTTGTCATCAGTCTTTTTTTGTGCGAGGTGAAGAACGTGCAGTGGACTTCGAGTGAGCGCACAACTACAAGCAGCGGTGCATGGTCGAGCTATAGATGGCTGGACAGTCCTGGTTCGTGGGCTTGTAGAGGACCCGCACGAACAAAGTCTTGCGAGTGTCATTCAAGTATGGGTGGGGCACCTTCTGTGCTGACAACAACTTCAATGTCAGCGACACCTGCTTCTTCAACATGATCCGTGAGGCCACATGTAGCAATGATGACGAGGAGGAATGAGAGGTGGTGTTGGAGGACGATGAAGCTAAGCTCAAGGTGGAGGTGCGCAAGATAAACGGCGGATGGAGGCAGTGAACTCGGTGCAAGAGTTGACACAATCTATATTTTGTTGTTTCATCAATACTATTATCTGGCCTATCAAGATTTCTAAGTATCGGACTGTCTAAGGCCTTGTTTGGATAAACTGCGACTAGTTAGCCATGGCTAAAAATTAGCCAATTAGTTGTTTTATTAGTCCATACATGTTTGTATCGTGAACTAATTGTTGGGTTCTATGGACTAGTTGGATGGCCCCTGATAGTTGCCATCACTGTATTTCGTTGTTCATCGACTCACAGTGATTCGGATCGTCTATATTTCCTAGGGTCGGACTGTCAGGCTCTAGAAAATTTCAACATCTGTACACCCATGTCCTCCGATCAGAAAGTGCGAACACCGTTAGTATATTATAGATCAGAAAGAGAACCAGAAAGAGAACTACAGGCAAAACCAACCGATAGGGGCTAGATAGAGTTTAACCCACCTAATACAAAGTTCAACAAAAGTTAACGCAAACACAGTGATTGTGTGGGTTAAACGCTGTTGAGCGTGGTGTAGATCATGTCCTTTGGTCATTTGGGGGCCGTTTTCTAGCCCGTGTTGGTTGGTTTTGCCTGCTAGTTTCTTTCTAGTTCTCTTTCTGATTTGTAGTATGGTAAATATGCATAACGGAATTTATCCAATCAAGTCTCCCGTTGATCTAATGCCTAATGGAGGAGCCACATAGCTATTCGATGTTTACTGCACACATAAGAAAGTCCGAGCATTGTAAATCTGACCGGGCCAGACACATCTCATGTTACATAGGGAAACCTATTTCATACTAGTACTTTCATTGAATCCCTAAGGCCTTGTTTGGATACGCATGTATTTATCTCAATCCACTATATTTGAGGACAAATTTCAAATGCCAGACTACACTACATTCGAAAAGAGTGAATTACTAGTTTCTTATTCCAATTTCCCATTAGAAAAAATGGATTTGTTAGCAAAGCCTACAGTCCTCGCTGCAATACAGAGCCCTTCTTTCCCATCTGTCTACATAGCCGCAGACGCCGCCTGCGCACGGAAGATCACCGCGCACCTGGGCCGGCGGCGGCAGCGACAACTTGCCCCATGTCGTTTGGAGGGCCACCGCGGCGCCTGGGAAGCGGCACAGCACACACCCATTGTTGCTTAGCCACCTACTCATTGGTCTACCGCCACCGCCGCCTATGATTCTTCCTCACCCTCGACCCATCTTATGTACCGCCTTGCAGTGTCATCATCGCCAGCAACGCCATTGTGCCTATAGAGCAATAGGGCGACCAGATAGGTCACCAGATTGTGCCTGCCATGACCGGCGCGAGCGAGACCATTGAGGTAGGGCCGAGGGCTATGCTTTTCCATAAATACAGTTTGTATCCTAGTGAGGAAGCAAGCCTCTGGGTTACCGACTTGGGTCAGGCTAGCAAGGAGGGCTTCGTAGTCGACGGGGTCGTCTCATGTCCTCCTGCGTCAGAACCGATCCAGTGCCAGACACCGACCAATGATGGGGTCTGTGGTAGAACCTCCTAAGAAATTGGGCCCACATGCACCTATCGATGTCTCAACAGACCTCAGATAGCGTACATAAGTTCCCAACAACTTAACAGGTCTATCGGGTGTCCTCGGGAAACCCGAATCATCCACGTTTCAAACAGGATCCCAATCACAGTCATTGCAGATTACAACATTTTTCAATATACATACCAGAGGTAAATAAGTGGAAGACTTAAGTTTAATATTACAAACCAGTTGTTTCAAACTTACATAACCATAAGTGTCATACAACCATAGTAGCGAGATAATATTACATTAACATTATTTATTTCACACAAACTAGTGCCTTGTCCAAAGGCCATTCATCATTCCTCATCGTCATTGACTTCATACACTGACAGGCAGCAGGGACCAAAACAAGCATGCGCATGTGACTCACCTGCAACAAGGGTTAACAAACCCTGAGTACAAAGAGTACTCAACAAGACTGACCTGACGAAAAAGGACGAAGGTCTTAGGGATGCAGGTGTTGGGCCAAGGTAAGGATGTAGAAAAATTCAAAAGTTCTTTGCCAAATGCTTACTATTCTTGATCCTAGTTTCAAATTTTACCCCTAAGTACTTTAATTCAATATCTCCAACCAAGGGTTCATATCCCATGTTCCAATCCTTCTCATTCCGTACTACAAAGTGTCTCGTTCAGAAGATCCATAATGAGTGGCCTTTAAGCGACATAGTCGGCAACATTACCCAACATTCAAGATAAGCCACCCAACTAGTCTCTAGTTCATTCTATCTTCTTTCTTTTTTTCTTTCTTTGGCCAGTATGCCATCTTTGATTGTATCGAAACTTTTACTTTGAAAGCCTACCATAAAGCATACTAAGCATTCTACGCCTTTGTAAATGAAATCATCTTCAAGGATGGTAAACAATTAACAAGGTAGGCAATGCATCAAGTAGGTAACATTTGAAATAATCAACTTAATGCAATAGGTAACATAGGTGATAAACTTTTCAAAGTAAACAAGGTAATGGTTTAATGCATAAACCGGGGCTTGCCTTCGTTGACGATCTCAGGTTCCGGATCAGTACCACAATTACCAAATCCCGCGACAACCGGGTATTCTTCCAGCACTTGTTCAACTAGAATCGTTTCACTCTCGGGTTCTACATGAAATGATAACATATGCTTTAACATGATGATAATGTAAACATGATGCTTTCACGGTACATGAAATGTAACAACACCCCGCAAATGATTTTATTTCACGGTACAGTTGCAAGCCAACAAAACCAACTTGCAATCCTACCATCAAGAACCATACATGGGACTTGACCAAATGGATCTTGAAACCCTACTGGTCACACAACCTGACCCAAACAAAAATTAAACTCTAACCCTAACAATTAGGGTTGCTTTTATTAACTTTTTAATTAATTTAAAATAAGCCCAAAAAAAAACTTGTTCCAAATGACCTCAAAATTTTATGTAAGCTTCCTCATATCAAATTAGTGTACCAAAATAAATTTCATAATTTTTGGAGCTATACAGTGTACCAAAAATTTTTAAACCATACTAGAGCATGTACAGAAGCTACACACAAAATTTCAGAATTTTTGGAGCTATCATGAATTTCCTACAAATTCCCAAAGTTTCAGCACTATTCACAAATTCCGAAAATAAAAATCATCACTGTTCTTCTTCCTCACTCGCACTGACAGGCTGACCCCACCCGTCAGTGACTCAAACCTGTCACGACGGCGCTGCCCTCACTGACCGGCCACAAAATGCGCCGACGGTGATGCTCCGGTGAAACAGACCTCACCAAAATGATCTACTACTTCCCCCGAACCAATCTCAGCTATCAGAAAGGAAAAAGGTGCCCTGGAGACACCTCCACGTCGGCATGGCAGACTGGGAACGACGGTGTACGGTGTAGCCACGGTGACACTGCAGTAGGGACTAAAGCGAAATGGTTTTCACTTTCAGAAGCTCACCGTGATCACGTAGGTAGGCTCGGTGAAGACGGAGATGTACCGAATCGACGGGACCACGTGAGACCGAGGATGGCGGAGCTCCGGCCAGCTCCGAAGAAGACGAAGTCACGCGGCGGCGCTGGACTTCCAGGAGCGACACGATCGGGCTTGGGATGAGCAGGAAGACGAGGTGGAGCTTCTGGCCAAAGCAATTGGCCCTAGATACTATGGCGAGAATGAATTGCGCGAGTGCGGCAAGAAACCGGCGGTGAACAGTCGACGGAAAAACTCCGAAATGACGACGGCGTGCTCCTATTTATAGCAAGAAGGATGGCGTGCGGTGTTGATAGCACACGGGCGAACTCGCCACGGAGGTATTGGCGTGTCACTGCGCGTGTAAGCGGCGAAATCCGATCGGCGGTGATCTCCGCGTGGCACCAGCGGCAAGCAGAGAGGTGGAGGTTGATTTTTTTAAAAAATTTATAGAACTGCCACTGCGTCCATTTTTCAAATTACTCACAAATTTTCTCAAGAAGTTGAAAATCTCCAAAAATGAAAGTTGTTCAATTTTTCAAACTCTACAACTTTGCTTCTAGAAATATTTTGAAATTCTGCCTCCATTTTGAAATTTAAATTTGGGGTGCATTTGAGCATTTGAATAATTTCAAAATTACTCCAAATTTTATATGTAAACTTGAAAAACTTTTAATACCAAAGTTGATCCTTATAAAATAAGCTCCAACTTTGCTTTTTGTCACAACCCCAAATTCCAAATGGATTTTGAAATATCCAAAAGGGGCAAAAAGGACTTTTATAATTTAAATTTGAATTCAAATTTGATTTGTCTTTCTTTTACTTTAACTTTGATTTTTGACCAGTAACATGGCCCATTAGGGTTGTTTGAGTCAAATGACACATGGTCTCACATGATCACATGAAATTTGACCCTTGTGGTCATGATCTTTGTTTAACGTTTTGAATCACATTGCATCACATAAAATAACAACTTATGAAACAAATCTTATTTAGTGAATGCATTCCAAATTTTCTTCTTTATGAATGCTTTGCAATGCATATGATGACATGCCAAGTTTTAGTTCTAGGTTCAAACACCAAAGGTGTTACAACCCTTCCCCCTTAAAGAAATCTCGTCCCAAGATTTAAAACTTAAGGCTAAGTAATGGAAAAGGAAATGTGTCAAGCTAACACATCATAACTTTATTCAAAAGACTAGTGAGGGGGTTTTTCATTCTTTTGACAAAATAAACAAGTTACAATATAGACGAGGTATTGCAACTAGAGAGAAGCAAAGAAGTCAGGAAAGTTTTCTTCTAAATAATCCTCAGACTCCCAAGTAGCTTCTTCTTCAGTGTGCTGGTTCCATTGTACTTTTAGGAAAGGGAAGTTGGATGAGAAGTTGGGTTTTACTGCCAGGTGCATTTACCCTTATGGTTCTACGCAAGACATCTATGATAGCCCCGTGTTGGGTTAACCAGTTCATACCAAGGATCACATCTATATCTTGATCCTTTAATATCAGCACATTGGTAGGGAACTCATAACCTCCCAAATCAATAGGTACATGCTGAACTACCTCCCTTGTACAGATTCGTCCCCCGGGCGACTGTATATGATAGGGCTCTTTTGTTTCCCCAATAGCTATCCCATGCTTCACAACAAATGTACGATTGATGAATATATGGGATGCACCAGAATCAAATAAGGTAATTGCAGGATGCTTAGCAATGGGAAACATACCCATCATTACTGGTTCTCCTTCTGGAATAGCTTCCACTTGAGTATAGAAGACCCTTCTAGTTTTCTTCTCAGCCTGTCCCTTCTGATTGTTCTGAGCATTGCCCTTGTACTGATTCTGAGCTGGAGTAACAGGGGTTTTGGGTGCATCAGGATTGTTCTTCCTAGGATATGGACATTCTCAGGAAAAGTGTCCGGGTTTACCACAATTATAGCATGGATAATTGTGATTCTGGGGAGTAGCATTGCGATTTGCATTATTTGTATTGTTTTGCTGCTGCGGCGCTTGATGAGTATAAGGCGTATTAGTTGCAGGGCGAATAAAGATTTGCTGCCTACTTTGGCTTTGTTGTGGGCGGAATGGTGCATGGCCATGATTCTGAGGATGGTAGATCACCTTTTGATGCTTTCCACTTGACGATCCGGAAGCAAATGACCTCTTTTTCTTCGCCTCCTTGTGTCGGCGGTAATTCTCCTCTGAAGCAATAGCAAAGTTGATAGTCTCATGATAAGTTGCGTTGCCAATGGTTGCCATCATGGTATGAAGCTTGGTGTTTAGACCTCTCATGAAATGATTCTTCTTTTTCCTGTCAGTATTCACATACTCTATAGCATACTGCGACAGGTGATTGAAACGCCCAACATAATGCATCACCGGGTGCTCCCCTTGCTTAAGAGACAAGAACTCTTCTAACTTCATGGTCATCACACCATATGGAATATAGTGTGCCATGAAGGCATCCTTGAACTCCCTCTAGTTGATTTGGTGGCTAGCGGGCTGTACTGCTACCAAATTTACCCACCAGGCACCAGCAGCTCCTCGGAGTTGTTGTGCCGCAAACCTTGGTTTCTGAACCTCAGTACAGTGAATCAGATCAAACTTTTGCTCTATTGTCCTAAGCCAATCCTCAGCTTCTAAAGGTTCGTCTGCCTTAGAGAACATAGGTGGACATGTGTCAGTAAAATCCACATAGGTTGACTCGTCATTTCCATTACGATGACCATGATTAGGGTATGGTGCCTGCTGGTTCTGCGCCAATTCCCTTAACAGCCTAGCATTCTCTACTGTTGCGTTGACGAGTGCGGCTATGGCATCTGCCATAGTCGAAGGCATTGGTGGAGGATTTGGGCACTCATCATCGTCATGTGAGCCACTAGCACCAGTTCGGGTGATAGGACGAGGCATCTGTTAGAGAACACATTTACTTACATTATTCTTTATTAAAAACATTTAAAAGGTTTCATGCTACAAAGGGTTACTTATTTAAATTACATGTCTTGTATCCCACAAGACAACCCTGGTTTACTAAGAAAGCAGTAAAGGAACTATTACTACTCCGAGCTCTCAGTCATCGGCATCCGTGCCCATATCGGACGAAACCTCACTTTCATCCGAGAAGTACACTAACTCCTCAGGATCCTCCTCCTCTTCTTCATTCTCGACTTCTCCTGGAGCTACAATCATTTCTTCATCTGTAACTTCACCATCCCCATGAGGTGGATGAA
This sequence comes from Miscanthus lutarioriparius, assembly GCA_904845875.1. NCBI lineage: Eukaryota > Viridiplantae > Streptophyta > Magnoliopsida > Poales > Poaceae > Miscanthus > Miscanthus lutarioriparius. Next base: position 76,666,013 of record CAJGYO010000003.1, on the reverse strand, counting down.
GTTGAGCGTACAATAGGTGGACATTCTCATGAAGAATGGCATTGCCCATCTCCAGGTCTTCTACATAGAACTCCAACTCATGGACGCGTTCATTGGCCGCATCCTCTCGTGTCCAGGCTTCATTCCTCCACTCGGTATTCTTGGTGATGTCCCTTTCCATTTCCGCCAGCTTCTCTTGATCTTTGGCATGAGCTCGACGAAGAGTGTTGAGCTCCTTGGTAAGGTTCTCAATGTTGGCAGGATTGCTGGAAGATCCTTCATCTCCTAGGGTCTTGGAACTTCCTTCACCAAGCTCACGGTTATGCGGTGCCAACTGGTGATGAGGGACTCCGTGAGGTCCAGTGGACTTGCATGCAGTTATCTTGGTCTTTGCCATAGCCTGTAGAATTTAGGATAGGACTATAATGATAGCTTGAGGATAATGGAGGTTAGCAAGAATGGGATTGACATTACTTACCCAACCACTTCTAAGGGGAATTATTATGCAAGGTGTTCAAGCATGATGCATGAATCGATCTTACGAATCCGAGTACAAAAGATTTATACAATCAACAGTACTAGATTTTTAACACATAGGACAAACTTAATCATATTATCCGCCACAACTTTCAAATAAGATAGGATTGAGGCTAGATTAGAGGAAAGAAGAAAGAAATTTGAACTTTAAAATATCAATTTTACTTTCTTTGATCCAAATCAATTTGAAGGTTTTCCAAAGTAACCTACAATGATCTTATATAGGACCTGCTCCGATACCAGTTCTAGCAGAACCTCCTAAGAAATCGGGCCCACGTGCACCTATCGATGTCTCAACAGACCTCAGATAGCGTACACAAGTTCCCAACAACTTAACAGGTCTACCGGGTGTCCTCGGGAAACCTGAATCATCCACGTTTCAAACAGGATCCCATTCACAGTCATTGTAGATTACAACATTTTTCAATATACATACCAGAGGTAAATAAGCGGAAGACTTAAGTTTAATATTACAAACCAGTTGTTTCAAACTTACATAACCATAAGTGTCATACAACCATAGTAGCGAGATAATATTACATTAACATTATTTATTTCACACAAACTAGTGCCTTGTCCAAAGGCCATTCATCATTCCTCATCGTCATCAACTTCATATACTGACATGCAGCAGGGACCAAAACAAGCCTGCGCATGTGACTCACCTACAACAAGGGTTAACAAACCCTGAGTATAAAGAGTACTCAACAAGACTGACCCGACGAAAAAGGACGAAGGTCTTAGGGATGCAGGTGTTGGGTCAAGGTAAGGATGTAGAAAAATTCAAAAGTTCTTTGCCAAAAGCTTACTATTCTTGATCCTAGTTTCAAATTTTACCCCTAAGTACTTTAATTCAATATCTCCAACCAAGGGTTCATATCCCATGTTCCAATCCTTCTCATTCCATTCTTTTTCTCATGTTTTAGTAATTCACCAGTCCTACATTGCTTCTGTAATGAATCGAGTCTCCATATCCGTGGAGCACCGGCAATTCGAATTGATTCAAGTCCCAGCTGGGGATTCCTTATCACACGACATATGTAGAACTTAATCTTGCATATATCAACCTCGCTACTGCATCCTCCCGTACTAAGCCGTCTCCACGCCACCTGAGAGCACAGCACACCTCAAATCCAGCCACATTCAAGCCACGAGGGTACACGCTACTCCCGCCATCTCACCACTCCCAGTGCATGGGCATTCGTCTTAGTATCGGATTAGCCGAAGTAGGCTTACCGGAGTATGTGACCAGTACTACAAAGTGTCTCGTTCAGAAGATCCACAATGAGTGGCCTTTAAGCGACATAGTCGGCAACATTACCCAACATTCAAGATAAGCCACCCGACTAGTCTCTAGTTCATTCTATCTTCTTTCTTTCTTTCTTTGGCCAGTATGCCATCTTTGATTGTATCAAAACTTTTACTTTGAAAGCCTACCATAAAGCATACTAAGCATTCTACGCCTTTGTAAATGAAATCATCTTCAAGGATGGTAAACAATTAACAAGGTAGGCAATGCATCAAGTAGGTAACATTTGAAATAATCAACTTAATGCAATAGGTAACATAGGTGATAAACTTTTCAAAGTAAACAAGGTAATGGTTTAATGCATAAATCGGGGCTTGCCTTCGTTGACGATCTCAGGTTCCGGATCAGTACCACAATTACCAAATCCCGCGACAACTGGGTATTCTTCCAGCACTTGTTCAACTAGAATCGTTTCACTCTCGGGTTCTACATGAAATGATAACATATGCTTTAACATGATGATAATGTAAACATGATGCTTTCACGGTACATGAAATGTAACAACACCCCGCAAATGATTTTATTTCACGATACAGTTGCAAGCCAACAAAACCAACTTGCAATCCTACCATCAAGAACCATACATGGGACTTTACCAAATGGATCTTGAAACCCTACTGGTCACACAACCTGACCCAAACAAAAATTAAACCCTAACCCTAACAATTAGGGTTGCTTTTATTAACTTTTTAATTAATTTAAAATAAGCCCAAAAATAAACTTGATCCAAATGACCTCAAAATTTTATGTAAGCTTCCTCATATCAAATTAGTGTACAAAAATAAATTTCATAATTTTTGGAGCTATACAGTGGCCTACAAAAATCATGGAAATTGCATTTATTAATTAATGGACTGAATTTTTGAACATTACAAATTTATTCAAATTTCAAGTTTCAAATTTTTAAACCATACTAGAGCATGTACAGAAGCTACACACAAAATTTCAGAATTTTTGGAGCTATCATGAATTTCCTACAAATTCCCAAAGTTTCAGCACTATTCACAAATTCAGAAAATAAAAATCATCACTGTTCTTCTTCCTCACTCGCACTGACCGGCTGACCCCACCCGTCAGTGACTCAAACCTGTCACGACGGCACTGCCCTCACTGACCGGCCATAAAATGCGTCGACGGTGATGCTCCGACGAAACAGACCTCACCAAAATGATCTACTACTTCCCCCGAACCAATCTCAGCTATCAGAAAGGAAAAAGGTGCCCTGGAGACACCTCCACGCCGGGCATGGCGGACTGGGAACAACGGTGTACGGCGTAGCCACGGTGACGCTGCAGTAGGGACTAAAGCGAAATGGTTTTCACTTTCAGAAGCTCACCGTGATCACGTAGGTAGGCTCGATGAAGACGGAGATGTACCGAATCGACGGGACCACGTGAGACCGAGGATGGCGGAGCTCCGGCCGGCTCCGAAGAAGACGAAGTCACGCGGCGGCGTTGGACTTTCAGGAGCGACACGATCGGGCTTGGGATGAGCAGGAAGACGAGGTGGAGCTTCTGGCCAAAGCAATTGGCCCTAGATACTACGACGAGAACGAATTGCGCGAGTGCGGCAAGACACCGGCGGCGAACAGTTGACAGAAAAACTCCGAAATGACGACGGCGTGCTCCTATTTATAGCAAGAAGGAGGGCGTGCGGTGTTGACAGCACACGGGCAAACTCGCCATAGAGGTATTGGCGTGTCACTGCGCGTGTAAGCGGCGAAATCCGATCGGCGGTGATCTCCGCGTGGCACCGGCGGCAAGCAGAGAGGTGGAGGTTGATTTTTTTAAAAAATTTACAGAACTGCCACTGCGTCCATTTTTCAAATTACTCACAAATTTTCTCAAGAAGTTGAAAATCTCCAAAAATGAAAGTTGTTCAATTTTTCAAACTCTACAACTTTGCTTCTAGAAATATTTTCAAATTCTGCCTCCATTTTGAAATTTAAATTTGGGGTGCATTTGAGCATTTGAATAATTTCAAAATTACTCCAAATTTTATATGTAAACTTGAAAAACTTTGAATACCAAAGTTGATCCTCATAAAATAAGCTCCAACTTTGCTTTTTGTCACAACCCCAAATTCCAAATGGATTTTGAAATATCCAAAAGGGGCAAAAAGGACTTTTATAATTTAAATTTGAATTCAAATTTGATTTGTCTTTCTTTTACTTTAACTTTGATTTTTGACCAGTAACATGGCCCATTAGGGCTGTTTGAGTCAAATGACACATGGTCTCACATGATCACATGAAATTTGACCCTTGTGGTCATGATCTTTGTTTAACGTTTTGAATCACATTGCATCACATAAAATAACAACTTATGAAACAAATCTTATTTAGTGAATGCATTCCAAATTTTCTTCGTTATGAATGCTTTGCAATGCATATGATGACATGCCAAGTTTTAGTTCTAGGTTCAAACACCAGAGGTGTTACAGGGTCACCACAGATATGGTGCATGGACAAGCAGGTCGCCCATAGGCTATGGAGGTCATCCATGGGCCGCTCTGAGATGCAGCAAGGTGGCCCAAGATCACAATTTGCACCTCGGTAGGGAGCGCCGTCAATGTCATGATTACCGCATGGATCGAGCTATGGTGTGCAGACGGCGGTGAGCTAGAGGGCAGGAGAGGCGCAGTGGCGCGATGTACGTTGATTGAGGAGGAGCCAGGGGAGGCCGCTGAGCAGGGGCAACAATAGGAGTCAAATAATGGGAGTGAGGCCAGGCTTTGTACACACAGGGACGCTAGGGCTGGAACATGCTTCTGACGCGAGCGTACCATGTTCATCATTACTAGTATCCAAGTAATGAATATTTTAGTCTAGTTGGACCTTCTGTCATCTAGTGAACTATACAATGCAGTCCTATCCAAGCAGTCACAGGCTCGCAGTAGCTGAGGGGCAGCAGCTAGCTAGAGATGGCCACATTATATGGTTTCATAGGTTCAGATCTTCTGCACTCCCTCGGCTGTGTTTGAAGCTACCGCTTCAGGATTAATGCTTGCAGCGACAGACAGTGCAGCTCCTATATGTAGCATAGCCAATTAGGCAAAAGTTCTACTCATAGCTGTATAAGAGTTACATATCTGGCCCGTTCAAATTGATGCTGCTCGAACTATCAGGTGAGCATACGATTTACAAGAAATAGGTAAACATCATTTCGTCTAATATACTAGAGGAAAAGTTATGTACTTATTTCACTACAATCCAAGCAGTCACAGCAGTCGAGGGGCAGACTAATGGCTATGACACTTTATACTATCCTACGAGATCAAATACATAGCGGGCGGACTTTCTTGTGTTCGTAGTAAAAGTCAACAGCTATGGCTCATCCATTCTAAAATTAGATCGATGCGAGACTTGTTTAGATGAACTCCTCATTGCATGGTTCTTTCAAGTTCATCAAATTTTATCAAAGAAAATTTCAACATCTATACACCCACGTCCTCCAATCAGAAAGGGTGAACATCGTTAGTATATTTATAGATTAGAAAGATAACCCAAAAGAAATCTACAGGCAAAACCAACCAACACGGGCTAGAAACAAGTTACCAAATAACCAAAGGAATTGAGCTACACCACGCTCAACAGAGTTTAATAGACCTAATATGAAGTTCAATAAAAGTTAACACAGACATGCATGCAAATAATTAAGACTTCACATATGGTTGTCCCATAGACCAAACCTAGTCATGACTTATACTATTGATACATCCCACAGATCAACGGTTGAGGCGATCGCGCAGGTTCTCGTCCACGTTCACATTCGCTAAGATATCATTGGTCATTGGCTCGATGCGCTTGAACAGATCATCAATATAATCTTTGTCTTTCGGTGCTGGTGGAAAAGCATATTGTACCACTCGGACTTTCACCACTGCGCCAAACTCAAGCTGGGCAGCGACCAGCGCCATGGTAGCCCCTTGACGGACGGCTTCGGATGCCATGGCCTAAATACAGTCCAGCAGGGCTCGGAGGTGCTCCTCTGGTGCAGTGATCGGATCGTCCGCTTGCACTGGGAAGGCGGCGTCACAGGAGGTAGTAGCATCGACAAGTAGGTTCTAGACCTCCACCTTAGCGGTCGCCTTCTCGTCTCACGCCTAGGCGGCTTCTTATTGGGTGATGCCAAGTGCGGCATGTGCGGCCTTCAACTCATCGCGCAGCTTGTCGACGTCCAGACTGGTCCCTGAGTACAATCCTATGACCTTGAGGTAAGCCTCCTTTAACTTAAAGTATTCTTCATGGCCTGATGATGCATCACTAGAAGACTGTCTAGGGTCAGATGGGACTTTGTGGTCTAACGATGCATCACCAGAAGATTGTCTGGGGTCAGACGGGATCGGCAACGGCGTGCGGCGGTGAGACATCTCTCTGCACAATGCAAGCCAAGTTCAAGCCCACAGGATAAGGGGGAGATAGATCTGATTGAGAAGGCAAATGACTCACCGGACTGTCCGGAGAAGCATGGGATGGAATCATTGCTGGTGGCTGCCCCCACCGGGAGATGGTTCCTGGGGCCACTTTCTGAGCGCGACCTCGGACGAATAGCCCAGCTCTAGGGCCAACGATCCTCAAGATGCCGTCACGCCCACGTCCACCTATTAAGAAACTAGGCAATTTCCAAATACTAGTTAAATTAAGCAGCATGAACATAAATACTAGCGTGAGCATTGCTTGCAGACATGAACATAATTTAATGAAGAGAAACGACATGAATAGCGGTACACAAAAAACTCACCTCGTCAGGAGGAACTAGCGGCGGGTGTGAGACCACGCCGATGAGAGGTCTATCTATTGGTGGAAGATGGTCAGCGCTGAAGGCCACCAGGGACTCCCCCTGCCATAATCCATCGTGTACTCTCCCATAATCTTCATCACCTATTGGTCTAGGTCATCCTCATGGATGGTGACCCTCGACTCGATTGTAGGGTCCGTTGGGCCTCGGAACTCCCACTAGGGGTGGCGCCTCATCTTCAAGGGGAGGACCCGACGGCCGATGAAGGTACGGATCACCCTCATTCTCATCAGGCCCTGGTCCTTCAGGTCCTTCATTGCATCCAACAAGTTGGGCACATGGTGCTTGTATGCCTCAAGGGGCGGTAGTTCCTCCCACGACTCTTGGAGGTCACCATGTAGCCGATCAGGAGAATAAGACGACAGCGGCAGGGTCTTATTAGGGACATAGTGCCATGACTCTTGCCACCCCAAGTCCGCAGAAAAGGGTAGCGGTCAAGGCTCAGGTACCTTTCCTCCAATCTAGGATGAAGTTGGATCAAGGCACCCCCCCCATACGAGGAAGATGGACACCCCTCGGGCGTTGAGCGAACCACCCGAAATAAAGACCACCACAGCTCATAGTGGGTAGGGACACCTAGGAAGCCCTCGCACAACATGATAAAGATGAAGAGGTGGAGGATCCCCTTTGGGTCAAGTCGTGGAGGCAAAGCCCATAGTAGTATAACAACCACCAGAGTAAGGGGTGTGCCGGCATCTCGAACCCAAAAGAGTGGAAATGGGTGAATGAGACAACCTCATTCTCCTCTAGCCTCGGCGATAAAGATGAAGAGGTGGAGGATCCCCTCTGGGTCAAGTCATGGAGGAGAAGCCCATAGTAGTATAACAACCACCGGAGTAAGGGGTGTGCCGGCATCTCGAACCCAAAAGAGTGGAAATGGGTGAATGAGACAACCTCATTCTCCTCCGGACTCAGCTCCACTTTGGTTCTTGATAAAGACAAAGAGGTGGAGGATCACCTCTGGGTCAAGTCGTGGAGGTGAAGCCCATAGTAGTATAACAACCACCGGAGTAAGGGGTGTGCCGGCATCTTGAACCCAAAAGAGTGGAAATGGGTGAATGAGACAACCTCATTCTCCTCCATCCTCGGCTCCACTTTGGTTCTCGGCGGGACTCTCCACCCGATCATGTCTGTGACCTCCGAGATCACCACGTTCAGTCGCAGCTCATCGAACGCCTTGCGGTTGATGGACGACTTCGTCCACTATGTGGTCATGGTCCTCGCAAGAGGCGTCGGCGACGCAAAGGGCGCAGTACGGTGGAGGGCAAAAGCTTTGGGATAGAAGGAGGAGATCTAGGGAGGGAAGGTAGATGATCATAGAAGGTAGCAGATAACCTTCCCACTCATGCCCTTGTGTCTTCTATAGTTTGGGGGCATGGAACCGCCCCACGCCCCATGACCACTAACACGTTTGCGTGGGCAGGCGGTTTGGCTTCGCCCTATCACATCAATGCGATGGGCCGCGAGGCAATGTCCCTGCTAGAACTACCTGCTGACGCAACCCACGCGCGCGCGCCTATGCGGGAATCTAGGAGCCTACAAGACGAAAACGGATGACGCACGTCATTCATCAATACTATCTGGGTAGTCACGATTTCAAACCACCGGACCTTCTGTGATAAACCTTATCGCTCCACTAGTGTTCGCCTAGTGAAAATTTTAAAGGATCGTTCTATCTATAGGGTGCAGAAACATTTCAACAGTTGTGCATCCGTCCTTTGATGGTTACGTTCAGCCCAAATCTGAATTCAACTACTCCCTCCATCCCAAATTGACAAGTCAGATTGTCAAATTTGGCAAAATAAAAAAAAACTTAATGCAATAAGAATCAACCGAAGTATATGAAGTATGAAAGAATCAAAGGAAGATAAATATAGTTGGACCAACATAAAAACTTCACTATATTATAGAGAAAAAGTACATTACGTAGTTTTTCTCTAATCTCTAATGTCTAAAATAACTCATCTTACCAAGAGGACTCATGTCAGATGGTTGACAAATTTCATTCAATAGATCAACATGAGTGAAGATGACATAGTCTCCTCCCATAAAATCTTGCCACTATCATAGTCTTTGATAATTGTACCAAAGCAATCTTTACCAAGCACATAATGAATTGTAGCTTCAACAACGATCCATCGGGGCTGTTGATGAACATGACAACCCCAAGCAACAAGCACCCCTTGTACGATACCTGGAGACACTCCTAGCTATCAAAGCGCAAACTTGTTGATGGAGTAAACATGGGTGTTATGGTACCACGACATATCTCTGTATACATACAGAACCAAAAACACAAGGAAAAAATCATTAGAAAAAACCACATATGAAACACTACACCTTGAACAAGCAAGAACCAGCACAAAGCAACAAAATATTGCCTAGGCCATATCTTATCCTCGATTGAGATCCTGACTAGAATAAAATGACAAAGAAACTAAAACTCACCTCAACAAGGATGATCACTATTGTTCTATGGGCAATAGCTGCTAACGAAGTTGTAACACTGCCTCCTTTCCTTGGCTAGCAACTTGCAAGTGATAAGTAAAAGAGACTAGGAAGGATATTTATACTCAAAGCAGACGCTAACAAACGTTAGAATACATGAGTCCCCGTAGCGTTATTAATTACTAATAAATAGATTTAGAATATGAGCAGTTAGAGTAGTAGTCGAGGGGTTGGCGAGTTTTCCTACTCTAATTACTAGAAAGTCCGGCGCGTTAAATACACAGAGCCGCGAACTTTCTCGTTATCATAGTAGGAAAATGTGTTAACTCCTCGACCACTACACTGGCGATTCGAGTTGTAACAGCGATGAGCAATAGGAACGTACTCGACCGATGGCATGTACAGCACCGACTGTGACTCCAGCGAGGAGGAGAACGATCCAGAGTATTGCGACTCGTCCAACGACAAGTCTAGCGAGTCGGCAAATCGCCAGAGCACTAGCGAGGAGGAGGATGCTTTTTTTCTCTTTCTATGGAAACTTAAATTCTCTTAGAATCCATGACTTTTTCTAGATTAGGAAATCCAATAACCAATTTAGTTATTTATGGAGGGTTTTCCATCCCTGGGCCTACCTTCCCATACTTCCAAATTATAGGCCTTAGTTCAAACAGCCGCATATGCAGTCACACACATAAAAAAAATTGGCAGATGCAGCGCAACAAGCTACAGCGAGTAGGTTTTTTTTGGTAATTTTTAGGTGTCAAATTCATGCATCTTTTAATTATTTATTTATTATCATCCTCTTTTAGTTTAATGTTTATTTATATTATTATAAAAACCCCAAAAAGGCAAAAACTAACTCATCGGATATATAAACAGGTGCACAGGAGAAAAAATGAAAAGGCGAATATTAGGTAAGTAACAATTTATCGTAATCATTTCCTATTAAAACACAGAAAAAATTCTGATCTCTGCTGAGCACCGCACCGAGCAGTCCCGCCAACACGCCCCCAAAAACTTGATTTCACACCGCGCCGAGCAGTCCTGCCAACACGCACCAAAAATTAGATGTCCCTCTTTTGCCCTCCGCGCGGAAAATAGGTTTACCACGCCATCGATTTCAGACAAGGGCATTTGTGGTAATGTGATGGCCACATAAAAGTGCCAAGAGTCACCGTCTCTGCCTGCATCTCCATTCTCCACCCGCACCGTCTCTCCTCTAGCTCCAAATCCAAGTCCCATGGCCTCCCTCTCCACTCTCCAGCCGCCCCCTCTGCCACCCTGCTCCAGACCCTAGGCGCCATCCGCACAACAGCTCGAGCCCCTCTCGACTCTCCAGTTGCACCCTCTCTCACACATTTCCGACCATATCTGAACCCTAGCTAGGGCTAGATCTGTTAACCCTACATCAACAATGGACGCACCAGCTCCATGACCACGATGACAAGATCGGATCTGAACACGGACACGGAGGAAGAGGTACCCAAATTCCTTTTATGATGTGTGATCAACTGTAGAGGCTGAACCAAGGATATGTAGATAGCGATGGGGTTACATATTTCCTATAGTTGAGTGTAGCTAACATGTGCTTTATTGGATTAACGACTTCCATATAAGCTATAGTTACGTACTAGTTAGGCGCTTATTTGCATACTCTTGCTCTATTGTGTTGACATTCCATAGAAGCTTTAGTTAATAAATGCCTTTGTAATCTAGAAAGATGGAACGACTTGGAATACATGTGGGCCCAAAACGTATGTCTCCAAAGGCAAAAAAGTAAAGCACAAAGGGTAGACACTGTGAAGATTTAGAATATATCCCTGAACCAGGGGAGGTAGCTGAGGGATTTGATGTTATAGATGAAATAGATTTAGATTTAGAAGATGAGCCAGTACCCATAGCAATTGAGGTGCTTATTCTATCTTGTATTTAGTTTGGAGGGGGGTACATAGCAATGCAATGCTTTACTGTTTCAATAGCAATGCAATTTGTACATGCTTGCTGCTTAAGTTTGTATCTCCAATTTCAGTGTCCGGGTCGAAGGAGCCATAGAGGAGGCTCTGCCAGCAGGACAAAAGGCAGCGCTGCCATGAGTCCTAGGTGAAGGCACTCCAAGCGAGTGAATTCAACATGACCAGGAGAGTTTGCTCATGGAGTTCGTACTCGGAGGGCTCCCGCTAGCAAAAGGGTGGAGGTATCAGCAGTAGGTGAACATAATTCTCCATCATCACGGACACCTATACCTAGGGATCAATTCAAACTTCATGAATTGACTAGAGACAGTTGTTGGGATGGCTCTCTACCTAGCCATGTGAGAGAGTGGCCATGGCCAGATGATGATAGCCATGCCGAAAAGGAGCCCTCTGAGCTACCTAGCCCTATGAGAGACTGCCCATGACCAAATGATGATAGCCATGCCGAAGAGGAGTCCTCTGAGCTACCTAGCCCTATGAGAGACTGTCCATGGCTAGATGATGATAGCCATGCCTAAGAGGAGCCCTCTAAGCTACCTAGCCTTGTGAGAGACTACCCACGGCCAGATGATGATAGCCATGCTGAAGAGGAGCCCTCTGAGTAAACTCATGTCTCCACCCATGTGGTAGAACCGCCTAATCTAATGCCTCCCAGGAGTACTTGTCCTCCATTAGACACTAAGTACTCAAGGGAAGACACTAAATTATGCAGTTCTGTTGAGCACACCCCAAGGGAGAACCCGAAGATCCACATTTTTTCATTAGGATCACAAATGAGAGAATAAAGCTTACAACATTTTAGCCATTTCTTACATCCCTTTCCATGCAACATCAGAGTATAATATTTATTGTTTATAATAGCGAAATATGATCATGTTATCAGAGTTATGAACAATTTAATTTAACAGCAGAATATAAACATGTGATCAGAGCTACAGCGGAAATAAATATCTATTCATGACATGATGAAGCATTGATATATAAACTATGACAACAGATTATAAAACCTCTATTTATAAAAACATTTAGTGAGAGTTATAAATAAAAACTATGATCCTAGCGTAAAGGAATCCTCGCTAAGCCCACCAGGAGGTTCCCACACACAAGTGTCAGCTCTAGCATCCGCCTATCACCTGCAACAGGGTAGAACAAACCCTAAGTACTCAATTGTACTCCGCAAGATTTACCCATCAGGAAAAAGAAAAGGTTCCAAGGATATGCAAGGCTATCTGGCTTATAAGTTTATTGCATCTGCAGGAGCATTACTAAACATACATCCTTATATTCAATTTTATTAGCAGTCATCATTAGTTCATTAACTAACCATTCTATGTAAGCACCTGTACTACTTTCAAGCAGGTGGTAAGCAATCAGAACCAGTTTTACATCTTTCATATTCCAGTTCTTACTACAGTGCTAGACTGTAGACAAGTTGTACCGGATCACTTGGCAATTCGCGAACCAATGTATCCCAGCTGGGTACCCTGAAATACATGCCCCGCTTGTACCCCAGGCATAAGCAAGACAAACCCACTACCCTCCTGTCATGGGGTCCAGGTCCCCGTCCAAACTTGGACTCCAAGCCCCCGCTCTTGAGTCCCGGACTCAGTGCGGTGCTCAGACCTCCACCATCCCCACCTCCAATCAGTCAGTTTGGAAAGAGCTAGAACCATGACAAGAGAGCAATGAGCCTTCCTGCGCCCATACATAAGTATGTGTTCAGGATAATAAGTCTGTGACCTAACTACCATCCATTGCAACGGTTGGTCCTAAACCGACACAGGCAGAACAAGTGCAACCCAAGCCTCGCTCGAATGCCAAACCAAGTCTAGATCTAAAGTACCATTCCGCATGGTCTCCTATTATCATTCATATATATTTTCTAGGTGATAATATCATAATAGCAATAATAATATCTTTCCTATCTCTCGCGAGTGACAGGCAATCACTCGACTTCTACCAGAGTCCTATAGCAATCTACACGATCCTATCATACTGGTAAGGCTCATAGGATAAAGATATATATATATATATGCAAGTGGGTTTCATTCAACTCCTTAAAACTTAATGCAAAAACATAATGTAAAGTGCAGAAAAGTAGGAGTTATGCACCGGGGCTTGCCTGGGTAACATATAACCAAAAGTTAGTATTCCATCTTTGTGACCTGATCCCTAGCACCATCTTTTCAGCTACTCCATTTGATACCATCGAACCACCATCATTCCTCCTCTAGAGAAGAGTACGCGGTGGGGGAGCTGTCACCGCGGGTCTTTGGCTGGGGCAGCCACAGCGGTGACGCTGGCGATGCATAGAGCACGGTCGTGCTTAGCCACACTAGTGGAGGCTGAATCACGGCCTAGGGGCGGCGCATGGACGTAGAGCCCCAAGGCGGGCATCAGCAGCAGGGGTGGTCCGGCGTGGACGACGGCAAGGGCGGCGGTTGTTGCCGACGACGAGAGAGGATGCGGCGGCATGGTCAGCTTCCCCAAAGCTACGGTTCGGCCTCACTACGCCAGAGGTGGCACACAGTGGCCCGACCCTCGCGACACGGCATTGGCGTTTGGTAGCAGAGAGAGAGGACAGAGGCAGGGAAGAACAGGCGCGAGAGGGAGAGCGAGTAGTCTTGTGCGGGCTCTCCACCTACTTCTTAAGCATGACGTGGGGGTAGGGCAGCATGGCACTGCATGGCTAGCAGAGGCGCGCCTATGCGCGCACAGGAAAGGGAGTGGACACAGTGTGGGTAGCAGCAGAGCCATGTCCTTGAAGTTTCGGTTCGCGACAGAGCGTTGACACAGAGCTCGCAGCGCGTTCTACTGAACTTAAGTAAATTTTTCTGAGAACCACGTGACACTCAACACGACTATAACCTACACCATTCTTGACTACTCACCTTGGGGCAACCAATAGTGCAAAAACATGAATCAAGCATTTAAGAAATTTAATCAAAATTTAATTGCCAGAACAGCATCGTCATTAGGTTTTCAGACTTGATCATTTTAGTTCTAGATGCTAGAATTAAATTCCAACTTCAATCCTTGAGCTATCAAAATACTATTGAACAACATTTATTTACCGAAACAAAAGTTGCATTTCATCTATTAAACGTGTGCTCCAAGTTTTATTCAAGTACTAAATACAAGTTATATCTTATTTTGTTTATAAAAATTACTTCCGTGCCAATGTTTAAAACTACTTATTCTACTCTTCACGTTAGGATTTTCCATTAACACATATAGGCATTTACATAACTAACTCACTATATTTATAGATCTATCTCTCAGGCGATAAGCTTAGTGCTAAGCGAGCTCGTAACACCATAGGTGTTACAACCCACCCATAGAACAAAAAAAGTTGCCTAGGTGGGTATTACCTTACAGATGTCTATCAATCAATTCGCACTAGCTATTTGATATCCATGTTACTTTTCTAAATGTATGAAAACTTTGTAGTACCATTGCCAAGAAGTGCGACGAAGCCGAGGCCTTGAACTCGTGGAATTTTGCTTGACAAAATGAGCAAATCAATGGGAGGATTGAGGACGCACATCGTTGTTGCCGAGGGGAACAGAAGGCCACATGATCCAGTGCAAGCTGCCAAGTTTGCCACAGAGGCAGGTGTAGTAGTCCTCCGGTGTCGTCCATTACAAGAAGCCCTCCGGTGTTGTCCAGTACAGGAATTTTGTGGAGAGGCTAACTATATGTATGAGTATCCACTCTTGACATTCAACTCTGCTTTGAGCAACTTTAACGGATTTACTTTTCATTTACACTACTACGTGCAGTTAAGGCTAGACATTGACAAGGCTCACTGAAAGGACCTAGGATGTCGCCTAGAGGGGGGGTGAATAGGCGTTTCTGAAAATTAACACCTTTAAATGCGGAAACAATTAGAAAGGGGAATTTCCAAAATGGAAACTCCAAATTAAGAGTACTACCACCCCTCACAAGTTAGCCACAGAGTAAACAAGGTATAAAGAATATATCTAGAAGCTACAACCCTGCAACATCAAGTTAGAACAGAGAATAAATATTTTTAGTGCGGTAGGAAATACTGGGACGTGTCCGGTATGAATACCGGACGTGTCCGGTATACACGATTTCTGCAGATCAGCCCGAACTTGCTCCTTTTGATTTCTATCTTCAAACCAAAACTGCAGGCACCTAATTTAATTATCAAGATATATAGAGAACTGCACAAGTGCTAGAGCAACACAAATATCAAATGAAATGCGAATTGAGACACGATATTTGTTTTCGAAGTTCGGACTCGTTCGAGTCCTACTCTCCGTTGAGGGGGCTGCAGGCGACCAATGAAGGTCAGCCCTAGAGGATACCACGAAGGTCACTCTAGCCGGAGTCTTTTCCAACTCCTTTTCCTCCTTCCACTAATTGATTCCGAGGCGGTGAATCGGTGAATTCTAAACTTTCCGAGGCACACCACAATCTCCCGGGTGCTCTCCGACGACGTCTCTAACCGTCTAGGACCGAAGAGTCCAAGAGTAACAAATGCGAATCATGAGATTGACAATATGCACAAGTGCTCAAGTGGTTGGATGGCTCTCTTTTGAATTTCACTCAACCCACAAATTGATTTTGCAAGTTTGATCAATCACTCACTAAGAGAGGGTTGGCAAGGCTCAAAAACGTGTGTCTAAGTCAAGAGAATCAGCAGCCTCCAAAGGTGGAGGCTTGGGGTATTATAGCCCCTTGAAAAACTAGCCGTTTATAGCCGTTGCAATCCGGACACGTCCGGTATGCATCTGACACGTCACGTCCGGTATGACTCGATCGCGCCAATGGTAACTAAGTTCTGATGATGTTGTGAGGCATCGGAACTCCCGAAGAATGCCGGGACTTCCGACCCGTCGGAACTCTCGACTCAAGTCGGAACCCCGACCCTCGGTAATTTTGAAAAAACATGTGGCGAGTTAAAGTTAGTGAGGTGTCGGAACTCCCGACATATGTCGGAACTCCCGACCGTCGGAACTCCCGACATACGTCGGAACTCCCGACCCTCACGGCTTTTGAAAACTAGCCGTTGGCTTACGGTCATCCATACCGGACACGTCCGATATTAATACGGACACGTCCGGTATGACCGAGACGATGAACCCTCCAAGTCGGTTGAAGTGCGACACGTCGGAACTCCCGACCCATGCGGGACTCCGACCGTCGGAACTCCCGACCACGCCGGAACTCCCGACTAACCAACCCGAGAACAACAATTTTACAAATTCTTTGGACAAATACGGACACGTCCGGTATGAATACCGGACACGTCCGGTATTGCTGAACCAACAACAAATCGATTAGCTCTTTTGTCTCTCAAATACTCAAAACTCACATGGGTTGGCTTGAGCACTTATGAAACATTATCTATCAACATGATGCATCCCTCTTAATAGTACGGCATACCTATTAAACTCAAGACAAACGGAAATATGAATTTGTACCACTTGAGTTGTTCTTTTGAATTGATGCCGTCCTTCCAATCTTCATCAAGTAAGGGTGCTAACATGTTGATGTTGATCTTTTCACTTGAGCATAGCCATCTTGAGCATGTGACTTGATTCCATTCATCAAGTTTGAATAATCCCAAATGTATCAAGTCACTTCCATCAAATACTTTATTATAGATTTGATCCTTCACATCAATATGACCATCTTAGCTTGACTAGTACCTCAACTAAATGCAAGTACTTTCTTCTTCACCCTAGCTAGGTTCTTGACACCGCCAAGCCGTCGCTTGCCCTTCACCCTTGCTTAGTACCTCGAAGCCTTTCCTTGCTATCTTCACCATCTCAAGCCATCAAGT
Source organism: Miscanthus lutarioriparius (assembly GCA_904845875.1). Classification (NCBI taxonomy): domain Eukaryota; kingdom Viridiplantae; phylum Streptophyta; class Magnoliopsida; order Poales; family Poaceae; genus Miscanthus; species Miscanthus lutarioriparius. The sequence goes on along the minus strand of CAJGYO010000003.1, from coordinate 76,649,153 downwards.
CACATCTTGTGTTGAATCATCCATTCATATGTATTGTTATCTTTTTCATTTTAATTTAGCAAGCTTCAGATATGAGACCATTCCATATGCAATCCATCATGTCTCATTAACTAATAATCATGAGCTTGCTATCACATAGTACATGGAAATCCCACAATAAATAAGCCTTCACATGAATTCCATTTGCATTGTTGTCTTGTGCTTGAACTAGATTGTTTATACAACAACACATCATTTTGGTTTTCATTAAGTATCTATGAGATAACCTATTACCTGTTCACACTTTAGCAAACGGGTTAGTCCTTTAATCACGTTGTCATTCAATCAACCAAAACCCACTAAAGGGCTAGATGCACTTTCAATCTCCCCCTTTTTGGTGATTGATGACAACTTGATTAAAGCTTACAAAATGATATAAACATTTAAACTTTTGGGTTCAATGATTTATGAGAGGCTCCCCCTTAATATGTGCTTATGATTAGAATTCACAAAATGACCTCAAATGTCAATTGCACATACTAAAACAAATAGGAGACTCCCCCTAAATCATTGCATCCGTGGGGTGCATGTGTGTGTCAAAATAAGAACCATGATGCATATGACATGATATATCACACAAGACTAAACAAAAAGCATCACACCATACAAAGTCACTCTAAAACATGCATGGTCCTTATGAAAGTAAATACATCATATATATCACACACATAGCACTCATCTCAAAGATTTCTCAAGTCATATCTCTCCCCTTGTCATAGCTAGACACAAGGTTGCACTCTGAAGCTTTAAACATATCTCTCCCCTTAAGCTTTCATCTCTCTCCTCCTTAAGCTTTAATCATATCTCTCCCCTTTGTCATCTATCGCCACAAAGGGTCACACAAAGCACAAAGGGTGCTTAAGGTTCAAACTTTGTACAAATCTCTCCTCTTTGTATTAACCTCTCCCCTTTGTCATCTTAAAGAGGTTGTACTTGTCACTTGTTTGCAATTCAAAATAGATCAAGTACATGGGTTTACTAGCTCATGAACAAACTCATACACTAACCACTAGATCATATAATCATTCAGGCAATAGTGGTAGTCTATGAATCAAAAAAATTTCATTTGTAGTGCATGATCCTATAAGCATGTACTATATGCACTAACCGCATACTAGTAAGGGATGAAAAATGATCATGCACAATACAATGATACCTTTGCTATGTTGGAGAGGAAGATAGTCATATAGATTTCAATTCATTTCTCCAGTAGCACCATGAAGTCCAATTATAAGCTTGGTGAAGACCAATAGATACCAATTCTTTGAATTCCTATTCTTCACCCATATGAATTGAGAATCACTAATGATCAAGTGCACTTTTCTTGTTGTGGTTGGCTTGCTTCTTCTTTGATCATTGCTTGCTTGAGAGAACTGAAAGATGCACCACTTGTAATACCACTTGAAATTTCATGATACCACTTTGAAATTTATGACTTGTTCTCTTTTGGGTGTTGCTTGCTTTTTAGACCAATCTCTTGATTTTCTTCAACCAAGTACCTCAAATGTCCCTTTTAGATTACCACTTAGATTTTAGCCATCCAAGCCTAGAGCGAAGTGACCTCTCTCCAAAGAACCATCCTTGATACTCACTTAAAATAACTTGAAAGAAAATCACTTGATCCACTTGAAAGATTTTGTTTGATTGATCCATATTGTTGGACTTAATTTGATGAATAACTTTAAATCATTCTTTAAGTCCTTTTCTTTCTACTTGTTTAAGTCATTTTCTTTCTATCAGAAGATCTCCAATTATCACTAGAATTTAAACTCCATCTTCATCTTGATCTTGGTCTTGATCTCTAGCTTGAGTACCAAATGTGTACTAGATACACTCTTCAAATAAATTGTCTTGTACTCATCATTTGTCATGCTTCTATCTCAAACCAAAACCAAAACATAGGTACCTCAATCACTTATAGATATGATTCTAATTTGCGGACCTTTGAATCTAAGTGACTTTTGATCAATCCGATAATTGTCACTTTCCTGGCAGATTCTGTACTCTTCAAAGAATAAATCATATCTCCCAAAGTACATATCCAAAAACCACGAAATTTGGTGAAGATATGACACACTAAGTCTTCTAGTAGCTGTAAAAATTTGAGCTTCTTTGGACTTCTATATTGCTACCAGATTTCATATCTTTCCACACAGGTACATGCTGAAAACTGCTGCACTATAGCTGACAAGATCTACTCCAAATCCGAAGTATCACTTATCCAAATCTCATGAAATTTGCACAGCAACTAATACCATAAGTGTAGAGCATGCAGACCAAATTTCAAGCCAATACAAATAGATTTGATTACTCAAACATGTCTATGATCACTGTTAGCTCAGATTTTCAATATTGGACAGATTTCAATAATTGAGCCATTTTTCTCCAAATTGAACCAAACTTGAAATCAATTTGTTTGAATACTCTCACAAGACATATGTCCATTCAAACCACTTACTAGAAGAAATCTTATGAACATATCCAATCAAACCAACTTCAAACTTGATTACTTAAGCATTTAATCCATTCAAACATCTCATAGCAAGCAACATATGCATATGTATCCAATTCAATTAACTCATATGCACCCAAATAAACTTTGATCAACAAGAGATATACCTTGATAGCTTATGATCATCTTTGCAAGCTTCAACTCCACTTATTTGCATGCCTTCAAATATATCAATAAATTCCTACAACTTGAATATGACACTTGTATGTTGATAGCATATGGACTTCACTCAATTTTGACTTGGCATTGGGATAGAATTGCACTAGGCTTCAATACTTGACTCAACATAAGATGAACAATAATAATTCCATTGAATCAAGTCTCCAATGCCATGGTATCTACAAACGATCATCCACTTTTCGATGGTACCCAAACTAGTTTGGGTCCTCCCATGTTAGATTTAACATACTTAGGCATAGCCTTAGTATGAATAGCGGAATATTTTTGCAATACTAACCAATAGGGCACCATGACAAACCTTCCTAGGCATAATATTTGCATTAATTGAAATAGGCTTAGGATTCTCACTTAGGGACATGAATTAGCCAAGAATTGATTTTCTCTTTTTGAATATTTGGCAAATTTATGATTTTCAAAATTTGAGAGATTTTAGTGGGGACATAGGGATATTTATAGACTTGAGAGAACCATGTCACATGTGATTAGGCAAATAATCAACCAAGGGTAGCAACAATCACAATATGACATGACTAGGTCACAAAGACCCAAAAACCACATGATTTTCAAAAACCACACCACCTACACATGCTAGTTAGGGATTTTGTAAAACATCTATCCTATATCACACAAATGCACACACTAGCATATAAAGGGCCTTAGATGCACTTACAATGCATGTATGTAAATACATACCTTTGCCTTGAGCCCACAATATCACCACTGAGATAATACATGGCATGACAACATCATGTTGACCTCACTTGTCAAATAATCATACCATATATGAAATCAATTTTCATCCAAAGGACTACAAATAATGCTAGATAAATTTGTTAGTCCACAATGTCGCCATCCATCGAGATAATACATGGCATGACAACATCATGTTGACCTTACTTGTCAAATAATCATACCATATATGAAATCAATTTTCATCTAAAAGACTACAAATAATACTAGATAAATTTGTTAGTCCACAATGGTACAAAATAGAAACTTAGCTCCCCCTAAATAAGTGCTTTAAGTAATTTGAACAATTTTCAACAAGCACTTTTATTCTATTAAGAAATCGGGAGCCAATTTTCTATTTTGACCATAAATCAAATAAGTTTGCCATATTTAAAATTGAGTTAGGAGATGCTCACAATCCACTTAGATTTAATAAATCACAAGCTTTACGAGTAAATTAGAGATTTATGAATCATATATTAATCAAAGACTCAGTTGCAATTTAATTTGTGTTCGGTTCTGTAATACGGACACGTTAGGTTGTATATACGGACACGTCCGGAATACAGAGCAGAAACAATCGACTTTTAAATCCCTGGCCATACAGGACGTCGTCCGATAGTAATACCGGACACGTCCGATATTTGCGGAGACAGAGACAATTAATTCTCTGCTTGTGATTCTTGTTTAGCTCTAGTATTTATTGTATACTTGCACCTCAACAAATGAATTGCTCTACTAGAGAATTATTAAAAGCATCATATGACAAAGTAAAATTCTTTTTAATTGAATCTAATTAGCCACTTTCATTATTTCACAAATGTACTTATTTGTGAACTATAGAACATGAAACGAACAAAGTGGCTATCCTAAAAGGTTTAGGTACTTGTTACCAATGGTGAGAATGAAATATATGATATATTCATTGAATTATCTTCGGGTCAACCATATAAGGAATTATGATAAGAATTGGTTGATAGATTGAGTGAAAATTGTCACATTGCTTGCTCAATCACCCCGAAGCTTCCATCTCATCACCAAGTACCTACATCATTAACCTAAGCACACTTTGGTACCCAACTCTTGTTGGGTCCTTTTAGGTTAGTCAACAAGTGCTTAGGCACCCAAATGGCTTTAGCACTAGTTTGTGGTGAACACATCACCTTGCTAGTGTTAACTCCGTTTGTGGTCTTCCTAAGCATATTATCATAAACAAATGTGTTTGGCTTAGGGATGTTACCATTTGGGCAATCATAACTTAGATGCCCCTTTCTCTTACAAGCATAGCATATGCGGCCTTTGCTTGCTTTATGCTTGTTTTGCTTGTATGGACATCTATCAACCTTGTGGCCCATCTCATTGCATCCATAGCATCTTCTTGTTGCAACTTGGGCTACCTTTCTTGACTCTTGATATATTAGGCATTTCTTGGTAGGGTGCCCCAATTTCTTGATCATGAGACAAGCGCTTTGTCCATTACTCTTCACTTGCTTGGCCTCCTTAATTGAAGCCTTTTGAGTGGCGGCTTCAACCTTGTCGGCCCAACTCTTGTATGGACACATAGCCCACTCATGTCCATACAATCCACAACCATAGCACATCCTTTTTTCATGTTTCTTGCTCTTGGTTGTGTTGGCCTTGCTTGAAATGTGATTCTTTTGTTGGGTTTTGGAGAAAGCAAGGTTTGAACCCTTCTCAAGCTTCTTCACCATGTTATCACGGTTATCTTGAGAAGGTTGTGCTCTCTCCTTACCCTTCAATCGAATCGCATCATTTCTTAGCCTTTCCACTTCTTCCTTAAGCTCTACATTTTCTATAAATTTTTGCTCAATCGAAGATTGGCTTGCTTGAGAAGCACACTCATTAGCGCAAGAAATATTCAATTGAGATTGTGTACAAGTGAGTGTGTGAGTGGGAGGTTGAGATGATTTTACCGTTGTAATCACAACCTCATGAGCCACCTCAAGCATGATGCTTGATTCTACTAATTCTTCATGAGAGCACTTGAGATGAACATAGTTTGCTTGTAGCACATTATATTTGCTTGAGAGTTCATCTAATTTTGCCTTGAGCTCAAAGTTTTCCTTCTCTAGTTGTGAAATACTAGAAGAAGAGTTAGTAACTAAAGCATGCTCAATTGACAATTTCTCATACCTCTCATTTATGGCCTTTAGCTCTTGCAATTTGGAGATGAGAAACTTTTCTTGATTTTGAAGTGATTGCTCTTGTTTCTCATTCTCTTCCTCTAGCTCATCATTCTTCTCAACTAGCTTCATGAGAATGAGCTTGTCTTTGTTGCTTAGATGATCAAGAGTGTAGCTATCTTCAATTTCAATATCACTCTCTTCTTGATCATCTACTCGTGCTATCTCCTTGGCTTGATCTTTCTTGCTAGCCTTCTTCTTGCTTTTCTTGGCCATGAGACACAAGTGATGAGTATCATGAGATCTGAGGTTGACTCATCACTTGGTCGCCATCGGCTTGAGCATCGCTTCTAAAACAATGCTTTGTTCTCTTTGCCTTAGCCATACTCCGGACACGTCCGGTGAGGCATACCGGACACGTCCGGTACATGCAAAGTGACGAGCAATGGTCATCTTGTTGCTTGCACTTCTTGCTCCGGCTCGGCACTCTTGAGGTTTTGTGAGGCTTCTTGTTTGTATGAAGACACAATGGATATTCTTTCCATTGACTTTCGATCTCAAGTGCATCATCACATTTGGATTTTCCATATAAATCAAAAGTCTAGTCCAAATGAGATGAGCACTCTCCGAGGAGGTGGTTGTCCATTGAATATTGCCTCATCTTGAACCTCTACACTTAATGTACTCAAAATAATATTAATAGCTTGAGCATTGAGTTGCACGCATATTTCTTCCTCTTTTGATAAATTTTTGTAGTTGCTCCAATCAACTATAGAAAGAGGTATGCTTGCATCTACAATATGCTCAACAAGAGGACTAATATCTCTAAAAGCATTGAGTACATGTATTGACCAAGTTAGAAAGTTTGAACCATCATTTTGGAGAAGCACCGGCTCCAACTCGATAGGCGTCGACATCCTTTTCTCACGGCGGTGAAGCTTTAGGTGAGAACCTCGCTCTAATACCAATTGAAAGGACCTAGGATGTCGCCTAGAGGGGGGGTGAATAGGCGTTTCTGAAAATTAACACCTTTAAATGCGGAAACAATTAGAAAGGGGAGTTTCCAAAATGGAAACTCCAAATTAAGAGTACTACCACCCCTCACAAGTTAGCCACAGAGTAAACAAGGTATAAAGAATATATCTAGAAGCTACAACCCTGCAACATCAAGTTAGAACAGAGAATAAATATTTTTAGTGCAGGCAGGAAATACCGGACGTGTCCGGTATGAATACCGGACGTGTCCGGTATACACGATTTCTGCAGATCAGCCCCGAACTTGCTCCTTTTGATTTCTATCTTCAAACCAAACTGCAGGCACCTAATTTAACTATCAGTATACACAGAGAACCTGCACAAGTGCTAGAGCAACACAAATATCAAATGAAATGCGAATTGAGACACGATATTTGTTTTACCGAAGTTCGGACTCGTTCGAGTCCTACTCTCCGTTGAGGGGGCTGCGGGCGACCCAGCGAAGGTCAGCCCTAGAGGATACCACAAAGGTCACTCTAGCAGAGTCTTTTCCAACTCCTTTTCCTCCTTCCACTAATTGATTCCGAGGCGGTGGAATCGACCGTTACTAAACTTTCCGAGGCACACCACAATCTCCGGGTGCTCTCCGTGACGTCTAACCGTCTAGGACCGAAGAGTCCAAGAGTAACAAATGCGAATCACGAGATTGACAATATGCACAAGTGCTCAAGTGGTTGGATGGCTCTCTTTTGAATTTCACTCAACCCACAAATTGATTTTGCAAGTTTGATCAATCACTCACTAAGAGAGGGTTGGCAAGGCTCAAAAAGCGTGTGTCTAAGTCAAGTAGAATCAGCAGACCTCCAAAGGTGGAGGCTTGGGGGTATTATAGCCCCTTGAAAAACTAAGCCGTTTTATAGCCGTTGCAATACGGACACGTCCCGTATGCATACGGACACGTCCGGTATGACTCGAGATCGCGCCAACGGTAACTAAATTCTGATGATGTTGTGAGGCATCGGAACTCCCGAAGAATGCCGGGACTTCCGACCGTCGGAACTCCTGACTCAAGTCGGAACCCCCGACCCTCAGTAATTTTGAAAAACATGTAACTGAGTTAAAGTTAGTGAGGTGTCGGAACTCCCGACATATGTCGGAACTCCCGACCGTCGGAACTCCCGACATACGTCGGAACTCCCGACCCTCACGGCTTTTGAAAACTAGCCGTTGGCTTCTGGTCATCCATACCGGACACGTCCGGTATTAATACCGGACACGTCCGGTATGACCAGGACAGTGAACCCTCCAAGTCAGTTGAAGTGCGACACGTCGGAACTCCCGACCGTCGGAACTCCCGACCTACGTCGGAACTCCCGACTAACCAACCCGAGAACAACAATTTTACAGCTGCTGGACAAATACCGGACACGTCCGGTATGAATACCGGACACGTCCGGTATTGCAGACCAGCAACAAATCAGTTAGCTCTTTTGTCTCTCAAATACTCAAAACTCACATGGGTTGGCTTGAGCACTTATGAAACATTATCTATCAACATGATGCATCCCTCTTAATAGTACGGCATACCTATTAAACTCAAGACAAACGGAAATATGAATTTGTACCACTTGAGTTGTTCTTTTGAATTGATGCCGTCCCTTCCAATCTTCATCAAGTAAGGGTGCTAACATGTTGATGTTGATATTTTCACTTGAGCATAGCCATCTTGAGCATGTGACTTGATTCCATTCATCAAGTTTGAATAATCCCAAATGTATCAAGTCACTTCCATCAAATACTTCATTATAGATTTGATCCTTCACATCAATATGACCATCTTAGCTTGACTAGTACCTCAACTAAATGCAAGTACTTTCTTCTTCACCCTAGCTAGGTTCTTCGGCCGCCAAGCCGTCGCTTGCCCTTCACCCTTGCTTAGTACCTCGAAGCCTTTCCTTGCTATCTTCACCATCTCAAGCCATCAAGTCACATCTTGTGTTGAATCATCCATTCATATGTATTGTTATCTTTTTCATTTTAATTTAGCAAGCTTCAGATATGAGACCATTCCATATGCAATCCATCATGTCTCATTAACTAATAATCATGAGCTTGCTATCACATAGTACATGGAAATCCCACAATAAATAAGCCTTCACATGAATTCCATTTGCATTGTTGTCTTGTGCTTGAACTAGATTGTTTATACAACAACACATCATTTTGGTTTTCATTAAGTATCTATGAGATAACCTATTACCTGTTCACACTTTAGCAAACGGGTTAGTCCTTTAATCACGTTGTCATTCAATCAACCAAAACCCACTAAAGGGCTAGATGCACTTTCACTCACCCACCAACACAAGAAGCTTGCTGGAATGTATTACAGTGTGGGGTACGATAGGCACGCTATAGGTTCAAGCAAACCTACTTTAATGGCATCCCTACTAATCAGATCCATACGACCTCTCCTGTCCCTTGCATGAGCAATGCACAGTGGTGTGAACTTGTTGAGACTTGGTCTAGTGCTAAGAACAAGGTGTGTGTGGACCCATCGATTTCCTATGTAGTCTTGCTATGGTCTACTTATGCTGCAGTCTAACACAAATGAAGCTATAGGAAACATCTAAGACGAACAAGCAAAACCGTGCAAAAGTGAAGTACCACCAGTCTATAGGATCTCGCTCCTATGTTGTCCAACTGCAAACATTTGTAAGTGATGGTTGTGTTTTATTGTTACTCTTGCCTTTGTATATATATATAAACATAAACTCATGTGCAATGTGAACAGAAGAAGAATAAGAGGAAGGCTGCAGAACACGATCAAGGGCTTGATGAACATGACGATCCAGGACTTGAACAACATGGTTGGCCTAATGAAGATGTTAATGCTGTGGAAGTCTTCAAGGACTTCCATACCAGTATGAAAAAGGGCCTGAGCGATGCTGCAAGAGCAGCAGTTGTAAGTACCTTCATTTGCTTTCCTTGAAATCTACTAAACCCATTGCCATAAAAGAAGGAAACATAGCAGGAGCCTAATGTGGCAACATCATTTAATTTTGTAGTTGCAATTTTACACCATTCCATATGGTACATGTACATTGTGCTTATGTAATCTCTATCGGCAGTAGGCTGCAAAAGACCTATGCATTGTGCTTATGTAATCTCTATCAGTAGTTGTCTGAGGAAGTCCTATGCATTACTTATTATGAATTAATCTCTTGGGTTTTTAGTTGAAGTCCTCTTCCACTATCTCTAACCTAATGTTTTACTGATTGAATTTCACAGGAAGCTATGGAAGCTATGCAAGCAGAACCTATTGCTGATGGGCAGCAACCAATGACTAGTGCTAATGTTGTTTCCAAGGTTCTCTGCCTCTGCCAGGGCAAGCGCCCCTCCTAGACAAGCAGCAAAAACCATTTTTTGAAGAATGCTGGTATCCTGAGAAGCTCCACCAAGCAGAGACATCGGCAGAGATGACACTTCAGGAGCAGCTTGCTAGTGAACAGGAAAGTACATCTGAGCTCATCGAACTAGTGGATGAACTGAAGGTGAGGATAGAAAAGGCTGAAAGGGATCTTGAGGAATTCAAGCAATAGCAACAGGAGGAGTACAATAGGCTCAGTGAGCTAGTCTTGCCCTTAAGCTCTCCTGGTAATTAACTCTTTGTCTTCAACTCCTACGGCTTGATGCGTTGAACATTTGTGGTCTCTTGTGTGGACTCATGTGATGGTTTGATGTTGTGATAATCTGTCAGTGGTTCAATGTTGATGTGTGAAATGTTAATTGTGGTTATTTGATTGCCAGGTTGAATTGTTATGTAGTCAATCTATGCAGTAGTGATGATCTCGAATTACTACTATGATGAATTAATTGTACTCCACACGGTAGAACCAGAACATGCCACGTGATCAAATAAAAATGTGACACATGGAGGAACCAGTGGACGACACGTGAAATAGCCAAAGCACGACACGTGGGCTATTAAAAATCTGACACATGGAAGGATGTCATCAAGCCATGTAGCCGAATAAAAATGCGAAATGTGAACGGATAGTGTCGTGACACGTGGTCGAATAAGAAACGGCCATGTGGACTAATAAAAATACGCCACATGGTCCAATGAAGAAGTGACACATGATCCAACCGCAACATGACACGTGTGCCCATAGAAAATTGACATGTGAAACAACAGGAACACGACACATGGTCTAGTAAGAACCTGAAATGTGCAAGAACCAGAGATGGCTATGTTGTGCAATAAGAAGGTTACACATACCCGAACCATCTCCAATGCAACCGGCTATAGCATGTACACGTGGAAAGCATCTCCAACGGAAGCACCCACCAGCGTGGCAGCCCCCTGCCACGCATACCAAAATAGTTCTATGATATTCTGTTTTTGTCACAGATCAAGCCACTTCTATGATGTTTTGTGAAAATCATCATAGAATTTCAAGTGTGACGCGACTTCTATGACGAACCAGTTTTCATCATAAATTCATCATAAAACTAAAATTATGATGAATTTGGCTCATTCAGTGATGAAAACTGATTGTCATAGAAGTGGATATTCCTACGAGTGAAACATCCTTCATTACACCGTTCGGTGCCTACTGTTACACCACCATGTCCTTCGGACTAAAAAATGCTGGTGCGACATATCAAAGAGCTATTCAGCGTTGCCTTCAAGATCAGATAGGGCATAACATCGAGGCCTGCATCAATGATGTAGTTGTTAAGTCCAAGACCGCTAACAAGCTTATCACTGACCTTGAGCAAACATTTAAGGCCCTCAAGGGACTCCAGTGGAAGCTGAATCCCACTAAGTGTTTATTCGGTGTCCTGTCCGGCATCCTCCTGGGCAACATTGTCAGTGCCAGAGGCATTGAGGCAAACCTCAAAAAATTCTCGGTTGTAACTCGTATGAAGCGACCGACCTGTGTAAAGGACGTCCAGAAGCTTACGGGATGCATGGCGGCTCTCGGCCGCTTCATATCATGTCTCGGAGAGAAAGGTCTCCCCTTCTTCAAGCTGCTTAAGGCTAGCGAACGTTTCGAGTGGACGGAGGAAGCTAATGAAGCTTTCACCAAGCTCAAGCAGTTCTTGACTTCGCCTCCAATTATGACTGCGCCACAATCTAGTGAGACTCTATTGATCTACATTGCCATGACTCCCTGGGTTGTTAGTATGGCTATTGTCGTTGAGCATGAGGAAATCGGGCATGCGTACAAGGTCCAGCGACCAGTCTACTTCATCAACAAGGTCCTAAATGAGTCTAAGACTCGGTATCCTCAGGTTTAGAAGCTATTATACGTGGTCCTGATTACATCCCACAAGCTCCACCATTACTTTGAGTTTTACAAGATCGTTGTGGTCTCCGAATTCCCACTCGGTGATATCCTCTGCAACAAAGAAGCCAACGACCACATCATCAAGTGGGCGGTTGAGCTCGGCACATACTCCATTGAGTTTAGGAGCTGACCGACCATCAAGTCACAAGTTTTGGCTGACTTCATCGCCGAATGGCCTGAGATCCAGGAGCCTATCCCGGCCGATCACCCCGAGCATTGAAAGATGTACTTCAATGGTGCTCTCAACATTGAAGGTGCCAGAGCGAGCATTCTGTTCATCACTCCTTCCAAGGACGAACTCTAATTTGTGCTCGGATTCATTTTCTAGCCTCCAACAATGCTGCTGAATATGAGGCATGTCTCCGCGGCTTTTGCATTGCCGTGGAGCTTGGCATCAAGCGCCTCATGGTTTATGGCAATTCTACTCTCGTCATCAACTAGCTAAACAAGGACTGGTCCTATGCCAGCGAGAAGATGGATGCTTACTATGCATAGATCAGAAAACTTAAAGGGAAGTTCTATGGCATTGATTACCATCATGTTTCCCGTGACACCAATCAGGCAGCCGATCGATGATCTAAGCTAGGGTCATCTAGGGCCGAAGTTCTAGCCAAAGTTTTGGTCCACGACCTCATGACTTCGTCCATCCAAGAAGAGCAGTCAGCCGCTGAGACATTGCCCGCCGAGCAATCAGTTATGGTCATACCTACTCCTACCTCTGATTGCAGAGAGCCTTTCATCAAATATCTCAACTCGGCTGAGGTCCCGAGCAACAAGACAGAGATGGAACGACTCATTCGTCGTAGTAAGCATTATGTGCTAGTGGATGGCAAGTTAATGCAAAAGAATGCCCAGGAAGAATTACTGTAGAAATGCATTACCCAAGAGGGAGAAAAGTTACTGCTTGAGATTCACACCGGCTCATGTGGCAACCATGTTGCGTCCATGAAAGGACCTAATGGCTAGAGGGGGGTGAATAGCCTATTAAAATTTTCAACAACAACACTAAGACAAATGATTAGTCAATAAGATGGCGAAGCAAATTTTGCGCTAGCACTATACTTGGGGTTGCAAGCCACCTACCCAATTCCATTTTCTATGATCTCTAGTATATCACAACAAGGCTATGTCTCGAATTTACACCTAGGTGATCAATCTAGCAAAAGTGATACAATTAAGTACTACACTATCTAGTCTTGACTACCACAAGCTCTATACAAATGAATGTACAATGAAATACATGAGAGTGGTAGACAGGTATACCACCATGGCAAGTGATCAATCAATGAATACAAATGAATACCAAGGAGACAATCAAGGCACAATGATTTTTCCTCTGAGGTTCACTTGCTTGCTGGCAAGCTAGTCCCCGTTGTGGCGATACACTCAATTGGAGGTTCACATGCTAATTGGCATCACACGCCAACCCTCAATAGGGTGCCGCACAACCAACACAAGATGAGGATCACACAAGCCACGAGCAATTTACTAGAGTACTTTTTGGCTCTTCGCCAGGGAAAGGTCAAGAACCCCTCACAATCACCACAATCAGAGCTGGAGACAATCACCAACCTCTGCTCGATGATCCTCATTGCTCAAAGCTGTCTAGGTGGTGGCAACCACAAAGAGTAACAAACCAAACCCATAGCGAAACATGAATACCAAGTGCCTCTAGATGCAAACACTCAAGCAATGCACTTGGATTCTCTCCCAATCTCACAAAGATGAGGAATCAATGATGGAGATGAGTGAGAGGGCTTTGGCTAAGCTCACAAGGTTGCTATGTCAACACAAATGGCCAAGATAGTGAGCTTGAGCCGGCCATGGGGCTTAAATAGAGAGCCCCCACAAATAGAGCTGTTGGCTCCTCTATCTAGTGAAACACGGGCTGATCGGACGCGCTGGTCAGGTTGATCGGACGTAGGACCCCAGCATCTGGTCACCTGATGCTCGCCATGTGTCATCAGCCTCAAATGTTGAGCGCCCAATCTTAATGGCTAGTCTGCTTCACGCCACATGTTAAGTTGTGACCGGACGCACTGCTTAAAGTGATTGGACGCTCCATCACTGGAGCCCGGTCGTTTCCAGTAAGGTTCTAGAGAGGCAAAAACATGACCGGATGTGGCTCAAGGTCCAGTCCTCACTAGCTTGTTCTGATGTTTGCGTCAGCGTACATCATAGCCTAACCGGACACACCCCCAGTGCGTCCGGTCCTATTTCTTCTCAATGTTCGGTCAAAGGACCGAGGGCGGCCTTCACTGCGGACCACTAACCGGACGCAAGGTCAGACTCCGGTCACTGCCCAAGGTAGAGTCCGGTCAATACGAAATAGCTCCTTTTGACCCCCAAACTTCACCTCCCTTGATCGAATGTGCCAACCACCAAGTGTAACACTTCGTGCATGTGTGTTAGCATATTTTCACAAACATTTTCAAGGGTGTTAGCACTCCACTAGATCCTAAATGCATATACAATGAGTTAGAGCATCTAGTGGCACTTTTATAACCATATTTCGATCTGAGTTTCACCCCTATTAAAAGTATGGCTATCGATCCTAAATATGATCACACTCGCTAAGTGTCTCAATCACTAAACCGAAAAGCTCCTATCAATTTCACCTTTGCCTTGAGCTTTTTGTTTTTCTCTTTCTTCTTTTCCAAGTCCTAGCACTTGATCATCACCGTAGCATCACCATCATCATGATCTTCACTGTTGCATCATCACTTGGAATAGTGCTACCTATCTCATAATCACTTTGATAAACTAGGTTAGCACTTAGGGTTTCATCAATTCACCAAAACCAAACTAGAGCTTTCAATCTCCCCATTTTTGGTAATTGAAGACAACCCTTTCACAAAGATATGAATTGAAATTCATTTGAATCCATGTTGCTTGCCCAAGCATATTTACCATGTGTAAAAGGATATGGACAAGTTTCATGAACCCCATATGGTAGCAATTGCTCCCCCTATATATGTGCTAAGAGTTTGGATTGTAGCTTGCACATATGCTTAGATAGGAAATATAGGAGACAATGTCTACCAAATGATGCTAAGGTATAAAAGATGGACCTTTGAAGTGTGATACCAATCGGAGTGCACCAATATACCATCCTTAGCACCATTAGTAACTAGACATACACAAAATCTAGAATACCCCATGAGATCAACATTAGAAGCAAGGGTCTAGTTTCCATAAAATGAACATAAGTCTAGTTTCTTAACATATGCATGCTAGTTTTTCATTTCATCATTTAAACCTACAACTAGCATACACCACACAAGCATGGATATTGAAATTTAAAACTTGTGCCATGCAAGCAAATATATGAAATGCACACTCAAATGCACCATACAACTTCATGAGCTTTCTCCCCCTACTTGTGTGCTAAAATTTTAATTGATCCCTTCCTTTGTCATATCTCTCCCCCTATGTCAAATTCTCCCCCTATCACTTATATCTTTCTTTCTCTCCCCCTTTGTTGTCTTTTCACTATCTTTGTACACAATTTCTCCCCCTTTGTCATCAATGACCACAAAGGTTCAAAATATAGATAAGTTGAGATTATCAATGTCAATCAATGGGGTGAGGACCATTTTCCCAAATTTGGTTCAATCTATAATATTTGCCAAAGATATTTAACTCAGTTTGATCCAAGGACAAGCTTCTTCACACCTCCAAATAAGGGTTATCTTGTACCATGTTGAGTTAAACACTTATGGCTCATTTTCTAGATCAAACACTAGGTTTACAAGCCCACAAACATGTCATATGCTACCACTTGATCAAGTCAAGCATAGAAGCAATAGTGGTACCATACAAGCATCAAATTTATTTGATTTTCATGAATGAGCCTATTAAAAGTGAAAGATGACTAGATGCGCTAAATATGTCCGTAGCAAGGATGTATGCCATGCCAATCAACTTTTACCTTGGATTGCTCAAAGGAGAGGCATGTCATATAAGTGGGGGTGCATCAACACATATTTGATAAATTCAATATGTTCAACTCATTCCTTAGCTTGCAAAACCTTTTCTCATCCAATGGCTTAGTAAATATATCGGCAAGTTGATCTTCGGTGCCTACACTCTCAATACAAATGTCCCCTTTTTGTTGGTGGTCTCTTATGAAATGGTGGCGGACATCAATGTGCTTTGTTCTTGCATGTTGAACTGGATTGTTGGTTAACTTGATTGCACTCTCATTATCACATAGCAATGGCACTCTCTTGAACTTGATTCCAAAGTCACTCAAAGTGGCCTTCATCCAAAGTATTTGTGCACAACTACCGGTGGATATGTATTTAGCTTTAGCGGTTGATAATGCAACACTATTTTGCTTCTTTGATGACCATGAAACTAGTGATCTTCCCAACAATTGACATGTCCCCAAGGTGCTCTTCCTTTCAATCTTGCATCCTGCTTAATCCGAGTCAGAGTAACCAACTAGCTCAAACTTTGCTCCTTTGGGATACCACAAACCAACATTTTGTGTATACTTCAAGTACCTTAATATTCTCTTTGTTGCCTTCAAATGACTTTCTTTTGGTGAGACTTGAAATCTTGCACACATGCATATACTAAACATGACATCTGGCCTTGATGCGGTCACATAGAGTAGGCTTCCAATCATAGACCGATACAATTTTTGATCCACCATATTGCCACTTGCATCACTATCCAAATTGCCATTTGTCCCCATTGGTGTGCTAATGGCTTTGCTATCACTCATGCCAAACTTCTTGAGCATCTCTTTGATGTACTTGCCTTGACTCACAAATGTACCATTCTTCAATTGCTTGATTTGAAGACCAAGGAAGTAACTTAACTCTCCAATCATGGACATTTCAAACTCATTAGCCATCATCTTTCCAAATTCTTCACAAAAGTCTTCATTGGTCGATCCAAATATAATGTCATCAACATAGATTTGCAACACAAATAAGTCTTTACCAATCTTCTTGGTGAAAAGAGTGGTGTCAACCTTGCCCATCATGAACCCTTTAGATAGTAGGAAGTCCCTCAATCTCTCATACCATGCTCTAGGTGCTTGCTTCAAGCCATACAATGCCTTCTTCAACTTGTACAAATGGTCGGGCTTCTTGTCATCTTTAAAACTAGGAGGTTGCTCAACATATACTTCTTCATTGATGTAATCATTGAGAAATGCACTCTTGACATCCATTTGATAGAGCTTGATGTTGTGGGCACAAGCATAGGCTAATAAGATTCTAATTGCTTCTAATCTAGTAACCGGGGCATATATTTCTCCAAAGTCAAGACCTTTAACTTGTGTATATCCTTGTGCTACCAATCTTGCTTTGTTTCTTACTACTATCCCATCTTGATCTTGTTTGTTTCTAAAGACCCATTTGGTTCCAATCACATTGTGTTCCTTTGGTCTCTCTACTAATTCCCATACTTGATTTCTTGTGAAGTTATTCAATTCTTCATGCATAGCATTCACCCAATCAGCATCCTTCAATGCTTCATCTATCTTCTTTGGTTTAATGGATGACACAAATAAGAAATGCCCACAAAATGAAGCCAATCTTGATATAGTTTGCGCACCTCTTGAAATATCACCAATGATAGTGTCCAATGGATGATCCCTTGCAATATTGGTTGGTTGGAGTATTGGAACTTGATTGCTTGCACTTGCTTGATCATTGGATTGAGATGATGTGCTAGCCACTTGATTTTGTTCATTGTCATGAGAGCCATTTGTACTAGCTTGATTTGTATTATCTTGCAAATTTGTGTTAGAGAGCACTTGCACTTGATCATCTTCATCATCATTCATTTGCCTAGGCCTCAATTCACCAACATCTATGTTCTTCATGGCTTTTGAAAGTTGAATGCCTCTAACATCTTCTAAGTTCTCATTCTTATCTTGGGAACCCTGAGTTTCATCAAATTCAACATCATGACCTTCCTCAAGAGTACCACTATCCAAATTCCAAAATCTATATGCTTTGCTAGTAGTTGAGTATCCAAGTAGGAATCCTTCATCACATTTCTTGTCAAACTTGCCCAATCTAGTGCATTTCTTCAAGATATAGCATTTGCAACCAAAGACCCAAAAATATGCAATGTTGGGCTTTCTACCATTCAAGAGTTCATATGGTGTCTTCTCTTTTAATGGGTGACAATAGAGGCGGTTGCTACAATAGCAAGCCGTGTTGATAGCTTCAACCCTAAAAAGATTGACTTACATTGTACTTACTAAGCATAGACCTTACCATATCAATGAGTGTTCTATTCTTCCTCTCAACAAGGCCATTTGATTGTGGAGTGTACTTGGCTGAGAATTGATGCCTAATTCCAAATATATCACACAACTCATCAATTCTAGTGTTCTTGAACTCGCTATCATTGTCACTTCTAACTCTCTTGATAGTTGTTTCAAACTCATCGTGAATGCCCTTGACAAATGATTTGAATGTTGCAAACACATCAGTTTTGTCCACTAGAAAGAATACCCAAGTGTATCTAGTATAACATCCACTATCACAAAGCCATATTTGTTACAACCAATACTAGTGTATTGAGTTGGCCCAAACAAGTCCATGTGCAATAACTCAAATGATTTACTAGTGCTCATCTTGCTTTTCTTAGGATGGGTGTTTCCAACTTGTTTTTTGCCTTGACAAGAGCTATAAAGCTTATCTTTCTCAAACACTACATTTTTCAATCCTTTAATCAAGTCATGCTTGACCAATCTATTCAATTGTTTCATTCCAACATGACCAAGCCTTCTATGCCATAACCAGCCCATGCTAGACTTAGTGAACAAACATGTAGATAATTGAGCTTCACTAGCATTGAAATCAACCAAGTATAGATTCTCATATCTAAAGCCCTTGAAGATCAAGTTAGAGCCATCTACACTTTTGATCTCTACATCATCTACCCCAAATATGCATTTGAAACCAAGATCACACAATTTAGCCACGGATAGCAAATATAAGTTCAAGCTCCCTACTAGCAACATATTGGATATGCTCATGTCATTGGATATTGCAATCTTACCAAGCCCTTTGACCTTGCCATTGCCATTGTCACCAAATGTGATACTATCATAACAATCATTGCCATTGGTATTGATTGAGTTGAACATTCTTACATCACCGGTCATGTGTTGAGTGCACCCACTATCAAGAACCCAATGCCTTCCTCCGGCTTTGTAATTGACCTACAAAAGAAGTTCAATTCTTTTTAGGTACCCAAACTTGCTTGGGTCCTTGAAGGTTAGTGACCAAGCTCTTTTGAACCCAAATGGCTTTCTTCTTTGAGCCCATCCATGGTGTACCAATGAACTTAGCTTTCACACCATTTGTACCCTTAGTAAGCACATAGAAAGAATTAATCTTAATTGAGGATACATTAGAATTTTTGCTCTTGTTCTTGCACTCATGCTCTTTATGACCAACTTGCTTGCAACTAGTGTAAAACCAATCATTGTTCTTCACAAAACTAGTCTTGTGAGGAGCAAAGTCCGCCTTGCCTTTCTTGGGGGTATAGCCCAATCCCTCTTTGTAGAGAGAAGCTCTTTGGTTACCCAAGCACATAAGCAAGCGGTCCTCACCACCATAGGCCTTAGCCAAGGTGTGAGTGAGCTCATTGACCTTCTTCTTGAGGGTCTCATTCTCTTCCATTAGTGAGGCATTACAAGTGAAACCATCACTATTAGATGAGGTGGAAGTGGAAGTGCTACAAGAAGGGTTAGTGGGAGCAACAATGATAGGATTATATAATGATTCATCAATTAGGTCACAAGTTAACCCTACATTACATGTCTCAACATGCTTCTTCTCATTTTGCACATCAAGCAAGGTGGAATGAGCTTTTTCAAGCTTCTTGTGAGCCTTGCCAAGCTTCTCATGGGCTTCCTTTAGCCTCTCATGAGATGCATTGAGCTCACTAAAGGCTTGCTTAAGGGATTTTAGTTCCTTACGTAAGCTTTTGCATTCCCTTCTCTTAATGTCAAAGTGTTCTTTAGCATCATCTAGCATGTCAAGTAGTTCATCCTTAGTTGGTTCATTATCATCACTATCATTTTTATTTTCATTTTCATTTTCATTATCATGTTCCTCATCACTTTTATCATCACAAGTTTGTACCTTAGTGGCCTTAGCCATGAAGCATGATGGATTGTTGAAGAGAGAAGGCTTCTCATTGATAGCAATGCTTGCAAGTGCCTTCTTTTTGGTGGTGGTGTCATCATCACTATCATCATCATCACTTGAGGAGGCATCACTATCCCAAGTGACCACATATGAACCACCCTTCTTCTTCTTCTCCTTGAAGGTCATCTTGTCCTTCTTCTCTTTCTTTTCCTTCTTGTCCTTCTAATTCTTCTTGTCATCATCATTGTCACTATTGTATGGGCAATGAGCAACAAGATGATCTTTGCTTCTGCAATTAAAGCACCTTCTTGACTCTTCCTTATTCTTGGATGAAGACTTCTTTCTTCTAGCACGGTAGCCCTTCTTCATCATGAACTTGCCAAGTCTCTTAACAAACAGAGCCATCTTCTCATCATCCATCTCATCAAAGCTCAAGTCTTCATTTTCACTTGATGATTCTTGATTTGCCTTGCCCTTGGATGATGTGGCCTTGAATGCCACCCTCTTCTTCTTCTCATCCTTCTTCTCATCTTTCTTCTCCTTCTTTTCTTCCTTCTCATCATTGTCTCTATATGTATCATCGGTCATTATATCTCCTAACACTTGGTTTGGTGTCATGGTGTCCAAACCACTCCTCACTAGAATAGTGACCAATGTGCCAAATCTTGAAGGTAGGCATCTCAAGAACTTATGGGAGAAGTCCTTGTCCTCCACCTTCTCTCCAAGTGCTTTGAGATCATTGACAAGCACTTGAAACCTATGGAACATCTCCGGCACACTCTCATCCTCCTTCATCTTGAAACTAGCAAACTTCTCCTTGAGGATATATGCCTTGGCACCCTTCACCGCTTGAGTGCCCTCAAATGACTCCTTCAACTTCTTCCAAGCCTCATAAGACATCTCAATGTTCTTGATTTGCTCAAATGTTCTCTCACCAATAGCATCATGAATGGCACTAAGAGCAAGATCATTGTTTTGGAGAAGTACTTCTTCGGCGGCAGTGGGATTCTCTGGATCTTCTATCTCAATCTTGGTCTCCACCACTTTCCAAACCTTCCTATTAATTGACTTGATATATGTTGTTATCTTAGCCTTCCAATAGGGATAGTTTGAGCCATCAAATTGGGGTGGCTTCTTGGTGTTGTTGATTTGAGCCATTTTGACACCGAAGGTTGTTAAGCCTCAAATCACGGTGACCACGGCTCTGATACCACTTGAAAGGACCTAATGGCTAGAGGGGGGTGAATAGCCTATTAAAAATTTCAACAACAACACTAAGATAAATGATTAGTCAATAAGATGGCGAAGCGAATTTTACGCTAGCACTATACTTGGGGTTGCAAGCCACCTACCCAATTCTATTTTCTATGATCTCTAGTATATCACAACAAGGCTATGTCTCAAATTTACACCTAGGTGATCAATCTAGCAAAAGTGATACAATTAAGTACTACACTATCTAGTCTTGACTACCACAAGCTCTATACAAATGAATGTACAATGAAATACAAGAGAGTGGTAGAGAGGTATACCGCCATGGCAAGTGATCAATCAATGAATATCGATAAATACCAAGGAGACAATCAAGGCACAATGATTTTTCCTCTGATGTTCACTTGCTTGCCGGTAAGTTAGTCCCCGTTGTGGCGATACACTCACTATGATGTTCACGCGCTGATTGGCATCACATGCCAAACCCTCAATAGGGTGCCATGCAACCAACACAAGATGAGGATCACACAAGCCATGAGTAATTTACTAGAGTACCTTTTGGTTCTCTACCAGGGAAAGGTCAAGAACCCCTCACAATCACCACAATTGGAGCCGGAGACAATCACCAACCTCCGCTCGACGATCCTCGCTGCTCAAAGCCGTCTAGGTGGTGGCAACCACCAAGAGTAACAAACCAAACCTATAGCGAAACACGAAAATCATGTGCCTCTAGATGCAAACACTCTAGCAATGCACTTGGATTTTCTCCCAATCTCACAAAGATAAGGAATCAATGATGGAGATGAGTGAGAGGGCTTTGTCTAAGCTCACAAGGTTGCTATGTCAATGCAAATGGCCAAGCGAGTGAGCTTGAGCCGGCCATAGGGCTTAAATAGAGAGCCCCCACAAATAGAGCCGTTGGCTCCTCTTTCTAGTGAAGGACGTAGGACCCTAGCGTTTGGTCACCCGATGCTCGCCATGTCTCATTAGCCTCAAATGCTGAGCGTCCGATCTTAACGGCTAGTCTGCTTCGCGCCACATGTTAAGGTGCGACCGGACGCACTGCTTAAAGTGACCGGACGCTCCATCACTAGAGTTCGGTCGTTTCCAGTAAGGTTCTAGAGAGGCAAAAACATGACTAGACACGTCCAATCACAGGTGACCGGACGCGGCTCAGGGTCTGGTCCTCACTGGCTTGTTCTGATGTTTGCATCAGCGTACGTCATATTTCTTCTTAGCGTTCGGTCAAAGGACCGAGGGCGGCCTTCACTACGCACCACTAACCGGACGCAGGGTCAGACTCCGGTCACTGCCCAAGGCAGAGTCCGGTCATTACGAAATAGCTCCTTTTGACCCCAACCTTCACCACCCTTGATCAAATATGCCAACCACCAAGTGTAACACTTCGTGCATGTGTGTTAGCATATTTTCACAAACATTTTCAAGGGTGTTAGCACTCCACTAGATCCTAAATGCATATACAATGAGTTAGAGCATCTAGTGGAACTTTTATAACTGCATTTCGATCCGAGTTTCACCCATCTTAATAGTATGGCTATCGATCCTAAATGTGATCACACTCGCTAACTGTCTCGATCACTAAATCGAAAAGCTCCTATCAATTTCAACTTTGCCTTGAGCTTTTTGTTTTTCTCTTTCTTCTTTTCCAAGTCCTAGCACTTGATCATCACCATGGCATCACCATCATCATGATCTTCACTATTGCTTCATCACTTGGAATAGTGCAACCTATCTCATAATCACTTTGATAAACTAGGTTAGCACTTAGGGTTTCATCAATTCACCAAAACTAAACTAGAGCTTTCAGTCCAGGAACCTGGTCAGCAAAGCTTTTCAAGCTAGTTTTACTGGCCATCCGCTGTAGCAGATGTTGAGGCACTCATTCGTCGCTGCGAGGGATGCTAGTTTTTCACCAAGCAGATACATGTGCCAGCTCAAACCCTTCAGACTATCCCCGCATCTTGGCTTTTGCATGCTGGGGACTGGATATGATTGGCCCCATCAAACGAGCTTTGGGAGGCTTCAGATATTTGTATGTTGCCATCGACAAATTCTCTAAGTGGATTGAGTATAAACCACTCATCACAGCAACTGCGAAAAAGGCAGCTGATCTGATCGAGGAGATTGTCCACCATTTTTGTCTACCGAATAGCATCATCACCGACCTAGGCTCCACGTTCACTGGCAATGATTTTTGCGAATTCTATGAGGACCGGTGCATCTCTGTGAAGTATGTTTTAGTCACCCACCCTAGAGAAAATGGTCAAGTCGAACGGGCAAAACGACATGATCTTGGACGCCCTTAAAAAGAGATTGTATCAAAAAGATGAGAAGCACCCAGGCAGATGGCTCAAAGAATTGCCAGCAGTAGTCTGGGGACTTTGGACCCAAGCTAGTCACAACACAGGCGTCTCCCCATATTACTTGGTATATGGCTCAGAGGCTATCTTGCCAGCTGACATCGCCTTTCGGGCGCCAAGAGTTGAGAACTACAATGAAGAGCAGTCAGCTCTAGCCCATCAAGTAGACATTGATCGCCTTAAGGAGGAACGCTTGGTTACGTGCGTATGCATAGCCAAGTACCTAGAAGGCCTACAGAGGTACCACGACCGTAACATCTAGGAGCGAGCATTTGCGGTTGGCGATCTAGTACTTCGAAGGAAGCAGAAGACAGAAGGACTCCATAAACTTTCATCGCATTGGGAGGGTCCCTTCATCATAAAAGAGATCACTCGACATGGATCCTACAGGCTATGCAACTCCGAAGGGGTGGATATCCCTAATTCTTGGCACATCGACCTCCTTAAGCGTTTCTATCCCTAAAACATTTCCAACAATAAAGATATGTATTTCTCCATATTTGATGATTCAATAAAACTTGCGCCGATTTCTCCAATTGCGTTCTCCATTATTTTCGCCATTACGTTTTCTCCAATATTTCTCTGAATAATTTCTCCATATTTTTCTCTAGTTTTGTCGCCATGATTACATCGAGTTTTAACTTGCTGATTAATCTCCATAATTTAACGACTCCATAATGCGCTATTCGCCAATTCTCCACGTGTATCATCGCCACCTCACACCTCACTCCATATGCCGACCAGTAACGTTTTTACCCATGTCATCTAGGAACAGCCTTGATCTCAACTTGTTCCTACGCGTGCATGAGCCATGCTCTACTCTATGGACAATCAGCAATGGCCCCTTGGTGACGCTTTCTTCTCTTACACATACACGGGTGCCAGCCACTCCGCGCTATAGAGCTTGAGAGCTAGCCAGGGCTGGTCGCATGGTACAAAACTAACTAGAAAGCAATTAAATCATACATAAACATTTAAACTAAGCAAACTCCAAAATAAACACCATGTTTATGTTTACATCTCTGCCTAGCAAGATATCAAGAGTTTTCCTGATACATTCATCGCCTAACTAGTTTTGTTGCTCTTTATCGCCAAAGATATCCAGGTCTTAGACGAGCTTGAAGGCCGATTCTATTGCCTCCTCTACGAGCTGGTCGGACACCTTGTCCTCCGTCCCTTCAGCGAACCCACCATCAATAATCACCCGATCCACTGCCGAGTATAGGGATTGGACGACTAATAAAGCGTGCCCAACAGCAGTACATGCCGCGTCGTGGACATACAACCTAAAATTCACCCAGACCGCCCTGCACCTTTCCACAAAAGGATCTAGCGGGAGCGGATTTTCGTCAAGATCTCTAACCAGGGGCGGCGCCGGTTTTCAATCAATGAAATCAACAACTGGTGTCATCCTCACGATGATGACATTCCTTTTGGCGTGCACAGCCTTTAGTTCTAGCTCGTCAGACCGGTATTGCGTCTGCGAGTTCTCACAGACCACTGTGAAACACCGATATGATGACGAGGCTCACACAATCACAAACAAGAGTTTTTTGTAGAGATCACTTACGTGCAAGCTCATCAATGGTTTTTGTGTGTGGTTCTCATGCGTCATCCCTCTCCTCCTCCACATGCTAGATGGCCTCCTTGGCCAGGAACAGCCACATCGCCAAATCTGCAATAGCAATAATGAAGTCATCATGCCGAAGGAAAAAATAAATAGACGGATCATAGATTTGCTGATGGATATATGGTCCTACCATTCTTCTCCTCAGCAATGGTTGCAAGCTAAGTATCGGTCTCACCGAGCTATACCTAGGTGGTGGCAACCTCCTCTCAAGCTATGTTGCGCTCAATGGCCAGGTCCTTCTTCTCCAACTGCACTTGATACACCCGTGCTTGCAACCTGCTCCGCTCCTCCTTGAGCCCGATTATTTCATCCTCACACGCTTTCACCTCCGCAAGCAGTCGTTTGTTCTCCTTGAAGGTGGGCTCGACTTCCTCGAGCTAATGTCGTTGGTACTCTACAGTCTTTATCACCTCCTGCCAGATGACCATCATAGACCCATTTGGGGGACATGGTACACAACAAACAATTAAAACTCACCTATAGCTCACTGTTCATCACTGCAATATGTTTCTTCAGCGACTCGATCTGTGGGTCGACATCCTCCTCCTCCACTAAATCAACACGGTCGCCTCGCATTAACTAGGTCTACGACACACGCGTGGGAGCTTCCCATGGATGTGGCACCTCTCGTGGGATTTCTTCAACCATGGGCGCCTCTACCGATGGTCCCACAGCTTGTCCTACAGTCCTTTCTTCGCGATGGCACGCCGGGCCTAAGGCCATCACCGCGGGGGGCTCTGGAGCATGTGGCTCCTTTTTGGATCTAGGGCCCGCACCCACCGAGGGTGACGCCCGGGGACTGGGCGCTTGTCCTACATGTGCTCTAAGTCCCAATGCCATCGGGGACACCGGGGGGCTTGGCATCCGTCCTGCATCTGCTCCACCATCTCCAACGGGCTCCGCTACTCGCCAATTTCTGGCATCACCACATGTGCGAGCTCTGTCTATCTCGGACGTCGCGGTCGCCTCTCCACCGCTTGTACTTTCGATGTTCATGGGGGCGGCATATGACGTCATGCCACAAGACTCCTCTCTAGCCCTGACCGGTCATAAGGGGTCGGTCGATGGTATGCTCCTCCATAGTGAATGATTGTTAAACACTTCAGAGCATATATTAAAGTGGTGACCAGATCTTGACAACCAACAACTTACTTGTTGGACCAGAGAATTGTATGCCTAATCTTGTGCAGCCCGCTGAAGCCGATCGCCCTGGCCGTCGGCGTGGCCATCTTCTAGAACCCTGGGGGCACCGGGCTTGTCCCCAGGGTTATCGCGCCCGTGTCTTCGCCCCTCCTGACTTGAGCATCGCGCTCAGGCTTGGGCACTTCAGCTCTAGCATGGTTGGCATGACTTTCTGCCTGCCAACCATGGCTTCTCATCTGCTCAACATCCATTGCCGAGCTAGGACCTTCATCTGCTAGAGGGGGTAGCAAATCCTTGGCGGGCAGCCCTCGAGGACAATGTCTCCCTGTCCTTCGGATCATCGTCCTCACTTTCCGACCTATGCACATACTTTCAGCGCTGGTGGGGCAAGGAGTCCTTGATGCTAATCCCACATTCACGGTAGGGTGGCGTCGCCGCTTATCTCTTCTTCTTCTTCTCCACCGGTTCATCATGAATTTGCTCTTTGTCGCTGCATAGGACGCACCGGTCAGGGCTTGGGGTAGCCTCTTGCTCGTCTGATGAGCTGCTCGGCATCCTCCTACGCATTGCCGCCATAATCTTAGCTTCAGTCTGAGACCTTTTGTATCGGTCCTCGCTGCTTGGCCATGTCCCATTCGGGACGTCAGAGATGTACGCCTTTCGATCCAGCATGGCAAATCATCGAACATGTATCAGGCAAGAAACAGGCACCAAAAATACAAGACAATACTACCTTAAATTACTTACCTTCGGAGGTGGATTCATGAAACCAAAGGCCCTCTGAGGGTGCTTTTGCTCTGTAGTCTTCTTAATGGTGAAGAACTTCACCACTCGGCGATCAATTTCATCATTGTCTATCATCTCGGGCGCTTCCCGTACGAAATCTTCCTGGCGATATTCAAAGGCAGGATGGGACCTTTCCTTGCATGGCTAGATTCGGTGGCCGAAGAATTTTCAGAGTGCACTCCACCCCATTGATGTTGACATGGGCAAGAAGATCAAGAAGCTCCTCCACTTACACCATTTCATCACCACTTGGTTTCACCGACCCATTTGGATTTGTTTTTGGTTAAGAGTCAATATCTCCAGAAAGCCCAAGCTCTATGTTCTCGGTGTAGAACCATTTTGCCTTCCACCCCTTGTTCGACGTCCTCAGTGGGACTAGTTTATACTCCGCCATCTTCCCATCCCGTAGCACAAGATATGTCACACCGACAACTTTGGCTTCAGAAAAGGATTTGAGGTGGAAGAGGTACCGAGAAAGATTAAAATGAGGCTCAATGCCTAGATATGCCTTGTAAAGATTGATAAAGATGGATAGATGAAGTATGCTATTTGGGTTGAGATGGATGAGAGATATGCCATAGTAAGAAAGAAGTTTGGGGAAAAAGGGATGAGCCGGTAAACCAAATCCGCGGCAATAGAAATCTTCAAAGACTACAAGCTCGCCATCTCAAGGGTCTAGAAAGCGCTCACCTATGGCGGGCCACCATGCCGCCGCCACCTAATCAGGTAGGATACCCTCAAACACCATCGCCTCCAGGTCCTCTTGGCTGTTGTTGGACGCCACCTACCCCTTATTGCGGGTGTTCATCTTCTATGATTTCTTGGACGCCGCCATTGTTATGGATCTAGATCTAGGGACTTGATGTGCTCGCTCTGACCTTGCGGTGAGCTAGGGCACTCAAGGTTGGGTATGGGCGGTGGTGGTGTTTGAAGTAGTAGTGGCGGCGGTGCGATTCTGGGTTGCTTGAGGTTGAAGGAGGCGATGCGTGTAACTACTCCTGCGAAAAGGAGTGAGGCTTATAATATTTTGCTCCTATTGCTTGGTCTCTAGGGTTTCTAGGAAACCATGTCATGCCACGCACGCCGCTTCTGCATTTGTCGCTATACGCGCACGCATCTACCTGCTGCAATTACTATGCGTCGCCCTGAATTCTCTGTAGACACCTTAAATGGGTCATCTTTTGGGCCGTCGCATTTTCCTTCACCTAGAAGACACAACAGGTGGCTTAGTTTTACACATCGCTCAGATAATCAATGCATTAATTGCACATCGATGATTTATTTTGGGATGTCCCCTAAAGGCTAACTTGAACTGCTCCCATGTGACCCGTGCGTTGTCAGGTAAAGAGGATAGGAAATGGGTCCACCATATCCCAGCCGGTCCCTGCAGTTGATGGGATGCCTATTTAGCCTTCAGATGCTCAGTAACCCTCAACAGACGGAACTTCTGCTCTATCGTGTTAAGCCATTCATCCGCCTGGAGTGGCTCTTCCTTCAGATTTTGCCCTCCATTCCTGCTAGAAGGGTGCTTGGCTATGAGATGGTATGGTCAGATGTACTTCATACCATGGTTGTCCCTCCAGGTATATTTCATTCTAGTAATAGAGGGGCGGTTCGTAATACCCCGCATAATGCAAGACTCTCCAAAGTAGGGCAGGGGTACCAAACATCAATAGGAAAGTCTCACTTCCAGCTGGTGCTGCCATCCGTACCAACAACATGGTGCAACTCTCATGAGACAACATCATAATGGAAAAGAGTTATATAACCGAGTAAGAAATCCATAAGGGGAGGAACAATGCAAGTGTAATAATAATGATTTATCATGATGCATGCACGTTACGTATGTCCTCACAAACTTAGGAAAATTTAAAACTTCTAACGGCATACATGGTGGCATACAAGCGTTCTCTCATATATAATGTAACAAGTCGGGCTACATGTTTCGTTGTTAGTGTACCTGCACAAGAATTTCATTTCAGCCCAACCCCAAAATTATATATGCAGAATGTAAGAATGTAAATCTAGGCTTTATGTTGTAAGCTAAATACTTCCATATATATATATATATATATATATATATATATATATATATATATATATATATATATATATATATATATATATATATATATATATATATATATATATATATATATATATATATATACTTTCGTATCAAAGCTACCTGAGAGTAAATACGTCCTATATATACTTATAAATATGCATATATAGCCGTATCAAAGGTAACCCACAATTAAATACTTTCGTATATATATGAGGCATATATACACTTTAGTATCAAAGCTAACTCTTCCCATAGACCGCACGCTCACATCTTGCGGTCATGCCACTGTGATGATGAGTGGCATCTTACCTTGGGTGTAGAGGCATTTGATCCATACATTACCACTCAAGTGAATTGCATCCATACAATAGCACGCCGTATGGATGACGAAATTGAAAACCCCTAAGTTAGTACTTAATTAGCCACCTGAAGTCCTTAACTGGCATAAAGGAAAGTGATCACTAGCACACTTTAGATTCAAACTCTAGATTTTAAACACCAATATATATAGCTATAAGTTGCTAGAAACTGGTTTTGAAAAACAAAAACCTTTGTTTTAAATACACATGTGGCAATTAATGTTGAATCTTGCTCTGATGCCAGCTGTAGCAGAACCGACCAATTTATAAGAGCACAAGTACAATCGCAGCCCGCAAGCGGTCGCACTGTCATATTTGAGCCCATATAAACCCGGTAGTCCATCGAGTACTGCGAAGGGTCTCGATTCAACTAACATACAACCAAGATCGTACATGATTCAACATACATGTCACACGTTACATAAAGTTCACAAATATAGTTTATCCATCAGAGTATGAATTAAAGTTATTACAAACCACATTCAGGTAAGATAGTAGCGGAAGCAAATTAACAGTTTGAAACCAACATCTGCAACATTGTTTAAATATAGTGCCAGCTCACGATCACACTTCCACAAAAGTATAAGAGAGGGATTAATAATAGATGCCTGCCCAGGGCTTACTCCTCGTCCATGGTGGGACATAAGCAGTTCTTGCAATAGCCATGATAATCTATACCATCTGCAATAATGGGAATAAACCCCTGAGTATGAGAAGGTACTCAGCTTGACAACATTTTGCATAAAAAGCGACTAATTCAGTTGTACAATTATAATTCGGTCATCAAGTTAATTATAGCTATTCATCTCTAGATTAGCAACTAACCTATGCCAAACATGTGGTATATCATTTAGTAGCATACAATAGTAATCATAGCCGGTGTAGTAATTCCATGTTTATCATAACCATCATTCCATAATACAGTTACTATGATGTTGGGGCTAGCCAAGTTTCTCACTGTCTGGGAGAGACGGTGATTCGAATCGATTTCAACCAGCTAGGAATTTATTCCTAACACAAACCCAGGCAGACTAGATCAATGGTCACCTTTGGTACAACTCAGGTCCATATTTCGCAGATTCGCCCAGCGCCACACAATCGGGGAGAACCAACTGCCAGGACGTTTAGGACTACCCTGCCCTTGGGCTCACGTCTGGATCCCCACGCATCCTTACTACCATCCAGAGTGCACACTTTTACAGAATGAGGCCCAGCCTGAGTTGAGCTACTCGGCTTCATGGTTGGAATGAGTTATCCGGCCAGCTAAGTGAGAGGCATGCGTTCAATCTTGTTAGAAGCGCCCAACAACGGTACGGTCCTTAATCGGCACAAATGGATTCACATGAGTCAACCTACACATAGACTCCACCCGGCCTCCATTTACATTACCCCATGGTTCTTTTCCATGATAGCAAATATAGCCAACCGTGCTTCGGTATCCACCTATATCTCGCAGGTGACAGGAAATCACCCGACTTCTACCGGTCTAAGCATGGCTAAGCATGTATTTGATCTTGGACCTACATTGGGTAAAAGGTGTATATATCTAGACAAGGTAGTTCTATGCATCAAGTGGTTTCAATTCAACTCTTATCACCTAATGCATCAAACATAAAAGGACTCAAGTGAAGTTTTGTAAAACATAGGAGACTTAGAATGCTCCGGGGCTTGCCTTAGAGGAACGAGGTTGGCCTGCGATCCGGGCACTCAGGGAGGTCCTCAAGAGTTTGCCCCTCTCCTTCTGGAGCTATGGCCTGAGGTGTCTCCTGCTGTTCCTCCTCTTCTTCGTTGAACTCCAAAAGAGTTATCCCCTCGGATGATCCTATATGCATGATCATGGAATAAGATATCGTGGATGCATATATAATGACATGTATGATATGGTGGGGTATGATGAAATGCATTCTCATAGGTGTTTTCAACAGCATTGTATTAAGGTGATAACAAGTTACATCTTATTTTATTGAGTAGGTGCATATATCTTCTCTAGTAACTAAACAAATTCTCAGCTAAGCAATTTTCTGGACTACAAGATAGCAGCCACTTATTTTGACCATAACTAGAGTTATACATGTCTAAATAATATGGTTGTGGACTTTCTGAAAAGCTTATGAAATTGTATACAACTTTATTTTAATCATATAACAGTGATTTAGCAGTTATCTAGGTCAAACAATTTAATCTTTCAGATCTATCCAGAGAGCAAGCATTTCTGAGAGCAGACTTCAAACAGCTATAATTCTTAAACCATAGGGCCTATGACTATAAAAAATTAACACAAGGTAGATAAGTAAGTTATCTACAACTTTGTTATTAACAAGTTTCACATAAAAGGTCATTATCATCATGAAATTATTACCATAACAGAAACTACACATGCAGCCATCTAAGTGAATTATAAAGCAATAATTAGCTAGTTGTCTACAACCAAAAATTCCTAAGCCTATCTTATAACATCAACATGCTATATGCATCACAAATAGCACAGAAAATATCATGGTTAAGCCCAAATAATTTATTTTATTTCATTTATTAATTTCTTTATATATCAAGGTGATTTAAAGGATAAATATTTCTAATACTAAATAAATTCTGACAAAATTACAGTAGCCTACATATGACCCTAATAGTCTACTCTGTAAAGTTTATGCCATTTGGATAAGTATAGCCATCTCTACTAAAATGACAAGTTATATAGGCTTATTTTAGCAAAAATAGTTTAGCCTAATGAAAAGTGTCAAGCAATAGATTTAATATTTTTCTTACTTTCCTCTTAGCACAAGAATACTATGTAAAAATTTGCACGATCATATGTTATGTATTCTTACCCCAACTAATTTCACTAGAAACTAGCAATTAAATAACATTAAATAGTAAGACCATATTTCAAGTATACTTACTGTAGGTTTCATATTTTTCCTAGCTAGACCATGCCAACACAAGACCAACAAAATTGGAATTACAATTTTATCACCACTCTAGCTCACGTTATGCAATTTACAAGATATAAACACATTTAGAAGCACTTATTTTCTCAATTTAATTCTACTAGAAAAATACCCTAAGCAGTAGATTTCATATTTTTATCAAATTGTACACTTCATGATGAATCTAACAAAATTTGGTTCACCTCATTTGGACACTCCTAGCTCTAGATACAAATTTTTGAAGTTTGTATTCAAATCTATGAAAATAATTCAAAAACAACTAAACCCTAAATGCTAGGTGCACCTGGAGTATACACCACAGAGGCGCTGATGACTGGGCCCCGCAGGTCAACTGACCCCACACGATAGAGAGACAGAGGCAGGGGCCGGCTTTGACCGGCGAGAACTCACCGATGGCGAGGTCACCGACGACGAGGTCGGCACCAACGTGTTCCCCATCCTATTCCGCATCTATAGGTACCCTAGGTTTACTTGGAGGATTACTGGAGCTAGCTCACCGGCGAGCATGGTGGCTCAACGGCGGTGCGCAGTAGTGCTCCGACCATCCTCGGCAATGGCATGGCCAGGCGAGCGCGGCTACGGCATCTACAAACCCTAGCGAAGCTCTACGGCGTGGATTAGATCAGGGTGGAGCGGCGCCGAAGCTTGGCCGCGTGCATGGTAGCATGAGGGTGTGCAGTGGCGTTCCGGCGCTGGTGTGCTGACGTTGGCTCAATGGCTAGTGGCGTGACCTAACCCTAACCCTAGACTATCCCTAACAAGCAAAACACGTGAGCGAGATGGATCGGAGTTGCACGGCCACAGCGAGCGCAAGCTCAGCGGCGCTCCGGTGAGGGTGTGGTGACGGCGGACTTGCCCTTAGGCATTTACCTTGGCTCGGGCTAAGGCGATGGGTGGTCGACGAAGTGGAGAGGGAAATGGCCGAGCGGTGTGCATGAGCTATCGGGGAAAGGTGCTACGACGGTGGCACGCGAGCTCGGCGGAGCTCGGAGGCGATGGCGCAGTGCGCTGCAGCTTTGCTCTGGCGCGGCGAGAGAGAGACGAAGTGAGGCAGAGGAGCGCGAATGCGGGCGAGCGAGAGAGGACAGCGGCATCGCGCGGCATTGTTGCCCGTGTCGGCCTGACCGGTGTGGCCGGTGCCAGCATACGGCCACCACGCGGCGCGCGCGGCCTACACCGGTCGGCCATGACGCGCGTGCGCGGCGCTGATTCAGACGCCGTTGAACCCGACTGACAGCGCGACTTCATGACTCTATAACTCCTAATCTGTGGTGAAATTTTGTAAACTTCCTTAATTAAATTTGTAGAGCTAAGTGAGTACTACAAAAATACTTAAAGGAGTTTGGCCTAATTCCCAACGGTTTTCAAACTACAAAGCTCCAAAGTAGAGTACTTTGAAACTGTAGTCAGCACATGACTTAGCAAAATTTTCTAAGTTTCAAAACAACATTTTGTTGACTTTTGTGAGCCCTATTTGGCTACGTTACACACTGATTCAGCTCATGGCCCTTAAATAAAATTTGTTACCCTTGATGTGAACTACAACTTTTATTTTGGTCACACAGCCATGCAAACACTCTAAGGTAATGTTCAACTTTGGTCAAACTAGCATCATGAAAATGACATTTCAAAGTACAACATTTACAAGCAAAATTGGTCCATGTCATGAATACAAAAGTTGTTCCATTCACCATTCTATATGTGTCTAAGGTATATTGGTGCCCTTACAACCATTTCATGCATTGGTCACATATGATCACAAGCATAATTAAGTATATGAGCAACATCCCATGTGATAAAGAGAAGGTAAATGAAATGAAACTTTATATGCTCATGCTCATGAATGAATGGATGATGCTTGTGCTCATGAAATGCAAATGCCAAATGCAATGCTTAACACTAGGGTGTTACAGTCCAGCCCACAAGATGATGGCTTGCATCTTATGGCGTAGCTCAGCACGACGCCAAGGCACCTCGACGACATCCTGAAGATCACGTAGAATCTGTTAGGATATGCCGAATGTATAATTCCATGTAAAGATTATCTCTTACCCGATCAGACTAACATGATCGGCATGTAACCCTAACCCCCGGACTATATAAGGTGGGTAGGTGACCCTCTTAAAACACACGCAATCATATACAATAGCCAATATAACCGACGGGACACAGGATTAGGGTATTACATCAAGCTGACGGCCTGAACCTGTCTAAATCTTGTGTCTTGTCACCATCTCGATCCTGATCTCGCTCACCTCTATGAAAAATCTACCATCATGGGTATACCCCTTGGTGGACTGCCGAGCACATTTATTTGACAATTAGGGATCTGTTCGAGGGCTTGGATCTGCTCACTCGGATGGCCAAAAATGACTACCTATATTGTAACGAACTTGGGTCGTTACATCTTCTCCCTCCCTTAGGCTCTCCTCCACTCGGATCGGGAGAACCCTTCCCTTTACATGTAACCTGGTCCCTAGACTCTATATAAGGGGGGCCAGGCCCCCTTCCAAGGGGACAAACTCTCAAAGACTTCATTCGAGAATTCATTCACCTCACTCCTTCTATCTCATTCCTCTAGCTTACACACCCCCATTATAAGACTTCAGAGCACTTGAACTGAGAAACACAAACTTGAACCATCTCTAAGACTGGATGTAGGGCTCTAGCCTAAACCAGTATAATTCCTTATGTCTTTGAGTGCTACCATCGTCTTTCTAGAGTAGCGTGACACACGTATAAATTCACTAGTCGGTTTACAAACCACCGATTGGGAGTATATTGGGTTGGCAATTAAAAGCTTCCATTGATTCTCAACTTTAGCCTTGCCTCATCTTGATAGCAAGAAAAATATGTAACCCTAAGAGCATATTAAAAGTTGGGCCTTAAATTTTTTGTTTTCAGATCTTTCTAAAAATTAGGGTTAATTCAAGCAATGTCGTTATAGTTCTGTGAGTTTGGAAAATATCATTACTATTCATCTTATTATAACCATGCCATTACTGTTGCATGAGTTCCTAAAATTTGCCACTTTCTAGGCCCGACGCCCCACTGGATCTAGCTATAGGCATACATATGCGGCGAAATGATTCATATGGATCGTTTTGCCTTTGTCCCCTCTCACTAACTCAGCAAGGCTGACTGGGTTCGACCCGTTCACTCCCTTATTTCATCTCCGCCCTGATGGACCCTAACCCTAGGTAGGAAATGACGATGCATCTGACACCAGCTATTGAAGTCGATGGCAATGGGGATTCTTGGTTGTAGTTGCTGCTGGTGGCCAAGGAGATTTGTTTCCCTGAGCTTGGTTCATCGATTGGAGTCCATGCTCGTAGCTTGAGCTAGATCAAAGTTACCCACGCGAATAGCGACTGTCGACGAAATATGGTCGACAGTCTACCGAGGGGTATGCCCATGATAGTAGATGAACCGGTGGAGGTGTGCGAGATACGAACTAGATGGTGACACAGACGCAGAGACAGCGATTTAGGCAGGTTCAGGCCATCAAGTCGACATAATACCCTACGTCATGTGTCTTTGGTGGATTGTATATTATGATGTGATATCTGGGGCTGGATGGGGATGCCTACTAGGGGACCCCTGCCCCTCCTTATATACTCTAGAGGGGTAGGGTTACAAGAAAAGTATCCTAGTCGGTTATATGTTAGGTATTCTATTTAGATTACAACATCTATTAGAGTCCAAACAGATCTATCTCTGTCTTCAAGATATCTTCTAGATGCCTTGCGGTGTACGCCGACCAGTGTCGTGTGCCGCAAGTCTTGATGTTGTGGGCTAGACCGTTCTAGACGGTACGGCCCATGTCCCTTGCCGTGGGTACCTAGGGTTATACCCCCCCCCCACAGCTAGTCCCCAAGCATCTTGTATCCACTGAGCAACGCCGTCTTGATCATGTCCGAGCAGTTTAACTTGAAGCTGACCAGTTTAACTGGCGATCCGACTAGTTTAACTGGTGATCTGAGCAGTGAAAATAGGAGCCAACCAGTTTAAATGGTGACCTGAGCGATGAAAATGGATGCCGACCAGTTTAACTGGTTAGCAAATCTTGGACTTAGCCAAGTAAGGCTTGCTAGAAGGATGTAAGGGGCTAAAGATAAAATTTGAAAATTCTTCCCCTTAGGAGAAGTGTAGCCGCTTAGACTCTATTTGTGAGGTTGGGTAATTATCATCATGACTTAGTCAATAAGGAGGATAAATCAGGAAAAAAGCACTACATTCACTGCTAGTTGAAGTGTAGCCACTTAGTCCCCGAGCCACGTGGTAGGTGAATGATTCATGTAGTACCAGGGTCAAAAAAAAGAAAGGACTCCAGATGTTAGCCAATCACAGCCAATCCTCAGCTTAGCTAAAAACCATTAACAAGAAAAATTAGTATATGCATCGCAAGGTGCAGTGTACACACTATAGTCCCCGAGCCTGCTAGAAGATGAAAAAATAAATCTTGTAGCAGGGTCAAAGAATTTTAATGAAAGCTTGCCAACATCATCTGCAATGTACTTATCAAGACCTCGGACGTTCTGCCCAAGATCAGCACTCTGATCCAAACAGCATGGAGCAACTTGATGGCATAATGATAAGACGTAGCAAAATCCGACCACCAATGAAGTCCCTAGCTTAGCTGGCAACTCTTGCATGAAGAATCCAAACACCAAGGAGTCCTCAGCTTAGCTGGCAACTCTTGCATGAAGAATCTGAACACCGAGGAGTCCCTGGCTTAGCTAGCAACGTTTGCACAAGAATCCAAACACCGAGGAGTCTCAGCTTAGCTAGCGACTCTTGCACGAAGAATTCGAACACCGAGGTGTCCCTAGCTTAGCTGGCGAGCCCCCAGCATAACTGATGATGAAGCGACGAACAATCCGACTAGCTGGTTGAAGAAGAATTGAGCACCAAACAGCCCAACCAACTGGTCGGCGGCAGTGAGCGTTGAGTAGAAGTAAGCACCGAACAGTCTGACCAACTAGTCGGCGATGAAGTCCATAAATCTAGCGGTCCAACCAGTTGAGCGGCGGAGAAGTCCGAACTCCAGGCGGTGCGACCATCCAGACGATGATCCATTTGTCCTTCCCGAGTGATCTAGTCCCTGAGCGTAAAAAATAAGCTCGTTGACCGAACATGGTCCTTGTTCGGCGAATAAGGAAACAAGACGGAGTAGATTAGGATAAACTTATGAGAGGATCCTATAGCTTGCTGAGCAATTGGAGATAAACGTTACGTTTATTTGAAGTTTGCTCATATTTTAAATATGAGTAATTTTCCTTCTAGTTGGTTTGTTAGTGCGTCACCAGCCCCGACTAGCCCGTACCCCATAGCGTAGAGTGATAGACACCCGTTTATGCGTAAGAGCACAGGCGTCGCTGAGGAGCCGCTACCGACTACCCATAACGCAGAGGGCTGGCGCTCATGCACGTGTAGGTGTGAGATCGAGAATAGGGCCGCTTCTGGATAACACGAATGAGAATGTGGCTGGTCGGCGAGTCGGTGGAGAATATCTTAAAGATATTAGGCATGAAAAACAAGTGGAGCTTCTCAAGCATATTAAATATGGAGATCAAATGGAGTATCTTAAAGATACTAAACATGGAGAATGACCGAAGAAATAATAATTGGAGAAGCACTGAGAAGAAAATTGTATTAAATACAAATATAGGAAGGGTACCTATCTTTAGTCAGAGCGTCTGGTCGGCGGCGTATGACATTAACTGTTCGGTATCGATGAAATTGCTCGGCCCTCGAGCTTTTTGGCATGTCGTCATGGTGGCGGTCACGGTTGTCATAGTGTCATTCTTCGTGGCGATCATTGTGATGCGGCATGGCTCGCTTATGACTTGGGCGGCTCGCTTGATGGCCCGAGCGGCTCGCTTAGCGGCTCACTGCAGTCGGAATAGTGTGCGAAGTCGTTGTGGTAGTCGAAGGCGAAGGGCCGATGAGTCATGATGGATGACGACAATTGCCACTGTGGATAACCATAGAGGCATATGTAGATACACAGAGACATAAACATACAATACAATACTAAATTGGAAGAAAGGAACAGGACTTAGCCTTTGACATGCAGCCGCACAGATTGATCTCGCATGGGAGTTGGCCACGAGAAAGTAGATAAGCAGTAGCCGATCTATACGTGCTTGCCTCATGCCCACATGCGAGCGTGCAAGATCCATATTTGCTTGTTGCAAGATGCCCACATGTGTGCTCGTGGCATCGAATTGTCATTCAATGATGTTGATGAAGATCTTAATAGGCCGCTGTTGTAGCCCTCGTTCCAGTGTCATCACATGATAGGTGCAGTTGCTATCGGTAGGGACAACGGAGATCGGCCCCGGATGCAAGGCTGCATCGATGAATGTCGGGGCTGCCGCCTAGCAACTCCACGAACCATCTTGCGCCACTGGCGTACTACGAATTTTCCTTTGGATGTCAAGCCTTGTCGTGCGTTGATGAAGACGCTATTGGTAGATCTCAAGTTGTCGCAGGCGACATTGATGAAGAACAATTCCCATATGATTCGCCTTGGGATCAGCACGTATACCCCCTACCTGGCGTGTCACTGTCGACGAAATATGGTCGGTAGTCTACCGAGGGGTATGCCCATGGTAGTAGATAAATCGGTGGAGATGCACGAGATACGAACTAGATGGTGACATAGGAGCAGAGATAGCAATTTAGGTAGGTTCAAGCCGTCAAGTTGACGTAATACCCTACGTCTTGTGTCTTTGTTAGATTGTATATTATGATGTGATATCTGGGGCTGGATGGGGATGCCAACTAGGGGACCCCTGCCCCTCCTTATATATTCAGGAGGGGTAGGGTTACAAGGAAAGTATCTTAGTCGGTTATATGGTAGGGATTCTATTTGGATTACAACATCTATAAGAGTCCAAACAGATCTATCTTTGTCTTCAAGATATCTTCTAGATGTCTTGCAGTGTACGCCAACCAGTGTCGTGCGTCGCAAGTCTTGATGTCGTGGGCTGGACCATCCCTGATGGTGCGACCCTTGTCCCTTGCTGTGGGTACCTAGGGTTATACCCCCCACAGCGACCCATGCGGGTAAAGTTCACTAGCGATGACGGACAATAGGGCCACATAATCCCCTAAACTCCACTAAAGCTTCGCACAATACTAGTAGAGTAGTTAGGGAATCACCCATTTTTTACATGGGATTCCACACCCCCACATTTGCTTCAGTTGCATTTCCATGTTTACACCTATATATCTACTGTGTGTTGAAAACATGTTTCTATCTATATATTCACCCTGTTCGCTTGTTGGTTTCAGCTAGGCTTATTCAACCAGCCAATAGTGTTTTTCTCTCACAAAAAACCAGCACCAGCCAGCCTAAACCAGCACCAGCACCAACCAGCGAACAGGGTCATTATAACTGAATGCTATTAAATAGTAATTGATAGAGAGCATAGAAAACTGACAGAACATTTTTCATTTGAAAACTGGCACCTCTATTAGCAAGAACTGGACACCAAGGAGGTGCAAATTGTGGTGGATTCTTCAAATGCATGACTTGTGTTTGTAGGGTTTCTAGGTGTTGTCCTTGGTGTCATTGCTACTATAAGGTGGAAGTGAAGGTTTTAGCTAGCTAATGTAGGCTTTGTGTTAGTGTAACATGTGTTGTGTTGATGTATGGTACCTGATTTGTTCTACTTAATGTATGCTCTTAAGTGGAGGCAGGACATCTTGAAGTTTGAGGTATTTGATATTTAATGAATTTGTTGGTTTTGCTAGAAACAGAATGTGAGTTTTACCTGGCAACTTGTAGTATTGGCACTAACTTGGTTTATGAATAGAAAATTGCGCAAACATATCAACAGAATAACTATTGAATTTCATTCACAGCAACATAGTACAAAGTTATCAATAGAAACAAATGAACTTCCTTGACACATGGATAGCACAAACATATGAATATAAACAGTTGAACTTCATTGACAGACAATACATCTAGTTCACACCTAGTTCAGATAGGCCAATTGTACAAGTCCACAAGCCATTACATCTAGTTCACATGCCACTATTTCAAGTTTTGAAAGGCCAATATTGCAAGTTTACATACCACCACCTATCTTACAACCACCAAAATGACAATTTCACACGCCACCAACTCAGCTTACTAGCACCAAAGTAACAGGCCACTACATAACAATCTCACAGGACACAATGTGAGGTTCCAACCACCAAAATAATAGGCCATCAAACACTGCAGGTTGTCTCATCCTAAGTTTACTGCCCCTCGGACACTAGATCTTCGACATTACAGATCCAGGAGTTTGTTGGCCTATGGATCAGATTACAGGGGGTGCAGTTACAGCCCAACGTGTAGGACACAATTATATGGAAATGGACGACTGATGGAAACTACTCCACCCGCTCGACGTACATGATCCAGTTTCGTGGATCACATCGGAAATTCTAGCATGAACTCATCTGGAGAGTGCGGCAAAGAATAAGTGTAAAATTCACGCCTGGATCCTCCTACACAACAAAATCCTAATGACGGATAATCTGCAAAAGAGAGATTGGCCCCATTAGGACCATTGCATCTTGTGTAACGGCCTTTGGAGACAGGGATACATTTATCCTTGTTGTGCCCCTTTGCAAAAGCTGTGTGGGATCAGGTGCTGACTTGGGAAAAATTTTCTGTGCAACTCCCACAGCAAGACCCTGCGCCTTGGGCGAATGGTGGGAAATTAAGGCCAGCAGGGTGCCAAAGCAAGACCGTAGGTGTTTCAACATAATTGTTATCTACATCATATAATCTAAGGAATGAGAGAAATAGGAGGATCTTCGAAAATATGTTTCAAATGGTGCAGCAAGTCGCCTACTCGACTAGAGAGGATATAGTACAAAGACATAGGGCAATGAATTTTGGTGCGAAGGCCAACTAGCCATGAGGCGATTTTTTCTCTTTTTGGTCTTAGGACCATGGTGTTAGGCACCTAGGGTGCCAAGTGTACATAAAACTCTTTTCCTAACTTAATTGAGGGGCAAAATCCTGCCATTTTCTAAAAAACAATTTCCACTGCTGTTCACCTAACACCAATTCACCAAACATGCCCTTTGTACTAAGTTTCCACTTTCTTGGATGGCGCCTAGCTGCAACGAAACTCAAAGTCAGCGCTCGGACGGCAAATTCTGACACGCAAGCAGCGCCGGTCATGGACGTGGCACGTAGGAATTTTTTTATTTTTAACACTTTTTGTAAACTAATTTTAAATCTAACACTGTTTTATTTTTTTCAAAACTAACACTTTTGCCCGTGCCTTTTTCCCTGGCGCGGCGAAACGCCTGTGCCGCGCCATGCATGGTGGCGCAGCGAGAGGGATGAATGGCGACGACCGGGACGCTGAC
This sequence comes from Miscanthus lutarioriparius, assembly GCA_904845875.1. NCBI lineage: Eukaryota > Viridiplantae > Streptophyta > Magnoliopsida > Poales > Poaceae > Miscanthus > Miscanthus lutarioriparius. The sequence continues at coordinate 76,607,177 of CAJGYO010000003.1, read as the reverse complement.
CGGTGACGTGGCAGGGTCTGCCGCGCCATCGATCTTGGCGCGGCACTGACGCGCCATAACCCATGGCGCGGCACTGATGCGCCATAACCCATGGCGCGACACTAACGCGCCAAGGCCCACGGCGCGGCAGGACCTAGACACAGACAGAAGCCGACCAGCCTCAATTGCAATTGAACGGGAGCTGAACAACTACAAGTGCCACGATGCATTGAAACGAATATGAAGCAAACAAATGGAGTCTGTGCGCAAGTTGACAAGTTGCCACATAACATTTTCATTAGTTTGACATAAGTTCGACATAACCAACTAAGTCTGCAAGTTTCGGACGACAATATTCGTTCGACATAAGTTCGACATAACCAACTAAGTCCCAGGAGTGTAAGGATCCCTCGGACGCCTCTATCTCTTTGGATTTGTAGGCAACACATTGGGGTGTAGCCAATGTCAATGTGGTCACGTTGCCGGTGCATACGGCTCGTACCCTGCAAGTATATGATATGCACGATTACTTATAATCTTTATGATCGTTAGTTCATGGAGCCTACATATTTAAAGAAACTACCTTTGTTACTACCTATGAGGCTCCTTGGGTACCAAGCGGGGCACCACCTAGCTGAGACATGCCGATCTCGTCCTGCTACCAAGGGTCCCACTGGTGGTGCTGTATGCGGAAGCCTAGGGGGTCATCGTCGTCCTTGTTTGCAGGGTCCTTCCCAGCGCTATAATGTGGTGGTGTATGCACAGTGGAAGCGGCACCTGTCATCGGCTGAGAAGAGTCGGCTGGTGTCCTCAAAGAGCCAGAAGACGTGCCACCCGACCACGCCAGGTAATCGGGTTCCACCCAAGGAGTGTCCATGCAGCTCAACTTCTGAGCTAGCTTCATGCAGCTCCGCTTCACCTTCTGCATAAATAGATGTTAAAGTTAGTGCATTTCCCAAACGCATATACACTAAAGAAACATTTTCGGAATGGACAAGTTTATGTTTACCTCCATAAAAGCCTCAAGAACGCATGGCCCTTGCCCTCTAGACTCATGAAGCTGAAATGTTGCTTCATTGGACAGCCTTGACAATTGTGTCGTCTGGGTAGAGAAACGCGGTTGGACAGTTTTAGTACACATACTTAATACCAAATGGATAACAAATTGTACCATTCGAGTATCTTACCACGTATCTTTGAAGCGAAGCTCTCTGTAGTTGTATGTCGTCCCTAGTGGCAACATTGTACACATCTTCGATCACATCTTCCTTATCGTCCTCGTCAATCGCCTCCTCAATGTATGAGGGCTTGATATGTGTCCTCGTAGACCTGTGAAGCCACCGCAGGTACTCGTCGAAGGTGTGTTGGTCGTGTGGGGGACCCGCATCGACCGGCTATCGATCCCTGGTCTGCCACAATTGGATGTACGCATTATGTGTCACGCGCCAATCCTTGGTCTTATACCTTTTCCTACGGTCATACCTACAACAAAACAATTATTAGTTGTACCATACACACCTCTGAATTGTAGCTTTGTTATTAATCGATAACGCACCTGTGCAATTCTTGGTTGGTGGAGTAAAGCGGTGGTGGGTAGCCTGTCATTCTTTCAAACTGCCTACAAACCCTGATGGGCAAGTGAATCTCGATCACGTGGAAGAAAATAAGAGGGACGTTGCAGCGATACTCGTCTGACTCATCCCTATGACAGGACTCAGATAGTCCTGGAGCTCCAAAGCATCCCAAGTACACCAATGTACCTGAACATTTCGTAATTGAGTTAGGTTGTGATATAGTTTACATCGAACAAGACACATGTATGATAGTAAAGAGAGCGTAACTTGATGTTGTGTTAGGACATTAAGACAGTCCGTGTACTCCCTATACTTACGCCTCGTATTTCCTCTAACTAACTCTGCTTGTGTCTAGATATACAAAGCTGTAGGGAGTGTATCCTGTCTATTCCAATGCTGCATTGAACACGATAATAAATTAGCCATTAATAATTTCATCATATGTAACTGCCTCGAAGAATATAGTGAACCGAAGTACTTATAGGAAAACCAGTAACAAGGGGCCTCCCAACAGGCCATCGTTCCCAACACAAAACCTGGAGTAGGTTGGAGCAACCCCCAAGGTTCACATACCCTGAGGTGCGATGATAGGAAACGCATAGCTATCGATACGTCCATGTTAGGAATGCGCTGCCCCAGCTGTACATCGCTATGTTATCCCACGGCTGGCGTAGTATGTCAAGAAAGATCCAGCTGATGGTGTTGCCCGAGGCGTTTGGGAATAGGAAAGCACCAAGGAAGTGCAGAGACACTCTAGTGAACCTGTCGATCTGAGCCTCATCAGCCTGTGGGTCCAAGTAATCAAAGCGCATTGTGATCCACGACGACGAAACACCGGAACTTTTCCTAAAATTCACCAAAGAAAATGAGACCCGATAGTTGCAGGAAAGCAATGCAAGTATTAAATAGACCTGAATTGCTCACTTATTTTTCTTAGAAACCTCGTCGTCTGGTGGAAGAAAGCCAGTGAACTGAGCCACTAGCTCCCTTCAATGATCGTTGTCAACTATACCTGTCACTGGAAGTCCCCACAACCGAAGGCCAAAGATAGCCTTCACGTTCTCCATGGTCAAGGTCATCTCGCCACAAGGTAGGTGGAACATGTGGGTCTCAGGCCTCCACCTGTTATAAGAATAGAACGACTGTTAGTTACCTCAAATTTATTATAAGAATGTTTACGTACAATGAAGGCACTCGCACCTGTCTATAGTTGTAGTAGTAGTGTTGGGTCAAGGGGCGGAAGACCGTAGTTGACAACACGGACAAGCTCGAGAAAGTCGGCACGCCGTATGTACGACGCGTAACGCTCGTCCAACTAGTGCGCCCTGGTGTGCGTGCGGGCCTCAAAGGAGGCAAGGGCACTTCTGCATCGGTGTCGGTCAAGAAGTGTGCTCAGTGCGGGCCGTCGTACTCTACCTCAAGAAGGAGGTACAACTGGTGCTGCGTGGGAGGGGTCATCATGTTACAAATTAATAAACAAAGGGTTAGAGTGTTCAAATTAACAATATTCAAATTAACATTATGTAGTATTGCAAAATTTAAATTACTTGTTATGCAATACGAACACAATATGAAAGCACATGTATATATTCAAAATAACATTAACAGACATATTAAACAACTTCACTAGGAAAATAAGCAACTTCTATGTATAGCTGTTCAGACACAAGACAACTATAAGATGCCATAACTGCATTTGCTATATAGCTTTTCTTTCTTTTTCATTGCACTGTTGATTTACAGTATATAATTTACACAGTCTATAATTGGGGAGATGTCATAACTGCATTAGCTATATAGCTTTCCTTTCTTTCCTCTCATGATAGCCCGTTTCCATCCACCAAAAGCGACGGCCTTTCCCCACTCGCTCCCCACATTAAAGCATTTACGCTCAACTTGAAAAGATTAATTAAATCCACGGCTTCGCACTAGCGAGTACGCTAAAAGCTTCTTTGCCAACTTTAGAATAAAAACAAATACGGATAATATGGGACGCTATTCACGGCACCATGCTAATGAGTATGCTAGAGGTTCCGTTACTGACTGCTATATGAAAACGGATGAATGTATCTATGGGCGGGTTAATGTATCTATGGACAATTTAGGAAAATGAAACCATGGTTTCGTGCCGCTGAGTATGCTAAAAGCTTCTTTACTAACTTTAAAATAAAAATAGATACAGATAATATAGAAAGATAACCATAGCCCCACGATAATAATATATATACTAGAAACTTCTTTGCCAACTCTAAAATGAAAGGTGATGAATATATTTTACAAAAGAAATTTAACAAAACATACACGTAAAATTCATTACACACGAGACTATTGATATCCCTAACAAATACCTATATGAATTTTACAAAAGCTAGCTGAATTTTACAAATACCTATGTGCGTGGCCGGAAGGCGCGGCGGGCGGCCGGAGCGGGTGGCGCGCGGCGGCCGTGGTGCGCCGGCGTGCGTGGCGCGGCCGACGCGGCGGCGAGGCCGGCCGACGGGCGGGCAGGCGCGGCGGCGGGCAGGCAGACAGAGGAAGGGCGGTTCGCGGGCGATATTTACCTGGGATTGCCGCGCCGTGAGGGATGGCGCGGCAGAACCTGCCACGTCACCAGTCAGCGTCCCGGTCGTCGCCACGTCATCCCCTCGCCGCGCCACCATACATGGCACGGCACAGGTGTTTCGCCGCGTCGGAAAAATAGCCACGGCAAAAAGTGTTAGTTTTGGAGAGAAAAAAACAATGTTAAATTTAAAATTAGTTTAAAAAGTATTAAAAATAAAAAAAATCGCACGTAGCGGCCCTCCGTCCTATGAGTCTTAAATGCTGCGCGGACCTGACCTCAGCAGGCACGGCCCGGCATCGTCTCGCTCTCGCTGAAGAGCGGAGACTGCAGCTGCAGCGGCGGCCGCGCGCCCCCTCGAAGTAATGGCGGCCACCGGAAAGCATGCCGTTGCCGGTCGCCAGCAGGAGGGAGAGCGGAGCGGACCACGAGGCTGCTGTCCTCGTGACCGTGAGTGAACCTCGTGATGCTGCAGTAATGGGGCTGGCCGGCAGGGCGAGCGAGACCCATCGAGGCAGGCAGGAGCGGGACAGGAGCAGCAGCTGCAGGTGCAAACAAGTTACCAACAGGGTCCTCTTCTGCTCAAAAGGAGGGCCATGGCCAGGGCCAGGCTGCGTCTCAGCTGCGGGCTTGCAGCGTGCTCGTCGTAGACATGGATCTCCTCGCGATCGGCGCTCACCACAATTCAGGCCGGGTTTAGATTGCAAATTTTTGCAACCTGGACACTGTAGCACGTTTTGTTTGTATTTGACAAACTTTGTCCGATCATGAACTAACTAGGCTCAAAAGATCCGTTTTGTGATTTACAACCAAATTATGTAATTAGTTATTTTTTTTATCTATATTTAATACTTCATACATGCATTCAAAAATTGATGTGATGAAGAGAGAGTAAAAAAACTTGGAATTTAGAGGCAATCTAAACCCGAACTTCCGAAGAAACGCAACGAGCAAGAGATGCACAAGAAACTGAAACAACGACCATTCTTGATCCATTTATTGTTCATCAATTCAGTACGTATTTTAATTTGATCATGGCGATAGCGATTGTCTGATGGAGATGGTTTCCTTTTAATTTCTCCTCTCGATTGTTAATTCTCCAACAAGTCTGAACCATCGTTACATCAATTCTTAAACAAGCAGCAGAACTATCAACGTCTGGAACAGTACCAATGGAATAATGTGCTGACAGAGGAGAGAGAGGGAGCTGGGAAGGAAAGGGACACAGGCCGGCAAGAATGCTGACCCGGCCAGCCGGCCGGCCGGCCGGTCACCGGCGGTAGCACTGTAGGTGCAGGAAAAAGCCGGCGGGTGGGTGGCCCTTGTTGGCCATCTCCTCGTCCATCCACACCCGGCCGCCGTCCGCCGCCCCGCGCGCCTTGACCATGAACTGCGCGCCGCCGCCGCCGGACACGCCAGCGAACCACCAGTCGTGCACGTCCCACATGACCTCGACGACGGCGCCGTCGCCCAGCACGGCGGTCCGGTTGCCGCGGAAGTTCCACTTGACCCGGCGCGCCTCCACCACCTTCTTGCCGTCGACGCTGACGGCCACCTCGCCGTCCCTGGACCCCCACTCGTCCCCGCGGCACGCGACCGTGACCTCGTGCTCGGCGCCGTCGTCGCGGAACCTGCAGCGCGTCGTGTGGACCAGCTGCGCCGCCTGCGCAGCGGCGGCAGCAGGAGGAGAAGGGACGACGAGGAGAAGGGCCCGCGGACCTGCTCGCGGCGGCTGAGCAGCGCGCGGCGCGGCGCGGGCGCGAAGCGGCGCCGGACGTCGCGCGCCGCCTCGCCGCCGCCGCCGCCGAGCAGCAGCGCGAGCTCGCCGTCCGCGACGACGGCGAGGTGGTAGTCGCGGGAGGGCTCCGCCGCGCCCGCGGGGTAGTACTTGGCCTCCGACGTGTCCCAGTAGACGGACACCGCCGTGCCGGCGTCGGTGACGAAGGACCGCGTCCCGCGCTTCTTCTGCAGGAAGTGCTGCGCGGGCGCGGGCGCGGTTGCCGGGGCCGTCCGGCTCGGCGTGCCGATCAGCGCCGCCGCCGCCAGAGGAGGAGGCGCCAGGGACGACCCGTCGTCGATGGCCAGCGCGATCCCGGTCGGCCCCCCAGCCGCGCCCGCCGCCGCCGCCCCGCTGGCCCCGGCGGCGACGCCCCGCGTCCAGGTGACCTTGATCCGGAGCTCCTTGCGCGACGACAGCGCGACCCTGTAGTCGCTGGCCGTGGCCGCCTGGAGCCAGCGGTCGAGCGCGCCGCCGGCGCCTCCTCCTCCCCCGCCGCCGCCAGCGGCACCGGCGGCCAGGGTGACGGCGGCGTCACCGAAGCAGGAGAAGTCTCGCATTGCGTCTGTCTGCCCTTGCTCGGGGCAGGCAAGGGAACCAAGGAAAGGGAAGGCGAGGAGGAGACGGGACGACAGAGTCGCACGCACGCACGCAGGAGTGGAGGAGCGTCGACCTCAACTCACCTCACCTCGGCAACCACCAAGAGCCAGGCAAGAGCCGCCCGAGGAGGTTGGGAAGGAAACGAGTCGAAAAGGCGCTGCGTGTCTGTGAGCTGTTGGCTTTTCTGGTATGAGCTGGAGGCCGGAGGGGCCTGGACTCCGGACTCTCGACGCCAGGGCCAGGACTCCTCTCATCTCCTCTGTGGCCGTCCTCTCCTAGTAGTAGTCCTAGTAGCTGCAGCAGCGCGATAATGCGTCCAGCTTATGTACGAAGCGTTTCTCACGTAAGCGCGCGGTACAAATAGAGTAAAAACGACCATAAAAAATAAGCTGAGAATAAACGTGACCATAATAAACTACTGAAAACGTAACGATTTCAGCTTATAAGCTGTACCAGACAAACAGGCCTCGTTCGATTCATCGGCTGTGGAGTGGGGAGCGCTCTGCGCTCTGCGGTCTGCGCTCGTGCTCCAAGGGGAAAAGATGCTGCCGCTGCCGCTGCCGCTGCCGGAGGGGAATTCAATGTGCTCGCGTGGTGAGGCCGTTTTTGTTTGTCTTTTCCCCGTTTCATTCACAGTGCGAGCTTTGAGACATGGATACCAGTCCAGTCCTCCTACAGTATGTCCCTGTACTCTGCGTGAGAAAATCTGAAAATGATACTGTAACGGTGGAGGCTGACGCATTTAGTGTTGGTTGACCTGGCTTATAAATCGTATTTTTTCAGTCAATGATAATATTTTTTTCTCACAACAAATCTATTAATAATATTTTCAACCATAACTTATCAGCCAAATGAATAGGGCGGAATGAGACGAGCATGGTGGATCGCAGTATCAAATGCTCCCTCAGTTCCAATTTATTAGTCACTTCATGTATTTTGATGTGTCTAGATATAGACATATTATTATACCTAGATATATAGTAAAATGAATATAAAAAAATCCAAGCGAGACATAATTTGGACCTGAGGGAGTATCAATGCACTAGTATCACCTGTTGCTCGTCTCGATAGGATGACGACGTCATGGCAGCAACGAAGGCAGAGCGCAATATACTGTAGGCAGGAGAGCACACGAAACATATATCGCGGCGCAGCGGCAGCTTGCAAGGGTGCCGCCGGCCTCGCCGTTTTGTCCGACCGATTGGCGGGCGGGCGGGGGCGCGATCTACGTGTGGTCTGTTCGCATGGCTGCATTTGATTTATAAGATACGGTTTATCAGCTAATGAATAGTATTTTTTTCACACCAAATTGGTTAATAGTATTTTCAGTCATGTCTTATAAGTCAAACAAGTCCAAACGAATAGGGCGCTAATGTGATCTGATGCATGGCAACTCACCCACACCTAGTGTCAGAGATGATGATTAGGCCAGGCAGAGATTACTGCGTGCGTGCTGCCGATCGATCGATGTGCTTCCTGCCCTAACTAATTAATTAACCACGCAAGCATCATTACGGAGTGCGTGCGTGCCTTTTCCCATTTTTCCATTCCACACATGCATGCATGGCACGGCAGCTGAGTCAAAATCGTCGTCGTCACGGCTTTAACCCATCGACTTTGGCCTAACCAGATTTAAATGCGTGGCGAGGGAAACACGGCTGCTTGATGGATATACTACGTACTATGTACTTGTTGTGGTAGCGGCGGCGACTAGCTCGCTCGTACTCGTGGCATGGACAATAATCTCTGCACTTGGACATACGTACTGTACATTACCAAGAATGCGTGCTGTCTTTGCATTTTGGTCATGCATGTCCACAGGAGCTGCGAGTGAACACGCCAGACTTTATTATTTTGTCCCCGTTCGTTAAATCAAACCGCCAGCAATGGGAACGGAACGGACCGGATATCCGCTCCCTCCACTGGAAATTGCTGCATCACCTGCATGCGCGACGTGGTTTCATGAAGCTGCGGAACCTGGCTGCATGCGTACGGCCGGCGATGAACAAGGGACCGAGGTGCGGCCCACGATCGCAAGCACGTTGTCCCAATCCACAGCGATGCCGGACGCATGCATGGTCTCAGCTCGCCGCGCGCTCTCGCTCGTGTCGTCTCGTGTCTGTCTGCCACTCCAAAGTCCGGACTGGGACGGACGCACGTCGCACGAGTCGTCGTTAATTCTTCCCTTCTCATTCATTTGCCCGACCCCGACGCACGTTTGGCGGCCGGGTAACTGCTGCTGACTGCCGAGCGACGGACGGGACACGTTGGATGCATGCACGACCCCGGCGTATGTGTCTCCGTCTGCGTGCGGCCGGCCCAGCCGATTATTTTATTATTCTTTTGCAGTCCACGGCCGCCGGCGCAGGCGCCCACGCCAGACGTCACGTGCCGCGCGAGGCGACGTCGACGGCTCGACGCACGGAAGGAACGCGCACGCCACCAGCCACCAGGCACCAGAGCTGCTCCGCAATTCAAACTTGGTGCGTTGGCCCAAGTGCACGTAGAGAGAAGCCCGCCAGAGTGCTGAGCTGCTCCAGAGAGGACGGCCAGCCATTGTAGCCCGCAAGGGGCTCTCTGGGCCGTCTCTTGCGGGCTGCGGCGTCGTCCAGCAGAGGAGGGCATGATGCCCGCACCACGCCAGAGTGTCCATCGGCTTTTATTAAGAGCAACCACAGTACGATCTAAAAGCAGTCTACAGTGACTAATTTATCTCTTATACACTACCTGAAACATTGTAACAAAAGTCTGCCTAGAGACCACCCGTAAGTAAGCAATAAAAATATATTACTTTTTCACCCTCTCTCGTTCTCTCTCCCTGATTCGTGCCGCGGTTGCTCCCGCCGGCTATCTGCGCCGCCTGCAAGGACGCTGCCCTTGCCCTCCATGCCGCCTGCGAGGACGCCGTCCTGAACCTTCGTGCCACATCGCCGCCCTCGAGGCCGCTGCCCTGGCCATGCGCGCCGCCCGCAAGGACGCGGCAGACATCTGAACCGCCCGTGACGACACCACAGCCATCCGCGCCGCTCGCAAGCACGCCGTTGCAGCCATCTGCACCGCCCGCGAGGACGCAGTCGCAGCCATCCGCGCGGCTCACCATCTGCACGCCGGGCATGAGGAAGAAGAAGTCGAATCGGATCTAGAAGAAAGCCTATTTGGTGGGGATGAGCCGATTCAAGACGGCTGCAGTACGATCTAGATGGAGAAGAGGCGAGGTACAGAAGCACTCAGGCAGGAATGAGCGGAGGCGGCGGCGTGGTTACCGCTGGCGGCGGCTTGCCGGACGGAGATGCGGAGTCGCTCGCGAGATAGGGAGTCAGGTAGAAGAACCGTGGATGGTTGGCCGTCCAGTTTTTTTATATGCCAGTGGGCCATATATTTTGATCCATTTTAGACTCCAACATTGTGGGACCAACAATCACCCGTTTCACTTGTAAATCGTAATTTTTCAATTAACGAATAATATTTTTCTCTTCTAGACTCCAACATTATGAGACCAACAATCGTCCTGTTCGCTCGGCTTATAAGCCATACGTTTTCAGTCAACGAATAATATTTTTCTCTCACAACAAATCAGCCAACAGTACTTTCAGCCATGGCTTATCAGCCAAACAAACCGGACAAATAATTATAGCCCACTGTCACATCCCACTCACATAAACCAAGTAATTCATATACATTGTGGTTGCTCTAAGACAAAGGATATAAAGTCCAATTCTATATCCACGGAAATAAAATATATAGACCCAAAAATTTTATAAGCTCAAGCCTCAAAACTGAGGAACATGAAACAATAACAAAGGAATATTAAGGACTAAGAAAACTACTAGAAAGGCTAACCATGACAACTTCATGTTCATCCTTGCTTTCAACATATTTTGTTCTTGCGTAGAAGTAACTCTCCACCTCATATGTCTCAAACAAAGGATCGAGACTAAGGGTCTGCTTGGTGGAGAAATGTGACGTGGAAAAGGTGTACTCTCTCCATATTCAAAAATAAAGTCATTTTGGACAGCGACACGGTCTCCAAAGTATAACTTTGACTTCTTGTTTTATAAAAAATTTATCGAAAAGTGATATATGTATATTTTTATGAAAGTATTTTTCAAGACAAATATATTCATATGGTTTTTACATTTCCATACTCAAGAACTTAAAAGTTATTCATGATTTATAATCTCAATGTTTGACCCAAGCTTTGTCTAAAACGACTTTATTTTTTAGTATGGAGGAAGTAAGTTATTTGGTTGAAACAAGTATAAAACATACTCCATCTCTCTATCTCTCTTAAAACAGCTGTGAACACATCTCTCTATTTCTACTCATTTCGAAAAGCAGAAAGCTAAAAGCAGCAATACTACATGAAAGCAATTGCTTCTAAAAAAAGATTCAGGTTTCAATTCTTTGGTTGGTTTTCTGCTTTTTGACAGCAACGACACTTTTCAGAAGCTCAACCAAACACAATCTGAGTCCCTATCCTCATCCGACTTTGCCATCCAAATTTGGCAATTTTAGCCCATGTTTCTTTGTTGGTACTATCTCAATTCACAAGTACCCTAAAAAAAGTCCCAGTTCACTAATATACTAGGCATTTCAATTTTGCATGATTTTTCTATACAAATTTGTTACCGCTAAAGGACATGTTTGGTATAATATAGGCTGGTTACGACTGAAACAAACAGAAACTAGAATTCATGGCACACATTTTTATAGTTTTTTATGGCCACGTTCCTTCCCATAATTAGTTAGATGTGATCTTCAACCGTGGATAAAATGGAGAGCAGCCAGGCCATCCGCGTGCCATTGGCCTATGGCTGCCTTTCACATCGCGTTTTTTACTGCTCAGTGCCGGTCAAAAACCCTGCTTATCTACGGGCTTAGCCGGTCACACGCTGGAAAAGGACTCACCAATCTGTCAACTAAAAATCGGTCCCCTATCACCTTGCCACACCATCTCCCCCCCCCAATCCTCGGCCGCTCCGTCGCGGCGCCGCCCCCGCTCCAGCTACATCGTCGTCTCCGCTCCGCCCGCCCGCCTCGCCTCCTACTCGTTGCTACCTGCCCTCTTTCTTTTCTTCATCCTCTGGTTCATCGCCTACTTCCGCGCCGTCTGCCCAATCGGTGCCTACCCCCCATCATCTATCATCGGGACAGTTCCTTGGGCCCTAGCGGAGAGGTATGTTCATCAAGGATGCCCACCATCCCCTGCTCTCCTTTCCCTTTGTTCATTCGAGTCTCAAATTCCCATCTTTCTCTTCTGGGTTGTCTGCGTTGTGGCCGCGTGCGACTTGGGTGGTGTGCTTGCGAGCGGCACGACAGTGTTGTGGCTGCCGCGTGCGGCCTCTGGCAGTGCCACAGTACGTACCTACCGGCGATGGATCACAGCCCCTAAAGTGATTGCACTTCCTCCCACCAAAGAAACAACATCAAAATCCAATGATAGCGACTTGGGGCAATTTAGCGGACACATGCTCTTGCCTTGTGGGGCCTCACCACCGTATGGCGATGGCGAGAGAGGAATCGAGGGGGCATACGCACGATTGAGATCTCTAGCTACGAGAGATTCGAGGCGGTCTACTATAACACCCTCGGTGTTACCGCTTAAATAACTTGCTCAACTATGTCATGAGCATCATATTTTTGTGATAATGCATGTGATAAAGTGTGTAGATCAATTTTCGTAACTCAAAATGATCAATAAAAATGCTAAATGAAAGTTGATTCGATAGTTTATGCATATCAAGTAGAGTTTGAAATTATTTTTTATTGAACAAAAACACTATAGAACATGTATGTGACACTTAAATAAAGTTTGAAGTGCAAACTTTTTAGATGACAATAAAATACTTGATGTAGAAAAATAATGTTACTAGCTGGTATTTCTAATAGTCTAGAAATGAAACTTGAAAACAAATCGAGCTCAAAAACTTAGAAATTTCCAAGTCTGTCAACAGCTAGACATCGCTATGTTTAGCAATTTATTGTGAGAGATTGGGTTAAAGGGTGGTGTAGTGTTATAGCTCGATTTGGTAGTCTCATGTGCCATCTTGAGCATGGTGAAGATGGTTTAGGTCCTCAAGCAACCGTTTAGTTTTTATGGATGCTTTAAAATTCATTCACGACATGGTTTTGAGCTGGTTGGCCGCGTGGCCACGATCACCACGCTCGGGCGCTCGGCGTCGCCGCATTGGTCGTGCGTGCGCGTGCTGCCGCGCACGGCCGGCCGTGGCCACCTCTGGCCTAGCTATGGCTCGGCTACCGCTGGCCCCTCCATGCGGAGCCACCACTGCTGCCGCCTGCGCTGCCTCACGCCTCAACGGAGCCGCTGTCGACGCCATCACCTCGCTGTCGTGTCTGCACTGCTGCCCTGCCCCACGCTGCCACTACCGTCGCGTTCGCCGCTACAGCCTGGCGTCGCGACACTGTGCTGCATTGCCGCTCACCTTGTCCTAGCATGCACGTGAGCTGTCCTGGATGCCCCGCGCCGTTGCCTCGCCTTAATGGTGTTGCGGCCGCATATGCCACGCCCCCACCTACCTCCACGCGTGCACGTGGTTTGGCTGCATTGTTGTCTAGCGGGTGCGCAGACACCGCCTTAGGTCCGGTCGGCCGCATCCCGCCAGGGCAAGAACAAGCCAAGCCCACCTGTCGCGTCCGTCTCTCTTTCTCCCTCTGCTACCGCCGTCGAGCCACGCCATTAAATTCATCAGGGAGAGATCACCTCAGGTTGATTCGTCGTGTTGCTGGCTCCATCGCACAGCCGCCTAGCCAGTTGTCCCCACACCGCATTGATAAGCGCCTGGCCGAGCTCCAATTTTGGAGTTTTCCTCCCGCCGCCGCGCCATTAAGGTCCAGCCCACCTCATCCTGGCCAGCTCCAACCTCGCCATTGTAACACCTCTGGTGTTTTGACCTAGCACTAAAATTTGACATGTCATCATATGTATTGCAAAGCATTCATGGAGTAGAAAATTTTGAATGCATTCACTAAATAAGCTTTATTTCATAATGTTGTTATTTCATGTGATGTGTTTCAAAACCCTAAATAAAGATCATGACCACAAGGGTCAAATTTCATGTGATCATGTGAGGCCATGTGTCTTTTGACTCAAATAACCCTAATGGGCCATGTTACTGGTCAAAAATCAAAGTTAAAGTAAAAGAAAGACAAATCAAATTTGAATTCAAATTCAAATTATAAAAGTCCTTTTTGCCCCTTTTGACTAATTCAAAATCCATGTGGAATTTGGGGTTGAGGCAAAAAGCAAAGTTGAAGATTATTTTATGTGGATCAACTTTGGTATTCAAAGTTTTTCAAGTTTACATATAAAATTTGGAGTAATTTTGAAATGATTCAAATACTCAAATGCACCCCAAATTCAAATTTCAAAATGGAGGCAGAATTTGAAAATGTTCATTGAAGCAAAGTTGTAGAGTTTGAAAAGTTGAGCAACTTTCATTTTTGGAGATTTTCAACTTCTTTAGAAAATTTGAGAGTAATTTGCAAAATGAACTCGGTGGCAATTCTGTAATTTCTCGGAACAGTAGCCGACCACCGCCCCACCGCCGGCGTCCTTTCTCCAGTCTTCTAGGCGCGTCTGCGACCGCCCTCGGCTTCGCGCTAGCATGAGCAGCTCACTGCGTGTCGTTCCCTCGCACTCTTGGCCACGCTATAAAGCTCCGACGCCGTCGTCGACTTTGATTTCTCTCCTCTGTTTTCCGCCGCCACCGCTTCAGCTCCGGCGAGCTATCCTCGCCTCCTCAGCGCAAGATAGCCCCAGAAAAGCAGTGTCTTAGTTTCGCCTGCTCCTTGCGCCTCCAACCGACCTGTTGCTACCACTTGATTTCGCCGAGAACTCGCTGTCTACGTTCTTCTTCCTCGCAGCCGGTGATCTCGACCGAAACTCCGTTTCACTGCGGCCAGCATCATCCAGTGAGCCGTGGTCCTTGCTTGTTGTCGCTACAGCTTCATCTCGATGATGTGATGCTTAATCCATTCTTGCTTGGTCGTTTTGCTCACTGCAGTCACCGAAACTCCGTCGCCGATGAAGTTTGCTCCGCCGTGACCGCTGTCACCGTCGACCCGCGTCACCGTAACTCCTCCGGTCTCATTCTTTGCTTCAAAACATTCGGGGTGAGCTGCTGATCCTTTCTAAGTCTTTTGTTTGATCTCTACTGGCTTTGTTTCGCCGGTGTAACGCCGCCGTGCCACCGCGTCCGCCATGGCCGGTGTCAGCCTTGTTCCATGTCGTAATCAACCTCCGTAGTGCCACAGATCGATGCATCTAGTCGTTGTGAACGTTTTGGTGCTATGGCCGTCGCTGTTGGGCTCACCGGCGACGAGTTCGTGTCGGTCAGCGCCGTCATCGTCGCGGTCAAAGCCGGAGGTTAGGGATGACAAGTGGGTCCCGTATGTCAGTGACTGTATAGTTCAAATTGAATTTTTCTATTTTCAGAAATGGATGAATAGTGTTTGTTTTTGTTATTTTTGTGTAGAGTTGTTTAGAGCTCCAAAAATTATGAAAATTTTTGTGTGATCTCTCTGTGATGAATACTATTTCAGAAAAATATGAAACTTGAAATTTGAATAAATTTTTAATGTTCAAAAATTCAGTCAATTAATTGATAAATGTAATTTCCATAATTTTTGTAGGTCACTGTATAGCTCCAAAAATTATGAAATTTATTTTGGTACACTAATTTGTTATGAGGAAGCTTACATAAAATTTTGAGGTCATTTGGAATAAGTTTATTTTTGGGCTTATTTCAAATTAATTAAAAATTGAATAAAAGCCACCCTAATTGTTAGGGTTAGGGTTTAATTTTTGTTTGGGTCATGTTGTGTGACCAGTAGGGTTTCAAGATCAGTTTGGTCAAGTCACATGTGTGGTTCTTGCCGGTAGAATTGCAAGTTGGTTTTGTTGGCTTGCAACTGTACCGTGAAGGAAAATCGTATTCGGGGTGTTGTTACATTTCATGTACCGTGAAAGCATCATGTTTACATTATCATCATGTTAAAGCATATGTTATCATTTCGTGTAGAACCCGAGAGTGAAATGATTCTAGTTGAGCAAGTCCTAGAAGGATCCCCGGTTGTCACGGGATTCGATAATTGTGGTACTGATCCGGAACCTGAGATCGTCAACGAAGGCAAGCCCCGGTTTATGCATTAAGCCATTACCTTGTTTACTTTGAAAAGTTTATCACCTATGTTACCTATTGCATTAAGTTGATTAATTCAAATGTTACCTACTTGATGCATTACCTACCTTGTTAATTGTTTACCATCCTTGAAGATGATTTCATTTACAAAGGCGTAGAATGCTTAGTATGCTTTATGGTAGGCTTTCAAAGTAAAAGTTTCGATACAATCAAAGATGGCATACTGGCCAAAGAAAGAAAGAAAGAAAGAAGATAGAATGAACTAGAGACTAGTCGGGTGACTTATCTTGAATGTTGGGTAATGTTGCCGACTATGTCGCTTAAAGGCCTCTCATTGTGGATCTTTTGAACGAGACACTTTATAGTACTGGTCACATACTCCGGTAAGCCTACTTCGGCTAATCCGATACTAAGACGAATGCCCATGCACTGGGAGTGGTGAGATAACGAGAGTAGCGTGTACCCTCGTGGCTTGAATGTGGCCGGATTTGAGGCGTGCTGTGCTCTCGGGTGGCGTGGAGATGGCTTAGTACGGGAGGATCCGGTAGCGAGGTTGATATATGCAAGATTAAGTTCTACATATGTCGTGTGATAAGGAATCCCTAGCTGGGACTTGAATCAATTCGAATTGTCGGTGCTCCGCGGATATGGAGACTCGATTCATTACAGAAGCAATGCAGGACTGGTGAATTACTAAAACATGAGAAAAAGAATGGAATGAGAAGGATTGGAACATGGGATATGAACACTTAGTTGGAGATATTGAACTAAAGTACTTAGGGGTAAAACTTGAAACTAGGATCAAGAATAGTAAGCTTTTGGCAAAGAACTTTTGAATCTTTTTACATCCTTACCTTGACCCAACACCTGCATCCCTAAGACCTTTGCCCCTTTTTGGTCGGGTCAGTCTTGTTGAGTACTTTTATACTCAGAGTTTGTTAACGCTTGTTGCAGGTGAGTCGCATGCGCAGGCTTGTTTTGGTCCCTGCTGCAGGTCAGTGTTTGAAGTCGATGACGATGAGGAATGAGGAATGGCCTTTGGACAAGGCACTAGTTTGTGTGAAATAAATAATGTTAATGTAATATTATCCCGCTACTATGGTTGTATGACACTTATGGTTTTGTAAGTTTGAAACAACTGGTTTGTAATATGAAAACTTAAGTCTTCCGCTTTATAATCTCTGGTATGTATATTGAAAACTGTTGTAATCTGCAATGACTGTGATTGGGATCCTGTTTGGAAAAGATTCGTGGATGATTCGGGTATCCCGATGACACCCGACAGATCTGCTAAGTTGTTGGGAACTTGTGTATGCTATCTGAGGTCTGTTGAGACATCGATAGGTGCACGTGGGCCCGATTTCTTAGGAGGTTCTGCCACAGCCATCTCGCGTCAAATTGGCCGCACTACTAGCCACGCCTAGAACCCCTCTTCATCACGCGCACGCTAGTCGCAGCCCTAGTGTCGCCTCTATGCCGCTGACACGAACGTGTCGCTGTGGTTCACCGTCGAGCTCGACGCACGCACACAGTCAGACTTGCTCGGGGCATCTCCGGCCAGAAAAACCACCACGGGTAGGGTCGTGGTGCGTCACTAATGCTTACCCGTCACCTTTATTATCTATTGTACGCTGTGGCTCACCGGAACGCGGTTGCTGCCGCTGCAAGTCACCACCGCCGGGGAGAGCTCGCTCTGCTTCATCCTGGCTCATACAACCACTGCCCATCGCCTCACGTCGACTCCTTGGTGAGATTCGACCTCTTAGCTAGGTTAGCATGGGTCTCGGGTGGCCGGTGTTGTCGCTAGTGCCACCGCTCGCCGCGCCAGAGCACGCGGGGGAGGCCAAGGACCATGATGTTGTAAAGAAGAGAGAGTACAAGGGTCTTTTTGCATAGGTGTTGTCTTTAGGAATAGTACCATGGACCGCGGGTTGTTTTGTTTATAGTCCATGGGTGTTTTTGCTAATATGCCAGCGTGCGTGGGATTCCCCCGTCGTGTGCCGCCTCGCGCTGCAGGCTGGCTTCGCGTGGGCTACGCCTGTGGGCCACCGCGCGCTCACGCACGCGCTGCGTTGCGTGGGCCACGCGTATGGGCCGCGCGAGAGAATAAGTTTTTCTTTTTCATAAGGAATTAGAAATAGTTTTCTAATATAATTTTTGAGCTGATCTTTGGTAAATCATATAAAATTATGTAGGTATCTGTTGACACAAAATGTGATGCACTGTGCCTCACACACAGCAAGCCGAAAAGCGTGGCTTCAATCGGGTTCCCGGGTGCTTCGTGACCCGGAAGCGTGCCAGTCAGTTTGACCTGAAAGAACTAACAAGGGATAAAACAGTTAAATGCCAGACAGAACATGTCAGGTGAGACCAGACAGTTCCATATATACGACCCTGAAGCCACTTACAACGACATACAGCTATAGGAAGCTGTCTGCCAACAAGTTTATAAACCATTCGGCTAATCGTAAGATGAACACACGTAAAGATCCGATTACCGAATGCATGTGCATGGGAAGACATGTTTGAACAAGTGAAATTAATTATGAATTAATGCATAACCAAGCTCAGCAATCCAACCGAGTTGGGATCCATGAAGAAGGAACATGCAAATAAACACGATTAAACTAATCTAAAACCTGCATCTGCCGCACGACACCTAGTTCCGTCAAAGCTTAAACGTAATTATCATGCATGAACCCACAACATGTAACAATCTAGATTAAAATAATTCAGCCATTATGAGCATGTTATCTATTTGCAGAGGTAATATGACAGTAATGATCATTGAAGCACGAATAAAACCACAAGAGATGGCCGAATAATGTCAATCTAGATTGGGCAAAAAGTGTGTTACAAATATATGAAATATTTAAAACATGCAACACAGGATAACTTAATGAATCTATTTAGATTTTGCCGTATCTAATAGAGCCGATAATTGTCTTGCTTTCACTAAGCATATTGAGCAAACGTTTTTGCCACGGTATCTACTCAATAACAAAGCATAAGCAAAGACTTCTTGATTGTCAAGCAAAGATCCGCCAGACGATCATTGAAAACAAACAAGACTACTTGCATCACGTCTAAATCCAATTTGCATGATACTAAACATGATAACAAGGTTGCCGGAACTTACGGAGGTCGACGGATCGATGACTCCTCTCGAAGAACTCGGCGACACGACAAAAGGACTTCGAAAGTTGGCACGGGGCGGTTGTATTGATTTGGTTGTGAACCTCTATTACAATGGTCGAGGGTCAATATTTATACCCTAGACAAAACACGAGTCCTAGAAGACTACGATTTACAAAGGAACTTCTAAACAAACTTGGAAACTTACGATTCCTTACCCTAAACTCTAGAGTCCTTTATTATTACAACTTTCATCTTTTTGATCGGCCTTGCTCGCCATCTTCTCGCTTTCCCGAATGGAGTCACCATATATCGAGTAACCGACCGCACAAGCATTTAGCCGACCGCTTGTTTTTATCGCCGAATACCCTTCTTCCCGCATGCGGGTCCACCTATCATCCTCGAGAATCGACCAAAATCCGGTGTTAACACATGCCCCTCAATTTCGGGATAAAAGTTGTTTTTATTCGAAATTGACCACAAGCTCCTTCTTCTTCCTAGGTCAAGACCGTTCAACACGCAATGCAACGCCCAAAAATTCAAGTTTTCAGTAGCAACCTCGGACCTACTTGAATCTTCAATGGCGACCCAGGATGAAATCCCAGAGGTAAACTTTACTTATATTCGGCAATTTTCATTTGATCCTCCCGTTCCTCTTTTGGCTTATTCCTCTTTGATTTCAATCACCTTCTAAAGGAATACAAGAACCAGATTTTGATCCCCTATGTTGCCAACCTCGATTCCTATTTCCTTGGCCCAATGGGAAATCCTGACCCTTCTGAGATTATCGAGAAGGAAACCCAAAGAATCCCCTTCAAATCTGGGATCACCTCGCCAAACCGATGGCCAAACACGTTCAAGAATTGGCCATTTCCCCCAATCGCCGGATGGTGGAATTGGTACAGGAGAATGCTAGAGAAAAGCAGCAGCCACTGGGAAAGTCAAGACATCAGTCATTGTTTAGAATTATCCTTAGCAGAAACACCCAGAAACGATTCCCTCTTGATAGCAGCTTCCCATTTTTGGTCTGACACCATTAATGCCTTCATCTTTGGTCATGGTATGATGACCATCACTCTAGCCGACGTGTTCATGATGACTGGCTTGAACGTGTCACTACCAGTATACCCCTATAAGTACAAGAGCAAAAGTAATCAAAGAGCCGTCAGCTCTGGATGTGGATGGGTCAAACACATCCAGAACTACATGAATGCATCTGGCACTGTCTCTGACAAAGAGTTGAAAGCTTTCATGAATATGTGGCTATGCAGATTCATCTTTTGTGGAAAATCCAATGAACCAACCCTGAATCACATGGTGATGGCTGAGGACTTAGCCGCTGCGAGGCACTCAGATCCCACTAGGCAAATATCTCTTAGGGTCTATTTATCATATGATGCATCAGATTACTCTTCAGATGCGCCAAGGTGGAGAAATCTCTTGTGTGAATGGTCCCTGGTGGCTAATTCAAATGTGGCTCCAGCTATATATGCATCGAGATAACCTCTATGTGCCTCCTCAATCTAAGTTTTCCTTGATTAACTATCTTTGAAGGTAGTACAAATAAAGGTTAAGGCTTGTCAGACTTATGGGGAAGCAAGCATCATCTATCGGCATTGACAAAGAATTGGGCCATTTTTTCAAGCTATTTTTCAAGGGATTGGCAATGTACTCTGGTTCCCTTACAAAGAAAATGAAAATTTGACTTTGCCCTGGCAAGTTCACCTATAAAATTGGTTGTTCAGTCAAGAATCCACGGAGATCTTCAACTCCTTTATCAAACCTTGCACTCTGCCAGCCGAATTTCATCATGGGAGGTTAGTGCAGTCCACCTATGAATTCTACTATCCAAATATGGTGGTTGACAATTAGGATGTGGCATTTGCCCCAAAATTCCTCTTCTCAACAATCATGAAGCCAAGAGAAGTAATAATGAAAGAATGGAAGCCAAGAAAATCTTTGAATTAGGATGGGAATTGCCAACATCTGAACCATCTCCATTTGGGCTAATAGATGTTGCTCATCCCTTCTTTGTCTCTTGGTGGCAAGAATGGCATGCTCATATCTTCAATATATCAGTTCATCCTTTATGCAAAAACTTGCATGACTGACTTTGCTTCCGATAGTGAGGTAACTCCATTAGGCTCATCATTTCCTCGCTTTTGAATTCACTTCCTATTTTAACATCTCGGTTATGCACAGGATTTTGAGCCTACTTCCCGGCCAAAGCAATCAAAGATTATTAATTTGGTCCCAATCTCGCGCTCGGGTTTTGGTGCTCCAAAATTAAAGGAATTCATGAAAATCCCTACAACTTTGGATTGATTACCTTTAAAGGCACTCATGAAAACTCCCGCTACTTGGTTACTTTGCATCTTCAAGAGGAAAAACAAAAGAAAACACACGAAAGTTTTCTCTTGCCCAAGAAACCAAGGACCAAGAAAGCCAAATTATCTTTTGAGGTACGAACCCTTTATTCTCTATCAGGTTAACAACCCCCTTAGCGATAAACTGACCACCTCTATATTCATTACTTCCATTGCAAATTTGCAAGTCGAAATTCCCAGACTAGAAGTACCTCAAAGAATTTGCAAAACTAACTCCTCAAGTTTCTACCGAAAATGAAGAAATTCATGACAGTGAAGCTTTAGAGACTCATGAAGCTGAAGGTTCAAAGGCTCATAAATCTGATGAAACTATAGGTAACATCGTTCGACTAATTTTCCTTTTCTCCTTTTTCTTTTTTAATAACATCTATCTCTTATGCTCATTATCATTTACTTTATTGAGGATAGATGAAATCTTAGATGAACCGGCAAGGAAACTTCTCTCCGATCGAGCTCCAAACTGTCCCTTCCGAACCTTCACCAAGTTCTCCAGCAAGCTGTGGTATAACCCATCCCCGATGATCAATCATTTCAGTGAGTAATGCCTTGTCTTACACTATATTTTAGCAAAATTACCCAATCGGCTAACACCTCCTTTCTTCTCTTTTCTTTAGAAGAACATCACTAAACCGACCACCGATTACTCCTTCTCTATTGAGGACTACATCATTGATAAAAGTGAAGAGATTACTTCTCATCAAACCTTATCATTTGGAAAATCGGGCTCGGCTAAAAGAGATGATCATTCAATGAATAAGGATACCATTAGTCCGGTTCGGGATGCGAGACGGATATAAAGACCTCCTTGAACTCATTGATCAAGATATCCCCTCGCTCTCAAGGCCCCCTAAAATCTGACCCATCTTGATGACCACTTTGCTATGGTGAGAAGGGCAACCAAGAACATATCTTTGAGGGTTTGCTTTCTGTGAGAAGGATAGATCTTTGAAGATTTGGAGATTAAAGATCTTCATTCTCATATCCAGACTACAAGAAATTCCTTGACAACCTTGGAGCCTGAATCGAAAGCCATGGAGGATGAAAAAAGCAGATTAGAAGCTCAACTAGCCGAATCAATGCCAAAATTCAGGTCTCACAGGCCCATATAGCTAATTTGTCGAAGAACATAGAAGCAACTTCACTAAAGATAACCCGACCATCAAAGAAGACCAGCAAATCAAAACTAAGTTATCAAACATCCAGAGCTCGAAGATGAAGATCAAAAGTGCTAGATAATGTTAGCGAATCAGATTGAAGCCATAGAGGCAATCAATCATCTTACGAACAAGTAGACATTGGGCTTGTAATAAACTTAAATGTGATATCCTTTTTCCCTTGATCAACCAACTTTATGTTTACATATTTTTACTTGTTCGAAAACAGAAGCAATTGGTCATTTTCCCTTAGATTACTTGATTAGAATGTAGCCGATTGTCTCCATTCTTCCAATAGCCGAACGAATCCTAATCCAAATGTTGTGAGGGTATAGCCGAACAATGCTGCCTCCAACAAATCAGGGAGATAGCCGAGTGACATCCGATTTAACCCATGCCCAGCCCGACCCGATGGCGGCCCCGAAAGGGAAAAACCCTACTCCACCGTTCGGCATTCTCGCCCCACAACTCCGTAGAATTCACCACGACTCTTCGCTCTGGCTTATAAATAGACCCCTCCGTTAGCCTTCATCGCTATCTCCGCTTTAGCGTTCTCACATCCGTCTCCTCCACTTCCTTCGTTCGATTCATCCCAGAAGAAAACCCTAACCTCCACCAAAGTAAATGGCGAACAGTGGCGACCGTGGCAAGCGTCCTGCCGACGGGGAGGCTGAAGGAAGCAGAGCATCAGCGCTGCCGGCGCCGTGGGTATGATTCGGCTTTTCCCCCTTGCAATTTTCTTGTTCATCTCTTAGTTTTAATTTTTTCTTCCTCATTCATCAGGATAAGGGTCATCAGTTCCAGCCAATATCATCTCCTTCCTCCGGCGACAGCAACTCAACCGGGAACTCCATCATCCGGCTCTTCCAGCTCTTCAAGCTCCTATCATTCCAATCCTTGGGGCCCGGCGGAACCAAAGAGATGCACACCATCCGTATTCTCATGAGGAGGAGCTCAAGTTTCGCGCCAGAGAGGGATGAAGCCCGGGAGGAGCTAGGCGATGTCTCCAAGAAATTTGCATCGAGCAAGCGAATGGGAGGACCAGCGGAAGCAACTCTGCGACGCCATCACCGGTTTGATATCTTCATTTGGTTTTAGCATCCTGGCTTCCCTCACTTGCTGACCCATTTTCCTTTTTCGCTTGACTTTTCTGCGGAGAATGATCATTGAAGGCGGCGGCGAACAAGATCGCCGACAAAGTGAATGCCTGGGGAGACATCGAGGCACGCCTCGATGTCGTGTGGACGGCCGTGTTGATCGGGCCGTCATCCAAGGTGTGCACCTCGGTGTTTCTCTCGGAAATTGGCGGTAATGACCTCCCGAACCAACGAAGACTACTCCTTCCGGCCAATCGGCCCTTTGGAGGACGCCTTGGACGAGATCGACGACATCGATGAGCGTCCGGAGGTCTCACGATGATCATGCCGTCGCCCTCGCCGAATCCACACATCCCAATCCGTCCTCAACAAGTTATTTGAAGAGTAGTTTGTATTAGGATGGACTTACGTAAATAAACTTGTCTTTTGGAAGAATACTTATTTCTTTGATCCCTTTTGGTAAAATTTCACTGCATTGTCGGAAAAATGCTGAAAACAACCCGGTCTTGCATAAACATTCTTGTGCTAGAGGCGATGCAAGCTGCATCGGCTATTTTTTGTGCTAAAGGCGATATGAACAATATCGGCTATTCTCGATCTTATATCTGATTTTTTAGGCTAAAGGCGATTTTCTTTTATCGGCTTTTCCGATCTACATTCATGAACCAACCTCAACACTTTGGGGTAATACTTCTTAAGAAATCTTCCATTGATAGCTCGTAAACTCCTCTCCAAATAAAGTCCTCAATATGTATGCATTACCGGTACACATTCTACTATTCGGAAAGGACCTTCCCAATTTGGAGACCATTTGTTTAACGCTCTATCCTTTGTTCCAACGGCAATATAGTTTTTCCAAACCAAGTCTCCTTCGCGACATTCACCAAATCCCTAACCCTTTTGTTATAATACTTGGCAACGCGTATTTTATTTTTCTCAATATTTTCCAATGCCTTGAGACGAATCAAATGTAAATCTTCCAATTCATCCATCATCGATTCTTATAATCTTCTTCTACCAATTCTTTACAGAACACAACTCGCCTTGAACCCGACCGTAATTCCCATGGTAGTATAGCATGATGCCCATAAAGCAGTTCATAGGGGAGGCGTTTGAGTGGACCCATGACAAGCCATTCGGTAAGCCCACAATGCTTCATTAAGAACCAAGTGCCATCTCCTTGGTTTTTCATCAATCTTCTTACGGATGATTTTAATCATAACCTTATTTGATGCTTACGCACGACCATTAGCTTGTGCATAATAAGGAGAAGAATTATATAACTTAATCCCCATATCTTTGGCAAAATCACGAATTCGAAGAAGTGGCGAAGTTCCTTGATCGGTTGTTATAGTTTGAGGAATCCCGAATCATGAATTATATGTTCCTTAACAAAACTGATCATATTCTCCGACGTTACCTTCTTCAAAGGGATAGCTTCAACCCACTTGGTGAAATAATCCGTGGCCAAGAGTACAAATTTGTGTCCCTTACTAGAAGGAGGATTGATCTGACCAATTAAATCTACACCCCATCCTCCTCGAGCGGCCAAGGCTTGATTATGGGATTCATAGCAGATCTTTGGAACTTTTGAATATTGCCGAATCTTTGACAATTGTGACACCCTTTGTAATATTCAAAACAATCCTCCAACATAGTCGGCCAAAAATAACCAGTTCTCCTAATTATCCACTTCATCCGATAAGCTGACTGGTGTGCACCACACAATCCTTCATGAACCTCATACATCACTTTCTTGGCCTCTTCTTGACTTAAACATTTGAGCAATACTCCATCGATGGATTTGTAATATAACTGATTATCAAGGAACACAAATTTGAGAGCTTTGTATCTGAGTTTTCGGGAAACTTTTTGAGATGGATCTTCGGATAATTGGTAATTTCGTATCTCCAATCACCATCTACTTGATCAAGATTTAAAACACCTTCTTCTACTACCAAAACTTCCCGACTCTCTCGATATCCGTAGAAGCGACTTGAGCTAACTTATTTGCTTCTTCATTATACTCTCTAGGGATATGATGCAAGGTTACTACCAGAAAATTCTTCAAAAGTTCTCTACACTCCTCATAATATTCTCTTAACACATTGTTCTTGCATTCATACTGACCATTCAGTTGATTAATCACCAACTCAGAATCCCCAAAGATTTCAACAGCAACAGCCTTTACTTCTATAAGAAGCTGAAGCCCTCTAAGCAACGCTTCGTACTCTGCCTGATTATTAGTAACATGAAATTCAATAGGAACCGCATACTCAAAAGTTTTTCCTTGTGGGGAAATCAAGAGAATACCAGCTCCACCACCTTTGTTACAAGATGATCCATCGAAGAACAAGGCCCAAGGCACAATGCTTATCGCCTCAACAGAAAGATCCCGATGTTGGGTAATAAAATCGGCAATAATTTGACCCTTTACCGCCTTTGCCGATTCGTACCTTAAATTAAATTCTGACAACGCTAAAATCCATTTGCCAATTCTTCCATTCAAAATTGGCATCGATAGCATATGTTTGATTACATCAAAACTAGAAACTATCACGCATTCGGCATTCAACAAATAGTGCCGAAATTTGGTACATGAGTAATACACACACAAGCAAAGTTTTTCTGTAGCCGAATACCTTGTTTCCGGGTCTAGCAGCTTTCGGCTAATATAAGCTATGATTCTTTCTTTTCCTTCAAATTCTTGCATAAGGGTCGATCCTATCGTTAGGCTATCGGCCGCCACATACAACTTAAAAGGCTTGTCAAGTTGTGGAGGTACCAGCACAGGTGGCGCTTTCATATATTGCTTGATCTCATCAAAAGCCTTTTGTTGTATGTCACCCCATACAAATTTTTTATCCTTCTTGAGCCTTAATAAAGGAGAAAAGGGTAAAACTCTCTCTGATAGATTGGATATGAATCTTCTTACAAAGTTGATTTTGCCTAACAATGATTGCAATTCTGTGATATTGGTTGGCGGCACAACTTTGTCTATTGCTTCCATGCTCTTTTTCCCAACTTCAATTCCTCCTTTATGAACTAAAAATCCCAAAAACTCACCAGCCGAAACTCCAAAGGCACATTTGTTTGGATTCATCTTCAAGCCATGCTTTCTTGTGCACTCCAGAGTCTTTCTTAAATCGGCTAAATGTCCTTCACGGTTTCTAGACTTGACCACTACATCATCGATGTAGATCTCTACAATCTTGCCGATCAGCTCGTGAAAAATATAATTCATAGCTCTTTGATAAGTTGCACCGGCATTCTTTAACCCAAATGTCATGACTATCCATTCAAACAAACCAAATATGACCGGGACATCTGAAGGTTGTTTTTTGAAATATCTTCCATTGCCATAAAAATTTGATTATAGCCGATTACCATCCATAAAACTAATGACTTCATAACTCTTCTTTGCATCTACTAGTAAATCAAGAATCGGCATTGGGTAACCATCCATGGAGTGACCTTATTAAGATTTCGAAATCTATGCAAACCCTCATTTTCCATTTTTCTTGTATACCGGTACTATATTTGAAATCCACTTGCATACTTTGGGGCCGAATGAAGTTTGCTTCTATTAATCTTTCAACCTCTTTCTTCACATCGGCCAATACCTCCTCTTTGTATATCTTCCGTGGAGGTTGTTTGTAAGGACAAAATCCAGGTTTAATGGGTAATCGATGCTCAACAATGGAACGATCCAATCCAGGCATCTCCATATAATCCCAAGCAAAACAATCTTTAAACTCTTTCAATAGGTCTATCAACTTTGATTTATATTCTGGGTCTAACTTTGCACTAATATACATCGGCCTCGGCTTAGAACCATCACTAACATCAATTTCTTCCAACTTATCAGCCGACATAAAACCACGTCCCAACTTTCCTTTGTTGCCATCGATGTGGATTTCTCATTAAAAAATTACTATGAGAGAGCCGATCGCTTGGATCATTTGTTGGCCCTCATTGGAAACATTTACGGGACCTTCTTTCCACGAGTTTTCCAGAGAAACAATCGACGCCTTCATATTCCCAGTAGGTAGATTCTGTGGCAGCAACACTTACCGAATCGTCAACGTGTACAACTTCAACATCATCTCCAATCCATTGAATGAGAATTTGATGCATGGTCGAAGGAATGCAGCAATTAGCATGGATCCAATCTCTGCCCAAGAGTAGACTATATACCCCTTGCCATCAATGACAAAAAGGTAGTAATCAGAGTTTTAGACCCAATAGTTAGCTCGACATGGATAGCACCTCGGGTATCGGAAGGGTTGTTGCAAGCAAAGTCCCTAAGCACCATGTCGGTTTTCAACAATTCTTCATTAGTCATCCCAAGCTTTCAAGGTAGTATAAGGCATGATATTGATAGCAGCCCTCCATCAACAAACATCTTAGTTAAAGGCTTGCCATTGACATATCCCTTTAAATAGAGTGGTCTCAAGTGACGATTCTTGATTGGTTTGTCAAAAACAGCCTGCTGTGTTAATACAAGCTGGGCCATCAACTCCTGACATTCACTTTCATCAAAATCAGAGTACACCTCTTCTTGGACATATTGGCTTTGGAGCTATAAACTCTAATGGGAGGAAGAAAGCCATGCAAGCATCAAACCGAAGGACCACATCCATCAGCTTCTTTTAGGGGACGCCATATTTGCTTTGCTTGGTAACTCCTGTTCCAACTCCCTATTCCTCGATCGTTGAACTCTTCTTTTCTCGACTTTTCCTCAGCACGGAGGACACCACCGTCCTTTTGCCATACGTATCTATAGGAATCAGCTTCTTCATCCTGCACTCTATCATGAATCCAACCTTGACTGCAAATCTTTTCCTTTGCCGATTCTCAAAATCATCTATTTTAGCGCCGATCATCTTGAGAACCTTCTTTCCAAGTCTTTTCGAGAAGCGGATTGCGGTTGACTCGAGATTGTCTATACTGAGTAATCTTGGGCACTACACTCGGACAATTATTTCTTGCAGGCAACCTCAAGCCTT
Source organism: Miscanthus lutarioriparius (assembly GCA_904845875.1). NCBI lineage: Eukaryota > Viridiplantae > Streptophyta > Magnoliopsida > Poales > Poaceae > Miscanthus > Miscanthus lutarioriparius. Next base: position 76,578,744 of record CAJGYO010000003.1, on the reverse strand, counting down.
CATTCCAACAATGCCTAAAGAATGAACAACCCCAATGAGGCCTGCTCTGCTTACATCACGTATTCTTCTTGCTCCCTTGGTATACTTCTTCCTCATACCTCCAAGCATTCTTCAATAAACCATTGCTTCTTATAGTATTCCTTCTCTTGTTCTCTCTCGCCACTTGTTTAGCAAAATACGTGATGTAACTACGGGTTTGGAAGTTTGACCTTTCTCGGTTCGGCTATTCGAAACCGAACTCGTTCTTTGCACTCTCTCATTGGTGACTTGCCGATCCGGGTCAACAAGCACCACTTTCCTTTGCTCTATCGTAAGTCAACACCTTCATCTTGCCTTTACCTTTAAGATCATTGGCAGAGACCATATTCACGAGAGAAAGAAATCATATTTTGTGGAAAAGGCTGATCATCAATTTTCATCTTGCCATCAAACTTCAAATGTCCCTCTTGGATAGCTTTCTGGATTCGGATTCTGAACACCCGGCAATCATTAATAGAGTGAGAATTAGTGTTATGGAAGCCACAATACTTTTGTCTTTCACTCCTTCAGACGTAGCATGGGATGTCCTTCCGGCGGTTTGATGCGTCCTTCCTTTATCAACAATGCAAAAAGCACATGCGCCTTAGTAACATCAAAATCATAGGTTCCCTTTTGTTGTTTCAACCAGCGTTGACTAACTTGAGTGGGTTCCTTTGCCCAATTCAACTCAGCCGCAGCTATCTCATCTTCATCAATATACTCAGTCGCTTCCTCCAGAAAACCTTGATACACCTCATTAGTGGCATTGTTCTTCTGAAAGCGATTATCTCTCCTGAATCCTTGGGCCTGATTACTCATAGTCGCTAAACGTTATTGCATAAGTTGGCCAAGATCATCAAACTCCATGCCGAACAACTTTTCCCCGATATTCGGCAACATTCTGCTATAGCCATTCAGGTAGTTGATCATCGGTAAATTGAGAGAATAACACATATTCTTGGTCTCCCTAAATCTACGAAGATATTCCAATGGTGTCTCATTTGTTCTCATCCTCGGACTCATGAGATCAACCAACTTTTTCTCATTAGTACCCGTGTAGAAATATGAATGAAACTTCGCTCTAGCTCGCTTACGTACCAATGGAATGAGTCGGCAAAGAGGCGTGAACCACGTGAAAGCTGGTCTGTAAGAGACAAAGGAAAATATCGAATCCTCCAAGCTTCATCTGAAGCGGCTTCTCCAAGTTGCATCAAATACCGACCGACGTGCTCTATGGTACTAGTATCATCTTGACCGAGAAAACTTGGTCAAATCTGTTGGAGGCTTCACCTGGTAACGCCACTCTGTTGTACCACTCTGGATAAGGAGACTTGTATGAATAGGATTGATTTTTGGCTTCAAACCGAACTGATTCTGCATCATGTTAGCCATCCTGTGCATCAAAACATCAATGCCTCGAATCTCGATTTCCTTGCACTTGCACTCCGAAGGCAATCTGAAACACTCCTATACCTCGGATTTGGCGGCATTGATAGCATCGTAATCGGTAAATTCTTGATACCCATCTCCATACATATTCTAGCAATCTGTTTGATTTCGAGAAACTCTATAAGTGAAGGTGGCACTTCTCTGTGGTACCAAATGTCACCTATCCATAGGTGGGATGTGATTGCTTTTCAGATGTGAGTCAATCCACCTATATTTGAAGTCAACGCTACTTCTTTTCCAACAGCTTCTCTTGATGCTTTGGAACATTGAAAAGCGTCGGTCCATCGAGTGGTCCAACATTTTCTTCAAAGTATTTATCAACCATTGGACCAAAAGTACTCGATCATGATTGCCCGAAAGGTATTCGTAAAAGTCGTGTGATGGTTTGTCATGGTTTCTCCCATAGCTTTATAGACCGGGGCTGCCATCTTCCGAGCATCCTCCTCTTGATGTAATCGGTTTGATGCGGAAGAAGAACCCTTGGCATTGGCGCTTTTGAAACACTTTATTGCTCTTGTTTTTTGAAAAAGACATCAAACACTTCCGTTGGTATTGCTCACATGCTTGTAGCACTAAATCCTGTAATTATCTAGCAATTTCGCCATGCTCACATCGAACATGATCATTGTTGATCTCGACGCCATCTTAAACTAACAGATGGTCCCCCCCAAGGCAAGCAAAAAAGTGTGTTGACACAAAATGTGACGACTTGCCTCCACACACACAAAGCCGGAAAGCGTGGCTTCAATCGGGTTCCGGGTGCTTCATGACCCTAAGCGTGCGATCGGTTTGACTGAAAAAGAACTAACAAGGATAAAAGCAGTTAAATGTTGGACCGGAACATGTCGGTGAGACCAGATAGTTCCATATATACGCCACGAAGCCACTTACAACGACATACGACTATAGGAAGTCGCTCGCCAACAAGTTTATAAACCATTCGGCTAATCGTAAGATGAACACACGTAAAGATCCAATTACCGAATGCATGTGCATGGGAAGACATGTTTGAACAAGTGAAATTAATTATGAATTAATGCATAACCAAGCTCAGCAATCCAACCGAGTTGGGATCCATGAAGAAGGAACATGCAAATAAACACGATTAAACTAATCTAAAACCTCGCATCCGCCACACGACACCTAGTTCCGTCAAAGCTTAAACGTAATTATCATGCATGAACCCACAACATGTAACAATCTAGATTAAAATAATTCAGCCATTATGAGCATGTTATCTATTTGCAGAGGTAATATGACAGTAATGATCATTGAAGCACGAATAAAACCACAAGAGATGGCCGAATAATGTCAATCTAGATTGGGCAAAAAAGTGTGTTACAAATATATGAAATATTTAAAACATGCAACACAGGATAACTTAATGAATCTATTTAGATTTTGCCGTATCTAATAGAGCCGATAAGCATCTTGCTTTCACTAAGCATATTGAGCAAACGCTGCCTTTACGGTATCTACTCAATAACAAAGCATAAGCAAAGACTTCTTGATTGTCAAGCAAAGATCCGCCATACGATCATTGAAAACAAACAAGACTACTTGCATCACGTCTAAATCCACCGCATGATACTAAACATGATAACAAGGTTGTCGGAACTTACGGAGGTCGACGGATCGATGACTCCTCTCGAAGAACTCGACGACACGACAAAAGGACTCGAAAGTTGGCACGGGGCCGGTTGTATTGATTTGGTTGTGAACCTCTATTACAATGGTCGAGGGTCAATATTTATACCCTAGACAAAACACGAGTCCTAGAAGACTACGATTTACAAAGGAACTTCTAAACAAACTTGGAAACTTACGATTCCTTACCCTAAACTCTCAGAGTCCTTTATTATTACAACTTTCATCTTTTCGATCGGCCTTGCTTGCCATCTTCTGCTTTCCCGAATGGAGTCACTGCCTTCTGGAGTAACCGACCGCACAAGCATTTAGCCGACCGCTTGTTTTGTCTGCCGAATACCCTTCTTCCCGCATGCGGGTCCACCTATCATCCTCCAGAATCGACCAAAATCCAGTGTTAACAGTATCCAAAAATTATGAAACCAATTTTGTTAGGTTCCTAAAATTGTGCTCTATCTGTTAGTGTATTTAGTTCATATATGTGTTTGTTGATATCAGGAGCTATTAAGTCATTTGAGAGTGCTTGAATATTATTAAGTTAAATTTTGTATGAATTTTTGTGGTAAATTGGTGATGGCTTTAATCCTAAAATTTTTATAGTAGCTTCATTGTATTATTATATGCTCACTATAATTTTTATAGCCCTAAAATAAACTATTTAATATGGTAGCTAAATACCCATTAAGGCCAAATGAATAATGGCATGATATTGGTTTATAAAAATTAAGCACTTGTAGGGTGAGCTTGAAATCTATTTGGTAGAGATAATGATTAGCTTAGTACTTTAGTCATTAGAGCTAGCTTAGTAGCTTAGCATGTGTATTCTCATTTTAAGAGTTGTTATTGTCAAAATACTAAGTGTTGCATCATCATTGCATGCATGTAGAGTACGAGGAGGAGGTCCTCATGTAGGAGGAGGTCCCAAAGCCATCACTGACTGACTTAGCTGACAATCTGCCTGCCCAAGGCAAGCCTCGATGCATAACACTTATTTTGAATAATCACTGCATATATATGTGTGATGTGCATTTATGTTGTAGGATTTATATTGAAACTATATACATAGATAAACCTACCTATGAGTCCTACTAGCATAGGTCGACTAGCTGCTATGCTTGGACTATCGGTAGCATGAGTAACCTGTCGTTACTCACAATAGGTGGTTATTATTATTACTCTCATGATAAAATGGTGAAAGGAAATGGAGACCGGGCAGGGATATGGTACGGGTATTGGTGGGTGTAATAGGTTGTGTCCCATGGCCAACGGGACAGAGCTTGGTTACACTATTTTTCCTATCCATGTCAGTTAAGGACCGTCCATTGCTTTGGATTCTAGTCAGGTCACAGACTTATTATTCTGAGCACATACTTGCTTATGGGAGCGGAAAGGCTCATTGTTCTCTTATCATGGGTTCCGACTCTTTTGGACCGACTAATTGGAGGCGGGGATGGTGGAGGTCTAAGCACCACACTAAGTCCGAGACTCAGGAGTGGGGGCTTGGAGTCCAAGTTTGGATGCGGACCTAGACCCCTTGATAGGAGAGTGGTGGGCTGGTCCTGCTTGTGCCTAGGGTACAAGCGGGGCATGTGTTTTAGGGTACCCAGCTGGGATACATTGGTTCGTGAATCGCTGTGTGATACGGTATGGCTTGGCTATGATCTAGCATCGTAGTAAGAACTAGAAGATGAAAGGGAGTGAATAGATCTGATTGCTCAACTCTTGCTTGAAAGTAGAACATGTGCTTACATAGAATTGTTAGCTAATGAACTAATCATGACTGCTAATAAAACACATACATAAGGATTCACTACTAGTAATGCTTTTCGCAAACAAAAAGGAAACCCAACAAACCATAAAGCTTGTCATATCCTTTGGAGTTGGGAAGTTATTCCCACTAGTCGGATAAGTCTTGCGAGTATATTGTGTACTCAGGGTTTATTTACCCCTGTTGCAGGTGCAGCTTGAGAAATGGCTGTTGTGTGGAGGATTCTTCTGGTGGGCACAGATGAATCCTTGTATCTTATCGATAGATGTTTATTGCAATTCCGCTGTTTAAATTCCACACTCTAAACTTGGTATTGTAATAATGTATTTCTGAGACCTCTTTTTGCATGAAATGGACTAAGTATTGTAAACTCATTCTCATTATTGGATCCTGGATGAAAAACATAGATTATTCAAGTTCTCCCTTGGGGTGTGCTCGACGGGACCGTCCGATGTAGCTTACTTTTAGGGTGCTTGGCGTCTAGTGGAAGACAAGCGCCTCCAGAAGCGTGCTATTTTAGGCGGTTCTACCATAGGTGGTATCAGAGTCAATAATGAGCTACGAGTTTCATAACTCTTTTTAAAACCTAAAATTTGACCAACAAAAGTTTTGCAAAAAGTAGGATGCGATAAAATTATGTAAATAAGTATAAGCCCTAGCAATATGGTCTATCTAGGATAGCGGCACTGGTTTTATCTAATCAATTTTCTGTTGGTACACTAACTTACGCTGCGTAAGAATCGTTTAGCAAGCGGAAAGTGAGTGTGCGATGTGACGAAATTTTTTGCAAATGCCACTATATTCTGGCTTGCGTGAATAGGTAGGCCGATGCATGCATCATGAAAAGAGAATCTTGCTTAAACTAAACTTTCCCCCACACGTATAAATTGGATTAGTGAATTGATAGGATAACCTAAAAGAATGCTTTAATAAAAGCCTTATCATTTCTCTAAGTCTCTTGTTCTTAATCTAGAGGGTTGTCCCTAATGGTTGGTTCTTATCTGTTTATAGATGAACATGAGGTCTGGTCGGGGAAGTACCAGCGCTGGGGCAGACCAAGGTGATAATGATCGTGGTGAGGACATTGGCAACACCAACGGGGACAGCCACGAGACCCCACTTTTAGCTCCTCCTCCGCCACCACCACCACCTCCGATGACCCATGCAGAGATGATGGCAGAGATGCTGGCTGCTTGGTGTGAGTTAGCCTGTGCCTTGGAGATGCTTGCCCAGGCTATTGGTGGCTTCGCCCATGGAGGCCTCGGTGGCAACAAGGGGAACGAGGGTGGTGCCCATGCTCCCGCGGAGCCCTATTCCTACCAGGACTTCTTGAAGACACACCCACCCACGTTCACGCTGACTGTTGAGCCTCTGGATATGGAGCATTGGCTTCGTATTCTAGAGTAGAAGTTTTAGCTGCTCACTGTGACTGAAGAGCAAAAGGTGCGCTTTGCCGCACAACAGCCTCTTGGGTCTGCCAGTGCGTGATGTGATACTTTCAATGCCATATAGCCTGTGGACCACCGTGTGACTTGGTAGGAGTTTACCACTGCTTTCTGTGAGTATTATATTCCCACTGGTTTGCTGAATAGGAAGTTGACTGAGTTCCTAGATCTGAAGCAAGGGAGTATGACTGTGATGGATTATGTGCACAAGTTCAACCATCTTGCACAGTATGCTGGGGCCCATGTAGACACTGATGAGAAGAAGAGGGACCATTTCTACTGTGGCTTCTCTTGCATCTTGCAAAAGGAGCTGTACACTGGGGGATATCAGACTTTTGGTGCTTTGATGAATGCAGCCATTGCTATGGAGGGACTTTAGCATGATTCTCAGGCAGAGTGGAAGCGCAAGCGGGTGATCACTGGATCTTCTAGTCACCCATAGGCTCAGAAGGTGCAGGTTGTTAGGAGGATGTCCTATCACTCTCTGGGTGGACAGCCATGTCGCTAGACTCAGCAGACTCACCAGGCATCTCCCACCCAGTATCGTGCACCTACTTAGCAGGTGCAGCAGCAGCCTCAGGGACAGTAAGTTCTGCCTCATCAAGGATAGGGGAACAAGCCGGGTGCTTGTTTCAAGTGTGGCAAGGAGGGACACTATGCTTGGGAGTGTCCACAAAACCAGCCTACGCAGTCTTCTCAGCCTTCAGCCAACTCCCATCTGGACAAGAGGACAGTTATCAAGAAGAAGGTGCCCGTAAGCCGCTCTGGACAAGTCAACTTCACAGAGGCTGAGGAGATTTTGTAGAATGAACCTGTGATGGTTGGTATGTTTACCTCCCACCCAGCATATGTGTTGTTTCATTCTGGTGCATCACATTCATTCATGGGCATGGGGTTTGCACAGAGGTACAATATATCTCTTATGGCTATTCCTATTGCCTATAGAATCAGTACTCTGGGTGCATAGTTGTGCGTTTGTACTCGGACGAACACAGTCAGATTAGTGCTAGCCACTCACACTTACCCCCTCCAGTTCATGGTGCTGCCTGGTGAAAGGTCCTAATATGGCTAGAGGGGGGTGAATACCCTATTTAAAAATCTACAAATCAACTATAGCAATTTGATTAGTATAACAAATAGCTAAATGCAAACTTGCTCTAGCTCTACAAGGGTTGCAAGCCACCTATCCAACAATTCTAGTTGCTATGATCTCTAGACACACAATTTTCTATGTCACTACTCACTAAGAGCTCTCACACTTGCTACACCAAAGAGCTCCACTAGTTGAACTTAAAACAACAAAGCAAGCTCTCAATTCTAATTACACTAAAGAGCTTGCTACAACTAGTTTGCAAAAATATAAATGAGTGAGTAGGATGATTATACCGCCTTGTAGAGGAGTGAACAAATTACAAGATGAATACTAAATCAATCACCGGGAGAATACCAAAGGGCAAGAGACAACCATTTTTTCTCCCGAGGTTCACGTGCTTGCCGGCATGCTAATCCCCGTTGTGTTGACCAACACTTGGTGGTTCAGCGGTTAAGAGGTGTTGCGCGAACCTCGTCCACACAATTGGACACCGCAAGAACCTACCCACTGAAAGGTCGAGATGGCGACTAGAGGGGGGGTGAATAGTCCTTTTTAAAACTTAATCGCGTCGGCTAACCGAAACAAGTGCGGAATTAAAACTATCGGTCTAGCCAAGACTACACCCCTCTATCTATGTTCTTTAGCACCTTTCAAATATACTAATTAAGCAATTAAGGTGCCGGGCTAGCTAGAGCTCACCTAAGCAATTCTAGGAGCAAGGTCACACAAACCTATGCCACTAGTACTTTAAGCGACAAGGGAGCTCCTACACATGCTAGTAAGCAAAAGCACAAAGCCACCTAAGCTTACTAGCAATGCTCAATAACAAGGCAACCAATACCAAATTAGAGAGCGTAAATACTTAGCTACACAAACTAAGCAATGTGACTAATAAGGTTACTCAAACCAAATTAGCCATGCAAGGGAGCTTCTTCTATGCTACACAAGCAAGAAGGTAACTAATATGCTACACAAGCAAACTAATTACAAGAGCAACTACACAAGCTTAATATATATGAAAGTAAATGCAAGCTTGTGTAATGGGGAAGCAAACCAACGGGAAGAACAAGGTTGACACGATGATTTTTCTCCCGAGGTTCACGTGTTTGGCAACACGCTAGTCCCCATTGTGTCGACCTCTCACTTGGTGGTTCGGTGGCTAATTAGCATCACCCGCTAAGCCTGCACGTCGAGCGCCACAATAACCTACCCCTTGAGTGAGGGTAGCTCAATGACACGCTTTACTAAAGTTGCTCTTCATGGCTCCCGCGGGGCGAGCACAATGCCCCTCACAAAGCTCTTCTCTGGAGCCCCGCACAAGCTTCTTGCGGGCTTCCACGGAGACCACCACCAAACCGTCTAGGAGGTGGCAATCTCCAAGAGTAACAAGCACCACCGGCTTGCAACTCGATCACCTAGTGCCACTCGATGCAACCTCATGATGCAATCGCACTAGAATCGCTCACTCACACAATCGAATGATCACTATCAAGTATATGTGTGATGGAGGGCTCCCAAGCACTCACAAGCATGGACACTAAGTCCCCTCAGGTGCTCAACACTCCCCATGGCCGAGAGCCACTTCTATTTATAGCCCTATGGGCTAAACTAGTTGTTACCCCTTCACTGGGCAAAAGTCGGGCCGACCGGACGCTCCGGTCATGTTGACCGGATGCTGGACCTTAGCATCCAGTCGCCCACAGATGGCCATGTGTCCCGATTCCAATGGTCACTTCACTTGATCGGAAGCAGCAACTTCAACTGACTGGACACAGCAGCCCCAGCGTCCGGTCGTTTCTAGTAAGGTACCGAACATGATCGGACGCGTCCGATCGAACACAGCACCAGCGTCCGGTCACTTCTAGCTTCTCCTCTACCTGCGTCACCATACATCAGCTCTGACCGGACGCAGGACCCCAGCGTTCGGTCACTACGTGACTAGCATTCGGTCCACTCTGTGAGACCCTATCTTTTCTATATAGGGCGTCGGTGGCACCGTCGGACTATCCGCACTCTACAGGCGGACACTCCACCGGTGGAGTTTCTTCTTTTGCCTCCATTTCTTCACCGAGTTGATCCACATCAACTCCAACTTCATCTCCTTTGTAAATGTGCCAACCCCACCAAGTGTACACCACCATGTGTATGTGTGTTAGCATTTTCATAATCATTTTCCAAAGGATTAGCCACTCAACTTGCCACGCCACTCGATCCTAGCAACGATGCAAAGTTAGATCACTCGAGTGGCACTAGATGACCGATATGCAAACAAGTTTGCCCCTCTTGATAGTACGGCCATCTATCATAAATCCGGTCATAAACTTCTCTACAAACCTATGACCGGTGAAATGAAATGCCCTAGGTTATACCTTTGCCTTGCGCATTCCATTCCATCTCCTCCAATGTTGATGCAACACATGCACCAACACGATCAACAATGATATGATCCACTTCATATCATCACGTGATCATATTGGTTCTTTGATCTTGACTTCACTTACTCTTCACCGTTGCCATCGTCCATCGGAGCCAAGTCTTGCTCAAGCTTCACTGCCACGCGGTCCATCACTCCAAAGCCTCCGACTTGCCCTTCACGCTTGCAATCGGTCTATCAAGCCAAGTCTTGTCTTGATCTTCTCCACCTTGATCACATGACTCAATGTCATGTCTCATTTGCAATAAGCTCCTTCATCATCACATGTGTGAGCTTTGCAACATCTCCAAGCCATTGTCACCTTCATGGCATATGTTGCTCACACACATGTACCTGTGGACTAATCACCTATATATCTCACATAAACACAATTAGTCCACCTAGGTTGTCACTCAATTACCAAAACCAAACAAGGACCTTTCAATCTCCCCCTTTTTGGTAATTGTTGACAACTCTACAAAAATATGGAAACTAAGCTCTTTTGGATTCATGTTGCTTGCCCAAGCAATTTTACTATGTGTAAATGATTTTGGACAAGTACCACAAACCCGAAATGGTAGTAATAGCTACCCTTACATATGTGCTAGAGTGTTTGTTTTGAAGCTCATACATATGCATAGATTGAAATTGTGGGAGAGTAATTACTACTAAATGATGCTAAGGTGTATAGGATAAACCTTTGAAGCGTGTACCAATCGGAGTTGCACCTTTAAGTTCATCCTTAGCACCATGGTTAGCTAGATCACACTTGGAAATAAAATCACTAGATATCTTGTGAGATCAACATTAAAAGCAAGGTACTAGTGCTACTTATAAAGCATCCAAGTGTCTAGCTATCATCCTATGCATGCTAATTATCAAATCATCATTCAAGTTCTATAACTAGCATACAACACACAAGCATGCATATGGAATATAAGAACTTATGCAATGCAAGCAAGCACATGAATATGCACATATCAAATGCAATCAATCAAAGTTCATGAGCTTGCTCCCCCTACTTGTATGCTTCTCTTGTCCAAGAATTTTGATCCATCCCTTTTCTTCAATGTTGCTCCCTCTTTGTCCATATTCATGTCCAACCTCTTAAGCTTTCATATCTTATCTCTCCCCTTACACAATTTATTTCTCCCCCTTATAAAGGCTTTCATATCTTTGTCCAATCTCTCCTCCTTTGTCATCAATTTCCATAAAAGGTGTGCTTCTCATTGATGCAAAGGTATGCATTTGGGGTAGATGGTTGAGGCTTGAATCTTATATTTTTTATGGACATCACTTGATTGTTGGAATGACACCACTTGTAGATACCACTTGTAACTTGTATTGTGTGGGGCTTCTTGAGATACCACACTTAGGATTTTTATCTTGATATCAATTGGTGGTACATCTCCCCCTATGTGATAGCATGGGTCATCTATTTGTTACACTTGAGCTCTTGTAGGTGAGGGATGCATTCTTCATTTGATGGTCACTTAAAGTTGAGGATAACTTGTGGAACCATCATCTTGCATGATTGATACCATGTGTAGATGTGATACCACTTGTATGAAGTGAATATCATTTAAAAGAATCTTCTAGTTTGGAACCTCTTGTTGTATTTTTCGATAAAAACCATTTCTTGAACATTTACTATCTCCATGAGTACCACTTATAGGATATCACTTGTGGGTTGATCTAAATGTCACTTGTGAATTCTTGAAGAAATACTTGAGTCTAGATATCACTTAAAATAAACAAACTAGATATCCATTTGCATTGTTGTCTTGTTCTTGTACTCTTATCACTATCATGAGCTTCTATGAATGACTTGAACTAAATTAATTTGCCTAAGCTTTCAAGTCCGGTTTGAACCAATGACAAGCTTCTTCACACCTCTTGCAAGGGTTATCTTGCCAATGTTGTACTTGTTACTTGTTTAGCAATCCAAATTAAATCTAGTACTTGGGTTTACTAGCTCATGAACAAATTCATATACTAACCACTAGATCAATTAATCATTCAAGCAATAGTGATAGGCTATGATTTTAAACGTTTCATTTGTTATGCATGATCCTATGAAGCATGTACTATATGCACTAACCGCATACTAGTAAGGGATGAAATGATCATGCACATTACAATGATACCTTTGCTATGTTGGAGTAGAGGATAGTCACATAGATTCCAATTCATTACTCCAATAGCAATGTGAAGTCCAATTATAAGCTTGGTGAAAACCAATAGATACCATTTTGGATTCCATTCTTCACCCATATGAAATGAATACCACTTATGATCAAGTGCACTTTCTTGTTGTGGTTGACTTGCCTCATCTTTTGATCAATGCTTGAATGAGAGAACCATTTGGAATACCACTTGAAATATCATGATTAGCTCTCTTTTGGATGTTACTTGCTTTTCTTGATCAATCCTTTTGATTGCTTCAACTAAGCATCTCAAATGTCCCTTGGATCACCACTTTCATGTTAGCCTTCCAAGTACCACACTTGGTTTACCAATACATGTAACAGAACCGACCAATTATACGAGATTAAGTAAGAAAATCTTCCGCCGAAGCAGATAATTTAGCAAACTTAAGCCCGTATAACCCGGTAGTCTGTGAAACCATGAAGGATTTCAAACCAATCGACATACAAACCAAGATCGTACAAGTTTAGCAAATACCGTCACATGTTACATAAAGTTTGCAATCACAGATCGGTACATCAGAGTTTTAAACATAAAGTTATTACAATCCAAGTTCAAACTGAAGTAGCGGAAGCAAATAGTTTTAAAGCCACACACACTTTTAGTTCAGATACAATGCCAGTAGGTAGTCATCTCCAACAAAAGCATCAGATGAGAGATATGGAGTGACCATTTGCCCTTGGTCCTAGTTGTCACCCATCGCCGGGTACAAGCAGTTAATGCAATAGCCGTAGTACATTTGACCATCTGCAACAACAATGGGAACAACGCCCTAAGTACGAGAAGGTACTCAGCTAGACTTACCCGTCTAAAACCAAGATAAAGCAACACCAAGGATTATGCAAGGCTTTCTTTAGTGGGCTAGCTGACTTGTTTGCAAGAAGCATAAGTTATCATGAAGACATCATTTTAAATACTTTGCATCATCTTTATTATAACCTATTCATCTAGGTAAGCACCTGTACTATAGCAATCACTTGATTAACCAATAACATCCAGTTACCAATTTAGCTTTAGCATATCCCATACCATCCAGATAACCATCATTGTTCCATAATAATTACTACGATGACATAGCTCGAGTCAAGTGCTCACTATCCAGGAGCGATGGCGATTCGAATCGATTCCTAACTAGCTGGTGATTTATTCCTCACATAAACCATGCTTCCCCCATCAGGGTCACTTAGATCACCAATGACACTTTCCAAGTAGCCGCGGGATAACAATCATGGACCGCACTACCCAGGGACCGCCCGACTGCCAGGACGCACCTTGGGCTCACTCTTTGCATCCCCGTTATACCCTCTTTAGCACCGATCTACGCATCCGAGTTTATCCCGGCTCGAAAAGGTGTCACTAGCTTCATGGTCGAAAGGTACTTTATTCGGCCAGCTAAATGTGAGGCATGCGTTCAACATGACAAGAGGGACGAGCAACGATCGGTCCTTAATCGACGCAGACGGAAAACTAACTGCACCCCAGAACCTTGTCTGGCTGCCTCCAACTTTTTCCGTCCGGTCTCTAATTATTCATCACACATGGTTAATTCCAGGATATCATTCTTTCCATAGCTAATTTCTTCCAGTAACCACCTATAAAAGTAGGTGATCGGAAATCACCGATCGCTACCGGTCTAAGCAGGGCTAAGCAGTTATTCGATCCTGACCTAACAGGGTAAAAGGTAATAAGGTAGGCAAGGATAGTAATAAATGCATCAACGGTTTCAATCAACTCCTACAACTTAATGCAACAATATATAACTCATATAGATAGAAAGAATTGCTTTTGTAAAGTAGGAGACTTAGAATGCTCCAGGGCTTGCCTCGTTCGAACGAACTAGGATGATGATCCACGCACTCGGGCAAGTCCTCTCCTTGCTCCTCTTCCTCTGGCACCTCCTGTGCCTGGACTTCTTGTGGATCTGTCCCGGTCTGCTCTTCCTGAACTGCTACTAGCAACTCCTCCTGTGATCCTGTATGATGCAGATGTATAAGTGCTAATGCATAGGTGCATCGGAGAGATGACATGTAATGATCATGATGCATGAAATGTAGATGACCATGTTTAACCTTATTGGACATAGTAGTAGCAAAGCTCTTCTACAAGGTAGTCAACATCATCCAAGAACATGTACTACTATCTACTACGACAACCACTGTACTAACATGCCAAATCACCACAGCAAACTAAGATGCTTCAAAGATACACCAAAGCGAACATTATTAACTAAACTCGCATTAAAGAAGATCATTTGATTTCATTTTAAACTAGGGCTACACAGCAACATATATTTCTAGTGCTCATAAAAATCTGAGAAAATTACAGTAGCATAGTACTACTCTAAGTAGACTACCATAAAATTTTCATGGCATTTGGATAAGTAAAATAGCCTACACAAAAATGACAAGGCATAAGTGCTTAAAAAGGCTTAAATAGAAAACCTTAGTTAAAAGTGTCAAGCAACAGATTTCATATTTTTCCTAACATCCTTAAGGTACTGGGATACTCCCCACAAAATTTCATAGTCATGTTTCACATGTTTCATGATCTTGTTGCATCGTACTAACTAGCTATGTTCCACTAAAGTGAGTTGCACATGTTGTACTTGAGTGCTGCACACTATTCATTCCATAAAAACAACACTCATGAAATATACAATATGTTGAAATGTTTCGATAACATGTTTCATGTGTTATAAGCTCATGAATGGATGAATGATGCTTATGTTCATGAAATGCAAGTGCAATTATGCAAGCCTAACACCAGGGGTGTTACAGCCCTCCCCCCTTATAAGAATCTCGTCCCGAGATTTTGAGTTACGAACCATTTGTTATAAAAATCCTTATAAGCGTTTTGTAGATATTCTCCTGTTTCCCACGTCGCATCACCATCATCGTGATGACTCCACCGTATCTTATAGGTTCTCACCACTTTATTCCGAGTGACCCGGTCCTTAGTGTCCAAAACCCGAACCGGTTGCTCATGGTATTCCAAGTCTGATTTGAGCTGAATGCTCTGAGGTTCTATTCTCTCTTCCAGAATATGCAAGCACTTCTTCAATTGTGATACATGGAAGACTGGGAAGATCGAACCCATCGCTTCTAGTAACTGTAACTTATAAGCCATGGGACCCTTCTTCTCTATGATCTTGTATGGTCCTACAAACCTAGGAGCAAGTTTTCTCTATACTCCAAACCTTTGTACTTTCTTCATTGGAGTGACCTTCAGATAAACGTAGTCACCTACCTCAAACTCAAGCGGTCTCCTTCTCTTATCGGCATAACTCTTCCGGCGTGGGATCGTGCCGCTTTCATGTTTTGTTGGATAATATGGACCTTTTCTCAGCCTCGTCAACAAAATCAATTCCGTAAAAACCTCTCTCTCCGAGGCTCAACCCAATTCAATGGTGTCCTACATTTCCTGTCATACAATGCTTCAAATGGAGCCATCTTGATACTTTCTTGGTAACTGTTGTTGTAAGCGAACTCCGCCAAAGGTAACCATGATTCCCATGGACCCTTAGACGAAAACACACAAGCTCTAAGCATATCTTCAAGAACAAAGATTAACTTCGTTACATGCGCCCATATGTCTATGGGTGGTAAGTTGTACTCCGAATCAAGCTAGTACCCAACCCTTTATGAAGATGCTCCCAAAAATGAGTGGTAAATTGTGACCCACGGTCAGACACGATAGTCTTTGGTATACCATGTAAGCGGACTATCTCTCGCAATGTACTTCTCAAAGATCTTTGGGGTGGTCGAAATGTTGTTTTGGTGGTAAAAAGTGAGCTGATTTGGTAAGGCGATCTCTGATTACCCAAATTGAATCATTCCCTTTTGTGTGGTGGGAAAAAACCGGTGATAAAATCCATACTTATATCATCACATTTCCAATTTGGTATTGACAAGGGTTGCAACATTCCTGCGGGTCTCATGTGAAGAGCTTTTACTCTACAACACGTGTCGCAACGAGCAACATACGCTGCAATCTCCTTCTTCATTTTCGTCCACCAATAACGAGGTCTCAACTCTTGGTACATTTTCCACTTCCAGGATGGATAGACAACTTAGAGTGATGAGCTTCGCCCATCAATTTGTTCTTGAGCTCTCTATCTTTAGGTACAACCAGACGGTCCTTAAACCATAACACTCCTTGTTCATCCACTCTAAAGTGCTTAGTCGGTTCTTTCTTCATTTTCTCCTTGATATGAAATATTCCCTTATCTGTTTTCTGACCCTCAATGATCTTGCTCTCCAAGGTACAACTAACCTGGATATTATGCAACACAGCAGGATGCAACAAATTGAACCCATCCTCAAACAAAGGTTGCACAACAAGAGAATGTGACTTCCTACTTAAGGCATCCGCTACTACATTTGCCTTTCCCAGATGATAGTGCACATTCAGATTATAATCCTTTATCAGCTCTAACCATCTTCTCTATCGCATATTCAACTCGGACTGAGTAAATATGTACTTGAGACTCTTATGATCTGTAAAGATATTGCACACATTCCCTAGCAAGTAGTGTCTCCAAATCTTTAGAGCATGCACAACAGCCGCAAGCTCTAAATCGTGCATAGGATAGTTAACCTCATGCTTCCGCAACTGATGTGAGGCATAAGCAATAACTCTTCCATCTTGCATCAGAACACATCCTAAACCATTCTTTGATGCATCGCAAAACACATCAAACGGCTTTTCTATATCCGGTTGCGCTAGAATAGGAGCAGTGGTTAGCAATTTCCACAAGGTGCAGAAAGCTGCCTCACACTCCTCTATCCAAACGAACTTATGATCCTTCTGTAGCAAACTTGTCATTGGCTTGGCAATCTTCGAGAAGTCCGGTATAAAACGACGATAGTAACCGGCTAATCCAAGAAAACTCTGAACCTCATGAACTGTGCTTGGTGCCTTCCAGTCCATAACCTCTTGTACCTTACTAGGATCCACTGAGATTCCATTCTCCGATAGCACATGACCGAGAAAAGGAACTGTCTTTAGCCAGAACTCACATTTGCTAAACTTAGCATATAGCTGGTGGTCTCTGAGCCTAGTCAAGACAATTCTTAGGTGCTCTTCATGATCCTGTTCGTTCTCCGAGTATACTAGAATGTCATCAATGAACACAATCACGAACTTATCCAACTTCAGCATAAAGACCGAATTCATCTGATACATAAAGTATGCAGGAGCATTTGTCAAACCGAAGGACATGACAAGATACTCGTACAAACCATATCTAGTGGAGAACACGGTTTTGGGTATATCTTGTGGTCTAATCTTGATCTGATGGTACCCTGATCTCAAATCTATCTTGGAGAACACCTTGGCTTTTGACAATTGATCAAACAAGATATCAATCCGAGGTAGAGGATACTTGTTTTTAATTGTCACCGCATTCAGTGGCCGGTAGTCCACACACATCCATAAGGAGTTATCTTCTTCTTCTTCATGAACAGTGCGGGACATCCCCATTCTGATGAACTTGGCCAAATTAAACCCTTAGTCAACGGATCCTAGAGTTGTTTCTTCAACTCGGCTAATTCATTTGGAGGCATCCGATAAGGCCTTCTTGAGATCGGTGGTGTTCCTAGGATTAACTCAATGGCAAACTCAACATCTTGGTCCGGTGGAAGACCGAGTAACTCATCTGGAAACACGTCCGGAAACTCACACACTACGGGAATCTTGGCTAGAAGAGTAGTTTGGACTACACAAGTTGTACTGGCCAGATCTATTCTCCGAGGCAAGGTTACTTGAAATGTACCTTCTCCAATAGGTTCCTTGAGAGAAATGTTTCTTCCTCCAACGTTAATTACTACTCTCATCTTATTCATCCAATTCATTCCTATAATCACATCTAGAAGTAGTCCTAGCATAACTATCAAGTTAAGCATATACCGCCTGTCTGCTATACTCAGGGTTACCCCTTGGATTATCTGATTAGTTAACAGATCAGCCCCAGCTGAACTGATCCGATAAGCACATTCCAATTCAACTATCTTTTGCTTATACTTTCTTGCAAATGCTTGACTTATGAATGGATGAGATGATCCAGAATCAAACAAAACGACTGCAGGATGATTGTTGATAGAAAACATACCGGCTGTCACGGGCTCTCCCTCTGGGATGTCATCAATGGTGGTGTGGTGCACATGAGCTTGGTACTGATTCTGCTGCTTCTTGGGATATGGCCAAAACTTCGCAAAGTGCCTAGATTGATTGCAGTTGAAACACGGGCCTCTTACTTGAGTAGCAGCTCCAGATGAACTGCCTTGTCCAGTCTTGGCTTATGGCACCACCATCTTAAATGGCTTCTGATTCCTCTGAGGTTGCTGGGCATTCTGATTCCTCCGTTGGGGTGGCCTGAACCTTGCACCAGGGGCAGGCGAATGATACGCAGAACGGTTTGCCATCGGGGCCCTTGGTTGGGACGGACCTGACTCAAAAGCCCTTTTGCGAGTCTTGGATGTAGCATATACATTGTTGTTCTTTTCTTGCTTTAAGCAGTCACTAACAAAGTCATTGAAACCAGTTCTTGTGTTGGTACCCACGTGCTTCATCATCTTGGGATTCAGACCTCTTTTGAAACTAGTGATCTTTTTGGCATCGGTATTCACCATGTTAGAGGCATAGCGACTTAGATTATTGAATGCATGTAGATATTGGGTCATAGTCTTGGTGCCTTGGGTCAGTGCGAGAAATTCCCCAAACTTCATTTTTGTCAAACCAGGTGGAATGTAAACTCCACGAAAAGCCTCAGTGAATTCCCTCCAAGTAATGTGGGCATTGGGGGGAAAAGTGGTGCGGTGATGCTTCCACCACATTCCTGTAGGGCCTTGCAGCTGATGAGCTGCATACTTAGTTTTCAGTACTTCTGTCATCCTGAGAACACGAAACTTATCTTCCATTGTGTTTATCCACTCTTCTGCATCCAATGGCTCTGGAGCTTCTTTGAAAATTGGTGGTCTGGTGTCCATAAAGTCCTTGAAACTGCTATGCTAATTCGCTTCATGTCCACCTGGGTTTAACCCATGGGGGGTGTTGTCAGCAATATGGCGCAATGCAGCTTCCATGTTCTGCTACATGCCCTCCATGTTGCGTTGACTTCCAAGGAACTGTGCGAAGAACTATTCCGTGGTGTATGGTGGAGGAGGAGGTGGTGGTGGTTCACGGTTCTCATTCCTAGCTGCACTGCCACCTGCCTCAGTAGCATCATACATGGTATGGCGAGTGTTCGGCATCTGCATATTTCAGCAACAGTAATTATTAGGCGATGTTGTAGAGATCGCAAGTGAATGAAAAATTATGCCATACTGAATTCACTGGAGAGAATAAATTCATACAATAAAAGCAGGGCACAATAAGTCATTCCAATTAACACAACATCACAAATTAGATTACTTAAGCGCACACATCGCGTCCATTACAACCAAATTGCCAGCATACATACACTAGACTTTTATACGTTCAGACATCGCATTACTAGCCAAGTTCCAATCACATGCCAAGTCTCATAAGTTCGAAACAAGCTCCATTAGGTTACATGCCGACAAAAGAAAGGTCATCGCGACAGGACCTAAACACTAGCGCAAGGCAACTAGCCTACTCCTCGGGGCCATCGTCGTGGTCGGAGACGTCACCATCGCCCCTAGGTGAAACTACAGGCTCGTCCTCGTCGTCCATATCCATGCCAGCGACGTCTAGAGGAGCATATGGGCCAACCCCATTGTAGAGCGCGTGAAACTCCTCATGCAGGTTGATGTTGTACTCCTCTAGCTCATCGACCCTCTACAGCAGAAGGTCCCTTTCGTTCTAGGCTTCATTCCTTTCCTGAACCAACTATCCAATCATGCGGTCTGCATTGTTGTTGGCCTGAGTCAACGTATGCACCTGCTGCATAGCTCTATTACCCCTCTCTACCGCCTGGTCCCGCTGTAAGCTCATATCAACCAACTGCTCCTGCAAACTAGCTATAGCACATGCCTGCTTCTCCTTCTGCTTTCTTACCTTTAGCTTATCCTCACCACGCAAGCCAGTCAAAGTCCAGTAGGTATACTCAAGACCCTGATACGCTCTGATAGTGGCAAACATAGCACTCATAGCATGGTTGTCGCTAGCCTGTCCCTCAGCTGGACCTCTGACCAAAGCACTTCCCTGAGGCTGAACCCAAATAGCATCACGAGGATCATCCCTAGGAAAGGTGCCAACTAGAGCTGCTGCAAGCTCACTGGGAAATCTGCTCATGATGTCCCTAATGATGTGGAAAGCTGCACCCTCTGCACCCTCACCAGGAGTGTGACCCTCAAACTCCAAGTGCCAACCATCCCACTCTAGAGCATCACCAAGAGCAGGAACGGTGATCTCTACCACTGCAAGTCCATCCTCTGCTAACTAGCTCTCATTCCAAGAGTACACCGGCTCTTGACCCTCTGGGTACCCCACATCATGGAGCACTCTCCAAAGCAAGGTCGGCATGCCAAACTCGCTCAAGAAGGTGTCCGTGGTGCGGTGCTCCCACAGGGACAATGGACGTCGAGGTGCTCTTCCTCCGGTGGACTTACGAGCAGTCTGCTTCTTGCAGGCCATCTGTAGCAAATTGTTGTTTTATTACCCACGTGAGAACAAGGTTAAGTTGTCATTTTTATCAAAATGAGATGATCAACTTATAAGGGGAGGAACAATGCCATGAATGATATGTAACAACATGATGCATGCACGTTCCGTATGTTCTCGCAAACTTAGGAAAAATAACAATTGCTAGCGGCATAGACGGTGGCATACAACGGTCTCTCATAAACGTAGCTAATATGTACTACACAATAGCGCTGTTATGTACCTACAAAAGATCCACTTCAGCCCAAACCCTGACATTATGAAAATTATGCATGAAAGCAGTAAAGTAATCTACTCGTTCTACACGTATTCCTAGATACGCGTACAACGGTAGCAACTACCTGAACCATCGTCCTATCGACGGCATCGTCACCATAGGACGGAATTCTCCACACATTGGATACCTTCATACAAACACGCGTATGGCATGTAAATAATCCAGCATCATATAAGCACTTCCCTAGATCGGCAGTGTATCCGATCATGCTCTCACAACTCTCACTTACCGAGGCGAAGGGGCAACGGATCCATACATTACCACTCAAGTGAATGGCACCAATACAATAGCATGCCGTATGAGCGACGAAATAGAAATATGATGCAAAGACCCCCAAGTCAGTACTTAAATAAGCCACCTAGAGTCCTTAACTGGGCATACAGGACATGACCACTGGCACACTCTTAAGTTTTAAATCAGAGGTTGAAACACCTATATACTATATGTTCGTAATTAGTTTTGTAACACAAAACCCTTTTGTTTTAAATACCCACATGAACAGTAACCTGCTAAACCTTGCTCTGATGCCAGCTGTAACAGAACCGACCAATTATACGAGATTAAGTAAGAAAATCTTTCGTCGAATCAGATAATTTAGCAAACTTAAGCCCGTATAACCCGATAGTCCGTGAAACCACGAAGGATTTCAAACCAATCGACATACAAACCAAGATCTTACAAGTTTAGCAAATACCATCACACATTACATAAAGTTCGCAATCATAGATCGGTACATCAGAGTTTTAAACATAAAGTTATTACAATCCAAGTTCAAACTGAAGTAGCGAAAGCAAATAGTTTTAAAGCCACACACACTTTTAGTTCAGATACAATGCCAGTAGGTAGTCATCTCCAACAAAAGCATCAGATGAGAGATACGGAGTGACCATTTGCCCTTGGTCCTAGTTGTCACCCATCGCCAGGTACAGGCAGTTAATGCAATAGCCATAGTACATTTGACCATCTGCAACAACAATGGGAACAACGCCCTGAGTACGAGAAGGTACTCAGCTAGACTTACCCATCTAAAACCAAGATAAAGCGACACCAAGGATTATGCAAGGCTTTCTTTAGTGGGCTAGCTGACTTGTTTCCGAGAAGCATAAGTTGTCATGAAGACATCATTTTAAATACTTTGCATCATCTTTATTATAACCTATTCATCTAGGTAAGCACCTGTACTATAGCAATCACTTGATTAACCAATAACATCTAGTTACCAATTTAGCTTTAGCATATCCCATACCATCCAGATAACCATCATTGTTCCATAATAATTACTACGATGCCGTAGCTCGAGTCAAGTGCTCACTATCTAGGAGCGAGGGCGATTCTAATCGATTCCTAACCAGCTGGTGATTTATTCCTCACATAAACCATGCTTCCCCCGTCAGGGTCACTTAGATCACCAATGACACTTTCCAAGTAGCCGCGGGATAACAATCATGGACCGCACTACCCAGGGACCGCCCAACTGCCAGGACGCACCTTGGGCTCACGCTTCGCGTCCCCGTTATACCCTCTTCAACATCGGTCTGCGCATCCGAGTTTATCCCGACTCGAAAAGGTGTCACTAGCTTTGTGGTTGAAAGGTACTTTATTCGGCCAGCTAAATGTGAGGCATGCGTTCAACATGACAAGAGGGACGAGCAACGATCGGTCCTTAATCGACGCAGACGAAAAACTAACTGCACCCTAGAACCTTGTCTGGCTGCCTCCAACTTTTTCCGTCTGGTCTCCAATTATTCATCACACATGGTTAATTCCAGGATATCATTCTTTCCATAGCTAATTTCTTCCAGTAACCACCTATAAAAGTAGGTGACCAGAAATCACCGATCGCTACCGGTCTAAGCAGGGCTAAGCAGTTATTCAATCCTGACCTAACAGGGTAAAAGGTAATAAGGTAGGCAAGGATAGTAATAAATGCATCAACGGTTTCAATCAACTCCTACAACTTAATGCAACAATATATAACTCATATAGATAGAAAGAATTGCTTTTGTAAAGTAGGAGACTTAGAATGCTCCGGGGCTTGCCTCGTTGGAATGAACTAGGATGATGATCCACGCACTCGGGCAAGTCCTCTCCTTGCTCCTCTTCCTCTGGCACCTCCTATGCCTGGACTTCTTGTGGATCTGTCCCTGTCTGCTCTTCCTGAACTGCTACTAGCAACTCCTCCTGCGATCCTATATGATGCAGATGTATAAGTGCTAATGCATAGGTGCATCAGAGAGATGACATGTAATGATCATGATGCATGAAATGTAGATGACCATGTTTAACCTTATTGGACATAGTAGTAGCAAAGCTCTTCTACAAGGTAGTCAACATCATCCAAGAACATGTACTACTATCTACTATGACAACCACTGTACTAACATGCCAAATCACCACAGCAAACTAAGATGCTTCAAAGATACACCAAAGCGAACATTATTAACTAAACTCGCATTAAAGAAGATCATTTGATTTCATTTTAAACTAGGGCTACACAGCAACATATATTTCTGGTGCTCATAAAAATCTGAGAAAATTACAGTAGCATATTACTACTCTAAGTAGACTACCATAAAATTTTCATGGCATTTGGATAAGTAAAATAGCCTACACAAAAATGACAAGGCATAAGTGCTTAAAAAGGCATAAATAGAAAACCTTAGTTAGAAATGTCAAGCAATAGATTTGATATTTTTCCTAACATACTTAAGGTACTGGGATACTCCCCACAAAATTTCATGGTCATAGGATTCATACATAATTTACAAAAAATTACATAAGTATCAATCAATGATAAAAGGAAAATCTATAACTCAAAAACCATACATGCAATGACTCTCAAATTTTTACCAGAGCTTCTACTAAGGAAGACTAGCTTACCCACTAAATTTCATAATTTTTGGACCACAGAAACTCAAGATATGATTTAAACAAGTTTGCATGCATCTAAAAAAACCTTTCAATTTCCTATTTAATTCATCCAAAATTTCCACTACAAGTGTTCATGTCATATTTTTCCTAAATACTAGACTTCACTATGATCCTAATAAAATTGGAACCACCCAATTTGGATCTACAAAATGGGAGATACAAATTTTACAAAACAACATCCAAATCTGAAAAATCATTTTTAAAACAAAATCGAACCCTAACGGCTACGCGCACCCGGTGCTGTACACAGATCTGAAACAAAAAGCTAGGTGCACCCGGTGCTGTGCACCCAGACCTACTCGCACAGTCAACACTGACACGTGGGATCCAGCGGTCAACCGGCCCCACGCGCCTAGTGAGACAGAGCAGGGGCGCGCCGTTGACTAGCAAGAACCCGCCGACGGTGAGATCTCCGGTGACCGGACCGGTACCCCAAACTCCACTCGACGACGCGCATGCAGTGATGAGGGTTGCGACCCAGAGGACCTTCGGCTGAGGCTCGCCGGTGGCCATGGCGCACGGTGGCGACGGCGACGCTGGAGAAACACCCGATTGGGCCTCACCTTCCGACGATTCGCGTGGCGAGTGGGTCGGTAGCGTGGTGCGTGAGGTGGCGAGTGCTCGTGGCGCGAGAAAGAGGCGAGTGGTGCGGTGACTGCGATGGAACACGACGGCGAATGGTGTGGCGGTGCTGGAGCTGAGCCGCTACCGCTGCTGCTGCTCAAGCGAGTGAGGGGCGAGAGAGAGAGAGCAGAGAGCGAAATGAGAGAGTGGGAGGGAGCGGGCTGCCGTTCCCAAAATGGGGACACGCCCTGGTTGGCCATCGCCGGTGCATGGTCACCACGTGGCATCGAAGCCCTGGCGCGGTCGGCCATGGTGCGCCATGGTGCCAATAGCCTGTCGGCAGGTGGGCAGCCGACGGTGCCTGCAATCCATTTTTTGAAATCAAAATTTGCCAGCTTTTTGCCCTATAGTTCTAAATCTAGACCGAACTAGACAAAACCCATATTGAATGAAATGTAGAGTATGAAATTCTTAACATTTCCTTCAAAAGGGTCAATACCTAAGTCTGCATAGATTTTGAATTATAGATCAAGAAGCAAAACTGGTTTTGAAATGACTTAGGGATTTTCAGAAATTGAAAAACAGCTTTGAAATCTGCCTTGTGGGTCCTTTTTGAACATGTTGGGCACATTTTCAAGACTTGGCTTCTAAACAAAGTTTGTTCCTTATAAAATTTTCTACAACTTTGTTTTAGGTTGCCCAGACATGCAAACACTCTAAGCTACACTTTTTAAACAGTCAAACAAAAGGGTTTAGGGGTCAAAATTGGTCAAACCATGACTTGAAAACTTAATTAGGCAAAATGATCAACATGAACATGGTTCCTAATGACCTTCTAAGTATAGCGAAGTTGTTTAAAAATATATTTAGCCATACCACACATTGATTACACAAGAATCAAGCACGGAATGTACTGAAACAATGAAAAACAATTGAAATGTTACTTTTGTTTCATAGTCATGTTTCACATGTTTCATGATCTTGTTGCATCTTACTAACTAGCTATGTTCCACTAAAGTGAGTTGCACATGTTGTACTTGAGTGCTGCACACTATTCATTCCATAAAAACAACACTCATGAAATATACAATATGTTGAAATGTTTCGATAACATGTTTCATGTGTTATAAGCTCATGAATGGATGAATGATGCTCATGTTCATGAAATGCAAGTGCAATTATGCAAGCCTAACACCAGGGGTGTTACAATACATAGGCGGCAAGCCTCTACACTAGGGAGAAATGACCTCTTTCCAAAGAACCATTCTTGATACTTACTTGAAATAGCTTGATTGATTGATCCAAGTGATGGACTTAACTTGATGAGTAACCTTGATTCCTTCTTTAAGTCCTTTTATTTCTACTTGTTTAAGTCCTTTTCTTTCTACCAAATGATCTCCAATCATATCTAAAACTTAAACTTCATCTTCAACTTGAGTTTGATCTTGATCTTCATCTTGAGTACCAAAAATGTGCAAAGTACACTCCTCAATCAAATGGCCTTGTACTCTTTGCTTGTCATGTTTCTAGATCATCTCAAAACCAAACTTAGGTACCTCAAACACTTGTAAACATGTTTCCAACTTGAGGACCTTTCAATCAAAGCGACTCTAGATCAATCCTACATTTGTCACTTTTTTGGCAGATTTTGTACACTTCAAAGAAATAAGCATTTCTCCCAAAGTACAAATCCAAATACCACGAAATTTGGTGGAGATGTGCATTACTACGTTATTTAGTAGCTGCAAAAATTTGAGCTTAATTTGACTTCTAGATTGCTACCATATTTCAATTCTTCCACCACTGCTACATGCTGAAAACTGTTGTACTATAGCTGACAAGATCCACTCCAAAACCGAAGCATCTCTTATCCAATTCTCATGAAATTTGCACATCATCTTATACCATAAGTCTAGAGCATGTACACCAATTTTCATGCCAATCCAATAAGTTTTGATCACTCAATCATGGCTAAGATCACAGCTAGCTCAGATTCTAAATATAGGACAGATTTCAATCATTGAGCTATATTTCATCAAATGTGAATCAAACTTGAAACCAACTTGTTTGAATACTTTCACAAGACATAAATCCATTCAATCCACTTAATAAATGTCATATCATGAATTTATCCAACACAAATTAATCCAAACTTGATTACTAAGCTATTTATCCATTCAAACATCTCATAGCAAGCAACATTGCATATTTATCTAATTCAATCAACTCATATGCACCCAAATGAAATGATCAACAAGAGATATACCTTAGCTAGCTCATGATCATCCAACTAGCAAGCTTTCAACTAAATTATTTGCAAGTCATCAAATATATCCATTGATTCACCAACAACTTGAGTTATAGCACTTGTATGTTGATAGAACTTGGACTTCACTCAATTTGTCATGGCATTGGGATAATGATCATCACTTAGTAATACTTGGCTCAACTATATGATCAACAAGGTGAATATCATTTGAACCAAGCCTCCAATGCCGATGGTACCTACAATCAATCATCCACTTTTTGATGGTACCCAAACAAGTTTGGGTCCTCTCAAGTTAGGAGCAACATACTTAGGCATAGCCTTAGTATGAGTAGCGAGATGTTTTGCAATAGCAACCATAGAGGTACCATTACCATCCTTTCTAAGCATATTATTATCAACAATTGAATTAGGCTTAGAAATGTTGCCTAGGGGACATGAATGTGCCATGTGTCTCCTTTCCCGGCATGAGTAGCACTTTCTCTTTGATTGAGCCTTCTCTTCCTTGCTCATGTGATGCTTCTCATTGCCTTGCCTCTCATGGATTGCTTGAGCCTTCTTCTCAAGCTTGGTAGGACACTTAGAGGCAAAGTGTCCCATACTTCCACACTTGAAGCAATTGATGTGAGCATAATCTTTCTTCTCATCTTCATTCTTGCTCATCATCTTGGCATCTTGAGTTTGCATTGGATGCCTTGCCTTCCCACCCTTTCTTGTTTTCTTCTTCTTCTTCATCAAGTCACCACCATCTTTATGGTTGATCTTGATTTGAACTTGGGGTGTCTTTTCTTGCTCAACTTGTGGCTTTGGTTGAGGCTCTTCTAGTTGCTTCACCAATTGCTTGGTTGGACACATTGAGGTAAGATGACCCCAAGTGCGGCACTTGAAGCACTTCACACGTTTGAGCCTCTCTTCTTCTTTTATCTTCTTGAGCTTCTCAATGTTTGGGCAACCATTTACAAGGTGTCCTACTTCATGACACCGGTAGCACATGGTATGAGAGAGCTTTCTTTGTTGTATCTTCTTCATCTTTCTTTCTCTCTTTATTTCGCCCTTTGTCATCTTCTTGTTGAAGCCAAGGCCACACTTGTCACCATAGTTTCTTTGAGTCTTCAACATGTGCTCAAAGGTGACTTTTGAGTTGTAGCACCTCTCTAGCTTGTTGCCCAATTTCTTCACTTGTTCATTGAGCTCATTGTTCTCCTTCAAAAGGTTAGTCTCACAAGACATAGAGATAGAACAAGCATCTATATGTGAGGAGCACGGTATATCTAATAAATCATCACAAGAGGTGGATACATGCTTCTTGCCTACATCACAAGGGTTAGCAACAAATTGTGATTTATCATTTGATCCATGTGATGAGCTCTCATTATTTTTAAGTTTCTTTGTAAACATTTTAATAAGAGAAACATGTTGTTCTAATAATTCATCATGAGATGCAAGAAGTGTCTCATGATTCAATTTTAGCTCATCATGTGAAGATTTAAAAGCATCAAGTAATTTTTATGTTCTTCACAAGAGTTCTTTAGAAATGAGTTTTCATTTTCTAATTTCAATGTTT
The DNA here is from genome assembly GCA_904845875.1 of Miscanthus lutarioriparius. Classification (NCBI taxonomy): domain Eukaryota; kingdom Viridiplantae; phylum Streptophyta; class Magnoliopsida; order Poales; family Poaceae; genus Miscanthus; species Miscanthus lutarioriparius. The sequence continues at coordinate 76,550,479 of CAJGYO010000003.1, read as the reverse complement.
TAGCTTTCTCATTTTCTAAAGACATGGTCATGCTAGCGAGTCTACTAACAAGTTCATCATATGAATCAACATGATCAACCACATTATCATTTGATACCATGGTGTCACCTTGTGACATGAGACAATGTGGTGTAGTCGGAGAGCTCGTAGTAGCATCATCATCATGGCTTGAGCATGAACCAACATCGTCAAGATCACCACCAAGTGTGCTTGAGGTAGAATCTTCATGTGCAACACTTGTGGCATCATCATCAACCTTGTCAAGTGAACTTGTAGTGGATCTATCATCATCGTCATCACTTGACCATGAGGTGGAGCAATCTTCCACAATCACCAAATTGTGGTTATGCTCAACACACTCATGTGCCCCCTCCTTGTGAACATCCTCCTTCTTGAATTTGCCATCATCCCATGTGGAGGAGTCACCGTAGAAGGCTTGGAGTGCCATCCACATATCATGGGCACTCTCTAAGTCCCACACACGTCTAAAAACATCATCATGTAAAGCACATGTTAGATAATAAAGAGCACGATGATCAAGTTGTAAGCAATCCTCTTGTTCTTGGGTGAGGTTATCCTTATCCAAAGCATCACGAGAAAAACCAACAACAATGATCCACCATGCCTTGGGACCCAAATCACGGAAATGATCAAGCATATGACGTTTCCATCGTGCATAGTGTGTGCCATCAAAAATGTGTGTGTCACAAACAACTTCTAGCCCAAAGTTCACCATCCTCTCGGGTCGGTGAACACCACAAAAGAGAGACCGGGCTCCGATACCACTTGAAAGGTCGAGATGGCGACTAGAGGGGGGTGAATAGTCCTTTTTAAAACTTAATCGCGTCGGCTAACCGAAACAAGTGCGGAATTAAAACTATCGGTCTAGCCAAGACTACACCCCTCTATCTATGTTCTTTAGCACCTTTCAAATATACTAATTAAGCAATTAAGGTGCCGGGCTAGCTAGAGCTCACCTAAGCAATTCTAGGAGCAAGGTCACACAAACCTATGCCACTAGTTCTTTAAGCGACAAGGGAGCTCCTACACATGCTAGTAAGCAAAAGCACAAAGCCACCTAAGATCACTAGCAATGCTCAATAACAAGGCAACCAATGCCAAATTAGAGAGCGTAAATACTTAGCTACACAAACTAAGCAATGTGACTAATAAGGTTACTCAAACCAAATTAGCCACGCAAGGGAGCTTCTTCTATGCTACACAAGCAAGAAGGTAACTAATATGCTACACAAGCAAACTAATTACAAGAGAAACTACACAAGCTTAATATATATGAAAGTAAATGCAAGCTTGTGTAATGGGGAAGCAAACCAATGGGAAGAACAAGGCTGACACAATGATTTTTCTCCCGAGGTTCACGTGTTTGCCAACACGCTAGTCCCCATTGTGTCGACCTCTCACTTGGTGGTTTGGCGGCTAATTAGCATCACCCGCTAAGCCCACACGTCGGGCGCCGCAATAACCTACCCCTTGAGTGAGGGTAGCTCAATGACACGCTTTACTAAAGTTGCTCTTCACGGCTCTCGGGGGGCGAGCACAATGCCCCTCACAAAGCTCTTCTCTAGAGCCCCACACAAGCCTCTTGCGGGCTTCGACGGAGACCACCACCAAGCCGTCTAGGAGGTGGCAACCTCCAAGAGTAACAAGCACCACCGGCTTGCAACTCGATCACATAGTGCCACTCGATGCAACCTCATGATGCAATCGCACTAGAATTGCTCACTCACACAATCGAATGATCACTATCAAGTATATGTGTGATGGAGGGCTCCCAAGCACTCACAAGCATGGACACTAAGTCCCCTCAGGTGCTCAACACTCCCCATGGCCGAGAGCCACTTCTATTTATAGCCCCATGGGCTAAACTAGCCGTTACCCCTTCACTGGGCAAAAGTCGGGCCGACCGGACGCTCCGGTCATGTTGACCGGACGCTGGACCTTAGCGTCCAGTCGCCCACAGATGGCCATGTGTCCCGATTCCAATGGTCACTTCACTTGATCGGACGCAGTAGCTTCAACTAACTAGACGTAGTAGCCCCAGCGTCCGGTCATTTCTAGTAAGGTACCGGACATGACCGGACGCGTCCGATCGATCATGATCGGACGTAGCACCAGCGTCCGGTCACTTCCAGCTTCTCCTCTACCTATGTCACCATACGTCAGCTCTGACCGGACGTAGGACCCCAGCATCCGGTCACTACGTGACCAGCGTTCGGTCCACTTTGTGAGACCCTGTCTTTTCTATATAGGGCGCCGGTGGCACCGTCGGACTATCCGCACTCTACAGGAGGACACTCCGCCGGTGGAGTTTCTCCTTTCGCCTCCATTTCTTCACCTTGTTGATCCACATCAACTCCAACTTCATCTCCTTTGTAAATGTGCCAACCCCACCAAGTGTACACCACCATGTGTATGTGTGTTAGCATTTTCACAATCATTTTCCAAAGGATTAGCCACTCAACTTGCCATGCCACTCGATCCTAGCAACGATGCAAAGTTAGATCACTTGAGTGGCACTAGATGATCGATATGCAAACAAGTTTGCCCCTCTTGATAGTACGGCCATCTATCCTAAATCCGGTCATAAACTTCTCTACACACCTATGACCGTTGAAATGAAATGCCCTAGGTTATACCTTTGCCTTGCGCATTCCATTCCATCTCCTCCAACATCGACGCAACACATGCACCAACACGATCAACAATGATATGATCCACTTCATATCATCATGTGATCATATTGGTTCATCGATCTTGACTTCACTTGCTCTTCACCATTGCCATCATCCATCGGCGCCAAGTCTTGCTCAAGCTTCATCGCCACGCGATCCATCACTCCAAAGCCTCCGACTTGCCCTTCACGCTTGCAACCGGTCCATCAAGCCAAGTCTTGTCTTGATCTTCTCCACCTTGATCACATGACTCAATGTCATGTCTCATTTGCAATAAGCTCCTTCATCATCACATGTGTGAGCTTTGCAACATCTCCAAGCCATTGTCACCTTCATGGCATATGTTGCTCACACACATGTACCTGTGGACTAATCACCTGTGTATCTCACATAAACACAATTAGTCCACCTAGGTTGCCACTCAATTACCAAAACCAAACAAGGACCTTTCACCCACAAGTGAGGTAACTCAATGACACGAGCAATCCACTAGAGTTACCTTTCGGCACTCCACCGGGGAAGGCACAAGACCCCTCACAATCACCATGATCGGAGCCGGAGAGAATCACCAACCTCTGCTCAACGATCCTCGCTGCTCCAACTCGTCTAGGTGGTGGCAACCACCAAGAGTAACAAGTGAATCCCGCAGCGAAACACGAATGCCAAGTGCCACTAAATGCAATCACTCAAACAATGCACTTGGATTCTCTCCCAATCTCACAAAGATGATGAATCAATGATGGAGATGAGTGGGAGGGCTTTGGCTAAGCTCACAAGGTTGCTATGTCAATGCAAATGGCCAAGAGAGTGAGCTTGAGCCAGCCATGGGGCTTAAATAGAAGTCCCCACGAAATAGAGCCGTTTTACCCCTTCACTGGGCACAACGCGGGATGACCGAACGTGCTGGTCATATTGACCGGATGCAGGACCCCAGTGTCCGGTCCTCAGATCTTCGCCACATGTCCCCTGCTTCAAACGCTGATCGCCTGATCTTAACGGTCAAGAGATGACCGGACGTGTCAGTTAGAAAGTGACCGGACGCTGGACCCCAGCGTTCGGTCATTTCCAGTAAGGTTCCAACCGCGAGATTTCATGACCGGACGCGTCCGGTCATGCCCGACCGGACTCTCCTAGCATCTGGTCATTCAATGTCTCCTCTGTGCGCCCCACGTTAGCATACGTCAGCACTGATCGGACTCAGACCCTGAGCGTCTGGTCAAATTTTGTGCCAGCGTTCGGTCACAAGACTGAGACACGTGCTCACTGCTATCACTGACCGAATGCGCCGGTCCAGTAGAGGCCAGCATCCGGTCACTCTAGTGAAACCCTATCTTTTCTATATAGGGCGCCGGTGGCACCGTCGGACTGTCCGCAACTCCGCCGGTGAAGTTTCTAATCCTTGCTCAAATGTGCCAACCACCAAGTGTTTCACCTTGTCCACATGTGTTAGCATATTTTCACAAACATTTTCAAGGGTGTTAGCACTCCACTAGATCGTAAATGCATATGCAATGAGTTAGAGCATCTAGTGGCACTTTGATAACCGCATTTTGATTATGAGTTTCACCCCTCTTAATAGTATGGCTATCGATCCTAAATGTGATCACACTCACTAAGTGTCTTGATCACTAAAACAAAATGGCTCCTATTTATACATTTTCCTTGAGCCTTTTGTTTTTCTCTTTCTTCTTTTCAAGTTCAAGTATTTGATCATCACCATGCCATCACCATCGTCATGATCTTTGCCATTGCTTCATCACTTGGAGTAGTGCTACCTATCTCATAATCACTTTGATAAACTAGGTTAGCACTTAGGGTTTCATCAATTAACCAAAACCAAACTAGAGCTTTCACCTAGGCAAGGCATAGATGCAATTCTAGGCATGAACTGGTTGCGAGTTTATGGGGTAGTCTTGAACCTTAAGCAAAGAGTTGTTGAGTTACGGCTTCCTTCTTCCGAGGATATGATGTCTCTCCTTATGCCCTTAGATCCAGCCTTACCAGTTGTTACTCATGTTGAAGCTTCTCTTGATCTTGCTTCTATTCCTATGGTCTGTGAGTTTCTAGATGTCTTTCCTAAAGATCTACCTGGGTTTCCACCAGATAGGGACGTGGAGTTTACTATTGAGTTAAAACCTAGCACTGCTCCTATTTCATAGCGTCCCTACCGCATGGCTCCTAAAGAACTAGCAGAAATGAAGAAGCAGCTAGAGGAATTATTAGAGAAGGGCTTTATCCATCCTAACTCTTCACCATGGGTGTTGGGTTCATAAACCCGGGGTCCCTCATGGACCAGCTTCCCAACAAAGGCTTGGCCTAGCAGACAACGTTGCAAACGACGCACAACTCATGGGATGGCCAAAATACCTAAACGATAGGATAGAAGGGTGATCCAATCTCCGACCAGAAGGCCTAGCCAAGAAGGAAAGGTGCCCACCTCCGACTCTAGCCCACCTCTCCAACTAGAAGGCCTCGCTTTCGACTCTGGGCCACCTTTGGACGGCTTCTCCGACCGAAAGGCCTGGACAAACACCACTTCCAACTCTGACCCGCATCCCTAACAGGGGATGCACCGAACCCCTGCTCACAGCTCTTCTCCAACTAGCGCAATCAGAGCCAGCTGGGACCAACCGACCGGGGACGCCCGCTCGGTAAGGACCAGGCAACAGACAGAGAAAGTAAGGCAGGGCACTCAAGTCAACCGCAATACCAAGGACCGTACCCTGTACACCTGTAGGACAGTACCCTGTGACCTTCCCAAGCAATGTTGTAGGCACCGACATTTTCCCTACAGTGTTGTGGGTGCCATCAACTCCCATACTAGACAAACATGGTAAGGCTCCCCCCACATGCCTCTCGACATCAACAGTGTTGTGGGCATCGGTATTTACCATACCAGGTGAACATGGTAAAACCCCCTGCATGCCTCTCGGCATCAACAGTATGGCAAGCACCAACGTCTGCCATACTAGAAGAAGACGACGCAACCTCCCACAGGCATCTGGCATTAATAGTGTTTTGGGCGCCTACAATCATCTTGTACCCGACGGTGTGGGCAACAAGACTTAGTATACGTACACTCTCCCCCTCTCACTTGTAAGGCTATCCTCTTCATCTATAAAAGGGGATGCGCTCTCTCCCAATAGAGAGATCGATCAGTTCACTAGCACACAACAGCAGAATCACTAGGTTCAAACCTCAAGCACACGCTCAAACACTTAGCGCATAGCGGAGCTCCCGTCACTCTCATCCCTTCAGACCAGAGTCCAACCAGACCTCTTATACCCCCCATCTTTCTCCCTTCTGTTTGTAACCCCACAGCAAACTTCGAGCACTTAGGCTCAGGAATAAAGTCACCGACCGACTCAAACTAGACGTAGGGCACGTTGCCTGAACCAGTATAAACCTTGTGTCATTGAGTGCTAGGCCACCTCCGATCACAACGTACATCAAAACTATAAATATTTACGTGTTGGTCACTTTCTATACCGATAGTTGGCGCCGTCCATGGGGAATACGTTGTACGTTCACACTTTTTGGTCATCGGATGGCCCACTTTTCAGCCACCTTCACCATGGCGGGCTCAAGCGATACAACTCGCTTCGGCTCACTGGAGTTTCCTGCACTCCCACCTGTTAGAATGTGGGTTCCACCCGTCTTCGAGCCGTCCTAGTCCTTCCTCTTTAAAAGCCTGGACTTCACCGCTGACCGGCTCTACGTACTACACCTCCGTGAGGAGGCACTTGTTTTGGCGCCCATCGGAGGGGCACCATCCATCAGCTTTGAGACACACGACGACTTCAACGACGAGGTGCCTGCGCTTCAATCCGAGCAAATGCTCTGCTCAAACCGTGCTGTGAGTAATTTACATGTTGTTATTTACTCGCTATTTACTATCTCCCGTCGATTATTTGGAGGAATTGCATTGTCTGCACCGCGACCACCATACGACCGGTTCCCCTATGGCCTCGCTTCCCCCGTGGACACATGCGCTCAGGGGATCCGAAGGAGGCTAGCGTCGCCCCCTCTGAAGTCCAAATTCGTGGGAATGGCGAGCTATGCTCCCACCTATTTCCTCGACCTCATAGATGACGATGTCGAGAGAGACGGCTCTAGCATCGGTGATATGGCACCTAGCCACCGTCCATCCTAGGAGTGTGCTATGGCGAATGCTTCGGGATAGCCATCAGTGGTAGCAGTGTCCTTGTAGACTCACACCCCTCTAGACCCTCATGCGGGAGCCCTCGCGCTCGCACAAAAGCACGGTGAGGAGCTACAACAACGGTGGCAGGACCAGCCACCACATGCGCCGGTATGCTCAATGCACCACGCCGCACCCCATGCACGTAACCCGGCGAGCGGCACCTAGGGTCACACCCGCCAGGTCCTGCACAACATCATGGACAGGGGGAATGATCCCCCACAGTTTGCTCAGGCCAGCCAGAACATCACTGCCGTGGCAATGCTTCTGTGCGGCCTTCCCGAGCCAAACAACCCCCAGGAACAGGTGATCCACCAGAACCTCCGGGCACTGGTGGAAACCACCACCGTTCAACAGGCGGAGAGCTCCGCATCATGACGCCGACTCGTGGCCTCTCTGCCCACCAGGGGAGTGGGGACGCACCAGATGAATCACTCCGCTCACTCACCGCTATAGCCACCGAGCATGGCATAGGAGGCCACATCTACGCCCTGACCTAGCCTGGCGCCTACTCCGCACTGACCGCCTGTACGCGAGTGGCTCGGGCCAGACCGAGAAGCTCGCAGCGTCATCAGCAACCAGCGTCGGTCATGGCATGATGATGATGTCCATCGAGTGGCAGTGATGCCAGGCGACACAGACCCCGGTCATACCATCGCGAGGAGTGGTAAAACGCACCCCAAGAGTGGTCGCCGACCGGACAACCGGAGTCCTAGCCCGGATGGCCTAGGACCACAGGACCTTGACTGACGCATCCAAAGAGCACCATTCCCACAGCGCTTCAATGGAGGCCAGGACAAAGGCAAGGCCAAGCGTGAGGATCAGGACAAGGGCCCCTCCATGCAGAGGGGCAAAAAGAACAAGAAAGATCGTCGTCGATCGGCCAACTCCGCGTTGGTCGTCATGGCTAATCACACGGGCAAGCAGCCCTAGCAGGGCCTACCGGACCACTTCAATGAGCTCATGGAGAACCCATGCACCAACCATGCCTACCCCGTCAATCACCTCTACAAGGACTGCGAGCTCCTCAAGCGCCTTCTACGATAGGCCGGCGGGCCAAAGGAAGGAAAAGGCAAAGAGGCAGCGGCCAAGATAGCGGGCATAGCGGGTAAGGATCCGGATGACTGAAGGTCCCTATACGGCAACCGAGGTGATCCGACCGGCTGCCTACCAACTGAAGGACGACAACGGCAACGTTCTCACCAACACTTGGAACAGCGAACAACTACGTCATTTCTTCCCCTAAAATTCTGTCTTACCATTTTTTACTTAACATTTGCTCCTATAAAGCGTCCCGACCCGAACACTTTCGGCCTGGGTCACTCGGGGGCTCCACGAGGGTGCAATGTCACCCCTCTTTTTACTATCATATGATAAATACATTTTTCCCTGAACAAAAGGGTAGTCCATTCCTTTAATTACCTTATGTAACTTTGCTCTAAATATTCTGACCGATCGCACCCCGCCTCTATCTATGGTTACGAGCAGCTTCAGCCTCATGGGCCATGCCCGAGCTCTTAAGGTTGTAGCCTATGGTGCGAACGGGCAGGTATGAAAAAGAAAGAATAAAAAACAAAGTTATGCTAAAGTAATTAAAAGAACGAACGGGACAAGCTTCCCCGAACGAAGTAGTTCCATCACAAAAAAATACTTTACACAGGGGGCTCCCCCATGACATTATATTTTACATTTGCTAAAGTATTTCTACTCTAAAAACTTCTACTATGGCTCCTTGGCAGCATCGGCTACCGGCTCGACCGGCAAGGGTAGGGGTTGCTCGTCTCTCGACTAGGCAACGTTTGGCTCAGTCGAAGGCGGGGCAACGCCCGCTTTCAACCCAGGCTCCACGCCATCCGTAGGCTAGGCAGCGTCCTCCTGATGCACATTGGTGGCCATGTCCACATGGCGAGCATCCATCACCCACTACACGGAGACTTGCTCGGCCACCAACTTTGTGTGTGGCAGCAAGCTCTCCCCAAGCGACTGGATTGTCCTCCATGCTCTAGCCGTCGAAATACCCACTGCAGATGGTGGCGAAGTCTAGGTCTAGGTGGTATGCCGCCACCAAGGTCAACACCCCTGACGTCCTGTAGAATAGCTCATCGATGATGAGGCCCCGAACCTCATCCAAAACCTTCGCCAGCAAGATGGCAGGCGCGCTGGTTCTTGGCACCGACCCAAAGACCTCCAAGACGACGAGCTAGGCAACATTACGTATCTGGTTGAGTTCCCTCTCGAGAGCACGTCGTTCTTCAAGGGACTTGGCCAGCGCCTCGCATTCCGGCCAATCGTCGTCTTGGCCATCTCAAGGTCCTGCTCCAATGACTCCACCTTTCCACCCAACTCAAGGAGAATGGTGACAAGCTTAGAAGCAAGCTAAAGGAAGAAACCAACATGTCAAAAAGCAGAAAAGGTACTTACCGAGGTAGGTGTTCTCGAGGAGCAAGAGTCCCTCCCCGTGCCGAGTCGCTTGCTCACGCAGTTGGGCATTCGCCTCCTCCGTCCCCATCACCCGGCCCCGAAGCGCGAGCACTTCCTGGACAGCCTCCGACCGGGCCTTCCGCTCTGACCCTAGGGCATTCCACTCCATCTCCAAGGTCTCTAGGGTACTTTGGAGCACCCCCACGATGTATGCCATGGACTTCTGCAGTGTTGCCTCACAGACCTTCGCCGCATCGAGCCCCCGCTTGGCGATAGTTGCCCGCTCTGTCGCAAGCACTTCCACCGCTCGCGCCTCGATCGCCTTCACCGCCTAGTCCTAGGACTCGCGGTGGGTGGACTCTAATGGCGCTAGAGCTCCTCCATCTGGGCATGCTCCATCTAGGGAAAATGAGACTTATGGCTCGACATCTCCTCTAGACCCTACAAAAACGAGAAGCAAGCATGCTGAGGCAACCGACGAAAGACCAAGGGGTCAAGGACGAGCACGAGAAACTCAATGCCATGGCGCAACACAGGTCGACCTTGACCGCCCGCTGGATGGACTCAACCCACTCCTAGGCCTCCTCAACCTTCACCAATAGTTTGGCGAGATTGGACTCCATGGCAAATCCTCTCCCCCTAAGGATGTCCCAGAGATTACACTCCTATGAATCCCGAAGGATGAACCGAACCTTCATCGGGTCCTCAGGGTAGGGCTGCACCAGGTCGGTCTCCTCTAGCCCGCTGGAGGGCCCAACCCCCGACTGGACCACCGCCAGCTCCTGCAATGGCGCCGGTAGCTCCACCTCATCACCTACTTCATCATCGGAGGGGATCTCCACCACCTCGGTTTCATCGGCCACCGGTAGGCGTTCCGACTCTGTCTTGGCCACATCCTCCCCCGGCACCATCAGCTCCAACCGGGAGGGTGAGCCATGTGGCCCTCCACCCAATGAAGCAGGGAGACCGGCCTCCCTCTCCTCTTCCACCACAGCCGGTGGAGGAGGGGCCGCAAGGGTTACCTCTAACGTGGCCTCCACCGCCACCACCGGGATTGCCGCCAATGCCGACGCTACCGCTATCGCCGTACTAGCGACCAACCCGAGGGGTGCCACCTCCGGAAGGGAAGGACCCACCACCACCACCCTACTCTCTCCGCGTCGCTTGCCACGGCGCGTAGCAAAGTGAGCCTCTAATCCTCCAGCAAGGGAGTTGGGGCAATGCTCAGCCCCATCAGCATCCGGCCGCTGTCGAAAAAGTACAGGTCAGTCGCACTCTAAAAACTCAATGGCAAGATCGAAAAGAAACAAAGAAAGGCATATCAGGATATAAGCGGTACGACTCTGAACCCCCGACGCGATGTCAATGGGCCTACTGAGCGAGGACCGCTCTCGGATCGTGACCCACGCCCCCTCACTTCACAGGGGGGGCATCAACCCAACCGGCTCCTACTCAGCCCGAGAGTCACCACGACCTTCGGCTCAGGCACGCCGACCGAGGCAGCTAGTGGGGCATCTTCCCGTTATGTGTCGCACGCTGGCACCGGCCCCGATGATGCGCGGGTGTGAGCCCGCTCTTCTGACCGCCTAGCTTGCTCCACCATGCTCGGAGCAGGTGGGGACAAGGCCGGCGATGCCTCAAAAGAGCATGATGACCATGTTCGCTTCACCTCCCATTTGCCGATGGCATCCACGCTTGCAGCACGCTTCCTCGGCACAGGAACATCACCATGCCCCTCTGCCTCCCGCTCACCGCCAGCGTATGCGGCCGTAGGATCACAACGCTCCACCGAGGTTGCAACAACGTCTTAGCTTTCCTCCTCCTCGGAGAAGATCATGTCATCCCCCACCTCTGTGGGGTCCTCCAACTCGAGCTCTGACTCGACGTCGCTCCTATTCTCCCTAGCCCACACGCGCTGGGTTATCTCCTTCCTTCTCCTTCTCAGGCTTCCACCGAGCCTCCTCGGCTTTCTTCCTCTTCCTCTCAACCGCCGCCTCCTTCTGGGCGGCTTGCCGCGCCATGCCCTACGGCCCCTTCGGAAGGTGTGGTCGGGACTTGTAAGCTCCGAGTCCCTACAGAACAGGTGACTCAAAATAAAAAAAACAGGAGAGCAAAGGGAAAAAGAACATAGAGTTAAGAGAGGGCAGCATACTAGTTTGGACACCATCACAGCGTTGAGGGGTCCGAGCTTTCCATCGAGGGTCTCTTTGGGATTTAGCTGCTCCGGCGACGCACGGTCGGGGTCCATCGGGCCACCGTACTTCCACATCGGTCACATCCTCTCCACCAGCAAAGTAACTCGATGGCAAAAGAGGGTGTGGAACACCTGCACCCAATCAAGGCTGCGCCACACGAGCTTCTGGAGCTCCACCTCGATGATCTCCACCTTCTTCTTCTGCCAGCTGGCGGGGCCCCATGACCAACTCTCCTGCTTATCCGTCCTCCCACCGGTGAAAGGCGAAAAAGGCGCCTCCACCGGGTTCTAGATGTAGAACCACTCCCCGTGCCACCATCGATTAGAGTCACAGGGGGTGTACACGAGGTACGAGCCCGATGCGCTCGATTTCTTCTACAGTGCCGACATTTTCCCTACAGTGTTGTGGATGCCATCAACTCCCATACCAGACAAACACGGTAAGGCTCCCCCACATGCCTCTAGGCATCAATAGTGTTGTGGGCGCCGGCATTTACCGTACCAGGCGAACATGGTAAAACCCCCTACATGCCTCTCGGCATCAATAGTATGGCAGGCACCGACGTCTGCCATACCAGAAGAAGACGATGCAACCTCCCACATGCATCTGACATTAACAGTGTTATGGGCGCCTACAATCATCTTGTACCCGACGGCGTGGGCAACAAGACTTAGTATACATACACTCTCTCCCTCTCACTTGTAAGGCCATTCCCTTCATCTATAAAAGGAGATGCGCTCTCTCCCAATAGAGAGATCGATCAGTTCACTAGCACACAACAGCAGAACCACTAGGTTCAAACCTTGAGCACATGCTCAAATACTTAGCGCATAGCGGAGCTCCGTCACTCTCGTCCCTTCATACCAGAGTTTGACCGGACCTCTTATACCTCCCATCTTTCTCCCTTCTGTTTGTAACCCCACAACAAACTTCGAGCACCTGGGCTTAGGAATAAAGTCACCGATCGACTCAAACTGGACGTAGAGCATGTTGCCTGAACCAGTATAAACCTTGTGTCATTGAGTGCTAGGCCACCTCCGATCACAGTGTATAGCAAAACTATAAATATTTACGTGTTAGTCGCTTTCTATACCGACAATGGGGTTGCCCAGCTATTTTTTGAAGAAGAAGGACGGCACTCTTCGGATGTGTGTGGATTACCGCCCTCTCAATGCGGTAACCATTAAGAACAAGTATCTTTTACCTCATATTGAAACTTTGTTCGATCAGTTGGCTGGTGCAAAAGTGTTTTCAAAGGTTGATCTTCATTCTGGGTATCATCAAATTAAGATCTGGCCACAAGATATACCAAAGACAGCTTTCTCTACTAGGTATGGGTTGTATGAATACCTCGTCATGTCCTTTGGCCTCACCAATGCTCCTGCATTCTTCATGTATCTCATGAATTCAGGTCTTCATGCCAGAGTTGGATAAGTTTGTAGTGGTGTTCATTGATGATATTTTGATATACTCCAAGAACAAAGAAGAGCATGCACAACATCTTCGGATAGTACTGACTCGATTAAGGGACACAAGTTGTATGCCAAATTCAGCAAGTGAGTTTTGGTTAGATCGAGTGCAGTTTTTGGGACATATTCTGACACCTGAGGGTATCTCTGTGGACCCAAGCAAGGTGCAAGATGTGTTAAATTGTAAATCTCTAAAGTCAGTGCATCAGATTCGTTAGTTCCTTGGCCTTGCTGGTTATTATCGGCGCTTCATTCTTGACTTCTCCAAAATAGCCCAACCAATGACCAAGTTGCTCCAGAAAGATGTCAAGTTTGTATGGAGTCTAGCTTGTGAAGAAGCTTTCCAAGCTCTGAAGCATTTTCCTACCTCTGCTCCTGTTCTCGCCCAACCAGATATTGATAGGCCATTTGATGTGTATTGTGATGCCTCAAGGACTAGATTGGGATGCGTGCTTATGCAGGATGGATGTGTGATAGCTTATGCTTCACGCCAGCTAAAAAAGCACAAGGTGAATTATCCCACCTATGATTTAGAGCTGGCTATTGTGGTGCACGCTCTAAAAATTTGGAGATATTATTTGTTGGGAAATAAAGTGCATATTTTTATGGATCACAAGAGCCTCAAATGTATTTTCACTCAATCCGAGTTCAATATAAGGCAACAGAGATGGCTGGAGCTAATCAAGGATTATAATTTGGAGGTTCATTATCACCCTGGAAAAGCAAATGTGGTGGCTGATGCCTTAAGTCAGAAGTCGCATCAAGTTAAAGAAGAATCCTTGTCTCTCAACCATGCTGAGGTGCTAGCTCACATTGCTCTAGTCTCGGATCTACTTGAGCAAATTATTGTAGAGCGAAGGCAAGATGTTTCAGAAATTCCGCATATCAAGAAGTTAATTGCTGAAGGATGGGGTCCTCATTTCAGTGTTGATGACCAAGGTGTGGTGAAGTTCGAGAACCGATTGGTGGTTCCCTCAAGTGATGAGTTTAGGAGAAAAATTTTGGATGAAGCTCACAATTCCAAGTTATCCATTCATCCGGGAAGTAACAAGATGTATCATAATTTGTGTCACTTGTATTGGTGGCCAAATATGAAACATGATATTACCAAATACATCTTAGAATGTGACATTTGTGGAATGGTTAAGGCAAACCATTTGCGTACGCCTGGATTTCTACAACCCTTGCATATCCCTATTTGGAAATGGGAGGATATCTCCATGGACTTTGTTGTGGGTTTGCCCCGCACGACAAAGGGGTATGATTCTATTTGGGTCATTGTGGATCGTCTTACCAAGTCCGCTCATTTCCTCCCGGTGGATACAATGTATTCAACCAAGAAGTATGCCAAGTTGTATTTTGACCAGATTGTGACTCTCCATGGGGTTCCTCTTACTATCGTCTTTGATAGAGGGTCAGTCTTTGTCTCTCATTTCTAGGAGCAACTCTAGAAATGTCTTGGTACTAGTCTCCTTAGAAGTTTAGCTTATCATCCGTAAACTGACGGTCAGACAGAAAGAATCAATCAGGTACTTGAGGATATGTTGAGGGCTTGTGTCATCTCTTTTCTAGAAAAGTGGGATGAATGCTTGACTCTAGCTGAGTTTTCTTATAACAATAGTTATCAAGAAAGCATTCGAATGGCACCATTTGAGGCTTTATATGGCAAGAAATGTAGAACACCACTTAACTGGGTTGAAGTGGGAGACCGTGGTTATTTTAGACTTGATTTTATCAAAGAAGCAAGAGAGCAAGTCAGTGTTATTCAAAGTCATTTGAAGACTGCTCAAAGTCGTCAGAAAACTTATGCGGACAAGCGAAAAAGGCCCTTGCAATTTGAAGTTGGTGATCATGTGTATCTCAAAGTGTCTCCCATGAGAGGGGTGCATCGCTTTGGTGTCCAAGGAAAGCTAGCCCCTCGCTATGTTGGACCTTACAAGATTTTGGCCCAGTGTGGTTCTGTTGCCTACCGTATCCAGCTCCCGGATATTTTGTCAGTAGTACATAATATCTTCCATGTTTCCTAGTTAAAGAAATGTTTGCGGCTCCCCGATGAAGCTATGGAAATTGAAGGACTTCCCCTCCAGCCCGACTTGTCTTATATTGAGCATCCTATCAAGATCTTGGATGAAAAAGAAAGAGTGACTAGAAATGATGTGGTGAAGTTTTATAAAGTTCAGTGGCAAAATAACTCAGAGGACGAAGCAATGTGGGAGAAAGAAAGCTATATCTTGAAGCATTATTCCCACCTTCTTTCTAGTTCACTGAAGTAATTGTTTAAATTGAAATTTATTTCTTATCTCTTTTCCCACACTAGGCACATGAAATCTCGGAACGAGATTTTGTTTTAGGGGGGGTTGAGCTGTAACACCCTTGGTGTTACTGTTTAAACAACTTGCTAAACTATGTGATGAGCATCATGTTTTTGTAATAATGCATGTGATAAAGTGTGTAGATCAATTTTCGTAACTCAAAATGATCAATAAAAATGCTAAACGAAAGTTGATTCGATAGTTCATGCATATCAAGTAGGGTTTGAAACTAATTTTTATTGAACAAAAACACTATAGAACAACTATGTAACACTTAAATAAAGTTTGAAGTGCAAAATTTGTAGATAACAATGAAATACATGATGTAGAAAAATAATGTTACTAGCTAGTATTTCTAATAGTCTAGAAACGGAACTTGAAAACAAATCCAGCTCAAAAACTTAGAAATTTCCAAGTCTGTCAACAGCTAGACATCGCTATGTTTAGCAATTTATTGTGGGAGATTGGGTTAAAGGGTGGTGTAGTGTTATAGCTCGATTTGGTAGTCTCATGTGCCATCTTGAGCATGGTGAAGATGGTTTAGGTCCTGAAGCAACCGTTTAGTTTTTATGGGCACTTTAAAATTAATGCACGACACGGTTTCGGGATGGTTGGCCACGTGGCCACGATCACCGTCTTTCGCCATCGCGTTGGTCGCGCAGTGCACTGCTATGACGTAGCCACCAGAGTCGCCGCCTCGGCTATGGTTGTCGCCGCCATCGCCGCCGCAGATGGAGCCACCATCGCTACGCCGCCACCCCGCGTCGTGATGGAGCCACTGCTGGCACCATCATCTCGCCACCGCGTCCGCACTGCTGCCCTGCCCCACGCTACCACTACCGTCATGTTAAGATCGTAGCCTCACATCGCTATGTTGTCTGTCTTGTGCCGCCTTTTGTCCTAGCATGCATGCACGGGGTGTCCCGGCCGCCCCGCCGCCGTCGCCGCTTAATGGCGTTGTATGCGCGCATGCCGCGCCCCCACCTACATCCGCGCGCGCACATGGTTTGGCTGCATTGTTGTGTAGCGGGTGCGCAGACATAGCCTTAGGTCCGGTCGGCCGCGTCCCGCCAGGGTGAGAACAAGCCGAGCCCACCTGCCACGCCCGTCTCTCTTTCTCCCTCTACTGCCGCCGTTGAGCCGCGCCATTAAATTTGTCAGGGAGAGATCACCTAGGTCGATTCGTCGCGTTGCTGGCTTCATCGCACAGCCGCCTAGCTAGTTGTCCCCACCCTGCCTTGATTGGTGCCTGGCCAAGCTCCATTAAGGTCTAGCCTACCTCATCGTGGCTAGCTCCAACCTCGCCATCTCGCATTGAATTGACCGCACTACTAGCCGCGCCTAGAACCCCTCTTCTTCGTCACACACACGCTAGTCGCAGCCCTAGTGCCGCCTCCACGCCGCTAACACGGACATGTCACTGTGGTTCACCGTCGAGCTCACCATGCACACACGGCTAGACTTGCTCGAGGCGTCTTCGGTTAGGACACCACCACAAGTAGGATCATGGTGCGTCACTAATGCTTACTCATCACCTTTATTATCTGTTGTACGGTGTGGCTCACTGGAACGTGATTGCCACCGCTGTAGGTCGCCGCCGTCGGGGAGAGCCCTCTTTGCTTCATCCCGGCTCGTGCAACCACCACCCATCGCCTCGCGTCAACTCCTTGGTGAGATTTGGCCTCTTAGCTAGGTTAGCATGGGTCCCAGGTGGCCGACGCTGTCGCTAGTGCCACCGCTAGCCACGCTGAAGCGCGCGGGGGAGGCCAAGGACCATGCTGTTGTAAAGAGGAGAGAGTACAAGGGTCTTTTACATAGGTGCTGTCTTTTGGAATAGTAACATGAACTGCGGGTTATTTTATTCATAGTCCAGGGGTGTTTTTAATAATATGCTGCCTTGCTGGATTTCTCGTCATGGGCCACCTCACGTCTGTAGGCCCGACCTCACCGTGGGCTATGCACATGGGCCAGCATGCATGCATGGTGTATGGCTGCGTCTCTTGGGGGCGTATGATGGGCCCACATGAGAATACATTTTTCTTTTTCATAAGGAATTAGAAATAGTTTTCTAATATAATTTTTGAGCTGATCTTTGGTAAATCATATAAAATCATGTAGGTATCCAAAAATTGTGAAACTAATTTTGTTAGGTTCCTAAAACTATGTTCTATCTGTTAGTGTATTTAGTTCATATATGTGCTTGTTGATATCAGGAGCTATTAAATCATTTGAGAGCACTTAATATTATTAGGTTAAATATTATAGGAATTTTTGTGGTAAATTGGTGATGGATTTAACCCTAAAGTTTTAATAGTAGCTTCATTGTATTATTATGTGCTCACTGTAATTTTTGTAGCCCTAAAATAGACTATTTAATATGGTAGCTAAATACCCATTAAGGCTAAATGAATAATGGCATAATATTGGTTTATAAAAATTAAGCACTTGTAGGGTGAGCTTAAAATCTATTTGGTAGAGATAATGATTAGCTTAGTACCTTAGTCATTATAGCTAGCTTAGTAGCTTAGCATGTGTATTCTCATTTTTAAGAGTTATTGCCAAAATACTAAGTGTTGCATCATCATTGCATGCATGTAGAGAATGAGTTGGTGGAGTTTGTGACCGTCGGAGAACAGAAGTACGAGGAGGTAACCGAGGAGTACGAGGAGGAGGAGGAGGTCCTCGTATAGGAGGAGGTCCCGAAGCCGTCACTAACAAACTTAGCTAACAATCTGCCTGCCCAAGGCAAGCCCGGTGCATAACCCTTATTTTGAATAATCATTGGATATATATGTGTGATGTGCATTTATGTTATAGGATTTATATTGAAACTACATGCATAGATAAATCTACCTATGAGTCCTACTAGCATAGGTCGAGTAGCTGCTATGCTTGGACTATCGGTAGCGTGAGTAACCTGTCATTACTCATAATAGGTGGTTATTATTATTACTCTCATGATAAAATGGTGAAAGGAAATGGAGATCGGGCAGGGATATGGTACGAGTATTGGTGGGTGTAATAGGTTGCGTCCCGTGGCCAACGGGACATAGCTTGGTTACACTGTTTTTCCTGTCCGTGTCAGTTAAGGACCGTCCGTTGCTGTGGATTCTAGTCAGGTCACAGACTTATTATTCTGAGCATATACTTGCCTATGGAAGCGGAAAGGCTCATTGATCTCTTGTCATGGGTTTCGACTCTTTTCGGACTGACTGATTGGAGGCGGGAATGGTGGAGGTCTAAGCACCACACTGAGTCTAGGACTCAGGAGTGGGGGCTTGGAGTCTAAGTTTGGACGATGACCTAGACCACTTGACAGGAGAGTGATGGGTTGGTCTTGCTTGTGCCTGGGGTACAAGTGGGGCATGTGTTTCAGGGTACCTAACTGGGATACATTGGTTCATGAATCGTCGTGTGATACGGTACGGCTTGGCTATGATCTAGCACCGTAGTAAGAACTAGAAAATGAAAGAGAGTGAATAGATCTGATTGCTTAACTTTTGCTTGAAAGTAGAACAGGTGCTTACATAGAATTGTTAGCTAATGTTAATCATGATTCCTAATAAAACACATACATAAGAATTCACTACTAGTATTGCTTTTCGCAAACAAAAAGAAAACCCAGCAAACCATAAAGCTTATCATATCCTTTGGAGTCGGGAAGTTATTCCCACTAGTCGACTAAGTCTTGCGAGTACATTGTGTACTCAGGGTTTATTTACCCCTATTGCAGGTGCAGCTTGAGGAATGGCTGTTGTGTGGAGGATTCTTCTGGTGGGCACGGATGGATCCTTTTATTTTATCATTAGATGTTTATTGCAATTTCGCTGTTTAAATTCCGCACTCTGAACTTGGTAGTGTAATAATGTATTTTTGAGAACTCTTGTTGTATGAAATGGACTAAGTATTGTAAACTCGTTCTCATTATTGGATCCTGGATGAAAAACGTGGATTATTCGAGTTCTCCTTGGAGGTGTGCTCGACGAGACTATCCGATGTAGCTTATTTTCGGGGTGCTTAGCGTCTAGTAGAAGACGAGCGCCTCCAGAAGCGTGCTATTTCGGGCGGTTAGGCCACATCTACCACCACCAGGTGCTTCTACGATTTATCTAGATAACAAATAAGCCTCCTTTGTACAATATTCTTTCTTGGCATATCTAATGTACTTATCTACATGCAGCATCTATTGCAGGCTATTTCAATTCTGATCAGGTGCTTAGCCACCATTAACATGGTTTTAGATCCTGTGTTGGTCTTTGATTTTTCAGCCTACCAGACTAATTTTGTAACAGCTCTTACTAATCTGTACAATATGCTCCACTGAATAGATCCAGAACCTTATTGAGAACCTCAACAGGGCATTCATGAATGGTAAGGATTGTTACTGTTTAGATGGATGTATGTAATATTGCACCTGCTTTCTTCCATTCTCAAACCACTGTGCAACACTACATAAATATTCTTGCCATACCAGTTTATGTTAGATGTTGTAGCTTTTTTTTGAAAGATCTGTAGATGCTGGAACTTCACCCTATGTTCATTCAATTGGTCCTATGTTAATCTTAACAAGGAACTCCTGTTTAGTAAAATCTTAAATACATAAAGATGTAGGCTATATAGAAAATTCTCACCGCAAAGATTCGTCGTTTCTTTCTTTGGTCTTAGGGGATATAGCCTTACTCAAATTTTATTGCTTTCGATATGAACAATCTTCTGTGGTATCGAATGCTTTGAACCAATTTATCTATGCAGATGCACTGCTGCTAGCAAAACACTCAGAACAAATGCATTAAAGTTCAACAGTTATTTTACCTTTGCAGTTACAGGGTGGTATATATTAGGCAGACCTAAAATAAAATTTCCTCTTCCTAACACTATAGTCTATACAGCCCAATATTTGACAACTATGTGTGCCCAACCTTAAATAGAAACACATGTTTAGATTCCTAAAGTTATATTCCCTCCACTTTTTAGTTAAGCTTCAGTCTACTTTCTTTCCATATGGTCATCACCAAGCCATGGCTATCAGATTTAATCATATTGCCATGGACAAGACTAGGCATTCGGCCTTCATGTTGGCTTTAGATGGATGAAAAAAGGAAAAATTTATAGTGATGTTTCCCTTCAGTGCTGCTAGCATACGCATACTGGCCACGATTTACCTGAAGCTTGTGACGACTGAAGTAAGTGTTTCTCATTAACAACCTCAGCATTAGCTCTGTGTGATTACATGTGATTTCTTGATTTTATTTATTATGCTATCTAAGATGCTAATATGGCAATAGAGAGTTATGTCAGAAGTAACTTCCAAAAAGTACTATGTTATAGCTGACATATGTATCCAGTCCAAAAGTACCATTACTAGCTATTATATTAAACAAGCAAAGATCCTGTGTAAACTGGACAGTCCTTGCAGGCTCTTCAGAACCACCTAAGGGTGAACTAGATAACAGAGTGATATCCTAGATGCCTTATTCATTTCATTCTCTTTCTTTATTTGCCAATGTAAGACTTAATTATGCTTTCCTGACTATGTCAGTGTTAGTACTGCAAATGGATATGCTAAGGTAAATCTTTGGCATATATGATGCGCTTCTATTGACATGCTTAGATCGTTTCCATAATTTAGAGAGCATGCATATGAATGAATTTTAAATAGGTTAGTTTCTACGTTGGAGTGCTAATGGTACCACTGTATGGGCTGGAACAAAAATAGATAGATCAGTAAATCCAAATATTGCTCTGTGTTATCGTTTTCTTCAGCAGGCTGAGTGTCAATGCCCCTGTGCATCTAATTTCATTGCCAATGTACATAGATTCCTGACAAAATACAGTTACTAGTCTCTGGATATCTCTCTCATATTTGTTATTTAATTATTGTGCACAACTACAATAAACTTCATTGCTCCAGTGATCTTATGGAAACCACTAATTTGCAGCTAGAATATGGAAACCATTGAGATTCTTAATTTCTTATTGATATGTTTATATATGCCTTTGCTTCATTATAGTACTAAATTAGTTAACCAAAAGGAAACAACTTCCGGTCCAAAAACATTCCCATTCTGAGTTGCCTCGATTTTCCATGTCATAATAAATTAAGTGAGGGCATTCATGTTCGGTTAGTATTATTGTCGCTCTTTTGCTTACCTTCGCTTTCATATCAATTCCCCCTTTTCTGGTTTATATGATCAATATGATTTTATTGCTTTTGCAGCGTGCAACGTCAACAACATGTCTAATTCCGTGTAACATTAACATCTCTAACCGGTAAGCATATGCCTATTGTTTACCTGTGCTTCTCACCTTTTTTCTAGAATTTTGCAGTAAGAAATATAGGACTCGGTGCCTAGCCTTACAAGCTGGACAGTGGACATATAGAGAAGATTGCTATGGACATGGATAAACAAAGGATATATTAGAGACATGATATGCTTTTTTTCAAGATGATCCTTTATTGTTATTATTTTCATGCACCGATTTAACATGTATGTTTAGACCTTTAGATGTCCCAGTACATCATGTATTGTTTGCCTAAAGATACTTCTTTTTATTCTATTTGCCATTTTTTGGCAGTTCTTTTACATATATGGATGGCCATGTCGTGGGTTCCCAATATTTTTGGTCCGCTGCACATGAAACCATCTTGACTCTAATCAGCGGTTAGCTAAAAAAAATAGTTTATGCTTTTCGGCAGCCTTCTATTGTGTTTAGTTTCAACTTGGACTGGGGCGGGCACAGTGGAGCGCGCCTCCCGTCCTAGTCCTATTTATACTAAAACAAAAACTGAATCATATCAGCTTATTGTGATCGTATTCTTTCACTGTTGTGCAGCTGTCAATAAAAGCGTTTTTCTGACCATTCTCCCAAACAATGAACCAAAATCTTCTAGAATGTGTTTCTTAAATCCTCCATATTTGCAAGATTATGCAAGTTATTTCCAGCACAATTATCTTACATGTTTTTAGAATGGATATTATAAAACTTTTTCGATGTTTGTAGTTTTTACGGTTTGATTAAATCATGTTCTAAATAATACAATATTTTTTATGTTCAAAGGGAGTAATTGCTTTGGATGTTTCCCGAAAATATTTTCCCTGTGTATATTTCAATTGACGGCCATTTTATTTTATATCTACATAAAAGATGACTGCTGTGACATACAGTATGTGAGCCTTACTAGCTGGTACAGGAACTTCTTGTTAGCTATAGTACTCCTAGGACATTATACTCTATCCATTATAAAATATTCCGTACAAGGTGTGGGTTTGATTTGGCATGTTCTCTAGAATCATGCTTTGAACTATAATTTCTTATATACCACAATGTTCCTAGCCCCCCCCCCCCAAAAAAAAACGCTAGAGGTAGTGCTTTACAAATACTAAAAATACAATTCTAGTATAGTACCAAGACAAACCATTTTCAGTTTGACGAAAATATTAAAAAAAAATATCATCATTTATGATATTGAATATAGACTTGTTTATCATAGTTCTAACTTTGAGATTATATGCTAGAACTATAGGGGTTAAATATTCATATTTAATCTAAACTAAATGAGTCATGTAAACTCAGCTTGAAATACCCACAACTTCAGATTCAAGTTTTCCAGAAGGGCAATTTAATTTTGGATGAAGGGAGTATAGTAGGTGGGATAGCTCGAAAATGTTAAGGACGAATCAATTAGGGCTAAAAACTAGCTTAAATTATCTAGGGTTGAGTAGCTAGTCAGCTAGCAACTAGTTAAAATCTTCGTAAAAAAAATTAATCCATCTATTAACTTACGCTTACTCCCTCTCGTCCCAAAATGAATCAATTTATAGAATCTGTGCAAGTCAAATTATCTTAAATTTGACTAGATTTATAGGAAAGAGTAACAACATCTTATGACATAAAATAAGCACATTATAAAAATATATTTTATAATATATCTAATGATACTAATTTAATTTCATAAATTTTGACGGATTTTCTAGAAATTCGGTCGAAGTTTAAAATTTTTGACTTAAGATAACTCTAAAAAATCTATTTTTCCATGAACAGGGGGAGTAAAAGTTAACAGGTAATAATGAGCTCATTGCATCCAACAACCCCTAATTTTATTTTATTTTTTGAACTAACAACCCCTAATTTTAGCCGTCGGCCGTCGCTGTCTCTAAGCAGCCTAATCAGGTGTGAACGGATTAGCGTGACAGGAATCTTCTGTTGGCGTAGGTGGTATATGTGGCGTTCCTGCCTTTCTCTCTTCTGGATTCTTCTGATCGTCTCTCCCCCTTTTCGTCTTCTCTCTTCCATCGACACCTTTTTCATGACCGCTGCGCTTGAAAATAGGAAAACTTGGACGGCAAAAGACTCCAACATGTTCTTGATCCAATTCATCAAACGTGCCGTCGACCTCTCTTTTTTTTTAAAGCGAACTATAGTAATAGTTTCAGACCGTAAGGTCAAGTTCAGAAGGAATGAAAGGCATCAGCCACAAAAAAGAATCTTGCTTTCCGTAAAATTGAACAGCCTCAAATTTAATTAGATTTATTATTACAAAATAGTATCAAATTCATATAACAAAAGGTTCACTAAGGAAATCATCTCATGATACATTAAACCTGATAACATTTATTATGCACCTGAAATAATAAATAACAACATTATATTTTATATATTTACTCAAACTTAAAATTAGTTGACTTTTAATAAATGAGAATGGTAACAGCGGCAATGTGTTACTGTGTCGTAGCTTTAACATTTGGCATGGGGATGAAAGCTGTTGCAACTGCAACAGCTACTACGGCTTCGAGGTGCAGTGAACAGGTCCATTCTTTTTGAACGGTGAGAACAAGTGAGCAACGATATGTAAAACAAGAACTTGGCCAACGAGAATACCACTAATTGGTAAGGCATAGGGATTTTAAGAATCCGGATAGGAAAACTCTCAAAACCTTAAAATCTCATCCAAACACTCTAAAATTCTAGATGATTCTAACACACAAGCACAAAATTAAAAAAACATCAAGAATTATTTTTATTGAGAATTCAGATTTTAGAATCATGTGTACCCTAATAAGACATCTAGATTGCTCCAGACGTCCCCGTTCTTTATTGTTGTGAGGCCGGCATCCGTGTCTATTGAATTCGTTATTAAATTGATCGCTCGAGATACCATCACGATTCACGAATCCCAACGGCGTGAGGCGCGCCACGTGTTCCGCCTACCTGGAGGAAACCAGCCAATGGGCAGCCGCCACAACGGCAGAGGCGCGCATGCGGCATGGACCTTCCGCGTTGGACTTCCTACCTTGCTGGATGGGCCAGACATCTGGGCCCGGAGCTTCTCGGGCCCGCGTGGCAGTCGTTCGACCAAACACAGAGCGGGTGCTTGCTATTAATCGCCGCTGGAGCCGCCTCCACGCGCTCTCCCACTCGTCTTCTCCCTCCTAGTCCCTCCCCAAATCCTCCTCTCCGATCTCCAGCCGGCAGAAGCTGAGCGGACTGACTGGTCAATCACTGTAGTTCGATCGAATCCGAGTAGGGCTGGTACAGTTCGATTCGGCGGGAGGCATGGCGTCGGAAAAGCACTTCAAGTACGTCATCCTCGGCGGCGGCGTCGCGGCGGTGCGTGCCCATGCTCCTCCCTGCGTTACGCCTCCCTAGTTTCCGATTAGTTTCCTTTTTTCCTTCCTTGCTCCTCTCCCTAGAGATCGATGGCTTTACTCGCACTCAAAATTGATTGAGATTTTCTTTTTCGTGCGTGTCTGATGTCATGCTTGTTTGCCTGTACCCAGCGATTTCTCCAATCTCTTTTTCGTATTCCATTGAATCGTCTCTAGATCTCGAATGCGAACTCGTTTTTGCTCAACTTCCGAGTGAATTTTGCAGGGGTACGCGGCGCGGGAGTTCGCCAAGCAGGGAGTTAAGCCTGGGGAGCTTGCAATCATCTCCAAGGAGGCTGTATGTTTCTCTCTCCCCCGCCCTGAGGCCTGAGCCTTATGCCAGACCTGTTTAATCTTTTCTCTTGTTGACCGATCAGAGAGGTTTTGACACCTGCAAATTGTTACACAAGTGGATACCTAATGCGCCTCACAGATGCAGTTGAACTTGGCAACTTGTACATGATGAATTGATAACGGGTGAAGGGACTGGGCTCTGTAATAGCTAGGCATGGCGCTCTGCTGAAATATTTGCTTATTTACCCTCGTTCCTTTTACCAAACCATCAATTTGCATGTGTTATTTTCATAATCACTACTTCTCATCCACTGAAGTCCTGCTTGTTAGTTTTGTTACCAGTCAGGGATGGCTTTGTCATAAAATGCTCAAACAAGCCTTGTTGCCTACATAATGGTTAATACAGTGAATTGAGTAGGCAGTCAATAAGTGAGAGCAAACACATAGGATCAGGGATGTCGCAGTCTTGCAGGAAAGGGTGCAAAAATAATAATTATTGTATTCTCAATCTGTAAACGCATTTGACAATCTACTAATGATAGTCTAGCCGTTACAAGTTCTATGTAACGGTTCTGGTTTCTTAATGCAAAGGCTACACATTTCTAAACACAATTTCTTTGACAGGTGGCTCCTTACGAGCGTCCTGCCCTCAGCAAAGGTTACCTCTTTCCTCAGAGTAAGTCCTTGATGCGATGCTTTCTTTACCTTTGATCTCTCATCTACTTAACACATTGACTCATGCAAAGTTCTGTTATGTCTTACTGTGAATAGATGCTGCAAGACTCCCAGGATTTTATGTATGTGTGGGAAGTGGTGGAGAGAGGCTATTGCCTGAGTGGTACTCAGAGAAAGGTACAATTCACAATTTTTTCTCACATGTTAAACCATTTTTGAATGCTTTATTTGTGATCATCAGAGTAGCATCAGCCATTTTATACTGTTAAACTTATGCTGGGCCCAAGGAGCATACTTGATGGAACCTGAAAATTTCCTACCTAGCGTGTAAATAATGCTATCATATATACCCAGTTCACTGTTTTTGCGCTGTATGAGGATACCTTAGCTGGTTAGCCTTACAAATATCTAGTTCACTGATCAGGTGCTCGTTCTACAATATGATATTTTTGTTTGGCTGAATGCCATCTTAATCGTAACTGTGGTGATTTAATTTTGTTAGTATCGAAACTGGATCCCTGAGTACTGCATGCCCAGTATCTATTTGGTGCTTCAAGAGTATTCATATGGTTGCTATGTTATGCTTTTGGACACTGATCACATTATTACATCTATTGGCAGGTATTGAGCTGATCCTTAGTACAGAAATTGTCAAAGCTGATCTTTCCACCAAGACTCTGACTAGTGCAGCTGGAGCAAACTTTACATATGAGATCTTGCTCATTGCTACTGGCTCCTCGGTATGCCTTTATTTCCCTTCTGCTGCTTATGTATTTGTTTCCTGACTATCTGTTGATGATGGTGCAAAAATGTTGCTCTCAGAAGCTATTAAAGATTTGTTCACTGATCACTAGTTACTGCTATTTTTTTTTGGCATAATAATGAACCGCAACTATTTCCACTTGTTTTCCAGGTCATAAAACTCACTGATTTTGGCACACCAGGAGCTGATTCTAACAATATCCTATATCTAAGGGAAATTGATGATGCTGACAAGCTGGTTGCAGCTATCCAGGCAAAGAAGGGTGGCAAGGCAGTGGTTGTTGGAGGAGGTTATATTGGCCTTGAACTTAGTGCAGTCCTGAAGATCAATGACTTTGATGTCACTATGGTGTTCCCTGAACCTTGGTGCAGTAAGTGTCATCATTCGCATATTGTGACTAATACTTTTGTACTCCCTCCTTCCATTTTTATAGCGCTTATTTAAGTTGGGAAGGTCTTCGTAGGCATATCTTGACATTGCTTTCCTTTTTATAATACTGGGCCAATTGTTACAAAATCATTAATACCATATTAAAAGTATCTCAAATCTTATTGATATTACTTTTGCACTATAAACTTGCATAGAGTTTGATTAATCCTCGATCAAGACTTACGATGCTTGAATTTCTCTTATCAAAATAGTATGTCTTATAAAAGTTAACATAGGGAGGCTTTCTATGGGGCAGCGAAATGTAAATCACTTTGCTCATGCAATTAGCATGTGATTATGCTGTGAAATGATATTGTAGTGGCAAGAACTATTGACACAACAAAGTAACTAGGCTTACTGCCATTTCTTGTAGTGCCTCGGCTCTTCACTGCCGATATTGCTGCTTTCTACGAGGCTTACTATACTAACAAAGGTGTAAAGATCTTGAAGGGCACACTAGCTGTTGGTTTTGATGCTGATGCCAATGGTGATGTATGTAATATCTCCAAATCCAAATTCAGTTGTAAATTTCTAACTGTAGATGCCAATGTTTACTTGATTTAATTTGTTTGTTGCTTACAGGTCACTGCAGTTAAGCTAAAGGATGGCACAGTACTTGAAGCTGATATTGTTGTTGTCGGTGTTGGAGGCAGACCATTGAGTACTCTCTTCAAAGGTCAAGTTGCTGAGGAGATGGGTGGAATCAAGGTTAGTTTGTTTCCGATTTGTCTATTTTCAACTTAGAGCAGATCACCGCAGATAATGCTAGGGTTGTTTCAATAAAACATGTGTCAGTGATGATGCTATTTTTTTGTTTCCTTGTTAAAAGCTGCATTTACACATGCACTGTTCTGTTTTGTGAGCAACAACATTCACCTCAGTTTTTCTCCATTTTGGTTTCACTCCTTTGTCCCTGGTTATCCTTTTGATAATACTCACATAACAAGCTTGTTGCTGTTTATACCTTAATATCTGACATGCCCAAAATTTTCATGCAGACTGACGCTTTCTTTGAAACAAGTGTTCCTGGAGTATATGCCATTGGTGATGTAGCTACCTTCCCTTTGAAGATGTACAATGAGTTGAGGAGAGTGGAACATGTTGACCATTCTAGGAAGTCTGCAGAGCAGGCTGTAAAGGTGTGGCTATCCTTCATTATCTCTTGACTTCAGTCTTCCAATTTAGTGTCTGTAGCTTGTAACGCCTTTAACCTGGATCAAAACTCAATTATACAGTACTGCAGTTGCATTCAAGCACTATGTGAACTTAGTTGGCTTTGTCACTATCTAAAAAAATGTGAACTTAGTTGGCTTTGTGTTAAATTCTCACCAAGAGTGAAATGCCTGAACTCCCCAAGTAGTGTGATTCAGTTATGATTTCACCCGTTTGGCTTTGGCATCTGAGTTGCTTTGGATGCTAATGTTATCGCCTCTTATTTCAGGCAATCAAGGGCAAAGAGTCCGGTGAACCAGTTCCGGAGTATGACTACCTGCCATACTTCTACTCCCGATCATTCGATCTGGGGTGGCAATTCTATGGCGACAACGTGGGTGAAACCATCCTGTTTGGCGACAGTGATCCCACCTCCAGCAAGCCCAAGTTCGGCTCGTACTGGATCAAGGACGGCAAGGTCTTGGGCGCCTTCCTGGAAGGCGGGTCACCGGACGAGAACAAGGCCATTGCCAAGGTGGCGAAAACCCAGCCGCCGGTCGCCAACCTCGAGGAGCTCAAGAGGGAGGGCCTCCAGTTCGCCAGCAAGATCTGAGACGCTCCCAGTTCCATGTACATTTCCGTGTCATCATTTAGGTTCTTCTGGAGTTCTGCTCATGGTTGCAATGTTCTGCTACAGATGTTGCCATGCATACGTGACTACATGGTATATTCGGTTTTCTGATTGTGATGTCTGTACGTGACTACACCCACACTCGTGAGACTTGAATAAAGTCTGCAGCCTCAGGGTTCAACTAGCACAGTTTTTGCACA
The DNA here is from genome assembly GCA_904845875.1 of Miscanthus lutarioriparius. Taxonomy (NCBI): domain Eukaryota; kingdom Viridiplantae; phylum Streptophyta; class Magnoliopsida; order Poales; family Poaceae; genus Miscanthus; species Miscanthus lutarioriparius. The sequence continues at coordinate 76,521,397 of CAJGYO010000003.1, read as the reverse complement.
AATATCCCTCTCGTTATTACTCTGTCGCCCGGTCGCTCGCGTTCTGGCAGGCACTGAAATGGCGGCGGCCACCAGATGCCTCGCTTCATCGCCTAGGCTAACAGCGCTGGCCGCGAGCTCGAGGCGGCCGGGTTGGCATCCGCGACGTCCGGCAGTGCACCGGTGCGCCGCTGCAGTGGACGGGAGGAAGACGACGGTGCAGAGCAAGGCGGGGGACGCGCTGGAGGTGTGCCGGGTGGTGAAGGGCATGTGGCAGGTGAGCGGCGCGTCGTGGGGCCTCGCACAGCCGGCGGTGGCCGTGGACGCCATGCTCCGGTACGCGGACGGCGGCCTCACCACGTTCGACATGGCTGACATATGTAAGGAGTTCCAGATTATTGTAAGGCCCCGCGTGTCCCGTTGTGGATGTGGATCAGGCTCTCAGATGCCCACGTTCGCACGCATTCATTTTCTCATTCCTGTGCATCTTCGCCCCGTTTGTTTGGACTCATTTAGCTTATAAGCCTCGTTTGTCCAGAGCGAAAAATACAGCAAGACCTTTTTTTTTCCCCGCGGGAAGATCCAAATTCCAAGCAGCCTAAAGCCCCAAACTCAACTCGAGGCCCTCGGGCCAGGAGCGCCTTATCTCTTCGCCTCCGTCTCCGTGGCGCGCGCGCGCACGAACGGAAGTCCCATGTCGTCCACCGCAGCACGCGCCGTCCCGCCGGCTGCCGCGGCGCCGCCTCCCCTCCCACGCCGCCTGAGGCCAGCGAGGTGCACGGCCGGAGCCGCCGCGGCGGAGACGGCCACCGCGGGGCCGACAAGGGTGGCGACCGTCAGCAACCGCGGGGACTCCCTGGCGATATGCCGGGTGCTCAACGGCATGTGGCAGACCAGCGGAGGGTGGGGCCGCATAGACCGCGACGCCGCTGTTGACGCCATGCTCGCGTACGCCGACGCCGGGCTCTCCACCTTCGATATGGCTGACCACTGTACTTGCTCTTATCCTTCCCCTTGTCCTACCAATATCTCTGCGCCGGGAACGAGCCGTAGCTCGGTCGGTCGGTTCTCCAGTTGCGGAAGCCGTCGGTCGTGCGTTCGAGCGCTGCTCGGCGCATGATTCGTTTTCTCCCAATTTCTCCAGCCTCGCCTCACATGTGGATGCACCGTGGTTAGAGTGACGTGCCCGTCACGCGTGCGTGAGTTCAGATACTGCAGCATGTACTTGAGGAGTTGAGGAAAAAAAAAACTCTGCGCCCTCTATGGCTCGGCATTCGCACGAACACCTGCCGTGCATGCGTTTGGTCTTCTTTGCTACGGTGAAATGCTACTATATCTAGCGATGTTACATTTTCTTATCCCGGTTGGGTGGTACCAGTTGATGTGCAAATGCTGCACGTAGCTGAAACTGCTAATGAAACGGCGAGAAATTATTTTGTTTGAACTGGAGCTTTGTACAGTGTGTTCATATGTCCTATTCATACATCTTCAGAATAGGCAATGTTTTATGTACTTCTTTTAGCTGCAATCAGTAAGTTGTTAAATTTTACACTCTCATTAGACATTAGATGGGAACTGAACTGCGGCAGCTATGGTTAGCTGTGTAGGCTGAATCGTGTTTTTTTATATCCTAATATATAATGTAGGAGCACTAAGCTTGTTTTCAGGTTGACGCTGATGTATAATTGTTGCCCGGGCAGATGGGCCAGCAGAGGATTTGTATGGCATGTTCATCAACAGAGTTAGGCGGGAGCGCCCACCTGAGTTTCTCGAAGAAATCAAGGGGTGAGTGAGCAATTCTTCTTGTGTCTCTTGTCTATATGCCACTTATATGCATCTTAGCTGTTTCTACTGTCTCTACTTGATTCTGACTTAGTTGTGCAGGCTTACAAAGTGGGTACCACCTCCGGTTAAGATGACAAGAAGTTATGTTGAGGATAATATCAACAGATCCAGGAAGAGGATGGATGTTGCTGCGTTGGACATGTTGCAGTTCCACTGGTATGTTTACTCATGAAGTTACCATAACGGTCATAATATCTTGTTGCATTTTATGTGTGCCATCTTCAATGCCACTATTGACATTTGTAGGACAACAACAATAACAAAGTATTTAAATTCCAAACAAGTTGGGGTAGGCTAGAGTTGAAACCCAGCAGAAGCAATCAAGGTTTAGGCACGTGAATTGCTGTTTTTCGAGCACTCCTATCTAAGGCTAAGTCTTTGGGTATATTCCATCCTTTCAAGTCTCATTTTATTGCCTCCACTCAAGTCAATTTCGGTCTTCCTTTGCCTCTCTTCACATTACTATCCTGGCTTAGGATTCCACTACGCACCGGTGCCTCTGGAGGTCTCCATTGGACATGTCCAAACCATCTCAACCGGTGTTGGATAAGCTTTTCTTCAATTGGTGCTATCCCTAATCTATCACGTATATCATCGTTCCGAACTCGATCCCTTCTTGTATGACCGCAAATCCAACGCAATATACGCATTTCCGCGACACTTATCTGTTGAACATGTCGTCTTTTCGTAGGCTAACATTCTGCACCATACAACATAGCAGGTCTATTCGCCGTCCTATAAAACTTGCCTTTTAGCTTCTGTGGTATCCTTTTGTCACATAGGACATCAGATGCTTGGCGCCACTTCATTCACCCTGCTTTGATTCTATGGCTAACATCTTCATCAATATCTCCGTCTCTCTGTACCATTGATCCTAAATATCGAAAGATATCCTTCCTAGGCACTACTTAACCTTCCAAACTAATATCTTCCTCCTCCCGAGTAGTAGTGCCGAAGTCACATCTCATATACTCAGTTTTAGTTCTACTGAATCTAAAATCTTTGGACTCCAAAGTCTCCCGCCATAACTCTAGTTTCTGATTTACTCCTGTCCGGCTTTCATCAACTAGCACTACATCGTCCGCGAAAAGCATAAGCCAAGGGATGTTCCCTTGTATGTCCCTTGTGACTTCATCCATCACTAAGACAAACAGATAAGGGCTCAAAGCTGACTCTTGATGTAGTCCTATCCTAATCGGGAAGTCATCCATGTCTCTATCACTTGTTCGAACACTAGTCACAACATTGTTGTACATGTCCTTAATGAGCCCGACGTACTTCGTTGGGACTTTATGTTTGTCCAAAGCCCACCACATAACATTCCTTGGTATTTTATCATAAGCCTTCTCCAAGTCAATAAAAACTATGTGTAGGTCCTTCTTCTTCTCCCTATACCGCTCCATAACTTGTCTTATTAAGAAAATGGCTTCCATGGTTGACCTTCCGAGCATGAAACCAAATTGGTTCATAGAGACCCGCGTTATTGCTCTCAAGCGATGTTTGATAACTCTCTCCCATAGCTTCATAGTATGGCTCATCAACTTAATTTTTCGGTAATTAGTACAACTTTGAATATCCCCTTATTCTTGTAGATCGGTACCAATATACTTCTCCACTCGGCAGGCATCTTCGATCGAAAAATATGGTTGAACAGTCCAAAAAAGACTATTCATAAAAATGTGCTGTAATTGGATTCGTAGTTGTGCCTTTGCCAATTGCCATTGCTCTTAGTTGTGGTGCATGAGAGATCAATTTGAATGACACTGGAAGTAATGTTGATGATTCAGTACTTCTTTTGAAGTAAATTTGCTTATTTGGTACTAGAAGCACAAAACTTCAGAGATGCCACATTGATTTGAACTTGTGTTACTTTGATACTTGGGGTACTCCCTGAGTGGTGCAGAGAATTTTAAAATTTTATGACATGGCTAGCGCAACAACCTATAATTCTGCTGACCTTATTATCCTCAAACAAAATAGGTGGGAATACTCAAATCCAGGATACTTGGATGCACTAAAGCACATCACAGACCTGAAGGAGGAAGGTAACATTCTAAACTTATACCAGATTGTAGATCTTATCTTTTAGGCTCTCCTGCCTTTTCAATATGAATGAATTCGACATCATGCCTTTTTGCTCCAAAAATTCTGAAGGCAAGATAAAGACTGTGGCCCTGACAAACTTCGATACAGACAGACTGCAAATAATTCTAGAAAATGGAATCCCAGTTGTGAGCAACCAGGTATATTCATCCATATACCTCTATATGGAGGATCTTTTATGTCTGTTATTGTATGGCTCTAAGATAAGTGAGGATGGTTGCATGTCAGGTTCAACATTCTATCGTTGATATGCGCCCTCAGCAGAGAATGGCAGAGCTTTGCCAGCTAACTGGAGTTAAACTTATAACGTCTGTTCTGTCCCTTCAGACCTCTCAGCCTTTATGCCTATGTACAACTTACTTTTAAAAGCTTAAACCCACTATCGCTTGATGCAGGTATGGCACAGTGATGGGTGGTCTTTTGTCTGAAAAGTTTCTTGACACCAATGTATCAATACCTTTTGCTGGTCCTCCTCTAAATACCCCATCCTTGCAGAAATATAAGAGGGTGAGCAGCTGTATTGTTGTGGTCAAACTTTTAGCCTGCTTTCCATTTCATGTCATCCTCATTCTTGAGGTTTTGACAGATGGTCGATGCTTGGGGTGGCTGGAGCCTGTTCCAGACTTTGCTTGAAACCTTAAAGAAGGTGTCACTGAAACACGGTGTTTCTATTGCAACGGTTGCTGTGAGATACATACTGAACCAGGTATTCCCTTTAGCATCTTAACATCAAATTGGCTTCAAGATTTTTCATGTCTTTATTACCTGTAGCATTTCCTCAATTCTTGACTCTTGTTAATATGACTGTCGTTTTGCGGTTTGGTGCAGACATCTGTTGCAGGTTCCATGGTCGGTGTGAGATTGGGACTCTCTGAACACATCAAAGACACCAATGTCATATTCTCACTTGAATTGGATGAAGAGGACATGAACAGCATCACTGAAGCATCGAAGAAGGGCAGAAATTTGATGGATATTATTGGGGATTGTGGTGACGAGTACCGAGCTTAGTTGTTCATGCTGCTGCTGGGCTCCTATAGACCTATACTCGTGCCCAATTTTCCACAGCTCTAAAATTTTGGCTATTTTGCGCTAAGTCTAGCGGCTCAGCTCACTGTTGAGGTAAGCCTATACCTGAATGCCTATTATTCAGGTGCCAGCATGTAACCTCCAGTCCTCCACGGAGGAAACTCCAGTTATAAAACTGTAAATACACAGCGATGCAGATGGCTAATGTGGTAATTTGTTCATAATCCTTTTTAGCGATTACTGTCCCAAAATAAATGCATTTATATGTATATGGACAAGTGCTTATCTAGATACATAGCTAAAAATGCATTATTTTGGGAGAGGGAGTACTTATTAAACGAACTACAAATATCAGGTGTTTAACCATCTTAGCTGGAGCTCAATTAATCAATTGGCTGCCATCTCTTTTAACCTTTGGGTGTAATGTAAGAGCATCTTTAGCGGACTGTCTAAACAGACTCCTCTATATTTGGGTTGTGGAGTAAAACCAGCCTGTTAGGCTACCTATATTTGGGAGAAAGAAATAAAAAGAAAATTACAAGAGAGAAATAAAAATTTTGAAAGGGCTGAGGTGATTTAGAAATATTTTGGGTTCTATAAAAGAATAAGAGCCCAGTTTTAGATAATACTGTTGGAATTAACTGCACAAAACAGGCTCCTATAAAACAGAGAGGTATGCCCCTTTCTATCCGTCGTTTTCATTTTTCGAGAAGTCAAACGCACATAACTTTCACTAAATATATAGAATAAAATATTAATATTTATAGTATATAATTATTATCATTAGATAGATATTTGAATCTATTTTTATAATAAATTTATTTAAAATATAAATATTGATAATATTTTATATAAACTCAATCAAACTAACACTTGAAGTAGGGACGGAGGGAACTAGAAAGACTATTTTAGATAGTACTTGTGAAACAGCACCACAGCCGACATGCTGCTCCAATCATTTGAGAGAAAATCCCAGCATGTGATGCAGATACCACTCAGGCCGACTTTTAAACAGAAAAAGAGGCGCAACAATCATGTGAAGGTTCCAAAGTCATGGAGGCAGAGCGACAGGCAGAATCATAGCCTCACCGAAAGCACCACAGTGGCCATCAACGAGAAGAACTCCCGAACAAGCATATCCCGTCTTGAACAACGGTCAGATCACACAGCATTTTTTATAAAGATTGTGCACATCTTGTCGAGCTACCCGTACTGTGGATCATTGTTCTGCTTACAGCACACACAAAAAAAAAAGAGACAGCATACTCCTACCTACCTCCATCCAAAAATAAATAAATAAATATCGCTGTGATATTTATGTTGGTTAAACTTTCTTAAATTTGACTAGTTATTGAAATATTAGCAATATTTGTATCTCCAAATAATATCTAATGATACTAATTGTGTACTATAAGTATTTATATTTTCTTGTATATATTTGGTTAAAGTAAAAAATTGGTTGACTCCTTGAGAAACAAGAACGACATTTATTTTGAGACAGAGGAAGTAAGTCCTAGACATTCAAAACCTTTTAAATGTGATCAAATATATGTGAAAAATGCAAATATTTATCGTATCAAATAGTTACCAAATAACTATTATTAGATTTATCATGAAATATATTTTCATATTATATTTATTTGAAGTTATAATTGTTGATAATATTTTCTATGCACTTGTTCCAAACTTTAAGTCGTTTCAGCTTTATTAACTTGTCTAACTTTAACAAAGTTTATATAAAACTATATTAACATCTATAATATCAAATAAAACCACTACTAAAATATTTCATGATGTATCTAGTGAGCACAGTCTGATGTTGTAGAGAAGTTTGATTTAGGACAAATTAAAACAACTTACTATTTAGAACAAAGTGAGTATATAATTAATCAAATTTAAAAAATTTATTGTGGACAAACCTATAAGAGATCTCAACCTATAATTGTATACTTTCTAGGACCAAGGTAGTAAAAAATGTTTTTGTTTTTCTGGATAAACATAAAGTTATGCCATAGGTGTGTTTTCATAATTACTAGGATTAAGTCCATTTTGGTCCCTCAACTATTGTCTTGTCTAATTTTAACCATCAACTATAAAACCATCTAGTACCGGTACCCCAACTGTCAAAACCGTTCACTTTTAGCACCTGGGCAGGGGCAAAGGCTGTTTTGAACGACGTTGAGCGGTTTTGACCACGCCACGCTGACGTTGACCGCCACGAAGGACGCTGGCCTGCATCTCAATGACATATGGGGCCCACGCATCACCCACTCATTCCCTCCCTCTCCTTCCTCCAGCTCCAGCAGCCTGCTTTGTGCCACGCCGCCTCTGCCCTACGAGCCCACCCCCTACGCTTCTCTCTCTCTCCCTCACCCACAGCCGCACACCACCGCTCTCTCTCCTCTCCTCTCGAACACCACCTTCTCCTCTATCTCTCTCTCCCTCACCGGCGGCCGCTCGCGTAGCGCCCTCTCTCTCTCTCTCCCTCACTGGCGGACGCTCTCTCTCTCTCTCCTCTCGCGCAAGGCCCTCTCCGATGGCCCCCATGCAGAGGATCGAGGCGTGGCGGCGGTGGATCGGGGCACGGCCATGGCGCATCGAGGCACAGCGGTGAGCACGGATCTGCCCTATCCGCCTCCAACGAGGGCGGATCGAGGCGCGGCATGCGGCGAGGGTGGATCGCCTGTCCACCTCCGGCGAGGGCGGATTTGCCCCATCCACCTCTGGCGAGGGCGGATCGAGGCGTGGCGGCGGCGGATCAGGAGGCACGACGATGAGGGCGAATCTGCCCCGTCCACCTCCGGCGAGGGCGGATCAAATTGCGGCGGTGGCTGATCCGGCAGGCTTACGCGCGAGAAAGCCTCACCCGGTGGCGATGGCCGTGGCAAGCGCCGTGCGCAGCCGGGAGACCGTCGTGTGGCACTTCTTGCTGTGCTGCTTCGGTGGAGGTGGCGCCTTGGGCGACGGGGACACGTGTGGTAGAACCTCCTAAATTATAGGACCCACATGCACCTGTCACTGTCAAACGACCTTTGACATCTATGCATACGTTCCCGGTAACTTAAGAAGACTGTCGGGTGTCCTCGGGGAACCCCGAATCATCCACGATTTCCGAGCAAGATCACATTACAGAGTCATTGCAGTATTACAACAGTTTATTTAAATAGATATATCAGAGTAAATATAGCGGAAGACTTACAATAACATAGTTTACAAACCATTTGTTTCAAACCATACAACTAAGTTTGATTAATAACACAAAACAAAGTAGTGGAGTGGCATTATAGTACAATACAAAACACATAATTTAAGCTGCCCTGCCCAAGGACCACACATTTACTTATTGTCATCACAAGGAACAACCGTCATACAGCACGATCCAAAATAGATCTGCTCATGAGCCTCACCTGCAACAAGGGTCAACGAACCCTGAGTACAAAAGTACTCAACAAGACTTAACCGAAATAAAACTGATAGAACTTATGAATGCAGGCTCAGGGATTCAAGGTATGGCTTTAGCAATAATCAAAATTCGTTTGCGTAAAAGCACTTTAATAAAATTCTTTATATCAACATTAAAACTTCATAAGATCATATACAAAACTAACACGATCCGCAATGAGATCATGAAACTTCATATCCAACACTTTCTCGATACATTCTCAAATTCCAGTTACTTATTACTACGATGGTGAACAGTGAGTTGAGTCTCCATAACCGAGGAGCAACGATGATTCGAACCGATTAAAAAGCCAGCTGGGAATTCTAGACCACAAGACATATGCAGGTCCCTGACTTACATATATCAACCTACCCTCGGATCTTCTAAAACAAGAATGGGTCCACGCCACCCGAGAATACAGTACTCCACACTCCAGCCCATTGCCACGTGGGTACACGCTATTCCCGTCATCTCTCCACTCCCAGTGCGCGAGTAGCCATTCTCATAATAGAATAACCAAGTTAAGACTTACCGGAGTATGTGGTTAGTACTACAAAGTCTCACCTCATGCAATTCAACAACGGTACGGACCTTAATCGACACAGGCGGAAAGAACCCGCTCACAAGACCTCCATGTCTTGTGGCTCACACACACCGAGTCCGCCCGGTCTAGATTTATTACTCCACATGCCCATATCTTATGATAACATAAGTAACCAAAGTTCCATTTAAAACTTGTAGGTGGCAGGTAATCACCCGACTTTTATTGTTCTAAGCATAGCTAAGCAAAACTAGGCATATACAAATTTAAAACTGGTGATATGGTAAATATGGAATAACAAGGTTGGTAATGTACCAATTTGGTTTTCACTTGACTCCTAATCACTTAATGCAGTAAAAAGAAGCAAAAGCGAAATCAATTTATAAAATACAAGGTAGGGTTGTATGCATCCGGGGCTTGCCTTCGTTGACGGAAAAGTCTGGGTCCGGAGTCGTTCCACCGATATCAACACCAACCTCTATAGACGGATCAATCTCCTCAACTACTTGATTAACAACCACGTGTTCACCTTCATTCACTACATGTAGTAACAATGCCATGTTTATTATGATGCGGAATACGAACATGATGCTCGATGATAGATGCAAAATTAACAACTTGAATACAACTTTCCTTCGTGGTTCAGTTACAAGTTAAACTAACTAAACCATTTTCGCAACACTCACATCAATTGCCAAGGATCATCACCAACTAATGACCCAAGGACATCACTCAATCAAAAACTCAAAGAAAACCTAAATCACTAAAGGTTACTATTTGCTTTTATAAATTAATTAATTAATTAATTAAGAATTATGAAATAAATCAACTTGTTCCAATTGGCCTAAAATTTTTTGTAAATGTTCATCACATTATAACTAAGTGACAAAACAATTTTCATAATTTTTGGATACATAAATAAGCCTAGAAAAATCCTGAAAACTCATTTATTAATTAATTGAGCAATTTTTATCACATTCAAAAAGTACTGAAAAACAACATTTCATATTTTTCCTAAATAATATACATCACAGAGAGTTCACACAAAACTTTTCATAATTTTTGGAGCTGTAAATAAATCTATACAAAAATAACAAATTGCATCACTATTCATTCAAATCTGAAAAACAGAAAATTCATTTTGAACTACACAGTTGCTGACACTCGGGTCCCACTTGTCATCCCCAACCTCCGGCTTTGACCGCGACGGCGACGGTGCTGACCGACGTAAACTCACCAACGGCGAGACCAACGGCGAAGGCAACCGCACCACCACGTCCCCTACACTACTACACTTCAACTGGTGGCAAAAACAAGACCCAACACTGACTGGACCGAGCACAGCGACGACCATGGCGGGCACGACGGCACGGCCACGCTACGCCGGCGACACAAGTGTGGTAGAGGTTAAACACTTAGCACAGAAGGGTTTAGCACCTCACCCCGAACACGACTGAGCAACGAGCAGGATCGGAGGAGCAACGAAGAGGCTGGTCGACGTTTCGAAAAAGCACGGCGGAGCAGACCGTCGTCGGTGGCGATGCTCCGGTGGCTGTGGTGGTCAAAATGAGAAATCAATGGGCCATAGAGTACCATGGCATCGTGGCAAAGCTGAAGCAAGACTCAGCAGGGGCAGAGGCGCACCGTGGAGCTCTGGCCACGGCGAAGTGCTTGCGACGGGGACGTTGCCGGCCACGAGGAAGAAGAGCGCGCAGAGCAGTTTTCCGGTGAAGTCAAGCAACAAAAGCGGGTCGGTTGGGTGCGCAAGGAGCAGGCGGAACTATTGAGCGCTACGCTGCGACGGCACAGGCGCTGGTTCGACGGTGGGAGCTCACCGGAGATGAGCAAGGCGACGGGAAAATAGAGGAGGAGGAAACGGCAATGACGACGGTGGCTCAGGTTATAAAGGATGGCCAGGAAGCGCAAGGAAGCCACGGCGGAGCCATTTCCCTCGCCAGCGCGACGCCCAGACGGCCACGCCGCATGACTGGAAGCAAGCCGAAGGATCGCCGGCAATGTAGCTTAGGCGGTGAACACTGTTCACAGAAATTACAAAATTGTCATTCGCCAAAATTCACAAATTACTCTCAAATTTTCATAACAACTCAAAAATCTCCAAAAACAAAAGTTATTCAAAATTAAAAGTTCTACAACTTTGCTTTTATAACCAACCCCTAATTCGGTCTACATTTTGAAATGAACTTTTGAATTCAAATAGGGGACATTTAAGGAATTTCACCTTTTCAAATAACTTCAAATTTTACTAAACAACTTGGAAAACTTTGTACAACTCAACAAGCCCTACAATTTTGCTTTAAGGCTCAACCCCAAAATGTGCTTCGATTTTGAAATGGGTTTTTAGGGTAGGGTTTAAATATTGAAAATCAGGGTTTTTGGAATTTCAAATCAATACAAAGATTTCAAACTTGATTCAAACAATACCAAGCAATACTTATAACATAAATGTAAACTTGTTTTAGTGAATGTATATCAAAGTTTGCAATATGTCCAATGCCTTGCAATGCATATGATGATATGTCCAGTTTTTAATATTTAAACACCCGGGGTGTTACAATCCTTCCCCTAAAAGAAATCTCGCCCCGAGATCGGAAAAGGAAATGTGTCAATCCAAAAACATCCAATTCTTATCCATAAAACAGCTGATGTTCCTTTACAAAACACAATTTGTAACAACCGAGCTCAACTAACATTACTCTATTCTATAAAGACGCAAGAAACTCTGGAAACTTTTCTAACAAGTAATCTTCTGATTCCCAAGTAGCTTCCTCTTCTGAATGTTGATTCCATTGTATCTTATAGAACTTTATTGTTCTCCTTTGAGGAACACAATCTTTCTGATCCAACACTTGGACAGGATATTCTGAATAGGTCAGATCTAGTTCAAGTTCCACTCCTTCAACTTCAACATTCTGCTCAGGCACTCAGAGACACTTCTTCAACTGAGACACATGGAACACATCATGTACAGCTGATAAATGTTCTGGTAATTTCAAGCGATAGGCCACTTTTCTATATCTCTCCAGAATTTGAAATGGTCCAATATATCGAGGTGCTAACTTGCCTTTAACACCAAAACGGGTAACTCCCTTCATTGGTGATACTTTCATATATACAAAATCTCCTTTGCTAAACACCAATAGTCTCCATCGTCTATCCACATAACTCTTTTGGCGGGACTAAGCTATCTTCAAATTACTCTATATTTGCCTAACCTTATCTTCTGTTTCTTTCACAAGGTCAACTCTAAATAATCTTCTTTCTCCGGGCTCAGACCAACTCAGCGATGTTCTGCATCTACGACCATAGAGTGCTTCAAATGGAGCCATTCTAATGCTTTCCTGATAACTATTGTTATATGAGAACTCAGCCAAAGGTAAGCATTCATCCCACTTGTTGGAATAATTAAGGACACAACACCTTAACATATCTTCAAGCACTTGATTGACTCTTTTAGTTTGTCCATCAGTCTGCGGATGATAAGCTAAACTATATAGGAGCTTGGTACCCAATGAAGAAAGCAATTGTTTCCAAAAACTGGAGACAAACTGTGTACCCCTATCGGACACTATGGTCTTTAGTATTCCATGGAGACTCATAATTCTTGCTAAATATATCTTGGCATATTGGACAGTGGGGTATATAGTTTTGATAGGAAGAAAATGTGTGGGCTTAGTGAGTCGGTCTACAATAACCCATATTGAGTCAAATCCCTTTGATGTCTTGGGTAGACCAACAATAAAGTCCATACTTATGTCCTCCCACTTCCAAGCTAGAATAGGTAATGGTTGTAATTCTCTAGCAGACCTCAAATGTATAGCTTTCACTTTCTGACAAGTATCACACTTTGCTATATATCTTGCAATTTCTATCTTCATTTTGGTCCACCAAAATCTTTGTTTTAAGTCATGGTACATCTTGTTGCTTCCCGGATGGATAGATAGCCTAGTAGCATGTGCTTCTTCAAGAATTGACTACCGCAACTCGAGAACCTTTGGTACTACCAGACGATCCTTGAACCATAGCACACCTTCATTATCTATGCTAAAACATTCTGCCTTTCCATTCCTGACTCTTTCCTTGATATGGGCTACACCCTTGTTTTCCTTCTGAGCAGCAATAACTTGATCTCGAATAGTGGCTTCAACAATGATGTTGGTCAAACTACCTTATTGAATTACTTCTACATTCAACTTCTCCATCTCTTGACATAAAGTCAAACCCATTGTTCTTACTGTCAGGCAATTGCAATAACTTTTGTGACTGAAAGCATCTGCCACCACATTTGCTTTACCAGGGTGATAATGTACTTCCAAGTCATAATCTTTAATCAGCTCTAACCATCTTCTTTGTTGCATATTCAACTCTGACTGAGTAAAGATATACTTTAAGCTCTTGTGGTATGCATAAATATGGCACGTATTACCAAGTAGGTAATGCTGCAAAATCTTCAGAGCATGGACCATAGCTGCTAACTCTAGATCATGAGTTAGATAGTGTTCTTCATGTTGTTTAAGTTGCCTGGATGCATAAGCAATGACTCGGCCTTCTTGCATCAACACACATCCAATACCAATACCTAAAGCATCACAATAAACATCAAACGGCTTTCTCGATATCAGGTTGGGCTAATACTGGTGCAGTGGTCAACAGTCTCTTCAAAGTCTGGAAAGCCTCTTCACAATCAGATGACTAGGCAAACTTGACTTGGTTCTTTAGTAACTCAGTTATGGACTTTGATACTTTAGAGAAATTTAGAATAAACCAACGGTAATACCCCGCCAATCCTAGAAAAACTCCAAACTTGATGAACTGTGGTTGGCGGTTTCCAATCAAGCACATCATTCACTTTGCTTGGATCAACAGCAACTCCTTCCGCTGACAAGACATGTCCAAGAAATTGTACTTCCTTAAGCCAAAAATCACACTTGCTGAACTTGGCATATAGTTGATGTTCTCTCAAATGAGTCAGAACAATTCTGAGGTGTTTCACATGTTCTTCTTTATTCTTGGAATATACTAGAATGTCATCAATAAACACCACTACAAATTTGTCTAGCTCAGGCATGAATACTGAATTCATCAAATACATGAAATGAGCTAGAGCATTTGTCAAACCAAAAGACATTACCAAGTATTCATATAATCCATGTCTTGTGGTAAATGCCATTTTGGGAATATCTTTAGGCTTTATCTTGATTTGGTGATATCCTGACCTCAAATCTATCTTAGAGAAAACTTTGGCTCCGGCCAGTTGATCAAAAAGCAAATCTATCCGAGGTAATGGATACTTATTCTTGATGGTCACTTCATTCAATGGACGATAGTCAACACATAACATCAGGGTCTCATCTTTCTTTTTCACAAAAATTGCCGGACACCCCAAGGCGATGAACTAGGTTGGATAAACCCCTTCTCAATCAATTCTTGCAACTGAGTCTTCAACTCGGCTAACTCCTTAGGTGGCATCCTATAAGCTCTTTGAGAAATCGGAGCTGTTCCAGGTTACAATTCTATGTTAAACTGGACATTCTGATTGTTGTCCTTATTCTGTGCCTGACCCTATTGTTGATTTGCAGGGGCCTTCTGATAATTGGGATTAGACTGCCTTGGATATGGACATTCTCTCGAGAAATGACCAGGCTTGCCACAATTGAAAGAGGGATACTTGTGACCCTGGGGTGTTGAAGAAGAAACCCCAGAAGCATTTGTCGGTTGTGGATTACGATAAGTTATAACAGGCGGACATTTGATTGTCGATTCACTTTTAAAAGCTGCAATGAGACGATAAGGAGGACGATTATGATTTACTGGATGATAAATCACCCTTTGCCTCTTTAGATTTCCCCCAAAAGATCTAGACGGCATATTCTTTTTCTTCTTGAGCTCCTTATGCTGCCGATACTTTGCCTCTGAAGCAATTGCAATATTCACTGCCTCATGATAAGTGACATTGGTACAAGTTGTCATCATAGTCTGCAATTTGGTATTCAGACCTCTCATGAACCATTTCTTTTTCTTGGCATCAGTATTGACATGTTCAGGTGCATATTGTGACAGGTGATTGAATCTTCCCACATACTGCATCACAGTTTGATCCCCTTGCTTCAAAGCAAGGAACTCATCTAGCTTCATAGTCATAACTCCCTCCGGGATATAATGGGCTCTGAAAGCAGTACGAAACTCCATCCAAGTTAATGGAACACCTATGGGTTGCATGGCCATAAGATTTGCATACCAAGCATCGGCTGCACCTCTAAGTTGCTGAGCAGCAAAGACTGGTTTCTGAAACTCTGTGCATGGTATAAGATCAAATTTCTGCTCCATGGTCCTAAGTCAATCATCAGCCTCCAATGGTTCATCTGCCTTAGTGAACACTATGGGTTTTGTATTTGTGAAGTCCACATATGTAGCCTCCTGCCTGTTATGATGGCGACCACGGTTTCCATGCATCTGATTCTGATTACTTTGAGCCATCTCATGAAGCAAACGAGAATTTTCAACCGTCACATTGACAAGTGCGGCTATAGCATCCGCTAGATTTGTTGGAACTGGTGGCGGATCTGGAATACCGTTCTCATATTGTGAAGTACCAGGAATATACAAACCTCGCGTACGACGCATCTGTTCACAACAAACCAAACTTTACTCGCAAGCCTTTATTGATTGATAAAAGAGCGGACTACAACTCATTACACTAGTTTCACTTATTTAAACACAAGACCGCATTTAAACAAGACTACTTAACTTAAACTAGAACTAACTATTATACAACTCTATTCCTTTTCGCGATTACATCAAACTTCAGGCTCGGTATCCATTCCGGAAATATTACCGCCTTCATTGTCACTTTCATCGATCATTACTAATTCTTCGGGATCTTCTTCTTCTTCTTCCGATTCACTACCATCGGCAAGGATAACACCAGGATCCATTGCATCAGCTTGGGGTTCATGATTAGGGTCCAGGAGATTGCTTAGCCTATGAACTTCCTCATGCAGATAGGTATTATGCTCTTCTAAGTCTTCTACATAAAATTCTAATTCATGAGTTCTAGCTCTAGCTACGTTCTCTCTATGCCAAGCTTCATTCCTTCCTTCCACTGTACGAACTAACATATGTTCGCAGTTCCTGTGAGCGGTGGTGAGACGTCTTAATTGCTCCTGTAGTCTACCCACCTTGATGGCATCCATGGCCCTATCTCTAGTAGCTTGGGCTAACTCTACAGAAATCCTCTGTATCTCCACCTGAGGATCGGGCCTAGAGCTGCTACTGCTAGCACCGTCATTCCTAGGGGCAAGTTGATGGCGAGGAACTCTTTTGGGTCCAGTGGACTTACGGGGTGTCTTCTTGGTACGAGCCATACTGTACAAGCAGCATTAATCCAAGTAAAACAATCTGACAACAGTCTCAAGAGCAGTAAGGATGGACTACACAACTTAACCCATACACACTACTCACCCAGACTCAGAGACGAAGGAAGTAACAAATGAATTAATTATGATGCATGAATCGTTCTTACGAACAAAACCACCAAAGCTTATAACGAACATAAACAACATTTGTTTTTATTTAGGGCATAGTAAGATTACTACTCCACCACACAAAACCTTTTTAATCAAATAAGGAATGGTGAAAAAGAATTAAGATAAGTCAGAAGCAATTTGGACCAAATTAACAAGTTAAATTTAGTCATCCCAAATCATTTTGAAGTTTTCGTAAACCAATACAACAAAAACTTTGTAACGATCGCTCTGATACCATTCTGTGGCAGAACCTCCTAAATTATAGGGCCCACATGCATCTATCACTGTCCAACGACCTTTGACATCTATGCATACGTTTCCGGTAACTTAAGAAGACTGTCGGGTGTCCTCGGGGAACCCCAAATCATCCACGATTTCCGAGCAGGATCACATTACAGAGTCATTGCAGTATTACAACAGTTTATTCAAATAGATACATCAGAGTAAATATAGCGGAAGACTTACAATAACATAGTTTACAAACCATTTGTTTCAAACCATACAACTAAGTTCGATTAATAATACAAAATAAAGTAGTGGAGTGGCATTATAGTACAATACAAAACACACAATTTAAGCTGCCCTACCCAAGGACCACACATTTACTTATCGTCATCACAAGGAACAACCGTCATGCAGCATGATCTAAAATAGATCTGCTCATGAGCCTCACCTGCAACAAGGGTCAACGAACCCTGAGTACAAAAGTACTCAACAAGACTTAACCGAAATAAAACTGATAGAACTTATGAATGCAGGCTCAGGGATTCAAGGTATGGCTTTAGCAATAATCAAAGTTCATTTGCGTAAAAGCACTTTAATAAAATTCTTTATATCAACATTAAAACTTCATAAGATCATATACAAAACTGAGACGATCTGCAATGAGATCATGAAACTTCATATCCAACACTTTCCCGATCCATTCTCAAATTCCAGTTACTTATTACTACGATGGTGAACAGTGAGTTGAGTCTCCATAACCGAGGAGCAATGACGATTCGAACCGATTAAAACCCCAGTTGGGAATTCCAGACCACACGACATATGTAGGTCCCCGACTTACATATATCAACCTACCCTTGAATCTTCTAAAACAAGAACGGGTCCGCGCCACCCGAGAATACAGTACTCCACACTCCAGCCCATTGCCACGTGGGTACACGCTATTCCCGCCACCTCTCCACTCCTAGTGCGCGAGTAGCCATTCTCGTAATAGAATAACCAAGTTAAGACTTACCGGAGTATGTGGTTAGTACTACAAAGTCTCACCTCATGCAATTCAACAACGGTACGGACCTTAATCGACACAGGCGGAAAGAACCCGCTCACAAGACCTCCATATAAAACTTGTAGTTGACCAAAGTCCGCCTGGTCTAGATTTATTACTCCACATGCCCATATCTCATGATAACATAAGTAACCAAAGTTCCATTTAAAACTTTTAGGTGACAGGTAATCACCCGACTTTTATCGTTCTAAGCATAGCTAAGCAAAACTAGGCATATACGAATTTAAAACTAGTGATTTGGTAAATATGGAATAACAAGGTTGGTAATGTACCAATTTGGTTTTCACTTGACTCCTAATCACTTAATGCACTAAAAAGAAGCAAAAGCGAAATCAATTTGTAAAATATAAGGTAGGGTTGTATGCATCCGGGGCTTGCCTTCGTTGACGGAAAAGTCTGGGTCCGGAGTCGTTCCACCGATATCA
This sequence comes from Miscanthus lutarioriparius, assembly GCA_904845875.1. Lineage (NCBI taxonomy): Eukaryota > Viridiplantae > Streptophyta > Magnoliopsida > Poales > Poaceae > Miscanthus > Miscanthus lutarioriparius. The sequence continues at coordinate 76,503,198 of CAJGYO010000003.1, read as the reverse complement.
ACACCAACCTCCACAGACGGATCAATCTCCTCAACTACTTGATTAACTACCACGTGTTCACCTTCATTCACTACATGTAGTAACAATGCCATGTTTATCATGATGCGGAATACGAAACATGATGCTCGATGATGGATGCAAAATTAACAACTTGAATACAACTTTCCTTCGCGGTACAGTTACAAGTTAAACTAACTAAACCATTTTCGCAACACTCACATCAATTGCCAAGAATCATCACCAACTAATGACCCAAGGACATCACTCAATCAAAAACTCAAACAAAATCTAAATCACTAAAGGTTACTATTTGCATTTATAAATTAATTAATTAATTAAGAATTATGAAATAAATCAACTTATTCTAATTGGCCTAAATTTTTTTGTAAATGTTCATCACATGATAACTAAGTGACAAAATAATTTTCATAATTTTTGGATACATAAATAAGCCTAGAAAAATCCTGGAAACTTATTTATTAATTAATTGAGCAATTTTTATCACATTCAAAAAGTACTGAAAAACAACATTTCATATTTTTCCTAAATAATATACATCATAGAGAGTTCACACAAAACATTTCATAATTTTTGGAGCTCTAAATAAATCTACACAAAAATAACAAATTGCATCACTATTCATTCAAATCTGAAAAACAGAAAATTCATTTTGAACTACACAGTCGCTGACACCCGGGTCCCACTTGTCATCCCCAACCTCCGGCTTTGACCGCGATGGTGACGGCGCTGACCGGCGCTAACTCACCGACGGTGAGACCAACGGCGAAGGCAACCGCACCACCACGTCCCCTACACTACTACGCTTCAACTGGTGGCAAAAACAAGACCCAACACTGACTGGACCGAGCACAGCGACGACCATGGCGGGCATGATGGCATGGCCGCGCTACGCCGGTGACACAAGTGCGGTAGAGGTTAAACACTTATCACAGAAGGGTTCAGGACCTCACCCTGAACACGACTGAGCAACGAGCAGGGTTAGAGGAGCAACGAAGAGGCTGGTCGATGTTCCGAGCAGGCACGACGGAGTAGACCGTCGTCGGTGGCGATGCTCTGGTGGCTGTGGTGGTCAAAATGAGAAATCAATGGGCCATAGAGTACCACGGCATCGTGGCGAAGCTGAAGCAAGACTCAGCAGGGGCAGAGGCGCACCGTGGAGCTCTGGCCACGGCGAAGTGCTTGCGACGGGGACATTGCCAGCCACGAGGAAGAAGTGCGCGCAGAGCAGTTTTTCGGTGAAGTCAAGCAACAAAAGTGGGTCGGTTGGGTGCGCAAGGAGCAGGTGGAACTATTGAGCGCTACGTTGCGACGGCACAGGCACTGGTTTGATGGTGGGAGCTCACCGGAGATGAGCAAGGCGACGGGAAAATAGAGGAGGAGGAAACAGCAATGACGACGGCGGCTCAGGTTATAAAGGATGGTCAGAAAGCGCAAGGAAGCCACGGTGGAGGCATTTCCCTTGCCAGCATGATGCCCAGACGGCCACGTGCATGACTGGAAGCAAGCCGAAGGATCGCTGGCAATGTAGCTTAGGCGGTGAACACTGTTCACAGAAATTACAAAATTGCCATTCGCCAAAATTCACAAATTACTCTCAAATTTTCATAACAACTCAAAAATATCCAAAAACAAAAGTTGTTCAAAATCAAAAGTTCTACAACTTTTGTTTTATAACCAACCCCTAATTCGGTCTACATTTTGAAATGAACTTTTGAATTCAAATATGGGACATTTAAGGGATTTCGCCTTTTCAAATAACTTCAAATTTTACTAAACAACTTGGAAAACTCCAAAAACAAACTTTGTACAACTCAACAAGCCCTACAATTTTTCTTTAAGGCTCAACCCTAAAATGTGCTTTGATTTTGAAATGGGTTTTCAGGGTAGGGTTTAAATATTGAAAATCAGGGTTTTCAGAATTTCAAATCAATACAAAGATTTCAAACTTGATTCAAACAATACCAAGAAATACTTATAACATAAATATAAACTTGTTTTAGTGAATGCATATCAAAGTTTGCAATATGTCCAATGCCTTGCAATGCATATGATGATATGTCCAGTTTTTAATATTTAAACACCCGGGGTGTTACAACACGAAATCATCCGAGTGGAATGACGGGTGCAGCTGGAGGAGAACGCCATGGCTGACTCATCCTCGTCATCGGCCTCCGAGCAGCATGGCAGCACGCGGATGTCGCCTCCCTGCGCCGTAGCCGAGCTCGCTGGTTCCGCCAAGCCAGTTCCGCTGCAGACCACGGGAACAGGCTGCGGGCACAAAGCTGCACAGGGACAGGGGCCATAGGCCGCGGGCGCCTCCGCTAGGGGTAGCCAGCCATAGGCGTGGAGGTCTTCATAGGGGCCGCCCCACCATGAGGCGCGGAGCCGCAGCCGCAGGCTTGGAGACCACCGATGGGGCACGGAGGTCACGTAGGGCCGTGGCGCAAGAGGATGCGTGGGCTGGCTCCTCATGGTGGGACGAACGCCAAGCAGTGGGGCTGTATCGGGTGGGCGGGGTCAACTATCTGTGGTCAAGGCCGGTGGAGGGGCGGTCGACGATGTGGCCTCAGGTGAGCGGCCGACGCCGGGGATAGAGATGACGCCACCGCCGAATGCTGCTGGAGCTAGAGGAAGGAGGGGAGGGAATGAGTGGGTGATGTGCGGGCCCCACATGTCACTGAGATGCAGGCCAGTGTCCTACGTGGCGGTCAACGCCAGCGTGGCATGGTCAAAATCATTCAACGTCGGTCAAAACAGCCTTGCCCCCGCTCAGGTGCTAAAAGTGAACGGTTTTGATAGATGGGGTACCGGTACTAGACGATTTTGTAGTTGAGGGTTAAAATTAGACCAAGACAATAGTTGAGGGGCCAAAAATAGACTTAATCCTAATTACTAAGATATGTATTTGATCAAGATTTATGGGCACACATTAAACTACTGCACAAAGGTGTTTCCCTAGCGTTCATGGCATATGCCAGTATGACAAACTTGAAACCATATTAGAGATATGAAGGCACGCCGTCTAGACGGCCTCCTAGGGTGTCCATGTATGTTTCATTTAGTTGGTGCGTTAGATAGAAATTCCATGACTCAGAGGAAGCGCGTCACAACCAGCCTTCCTCCATGCATTCGGTAGTGGATAGATGAAGCAAGTGGACGCATTCAATGAAGTAGATGAAAAATTGAATGATCATGCATGCAAGGACAATATAAACTGTAGGTATACTTTGCATGCAAAAAGTTACTACGATAGGGGGATTTACATCACTGTGCTTTCACGTGTCCTTTACATAAAAAAGTAACTATGATAGGAGGAATTTACATCACATGTGCCTTCTCCTTTTACATTAATGAATTTACTATCAATAGATACTAGGCAGTAAATTTCTATGCATGCACGAGTGCCTCCCTAAGCTATCTAGAAATTCACTCAGTAAATTTAAAAGCACTAGACATCTTCACCTATGCAGCGTGGGTCGAAAGCAGGTGGACACATTTAATGTCTCCCCTCCATGCTACCATCACATAAAAACAAGTCGGGCAGATGGACACATTTAATGCCTCTCCTCCTTACCATCAGATAAAAACTTAGAGATATGAAGGCACGCCATCTAGGTGGCCTCCTAGGGTGTCCACGTATGTTCCATTTAGTTGGTGCGTTAGATAGAAATTCCATGACTCAGATGAAGCGCGTCACAACCAACCTTCCTCCATGCATTCGGCAGTAGATAGATGAAGCAAGTGGACACATTCAATGAAGCAGATGAAAAATTGAATGACCATGCATGCAAGGACAATATAAATTATAGGTGTACTTTGCATGCAAAAAGTTACTACAGTAGGGGGATTTACATCACTGTGCTTTCACGTGTCCTTTACATAAAAAAGTAACTATGACATGAGGAATTTACATCACATGTGCCCTCTCCTTTTACATTAATGAATTTACTATCAATAGATACTAGGTAGTAAATTTTCATGCATGCACAAGTGCCTCCCTAAGCTATCTAGAAATTCACTCAGTAAATTTGAAAGCGCTGGGCATCTTCACCTACATAGGGTGGGTCGAAAGCAGGTGGACACATTTAATGCCTCCCCTCCATGCTACCATCACATAAAAACAAGTCAGGACGGTGGACACTTTTAATGCCTCTCCTCCTTACCATCAGATAAAAACAACTCACCGACCATGCAGGAACATTTGTACGCTCGGCACGGCTCCCATCCTGTCTCCATCTCCAGTTCTCATCCTATCCCCATCTTTATTTCTCAGTCGCACGGGCACCCGACCCGCCGCCTCCAACCCTAGCCAGATGAGCTCCACCTCACCGCCGGCACCGACCCCTCCCCCGCTGGCCTCCCCCTCCTCTGCTCCTCCCTCCTTCCCCCTGCAACCCTAGCCCCGATGAGCTCCACAACCCTGTTACCGCCATAGCCGCCGATCATTTCTCCGGCATCGGTGTCCAACCCTCCCCCGCCCGCCTCTGCCTCCCCTACCCCTCCATCTCCCAACAGCGTGACCACTACCCCACAACGGCACGACCGTGTCCATCCTGCCAGACCGCACCGCGTCTTCTGTTTCTAGCGAGGGGCTCGCGACTGACGTGGAGGTGCTCAAGGACTCCATCCAGGGCCTCGACGTGGGCGTGGGTCGGCCGCGTGGAACATGGCCACCTCTGTCTCGAGCGCACGAAAGTTGAACACCCAGAGCTAGTCGTTATACGACGTGACGGCGAGGAGGTCGCCTGAGGTGGACACGGCGGGGCACATGTCCATGATGCCTCCACGGCCGCAGCCGCCGCGTCTGTGCCTGCACACGCGGCCACGATGGCGCTGTGGGATGGGTCAGCCGCATGGAACACGACCACCTCTGTCTTGAGCGCCTAAAAGTCAAATGCCCAGGGCCAGTCGCCGTACGACGCAAGGGCGAGGAGGTCACCCGAGGCGGACACGGCGGTGCACATGTCCATGACGCCACGTGGGCTGAGCCTCTCTGGCTCCACCTTCGGCTCACCGCCCGTGCCTAGCCCCACCGCGTACACGGTCGGCCGGCTCTGGAGCATCTGATCTTTGCTTTGTCTATCTCCCTCTAATTAAGCAGCATACTGACAGTGGTTTCCTTCTTGGAATGCGATTTCGTGTTCTTTTTCTATCAAACCGTGATGTGCATATCCTGTTTTAGCTCGGGGACAGCTTACAAAATAGATATGCATGGCTTGGATTTGGGGGAGTCCCTGCTGCACTGAAGGAACTCAATGTCTAGATTCGATCCTGCAGTTCTGAATCCCAACCATATTAGCTTCCATTGCTACCTCATTACCCATAATTTTCCCCTTTTTTCAATCGTGTTTGGCTTGATCAGGAGAGGGCGCTAAGGGGATGTCCAGATCACCGGTGTTACTGCTAATGGAGGACTCCTCTACTGCCAATGTTAGTCTTCTTAAACTGGATTTGCATAACATTGGCCTTGTTACAAAATACCAGTTGTTGGTGTATCAATTTATTTGGGTTTTGTGATTGCAAAGTTATCGGATAATGAAAAATTGGGTGATGCTGATGAATTTTGTCAAGCTTGTCCTCACCATGGAGGTGAGAGGACTGAATTCAACCTGTATGGTTTGGGTTATTTCCCTTTTGCACTTAACTATAATGGGGCACGTTTGTTTTAGACGTAGCAAGCGGACACAAGTAAAGCTACATTCCGGTGGCTAGGCCAGGCAAAGCGAAATCAAGAGAACAATGTCAAGGTTGCTCTACCTCCATCCAGGAAGCAATGCCCAATAAGAGAGCATTAGAAATTGTTGATGCAAGTCTAAGTCTTGGATTAGTTTCACTAGAGGACAAGGATGTAAGAAGAGTACCACAGAGCGCTGGATTTTGATATTTTTGTGACTGATCCATGTGCAAACATGCCTTTATACTCGAAAAGTGTTGATCAATTGATGATTGATGCAATTATGAGGTCAATTGCAATCTCCAAAAGTGTTTATCTTTATAATCTTTAGTTTCTTTGCTGAAAGATCTTTACACTTATTTTAGTTTTATAATTTATTTTTTCTAGATGCCACCATAGCGTTAGCATCGGCAAATCCCTAGACCTATTTTGCTACCTATTCAGACTGTCAATGGTGTTTGAGTTGTCACTTTGTTTAGACTAAATATTGATGTGTGATCATTGGCATTTCCCCTAATTTTGCTTGGTGCAGTTAGCGTGCCGATGGAGGAGAACTGGCCACCATTCTTCCCCATCATCGACCTGACATTGCCAATGAGATACCGGCCAATGTGCAGAAGTTGTAGTATCTTGTATTTTTGCAAGCTAGCTTGGTATGTTGGCATGGACCATTCTGTTGCATCTGTGATTTAGTAGTAGCAAGTCATTTTCTTATCTACGAGTCTACTAGATATGGTGTATGTGAAAGGTGACTACCAGTGATTGGTCATTTTCTTATCTACAAGTCTACTAGATATGGTGCAGCACACTATACTTGCTTTTTCAGAATACATAAATTGCCTATTTAGGAAGACATTGTTGCCTAGCGAATGAAACTTAAATTGCCTAAGAAAATGCAGCTGGTGTTAGGTTTTATGGAGGTGTCAATAATCAGCATTTAGAGCTGAATAATTAGCAATTAGACATTCTTTTGGGCATGGTGTAAGTACTCGTGTCTCAGCCTAATTATTTATCACATTTCAATCACCCTCTCACAGCTCACAATTGGAGGTAGAGATGAACTTGAGCACAGAATGCAGCACGAGCACACCTCTGCTGGAGTGCTGGTGCAACAAATTAAACTGCTTTCCATTGCTAAACATCGCACCCCTCCCAGCCCTCCCAGTGTCTCCATGTGTCATCCTTGTAGTTCATATACGAGGAATCAGTAGCTATGGCCTCAGGGGCACCCACAGTGGTGAGTCGACCCATCTCAGATAAAGGCAGCCATGTCAACTGAGCCCATGAGTCGACTCCTAGCCCAACAGTACCACAGGCCCCATGGCAAATTAAAAAACGATAAACAACGTGACCTTTGTTTCTTCCATCGTACTGCTTTCTTCCACCTTCGGCGGTTATGAATGCTAAAGTGTCGTCGCATGCCTATGGATTACTTTTTTGCAACATTGTGGTTGCTCTTAGATTATGTTTTCGATGGTGTTTCAATTCCACGACTAAGTAAATAGTAGCCTGCTCACAACATAAAAGCAGGCAACCACGGAACATATATAATATGTCTGCTGGTTGTGCTTCAATGGAACGTTGGCATGGTTAAGATAGTCGAATTATAGACACATGAGCAAGAAATAAAACTGTTTTGATGACTTGGTCCTTCGTTGCCCGATGCCCGACAACGGCACGTGCGCCGACCCCACCACCATCACCGCTATAGCGCACCAGCGCCCGGATGCCCCTCGCCGACTGCGGCAGCTCGCACACAGCCATGATAGCGGGTCCCACCTCCCACCTTCCCTCCCTCTCCCTTCTCTATGCATGGCAGCAGCACGAGTAGCACAACCATATATGCGTAGCAAATAGAGTAAGGCAAGCACGCACGCAGACAACCACCACATTTACCACGCACGCACCAGCAACACCTTGTTACCTTTAACCATGCAAACTAGCCACCGTCCATTTACATGCACCATGCAAAGTTAGCACACAGGCACAAGCAAAGGCCTCAACAGCATGCACGCGGTTCATACTCGCATGCATGCCGACCATCACGCTATGAGCCACCGGCCATGCATGCCAAGCACCCCTCCCCCCGCTACACGCCACACCGCCCACCTGCAGCGTCGTCCCATCGTCCTGTGCAGCCATGGCGCCACAGCAACACCATTAATGGCGAGAAGCTGAGCACCGGTGGCACAGCTCCTCTCTGACCGCAAGTAGCGAAGTATGAACCTAAAAAGAATGGAGGTGACCAAATTGGAACTAACTTTTTCAACGCCTTGGAAGCGTAAACCGTGTTTGTAAGATTTTGTGTGGTCCTGACAAAGTAGAAGGCAATTCCTGAGGTTCACATCACGCTATCTCTGGCCACGTCTTTAAAACCACACCCTCTATCTCATTGATTAAATTTAAAATTGTCTGACATATTGAGAAGTGAGAATTATATTCATTTTAGGACGGAGAGAGTACTTAAGTGTTAACACTCAAAATTGTCCACGAATAAAGTTTTATAGTCCACTAAAAGCACGGTAAAGACCCGCCAAAAAAAGCACGGTAAAGATGAAGTAATAAATGGTGGTCCCCACAGAATTTATACGAGGAGTGCAATAGACTGAACGTGCAAAGTATATAAAACAAGATGGCGAGTGCCTCCCTAAGCTATCCAGAAATTTACTCAGTAAATTTGAAAGCACTGGACATCTTCAACTATGCAGGGTGGGTCGAAAGCAGGTGGACACATTTAATGTCTCCCCTCCATGGTACCATCACATAAAAACAAGTCAGGCAGGTGGACACATTTAATGCCTCTCCTCCTTACCATCAGATAAAAGCAATTCACCGACCATGCAAGAACATTTGTACTTACACATGCATCCATGCATCTAAGAGACGGCTTGGGTTGCGTGCACGTTGCTCCCGAGGTGGTCGGTGGTTGGGGTTGGTCGCCATTAATATGGCTCCCTAGCCAGTGCAGGTTCCACTTCCCAGCCATGAAGTGTCCCATCATCCCTTAGCACCTCCGTGTCCACCTCACCATGGAAAATATCAGGGCGATCGCTGCAAACTACGGCCGAAGATCTACTGCCTTCCTTGCACCGCTCGTGTGCCCTACACTACCAGCAGCACCATCGGCATAAATGAGGAAATAAAGCTTCAGAACCTATTTCTAAACTAAAACTTGACAACAAATTCTTTTCAAAAAGTTAGGACGTTGCATGCGAAGTTATATAAGTGGCCCTATTACTATGGTTATGTATCCAGGATAGATGGCACTCTGCTGACTTAGGTAGGCTTAATCAAGTTCTCTGCAGATACACTGACCCCGAGCATAGTCCGCTAGTATCGACTAGCTACAGGGAGAGAGCAGTGTGCCAAAAATCTAAGAACGGTTGCCATATATGTTGGCAATAGTAGAAGGACATATAGGACGTGCATTCATGCATATCCTATTTATGCATTGTAGTGTCCGTATTGCTTGCAGATACGCCATCCATAGGTGTCACGCGTGTCGTATGGTTGAAAGGTCCTAATGGCTAGAGGGGGGTGAATAGCCTAATAAAAAATTCTACAACAACACTTAACAAACCGGTTAGACAATTTTGAGGCGAAGCAAGTGTTGCGCTAGCCTACTAAAATTGCAAGCCACCTACCACAATTCTAGTTTATATAGTTTCTATCCACATAATAGCTATGTCACTACACTAAGTTAGTGTGCTCTCAAAGGCTAACTAAAGAGCCACACTAACCAAACTAACAAGCTCTCACAACTAGCTACACTAAAGAGCTTGATAACTAGTTTGCGGTAATGTAAAGAGAGTGAGCAATTTGTTTATACCACCGTGTCGAGGAAGGAGCCAATCAATCACAAGAATGAATACCAATGAAGATCAATCACCTCGGAATCAAATGATGAACACAATGATTTTTTACCGAGGTTCACTTGCTTGTCGGCAAGCTAGTCCTTGTTGTGGCGATTCACTCACTTGGAGGTTCACGCGCTAATTGGCATCACACGCCAAACCCTCAATAGGGTACCGCACAACCAACACAAGATGAGGATCACACAAGCCACGAGCAATCCACTAGAGTACATTTTGGCTCTCCGCTGGGGAAAGGTCAAGAACCCCTCACAATCACCATGATCGGAGCCGGAGACAATCACCAACCTCCGTTCAACGATCCTTGCTGCTCAAAGCCATCTAGGTGGCGGCAACCACCAAGAGTAACAAGCGAATCCCACAGCGAAACACGAACACCAAGTGCCTCTAGATGCAAACACTCAAGCAATGCACTTGAATTCTCTCCCAATCTCACAAAGATGATGAATCAATGATAGAGATGAGTGGGAGGGCTTTGGCTAAGCTCACAAGGTTGCTATGTCAATGCAAATGGCCAAGAGGGTGAGCTTGAGCCAGCCATAGGGCTTAAATAGAAGCCCCCACGAAATAGAGCCGTTGTACCCCTTCACTGGGCACAACGGGGTGACCGGACGCCGGACATATTGACCGGATGCTGAACCTCAGCGTCCGGTCATGTGATGCATGCCACGTGTCCCCTCTCTTCAAATATCGATCGCCCGATCTCAACGGTCAAGTGACGACCGGATGTAGCAGTTCAAAGTGACCGAACGCTGAGCCCCAGCGCGTCGGTCGTTTCTAGTAAGCATCCAGAGATGACTTTTCACGACCGGACGCATCCGGTCATGCTCGACGGACTCACCCAGCGTTCGGTCACACGATGACTCTTCTATGCGCTGCCACATCAGCAAGACTGGACGCACCCCTCCAGCGTCCAGTCACTAAGCGACCCAGCATCCGGTCAGAGACCGACGCCAGCGTCTTCATGCTCCACCTGACCGAACACGCCGGTTCTACTGAGACCAACGTCCGGTCACTTACAGTGACCTTCGTCTTTTCTGTCTAGGGCGCCGGTGGCACCGTCAAACTATCCGCACTCTACGGGCGAACACTTCACCGGTGAAGTTTTCTACCCTTGCTCAAATGTGCCAACCACCAAGTGTATCACCTTGTGCACATGTGTTAGCATATTTTCACAAACATTTTCAAGGGTGTTAGCACTCCACTAGATCCTAAATGTATATGCAATGAGTTAGAGCATCTAGTGGCACTTTGATAACCATATTTTGATATGAGTTTCACCTCTCTTAATAGTACGGCTATCGATCCTAAATGTGATCACACTCACTAAGTGTCTCGATCACCAAAATAAAATGGCTCCTACCATTTATACATTTGACTTGAGCCTTTTGTTTTTCTCTTTCTTCTTTTCAAGTCCAAGCACTTGATCATCACCATGGCATCACCATCATCATGTCATGATCTTCATTTGCTTTACCACTTGGAATGTGCTACCTATCTCATGATCACTTGATAAACTAGGTTAGCACTTAGGGTTTCATCAATTCACCAAAACCAAACTAGAGTTTTCAATGGTGCACGCCTGACTCGTTCCTATTCTGGAGTTAATGCTAAACTATGGCTTTGTGTTTCGCGTCGCCTGTGGTTCACGCCTGCCGTGACCCACGTCTCCCCGTACTCTTTTCTATGCTCTTATCGGAACCTTGTCTTGCAGCCATATTAGTCATTAATGGCCTCGGACATCGCTCGCCTCAAACGCGCGAAAATTTTGGTCGATTCATTTATAGTGATCTCATGCTGGAACCTTGGTGGACCACGCCAAGACCACTGATCGCTCTACCTTTATAAGCAGGGTCTGGCTTAGCTATTGGTACCACCACCCGGTTCACTTTAGCTCGCCTAGCTTTTCCTTTTGAGCCAGCTTTCTGCTCAGTCCTTCCTTGCAACCACCGCTAGCGATGGTAGGAGCCCTGGGTTAGTAGTTACTACCTGAACATAGGGGGGTTTCCAAAGATCCTGTATGCCACCCAGCAAAAGCTTGGAGTCAAAGATCGTCTCGAGTATGAGGGTCATGAGTATGAAAAGCATGGCACTAAGCGGTGTGAAGTTACAATCTACATTGGGAAGAGTGAAGAGTTCCCCGACATCACTAAAGCCTGGAATGTGACCGCAACCGGGTTTTGCTTCGTCGACACCTACCAGGTTGTGGGCCGCAAAGCCTTGTGGTACCTTTGCCAGATCTATGAAGAGCCCATTGCCCGTACCCCCATGAGGTTCTTTCCACCTTTGGAAAAGAATCGACGAGCATGGAGGGCTCGCATGGAGGCTTTGCAAGGGTGGGATGCGCAAGAAGATAGTCCTACCACGGTGCACTTGACCACGTACCTTCTTGCTCTGGATGAACAGTATGACCGGCAAGCCTTGGATCTAAGGAAGTGCCTTCGACGAGCCGAGGAAGACGAGATCTTCTCTAGGATGCTCTAGGTGCAGCTTGCCAAAGCGCATGCCAGTGCAGCAGCCACTAAGAGTTGGGAGACTGCCATGTTGGAAGCTCTGAAGGAGGCTGAAGATCGACATGCCCATTAGTTGGGAGAGGCCTACCTTGTCACCAGGGCCAAGCGGAGGACGTTGGTTGCTGAATGGCAGGATCCCTTGATCATGGAGGGGATCCCTATCCACCCACCAGAAAGGAGAACCGGTGTTGCAGTACCGCCAGCACCTCCACCCTCGGAAGTGTCAAAAGTAGAACCCTTGATTCCTCTCACTCAACCATTACCAAGAGAGGAGGCAGATCCATAGCCAGGGCGGTAGAAGATTCCACCGAGCCCAAGAATGAAGATGCGTGGTCTAAAGTAGATTAGTTGCCTTGGGATGATGTACCCGTAGTTAGTAGTGTCTTTCATCGCTGTCCATCGGTATTGTAATCTTTCAATTGTATTTCGTCCATAGTTGTTGAGGTAGTCCGATTGTAGGAAAGGTGAACGATGTGTCGAGAATGGAAGAGTAGGTGCCTGTATGTTGTACCAGCATAAGGACGTTTGGAATATGCATTTTATTTATTTCACTGTGTTATTGTGTCCATCTACCTTAAGTCTCGTTAGATGTGCTTAGGGTTTTCGAGGGCGATGTTAAGTGGGTTATAAGAGAAATTACCATTCGGATGCGAGCAGACCAGCCATGATTGGATAACATAGGACACTGTATCAACTAATTATGGATGTCCCAGCAGAACACTTGAATCTCTTTAAATCAAATCCATTGTTGGATTTCAAGTCATTGCCCCTTGTTGCGAAAGGAACCCTTGTTGTTTGAATCTTCCCTTGCAATACTCTTCTGATTCTATGGTCTATGACCCCACCGTCTTCATTGCGTGTAAGTTGGTAGTAGTTGCCTGGTTAATAGCTTATGGTGCCACGACAAAACCGAGGGCCCCTGTGGAACAGCTGCCATATGGTGACGCTGCTCGGCACGAGCTGGTATCGAGGTTGTTGACCAAGTACCTTTACCAAGTTACACCGCCATACCACTTTTGATACAAATATTCAGGTGTTTCAATAGGAAATCCATAACGGGTTGATGAAATAGTGTTCTCTCAAAGTAAACAAGAGGAGGTGGTTTCGGAGGAAGCATGTATGTTGCGATCTCACTTCATACAAAGGTTGGCACATATTGTGGACAAAGAAGGGAAGGAAAGAAGAACACCTAAGAAAAGTTAGCCTTGGGTAGTAGAGAGTGCTTAGAAAAGCCTGAGTGGATGTTAAGTCCCAAGCACTGTGCCCAGCTCGACCACGCTACGCACGCCGGGTCGCTATCACTGCGTGCCCCACGGACGCCGTCGGTGTCGGGCCTATTAGCACCCTGTCCTCGCATGTCCGTGACATCGTGCCGCACTCACCGTCCTCGTGCACTGTGCACTTCTCCTTTTCTTGGCCTCCGGTTCGCTCTTGATCCTCGCCCTCATCCCCGTACCGGACCCCCCTCCCTTCTTTCTTCTTTTGGGGACACGGTCGCCCTTATGCCTCCCTCGTCGAGCGAACACTCTCTCCTCTCCTTTATTCCCCCCTCCGCTCGCTTGCGCAGGGAGCGCGCCATGGCTGACTTTATTCCCACAGCGTGAACCAACAATGTATCCCATCCATGCCGTATCCACTTCCGGTGCGCTGCGCCCCATCTCCGTTCGCCACTATAAGATGCCCTTGGTCCTTGCTCTTCTTCTTCATCCCCATCCCTCTCGAATTCAAAGCAGAGCTACGAGATCTAGTCGTCATTGTGGAACTAGGTTCGTCTGACAGAGGCGATGGTGTAATCTGAGAAGAAGGGATCTGGTTTTTGAAGAAGTTCAAGTCTACCCTTGGTTAGTTTGGTCTTAGGGTTCACGATGTTTGACTTCTCAGTCTCCTGTTTCTGGATCTGTTGGTCATACGTCATGTTTTAGATAATTATTATCTTGTTGTTTCTCCATTGCCCTCATCTATCCCAACTTCTAGAGTAAGCCCTGGTTGTACTAGGTTACTCTTAACCATGTAACTTTAAATCCCGTGTAATTTAGTGTTCGACGTCGTGTAATCTTTCGTGTAATTCTAGATTTATGAAATGTGTTGTAGTTTCGCCTAAGGGGAGTGAATCCTAATTCACTATTTTGTAAACCCTCACGTTAGGAGACGTACTTGTGTTGTAGTTTTTGTTCTTTCCACTTATAATGTAATCCTAGCCAATGTTGTGCTTTGAATCTAAGTGTGTTAGTTGTTTGAGTCCAACTCCATCAAATACTTCTTTCCACTAACATGTCATTGATTTGATGGCCTAGAATAAGCACCATGTAATGACAACCAACCTCTATGTTCGTTTACAACATTGTAATGAAAAAAAACCATGTTACATTTACTTCCCATATTTTTCCATTTAATGTACCAAAGAGATCAACCTTTCATAGCAACACGATGAGAAAACATATTAGACATATGAGTCATATTTCCCAAGATTTTTCCTATACCAAGCACATCACCCGCAACGAAGCGTGGGCAGCAGTGGCTAGTATCATAAGAATGTGCCTGGGCAATCTGACAATAGTATTTTATGGCAAATAAAAAATATTTTCTCGCATATCGTGGATGACGTGTTTCACATTAATAAAAATAGTTCTCAAATGACATATACTCCCTACATCCTGAATTTTAGGATAGAATAGGAGAGAACACAAAAGACATGTGTGATCTTACTTTATTTTCTAATCAGACGCTACCATTGGCATAATTAATGAAAATTAGTTGATAAACAACAAGTATCGATATAATACATACATAATTTTTGTGACTATTTAAAAACAACTCTTGCCCTCTGAAATCCCTTATATTCAAGTATAATTTTTTAATGCTAGAATACACCGTATTATAGGAAGGAGGGTATTGATTTAAGGTTGTTTAAAAGTTAGCTGGCATATATGTTAGGACAGATATTAAACCAAAACATAAACAACTTTAGATGGCATATTGTGATCATGTTTTCTAGGGCAAATATTAAACTACAACAAGAAATTGCTAACATATAGCATATCAACTTTAAATGACAATCTTTGAATTATGGATTAAAAAGTTTAGCTGGCACATAGTCGACCAAATATTTTACGGTAAACATTATGGGCCTTTTCGGTAGGGTTTTTGATATGCACACACAAGAATGGCTTGAGAAAAACGAAAACTGTTGAAATCAAAAACCATTTTTATCTAGAAGTTGAAACCACAAAAGTATAGATTTCCCTAACTTCTTCGTTTTAAGATAAGCCTGCCATACCAAAGGCCTAAACTATAGCCTAATGTTTTGTTGGCATATTAAGGATATACGGCCTTCATGTAAACTTTTTTGACCTATAGTGGATTAAGTTTTACAAGTTAAGTTTGGGCTAAGATGTTTCGCAAAGCTATTTTTTCCTATATAAAACATAAAATCTTATTTTTCGCCATATAAAGTATAAATTATAGAATAACCATGTTGTACTAACATTTTATTTTATTTTATTGGCACCATGGTGGAAATTATAAGCTATTCATTCAGATATTAAAGAAGCTAGTCTAGCAATGCTATTTTTTCCTCTCCATGCCACAGCAGCCGTACACGTGTACAGGCGCATCGAACCGAGGGCTCTGAAAAGGAAGACCCCGAGAAAAAGGAAAAGGAAAACGGGGAGAGGGAAATAAAGGGAAGGAAGAGAGGGAAATCGGGGAAAGGAAGAAGCATCGACAGTCGACGCGGCAGCAGGACAGGAAGGCAAGGAGGAATCCATCGAGTCGGACACCGGGCACGGGCAGGGCGGCGGGGCTCGCCGTGGCCACAGCTCAGGAATCCAATCCCCCACCACTCCTCACCGGCGCCCGCGCTTATAAATAGATTCCCCCGTCACTATCGCGGTCGTCGCGGCTTGGATCGGATTCAACTCACCTACCCCACCCCACCCCACCACCTCGATTCCTTCCCAGCTCTGCCTACTTCCTACGCCACCACCGCCCACTCCGGCCCCGGCTCCGGCTCTTCAAGCAAGCAAGCAAGCTGCCATGGCGGCCGCCGCGCTGAGGGAGCAGCTCAACGCCCTCCTCTCCTCCATGTTCGCCTCGGTGAGTCCGGCCTCTCTGTGTTCCGTGCTGATTGATCGAATTGGGATGAAGGAGTTAGTGATTTTGTGTTTTTTATATGTCGCGGTTCCCGTGTAGGGTCTGGTGGACGACCAGTTCCAGCAGCTGCAGATGCTGCAGGAAGACGGGGGAACGCCGGGCTTCGTCGCCGAGGTCGTCACCCTCTTCTGCGACGACGCCGACAGGATCATCTCCGAGCTCGCCGCCCTGCTGTACGCCCTCTTCGTCCCTGACTACCCAGTCCTTTATTGTTGTTGCTGTCGATTCCTACCTTCTGCCCTATGCAGACAGACAGGATCAATTGACTTGCCCTTGCCCTGCTCTGGGATTTGCATTGCTTGCAGGGAGCAGCCCATCGTGGACTTCGATAAGGTGGACGCCTACGTGCATCAGCTCAAAGGGAGCAGCGCCAGGTGATCACCCCACGTCTGATATTGACCCCAATTTCTGTGCGCTTTCTATTTTTGGGACGCGATTTGATTCGGTGTGCGGTGTGCCCCCTCAGCCCGGTGCTAGCTGTCCGTGCGTGTGACTGTACGTGCCTAGATGTAAACTAGCAGACGTGCACTCTTGACAACTCTGCGTCCATGTATTTGTGCCTTGTGCCTAGATGAGTAGACGTGCTGCTGTTTATATATAGCGCTTGTGCTGTGGTTGCTGTCATAGGCTAACCGCTAGGAGGATCATACAAACTGTGTGCAACATTTTGCACTGGAATTCTGAATATTCTTGCCGCTTCCCATGTTACACCTGTTCAAGTAAAATGGTGATACAAAATTGTAAGCTATTGAAATGGTAGTTTCACCAACTGGAATCTGACGGCAGTAGGATGCTTAAACATTTACTTGCTTGTCATGGACTAATGGTAAAGCATTTCGGTTTTTCCTGCCTTGGGAATTATGAGCCTCGTGCAACGTTGACCCTTTGATGTAGATTGGATCTCGGATTGCTGGATCATATCTCAATCCTCCCAATATAAAATCTGTACTCTGCTGATCAAGCCCAGAGCCTCATATTCAGTTGTTGTGCGCTTGCCAGATGGACTCGCAGCTGTTGTCATTATTGTGGCATGCTATAGAAAATACTTATCACGCTTACCCAGAACTTGTACGGTAGATCATTGTTACTACCCCATCAAGCAAGTCAAGTTGTCAACTTGCTCCAGAGTTGAGCCTTAAAGTTAAAGCTTATTATTCTTTTGTTATGTGGTAGCTTCCATTGCTAGAAATGGTGTTCAGAATCATTATAACTGAACCAGTTTGCTGCTATTTGTCTGATCTCTTCTTTTTTTTACCTGTTCCAGTGTTGGAGCTCAGAAAGTGAAGTTTACTTGCATGCAGTTCCGTCAGTTATGTCAGGATAAGAACAGAGACGGGTCAGTACTCAGCAACTTGACTTATAGTATATATGCCATACCATGATTTTAGTCCCCATTCTCTATGTTGTTTATTTCTTCATACATGTGACTGGGCCTGCTAGACGATCTTGTCTTGCATGGTATTACCTTCAGCTTGTGCCAATTCTTTAGTCACTAAGATTTGTAATAAGAAAATCAGTTGCTCTTGTTTCATTATCTGAACATGCTAATTCTTGATTATTCTCATGTAATTTTGCTGGTTTCCATACGGTGACTAAATACTGAGATGTATTGAGTTTTTCTTTATCAAACTCTGCAAGTTTTAGTGAATATGATAAATCTGCATAATTTCAGGTGCATCATGGCATTGGCTGTTGTGAGAAATGAGTTCTATGATCTGCGCAATAAATTTCAGACTATGCTTCAGGTAAATACCATATGTGTTTACACGGCTTTACTTATATGTTTTTACTAGGTGATAACTACCATAGTGAAAATGGATCGTATGTTCAACAAGGCAAAAACAATAGCCCTGTCCTTGCTCACTCTTGAATTTTGTATAGAAGAACTGTTTTATGCTTACATGAACGCGAACGGGTCCATAGCCTAGTGGTCATAGGAGAATTAGGGTCTGTTTGGTTCCCAGCCTAGGAAACTTACCTGGGCCAGGCATCCATCCCAGACGTTTGTTTGAGCGCCTGGGGTTGGATTGACATGCCTGGCTGTAGCCCCCCAGGCCAGGGCGTGAACCAAACCTTAGGGCCTGTTAGCTGGCACATAAAAGCTGAAACAAACTGCCCAGATGTTGAGCTGGTTTTTGAAAAGCTGGGAAAGTTGGCTTCTGATGAAATAAACTAAAAGCTTTATTTCAAAAAAAAAAACTAAAAGCTGAAAAGCACACTGAGAGTAGGGTTTTTTTTTGGCTTTTGGTGTGCTGAGAAGCTAAATATTTATTATAAAGGCCAACAGCTAAAAATAACAGCCAAAAGCCAAAAGCTAGAAAGCCAGTTTTTCAGCCAAAAGTCCAAGAGCTACAACTCAAACAAACAGACTCTTAGTAGCACCTCATGTCCTGACACCCTGTAAGCTGTGTTCTTGAGTTATACGTATAACCACCTGAGTTCGCTTTTAGCCAGATGCATATGCCCACAAGCATGTGTCCTAGACGCTCGGTGGCACATCCAGGGCAGCTGGCACCTTTAGTGTATTTCTTGGCCTGTGCACGACAAGTTTCTTAGTGCAATGCTGTGGGAGTGGTCTTTCCCATAGATCGAGTTTTTCTTTATGCTTACATGAATACATGGGACAGCATTAAGTGGCCAAAAGTGTTTGATTTTTCAGCTTAAATTGAATTTCTGCTAGTTATCTTGATAAGATAATAGAAGCGCATTTGCAAAACTATGTAAATTAATGCTCATACTAGCGCTCTAGCTTTACATTCTTGACCTATTATCATCTTTCAATGCAGCTTGAGCAGCAAATCCAGGCTCAACAATAAATTGAAGCAGAAAGAGCGTAGCTGCATGTGATCTCACATGATAAGTGTATCTTTGAAGATGTAGACCATGTTCGCTGTGTTCCCGTGCTCAATTGTGTGAAATCGTCGTCATTGAGGTTTGCTCACAAGCCTGTAACTGTTAGCTATAACAATGACTGTCTAACATTGTCCCTGTTACTCCACCCGTTTGTGTTGGATTGCCATCGACCCTCGTATGAAGACTTTTATTGGTTTCCTGGTAAGTGGTAACCCTGCGAGTGAATTTCTGTGTTCTTTGGAAACATATGACGACGTTTGACATCTGAATCGCATTGTGCTGTCTGAGTTTGGGTTGTGAATGTTGCTTGTGCTGTTGTGCACGTATGTGATGGGTTTGAAATTGCTTGCTGCTTGTACACATACGCGATGGATTTGAAATCTTGGGAATGCTGTTACATCACAGAAAGTCATGTTATTTTCATTTAGCTGGGGTCCACTATGGCCTAAGCCTGCAGAGAGCTTCAGATTCGACGGGATATCCTCTCGAGAGATGTGGCCTGACTCTGCACAGCCAGGGTGTGATTGGTTTGATGATGAGGAGAGTCTGGCTTGCTCCTACCAGCCTGACCAAGTTTGGACAGACCTAGTGCATGCAAGATCATGATGTTTGGTTGATTGAATGATGAATATATATGGGATGAGCACATTAGTTGTTTGGTTGCTTGCTCGTTTGTCTGCTGCTGCACTTGCTCTCTCTAGTACAAGCCATTGCGCGTGTCCGAGCTAAGCTTGAGAGAAACGGGAGCCTGGCTCGGCGAGGCGTTTTGCATCCGGACGACCAGGCCATGGCGGCCATGTAGGGAACAAACTGCAGATTCCAGCATGCTCCAGATCAGATCAGATTCAGACCGGGTACAGGCCACCAATCACGCCCTAGTTCTCTGCACAAGTGTATTCATGCCGTTTTGGACACCCGGACCTATGACGGATTCCAATTTCCAAGTGCTGCTTGACGAGACGTGTGTCGAATTTCTCTCGCGCTCTCCTTCTCGAAATCAGACGATCCTTTAGCCTGTTCGCTGCAGTGGCGGACCCAGGATCTAAGACCAGGATAGTTCTAATAAAAAATTTTCATGTGTAATATTATAAAATCCAAATAAAAAGTTTAACAAACATAGCTATAAATTAACCAAATTACGATAATACATTTAAAAGGTTCGAAACTTACATAAATACTCCCTCCATACCGGTAAAGAAAGCCGTTTAAGATGTGATTTAGCATACCAATGAGTGATTAATTAAGGGGTATTTTTGTAACACCCCAGGTGTTTGCCACCAGTTAAGCAATGGGTTTGAGCTAAAACTTGGTATATTAAGTGATGATGAAGATGTCAAGGTCGAACCTATAGAAACGAGCCCCAACCTAAACTTGGAGATTGCACCTTTGCTCGCCTATAGACCCCTTTTCAAGATATATGCTTGGGTGGTGTTATTGGAATATCTTCGTGTGTCTCACATCAATAACCACCTATATTGATCCATGAAAAAGTTTCGTGAAGTTTGGAATCAAGAAGTCACATGAAATGACGAGTTATGTCGTTGCTTGAATTATTCATAAAGTAAAGGGAATTCTCGATCATCAATCAAACCTTGCAACCTTGCCCAAATGACTCTAGATTAACTCTACAACAAAAGTCATGAAAGGTTCATGTTGAGCAAATGCCAAGAAAATGCCACAATGGGTCACAACGGATAATTTAAGTTTCATAGTGATCCTACTTTGGTCAAACTAGAACAGTAGATTCTATACCAGTTTTGAGGTTGGACCTTAAATGAAAGTTGTAGTCCATATCATGTAGAACAAACTTTGTTTTTGGACTAAGAGCTAGATCAGCTTGGAAGTAAGTCAAATCGAGGCTCGAACTTTGAATTGTGACTGTTTTTGAGACTTAGAAAAATTTCTAAATCGGAATCCATTGTCATCCTTTGTTGGCATTCGCGTTCTCCAAATTTTGCTAAGCAACTTCAGTTGATCCAAATGTAAAAGTTGGAGCTACATGATGGGGAAAAACATACAAGAAGATGGCACCAGTTGCATTTCATTTCGACCATCAATTTTGGATGTTTGCTTGTCATTTGTCAAATCAACGACACTATCAAGTTTAGTACTAATTATCTGCTAATCCAACAGCCTAATGGCCGAGCACCCTTAATCAAGATTGTAGAGCATCAGAAGATGAAGAATTTTGCTTCAAGGCCCATAGCCCGATTCGAACAATAGCTGGCCCAAAACGGACTCCAATGGGCACACAGCGCACGCCACGTACTCGATGAAATGACTTAACCGTATGCCATGCACCGAGCGCGCCCCACCATGGCCGACGCGTGTCCGACCTCCGTGCGTGCACGCGCCACCTCGCGCCCCTTTGCTTCAAACCGAAGCGTAGAAGCTCCCCCGGTTCACTCACTTCGCCTCCCATCGCCCTCTCTGCTCATGTCTCTCTCGCTCGCCTTGGCCGCATGAAATGCCGCCAGGCGAGCTGCTTGCTTCTTGCATACCATCCCAGAGCTGCTTGCCCTCGAGACTTCACGCCCAGCTACAAGGGCGTTGATCCACCTCCACTTCGCGTCTCTCGCGCATTTGGAATAGCCAGCCCGTGCACAGCGCCGCCATGGTCGGAGGCCAAGATCACCGCTGCCGTGGCCAACACGTTCGGGCTCGTCTAGGGCCGAGAAAGTTAGTCCCACTGGTCCGCTATGCCCCCTTGATGCTCCTCCACCCCTTCTTTTTGCCGGTGAGCACCACGGTGGCTGGAAGAAAGCGCCAGCCGGCGTCTTGCTGCTGTTGCTCCACGGAGGAGGAAGAAGAGGACCTTGCGCTC
This sequence comes from Miscanthus lutarioriparius, assembly GCA_904845875.1. Classification (NCBI taxonomy): domain Eukaryota; kingdom Viridiplantae; phylum Streptophyta; class Magnoliopsida; order Poales; family Poaceae; genus Miscanthus; species Miscanthus lutarioriparius. The sequence goes on along the minus strand of CAJGYO010000003.1, from coordinate 76,481,289 downwards.
GAATAAGGGAAAAAGGCAGGGGTTTTGTGAAGAACTTGTGACTCCAGTGAATAGTGCCAAGAAGGGTCGATTCGCTGACAATTAATTCATGTTTTCCGCAGGGACCCCGATGCAAGATTTCAATTTCCTTGTTTTCTCTGGTTTTTACAGTTTTGAATGCTACACTTTGAAAATCCGTATTAATTAGTAGAAAAATCCTAAAATAACAAATGTGGACTTTTTGGAATCCTTATGAAATTGTCTATGCAGTAGATCTATAATATGGCATATTTTAGTTTAAAGTTTTAGCTGTAAAAATAGATCTATGCAGGTTAGGGTTTGAATGCTAGTCTTACTTGTCTTTTTCATAACTGCAGTTTTTATGCTCAAATAAATGTGAAATTTTGTGGAGTGCTACTAAGGTGATTGTTGTTGTCTGGTAAAAATTTCAGGAGTTTAGGATTTATAGTTTAAGAGTTATAAAATAACAAATGCCCTGTATTGCTTTGCTTCTACTCTGAACAGTTCTGCATGTTTGAATTAATTGGCTCAGTTAAGTTATGAATCATGACTTGGTGAAAATACATTAGTTGTAGTACTTTTCTTAAGCTTTCCAAAAAGTTAAATATCATGATTTTTGGTTAAGTAGATCTTGAGTTATACTTGCTTAAATATCAGTGGCTGTTCCTGCCCAAACTCTGACAGGGTTACCTTGTTGGTATTGTGGGGCCTTCTTAATAGTAGAATTTGCATTAGGTGTTTACAACAAAGTTGTTTATAATTTGATAAGCTTTCTAAAAGTCTAGAACCACATTTATTGGATATGTATAACTCCATTTATAGCTGTTTAAAGTGGCATGTCAGTTTCTGTCTATGTTTTGGACAGAGATGCAATTATTGGATTAATTGACCCTTCTAACTGTAGAATCATCTTAAGATGATAATAAGAAAGTTGTAGATAACTCACCTAACTTCTAGCTTGTGTTAAATTTTCATGGCATGTGGCCAAGTAGTTTGTGAGTTATGACTGTTCTAAGTTGGTCTTCAGAAATTATAGCTTTCTGGAATTTGCTGGACCAGCTTTGATAAATGTGCCTATTTAACCTGGTTAACTTTGGAATCATGCTGATAGGTTTAAATATGAATTGTAGATAATTTCATAATATTTCCATAATGTCTTCTTGCAAGTCATTTGGATTTGTGTAACTTCAGTTATAGCTAAATCTTGTAGCTGCTGTTTGCATGTCCAGAAATTGGCAGATTCCAATTATAGTGTTTGCTTGTATATTGTTAAGTGTGACTTATGCCTTGAGTGATGACTGAGTTAGAGCACATGAGATCTTGGGAAAACTTGTGTCATGCTTGGTGTTGAGTCTTCTTTGCCATCTTAGCATGATAGATTGTGTGATGGTTAAGTTAAGCATCGCAAAGTACTTAAGTGTGAGTGTAAACTATGCTTGTCCTTGCTTGCTATTTTGTGATGCATCTCATGGTACTATTCTTCATATTCATACACTTGCATATTGCATCTCATCTAGGTGCGCTAGATGAACCACGTGAAGAATATGATGTTGGAGCCAAACCCGAAGACGGTGTATGGAGGATCTATCCCGAAGATGGAAGGACTAAGCAAGTGTTAGGACCTGTGACGTCACCAGGACGGTGCAAGAAATTTGAATTGACTTGTGTCGGATCCCGCAACGGAGCATTATAAGTCTCCTAATTTATAAAAGCAATCTTTCTATATATGAGTTATATATTGTTGCATTAAGTTGTAGGAGTTGATTGAACCGTTGATGCATTTATTACTATCCTTGCCTACCTTATTACCTTTTTTACCTGTTAGGTGGGATCGAATAATTGCTTAGCCTTGCTTAGACCGGTAGCGATCGGTGATATCCGATCACCTACATTATAGGTGATTTGGAAGAATTTAGCTATGGAAAGAATGATATCCTGGAAGTAACCATGTGTGATGGATAATTGGAGACCCGGACGGAAAAGTTGGAGGCAACTGCATGGGGTTCAGGGTCTTTGTTAGTTTTCGCTGTCGATTAAGGACCGACGTTGTTGGGCCTCGAGTCATGTTGAACGCATGCCTCACATTTAGCTGGCGGATAAAGTACCTTCCCTGAAGGGGAGATTTTTGGCCGAGTAGATGTGACGCCTGACTTGCGGGGAGCAGGTGTGGTAGGACAGGGATCGGGATGATAAGACCAAAGTTGATGCCCTCGGGTACATGTGAGAGCAAACTCGAGATACTGGAAAGTTGACTCGGTGATCAATATCTCACTTTAGCGGGTGAGTGAGGTTTTGTAAGGAATAAATCACCGGTGGTTAGAAATCGATTGAATTGCCATCGCTCTGGATAGTGAGCACTGACTTCGAGATGAAATGCATCGTAGTAATTATTATGGAACAATGATGGTTATCTGGATGGTATGGGATATGCTAAATCTAAATTGGTAGCTGGATGTTATTGGTTAATCAAGTGATTGCTATAGCTGGTGCTTACCTAGATGGATAGGTCATAATAAAGATGATGCAAAGTATTTAAAATGGTTTCTTCATGATAGCTTATGCTTTTACGCAAACAAGTCGGCTAGCCCACTAAAGAAAGCCTTGCATGATCCTTGGTGTTATTTATTTTGGTTTCCGACCAGGTAAGTCCTGGCGAGTACATTCAGTACTCGGGTTTATCCCACCTTGTTGCGGTGAAGTTCTCGACTTTGTTGATGATGGTGGCTAACCGCCGGTGGGCTCGGTGATTCTATATTGACTTCTCATCTATATGCTTTTGTCGGATGATGTCACTAAGCTAGCAATATATTTGGAACTTATATTAATGTAATCATTTGAAAGCTATGTTGTTTTCACTAAGCGATTTTGAAACCCAAACTTGTACTATTATTTGTTAACCCCTTTGTAATATTATTTCATTTGCAACCCGATGTATGTGATGTGTATTTGCTTAATCACGCGATCTTGGTTGTGATGTGGATTTTACCGAGGTCTTCGGGACACTCGGCGGACTACCGGGTTTATATGAGTGAAAGTATGGGTGTGTCAACGTGTTAAGCGGGGACAACCGTATTTGATCTTGTATAAATTAATGATTCATCATAATTTTTCCTATTTTCTTTATTAAATAGGGTTGGGTATCACTTATCCAACAAACTTTCGTAGTTGGGTGATAGTTGGCTGCTACGAGCGAGGAGGTCTCCGGTTTGAAGTAGTATTATTTTTTTTTGAAGAGCTCGTGGATTTGAGGTGTCTTGACCTGAAATTTGAGACGAGAGGATTTGTGGGCGGTTTCTAAAGAGTAATAATAAAATTTTGGGCCAAATTTGTGGGTAGTCCTGGTGCTGGACTACTCTCTCGAATCAAATCCTGGTTCATTGGTTGGTTTGACCGAAATCATCGATCAATCAATGTTTTCTCTCTCACAAAAAAAAGAACACTGGCCATTAAACCAAAGGCCAAAGACCAACCCGGCGTGTGGGGGTTGGGGTAAGGTGCCTCCTAAATTTTAGTCGCTCTCCCATTGAATGTTTAGACACATGTATGGAGTATTAAGTATAGACTAATTACGAAACTAATTGCATAGTTCGTGATTAATTTGCGAGACGAATCTTTTAAGCCTAATTAGTCCATGATTTGACAAAGTGGTGCTACAGTAAACATGCGCTAATGACGGATTAATTGGTCTTAAAAAATTCGTCTCGTGGAGCACTGACGGATTATGTAATTTTTTTTTTATTAGTATCCGAACACCCCATGCAACATCCTCCCGACACACCTTCTAAATTTTAGTCACTGGATCCAAACACCACCTAACACTGGTTCTTTGTATGATGTTGCAAGCAAATGATATCAGTATAGAAGAAGCTGATTGACTGATATCACATAGTATTATGTATAATATATTGTATTTATTATCATGATATAATGATAGGAACGATGGTGCTGCCGGGAACAAGAACAAATGGTGAAGAGACAGGTAGGAATGCAGAACACCAAGAATATTGCTCTCTGGCAGATGCCGAAAATGATTAAATAGTCGATTTGATCCATGCCAACACGATGCTTGAAGTTGAAGCGCAGTTTGGTTAGTAGGTGGCCCTTTTCCGGAAATGCTGCAGTCATGCACAGCACAGCTTTCTCACGTTCTAATCTCTTCTTAATGAAATATGTGCTAAGCACGTTCTTGAAAAAAAAAATCCACAGCTTCCTCCAGTTTGCTGCTTGAATTTGAATATATAGCCGTTTTACCACTCCTTGATCTAGCTAGCTAGTTTTAAAATATTTTGTACAGGTTTAGCTGGGATTTTTTCATCATATACTAAAACACATTCCGTTGAAATGATGTGGTACATTATTGTTGTGCATTACCTGTTGCAGTGTTGCTTATTTACTAGTAGAATAGGGTCACCATTGCTCGGCATACTGACTACACTGTTCGAGAGAATTCCTTATTTAACACTGAAAAAATGAGTCGTTCTTTTCTTGGTCCTGAAATTTTCTTCGTTCCCTATTTGACACTCACTTCAACTTTCATCCTTAATTTGACACTACCGTCAAATCCATTAGTTAACGGTGTTAACTGGCTGTTAAAAAGACGTTTTTGCCCCTAGAAAAAAAACAGCAAAGCAAATTTGAGAGGAAAAAAAATCTACGCCCGCCTTTGATGCATGCGCCCAGCTGCAAAAAAAAGCGCAGGTTTTTTTTCCTCTCAAATTTGCTTCGCCGCTTTTTTTTCTAGGGACAAAAACGTCTTTTTAACAGCTAGTTAACACCGTTAGCTAACGGATTTGACGGTAGTATCAAATTAGGGATGAAAGTTGAAGTGAGTGTCAAAAAGAGAACGAAGAAAATTTCAGAACTAAGAAAGGAATGACTCATTTTCTCAATGTCAAATAAGAAATTCTCTGTTCCTCCTTCTAAAACTTTGACCGTCGATAGCAGTCGAAGTATTGTTTTAGAAAACATAGCAGTCGAAGTAGTATTGAGTTTGAAAACACAAAAAAGTCACACGTGTATGTATTTGTCTTGAACAACACTTTCATAGAAGCATATACATTTAATAAGAGTTACTCCCTCCGTTTTAATTATAAAATATTTTGACTTTTCTAGATACAATATTTTTGCTACGTATTTAGACATAGTGTATATCTAAATTTATATAGCAAAATAAAGCTAAAAAATAAAACGTCTTATAATTGGGAAGGAAGGAAGTAGCTTAATCCAAATTTCAGCATAAGCGAATAGGGTGAGCCACCCTGTTCGCTTATGCTGAAATTTGGATTATACTGATGCTTATGTTGAAATGCTATGAGAGGAAAGCACTGTTTTATGGCTGAAAAGCAGCTCAAGCGAACAGGGTCCCATCAACTGCTACATCATATCTACTAGCCATTAGAGAGTCAGGGACAAGTACTTAACTAGTTGGTTACAACACAACACAAGCATGAATGAACGCTAGCTTCACAACTTGTAGTTGTCATAATAACAACATCATGATGATTGATGAGAAAAAAAGACATGCACGCTTGAAGTCGAGTTCTCTATCATGTATCAGCATATAAATAGATAACGAATTAATCCACCATTGGGATTGGCAGGGTCAGAAAATGCACATAATTAGGTCATCTTTCCCTTGCAAGGCCAGATTTATGGACCTAAATGTGCCTCCTAGGGGTTATAGACCTACGGTGCATGACTAAACAAGCTTAGGGGGGCAGATTACGATTTTGGAAGTTCATGGTGTAGAGCCACAAGTTTAAGAGGCGTCAATGTATTTAACTCCACTAGAAAAGACATTATAGAATAACTTTTATAGAGGTATTTGATCATTTGCCAAATGCATTGATATCTCTCCCAACTGATAGAACAACTCTCCTTTTATGGGATGGAGGGAGTAATTAAATCTATTCAAAGTTAGTACTCCCTCGGTCATGGTATATATTAGGCGTAACCATCTTAAAATCCAAGAAACATATTTAATTATTCTTAACACTAGTACTACTGCATGGACGTGTTTAGAGAATGCACGTCTTGCCTTACATATTAAGACGGAAGGTTGCCGTTTGTAGGGTCTTCCCAACAACTGATATGCCCTACTTCATTTCTGCTAGTGATTGGGAGAGCCAGGGACAAGTACTTAACTGGTTGGTTACAACACAATGAAACACAAGCATGAATGAACTCTTCAAAGCTAGCAGTTGCCATAATACCAACACCATGAATCCATGAACCATGATGAGGAAAAAAGATAGCATGCATTATGTATCAGAATATAAGCTGCAACTACATTGTCGGTGCGTGATGTCCCAACTCTCAACTGGTCTCCTGCTGCCTTTGTTGTGGTTGATAGTCGTGGCAGGCAACTCCAGCTGCATGCATGCGTGTCGTGTAGACGGACCCGGTCTGGAGTCTAGTCGCCGCGGAGGCGGAGCTCCCATTCACGGCACCCTGCGCCTGTGACGAAGATGCACCTTTGCTACCTGAGCTGACGACCTGCAGCTTTGCTCTGCACAGCACATTAGTATGGAGTATTGGCATCTTTTGCTTGGCTGCTCTAATAACATGATGACAGTTGACTGACCGACTGACAGTGACTATGATTTCCTTTCATGCACACATCAGCTCCTCCTGATGAGTCTTTTGACCCTTGACTCTTTGACTCTTGAGGAAAATAGAGTACAACCCATATTATTGTTTAAATACTGAATCGCTGGCTGATGTTTGTTCGCTTGGCTTATCAACCGTATTTTTTCAGCAAAAAAACAGTATTTTTCTCTAACAATAAATAAGCGAACAATATTTTTCAGCCTCGCTTTTCAGCAAAGCGAACAAGGCGCGCCACCTCTCTGTTCTGCTTTCCCATGGACAAGCGATTAGATTGCGAATTACACTTGGCCTCTTTTCTGATCCTTGAGACAGACGACTCCATACTAGCTAGTCCATGCATGCGACATGAGATGTCTGTCTCTGTTGGCCGGCACGCATCAGAGTATATTAGTAGAAAGAAAAGCCTTGACGCAGGTGAAAAACACTGGCTGATATCTGACTGAGATATTCTTGTGTTTCATACTACGCGCGTGTTTAGTTTCAGGAAATTAGAATTTGGGGCTATTGTAGCATTTTCGTTTTTATTTGACAGTTAGTGTTTAAACATGGACTAATTAGACTCAAAACGTTCGTCTCGTAATTTTCCACCAAACTGTGCAATTAGTTTTTTTTCGTCTACATTTAATGCTCCATTAACGGTAGACGCAAAAGAAAAATGTGAATTGCAGCATTTTTTTGGGATTTTGGGTTGGAACTAAACATGGGCTATATCAGAAACGTGTAGTACGGAATGAGCTAATTGCCAAATAAAAAAGCGTGTTTAGTTACCACCCAAAATCCCAAATTCATGGAACCCATCACATCAAATCTTGCGATACATGCATGGAGTATTAAATGTAGACGAAAAAAAACTAATTGCACAGTTTGGTTGGAAATTACGAGACGAACGTTTTGAGGCTAATTAGTCCATGATTGAACACTAATTACTAAATAAAAACGAAAGTGCTACAGTAGCCCAAATTCCAAACTTCCCACACTAAACACGGCGTTAATGTTGTAGAGGCCAGTGCATTCACATGTTTCAGGAAGAAATGAAAGATCATGCATCAAGGCCTGTAATTCCCTAGCATTTTGCTGCTGCTGTAACTATTACGTATGTCACATGGCAGGACAGAACTTGAAACAGGTTTATTAATTACGTATTACAGAGCGAGGCTAGGGCCTTGTTTAGATTGAAGATTTTTTCAACCCGATGAATAGTAGCACTTTCGTCTTATTTGGTAAATATTGTCTAATCGTGGACCAACTAGGCTCAAAAGATTCATCTCGTGATTTTCAACTAAACTGTGTAATTAGTTTTTTTTTTTACCTATATTTAATACTCCATGCAAGCGTCCAAAAATTGATGTGATGGAGAGAGAGTGAAAAAACTTGGAATTTTGATGTAAACTAAACAAGGCCTAGACATCCGAATGAATGAAACCCAAAGGGTGGATTGCCAGAAAAGGCATGATCAGATCTGCCGTGCATTGGATTGCATCCCAACCCTTACCCGGCCGGCCGGGGTCCCCAACAGAAGAGGGAAGGGACCATTGCATGCATTGCAAATTAAAGGCATTGAAAGAGCTGCGGCTAACTAGACAGGCCTTCAACTCCTTAATTCCAGACACTTCAAGTTCTCGCACTTTGCCTGATTGTTTTCTCACTCTCCCTCAAGAAATATAATAAAGATCATATACGATTACCTCTTTGTTCGGTGAGCAACTTCTTCTTCATAATAGTGGGATAATTAACAAAATTATCCCGGCCTCTGGAGTCTTGACCTGAGAAGAAGACTGAAGCAATTTTGTTTACTCGTGCATATACTACTAGTTTACATGGAATGAATGAATATATACCGGTCACCTACTTTGCGCATGGGCGCCAGTGGTGGACCCAGGATTTGAGACCAGGATAGTCCTAATAAAAAAATTTCATGTGTAATACTATAAAATTCAAATAAAAAGTTTAGCAAACATAGCTATAAATTAACCAAATTACGATAATACATTTAAAAGGTTCGAAACTTACATAAATACTCCCTCCATACCGGTAAAGAAAGCCGTTTAAGATGTGATTTAGCATACCAAGGAGTGATTAATTAAGGGGTATTTTTCCCTATTTTTCCTTATTAAATAGGGTTGCGGGTATCACTTATCCAACAAACTTTCGTAGCTGGACTGGTAAGCGCGCTGCAGCCCGAGGCAGGAGGTCTCCGGTTTGATCCCTCTCAGGCGCGTTATTTTTTTTGAAGAGCTCGTGGATTTGAGGTGTATTCGGCCTGGGCTGAGACGAGAGTGACTATGGGCGGTTTCTGAAGAGTAATAATAGAATTTTGGACCAAATTTATGGGTAGTCCTAGGCCTGCCTGGACTACTCACTGGGTCCGCCACTGCGCATGGCTCACCAGCAAATCAATAAAATTCAAAGAGTGGTGGCATGGCATTCTTCTAGTTTTTATTAGCTTACTGAACATGTCCTGTACGTAGTGAATTTCTCAGACAGAATTCAGAAACCCTTTGGATCACGCATCCTGACGAACTAACTATATATCCACGTAATACGAGTACGTATAGATAAGGGGGAAGGAACGAAATGCATTCCGGTGGTTAGGAAAGGATTTAGCTACCTAGAAGTTGTGACCTAGTGAAGCCAACGATGCGCAAACAAATACTCGAGTAATTGTCAAACGACTGGCGGAGAAGACAGAACATTTGTCAAACGATATGATGGTCCAATATAGCTTGCCTTCTTTTCTCACCTGCTTTATTACTATTTACCTATTGGGTTGGAAACATCCATCCGTTCCTTCCTGTGTACACTGCATGATGATAATCATGCATGTCACGGCTGTATCAGCATTCAGATTTCAGATGTCAAAGCACCTGGCCGCCTAGGGATTTCTTTCTTCTGAATATCATATATGACAGCAATGCAAGCTTGATTCGTTTATTAGGCCGGTTGTTCATTGTTCCCACACATTTAAGATCGACGAATTATGCATGGTAGGAGTATATCTTAATTATATACTACTATATATACAAATAGTGCAGTGAAGATTAACTTTAGGGGTGTCACATCGGGTGTCGTATAGGAGTTTTTGGATAGTAATAATAAAACAAATTACAGAAGTCCTCGGTAATCCGCGAGACGAATTTATTAAGCCTAATTAATCCGTCATTAGCACATGTTACTGTAGCGTCACCTTGTCAAATCATGGCCTAATTAGACTTAAAAAATTCGTCTCATAAATTAGTTACAATCTATATAATTAGTTATTTTTTTAGTCTATATTGCCTAAACTCCTCGTCTAGGTGCATTGTGTTGTCCCTTGCAAATAAAGTCCATGTTGCCATTGCCCAATGCCCATTCGCTAGTTATAGATTACGTATACTCAACCCTCCAAGACGACTTGCACTGCTTTTGGTGGGCGGCTTGTGAGCCATAAATACCCACATCAGGACCCTCTTTTGGTGCGCGCGGTTCCTCTCATCAGTCACCACATAAACTTTCTCTAGCACCAAGCTAGCAGCACTCTAGCGTGTCTTTCTCCCTCCCTGCTTTTTTCTCTCTCGGATCTCTCTCTCTCTCTCTGTGTCTCTCTCTCTCATACACAAACACAGGAACACACACAGATTGAAGAAAGATGGTTGGAACAATGGAGGAAACAAGCAGGATCCCTGGGTACTTCAAGAACAAGGGCATCCTCATCACTGGCGCAACAGGCTTCCTTGGAAAGAGTAAGCAAGCATGCATAAGCATGCATGTCTCTCTTGCTTGTCTTTCATGCATGCATGCATGCACTGTGCTCACCTTACTTCACTTCCCCTGTCCTGGTGGTGCTCTCTCTGCCGTCATGCGTTGCTGCAGTACTCGTGGAGAAGATACTGAGGGTCCAGCCGGACGTCAAGAGGATCTACCTCCCCGTGCGTGCGCCGGATGCAGAATCGGCCAAGAAACGGGTGGAGACTGAGGTAATGACTTACTTCGTGATGCACTTCTATATCCACAGCATGATCTCTGATACTTTCTTCTGTAGTTCTGTTCTGAGTTACTAATAATATCTCTCTATTTGGGGTTCTCTTCTTCACTTATTTTCAAGTAACCACGCACTGATTAATAATCAAAGTAGTGGTTCATGTTGCCAAGAACCTCAAACATTCTTCAGATAAAAATAGCAGATCTGCAAGGTGCCCCCACGTCTTGGTGTGTGCATTTGTCGTTTATTTTCTTGTTTAATTTATTTATGTGGTACAAAAAAATAAGGTACGAGTATGCATGTGGTACAAGCTAGCAATATAGGAGTAAAAAGTACTACTCCAGACGTATGTAGTACAAGATAATTGGTACACTTGTGGCGATGTGGGTACTTGTGGATATGCATGCAGCTTTGTCATGTTGGTACTCCGATAGCGCCATCTATACATCGTAATCCACCACTGAAGTTCTAATCATATCCTAGAACAGCTACTGGTGAAGCAAACACATATTTAGGTCACCTAAAAATTTCAGAATTTTTTGAAAGAGAAAACACACTACTGAACATATGGTAGTATGTGTGTAGCACAATCACAACATGTGGCGTAAAAAGATGAGCAAAGCATCACTGCTAAAAGTCAGAACAAACTACTGACAATCAATCATTATTTATGCTGCTGTACGTTGTTGCTAGTGAAGGCTTTCTTCGGATCGGATCAGTTGCATCACATAATAGACATAATAGGTGCAGATTAATTACATACTATCTTTAAAAGTGATCATCAGGATTTCAAATTGTTGGCATGCATGCCAAGCAAACTACTCCAATCCTTGAGAACAGTCCATCCAATTCCGTATTCCGATGACTATTGATAAGAGTATCAAAGTTAATTAGATGATCCGTATTAGGCTGCCAATTCTGATGACAGCTATTATGATGCTGAAATCAAAGTTAGATCCATATTAGGCTGCCCTGCCCAACTCTAATATTCCTTATTCAGGAAATGAATTAGCCTAGCTAGAAACTGCAATCAAGAGCATGGAGCAAGTTACAGTAGCACAAGAAAGATCAGCAGCCAGGGCCCCTTGAGTGCAGCAGCTTTAGATTTGGGTCCGTTCGATTTATGCTGAAAAAAAGTTTTTGCTAGTGAAGGTTCGATTCGGATCGGATTAAAAAAACAAGATAAAATATTGTTTCAGATTAATTACATACTATCTTTAAAAGTGACTATTCAGGAAAAAAAAATTGTGGGCCTTGTTTGTTTGAAAATTTTTTCAACTTGAGAACAGTCCATCCAATTCCGTATTCCCACTATTGATAAGAGTATCAAAGTTATTTGATGATCCGTAATAGGCTGCCAATCTGATGACAGCCAATGCTGAAATCAAAGTTAGATTCATATTAAAGATTCAACTCTAATATTCCTGATTTCCAAATGAATTAGTGTAATTAGTTTTTTTGCAATCAACATTTAATAAGTTCCATAGCACAAGAAAGATCAGCAGCCAAAAATTGATTTAGATTTGGGAGAGAGTGAAAAAATAAAATGAAATACTGTTTTTGAAGGAAACTAAACAAGGCCCTGATAAGAAGAGAAACAAACGGCTTCGAATCGGAGAGCCAAGGAGCCATTGCAGCTGCAGCAGGAACTGCAGCACGTTACAGTATTCTAGTACTAGTTATGGCGATAATAGAGTGGGCTGGTGGTAGGTTTGGTCAGGAGCAACGAGTAATTGCATGCCTCGGCACTTGTAGTGCATGCACGCCCGATTCAATGTGCAGCGACATGCGCCGCCTACTGCGCCTACTCCTTGATGCGTGCTTGCTGGGAAAACTGTGTGCTGGCCCTGGCCTTCTGGGGAACCCAAGCTCATCCTGCTAGCTACTATTGCATCATCTGACAGCCTGTAAGGGCTAGTGCTGATACAATCGTACGATCATAAATTATTATTCTTGACTAATTTGGTGTGAGAAAAAATATTATTCTATCTTATAATTCACGATCGATTTACGATCAAACGAACAAGTTGTGAATTCTTGTAAAAACTAAGCAGCCACAGCTGCAAATGCAGCCGATCAGGACATCCTCTCTTTTCCCTTCAATTTGGCCAAATGTCCTTTGCAATATTTCTCATAAGTTGCTCCACATATATTGTAGAACTGCATGTGCTGTTTATTTCCTTTTCTTTTTACATGGGATAGATGTAATTTCTCGGTCTCAAATTAAATTAACTTTTAGAGTTATCCTAAGTCAAACTATTTTAAATTTGATCAACTTTATAAACAAGAGCACAGATAATTATGACACCAAATTAATATTCGCTGGATACACTATAAAATATATTTTTATAATATATTTATTTGGTGTCGTAGATATTATTACCCTTTCATATAGAGTTGGTCAAACTCAAGATGGTTTGACTAGAAATTAATTTATTTTGAGACGGAGATAGTATGTATTATCACTCCAATTAAGGGCAATTGTGTTAGGCCAATCCCAATGAGAGTTTTATGGGTATTAAATATGCTGACATGTCAGTGTATTGATGAAAAAGAGATGATGAAATTTTCGTAGGAGTAGATGGTGAAAGTTTCATAGGAGTAGAGATAGGCAGTGTTTGGCTGGTATGAAAAAAACTGTTCATGCTGAAAAATATGTAGAGATAGGCAGTGTTCGGCTGGTATGAAAAAAACTATTCATGCTGAAAAATATTGTTCATGCTGCTTCGTTGTGAGAGAAAAACAGTGTCCCGGCTGAAAAAAAACAAGCCGAACGAGCCTGCTTCTTGCTCAGCCGAACACAATCTTCTGCGCTGTTTTTAAAATACTGTATTCAAAATACGAGTGCTTTTGAAACAAGTCATAAACACTGGCCTTATAAACCCCCGTCGTGGTAGAACAGTGTTGTAACCATAAAAGGAACTGTTGTGTGTCCAGAAAGAACCAAGGCAAGGTCCCAACGCAAGGGGTCCCTAGGTAGCGGCCAAAGTTGAATGCTCGATTAGGCCTTGTTGAGATTGAAAAAAAATTCAACCGATGAATAGTAGCACTTTCGTCTTATTTGGTAAATATTGTCCAATCGTGGATCAACTAAGCTCAAAAGATTCATCTCGTGATTTCCAACTAAGCTGTGCAATTTTATTTTTTACTACATTTAACGCTCCATACAAAGCGGCTAAAATTGATGTGATGGAGAGAGATGGCCTTTAAATTCTAAACAAGGCCTTAGTCTCGGTGGTCCATGTACTGTACACAAACTTAAGGCACTGGCAATTTTCAGCTTTTGACGTTTCACGTATTGGTCTGTTCGGTAGGACTGAAAAATACTGTTCCGATTGATTATTATGAGAGAAAAATATTATTCTGACAAGACGTGAACAGTGATTTCGTAAAAGCGAGAACCAGCCAGCCGGCTTAAAGCCAGCCGAACGGGCTCCTAGATGGCCATTAAATTTGCAGCTGATAGCACAACGAGTGCTGCTACGGTGCCGGAGCCGCAACCGCATGGAGTCGTACCAAACGGCCCCACCGTACCGTGACACGTCTTGTAGAGCTTAATCAGAATAAAACCTGCTGGCATAGTTAACAACACAAAAAATGATGTGATAGTCTTTGTAATTGTGCTATGAAACTCTACATTAAAACTAGCCTATGCTAATGTGATTGGCATGGTGCATGCACATGCAGGTGATCGGGAAGGAGCTGTTTGGGCTTCTCCGGGAGACGCATGGCAAGGGGTTCCAGTCCTTCATCGAGGAGAAGGTCGTCCCGTTGGCCGGAGACATCATCCACGAGAACCTGGGCGTGGAGGGGCCCCAGCTGAGCCAGATGACTCAGGAGCTCAACGTCATCGTCAATGGAGCTGCCACAACAAACTTCTACGAGAGGTACGTATTTGTTCTGAAAATACTACTTACCCGATACGTACGTATATACGGTGTTCTTTCATATGCAGAACTGGGTGGTCAATGCTCTGTTCTGACTGACGCTCCTGCATTGCAACTTCAATGGCACCTGAAGTCGATCTGCGTGTCCGCAGGTACGACGTGGCCCTGGATGTGAACGTGATGGGAGTGAAGCATATCTGTCAGTTGGCCAAGCAGTGCCCCAATCTCGAGGTCGTGCTCCATGTCTCCACGGGTAAGGGGGTGCTTGAATGCAGGGAACTCGATTACTACTGTGCTAATTTGCCGATGATCGATTGAAGAAAAGAAACTGAAACTGCAATCGGCCATGGCAGCCTATGTGGTGGGCGAGAAGCAGGGGGTGATCCTGGAGCGGGCGTTCAAGCAGGGCGAGACGCTGCGGGAGACGGAGGCGGAGCTGGACATCCACGCGGAGCTGCGGCTGGCCAGGGACTACCAGCGGCAGGTCGCCGGCGACGACGCGGAGCAGAAGAACGAGCGGAAGGCCATGAAGGAGCTGGGCCTCGCCAGGGCCCGGGAGTTCGGCTGGCCCAACACCTACGTCTTCACCAAGGCGCTCGGGGAGATGATGCTGGCGCGGGAGCTCGCCGGCGGCGTCCCCGGCGTGATCGTGCGGCCCAGCATCATCACCAGCATCCAGAAGGAGCCGCTGCCCGGGTGGGTCGAAGGCACCAGGACCATCGACGCCATCCTCATCGGCTACGCCAAGCAGAGCCTCTCCTGCTTCCTGGCCGACCTCCAGCTCACCATGGACGTGGTTGGTAACTAACTGCTGCTTGCTTGCTGCTCATCAACTACTGCTTCTGCTTGTATTAAAAGTACTCCTATAGATAGGATAGATCACACACTTGCGATCAGCACATTTAAGTCACTGCACCAACCAACTAATAAATGGCCGCACCGCAGATCCCCGGGGACATGGTGGTGAACGCGATGATGGCCGCGACGGTGGCGCACGCGTCGTCGTCGGCCCCGGCCGACCAGCAGAAGACGACGACGACGCCGACGGTGTACCACGCGACGTCTTCCCTCCGGAACCCTGCGCCGTACGCGGTGCTGTACCGGACGGGGCTGCGGTACTTCAGCGACCACCCGCGCGTGGGCAAGGATGGCCGCCCCGTGCGCACCCGCAAGGTGCACTTCTTCGGCACCGTGGCCGGGTTCACCGCCTACATGGTGCTCCGCTACAGGCTGCCGCTGGAGCTGCTGCGCCTGCTCAGCCTGCTCTGCTGCGGCCTCCTCTTCTCGCGCCTCTACGCCGACCTGGACCGCAAGTACAGGTTCGTCATGCGCCTCGTCGACCTCTATGGGCCCTTCGCGCTCTTCAGGGGCATCTTCGACGACGCCAACGTGGAGAGGCTCAGGATGGCCATGCCCGTCGCCGACCGGGTGGAGTTCAACTTCGACCCCAAGACCGTCGACTGGGACGACTACTTCTACAAGATCCACATCCCAGGGGTCATGAAGTACGTGCTCAACTAGCTAGCATGCAGTGGTCACCAAGTGCATTGCACTTCATTGCACGCACCCAATCGTCGTATGTACTACCTCTACATGTACACCACCAGATCATGATCATTGGTCATCCATCCGGATTATATATTATTGATTAAATACATCGGCGACGGCGTGCGTGTGTATATACACATTGTTATTGTTATTATTGTTACTACGTTCATCGTCCCAACCATCCTCTATTCCTCACTAACCATGAGGACAAATCAATTTTATTGCACGCTCTGCTGCGGTCTATCTGTAGCTGAACTGTTCATCTAATCAATTTTTTCTCACGTTCTTTCCCCTCTCACTGACACAACCGGAGCTCAGAAGCTAGTATTTTTTTTTTGCCCCTCGACTCCAGCACTGCATGCTACAGTATGGGAGCCGGAGCTGGCGGGAGCCCGACCAAACGCCCCTTAGAAGTTGTGTTTGTGGTGTGGTGTGTGATTTTGTTGTTATTTTTTATGTTGTTCTACCTAATCTGAGTTTTCTCTTTATTAATAAAATTAGCAGTTCTCTTGATTCATTTCAAAAAAAATAAAGATCTTATAAAAATGCCCCAGTATTTTTTTATGCAAAAATGTCCCAGTATTTTTGGGTTGGAATTGTGTGTCAGACCGTTTTGTGCTTGGAGCCTGGACCGCTACAGCGTGGTCGCACAGTAGAAGACGTCAAAACTGAAAGAGGCCCAGCACAGACTTCCTAGCTTTTCACACGTTCTACTCGTAGTCGGAGGATTGCGAGCCCTGTTTCTGTTTTGTCTGCCACCGCCGTCCGAATTTTCTGTTTTTAGCCTTTTTTTTGAATTTTTTTCATAAATAAGTTTGGGGGTATGATTTTAAAATCTGGACTCTTAGTTCGGCGCCACTTATACGTCTCGGCGCCATAGATTTTGACGCCTAGGTCTTACGCTCGACACGGACGTGACGGTGACTTGGCAGCCAGCTTGGCGCCGCATATCCTGGCGTCGAGCTTGGCGCCATAGATCTTGGCGTCGAAATCAGCGCAGTAGATCTTGGCGTCGAGCTTGGCGCCGTGGTAATTGGCGCCAAGCCCTGTCTTACGTATGGGCCCTCCTTTCCTTTCTCTCTTCCTCTCTCTCTACCGCTCCCCGAACTAGCGTCGCCGCCGCCGCACGTAGCCCCGGCCGCTCGCGCCCACGCCCGCGCCGGCCACCGCGCCGCCCCTCCCGGCCCACGCCGCCTCGTCCATCCTGGCTCACCGTGTCCGCCGCGCGCATAGGCGCTCCCTCCGGCGACCCTGGCCACGACACGACCCCGGCTGCCAGTGCGCCGCGACCTCGCCGTCGATCCCATCCTCCGCGTCCGCGTCGCATTGACTTGGACAGGTAAAAATTTTGAATATGCAATGTAGGTACTTAGTTAGCTTGAATTATAGTGCTACTTTGATTATTTGGTAATTTTAGTAAATTTGATGATGTAGGTAGTTGATTTAGTTAGTGAGATAGATATAATTAGATAAATATAGTTAGATAGCTAGTGACATAGGTACATAGATATAGTTATTAGATAGCTAGTTGATTTAGTTAGTGAGATAAATATAGTTAGATAGCTAGTGACATAGTTATTTATGGTGTAGTTGGTTTGTATCTATTTGAGAGGTACTATATAACATCTACTTTGAACTAAACGAATTGTATTTTAATTTTTGTTTGAACTACTAGATGGACAATCTAGTGAGCATATATCATGGAGACACCGTGGAAAGAGATCGCTATGGATATATTGAGTTTGTTGAGATACAAAGCGTGCCTGTGTTATTCAATGAGAAGCCATCGTTTAGTGAGTTGGTTGCAAGGGATCGGGAGGAGCTACATTGCCATGGGGTTGCTGATGATGATGGCATCGTAGTGGAGGGTGTACTTCACCTAGGTTCCCCTCCCAACATCTTTAAGAAGATGATTCTAATTGGGTGTGCAGACTAGTGGGAGAACTATGTGAGATCGGCAATAAAGTGCCAGTTTCAAAGTTTGGACGTGGTTGTGCGTCAGGTATTAGTTGATCCCATCCCTTATGGGTTTTTCCCACCAATGGGTCAGCAGACACACTTTGACCCTCCGTCCGGGACCGATATGGATGTAGAGGTTGCACCTACGGTTCCCGATGCTCAATCTGCCCCCAATATGCTAGTTGGAGATGCTTGTCAGACTCATGATGTTGTGGCAGATCCTCCTCATGAGATCCCTTTGACATAGAATCATCCGAGTAGGTGTCTTATCCGCATGGTTATTGGGAGCTTACCCCATTCCTTACATCCAATTTTTAATTCTTTTCTCATTTTTCTATTTATGTTGCAGTAGAAATTCCTGACAATGTAGATGTGCCCACTGTTGATGCGCAAGTGCTCTATGGAGATGGATTCCGTGGCTCCAATAGTATTGAAATTATGAATGATTTGGAGCCATATGAGATGGTAAGGGCTCTTATTCTGATGATGATCGTCCTATTGGAGAGTTGACAGAGAGTGATGTTGAGATGCTGAGGCGTATCTTTCCCGGCCACCGTGATCCAAGAGTTCACGAGTTCAGCGATCTTGCACATTTCGATCAGGTGTGTGCAGAAGGACGTGATGATGAGCTCCTAGAAGCTCCTGAGGCCGGTCCTACCATGGTAATTGAGAACGGGAGGGTTTTCAAGGACCTCCCTGTATTGAAGAGGTTGTTGCAGGCATTTGCAGAGATACGAAAGAGGCCTTACAAGGTCTTGCATTCATATGCGGAGCGCCGTTACACAGTTGTGTGTGACAAGGAACGATGCCTATGGAGGATTTGTGCAAGGAAGCAAAAGGTCACCGGAAAGTAGAAGATCACAAAAGTTGTCGGGCCACACAATTGTGCTGACCATGTGCTGACACTGAAGCATCGGCAATTGACATCTAACCTCATTGCCAAGCGGTTGATGGGAATATTGCAGGGAGAACCCAACATGAAGGTTAGGAAAACTATCAGGACCGTTGAGGCGTTGTATGGAGGTTATGTGATAACTTATAGTAAAGCTTGGAGGGCTAAGCAGCGAGCGTGAAACATGATATATGGGGACTGGGAGGATGGGTATGAGCAGCTGCCAATACTTTTCAATGCAATCAAAGCGGTGAATCCAGGCATGCATTATGAGTACATTCCAAAACCAAATACATGGAAGGATGGGAGGTAGATATTCTTTCGTGCTTTCTAGTGCTTCCCTCAGTGTGTCGAGGCCTTTAGGCACTGTCGTCCCATCTTCTCCATTGATGGTACGTTCTTGATTGGCAAATACCAGGGCACACTTCTTATAGCTATATCCTGTGATGCGAACAACAAGTTGGTTCCTTTGGCATTTGCTTTAGTTGAGAAGGAAAACAATGACAGTTGGGGATAGTTCTTGAGGCTAGTCCGAATACATGTGGTTGGGCCTGGTAGGGAAGTTGGCGTCATATCTGATAGGCACTAGGGCATACTTAATGCCGTGCGAGAGCAGATAGAGGGGTATGCACCTTTGCACCATCGTTGGTGTACTCGGCACCTTGCCGAGAATCTACTTCGGAAGGATGGTGTGAAGGATAACTTTGATGTGTTCTAGGAGGCTGCTCGACAGCTTGAGGACAAGTACTTTCAGAAAAAGTCAGAGCAGGTCAGAACCGCATCAAATGCAGAAGGTAGACAATGGCTCACAGGTTTGATGAGGGATTTGGAGAAATGGACAAGAGCTCACGACGCCAGTGGATGGAGGTACGAGTTTTAGTGCAGCAACATGGCGGAGTCATTCAATAAGTTGCTATTGGGGATACGTGGTATGCCCGTGAATGCAATCGTTCAATTTACCTTTTACAAGCTTGTTGCCTGGTTCAGCGATAGACATGCCCATGCATTGAAGTTGTGGAGTGATGGAGAGATATGGGCTCTGAAACCAAAGGCACACCTAGAGAAGGCAAATGAAAGGACTGGCACACATGAGGTTACATGTTTTGACCACACCACATGGGCTTATCAGGTCGAGCATAGGGACGGTACAACGTCCAACGGTGAGGTTCGAGAGTCGAGGATGCATGGGGTAATCCTCCAATATTTCACATGCACTTGTGGTAAACCAAGGCAGTACCACTTTCTATGTTCCCATTTGATGGCAGCAGCTAGGTATCGCAACTATAATATCAAGAGCAGGATACCTCATGAGTTCAGTGTCGACACGCTTGTGCACACATGGAGCCCCCACTTCGTGCCTTTCTAGGACCTTAGAGAGTGGCCTCCATATCATGGGCCAAAATACATTGCGGATCCAGCTTACCATTGGAACAAGCGTGGATCAAGGAAGAGGACGAGGCACATGATAGTTACGGATCAGATACCGTAACAATGAGGCGTGGGAGAGGAACCCCATTTCTTACTGACCCCGAGCAGTACGAGTACGGCAAGTGTGGTAGACTGGGCCATAATTCATGCACTTTCCATTGGTAGATTAGTGAGGTGCGACTATTGGTTGTTTTCATTATTTCATATTTGTCATATTCATTCAATTAATTATGCATGTCTTAATTTATGCTTGTAATTGTGTCAATTACTTATACATTTCTAAGTTTATGTTTCATTGTATATTGAATTTCTATTTCATTGACTTTTTTCATAGGATGGTGTAATAACACCTACTCAACCCCGACGTACGAGGAGACCCACCGAGGACGTCTCATAGCGGAGGGGCAGGTAATAATCTATACATTTTTTTTAAATTTTTGTGAGCATACATGCGTTCATGAAGTAATGGGAGACTATATTTTATTCCATGCAGGACCTTCCGCTCCTTCGTCCTAGAACCCACAATGGATTTTTGGACATGCAGTACGACAACAGGTACACTCCTTTCCTACAAAGAGCTGGCCTAGATGTCATCTCTTTTCAGGTTCGTCGTGGGTTGCCCAAGTTCAACTCAGCGGCCATAACTGTGTTGGTTGATAGGTATTATCTTCAATCATTGCCTCCATTGATGGCCATTTGTTCATCGCGCTTGCCTTTTTTATATGTAATCTTGCTTTGTTTAAAATGTAGGTGGCGACCGGAGACTCACAACTTTCACTTGCCTTTCGGAAAGATGACAGTCACGCTCCAGGACTGTCAGAAGATGCTAGGTCTAAGGATTCATGGCAACGCAGTGACTGGGCAGTGCAGGTCAGAAGGTTGGAGAGCACGAGTAGAGGCCTTCCTTGGGCATGAGGTTTGCGAGCAAGGGGCTCACACTTCTGGAGTTCTAATCTCTGTAACACCTCTGGTGTTACGAGATCATTTAGCACCGCGATTTAGTCATAAGAACAATTTTCGAAATGAGTTTATTGAATTTTTGATTTAAAACATACTTGATGTGATAAGTGAATCATGTGTGACTTAATTTTGTGGACTCGAATCAACGCCCATGTCAAATTACTCAGTGCGTAAAGATATTTAAGAATGTCGAACAACATTTCTAGCCAATAGATAGCGAATAGTTTATTCTATTAGATTAAGCATGAAAAGCAAATTTTATAAAAAACAATCCATTAATAAATAGAACGATATATATACTCACGTGTTTATTTTGATAAGCACGCTCAGTTGATAAGTTTTGGTCTAGTGACGTGTTTATGTTTTTACGTATAGACTTGTTTCAGTCCCTATGATGTTTGGTAGCATACCCGCGATAGCTGTCGTCTGGCCGCTTCATAAATTCAAGTGATTGGTGTGAAAGCACGAACTGACAAGAGAGAGAGAGCGCAGCAGCTTCATTTATTTTTCCTAGCGTGGCGTGCAGCGTACTCGCCTGGCATTGCTATTGATCACTGTCTTGTTCTCGTCGTGGCTCTGCATTTCTCTGCATTGCAAAGTCTCCTCATCCATCCACATCCATGCTCCCCGGCCTTTGCTTTTGCTTCTCTCTCTGCCTTGATTGCCTCTGTCTCCATCTGCCAAGCCAAGCAACCACAATGGTCATGCCTGGCCCGTCACCACCTACCCCTGCCCTCGTCATGTCCTTTCTTGTTTGGTTTTGGTAATTCGCCTAGGTGGACTATGAGATACGTACATGTGTGTGAGCAACACATGAAAATGGCTTCGACAAAGCCACGATGATGAAGGAGCTTATTGCACATGAGACATGACATTGAGTCCTTCCCTATCCCCCCACGTCGCGTCTATGAAGTTGGTGGCAAGCTTGAGCAAGACGACTCGCAAGTGAAGTCTCTGAACCAATATGATCATATGATGGTATGAATCGCATCATTGTTGATCGTGTTTGCATGTGTTGCCGTTGGAGGAGATGGAATGGTGCCACAACACCGCTTTCCTTTCCGGTCATAGGTGTGTAGAGAAAGATCCTCTCCGCCACCATTGCTAGGCTAACTTGTTTGCATATCGCATGCCACGCCTCCCATCGCGCTTTGGCCTTTTCCCTTTCAAATATTTGTGCCCTGCACATGTGCACAAGGTGATACGCACATTTAATCAAGGGTGGTGAACGGTGCAAGGGTAAGAAACTCCTTCCGGGACAGCCACATCACTTTACGCCACTATGCGAGGCGCGCGCCACCGCAACATCCTCAGTGAAGTCGCGCGCCACCCCCGATCGGTGCATGAGAAGGGTCGTTGAGTGCTTGGTGTTCATCTCGCCGTGAAATGTTGTTTCATGAAAGGCTGGAGCGCCCTGACCGTTGAGTCGATGAACAACACTAGAGGGACACGTAGCTTCCCCATGTTGCCCTCCCATGTGTGAAAGGTCCTTGTTTGGTTTTGGTAATTGAGTGACAGCCTAGGTGGACTAATTGTGTTTATGTGAGATACACAGGTAATTAGTTCACAGGTATATGTGTGTGAGCAACATATGCCATGAAGGTGAAAATGGCTTGGAGATGTTGCAAAGCTCATACATGTGATGA
Organism: Miscanthus lutarioriparius; assembly: GCA_904845875.1. NCBI lineage: Eukaryota > Viridiplantae > Streptophyta > Magnoliopsida > Poales > Poaceae > Miscanthus > Miscanthus lutarioriparius. Next base: position 76,458,402 of record CAJGYO010000003.1, on the reverse strand, counting down.
TGAAGGAGCTTATTGCACATGAGACATGACATTGAGTCATGTGATCAAGGTGGAGAAGATCAAGACAAGACTTGGCTTGATGGACCGGTTGCAAGCGTGAAGGGCAAGTCGGAGGCTTTGGAGTGATGGACCACGTGGCGGTGAAGCTTGAGCAAGACTTGGCGCCGATGGACGATGGCAACGGTGAAGAGCAAGTGAAGTCAAGATCGATGAACCAATATGATCATATGATGGTATGAAGTGGATCATATCATTGTTGATCGTGTTGGTGCATGTGTTGCATCGACGTTGGAGGAGATGGAATGGAATGCGCAAGGCAAAGGTATAACCTAGGACATTTTATTTCACCGGTCATAGGTGTGTAGAGAAGGTTATGACCGGGTTTAGGATAGATGGCCGTACTATCAAGAGGAGCAAACTTGTTTGCATATCGGTCATCTAGTGCCACTCGAGTGATCTAACTTTGCATCGTCGCTAGGATCGAGTGGCGTGACAAGTTGAGTGGCTAACACCCTTGAAAATATTTGTGAAAATATGCTAACACATGTGCACAAGGTGATACACTTGGTGGTTGGCACATTTAATCAAGGGTGGTGAAGTTTAGGTGCAAGGGTAAGAAACTCCATCGGATGCAAAATTCTTGTGGTTAGCACATTTGAGCAAGGGTGATGAAGTTAGAAGTAAAAAGAAAGTTAGTCGCGAAGATCTTTGGCGCGGACGAAGACCTGGGATCCGACGGTGCCACCGGTGCCCTAGATGTAAATGATGATTAAGAGGTCACTAGGACGCCGATGACCGAATTGTGCTCGATTGGACCGGGTTGTCAACGTCCGGCCGGTTCATCTTGTCGACAGATGACCGTGAGAGTGTGAACAGCGTTTGAAGGAGGGAACGTGGCGGCGCCGGTCAAGCGTCCGGTCGATCGAACCGAGCGCCCGGTCGTCCCGACCGCTGCCCAGTGAAGGGGTCGTTTTGGGGCTATAAATAGAAGTGGCCCTCGGCCACGAGCACCTCAAGGGTAGTGTCCCGCCCTCCATCACCTTGACGCGATCATCCGATGTGAGTGAATGATTCTAGTGCGATTGCATCGTGAGGTTGCATCGAGTGGCACTAGGTGATGAGTGAGCCGGTGGATCTTGTTACTCTTGAGGTTGCCGGTTGAGTGGCATGACAAGAAGCGTCCGGCGCGTCCGGAAATGTTGTTTCTAGAACCTAAAGCGTGTCATTGAGAAATGACCGGACGCGGCTGGAGGCTCGGTGTCCGGTCGTTAGCGGGTGATGATCGTTGAGTCCAAGTGAGATGAACAACGTTTGAAGGAGGGACACGTGAACCTCGGGAGAAAAATCGAGTATCACATGGACCGGACCCATTACGAGCTAGTATATATATATATATCTTAAGCTTGTGTAGTTGCTCTTGTAATTAGATAGCTTGTGTAGCTAGCTAATTACCTTCTTCTTGTGTAGCATAGAGTGTCCGGTCGTCACCGAGTATTTTTTCTCTAATTAGGCGTTGGGAAGAGCATTGGTGAGCTTAGTTAGCTTTGTGCTTTTGCTTACTATTTGTTCTAGTGGCATAGGGGGTTATAGGAGAAGACCTTAGTTGCTTTATTAGTATCTTTGCAAGGTGCTAGTGAACATATATAGAGGGGTGTAGTCTTGGCTAGACCGATTGTTTTAATTCTGCATTTATATCGGTTAGCCGACGCGATTAATTTTAGAAAAGACTATTCACCCCCCCTCTAGTCCGCCATCTCGACCCTTCACCGGTAGCTGAGCACACTAGAGCCTTGGTGGCTTGTGTGATAGTGCTTGGGAGCCCTCCATCTCACATATGCTTGATAGTGATCATCCGATTGTGTGAGAGAGCGGTACTAGTGCGATTGCATCGTGAGATTGCATCGAGTGAAACTAGGTGATCGAGTTGCAAGCCGGTGGTGCTTGTTACTCTTGGAGGTTGCCACCTCCTAGACGGGTGGTGGTCTCCATCAAAGCCCGCAAGAAGCTTGTGCGGTGCTCCGGAGAAGAGCTTTGTGAGGGGTATTGTGCTCGCCCTGCGGGAGCCGCGAAGAGCAACTCTAGTTGAGCGTGTCATTGAGCTACCCTCACTTTCGGGGTAGGTTCTTGCGGTGCCCGACGTGCGGGCTTGGCGGGTGATGCCAATTAGCCGCCGAACCACCAAGTGAGCGGTCGACACAATGGGGACTAGCGTGTTGGCAAACACGTGAACCTCGGGAGAAAATCATCGTGTCAACCTTGTTCTTCTCGTTGGTTTGCATCCTAGTTACACAAGCTTGTAATTACTTTCATATACATTATGCTTGTGTAGTTGCTCTTGTATCTACTTAAGCTTGTGTAGCTCACTAGTTACCTTCTTGCTTGTGTAGCATAGAAGTAGCTCCCTTGCATGACTAATTTGGTTTGTGTAACCTTGTTAGTCACATTGCTTAGTTTGTGTAGCTAAGTATTTGCGCTCTCTAATTTTGCATTGGTTGCCTTGTTATTGAGTATTGCTAGTGAGCTTAGGTGGCTTTGTGTTTTTGCTTACTAGCATATGTAGGAGCTCCCTTTTTGCTTGAAGTACTAGTGGCATAGGTTTGTGTGACCTTACTTCTAGAATTAGTTAGGTGAGCTCCAGCTAGCCCGGCACCTTTGTTGCTTAATTAGTATCTTTGGAAGGTGCTAGAGAACATAAATAGAGGGGTGTAGTCTTGGCTAGACCGATAGTTTTAATTCCGTACTTGTTTCGGTTAGCCGACGCGATTAATTTTAGAAAGGACTATTCACCCCCCTCTAGTCCGCCATCTCGACCTTACAATGTGCCCACACCATCGCAGTGGCCGCGCCCATGAGGCCCCACAGTGCACCAGGCCGCCGTGTGCGCCCGCGCCTGGCCGTGCTTCTGGGACAACGCCGCTGCTCCCTGCTATCTCGCGCGAGCACCCGTGCTGGCGTGCCGCCATCGCCTGCTGCCGGAGCGCTGCCGCCCGCCGCGGTCGCCGCGTGCATGGCTGGGCCATCACTGGCAGCGCTCGGTCATAGTTTATATATCAATGCTTCATCAGGCCATGAATAAATGTTTATTTCCGCTGTAACTCTGTTCACATATTTATATTCCGCTGTTCAATTAAATTATTCATAACTCTGATAATATGATTACATTCCACTATTATAATAATAAATCTTATACTCTGATGTTGTATTAAAAGTGATGTAAGAAATGGTTAAGAATCATGTAAGCTTTATTCTCTCATTTGTGATCCTGATGGAAAAATGTGGATTTTCGGGTTCTCCCCTGGGGTGTGCCCGACGGAACCGTGTAATTTGGTGCCCTCTCTTGAGTGCTTAGTGTCTAATGAAAGACGAGCACTCCTGGGAGGCATTAGATTAGTTGGTTCTGCCACAGGTGGTATCAGAGCGCAAATGAGGAAATAAAGTTTTGAAAACCTTTTCTAAAATAAAATTTGATAACAAATTCTTTTCAAAAGAATAGGATGTCTTTATGCGAAGTTATATAAGTAGCCCTATTACTATGGTTATATATACGGGATAGATGACACTTTGCTGACTTAGGTAGGCTTGATCAATTTTTCTGTAGGTACACTGACTCGAGCATAGTCCGATAGTATCGATTAGCTACAAGGAGAGAACGATGTGCCAAAAATCTGAGAACGGTTGCCCTATATGCTGGCAACAATGAAAGGACATATAGGACGTGCATTCATGCATATCCTGGTTGTGCATTGTGGTGTCGTATTGCTTGCAGATACGTCATCCATAGGTGTCATGCGTGTCGTATTGTGCACGACTGACTCGTTCCTGATCCAGAGTTAGGTCTGCACTGTGGCTTCGTGTTTCGCGTTCGCCCATGGTTCACGCCGGTCATGACCCATGTCTCCCTGTACCTCTTTTCTGTGCTCTTGTCGGACCCTTGCCCTACAGTCGTACTAGTCAGTAATGGCCTCGGACCTCGCTCGCCTCGAACGTGCAAAAAATTTGGTCGATTCATTCATAGTGACCCCACGCAGGAACCCTGGTGGACCGCGTCGGGACCACTGAATGCTCTGCCTTTATAAGTAGAGCCTGACTTAGCCATTGGTACCATCACTTGGAGCACTTTAGCTAGTCCAGCTTTTCCTTTGAGCAAGCTTTTTGCTCATCCTTCCTCACCACCACCGCCAGAAATGGCTGGAGCCTGGGTTAGTAGTTACTGCCTAAACGTTGAGGGTTTTCCCAGAATCCTGCATGCCATCCTACAAAAGCTCAGAGTCAAAGATCGTCCCGAGTATGAGGGCCGTGAGTATGAGTAGCATGGCATCGAGCGGTGTGAGGTTACCGTCTACATTGGGAAGAGTGAAGAGTTCCCTGACCTCACTAAAGCCTAGAATGTGACCGCAACTGGGTTTAGCTTCATCGACACCTACCAGGTTGTGGCCCGCAAAGCCTTGCAGTACCTTTGCTAGATCTATGAAGAGCTCATTGCCCGTACCCCCATGAGGTTCTTTCCACCCTTGGACAAGAATCGATGGGCATGGAGGGCTCGCATGGAGGCCTTGCAAGGGCGGGAGGCGCAAGAAGATAGTCCTACCATGGTGCACTTGACCATGTACCTGCTTGCTCTGGATGAGCAGTATGACCAGCAAGCCTTGGAACTGAGGATCTGCCTCCGACGGTCCGAGAAAGTCGAGATCTTCACCCGGATGCTCTAGGTGCAACTTGCCGAAGCGCATGCCAGTGCTGCAGCTACTGAGAGTCGGGAGACTGCCATGTCAGAAGCTCTGAAGGAGGCTAAAGATCGGCATGCCCATCAGCGATGGGAGGTCTATCTTCTCACCAGGGCCAAGCGGAGGACGCTGGCTGCTGAAGGGCAGGATCCCTCGATCTTGGAGGGGATCCCTGTCCATCCGCCAGAAAGAAGGAGAACCAGTGTTGTAGCACCGCCATCACCCCCACCCTCGGAAGTGTCAGAAGTAGAGCCCTTGGTTCCTCTCACTCAGCCACTGCTAAGAGAAGAGGTAGGTCTATAGCCTAGGCGGTAGAAGAATCCACCAAGCCGGGGAATGAAGATGCGTGGTCCTAAAGTAGATTAGTTGCCTTGGGATTGCTATAACCATAGTAGTAGTGCTTTTCATCGCTGTCCTCCGGTATTATACTCTTGCCGTTGTTGTCGTCCATAGTTGTTGAGATCGTCCGCCGGAGGGAAGGTGAATGATGTATCGTGAATGGGAGCCGGAATGCCTGTATGATGTACCATATAAGACCAGTGGAATATGCATTTTATTTATTTCGCTGTGTTTATTGCATTCATCTACCTTAAGTTTTGTTAGACGTGCTAAAATTTTTCAAGGGCGATGTTAGGTGGGTTACAAGAGAAGCTACCATTCAGATGCCAGCAGACCAACCATGATTGGAGAACATTAGGCACTGTATCGACTAATTATGGATGTCCAAGCAGAACACTTCAATCTCTTTATATCAAATCCGCCATTGGATTTGAATTCCTTGTCCCTTGTTGTAAAGGGAACCCTTGTTGTTTCAATCTTCTCTTGCAATACTCCTCTGAATCTATGGTCTGTGATCCCACTGCCTTCATGGCGTGTAAGTTGGTAATAGTTGTCTGGTTAATAGCTTATGGTGCGGCGACAAAACTGAGGGCTCTCTGTGGAACAGCTGCCACATGGTGACGCTGCTCGGCACGCGCTGGTATCGAGGTTGTTGACCAAGTACCTTTACTAAGTTACACCGCCGTACCGCTTTTGTTACAAATATTTTTATTGGAAATATTCGGGTGTTCAAACGGGAAATCCACAACGGGTTGATGAAATAGTGTTCCCTCAAAGTAAGCAAGAGGAGGTGGTTTTGGAGGATGCATGTATGTTGCGATCTTAGTTCATACAAAGGTTGGTGCACATTGTGGACAAGGAAGGGAAAGCAAAAGAAGAGTAGTAAGGAAAGTTAGACTCGGTAGTTGAGAGCGATTGTGAAAGCCTAAGTGGATGTCATGTCCCAAGCCCTATGTTTACTTGACCACCCGACGTATGCCGGGTTATTTCACTGCGTGCCCTAAGAATGCCTGTTTGTGTCGGGCCCTTTAGCACCCCGTTCTCGCATGGCCGCAGTATCGTGTCGCACTCGCCGTCCTTACGCACTATGTGCTTTTCCTTTTCTCTAGCATCTAGTTGGCTCTCGACTCCCATGCCTCGTCCCCGTACCGGACCCCCCCCTTTTCTCCTCCCTTTCTTTCTTCTTTTGGGGACATGGCCGCCCGCACGCCTGCCTCGTCGAGCGGACCCCTCTCCTCTCCTCTCCCATATCCTCTGCCGCTCGCGTAGGAAGCGCACCATGTCCGACCTTATTTCCACAGCATGAACCATCTATGTATCCCATTCCTGCCGCATCCGCTTCCGGTGTGTTGCGCCCCACCTCCGTTTGTCGCTATAAAATACCCTTGGTCCTTGCTCTTCTTCTTCTTCCCATTCCCTCGCATTCAGAGCAGAGCTACGAGATCCAGTCGTCACTCATGGAATTAGGTTCGTCAGTCTGAGGTGATGGTGTAATCTGAGAAGAAGAAAAGATTCAGTTTAGAAGAAGTTCATATCTACCATTGGTTAGTCGATCTTAGGGTTCACGATGTTTGACTTCTCAGTCGATTGTTTTTGGATCTGTTGGTCATACGCCATGTTTTCGATACTCATTATCCTATTGTTTCTCCATTGCCCTCGTCTGTCTCAACTTCTGGATTAAGTCTCGGTTGTATTACGTTGCTCTTAACCATGTATCTCTAGATCCCCGTGTGGTTTAGTATTCGAAGTCGTGTAATCTTTCGTGTAATCCCTGATCTATGTAATGTAATCGCGTTTCCCCTCATTTGGTTCTTGCTTTGAATCTCAGGACGAGATTCTTTTTAGGGGGGTTGGTTGTAACATCTCTGGTGTTACGAGATCGTTTAGCACCATGATTTAAGCCTAAGAACAATTTTTGAAATGAGTTTATTGGATTTTTTTATTTAAAACGTACTTGATGTGATAAATGAATCCTGTGTGACTTAATTTTATGGACTTGAATCAACGCCCAAGTCAAATTACTCAGTGCGTAAAGATATTTAGGAATGTCGAACGATAATTCTAGGCAATAGATAGCGAACGGTTTATTTTATTAGATTAAGCATGAAAAGCAACTTTTATAAACATGTATTAATAAATAGAACGATATATATATATATACTCACGTGTTTATTTTGATAAGCATGCTCAGTTGATAAGTTTTGGTCTAGTGACGCGTTTATGTTTTTACGTATAGACTCATTTCAGTCCCTATGATGATTGGTAACGTACCCGCGATAGCTGCCGTCTGGCTGCTTCATAAATTCAAGTGATTGGTGTGAAAGCATGAACTGGCGAGAGAGAGAGAGCGCAGCAGCTTCATTTATTTTTCCTGGCGTGGCGTGCAGCGTACTCGCCTGGCATTGCTATTGATCACTGTCTTGTTCTCGTCGTGGCTCTGCATTTCTCTGCATTGCAAAGTCTCCTCATCCATCCACATCCATTCTCCCCGGCCTTTGCTTTTCCTTCTCTCTCTGCCTTGATTGCCTCTATCTGCATCTGCCAAGCCAAGCAACCGTAGTGGTCATGCCCGGCTCGTCACTGCCTACCCCTGCCTTCGCCATATCCTTTCGTGTTCTGTGCGCGCGCAGGCGCATAGCTAACGGCCAAGCTGCGCCGTCCTTCCCTGTCCCCCCACATCACATCTATGAAGTTGGTGGCAAGCCACGCACTTCTCCTCGCTCTCGCCCGCACATGCAAGCGCACCACGTTCCCGCTGCCCGTGCCGCATCTTGCCACCCGTCGTCATTTCAGTTTTCCCTTTCGCGCGTGTGCCCCACCTAGGCCCACGTTGCCCCACGCCGTTTCCCTTCTAGGACAGCCGCAGCACTTTGCCGACACTACGTCGCCGTGGTGGCGCACCACCGCAGCATCCCCGTAGTCGCCGCGCCTAACCCTCTTCGGTGCTGGCCCGTCCCCATGAGCGAGCGCGCTCACGCCCCTCGGCCGCACTGGACCTACAACTTCCTCGCGCTGCCCTCCTGTGCGCCTGCACTATCGTAGTGGCCGCGCTCGCGACGCCCCACAGCGCACCAGGCCGCCGTGTGCGCCCACGACTGGCCGTGCTTCTAGGACAATGCCGCTGCTCCCTGCTGTCTCGCGCGAGCACCTGTGATGGCGTGCCACCATCGCCTACTGCCAGAGTGCTGCCGCCCGCCGCAGTCGCCGCGCGTGTGGTTGGGCCATCATTGGCGGTGCTCGAACGAGCCTCCCCCGCCTTCCCCTGCCTGAGCCATGCTCACCTTCGCCCTCGACCGCTGCCACGCTGTTGCCACTATCCGTCCGGCCGGGCCACCGCTGCCAGCTCGCCGTCGCCAAGGCTCGCGCTGGCAGGCTACCGGGGGCCGGCTCGGGTCTTGGCGTGGCCTACCTGTGGTCGTGTGGTCTCCCGTGCTGCTCGCCGGCGGGCTTCCCGCCATCGCCATGTCCTTCCTGGCCAGGATTGACCACCGGCCGAACCTCCTCTGCTCTGTGCTCTGCTCCTGGGAAAGGAAGGAAGGTGAGAAAGGTGAATAGAAACGAATACGGGGTTCTTATTACAAAATACGAGGCTCACATAAATAGTGTGTTTGTACCGCGAGATGATTTGAGGAAAACTTGGGGGGTCTCATCGCTAAAGCGCAGCCGCCGCCCTGCCCTGGTCGCGTGGGCTAGCTTACTAGGCCACCGGCCGCTCGACCGCTTGGGCCGACCTGTTGCCCGCGCGCGCCTGTGGGCCGTCCTACCCGTGCACCTCGCCTGGGCCTCGTGCCGCGCGCGCACTGTGCCCCGCCTGAGCCACCGCGCCTGTTTCCATGCATCCGCTGGGCCGGCACTACCGCCGTCGGCTGGTTGGACCGCTGGCCACGCGCCCGCTTGGGCCGCTGTCCGTGTGTCCTGCCTGGGCCACGCGCGCGCCTTTGGGCCAGGCCGGTTCACCGGTCATGGGCCACGACTGAGGCCGCGCATCCGCTGGGCTGTTTTGATGACCGCTGGCCTTCTTTAGTTTCTAGAGTATTTGTTAATTGAGTTTCGTAAATAAACTTATAAAATCAATATACAATTGTGTAGGTGTCCAAAAATGGTGAAACCAATTTTGTTAGTCTCCTAAAATCATGATCTACCTACTTGTATATTTTGCTCACATAGTTTGATGATATTTTTGGAAGCTATACAATTAATTTGAGATACTTGATATGGTAAAAATATACACTTGTAGGAATTGTTGGGATAAATTGGAAATAGTGTTGGATCTAAAATTTTTATCATAGGTTGCTAGCCATATTAGGTACTCACGGTAAGTTTTGTAGCTTCGGAATAATTAGTTGCTAGATAGATAGAATGAAATAAAGAAACAACTTGGGTTTGTATAACTAAATATTGTTGGGAAGTAACGCCTTATTCGACGATAGGGATACGTAGACCAGCGTTAGAGCTATCTCGTTGGCTTGTGAGGCGTGATTAGATTTCTAAGCAATTCGGCTGTCGTTGATTATTTACATCTATGCATTTGCATCAATGCATATCATATAGGTACGATGATGGATTAACGGATCAATTGAAAGATGATTGGGAATCCAAAGATGGTGTGATGGTATTCTCTCTAGGAGATGATGCAATGGGCTTTCTATTTAGATGATGGTGGATGATATGAAGATGTAAATGCTAACTTTTGGTTATATTTTACCCAGGCAAGCCCCGGTGCATAACCCCTACTTTTCTGCACTTTAAATTATATTTGCGCATTAAGTTTTAAGGAGTTGAATGAAACCCACTTACATATATATATCTTGATCCTATGAGTCTTACTAGTATGATAGGATCGTGTAGATTGCTATGCTACAGGACTCCGGTAGAAGTCGAGTGATTGTCTGTCACTCGCGAGAGATAGGAATTATATTACTATATTATTATCACTTGGAAAATATAAATGGTGGAAAGGAAAAATAGTGACCGGGCAGGGATATGGTTTGGGTTTTGGTGGGTGTAAGAGGTTGTGCCCTGCGGCCAACAGGACATAGCTTGGTTACACTGTTTTTCCCTGTCTATGTCGGTTAAGGACCGGCCATTGCATAAGACTCTAGGCAAGTCACAGACTTATTATCCCGAGCACATACTTGGGTATGGGCGCTTAGAAGACTTGTTGCTCTCTTATCGTGGGTTCTGGTTCTTTTTAGACCGACTGTCATGGTGATTTTTGGGTTAGAAGGTCCTTGCACCGCACTGAGTCCGGGACTCAGGGGCGGGGGCTTGGAGTCATTGTTTGAAAGGGTACCTGGACCCCAGGATAGGACGGTGATGGGTTGGTCCTGCTTGTGCCCGGGGTACAAGCGGGGCGTGTGTTTTTGGGGTACCCAGCTGGGGACATTGATTCGTGAATCACCGAAAAATCCGGTACGGCTTGTTTTGGGTCTAGCACCGTAGTAAGAACTGAAAGATGAAAGATGGAAAGAAAAGGAAAACTGATTACTTATCACCTTCTTGAAAGTAGCACATGTGCTTACATAGAATGGTTAGATAATGAACTAACGCACTGCTAATAAAAATCGAATATAAGGACACACTTTTAGTAATGCTCCTGCAGATGTAATAAACCCATAAGGAAGATAGCCTTGCATATCCTAGGAGTCTTTTCTTTGCTCCTGTCGGGTCAATATTGCTGAGTACAATTGAGTACTCAGGGTTTTATTCCCCCTGTTGCAGGTGACAGGTGGATGCTAGAGCTGACCTTTATGTGTGGATTCCTCCTAGTGGGCTCAGAGAGGACTTCCTTTACGCTGCGATCATAGTTTTATTTACAACTCTCACTAAATGTTTTTATAAAAGGAAGTTCTATAATCTGTTGTCATAGTTTATATATCAATGCTTCATCAGGCCATGAATAAATGTTTATTTCCACTGTAACTCTGTTCACATGTTTATATTCCGCTGTTCAATTAAATTGTTCATAAATCTGATAATATGATTACATTCCGCTGTTATAATAATAAATCTTATACTCTGATGTTGTATTAAAAGTAATGTAAGAAATGGTTAAGAACGATGTAAGGTTTATTCTGTCATTTGTGATCCTGATGAGAAAAATATAGATTTTTGGGTTCTCCCCTGGGGTGTGCCCGATGGAACCGTGTAATTTGGTGCCCTCCCTTGACTGCTTAGTGTCTAATGGAAGACAAGCACTCCTGGGAGGCATTAGATTAGACGGTTCTGCCACAATCTCCTGGCTCCGGCAAGAGTTCGCACAGTGCCCCGAGGAGGCAGATGAGGAGATAGTTGGGTGCTACTGTAGGGCGTGGATCCTACACCTATTTGCCTACGTTCTCTTCTCCGACGCCACAGGTGACACTACGTCGTGGATGTGGGTCCACTGCCTTAGTGACTGGGACCAGGCAGGTCAGTACAGCTGGGGCTCTATAGTGTTGGGTTTTCTTTATCGACAGCTTTGTGAGGCATCTCATCGGACTTCGTCCACATCGTCACTTGGTGGATGCGTGTACCTGCTCCAGTTGTAGATGTGGGCTCGTCTACCAGTTGGCCGTCCCGAGGTTTTGGCTTGTCGTGAGTGGTTCTCAGGTCAGCCTCCACGTCGATAGCCGACGTGGGCGTACCTTTGGGACTAGTTTAGGGTTCCACATGTGAGGTTACAGCAGGCGTACATTGAGTTCACGAACGAGCTAGACACGCTCACGGCGTCTAGTGTAAGTAAATTTTATTTTCCATGCTGGTTTGAAATGGTTTAGTATAGCATCTAATATCTTGTTGGGACATGTTGCAGGTGTCGTGGGAGCCATACGATGGAGAGGGGGCACTTCCTTTTCAGTTGAGCAACATATGTGGGTGCGATGATGACTTCTATAGGATGAGGTGCCCTCTAATCTGTTTCTATGCTGTTGAGTTCCACCTGCCAGATAGAGTTGCACGCCAATTTAGAGTGAGACAACTTTGGCCAACGGCTCCGTTCTCGACTGGCGTTGACTTACACAAGTAAGTGTTTTGCTATTTCAATTGTCTCGTGATGGTCCATTTCTATTAATATGGTGACATGTACATGGATTGAAGTAATGATGACATACGTGCAGGTTGGATCGTCAGAAGAACAAAAAGATTTTTGATTGGGAGAAGCACCACCAGTACTACATTGAACAATGGGAGCTGTTGCATGACAACGTGGATGAGAACAACGAGCCGCACACGAACCGTGAGTTCAAGCACTACCAAGCTTGGTACCAACGTGCGACATGTTGCAGGTTGAGGCTACAATGGACAGAACATGACTACGCCGACATCGAGTCCTCCGACGATGAAGACACGGCGTACGACCAATCTACTCGTGCAGGAAGGTGGGTGGAGGCAGGACCAATCTTGGACAGAGTGGTATGTCAATTGCCTTATTTTTCTATGTTAAGTTGCATACCAAAACATTATGCGTTAGAGGTATCTATTTTAGTTAGTGGCACCTTCGAGTCATAGCATCCTTATAATTAATTTAATCATGCAACATAATCATGCCTTCAGAAGATGACTGGATGTAGTTTGATGCATGACCAAATGGATATTGTGATGACCTGTAGGTGATGGTACAAATTCTGATGGGTTTAGTCTTAGTAGTTGTTTAGTGAATTTTTCTTCTACAAAAGAAAAGAAAACTTGTTGCTATATGTTAAGAAGTATTATTACTGAGAACTTTGTTGTAGGACAATACCCTCAAATGCTCCGTTGAAGACATTGAGTGCTTTCGTCCGAGAGTTAGGGACGACGACACGCGTAGCTTCCTAGATGTAAGATTCAAAATATTATTTCAAACATATTATTAATACATTAAATTCTTTCAGTTGACATAATTTTGTACAACAGAGGTTGTCACGTCGGCTATGCCGTGCGGCTACTCGTTGTGGTTGTAGGACAGCCACGACGCAAGACGTGCACGTTCCTTCCGCAGGCAGAGGAGCCTTAGGTTCCTCTAGCCAAGCACCTACAGGATCCATAGGCATTGCGTACGATGATGAGGACGACGACGAGTTGGACTGGAGGCACAAGGAGCTTGGCTCGTCTCAGCTCTAGGACGCTCCCTCGACTCAGCCTACACAGCCTTTAGACACTAGGCGATGCCGTCCACCTGACCCTTACACTCTAGGCACCAGCGCTCTTGGTCACAAGGGTAAGGGTAAAACTAGGAGGCAGTGAGAGTTTGTGGTAGATGTTATTATGTACTATTATGGACTTTGTAGTTACTTTCCTATAACTATTTGGGACTGTATGGATATTGTGGACTATTTGGACTATGTAGGACATGTTATGTTTATTGTGATGTTCGATGTTGTTGTATTGTGCTCTTTGGACGATTAAATGTTTGGATTATATAATGATGTCTCTATTTGTAACCGTGGATGCTCCTGAAACAAGGGAAACTCTTATGAATTTTTTCCATGAATCATTAATTATACTACACTACTAAAAACGCACAAATATAGTACACAGATTAAATGTAAATTCATTAGAACGTGTATAGTCTAATCGTATCATATAGACGCTTTGTAGATGAATCTAGGCTTTTCAGTAACAGTGAACGAATCTAGGTTTTCCAGACAATGAAAATAAACTTTTCAGTTACAAGGACGAGGAGTACAATGCCAGCAGCAATTTATCACTTCACTTACATAGTACACCTATAGCATCTAGGCTTTTTAGTGATTTATTATATCAACGATGAATAGACTTTTCAGAAAACGAATCTAGGCTTTTTAGTGTTTATTGAAATAGGCTCTTCAGTGAAACTAATTAGGCTTCTTGTGACCAGTTATAACACATTGAAACGACAACTAAAACTGCCTCTGCCTATATATACGCAATGTTGAATGTATTGCTACTTACTTCCCAACTAGTATTTTCTTTTGTTGCAGTATCAATGTCTGGAGGGTCGTCTAGAGGGAGAGAAAAGGGGAAGGGAACTACCATTGTGTGGGAAGGTTCTTTTGGTCCCGATTTCTTTGAGGAAGCTCTTTATGATAGGTTCCCAGTTGAGAGTAAAATGATTTCACCAAAGAGGCACCACTGAGAGGATACGATGAACGAAAAGAAGAGTGGCTAAAATACATACATGGTGGGGACTGCCTAGTGCAGATGTTCCCGAGGAAATAGATGGAGGTCGTCGTTTCTTTAAATGCCCACGAACATGGATAATTGCTATTACTATTTGTTTCTTCAATATATTTCTCTTCTATACAACTTACATGACATACTTATTGCAGACTTCCTTGGTCAAAGAAAACTGTGGGTTCACTAGGTGGGTCGATCCTCGACCTATTTATCCGCATGCGGAGTACATCTACTACTTATAGGACCGTATCTTCGATCTAGAAAGGGAAGTTAGCAGCGGTTACAAGGGCGACGAATAGGACAACAACAACAATGGTGCCGGTTCACAGGAGACACTCTACAATGATCCATATTGCACCTGTCCTAATCACAAGAACAAGGGGCCTCCGTCGTCACCCCTGCCACCACCACCACCAACAATGGGAGGCTACTGTGGAGAAAGTGCAACACAATTTGCTATGCGGTCACACTACTAGGACGACCTTATCTTATTCACATGGTACATCCATGTGTTTGTTATTTGGTTTAATTATCTAAGGCATGTTAGGTTTAATTGAAGAAACTATGTACCCTTGTTTAGTATATGTTCTCATATGTCATTTCTTGTGCTTGTTGTTCGCTTCAATTACCTAAGGCATGTTAGGTTTAGTTCAGGACCTCAGTACCCTAGTTCAGTACATGTTCTCATATGTCATTTCATGTATTTTGTGTGTTGAATTATATAATATCCTACTTCGTTAGGTTTTATTTGCAACACGTGATCATATTTCACTACGTCCGCAATATTAAACTGAATATTATGACCACAAATAATGAAAACAACTACGTAATGAAAAGTCCAATACTATGACACATTAAACAACACAATAGTACTAGAAGTATGTGCCAACAAACTAAATAACGCAGTACATGACCTAAGCATGCCCATACTTAAAGTGCATTACATGACAACCAAATAAAAAGTCCAATGGTAGACAACATTATTCATGAATAAACCATAGAACTAGCAAATAATGAAGACTACTGAGTGTAACGAGGCTACTTTTCTTTTCTCAGGGCATCGGGATTCTCCTCCATCGCTGCTTTCGCTCGGCGTGCACGCTCAAGCTTCTTCTCCCTCTCCTCCCTGTACGCAGCAACACGCCTCATTTCCTCCTCTTCCTTGTGCTCCTTTTTTGCAGCCTCCTCTTTACGTCTCTTCTCCATCATCTCCTTGTCCTCTGCCTCCCACCGCAACAGTTTCTGCATTCATTCCTTATCTTCAGGCTTGATCTAAGTGTCGATCTACTGCTTAAAATCACAGAGCAGTGGAGGGGTCTGCAAAAAATACAATTGTTACAGAACAAAAAAATCATGCAAGATGTCATATGACATAAACATCAATTCATCACCATCTTGTTAATACGACGCTGACGAAGTGTAGGCTCAAACGTAAAATTGGAACACATCCAATACCTCCGCCTATACGTGTCCTCTTCATCGGATTGGCAACATTGCAAGGATCGCCGCAAAAGCACATGGGCACTGGAACACCACTAGACAGAGGCAATGGATCGAAGATATTTCTGATCATCCGGCCATAACTACAATTTAGCCATTTTCGTTCTAAGAACCGAAATCAATTAATATTAAACCATGCACTTAGAGTTTTCCATTTGATCGGACAACAATGAACTCATAACATAACAACGTGTGATGATGTTACCTTGGTTTGCTAGCTTTTTCACGCCTAGCCATCCTACGGTTATATAATATAAATATTAAAATTGCATGAAACCCTAAGTAATGATGATTCTTAAGTTGAAAAATCCGACTAATATATACCGAATCGATGTGAAAAAAAACTAGGAGGGAACGAGGATACCTTGCTCTCGAAGATCTACGGATCAAATCAAAGTTTCTAAGATCCAATATGTCGATTCGTGAGGTAGGACGAAGTGGGAAGAGAAAAAACTCGAGAGTGAGGAGAAAGAAGAGAAAGAAGGCTCAGACAGAAAAGTTAGGGGCCGGGTTAAAACACCATCTCGGCGCTATAGATCTTGGCGTCGTTCTCAGCGCCAATAATCACGGCGCCAAGCTCGGCGCCAAGATCTACGGCGCCGAGCTCGGCGCCAGGATATATGGCGCCAAGTTGGCTGCTAAGTCACCGCCACGTCCGCATCGAGCACAAGACCTGGGCGTCAAAATCTATGACACCGAAACGTGTAAGCTCGACGTCACCAACGATGACGACGAGCTAAGAGTATACCTCCAGGGATATATTTATGAAAATTTTTCAAAAAAAAGCTTAAAAAAAATTCGGCACCGTCGGTGAAGAAATGAGCAGCTGCCTAATCCGATCCAACAGATTTTGTTTTGTTTTATTTATTTTCTTTTTCGTGACTATGCATAGTATTTATTTTCTGAACACGTAGGTACAATATATGTCTCGGGTTTTAATATTTTATTTGGGCACATTAGAAAGGGCAAAGAAAGAAAAAGAGAAAGAGACGTCGTGGATAATTTGATGGATGCATCATGCCTGATAATCTTTTGAGCAAGCGTATTGCTTTTGCTAGCACTGAATTTCTGTGTCAGCTTCGTGTGAACAATCTGTCTGACAGTGCCAGTTGCAAAAGCTTATGAATTCAAGCTCTCGTTTGAATATAATAAATAAATACTCCGCACATAAACCAACTTGAGCTTTCGTAAAGACAGTAGAGGTCAAGCAAACAGTACACTGCTCTGTTACATTACAATCACAATGTGCCATCCAATGTTCCTTCTCCAAAGTACTAATCTTAAAGCATGCAACTTTATAAGAGACAAAAAAGGGACCAAAAAGCAAATTAAATTCTCGACACATCTCTGCCTTTTCCTTCACAAATTCACACTTTCCAATTCAGTTCAATTTTCATTCGAATTCATTTTCGATTTTCGTTCGTTTTTGTTCTTCGCGCCGCCGTCAAGTAACCTCCGGATCCCTACTCCTCCAATCTTCTGTACATCTCGTCCTATTCGATTTCCCCCTCGATTCCCATTATCAGTCGCCCCCTCCCCCCACCACCACCAGATAGGGTTTTCCCTACCAAATTCTAGGTTTTGGGCATGCCCTCGGTTTAGGGGTGTGATCGACGGGCAGTGTAATATAATAGCTAGGTAGGGTTCCATGAGATAATCACGGGAGAAATCTAAGGATTGAGGAGATGATTACGGAGAAGCCAAGCTGGATTCGCCACGAGGGCCTCCAGATCTTCTCCATCGATATCCAGCCCGGCGGCCTCCGCTTCGCCACTGGCGGCGGCGACCAAAAGGTATCAAGTGTTGTTGTTTTTCCTTTACTTGCTTCTAGTTTAATCCGAGCTCAGCACTGTATTTTTCCCTTTCTCTTTTATCTTTTCCATTGAATTTTTTCCTGCTGACTTGCCTTGTCGCCTTTCTCAGTGCTATAATAGCTTAACATCTGCGTGCTAATTGTGCTTCAGTGATATCCCCAGTTGAAAGTATTTAGAGGTTAAGGATTACAAGTAGGCAGGGGCCGTCTTGCTGCCAGGTGACCCCGGCTGGCCGGGCTCCTCGGCGAACACGCAATAGAATTTTAGTTTTATCGTAAGGATTGAAAACAGAATTTTTATAGCAAACATTCATCGTAGTTTGCCTAGGCTCTAGAACTCTCTTCAGTCCACTACTACTAGTAGCTTATGAGCATTCCATTGCATTCCTGGGTCCAGCTTGTTTAGTTAAGGTATTAATTTGGGCATAGTCACAAAGTTCCCATGTCGACATGTTGTGGAACGTGATACGCTACTTATGAGAGGTTTTTACATGGCTGGGCTGAAAAAAACCCCACGTACCCAGGTTGGGGATGATGTTCCCGGGTTGAGGGTTGATACCTTCCATCCCAAAATGTAAGTTGTATTTTGTTTCGTTAGAACACACCTTTGGCTAACAATTCTCTAGTTGTACATAACCTTGCCATTAGCAGTATATCTGATGTAATTTTAGAATTACTGATTTAGTGCTGGGTTTTCAACTGGGACTTATTGTGAAGTCACTATTCATAGTCCCAAATTTTAATCTCATAGGGTTCACGATGTTGTTTTTAGTCCATATTAGCTAGCATGTTGCATTATATATTTATATAGCTTACTGAGTGTTCGTCAAACTGAAGGTTTTGCATTGATGTGATTCTATTGGTAACTTCATTGTTGAGTGATAATTGAAAATTTTAAGATTTAGTTGGTTGTGATTTCTTGTCATGTTATTAACACATATTCGTTTGTAACCTGTTATGTGATACTGAGGTGTAACCACTGTTTCATATTTTCCTTTTATCATTCATAAGTGATCTCCTTACCAAGTTCCTTTTATTTGCTGTGGTGTTGCAATAGGTTCGAATATGGAGCATGAAATCTGTGGATAAGAATAATGCCAACAATGATTCCAGCCAAGGGTTGCTAGCTACAATGCGTGACCATTTTGGATCAGTAAACTGTGTGAGATGGGCAAGGCATGGCCGCTATCTGGCTTCTGGATCAGATGATCAGGTTATCCTAATTCATGAGCGAAAAGCTGGTTCTGGAACATCTGAGTTTGGTAGCGGGGAACCTCCCGATATAGAGAATTGGAAGGTTGTTATGACCTTAAGAGGGCATACTGCAGATGTGGTAATTATCTTCCATAATTGCACCCATGCTGTATATCTTCCCTAGTTAAGCATTTGTAGAATTTGTGCTGTTACTCTTTCTTTAGCTCTTATTAGTACCTTTTGTTATTGTTACTGTCTAACTATTGAACACCCTTTTCTTTTGCTATGCCTAAAGTAGGTAGATCTTAATTGGTCCCCTGATGATTCAACATTGGCTAGTGGCAGCTTGGATAATACTGTTCACATATGGAACATGACCAATGGTATGTGCACTGCCGTCTTGAGAGGGCATTCCAGCTTGGTCAAAGGTGTTACTTGGGATCCAATTGGCTCTTTCATTGCAAGCCAGTCAGATGATAAGACTGTTATAATATGGCGTACAAGCGACTGGAGTCTTGCTCACAAGACAGAAGGCCATTGGGAAAAATCTGTATGTTATGTTTCCTTTTTTTTTTATAATTTACTATGATCAACATGCCCTCAATGCAATCCTTTCTTACTTTCCTTCTTCCTGCAGCTTGGTTCAACATTTTTTAGACGACTTGCATGGTCACCTTGTGGCCACTTCATTACTACGACTCACGGCTTCCAGAAACCTAGGCATTCAGCCCCCGTGCTTGAAAGAGGCGAGTGGTCTGCTACATTTGACTTTCTAGGGCATAACGCGCCTATCGTGGCGGTTAAGTTTAATAACTCAATGTTCCGCAAGAATTTCTCAAATGGGCAAGACACTAAAGCTGCACCAGCTGGTTGGGCCAATGGAACATCAAAGACATCATCAAAAGAACAGCAACCATATAATGTTATTGCTATTGGAAGTCAGGACAGAACAATTACTGTTTGGACGACAGCGAGTGCGCGACCATTGTTTGTTGCTAAGCATTTTTTCTCTCAAAGTGTGGTTGATTTATCTTGGTAAGGCATCTCGTTTGTTCCTCAATATAGTTAATATTACCCATATACCCAAGCTCACAGTGATAATGTGCTTTTCACTTGACAGGAGCCCTGATGGTTATTCACTTTTTGCATGCTCCTTGGATGGATCTGTCGCCAACTTTCACTTTGAAGCAAAGGAGCTTGGATACAAGTTAAGTGATTCTGAACTGGATGAATTGAAGAGGAGTAGATATGGTGATGTCAGAGGACGACAATCAAATCTGGCTGAAAGCCCTGCACAGTTACTGCTAGAAGAAGCATCAGCAAAGCAATCGTCTAGCAAAAAGGGGACTTCCATTGTTCAGCAATTTCAAGCACCGACAAAAGTTTCTGCAGATGTGCCTAACCCAGCTCCTGTTGTGCAAAGTCAGAAAGCTCCTGAAACTTTACCTGAAGCTGAGAAGAAAACATCAGATCCTGCTGCTGATGATATGAATAAAGTTACTCTGTTATCTAGTCCATTGAAGCAGAGGGAATACCGGCGTCCTGATGGCCGGAAAAGAATAATCCCAGAGGCTGTTGGATTTCCTTCCAACCAGGATAACATACCCAGCCGTTCTCAGAACCAGGCTATGGATTTTTCATCCCTAGATCAGCGAATGAATGGGATAAGACCATCTTATGGTGGTAACAGTAACTGTAACAACTCTGGAGTTAAGGATCGCTCTGGTGTCACAGCAAGGGCGAACATTACAGAGAGTCTTGTTATTCAAAAAGCTTCAACCAGTGCTGGCAGTGATGGAATGTTGAGTGTAGTACGCACTGGATCTGTAGTTCCAGGCTCTTTGACCTGCTCCGCACTTTCAATACATGTGTTAGATAAGAAAGACAATGAGGATTCCTTGCCAGTCTGCCTTGAAGCAAAGCCTGTAGAACGCGCTGCAGGTGATATGATTGGTGTCAGTGGTGCCTTTTCAACAAAAGAAACTGAGATAAGGTGTACAAGAGGAACAGAAACTCTTTGGTTGGATCGTATATCTGCAAAGGTTACTGTCTTGGCAGGCAATGCAAATTTCTGGGCTGTTGGCTGTGAAGATGGTTACCTGCAGGTGAGTAATATTTTGTTATCTGAATTTCTTATAGATTGATTTTTTTTTTAAATGGATGCTACCGCCCCTCCTTTTTTTTAGGCGCGCACACAACTGAAGATTTGAACTTTTAAGTGTTGAGTAACAATTACTCCAAGAACTTGTAGATTATACCATGCAAATTAAGCATGATTTCAAATTTCATGGTCGTAAACATTATAATATATTATAATATATATGAGATATTGACGGTCAAAGTGTGGCAGTGGACTCCACACCGGGTCAAACTGCTCCTTTATTTTTTGAAAATGAGGGAGTACTATGTAACCCCAGTCAATTATTATTGGAATAGGCTTTTGTGTTCTCACAATCGACTGCTCTTAATTAACTAGGTTTACACAAAATGTGGAAGACGAGCAATGCCGGCAATGATGATGGGATCCGCAGCCGTTTTTATAGACTGTGACGACTGTTGGAAATTGCTTCTTGTCACAAGAAGAGGTCTAATGTACATATGGGACCTCTATAACAGGACCTGCATTTTGCAGGACTCATTGGCTTCTTTGGTTACATCTCCAGATGAGTCGTCAGCAAATCATGCTGGTAACTATTTGTACATATAGTCTTCAGTTCCACATACAGCCTGAGATGGCTATTCTTAACTTTGCTGCATCTAAGTGTTTGCTGAAATGGTTGGTGCTTACTAGTTATCTTTGCCTTGTTGACAGGTGCAGTAAAGGTTATATCTGCTAAATTCTCAAGATGTGGTTTTCCCCTAGTTGTCCTTGCCAGTCGCCATGCTTTTCTTTTTGACATGAGCATGAAGTGCTGGTTAAGGATTGCCGATGATTGTTTTCCAGCATCAAATTTTGCTAGCTCATTTAGTTCCCCCCAAGGTGGAGAGCTAGGCAAGTTGCAGATTGATCTAGGCAAGTTCATGGCTAGAAAGCCTATATGGAGCAGGTTTGCATACCGCTTTGATTGCTTTAGTATTTATGAACACTTGAAATTATGTCTATGGCATGCTGATGTACTACATATCAGAGTTTGCTCTAAACATACTGACGTGGGAGTTTCTGTTTCAGGGTTACAGATGATGGTTTGCAGACACGTGCCCATTTAGAGACCCAGTTGGCAGCTTCTTTGGCTTTGAAGTCACCACAGGAGTATCGCCAATGCCTTCTATCCTACATACGGTTTCTGGCAAGGTTAGTTATGTGGGGGATCAGCTGTGTCTGTTGAACTGACCGACAAAATATGTCAATATCTTTGTCCGATGGAAATTACTTGGTGATGATTTACTGGCACATTTATTTTATTTTATTTTTCTTGTTTATATGCAGAGAAGCAGACGAATCTCGTTTACGTGAGGTTTGTGAGAACTTCCTAGGTCCTCCAATGGGCATGCTTGGATCTGCATCATCTACGGAACCCAAAAATCCATCGTGGGATCCTGATGTTCTCGTAAGTCTCTCTTTCCCTCACCGTGCATACTAGACTCATCCACTTTCTAGATAACCATGAGGGTTCATGAACTGTAAATAGATGACACTCCAGTTCTCATGTTCTTAGCGTACATGATCTCCAGTTTGTAAAAGTAACTGATGGCAATTGCACAGGGGATGAAGAAGCACAAACTCCTCAGGGAAGACATACTTCCATCGATGGCATCGAACTGGAAAGTCCAGCGGCTGCTCAATGAGTTTATGGACCTCCTATCAGAGTATGAAGCTGCTAAGAGCAAAGTTGACCCAGTAGATGTCACACCAGCACCGCAACCAGCGCCAGAAGTCAATGACGACATGGTCACCTTGTAGCGGCCCCAGTCTGGTTGCTGGCGACTTACTGACCTCTCGGTAAGTATGATAGGATAGCAATCTTGATAAGTTCTTGTATGGACCAATCAATCAATTAGTTGTGCTTGTAACTGGTAGATTGTTTAGCGAGGTAGGCGACCTCAGGCAAACACTGATTTTGAACCCGTTAGCTGTAACGCTGTGTAACAGTAGAAAAAGGAAGCTCTCCACCTGGTGATTATTGTGTAACAGTAAAAAAATGTAGAAGGCCGGATAAACTTATGCCCTTTTTGTTTCCAAAGCAATATTGGTCTTTGATGGTTCAGTATGCAGTGCTGGCCCACTGGCAGTGTGTATTTTTGTGAAAACTTGCGTCGTCATAACTCGTATCAGCTTTACATTGTTCCAAGAAAAACTGACACTGACATTTTTTAGAGGAATTGCAACATGAGCATTTCAGTAATCATGATCGGGCGGGCAGATCATAAACATATGGTTAGCTTAGATATAGAGCAGCTTTTATATGTGTGAACAGAAACTGAAAAATGTTGGAATTAATCGATCAAGTGATCAGTTGGAAAGGAACTCGCGGATCTTGGGCCTGAAAGTCTCGGCGACCGTGGCCCAGGCGGCCTGCGTGGGGTGGACGTTGTCCCAGTAGAAGTGTTTGCTGGGGTCGTCGCACAGCGCGTACTGCCTCCTCCCGTCGTCGTCCTGCTGGCCGCAGTAGCCGCCGCCGGCGGTGCTCAAGAAGGTCTCGCAGCACGGGCGCCTCGGCTCATCGAACCTGCTTGCCGCCGCCGCCGACGGTGGCGCGTCGGCAAAAGCCGCGAAGGGCGCGTTGAGGTCGAGGAGGAAGAAGGTGCGGTTGGCCGGGTCGAGCGCGGCGAGCACGGACTGGAGCGCCGCGTTGTGCTGCGCCGCGCCCGCGTTGGCCAGCGGGTCGCAGCCGCTGTAGTTGAGCGCGCGGGTGAAGAGCGGCGTGCACCCCAGCGGGTGCAGGTTGGTGACCACCACCCTGCGCATCCCGACGTCGTCGCGCAGCCGCCGGAGCTGCTCCCCGAGCTCACGCACCACCGTCGGGATGTACGCGATCGCGGCCTGCGTGCGTGCCATTGCAAGTGTCAGGGGGGCATCACGTACGCATCAGCTTCAGATGTATGTAGTAGTAGCTCACGTACGCTTGTGCTGTTGTCCTTGTCGGCGGCGTAGGAGTAGTCGTTGCCGGAGACGACGACGAGCGCGACCCCACCGCCGTGGGCTGCTGCCGCCGCCGCCGCAGGGTGCTGCTGCTGCGCCTGGAACAGGTCGATCTGCGCGCTGATATTGCGCTGGAAGTTGCCGGTGTCCAGCACGCCCGCGCCGCCGACGGCGAAGTTCATGCCGCGCGCCAACAGCCCGCGAGCGGCGCCCCGGCGCAGCTTGTACGCCACCGGCGTTGGCATTCCCATGGCCGAAGCTGCATCATGCCACATGGTTCCAATTCCAATTTCCAAGCAGCAAACGGACACTGAGTTAGTAGTAGCACCGCAGTTGATTAGCAGGGGAAAAAAAAGCTTTACCACACTAGTATTATAGTAGTAGAACTTGTATAGTTGTACTGGGACTTGAGGATTTCAGATGCACGCGCGCATGTGCTTGGTGTTTAACTAGTGAGTAATGACACCGTGTAGCATGCCATTAGCAGATGCAGATTCAGATTGGCCATTTATACTACATATTATACTACCGGAATCGAAGGCTTCGCCGAGTGTCATATTCTTTGCCAAGTGTGTTTTATCGGACACTCGGCAAACCATCTCTTTGCCGAGTGTCAAACTAAAAACACTCGGCAAATATTCTGACACTCGGCAAACTATCTGTTTGCCGAGTGCCTTACTAGAAAACACTCGGCAAACATTCTGACACTCAGCAATTCTACTAAAAAACATTCGGCAAACTCCGGCACTTGGCAAATATGGGATCCGGCACTCGACAAACATCGCACCATGTGTCCCTCCATGAAATGAGAAAAATAAATAAAAAATAAAAAATAAATCCTTTGCGAGTGTGTCGATTTAGGACACTCGGAAAACATCTGCTTGCCGAAAGTGCCGATCGATCTAGTGGCACTCGCACACTTAACACGCATGCACGCCCCTCCTTCCCCGCCCCGCCCCTCTCCCTGCTCGCCCTCTCTCCCAGCCTGCCTCCGCCGTCCTCCCTCCTCACTACTCGAAATCGGTACTTTGCCGAGTGCACGAAAAATACACTCGGCAAATGCTTTGCCGAAAGTGCGCGCCTCGCAAAGGGCACTCGACAAAGAATTAATCGGCAAAGAAGCCTTTTGAAAAGTGCTTTTGTCGAGCACTCGTGAAAACCTTGCCGAAGTGCCGAAAAGCACTCGGCAAAGATTTACACCTAACAAAATGAAAATGCGAAAAAACCCAAAAATAATAGCAAAAATTTATTTTCGGGAAGGGGCGGCATCATCGGCGGCCTCGTCCGTCTCAGCCACAACCATCAAGTCGCTGTAATTTTTGAGCAAATTTCGCGACTAATGCGGCCGGCAGGATTCGAACTCACGACCTCTCCTCGTGTGTTCATTGCTCTACCACTCGCACTATGAAATGTCTAGATTCCGTTATCTATCCTCATATATTATACTAAATCAAGAGTAAATTGCTTGTTTGAGGCCCTAAACGAATTCAAATTAAAAAGTGGTCAAATACAAAGTTTCATAACTTTTCGAGATCTACAATTTTTATTTAGGAAGTTTTTCCGTCCGAGGTCATTTGAAAAATTCGAATTTCAAATTTGAGAGATTCAAACGTAGTTTTGCATGATAAGATGATTTCAAATAAAAAAGTTCTCAACTACATAGTTTCATAGCTTTTGGAGATCTACAATTTTCATTTAGGAAGTTTTTCCATCCGAGGTCGTTTGAAAAAATCGAATTTTAAATTTGAGAGATTCAAACGTAGTTTTGCATGATAAGATGATTTCAAATCAAAAAGCTGTCAACTACATAGTTTCATAACTTTTGGGGATCTACAATTTTCATTTAGTAAGTTTTTCCATCCGAGGTCTTTTGAAAAATTCAAATTTTAAAATTTTCAAATACAAACGTCATTTTTGCATGACAAGATGATTTCAAATCAAAATGTTGCAAACTACAAAATTTCATAACATCTCAAGATCTACAAAGTTTATTTTGGTCATTTGGTCATCCGACATAGTGGTAGTAACATTATTCATAAATCTTATATATCTCTCTTCGACTTTCATGAAACTAATATGAGAGATATGAGACAGATGTAGATTTTATGAACAACGTTATTGTCGCTTTGTCAAATGAAGAAATGATCAAAATAAACTTTGTAGATCTTGAGAAGTTATCTAACTTTTAGTTGAAAAGTTTTTCATTTGAATTCATTTAGGGCCTCAAAATTGCTTTGAAAAATGATTTGCCGAGGACAAAAATGCACACGGCAAAATGCCTCTTTGCCGAAAGTGCAAAAAAAAGCACTCGGCAAAGACGATTTTGCCGAAAAAAAATGGCACTCGGCAAAATACATCTTTGCCGAAAGTGCCGGAAAAAGGCACTTCGGCAAAGGCATTTTGCCGAAAGTGCCACTCGGCAAAGACTCATTTTGCCGAAAGTGTCGAAAAAACACTCGGCAAAGCCATCTTTGCCTGCCCCCCTCGGCAAAGCCGTCTTTGCGAAAGTGCCCGATAAAATACACTCGCAAAGATTCCGGCACTCGGCAAAGTGCCGGTTTCCCTAGAGTGCCTCCCGCCGACGCCCCTCCCTCCTTCCCCCCGCCTCCTCCCCTCCCTCCCCTCATCCCTCCGGGCGCCTCCCCTCCCTCTCCGGCAAGGCCTCACTAGATCCGGCCGCCCTCGGCTCCCCGCCTCCCTCCCGATCCGCACCGCCCCTCCTCCTCCTCCCTCCCCTCCTCCGCACCTCCTCCCCCTCCTCTCGGGCAAGGCCCGCCCTGGCACCGCCCTCCCTCCTCCTCCTCCTCGATCCGGCCGCGCCCCTCTGGTGGTGGTGGGTGGTGGTGGTGGTGGCGTGGTGTTGGCGGGAGGCGTGGTGGTGGTGGTGGCGTGTTGGCGGCGGGCATGGCTGCGGCGGGCGTGGTGGCAAGCGCAGGAGCTACACAAGCCAGTCGAGCGCGAGGAGGTGATGAGCTCGCCGGCGATGGCGGCGGCACTGTTGGTGGAGGGGCTGGCGTGGTGGTGCTGTTTTTTTTTATTTTTTTTTGGAAAAATATTTGCCGAGTGTTTTTTGGGCACTCGGCAAAGTTTTTGCCGAGTGCACGATAGAAAACACTAGGCAAAGAAACATTTGTCGGCACTATGTACGTCGAGTGTTCGACAAAGGCTTTGCCGAGTATTTTTTGGGCTGTGCCGTGTGCCGTGGACTCCACGGCAAAGCTGGGCATTCCGGTATATACTATTATAGCAGTGTGATCATCAGCAGGGGACCGTGCAAGAAGAATTCACTAGCAGCTTTACTTTAATTTGGCACCGTGCGATAATAACAAGCATATGTATATAGGCGGCAAATAAACACCAATGCGTGCAGTTTGATCTTGTAGGAAGGAATGCCATGCTGCCACTGCATTTTTATCTGTTTCTCCTTTTTGTTTAGGACTAGGACAGTAGGAGTATATTGCTCGATCGTGACGCACCACCGCCTAGCTAGCAAGTTAGATATGCAAAATATTTGATCGATGGTCACTTTACGCTGAGCAGATGCCTGTTGGGTCGAGAAAGACGTTTTGGACGCATCTTGACTCGAATTTTCGTCCCAACGCAACGCAAGAGTGCAAGACATATATAACGGTCCTCTAGACCACATACATATTATTATACGGCTGCAATAATGCAGAAATATGGTGCTGTTACCACTCTGATATCTACAATTGAGTTAGTACCGTAAATATGTCATCTGCCAGCTTAACTAGTAATTAAATTGAAATAGCTGATCGATCATGTGCAACCCCACGTCTCCACCACGACCCATGCATCGGTTAAGGCACGCATCAGCAGCACGCACGAAAACCAAAAGAGACCGATCCAGATGGATGATGCTGTATGTATCTCACGCAGCCAAGAGTTTTGTCAAAATGAATCGTCATGACACAGACACGTACGTCAGTACATGCGTTCTGGTGGTAGCGCTTGTGTGTGTGGCTGCTGCTTAGCATTGGCACGTATGGCAGGTATGTGTGCAGCCGCAGGATGGCGGACAGACGGTGGATGTCCTACGGCAGACTTCAAATTTGTGAGGCTATCTGCAACTTTGGAAGTTTGCAGGCACTAGATCCTGGAGACGTACGTGCCAAATTCTCTGCAACCAGAACCAACTGCACCGTCGGCTTCCCCGCTGTATCGTCATCACTCACCATCAGTATGTGATGTGATCATGTGAGGCCATCGCCAAGCGGCGGCAGCCAGAGGGAAGCTAAGCACGCCCATGAATCCGAGGGTAGGCTACTCATCCGCATTGGGCGCGGGCCAGCCAACATCTGTTAATTAGGCACCCCCGGCCGGCCGTCCCATCCCATCCCATGTGCATATATAATTCGATCGGTTATTACCAACTGCAATGAACTGAATAGCAGCAGGCAGTTCGATCAGGTTCAGATGGGAACGAATGAATTGGGAGGTACCTATGAAGTCGGTGAGGACGCGGCCGTCGGAGAAGCGGCCGGTGGGGCGTCCGGGGAAGGTGGCGCCGTAGGGGTCGTACCACGCGTGCGTCAGCTCCCGCCCGAGGTCGCCAAGGTTCCCCGTGTCCGCGTACGAGTCACCGAACACCCACAGCTGCTGGGTCATAGTTGTTGGCGAAGGAGACGACCCGTTGCTGCCGCCGCCGCTAGTGTCAGTATGATCGCCGGCCCTGTGACTGTGCTTGCGCGCCGCCGCCTGCGCTGAAAGCACGAGCAGACCTTCACAGGAACAGGATTGGGATGTGCAAGTACAATAATCGAATCAGATGGGAAGTACAGCGAGAGACAGTAGAGATGTTTTAGCTAGCTAGGCCTAGGCTGGGGACGGGAGGTAGTGTTGCCTTACATAGAAGGAGAAGCAGCGTCGGCGGGAGTCCCCCATGACCATGACCCATCCTCGGCCGCGGGTCGTCTTTGCTCTCGCGCGCTCCGCTACCTGGTGGGGAAGAGGGGATGGCCTGCACTGCCTCTGCAGATGGGCGAGGTGATGCTCCGATGTAGGAGTATATATATCGTCAGGAGCCTGCGTCTTGATCTCTCTCTCTCTCTCTCTCTCTCTCTCTCTTCTCTGGGTGCAGGGCTGCGCTGCGCGTGTGGCAGCAGTAGTGGCAGCCATGCACACACCTCACCACCCAAACTCCTTTTGCCAACTCCTTCCCTCGGTTAACACGAGACTGCGTGCCGATCATATATACGTACTCCTCAAAATATAGACCATATATATATATATATATATGATATAGCTTAATTACGGCATATACTCGAGGAGTCAAATTGTTTTTAAGTTTGACTACATCTATATAAAAAATACTATTAGCATTTATGATAATGAATAAACATTATTAGATTAATTATGAAATACTGTATACCTATTTGGAGTAATAAATGCTAATGATATTTTCCTATAAACTTAGTCAATCTTAAAGAAATTTGACTAAATCTAAACTCAAAATTACATTTTTTTTAGGATGAAGGTAACATATATAGGGTTCCTTTGATGGAGATTCTCCATCAGCTCTTGAAGCTGCTCCTGCGTCTGCACAACCAAATGGGGTCTGCTCCGCTGCTGGCTCCTTCCTGGCAAACTCTTGCGGGATGGCGCGAGCGGCAACGATAGAGAGGAATCCCAGGCCACCTATCAATAAGAAAGAAGCAAGCGAAACAGCAGCGCTCGCTTCGCCGCGCCCAACTATTCTTTTTCACGGGAAAGCCAACCAAAAGATTCGATTCGGACTTCGTAGAGCCGGTGCTGCTGCTGTCTGCGTAGGGCCAGGTGGTAGAGTGGAGGAAGAGCGGCGGACGGCGAGGGAGGAGCCCGTGGGGGCGCCACTGTGCGAGCCAAGCCTTGTCGGCAGAGAGTACACAACGGAGGCGGCAGAGAGCGCGAGGATGTTGTAGGGGTAGAGGTGCGAGGAGATGAGGGCAAGGATGTCCTCAGAGGAGGTAGAGGATGCAGTCGATGCCACCCTCAATGACATCGAGCTCGCTAAAGGGCATCCATCATCGGAATTGGGCTGGGGAGGGGGAGGGGTGTGGAAGGCACCGAAAGGGTGGCAACGCTCCTGCGTGTAGTAGAGGCGCGGAGGGACATGACATCGTGGAGAGAGAAGAAGGAAAAAAGAAACAAGCGAGAAAAAATAAAAGAAGAAAAGAAGAAAAGGGGAAAAAAAAGAAGAGAGTTTTATGAGCATTTTCCTCTCTTCAACAACCATTACAAACTGTTTTATGAGTTATTTTTCTAATAAGAGAATTCAGAGTGATAAAAAGATACTTCCTCCATTTCAAATTATAAGATATTTTGACTAAAAGCAATGTATCTAGGAAAGTCAAAACATCTCATAATTTGAAATAAAGAGTAATTCGTTAGAGAGGTTCTTTGTAAAAAGAAAAAAAAAACTTTGTTAGATAAGCTCTATGTTTTGACTGGAGCCAAAGCCAGGGGCGAAGCCACGTTAGCTTTCCTTGGTGCACATGCACCATGGTAAAATAAAAGTTTGCTAATACCTACCTTAAATTTTTCGTGTATTTTCTTAGAAATCGTACACATTCAGTTGATACACCAGGTTGGTTTTGAGCTGGCTTCGCCCCTGGCCAAAGCTCGAGGACCCGGGACCATACTAGTTCCCAGTTCCCACCATAGTTTCAGTTCGATCAGCACAGTACACCAGTGTAGTCCATTGGTCAACCGATTTGGCACCTCATTTCCCTTTCCTTCTTTGAAGCCTGCCAGTGCCAGCCGGTGCCCGCCATGCATGTTGTGCAATTAATCCCCATCTCGCTAACGACTCGATGGCCAACTGCCACCAACCCTGCCTGGCTGTGGCTGCCGCTGCATTAACAACAACCCTGTTCGTCGATCGAGCTCCCGTGCGCTGCAGTGCCAGTGCGCCACTGCATCAGCAGCAGCTGCTGCATTTCCATTTCTGCGTCGCTGGCTGCGCTGCCCCGTCGACCATCGTCCATGGATGCATGAGCTGACACACAGGCGTGGCAAATTGGCAGGCCAATGCGTTGTATCTGTTTGGTTGCGCTGCTCGTAGGAGTAGTACAATAAATAATCAAGGGACGGCTGTCTAGTCGCAGAATCTTGGCTTTCAGGAACGCAAGTCAAGCATATACGGTCGCTCAACACGGTCATGGTCGTACAGGCATGCAGCTAATAAAGCTGCGAGCTGCCGCAACAGCTGCTAGCTTCAACGGCAAACGAATAATCAGTCTGTTCGTTCGTTCGTTGATTTCAGTTAGAGCTTATCAGTTATATAATATTTTTCTCTCACAATAAACTAGCATCCAGCTGGACTTATTAGTTCAGAAATCAATCAGCGAACAGGCTCAATATAGGCCATGCTTAAGCAGAAACTGTTCCCTGAAATTTTCAAGAAGCGCCAACTTCTGGATTGTTTTTTTTTTTAAAAAACGGGCGATACTGGCTAGTGGTACTGTGGTAGTGAGTCACGCAACGCAGAAACTGCGGTTAGAAAGAAAAACCAGAGGTCAGGCCGGCCCGTGTATATGTACTCATCATCATATCCATCGTTGCATCTACGCACTCAGAACACACAGACAAAAAATAATACAAGAGTCAGAGGCTCAGAGCACAGATCATTCTCGTGCCATTGCTCTTAATTACATTTTGATGGCATGCTACTTGTGTGCGTCATTCACCTGGTGTGGTGCAATACAAAGCATCTCCGGTCTGCAATTTGTAACAGCTTCACGACATGGGAGACAAGAATGCCCCAGTCAGATTCAGTACTTGCCAAGAAAGAAAGAAACACGGCAAAGAGAACACCAGTAGTTTATATAGATACTATCAACCCTATGTGTCCAAGACTGCAAGTTCGTCTTTGTAGCGCGCTCATACGCGCATAAGATCAGTCTTAGTGGAAATTTCATATGAGTTTTATTTGTATTAAATAGGTTGTCACACAGGTATTTTTTTATTACATGACAGTGTATTTAAAAAGAGAGAGCAGAAATAGGTTTCATCTAGATAAAACACACTTGACATGATTACCAACTCTCTATAAGTCATAAAATTAAATACCAATGAAACCATAGAACGAAACTCTCCACTGAGAATGGATGTTTCATCCAAGTTTCATTGCATTTCATATGACATGGCAATCTTAGAAACAACGCCATAAAACTCTCCATTGAGACTGGCCTAAGAAGTATATGCCTGGGCCTGTTTGGTTGAGCTGTAGCTTTTAGAAAAGCTGCTGTGAGCTGTAGCTGTTGGAAAAACAGTTGTGAGATGTGAGCTATGGACAAAGCCAAAAACCGTTTGGTTGAGCGGCTGTAGCTTTTTGGAAAAGTATCTATTAGCAGGTCCCATGTCTCAGGCGACCCCACTTGTCAATCACCCAACATATTTTTCTCATGTTTTTTTCTATACGCGTCTTCTTCTGTCCATGAGCACAGGGAATAGGAGGCCGGTGAGGGGCGGTGCTCCTGCGAGCCCGTCAGAGCCTAGGACGGGGCCGCAACTCGCGTCCGCCGGTGCCGAGGACGGGGCCGCGCCTGCGCTGCCACAGCTGGGGACGGGATGGAGCCGCGCCCGCGTCCGCCGGTGCCGGGGATGGGACGGGGGCAGGGGCGTGCCCGCCGGTGCCAAGGATGGGGCCGCGCCCAGATCCAAGCACTAGGAGGGAGAGAAACGACCGGAGATGGCCTGGCCGCGCTGAGCTTGAGCTCGGGCAGCAATGGTGGTACGGCGGCGAAAACCGGTCCAAGGGGCCTCAACCCTAGATGAGCGACGCGCAAACCGGTGGGGACGAAGGAGGGAGTCAAGGCGGAGCTGTGTGTGTGGCGAATCGTGCGGAGGCGGTTTGGTGGTGGCGAATTTGGTCGGCGGAGCTCGTGCGGGAGGCAATGGTGTGCGCGCCTGGGAGATGGCAGAGAGGGAGAGTGAGAGCGACCAAGTGGGAGAGAGAGATGCGCCGCTGGCCGAGCCTGCTTGCGGAGGAGAGGGGCGCCACCGGAGGGGAGATGCGCCGCCGGCCCGAGCCTGCTTGCGAAGGAGCTGCGCTCTTTCTTTCACGCGGAAGAAGACGAGTCACGAGCAAATCGAACCGGTACGCACATAATGGATGGTATTGCGGGTAATTTTTCACCCCCACAGCCTGTGGAAGCAGCTCTCCCCTTGCTTTAAAAAATGAACTACGTGAAAAGCTGGCTTTTGCAAAAGCTGTAGATCTACCATAGGGCCTTTGGTTGACTTTTGGGCTTTTGGTAGCAAAAGCTACAGCCAAAAGCCAAACCAAACACCCCATGAATTGGCTTTGTTGTTTGTAAACAAGGCTGAAACTTTTTGTTAGGCCCATTCATGCATGTGACTTGCCCTTAATAAGAGTACTAGTAGTAGTACTACTAATACAATTAAGCAACGTGGAGGTTGGTCTGTAATGTCTGATTGGCTAGTAATCTAGCCCGTTTGGCTGCTGCTTATTGTATATGATCGTAAATTTTCAGTCGGAACAGTATTTTTCTCTCACATCAAACCAGTCGGCAGTACTTTTTCACGATCCAGCAAGCATCGACCAGCGCCAGCCAACCAAACAAGCTGCTAGTAC
The DNA here is from genome assembly GCA_904845875.1 of Miscanthus lutarioriparius. Taxonomy (NCBI): domain Eukaryota; kingdom Viridiplantae; phylum Streptophyta; class Magnoliopsida; order Poales; family Poaceae; genus Miscanthus; species Miscanthus lutarioriparius. Next base: position 76,425,043 of record CAJGYO010000003.1, on the reverse strand, counting down.
CATCGTCTGTGGCAACCGTACCACTGCAGCATTCAGGCGTGCCAAATGGGCAGCTGCGCTGCAAAGGCCAAGGAAAACAAGCTTCCAAACTCTGCTGCTGCATCTCCTTAGCCACACGAATTTTTCTAGCAGCGGAATGTCGGCGCTGGCTAATTGTAATTGCTTACTGCTAGCTAGTGGCTGTAGTAGTATATAAACAAACACAGGGGTTGGGGAATCTTGGCGTCCAGGGATGAATGCTAAGCATAAGCACCTCCTGATTCCGGTCATCTGCAGTCGTAAAGCGAACTAAAAGCTACTGCACAGGTTCAGGTGGTATGGTAGAGGAGCACACCGTTCAGAACCTGTGACGACGTTTCTTTTGCCATCGCTCATTACGTTCAGATGCGGTGGTATTGTCTGTTGTATGATCCACCTTTTCATCCCCTTTTGGCTTTTTACACTGCAAATATGAAATATACCCTTGTGTCTATACCTTGCATTGTTCTGTGGTGTGATGCTTCCGGCAAGCCAAGCGATGCCGCTGCTGCTCCATGGTGCGACGCGTCCTGCAATGATCGTGTTGCTAGCTGCGACTGATGCCAACAGACAGATGCACAGACATCCCCCTGTCTCTTCATGCTGCAATCTGAAGCCGCCTGCACAGCATATTCTTGGCTGAGCCGATCCAGAGTGCATCCCAACGACAAATGACAGGTGCCAAACATTCGTCGAAGCTGGAGAGACATCCAGTCTAGTTTGGGTTTGGCCCACAGTGGCCTCATGTGTATATTTACGTGAGATTAGGTGAGGGTTGGTCATATATTAGCTGTTAAAGGTGGTTATACAAATCTTTATAAAATTTGCTCTCTGAATCACCATATTTATTTGAGTACAAATCGCTCTATATATTTTTGTACCCTCCACTTCTTGTGTATACTCTAGAGAGCCGTCCTCATTCTCTCTCTCTTCGGCTAGCAAAAAAATCCGAAATAGATGACGTATATATTTGGAGATCAAATTAGAGAGACTGTTGGAGGGGTATTTTTCCACAAAAATCTTATTCCTGTAAATTGGGAAGGATATAGAGTCTCTTAGAGTTGCTCTAAGGCTTCTAAAGTCCCTACCGCCATTCTCAGGTTAACCCTTTTATGTGAAGAGAGAATAAAAGCGTAAATAAGTTGGTGGTAGTATATGGTTCCCTTAATGTGTAGAGTGAATTTTAATGGTTTGCACGTTTTATAGTAGTCATCTGACAGTGGCCTCCACCATGTGCCATATAGATATAGAGTGCGTTCGGCTGGCTGGCTGGGCCGAGCCCGGCTGGCCAGCTCACTCACAGAAATACTATTCACGTCCAGACAGAACAGTATTTTTTTCTCACAATAATCAACCGGAACAGTATTTTTTAGTCCTGCCGAATAGGCCCATAGCTTACCCGCAAGAATCGAAATTGTCCTCCCTGGATCCTCACACCACGACCTACTTGGGTGGCAACCGCTTGCATAGCTTTTCTTTCAAACCAGCAACGATTATTCTTGGAACCCATGGTGGGATAGTGCTTTTATAGAATGATGACTTCATTGACTGCACAAATTGCACTTTGGGGGAGTTCCACATTTCGACCGATGTCATCGTTTAGAGATTGCACGACTAGCTTCCCTCTAACACTTGTTTATGGCCTAACAAGACATCATGCAAGACCAAGATTCCTGCATGAACTAAAGACAATTAAACTGCTAATTAACTCATGCTGTCTCATCCTAAGTGACTTCAACCTAATCTACAAAGCATCTGATAAGAACAGTAGGAAGCTCAACCACTGTCTAATGCGACATTTCTGAGAGGCTTTAAATGATTGCGACCTCAATAAGATTCACCTTCAAAATCATAAATTCACCTGGAGCAATGAGACATGTGATCCCACTTTGGCCAAGCTTGATAGAGTTCTCTACAACATAGAGTAGGACTTAACCTTCAACTCGCATCTTCTCCACACCCTTTCGACATCCCTCTTATATCACACACCTCTCCTACTCTCCAATCAAGGGTGACCTTGCCGGCCGAGAACCTTTCACTTTGAAAATTTCTAGGTCAAGCTCATAGGCTTCAAGGAGCGAACCCTCATATCATTGTGTACCATTTCACACATCCTCTACCACAAGCTTCTCACCACCTGGCAAAAGCTAAGAGCTTGAAGGTGCTCACCAGAGACACCAAAACGAAGCCCCACATGGATCTTGAAGTGATCCTTCGCCTCGACGATGCACAAGAAAGTAGAAGCCTATCCTCAACCGAGTTTGACCTTAGAGCCAAGCTTAAAAAACTTGAGCTCTCAGCCTTGCGGTTCTTAGAAGGAGAACCAAACATGCCTTTTACATCTCCAATATAACTAGCGAGTTAATACAAGGAGAAGAAAGAACCACATCCAAAAGTCTCCCACAACAAAAAGTTGGCGGTGCTCAAAGATGTAAGCGCAATCAAGCCCTAAGTGGGTTTTGATGATGTTGATCGCATAATTAAAGGACTAATGTAACACCCTTGGTGTTACACTATAAATCATTTGTTAAAACATGTCATGAGCATCATGTCTATGTGTTGATGCATGAAATATAGAGTGTAGATCAAGTTTCGTAACTCAAAACGGTCAACGGAAACACATGATGAAAGTTAATTTAATAATCATGTTGTATCACTTAGGGTTTAAAAACAAAATTTTTATTAAGTAAAAATGCTATAGAACATGTATGTGATACTTGAATAAATTTTAAAGTACAAACTTTGTAGATGACGATGAAATACCCGCGGTCGAAAAACGATATTACTAGCTAAGATTTCCAATAGCTTAGAAATGCAATTTGATATAGAGTTAAACTAGGATCTTAGAAAATTTCTTGAACTTTGGAAAGGGTAGACATTGCTGTGTTCATCAATTTTTGTAGAAAAAATTAGTTAAGAAGAAGAGTAGTGTCATGGCCTGTTTTGGTAGCCTAATATACCCTATTAGGTATAGCAAAGGTGGTTTGGCGATTGGATCAAAGGTTTAGATTTTTAGAACGCTTTAAAAACCATGCACGACATGCCCTCGACTGGTTTCCTCGGCGGCATGATCCACCGTGCCTCGGGGCACGGCGTCGCGTAGCGTCGCTCGCCGCCGCGACGACGACGCGCTTACGCTACATGCACACACCGCCACGCCGGGCGGGACGCTGGAAGCCGATTGGCTCTGGCCGCTCTACCCGCCGTGTGTCGCCGCTGGCCGCCATCGCGGGCCCGACGCCCTAGTCAATCCGGCCGACGTCGCCACTCGACTCCACCGTGTCCCTCAGGTTGCTTGTTGTCAGGCCGCCTCTCCCGGTCGGGTGGATGCCTTTCGCACGTGTGCCATGCACGCCGTCGCTACGCCATTAATGGCATCGGAGCGCGCGGGCCATGGCTTGTCGTCGACGCACTCGCTCGTCCACTGCGCCTGGGACGAGGGTCCCTCGGCCACGACAACTGCACCCCGCCAAGACGCGCACTAGTCGAATCCTGGCCGAGCCCCGCTGCCGTCCCATCCGTCGGCCTACCTTGCTTTTCTCTCTGCCGCCGCTGTTGCCTTGCGCCACGAGTGCGCCAGAAATAAGTCACCGCTATTCAATTTGCCTCGTCCGCACCTACGCTCTCTTGTCCCCTCACTGCCTGTGCCACCCGCAGCCTTGATGGCGGCCGGCCGGGCGCCAATTTGGAGTTTCCACCCTAGCGAGCCGTTAAGGCCGCGCTTGGCCGTGGGCACGGATAGCTCGCTCGCCCATCGCCCACTGCCCAATTCGCTGTACCACTACCTTCGCCTAGATCCTTCCTTCACCCCGCGCACCTTAGCCCAGTCGCTACCTGCTCGCCTTGGTCGCTGACACGACCGTGTCACCGCAATGCGCCGCCGAATTCCACCGCCGCACGTGGCCTGCCCGGTTCGGGGAATTCCCGGCCAAACCATCAAAACAGACGCAACCAGGGTACAATAGGGATGCTTTAGCGTTAGCTAGCTCTCCCCACGGTGGCTGTGGTTGGCTGGCGTGGTCACGCCACTGTTGCGCATGCCCACACGCCGTGGTCGCCACTTCCGCGAGCTCCGCCGCTCTTGTAACCTCGGCTAGTGTAGTCGCTAGGGTTGGAGGTGCTGATCGGACCGCTATCTGGGTCGGGGCGGGTCTCGGTTGGCCAGCGTGGTTGCCCAGTGCCAGTGCACGCGGGGGTGGCCCGAGGACCTGGCTGTAGTAAAGAAGGGATGTTCCAAGGGTTCCTTTGCATAAGTGTTGTCTCGAGAAATAGTGTTGTGGACTGCGGGTTGATTCAATCTTAGCACGGGGGTGTTTTCGCAAAAGTGCCGGCGCGCGCGGGCCTCCCCGTCGCGGGCCTTTCAGCGCGGATGGGGCGCGTCCCGCATGGGCCGCGCCGCTCGCTAGTGGGCCATGCGGGTTGAATTTGTTTTTCATTTTTATAGGAGATAGAAATAGCTTTATATTTTACCTTCTAAGTTGAACTTTGAAAATTAATATCAATTCATATAAGTATTCCAAAAATTATGAAATAAATTCTATTGAGTTCCTAAAAATATTGTCTATCTGATAGTATGGTTGGTTTATATATATCTATGTTGATGCTAAGGTCTATTAAATCATTTGGAAGTGTTAATGTTATTTAGATTAATAATTGTAGGAATTTTTGTGGCAAATTGGTAATAACTTTAGCCAAGAAATTTTTACAGTAGATTCATTAGATTATTATATGCTCACTGTAATTTTTGTAGCCTTAGAATAGGTTGAGAAATATGGTGGATAAGTACTCCTTGGTGTAGTATATATATTAAATCGGTAATAAGAATAAGTATGCCTTTAGTTGCTAAGATAATACGTGAAATATTCCATACCTGTTAGTAGGAATAATAGGTAGCTTAGTATTGTTGTCATTAGAGTTAACTTGGTAGATGTATTTTTATTTTAAGAGTTGCTGTTGCTGTATTACTATGTGTTGCATCATCATTCCATGCATGTACATAACGAGTTGGTAGAGTTCGTGACTACGGGGGAGCAGGAGTACGAGGAGATAATTGAGTAGTACGAGGAGGAGATCCTCATCTAGGAGGGCGCCCTAGATCCATCAGTTGTTGACTTTGCAGACACCCTGCCTACCCAAGGTAAGCCCCGGTGCATAACCTTTATTTTGAATGATCGTTGGATACATATATATATGTGATGTGTATTTACGTTACATGCATTTTATGGAAACTACATGCATAGATATAACTACCTATGAGTTCTACTAGCATAGGTCGAGTAGCTGCTATGCTTAGGTTTTTCGATAGCGTGGATAGCCTGCCGTTACTCACAATAGGTGATTATTATTATTACTCTCATAATAAAATGGTAAAAGGAAAAATGGAGACCAGACAAGGATGTGGTATGGGTATTGGTGGGTGTAAGAGGTTGTGTCCTGCGGTCAACGGGGCATAGCTTGGTTACACTGCTTTCCCTGTACGTGTCGATTAAAGACTGGCCGTTGCATTGGGTTCTAGGCATGTCACAGACTTATTATCTTGAACACATACTTGTGTATGGGCGCGGGAAGGCTGATTGTTCTCTTGTTATGGGTTTCGGCTCTTTCCGGACCGACTGATTGGAGGCGGAGATGGTGGAGGTCTAAGCACCGCACTGAGTCCGGGACTCAGGAGCGGGGGCTTGTAGTCCAAGTTTGGACAGGGACCTAGACCCCATGATCGGAGGGTTGTGGGTTGGTCCTGCTTATGCCTGGGGTACAAGCGGGGCGTGTGTTTCAGGGTACCCAGCTGGGCACATTGATTCATGAATCGCCGGACGATCTGGTACGGCTTGTCTATAGTCTAGCACCGTAGTAAGAACTAGAAGATGAACGATGATGAAATAGAACTGTTTGTTCAACTCTTGTTTGAAAGTAGAAGAGGTGCTTACATAGAATGGTTAGATAATGAACTAATCTGGACTGCTAATAATAAACATACATAAGGATTCATTATTAGTATTGCTTTCTGTAAAAAGGAAACCTCACAAACCATAAAACTTATCATATCGCTTCGAGTCGGAAAATTATTCTCACTAGTCGGATAAGTCTTGTGAGTACATTGTGTACTCAGGGTTTATTTACCCCTGTTGCAGGTGCAACTTGAGAAGTAGTTGTTGTGTGAAGGATTCTTCTAGTGGGCACAGACGGATCCTTGCATATTATCGATAGATGTTTATTTTAATTCCGTTGTTTAATTTCCGCACTCTGAACTTGGTACTATAATAATGTATTTCTAAAAACTCTGGTTGTATGAAATGGACTAAGTATTGTAAACTCGTTCTCATTACTGGATCTTAGAGGAAAATGTGGATTATTCAAGTTCCACCTGATGTAGCTTACTTTTGGGGTACTTAGTGTCTGGGGGAAGACGAGCGCCTCCGAGGGTGTGTTATTTCGGGCGGTTCTGCCACAACTGGTATTAGAGCCAATAATGACTTACGAGTTTCATAACTCTTTTCAAAACCTTAAAATTGACCAACAAAAGTTTTACGAAAAGTTGGATGCGATAAAATTATGTAAATAAGTATAAGCCCTAGTAATATGGTCTATCTAGGATAGCGACACTGGTTTTATCTAATCAAGTTTTTGTAGGTATACTAACTGACGTTGTGTAAGAATCGATTAGAATGCGGTAATGAGTGTACGATGTGCTGAATTTTTTTGCGAATTGCCGCTATATTCTGGCTTGAGTGAACGGGTAGGCCGATGCATGCATCATGAAAGGAGAATCTTGCTTAAACTAAACTCCCCCTACATGTATAATTTGGATTTGTGAATTGATAGGATAACCTAAAAGAATGCTTCAATAAACGTCTTATCATTTCTCTAATCTCTTGTTCCTAATCTGGAGGGTTGTCCCTAATGGTTGGTTCGTATCTATTTATAGATGAACCTGAGGTTTGGTTGTGGGAGCACCAGTGCCGGAGCGGGCCATGGTCTTGGTGAAGGCCATGGTGAAAGTGGTCGGGGCAATGAGAACAACAATGGGGAGAGCCATGAGGCTCCACGTATGGCTCCTCCTCCTCCGCCACCGCCGCCTCCGATGACTCATGTGGAGATGATGGCGGAAATGTTGGCTACTCGTCGTGAATCAGTCCGTGCCATGGAGCTGTTAGCATAGGCTATCGGTGGCTTCGCCCGTGGAGGCCACGGAGGCAATGGAGGGAATGGGGTTGGTGCCCGTGGTCTCGAGGGACCCTATTCATACTAGGATTTTTTGAAGATGCACCCACCCATGTTTACACCGACTGCTGAGCCTCTAGATAAGGAGCATTGGCTTTGTATTCTGGAGCAGAAGTTTCTACTACTCACTGTAATTGAGGAGCAGAAGGTGCGCTTTGCAGCACAACAACTATTGGGTTCTGGCCGGGCATGGTGGGACACGTTCAATGCCATGCAGCTTGTGGATCACCGTGTGACTTGGCAGGAGTTTACTACGGCTTTCAGAGAGTATTACATTCCTGTTGGTGTTCTAAACAGGAAGTTAACGGAGTTTTTGGACCTGAGGCAAGGGAGCATGTCTGTGATGGACTATGTAAACAAGTTCAACCATCTGTCACAGTATGCTGGGACTCACGTTGACATTGATGAAAAGAAGAGAGACTGTTTCTATCATGGCCTCTCTTGCAGTCTGCTAGAAGGAGGTGTACATAGGAAACTATCAGACCTTTGGTGCTATAATGAATGCTGCTATTGCCATGGAGGGACTGCAGTGTGACTCTCAGGCTGAGTGGAAGCGCAAGCGGGTGGCTACGGGGTCTTCTAGTCACCCTAGGCTCAGAAGGTATAGGTTGTCAGGTGGGTGCCCTATCATTCTTCGGGTGGGCATTCGTTCCGTCAGCCTCAGCAGACCTACCAGGTGCCTTCCACCTAGTACCATGCACCTACTTAGCAGGTGCAGCAGCAACCATAGCAGCCCCTAGGACAGTGGGTCCCACCTCATTAGGGACAGGGGAACAAGCCTGGTGCTTGTTTCAAGTGTGGCAAGGAGGGCCACTATGCTCGGGAGTGTCCGCAGAACTAGCCTGCACAGTCTGCTCAGCCCTCAGCTAACTCCCATTTGATCAAGTGGACAATTATCAAGAAGAAGGTGCCAGTAAGTTGCTCTAGGCAAGTTAATTTCACTGAGGCTGAGGAAATCTTGTAGAATGAACCGGTGATGGCTGGTATGTTTACCATTGATTCCCACCCATCATATGTGTTGTTTGATTTTGGTGCATCACATTCATTCATGAGCATGGGGTTTGTACAAAGGCACAATATATCTCTTATGGCTATACCTATTGCCTATAGAATCAGTATTCCGGGTGCACAGTTGTGCGTTAATACTCGGATGGACACAGTTGGATTAGTGTTAGCCACTCACACTTACCGTCTCTAGTTTATGGTGCTACCTGGGCAAGGTATTGATGCAATTCTGGGAATGAACTAGTTGCGTGTATATGGGGTAGTCTTGGATCTGAAGCAGAGAGTTGTTGAGTTACAGCTTCCTTCTTCTAAGGATAGGATGTCTCTTCTTATGCCCTCAGATCCAGCCTTACCTGTTGCTGCTCATGTTGAAGCTTCTCCCGATCTTGCCTCTATTCCTATGGTATGTGAGTTTTTGGATGTTTTCCTGAAGATCTACCTGGGTTGCCACCGAACAGAGATGTGGAGTTCTCCAGTGAGTTAGAACCTAGCACTGCTCCTATCTCCCAGCGCCCATACCGCATGGCCCCGAAGGAATTGGTTGAAATGAAAAAGCAGTTAGAGGAATTATTGGAGAAGGGATTTGTCTGCCCTAGCTCTTCACCATGGGGTTGTCCAGCCATTTTTGTGAAGAAGAAGGATGGCACTCTTCGGATGTGTGTGGATTACCGCCATCTCAATGCGGTAACCATTAAGAACAAGTATCCTTTACCTCGTATTGATACTTTATTTGATCAACTAGCTGGTGCCAAGGTGTTCTCCAAGATTGATCTCCGTTCAAGCTATCATCAAATCAAGATCCGACCACAAGATATACCAAAGATAGCTTTCTCTACTAGGTATGGGTTGTTTGAATACCTAGTCATGTCTTTTGGTCTCACCAATGCTCCTGCATTCTTCATGTATCTCATGAATTCAATCTTTATGCCGGAGTTGGATAAGTTTGTAGTGGTATTCATTGATGATATCTTGATATACTCCAAGAACAAGGAAGAGCATGCCCAACATCTTTGGATAGTACTGACTCGATTAAGGGAACACAAGCTATACGCCAAATTCAACAAGTGTGAGTTTTGGTTCAATCGAGTGCAGTTTTTGGGATATGTTCTGACACTTGAAGGTATTTCTGTAGACCCAAACAAGATGCAGGATGTGTTAAATTGGAAATCCCCAAGTCAGTGTATCAGATTCGTCAGTTCCTTAGTCTTGCTGGGTATTATCGGTGCTTCATTCATGACTTCTCTAAAATAGCTCAGCTGATGACGAAGCTGCTCCAGAAAGATGCCAAGTTTGCATAGAGCCTGGCTTGTGAAGAAGCTTTCCAAGCTCTGAAGAAATTTCTTACCATTGCTCCTGTTCTTGCCCAACCAGATATTGATAGACCTTTTGATGTATATTGTGATGCCTTGAAGACGGGGTTAGGATGTGTGCTTATGCATGATGGACGTGTGATAGCTTATGCTTCACGTCAGCTGAAAAAGCACGAGGTGAATTACCCCACCCATGATTTAGAGCTGACTGTTGTGGTCCACGCTCTAAAAATTTGGAGGCATTATTTGTTGGGAAATAAAGTACACATTTTTATGGATCACAAGAGCCTCAAATATATTTTCACTCAGTCCGAGTTAAATATGAGGCAAAGGAGATGGTTGGAATTAATCAATGATTATAATTTGGAAGTTCATTACCATCCCGAAAAAGCTAATGTGATAGCTGATGCTTTGAGTCAGAAGTCGTATCAGGTTGAAGAAACACCTTTGTCTCTCAACCATGCTGAGGTGCTAGCTCACGTTGCTCTAGTCTCAGATTTGATTGAGCAAATTATGAGAGAGCAAAGGCAAGACACTTTAGAAATTCCTCATATCAAGAAATTAATTGCCGAGGGGCGTTGTCCTCAGTTTTGCATTGATGAGCAAGGTGTAGTATGGTTCAAGAACAGATCGGTGGTTCCGTCAAATTAGGAGATTAGAAAAAAGATTTTGAATGAAGCTCATCATTCCAAGTTGTCCATCCACCCAGGAAGTAACAAAATGTACCATGATTTACGTCACTTGTATTGGTGGTCCAATATGAAGCGGGATATCACCAAGTATGTCGCGAAGTGCGATACTTGTGGTAGGGTTAAGGCAGACCATATGCGTACCCTAGGATTTTTGCAACCCTTGCCTATCCCTATTTGGAAATAGGAAGATATTTTCATGGATTTCATTGTTTGTTTACCCCGCACGTCCAAGGGTTATAACTCTATTTGGGTCATTGTGGATCGCCTTACCAAGTTCGCTCATTTTCTCCCGGTGGATACCAGATATTCCGCCAGAACGTATGCTAGGTTGTATTTTGACCAGATTGTGACCCTGCATGGAGTTCCTCTTACTATCGTCTCTGATAGAGGGTCAGTCTTTGTCTCTCGTTTTTGGGAGCAACTACAGGAATGTCTTGGTACTAGTCTCCTCAGAAGTTCAGCTTATCATCCACAAACTGACGGCCAAACAAAAAGGGTAAACCAGGTACTTGAGGATATGTTGAGAGCTTGTGCCATTTCTTTTCCTGAGAAGTGGGATGAATGCTTGAACTTAGCTAAGTTTTCTTACAACAATAGCTATCAAGAAAGCATTCGTATGGCACCCTTTGAAGCTCTGTATGGAAGGAGATGTAGGACACCACTTAACTGGGTTGAAGTGGGAGACCGTGGATATTTTGGACCTGATTTCATCAAAGAAGCTCGAGAGCAAGTCAATATTATTCAGAGTCATTTGAAGGCAGCTCAAAGCTGACAGAAAACTTACGCGGACAAGTGAAGATGGCCATTGTAGTTTGCGGTTGGGGATCACGTGTATCTCAAGGTGTCTCCTATGAGAGGGGTGCATTGGTTTGATGTTCGTGGTAAGCTAGCCCCTCGATATGTGGGCCCTTACTAGGTTTTGGAGCGGTGTGGCCCAGTTGCTTATCGTCTCCAACTTCTAGATATTTTATCAGTGGTACACAATGTGTTTCACGTATCCCAGTTGAAGAAATGTTTGCGGGTCCCCAATGAAGCCGTGGAAATTAAAGGACTTCCCCTCTAGCCTAACTTGACTTATATTGAGCATCCTATCAAGATCTTAGATGAGAAAGAAAGAGTGACTAGACACAATGTGGTGAAGTTCTATAAGGTTCAGTGGCAAAATCACTCGGAGGATGAAGCAACGTATTTTGAAGCATTATCCCCACCTTCTTTCTAGTTCACTGGGGTAGCTGTTTACACTGAAATGTATTTTTTATCTCTTTTCCCACACTAGGCACATGAAATATCGGGACGAGATTTTGTTTATGGGTAGATTTGTAACACCCTCGGTGTTACACTGTAAATCATTTGTTAAAACATGTCATGAGCATCATGTCTATGTGTTGATGCATGAAATATAGAGTGTAGATCAAGTTTCGTAACTCAAAACGGTCAACGGAAACGCATAACGAAAGTTAATTTAATAATCATGTTGTATCACTTAGGGTTTAAAACCAATTTTTATTAAGTAAAAATGCTATAGAACATGTATGTGATACTTGAATAAAGTTTAAAGTACAAACTTTGTAGATGACGATAAAATACCTACGGTCGAAAAATGATATTACTAGCTAAGATTTCCAATAGCTTAGAAATGCAATTTGATATAGAGTTAAACTCGGAACTAAGAAAATTTCTTGAACTTTGGAGAGGGTAGACATTGTTGTGTTCATCAATTTTTGTAGAAAAATTTAGTTAAGAAGAAGAGTAGTGTCATGACCTGTTTTGGTAGCCTAATATACCCTATTAGGTATAGCAAAGGTGGTTTGGCGATTGGATCAAAGGTTTAGATTTTTAGAAAGCTTTAAAAACCGTGCACGACATGCCCTCGGCCGATTTCCTAGCGTGTGCGCGGTCATCGTGCTCGGGGGCACGACATCGTAGCGTCGGCTCGCCCAACGCACGCACGCACACACACGCACCGCCGCGTTCGGCGGGACGCTGGGGGCCGGTTGGCCTGGCCGCTCTACCCCGTCGTGTCGCTGCCGTTGCCATCACGGGCCAGACGCCCTAGCCGATCCGCTGATGTCTGGCCGCTCTGCCTTGTCGTGTCGCTACCGCTGTCGTCACGTTGCGTCTGCACACCTGCGTTGCGCTATGCTGTGTTGCGCTATGCTGCGTTGTGCTGCCTCTCCCCGGCCGGGTGTATGCCTTTCGCACGTGGCTATGCACGCCGTCGCTACACCATTAATGGCGCCGCAGCGTGCGGGCCTCGGCCTGTCACCGATGCACTCGCTCATCCACTGCGCCTAGGATGAGGGTCCCTCGGCCATGGCAACCGCACCCCGCCAAGACACGCACCAGTCGAATCCTGGCCAAGCCCCGCTGCCGTTCGGTCCGCCCGTGTGCCCCTGCTTTTCTCTCTGCCGCCGCCATCGCCTTGCTCCACGAGTTCGCTAGAAATAAGTCACCGCTATTCAATTCGCCTCATCCGCACCTGCGCTCTCTTGACCCCTCACCACCTATGCCACCCCCAGCCTTGATGGTGGCCGGCCGGGCACCAATTTGGTGTTTTTGCCCTGGCGAGCCATTAAGGCCACGCTTGGCCGTGGGCGCGGACAGCTCGCTCACCCGTCGCCCACTGCCTAATTCGCTGTACCACTACCTTCACCTAGATCCTTCCTTCACCCCGCGCATCTCAGTCCAGTCGCTACCGGCTCGCCTTGGTCGCTGATGCGACCATGTCACCAGTCAGGCGCCGCCGAATTCCACCGCCGCACGTGGCCAGCCTGGTTTAGGAATTCTGGCCAAACCATCACCATAGACGTAACCAGGGTACGATAGGGATGCTTTAGCGTTAGCTAGCTCTCTCCGCGGTGGCTGTGGTTGGCTAGCGTGGTCGCGTCACCGTTGCGCATGGCTGCACGCCGTGGTCGCCACTTTCGCAAGCTCCACCGCTCTTGTAATCTCGGCTAGTGTAGTCACTAGGGTTGGAGGTGCTGATCGGCCCACTATCTGGGTCGGGGCGGGTCTCGGTTGGTCGGCGTGGCTGCCGAGTGCTATCGCCACCGCGCCGGTGTGCGCGGGGGTGGCCCGAGGACCTAGCCGTTGTAAAGAAGGGATGTTCCGAGGGTTGCTTTGCATAAGTGCTGTCTCGAGAAATAGTGTTGTGGACTATGGGTTGATTCGATCTTAGCGCGGGGGCGTTTTCGCAAAGTGCCAGCACGCGCGGGCCTCCCTGTCCTGGGCCGTTTCAGAGCGGATGGGCCGCGTCCCGCGTGGGCCGCGCCGCTCGCTAGTAGCTGCTATGCTTAGGTTTTTCGATAGCGTGGGTAGCCTGCCGTTACTCACAATAGGTGATTATTATTATCACTCTCATAATAAAAATGGTGAAAGGAAAAATGAAGGCCGGGCAGGGATGTGGTATGGGTATTGGTGGGTGTAAGAGGTTATGTCCTGCGGCCAACGGGGCATAGCTTGGTTACACCGTTTTCCCTGTCCGTGTCGATTAAGGACCGGCCATTGCATTGGGTTCTAGACAAGTCACAGACTTATTATATTGAACACATACTTGTGTATGGACACGGAAAGGCTCATTGTTCTCTTGTCATGGGCTCCGGCTCTTTTTGGACCGACTGATTGGAGACGGGGATGGTGGAGGTCTAAGCACCGCACTTAGTCTGGGACTCAGGAGCGGGGGCTTGGAGTCCAAGTTTGGACGGGGACCTAGACCCTGTGACAGGAGGGTAGTGGGTTGGTCATGCTTGTGCCTGGGTTACAAGCGGGGCATGTGTTTCAGGGTACCCATCTAGGCACATTGATTCGCGAATCGCTGGGCGATCCGGTACGGTTTGTCTATAGTCTAGCACCGTAGTAAGAACTGGAAGATGAAAGGTGGTGAAATAGAACCGTTTGCTCAACTCTTGCTTGAAAGTAGAAGATGTGCTTACATAGAATGGTTAGATAATGAACTAATCCGGACCGCTAATAATAAACATACATAAAGATTCACTATTAGTATTGCTTTCCGCAAAAAGAAAACCTAGCAAACCATAAAACTTATCATATCCCTTGGAGTCAGGAAATTATTCCCACTAGTCGGATAAGTCTTGCGAGTACATTGTGTACTCAGGGTTTATTTACCCCTGTTGCAGGTGCAGCTCGAGGAGTAGCTGTTGTGTGAAGGATTCTTCTGGTGAGCACAGACGGATCCTTACATATTATCGATAAATGTTTATTTTCATTCCGCTGTTTAATTTTCGCACTCTGAACTTGGTACTGTAATAATGTATTTCTAAAAACTCTGGTGGTATGAAACGGACTAAGTATTGTAAACTCATTCTCATTATTGGATCCTGGAGGAAAAATATGGATTATTCGAGTTCTCCCTTGGGGTGTGCTCGATGGAATCCGCTTGATGTAGCTTACTTTCGAGGTGCTTAGTGTCTGATGAAAGACGAGCGTCTCCGAGGGTGTGTTATTTTGGGCGGTTCTGCCAACATGTTATTTATCATGGGTGCACGAAACACTAATGGAGAACCCCCCCAAACTCAAAAGGATGGCTTGGAAGCTCAAAGAACTAGTTTACATTTATATATTATTTTTTGAATTTGTGTTTAGGACAAGCCGTATTATTAATGGTGATATTAAAAGTAAGCTGGGATGATCCAAGTGCTCACAACACTATACAGAAACATATAAAAAACACCTAGCCTACCCAAACGGCCAGATGCTTTTCACTCTTCTCTGGCCTGCACGAAATCTCTGCTCTCGGAGGTGGAGCCTCCGCGCTCTGCCTCATTGACTGCTTTTTGTGGGAGATGTGGGAGGTATTTATACCTCTCCCACACTCCCACACTGGTCATCTTGTACCTCATACTCCCATCAGACTAACAACTCTCCTCTCTCATCCACTGATGCTCCCAACCACTTTTGTCCAAAGCTTTGTGATCCTTCGAAGTGATTGGCTCCTAGAGAGAGAGAGAGTTGAAAAGGTAGAGAAGATCAAGATCCACCCCGTCTTGAGCACTTGGTGAAGACCTAGCCTCCCACGGTGTTTGTTACTCTTGGAGTTTGGGCTCCTAGCCGGCTAGAGGTTGCCTAAGAGCTCCCAATCGGTTATGGTTGAGCACCGGAAGGTTTGTATTGTCCTTTAATTTGTAACTTAGTGGAAATATCAAGCTCACTACCTTTGTGGTGGGTTTGAGAAGAAGTACAAGTTGAAAGAGACTCCATAACCTCAATCAATTGCAATTGTGTATATGGTCTTCCGGTTCAACAACGAAGTCAAATGCTTCTCGCACCACCAGAGATATTCAGCCTGTTCGCTTGTTGGTTTCAGCCAGGGCTTATCAGCCAGCCAACAATATTTTTCTCTCATAACAAACCAGCACCAGCCGGACTTATCAGTCCAGAAACCAACCAGCGAAGCAGCCCGATTATTGTTGCCGGTTTTTGCATTGAAACAGCCTATGTACGCGTGAATGATGTCAACGCTCTAGGAAGCAGTGAAGCACATTGTTTCTGATGAAAATTATTACTCATATGTGTCTATGTAGTATATGCAAAAAAACACCATACCAGTTCAATGGCCAAAGACACATATGCTGCAATTTAAAACATCTCAAACTGATTTGAAGTCCTCCAGAGGAACCAATGATTGACATAATAGTGTTTGCAATGCGTCAAATGTGAATAAATATCTACATCTCAAATTTGGTGCACATCTGGTGTGCGAGACATAACATGTTAGTTAATTTCGTTCACTGTTTGATGACGAGCTCCTTCACAAACGCGACCACCTTGGGCACATCGACCGTCCATGCGACCGAAATAGGTGAGTAGCCAGTCCACGGGTTCTCTGAATTCCACCTACACCAACCAACGTGATGCAGCAGCAAGTGATGATGAGCAACAATCTCTAAGGTGAAAGAAAAAAACGTAAATCATCGCTTACTTCTTCAGTAACATGTCCATGGAAGTATGCCCGACGCAGATGCCCTGTGTCTCCACCCTCACCACACCCTTCTTGAACGTGAACATCTCTGGACGAACTAGCGCGGCAAAGCTCACCGGATCATGGAGGAAAATCACTGACCCAAACAAGAAACATAAGCTCAAACTGTCCTGGCTACGAAGATGGCAGTGTATTTTAAATGTAACACAAAACTATTGTATTTGTTGCAGCGTACCAGGAGCACCATAAGACTTGATGTGCCAGTCCAAGTAGAACTTGCATACGTCGCATAAGAACTGTGCGTGCTTCCCTTTTGAGTTTCTTAGCTCCAGGAGATCCTTATCTGCAAGTATCAGCAGGTTCAGTACCTCACATGACACATGGTGACTGAAATGAGTAGGGGTGACCATATTCATATTGCTTCAGGATTCAGGGAAGATCAAGGACCTCTGAAGCTAACTTGCGTCGTGATGTTGAGGCCAACCACGTAGATGTCTGCCCCAGAAGTGAAAACTATATCGGCTGCCTCCGGGTCGTGGTGGATCTGCAAGGGTAAATGAAGACATACGTTAGACCTGGGAAATCACCGTTCAGATTTCTGGTTGCACACTGACATGCATGATTGGCATTACATTTGCTTCAGCCGAAGGGGTGGCATTTCCAGCTGAAAAAAATGATCCACCCAACACAACAATCTTCTTAACATTTTTCACAAAGGATGGATCCTTCTTGATGGCCTGCGAAATATTGTAGCATAATCACCACCATCAACAATCAATCATCATATACTATAACTCTCAAAATTCTCAAGTGTCAGAAATAACATACCAATGCTACGTTTGTCAGAGGACCCAAGGCAAGCACAGAGACCTCTCCAGGAAACTGCGAGACTTTATCCACCAAGAACTCAGCAGCGCTTTCCTCAACTTTCTTGATAGTGGGATCGGGAAGCTCTATATTCCCGAGGCCTTCAGATCCATGAACAAAGTCGGCAACATCTGGCTTTCCTCCCTATTCACAACCCAAAGATGTGAACCATTCCATGCCACGTAGCTGAATGAACTACCCAACTCAGGAGACGATATCAAGGTCGCTTTCAATGGACTTGATGTCAAATGATACAGACATCAGGCAATGCAGATTTGTGTGATACACGAAATTTTTCAGACTTGTCCTGGTTCCTGACTTCCTGGTTGAACTATTTTTTTTATATTTTTAATGAAAATTTAATGATTGAACTGTAAACTCCACTGGACATATTTTAATAGTGTAGACTATCTGGTTCATTGACTCTTTCACTCTGCCTTTGAACCTAGTGCCACCTGAAGCTACACAGATTTTTCTCTGGTCCTACAACCGTTCCTAAGATATGGAGGAACAAATTGCAAAGTAGGTAGTATGAGCAATACCTTGAGAGGCTCATGGCTGCCCTCTGCTACTGGAACCTCTGGATGGCCTGCCTTCTCGCACTGTTAGCATTGCAGATGAAGTAGAATTGCAAGTGTAAGTAAAGATGAAGAAACGAAGTGGAAAAGGGGCATTTGTCATGAATATATATCTAAAAATACTGCTTGCCAGGATCAAGGCGTTGCGTGTGGCGTGCTCCGTGGTGCAGTTGCCGAAAATGGTGGTGAGCCCTAGGACTTGTACGCCCGGCAACTGGAACGCCATCATGATCGCCACGCTGTCATCTGGAATCAGAGCATGAATATATCATCACAAATTGTCCACAATGAAATCACAAAAGTTTAAATGTTTGCAGGTTAATCTACGGTGAATATGTGATGCTGGTCACTGGTCAGTGTCAAGGCACGCAAATTCTCAATATGGTGACATCACAAAAGTTTAGATGTTTGCAGGTTAATCTAAAGATGAATGAATATATAATGGTGGTCACTTGTCAGGGTCCAGGTCTGCAAATTCTTCGCTAAAGTTTATACTCCTTGGAGACCTTTTTCTTTAATAAAGAGTGGCATCTTTTCAAAATACAGAATCAGAGAGTGACATCTTTGGTCCCTCTATTATGTATATTAAAAAATGAAAAAGAAAAGCGGTAGAATGTTTTGGTCCTGCATCCTGCAGTATATGTGCAATGCGCAGGCATTAAAATATGATCCTAAGCTACCAGATAAGGCCCTGTTTAGATTGAAGCTGCTAAAATTTAGGAGAGAATTCCTTATTTAACACCAGACAAATGACATGTTCCTTTCTTGGCCCTAAAAAAATTTCCGTTCCTTATTTGACACCGAGTTCATCTTTCATTCCTTATACGACACTCCGTTGAATTTTCCATCCGTGAACCGTTAACTGCCATGTGAAAAGACGATTTTGCCCCTGTGGGCCCCACCACCCTTCGCCCTCCTCTCCTCCCTTTCTCCCTCCTGTCCGCCCCCGTATAAGCAGCACGCCCCTTCCTTCCTCTTCCTCCCTCTCTCTCCTCTTCCTCCAGATCTAGCGGGCGCAGCCGGGCCCGTGTGGACCGCCGCCCCGGCTGTGGCCGGACCTCACGGTCTTGCAAGAAATGGACCTCTGGCTGCTATCCGCCCCCTCCCCCACCGCGCAGCGCATCTCTCTCTCTCTCTCTCTCTCTCTCTCTCTCTCCTCCCTCCCGACGTGGCCACCCACGCGGGAGGCGCGCCGGCGTAGGCATGGCCCCTCTCGGGTGGCACACCGGCGCCGCAAGGGAAGCCCCTGACACGGCCGGCCTTCGGAGCGGCAACCCTAGCACGGGCGGCCCGAGCGCTGCCGGTCCCTCGCAGCATGATGGCGCTGACTATCGTGGGCACCCCCAGCAGTGGCAGCCCCTAGCACGGTCGCCACGCCGCCTTGCAGCAGTATAGTCATCGGGAGGAGCCGGCACCCGCTCGCACGCCTCATTCTTTGGCCCCTGCTCCTCTCTCATCAAGGCTGCGTGGCGTTGCTTTCGCGCCAGTAGCCCTTTGCCATGCGTGGTCGCCTCTTCCTCTTTCCCTCCCTGCTGGCTCCGGTCCGTGTCGGGCCTGCTGGGCGTGGCGTCGCTTCTTCTTCTCCCGGCGGTGGCGGGGCGGCGGCGCACGCACCTCGGCGGCCGGATTCGCCAAAGACTCACCCTCTTCTCCTCGGTGGATGGCGCTCGAGGAGGAGGGGGGGCTCTAGCCAGCAGCGGGGGACGGCCGGTGGGGCAAGGACACGCGCGGCGTGCGTTGCTTATACCATGAGCAGACAGAGGGAGAAGGGGAGGAGAGGAGGGAGAAGGGTGGTGGGGCCCACAGGGTTAAAATCGTCTTTTCACATGGCAGTTAACGGTTCACGGATGGAAAATCCAACGGAGTGTCGTATAAGGAATGAAAGTTGAACTCGGTGTCAAATAGAGAATGGAATTTTTTTGAGAGGCAAAAAGGAACGAGTCATTTGTCTGGTGTCAAATAAGGAATTCTCTCAAAATTTAGACAGCTAAACCAGTTGCTAAACTTTAGCCACCCCTGTTTAGTTTGGTGGACTAAAAGAGCCTTTTAGTCGGGGTGTTTAAATTCAAAGTGACTAAAAGGTGAGGCAGTCTGGGCTTTAGTCTCATTTAGCAATCCCTTGGTGACTAATTGACTAAATAGCCATTTAGTCCCGTTTAGTCATAGTGTTTAGCTAAAAAGTGACGAAATGGAACTAAAATTAGCCGGCTAAACTTTAGCAGCCCAATCTAAACACCCCCTAAATAATTTCCTAGTTGGAGCAGAGGTGAGAGAATCCCCACGAATCAGGACTGGTTAATTTCCTAGTTGGAGCAGAGGTGTAAAAGTTCACTTAGGAATCAAGCGAGCCATGGCAACGAGCATCCACCCAGCACAATCTGAATCTGAACGAGTGTTCTATATATAGCGAGGAAAGAGAGGAGAGTTTGCGCACCGATGCCGGGATCTGTGTCGATGATGAGCTTCATCTCCTCCCGCTCGTCGCTGCGGTGGATCTGCCCGTTGCCGGCCTCCATCTCAGACTCCGATCGTCCCCTTCTTCCTCCCTCCTGTCGCGTCGATCCGTTGAGGCAGGCAGGCAGACTGGACTAGACTAGGTAGGGAGGATCGGAGATGGTGGAGACGACAATGATTGATCGAGTCAATGGCGAGGGAGGAGGAAACGGATCGGAGAGGCCGCGGCTGCAGTCTCGCTGGTGTCGTGTCGTGTCTCGCTCGATGGACAAGGACAAGTAAGCAACGCAAGGTCAACTGAGCAAGCACCGAAGTCGTGTGCTATATACTCGTACGTTGGTTGGTGGAGATGCAAAGCAAACGCTATGTGATGGCGACCGATCGACTGGCCGTTGTGCTTGTGCACTGCTGGCTCATGGTCTGCTAGCGAGCCGTCCGATCAGAAGGCGACGTACGGACGGACGGACGGACGGCGGATCGGAGATCGGGACGCGTGAGGCTGAGGCTCTCTCCCCGTGACCTGCACGACGGGTCCTACTCAGCACCCACCAACGCCAACGCGTGCGTGAGAAATGCCGCTTCAGGGGTTCTGAGATCCGTTAGACTAAAATTTAGGTGTCGATATCGTACGGAGTGTTCGGATAATAATAAAAAAATAAATTATATAATCTATTAATACTTTACGAGATGAATATTTTAAATCTAATTAATTTGTTATTAGCATATGTTTACGGTAGCACTACATTGTCAAATCATGAACTAATTATGTTTAAAAGATTCGTCTCGCAAATTAATCGTAAACTGTATAATTAGTTTCGTAATTAGTCTATATTTAATACTCCATACATGTATCAAATATCCGATGAAACAGCGACTAAAATTTAATAGGAGGAAGAAAAACCCACTTAATCTCGCTCTCTAGTCTCTGCCTGCCTGCCATCATCTCCTTTTCCTCTTGCCACGCGGCATGCGCGGCGGACGATTATCATCGCCGTCGGCGATGGAATACCACGTCAGTCTCACGTGTGTCCGCTTTGGTGCCTTCTTCGGTTCGACCGACGTGTAGTAAAAAAAAAAACGGCCTCTCGCTGTTTAAACTTCAATTTGACCGCCCTAACTAGGTAACTTTGCACATAATTTAGATTATTTAATTACTAACACTGCATGGATATAATCTCTAGACCATGGATTGCATCATCAGTGTAATATGTACAACATTGTTTACTGAGCCCTTCGCCACAAAAAAAACATTGTTTACTGAGCATGACGTAACGATCGAGTACAAAGTTTTGTACTGTACCTACCGTAGACTCTTAATTATTTACTATATATCTTATTAGGAGATATATAAATACATACGGCGGCACGGCTGAAAGCTCTAGTTTGGTTTTGGTAAATTGATGAAACCCTAAGTGCTAACCTAGTTTATCAAGTGATCATGAGATAGGTAGCACACTCCAAGTGGTGAAGCAAATGAAGATCATAGCATGATAAAGATGATGGCATGGTGATGATCAAGTGCTTCGACTTGGAAAGAAGAAAGAGAAAAACAAAAAGCTCAAGGCAAAGGTATAATTTGTAAGAGCTATTTTGTTTTAGTGATCAAGACACTTAAAGAGTGTGATCACATTTAGGATTGATAGCCGTACTATTAAGAGGGGTGAAACTCGTATCGAAATGCGGTTATCAAAGTGCCACTAGATGCTCTAACTCATTGCATATGCATTTAGGATCTAGTGGAGTGCTAACACCCTTGAAAATATTTGTGAAAATATGCTAACACATGTGCACAAGGTGTTTGCAAGGTTGAGATGGGTTTGGGTCCCTCTCTCCCTCCCGCCGAGCTTGAGAAGTGGATTCAACCGCTTTCGGAAAATGAAATGTCTATTTTCTATTGCGCCGGATGCAAAATTCTTGGTGGTTGGCTCACTTGAGCAAGGGTGAAGAAGTAAGAGTTGAAATGGAGTTGATCGAAATGATCTTTGGCGTCCGTCTGTGGACCGACGCCGAATGAAGCAGCCGGACGCCGACGTCAAGGTCCGGTCATAGGCCGACTTCGCGGCACACTGGCTAGGGTTGAACACCGGACGGCTGTCTGCGTCCGATCAAGGTGTGGACGGACGCGTCCGTCGAAAAAACATGCCTCGGGAGCTTCTTCGATCGAATCGACCGGCGTCCACTTTTTTCGAGCAAAAAACATGACCGTTGAAATCGATTTAAACAGCATTTACTGATCGGACGCCGAGGGCCGGCGTCGATCGATCGCACTGAGCGTCCGGTCACCCCGCTACAGCCCAAAGTGAAGTAACGGCTCTATTTCATTGGGGCTCTATTTATAGCCCATGGCGCTCAAGGGAGCTCTCTTGCACATTTTCATTGACATAGCAACCTTGTGAGCCTAGCCAAAGCCCTCCCACTCATCTACATCATTGATTCATCATCATAGTGAGATTGGGAGTGAATCCAAGTGCATTGCTTGAGTGATTGCATCTAGAGGCACTTGGTGACATTGCATGGATTTCGCTTGTTACTCTTGGTGGTTGCCGCCACCTAGGCGGCTTGGAGCAAAGCAAGAATCGT
This sequence comes from Miscanthus lutarioriparius, assembly GCA_904845875.1. Classification (NCBI taxonomy): domain Eukaryota; kingdom Viridiplantae; phylum Streptophyta; class Magnoliopsida; order Poales; family Poaceae; genus Miscanthus; species Miscanthus lutarioriparius. The sequence continues at coordinate 76,402,380 of CAJGYO010000003.1, read as the reverse complement.
TGAGTGGAGGAGGTGATTGTCTCCGACTCGATCGTGGTGATTGTGAGGGGTTCTTGCGGCGCAAAAGGTACTCTAGTAAATTGCTTGTGGCTTGTGTGATCCTCATCTTGTGTTGGTTGTGCGGCACCCTATTGAGGGGTTTGGCGAGTGATGCCATTAGCGTGAACCTCCAAGTGAGTGTAACGAGGACTAGTTGCAAGTAAGTGAACCTCGGTAAAAATCATTGTGTTCATCATTTGATTCCGAGGTGATTGGTCATCATTGTTATTCATCTTCGTGATTGATTGGTTCATTCATCTACACGGCGGTATAACCCTCTTGATCACTCTCTTTATTTTACCGCAAACTAGTTGACAAGCTCTTTAGTGTAGCTAGTTGTGAGAGCTTGCATGCTTGGTTGGTGTGGCTCTTTAGTTAGCCTTTGAGAGCACACTAACATAGGGTAGTGTCATTGCTCTTGTGTGAATTGACACTATCTAAACTAGAATTGTGGTAGGTGGCTTGCATTTTTGAGTAGGCTAGCGCAACACTAGCTTCGCCTCATAATTGTCTAACCATTTGGTTAAGTGTTGTTGTAGAAATTTTTATTAGGCTATTCACCCCCCCTCTAGCCATTAGGACCTTTCAACGGCGCTACCAAATTAAAAGTGGGTGGGCAGCATAAGTTTGGTGAGGATACGTACATTGGGTTTGCCAACCGTGAGTCGTGAGACCTGCTTGAGACGGCAAGTTGCCACATGGGAACGTGGTCGTTGCCATCGATCGGCTGCCTTTGCTAGTTGACCTCCACCGATTGGCCCGGTCAACTGGACCTTTGAATTTGTACCCTGATCAAGGGCGTCCAATCTTAATATAGTTGGTGGGCCCTCGTCGTACAGCGTCATAAATAGGAGGTGGGGGCCGGGACGCCGAGCACGAGGTTCGCCTGAGCCGTCTAGCACCTCACCTACTGTCCTAAACCCTAACCGATCACAGAGGGAGCGCTGCCAGCGACGGGAAGCGCCGCCACCGCCTCTGCATCTACACCGAAGGGTTGCTACGACGCCGGGCTGCCCTGCGACCTCTACACCGACCCCTGGACGACGCCGCTACTGCACCGCCGCCGTTCGACTCAGCACCGCCACCCGGTTAAACGGCCAGTAAACGGTAAACGGTGGTAAACTATTTTGTTTAGGGGGTAAACAAAAATTAAACGATTGACCGTTTAAACGGTCAAAAAATGAGAATAAACGGTCTAAACGACATAAATGGAATGGAGATAAACAGCATTAAACGGGCTAAACAGTTGTTTAAACGGCTGTTTAGGTGAACACGAGGTAAATCTAGTTCAATTTTGTATGGATAAATTTGTATACTTAAGTTTATTATATTTATAAATGTGTACACTTGATATGTTACATACATAAATATCTATATTTAGTTCTTGTCACGTGCATAAATATATATACATACCAAAATAATTGATTTTTACTCGGATACATATGTATAACTGCTAGAATACTTGATTTTTTACATGCACATATATAATTATATGTATTTTTTTAAAGTACAAAACCGTTTAGACCGTTTAACTTCGTTTAAACACCGTATAAACAGCCTAAACGCTAAACGAAGGGTGACCGTGTAAAGACCGTTTACCGTTTAGGAAAACATTGCCGAACCCTAACCCTAACCGGGTGAAGCACAGAGAAGAGAAAGGGGTCTCGGCACGCGAAGCCAAACCCTAACCCACGAATCATACTCGGGGAAGAAGAACAGTTAGTGAAACCCTAACCCTAACCAAACCCTAATCCCGAAATCGGACAAATCCAAGAAGAACGAAGCAAGATGGCAAATCGGACAAGGAAAGAGGAAAGGGGAAGGGCTTTAGAAGATGGCTTACCTCGTTGCTGCACCGTGTTGCTGTTTTCGCCAGCGCGCGGGAAGACGTCCGAGCCGTTGCTCGTCTGGTGAGTGCAAGCTCCGGCCAAGGGCGCCACCGCTAGTCCGCTCAACGGTGGCGCGCTCACCCGCGTGGGGAGCGCGTGCGCCGGCGAGGAGGGCGGCAATGGCGCCATAGTCTCTCCTTTCGCTCGGTCGTCGCTACTGCTCGTTGGGCCAAGAGAGAGAAGGTGGAGAAGAGGCCGGTCAGATCTAGGGTTTTGGGATTTCGAGAGCTCCTCACCAAGATCAGGGCACCACCGCCCAGACCGCTCGACGGTGGCACGCTCACCCGCTAGGAGAGCAAGACGCCGACGAGACAATGTCGGGCGACAACGCCATCATCACACCGCCTTCGATCGCGCTCTCCTGCTACCGAGAGAGAGAAAGGGAAGACTCAAACTGAATTAGGGTTTGGGGCGCCCACCCATGGGGGGTTCATCTCCCGAAGTCGACGCCTGGCCGTCAAATGCGATCTGACGGTCACCAATCACTGGACCGAAATCGGCCCAGGTGGGAAGTCGAAATCCCGGCCTAGGCCCAGGTTGTGGCCTGGGCGCAGGGAGGCGCCGTGAGCGCACGCGTGTGCGAGTTGGTCCTAGGCTACGCTGGCGCTGTGCTAGCCGCGCGCGCTGCTGGGCCTCAATGTACAGTAACGGTTTTAGTTTTAGTTTTATTATTTTCAGAAGCAGATTTCGATGAATTTTGTCCAGTTTAAATCTTGGTCAAAATTTAAACCAACGGGATAATTTTTTCATAGAGTAGATTAGTACACTAAATGCTTCTAAAAAGTAGTTAAATAATTTTTCATGTTTTCGCTGCAATGTAATAGTTTATTATCTTATAATTAAATTCGAATCAACGGGAGAATTTAATTTGAAGAGTAATCAATTTTTAATCAGTAAATTATAATATTGTTATTTTTTACCAACGTTGATAATAACAATATTATAATGTTTAATCATAAGTTTTCTATGCATTAATTCTATTTCTGCCTAACGGTGATGTAGAATTAGTATATAAGAATATTGTATGTTTTAATTTTGACCAACGTTAAATTAAAGCATGCAATTATAATGTCATATTTTCTCACTATCTCTAACGGTGTTTTTCAGGACTCAACCCAATGGCATTCATCTCGCACATACCACCTCTAGAAGGGGGCAATTACATAGTATGACGAGAGAAGTATGAGCTCGCACTTGCGCTGTCTGAGAATGACTTAGCGCTCACCTTCCCGTGTCCTACTGAGCCAGTGGACCCGGTGAGGGAAGAAAACGAGTCTGATGCTAATTTCACTGCTCGGCAGCGAGATCATGTAGAAGTGCGCATGAAGTATGATCTCGAATGCAAAAAGTGGGACATCTCGAACCGCAAGTGCTTGATGGTGGCCAAGTCCACAATCTCAGATGCTATAAGGGGGTCTATCCCAAACTGTGATACCACCACGGAGTACCTAAAGAAGGTGGAGAGTCAGTTCACTGGCTCTTCAAAGGCTTATGCTAGTACATTGATCAAGAAATTGTTCAATAAAAAATATACTGGTGATGGTATCAGAGAGCACATTTTGAAGATGAGCAACATGGCTTCGAAGCTGAAGCCAATGGATTTGGGGCTCAATGATGAGTTCCTGATTCATTTGGTTTTTGCTTCCTTGCCAAAGGAATATGAAACCTTTGTTGTTAACTACAACATGCAGCCCGATAAGTGGGACATAGAGAAGCTCATTGCAATGTGTGTTCAAGAAGAGGAACGGCTGAAGTCCTTACAGGGTGACTCTGCTAACCTTGTGAAGGACAAGAAAAATAACTTCAATAAGAATGCCAAACATCAAGGAAAAGCTCCTCAGACTGACCACCATCCGAAGAACAACAACACTCAAGTTGAAAAGGATCAGTGCAAATGGTGCAAGAAGCATGGACACTATCAGAGGGATTGTTCAGACTTCCTAAAGAACCTGCTGAAGAGAGGTGAGGATTTCATTACATTCATAGATGAATCCTTGTATTTAAGTTATGTATCTACTTGGTGGATTGATTTAGGTGCAACTGTTCATGTTGTAAATTTATTATAGGGATTCCATACGAGGAGGACCCTACAAAGAGGAGAAAGAAGAATTAAAGTAGCAAATGGAGTTGAAGCTCAAGTTGAAGCCATTGGAGATCTTTCTCTAAAATTAGTTGATGGTTTTCTACTTAAGCTTTTAGATGTTCTATTTGTACCTCTTTGCGAAGAAACTTAATAAGTGTTTCATGTTTAGATGACGATGGATATGATTGACATTTTGGTAATGGCAAATGTTAGATTGTTTATAATAATAAATGTGTTGGTCTTGCCTTTCGACGAGACAAGCTTTATTTATTATCACTTTCTGAGAATGTGAATGATGTAAGTACAGAGAATGAAAATGCTTCCTCGTCTATGAATGCAACAAATAAGCGGAAGAGAGTGCATGATGTATCTTCAAAATTATGGCATTGTCGTTTAGGCCATATTTTGAGGGGGAGAATAGAGCGATTGATTAAGAAATCAATTCTTCCGCCTTTAGAATTTCTAGATTTAGAACAATGCATTGATTGTATAAAAGGAAAGTATGTTAAGAAAATAAAGAAAGATGTCAAACGAAGCACATAAATTTTAGAAATAGTTCACACAGACATCTATGGTCCTTTTTCTGTAAAGAGTGTGGATGGTTATGATTCATTTATAACATTCACAGATGACTACTCATGTTTTGGCTATATTTATCCAATTAAGGAAAGGTCAAAAGCATTGGATAAATTTAAGATATTTAAGGCTGAAGTAGAAAATCAGCACAACTTAAAGATTAAGGTAGTAAGGTCTGACCGTGGGGGGAGAGTACTACGATCGACACACCCCATATGGCCAAGTTCCTGGACCCTTTGTAAGGTTCTTATAGGAAATTGGCATAGTAGCCCAGTATTCTACACCGAGTGAGCCTCAGTAGAATGGAGTAGCTGAAAGACGCAACCATACCTTAATGGATATGGTGAGAAGCATGATAAGTTACTCTACCTTACCGATAAGTTTATGGATGGAGACGTTAAAACCCGCCATTCATATTCTTAATCAAGTGCCAAGTAAGTCGGTGCCCAAGACACCGTATGAGTTGTGAACAGGAAAGGAACCCTCACTAAACTATTTGCGTGTGTGGGGTTGTCCAGCTGAGGCAAAAGTATTTAACCCTAACATAGGAAAGCTGGACTCCAAGACAGTCAGCTGCCATTTCATTGGCTATCCAGAAAAGTCAAAAGGTTATCGCTTCTATTGTCCTGACAGACAAACAAAGTTTGTAGAAACAAGACATGCTGTCTTCTTGGAGGATGATATGATCAGGGGGAGCATGGTAGCATGAGAAATAAGTTTTGAAGAGAAGCGGGTATATGTGCCCACTCCTTTGATTCAGGAGCCATTCTTCACGCTACCTGTTGTTGCTGTACCAACAGTGCAATACACTGTAGTAACAGCATATGTTGTTAGTTCTCTTGTGACAACAATGAATGAGCATGAGGAACCTATCCTTCAGGATCCCCAAAAACCCATTGTCACACATGAGGAAGAGCAACAACAGCCTCATATAGAACAAGCGTCATCTAACGAGGCCCCTATAAGGTCTCAAAGAGTCAGGAGATCAGCCATTCCTAATGATTATGAAGTTTATGAATGTGATGAATTTCAAATGGAGGGTGATCCCACCTCATTTGAAGAAGCCATGAGAAGCGCTTACTCATTCAAGTGGCTTGAAGCCATGGAAGATGAAATGAAATCAATGAAAACCAATGGAGTTTGAAAACTAGAAATAATTCCTAAAGGAGCCAAGATAGTATGTTGTAAATGGGTCTACAAAACTAAACATGACTCCAAAGGAAATATAGAAAGGTTTAAAGCGCGACTTATGGCGAAAGGTTTCACGCAAAGAGAAGGCATACATTTACAATGAGACATTTTCTTCAGTCTCATGTAAGGATTATTTTAGAATCATAATGGCGCTTGTAGCACATTACGACTTAGAATTACATCAGATGGATGTAAAGACGGCATTCCTAAACGGGGATTTGGAGGAAAACATTTACATGGCACAACCAAAAGATTTTGTTGTGGAAGGAAAAGAACGCATGGGATGCCGCCTGAAGAAATCCATTTATGGATTGAAGCAAGCTTCAAGACAGTGATATTTGAAGTTTGATAGTACAATAAGAAAGTTTGGATTTCAAGAAAATCTAGAGGACAATTGCGTTTATGCAAAGTTTAAGAATGGGAAATACATTTTCCTAGTCTTGTATGTGGACGACATCTTGCTCGCTAGCAGTGATGTCAATCTACTATTAGAAACAAAAAAGTTCTTGTCCTCAAAGTTTGATATGAAGGATCTCGGTGAAAGCTTCGTTCATCTTAGGAATAGAGATTCATCGAGATAGAGAAAAGGAGGTTTTAGGACTATCACAAAAGGCATACTTAGAAAAAGTTCTAAAGAAATATAGTATGCAAAATTATAAGTCATCACCTGCTCCCATAGTCAAGGGCGATAGATATGGGGAATTTTAATGTCCTAGGAACCAATATGAGATCGATAAAATGAAAGCGGTTCCATATAGTTCAGCTATCAAAAGTTTACAGTATGCTCAAGTGTGTACTCGCCCTGACTTAGCATATGTTACCGGGTTGCTTGGCAGATATCAGAGTAATCCAGGAATAGAACACTAGAAATTAGTAAAGAAAGTTTTACGTTACCTGCAAGGTATGAAGGGTCTATTGCTAATGTACAGAAGATCAGATTCCCTGCACATAGAGGGGTATACAGATTCTGATTATGTGGGAGATGAAAGAAAGTCCACGTCAGGATACATATTCACTCTCGTAAGTGGAGCTATATCATAGAAAAGCTCAAAGCAAACCGTCACTACATCATCCACAATGTATGTCGAGTTTATAGCATGTTATGAGGCCACAGGGTAGATGAATTGGCTAAAGAAATTTATGTCCAGGTTGAAAGTGGTAGACGACATACATAAACCACTTAAGTTATACTACGATAATAATCCAGCAATATGTTATGCTCACAACAATAAGTCAAGTGGTGTTGCCAAACATATTGACATAAGTATTATGTTGTGAAAGATAAAGTTTGAGATCATACAATTAGTCTTGAGCATATAAGAACAAAAAAGATGCTTGTGGATCCGCTTACAAAAGACTACCACCTAGTGTGTTCAGAGAACACATAGCCGGCATGGGTTTAAGGGAAAGCCTATGATTCATAGACAATAAGGGCCTAGTTAAGAATCTGTTTCAAAATAGAGATGTGCATTGTAGCTATTTAATCTAATGCCAGCTGACTGTGACGATGAGGCACGCTCTATGCACTGATTTGTGGTGGAATGAGAACAACAGAAAGTAAGTTAAGTTTAAGTTATAAGTGAGATCAAGGGGGAGAATGTTAGTTGATCTTCACCAATTGGCCCAACGGCAAATTGGGTCCTTGGATCCACGCCCTGATCGGGGGAGCCCAACCCTAATATGGTTGGTGGGCCCCATCGCACAGCGCCATAAATAGGAGGTGGGGCTAGGGCGCCGAGCACAAGGTTCGCCTGAGCCGCCTAGCACCCCACCTACAATCCTAAACCCAAGGATCACGTAAGAGGCGCTGAGCCGCCTAGCACTACCCACCTACAATCCTAAACCCTAACATGGATCAGGGCCTAGTTAAGGCGCTATTTCAAAATAGAGATGTGCAAGCGTTGTTTAATCCGCCACCGACGATGAGGCATCTACAATCGATTTGTGAAGGGCTAGAACGAGTTTAAGTTATAAGTGAGATCAAGGGGAGAATGTTAGTTGATCTTCACCAATTGCATTGGGTCCTTGGATCCACGCCTCGATCGGGAGCCCGACCTCTACACGCCCCTAGAGGTTCACTGAGCCGCCTAGCAGCACCCCACCTACAATCCTAAACCCTAACCGATCTGCACCTGACGGAAGCGCCGCCCTGCATCTTCGACTCTCAGCACCGCCACCGGATTATCACCAAGCACTACGATGGTGAGCCCATCTTCATCCAAGGGGCCGATGGTTTGCTCCCCTTCACCCCTCTCTCTCGTTCTATCTCTAATCCCGTACTAGTAGATGCTTCTAGGACTCACGTTTTATTCAAAATGCAAGTAGACATGCTAGATTATGCCTAGAGATCCTGTTTTAAGTTTAACAGCATTTTCTAGCTTAGTGTGATCCATGCAGGCATGCATCGATATTAGTCACGTGATGCAATGACATGGCTAGCGACAGTAATCAAACATGCATGTTATTCCACATCGCGTGGGTATATATGATCACTTCACTCACATGAACAGAGTGAGAGGGGTGACTGAAATTGACTTGTATCATTAAAGGATGTTGGGGCTGACAAGTGGGGTCAGCGGTGTGTAGATAGCTCATAGTTTTGCGTGTTACAGGTGTCACAATGTTCTGCCAAACTATCCGATGAGTCACATGCAGTTGAAAATTATGCAAGTCTGAATGAATGCATCCATGAACGTCTGATAATGAGGACCGGACTGTCCGAGCAAACACTACAGAGCCTAAAAAGTGTGCAATTTAATATGCAAGTTTTTGAAAATGGAATTTTTTAAGTGCAGATTATGCTCATGATGCTTGTGAAAAATTAAGTTGGCACAACCGAATGGTGACAAACAGCATGATATAAAATAAATGAATGGCCAAAGTGTAATTTAAGAGATCGTACCATCATAGAAGACGCCTTAGGGTAGCTCCGATGGTAACTTATGAGCTAGCTCAAAACATATTGTTTTATATTTTAACATAAAAGAGAGAAAATATATCTTTTGATAAGAACTAGTTTCGTACACACATTTGTAGATTATATGAGGATGTCATATTAAGCTATTTATGTTAGGAGCTATGTGTTAAAAGTGAGTATTATTGGAGAAGTTATCTTAGAGCTATTAACTAGCTCATATTATTAAGGGTTCCCTTAATTATAAACTGGACCAAAAGGAGTACATCGAACAAAAATACAACAAGACCCTGTTAGAGCATCTCCAAGTGACTCTCCATATTATTCCTAAATGCTAGGAATAGAGATTTTGGTAAAAAACTACCCTCCAACCGTTTCTCTAAATGGTCATTCAAATATAGCCATCTTCTATTCTAAATTTTTCGCTAGCAAAAAATAGAAGACGAGAATAACTTTCTAGTGTGCACATGAGATATAGAAAAATTGCTGGAGAGTAAAAAGACATTGAAAGCGATTTTTATGCAAATAACTCTCCAAATGATGATTTAGAGGAGATTTAGAAAGGATCCTAGAGATGCTATTATGCGTTGTTTGGTTCACATGATTTTCAAAGGAATTCTAAAGAATTAGTTTTTTATAAAATAAAATCGAGATCAGAAAAGGATGGCTACAATGTCTTGCCAATTCATTAAAAAACATTTCATCGCTTCCTTGCATATAAGATACAACCATAAACTTTTCATTAGATGTGGAAACTATAAGGTTGAGATGGCGACTAGAGGGGATGAATGGTCGTTACTAAATTTAATCACATCGGCTAACCGAAACAAATGCGGAATTAAAACAATTCGGTCTAGCCAAGACTACACCCCTCTATCAAAGTTCACATGCACCTTATAAAGATCCTACTTAAGCAACAAAGGTGTCCGGCTAGCTAGAGCTCACCTATCCAATTCTAGGAGTAAGGTCACATAAACCTATGCCACTAGTATTTCAAGCAACGAGAGAGCTCCTACACATGCTAGTAAGCAAAAACACAAAGCCAACTAAACTCACTAGCAATACTCAATAACAAGACAACCAATGCCAAATTAGAGAGCGTAAATACTTAACTACACAAACTAAGCAATGTGACTAACAAGGTTACACAAACCAAATTAGCCACGCAAAGGAGCTACTTCTATGCTACACAAGCAAGAAGGTAACTAGTGAGCTACACAAGCTAACTAACTACAAGAGCAACTACACAAGCACAATGTATATAAAACTAACCACAAGCTTGTGTAAGGGGATTGCAAACCAACGGGAAGAACAATGTTAACACGGTGATTTTCTCCCGAGGTTCACGTGCTTACCAACACGCTACGTGCCCGTTGTGTCGACCGCTCACTTGGTGGTTCGATGGCTAATTGGCATCACCTGCCAAGCCCGTACGTCGGGCACTACAAGAACCTACCCCGAAAGTGAGGGTAGCTCAATGACACGCTCAACTAGAGTTTCTCTTTGTGGCTCCCGCAGGGCGAGCACAACGCCCCTCATAAAGCTCTTCTCCGGAGCACCGCACAAGCTTCTTGCGGGCTTCGACGGAGACCTCCACCAAGCCATCTAGGAGGTGGCAACCTCCAAGAGTAACAAGCATCATCGGCTTGCAACTCGATCACCTAGTGCCACTCGATGCAACCTCATCATGCAATCGCAGTAGAATCGCTCACTCACTCAATCGGATGAACACTATCAAGCTAGAGTGAGTTAGAGGGCTCCCAAGCACCACCACATAAGCCACCAAGGCTCTAGTGTGCTCAGCAAATAGCCCAAGGCTGAGATCCCCTTCTATTTATAGCCCCCACAAAAATAGAGCCGTTGTACCTCTTCACTGGGCACAGCTCGAGGTGACCGGACGCTCCAGTCAGATCGACTGGACACACCCTACCAACGTCCAGTCAACAGATGGCTGCCACATCATCCCTCTCTTCAAAAGCTAAGCGCCCAATCCCAATGGTCAAGTGATGACCGGACGCAGGATCCCAGCGTCCGGTCACTTCCAGTAAGGTTCCAGCTGCGACCGGACGTGTCAGTTTGATCACGACCGGACGCAGGACCCTAGTGTCCGGTCACTTCTAGTAAGCCTCCACTTGCGACCAGACACGATGCCCGACTATACTCACCCAGCGTCCGGTCACTCACTATCTCCTCTGTGCGCTACCACATCAGCAGGACCGGACGCACCCCGCCAGCGTCCGGTCACGAAGTGACCCAGTGTTCGGTCGAAGACCGACGCCAGCATCTTCATTGCTTCCATTGACCAGATGCACCGGTCTAGTTGAGGCCAGCGTCCGGTGCACTCTATGAAACCCTGTCTTTTGTGTATAGGGCGCCGATGGCACTGTCAGACTATCCGCACTCTATGGACGGACACTCCGCCAATGAAGTTTCGAACCCTTTTCTTTACTGAGTTGATCCACATCAACTCCAACTTCTTCTCCTTTGTAAATGTGCCAACACCACCAAATGTACACCACCATGTGTATGTGTGTTAGCTTTTCACAAATATTTCCCAAAGGTTTAGCCACTCCACTTGCCACGCCATTTGATCCTAGCGATGATGCAAAGTTAGATCACTCGAGTGGCAGCAGATGACCAATATGCAAACAAGTTTTGCCCCTCTTGATAGTACGACTATCTATCCTAAACCCGGTCATAAACTTCTCTATACACCTATGACCGGTGAAATGAAATGCCCTAGGTTATACCTTTGCCTTGCGCATTCCATTCTATCTCCTCCAATGTCGATGCAACACATGCACCAACACGATCAACAATGATATGATCCACTTCATATCATCACATGATCATATTGGTTCATCGATCTTGACTTCACTTGCTTTTTACCGTTGCCTTCGTCCATCGGTGCCAAGTCTTGCTCAAGCTTCACCACCACGTGGTCCATTGCTCCAAAGCCTCCAACTTGCCCTTCATGCTTGCAACTGGTCCATCAAGCCAAGTCATGTCTTGATCTTCTCCACCTTGATCACATGACCCAATGTCATGTCTCATGTGCAATGAACTCCTTCATCATCACATGTGTGAGCTTTGCAACATCTCCGAGTCATTTCCACCTTCATGGCATATGTTGCTCACACACATGTATATGTGGACTAATCACCTGTGTATCTCACATAAACACAATTAGTCCGCCTAGGTTGTCACTCAATTACCAAAACCACACAAGGACCTTTTAGAAACAAACACAACGGTAAATCTATACTATAAAAGAGCGAAGGAATTAAAAATAACTTCTCACACAAATATGTTCTAACCACCTTGATTCTTGTCCGTTGGATCTACTTTAAACTCAGGTCCAATGCATCTAAATCTCTCAATCTGGTATGACAAGCGGACCCAGTCATAAATTTAGTTGGAAACTCTTTACATTGACAACTTTCTGGCTCTTATGGGAACAACACATTTTTTGTGAAGCTATTCTTAATTAATTTGTAAACTCATGGAAGTTTTCTTGTTCAGGGCATTCGGTGGATTTACAATTGATATGGCCAATGTAAGTTGATTTCCCTTCAGTAAACAAACAATGATTTCTCCTATATATGTATGTTACTGTAGTTCAGAATTGAGTGGTACAATGATGTAACTGACTTTGCATTATGTGTAGACTTTCTGAAGACACTGGGTTGGAGAAAGGGATTGAAAAAGTAACCACAACTCTCTTCTCTTAAGTCTTGGGCAAGGTCTGGATCCCATTTTGCTTAACTGGACAACAAACAAGTTTATGAATAGTGTGGTTTTCTCAGATCCAGTGTGTTTCCCTGATTATCTTTCATGTCCCTGAATATATATTTATTTGAATTTGGATGATTTAATGATTCCTGCATGCCCAAACTATTTTCTGCTCTTCCTTCTTGAGCAAGGTCTGGACTCTGAAGCCCCTTTTGCTTAACTGGAAACAAAGACAAGTTTATGAATAGAGTAGTTCTCTCAGCTACATTGTGATTCCCTAATGAGCTTCTATGTCCCTAAAGTATTTATTTGAAATTGAGATGATGATTTAATGATTCCCACACCCCTGATCTTGGAGAATGACCCATATGAACTAGAGTGAGATATTATCCTTTTTATATTGCACAATGTTCTTACAAAAAAAACTATCTCTACATGTGCAGGTTCTGAAGCCAAAAAAAAGTTGTGAAGCCAACAAGAGCCAAACCTGCCAAGAAGCGGGCACAAGTAGATCAAGCACATAAGCATAGACAAGAGGTTGAGTTCCTACAAGATCTTAGTGTCGGTGTTTCGAACAAACACCAACTAGTAAATTTATATTTATTGCACGTTAGGCTCGGATGGTGTACTAAAGGACACAAGGTTTATACTGGTTTGGGCAGAACGTCCCTACGTCCAGTTTGCTGCTGCTCATGTTATTAGTACCGAAAAAGGTTCATAGTAGGGGGTACAAATTATCGAGAGAGGGATAGGTCCCAAGTCTTTGATGGAAAGGTCGAAAGGATGCCAAGAGCTCAGTTGCTGCTTGGCTGTGTGTTGTGTGTGGAATTGATCCATCCCCTTAGTGGGGTATCCTGCCCTCCCTTTTATAGACCATGGGGGGAGCAGGGGTTACAGATGGGAGAAAGAGGGAAAAACCAAAGGTAGAGAAGGTCCTTCGAGGGTGCTGGGTCTTCCTTTTCCCTTGAGCCTGCCCTGCTGACATGGTAGACCACGCCAGGGATAGCATGTTTCACTGATCCTGATAGGGCCAGGCTCTGGCTTCGTTTCAGCGAGTGGTCATGTCTCATCCTCCCCCGACAGATGGTGCGGTGTGTCAGGGTGCCGAGACATGACTCTGTGGGGAGTAGACGGGGAAATGACTATACGTTGTTACTATAGATGATGTGAATTCTTCCTTGGATTGTAGTGGTTGTCGTATGCTTGTGTCAGGATCCACACCCGAGGGTTGATGGCGGCGCATACAACACTGTAGGACAAAAGTCGGCACCTACAACACTATTCAGGCTCTGCCATGCCTGGGAGGGCTTAAAGCGCCCGTCCCGTCATATTCGGATAGTACCTTCTCGTAGGTGTGCATGGCATGGTCCTCGGTACTGCGGTTGACCTAAGTGTCATGTCTTACCTCCTGCTCATCATCATGAAGGAGCAAGGTGCAGTCATCGGGTGAGGCGGAGCCTGCCCTCAGCCGTGAGGCAAGACGGAGCTAGCCCTCGGATGTTGGGCGAGGCAGAGCTTGCCCTCAGACATCGGGTGAGGCAGAGCTAGCCCTCAGACATCGGGCGTGGTGGAGCCAGCCCTCAGACGTTGGGCGAGGCGGAGCCTGCCCTCAGCCATCGGGCGAGGCAGAGCCAACCCTTAGACATTGGGCGGGGCAGAGCTAGCCCTCAGACATCGGGTGAGGCAGAGCCAGCCCTCAGCCATCGGGCGAGGCAGAACCAATCTTCCATCATTCGGGCAAGAAGCGTAGTAGCATTCTTGTTAGACCAGAAGCATCAATGTTCAATGGTTATTAGTTCCACCTCATTGGGTACCCTCGGTATTAGATCCTCGACAGTAGCCCTCGAGCCCCGGGTGATTCAGATAGAATCGCTCGGGGGGTGATTTGACTTGCCAGAGGGTGCGCGCAAGCGCACCCGACGGGTGTAGCCCCCGAGCCCCGGGTGATTCGGATAGAATCGCCCGAGGGGTAATTTTGGACCCTTCGCGGGTATGGCTGTGAGATTTGATCTTTGTCAACTGGACATTTTAAAGGGAACCCTTGTATCCCATTCATGGGGATTCATCCAGGGTTAGCCTGGTTGAGACTTGTTTTTGGATTGAGACTCCTTTGAGGTTCGTGCGCTTGAGTTTTGGTCGTTCATGGGCCCATCCCTCATTGGGATGACCATCGAAACTATTGGGCCAGCCCTCGAACTCCTGGGCCTAGGTAGGCCAAAGAAATGCTTTTGACCTATATCCCCTCTGTGGGAAAAGAGTCCTGGTCTGCTCAGGAAGACAAAACGTCCGGCATGATTTTGGTGGGAAAGGATAGGGATTGCGTGCGCATATCCCGCGACGTGACGAGGTGGTGTATCATGGCAGGCTCAGAGACCTAGGCGGGTAGTTGCTCTTCTCGCATCTATCGCCCCTATAAAACCAAGGGGTTCACCCCTAGGGTTCCGTACTTCGCCTTGTCGCCTTTACATCTGCAACCTCCGCCGCCAATCGCTTGAGCCTCCCACACCCGCATCGCAGCTGCCATCAAGCTCGCATCCGCATCGCAGCCACCATCAAACTCACATCGAACCCCCTCCCAATCATTCAATGGAGCCATGGTGCAGATCTTACATCACCCCTCAGTGCCTGGAGGGCCTTGTTCGTCGTGGCCTCCTTTGCCCGCTGACCGCTGTTGAGGAGTGGCGGCTGCCCGGTAATGAGGACGAGTCGTTGTCGCCTGAGAGGTATGTCGTGTCCTTCACTCACTTCCATGAGCGGGGATTCACCATACCTGCCCACAAGTTCCTTCATGGGCTGTTGGATTACTATAAGGTGGAGTTGTAGCACCTTACTCCAAATTGGGTCTAGCACATTGCGGCGTTTGTCGCCCTATGTGAGGGGTTCCTGGGGATTAGTCTCCACTTTGACCTGTGGCGGTATCTCTTCGCCGTCAACCTTTTGAAGAAGCAGGTCGGGAAGCAAGAACAAAGCATGCCGGTGGGATGCGCCGGCATCCATCTCCGCAACAACCGGGTGAATGAATACCCGTCGATGCGTCTGTCGACCTCCAACAAGGGGTGGCATTCGTATTGGTTTTACGTCAAGGACGATGTTGCCGCCCCCTTGCCGGCGTTCTCCGAGTGCATCATCAAAGAGGTCCCGGGGTCATGGAAGTGGGGTGTCTTAGACAAAGACAAGAAGAGGATCAAGGACCATCTCGCCGCCCTCCAAATTCTGAAGGAGAGGGGCGTGAAGGGATCAGGGATCATCGGCGCCTACCATACGCGGAGGGTGGCGCCACTTATGAGCCACGCGCTTCCCCTATACCTAATGGGGCTCGGAGCATCGCTCGAAGGGACGACGCTTGTCGATGAGGCGCTCCCCCCCTCTGAAGTGGTGCAACGCATTAAGGAGGCGATGGAGCCTTCGAAGGACAACGCCCGCCGGCGTTGTCCTTGATTTTGTGTATCCCATGTCGGGGCATCCCCCAATGCCACCGAAACAGGAGTTCATCGACTTCGTAAATTCTCTTTTCTTGTGCCTCCTTTTCACTTGAATTTCTAACCCCTTGATGCTGACCTCGGGATAGCGGGACTAGCCAAAGAGACTCATCTTTGTGGATAGCCCGACTCCACTGCCGAAGGACTGGTTCATGGTGACAGCGAATCACACCGCGGTTGAGTGGGATAGGGAGTCGAACAAGCTCAAGAGGAAGAAAATGCTACAGAAGCAGCAAGCCCGGGAGTGAGGAGAGGAGACAGACAATGACGACAATGATGAGGAGGAGGAGTATGATGAGGTAGTTGCCAATGTGGAGTGGGATGTCTTGGAGGGCGAGGATTCGCTGACAGGTACCCACTCATCCATGCAGGGACCCTTCCCATTCCACGTGGGGGAAGTGAGTCCGTGAGGCCAGCGGAGATGGGCCAAACCATCGGTCCATCCTCAGGGCCGGTGGGAGTGGGCGGATCTGCCACCACGCTCGGGGTGCCGGTGGAGGGGGGCGGCTCCACTGCCGCGCCCCATGAGATGATAGGGGCAGGCGGATCTATCGTCATGCCCGAGGTATCGACAGAGGGGTGGCTCCGCCACCATGCCCTCGAAGGCAAGGGAGACGAGCCCCTCTGCCCGGGAGCAGGGGGCAGGCTCGAAATGGTCCTCCTGGACGAGTTGGAGCAGGAATCTAGGGGTTCATCCCCAAAACGTTCCTACCACCCAATAGCGCCAGCGTAAGTCACCGATTCCTCTGTTTTTCCTATTTTTCTGTTGGACCTATGCCTTTTAACTCTTGTAGAGTCTTGAGATGGGGCCATTCTTTGGCGCTGGCGCCCAAGAAGAGCATTGCTCTTCAGGCGGGACGGGTGCTGTCGCCCGACGTTGCTCCTATTTCGGGCAGGAGCGGAGCCGATGTTGCGGCCTTGTCGACTGGCCAAGCGCCGCCGGCGGTGGTGCCCATGCCCTCGGTAGGTCAGGCGGACGTCGGGGCTGACGGAGCACCCTCGGGGTTGCCGAGCAAACAACTACGGAGGTGACTCCACCGCCTACGTTGGAGCGGACGGAGCTGCTGGCGCCCGTGCTTATGGCGCCCTCTGTGGTCGGCGCGACGCCGCAAGTCAAGGCCCCGACATCGCAAGTGCAGGTGACCGTGACAAGCCAGGCACAGCCAGATGCAGCCACGGTGGTGACCGAGGAAGCCCCACGATCCGTGCCATCGGCGGCCCAGGAGACAGCGCCCAAGGTGGGCTTGACGGAGGGGGATACGGCCAGAGGGTCCCCGAGCGTTGTGGCGGTGGTGGAGAGGATCAGCCGGGGGTCACTCTCAGCCCTGATGTCAGGGGAAGCTGCTCGCCCACGCGGGGTGAGCCGCCGCTCTAGTGGATGGCTCCTCAAGACCCAACGTCAACTCTCTTCTCGCTCGACGATGCTACCGAGAGCATAGAGCGAGAGAGTCTTGATGTTGGGTTCTCGACTATGATGGATGCCTTGAGCTAGGCTAGGGGTGTCCTACGTGATGTCATTGTTCCCACTGTCTGGGTATCCGCTTGATCTTCCCTCTCGCTTTCTTCTTTGTTCATGTATTTTTGTATTTTCGCATTTTTGATACTGGTCTTATTTTTAATCCCTCATTGCTCATAGCTAGGAGAAGTCCTAGTTCCTTCATGAGCAGAAGGTGGAATGGGACTACCTCACCGAGGAGGCCCAGCTGCACGGGGATGTGAGCACCCAGCTTGCTGCCGCCCAATAGCGGGAAGCCAAGGCGCATCAGGATGCGGAGGAGATCCATGGGATGTTCTAGGATCTATCGGCAAGGGTGCAGTAGGATGAGGAGGTGGCCGCCAGGGTCCAAAAGGAGCAGACGAGCTGCTCCAGAAGGACACCGAGGCCAGCAAGTGGAAGAGCTGGAGTGGGAGCGGGACCTCAAGATGGAAGCCAAGGAAAGGTCCATGGCCCTACAGCATAGGATGAATCTGGATGCCGAGGTGATCGCTCGGCTGCGTAGGGAGCGAGACGAGCTATGCCAGACCATCGAAAGACTCTGCTCGGAGCGCGACTAGGCCGGTCGAGAGCGCGATGAGGCACGTCAGGGGGTCAGCTCCCCGGGCGGATCTTGGAGCCGTAGTGGCCCTAAGGCTAGAGGCCGAGAGCATCTCTGTCGGGCTGGGCATGGAGTTTGCCGAGGTGCAGGGGATTCTTCAGGCCAAGAGTGATTAGCATGATCTCCTGCGCGCCATCATCGGGGTGGTTTTCGATGACCTAGGGGTGGCGCGGCCAGATTAAACCTGCTGACTTGCGGCCCATGCCGTAGATATCATGACACGGGTGCGCTAGCTTAAGGAGAATGCCTTTCACGCCAGGATCACCCAAGCCTTTGTTGTTGCCTGCTCTGATTATGATCAGGAAGTTAACTTGGAGGCAATGAGCCTCGACTTTGCGCCTGGCTATGAAAACTCGAGCTGGATGAGATTGAGAATGTGGTGACTCCCATTGCGCGAAACCTGGTGAACAGGCTGAAAGACATAGTTCTCCCTCCGAGGAAGTAGTCAGTTGAATAAGTTTGATAAACATTTATCTATAATATGTGGACAAGTGTTGGTACTTTTGTGTCCGTAAACAGATTCGTAATTTTGTTTCACAATTTTGTTTTGTTCGTTTGAGCTTACTTTCTTCCCTTTTGCAATCGAGAGAAAAAAGGTTTATGTGATCCAACCCTTCCGTTCATTAAGACCATAGGGCCCGAGGTGTATAAGGGGGAAATTTTGATTATGCTGGTGAGCAAAGTTACCGTAGCTGTTGGGGCGTGGGCTTTTTGCAGTCTTACCAGGCATGCTCGTTTATTTGCTCGCACAAACCTTGCCGCTAACCTTAACGTGAGGAAGAGGTCTGATGCAATGACTGTTTCAAAAAAGGAGGTATTTATACCTTTATCAACACTCGAGTGAGATCCGACCCCTTGTGGTTGCTGGGGCCGGATGTTACTAGAGACCGAAGCGAGGGTAGCAAACTTACTCTTGTATTCGCACATACCCCTTACTTAGGATTTTGGCGATCGTTCCGTGACCGTGCGTTTGGTCTCATTGCTAGCCCGGCCTTCCCCGAGCCCCCACGCATGGCGGGGATTCGGTCAAGGGTCGGTTCATTTTGTGACTGTCGCCCCGTCTGCGGTTTTTGCAACTGGAGGGGTTGAGGTGACATCACTTTCCTCGATGGCTCGAGTGACGTGCTTGATGAGCTCGCTAATGGGGATGTTCGAATGGAATTCGATCCCATTGCTTTGTGATAGGGTCGGCAAAGCCCCCAGGTGGCGTTACGTTGCTCCTTAACCTGCCTTCCAACAGATTCCCCTTCAATGGGGATTCTATGGTCTCGGCTAGAGGCTAGATTGAACTAGAAGGTTGAAATGACCCTATCCGCCTCAATGCGGGTTGGGCAAAGGCCACTGAGGCTCATCTACATTTTCTCCCCTGGCTCTTGTTTGATGCGAGGTGGCCTTGGACCCTTTGCGGGCCAGCCTTCAAACCTCGGTCTCTTGATCTCGAATCGAGTGGCTCGAGCCCCTGAGCCCCTTGGGGTCTAATAGGGGTTGGCTGTGTTTT
This sequence comes from Miscanthus lutarioriparius, assembly GCA_904845875.1. NCBI lineage: Eukaryota > Viridiplantae > Streptophyta > Magnoliopsida > Poales > Poaceae > Miscanthus > Miscanthus lutarioriparius. The sequence continues at coordinate 76,382,883 of CAJGYO010000003.1, read as the reverse complement.
GCGCATGACCCCGTCCTCGGTTTCCGCAACCAAAGGGGCTCAGTTGATGACACTTGCCTCGACGGCTTGAGTGTCGTGCTCAATGAGCTCGCTAATGGGTATGTTCATGTGGAATCCGGGTCCGTCATTAGCTGACGGGGTCGGCAGAGCCCTCATGTGGCATTCGACTACTTCTTCACCCGCCTCTCGACAGATGCCTGAGCCATTCGATAGGCTCAGGTGGCCCATTGGCCTCTCCTCGATGGAGATTCTGTGGGTTTGGCTCAAGGTTAGAATCGAACGAGAAAGGTCGAGATGTCCCTGTCCGCTTCTGAGCGAGCAGGGTCGGGCAAGGCCGCTGGGGCTCATCTCGGTTTTTCTCCCCTAGCTCTGTTTGACGCGAGGCGGCCTTGAGCCCTTTGTGGGCCAGCCTTTGAACCTTAGTCAGTTGCCGCTCATATCGAATGAGGTGGGTGCCGCTTCGTGGCGCGACATGAAGCATTGAGATGCAGCGATTGCATATGCAACGTTTGGATGTATGGTATTAATGTTTGATTTAATTGAAATGAAAGCGGGGGTTGGTAGTGTTACCTTGGTGGCATGAGCGACGAGAAGCTCTTACCAGACATGTCCGTGTGGGGTTCGGGTCCGACGTTTGCGATGGGGCCGACGTGACCTGCACGAGCATCTCAATTTTTCGTTTGTCTCTCGGCGGCGATCCAAGCCGTTCGATCAATTTTAGGTGACCTGACAGCTTCTCCTTGAAGGAGATTCTGTAGGAGGACCCCTCCGAACCCTTCTCAAGAAGGTAGATGCTAAAGCTTGGGGTGCGTGGAACTGTGAATTTGATTATACTGGTGAACAAAAACACCGTAGCCGCCGGGGCATAGGGTCTAGCGGTCCATCTAGTTTTACTCAAAGTTTTACACCCGCACACCGTGTCTTCAGTTTTTAAACGTAAGGAGGGGTCAGGCGATGAGGATTTCTAAACAAGTAGACACTCTCAGCAGCCCCCGAGCGATGTCCGTGCCCCTGCCGTTGCTGGGGTCGGAAGCTCGGTAATGAAATTAACACGTAAAGTAAGTAAACAGGGGTGCTTATCTTTCAGCGGTCGTTCGTTCGTCATTTTACCTAGGCTGTCTGATCGACCCAGGAGGCCCATTGGGTCCCCTAGATGGGGGTTCCTTTGTCGGGTCGTTCCATGGTCCTGCCTGGGGAAGCGGAGACTCGCCTGCATGCAGGTGCGCCCTGATTCTTGTGCCCAGCGTGGGGTAGTGGTGGGCCATGCCCAGGCAACATCCCATTTGACCAGGCGATGTCTCATCAATCAGAGCATGTCCCGTCGGTCCAGAGCGCCCCCTCAGATTCTCGTCAGCATCGATTTTCCCATCTACATTGAATAGGGAAAGGGAGAGGGTTCATCCCAACCTTTCACCTTTCTCCCGCCGCTGTGTCTCATCCTTAAATAGGGGGGAGTTCTTGTCCCATTCCTCGGCCTATTCTTGAGCTGCCGCTTCTCCTCCTCCTTCCTTTTCACCGAGTGCGTTCGCATGTCACGGTGGTTCCTAAGTGAGAGAGGGTAATGCGAGGGAGAGGAGAACTCACAGATCCGTTCATGAATCCGGAGCGCGATGTTAAGCTGGAGGTCATCCAACATAGATGAGATGGTGTCAGCTGCCTTTGCCGAGAAGGGGCCGCTTCTGCCAAAGGAGGAGGCGCACTAGAGGGTGTTGAGCGTCGTCGGTTTTGTTGTCATCCGCTAGGCCTTCGTCGGGATGGAGCCGTACGGGAGGTTCTTTCGGTGGATCTTCTTCGGTCGAGTCTTGTTGGTGGGGAAGCCTCCTAGGGCTGCATCGGTGGGGGGCTTCACTCTTGTGGCCGCTTAGATCGGCCAGTTCATGAAGCTTGATGAGATGTCAGAGACATCCATCAGCCATGGTGGCCTTTCTACTGTGGGAAGCACCCCCTGTCCAGGTGCCATTGTTAGGGTTGTGGCTAATCACGATGGCGTAGTCCCTGGATGCCCCGGCGAAGGTTCCATGGTCACCGACGTGGTGCTCAATGTTGTAGATGACGGCACCCTCAGGGATCCCTCAGAGCGGTAGGACGTTGCCAATGGAGAGCGTGGCGCGGCGACTGTAGTAGTACTTAGAGTAGAAATGGTCATAAACTATAATCGAATAAGTTGTGGGGGAGCCCCTGAGTGAACAGTCTTTTGTATTTATGAATACATCAGTCCTTTTTGTGATGAAATCACTTTGTAAGCGATGAATTTGTGTGAAAAATGAATATGTTTTCAACTTTCATTATGGCAAACAGCTTTTCAGCTTTTCTCCCTCTTTTTGTAAAAGAGGTTTGGTGCCTTCCGACCCTTCCCATAGTTAAGGTCACAAAAAACTCGGAGTGTGGGCGAGCCAATTCTGATCACGCTGGTGAGCAAGGAGGGCGTAGCCGCTGGGGCGTGGGTTTCCGTAGTCCTACCAGTTATACTCAGATTTTGTTCCCAAAATCCTAGCCCTTAGGACTTGCCATGAGAAAAGAGGGAAAACACAGAGAATGTTTGCAAAGATAACACACAGAGTGTTTGCAAGATAAACGTACTTATATCAGCCCTCGAGTGAGGTCTGACCCCTCGCTCTTTGCAGGGGTCGGATGTCACTAAAGATCAGGGATTTTTATGACAAAAACTGATAAGAGAAGGTATGTGTTTATTTAAGGGTAAAAACGACGTAGCTGCTTAATGTTCCAGGCATTGGTGAAGACCTCGCCGTCGATGGTTTTCAATTTGTAGGCGCCTGGCTAGAGTACTTCCGCGACGACATACGGCCCCTCCCAGGGTGGGGAGAGCTTATGGCGGTCCTTGTTGCTCTGCACGAGGCGGAGAACCATGTCCCCGACGTTGAAGGCTCGGTCCTGCACCCATCGGCTGTGGTACCGTTGTAGCGCTTGCTGGTACTTGGCCGAACGAAGGAGGGCGATGTCGCGGGCTTCATCTAGCTGGTCCATGGTGTCTTCATGGGATGCCTCGGCTCCCTGCTCGTCGTATGCTCTGATCCTTGGCGCTCCATAGTCGAGGTCGGTTGGGAGGATGGCCTCGGAACCGTAGACCATGAAGAAAGGCGTGTAGCTGGTGGCTCGGCTGGGAGTTGTCCTTAGGCTCCAGAGCACTACAGGGAGCTCGGTGACCCAGCGTGCACCAAACTTGTTTAACTGGTTGAAGATCCTGGGCTTGAGGCCCTGTAGGAGCATGCCGTTCACGTGCTCGACCTGCCCGTTCGTTCAGGGGTGCGCGACGGTGGCCCAATCGACCCGGATGTGTTGTTCATCATAGAATCGAAGGAATTTATTACCGGTGAACTATGTGCCGTTGTTCGTGATGATGGAGTTCGGTACTCCAAAGCGATGGATGATGTCGAGGAAGAACAGCACAGCTTGCTCGAACTTGATCACGGAGATCGACTGAGCTTTGATCCATTTTGTGAATTTGTCTATGGTGACATCAACTGGGTGTAGCCCCCGGGCGCCTTCTTGAGAGGCCCAACCAGATTGAGCCCCCAGACCGCGAAGGGCCACATGATGGGGATCATCTGGAGTGCCTGTGCTGGGAGGTGAGTTTGCCGAGCGAAGTACTGGCCCCCTTCGCAAGTGCGTACGATCTGCTCGGCATCGACTACTGCAGTGGGCCAGAAGAAGCCCTATCGGAATGCGTTCCCAACCAAGGTTCTAGGCGTGGCGTGGTGACCACAGACCCCACTGTGGATATCGCTCAGCAGAAGCTTCCCCTGTTCGACGGGGATACAGAGCTGCAGGATCCTGGTGTGGCTTCGTATGTAGAGTTCGCCCTCTACAAGAACGAAGGACTTGGCACGATGTGCGAGCCGTCGAGCTTCCATCTTATCCATCGGTAGCGTGTCATGGAGGAGGTAGTCGAGGTAGAGTGTCCTCTAGTCGTCCAGAGGGTTGAGCTCTGTTGCTGGATCCTCTTCAAGCTCCATGACCTCAGGGCCGGATGGAGCCGTCGGTTGGTAAGCCCCCGAGGCTAGATCGGATGGACCATCATCGGCCTGTTCTGACCCCTCGTAGTGCACCGAGGGCTTGTGTTGGTCACTGGCGAAGACACCTGTTGGCACCGGCTGTAACAGAACCGACCAATTATACGAAATTAAGTAAGAAAATCACCTGTCAGAGCAGATGATTTAACAAACTTAAGCCCGTATAACCCGGTAGTCCGTGAAATCATGAAGGATTTCAAACCAACTCACATACTAGCCAAGATCATAATAAGTTTAGCGGTCACCATCACATATTACATAAAAGTTCGCATCACAGGTACATCGGAGTTTAAACATAGTTATTACAACACAAGTTCAAATAGAAGTAGCGGAAGCCATTTGTTCAAAACCACACACACTCACACGGAGTTCAAATATAGTGCCAGCTGATGATCATCTCCAACAAAAGCATTAGATGAGACATAAGGAATTACCATGCCCATGGTCCTATGCATCACCCATCGTAGGATAAAGGCAGTTGATACAGTAGCCATAATACATCTGCCCATCTACAACAAGTGGGAACAAAACCCTGAGTACGAGAAGGTACTCAGCTAGACTTACCCGACATAACACAAAATAAAGTGACACCAAGGATTATGAAGGGCTTTATAGTAGGGTAGCTGACTCATTTGCAAAAAAGGCATTTTTAGCATTTCAAGAACCTTTCCAAACGCATTATTGTCAAGTTAATTATTATTAACCTGTCGACTACATTTGCACCTATACTAGAGCAAGCATGTGATTAAGCAAATAATGATAACCAATGATCATTAACAACTTCCATAAGGTCATATCCATTATAACTGTCCAAGTGTTCCATCAACATTACTACAATGAAGTAACTCAAGTCAAGTGTTCACTATCCAGTGAACGATGGTGATTCGAATCGATTATTAACCAGCTGGTAATTTATTCCTTACACAAACCTCACTCACCTGCTAAAGTGAGGTATCAGTCACCGAGTCAACTATCCAGGAAAAATCTCGAGTTTACTAGGAACCACATGTACCCGGGGGCCGACCGACTGCCTTTCAGTCTTATCATCGCGCCCCCATGTCCTACCACACCTGCTCCAGTATAGTGCGCTGCGGGCAATCCAATCGGCCCGAATAATCTCCCAGCTTCGCGGTCGAAAGGTACGTTATTCGGCCAGCTAAATGTAAGGCATGCGTTCAACTTGACCCGAGGCCCAACAACGGTCGGTCCTTAATCAACATAGACGGAAAGCAATACAGTCCAAAACCCTATAAGTCTCCATCCAGTCTCAACTTCAAATTAACACTTAGTTATACCATGACTACATAGTTATCCGAGCAGATCTAGGTAACCACCTATAGCTCGCAGGTGACAGGAAATCACCCGACTTCTACCGGTCTAAGCCAGCTAAGCATTGACTCGACTGCGGATACCAGGGTAACAAGGATATAGTATAACAAAGGTAAACAAGGTATAATGCAGCAATGGTTGCAAACAACTCCTGAACGTAATGGATCAATTAAAGTAAAACGTTAATTAATAATCGTAAACCGGGGAGAAAAATGCTCAGGGGCTTGCCTCTCTCGAAGGAGCTCGGGCGGTGATCGGGGCACTCTAGAAGTTCCTCAACGTCCTCCTCGTCTGCTTCGGTCACTTCTTGCGGCTACACCTCAAGCTGCTCCTCGGGCTCCTCGGGTACGACGACCGGGCTCTCGGTTTGCGATTCTGTATGATGCAGGTGCGTAAGTGCTTATGTAAAAGGTGCATCGGATGAAATGAACACAATGAATATGCTTGCATGCAAGGTAGATGAGCATGATTTGCTTTAATGGGGAGAGTATAATACAAATCTCATACAAGGTAGTCAACATCATCCAAGAACATGTAATACAAGCACATGTCATCTATTGCATTCTCTTCTACTACTAATATGCTAAGTCAACACATCTCATTGAATGCTTCAAAGATACACCAAAGCTTCACTAATTTCTTAATCATGCATAAAGCAACATTTGATTAAACCCTAATTAATAATAGGTTTGAATAGCAACATCTATTTTTATAGCATAGAAAAATCTTAGAAAATTACCATAGCACAGTACTACCCTAAGTAGTCTACCATCAAATTTTTATGGCATTTGGATAAGTGAAATAGCCTACACCAAAATGACAAGCTTGGACCTAATTATGAGCATGAAAATACTTTGTATTATGAAAAGTGTCAGATTTAGTATTTTCCTAGGTTCTATAGTAAATAATCATTGTACAAAAATTACACATGCATGTTTTATACAAATTTTGCTCTCTAGCAAAAATAACAAAAAACAGCCATTAAAGGCACTTGAACTACACCTCATAATTTTTCTACAGGACATGCATGGCATATATTTTTCCTAAACACTACACTTCATCAAGATCCTAACAAAATTTGAACCAACAAATTTGGATCTACACAACTAGAGATCTAAATATTACAAAATAGCATGAAATCTAGAATTAAATGAACTATCCTACTCTCTACTGTCGCTGACTGGTGGGACCCGCAAAACAGTAGACCCCACACGTCAGTGACACGAAACAGAGCAGTGGCACTGCGCAAGCTTGTGCGGCCACGGCTCATCGATGGCGAGCTTCACCGGCTGTGACATCTACACGGCATGACCCCCACGACCTCCTGGACCTATTGGCGGCACTCATGGAGGCACGGCGGGGCGGGACGACGGCGGTACGCCGGCGATGACCTCGGCGGCCCAATCAAGCGCATGTACGAGCATCTACTGACCATGGAGAACCTAGCGCACAAGAAAACACCAAGAATGGTGGACAGAAATGGCGTGGCCACGACGACGGATTCGGCGGCGGAGCTCCGGCGAGCTCTTGTGCGGTGCGGTGGCTTACCGAGCGCGGTCAGCGAGCACGGGTGGATGCACTGAGTTGCTGGGGTGGCGGTGAGTGCTTCGGTGATGGAGGAGCGACGAGGCACGCTGGTGACCAGCAATGGCGATGGTGGACTCTCGGCGCGGTGGCGGCTGCAGCGGTTGCGCATAAAGGCGAAGGAGGGAACCAAAATGGGAAATGAGGGTGCTGGGTTGGAGCGGCGGTGCTGGGGTGTTAAAGTCGGCTCAGGCCTGGCTTTGCCGCTCGAGGCAGGACGCCGACGACGCGCGGCCGCTGCTGGCCTCCACGCGGCGTGCGAGTCCTGGCGGCGGTCGGCCACTGAATCCACCGATTTAGTTTGTTAGTCACCCGATGGCAAGGCCTGACAGCGAGTTTTCACGTCGATGTATCATCTAAACCGTGGCTCCAAAGCGTAAATGATCTAAATGACTTTTGTATCCCGAAGTACCAGCTCCAATTCTTGTTCAATGAACTCGTGCTAATTCGCAACCAAAACCAAGTTACATCATCTCAAAGTTGGCGTGTCAGTGTTGTCAGTGGAGGCAGACTTAGTGAAAATTACTAAGTGTTGAAAACAGTCATTTGTTGATTTTTGTGAGCTCAAAAAGACTAAGCTATGCACTTCATTATCTCCTGACCCAAAAATAAAAGTTGTTCTCCATGACAATTACTACAACTTTGTTTTAGTGACCACATACATGCATAGCCTCTATCATATGATTCAAACATGGTCAAACCTAGTACATTCAAATGATGACTTGTTCATGAACTACGACTTAGTGATCCATTTAGCCCTAGCCATGAATACCAAAGTTGTTCATAATGATACTCTAAACATGTTTAAGCTATTTGCAAGGTCACACAATCATTTACATGTATTCGCTCATGATCATATGCATATACTCCAAGAAACATGAAATAACAAGCAATGTTGCATATGTTTCAATCATAATTGCTCATATATGAATGCTTGATGCTCATGCTATGCAAGTCAATTTATGCAAGGCTAACACCTAGGGTGTTACAACCCCTCCCCCTTATAAAAATCTCATCCCGAGATTTGTGTTACGAACCATTTGTTGTAAAAATCTTCATAAGCTTTTTGTAGATATTCTCTCATTTCCCAAGTTGCATCCCCCTCATCATGATGATTCCACTATATCTTGTATGTTTTCACCACACTATTTTGAGTAGCACTTTCTTTAGTGTCTAAAACACGGACCGGTTCCTCACGATACACCAAATCTGATTTGAGTTTGATGCCTCGAGGTTCTATTCTTTCCTCCGGAACAAGCAAACACTTCTTGAGTTGTGATACATGGAAAACTAGGAAGACGGTACTCATTGTCTCAGGTAACTCTAACTTATAAGCTACTGGACTCCAAACCATTTCTTCTTATAAGCTCCAAGATCTTGTGTGGTCCTATGAATCTAGCGGCAAGCTTTCTTCGGACTCCAAACCATTTCTTCTTCATTGGCGTGACCTTCAGATAAACATAGTCACCAACTTCAAACACAAGGGGTCTCCTTCTTCTATCTGCATAACTTTTCTGATGTGATTGGGCTGCCTTCATATTTTGTTGAATAATATGAACTTTCTTCTCAGCCTCTTCTACAAAGTCAATACCATAATACCTTCTTTCTCCTGGCTCGACCCAATTCAGTGGTGTTATACATTTTCTGCCATACAAAGCTTCGAATGGAGCCATCTTGATGCTTTCTTGATAACTGTTATTGTAAGCAAACTCAGCTAAAGGTAACCATGACTCCCATGAACCCCTAGAAGACAACACATAGGCTCTTAACATATCCTCTAGAACAGCATTAACTCATTTAGTCTGACCATCTATCTGAGGATGATAAGCGGTACTATGAATCAAACTAGTTCCCAAGCCTTTGTGCAAATGTTCCCAAAAGTGAGTCGTGAACTGTGGCCCTCTATCACATACTATAGTCTTTGGTATACCATGCAACCTCACAATTTCTGGAATATAGTTCTCGGCATATTGAGGCGGTCGATAATCTGTCTTGACATGTAAGAAATGAGCGGTCTTGGTAAGATGATCCACAATCACCCAAATCAAATCATGTCCCTTTTGAGTAGTGGGCAAACCCGAGATAAAATCCATACTTATATCATCCCACTTCTGTAACACCCTAGGTGTTTGGCTTCCACAAAATTGCATTTCATTTCATAAACATATGCATCATCTATGTCATCATGCCATTGTCACTGAAACATACATATGCAACATTCACAAATTCTGTTTGTTTCATACTTGATTGCTTATGAATGGTAGTAGTGCAACAGGTGAATGCAACATGAGTTTCTTATACCTTGAAACATGGCAACATGGTAGGAATGTGGCAAGTTAAAAATTGCAACAAAAGTAATGAAACATGTGAAACATGGAATTGCAACATTTGAGTGAATTGATTGTTTTGTTGCTTCATCACATGTGATCATTAGAAATTGGTATAGCACTTGTGTAAAGTGGTTGATTATGATCTAATACACCTTAACTACACCTTGGGTAATTAATGGGACATTGTTCATGTGGATCAAAATGACTAAAATGCCCTCTAGTGGAGGTTTGACTTAGAATGACCTATAGAGTGCCACTGTTTGACTGATTCAAAAGACCAACTTAGAGACCTTGCATGGCTATGCACCCTTTACCAAAGATGTAGCCAATTTATCAAGGAACAAAAGTTGTTTTATGATCAATTCATGAAAATGGCTAGAACATGTTCAAACAAGGCCCACAAGTCATATTTCCCTGCTGATTTCTTACTTAAAATTTTTTCTAAGTCATAGATGCCATTCCAGTTGGATCCAGCCAACTTTGGCTTGATACAACTCAGGATATAGGGTGAATTAGCTGTAGATTTCTAAATCAAAGTTGTAGCCCTACCATAGCTCTACAACTTTTGTATACATTACTTCCACTAACTCGTCACGGTTTAAGAGATCCAACACTGTTAATTTTGCCTATCAGTCGTCGTCGTAGAACACTGAATCAAAATTTTCAGAAAACCGACAGAGCCGCCGTGGCCAACCGGCTTAGGAGCTGAGCAGCGCGTGGCGCGCATGCTCTGCCAGCGCCTCCACGTCGCGTGTCTGTGCTCCAGATGAAAGCCAGCTCCTCGCCACTCCCTCTACGTCTCGCCAGTTCGCTCTCTGCCATCGTCTTCCTCCACGAGAACGGTGGCCGGGAAGCTATGGTAGCCGCTGAGACAAAAATCCACTCAACCGAGCGCCATTGACCGATTCATTAGAGCCACAGCACCATCGTGAGCTCCTCCACATCCACGACCACACCGTCATCGTGTTTTCGCCTCAGGTAGAGCTCACCGTGAGCGCAGCTCCACCGGGTCGCCATGACCGCCGCTGACAGAGCTCGCATGTGGTTGTGCTGCTCGAGCCCCTTGCTGTCTCATCTTTTCCTTGCTCTAGGTCCTGGGTATGATGCTGATGCTCGTAGGGTCACCCACTAGGGCCGCGACGCCGTCACCTCGCCGGAGCCGGCCAAACCGTGGCCGTGCGCCGCCATGGTCGTCGCCACCCCCTCTAGCTGTTGTAATCCCTACAATAGATGGTACCACTAGATGCGCACGGGTGAGGCGAACACCATAGCATCGATGACCTCGCCGGAGCTGCCACCGGCGACGAGTTGCGCCGTCGTCTCTTCTTCCTCCCATGTCTGACTCACTGACTCGCGGGGCCCCTTTGTCAGTCGCTGAAGCGGAGGCGGGAGCGAGTCCTGGGCCACGTCGTGTCTGGGCTGCGCTTGCACGTGCGTCACGGGCCGCCGTGTGCTTTCGGGTCGGCCCAGCAGTAGGGTTAGGTTTTCATTTTTGTTTGTTTATCCTTTTTCATAGATTTGTGTACATTTTCAAAAATATGTATCTCCTTGTTGGTAGATTCAAATGATGTGGTTCCAATTTTGTTGAGTTCATGATAATGTCTAGTTTATATTAAAAATATAATTTATGCCATGTTCTGTTATGAAAAATGGAGTTGCTAATTATCTCTTTTAATCATGAAGGAAATAGGGGTAATTATATCTTTTTCTATGTAGCTCCAAATGGCATGAAATTTTTATGGTGTATCGCTCATATCATGAATAGCTTGTAGTTAAATTTTCATATATTTTGGACACTATATGTAGGAGATAGAAAATTCTCTTATTTGCATGGATGGATCTTGTGTGAATTTTCATAATTTTTCTATAGATCCAGTAAAGGTAAAATTTGGTGAGTGCTATTCTTATGCTAGAATGATGCTAGGAAAAATGAGAAATCTGTTGCTTGACACTTTTTAATAGGGTTTCCCAATTATGCTAGAAATAGACATGCCACCTGTTATTTTGGATACAGCAAGTTCTGCTTGCCCAATGGCTTTGAAATTTTTATGGTAGTCTATGTGAAGCATGAGATAGCTACTGTAATTTTTGTAGATTTTCTCAATAGTTTTACTATATATTGCTTTAATCACCTAATTAACTAAATAAATTAGAAAAGGATATTAAATAATTTATTTAGAAGTTGGCACTATACTTTCGGATGTTCCTCTGGTATGCACAACAAGTTGGTAAACTTGGTTTGTTACAATTATGCTTTTGCATCATCACTAAATAATTAATTTAGTAAACCTGTCATTTCTGGACAGATTCTAGGTTTACTTAAATTCAATTTGGTTAAAGTAAGAATCATGCTTTGATGTTTACAAATGATTTGTAGAGAATTTCATAAGCTTTCCAGAATGTCCTCATGCAAGTCATTTGGATTTGTAGAACTCTTGTTGTGATTGAATTAAGGAATTACTCGTGTGCATATGAAACTTTAACTGCTGATTTAAGTATGCCTTTACTATTTCCTAAGCTTGTGGTAATGTTCCTAGGTGTTAGGCATTTAACTGAAGATGAGCATCTTTATCTTAGGTTATGCAAGTTAGGTAAGTTGATCTCATTCTTCAAATTAAGTTAGATACATGTTTAAAGTGATTTGAATAGAACTATTCTTAATCGATAAACGAGTGTCCAGTGATGTTTTTGTTAAACATTTACTGTGATTCATTCATCATGAGCATCATGTCATTCCTTATGCATCCATGATATTTATCTTGTGCATCGGCATGCAATAGGTGTACTGGAAGGTGTGACACTACTGAAATTCGAGGAACCGAGCGAGGAGCAGCAGCAGCCAACACCGGAGGTTCTGGAGGTGCAGCCCTCAGGAGAAGTGCCAGACGAGGTCGCCGTTGAATGCCTAGATCACCGTCCGTGCAACTTTGTGAAAGGCAAGTCCCCAGAGCATATTAAGCCTCCTAATTTCCAAAATGAGTTAAAGTATTATTGTTATATATATATATTGTTGCATTAAGTTTAGGTGTTGGATGCAAACACTTGCTGCATTGGTTATCCAATCCTTGTCCAGATATTGATACCCTAAATCCTATGTAGCTCAGGTTCGTGTAGTGCTTAGCCCTGTTTAAACGCGATAGAAGTCAGGTGATTTCCTATCACCTGTGAGATATAGGGACATACATATGGCACGGTTGGCTATATTTGCTATCGTGGAAAAGAACCTGTCTTAATTTGAAATGAAGACCGGGCGAAGGCTTGCCGGTTTGCAGTGACTCCGTCTGTGTCGCTTAAGGACTGAATCTTGGAGCCTTTCCTGTTCATGTTGAACGCATGCCTCTCTCTTAGTTGGTCGTGTCTGAAGACCGACCACGAAGCCAAGTAGCTCACCTCAGGCCGGGAGTCGATAAGTATAAAGTGCGCCTCGAAAGGGAGCCATAGGCGTGAGTCCAAGGGCAGGTGATTTAAAAGTCCTGATCGTCCTAGCAGAAGGGTAATCCCTGAGAGTACTGGCGCTGATCGAACCCACGAATTTGGTTCCTGAGTTGTCCCAAAGGTGACCCATGACTACCCTTGCAAAGTATGCTAGGGTGAGAGTTAGGAATACCCCCTCAGCTGAGTTATAATTCGATTCGAGTCGCCGTCTCTCCCGGTTAGTGAGAACTTGACGGGCTTATCTCCAAAGTAGATACACTAAATAACATAATGGTTCAGAAATGATGATATGATGATGACAGCCTTATTATACCTGCTATGGTTAATATTGATTGCTCCTAATAAGTGAGTGTTCTAGTACAGGTGCTAATCTAGTGGACAAGTAAATGATGATAAGCTTGATGCTAAGTTTAAATTGGTCACTATATTCATAAGCTCTTTTATGCAAATGTGTCAAGCTAGCCCACCTCATAAGCCTTGCATGATCCTTGGTGTCTTTTATTTCTGGTTTTGACGGGTAAGTCTAGCTGAGTACCTTCTCGTACTCTGAGTTTATCTCCCACCTGTTGCAGATGACCAGTTCTACTTTGGTTGCTGCAAGTATTGCCTTCTCCCGGCTGGGGATGAAGACTAGACCGTTGGGCACGGTCTCTCCTAGTTCTTGTACCTAAAGATGCTTTTGTGGGACATGACTAAGATCTAGCAATGTATTTGAAACTATGAAGTTATGTACTAAACTATGTTGCTTCCGCAAATTTGAACTTGGTTTGTAATATTTTATTTGAACTCTAATGGATGTAATCCGAATGCCACCTGTGAAATGTTGTAACGAATGATGTGTTGTGTTGAATCACTATGGTCTTGGTTTGTATGTTGAGAGTTGTTTGAAATCCTTCGTGATTTCCGGACTACCGGGATTATGGGAGCTTAAGTACAGGAATTTGATCACTTCGGTGATTGTTTTTGTACTTACGTTCTTATAATTTGGTCGGTTCTGTTACAACTTCCAACTAGGTACGGACAAAGGTTGCAACAAACTGGCAGGTTTCATATGAATAGCTTTCACTCTACAACACGTGTCACATCTGGCAACATAGGCTACAACTTCTTTCTTCATCTTGGTCCACCAATAACGTGGTCTCAGTTCTTGATACATCTTACTACTTCCCAGATGGATAGATAGCTTAGAAAGGTGAGCTTCATCCATGAGTTTATTCTTAAGCTCTCGATCCTTGGGAACCACAAGACGGTCGTCAAACCACAACATGCCCTGTTCATCCACTCTAAAGTGCTTAGACGGCTCTTCTTTTATTTTTTCCTTGATGTGAAATATTCCCTTGTTTATTTTCTAGCCTTCTATTATCTTACTCTCCAAAGAGTAACTAATCTGAATACTATGTAACACAGCAGGATGCATCAGATCAAACCCATCTTCAAGTAATGGCTGCACATTCAAGCAATGTGACTTTCTATTCAAAGCATCTGCCACTACATTGGCCTTTCTAGGATGATACTGCACATTCAAGTTGTAATCTTTGATCAATTCTAACCATCTTCGCTGTCTCATGTTCAGCTCTAGTTGGGTAAAGATGTACTTAAGACTCTTGTGATCTATGAAAATATTACACACATTACCAAGTAGATAATGTCTCCAAATTTTTAGGGCATGCACAACTGCAGCAAGATCAAGATCATGCGTCGGATAGTTGACCTTGTGCTTTCTAAACTGACGTGAGGCATAAGCAATGACTCTTCCTTCTTGCATAAGAACACAGCCCAATCCAGTTTTTGATGCGTCGTAAATCACATCAAATGGTTTCTCAATGTCGGTTGTGCTAGAACAGGAGCAGTGGTCAACAGTTTCCGCAAGGTGTGGAAAGCTGCTTCACACTCCTCTATCCACATGAACTTGTGATCTTTCTGTAGCAGACTTGTCATTGGCTTGGCAATCTTCGAGAAATCTGGTATGAAACGGCGATAGTAACCAGCTAATCCTAAGAAACTTCTAACCTCAGGCACTATGGTCGGTGCCTTCCAATCCATAACCTCTTGCACCTTACTTGGATCGACTGAAACTCCATTTTCTGACAGAATGTGATGAAGGAAAGGAACTTTCTTCAACCAAAATTCGCACTTGCTAAACTTAGCATATAGCTTATGATCTCTAAGTCTGGTCAAGACAATTCTCAGATGCTCTTCATGATCCTTCTCGTTCTCGGAGTACACCAGAATGTCATCAATGAACACAACCACAAACTTATCCAATTCTGGCATGAAAACTGTATTCATAAAAAACATAAAGTATGTAGGAGCATTTGTCAAGCCAAAGGACATGACAAGATACTCATACAACCCGTATATGGTGGAAAATGCGGTTTTCGGTATATCTTGTGGCCTAACATTGATCTGATGGTAACCGGATCTCAAATCTATCTTGGAGAACACCTTAGCCTTGGCTAACTGGTCAAACAAAACATCAATATGAGGCAAGGGATACTTATTCTTGATGGTTACAACATTAAGTGGCCTATAATCCACGCATATTCTCAATGTGCCCTCTTTCTTCTTCTTCACAAACAAGGCGGGACATCCCCATTCAGACTTGTTTGGCTGGATAAACCCCTTTTTGATAACTCTTCTAGTTGCTTCTTCAGCTCAACTAATTCATCCAGAGGCATCCGATAGGGTCTCCTTGAAATCAGAGCTGTTCCGGGGATTAACTCAATTCCAAACTCAACATCCCTAATTGGTGGAAGACCAGGTAACTCATCTGGGAATACATCCAGAAACTCACACACTACTGTAATCTGATGAATAGAAATAACTTCAGTAGTACATGTCACACTTGTAAGGTCCGTTCTCCGAGGCAATGGTACTTGGAAAGTACCCTCACCCTGGGGATCCTTAAGGGAAGTACTCGACTTCCTATATCTATAACTGCTCCCCAATCCTTCATCCAATTCATCCCTATAATGACATCCAGAACTAGTCTAGGCATAACTATCAAGTTCACTCAAAACTTTCTGCTACCTAATTCAAGGGTCGCCCCTCGAACCATCTGATTGGTCAAAACATCAGCCCCGCTGAACTTATACGGTAACCATAACCCAATTCTATGCATAGTTGTTCATGTTTCCGTGCAAATGCTTGACTCATAAAATAATGCGATGATCCAGAATCAAATAGAACAACTGTAGGGTGTTGGTTGACAGGAAACTTACCAGCGGTTACGGGCTCTCCCTCAGGAATCTCATCCACAGTCGTACTATGCACCCGAGCAGTATAGGTATGCTGCTTCTTCTTGGGCGGATAAGGACAAAACCTTGAGAAGTGGCCGAGTTGATCACAATTGTAGCAGGGTCCCCTTACTGTACCAGCAGATCCCACAGCTCCCTTGGAACTGCCCTGTACCACAGTTGTGGCTGCCTTGTTGGACTGCACTGCCATCTTGTAAGGCTTCTGTGGTCCCCTGAAATTCTAACCTCTCTGCTGTGGTGGCCTGAACCTAGCACCAGGTGTAGATGGATGATAGGGAGGACGACCTCCCGCAGGTGCTCTTGATTGGGACGGACCACCCTCTAGTGCTCTCTTGCGAGTCTTGGCTGTGGTACTGGCGTTGTTGTTCTTTTCCTGCTTCAGACAATCACTGATAAAGTCATTGAATCTGGCACGGGTGTTGGTACCCACATGCTTCATCATCTTTGGATTGAGTCCTCTCTTGAAACTGGTGATTCTCTTAGCATCGGTGTCAACCATGTCGGGAGCATAACGGCACAAGTTGTTGAAAGCATGCAAATATTGCGTCACGGTTTTGGTGCCCTGATTCAATGCCAAGAACTCTCCCAACTTCATCTCGGTCAGCCCGGGTGGAATATAAACTACACGGAAGGCCTTAGTGAACTCTCTCCATGTAATATGAGCATTTGAAGGGAAGGTGGTGCGATGGTGCTTCCACCACATTCCCGCTGGCCCTTGCAACTGATGTGTAGCATACTCAGTTTTCAGTACCTCAATCAGCCTCAACACACAGAATTTTTCTTCCATAGTGTTGATCCATTCTTCAACATCGAGTGGTCTTGTTGCTTCCTTGAATATTGGTGGTCTGGTGTCCATAAAATCCTTGAAGTTGTTGTACTGATTCACCTCATTGCCACCACCCTGATTGTTACCATGTTGAACATTGTTGGCAATGGTACGCAGAAAATCCTCCATGTTCTTCTAGGATTGTTCCGTGTTGCGCTGACTCCCAAGCAACTGTGCAAAGAACACCTTTGGGGTGAGCGGGGGAGGAGGTGGCAAATGTGGTTCATGGGGGGCTCATTGTTGTTGACGTTGTTTCCACCACTTCCACCTATCCCAGCGCCATTACCACCTGTCTCAGCGGCCTCATAAGTGGTACGGTGAGTATTTGTCATCTGCATATTTCAGCAACAAGTAATGATTGAGTGAAGCTGTAATAATTGTGAGTGAATGAAAAATTATGCTGTACTGAATTTACTGGAGAGAATAAATTCATGCAATAAAACAGATGCACAATAATCACATCCCAATTAAAACAACATCACTAATTAAATTACTTCAAATGCCAACATCGCGTCCATACAACCGAATTGCCAGCATACCTACACTGGACTTTTATGTGTTTAGATATCACATTACTAGCCAAGTTACAATCACATGCCAAGTCTCATAAGTTCGAAATAAGTTACATTAGGTTACATGCCGACAAAAGAAAGGTCATCGCGACAGGACCTAAACACTAGCGCAAGGCAACTAGCCTACTCCTCGGGACCGTCGTCGGGGTCGGAGACGTCACCATCACCCCCAGGTGAAACTATAGGCTCGTCCCCATCGTCGTCGTCGATGTCCATGCCAGCGGCGTCTAGAGGAGCATATGGGCCAACCCCATTGTAGAGCGCGTGAAACTCCTCGTGCAGGTTGATGTTGTACTCCTCTAGCTCATCGACCCTCTATAGCAGAAGGTCCCTCTCGTTCCAAGCTTCATTCCTTTCCTGAACCAACTGTCCAATCAGGCGGTCTGCATTGTTGTTGGCCTGAGTCAACGTAAGCACCCGCTGCATAGCTCTATCACCTCTCTCTACCGCCTAGTCCCACTGTAAGCTCATATCAGCCAACTGCTCCTGCAAACTAGCTATAGCACGTGCCTGCTTCTTCTTCTGCTTTCTTACCTTGATCTTATCATCACCACGCAAGCCAGTCAAAGTCCAGTAGGTACACTCAAGACCCTAATATGCTCTGATAGCGGCAAACATAGCACTCATAGCATGGTTGTCGCTAGCCTGTCCCTCAGCTGGACCTCTGACCAAAGCACTTCCCTGAGGCTGAACCCAAATAGTATCATGAGGATCATCCCTAGGAAAGGTGCCAGCTAGAGCTGCTGCAAGCTCACTGGGAAATCTGCTCATGATGTCCCTAATAACGTGGAAAGCTGCTCCCTCTGCACCCTCAATAGGAGTGCGACCCTCAAACTCCAAGTGCCAACCATCCCACTCTGGAGCATCACCAAGAGCAGGAACTATGATCTCTACCACTGCAAGTCCATCCTCTGCTAACTGGCTCTCATTCCAAGAGTACACCGGCTCTTGACCCTCTGGGTACCCTACATCATGGAGCACTCTCCAAAGCAAGGTCGACATGCCAAAGTCGCTCAAGAAGGTGTCTGTGGTGCGGTGCTCCCTCAGGGCCAACTGACGTCGAGGTGCTCTTCCTCCGGTGGACTTACGGGCAGTCTACTTCGTGCGGGCCATCTGTAGCAAAATTTCTTTTATTACCCCGTGGGAACATATTTTAGGTGATACAACTTTTATCAAAATGAGATAATCAATTTATAAGGAGAGGAATGCATGACATGAATGAAATGTACAAGTAATATGATGTATGTACGTGCCGTACGTTCTCACAAACTTATGAAATAAAAATTTTCTAGCGATGAATTCAGTGGCATACAAACGATCTCTCAAATACGTATCTAATACGTTCTACACGATAACGTTGTTATGTACCTGCAGAAGATTCATTTTAGCCCAATTCCCAATGAATGCATAAAAGCAGTAAATTTATCTACACGCTCTACATGAATCCCCAGATACGCGTACAACGGTAGTAACTACCCGAACCATCATCCTATTGACGGCATCGCCTCAATGGACGGAATACCCACACATGAGATACCTTTGTAAAACATGCGTAGAACATGTAATTACTCTAGCATCATATAAGCATTCACCCTAGATCGGCGGTGTATCTGATCATGTTCTCACAACTCACACTTACCGAGGCGTAGAGGCAAATGATCCATACACTACCACTCAAACAAGTGGCACTCATACAATAGCACGCCGTATGAGCAACGAAAGAGAAATATGATGCAAGAACCCCAAGTCAATACTTAATTAAGCCACCTAGAGTCCTTAACTGGGCATAAAGGATATGACCACTGGCACACTTTTTAGTTTGGAACTCACGTTTTTCAAACACCTTTTTGTTTTAAATACACTTGTGAACAGTAACATGCTAAACCATGCTTTGATACCAGCTGTAACAGAACCGACCAATTATACGAAATTAAGTAAGAAAATCACCCGACAGAGCAGACGATTTAGCAAACTTAAGCCAGTATAACCCTGTAGTCCGTGAAATCACGAAGGATTTCAAACCAACTCACATACCAGCCAAGATCGTAATAAGTTTAGCGGTCACCATCACATATTACATAAAAGTTCGCATCACAGGTATATCGGAGTTTAAACATAGTTATTACAACACGAGTTCAATTAGAAGTAGCGGAAGCCATTTGTTCAAAACCACACACACTCACACGGAGTTCAAATACAGTGTCAGTTGATGATCATCTCCAACAAAAGCATTAGATGAGACGTAAGGAATGACCATGCCCATGGTCCTAAGCATCACCCATCACAGGATAAAGGCAGTTGATACAGTAGCTGTAATACATCTGCCCATCTGCAACAAGTGGGAACAAAACCCTGAGTATGAGAAGGTACTCAGCTAGACTTACCTGACATAACCGAAAATAAAGTGACACCAAGGATTATGAAGGACTTTATAGTAGGGTAGCTGACTCATTTGCAAAAAAGGCATTTTTAGCATTTCAAGAACCTTTCCAAACACATTATTGTCAAGTTAATTATTATTAACCTGTCGACTACATTTGCACCTATACTAGAGCAAGAATGTGATTAAGCAAATAATGATAACCAATGATCATTAACAACTTCAATAATGATAATTAATAATCGCAAACCGGGGGAAAAAAATGCTCCGAGGCTTGCCTCTCTTGAAGGAGCTCGGGCGGTGATCGGGGCACTCCGGAAGTTCCTCAACGTCCTCCTCGTCTGCTTCGGTCACTTCTTGCGGCTGCACCTCTAGAGCTGCTCCTCGGGTACGACGACCGGGCTCTCGGTTTGTGATCCTGTATGATGCAGGTGCGTAAGTGCTTATGTAAAAGGTGCATCGGATGAAATGAACACAATGAATATGCTTGCATGCAAGGTAGATGAGCATGATTTGCTTTAATGGGGAGAGTATAATACAAATCTCATACAAGGTAGTCAACATCATCCAAGAACATGTACTACAAGCACATGTCATCTATTGCATTCTCTTCTACTACTAATATGCTAAGTCAACACATCTCATTGAATGCTTCAAAGATACACCAAAGCTTCACTAATTTCTTAATCATGCATAAAGCAACATTTGATTAAACCCTAATTAATAATAGGTTTGAATAGCAACATCTATTTTTATAGCATAGAAAAATCTTAGAAAATTACCATAGCATGGTACTACCCTAACTAGTCTACCATCAAATTTTTATGGCATTTGGATAAGTGGAATAGCCTACACCAAAATGACAAGCTTGGACCTAATTATGAGCATGAAAATACTTTGTATTATGAAAAGTGTCAAACAACAGATTTAGTATTTTTCCTAGGTTCTAAATAGTAAATAATCACTGTACAAAAATTATCACATACATGTTTTATACAAATTTTGCTCTCTAGCAAAAATAACAAAAATCAGCCATTAAAGGCACTTGAACTACACCTCATAATTTTTCTACAGGACATGCATGGCATATATTTTTCCTAAACACTACACTTCATCAAGATCCTAACAAAATTTGAACCAACAAATTTGGATCTACACAACTGGAGATCTAAATATTACAAAACAGCATGAAATCTGGAATTAAATGAAAT
The DNA here is from genome assembly GCA_904845875.1 of Miscanthus lutarioriparius. Classification (NCBI taxonomy): domain Eukaryota; kingdom Viridiplantae; phylum Streptophyta; class Magnoliopsida; order Poales; family Poaceae; genus Miscanthus; species Miscanthus lutarioriparius. The sequence goes on along the minus strand of CAJGYO010000003.1, from coordinate 76,361,928 downwards.
ATCCTACTCTCTACTGTCACTGACCGTGGGACCCGCAAAATAGTAGGCCCCACACATCAGTGACACGAAACAGAGCAACGGCGCTGCGCAAGCTTGCGTGGCCACGGCTCATCGACGGCGAGCTTCACCGGTGGTGACATCTACAAGGCATGACCCCCACGACCTCCTGGACCTATTGACCTACTTGGTCGAGCCTCTCGTCGGAGCTACGCACGGTGGCTGCACTCATGGCGGCACGGCGGGGCAGGACGACGGCGGTACGCCGGCGATGACCTCGGCGGCCCAATCAAACACATGTACGAGCATCTACTGACCATGGAGAACCTAGCGCACAAGAAAACACCAAGAATGGTGGACAGAAATGGTGTGGCCACGACGATGGATTCGGCGGCGAAGCTCCAGCGAGCTCTTGTGCAGTGCGGTGGCTTACCGAGCGCGGTCAGCGAGCATGGGTGGATGCAATGAGTTGCTGGCGTGGCGGTGGAGTGCTTCGGTGATGGAGGAGCGGCGAGGCATGCTGGTGACCGGTAATGGCGATGGCGGACTCTCGGCACGGTGGCGGCTGTGGCGGTTGCGCGTAAAGGCGAAGGAGGGAACCAGAATGGGAAATGAGGGCGCTGGGTTGGAGCGGGCGGTGCTGGGGTGTTAAAGCCGGCTCAGGCCTAGCTCTGCCGCGCGGGGCAGGACGCCGGCGATGTGCGGCCGCTGCTGGCCTCCACACGGCGCGTGAGTCCTGGCGGTGGTCGGCCACTAAATCCACCGATTCATTTCGTCAGTCACCCGATGGCAAGGCCTGACAGCGAGTTTTCACGTCGATGTATCATCTAAACCGTGGCTCCAAAGCGTAAATGATCTAAATGACTTTTGTAGCCCGAAGTACCAGCTCCAATTCTTGTTCAATGAACTCGTGCTAATTCGCAACCAAAACCAAGTTACATCATCTCAAAGTTGGCGTGTCAGTGCTGTCAGTGGAGGCAGACTTAGCGAAAATTGCTAAGTGTTGAAAACAGTTATTTGTTGATTTTTGTGAGCTCAAAAAGACTAAGCTATGCACTTCATTATCTCCTGACCCAAAAATAAAAGTTGTTCTCCATGACAATTACTACAACTTTGTTTTAGTGACCACATACATGCATAGCCTCTATCATATGATTCAAACATGGTCAAACCTAGTACATTCAAATGATGACTTGTTCATGAACTACAACTTAGTGATCCATTTAGCCCTAGCCATGAATACCAAAGTTGTTCATAATGATACTCTAAACATGTTTAAGCTATTTTCAAGGTCATGCAATCATTTACATGTATTCGCTCATGATCATATGCATATACTCCAAGAAACATGAAATAACAAGCAATGTTGCATATGTTTCAATTGTAAATGCTCATATATGAATGCTTGATGCTCATGCTATGCAAGTCAATTTATGCAAGGCTAACACCTAGGGTGTTACAATCGGCTCTCGACCGGATGCTGTTTTTGTATGGGCATCGGCTACCTCATTGAGGCACCTTGGGATGTGATTGAGTTTGAGGCCGTTGAACTTGTCCTCCTGTTGTCGAACTTCTTGGCAGTACGTAGCCATCTTGGCGTTATGGCAGCTCGACTCCTTCATGACTTGGTTGACGACTAGCTGGGAGTCACCTTGGATGTCAAGGCATCGGATGCCTAACTCGATGGTGATGCATAGGCCGTTGATGAGCGCTTCATACTCAGCCACATTTTTGGATGAGGGGAAATGGAGACTAATCATGTACCTCATGCGGACCCTGAGGGTTGATACGAAGACCAGCCCTACGCCAGCGCCCTTCTTCATCAGTGATCCATTGAAGTACATCATCCAATACTCTTGATCGATGACCGTCGGTGGTGTCTGGACCTCGGTCCATTCCACGATGAAGTCAGCCAACACCTAGGACTTGATCACCGTTCGGGAGGCATATGTGATGCCTTCATCCATCAACTCGAGTGCCCACTTTGCGGTTCTTCCCGTGGCGTCCTGGCTCTGGATGACCACGCCAAGGGGGAACGACGTCACAATCGTCATGGGATGTGACTCAAAGTAGTGGCGTAGTTTCCTATTGGTGATGAGGACGGCGTATAGGAGTTTCTAGATTTGGGAGTACCGGGTTTTAGAGTCGGATAGTACCTCGCTGATGAAGTACACAGGGCGCTGCACCTTGAGGGCGTGCCCCTCTTCCACCTACTCAACCACCAGGGCGGTGCTGACCACTTGCATGGTGGCCGCTATGTATAGCAGGAGGGATTCTCTGTTGCTTGGAGGAACTAGGATCGGGGCCCATGTCAGAAGCAATTTGACCATGTCAAGTGCCTCCTAGGCCTCGGATGTCCACTCGAAGCGGTCGGCTTTCTTCAAGAGTCGATAAAGGGGGAGACCTGATTCGTCAAGGCGTGAGATGAATTGGCTGAGGGTTGTGAGGCACCCAATGATTCGCTGAACCCCCTTTATGTTCTGAATCGGGCCCATCCTTGTGATGGCTGAGATTTTCTCTGGGTTGGCTTTGATGCCACGTTCGGAGATGATAAAGCCGAGCAGCATGCCCCTTGGGACCCCAAAAACACACTTCTCGGGGTTGAGTTTGATGTCATTCGCTCGGAGTTTTGCAAAGGTCTGCTCAAGATTGGTAACAAGGTGGTCAGCCCGTTTGGACTTAACTACGATGTCGTCGACGTAGGCCTCAACGGTCCACCCGATGAGGTCCCCAAGCATCTGAGCATACAGCACTGGTACGTAGCCCCAGCGTTCTTTAGTCCGAATGGCATTGAGATGTAGCAAAACGATCCAAAGGGGGTGATGAAAGACGTCACGAGCTGGTCGGACTCTTTCATCGCGATTTGATGGTAGACAGAATATGCATCAAGGAAGCAAAGGGTTTCGCACTCCGAGCTAGAGTCGACTATTTGGTCTATGCGCGGCAAAGGAAATGGATCCTTTGGGCATGCCTTGTTGAGACCCGTATAGTCTACACACATCCTCTATTTCCCGCTCTTCTTTTGTACAAGAACGGGATTGGCTAACCACTCTGGGTGATATACTTCCTTGATGAATCCGGCAGCCAATAGTTTTGCTATCTCTTCACCGATGGCCCTGCGCTTCTCCTCGTCGAAGTGACATAGGCGTTGCTTCACTGGCTTGGATCCTGGATGGATTTTCAAGGTATGCTCGGTGACCTCCCTCGGAATGTTTGGCATATCCGAGGGTTTCTACGCAAAGATGTCTTTGTTGCCATGGAGGAAGTCGACGAGCGTGCTTTCCTATTCGGAGGAAAGTGTGGTACCAATGTGTACCATTTTCCCTCGAGAGCTGTGGGGATCTATGAGGACTTCCTTGAAGCCATCTGCTGATCCTTGAAGCCCTCTGCTGATTCAAATGACCCGAGTGATTTCTTCACGTCGGGTGCTTCTTCAGAGACCTCCTCCTTGAGGGCCACGAGTTCCCTGGAGGCGACGATTACTGTGGCATGGCCGTAGCACTCGACCTTGCACTCATAGGCCTGCTGGAAGGAGGTGCCAACGGGGATGACCCTGTGGGGGCCCGGCATCTTTAGCTTGAGGTATGTATAGTTGGGGGTGGCCATGAACTTTGCGTAGCATGGACGTCCTAGGATGGCGTGGAAGGTTTCGAGGAACCCAACCACCTCAAAGGTGAGTGTCTAAGTCCTATAATTGAACTGATCCCTGAAGGTGACAGGCAGATCAATCTGCCCCAGTGGCATGGCCTGCTTCCTGGGCACGATGCCATGGAATGGCGCTCGGGTTGGGCAGAGGCACATTCGGTCGACGCCCATCTCGTCGAGCATCTTGGTGTACATGATGTTGAGGCCACTGCCTCCGTCCATCAGTACTTTGGTGAGTCGCTTTGGGCCGACGATTAGGTCGACCACAAGCGGATATCTCCCCGGTGTGGGGACGGTATCCGGATGGTTGGTCCGATCGAACGTTATGGCGGACTCCGACCACCAGAGGAAGGGAGGTGTGGCCGGTTGGGCCGTGTAGACTTCATGGCGTGTGACCTTCTGACGGTGTTTGGAGTCATAGGCCGCTGATCCTCCGAAGATCATAAGGCAGCCGTCCGGCATTGGAAAGCCATCATCCTTCTCCTAGGTGTCGTCCGTAGTGGGGGGAGGGTCTTTCCCCTACTCCCCTTTATTGGAGCCTCCAGACAAGAACCACCGCATGAGGCCGTAGTCCTTGAGCAGATGCTTAATAGGAAAGGCGTGGTTCGGGCATAGCCCCTCATGTAATTTTTCAAAGTGGTTCAGAGTGCCCTCCGAGGGCTTCCGACCACCCTTGTGGTCAGCCGCGGCCATGAGTGAGTCCTCGCATCGTTGCTTCTTATTCTTCCTTTTGGCGGAACAATTGAAGGTGCCTTGGCCAGCACCCTCATCCCTCCTTGCCTTGCCCTCGAGGTGATCAAAGATCACTTGACCGCCTCTTCTCCTGAGGCATGGCTGGTGGCAATGTCCAGGAGTTCCTTGGTGGTTCGCGGGCCCTTGCGTCCTAGCTTATGAACCAGGGACTCGTAGGTCATCCCGAACAGGAAGGCTCATATCACGTCGGCGTCGACGACGTTAGGGAGCTCATTGCACTGTTGGGAGAAGCATCGGATGTACCCACGGAGGGTCTCTCCGGCCTTCTGACGGTAGTTCTTGAGGTCCCATGGGTTCTCAGGGCGCTTGTATGTGCCCTGGAAGTTTCCCACAAAGATCTCCTTTAGATCTGCCCAACTCTAGATTGCATTGGATAGCAGGTGTTCCAACCACGCTCGTGCCGAATCGGCCAAGAATAGTGGAAGGTTGTAGATAATGAAGTCATCATTATCGCACCACCGGCTTGACAGGCAAGCCGATAATCTTTGAGCCAAAGTCTAGGGTTTGTCTCCCTAGAGTACTTAGGGATATTGGTATGTGGTCGGTACCTTGGCGGGAAAGCAGCATTGAGGATGTGCCGGCTAAAGTCCTGAGGGCCTAGCAGGCTGAGGCTCAGGCTCCGGTCCTCACTGCTGTCGTAGCATCTGCCACGACGAGGATGATAGCCACGGTGGGCTCCTTCTCTTGGGTCGCTATAGGTGCTTGTGCGGTTGCGGCCGAGACGTTGATGTATTGGGATCGTAGCGCACTGCCTGCTACCTTGTGGTGCTTGGTGAACTGATGCATCCCTGATGGGGTGCACCGAGGATGTAAGTTGGCTGGTGTCGAGCTCGCGTTGCCGAGACAACAAGCACTTCGCCTGTTGCGTCGCCGCTCACTCAAGTAGCGTGTGAATTTCGCGGTGGGCCCGACAATCCTCGGGTGTTGCGGCCTCTAGAAGGCCATGGAGCAAGGCCGTTGTGGAGATGATTTTTGGCTTGCCCGAGCGAAGTGAGGAAGGGTTTCATCATTGGCGATGATCCTTCGGTTTACGTCATGGGCCACGGCGCGTGCGCGCCCACCATTTTCGCGACGTTCGATCTCCGATCGACCTCCGCGTATTCCCGCACAAGCTGTTGTCCGGCTTCATCGATCTCCTGCTTTTGGCCTCTCAGCTGCTCCACCCCTACGCAAGGTGGGGCCACCATCTCCCCTTCGGTTTCACCACCAAGGTTGCCTGCCGGGGTAGCCTCCTCCGTGGAGACACTTTCAACGTGTCCCTTGGGGGTACCCGCCATGAAACATTCCCGGGAGGGGTGATGGCTCCCCAAACTAGAGTCAGAGCCAGAGTCCAACCCGGCCCCTCTGCGAGGAGGCCATGGAGGGATTCCATATTGCTTTCGATCATCCCCATGAACTCATTGTTCGTGGGGGACGGGATCGTGCGCTGTGCCACAAGGTGGCTAACGATCGCCATGGCATTGCGGAGACCGAATGGAAGCGCCATCGGGGCGCTCCATGTGGAGTGTTCCAGAGAGAGGGTGAGGTGGCGTGGGTCCTCCCTGGATGGCTGGGGTCCAAGGGAGATGCCGGGCTAGCGCTCAAGCCTCCCATAGTTGAAGTCGATGGAGAGGAGAGATTGGATGGTGGCGTGGGCCAACGCCAACTCTCCTCCCACCGTGATGATGAAGTCCAGGTCACCAAAACACACGTGTGTGCCCGGGACCCAGCTGATTGCGTGTCTAGCCATCCAAGGCCTGATTTGGAACGCGCAAAGGCCCCTACCTGGCATGCCAACTGTCGGTGTTTGAATAAACACCAACTAGTAAATTTATATTTGTTGCGTGTTAGGCTCGGATGGTGTACTAAAGGACACAATGTTTATACTGGTTCGAGCAGAACGTCCCTATGTCTAGTTTGTTGTTGCTCGTGTTATTAGTACCGAAAAAGGTTCGTAGTAGGGGGTACAAACGGTTGAGAGAGGGATAGGTCCCAAGTCTCTGATGGAAAGGTCAAAAGGATGCCAAGAGCTCGGTTGCTGCTTGACTGTGTGTTGTGTGTGGAATTGATCTGTCCCCTTAGTGGGGTATCCTGCCCTCCCTTTTATAGACCAAGGGGGAGCAGGGGTTACAGATGGGAGAAAGAGGAAAAAACCAAAGGTAGAGAAGGTCCTTCGAGGGTGTCAGGTCTTCCTTTTCTCTTGAGCCTGCCCGGCTGACATGGTAGACCATGCTAGGGATAGCATGTTTCGCTGATCCTAATAGGGCCGGGCTCTGGCTTTGTTTTAGTGAGTGGTCATGTCCCATCCTCCCCCGGCAGATGGTGTGGTATGTAAGGGCACCAAGCCATGACTCTACGGGGAGTAGACAGGGAAATTACTATATGCCTGTTACTGTAGATGATGTGAATTCTTCCTTGGATTGTAGTGGTTGTTCTATGCTTGTGTCAGGATCCACGCCCGAGGGCTGATGGCGGCGCCTACAACACTATAGGACAAAAGTCAGCGCCTACAATACTATTCGGGCTCTGCCATGCCTGGGAGGGCTTAAAGCGCCCGTCCCATCGTATCCTAATAGTACATTCTCGTAGGTGCGTAGGGCATGGTCCTCAGTACTATGGTTGACCTGAGTGTCCTATCTTACCTCCTGCTCATCATCATGAAGGAGAAGGGTGCAGTCATCGGGCGAGGTGGAGCCTGCCCTCAGCCATCGGGCGAGGCGGAGCCAGCCCTCGGACATCGGGCGAGGCGAAGCCAGCCCTCGAACGTCGGGCGGGGTGGAGCCAGCCCTCAAATGTCGGGTGAGGTGGAGCCAGCCCTCAGCCGTCGGGCGAGGTGGAGCCAGCCCTCAGCCGTCGGGCGAGGCAGAACCAATCTTCCGTCGTTCGGGCAAGAAGCGTAGTAGCGTTCTTGTCTAACCGGAAGCGTCAACGTTCGACTGTTATTAGTTCCACCTCATTGGGTTCCCCGATATTAGGTCCCCAACACTTAGTGGGTTGCATGGTAAGTTTATTGAGAAAGATGATAGAGCACATGCATGTGGATGGTGGACCCCATTAGAATTGGACCTCAATGGCCTGAGCTTCGACGAGATATAAGCTCCAAACGTAAGAGTGGCAAAAAATTAGGGACACATATAAAGCTGGCAATTATGGCTTGCATTGTTAGCAATTGAACTCTGAAATTTGTGAGAAAAATGCAATGAAATACAGATTTCTTCTATATCCTTTAGTTGATCCCTAACATTTGCTGTATGAAATAGCTTCTAAAAGAGTATAAACACCATGTTCAAAAAGATAGCTTATGAGATCTTATTCATAATATTTGCCCATTCTATTTAGAGACTCTATCTGACCTTATTGAAGTAAAAACTCGACACTCATATTCGATATCCTTTCGCATTTCTAGCAAGGTAAGTGATTTTTATCTACAGGTATGTTTTTTATTTACAATATAGCATGACCTAAAAATATAAGGGTCATTGAAGCTCAGGCTGACTTTTTGAAGCACGTGAACAATTGATCCGTTTTGGTTAAGAATTGGAAAACATTTTTGCAATAACTTACTACACCAGTTCAGTTCAATGTTACATGACTATGAATTTATGATTGTTGACTGAGGCTTAAGATATGAGTTTGTTGTACCATAGACACATGCGTACCGCACGTGCATGACCACTATTTAATAAACAAATTATTATTTTAATGTCAAGCAGAAAATGACATGCCTTTTGGCCTTAGCATCGTGGGAACATGAACATGTTACTTGTTCTAGGAGGGAAACTGAATGAACCTTGGGTTCGTCTGAGTTACAGCTGTAGGTGCCCCTTGCCCAGCTGTGCTACATCCTTGTATTATTGATCTTCATGCCATTTCCTGCTTCACTAATTTCATCAGTACCTGCAAAGCCATGACAAATCACCGAATAGCAAATAGTTAATCTCAGAGCAAAGCCAGAGAATTGACAGCGCAAACCTGAATGTAAAATTGGAGCACGACATCATATCCAACTAAAATTTGGGGACCTTTTCCTGCAAGCAGGGCACACAACAACAGCATCCCCAAAGCCAAGCATCTGCATAATGCACCCCTTTGTGGATTCAAGGAAGCAGACCTCCCTAAGTTCATCGGACTGGGTGAGCACTAGACCATATAAAATAATTCTCTTTCACAACGGAAAAAAGAAGAAGTGATATTAGTTGTTTTGAAGGAAAGTCACAACTAATAGCCAGTGTCCTGTGTCCATGTATATAGTATTACTTAACCAAAGCAAATCAGATTATGACAAACACTCGGATGATAGGAAGGCAATTCCTATGTGAAAGGATCAAGATGCCCAAGAGGGGGGTGAATTGGGCTAATTCTAAAATTCTTTGCAATAATTAAACCCTACGGTTAGCCCACTTCACCCCTTGTGCCTAGAAAGTGTTTCTATTGTTCTAACGCACAAAAGTTTAGCAACCTATGTTCCAATCCTACTCTAGCATGGCAATTCTATGAATGTAAAGATAAGAATTGAATTGCTCAAAGTAAATGCTTAAAGTAAAGAGAGAAGGAGGAACACGGCGATGTTTTGCTGAGGTATCGGAGAGTCACCCCTCCCCACTAGTCCTCGTTGGAGCACCCACGCAAGGGTGTAGCTCCTCCTTGATCCGTGCAAGGATCAAGTGCTCTCTACGGGTTGATTCTTCGACACTCCGTCGCGGTGAATCACCCACAACCGCTCACAACTTGAGTTGGGTCATCCACAAGCTCCGTCGGATGATCACCAAGCTCTCAATCACCACCAAGCCGTCTAGGTGATGGCGATCACCAAGAGTAACAAGCACGAACTCTCACTTGACCATGACAAGCCTAATGAGAAGGGTGGATGCACACTTTGCTACTCTTGCTTTCACTAATGAGGTCTCTCTCTTGGATTCTCAAATCTCAATCACCTCACTAGGACCTTGCTGTTCTTGGCACTCTCAAGGATATTTCTCAACTATTGGAATAAGCAAAAAGTGATCCCTTGAGTGAATAGAGGAAGTATTTATAACCCCTCATTCAAAACGAACCGTTATGTGCCTCTGCGGGGTGACCGGACGCTCTAGTCAAGGTGACCGGACGCTCTAGTCAGTTCACCCGCCTCTGTGCAGTTTAAGTTGTGACCGGACACTGGCCAGCGTCCAGTCAGCACTGACCGGACATGTCCGATCATGAAAGCTGCCCTCTGGAACCTTACTGATGTTGATCGGACTCTGGCACCCAGCAAATGAGCACAACACAAGTGATATGACATATAAATAATTCAAAGTAGAGAGCACACATGTCACATATCACATAAAAATCACATCATGTAGATATCACTATCACATAAATATAGTTCGATGCATGAAAGTAAACACATGAATGCATAATAGTGTATCACACATAAAAAGCCAAATATAATAGATAACTCCCCCTAAATGAATCGCTCCCCCTAAGTCTAACATACTCAATCCCTCTCACCCTTTGGCGTCAAACACCAAAACCTAAGGGTCGATCGGCGGGGCTGCAGCGGACAAGTCGGGCACTGAGGTGCGAGGAGTGAGCTAGAACTGTGTGCCATCATCATCTGACCCTAAGCTCTGAGCTGTATGACCCTCTATAGCTGGAAGCGACGCTAAAGTGGTCTAGGTTGGATCAGGAACTGTGCGGCCTAAGACTCTGCGCAGGCTATGACTGATGTAGGCGGCTCTGATGATGCAATTGAAGAAGGGAGCGTCTCTGTAGTCCTAGTAATAGGTGCAACTATGGAAGGACCAGGGACATGTAGATATGTTGGAGTAGGCTGCCCTATCAACTCACTAAAGGTAGCACCAAGGCTCCTAGAGACTGTAGTATTTGGCACAAGCAGCGATGAAGTCTGAGCCGGTGTGAAGCCTGTCTGTAGAGATGTGAACTGCAGGGCTAGCACTAGCGAGGCAAACCACTAGGACACCTGCTCTGTAGGTGAAGGAAACTATGCTACTAGTTGTCCCTGACTCTGAAGCCCACTAAGCTGTAAAGTTGAAGTCATAGAAGTGGTGGTAGGCTGGCCGATCTGGGGTGAAGGTTGTGGCGGTGGAGCTCCAATAGCAGTAACTACATGCTACATAAATCCGAGTAACTGTTGCTGCATGAGGAGCTGCTGCTGATGCATGGCCTACTACTGCTGCTGTATAGCCTGCTACTACTGCTAGATTACCTGCTGCTGTCGCTGGAACTTGTTCTACCTGGTCTAAAACTGTGCAAATGTAGCAGTGGTCTCCAGGGCCTGACGAGCCTGATCCTGCCTCATCCACTCAAGAATAGCAAGTAGAGCAGGGTCTGTCTGCGGTGTAGGTGGAGCTAAACTAGAGCTACCGGCCTCATGGTCATGACATTGAGGAGGCATTCGAGGGATATCCTGATAGTCGTCATCTGAACTGTCACTGGGGTCGCTCTCAACCATCCCTTCCTATTGAGCATCAAGCTGCTCCTCCTCTATTGTTGTTATGCCCCTGATAGTCTCATCCTACTAGGCTGCAGTCTCTAGCACCTCTGGACGACGGCACGGTTGGCTGGGTGTCCTCACTGCACTATGGCGGAGCATCTAAGTCATGTTATAGGCAGGAAACTCTATAGTAGCACCACTGTACTCTGCTAGCATCTCAGGTGGCCTCACTGTAACTGCTCTATGAATCAAGAATGTAATCCAGTGAGCATAGGGCAACTATCGGTGACCTCTAAACCCCTCTGCAATAGTATCCTCCATCTCTGATAGTAGGAGATCCCAAATATCAAATATAGTCTGCTGCATCAGAGAGTTTAGTAGCCATAACTAAATGTGAGTCAACCCCTCGTGATATCCCATTCTTAGAAGCACTCTAGCTGTAGGAGTGAGGTCACTGGGTGTCCTACATGACCCCTCACCGAAAGGCTCTATGAAGCAATGGTGGACCAAATCTGTAGGAGGCACCATACCGCCATGAGGGCGTCTAGGAGGTGCTGTCTAACAATAGCAAACCTCATGTAGCCAGATGAGTTGCTCCTGAAGCCTGAGAATCTCTCTGACCCTAAAGCTCATCAGCCTGTAGTCTCTGCCTCTGAATGCAAAGTGAATGAATCTGTGCTACGGGTCAATCCAAAGTGTAGCATAGAACTCACGGACCCATGATGGTACATATCTGCCTATCCATCCAAGTAAATCTGTCAGCCCTGGTAGATAAGATAGGTAATGGCGAATCTGCTCTCCTGCTGCTGCTATAATGGACTCAATGTTGCACACCCTCTGAGACCTGAATGCTGCCCCACTATTGAGATATGCATTATAAAAATCCTCCTGCAGTGGTGTATAGAAGCCCTCTAATGCACACTCATCCCTCCTCGGCGGGAACCACTCCTCAAACTGCACAAATCTGAGCTGCTGAACCTGCTTGACCGTGGCGGCCCTCAAATCTAGATGAGTCACTGGAGGTGGACCCTATGGTCTAGGAGGTGGACAAGAACCCCTCTGCTGAGTCTCTGCCCTCAGTGTCACCTAGGTACGAGTACGACTAGAGCGGCATAACTGTGGCTGAGGTGCCTGCTCTGTCTCCTCTGACTGCACTCCATCCTGAGTCTGCTCTGCTAGTTGTGCTTGCTGCTGTGACTCCCCCTGAGGCTGACTCTCATCTATAGCCACACGTTGTCCTCCAACCATGGTTGTCCTAGCTAGACCACCATGACGATGCTCAACCTCCTGGACAGTGGCCCTCTGAGCAGGTGAAAGCTGATCTATAATGACTACACCACTCCGAGCACCTCCTCTCTCAGCAAGCTCTACGGCAGCTGCAACTGCGGCTGCTCTCGCTGTATCTGCATCTACATACTTCTGCTTCTTTGACATAAGCTTCTTCATCACCTTGCCTTTTGCCTTAGAAGGCAGGCGAGGCGGGGGCCTCAGATCCTCATCACCGGGACCACCTCCAACATTCTTGACATGAGCCATCTGATGGAGCTAAAAAGAATAACTGCACTAACAAGAATCAACTACCAACTGTCACTTCCGAGGCTTGGCCTCAATCCATACTCGCAAGCTTGGCCCTGAGTTTACTGTCAACTGCCAATGAGACCTCAACAACACCGACTCGCTGCACGATAGAATAGATCGAATATATATGAATAATTTAAATATACATCTAAAGATACAAAATTAGAGATGATGGCTTGCTACCTGACGAACCGGTGAACCAAAGAACAAGGAATGGATCACGGAGAACCACCGGGACGGCAATTAGGGTTAGGGTTGGCACTGCGTGGTGAATCGACCATGGAGATGCGATGAATGACAGCGCGAGCGCTAGGGCACGAGCTTCGGTGGTGCGGCGATGGCACTGGAATAGGGCACGGCGGCTTGGAGCAATGCACGGGCATGGCAACGGTGCTAGAGCACAGCGCGGGCAAGCTACGGCATGAGCGCGAGCGAAGCAGCATGGTGGCGCGCGGGCATGGGGAGGCGCGGCTGTGTGGTGGTGGCTAGGGCACGAGCACGGCGCGGCGAGTGGTGGAGGCATGGTAAGGGATTTTGCATGGCAATGTCAGCGTGATGGCAGATGGGATGCGACCTTAGGTCACAACGGTGCGTTATATGGGGTCCCCGTGACGGAATAGAAAAGGAAACATAGAAGAATCTGGATCCCACAATTTCTATTGACCGGACGCTCCGGAGGCAACAACCAAACGCTGCGACCCAGAGTCCGGTCGACTCCAGAGAGGTCCAAAACCCCTCGAGTCGCGTACCGGACACGTCCGGTTAACCCCGATCGGACGCAAACAGAGTCCGGTCCAACCTGCCTTGATCACTTTCGCTTGATCGGACGCTGAACCATCATCTGACCGGACGTGGGGAAAATGTTTCAGCGTCCGGTCGCTTCTTCGCAGCAGTGGTTCACCTCCTATGAATTGATCGGACACTGGACATCAGAGTCCGGTGCAGCGTCCGGTCACTCTTCTTTAGTAAATCTTCAAAGTCCTTCACGCTGCCTGTTCCCAATCAAGTCCCAACTTCAATAAGATCCAAATAAACACCAATTGGGACTGATGTGAGTGGCCTCTCTCAAACCCTCACATTTTTTAAAGTATTTTGCCATAGGCTATAATTCTTTTTAAGAAAATAGGCAATAAAAAGATGATTGAAGAGAAATGACAAAACAACATTCATGCATATGCAATGCAATACTTGAAGTAAATCTAGTTGTTTGTCAAGTTTGATCCAAGGTTAAGCTTCTTCACTCGCTTTTCGGTGATTATCTTAACCATGTTAGACAAGCCCTAAGTGCATTATCACAAAGTAAACATGTTGTATATTACAATGCAATGCAAGGGACAACACAAGCTTATTTTCTAGTGAAGTTGCTAAAATCAAGCACATTGAGCTCATTCCTCAACCTACAAAAAGTTGCCTCATCTAGCGGTTTAGTAAAGATATCCGTCAATTGATGCTCGGTCCTTACACCTTCTAGTGAAATATCATTCTTAGCAACATGATCTCTAAGAAAGTGATGGCGGATATCTATGTGCTTGGTGCGAGAGTGTTGAACCAAATTATTAGCAAGTTTTACCGCACTCTCATTGTCACACAAAAGAGGTACTTTTTCTAGAACTACACCATAGTCTAGCAAAGTTTGCTTCATGTAAAGTATTTGTGCACAACAAGTATCCGCTGCAATGTATTCCGCTTCGGCGGTGGACAAAGTCATACTATTTTGTTTTTTGGAGGACCAAGACACAAGTGATCTACCAGGCAAATGGCACCCTCCGGATGTCCTTTTTCTATCAACTTTGCAACTGGCATAATCCGAATCAGAATAGCCAACTAATTCAAATCTAGCTCCTTTGGGATACCAAAGGCCAATGCTTGGTGTGTGCTTAAGATACCTAAGGATTCTTTTAACGGCACCTAAATGAGCTTCCTTAGGATTAGCTTGAAATCTAGCACACATACACACTCTAAACATCATGTCGGGCCTAGATGCGGTTAAATGTAACAAGCTACCAATCATAGAGCGGTAGAGAGTTTGATCAACCGTGTTACCTCCCTCATCTAGGTCAAGATGTCTATTAGTTGATATTGGTGTCTCGATTGGCTTACATTCATCCATTTTGAATCTCTTGAGAAGATCATTAGTATATTTCTCTTGAGAGATGAAAATTCCTTCTCTCATTTGCTTGACTTGAAAACCAAGAAAGAATGTAAGCTCTCCAATCATTGACATCTCGAACTCCTTCAACATCAATTCACCAAACTCTTTGCAAGAATCTTCATTTGATGATCCAAAGATGATATCATCAACATATACTTGACAAATGAAGATATATCCATCAAGCTTCTTGGTGAATAGTGTGGTATCGACCTTCCCAATGGTGAAGCCCTTCTCAATGAGGAAATCGAAGACGCTCATACCAAGCTCTTGGGGCTTGCTTAAGCCCATATAGCACCTTGGACAACCTATAAACATGATTAGGATATCTAGGGTCTTCAAACCTGCGAGGTTGATCAACATAGACTAGTTCATTAATAAAGCCATTTAAAATGCACTTTTCACATCCATTTGATATAGTTTCATTTCATGATGTGATGCATATGCAAGGAGGATACGAATGGCTTCTAGTCTTGCAACCGGTGCAAAGGTCTCTCCAAAATCCAACCCTTCAACTTGAGAGGACCCCTTTACAACTAGTCTTACCTTGTTCCTCACAACACCTTGATCATCTTGCTTGTTGCGAAATACCCACTTTGTTCCAATGACTCTTGCACCTTGTGGTCGCTCTTCAAGAGTCCAAACTTCATTGCTGGTGAAGTTGTTCAACTCTTCATGCATGGCATTTATCTAATCCGGATCTTGAAGAGCTTCTTCTACCTTAGTAGGCTCAAAGCAAGAGACAAAAGAGTGATGTTCAATAAACGAAGTAAGCTTTTGAGAGCGAGTCATTACTCCCTTTGATGGACTTCCTATGATAAGATCTTGTGGATGAGCTTGTAGTAGAGGTGAATTTCTTCTATCAACCACTTCAGGGGGAGGTTGTGGAGCATCAACATCATGTGCTTGTGTCACCATTTATTCATGGGAGACATGAGTGTCTTCATTTTCTACTCTTCTATCTTTATCACCATCTTGTGACATATTTGATGAAGAAGGTGGATTGATCACTTATACATCATCTTCATCATCATTAGGCTTCATGTCTCCAACCGGAATATTCTTCATGGCCTCCCTCAATGGTTCATCACCTACATCATCAAGATTCTCATATGCTCCTTGGGAGCCATTAGATTCATCAAATTCCACATCATATGTTTCTTCAACCAAGCCGGTGGCATGATTAAATACTCTATATGCTTTGGACTTTGATGAGTAACCAATAAGAAAACCAATATCACAACGTCTTTAAAACTTCCCTAGGTGTTGCCGCTTCTTGTAGATGTAGCATTTGCAACCAAACACCCTAAAGAAGGAGACATCCGGCTTCTTCCCATTGAGCAACTCATAAGGTGTCTTGCCAAGAAACTTTTAAAGGAATAGATGGTTGGATGCATAGCATGCGGTGTTGATAGCTTCCACCCATAGAGCTTTGGGAGTGTTATACTCATCAAGCATTGTTCTTGCTAGTGTGATCAATGTCCGGTTCTTTCTCTCAACTACACCATTTTGTTGAGGAGTATATGTTGTGGAGACCTCATGCTTGATTCCAACTTCATCACAATAGGCTTCAATGTTTGTGTTGTCAAATTCTTTACCGTTGTCACTTCTAATCTTCTTGAGCTTTACTTCAAACTTATTTTGTGCTCTCTTGGCAAACTTCTTGAAGCATGATACAACTTTGGATTTATCATGAAGGAAGAACACCCATGTGTATCTTGAATAGTCATCAACAATTATAAGACAATAAAGATTTCCTCCCAAACTCTTGTAAGTTGTTGGTCCAAATAAGTCCATGTGAAGGAGCTCTAGCACTCTTGTGGTTGACATGAAAGCCTTTGTAGGATGAGTAATTTCAACTTGTTTGCCGGCTTTACATGCACTACAAAGCTTGTCCTTCTCAAACTTCACATCCTTCAACCCTCTCACCAAATCATTCTTCATTAGCTTCTTGAGTGAGCTCATCCCAACATGAGCAAGTCTTCTATGCCATAGTCACCCAAGTGTTATTTTAGTGAATAGGCAAGTCTTCAAATTAGCATCTTCGGAGGTGAAGTCTACTAGATATAGGTTGTTGTATCTAAATCCCTTAAATATCACTTGATCATCATATTTCTTGGATACAACCACTTCCTTCTCGGTAAATAGGCATTGGAAGCAAAGATCACACAATTATCCAATGGATAGCAAGTTGAAGCTCAATGAAGCAACATATAGCACATTTGAGATTGAATGATCATTTGATATTGCCACTTTGCCAAATCCTTTAACTTTCCCTTTTGAATTATCTCCAAATGTGATTCTTTCTTTTCCATCTACTTCTTCATCTAGTGAGGTGGACATACGAAGATCACCGGTCATATGTTGTGTGCAACCACTATCAATTACCCAATGACTTCCACCGGTCTTGTAGTTCACCTACACAACAAGAGATCAAGCTTTAGGAACCCAAACTTGTTGAGGGCCCTTCACCTTCTCAACAAGTGACTTTGCTACCCATATTTTTTTAGGCCCATTCTTGTTGGGAGGTCCTAAGAACATAACTTTTATCTTTCCACTAGAGTCCTTTCTAAGCATGTAATGAGCATTGAAAGCAAAGGGTCTAGCATGCTTGGGCAAGGGTTATGGTGGTGGAGTTTGACACTCATGGGCAAAGTGGCCTTCTTGTCTACACTCAAAACATTTCTTTGGCTTTGGCTTTGACTTGTGTTATTGTTATTGAGCTTGAGCCTTCTTCTCTTGGTTTGCCAAATACCCAATGATGAGTACAGACCCGATCTTCCGAGAGGTAGCCGATAAGTTCGATTTTGTGGAGATCTCGACGTTGGCGATCCGGCTTCAAATCAGACACGATTCGAACCCTGCAACCGTTACACCACTGCTCCGTTGGTTATCAACCAAGCACAACTTGATTGACCTTGCCAAGAAGGCTTTTCCTGCAAGCGAATCGAAGAGCACAAGCAAGAAGGTAAAACACGCAATCTGAAATTGCAAATATGAATGACGCAGATATCAATAGAGGATTCAAGAACTCGGTTCCAAAGGACTAATCGACACAGTGGAGGAGATCAAGAACGGGGGCCCTGGATCACTGTAAAAGGATTTGTCACCACAGTTACAATGAACGATTCAGTTTCTCGATGGAAAACTAAACTCTAAACAAAAACCCAATTGTGTAGCAGCGGTGACGGCTGTGTTTATAGTCTAAGACTCGACCTAGGGTTGGGGACGGCTAGGGGTTGGGCACCCACAACTTGGGCTTAAGGCCCGACACGATACATGGCCAAGTTGGCCCAAATAGGTGACGCAGCATCTTGCTGTGGTCACACAGAATGATCCACAGACCTTCTGGAGATGGGACCAGATCCAAAACGACGGCGTCGTCGTCCCCTTTCCAACGCATCCAAGAACGGCCCGTTTCGATGTCGTATGAGAAAGTTATGACCGAAACAGTGACGACGTGTCTGCTGAATCTGAGGGCAATGTGGCAGCTGAGTTGGAAACGAATTGCAACTTGGGGAAGACCATGGCGTCGGTGTGTCCAGCATGGCGATGTCCTCATCATCCTCCCCTTCTCGAATTGGAGTCGTCCTCGACTCCATCTTGGCGATGTCCTCATCACCCAATGCCACTTCTATCCATCTTCATGATGGTGTTCATTAGTAGCTCACTTTGAAGATGCTTGCCTCTTGTGAACTTGCTCAATCCAATCTTGAGATGCTCTTTCTCCAACTTGAGCTTCTTGTTCTCTTCCTTGAGTGCAACATTATTTTTCTCTTCCTTGAGTTTCTTGTTTTCTTCTTTGAGCTTTTCATTCTCAAGAATCAAGTCACCATCATAATCAAGAGTTTCTAGCACTATAGTGTTGGTGGTTTTGAGCTCTTCAAGATCTTTCTTGAGCTTTTCATTATCATGCTTGAGCTTGACATACTCATCATAGTTGTCGGTTTCAACCACTTGCTTGCCTTTGCCACTAGATCCTTGCTCAATGCTCTCAATAATTAAGTCATCACATGATGTAGCTATATCAATCTTAACAATATCATTAGTAGCATCATGTGGCTCATTGGATAAAAATTCTTGAGCAATAACAAGATTATCATGATTGATCTTAAGAGTTGTATATTCTTCTTTTATCATATTATGGCTAGTGATGAGCTCATTATGTATCCTCTCAAGTTTATCATATTTATCTTTAAGCTCTTTCTTAGAAGATTTGAGCTTCTTGAGTTTGGATGATATAGCATCATTTACTTCTCTAAGCTCCACACTAGCCTTTTCCGCTATATCACATTTAGCTACAAGAGAACCATTCTTAGCTTCTAGCTTTTCGTTCTTAGCTCTAGTCTTTCTAATGATCTTAGTATATTGATTTAGCAATTTAACAAGATCATCATAAAAAGGTGATTCATATTCATCATCATCACTATCACTATCACTATCACTATCATCATTGTTAGCATGATCATCATTACTACTATCATCATCATTTGATACCTTGCGTTCACCTTTGGCCATAAGGCATTGTTGTGTAGAGGATGATGGGGGTGTTGTCGGTGAAGATGATGAAGAGTCAATCACAATGGCGGCCACCTTCTCATTATCACTATCATCATCGGATGAGCAACTTGATGAATCAATATCCGTGAGCCAATCACCGATGATGTATGCCTTGCCATTCTTCTTTTTCTTGTGGAAGTCCTTGCCATCCTTCTTCTTGTATGGCTTATTTTTCTTCTTCTCATCTTCTTCTTCATTACTTGAGTCATCTTTCTTGCCCTTGTACTTGTCTTTCTTAGGCTTTGTGCATTGGTGTGCTAGATGACCAAGTTCTCTATAATTGTAGCAATCCATCTCCAAGATTGGCTTCCTTCTAGAGCTAGTGAAGAACTTCTTTTTCTTGCCATCGAACTTGATGCCACTCTTGTTGAGCTTCTTTAGCATCTTGGTGGTTCTTCTCACCATGAGAGCAAGACTTGCATCATCTACTTCATCATCACTTGAGCTCTCATACTCAATTCTTGCTTTGCCCTTCTCTTGGATAGCCTTGAATGCTAAGTCTTTGTCTTTCTTCTTGGTAGAGGATGAGCCATCTTGTGGTGTGATGTGCATATATATCTCATGAGCATTGATCTTTCCCAAGATTTGAGTCAGTGTAGTGGTGGAAAGATCTCCTTGATGAAGCATGGTCACAATATGCCCATATTTGTCAATGGGGAGGACACTCAAGATTTTTCTTACAACATCGGATGGTTGCATTTTGAGTCTAAGCCCATTGACTTCCTCTACAAGAACATTCAAACGTGAGTACATCTCATTAGCACATTCTTTAGGAAGCATCTCAAAAGAGTTAAGCTTTTTCATGACGAGATGATAGCGTTCCTCACGCTCACCTTTGTTCCCTCATGGAGCGCACAAACGTCCGACCATAGTGCATGGGCGTCCTTGTGGTTCCGCACGTGATTAAACACATCTTTGCAAAAGCCTCTAAAGATGGTGTTTCGATCCATTTGCATTCCATTTTTCGTAATTCACTTCATCGCCTTGAAGATGCATGGGATCCAGAGGTTTTGGGAATTCTTGTGAGGCGGCTCTAAGTATTCCAACATCTAGAGCTTCTAAATACGCCTCCATGTGGATTTTCCAATGAGGAAAATCATCCCCCTCAAAGATAGGAGGAGGTCCATCCCCGTGAGACATCTTTCTCTAGGCGGTTAAGCCTAAAAACATGAGCACGAGACTCCGATACCAATTGAAAAGATCAAGATGCCCAAGAGGGGGATGAATTGGGCTAATTCTAAAATTCTTTGCAATAATTAAACCCTACGGTTAGCCCACTTCACCCCTTATGCCTAGAAAGTGTTTCTATTGATCTAACGCACAAAAGTTTAGCAACCTATGTTCTAATCCTACTCTAGCATAGCAATTCTATGAATGTAAAGACAAGAATTGAATTGCTCAAAGTAAATGGTTAAAGTAAAGAGAGAAGGAGGAACGCGGCGATGTTTTGCCGAGGTATCGGAGAGTCGCCACTCCCCACTAGTCCTCGTTGGAGCATCCGCGCAAGAGTGTAGCTCCCCCTTGATCCGCGCAAGGATCAAGTGCTCTCTATGGGTTGATTCTTCGACACTCCATCGCGGTGAATCACCCACAACCGCTCATAACTTGAGTTGGGTCATCCACAAGCTCCGCCGAATGATCACCAAGCTCCCAATCACCACCAAGCTGTCTAGGTGATGGCGATCACCAAGAGTAACAAGCATGAACTCTCACTTGACCACAACAAGCCTAATGAGAAGGGTGGATGCACACTTTGCTACTCTTGCTTTCACTAATGAGGTCTCTCTCTTGGATTCTCAAATCTCAATCACCTCACTAGGACCTTGCTCTTCTTAGCACTCTCAAGGGTGTTTCTCAGCTGTTGGAATGAGCAAAAGTGATCCCTTGAGTGAATAGAGGAAGTATTTATAACCCCTCATTCAAAACGAACCGTTCTGTGTTTCTATGGGGTGACCGGATGCTCGATCAAGGTGACCGGATGCTTCTGGTCAAGGTGACCGGATGCTTCGGTTAGTTCACCCGCCTTTGTGCAGTTTAAGTTGTGACTGGACACTAGCCAGCGTCCGATCATGAAAACT
This sequence comes from Miscanthus lutarioriparius, assembly GCA_904845875.1. Taxonomy (NCBI): domain Eukaryota; kingdom Viridiplantae; phylum Streptophyta; class Magnoliopsida; order Poales; family Poaceae; genus Miscanthus; species Miscanthus lutarioriparius. The sequence goes on along the minus strand of CAJGYO010000003.1, from coordinate 76,340,756 downwards.
GCCCTCTAGAACCTTACTGATGTTGACCGGACTCACGGCACCTTGCCGTCCGGTCACTTTTGTCTTTTCATTGGTCGAGAGTCGGAACGACCAGCGCGTTCATCAAGATCGATCGGACGCATCCGATCGAGATTCTCCTCTCGGAACCCATCGAGTTGACCGGACTCTAGCACCCAGCGTCCGGTCGCTAACCTCTTAGTGTCCGGTCGCATCCAGACGACTTCACCTTGATCAAATGAACTGACCGGACTCTGCCAGTGTTCGGTCACACCGGAACCAGCGTCCGGTCAGCATTTGACCCTCCATTCACTTCCAACTCGCAATCATATGTGAATGAAGTTTGCTCCAATTGATCTAAGGGCTTTTTTGGAGCTACCTAGTGCTAGTTTAGACAAGTGTGCACCACATCTAACCCAGTAGACTCACCTAGGTCAAGCTACCCATCCATACCCCCTTAATAGTACGGCCAAAGGAAAAACAAAGTCCTAAACTACTCTAAGTGTCTCTTCAACTCTAAATGACACTTAGAACTAGTCCATCCTTAACCTTGTCGTCCATCCTTTGAAAACCAAAATGATTTCCATCGTAGGGGCATGACAACCATGATTGCCCAATCAATTACCATTACCATGACCTAACTTAATTGCATCTGTAAAACACACGTTAGTCATAGTAATCTTGTATTGTCATTAATCATCGAAACCCAACTAGGGGCCTAGATGCTCTCACTATGCTATCCATGCATGGGAAGAGCATTACTTCCTCAAATCAGATGAGATACAGGAAGGCCAGGAACTCACCAAGTGGCTTGATAGGATGACCTTGGCGCCCTTGCTGATGAGGTGCTGGGTGGTGCAGGAGGCACAAAAATGCAGCTCCAATGTGCTCCCGAATCCAGGTCCATCCACACGTGGCTCCTGCAATTGCATCGAAGCAACACATCATTTCGCTATCCAGATGGAGACCGGGTGGCGATTCGAATACCAGCCACCTAGGGTTCATTATCTACCTGTATGATTGCCAGGGAGAAGCAAGTTGGTAGGGCCACAAACATCGACGAGGTCGAGCTTGGCAGGGGGAGAGCGATGGGGGGAGGGGTGCCGAAGGCCGAGGTGACGAACGATGGGGCCGTGTGGGACTGTGGCAGGGCCAAGTCCCATCTGCAGTGGCGGCGGTGTAGTGCCAGGTAGGGGCGTGACGTCAGGGGACGGGGTGCGTAGACTGGGCGCACTTGTGCGAGGGGGCGGTAGATTGCAGGCGCTGGAGGCAGAGGCGGAGGTGGAGCGGGAGCGAGCGGGGTGAAGGGAGACCGTGCAGACTTGCTCCCTCCTCCCCGGTTCTCACCTATCCCCATCGCCATGGCCGTCGATGCGGGACAGGATAGGATCAAGGTCCGGTGTCGACAGGAAGGGGAGGGGACGTCGGGGAGGCGGTGAATGGGGTGGGGGCGGCGTATTGAGACCGAGTCGAGAGGAGCCGAGGAGGATGGAGGGCCGGCGATGGGGCCACCTACTGGGTGGGGCATGGGGTCGCAGGGGGAAGCGATGGAAGCCGGCGTACACAGGATCGCACGGGCAGAGCGATAGGACGTAGTTGGATTGTCGCACCAAAAAGTGTCCACGCTTTGTTCTTTTTAGTTGTAGGAGATTGTTTCTATTGTAAGATTATTTTTGTTGGATGGTACATTTGATTCTAAATATAGTAGTATCATTATTTTTGTTGGATGGTACATTTGATTCTAAATATAGTAGTATCACATTTGTATTACAATACTTGACAATTATTAGTCAAATATTGTAAAGTTTGACTCTTGACTGATAAAAAATGTCTTACTAGATCGGAGGGAGTATGAATTTATACTAGATTTAGAGCTGGATAGAGCTTTCCTTCCTGATTCTTGAACTTTACCTCTTGATTTTTCGATGGAGTGATTCTGGCGGAGGAGCTTCCTGATTCTTGAGCTTTACCTCTTGATTCTTCGATGGAGTGATTCTGGCAAAGGAGTAGGGCGGGGAGCAAGTGAGAATCAATCCTGAAGTGATTCTAATGACAATTGAAGAGGAAGTAGTGAGAAACGATGGAGGGCGGGGTCTTAGCTCATAACTTGTAGTGTAAATAAAAAAGTGATTCTCGTCACCTCCCCCACAGAATTCAGTTTTATTTTAAGGCTTTGGTAGGGATTCACAGAATTCGCTCCGAAGAAGCTGGGAGCGGGGCTCTGCCAAACTAGCCCTTACACTTTACTTGTATTGTTGAAGTTATGGTGATTATTTTGGTGTAATTCATAGGTAGGATTAGTGTAGCTTAAGATTAATGTAAAAATATTTGTTTTTCTTAATTTTATTTGCTATTTGAAATTTGATTTTTTTCTATTTTTATATGTTTAGTTAACTGAAGGCTCAAATATTTTGTACTTGTCATGTCAGTGTGCAAACGAGCCTAATCACTAGATTCAGTTTTGTATAAATCTTGCGATGCATATGGTTTTATCACATGAATAAGCGAGCCTAATCACTAGATTGATTTTGTATAAATCTTGCGATGCATATGGTTTTATCACATGAATACTTGGCATTATTAAAAATTTTTTCATTTAATTTCATAAAAAAAATAATATGATTTTTCTAAGATATATTAATCACATCAAATGATTTTTTTTGTAGTTCCTGTCACCCAAGTGAACAAAAGAGTCAAATCGCCACATTTGTTTTCAGTCCATTATTTATGTGATTTGACCATACCAATTACTCGAGTGCTCAAAACTTACGGATCACCCGAGTTATCTATAGATAGATTAAAAAAAGAGTTAAATGCACTAGAGGTTTATTAACTTGTGAGCAGGTTTCAGTTAATCCATCAACTTTTAAAGTATCTTTTTAGGTCCATAAACTTTGTATGTCGTATCACTTAGATCCATATCCCTCCACGTGGGCTTTTTACGCTGATGTGGCCTGCTGATTTGTCCATCTAAAGCAACTATTGACCCTTCATTTCATCGAACATGTTGTAAGCGGGTGAGCATGTGCCACCGCCGCCGTTACGGGCACGCTAGCGAGCCACTGCTGCAGCCACACGGGTGCGTGAGTGGCCGGTCGCCCGTGCTAGTGCTGCCACGCCGCCACGCGAGCACCCAGCAGCTACACCAGGCAGTCACGTTGGGGTTGTTCGAGCGGGGCTGGCTGCCGCGCGAGGCCAGCCATGCCGCCGTCACATGAGTGTGGCGCGCGGGTGGCCGCACCGCCTGGATTCTTCATCGGCGCATTGCTCGACAGCATCATAGCATTCATGTTCTTCTTCTCTGTCAGCCTAGCACACTAAATGGTGCTGTTGTGGTCGGGGTCGCTCATGTGGGCGACGGTCATGGCGCGCATGGCATGGAGACGCTCTCTATGCAGCTCGGTTTGTGTCCATGGAGAAGCAAGCACCTCGTCAACCTCTTCTGTAACTGTGAGTACCGCTGTAGACGCATGCTGCAGGCTCGTTCCAATTAGACGGTGCAGGAGTCGGCTTCATCTTCGGTAGGACTGCAACTGGAAGTGGAAGGTGCATGACGGGGTGGGGGAACGAGCTGCTGTAGGCCGCTTAGGAAGAGTGGCACGCGGCCAGCCTAGCCTGGGGGCGCAACCAAGCCTCGAGCGCTCTGTACCTCGTCCGCGCGCCCACAACAGCGGCGGTGACACCTGCTCGCGCACCCACAACATGTTTGACGAAATAAAAGGTCAATAGTTGTTTTAGATGGATAAGTCAGCAGGCCACGTTAGCATATATAAGAAGCCCACATGGAGAGATCAGTCATTATGTAACATTCATTATGTCATAAAAATATTTAGTTATACAAAAGCCCCGTTCGCTTCGCTGAAAAAACAAGCCGAAACATTGTTCTGGCTGAAAAAACAAGTTGAAAAAGACGGATTATAAGAGAAGCGAACATGGCCAATATATAAGACGTGAATCTCAATAAATCTGATTGTTTTATTTTTTATAAATTTTATCTTGTTTTGTATGATACCGTGACGTTAGCATGGGCACGTTACTAGTGGACCTAAGTGATACGGTATACTAAGTTTATGGACCTAAAAAGACACTTTGAAAGTTGATGGACCTAACTGAAACATCTTCAAAAGTTAATGGATTTACGGTATATTTAACTAATAAAAAAACTTAGATGCGTTCCAAAGGGGAAATAAAACCGAGGTCACGTGCTTCTTTGTTCGCGTCAGTTGATGTAGAATTTTGAGGGTGTTTGGTTGGCCGCATAAGGGCAAACCAGGCTCTCCGGATGCAGCCTGCTCATGTTTGGTTCCCTGGCCATCCTCCCGAGCCAGGCTCCGCTCGTGCAAAAGCCCCCTCCTGGCCTGGCTCGCGAGGAACGCCCAAATCGGCCGTTTTTCTTCAGCCTGGCTCGCTCCGTGCTCCGCGAGCTTGCGCGCCTGGCGATTCCGTGCGCGGGGAGATGGCGCGAAGATCCTAGGGTTACCTCCTCCGTTCCCGCCATTCATCACCTATATATCTTCCCTCCCGCTGCCTCCCTCTCTTCTTCTTCTTGTCGCTCCCCGTCTGCGCCGCCGGTAAGCTCCACCTCCTCTTCCTCCTCCCCCCGGTGTTTTTGATGGATTCGTGGCCTCCTAATGCCTACCCTCTCTCTCGATTTGTTGCAGGTGCCGTGGATTTGCGTCATCTCGAAGCAAGTGAGTTTTTCCCCTTCTCTTTCTCCATTTTTCTGTGCGATTTGAAACCCTAGGTCATCATTGTTTGTTGATCTCGCTGCAGGCACACCAGATCTGATTTCTTGGCTGTTATTGCGGTATGGATCCTTATTCTTAGGTCTCATTTTGTTTTCTTGTTTTTTTCAAGTAAAAATCCTATTTTGTGTATGCTAATCCTCTTTTCTTTGCTTGTGTGCTTGCAGATCTGAGCTCCCTCACCTGCTGGGTTGGGCTTTTGCTGGTGTTGCTGCTTGTTGACGTGGGTATTTTGTATATCTACTCCCCCTCTCGCCTCCCCCCTAATCTGTACCGTGCGATAGTGAGTCCTGTGTTCTTGGATTCGGATGCATGTCCTACTTTGTGAGATTATGAGTAAGTATATGAAGTTGCCATTTTGTCTGAGCTATTGTCCAAGTTTGTGATGATTCCTTTTGTCTTGAGCTATTGCCTTAGTCTATGATGATGCCTTTTTTCTGAGCTATTGTCCTAGTCTGTGATGATGAAAGTCTTATTTTTAGCATGTCCTAGTATATGATGAATCCTTTTTCTAAGCTTTTGTCCAAGTCCATGATGATGACATTGTCATTCTGAGCATTTGTCCTTAAATTCCATTCATTTTTTCTAGATGAACTTGGAAGAGAAGAGACGTATTCTTTTTGCTCGTGTTGCTGCTCTTATCACTGCTATGTATGCCCTGTTGTTTGCTAGACTTAGAATGCTTGAGTCAGTGACCTCGAGATCGATTATGGTCCAATGAGCATTAGGGATGAGGAGCGCCAAAGGAACTTGAACTTAATTTACAACTACAATGATATAGAGTGTGTGAACATGTTTAGAATGAGAAGGGCACCCTTTTTTAGTTTGTGCAACTTGCTTAGGGAGAAGAAGCTACTTGCTGACAACATAAATTCTTGTGTTGAAGAGCAAGTTGCAATGTTTCTCCATATTGTTGATCATAACCAACGATTTAGAGTTGTAAAAAAAAAACTGGAGAAGGTCTATAGAGACAGGTCCACCGCCATTTTAAAGATGTGTTGTATGCTATTGGTGAGCTTAGACAAGAGATGATTAGACCTCCAAGCAATGAGACACCAAGTAAAAGATTATATGACCATAGATGGTATCCTTACTTTAAGGTAAAAAAAACACATCATATAGCTGCTAGGATATTGTTGCATTAGCTCATGTCAATTTACTATGCAATTTTGGATGCCATGTAGGACTGCATTGGGGCCATTGATGGGACTCATGTATTTGCCAAAGTTCCAGCCAAGATGCAAGCTGCATTTAGGGGTAGAAAGAATGCCCCCACACAAAATATGCTAGCAAAGCAGATTAGCTTTGACTTGAAATTTACCTATGTCTTTGGCGTTTGGTTGGGAGGGATCACTCATGATGCCACAATTCTTGCTGATGCATTACAAAGAGAGGATGGGTTGAGGGTTCCACCTGTAATTAAATCAAGCTGTGATAATAAGAAGCAAATGTAAGCGCAAAATGATGAATCTAATTGAACTCCACATTTGTTTTAGGCAAATTCTTCTTAGTAGATCTTTGGATATGCTTGTCGGCTGGATTTGTTCCTCCTTATCGAGGTTGTAGGTACCATCTTAAAGAATATGGGAATAGGAACTACCCAACCAACCCAAAAGAGTTGTATAATTTGAGGCACTCTAGTTTGAGAGTAACTGTAGAAAGGGCATTTGGGGCTCTAAAGAACCGTTTTCGCATCATTGACATCAACAAACCATTCCATCGCTTGAGGACACAAATCAAGCTTGTGCTTGCATGTTGTATAATGCATAACTGGATCCTTAGTTTTGGGGTTGATGAGGTTATTCTAGAAGAGTTCTCTTGGGTACCAAATGACACAAACAGTCAGCCCCATCCTGCTCATATGGATGACAATGCTGCCTAGGCACTTCAGAGGGATGAATGGGCTAATCACATGTGGGCTAATAGGGGTCTTTCTAGAATCTAGAGTTCTATTATGTATCATTAAGTTGCCTGTACTTCATTTTATTCATGGACAAATGATGTTTTTTCCTGTGATTCTACACTTGATCTGAGACTTTGGGCATGTGCAATGATGTTTTTTTCTATGATACTACACTTGATCTGAGACTTTGGGCAATAGCAATGATGTTTTTTTCTGTGATACTACACTTGATCCGAGACTTTGGGCATGTGCAATGATATTTTTTTCTATGATACTACACTTGATCTAAGACTTTGGGCAATAGCAATGATGTTTTTTTCTGTGATACTACACTTGATCTGAGACTTTGGGCAATAGCAATGATGTTTTTTCTGTGATACTACACTTGATCTGAGGCTCTGGGCATGTGCAATGATGTTTTTTTCTATGATACAAAACACCTGTGCTGAGGCTCTGGGCATGTGCAATGATGTTTTTTTCTGTGATACTACACTTGATCTGAGGCTTTGGGCATGTGCAATGATGTTTTTTTTCTGTGATACAAAACACCTGTGCTGAGGCTCTGGGCATGTGTAATGATGTTTTTTTATGATACTACACTTGATCTGAGGCTTTGGGCATGTGTAATGATGTTTTTTTTCTGTGATACAAAACACCTGTGCTGAGGCTCTGGGCATATGCAATGATGTTTTTTTCTGTGATACTACACTTGATATGAGACTTTGGGCAATAGCAATGATGTTTTTTCTGTGATACTACACTTGATTTGAGACTTTGGGCAATAGTAATGATGTTTTTTCTGTGATACTACACTTGATCTGAGGCTCTGGGCATGTGCAATGATGATGTTTTTTCGTGATACAAAACACTGTCTTTGAGGCTCTGGGCATGTGCAATGATGTTTTTTTCTATGATACTACACTTGATCTGAGGCTTTGGGCATGTGCAATGATGTTTTTTTCTGTGATACAAAACACATGTGCTGAGGCTCTGGGCATGTGTAATGATGTTTTTTTCTGTGATACTACACTTGATCTGAGACTTTGGGCATGTGCAATGATATTTTTTTCTATGATACTACACTTGATCTGAGACTTTGGGCAATAGCAATGATGTTTTTTTCTGTGATACTACACTTGATCTGAGACTTTGGGCAATAGCAATGATGTTTTTTTCTATGATACTACACTTGATCTGAGGCTCTGGGCATGTGCAATGATGTTTTTTTTCTATGATACAAAACACTTGTGCTGAGGCTCTGGGCATGTGCAATGATGTTTTTTTCTGTGATACTACACTTGATCTGAGGCTTTGGGCATGTGCAATGATGTTTTTTTTCGTGATACAAAACACCTGTGCTGAGGCTCTGGGCATGTGTAATGATGTTTTTTTCTGTGATACTACACTTGATCTGAGGCTTTGGGCATGTGCAATGATGTTTTTTTTGTGATACAAAATGTCTTTGAGGCTCTGGGCATGTGCAATGATGTTTTTTCTTTTATACTACACTTGATCCGAGGCTTTGGGCATGTGCAATGATGTTTTTTTCTGTGATACAAAACACCTGTCTTTGAGGCTACGGGCATGTGCAATGATGAATTAGGCTATATTTGAGGAGATGATGCCTCATTGATGAGGTTGTGTTCCTTGGACTGGATGGTGGTCTTTTGACTGGTGACAATGTGGTTCTTTGGGGATGATGTGGACTGGTTTCATACCAAGATCACAGAACTCCTTTCGTGAGAGGACCTCTCCGAGGTGGGGTGAGCCCATATGCGCCTTTGTCTTTGAAAGCGGATGTGCTGACTCATTACCACTAGAGTGAGGACTGATAAGGGCTTCAAAGAAGTGCACCTGAACAAGGTGGCAAAGGCCCTGCAAGAGTTCTGTGGTCATGAAGTTAGTGGTACCTAGGTGTACAACCACCTGAGGAAATGGAGGTAGAGGTGGGTGAAACTGTCCAAGCTGAGGGACCTTAGTGGAGCTCAGTGGGATGAGGACAACTGCATGATTGTTCTTGAGGAGGAACACTACAATGGTCATACCAAGGTGAGCAAGAACTGTGATACTACAACTTGATTTGTTAGATGACTCTTTGAATCATTTTGTCATTATGGCTAACAAGGGACAGCTTCATTATGTAGGACCACCCCAATGATGCTCCACGCTCAACAAGCCCATACAACACTACAAGCGAGATGATGGTCATCTTTGCCAATGGTCGTGCAACAGCAAGTGGGCTATGGGCTCCAATGAGCCACTTGGCACACCATCTCGACCGTGTCTTTGAGAGCTCACCAAAGATCGAGATCTGAGCAGTGGCAAGACTGTGACTCTGAGGATACCAAGAGTGAGGGAGGAGTTGGTAACAAGAGGAAGAGATCCATGTTGGCGAGTAAGAGGATGTTGTTACATTCCTTTGGCATGGCGAGAGGCGATGAAGGATGTTGCTGATGCTATTAGGTCGACCAAGGTTGAGGATTCCCACCCTGAGCTGTATGGTGTTGTTATGTTTGTGCCAGGCTTCGCTGATGAAGCAATGATGTGTGCTTATGGCCATCTGCTGGACAACAAGGCCTTAGGTTCAGCTTTTGTCAAGATGTCTGACTCCCACCGTGAGTTGTGGCTAAGGACCTACTTGACCAAGCACTACTACATGTGAAGGCTTCACAGCTTGAGGTTGATCCTTTTGTGCAATGCCTGCATTATTATGGTGGTCTTCTGATGCAGTGCATGTCCCTGTGCAGTGGTGGCCTCTTTTGTGCATACCTAACTATAGCTGGTGGATGTGTAGTGGGTTGACCTTCTCTTTTGTGCAGTTGATCTGATCCTGCATAGCTTACTTACTAACACTAACATATAGTTAGTGTCTTAGATAACCCTGCACCTACAACCTAGATCAACCTAGTGGTGGCAATCTAACCATGAGTCCATTGCCAAAGATGTGAACCTTGTGGTTCTGAACTTGATATGGGCACCAGCCTGTGCCTGTGATTTGCACAATTTCATTATGAGCACTTGCCTTATTGCCTGTGATGTTTGTTTTCTTATATCTGAGCACATGCCCATTGCCTGTGATGCTTGTTTTCTTATACCTGAGCCTGCATTCTTTACCTAGCTGGTGCATCTCTTTTTGCCTGTGTTGACATTGATGTGAACTTGATGATCTGAGAACTAATCTGATCTTGTTTGCCAATGATGTGACCATTTCAATATGAGCTTTTGTCTAATGCCAATGATGACGTTTTTTAAAACTAAGCACATGCCTTGTGCCAATGATGAGGTTTTTTTATATATACTGAGCACATGCCTTATGCCAATGATGTTTTGGTTTATTATACTGAGCACATGCCTTATGTCATTGATGAACTTTAATTTTTGTTTGTCATTCCATGGTTTAAAGGCTGAAGAAAAAATGAAGCCGATGGTATGTTCGTAGTGGAGCATGCGGTATGCATTGCAAAGAAGGAAGGTCACAGCTGAAAGGATATTATAATTTTAGTGGAGGGTGTAATAATATTAGCCCGGGCTTTAGTAATTTTAATTTAGCTTTCCAAAATGATGTAATATTCATTGCAAACAAAGTGTTGTACCAAACTTTGGACTTATTGGTGGTAACCTTACCATTAAAACAAAGTGGTAACTTCACCAGCTTCTATGCAGGCAACCAAATATGGTTCCTGCATCCTCTTAATTTGAATCCGATGCAGGTTCAGGGAATCAAACACCGGCTATATATGACCAGGCTGCCTGGTCGAAGGGGGCCTGGCTGGCTGATGCGAGCCAGGCTGGGCTGGGAAGTGAACCAAACACGCCCTTCGTGTCCATCACTCCATACGGACGACGCGGCGCGGACGCTTTCAGAGAAGCGCTGGTGCAGGTGAGCGCGCGTACTCCGCACGGTCCTTGGCGCACGAAAACACCACCGAGTGGGACTGGGATCCCGTGTCCCTCCGGTTTCGTTCACCCCCACTTTGCGTACCGAAACCACCCCTCCGTGTCGCGAATGGCTCAGCCCGCACGGCAATGCCGCAAGGGCAATCTCGTAACTTCCCTCGAACACCCGCTTCCTCTCCCTATCCTCCTCGCCTTCGCCTAGATTCCTATCTCCACCGCGTTCGGGCTCCTCCCAACACCAGCCCCGCAGAACCAAACCCTAGCTGCGCTTCCTCCTCCAGATCCCGGCGCCCCGGACCCATGGCCGCGCTCGTTCCTAGTTCCAGCCTCTCTGCCCGGCGCCCCTCCGCGCTCTAGCTCCGGATCGCCCGCCCGCGCACCCAAAGCCATGGAGCCCGCAGCCGCAGCCGCCGCGCCGGACTCGTGGGAGACGGCCGACATCGACGGGCCCATGAGCCGGCTCATCCTCTCCGCGCGCCGCGTGTCCTCGTCGCCCGACCTCGCCGACGACCAGGACCCGCCCCAGCCGCCGCCCACTCTGCAGCCGCAGGGCGGCCCACCTTCCTCGGCTCCCTCGGCTGCGCGCGAGGATTTGGTCGCCCAGGTCGATCAGTTCCTGCGGGAGGCCCTCGAGAAACCAAGGGAGAGGCTTTCTGGTAAAATTCACGCCTCCTCCGGAGTTAGTTTACCAATGGATTTGTCTTTTATGCTTTGATTCTACTAACTTATTGATGATTGGGTGACGAAAAGGTCAGCTTAGGCTTCGTGCAGAGTGTTCCTTGCTTGTTTTGAGATGTAAGCAGGTGGCTGGCTGCTTTATTCATAGGGCATGTGGGTATATATGTTGTATCCTTGTACTTATATGCCGTGTGCTGTCTTTATGTACTTCACCCCATATGGCTTGCTACTATAGCGAGGTAGCTAGGTATCAGGAAAATGTGACTGATGTATTCCATGCATCTTACGTCCTTTTAATATACGCTAACATGCCTGGCCCTAAGGATAAGAGATTTATACAACCATCAGATAGTAAGATTCTGTTCCAAAAAATATGAATTGCAAGAGTGTTTGTTCCAAACAGCTAGTGCATCTGATGGTGGCGGGGTTCTACTACTGTTCATCTCAATTATCATCAACTGGAACTTTTCAATTTGATTGTTCCATTGCCTAATGCTTTAATTGACAAAATGCGCGTAGTCCTTGTATTTGACTCTAGTCTATTCCTTTCTGCAGTGCTAAGAATGGAGCAAGAAATTTTGAAGTTCATTCGTGACCCTAGGCGTACAGAGTATGATTTCAATGGTCTTCCAACTTCGTATCTGCGTCTCGCTGCACACCGCCTGGCGCAGCATTACTTCCTGCAGTCCATTGCCATACCAGACAACAGTTTGCCTGATGGAACTGGTTCGCGTATCATCCTCCGTAAGACATCATCCGAGTGCCGACTGCCTGCTGTCCGCCTTGCAGATATTCCAGTTAACCTGCCACAAGAAGAAAACATCTCTGTGGCGAAAGTAGCTATTAAGCAGAGGCCTCAAAAGAATTTCCATGGCATGAACAGCTCAAGTGCTCACTCATCTAGAGAGAACCTCCAGAAAAGCGTCGAAGAAAGGAAAGAGGAATACAACAAGGCACGAGCGCGGATATTTAACAACAGCAATAGCAGTAATGCTACTGATGGGAGATCAGCTGAGGAAGTGACTTTACCCAGTACTCTTCACAGGTCCTCTTCCTTGGAGTTGAACTCAAGCAATAGAATGGGCCAAGAGGCTGAAATTACTCTCGAGAGGAGCTTGACTACCACTTCAGCTAGCAGCAGGTCAAATAGAAGCAAGATTGATAAGGAGCCTGCAGTCAATAGAAACAGGCAGAACAATAGGGTTGCAATTTTCAGAGACCGTGAGTCAGAGCGCAAGGATCCTGATTATGACAGAAGCTATGACAGGTCAGTTTCTTTTCTCGTAACACATCTCTTTGCTGCTATACTCCTAGCGCACCCTGAACAAGAAAGCTTTTATGGTTATTTTTACCATGCTTCTCCTCCGATAGTTTCTTATGCATTGTATGTCACTGCCTTTTAAGTTTAGTGAAGTCCTACTTCATTTAACTATTGCCCTAAACTTTTGAAGTCTAACTGGAAAATATCAGTTTGATTGCTAATGATGGGATGCTAGTGAAACATGGCAATAAGAGGATCATTTCTTTTTATAGGAAACACTAAATCTTGTGATGTACTTATTTTCTATGAAGTTGGTTAAGCTAGTTCGGATTACATGATACCTTTTTCTGTTCATCATGTTCACTGTGGTAGACATACTTGATCCCTAGAAATTCTTTTTACTCACCATGAGTGACTTGTACAGGTATATGCAAAGATTTGATCCTGGATTTGGATTTAGTGGAGGTCCATACACAATTCAACCCCTGTATGCCCCTGCTGTTAACTACAACACTGAATTTCCCCAGCTTGGTTCAGCACACCGATCACCTGTTGCTGTCGAACAGCAACCTCGTCCAATAGCTCAGCACATGCCTGCGTCATGGTCAGCGGCTCAAGCATGTAATGCAATTGGCTATGGGCCAGATGGTGTCATGGGACCTTATAGCCATGGCCATACTGGTGCACCTGTGAGATCGTCTGTTTTCATGCATGCTTCACAGCAATATGGCATACCTTCACGCCCTGGAGTCCCATTTGTACATCCACAGGAATCCATGGGACCATTTGCACAGGTCTGTATATGCATTTTTTTTTCATCCTATGTGATTCCTTTCATCCTTTGTTGATCATACTGAGTTGATATCTGCTTGAGTATTATTATACAAGCTTATATTATAGAAGCTTATGAAATCACAGTATATGGTTGGTATTCAATATAATGGCATCATATGTTCCTAGAAATCCTATTGCATTATATGTTGTACTCTGGGAGTATTTAACTTTGAATGAATTGAAACTCCTGAGATGCACTAGTTAAATTTGCTTCTTGTCTAACAGATTTTTTTTTTATTGGTTCAGACTCACCAACAACAACCTGATGCTAGTTTGCGCTTTGGCCGGCCCCGGTGAGGGGCCCGGGTATGCCTGCACCTGCCAGTGTGCAACGAACACATTATCCTTTGTTTTGCTGGCAGATGGTTGCAGGCATAAAAGAACTGAGAGGCATAAGGCAGAGTCAGCCATCCTTTTGATATTGTCAGCCTGTGCGCACTCTCAGTGTAGTTGCTCCCTGCATACTGAGTTGCAGGAGGGGCACTTTATACTCTGTTCTCCTTTAAACAGAAGCCACTCGAGGTTTATTGGACAAACCCTCTAGTCCAATCCACAAGAAGCTGAGAGGTGAAGGGTGGGCTGTGGGGCCACCTGCATGCCCCTTTCAGCTTCATTCTTGGCGCTGTTGCTTGCTCCTCACAGATTGAGATGCTGGAGGAGCACATCTTGCCCTCATTGAATGGGCTCTGTTGTCAAAGGACTTATGATGATGATGAAAGATTGGGATTGTGCAGTGCGCGGATGATCAGTGAGGGGAAGATTGGGACGGTCCAGTATGTGAACGGGCTACAGGGATGTGGGTTAGTGCAATTCTCACTTTTGTTTTTGATTAAAACTTGGTCCTCTTGGCACTTATAGTAATGAAGACGAACCACATGCAGCTTTTAGCCCCATTGCCGATGGGATGGTTGCCGGGTTGAGCTCAGGTGGCATGAAGACGATGTTGGTTCTTGCTCTGCCTAGTGCGGGCGTGGCACCATTCTTGGTCAGGTTTAGAAACAGAGTCATCTCTATCGCAGTTGCTGCTCACGTTGCTGGTGTTTTAAGTTATTTCTAGTCAGTGCTGTGTTGTAAATCAATCAGTGTTAGTTTGAGTGACCAAACCAATTTCTTGTACATGACAAGCAACGATTCTACTAGTTGTTAAGATGATGACGAATCATGTATGCCTCAGTGACAGGCCTGTTTACTACAGTGCATTGGTGTTGGAGCAATCTGATGCAGTGCTTGCATGCCAATTCAAGCAACTGATATTTACTAATAGTTACAGATAATTGGAAGTGGAAAATGACGAATATATGTATGAACAATTGAAATTCTGTCAAAGAAGAATGACAAGGCCTTGTTTACTACAAAAGATGCATTGGTGTTAAGTGAGCAATCTGAGTTTGGCCCCCACGTAGCTCCGTCCGTGATCTGATGGTCTTCCATCTGTGTTTATACTATGGTTGTGTGTTTTACCTCGATCGTAATAGGTAATTCATTAAGGTTTCACCATTCCTTTTCAAAAGCAAATTCAAATTAGATATTGCTGGAAACTAATAATATAACTTTGGAAAAATCAAAATGAAGCTGTCTGTTTGGGGGCACCTTGATTTCTGTAGCGCAGCATGCATACATCGGAACGAACAATCAATAATTTGCATGCCACATTCTCACATTTTCTATGTTATGTTGATTCGTTGAAATGAAATAAACTAAAAGATTATGAGTTCAAAAAAGTAGTTTTTTTTACTACACGCGCAAAATTATTTTGTACGAGAATTATTTTGAGCCACAAAATCTCTTCTCTAATAATGACTTCCTAGGGAAAACCAAGAGCACAAGAGCTCTGCTATAAACGGCTTTACCCACGAATGTTGACTACGAATAAGAAAGCTGTTTTATAGAGAAGGAAAAAGTCCTCATGACTGTTAATTATTGGATAGTACATTTTACCTCCAACAAATATAAAATCGGATGTTTACACTCGTCAAACTATTGAAACCGTTCGATTTACTTCCCTGAGTGGTTTTGAAAGTGGTTTTGACACTCCATGACAATCATCCTACGTGGCATCGCTTCAGCAATGAGTGAGGTGAATCGAACTTTCACGATAGTTAAGGTGGGCCACTTAGACTTCTTTAAAAAGCTATAGAAATAAATTTTCAACAAACTATCCAAATATTTTTTAGAATAAATATGCATTGAAAAATACTAAAAATCTGATTTAATACGAGAAAATAAATTTTGTTTTAACTCAAACAAATATGAAACCACTTTTATATTTTTCCTAAAATCAGGCTCTACATTTTTCTTTCTTGCTTAGAATTATTTGAATCTTATATGATCTTCTAAAATTAGAAACTAGCCAAATATGAAATGAAGGATGCAAACATAAAGGCAAATTCTCGCATACCGCAACATGAATGACTACGCAACCATTGTGCAAACTACAAAAAACATTTTCTCTGCAACAGTATCTAGCTTAACCATCGAGACATGCATGGGAAATTTTAAATAAAAAATATAATCCAAGCTCTGATTGCTCATTAACAACATGTACCATGTGGTTTAACTTTGTGGTATTGTCTTCTTAGGGGACATCACAATGATGAGATGTGCAGAATGATTGGACCATCAATAGCCATTGACATGATTTCTCAGACTCTAGACGTCTATGACTTGGTTGACAACACCTGGACGGACGTGACTGCTTCCTCATTCATCATCATCGGCGTAGGTCTGCTCATGCATTGTGAGCACATGATCGAGTAGAAAGTCAGTTTGGATGGGCTTGGGATGTTGGACTTCATATATCTCTTAAAATCATGCTCTATATTCCTAGTTCCGAAAAAACATAGAGAATGATTTTAGGGAAAATATAAAACAAGTTTCATATTTTTTGAGTTAAAATAATTATTTAACATTAAATCAGATTTTTAGTATTTTTAAATGTATATCTATTCTAGATAAATATTTAGATAATATTTTGAAAATTTATTTTTATATTTTTTAAAGTCTAATTAACCTCCCTGAAGTATCATGAAAGTCCAATTTACCTCGCTCGGTGTTGACGTGACGCTACATAAGTCAAAACCGCTTTCAAAGCCACTCAGGTATGTAAACCGAACTATTTCAATAGTTTGAACACAAACACGCTAAAGGAGGTAAATCGGACTATTCCAATAGCTCAGGGATCAGGAGGACTTTTTCCTTTAGAGATGGCTATCGAATCGGCCCAATATATTTAGCCCGTTATATTTCAGCCCACAAAAGGCCCAGGACCAATCCACTGGAATTGAGAATCACATCGGACGGCTAGCAGCGCCGCAACAGGCGAGGAGGAGGATGCATCGGCGTCCTCAAATACACAATTTGTTGCTCCAGGTTTTCGGCATCTCTCTCCTCTCCTCTTCTCGCGCCGGCGCCGCATTCTTATCCTGCCCCAAGCCCTAGCAGCACTGCAGCAGGTACGCGTCCGCCTCTCCTCTTCTTTCGCTTCTGATCCTTTTTCGTCAGCTCTCAAATGTCCAAGGCGTTTGTCTTTCTCCTGTGTTAACCTTACGATCTGTCTGGGTTTTCTTGTGTACAACAGCGGATCGGCAAGCAGCCATGAGGTACCTACCCACCATCGATCTTTGGACCCATTCTTCCTCTCCAATTTTTGTTGCACTTACCGTCTGTGCTCTCATGATAGTCGCGTGCTATGAGTTTTCTGTGATTACCTCGTTGACGTAGTATCCCGCTCCGCTCTATTCTGAGAATACAGCGTCTCTTTTACCCATAACAATTTTATTTGTGTGCGTAAAGATAAGAGTTCGTACATGATGAGAGAAGTTGTGAAAAATTATGGAATTAGATTGACAAGAGGTTGGTGGCGTGATCATTCTAGATGTTCTTCTTGAATCATGATACAAATGTGTACTATTGTACCGTGTTAGACTGCTCCATAGTCCATAGCTTCTGAGTGCTGATTTCCAGTAATTAAATGCAGCTGAGCTCCTTTTACCAGTGTAATAATCCATCACCAGCTGCATTGTGAGTAGTCGTCACTGTTAACTTGTTAAGTTGCCGGCGATTTTTGTGTTTTGCACACCACATTCACTTCATCTTTGACACACTGCAATCTTTTTGACACCTGCGCTCTACTTTGCAGTAAGTTGCAAACCGAGGCCCTCAAGGACGCAATCTCCCAGGTCGTTGCGGAGGCTAGGGAGAAGAACAGAGGAGGTTCACAGAGACCATCGAGCTCCAGATTGGGCTGAAGAACTATGATCCGCAAAAGAACAAGCGTTTCAGCGGCTCCGTTAAGTTGCCCCACATCCCTCGCCCAATGATGAAGGTCTGCATGCTTGGCGATGCGCAGCATGTGGAGGAGGTACCTCTCTTACGGCGCTGCTGTTGGTTCATCCTTTTACTTGGCCAAATATATCATTATTATTGAACTATGATTGTCAATACTGTGGTAGAACCTCCTTACCTCGCTGTTGACTATTGTGCAATGAGACCAATCTTTTTTACTTCCTGTTGAAATCGAGATGTTTGAAACAGGATCATAAATCTTCGATCTTTTAGAAACTGTCTTCTGTGTAAATTTTTATTTTGTTTTTGTTCTGATGATGTCGTGCTTGTGTATTCATTTGTTTGCAGGCTGAGAAGATCGGTCTTGATTACATGGATGTTGAATCTCTCAAGAGGATGAACAAGAACAAGAAACTTGTCAAGAAGCTTGCCAAGAAGTACCATGCTTTCTTAGCATCTGAGGCTATTATCAAGCAGATTCCTCGTCTCCTTGGTCCTGGTCTTAACAAGGCAGGCAAGTATTCTGATCTGTCATCTGCTGGCTGTCACCATTCATAATTAGAATGACTGTTGCACTTGACAGTTAGAATGAGCTTATGTTCATGTTGCTATCTGCCCTGTACATGCCTGCTATTGTTGTTAATTATATGATGGTAATTTTGCCATTTTTCTGTAAGAAAAAGTATCTTTTAGCCTTTTGTGAGCACGACTTCAGTTACGTGTGTGGCATTCCCTAACCATACTCATGAATATATGTCTGGGAACTTTTTTTGTACAGCATAGCTGGTATGTTGCAAGATTATGTACCTTGTTGGTTGTAGCGACTCCACATGATATGCCAAACTTGAAACCCTCTGTTTTGTACTATATGGTCTACATCTTTTTAGCTAGCACTATATCATGTTAGGTTCTGTATGTGATGAGGAACGAGTTTTTATCATATCATAGTCACATTTGATATCCTGGTGTTGACCCTGGTTATTGATAATTGTTTCAATGTCATCACAGGCAAGTTCCCAACTTTGGTTACTCACCAGGACTCCCTGGAATCAAAAGTAAATGAGACGAACGCTACAATCAAGTTCCAGCTCAAGAAGGTTCTGTGCATGGGCGTCGCAGTGGGCAACCTATCGATGGAGGAGAAGCAGATCCAGCAAAACATCCAGATGAGCGTCAACTTCCTGGTTTCGTTGCTGAAGAAGAACTGGCAGAACGTGAGTCCTGTTTTACTTTTACCCTCCCTCTGTTTGGTTGCATCTTCTGGATTTGCTGCTCCAACACAAGTTGACTTGGCTTGGCTGTGATGTTTATTTTTGCAGGTACGGTGCCTGTACATCAAGAGCACGATGGGGAAGCCAAACATAGTGTTCTAAATTATTGTGCTCCTGGCTTGATACTGTAGTGGAGTTTGTTATGGGATATAAGTTTACCGTAGTGGAGTTTGTTATGGGATATAATATTAGTAGTGGAAGTTTTTGTCTCTATTATTCAAGTGCACAAGATAGAACTGCTTTGCCAATCTCTTAATTGATAGTGTTTTTACATTCCACCAGAGCTGATAAATCAGTGTGGTTCAGCCTGCGCGGCTGGTTTTTATGCTCCTACTAGTGATGCTGTGCTCTGTGTACGCTAATGCTCTGAGTTTATGCACGATGCATGTTGATCTGTGCTCTGTGTACGCTAATGCTCTGAGTTTATGCAAGCACGATGCATGTTGATCTGATGCCGTGGTGCCATGCTCTTATTCCTGAAAAGTTCAAAGAACACCTATCGTAGTATGATTATTATCGTAGTGTTGTCTATCTATTGGAAAATATACCTAGTACTACTATTATCATCGTAGTGTTGTCTATTGGAAAACATACTGAATCTGTTTGCTCTTTGCTCAGGTTACGAGCCATACATCGTGATTTTGATCTCACATGGCCCGTTCGCTTCGCTGAAAAAATAGGCTGAAACACTGTTTCGGCTGATTTGTTGTTAGAGAAAAACACTGTTCCGACTAAAAAAAAAAGCTAAAACGTACGGATTATAAGACAAGCGAAGAGGGCCACAACCTCAGCTCACAAGAGAAGACAGAAGAGATTGTTCATGGGAAGGAAAAAGTCCATTTTGTCTTTCCAACTTTCGCAAAAGTCTGATTTTCCTCCCTCAACTCTAAAACAGAAATAGTTCCTCCCTTATCGCCCAAAACCGGTCACTTGACCTCCAAGGCTGTTTCTCTATGTGGTTTTTTTTTTTTTTGCTTTTATGTTTATTTCGGCTGAATCTTTGAAAAATCATAATAAATCATAGGAAAATCAAAAAATGGAAAATCCAATTGTGTTGGACTCCACGTGAGACCTACATAGTAAACATATAATATAATATGCTTTAGTACAACGTTTTTGTTGTAACTCTAGATCAATGTTTTTCTGTAATAAATTCACAGATGCAGTATCTCTAGTCCAATTATGGGGAAATTTTTATAGTGGATTAATCATTGCATGGTTGAGTTGTAGTAAAAAATTTATACTCATTGGATCATGTATGATTGATTTATAGATTTATCTAGGTTTATGTTTGTTAAATAGTTTTTCAATGAAATTAAATCTATAACTCAATCATACATGATCCAATAAGCATAAAAATTTTGGACTCCGTGAGTAGATCTACGTAGTAAATATATGATACGGTATGCTTTAGTATACTTTTTCTGTAATTAATTTTTTTTGTGAATTTCTATAATTAATTTATAGTTGCAGTTTCTATGGTCTAATTGTGGTGAAACTTTTATGGTGGGATAATCATTGAGTGTCTGAGATGTAGCAAAAATTTCATGCTCACTAGATCATGTATAGCTAAGTTATAATTTTATCTAGATAAAACTACATAAATCTATAACTCAGTTATATATGATCCAATGAGTATGAAATTTTTACTACACCTCAAGCGTGCAATGGTTAATCCACCAAAAACAATTGACCACAATTGGACCAGAGAAATTGCAACTATGAATTAGTACAGCAAAAACTTTGTACTAAAGCATAACTTCATGTGTTCACTATGTAGATTTACTTATGTGAGTCCAACACAATTGGATTTTCCATTTTATGATTTTTCTGTAATTTCATATGATTTTTTAAAGATTCATCCAAAATAAATATAAAAAAACCACCGAGAAAAACAGACTTAGGAGGAACTATTTCTGATTTTAGAGTGGAGGGAGAAAAATCAGACTTTTGTGAAAGTTTAGAGGAGGCGAAGTAGACTTTTTACTCACGGGAACGCATTTACGCACACGAGGCCCATTCCGAAGGCGAAAGATAGGCCCAGCCCAGTTGTATAAGCAGTCTCATCCGAAGGCGAAAGATAGGCCCAGGTCAGTTGTATAAGCAGCCTCAGCTTGTAACACAAACCCACGCCACTCTAGCTACCGGGCGAGCCAGCAATGTCGCCTGCGCGGCCTCCTCCGACCTCCCCTCGCCTCCGCGCCCTCCCCCGCGACGGAGTCCTCCCGTCCTTCGATGCCGGTCGATTCCCCAGTATCCCTGGACGCCTTAGTCTCCGCTCCTGCGCCCGCGCCGGCCGCGTCTACTGCCTCTTCTCCGGCGGTGATAGCCGCAAGAAACAGGTGCGCGCAACGCAGCATGCATCTCTTGATTGATTAGCCCCGCGAATTCGGGGTTCGTTGGTAGTTTGGTTTATCTCATTACCTGGGATGATTTTTCGTGGATTCCCGTCTTTATATGTGACGACGATGAGGTTGAGTTTGTTTGTCTCTGGGATTGAACACATTACGCTGAAGATAATGGGACCGATTAAATTTGTTTAAACTATTCGATATTCAAACGAACACCACCTGTGGTAGTGTTTGGGGGGGCGGGGCGGGGGCGGGGGCGGGTCAGGAGGATTTTTCTATAAGAAACCCCTTGTTTTAAATCTTTATGGTGATGTATATAATGCCGAATGCTGTAATGTAAGCAGATAGTGACCGAATCAAGTTTGATATATTGCAGTATTTAGGCCCTGTTCGGATCCTCCGGATGTTGAAAATCCAGATATAAAAAATCCCACAATCCTAGATTCTCATCCAAACGGTCTAGATTTTTTAGGGATTTTAACTCAGATTTTTAGAATCTCGAAATCCAATAAAACTATTGGGATTCTTTTTATCCACATTCTCAAAATCCCTTAGGATCCAAGCGGCACCTTAATCTGCTACTAGTGTCATTTCCTCCGTCTTTACCCATTGCAACGAATGTTTAAGACAACCCCGTTGTTGCAAAATTTTACATTTTCTTGGAATCAGGTCTTCTGGCATGTGATGCTGATTTTCTTTATAAGAAAAAACTGGCACTGTTACATGCAAGACAGTATTGAACTAGATACCATTGCTGATTTATGAGAGAATCCAAAAATATGCAAAATATTGGCTAAATTGAACACAAGCTTCCTTTTTTAGGAAGTCGGGAGGGGAGGCCCCTACCTAATTTGCATTAATATGAAAAATAAACTGTACATATGCAATGTCAAGGGGGCAAAGAAAAGAGAAGAACAACAGAAAAATAGAGGAGAAGAAAAAGAAGTCAAAGAGAGAGGAAAAGAAAATAAAAACAAAAAGTAAAGATAAAAGGAGAAGAAGGAACAAGATACAATCTAAAATCAGCTTGATCATCTCAGTCTGAAGTTGTTTCTGAACTTCCAGCTGTTTGTTCCCAATTCTGTGTCCATGCTTTGATAGCTATCCTCCTTGCTTCTTTCTTGGTTCAATGTTTCCAGAGTTCTAATGTTTGTACAGAGTTATTTTTTATTGCTGAACATGAGGTTGCCAAATATTCCAGGCCACTGCTATTATTGCCGTTGCAAGTTCAGAGCCTGGTTTATGTGTGTGATTTTGCTCTAGAGTCAATAAAGATGTAGCCATGTTTGTCCCTTGATTTAGTGTCAGACTCAGACCTACTGCTGTCCATACCCAACTTGCATGAGGGCATGTGAAAAGCATATGTTCAACATTGTCTTCTGCATTGCAGCCATAAGGGCAGAACACAAGCTTCCTCACAGAACGAAGCTATGAAAGTGCTGGGAATTCCTACTACATTGCTTCTTATGGGGATATAGATAATGCTGAATGATGTAAAACATCCACATAGTAATAGAATCAATTTTGATGAGAAAACTTTTTCTAATTGTTAATTTCCCCTTTGTTCACTGATCTTCGGAATTTGGATAACCCTGCTGTAGCAAAACTGTAAAGCGCAAGGATTTAGTAGTCCCTTTCCATCTTGTAGTATTTTATTTTGTAAATAAAAAGGCACTATTACTTATCAGACCAAGTAGTCTACAGGATTAAATTACTATTTTCCTTACAGGATGAAGCTAGAAAAGCACTGGAAAATGCCCTGGGGAAGAAGAAGGCTGAGTTTGACAAATGGGGTGTGGAAATTGAAAGGAGGAGGCAAAGGGGCCAGCCTGGAGGTCCTGCTGCTGGTGGTGGAGGATGGTCAGGAGGAGGCGGGTGGTTTAGGCGGCTTATGGGTGGAGGTTTCTGGGATGCAGCAAAACAAACTGCTTTTACAATCCTTGGCATTATCGGAGCGGTAAAACAAAATAACCTTGTTACATTGTTTGAGCTCCCAGCCTAATGTCTGCTAAGTATATGCTCAATTTGTGTTGCAGTTTTTCCTGATTGCAAACTTCAATGTACTGGTGGCTGCTGTTATCAATTCGTTGTTGCTTGTGCTGCGGCAAATACGGCGCATACTCTCCTTCATAGCTCTCTGTGTTTCCCAGTGCGCATTGGTTGAAAAGTCTGGACCAAAGTCAAGTACCCTTGTAAGTAGCAATGTGGCTGGAGTGCCTGCAAAAGAAAGAGCTGGAATGTCTGCGAAAGAAAGAGTTGTTAGGAAATGGGGAATGGACTGAAGTAGAGCACAGTTATATTTTGTGAGCTGCTCTGACAACAATTTCTATGAAAATATGACCTTTTAAATGAAGGTAACTGAACATTTTGAAAGAACTTTTAGGGTGAATCTAATAAGATCTATCTTACATTGTCAATATACGTTACTCTCTTTTGAAGGCATCTCCTGATTGTCTAGGCGGACCCAGCTCGCCTTGGGGGTGTCTAGTTATGCCTTGCCATGTAGGTGTCACCTACCCATTTCGCCTTGGGTCATCTCATGTAGTCACCTTTTTTTTTCTCGAACACAGGAGCTTTCATTAAGGTAGAAAAATACTACACGGGTCTAAGAGACCTAACTGACACACCCCATACCCTGGACACTAAGTCACAGATTCGTCACAGAAAGAACACAAACGACCAAATGCCTCCGAGCTTTAAGCTCCAACAGGCAGCGTTTATATGTTGCCTTTGAAACCATGATGCAAGTTTCTATATGTTGATGATGATCAAAGTTGAAAAAGTTTGACCGAAAGGATTCCTAAAACATGTATCTGAATCAGACGGAGTATAGTCTTGTCCAGAATTTTACTGACATTGTACTGATGATGTTTGCCAAATTGTTTGAGATGAAGACCGCAGCAGCTCAATTGTTCAGAGTTCTTATTAGTGTTTGTGAATTGTAACTTGGTCATTTCGCAGTTTTCTTGTAGCCTATGATCGATTCGATCTCTGAACATGAGATAATTTTTTTTGGTATCAGCGTTGCCCACTCAATTTGAAGTACGACGTGTGATTATTCGTGTTTTTAAATTATTTTACGTGTAGCTTTTCTGATTCATTCTGTAAGCTCTACGCACTGTAATCCTGGCTCTTTCAAAGCCAAATATTTACCCTTTATTTTTCTGAGTTCTGGGTCATCCATAATCGTCACCAAGGTTCAAGCTAGTAGTTTCTGAATTTGAATTGTAGGCAGCTTTTGCGGATGGTTTTGAACAGTTACAATAATGTTTTGTTTATAAAAAATGTAAGGCAAATTTTGCTATTGGACATGTCAAATGACGCGTCTTTGCTGGCGGACACTGCGTTTTACATCTTTTGTCGTGAGACACTCTGGTTTTTGGAAATACTGCCAGTGGGCACCGCAACCCAGTTGCACCCGGTTTTAGAGAGAGAAAACTTCGCTTTGGACATCGGGTGCCCCTGAACCAGACTTGGCGCCGTCTCAACCTGGTCTGGTTCGACCCAGTTGTAACGATCGGCCCGCACCCGACTCCGTCGTTACAACGGTCTGTTCCTCGTTCCCCCTCTTCACCGCAGAGGCTGCGGCGGCCGGTCGGGCGGGGGTGCCGGCGCGGCGTAGGTTGGCGGGCGTCGTCGACAGGAGAGCGGGCCTATAGAAGATGGCTACAGGATCTGGCGCTTCTTCGTCGACTGGGTCACGTGGAGCGAGAGAGGGGCAGACGTTGTGCCCTTTCTGCCACACGGCGACGGTCGTGGAGCGGACGTCGAGAACCACAAAAAATCCAGACAAGCCGTTCTACACTTGCAAGAATCGTGACTGGGTGAGTTTTCTTGATTTTGTTCTTGCTACATTTGGGCGTTTTGAAATCGGATGTAGGGTTCATCCTATTGATTTGGCTTTCGCTATGAAATAGGGCAACGGTACCTACAACTTCTTCATGTGGAAGCCAGAGAGCGCTGGAGATGGCATGGATGGTGCAGCAGTGATGGCTGCGTTGAAGGCTCTGGAGAATTCTCTGTTGAACTTGAGCAATGTTGTAGTTGCTCAGATCACTGTTGTGGCTAGAATAGCTGGAGAGCAAATAGTTGTTAGGATGATGGTTGGGGCCCGTGTGTTTGTAGGTGTTGTTTGCTTTCTTGCTTTGTGCATGGTATTGTACAAGCAAGCATGAAGTATGATTTGTAATGTTTGTGAAATATGAATGAAATGCAATTTGAATGGAGTAACTTCAACTTGATTTGTTCCCTTTTTTAGTTGTAAAGTTAAAATTGCAGCATCACTACTTTCAACTTAACAGCTGACTTAATTTTAGCATGACAAACACAGGCATACCAGATCATTAATTATGGAACATCATACCAGATGGCAATATCAAGTTCACACCAACAATAGCCAGGTTCACTACATTACCAGATTACAATACCAGGTTCACACCAACAATATCCAGGCTCAAAAGCACACAGATTACAATAGCAAGTTCATAGAACCACACAAAAGCACACCAACCATTGGGCCACTCTTGTGAATGTTGTACTTCAGATTTCTGTTTTTGTTGTGCAGCTCCTTCATGACAGCTGGCAGAATCTTGAAGGCAGAAAACTTGGACAGCAGTTGCATCCTGGTGCAAAATCTCTCCATGATCAACTGCCTTATCTTGTCCATTAGCTCTACAAGGACCTGGTCCCTTGGAGGTTGTCCTGCAGCCACCTAGTTGCCTTGGGGCATGCCTTATGCATCTCATTCCAGTGCCTATCATGGGTTGTCTGTCTATAGCACCTTGATGCAGGCCATAAGTTCCTCTCAAACACTTCTCCCCTAAACCTCTTCTGGAAATTCTTGACTAAATGCCTCATGCATTCTCTGTGCTCCACCCCATTACTGAAAACTTTGGTAACAGCCTTGTCTATTTGTCGGTGTTTCGGACCGGGGGGTCCTCAACCAACTAGTAAATTTGTACTGCGTGCCCCTAATCCCGGATGGTGATGCAAAGAGACACAAGGTTTATACTAGTTCAGGCAATCAGTGCCCTACGTCCAGTCTAGGAGATCGATCTTGTATTCCTTGCACCGGAAGTGCTCGTAGTATGGGGTTACAAGCAGGGCGAGAGAGGGTGCTAGCCTCAAGTCTCTATGATGAACGAGACGAATTGCTCGAGACACTGATCTAAGTGTGGGTACTACGGCCTGTGTTCGTCTTCCTCGTGAGTTCGTATGTGCCTAAGTGTGTTCCAGTTCAGGCCCGTGTGTCTCGTCCCAAGAAACAGACCCAGTCCCTCCCTTTTATAGTAGAAGGGGGGATGGGGGTGATACATGCGCTAGTTACGTGGCGCCGTGTGAACAGAGGCGGCCTGTCCGAGCCCTGTAGCCTGTTGCTGTGGCGGAACAATCGATGGAGTGGTTCTGCCTTTGAAGTGTCGGAGCAGCGCGCCGGTCACATCCGATCCTGTACGATGTAATAGCCTGTCGTAGGGCCTGACGAGCGACATGCCGGTCGTAGTGCGTTGTCCGCACGAAGTGTCGAGGCTTAGCCGGTGTCGAGGCCGAGCCATCGTGGGGGGGCTCGGCAGGTGTGAAGACCAAGGTTGTCGAGACCCTGAGGTAAATTGTCGAGGCGTGGGTGGAGCGGCTGACCCTGCACACTGATTCTGAGGCTACAGGGATCCGAGCTTAACTCCCCACGCCGCGTTGTCCTCGGAGTAGTTAGAGTTAGGTAGCACAGTGCGGTATGGACATTTAGTCGTGGGCACAGTGCTGCGCACGGTGGCCGGTAACTCCTGCCTTGTCTTGTTTCGGGCGGCATGGTGCCGATGTGATTTGTGTCTCGTCGGCCACTCCTAGCTGTCATCCGGATGATGTCGTGGGAGTGGTTGGTCGAGGTGGAGGTGATAGGGTGGTTTGCCGAGCCCGTCTTGAACGAGGTGGAGCGTTGGTAACTCGCTCGAGGCCTTTTGGGTGGGGTCTCGGGCGAGTTGGAGAATCGGTTTCCTGTCCGAGGCCTCTGAGGCCACTGGCGAGGCGGAGAGCTAGTTATCCATCCGAGGCCTTGGACGTGCCTTGCGTCGGCGGTCAGCGTCGTACTCAGTTTAGGTGGAATAGTGCGGGATGTGTGTCCACAGGGCACGGTAACCCCTGCACCGTTAGTAAGGGATGGTAAAAAGGAGATTTGACCGTTGTCCTATCGCCCCTGTTGCTGTACCCTGCCGGTCGTGGCTAACGCAGCGGGTGCTCGTCAGGGGCATTAAATGGATGGGACAGCCTGCTAGAGGGACGGTCAAGGCGGAGGCGACGAGGACACGGGACGAGCCCGGCCTCGGGCAAGGTGGAGCGGGATTGGGACCTCCGAGACCCTGACCGGGGGCCTCGGGTGAGTTGGAGATTTGGTCCGAGACCAGATTCAGTCAAGCCAGCCTCGGACGTCACCGTGAACTGTTGACTAAGGAGGCCTTATGGGGGTTTTATGAGTTTTTCCGGCTTTTGCTTAGGGTACTCCCTTTTTACGGTACCCGACAGTAGCCCCCGAGCCTCTAGGAGAGTGTGTGCGCTCTCTCGGAGGTTTGAGACTCGTCTTGCGGTGGCTCTCGTCGAGATTTGCGTTTCGTACTCGAGGCCTCGGTGGGTGCGCGCAAGCGCACCCGCCGGGTGTAGCCCCCGAGGTCCTGGATGAGTGGATTTGACTCCTCCAGGGGCTTTCCTTACGTCCTACGACGGATTTTTATTGCGCTAGCCGAGCCCATGAATGCGAGTTCGGGTTGCTGAGCCTCGGTTTAGTTGTAGGAAGAACCCCCGAGCCTCTGCTCGGAGCAAGAGAACTACCAGGGGTTTCCCTGTCTTCTTGCATGGCCCTCACGCACCCGTTCCGTTCGGAAGGAGGGGTTTGCTTTGCCGAGGCCCCTCGAGTGCGAGCCTGGGTCGCTGGGTCTCGGCAAAGTTGTAGGGAGAGCCCCTTAGCCTCTACGAGAGGTCCGTCAGGGGTTCCCCTGGCTTTTTTATGCGACCCTCGCGCTTCCTTTTCATTCGGAAGGAGGGGTGGAATATGTCAGGCTACCCTCGATGGGCGCGAGCGATGGCATTTCCGGTGAGCTATTATCGGGTAAGTCCGAGTGGAGGCCCGAACCCCATTCGTTAGGGGTTGGCTAGCGGTCCATGGACACACTCCAAGAGTACCAGAGGGTTTCTCTAGTGGGTGCCGGGGCCGTTCGCTAAGCCCTAGTGGCTCGGTACCTCCCTACGGTGGGATCCCATTCGGAGACCTCCCTGCTGGTCTCGGACATGACTTAGAGCGTCCCGAGCAGTCGCCTGCTCGGGTCTCGGCCAAGCGCGGGCTCACCCATAGTCGTCCCTGACTCTATTGCCCTAGGGCGGCTGTTGAAACCCTTAGGGGCCCAGCCTTCGAACCCCTGGACCGTAACGGGCTCGGTGCCTTTTTATCATGTTTTTTTGAGTCTTCAGGTGTGGGCTTGGATCGCTTGTCCTCGTCTTGGGTGCAGGAGGAGCCCCCGAGCCTCCGCATGGAGCGAGAGGGCCGTCAGGGGTCCCCCTGACTTTTTTGTTCAACCCTCGCACATCCTTTTCGTTCGGACGGAGGGGTTGTTTGCCGAGCCCACT
The DNA here is from genome assembly GCA_904845875.1 of Miscanthus lutarioriparius. Lineage (NCBI taxonomy): Eukaryota > Viridiplantae > Streptophyta > Magnoliopsida > Poales > Poaceae > Miscanthus > Miscanthus lutarioriparius. The sequence continues at coordinate 76,311,927 of CAJGYO010000003.1, read as the reverse complement.
CGTGTGCGAACCTGGGTCGCTGGGTCTCGGCAAACTTGCAGGAAGAGCCCCCTAGCCTATGCACGGAGCGAGAGGGCCATCAGGTGCTCTCCTGGCTTTTTATACGCCCCTCGCGTGTGAGGGTTTGTTTGCTGAGACCCCCTCGGATGCGAGCCTGGGTCGCGGGGTCTCAGCATATCTGAGAGAAGAGCTCCCTAGCCTCTGCCCGGAGCAAGAAGGCCGTCAGGAGTTCCCCTGGCTTTTTGTACGACCCTCGCACAACCTTTTTGTTCGGAAGGAGGGGTTTGTTTGCCGAGGCCCCTCGAGTGCAAACCTGGGTCGTTGGGTCTCGGCAAAGTTGCAGGGAGAGCCTCTTAGCCTCTACGGGAGGTCCGTCAGGGGTTCCCCCTGGCTTTTTTATATCGACCCTCGCGCTTCCTTTTCGTTTGGAAGGAGGGGTGGAATATGCCAGGCTACCCTCGATGGGCGCGAGCGTTGGCATTTCCGGTGAGCTGTTATCGGGTAAGTCCGAGTGGAGGCCCGAGCCCCGTTCATTAGGGGTCGGCTAGCGGTCCATGGACGCACTCCAAGAGTACTAGAGGGTTTCTCTAGTGGGTGCCGGGGCCGTTCGTTGGACCCCGGTGGCTCGGTGCCTCCCTACGGTGGGATCCCATTCGGAGATTTCCCTGCCGGTCTCGGACGTGACTTTGGGCGTCCCAAGCGTTTCGCTTGCTTGGGTCTCGGCCCCATACGGGCTTGCCCGCGGTCGCCCCTGACTCTGTTGCCCTGGGGCGGCTGTCGAAACCCTTAGGGGCCCTAGCCTTCGAACCCCTAGACCGTAATGGGCTCGGCGCCTGGTTCCTTCACCTGAAAGGAATAGGGTGGGGGGATATCTCCCCCATCGGTTCGACAATGGTCGGCGCGCCTTTTGAGGCGATTTCCTTGGGGAGGCGGAACGACGCCTGCTGCTACAGCGGTTGGTCGTGACGTGGCGTTAGTGGATGGGACATAACTGTTCCTGCTATTAATGAGGAAAAGGTGGACATACATGCGGTAAAATCGGATCAGGATTAACCGCGCCGGATCTGAGGGAAACTTCCCGATTTCGTCGCCCGTCCGTTTTGCCTTCACCCTGCATAAATACGCAACGTGCCTCGCTCCTCCCCTCCTTACCTTGCCCGCATTAGCTTTGCCGTCTTTGAGCTGTCGCTAGAGCAGAGAGCCCCGGGAGGAAGAAGGGAAAGAGGCGAGGCAAAGAGAGAGAGAGAGACTCACCGCCGTAGTCGAGCCCTCCACCGCACTCATGGCCGGTGACATTGTTGTCATCGAGGCGGACCCTTGGGATCCATCCGACATCATCATGGAGATGCTTCAGTCGCTCGTCGATGGCGGGCTCCTTCGTTCGGTGACCGACCCCAACAGGCCGGAGTGGATCGCTCTGTTGGGCGAGCCGGAGCCGAGGCCTCGCGATGGTTACGTCGTGAGCTTCGTGTCCTTTCACGAGCGCGGCCTCGGAGTCCCGACGGACCGATTCATGCGGGCGCTCCCGCACTACTATGGCGTGGGGCTCCATAACTTCAACCCCAATTCTATCGCGCAGGCGGCCATCTTCGTCGCTGTCTACGAGGGGTATTTGGGGATTGCTCCCCACTAGGAGTTGTGGCTCCATCTCTTCCGAGCGGGGCATACCACCAAGCCGGCGGGCACGTCGGGCACGAGAAAGGCGGTGAGGGCCGGCAGCTGCACTCTCCAAGTGCGCCAGGACTGCCAGCACCTCTATATCTCGGCCCAGCTCGCGTCAACCAACCGTCGATGGTACACGAGCTGGTTCTATCTTCGCAACGACGATGGCGGACTTCCCCCCTACAATGGGCGGATTGTGGGGAGCTGCCCGGAGAGGTGGAAGTATGGCATCCCGAGGGAGGATCAGCCAAGCTGCAGCCGCTCCTGGAGGGGCTACAGAGGCTACGGGATCGCCACCTTACTGCGGCTGTGGTCGTGGCCGCCTTCCACAGCCGGAGGGTGCTGCCGCTGATGGCTCGGCGGCGGCGCCTATTCGAGATGAGGCCGGACGAGCCGATCGCGGGCATCTGGCTGTCTGCCTCCGCCCTTTCTGACGAGGAAATTCTTCGCCGGGTGAGGGAGGCGGTGGACGCGAAGCTACGGAGCGGTGGTCTGACCACCCTCGCGATGCGTCCATCGCAGGGGTACCTCTTGCCGGTAAGTCACGCGCCGCTGCAGCCCTAGAGCCCTCTCCATTTCTCATTATTTCTCGTTCCCTTATGCGCGTTCACCGTTCCTGCAGGGGATGAGGGACGTGCGAGCCTCCCCGCCGCCCATTCCCGAGGACACGAGGCGGCGGACGATCAACCGGGCGCATGCCGAGGCACAGAAAAAATGGAAGGACGCCAAGGCGGCGAAGCGCAAGAAGTAGATTCTTGCGCGTGAGAAACTAGACGAGCGTCGTCGGCAGCAAAGGAAGGACGGCCTCCTGTTGGAGGAGTCCCCATCGCCGTCGCTATCGATGGATGCCTCGGACGGAGATGACGAAGGCGAGATGGGGCGGGGTCCCCTGGACCATCTCCCCGATGTTGAGGAGATGGCGCCCGGGGCGTTGGCAAGCAGCCCGGCGCTCCCGGGAGGAGGAGGAGCTGACCCGGGGTCGGCGATTGCCTGCCTCGGGGCCGAGGCCGATACGCCCGAAGAGCGGGCATTGGGCAAGCGTGCCGTCAGCCCAGTGGGCTCGGCGGCAGTGGTGGTGCAAGTGGCGACGCAGCTGACGCAACTGCTCCCGCAGAGCACCGAGGGGGCGCCGGGGTCCGTCGAGGACCGACCGACGCCGATGGATACGGAGGCCGTGCTTCAGCCGCCACCGCCGCCTTTGCATACGAGGGTCGCCGTGCCGAAGCGGTTGTTGCCCCGTTCGAGGTAAGCATACTTTAGGTGGCGCCGCAGCGTTTTTTGTTCGTTCCATCGTCTCGTGCTGACCCTGTAAGTATTTTGTTCTTTAGCCAGAAGCGATCTGCGGAGGTGCCTTCCTTGGCGCCCCTTAAAGCGCTCAAGGTGACCCCTGGCTCCACCGCCCACTGGGTGGCGGGGGCACAAGCCGCCATACGACATGGCACGGCGGCGGCGAGAGCCGGCCTGACGGAGTCGGTCCCCCAAGGAGGGGCTGTCGAGGCTACCCCGACATCGACGGGGGATGGGGCGCCTCCGCCCCATGAAGGCGAGGGCCGTGAGTCGGATGGGGCCAAGGTGTCCTCAGTTGCCGAGGCCACCGAGGTCGAGGCCCTTGGGGTCTCCTAGGCCGAGGCAACCGCCGAGGCCGCAGCAGTGGAGGTCGAAGCCCCCGCGGCCATCGAGGCCATGATGGCGGGGGCCGGAGCCCCCGGGACCACCGAGGCCATGATGGCGGGGGTCGGAGCCCCCAGGACCACCGAGGCCATGATGGTGGGGGCCGGAGCCCCCGGGACCACCGAGGCCGGCGTAGTGGCGGCGAGGCCATCGGCACAGGAAGTGGAGATGAAGGTGGCAGAAGCCTCGGTGGCACCCCTGGTTCAAGGCCCGCCGTCGTTGCGGGAGAGCGCCCGGGAGGTAGAGGTCCTTCCGATCTCCTCCGACGATGTTTCCCGGGCGCGGGAGATGGCCGATGGCGAGGTGGCCGGTGTCGTGGAACAGCCGTTTCCGACCCCGGGCGAGGGAAGCTCGGCCCTCACGTGGGTACGACCCGAGCCCCGTGGGTGGGACCACCCGCGTGTGCTGTGGCAGAGCCGGGACGACCCTGAGGTGGAGCCTCTGTTTGCCCTCGAGGACGCGGCCGAGGGCGGGCGCTGGGACACGTTCGAGCAGTACCGCTAGCTGGCGGAGCGGTCACTTCGGACGGCGCTGTCCGTGGTGGCCGACGATCTGCCCGGAGTCGCCCAGGTTCACACTTTCTTTCCTCACGCGGTGGTCTTTTTCCGAGTTTTCTTTGTAGGGATTGACCCCTGTTCTGTTTCCCCTAGGAGCTCGAGACCCGGTCCCTCGGGAAGTCGGTCTTTCTCCGGCGGGAGAGGGACGTCTGGGACTAGCTTCAGCGGCAAAAGGGCCTTCTTGCCGACGCCAACGAGCTCCTGTCGGCGTGGAGCGCAGAGGTGGAGAACCTCCGCCTTCGTTGTGCCGATGCGAAGGTCAAGGCGGACATGGCCCGGGAGCAGGTCGCCCCTCTGGCGGCGCGGGTCAAGGAGTTGGAGGAGGAGCTGATCCGCGTGGCCGGTGAGCGGGACGCCTTTAGGTCTCGGGCTAGAGAAGCCATGGCCTCGGGCAAAGTCCTTGCTAGGCAGCTGGGGGCGGAGCAGAGTGTGCACCAGCTGACAAAAGGTGCCTTGGATGAGGCCCTTACTATGGCTGAGGCCTCCCGGACCGAGGCTGTGATCTAGAGGGGAAAGGCCGAAGGTGAGTCCTGTTCCCTTTATTTAATTCGTTTTTCTTGTGTTCGGCCCCTAACTCCTTGGTGCGATACAGAGCTGGCGGGGGAGGCTTCCAGGGTGGCCGAGGCTGCTCGGGTCGAGGCCCAGCACCTGAAGGAGAAGGCCGAGGCGTCTCGGGTCGAGGCCCAGTGTTGGAAGGAGAAAGCCGAGGCCTCTCAGGTCGAGGCCCGACGCTGGGGGCAGAAGGCCGAGGGTGAGTTTCGTAGACTTCCGCCCTTGCTCTGGCTTGTACTCCTTTGCGCTCAACCTTGTTCCATTGCGTTTGGCGCAGAGCTAGAGAAAGAGGTCACCCAGGCAGCCGAGGCCTCCGCCGCAGTGCAGGCGGTGCTTGAAACCGAGATCGGGGAGCACGATGCGCTGAAGAGCGCCGCCCGTACCGCCTGCGAGGCCCTAGAAGTCGAGGGGGTCCGATCAGGAAGCTCTCTCGGGAGCCACCTGGTTGCGTTGAGCGGCCAAGTGTGCGAGCGACTCCGAGGGGCGCTGCATACGGGCATCAAGCGCGCACTGGCCATCATCGCCTCGCACTACGTCGGCGTTGACCTCCAAGCCATCAGCGATGGCTACATCCTGCCCGATGATGAGGAGGAGGCCGACGAGGCGGTGACGAAGCTGATGGAGGCGGCGGAGGGTCCCGGCGCGGCGCTGGCTGGAATGTTCGAAGAGGAGGTTGTCCCTCCTTCGCCGTCACCGATGCTGGAGACCCTACGCCGTGACCTAGGCCCAAGAGGCCATGTAATTAGATTAGGGACATGTTGCCCTACTATAACGTTGGTGGCCGTTGAGGCCTTTTTAAGTGATCGTGTGCCGACGCTTTTTTAATCGTTTTTCCTTATTGTATTTCCGAGCCTCTGCCCTCTGTCTTGTTTCTGAACGTATCTCTTGCAAAAAACTTCCTCGGAGCCTAAGCTGCCCCTTGGGCAGAAGGTGGTGAGGAGTGCCAGTGCCCGGAGGCGTGGGCCGTCTCATGACTCAGCCCGGCCTTGACCTTGAGCGCAGTCTTTTTGGTCCTTAGGTTTTTCACAATCGATTTGTCAGAGCACGCTAGAGAGTTTGGCGTAGGAATTTTTTGAAAAACGACTAAAGAATGGTGCGTGGGACTTAGGGGGGGGAGTCCCTCCTTCTAGCCCCCGAGGGAGGCTCGGTTCTACAGAGACAGAGCAGAGCCTTCCTTATGGTGTTATCGTAATGCCGAGGCCTGCGATGGGCTCGGCGGGTTTCTAGAAAATTTAGAACAACTAAAGAACACTTCTTAATTGTATTTTGAGAAACAATGTATACAATGCTTGGAAATTCTAAGGGTAGAAACGATGTAGCTATTCTATGTTCCAAGCGTTGTTGAGGATTTCACCCTTCTCGTTGGCCAGCTTGTAGGTCCCGGGCTTGAGCACCTTGGCGACGATGTACGGTCCTTCCCATGGCGGGGTCAGCTTATGGCGGCCCTTGTTGTTCTGCCTCAGCCTCAACACTAGGTCTCGGCTTGAATGCCGGGCCTGAAAGCGCAGAGGGCTTGGCTTCTTTGGTACTTGGCGAATGTAGTAGCGCCACATCTCGGGCTTCCTCCGGTTGGTCGAGGGCGTCCCTCATGGTGGTCTTGGTTGCTTTGCTCGTTGTAGGCACTGTAGCCTCGGGGAACCATATTCCAAGTCGGTGGGGAGGATAGCCTTGGCTCCATAGACCAAGAAGAAAGGTGTGAACCCGTGGCTCGGCTTGGGGTGTTCCTCGGGCTCAGATGACCGACGGGAGTTAATGAGCCATTTCTTGCCAAACTTCTTCAACCGGTTGTAAATTCTTGGCTTGAGGCCTTGTAGGATCATGCCGTTAGCACGTTCTACTTGCCCATTTGTCCTTGGGTGTCCTACGGCTGACCAGGCCACACAGATGTGGTGGTCGTCGTAGAATGTCAAGAATTTATGACCGGTGAACTGTGTCCCGTTGTCGGTGATGATGGTGTTCGGAACCCCGAACCTGTGGACGATGTCCGTGAAGAACAGCACCGCTTGCTCGGATTTGATTTGATTGATCGGGCGAGCCTCGATCCATTTGGAGAACTTATCGATCGCCACCAGCAGATGGGTGTAGCCCCCGGGGGCCTTCTGCAGAGGCCCGACCATGTCGAGCCCCCATACGGCAAATGGCCATGTGATAGGGATGGTTTGGAGGGCTTGGGCCGGGAGGTGCGTCTGCCGTGCGTAGTACTGGCATCCCTCATAGGAGCGTACGAGCTTAGTGGCATCAGCAACCGCTGTTTGCCAGTAGAACCCTTGGTGGAAGGCGTTTCCAACGAGCGTCCGAGGTGCTGTGTGGTGACCACAGGCTCTCGCGTGCAAGTCCCAGAGTAGGGCTTGACCTGCCTCGGTGGTGATGCATCGTTGGAGGATGCCAGATGGGCTTCGCCTGTATAACTCGCCATTGCTGAGAACATAAGTCTTGGCTCACCGAGCAAGCCGTCGAGCTTTGGTCCTATCAGCGGGAAGCTGTCCTCGAATGAGGCAATCAAGGAACGGGACTCGCCAGTCCGCGTCCTGGTTGGCCTTAGGAGGTTCCGGGTTGACTTCCATGACCTCGGGCTCGGCCGAATGAGCCTCGGCGACAGAGGGGGCCTCGAGCCCTACGGCGGGCTTGACCGGTGGGCCCTCTTCTGCTGCTGAGGCATGGTTGATGGAAGGCTTGTGGAGGTCTCTGGCGAAGACGTTCGGGGGGACCGGGGCCCGTGCCGACGCCATCTTTGCCAGTTCATCCGCGGCCTCGTTGAATTTACGCGCGACGTGGTTGAGTTCGAGACCGTCGAACTTGTCTTCTAGGCGACGTACCAGTTTCCAGTACGCCTCCATTTTGGGGTCGAGGCAGTTTCACTCCTTCATGACTTGATCGACGACGAGCTGCGAATTGCCCCGGATGTCGAGACATCGTGCTCCAAGTTCGATGGTGATTTGCAAGCCGTTGATGAGAGCTTCGTACTCGGCTACGTTGTTGGAGGCAGGGAAGTGGAGCCGAACCATGTAGTGCATGTGTACCCTGAGGGGGGAGATGAAGAGCAGACCCGTGCCTGCCCCGGTCTTCATCAGGGACCCGTCGAAGTACATGGTCCAGCAGTCCGTCTGAATTTGAGCGGGCGGCAGTTGGGTGTCGGTCCACTCAGCCATAAAATCGGCCAAGACCTGAGACTTGATCGCCTTCTGAGGCGCAAAAGTCAAGGCTTCCCCCATGAGTTCGACAGCCCACTTGGTTATCCTACCCGAGGCCTCCCGATTATGGATTATCTCTCCCAAGGGAAAAGATGACACCACGGTTACCGGGTGGGACTCGAAGTAGTGGCGCAGCTTGCGCCGAGCTAAGACTACGGCGTAGATCAGCTTCTGGATGTGGGGGTAGCGCATTTTGGTCTCGGAAAGTACTTCGCTGATGAAGTAAACAGGTCATTGGATGGGTAGAGCCTGCCCCTCTTCCTTCCTCTCCACTACCACAGCCGTGCTGACCACCTGGGTCGTTGCGGCGACGTAGAGCAAGAGGGCCTCATCCCCGGCTGGCGGTACCAGGACGGGAGGATGGGTGAGCAGTGCTTTGAGCTTGGCGAGGGCTTCTTCGGCCTTGGGGGTCCAAGAAAAGCGTTCCAATTTCCTCAAGAGGCGGTACAGGGGCAAGCCTTTTTTGCCAAGGCGCGAGATGAAGCGGCTTAGAGCCGCAAGGCATCCCATAACCTTCTGTACACTCTTGAGGTCTCGGATTGGCCCCATGTTGGTTACGGCCGAGACCTTCTCCGGATTGTCTTCGATGCCACGTTCCAAAACTATGAATCCTAAGAGCATGCCTCGGGGGACCCCGAAGACACACTTCTCGGGATTGAGCCTGATGCTCTTTTCTCTAAGGCACCCAAAGGCTATTTCCAAGTCGCTAACGAGATCACTGGCCTTCTAGGACTTGACCATGATGTCGTCTACGTAAGGCCTCGATGGTCTGCCCGATGTGCTTGCCAAACACATGGGTCATGCATCGCTGGTATGTGGCCCCTGCATTTCTGAGGCCAAAGCGGCGTAAATCACGAGCAAAGTACATGCCGAATGGTGTGATGATGAAAGAGGTTGTGAGCTGGTCGGACTCTTTCATCTTGATCGATGGTAATCGAGATACGCATCAAGGAAGGATAGGGTCTCACATCCTACAGTGGAGTCAATGATTTGGTCGATTCAGGGTAATGGGAAAGGGACTTTTGGACATGCTTTGTTCAGACCGGTGTAGTCTACACACATTCTCCATTTCCCATTTTTCTTCCTAACTAATATAGGATTAGCTAACCACTCTGGATGGGACACTTCTTTGATGAACCCAGCCGCCAAAAGCTTCTGCACCTCCTCGTCGATGGCTCTGCGCTTTTCCTCGTCGAATCTGCGCAGGCGCTGTTTCACCGGCCTGGAGCCGGCCCGGACGTCTAAGGTGTGCTCGGTGACCTCCCTCGGTATGCCTAGCATGTCCGAGGGGCTCCACACGAATACGTCGGCATTTGCGCGAAGAAAGTTGACGAGCACGGCTTCCTATTTGATGTCGAGGGTGGCGCTGATCCTCAGCGCCCGGTCGTCAGGGCAGGCTGGGTCGACTGGTATGAGTTTGACGGCCTTTGCGGGCTCGAAAGTCCCGGCATGACGCTTGGAGTCAGGTACCTCGCTACCAAGTTGGTCGAGGTTGATGATGAGGGTCTCGGCCTCTACGATAGCCTCGGCGTACTCGATGCACTCGACGTCGTAGTCGTATGCATGTTCGTACGTCGACTTGATAGTGATGACGCCGTTGGGGCCCGGCATCTTGAGCTTGAGGTATGTGTAGTTGGGGACCGCCATGAACTTGGCATAACACGGCCGCCCCAAGATGGCGTGGTAGGTTCCCTTGAACCCAACCACCTCGAAGGTGAGCACCTCCTTGCGGTAGTTGGAGGGAGTACCGAAGCAGACGGGTAGGTCGATGCGCCCGAGGGGCCGCGTCCGCTTTCCCGACACAATGTCGTGGAAAGGCGCGGCATCACCCTGGAGCTATGACTGGTCGAGCTCCAGGAGCTCTAGGGTGTTGGCGTATAGGATGTTGAGGCCGCTGCCCCCGTCCATCAGTACTTTGGTGAGCCGGGTGTTACCGATGATGGGGTCGACGACAAGCGGGTATTGCCCGGGGTTCGGGACATAATTGGGATGGTCGTCCCGGTCGAAGGTGATCGCCTCCCGAGACTAGTTAAGGTACCGAGGAGCGGCCACCTTTACCGAGAAGACCTCGGCGCTCCCTCTTTCGCTGGCGTGCTGAGAGACACGCTGAAGGCCCGCCGAAGATCATGAAGGCGTTGCGCACCTTGGGGAACCCGTCGTCCTTGTCGTCGTCCCTATCGTTGGCACCCTTTCTCTTGGCGTCATCGTCAGGGAGCACGAGCTTGGCGTAGTAGCGCCGAAGCATGGTGCACTCTTCGAGGGCATGCTTCACCGAGAACTGGTGGTATGGGCAAGGTTTCTTAAGCATGTCGTCGAAAAGCCCAGGGCCCCTAGGGCCTCGGGGATTCTTGCGTTCTGCGGCCGCGACCAGACCGGCCCTGAGGACCCCCTGGTTCCCCTGACGGTCCTTCTTCTTCTTGGGGAGGTGGGAAGCCGAGGCCCCGGGGGCCTCATCCTTCCGCTTCCCCTTGGTGTCGTTGTCGGGGAAGATGGCCCCAACGGCCTCTTCACCTGAGGCGAAGTTGGTGGCGACGTCGAGCAGTACGGCCACCGAGGTTGGCACGTTCCGGCCCAACTCTCGGACTAGGTCTCGGCAAGTGGTACCAGAAAGGAAGGCTTGGACAATTTCTGAGTCGCCGATGCTTGGCAGCTCGGTGCATTTCTTGGAAAAGCGTCAGATGAAGTCTCGGAGAGACTCGTCCGGCGCCTGGCGACAACTTTTGAGGTCCCGGGGAGTTCCACAGGCGCACGTATGTGCCACGAAAATTCCGACAAAGACCACGACCAAGTCGCGCCGATCGTGGATCTCTGAGGCAGGGAGGTGTTTGAGCCAGGCTCGCGCCGAGTCTGACAGGAACAACGGGAGGTTGCGGATGATGAGCCGGTCATCGTCCGCGCCACCTAGATGACAAGCGAGGCGATAGTCGGCCAACCAAAGTTTGGGATTGGTTTTGCCGTTGTATTTCATGAGGTTGGCCGGTTGCCAAAACCGGGCTGGAAAATGGGCGACACGGATAGCTCTGCTAAAGACTCGGGGGCCAGGTGGCTCAGGAGAAGGACTGCGGTGTTCCTCGCTGGCGTAGCGGCCACCTCGGTGCACATGGTAGCCTTGGGTGGGCCCCTCGCTGTCATGGCGCCGTTGCCTGCCGGCTACCTCGTGCTCGTCCTGCGCCTCGCGTCGGTTGCGTAGCAAGGGGACCCTGTTGAGTGCCGACGCCCGAGCGGGCTCGGGATGAACCGAGGCCTCCCTATCCTGCCGAGGTGGTGCTGTGAGAAGTTCCGAGGCGCCACCGCGCCGACAAGAGGCGGAACTTTTGGCCTGCTGCACCGCGGCGGTCTCGAGGAGATCCTGGAGCTCACCGCGGACCCGTCGCCCCTCCGTGGTAGAGGGCTCAGGCATTGTTCGGACTAGCATCGCCACAGCCGCGATGTTCTGGCTAGCGCGATTAAAGATTGGGGCCTGCTCACCCCCGTCATCGTCGTTGATGCGGTGGTGAACATTGCGGGCCCTCCGCCGGGCTCCTCCGCCATCACCACGACCTTGCTGCTCCTGCTCGATAGTGTCTCGAAGCTGTTGCAGGAGGAGTCGGTCCTGTTCGACCTTGGCCTGAAGTTCATGGAGCTGCTCCAGGTCCGGGAGTCGAAGTTGTGCGGGGGCGGGATTCTCGTTCTGTGCTGTCGGCGGGACAACGCGTGGAGGTGTGGTGTCGCCCGTTCCCCGGCGAGGCGGGGAATGGTTGCCCATCCCCTCGCCCTCATCGCCCGTCCTCGGCATCCCGAGTTCGACGTGGAAGCACTCGCGAGTGGGGTCGTAGGCGCCCTCGTCGTCAGAGTCGGAGTAGCCGAAACAGTAGTCGCTCGCGGCCAAGAAGCGGCGCATGGATTCAGGGTCTTGTAGTCTAGAGAAGTTTGCCCCGGCCCGTGCCTTGTCCTCCTCCGAGGAGTCAGTGTGGGAGTGGCTCGAAGTCATGGTGTCGAAATCGAGGGCGAAGCGTTGGTGGCGTTCTGAGGGCTCTGCGTGAGCAGAGGCGTAGGCGGAAGCATAGGTGGCGGCGGTGTTTCTCAACCCGAAGGGGTACGGGGATGGTGCCATTGCCAGGCTATGCTTTGCCGAAGTCGATCCCTCAGGAGGCTATGCTCAGGCAAGTCAAGTCCCCAATCAGGGATCTTGCGCCAACAGCTGGACATGGGGCGCCGGCAGAACGCAGTGCGTCACCAAGAGCTCGCGTGGTGTCGGCGTGGCCTCGCTCGCGTCGTGTCTGGCGAGCGCGATGAGAGCGGCCGCCCGGGCGCCGTCTGCGCCTGGGCTGCGAGTGCGTGATGCCGACATCGGTCGGCGGGGCTCGGGGTGTGAGGAGCACCATATCGTACTCACGTCCTAAAGACATGAACTCTAGGCTCCCGAACTAGATCACCGTGCCGAGACGCAGTGGTCGTACGGGGTCTGCCATCCGGGACTTGTTGGGATGACGAAGTTGACACGCAGAGTCCCCTACCTGGCGCGCCAACTGTCGGTGTTTCGGACCGGGGGGTCCTCAACCAACTAGTAAATTTGTACTGCGTGCCCCTAATCCCGGATGGTGATGCAAAGAGACACAAGGTTTATACTGGTTCAGGCAATCAGTGCCCTACGTCCAGTCTAGGAGATCGATCTTGTATTCCTTGCACCAAAGTGCTCGTAGTAGGGGGTTACAAGCAGGGCGAGAGAGGGTGCTAGCCCCAAGTCTCTATGATGAACGGGACAAATTGCTCGAGACGCTGATCTAAGTGTGGGTACTATGGCCTGTGTTCGTCTTCCTCGTGAGTTCGTATGTGCCTAAGTGTGTTCCAGTTTAGGCCCATGTGTCTCGTCCCTAGAAACATCCCCGGTCCCTCCCTTTTATAGTAGAAGGGGGATGGGGGTGATACATGCGCTAGTTACGTGGCGTCGTGTGAACAGAGGCGGCCTGTCCGAGCCCTATAACTTTATTCTGCTATGGCGGAAAAATCGATGGAGTGGTTACGCCTTTGAAGTGTGCCGGGAGCGGCGCGCGGTCACATCCGATCTCAGACGATGTAATAGCTCGTCAGAGGGCACGACGAGCGGCGTCGCGGTCGTAAGTAGTCGTTGTCCGCACAGTCGCCGAGGCTTAGCCGGTGCCGAGGCCGAGCCATCGTGGGGGGCTCGGCGGTGTGAAGACCAAGGTTGTCGAGACCCTGAGGTAAATTGTCAAGGCGTGGGTGGAGCGGCTGACCCTGCACACTGATTCCAAGGCTACAGGGATCCGAGCTTAACTCCCCACGCTGCGTTGTCCTCGAAGTAGTTAGAGTTAGGCAGCATAGTGCGGTATGGACATTTAGTCGTGGGCACAGTGCTGCGCACAGTGGTCGGTAACTCCTGCCTTGTCTTGTTTCGGGCGGCATGGTGCCGATGTGATTTGCGTCTCGTCGGCCACTCCTAGCTGTCATCCGGATGATGTCGTGGGAGTGGTTGGTCGAGGCGAAGGCGATGGGGTGGTTTGCCGAGCCCGTCTTGAACGAGGTGGAGCGTTGGTAACTCGCCCGAGGCCTTTTGGGCGGGGTCTCGGGCGAGTCGGAGAATCGGTTTCCTGTCCGAGGCCTCTGAGGCCACTGGCAAGGCGGAGAGCTAGTTATCCATCCGAGGCCTTGGACGTGCCCTGCGTGCGATACGGGGGCCTCGGCGGTCAGCGTCGTACTCGGTTTAGGTGGAATAGTGCGGGACATGTGTCCACAGGGCACGGTAACCCCTACACCGTCAGTAAGGGATGGTAAAAAGGAGATTTGACCGTTGTCCTATCGCCCCTGTTGCTGTACCCTGCCGGTCGTGACTAACGCAGCAGGTGCTCGCAGGGGCATTAAATGGATGGGACAGCCTGCTAGAGGGACGGTTGAGGCGGAGGCAACGAGGACACGGGACGAGCCCGGCCTCGGGCGAGGTGGAGCGGGATCGGGACCTCCGAGACCCTGACCGGGGGCCTCGGGCGAGGCGGAGATTTGGTCCGAGATCGGATTCGGTCGAGCCGGCCTCGGACGTCACCGTGAACTATTGACTAAGGAGGCCTTATGGGGGTTTTATGAGTTTTTTCGGCTTTTGCTTAGGGTACCCCCTTTTTACGATACCCGACACTATTCCTTTGCCTACAGTTAGTAAGCATGGAAACAATGTCAGGTGGGGAACATACAAAACTCAATTGAAAAACAAGAGCACAATGAATGCAACGTACCTGCATCAGTTGAAATAACAAGACCATTTGGAGAACCAATAACCTTGTGCAGCATCTTCATGAACCATTCCCAATTCTCCTTGGTCTCACTGCCAAATACTCCATAGGCCACTGGGAACATCTAGTTGTGGCCATCTATCCCTACAGCTGATGCTAACTGTCCCTTCCACTTTGCTGTCAAAATTGTGGAATCAATTCCTAAATAAGGTATGCAACCTTGCAGGAAGCCATCTATGCATGGCTTTAGTGCTACAAACATCCTACTAAATCTTCTCTTCTCATCTACAATCTGCCACTCAATCTCTACAACATTGCTAGGACTCCTCTTCTCAATCTCCCTTTTCCAAGAAAACACATGTACAAAGCTATCTTCCCAGCCACCCATGATCTCATCTAAGGCCATTTGCTTGCCGTCCCAAACCACGTAGTAGCTCAGCTGTACACAAAAATTCTCCTTCAACTTCTGCTTCAAATCTTTAGCTCCAATAGTTGATCTTCCCTAAGCCAGTTTATAACTCTGTCCTTCACCCAGTGATTGTTAGCCATACAGTTGTTCTGGAATTTGCTTGTGCTAGCACAATTATGCTTGTGTGGTAGCTTCTTAATCTGCAGCCATCAACCAACGGTTAGCACACAACAATTGATAACTAAATTAAACTAAATGAAGCATTACAAAGCTCACATATCTGCCATGTCTTGCCATCAGGTAACTGAGATGCATGAATCCTCCACCGACATCTCTTGGCCTTACAATATGCTCGGTACCACCGTGACGCACTATATGGAACTACAAGTTCAACTTCATTAAGCACAGCATATTGTCTAATACATCTCTTAAAGCATAAACCATCTTTAAAAGTAACACCAAGACCTATCTTAGGGTTATCTATATCAGTGACATGAACAACACCGTCACAGTCCCTCCCATCGTCCACAACTAATGGGTCATCATCTTCTGGGTCATTGTCAGGATAGTAAGCAGGGTCAGCACCACCATCATCATTGACCCAATACACATCAAATGCATGTAACAGAGCAGAATCAGAATCTATGCGCACTGTCTCATCCTTGGTTTTGTCAAAGAAGGTGACCTACAGTTCTTGGTCGACCCCATGGACTATCTCCTCACCAAGGCACCCAAGAAACCCCATCCAAGAGAATTTATCCTTGTCTACCACACGCATGTAATTAACAGTTACATGATAATCATCGAACCCATCTGGTCTTTGCTCTACATATGCAGGTACGCTAATCGCCAGTCTACACGCGGAAGTCGGATCCATCCTAAATCAACACAAAGGATAACAAAACTAAACGATTTTAAAACCGCAAGCATTCTACCACATTCGTAGGCATTCATCTGCAAATAGTAGGGATTCAAAAGACACCCTTTCACTAGCCATTTGAATTGCGGAACCCTAGGCAGAGACCTAGGGCACTGCCCGTTCTTCGAGCTGGGGGACTTCATCTTCGGGGCGCGGGGGAACTCTAGATCCTCAACCCCCCATGGCAGATGACGGCCGAGGCTCGATCTGTCAGCGGCGGCGGGCACTGGGTGGACGGCGGCACGATGAGCGGTGGAGACGAGTGGGTGGCGGCGCGATTGGGAGTGAGCGGCGGCAGCGGGATTGGGGAAATGGCGCGCCTGGAACCCTAACGACGGAGTCGGGTGCGGGCCGGCCGTTACAACTGGGTCGAACCAGACTAGGTTGGGACGGTGCCAAGTCTGGTTCAGGGGCACCCGATGTCCAAAACGAAGTTTTCTCTCTCCAAAACCGGGTGCAACTAGGTTGCAGTGCCCACTGGCAGTATTTCCAAAAACCAAAGTGTCTCACGGCAAAAGATGGAAAACGCAGTGTCCGCAAGCAGAGACGCGTCATTTGACATGTCAATAGCAAAATTTGCCAAAATGTAATGTCATTGCAAGAAGACGAGCATTTATTGGTTCTGCCAAACCGACACCAACTTCTAAATATTGTTCAATTAGCGTCAGGCCTTCCATATTACTGAGACCTTCCTTGAAGGTTATACCATCATGTTGAATGTTTCATGGCTAATGTGTCAATCAAATCGATATTGAACCCAAAGTATGGAATATGGTTGTCCGGATAGACACATGGGATTGCAGAAGTGTATGAAAGTCAAACTTTATAAGTACGCTACTACTACACCAATTAGCTCACAACACATCCAATTTCAACATCTAGGAAGACGTGAGCTATTGAATAAGGGGATGTTTAGATCTGGCTACTAAAATTTAAGAGGTATGTCGGGAAAATATTGCATAAAGTGTTCGGATACTAATAAAAAATAAATTACATAATCCATCAGTACTCCACGAGACGAATTTTTTAGGCCCAATTAATCCGTCATTAGCATATATTTACTGTAGCAAAACATTGTCAAATGGGACGACGACTAAAATTTAGGAGAGGCAACCAAACACCCCCTAAAACCAGCAACTTGCCAACCTGACATGGTGCTGACATCATTTATAAAATCACCATTTCATCAGGTACAAAATTTTAATTGCACAATCAGCAAGCTGAAAATTGACAATGCACTAGAATTATACAGCACCATATCAAGTCTAGAAAATGTTTTGCACTACAGAGGCAACATGGAGCACAGAGCAAATAGCCACATACTACTACCAACATAAACACTGCCATTTCTGGGTTCTGCGTCTGCGTGTTACTACCACTCCAGCAGAAAAGCTAACTGTCATTCTCTTTTTTTTTATTGCGATTAAGCTACTCGTCATTCTCCTTGGCATCATCAGCTGGATCATTTTCCTTCTGCGGAAGTGTCTCTTCATTTAATTTCCTTCTCTTTTCCTTTTGTTTTTTGTTTGCTTCTGACCTTTTGTCTGCATTTTTATTTCTGAACTCTGAAACGGAAAGAATGAGGGCAAAGGATGAAATCAGATCAGATGGGCTATAGATAAAATAGACTTCACTTCAAAAACCTCCAAAGAGTTGTATACAAACTCATATGGATTGGCATTCTCATTGGTAGGAAATTATTGGGATGGAATCTCCAAGAACTTGTGAGTATTGTTAATAACCTTGACTCAACCTAATGGACTATGACACTAATGCTTAAGCAAGTATAGCAATGAGTAATGGCATGTTTGTTTCAGCTAGGGATTCTGAAAAGGGTCTTTTACTTGTATGCCATTAAAAAAGATGGTCTAATCGTCTATGTCCCTAAAAAATTCGATCTATCGTCAGTGTCTAACCTCGAAAAACTTCTTTCTCACGCCATTCTGTCTATTTGCAGCATTAACGGTGTGAAATGTAGGTGGCAAAGGGCTTGAATGCCCCTAGAACTTTTGTTTCTCATGTGCCACTGCCTGCTGGGTGGCAACCTGATGGCTTTTGGCGCCAACAAGGTTGGCCTTGGCGCCAACTTGCCGGTCATGTGGTCAACACAGCACACTTAGCTTGCAGCAAAATCGACCCAGGAACAGTGATGGAGGGACCCCCACACGCAGGGCAAAAACGAAGGCATCCGTTCCCTCAGGGTGCGCTTTTGTCCTTTTGGACGATCGGAGCTCGGAAGCAATACCTGCCCCGCCGCCGCCGGCTGCCACAAGCACCTCTCTAGTCTCTACGTTGACGCAGGCGAGCACATCAGCCGCGCGTATGCAGTTTCCAGATGGGATAAACCCCACATTCTGAATCAACAGAATCGACCCTGCCTCGATGGCGTAGCCAGGATTTGTAGCTATGGTGGTCCATTGTCTAAATTTTTTTAACCGCTATAAATTTAACATATCGAGACACGAGTATATGAATTACAAAACACAATTAAGAAAAAAAGGACGTACATAGTTTATAAAATAGATGAGTATAGTTTTGTTCAACCGACGACTTCGTGCTCCATGCTTCAACCGACGACTGCTTAAACAGACGCATAGGCGCCATGATGGGCTAGGCCGCCAAAGTCGCAGGTCACAATTAATCAACTCTGCCACTGCCACGACCGACACGTACGTTACGTATGTACCACCGGTAACCGGCATTGGCACCATGCGCGGCGACGACGGTGCTGCGCTCGCCTCGCCCGCCGTCCTCCTCCTCCTCCTTCACCACGCCGGCGCGGCACCGACACACATACACGGTCACGCCGGTGGCGCCGCTCATGGGGAACCGGACGCGCTGGTGTCCATGAAGCGCGCCAAATACGTCTTGGGCTTCTTCGCGACCGACCCGACGACACGGCCGGGCGGACGATACTCGGGATATGGTTCAACGGCATCCGAAAGCGGACCGTCGTGTGGGTGGCTAACCGCAGGAGCCCCGCCCCTGGCGGCGTGGACGCCGCGGCACTCGTGGTCTTGCTAACGCGAGCTCGCCATCGTCGTGAGCGACGATTTACCGGCAGAGCAAAGATGGCGCCGTGGTCTGGCGACGCCACCGCCGCCGCCGCACGCACACCACCACGCCCGGAAAGCAGCGGCAAGCAACGCCACCGCGCAGCTCCGGAGAACGGCAACACTGGTGCTACGGGTCCCCGCGCCGGCGTGGTGTGGCGAGCCGACTACCCCATCGACACACTCCCCGCCCGGCATGAAGCTCGGCATCGACTTCCGGACGGGCCGGATCGGCGCGATGACGCCGCGGCGTGGCGCGAGCGGACCCGCCCTGGGGACTACACCTTCGCCTCGACCGCAGGGTCCCGGAGCTCTTCTGTGCCGCGGTCGGCAAGCACCCACGGCGGCGGGCCGTGGGCGGTACCGATTCACGGGGTGCCCAACCTCAAGTCCAACGGCCTCCTCACCTTCCGCCGCCGCCACGCGCGACGAGGCCTACTACACCTACGGCGTCGTCGGCAGCAGCGCCGCCGCGCGCCACGCGGTTTGTGCTCAATCGTCGAAGGCGAGATCCGGCGGCTCATGTGGATCGACATGACCCGGTCTGGAGCGTCTTCGGTCCTACCCGCTTTCGACGAGTGCGCGGCGGCTACGCGCTGCGGGCCCTATGGCGTCTGCGGCGTCGAAGCGCAACCGTCTCTGCGCGGGTGCGTGTCGGGCATCGACCCGCGCTTCCCGCCGAGTGGGCGCTCGAGGACGGCTCCGGTGGGTGCAAAGGCGACGACGGACCTCAATCGCACCTGAGGAGAGTGAGCGGTCAATCTTGGTCAACACGGCCTCCACCTCTAATTCCAACGGCAAGAAGAGGCAATCGAGGTCATTTGCCACAGCGGACCCCACTCGTCAGGACAGCCAAAAGGTGCAAATCAAACAGAAGGCGGACAGAATGGCGTGAGAGAGAAAAGTTTTTCGAGCTTGGACACTGACGATAGATCGAACTTTTTAGGGACATAGACGATTAGACCATCTTTTTTAATGGCATACAAGTAAAAGACCCTTATGAAAAACAGCTTGCTGATTGAGAAAAGCTCTGGATCGTAGGGTTGTTTGATTGTGTGTGTGCCACTTGACGGGGTCTGTAATGAGTGGCATTGCAGGTAATTTCAAGTCACAATCCGTGAAAAGCAGGGGAAGACCAGCTTCTTGGATTGTTACAATCCAACGACCTAGGTTGTGGAAACTGGAGTCAAAAGCTGCCTGTTTGTTTAAGCTTCAGATTGTAAAAGGCACAACCCACAATCCCAAAGCTCAAACTCATGCTGCTTTGCCCTGCATTACCTTAACATATCGATAACACCATGGAACATCTAACAAGGTGCTAACAGGATGAAGGCAGCCAGTGGCGGAGCCACCGCCCGGCCACCCCGGGCGGCCGGCCGGGCTCAGCGCTGAAGTTCAAAAGAAATTTCTTTATATCAAAGTTGAACCCTGTAATTTTTTAGCTAAATATATTTGCATAATAAGAATCGCCCAGGCTCCTAAAAACTTTTGGCTCCGCTAATGAAGGCAGCAAGACTGACCTTGCAGTGAAGTCCTAAGGGGCTCCACGAACTCTGAAAACTCCATCTCATCAAGCGCCTTGAGGACATCATCAGCGCTGATGGTCTGCCTCTTTGATTCCTTGCACATATCATTGGCACTGCAGACAAAATCACCACCGCATTATTATCCCGGATGCCTTAATAAGGAAGAGCTGATTATACTGAACTTGGAAGCCCGTTTTCCAACTGGAAAAATCAAGAGCCTCCAGGTTAGAATACAAGGAACCCTTTCTTCAAAAAGTTAGATTTCACACATTCCCCTTTCCATACCCCTTCTACTTAAAGATAAGCAGAGATTGCTATCGGACAAAAAACGCACTGCTATTTACTCTAGTACACTACTACAGTAAAATATATCATATATATTACTTGGAGCCTTTATTGATGGCAGCATTCTACAATTTTTCCACAAAATACCCGGGATTCGATTGGATAAAACATGTTGTACGTCACTACTCCTGTTCAACAAAATGGTAGTATCAGTCTCTTCAGATTACTGGCATTCTCTTCCGAGCAGCAAACTCCCAATGCAAGCAGCGCAACGGAGGATAAGAATCACAGTAAACCAGGGGCAGTCTGGATCTGAATCAGAGAGTGGTGGGACTGGTGGGAATGGGATGTTACGAACGTGGCGGAGAGATAGTGGATGAAGATGCGGGCGCTCTCGGCGAAGGCGACCATGGCGTCCTTGTTGACGATGACCTCGGCCCCGTCCCCGCCCGCGACGTGGGAGAGCTTGTCCTTGACCAGGCGGCGCACGATGGCCCTGGGCAGCTCGTCCACCTCCGCCTCCGTCAACGCGGCCGCAGGTGCCGCCGGCGCCGGAGCGGGCTCCTCTTGAGCGGCGCCCGCCGGCTGCGGCTCCCCCTCCTTTGCCTTGGTGACCTTCCGTGGCATCCTCCCTCCTCTCCTGCGCGCGACGGCTGTGGTGGTGAGGAATGAGGAGGCAGTGTGAAGCAGAAACCGCAAACCCTAGCAAAATCCGTGGCCCTTCCCGCCCTCTTTTCTCCCCTTCCCGCCCACCGAGCCGGGGCCGTGCCGCAGCTTCAGGCTGCGACTGGAGGGGAAGGGTGGACGCTAGGCTGAATCCTGTCCGTCCATTTCTTGGATCCAATGCTCTAGGCAATGCGGAGGTCCCAAGTGGCAGCGTCGCGGCGACGCCGCAATGCGCGGACCCCAAGGGATAAACATTTTTTAAAATAGAGAATCTGAATTATGGATAAAAAATCAAAGGATACTTGGATTCATTTTGCAGTGATTATTGTTTTTCCATAGTAAAAAATAAATCTCCAAATAATAGGTGTAGTGTAGATAGTTGGATTCTAGAATTTAAGTGCTGGGATCTCATTCTCTTTTTTTTTACCTTATTCTCATTTTCTAATAGCCAAAGTGGGCCTAAGACTTAAGAGACATTGCACCTTATATTCCTAAACCCAAATTTCGGACTGGGTTCCAACTTTTAGGAATTCTAGTACTAAAAGAAATCTTTTATTTAGGTGGAACGAAGTTTAATTCAGATATGCTAAAAAAAGTTGTACTACTACAAATTATGCTAACAAAAAAATGTTTAGGTAGAAAAAGAACTTTATACAGTGTAGAACCAAGTTTGTGCAGTGAATAAAATCATGAAAACCCAGTTTGCCTTGAGACAAAGTTTATACACCGGGAACAAATGCTTTATACACCAGGTACAAAATGATGCAAGCCCGCAGACAGAATTTTTATGGGGCGAAAGAATACAACGAACTGCATTTCTTTAGGGCGAGGAGAATTTGAGCAGCGATGATGTATGAGGAGCGATCCAAGATGAGAACACAAAGAAGACACTCAAAAAAGTACTGTGTATATTATATATATCGAGGAAAACGAAGATAAGGACAAAAGACGAACAGCATGACACAAAATAATATCTAAATAGTAAGATAGTACGTAAAAATCAATTCATTAGTCTTCTTCCTTCGATCATCCACTTCCTGCTATAGCTTAATAATCATATTGAAAATACAACAAAGAAAAGAGACATCTGCAAACAACCTTGCCAAACTTCGAAGATCGCTAAAATCAGTCACCACTGACAACAAGATTTAGTACCTACCGAAAGAACATCAGCCGGAAGAACCCTCCAGGGAATGCGGGCTTACAATCCTTCACCATCAGAACAGAGATTTGAAGATGCCATACCTTGTTGTAGAATAGAGCAAAGGATGAGGTCAAAACTGTCGCATCAAAAACTAACAAAATGCTTCACTGGTAAACACACCAACTGCCAGGATTTAAAGATAATAACCAACTTCATGTTAGGAGTGGGCATTCAGTTTTCAGTTTGGTTTCTCAATTTCAAAGAAATTCGGTTCCTAGAAATGGGAATCGGTAGGTTCTAAAAAGTTCTAGGAATCGAGCATTTCGACTAACCGATTTTTTCAACAGAGGTTAAGATAAAAAAATGTACACAAAAATATACACGTTCTAAAGCAAATTTAGACAAGACTGCCTCTATTTTAGATAGTAATAGTTGATAAGGGAGCAATAGCAATATAGTAGCACAAATATATATCAATTTAAATATGAGACATCACACATAAACCAAACATAGTCTTACAAAATACAAGAAATTGAAGTAATATTCATGTATTTCAGTTTAGTTAATTCGTTAATCATGAGTAGAAATTGTTTTTTATTTTTTGGTTCCTTGCTACCTTGAACCGAATATTCTTTCAGTTTCAGTTAATACTTACGTTGACACCAGATCGAAGATCGTCAAGGTAGGAAAAGGACGAAGAGACGTTATTTCAATGCACCATATTCGCCACCACATCATGGATGACAAGAGAAACCAACACCCCAAGTGAACAAGGATCAATAAAACCTAAATCTAGTAAGGGGGTTGGGCCCTTGCTCCTTTGGCCATGGGAGTTTTTTTAACCTGCCATGGGCGGTTGTTGGTTGGGAGAAATTAGGGTGGACCGAGGTGGTATTGGAGATGGTTTTTACACGGAGTTGGACTTAGTAGCCAGTTTAAAACAAATAAAACTAACGAATAAAAACACTTGTATACTAAAACACAAATGAAACTAGTGAATCAAATTTGTTGAACCTAGACATACATGCCTAAAAATATAGAGGAGAGGGACCGAGGCAGTGGCGATGGTTTTTTACATTGAGTTAGACTGGCATATTAAAAACAAATGTTTTTTTAAAAACTAAAAACAAATCAAATTATTAGTGATTAAAAAATCAATTATAATGGGGGTGTTGTGAGAATTAAACTCACAACCTCTCGCACCCAAAACGAGCACAAACTAACAATTTGTAAAATGTTATTTATAATTCAATTTAGAATTTTAGTCGCTAACATGGGGCACTCAGACCGAACGCCTAATTCACAATTAGTGAAATGTAAATTCTAATAATTGAATATAGAGTTTTAAGCCACTAATTTCGGATCGAACACAAAATGCCCGGCCCAATGAAAACCCTAGAGCCTTGCTGCCTCGGTATAAAATACATCGAATGATTTACTTCTTCCCTAAAAAAAAATCAAAAGATTTACTTGCCTATTTTTATTCTAAAAAAATACAACTTGTGTCTTAAAAATTAAAATAATAATGGGGTGTTGTTAGAATCGAACTAACGGCCTCTTACTCCCAATCCTACCACTGGACGAAACACCCACTTCGGAAATAACAAAATGAAAATTTAGTTTAATATGTGATTTTAGTTGATAACAATTTAAAAGTGAAAATAATAATGGGGTGTTGTGAGGATCGAACTCACGACCTCTTAGTCCCTAAGCAAGAATCCTACCACTGGACGAAACAACCGATTCACTAATAACAAAATGAAAATTTAATTTAATATAGGTGATTTTAGTTGATAACAATTTTTTGAGCGAAATTTGCTAACAAGGTGCGCCCAATAATTTCGGGTCGAATAGAAAAGCCCCGGCCCAATGGAAACCCTAGAGCCTTCATGCCGTGGGTCGAGCAGAAAAGGCCCGGCCCAGTGAAAACCCTAGCCTTTCAGTCGTGCTATAAAAGCAGGTGGCCGCCGCCCTGCCTTCCACACCCTGCCCCTCTGTGCACGAAGCCGACGAGAAGCCGCCGCGCTAAAGCTTGGTCCGGGGAGCTTAGGAGGAGGGCAGGGTTGGACAAGATGCAGATCTTCGTGAAGACCCTGACCGGGAAGACCATCACTCTCGAGGTCGAGAGCAGCGACACCATCGACAATGTCAAGGCCAAGATCCAGGACAAGGAAGGTAGAGTATCGTGCGCATCCATTTCTGAGTTCATTTCTTATGAGAGTCGTCCCGCTTCCCCTGTGGTGCTCTGGCTGATTCCTCTGCCGTGACGTGTGCAGGCATCCCGCCGGACCAGCAGCGTCTAATCTTCGCCGGGAAGCAGCTCGAAGACGGCCGCACCCTGGCCGACTACAACATCCAGAAGGAGTCCACCCTGCACCTCGTCCTCCGCCTCCGCGGTGGCATCATTGAACCTTCTCTCCAGGCGCTCGCCCGCAAGTACAACCAGGACAAGATGATTTGCCGCAAGTGATCACCTTTCTCCACCGCGTCCCAATATTCATTTTGTGTTTTTGGTGGATGTATTCATGTTGTCGACCTGTGATTGCGCTCCTTGTTTGTTGTAGATACCTACATGAAGCATTTCTGTTTCTACGAGTTCCTATTTAATTGTGCTAGGATGTGCCAATCCTCGTGCTGCACGTTAGTGGAACCGTGGGTTCTTAACTCGCTGACCTCTATGTGTGGCATAGGGTTCCCCATGGATCCAGAGATTGACACCCACCCATACTTTGTCATCTGCCTAGTCCACTCCAGCAGTTGATTTTCACGGGTGGGACATTTTCCGTTCCAGTCCTTTGCGTCCACTTGTGACAATCCAATATCGTTGTTTCAATTGCATTCAGTGCAGTGGGTTGGCAGGAGTGATGAACCAATTAGATGTGCGAAGTTACCTTATGAGCTTAACTTTTGAGGCATACATTCTGTCTGACCTGCCAGTCCACTGATTAGTGTTCTGCATTATGCGACACTTGTATAAGTGCCCATTGTTGATATCGGTGCACTGCTGCTTTTGTGTTTTCATAGAATAGTTCATTGGCAAGGAATGATGAATCAATTAGATGTGTGAAGTTTCCTTATGAACTTAACTCTTGAGGCATACATTCTGTCTGACCTGCCATGCTATTGTTTAATTTTCTGCTATATTCTATGGCAGCTGTTAACATTGCCATGCATCTATTTAGTATTCTACTGCATTCTGTTTTTTTATTGTTAGCAGTATGTACATCTTTGCTTCATTTTGTTAATGGCATGCCTATCCTCCCTTACTCTTTGTATTATGGCTTATCTGTTGAATGTTACTAGAGCTCTTTTTGTTTTGGTAGTATAACTTAGGGTTATTTGTTCAGTTGCAGTGTCTTTGGACTGGGATTTGTGCTGTCCTAGGCTCCTAACACAGTTGGTTGGCTGGAATGATGAATCAATTAGATGTGTGAAGTCGCCTTATGAACTTAACTTTTGAGGCATGTGTATTTTGTCTGACCTGCCAATCATTCAGACTGTAAATCACTGCGAGTTTCTTGGTTCTTGTTTTGTCTGAGTTTGAGGTTGACTGTCTTGCATTTAATTGGCTTTGTTTGTAAACATCACCACAGAGGATACTGTGTTTGATTTTTCCCCTGGATAGACCTGTTAATAGTATTGCATTTGCATTTAAAATTCTTATATTCACTATGAACCTAGGGTAATCTAATTACTTTATGTCAAATATTTGATCCAGGTGCTATGCGCGCCTGCACCCCAGGGCTGTCAACTGTCGCAAGAAGAAGTGTGGCCACAGCAACCAGGTGAGCATTGCTGTTCTAGTGCTAAATTATTGTTTGTCATGCCTTATGGTAACAATGTCATATTTTTTAGATTTATATAAGCAAGTTGATGCCAGTCAGCTTTGGACATGTGCGTTAGTGATGAACTTGGCATAAATCTTCAGAATTCATTGCATGTACCAAATCATGTCATTTGCTACTATATATGACTTTCCTTGAGAGTCGTCTAGGAAATATCATATTGTTTGGAGCATTATTCGCTTTACTTTGTATGTTTGTCTAGTTACTGTCTTATCTGAGATATCTAATTAAGATGTGCACAGCTGAAAATCACAATCGAGGGCTTATTTGTTTTGCTGATTGGTGTGACTGCCTAATGTTTCCTATCCCATTTTCAGCTGAGGGCAAAGAAGAAGATCAAGAACTGAAACTTGGCAAATCGGTCCAGTGCGTCGTTTGGGTCAACAAGATGGCTTGAAGTTTCAAAGCTTTTGTTGCTGCATAATGCTGCTGCTTCTTTTCTAAGTCAGAACTTTGTGGTGTTCCTGTTCAGGGTCTTCAGCATGTATTTGCTGGCATAAATCGTGACAGAAGTCTGGGTTAATATTATTACTATATGGTAGCATAACTATATTGTGGTTGTTCCTTTTTGTTGCTGTCGGTGTTGTGCTCTGCTGTTTTAGCCTGTTCGTTAGCATGTTTACAAGTTTTCCGCTAGATGGCCACATTGAAAACGGACGCTAGTGTATTTTTGTTCCACCGGTAGCTTGAAAGCTGGGAGCGGGATATAAACATTACTACGGTAATGTGATAAAAACGGACAAATATGAACGCTCGTCTTCAAGCAGCGGTGCCCTGCTGCCTGATGGTGCTATGTTGGTGGTTGCCATCTAATCACACACGAACAGTCCCATAGTTCACATCGGCCGTGGTTCATAATTCATACAACAGCTAGCCACCATAGGCTAGCTCTTGTATCAATGATATAGATATCTCAACCAGCCTCAGCCTTTACAGTACGATGCGCAAGCTCGACGCGAATGTGTAGTGAGAGCTATGTTACAATTTGAGATGGACATACCCTCTTATATACGTCTCTAAGTAGATTAGTACAGTTCAGAAATTTAAGCTATTGTGGGTGTTAAAGTGTGAATGTGAAGAACTCTCTTTTCCATTGATCTACACGACGGTTCCCAAAGGAATGAGAGCTTTTTATACAAAGAGGAAGGGGTGTCTCAAAGATAACAACCGAACAGACACGACAGTTTCCAAAGGAATGCACTTTGGGAGAAATCTAGATGTCTAATCGACAGTTCCACTAATCTTGTACTTGAATGGATGATATCATCTCTTGAAAAGGCTTTTGTTGGCAAAGTTACAACACTTCTTGATCGAATTTTCCTTAAAATCAATGTAGCTGTGATTAGCAGCTGAAATTCCTTTAAGAACCCAATAGGAAAAGTCTGAGGAATACGTAGATATGATATAAAAACTCTTAAATCTTATTGGAAATAAGGAGAAAATAGCATATCTATGTGTGATTTAAATAAACCACTATGTCATTGGTATTCCCTTTAAAACCGCAGTGGAGAATTTTTTTTGAAGATACGACATAATATTAATTCCTCCAAAAACCTCAGAAAAATATGAGGGACAATATAAAGTGATACACCGCTAATATTCCTGTAAAACCCAGTGAAAAAATTAGGAGAAAATATGACGATATATTATTGTTATTGTCTCTTAGATAACTCACATGAAAAACCTTTTCACAAAACCATGGATAGAGTTGTGAGAGCAAAACGTGTCTTTGATATTTCCTGTAAAAACCAGATGGGAAAAATAGAAAATATGACACTCACTTATGTTAATATTACCTTATTAAAAACTTTAATAAGAAACCTTGTGAGTAAAACTTGTGAAAGAAAAGAGTGTAATATGATGTTGGTACACGTTAGCATCGAGGAGATATCTCCCCCTGATTCTTGTAAATTACAAAGTCGTCGCCATACTAATTTCATGCACATTTTTTTGAAACATAGAATTTGGTAAGGACTTAGTAAATAGGTCAGTGAGATTATCATATAACTTGATTTGCAAGATGTTTATTTCCTTGTTTTCTTGTAATTCATGGGGATAAAACAGTTTAGGAGTAACGTGCTTAGTGACATTGCTCTTTATGTAACCCGTTTGCATCGGTGTAATACAAGCAAAATTATCTTCATAGATAATTGTAGGTGATTCAATTGAATCAATATCACATTCACGTGAGGCCTCGTATAGTGCAATAATTTTAGAATGATTAGTAGAGGTCGCCGTTAGAGTGTTTAGAAGGCTTCCATTAAATAGTTGTACCTCCATGTAAGAATACAAAGTCTGTTTGGAATCTGGCATTATGGGGATCAGATAAGTAGCCGGCATCCGTATATCCAATCATATTGGGATTATGTTTTTTTTCTTAAAGAATAAACCAAGATCCTTTGTACCATTAAGATATCTAAGGATATGCTTTGCTCCTGTCCAATAACAACGAGTTGGATCAGCACTATGTCTATCTAGTTCATTGCAAATGATATTAGGTCTGGTGTAATTTGCAAGATACATAAGTGCTGCAATGACACTGAGATATGAAACCTTGGGTCTCGTATCTTTTCTCCAATATTCCATGGTCTAAATGGATCTTTCTCCATTTCTAGAGAACGAACAACCATCAGAGTTTTGAAAGGGGTATGTTTTGTCCATATTGAAATTCTCTAATATTTTTTGAATATAGGCCGATTGATTCACAAAAATTCCTGAGTAAAGGTGCTCAAATTATATGCCTAAGCAATATTTGGTCACCCAAATCCTTCATCTCAAACTCCGTCTTTAAGTGATTGTGTGCTTCATCTATATCCTTTGGGTTGCCAATGATATTTAAATCATCAACAAACACAAATATAATATAAAATCCCCTTGGAGATTTCTTGGTGAATACACATGGGCAATCATCATCGTTAGTGTATCCCTTCATTAGACGAAACTCACTCAGTCGGTTGTACCACATTCGTCCCAATTGCTTTAAGCCATATAGTGACTTTTGAAGCTTTACACAATACATGTTGCGATTTACGGTTGGATTCGGAGTTTGGATTCCAGCGGGAACCTTCATGTATATGTCCAAATCAAGTGACCCATAAAGATATGCTGTCACTACATCCATCAACTGCATAGATAGATAATTTTGAACTACCAATGATATTAATATATGAAAAGTAATTCCATTTATAACTGGAGAGTAAGTTTCATTGTAATTAATACCGGGTCTCTACGTTAACCCTTGTGCTACTAGTCTCGCTTTATATCTCACCACCTCATTGTTTTCATTCTGTTTTCGAACGAAAACTCATTTGAATCCCACAAGAAAGATTTTGGGAGGTGTAGGTATTGCAGATGTGAATACCCCTCTTTTAGTGAGCGAGGCTATCCCAACTTGGATTGCTTCCTTCCATTGAGCAGTCTAGTCCGAGCGCTTTTTGCACTCTGCTATTGTAAGTGCAATCAAGCTCTAAGTGGGTTTTGGTGATGTTGACCACATAATTAAAGGACTAATGGTTTTGATAAGTGTTTGACAACATATCTTTAATTGTGGGTGCAAAGAAACAAATGAGGAGACCCCTGATGAGGACATCAACACCGATCATACATGGATCGTGCTCGAACACTTAATCATCAAGTGAGTTCCTTCTTGAGCTCTTGTCCATCCTGTTTAGATCTTGGAGACACGTGCACTCTTGTTTTGATTAGGAATCAAGGAGAAGACCGAAGGGAAAAGGACTCGCGTAGGCTGGATTCGGACTGCAGCACACCTCCAACTTTGCGATGGTCGCCATACGGTTACATACTGAGTCAGATTGGGGTGATTCTGGACTTGTTGGAAAGCTAATAAAGTCTACTTTCATACGGATCTGACCTAATACTCATACCTGCTTAGAAACGGCGTCAACAGTCCAAAAAATCACCGAGAGGTCTATTCTGTCAGGGTGCTGCGCCACCTTAAGTTAGCCCAATGGGCTTGTATCGTTTAGAGTCCAGTGAGGGACGCGTCCTAGGGTTGGAGCACGACCCAAACTCTCTTGTGGTCGTTCTCCACACGTCATATCCCTTAGCCGCCACCGGGAACACTTGGATTTTGTTTAGATCAAGTTTAGCCTTTGCTACTTGCTTGTAGGCGCTGCGTCTTGACCGCCTGCGTCTCCTTGTCTTGAACCCCACTCATCATAAGATTCAGTTTGAGGCTTTCAATTTCATCTTGCAAATTCAGTGCTTGTTTCCTTGTTCTTGCTAGTTCTTGATTGCTTGCGGGACAGGGAGCCCTAGTGGTCTGTTGTCGCGCTCCACAAGATCGTGACGGCCTTTGGAGGTGGTGTATCGGTTGCTAAGGCGCGGTCTTGGAAGGCTGTAGTCGGGCCGTGAACGTCATCTCCATCCACCAAATCGAGTGATCTCACGCCTCTCATCGAAAGATCGTCCATAAACCCTAGCGGGTTCATATCAACCCTCAACTTAAATGGATGGCTTGTAACGGCTCCAAGAGCTAGTTTAATTCATTTTATATTTTGAAATTGAGTTATAGGACAAGCCGTACTATCAAGGGGGATACTAATAGTGTGCTGGGTGGAATTAAGTGCTCAAAACTCCATCTACATCTCAAATAATCCCAGCCACAAAAAGTCAGCCGAACTGAATTCTTATCTACTCTGGCCTGCGCGCAACCTCCGCATTCTGACGTGGAGGCTCCGGGGTCTGTCTGACCTGACCGTTTTTGTGGGTGACGGTAGAGGTATTTATACTCACCCCTTCGCCCTCCAATGGTCATCTTCAACCTCACTCACTCAGACTCGAACTGAAGCTCTCTCTCTCCCAAGCTTGATGCTCCCAACTCCCTTGCTCAAATCTTTGTGATTCCTTGAGGGATTTGGCTCTAGAGAGTGTGAGAAAGCTCGAGAAGATCCTTCTACTCTGTTCTTGTGCACTTGGTGAAAGCCCTAGTCGTTTGGTGTGTTCGTTATTCTTAGAACTTGGCTCCTAGACGGCTAGCGGTCGCCCGATAGCTCCTAATCCGCGTGGTTGAGCACCGGGGACGTTTGTATTACCTTTGTGACTTAGTGGAATCCTCTAACCTATTGCCTTGGTGGTAGGTTGGAGAAGATGAGCGAGTTGCAAGAGACTCCATAGCCTTTGTGGCTAACCTCAACAACGTGGACGTAGGTCAGCCTTTGTGATGAACCGAACCACGGGATAAATCCTCGTGTCTCTTGTGTTTGTGATTGTTGTTGCTATTACTTGTGATTTGAATTGATTTTTAGGGTTTGCATTCGATCTACGAATCCCTCGTCCTCTAGATGCAACCGACTGTTTGGATAGCTCAACACACTCTCCAGGAAGGCTGGTATTACATTTGATCTATTTTTCATTCGTTAAATTCCGCAGTAGATCGATTTCTTACTCTGATCCCGGAGGTTCCACGCTTAGCCCCGGAACCTCCGCGCCCCAGAACCTCCACGCTCAGACCCGGAGGTTCCGCATTCTGACTGGTTTCGTGAAGTTGATTAAAATTCAGAAAAATGCCTATTCACCCCCTCCTAGGCCACATGCCAGATCCTTTCAGCTATTGATGAAGGAAAGCATCAACGAGGGTGGAGGCAGCCATGTGGTCAGAAGAGAAGACAACAGGGCAAAGGTAGAGGCATAGAGAACGGAGGCTGAAGGAGCGGTGGACATGAGGCGACGCTAGAGGGAGCGGAGGAGGCGATGGGAAATTGGAAGTTACGGATCGGGAGGTTGGAGACGGTCGCGTGTTGTGGAGAGGATAAGGTTGGGTCGGTGGTAGAGAAGATTCTAGAGGCAAGTTGGATAAGAAACGGAGGACGGTGATGAAATGAGTACTTTTGTATGAAGAGGCATACATAAATGTTGGACGAGAAATAAATAATTTGATATGATATGATATGACGATTAGTTTTTTTTGAGCAGAATACGATGATTAGTAAATGTGTTTGGAAATATTGCTCGTCCATGGATATCAGTGTTATGAATTATGGTTTCCTGTTTAAATATAGGTCCTTTTGAAAGAGTGGGGTGCTCCCATAAACTGGACTGGACTCGTTTTTTTGTCGTATAAATGGATTATCCGACTCTTTTTTCCTGTCGCGAATACAATTCTTCCAAAAAAAAAACACTTCTTTCGTTGTCATATCATATGGTTCTTCATCTTTATTCAGAAGGAGCACGGAGAAGCAAGCAGAACGCCTCACGTCAAAAGGCACCAGCTTATTCGTGACCAGCTGATTAGCTGAACACGCTCCTCACAAGACGAGCGAGAAGGCGGTGCCGACGCAGAGCATCACCGCTGCCAGACGTGCTCCAACGAGCGCGACGGGGGCGGAGTTCTGCGCCGGCGGCTGCTGCAGGTCGTGCTTGAGCGCATCGACGGTGGCCTGGTCGGTGTGGAACGACTTCTCCAGCACGGCGTCGTCGATGCCGGTCTCGAAGAGCTCCGTGGGGAGCGAGATGGTGCCGGGGCTGGCGCTGCCGAAGGCCGAGAAGGCGCGCGCCACGTCGGTGCCGTTGTTGGACTGGAAGTGCACCATGCCCTTGGGGAACACGAACATGTCGCCGGCCTGCAGCGTCGCCGTGTGCAGCGTGCCGTTGCGGGCGGCGTCGACCAGGCCCACGAACAGAGCGCCCTGCACCACCAGCAGCAGCTCCGACGCCCTGCATGCGATCGACGATCATGCCAGCGACACGTACGTAAG
This sequence comes from Miscanthus lutarioriparius, assembly GCA_904845875.1. Taxonomy (NCBI): domain Eukaryota; kingdom Viridiplantae; phylum Streptophyta; class Magnoliopsida; order Poales; family Poaceae; genus Miscanthus; species Miscanthus lutarioriparius. The sequence goes on along the minus strand of CAJGYO010000003.1, from coordinate 76,279,510 downwards.
CATGGGTCCAAACACGCGTACGTACAAGCCAACGTGTACGTGTGTACCTGGGGTGGATGTGCGGCGGGTTGACGGTGCCGGCGCCGAAGACGAGCGTGGCGAACGAGACGGACTGCCCCAGCAACGCCGGGAACTCGGCCGCGGTGGCCTTGGTCGCGGTGAACTTGGCCGGGTCGCCGGCGTTCCCGCTGACGAGGCGGGTGTAGGTGAAGAAGGTGCCGTTGATCTGGGACGGGTCGGCCAGCAAGTCCCGTGGCACCACGAAGTCGGTCAGGATGTCGGGGTCGCTGGCGCGGGCACACCCAGGCAGCTGGTGCACCACCACCAGCACGGCGGCACACAGGAACAGCAGCCGGAGGCCGGGAGCGAGCGCCATCGATCCGCTAGCTGCTCTCCGGTGAGCAGGATGCGGTGGAAATGGAAATTGAACGATCAGACGCGCGTGGCAGAGCTTGCCGAAGCGTGGCGCGATCCACAGGAGTTGGGGGCTGCGATGGTTTGCTAGCTATATATATACATTTAGAGGAACAGCTAGCGCGGCCTTGGAAGAGCTGTGCCGGTTGCCCTGCTAGACTGTTAGAGTGAGTTATCTTTGTACTAACGACAGGCAGCGCGTCTCGGCCTTGGTTTCCTAAGCTTTGTAGGTTTGGGTGTTACAATGTACAGCCCAGGTGAGGTGACAGTATTGCTAGCTCTTGCTAGATGAATATGGTGAAACTGCCAAAGGCTCAGTTGTTTGGGCATTTAGGGAAGGCCGTCAGAGTTCGTCAAACATCAGACTCCTTTGCAGCGCATGAGGAAGTTGGCACTTGGCAGCAGTCACGTATATTCCTTTTTTTAGAAAATGGAAAATATCTGGCCTCTGCGGGTCACGTATATTCCTGCGTCACCACATAGAAATGCTTGGAGACAACAAGAATACAAGACGCATGTTTCTTGTATGTGCTGGTTATTTCATTATTTGTTGTCCGGCAATTGCTCGCAGCTCCCCACCAGCTTTCCAGCCGCCTGTTCAGTTTTTACTCAATTTTATTTCAGGAGGCTTGTTTCGGTGGTTGGAAAGAACTACTAGTACTTTTGGGCGCTTTGTATTTTTATTTTGATTAGATAACGTGCTCGTGTGTTGCTACGGAATAATTAACAATTTATACTAAAAACACATGGACCCGCACGATAAGATAACAATACTGTAAAAATTAAATACTAACGTTAAAGTGACATTTAATCCAAAAAGCAAAGTTTATGAATTTAACACAGTCACGGAGTGCGCGGCGTCGCAGGTTCACAAACTCTACTTTATAGACCTTTCCGTGATGCGGCTAAGATAATGTTTTATATTGGTAGGAAGAAATCTCCGATATCCATTTCTTTGTATTTTGTGAGCCTACGACGTCGCGCACTCCGTGATTGTGTTAAATTCATAAACTTTGCTTTTTGATTAAATGACACTTTAACGTTGGTATTTAATTTAACAGTATTGTTATCTTATCGTGCGATCCGTGTGTTTTAATATAAATTGTTAGTTATCCCGTAGCAACGCACATGCACGTTACCTGAAACAACAAGCGAGGGCGATGGAACACATGAGCGTAAAACCAAATGAAAGGAGGAAAAAACTATCCCTTTTGCAAATGCAAAGATGAGAAGTAATTAAATATAGGCAGATTTGGCAAGGTTCTCAGAAATGCAAAGAGGTTCCTTTTGTCTTAATTCTCTTTTTTCTGTGTTAATTCTCTTTTCCTTTTGCTCGTTGCCATGTATGCTGGTTCATGCAAACTTGCAATGTATATATGAATAGCACAATAATTTTCTACTTTCTATTTTGCCGTGATTCCTCTATCACATGACAGGCAATATTCAATTAAGGAGAATTATGCATGCGGGAAATGTCGTGGGATCGCAGGCGTGGGCAGACGGACGAACCAAAATAAATATCGCACCAAAAAATGTCCACACTTTGTTCATTTTAGTTGTAGGAGATTAATACAAAAGATTTAGTTGTCCCGTAGCAACGCACGGGCACGCTACCTGAAATAGCAAGCGAGGGCGATGAAACACGTGAGCGTGAAACCAAATAAAAAGGAGAAAAAAGTTGTCCTGTCGGGTTCATAAACCCGGGGTCCCTCGAGGACCGGCTTCCACGCCAGGGCTCGGCCTAGGAGGATGGCCTTCTTTTCTTCAGGACTGGCCCGATAGTATAAGTTCAAACATACCGGAGCACTCGCTTCAGGCCCTAGCCACCTTTGGCCCATCTTTCCGACCAGAGCACCAGCTCAGGCTTAGGCCAACTCCGAACGGCCTCTCCGATCGGAGCGCTAGCGTCAGGCCACCGGCCGCCTTGGCACGACCTCCACCCGGAAAGCCTGACCCGAGGACCGCCTCCGACTCCGACCCCGTGTCTCCGACCGGGGTTCATAGAAAACCCTGCCCATTGCTTTTCTCCGACTGGCGCGCCAGTACCGACTGGGGCCATCCAACCGGGGATGCCCGCTCGGAAAGAACCAGAAGGCGTACTAAGGAAGGCAAGACAGGTCTTGCAAGTCAAACCACGACACAGGGACCATACCCTGCGGAACAACGCTTTACAACCGCCCTGCCACGAATAGTATTGTAGGCGCCCACGTTTACCTCTACAGTATTGTAGGCACCGGTCAAAACACCCGTACGGTAAGACCCCCACGTGCCTCTGGGCATCAACCGTATTATGGGCGCCGGAATTCACCGTAACAGGCGAACATTGTAAAGCCATGCCTCCAGTCGGTGAGACAGCATTTTTGCAGGTACCGACGTCCTCCAGTCTTGAAGAAAGCAGCTCAACCTCCCACATGTACCTAACATTCTGCAGTGACATCAACAGTATTGCGGGTGCCCACCATTGTTCCATCCCCATCGGCGTGGGCAACAAGGCTTAGAAACGTCCGTACTCCCTCTCTCTTGTAAAGCCATCCCCTTCTTCTATAAAAGGGGATGTGCTCCCTCCAAACACAGGGCAGTTAACCTAAGTCGACTTCTTCAAGTTCAGGTTTAGGGTTGGACACTTCGTTCATAGCATAACTCCTGTCGATCTCGGCCCTTCCGACCGGACCGACCGTACACCCCTCATTTCTCCTTCTCGTTTGTAACCCCACTACAGACTTCGAGCACCTGTGCTCGGGAATAAAGTCACCGACCGACCCACACTAGACGTAGGGCACGTTGCCTGAACCAGTCTAAATCCCGTGTCATTGAGTGCTAGGCCACCTCCGATCACAACGTACAACAAAACTACAAATATTTACTAGTTGATCACTTTCTATACCGACAGTTGGCGCCGTCCGTGGGGAAGACGCTGTACGTTCAACACTTTTTTGGCAATTGGATGGCCCATTTCTCCGCCACCCCCGCCGTGGCGGGCTCGGGCGATACGATTCGCTTCGGCTCGATGGAATTTCCCGCACTTTCGCCCACCGGGATGCGGGTTCCACCCGTCTTCGAGCCTTCCCAGGCCTTCCGCTTCGGAAGCCTGGACTTCGTCGCCGACCGGCTCGGCGTACTCCACCTCCGCGAGGAGGCGCACGTCCCGGCACCCGTCGAAGGGGCGCCCTCCATCGACTCTGGGACGCGCGACATCAACGGCGCGGCATCTGCGCTTCTATTGGCATTTAGGGACGGAGGGAGTAGTTATTAGTTATAATTCATTGTCAATTGGCCATTTGGGCCTGGCAAACGGCCCCTCAACGAGGAAGAAGACTGCAGGTATAAACTGAGAGCTTGTGCCTTTCCAATTGCATTAGTAATCATTTCATTTCTCTTTTTAAAATTTCAGCATCGTTTCTTTTCATCCAATTGCAATTAGTTTATTCATACCAAATTTCGGCAGTGAGAAAATAAAGAGAAAACAAGTCGATGAATTGTTGCAGTCATAGAGAGTATCAAATGATAAATTCTTTAAAAGTAATATAAGCACATCAAGAAATCCATACGAATTAGATATAATTGCTATTAATGTAGATAATCAACCATGTAGAAGACATTGAAGAAAAATTTAAAGTAATTTAATATTATAATTTATTTGATATGAATATTGCATTTGATACTCTTTAACTGTTTATAGGTAATATTCCGTTTATACATGTGTTTAGTAATATTAATATATTATTTCGATGTTTATACTAAAGGGCCCTGAGATTTAGTTTTGCTCTAGGCCCTAAAATCTTAGGACCGGCACTGGGTGTTACAATGTACAGCCCAGGTGAGGTGACAGCATTGCTAGCTCTTGCTAGATGAATATGGTGAAACTGCCAAAGGCATGCCAGCTTAAGACTCAGTTGTTTGGGCATTTAGGGAAGGCCGTCAGAGTTCGTCAAACAAGTTGGCACTTGGCAGCAGTCACGTATATTCCTTTTTTTAGAAAATGAAAAATATCTGGCCTCTGCGGGTCACGTATATTCCTGCGTCACCACATAGAAATGCTTGGAGACAACAAGAATACAAGACGCATGTTTCATGTATGTGCTGGTTATTTCATTATTTGTTGTCCGGCAATTGCTCGCAGCTCCCCACCAGCTTTCCAGCAGCCTGTTCAGTTTTTACTCAATTTTATTTCAGAAGGCTTGTTTCGGTGGTTGGAAAGAGCTACTAGTACTTTTGGGCACTTTGTATTTTTATTTTGATAAAAAAATAATTTAAGAAAGAAAATCAGGGTAAATAAATTAATGGAGAAAATGGTAGATTAGTAATATGAGCACAACAATTGGCTCGCAAAACGCTCCTGGCCGCAGGTGCTTAAGAGACGGTGGCGTGCACTAGTAGAGAACAGACCTTTGATTCTCGGTTAAAATGAGCTCTAGTTCCGGAATTTTTTGCGTCCGGAACTAGAAATACCTTTAGTCCCGGTTGGTGGCTTCAACCGGGACTAAAGGTCCCTGCCCAACGGCTACTGCGCCAGACAGAGGTGGCAGGGACCTTTAGTCCCAGTTGGAGCCACCAACCGGGACTAAAGGTATACTTTTACTCCCGGTTGGTGGCTCCAACCGGGAGTAAAGGTCTACTCTTGGGCCGTGGCTGCGCCTGGGGTTGGAAAGTTACCTTTATTCCCGGTTGGAGCCACCAACCGAGACTAAATGTCCCCCCTTTATATATCAGCCATCTCCTTTTTCCTTCCCGAGCCCGAGCTCAGCACATTTTGAAGCTCACTGCACTAGTGTTCTTGCTTCCTCCCTCCCTCCATTATTCCTCCATCCATTCTTTGATTCCTCCGTCGATTTCTTCGATTCCTCCGTCGATTCTTCAGTTGTAAAGGTTACCAATCTCATACTCTCATTTTTCACCATTGTCTTATGTCATTTTGTTCACTATATATATATGGTTCTTTATTGTGGTTTTTTTTATTTGTAAGCAATTTGAGCTCAAAATCACTTCAAGCTTGCATATTTACATGAAAGAAGGTTAAAGTATATATAAATATAAACTTAGAAAATAGTTAGAAAATTATAGCAAATCCGTACTAGTTGAACTTGCGGACCGTGTTTAGCTTCGGCGAGCATGTTCTCTGCCGAAGCGGTAACGGACGTCAAGGAGGAGCTTTGATTCTACAAAGGAGAGCGGCAAAGACCGTGTTCCTTCGTGGAAAGAGCTCTTCCTCGGCCAAGCTCTTCCACGGTGCTGGCATCAGGTGCCGTCCGGTGGAGAAATGCTCACCGAGATGATCACGTAAGCAAGTTCAACTAGTACGGATGATGATTTATTCACATGTCCCGATATCGCCGCAAGTAGTGACCAATCACCGTACCCAAACGTAGTATATATATAAATATAAACTTAGAAAATTATAGAAAATCCGTACTAGTTGAATTAGTGGACCGTGTTCATTTGGCGAAGCATGTTCTCGCCGAGCGGTATGCGGACGTCAAGGAGGAGCTTTGATTCTACACGAGGGAGAGCGACAATGGTCGTGGAAGACCGTGTTCCTTCCTCGAGAATGAGCTCTTCCTTCACGTGGAGAAATGCTCGCCGAGATGATCACATAAGCAAGGTCAACTAATACGGATGGTTATTTATTAAAACATGTTTTTGAGCTATAATGTATTAAAAAATGAGTATAGAGATCTAGATAATTTTATAGTTTCTTAATTTTATTTGTTTATAAAAGGAGAAATTTATAGTGTATTAAAAAATGAGTATAGAGAGTAGATGGCAACTGCTTCCGGGTCCTTGGCCTCTCATGGGTTTCCAAAGCGACTTAGGCGGGCCTCCCTCTCATTCCATGCGGCAAGTGTCGTGATGAGACGAAGATTGTGATGGAGTACCGAGTGAAGAAGGAGGGTCCCAACAAGGATCATATCTTCTACAAGTGTCCGGATCGCAATGTGAGTTATTTTATCGTATTTAATGATTATGGTTAGTTTATACCTATTTTCATGATGGTTGTGATTAAAGTTCTAATTTTTTGTTTTAATTTCAGTGGGATGGCGGTGGACGATGTTTAGGCTTCTACTGGGAGGAAGAGTATGCTGAACTCGTGCAAAAATATCTTGCACAACAGGCAGATACGACGGCTAATGAGATAGTGATCCAGCCGAAGAAGCCCAAAGATGTTGCACAATCGGGGGATCTGTCTGTTTTAGTTGAGATTGGTCACGAAATCCTTGTGCTCTTGAAATGTATTTTAGCTTTAGTTCTTTTAGTGGTAGTTGGGATTGTCTACATTGTAGCGATGCTTTCATAAATTTGTATCTTTTGTGGTGGCACGCATGTTGTATAAATAATTAATTATGATCTAGGTTTTAATATGATATTTATGTCATGTAATGCAGATGAGCCGTCATTGGATGTATAATGCTGATCGCCGCTCCCAAGAGTTCATTGACGGCGTGCATTCTTTGTTACGTGCGGCCGAGGCAAACAAACGCGACGGTTTCATGTGCTGCCCATGTGCCATATGTAAGAATACGGTGGAATATCCTTGTTCAAGGAGTCTTCATTCACACTTGTTCAAGTCGGGTTTCATGCCAAACTATATTTGTTGGACAAAGCACGGAGAAACCGGTGTTGTAATGGAAGAAGGTGAAGAAGAACAATGGGACGACAATGATATTATTCCCGATGGTGCGTGCTTCAATGATACTGCAATGGGAGAAGCTGAAGAAGAGGTAGCCGTAGAAGATGAGCCGGCTGATGATCTTTCTCAGGTCATTCGTGACGCACAAAGAGAATGTAAAAGTGAAAAGGAGAAGATCAAGTTCGAGCGGATGATAGAAGATCACAAGAAATTGTTGTACCCAACTTGTGATGCAGGGCAGAAAAAGTTGGGAACCACACTAGAATTGCTGCAATGGAAGGCAAAGAATGGTGTATCTGACAAGGGATTTGGAGAGTTACTAAAAATCCAAAAGAAGATGCTTTAGAAGTACAATGAATTGCCCGCCACTACCTACGAAGCAAAACAAGTTGTCTGTCCTATGGGGCTAGAAATAGAGAAGATACATGCATGTACTAATGATCGCATTCATGCATCGTGGCAAAGAGTACGAGAAATTGGATGCATGCCCGGTATGCCATGCGTCGCGGTATAAGATCAGGCGAGATGACCCTGGTGATGTTGAGGGCGAACGTCCGCGTAAGAAAATCCCTACCAAGGTTATGTGGTATGCTCATATAATACCACGCTTGAAACGTCTGTTCAGAAACAAAGAACATGCAAAATTGTTGCGATGGCACAAAGAAGACCATAAGGTAGACAATATGTTGAGACACCCTGCTGATGGGTCCCAGTGGAGAGCAATCGACAGAGAATTCTCGGAGTTTGCAAATGACGCAAGAAACTTAAGGTTTGCTTTAAGTACAGATGGTATCAATCCTTTTGGAGAGCAGAACAGTAGTCATAGCACTTGGCCTGTTACTCTAAGTATCTACAACATTCCTCCTTGGTTATGCATGAAGCGGAAGTTCATTATGATGCCTCGTGCTCATCCAAGGCCCGAAGCAACCCGACAATGACATCGATGTGTACCGAGACCACTTATTGACGAACTTTTCATTTTGTGGAATAAAGAAGGTGTACGTGTGTGGGATGAGTACAAACAGAACACTTTGATCTGCGAGCATTGTTGTTCGTAACATAATCAATGATTGGCCTGCTCTAAGTAATCTTTTAGGACGATCAAACAAGGGATATAATGCATGCACACTTTGCTTCGGTGATATTAGAGGTGTATTCTTGAAAAAATGTCGAAAGGTCGTGTACCTTGGTCATCGTCGATTTCTTCCCGCAAATCACCCCCGTAAGAAAGAAAGGCAAGCATTTTAAAGGGAAGGCGGACCACGACCAAGCCTCGCAACCGAACGGTGAGGATGTACTTGATATGGTCAATGATGTGAAAGTCGTTTTTGAAAAGGACATGGAAGCCAACCTGTTCCGAAAGACGCTAACGGTCACGCACCCATGTGGAAGAAGAAGTCCATATTTTGGGACCTACCCTATTGGCAAGTCCTAGAGGTCCACAGCTCGATCGACATGATGCACCTGACGAAGAATCTTTGTGTGAACCTGCTAGGCTTTATGGGTGTGTATGGAAAGCCTAAGGACACATTTGAAGCACGACGGGACTGCGTTGTTTGAGAGAAAGAGACAACTGCATCGAGAGAAGAGAGATGATGGACGCCATTACTTACGTCCTGCTAGCTACACTCTAAGCAAAGAGGAGAAGTAAATCATGTTTGAATGCTTAAACAACATCAAGGTACCATCTGGATTCTTCTCGAAAATAAAGGGTATTATAAATGTGCCAGAGAAGAAATTATGTAACTTAAAGTCTCATGACTGTCACGTTCTCATGACGCAATTACTTCTAGTTGCATTAAGAGGAATTCTACCTCTAAATGTATGTCTAGCCACCGTGAAGCTATGTGCATTCCTCAATGCAATTTCTCAGAAGGCAATTGATCCAACTGATCTAGCTAAACTACAAAATGATGTGGTTCAATGTCTCGTTAGCTTTGAGTTGGTGTTCCCTCCTTCCTTCTTTGATATTATGACACACCTCCTAGTTCACCTAATCAAGGAGATTTTCACTCTCGGTCCTGTGTTCCTACACAACATGTTCCCCTTAGAGAGATTCATGGGAGTCCTCAAGAAATATGTTCACAACCGTGTTTCGCCTGAAGGAAGCATCGCCAAGGGCTATGGAACTGAAGAGGTCATTGAGTTCTGTGTTGACTTTATTCCCGACCTTGACTCGATTGGTGTTTCTGAATCGAGACATGAGGGGAGACTAAGCGGAAAGGGGACACTAGGGAGGAAAACATATATTGGTATGGATGATGATTATTTCAATAAAGCGCACTACTACAGTTCTATGAGAACTCCTCTTTGGTAGATCCGTATATTGAGACACACAAGGATCACTTACGATCCGAGTTTCTAGGGAAGACTGAAGCTTGGATTACGCGTAAGCACATGGAAACTTTCGGCGGTTGGTTGCGAAAAAAATGTCAAGGTGATGAGAGCATCCATGAGCAATCAGATTTATTGGCTATGCAACCATCATGGCATATTGTCACATACAAAAGTACGAGATAAATGGGAACATATTCTACACAAGAGCCCAAGATAAAAGGAGTACCAACCAAAAGCAGTGGTGTCCGCATAGATGCCATAGACCGAATGGGAATAAGCGAGACATATTATGGACGCATAGATGAAATATGGGAACTAGAATATGCACCTACTTTGAAGATCCCATTGTTCAAGTGCCAATGGGTCAAGGTGATCGGAGGCGGGGTAACAGTAGACAACGAGTATGGAATGACAACAGTAGACCTTAGTAATATTGGGTACAAAGACGAACCATTCGTCCTTACCAAGGATGTGAATCAGGTGTTCTATGTCAATGATATGTCTACCAAACCAAAAAGAGGGAAAAACGATAATGACTCAACCAAAGAGCCAAAGCACCACATAGTTCTTTCAGGGAAAAGAGTCATCGTAGGAATTGAGGACAAGTCGGACATGTCAGAAGATTATGAAAAGGATGACCGAATTCCACCTTTCAAAGTGAACAAAGACCCTAGCATCTTGGTAAATGATGAGGACACTCAATGGTTACGAAGCGATCATAACCAAGGGACATATGTAAAGAAGAAGTTCACTGCTGTGCCCACTTGATGATATAGTGATTTAATGTAGTGTGTGTTTGAGATATTATGTAATAATTGTGAATTCAGATGTTTATTATGTCATGTTTCAAATTAAATCAATGTTTGATTTGGTGGGATTTCTCTCTCAAAAAGGTAAATTAGGATATTGAGTGATGAAAAATTAAAATATTAACGTTAAAATGATGTTAAAACAAATTTCCTGTCCAAAAACAATAGTTTTAATAATTTTAATTAAACACTATATTTTTGCATTAACGAAATAATAAATATTAGTTACATTATGTTTTATAATTGTAACAAAAATAAAAAAAGTTAGGTTATAGATTTTTCCTATGTGCAATAAATAAAAAGAAAATCCATATTTTTAACAAAATAATTTTATGCCTTTTATTTAATTTACTATGTATTTAACAAAAACTATTGCATTTCTATTGTATTTAACAAGACTATTGCTTATAACAGACGGGAAACGAAACTGCAGGTCACCTTTACTCCCGGGTGGGAAGCCCACCCTGGAGTAAAGGTGGGCTATAGTTTCGTGGCTCGCCAAAAAAACCCTTTACTCCCGGTGCGTATTACCAACCGGGAGTAAAAATCTTTACTCCCGGTGCGTGTTACCAACCGGGAGTAAGAGTCTACTTTACTCGGTTGGTAACACGCACCCCTTCACCTTTACTCAGGTGGGCTTCCACCCCTGTTATAAGCAATAGTCTTGACCTTTACTCCCGGTTGGTAACACGCACCGGGAGTAAAGGACTTTTACTCCCGGCTGGTGGCTGGCACTGGGAGTAAATCTCCCTGATATATAACCTCCAGCGCTTGACGCAGATCGATCCACTCGTCTTCTTCCTCGTCGAACACCACCGCCCTCTTCTTCCTCGCGCCGCCGTCCATTCGCCTTCCGTGACACCGCCGCCCTCTTCTTCCTCGTGCGGCCTCCACCACGCGTGCCGTGCCCCTCCTCCGCGCGTGCCCGTGGCCCTCCACCGCGCCCTCCTCCGCGCCCGAGGCCCTCCACCGTGCCCGAGGCCCTCCACCACGCCCGTGGCCCTCCACTACCGAGCTCGAGGTGATATGTTCGTCGATCTCTCTGTACATTCTCAGACGGTGGCCAGAAACTGAACATTGTTTCATGAATCTAGAACACTGCCTTTGCTCAATAGAAGAATTTTTTCTATCTTCATAGATCAATGTTTGTTAACGAAATTTTATCCAAATATATTCATGTAGGGTTTTTTTTGAAGGATTTATTGTAGGATATATAATGGTCAAATAGGAACTCAATTTGGATACCCAGTTTGTAAACTAAGCGTTTTTTAGTTTATAAAAAATATCACATGTGATGATGTAAGCAGTTTTGGTTGGACTTGCATGCATGGCTACAGACAATGAAGGAAAACTTACGTTTCTTCATTTGTGAACTTTGAATATACAGATATAATATATTAATGTTGCTAAAGTAATATGAGCATTACATATATTTTTTCCGGGAAGACTATCTTCAAACTTTATATCATAGCAAAAGAGATCGCCTGTAGAAGAAGAAAATAAATTCTTATCATTTCGGAAATAGTAATGGTTATATTAGCAATAAGACACATATACTTACATTATCAACATAGAATTTTCTCATATGATGAATGACTACATGGTTCACATGGTACATAGGATCACAACATCACGCACCGACACCGCCCCGGCCCGCCTCACGTCGTCGTCGTCGTCAGCACGCTGGCCCGCCTCACGTCGTCGTCGTCAGCACACCGGCCACCACGCCGACACGTATATATACGTCATTTGTATTCATATGCATGTATATATACGTCGCGGAGCACCGCCGCCCTCGTTCGCCCATGCGTTTCTATGTATACGGCGGAGCACCGCCGCCCTCGTTCGCCCATGCGTTTCTATGTATATGGCGGAGCACCGCCGCCCTCGTTCACCCATGTGTACAGACATATATACGGTGGAGTGGAGCACCGCCACTCTTGTCACATCGCCCTCTCTCGTGGCCTAGTTAATAATGCATATTGTTCGTAGATTTTACGCATGTAAGGAAAGATTTGACGTACTATATATTGGTTTTGTTTTTTGAAGTTAGATGGCCGACCCGAGAAACATGGATGAGGAGGAGTTGATGATGAATTTGATCAACACTGGCACTCAAGTTGCCGGCGATGATGGTGCTAAAAATAACGTGCAAGAGGATGCAGACGACGGGAGTCAGTACTTAGCTCTTGAACAAAATAAGCAACAACATATTGGCCAAGTATATATTTTTTATTATTAGCTATATATATTATCATATGTCTTATGTGTGCTCATGACATTAAAAATAATGTTTATGTTTTGTAGCCCTCTGGATCGACATCAACAACTACAACGAAGAGTAAAAATGTTCGAGGTCCCAAAAAGCCATTGGAGGGCCGCTTCATCATCTCGGAGTTCAATGTGGATACAGGAGAACCGGGAGGGGGCCGAATAAAATAAAATTTATGCACCACTGTGGTTACCTTGTATGGGACCGGCTCCCGATTAGTACCCATGAATGGAAGAAGAAGACCAATGCTCCTCATATCAGTTTTGTCTCCGATCGTGATAAGGCGTTAATTTGGAAAGATGTCTTGGTACATTTCACGCTCCAAATAGATGATTATGATGATATAATAGATGGTGATGAATTGAAGGAGCGAGTTAGGGATTGGGCAATGAAGAAGATGGCCACCCAGTTTCAGACTTGGAAGAAACACCTATACACGACGTATGTCAAGAAGAACATAGCACCAGATTTTACTGTCCCAGGCTCGATCTCAGAGGCCCTATTGGGATGAGTTTGTACAGTACAAGACTTCGGAAGAGGGTGTGAGTCGGGTGATAAAGAACCAACGTAATGCCCAACAGAAGACATACCACCATAACTTGGGATCAGGTGGCTACCCGACTGCTATTAAGAAGTGGAACAAAATGGAAGTAGACCTTCTTGCCAAGGGTATCAGACCAGAATCACTCGAGTGGGGAGAACGTGCAAATAATTGGTTTTTCGGTCATGGGGGAACACTAGACCAGGAGATAGGGAAGTGCGTTTATGGTGCAAGACTGCAAGAAGCAGCAGAAAGATTGTTTTATGCTCAGAGAGCTACTGCTAGTGGTGCGTTCAGGCCCAACAGAGAGAAGGATGAGCTGACATACGCCATCGGGACTATTGAACATGGTGGCTGAACTAGAGGCAAAGCAAGTGTCTCATGGGAGCATGGATTCCCTCAGGACAGACCTTCCTACAGAAGTCACCAAAGAAAGAAGGAAGAAGAGGCACAGCGGCTCCAGAGGTTGGAGGAAGCGGTGCGTGAAGCACAGGAGCGGGAAAAAAACCTTGAAGCGAGAATGCAGGAGGAAATCAGAAGGCAAGTGCAAATAGCAGTGAGTGCAAGCAAGCAGGCATCAGAACTAGGAATCAACATTAGCCAATCTGTTCAGTTGAAAAGCAGCTGCACTTCCACAGAGATACCAAATCAAGGGGACACAGGACTGCGCTTTCCTGTGGATGACGTCACTGAACATTGTACAACGTGTGAGCTACACATTCCGAAGGAGAATTCCACAATCAAGGTGGCTATCGGTCTTGTTAATCCTATCGATCGAACCAAGACACCAAGGATTCATGGGAATATAATCCAAGAAGGATATGCTACCATCTCGGTAGATAAAGCTGAAAAAGATTTTAGTGATTTGCCTCTTGACATTCCTGGAGGTGATGGCGAGAAGACTCTAGGAGAAGCGGAGAAGACATTCATTCTATGGCGCAAACGCTACATCATCATTCCAGGGATGTCGGCTCCACCTCCTCCTGAACTACCTCACCATAGGTACATGCGGATGAAAACACTACATCATTAATTTGTATTGGCTTAAATAATTAACAATCTGCTCATAATAATATGTCATTCCTTTTTTGTAGCAGATCCTCCCCCAACCTAAATCCAATTGTTCAATCGCCAGATCATCATAGTGCTCTGTACGATGACATTGTGTTGGAAGGCGAGGCTGCATCCACACCATCTCCAAGGAGGTCTCCAACGCCGTAGCCGCCACCTCCAAGGAGGTCTCCAATGCCGCTGCCAACACCTCCAAGGAGGTCTCCAACGCCCCCCGCCCCGCCTACCAAGAAGCCTAGCAAGAGGCCAGCCCCTCAAGCGAAGAACCCGGTCCTCACTTTGCAAAGAAAGCCACCGTGAAACCAAGGGCTATTCCCAAAATAATATCTGAAGAGAAGGAAGAAGGAACTGATGCATATAAAAAAGACATGTCTAGATTCTATGACAAACTTAAAATGAATCAAGAAGCAAGGAGAAACCCAGAGAAACCGTACTTCTTCGTAGCTCCAGATATTCTAAGAAAAAAGGTGACTTCTTACAAGCAACAACAGCGGGAATCTCGTAAGCCATCCAAATCAACGTTATCGGACTATGACCGCACTCTCACCAAGTCAATTGAGGCGGCTAAGAAAAAGAAGCGGACAGAGAAAGGAGTTGCCCAACTCGGACAACAAGCGCACCAATCAATCCCCCCGCTAGTTGTTGGTAATGAATATGGTTCGAATTTAGGATTAATGCATCAGGCAAACATACCTCCAGATGTCGATTTGGATCACCTTGGTGAATTTCTTGATGAGACTGGTCTCGACCTTTACCAGATGTTTGGTGATGGAAACATTGAGAGGCGGCGGAGGTTGATATTTGGAAGAAAAAATTTGTACTAGGCCAGAGTCTATACAACCCTCAAGCCTTATCTGATCTGGGGACGCAAATGTACCTGCTAAACAAGTGGTACATGCAGGCGTCTACCGGTGGAGACTTCTGTGTTGGTGTCAGAATTAGAGATGAACATTGATTCCGTGGCGATGATGTTATGTATGTTGACTTTGCAGAATTTCATCAACTATGCCACCTGACCTCTCTGGACAAAGTTATCATTAGTTGCTATTGCCTGTAAGTAATAATTCTTTCGATCTATTATTAAACTCATCATATGTGTGTATATGCATATAAATTATCCTAACAAGTACTATATATATGTAGATTTACAATGACAGAGCTCAGAAAGGAAGGCTACAATGAAATTGGTTTTGTTGATCCCATATAGTATTCAAAGACCCAATTACTCCAAAGACTAATTGGAAGTCTGAGTCAGAGAGTAACCTCATGAACTTCTTAGTGAACCAACGCCACAAGAAGGATATACTCTTTCCCTATAACTTCAAGTGAGTGTTAATCATGTTGATCATCCTTAATGGCTCATATGTTGATTCTAGTTAATTAATGAGTGTTATGCGTTATATCCTATAAACACATGCAGCAATCACTGGATATTGATGGACATCGATCTGGTGAAAAGTCACTTGATAATCTATGACTCGATGAGAAAACCACAACAAGACTACCAAGATATGATAGATATTATCCAGAGGTAATTTCAGGATCTCTAGCAACTATATATATACACAAACATGATGATTAACTATATCTGATGACGTGGCAAATTTTTTATCGGGCAGTGTTTGGAAAACCTTTATTGAGAAGCAACACATGGAAAATGCAAAGCGCCACTGAATGTAATCCCTTTGAAAGTAAGTCCCCTGGATCGCATCATCTTTATTAATTAAATATATAGCTTTCACCGGATCACCAGTTGGATGACAAATCTTTTTCTCGTAAAGTGGTGTCTCGAGGCGAGAACAGGGAACAACTACTGTGGTTACTATGTTTGCAAGTTTATCAAGGTGGTCTCCCAAAGAACTCCTCTGAGAGAGACTCAAAGTACGTTAAAAATACACTATTCATTTAATTATTATTATTGATTGTGTTACTATGTCTTTATATATATATATATGTACATATATTAATTTATTTTCCTTTAATTCAAAAACTCAGAGACTCGATGGTTGGAGGAAAAGGTCATACGACAAGACCAAATCAAAGTAATTCAAGAGTCTATAGCCGGATTTTTAATGAGTAGGTCATCGATTCCAAGGGCGAGTTCTACTTCGACCCAACACTACCATTGAAGCCAAGCTAGAGGATGAGAGGAAACTTGTTATGTCACAACAACTGTAATGCAATCTTTTGTAATATATGCACATGAAATAATATAATGTAAAATACACATATGCATGCATGCATGTAAATATATATATGATGCATGCATGCATATATATATATATTTCTATGCTTGAATTGTGTGATTTAATACGTTCATTGTGCTTGAACCGAAACATACTATACGCGCGTATAAATGTATAATTAGCAGCGTACAATACGACTTCGAAAACCTATTTTGAAAAGAAAACAAAAAAATGAAAAGAAAAGAAAAAAGAAAAAAACCTTTAGTCCCGGTTCGTATTACCAATCGGGACTAAAGGTGCCGACCATCGTGGCATGTCAGGAGGCACCTTTAGTCCCGGTTGGTGTTACCCACCGGGACTAAAGGTCCTCCTTTAGTCCCGGTTCCTAACCCGGGACTAAAGGACCCCCCTTTAGTCCCGGATGCTTGCTCCCGGGTGGGGAACCGGGACTAGAGGGGGTTCCCCACCGGGAGTAAAGCTCTGTTCTCTACCAGTGGCGGCGTCTTCGGCGGATGGCGGCTCCATGCATGGAAGTGGAACCACCGCGACACGTGTGCCCGCATGCTAGCCGTGCAGTCTAGCTACTAGCTATTTCTCGCCGCCCGCCGCCGTCCCGATCGGAAACCAGTCAAGCAAGCGTCTTCGATCCAATCCATCCACGGACGGCGATGGAGGCGAGGTTCGACTTCACTGGCCTCTCTAAAGAGCAGACAACGTGAAGAACGGGCCACACGGCATCCCACACTGGCAAGAATGAGTGCCGGACAGGAAAGAATCATGAATTTGCCATATTCCAATAATGAGAACAAGCTTCTCAAAGGATCGATCCATTCAAGTTGGGATCACTCGCATCAAGCATGGGTTCACGAATAAATTAGCACGAGCTTGCCAATACGGCGCTACGGAGGACGAGCACGCCAAATCGGGCCACCGGAGCCGCCATGGACCCTGCCGTCGCCAGGCAAGCCGTCGAAGCCGCTCCTGATGGTTGCGGCGCCAGCGCCACTGCCATCCCTCCTCGCCACCCGGCAACGGCATTGCAGCCACCCGCGCGCACCGCCGAGTTCGCTCGTGGCGGTTGCCGCCGTCCACATGCTGCGCCTTGCCGCTGCGACCCCCTCGCACTACGGGATACACGAGCTTTGTCGAGTGCCCTTGGCACTCGGCAAAGCCCCAAAAACACTCGGCAACACTCGGCAAACAACATTCGCAAATTTTTTATCTGCAAAGAGTTGTTTGCCGAGTGTCAAACGTCGGGCACTCGGCAAAGACTATGCCGAGTCCAAAAAAAACACTCGGCAAACATTTTTCGGGAAAAAATAAAAAAAACAAGTCCCGCCGCCCGCCACCACCACCACCACCACCACCACGCCCCGCAGCGTTGCCGGATCCACGCCTTGGACCTACGCCGCCCGCCGCAACCCCATCGTCGCCGGCCGGCCGTCGTTGCGTCGAGCGGCTCCAAAGCACGCAATAGGCTAGGGCGGCCGGAGCTCGCTGCCGCAGGGGAAGTGCCCGTGCTAGGGCAGGGCGCCGCTCGCCTCCGTGTGAAGGGGCCGCTTCGGGGACGCCATCGAATCTCACACCACACAGCTCTTCTTCTTCCTCTTGAATCACCGGCTGTTGGGGATGGGGCAGAGGCTCTGCGCGCCGCCGAGGATGGCCTACGCGCCAGCCGGGGAAGGAGCTCACGCCGGCGACGATGGCTTGCGGGCTCACTAGAGAGGAGCTCGCGCCACGACCGGCCATGGAGCAGGGGACGATGCCCCGCCGGAGGAAGCCATCGGAGAGGACCTCTCTCGATGCCATGGAGGAGGAAGCACCGGAGAGGAGGATCGTGGGAAGAGGGAGGGAGCACTGTGGCGGGCGGATCTGGGAGGAGGGAGGGGAGCGGCGTGGGCGGGCGGTTTTGGGAAGCCAGCATGGGGCGGATCTGGAGGCGGGAGGGGAGCGGCGGCAAGGGCGGTTTCTGGGAGAGGCCAAGCCAGGCGGATCTGGGAGAGGAGGGAGCAAGGCAGGCAGCGGTTCTAGGGAGGAGGAGGGAGCCGAGGGAGGGCAACGGCGGTAATTAAGCAGTTTTTATACTTTGCCGAGTGTCCTGGATCTGGTCGGCAAAGTTTTTTTTTCTCTTTTTTTCCTTTCACAGAAAAACATTTTTTTCCTTTGCCTAGTGTCCTAGATCTAGACACTCGGCAAAGTTTTTTTATTTTTTTTCTTCTTTCTTTCCCAGAAAAAAGATTTTTTCCCTTTGCCGAGTGTCATAGATCGACAAAGTTTTTTTTTTCATTTTGTTTCTTCTCTTTCTTTCCCTGAAAAAAGATTTTTTTTCCTTTGCCGAGTGTCCTAGATCTGGGCACTCGGCAAAGTTTTTTTATTATTTTTTCTTCTCCTTCTTTCCCAGAAAAAAGATTTTATTTTTTTACCGAGTGTAAAAAAAACACTCAGCAAACATGGAGTTTGCCGAATGTTTTTTTTTCACACTCGGCAAACCTCCTATTTACCGAGTGTTTTTAGCGTAGCACTCGGCAAAAAACTTGTTTGCCGAGTGCCCGAGAGAATACACTCGGCAAATATAAAAACACTCGGTAAATTTAACATTTCCGGCAGTGGCGGCCGCCTCTTGGCACTACGCCGAAGAGCATGCACTACTGGATTCAGGTTCTTTGTTGAGTGCCCTAGATCTAGACACTCGGCAAAGTTTTTTTTTTTCATTTTTTTTCTTCTCTTTCTTTCCTAGAAAAAAGATTTTATTTCTTTGTCGAGTGTAAAAAAAACACTCAACAAACTTGGAGTTTGCCGAGTGTTTTTTTTACACTTGGCAAACCTCCTATTTACCGAGTGTTTTTTTGCCGAGTGTTTTTGGTGTAACACTCGGCAAAAAACTTGTTTGCCGAGTGCCCAAGAGAATACACTCGGCAAACATAAAAACACTCGGCAAATTTAACGTTTCCGGCAGTGGCGGCCGCCTCTTAGCACTACGCCGACGAGCATGCACTACTGGATTCAGGTTCTTTGCCGAGTGCCTGAGGCACTCGGCAAAGGCCAAATTGCACTCGGCAAAGCCTTTCCCGAGTGCGGCACTCGGCAAAGAACACACTGCAAAAAATTGATCGGCAAAGCCCTCTTTGCCGAGTGTCTTTTATCGGGCACTCGGCAAAGAAAAGCGACCGTCACGGCGCCGGCTCCGTTGACGGTCACTTTACCGAGTGCCAACCCTGTAGGCACTCGGCAAAGATTTTTTATTTTTTTTTAAAAAAATTTCTTTGCCGAGTGCCCTCTATCCGGCCCTTGGCAAAGATGTTTTACTTTTTTTTTCTAAAAATTCTTTGCCGAGTGCCCCCTGGCCGCCGCTCGGCAAAGTTTGATTTTTTTTAAAAAAAATTCTTTGCCGAGTGCCCTCTGGCCAGCACTCGGCAAAGTTTGAATTTTTTTTTAAAAAAAATTCTTTGCCGAGTACCATGGTCATGTCACTCGGCAAAGCTGGAAAAATGGTTTTCCGAGCGCCCATTTTTTCAGCTTTGCCGAGTGCTGTGACCATGGCACTCGGCAACGGGGTCCTTTGCCAAGTGCAACACTCGGCAAAGTGACCCAAAACGGCAATTTTTATTTTTATTTTACATTCCATCGTGACAAATAAATTCATACAAACATATATCACTGACAGGACATCAGTTTTACCACAACGAAACAATATTCTGTTGCTCCAAAAGACCACTGACATCAATTTTTATTTTGTGTTGTGTTTGTCTCTTTGCTCTTTAGCTTTCCCCAGGACGAGGACAGACTTGAGGCCAGCATTCGTGTCATTGTGTCTGTTGTGTGTACAAAAGAAGAAAACGAAAGGGGAAAGTACTGTGAAAGTGAACTTTCCTTAACCTTATTTTTACAGCTTTCATTCATGTGGGCTTGAGAAATGCTGGAAAAGTTAAATTTGCCTCTAAGGTATACATATATAGTACGACAACGAAAATTTTTACAGCTTTCATTCATGTGGCCAAGAAAATGCAGGAAAGATAATAAATCAAGTTACATGTTAGTATATTCCATCTGTGCACAACAAAGTGATAAGTATATTACGACAATAGCATATCAGTTAATAGTGATCCATGCATGCTACCATTGGCTACTAAATTTCATCTGCTTTGCATTGTTGCTCCAGAAAGGAATGCAGAATGCTAGCATCAAATTTCACTTGTGCTGTTTTGTCTTTATCCTTTAGCTTTCTCCAGAACAATGACGACAGCATTTATGTACATATGTACAAAACAAATAAAAGAAAGGAAAAGCACTCTAAAAGTTCAGTTAATTAAGTGGTTACTACTGTCAACTTATAAAACTACTAGAAGTAATACAGAACCATCCATTTTGTTGCTTCTAAAAAAGCACCGGCATCAAGTTTCATTCTGTGCTGTTTTCTGTCTTTTAGTTTTCCCCAGGAGGACTCAATCCAGCATTTTTGCGTGTGTCAAAAGTGTGCTGTGGAAGTTTTATATCTCAAAAACAAAAGAGTGCTGTGGAAGTTCAGTTTCTAAACCTCTTATTCTTGCAGCAATCATTAGTGGTCTTAAGATATAAGAAATAATATGCATTGAGTAATTTGCACCAAGAAAATGCACGCACTGGCCAAACTTGTTAGCAAGAAAAATGCAGGAAAATTAACCTATAGTGGCCATTGGCCAAGTCTGTCAGCAAGAAAATTTAAACAGGACAATAGTGCTCTATAACAAAATTGGCTATAACGTAAATTCCATTTAAGTTATTTCAGAATAAAAATGTTAGCATTAAACTTGTTTTTCGAAGGACCATGCATTAAACTTCACTTGTGCAGTTTTATCTCCTTGTTCTTTAGCTTTCTCCAGAACAAGGACTGACTGAATCCTGCCTATTCATGTACAAAAGAAACGAAAGTACTCTACAAGTTCAGTTTCCTACAGCTTTTATGTGCTTTGAGTTAGTAGTACAATGCAAATTTGCACCAAAACATCAGTATCCATTAAGAAACCATTCTACTCTCGCGTGTGCAATGAGACAGGACATATACTGCACTAGATAATGTGGCCAGATTCATGTCCAAAGCCTATGCAGCAAATATTAAACATTAGTATCCGTTAAGAAACCATTCTACATTACTATGAAATTTTATTGTCTTGTTCGGCCTCTTTGCTTTATAGCTTTTCTCAGAACAAGGACAACTGAAATCTGCGTTCTTGTATGTGCCAAAAGAAGAAAAGTAAAAGGGACACGGTGTGCCCTCGTTTTCTCTTCAGACTTAATTTCATGTAGTTTCTTGCCCCAAAAAATTGCAGCAAAAAAACAAGCAGGATCTAGATTCATCACCTGAAATCCATGGGCAAGTACAAGACGTCGTACGCTGCGACGACGGAGCCGGCGGCCCTGTTCGCACGCGCGCACTGCTCGTCGAGCAAACTGATCATATCGCCGCTCCTGCACACATGATAAACCGCTGAATCTATGGGGCCAAGATTTGTCAAGAACAAGCTAAGAAAAGAATGCAGCTTGTGTGCATGTCCGTACCCTCGTGATGATCGCTGGGGCGGGTTACCTGAGCTTGTTGGGGATATTGCGGGGCATGATGGTGGTGCAGTCTCCAAGCTCTGAAGGCTTCGGTTTCACCCAATCCCACGGCCGCTCAGTGTAGAGGGATGGCGGCCGGGGACGTGGCAACGGCGGCCGGGTATCTCCTCCTCCTCCTTCTTCTTCCTCCTTCCTCCTTCTTCCTCCTCCTCCTTCTCTTCCTCCATCTTCCTCTCCTCCTCCTTCTCTCCTCCTCCTCCGGTGGCGGCGCGGGCGGCTGCCTAAGTGCTTGTGTGCGGTGTGTGTGGGCGGTGGGCGGCGGGTTAAATCCCCCATTTGCCGAGTGCCCCCGATCTGGCACTCGGCAAAGTATTTTTTAATTTTTTTTAATTCTCTGCGAGTGCCACCTGGCTTGGCACTTGGCAAAGAGGGTTTTTTTTTTAAAAAATTCTTTGCCGAGTGCCCCCGATCTGGCACTCGGCAAAGTATTTTTTAATTTTTTAAAATTTTTGCTGAGTGTCACCTAGCCTGGCACTCGGCAAAGAGGGTTTTTTTTTTTTTTTAAAAAATTCTTTGCCGAATGCCAGCCGTCCTGGCACTCGGCAAAGAAGCTCCTTTGCCGAGCACCAAACGCTGACACTCGGCAAACCGCATTTTTATTTTTTTTCTTCCTTCCCCAAATTTTTTCTGTAGTCCTTATACAATACTTGGTACTCCATGTTCCAATGTGGCACATTTCTCGGAATTTTTCTATATTTCTTTAATTGATTTCATTTAATTAAATTTTCTTGGATAATTCAAATTATAATCGCTAGTCATTCGAATAATGAAAAAAATGAATGGAAAAATGATATTCATGTTATTTAGTATAATGTGAGGCCGTATCAGGAACAGATCACCAATTTTGAACATCTTGTTCACGAAACATGACCATGAACTTGCGGTCGAGTTGTTTTTAAATTCTATAAAAAACAAACGAAGTCCAAAAATCATGAAACTTGTCAAGATGTCATGATATCATATGTGGATGCTGTGATAAAATTTTGAGAAGGTTTCGCGCAAGTTGTCACGTACGATGTTTACCACCTCATCGGCCTCTTCACGAAATCATGAAACTTCTTTGGAGATTCTTCGGTTTGCAAGCATCGTACGTGACAACGTGCACGAAATCTTCTGAAATTTTTATCATAGCCTCCACATACGATATCACGACATCTCAACAAGTTTCATGATTTTCGGACTTCGTTTGCTTTTTATAGAATTTAAAAACACTTCGCACGTAAGTTCGCGGTCATGTTTCGTGAACAAGATGTTCGAAATTTCAGGTCCGTTCCTGGATACGGCCTCACACTACACTCAGTAACATGACTATCATTTTTTGAATCATTAAATTCCATTATTCGTACCACGTGCAGTTCAAATTTATATTTTTCGAAAAAATTCAAGTAAACGAAATAAAATAACTAAATATATTAAAAGACCACAAAAATCACAAATTCTAATGAGGAGTTCCTGATACTTTAAAAGGGCTGCACACAAAATTTGGAGGCCAAAAACAAAAAAAAACTTTACCGAGCTCCGGGGCATGGCACTCGGCAAAGGGGGTCTTTGCCGAGTGCCAAGAATAAGGCGCTCGGCAAAGAGGTTTTTTGAATTTTTTTTAGAAATTTCCTCTTTGGCGAGTGCCTTCACAGGGACACTCGATAAAGGTATTTCAAAAAAAAAGTAATTTTTTAATTCCTCCCTTTGCCGAGTGCCGAAGCTGTTAGGCACTCAGCAAAGATATTTCAAAAAAATATTGAATCTTTGCCGAGCATCGTGTTAGGAGCACTCGGTAAAGTATTTCCAAAAAAAAAAAAAAGCACCGACATCAATTTTCATTCTGTGCTGTTTTCTGTCTTTTAGTTTTCCCCAGGAGGACTCTACAAGTTCAGTTTCCTACAGCTTTAGTACAATGCAAATTTGCACCAAAACATCAGTATCCGTTAAGAAACCATTCTACTCTCGCGTGTGCAATGAGATAGGACATATACTGCACTAGACACTAAAAAACGAGTTATAGTCCCGGTTCTCAACCCCCTGTAATCCCGGTTTTTGAACCGAGACTACGAAATCGGGACTAAAGGTCTTGATTTTTAGTCCCGGTTCCTCCAACCGAGATTAGAGGTGTTTATTGATTAAAAAAAAGTTGCAGCTGTGGAGATTCGAACCTACGCCCTCCCACTTTAGCTCTTGCATGTGTTACCATCTCACATACCACCACACATCTTACTTAGATAAGATACTCTTTCCTTTTAAATTTAGTTTGGAGACACCTTTAATCCGGGTTTGAGACACAAACCGGGACTAAAAGTATCTTTAGTCCGGGTTCATGTCTCAAACCGTGACTACTTTTAGTCCGGGTTCATGTCTGAAATCGGGACTAAAGATTCTCGCACTTTTAGCCGTTGGGCAGGGACCTTTAGTCCCGGTTGAAACTATCAACCGGGACTAAAGGTTTCTCTAGTCTCGGGCGCGAAAAATACCGGGACTAAAGTAAAATTTCGAAGTGGATCAAATATCGTTTCTCTACTAGTGAGATAATGTGGCCAGATTCATGTCCAAAGCCTATGCAGCAAATATTAAACATTAGTATCCGTTAAGAAACCATTCTACATTACTATGAAATTTTATTGTCTTGTTCGGCCTCTTTGCTTTATAGCTTTTCTCAGAACAAGGACAACTGAAATCTACGTTCTTGTATGTGCCAAAAGAAGAAAAGGAAAAGGGACACGATGTGCCCTCGTTTTCTCTTCAGACTTAATTTCATGTAGTTTCTTGCCCCAAAAAATTGCAGCAAAAAAACAAGCAGGATCTAGATTCATCAACTAAAATCCATGGGCAAGTACAAGGCGTTTATGCGCTGCGGCAGCGGAGCCGGTGGCCCTGTTCAAGACGCTGCAGCAGCGTCTTTCGTCGAAAGCAAACTGATCATATCGCCGCTCCTGCACACATGATAAACCGCTGAATCTATGGGGCCAAGATTTGTCAAGAACAAGCTAAGAAAAGAATGCAGCTTGTGTGCATGTCCGTGCCCTCGTGATGATCGCCGGGGCGGGTTAACTGAGCTTGTTGGGGATATTTCGGAGCCTGATGGTGGTGCAGTCTCCAAGCTCTGAAGGCTTCGGCTTCACCCAATCCCGTGGCCGATTCGTGTAGAGGGACGGCCGGGGACGTGGCAAAGGCGGCCGGGGCGTCTCCTCCTCCTCTCCTTCTTCTTCCTTCCTCCTTCTTCCTCCTCCTTCCTCCTCCTCCTCTCTTTCTCCTCCTCCGGAGTGCGGTGCTTGGCGTGGGCAGGGGCAGTATGGCTGGGCGTGGCTGTATGCAAGTGGTGTGGTCTGCCTGCGTGCATGTGTGCGGTGTGTGTGGGCTGGCTGGACTGGCGGGGTTGAATCCGGGCATGGCACTCGGTAAAGGGGGTCTTTGCCGAGTGCAAAGAATAAGGCGCTCGGCAAAGAGGTTTTTGAATTTTTTTAAAAATTTCCTCTTTGGCGAGTGCCTTCACAGGGACATTCGGCAAAGGTATTTCAAAAAAATATAATTTTTTTAATTCCTTCCTCTTTGAGTGCCGAAGCTGTTATGCACTCGGCAAAGACATTTCAAAAAAATTATTGAATCTTTACTGAGCGTCGTGTCACGGGCACTCGGCAAAGTATTTTCCAAAAAAAAATCTTTGCCGAGTGCCTAACAGCAGGCACTCGGCAAAAAAGGTCGTGCCCGAACACCGTTACACGGGGCAGCCTATGCCGAGTGCCGCGCTTTTGCCGAGAGCCTGGCACACGGCAAAGAAGTCATTTGCCGAGTGCCTTTTTTGCTGAGTGCAATTCTTTGCCGAGTGCGGCACTTGGCAAAGAAGGTCTTTGCCGAGTGCGTGATTTTTTACACTCACACTAGTAGAGAAACTAGCTGTACTCCTGGTTCTCAACCCCCTTCAGTCCCGGTTTTGAAAAACCGGGAGCACGAATCCGGGACTAAAGGACCGCTCCTTTAGTCCCGATTTTGCGCCCGGTTGGTAATATCAACCGGGGCTAAAGAGGCCTCCAGCCTGACCACGTGGGCCGGCCCTTTAGTCCCGGTTGGTATTACCAACCGGGACTAAAATTTTTTTTTTTTTTCTTTTTTCAATTGATGAATTATTTTGGTTTTCGAATAGGTTTTCGAATACGCATTCTACGCTGCTAATAATATACGTATTCTACACGTTTATAATGTTCGAACATTTTGTACAAACTAAAGTATAAAACTAATGTATATATTACATGCATATATATATTTTGTACGTTATTTTATGTACATATATAATATATATATATATATATTACAAATAAAGCTTGCATTATATATTCTATCATATCCTTGGGATAACAAATTCACTTCATCTGGTTTAGCTTCCATGTTTCGTTCATGTCATTGTAGAACTCGCCGGCGGGGTTTAGGACCTGGTCATTAAGAAATCCTGCTACGGTCTCTTGAATTGCTTTCAGTTGGTCACGTCGTATGACTTTTTCCTTCAACCATAGAGTCTTCAATAAAAGTTAAAGGAAAAGTATAATATATATATATATATATATGTGTGTTGGTCACGTGATTACTTATATATATGAGCAATAAAAGAAATTGTGAATATATGAATATATTTATATAACGTATTTTGACGTTCTCTTCAGGAGTTTTTTTTGAGTACGCCATGATGAACTCATAAACATAGTATCCGCAATAGTTGTTCCCCTATTCTTGCCTCAGAACCCACTTTTACGAGAAAAAAAATCCGGTGAATTGAAAGCATGCATGATGTTAATTGAATTATATATATATAAATGTAGCTAGTACTTACTTTGTGTGCGATTACATCCAGTGGCGCTTTGCAATATTTCATGTGGTGTTCCTCAATGAAACTTTTCCAAACACTGCGCCCAATAAAATAAAAAATTAATTTGGCCTTTAATAATTGTTGCAATTAAGAGATCGGGGTATATATAGTTGCTAGAGAGACCAAATTACCCTTGGATAATATCTATCATGTTTTGGTACTCTGTTTGCTCTTTTCTTAACGAATCTAAGATGCTCAACCGACTATGGACCATATCGATGACCATCAATATCCAGTGATTGCTGCATATGTTTTTATACACAAATATGATCGACATTAACTAGAGTCAACATATATATGGGAGATAGCTTAGCTAGTAAGCAAATAATTGAACAAATGTCCATATGATCGACATTAATTATTTAACACTCACTTTAAGTTGTAGGGGAAGAGTATGTCCTTGTTTTGTTGGTTCACTAAGAACCTCATGAGATTTTTCTCGAGTTTAGATTTCCATTGAGGCGGGGAATCAGGGTGTTTGAATACGACATTTGGATCAACGAAACCAACATCATTATCCTTTTTCTTTCTGAGTTCTGTCATCTCATATCTGTATATATAAAAATATAGTGTGAGGATATATAATTTATATATATACATGTAGCTTTATATATATACACTTTAATAGTAGAAAATAATCACTAATGAGACTTTTGTCGAGATAGTCCAGGTGGCATAGTTGGTGTAATTCTAAAAACTCGACATATATAACGTCATCGCCATCAGAAGTAATGTTGGTTTCTAACTCTGACAGAAACAAAGTTCTCTCCCCGTTCACATGCCGCCATGTACCACTTGTTTAGCTGGTACATTTGCGTACCCAGTTTACCTAAGGCCTTATGGTTGTATAAGCCCTTTTCATATTCAAATTTCTTCCAAGGATCCACTTTCGGAGCAGATGGTCCTTCCGCGAGCACTTGGACAAGGTCCAAACCGGTATCCTCGTAAAACCAAACCATTTCCTCAAAATCGATGTCCGGTAAGTCTAAGTTTGAACCATATTCATTACGAATGACAAGAGGGGGGACTGATTGTTGCGATTGTTGTCCGAGTTGTGCAACACCTTTCCCTGCTCTAGTCTTTTTTTGCACCGCCTCAAAGACTTGGTGAGAGAGCGGTCGTAGTCCGATTTTGGCCGGGTCTTTTGAGATTCTCATTTTTTCTGGTCCACCTTCTTTCTTAGAAGATCTAGAGCTAGGTAGAAGTATGGTTTCTCTGGGTTCTCCCTCGCTTCTTGTTGTTTTCTTACTTTTTTCAAAGAATTTTTTACATCTTTTTGTACTACATCCTTTAATTTCTTTTCACTTTTCTCGTAAGACAATTTTTGAAGAATAACTGGATTAGAGGAGGTCTCTTCTTTGCCGGCTGGTGGGCCAACGGCTTCGTTTGCGGGGTGGACCTCTTAGGAGCTGGCTGCTTCTTGATCATCAAGGGAGGTGGGGCAACC
Organism: Miscanthus lutarioriparius; assembly: GCA_904845875.1. NCBI lineage: Eukaryota > Viridiplantae > Streptophyta > Magnoliopsida > Poales > Poaceae > Miscanthus > Miscanthus lutarioriparius. Next base: position 76,251,364 of record CAJGYO010000003.1, on the reverse strand, counting down.
GTTGGAGACCTCCTTGGAGGTGGCGGCGGTGGAGACCTCCTTGGAGGCGTTGGAGACCTCCTTGGAGGTGGCGGCGACGGTGGCGTTGCATAATCATTGCTCGGAGCACTATGATGATCTGGAGATTGAATAATTGGACTTAGGTTGGCGGTGGTCCTGCTGTGAGTACAAAAAAGAATAATTAGGTATAAGAAATATTGTTATTATTAATCATGCATGTCAATAGAAATTTAGTGAAAAAATTATTTCATTCACTTTTGTTCGCACCTATTGTCTAGCAGTTGAGGAAGCGACGGTGGACTAGAGACCCCGGGAATAATGATGTAGCGCTTGCGCCATAGTATGAATGTCTTCTCTACTTCTCCTAGAGTCTTCTCCCCATCATCTCCTAGAATATCAAGAGCCAGATCACTAAAACCTTTGTTAACTCTATCCACTAGGACGCTAACATATCTAGGTGGTATTATTGCCTCATGGATTCTTGGTGTCTTGGTAGGATCTGGAGGAGAAAAAACACCGAGAGCCACCATGATTGTGGCATTCTCTTTTGGAATATGTAGCTCACATGATGTAAACGGTGCAGTGATGTCATCCACGGGGAAACGTAGCATTGCGTCAACTTGATTTGGTAACTTCGTGGAAGCGCAGCTACTTTTCAACTAATCAGGGGGGCTAATATTAATGTTGATTCCTAGATCTGATGCCTGCCTTTGGGCACTCATTGCTATTTGTGCTTGCTTTATGATTTCGTGCTGCATTGTAGCTTTCATGTCTTTTTCGCGCTCCTGTGCTTGAAGCAACGCCTCCCGTGACTCATGAACAAATTCCTCCAACCTGCTGATCCGCGCTGCATCCTCATCCTTCCTTCTCTGCCGGCTTCTGTAGGTATCTCTGTCGTTAGGGAAACCATGCTCCCAAGAAATGTTCTGTCCTAAGTCTCTCATTCGGCCACTGTGTTCAATAGTCCCGATGGCATACGTCAGTTCATCCTTCTCTCTATTGGGCCTGAACGCACCAATAGCTTTAGCTTGTAGAGCATAAGAAAATCTTTGTGTTGCTTTTTCGAGTTTTGGGACATGAACCAGCTTCCCGGTCTCTAGGTCCAGTCTTCCCCCATGAGTGAAAAACCAATTCTTCATGCGTTTGGGCCAATTGAGTGATTCTAGTGTGATACCCTTGGCAAGAATGTCCGCTTTCATTTTTTCCCACTTGGGAATGTCAGTCGCGTAGCCACCTGATCCCATGCCATGATGGTATACCTTCTGTCGGGCATTCTCTTGGTTCATTCTCACCCGTTTCTCACCCTCTTCCGATGTCTTGTACTGTACAAAATCATTCTAGTAGGGCCTCAACTTCACGAGCGGGCCACTAGTATTGAAACTGGGCGTTAGGTTCTTCTTGACGTATTTCGTGTATAGGGATTTCTTCCAAGTCTGAAATTGTGTGGCCATCTTCTTCATAGCCCACTTTCGAACTAGTTCCTTCAATTCATCATCGTTGATAGCATCATAATCATCCGCTTGTGATGTGAATTGTTGAAGGATATCATCCCAAATTAAATTCTTATCAAGATCAGAGACAAAACTAACATGAGGCTCATTGATCTTTTGTTTCCATTCACGGGCACTGATCGGAAGTCTGTCCCTTACAAGGCACCCACAGTGTTGCACGAATTTCCTTGCATGTGGACCAAGTGGTTCGCATGTCTCGATATTGAATTCCGATATTATGTAGCGCCCCTCCAATGGCTTTTTCGGGCCTCGAATATTTTTGCTTTTCGCCGTTGTGGTCGTCGATCCAAAGAGCTACGTATAAAAAAGAATAAATAAATATCATGTGTACACATAATAGATGATAGATATTCAAATATATATATAATATTCAAATATATATATAAATATATATACCTCGCTAGTATTTTCTTGCGCAATATTTTCTTGGTTATCTTCAAGAGCCAGGTATTGACTCCCGTCATCTACATCCTGCTGGTCACCATCAGCAAATTAAGTGCCGGTGTTGATAATATCCATCATTTCTTTATCCATGTTGTCTCTCGGGGCAGCCATCTAGCTTTTACACCACTAGATATATCTATAAAAAATAAAAACTATATCTATCAAATATCCATCAAATTCTAGCTCAAAAACATGTTTAAATAAATAACCATCCATACTAGTTGACCTTGCTTACGTGATCATCTCGGCGAGCATTTCTCCACCGGACGGCACCGTACTTGGCCACGGAAGAGCTCTGATTCTACGAGGAAGGGAACACGGTCTTCCACGACCGTTGCCGTTCTCCCTCGTAGAATCAAAGCTCCTCCTTGACATCCGTTACCGCTCGGCAGAGAACATGTTAGCCGAGATGAACACGGTCCGCAAGTTCAACTAGTATGGATTTTCTACAATTTTCTAACTATTTTCTAAGTTTTTCATTTCATGGAAAAATTAATTCTAAAAAATAAAAGGCATGATTTCTAAGTATTTCATTTCGTGGAAAAATTAATTCTAAGTGACCTGCTCGACATCGGTGAGCTCGCGGGCGTTTCATGGAAAAATTAATTCTAAGTGACCTGCTCGATAGAATTGAGAAAAAACACACGCTCTCATGACCTCACACATATTCTAAGATCACATAAGCTTCCGTACTAGTTGACCTTGCTTATGTGATCATCTCGGTGGGCATTTCTCCATCGGACGTCACTGTACTTGGCCACGAAAGAGCTCCGATTCTACGAGGAAGGGAACACGGTCTTCTACGACCGTTGCCGCTCTCCCTCATAGAATCAAAGCTCCTCCTTAACATCCGTTACCGGTCGGCAGAGAACATGCTAGCCGAGATGAACACGGTCTGCAAGTTCAACTAGTACGGATTTTCTACAATTTTCTAACTAGTCCGCGCCAAGGAGGCGGTGGTATGCTCGCCCGAGTACGAGAACTACATGCCCTACTACTACAATGTCACGAACGCCATCGAACGTCTCAGATCTGGGGGCCGGCGTCGTCATAAGCTACCACCCAAAAAGTAGGAAACGACGAGACACCGGACCACGCCCGTGCTCCGCTGAGCTCGATGACTCAGCGCAAAATCGCATTACAAGATTGCCGGCACGAGGGCTCAGCACACGTATCCATCCGATTACAAAAGGTTGGAGCAATTAATCCATCATAAACAGATTATATATGGTGGCGGCGGTGGCTCACATCCAAGGTGTCAAACGCGAGGTCCAGCTCCTGCAGCCGCCAGAGTAGCTCCAGCAACTCGATCGGACTCCGACTGCAGAGGTGATGGATATTTTGACTCCGACAATAAGAAATCCGAAGAAACTGTTGCAACAGGTTTGGTGGTTAGTGAGATATTGCAGCCGACTAATTAAAGCTGGAGAAATTGCTCTTGATAGATGCTAAATAAACCTCATGCGTGCACAACATCGCTGATTAAGGCACTGCACATTAAATAAATTGAGCATAGCACATAAAGGTGGTTCGTTAACCATTAGACAAAATATGATATTCTCAGTATGCTACAACAGGCACATCCAATGAGTAAAAGTTACACATTCAAGTCATAGGAGCTTTGCTTTGGGGAGGACAAGGAGGAGACAGGATGGGCTCACCGGGTCTCGAGACGAGGCGAGGCGGCCACACGGCGGTGCTGGAGATCGGGCCGTCGGCGCGGTCTGGTCGGAGGGGCAATGATGGTGGCATCGGCGTGGTCTGGTCGGAGGGGCGACGATGGCAGCGTCGGCGCGGTCTGGTCGGAGGGGCGACGATGGCGGTGTCGGTGCTACAGAACAAGCGATGTCAGGCTAGGGTGGTCGCCTAGGGGCGGCGGAGCCGCTGGATCGGATTGATCTGGTGGAGAAGATGAGGCGACGTAGAAGAAGGCTTTTCGGCTACTGGATCCGGTTGGAGAAGAAGGCGGCGGAGACAGAGAGGAAGAGAACTAAGGGAGAAGGGCGTGGTTTATAAAAGGGTACCTGTAGTCCCGGGTGATGGTTAGAACCGGGACTAAAGGTCTGACCTTTAGTCCCGGGTGTAGCCACGACCCGGGAGTAAAGGGGATTTTGGCGGGCCGCGAAAACGCAGCCCATCTTTAGTATTCCCGGGTGATGGTTAGAACCGGGACTAAAGGTCTGACCTTTAGTCCCGGGTGGTTGGTCCACCCGGGAGTAAAGGTGGGCTGCAGTTTGGCTTCCCGCCAGTTTGTAGAAGTTTTTCTTTTTTATATATTTCTTTTATATAAATATACAGAGAGTTGTTAATTGCCTAGTAAATAAAATATTAGCAAAAAAATTACAAAAAGAATTCCGGGACCTGGTTTTGCATTATTGTACATAAAAAAATTTGTAACCTAAACTCTTTTGTTTTATCGTATAAATATTTAACATAGTGTAAATAATAATCATAATTTTTACCATGCAAAAATGTACTACTTAATTAAAATCATTAAAACTATTGCTTTTCGATAGGAAATTAGTTTTCACATCTTATTGACGTTGATCATTTGTTTTTTCATCACACATTCTCCTCAGGAAATCCACCGTCAATAAGGAAGGCAACGGGTCGGATTCGGATCGGGTGGAGTCCCCGTGCACCCAAAACCGGAACCCGAAATCAAAACCCGAATCCGTCCCAAAAACCGATTCGGGTGGAAATCCATCACCAAAACCAAACCTGCGGATACCCAAAACCCGAACGGATACCCGAAACCCGAATGGATACCCGAAACCCGTGGATATATATACACATATTCACATGTGTAAATAAGAGGCAACAAATAAGAAATATTTTCATGAGTCAACTTTAAATAAATTTAATAATCTAAGTAAACAAATTATTATTAGTATATTATAAAACATGAGTTTTAATTCCAAATGATTTATTTCGGATATCCATTGGATATCCACGGGTGGAAAACCAAACCCGAAACCGACCCTGATTGGTTTCGGGGCCCCGAACCCGAAAACCGTGGGTGAAAAACCATCCCCAAACCCGAACCCGCAGAACCCGAAACCCGCGGATATCCGCCCCAAACCCGATCTGTTGCCATCCTTAACCGTCAAGCAGAAAATTTATTTAAATCGTAGAAAATATGAATACACGACAGAAATATGAATACACTATATATATCAAGTGGGCACAGTAGTGAACTTCTTCTTAACGTATATCCCTTGGTTATGATCGCGCCGTAATCATGGAGTGTCCTCATCATTTAGCTGGATGCTTGGGTCTTTGTTCTCTGTGAAGGGTGGAATTCGGTCATCCTTTTCATAATCTTCTGATATGTCTGACTTATCTTCAATTCCGACGATGTTTCTTTTCCCTGAAAGAACTATGTGGCGCTTTGGCTCATTGATTGGGTCGTTGTTGTTTTTCCCTCTCTTTGGTTTTGTAGACATGTCCTTGACATAGAACACCTGATTCACATCCTTGGCAAGGACGAACGGTTTGTCTTTGTACCCAATATTGTTGAGGTCCACGGTTGTCATTCCATACTGGTTGTCGACTGCTACCCCGCCTCCAGTCGCCTTTACCCATTGGCACTTGAACAAAGGTACCTTAAAAGTAGGTGCATAGTTTAGTTTCCATATCTCCTCTATGCGGCCATAATATGTTTGCTTATTTCCATTAGGGCCGGTGGCATCTATGTGGACACCACTATTTTGTTTGGTGCTCCTTTTATCTTGGGCTACTGTGTAAAATGTATTCCCATTTATCTCGTACCCTTTGTATGTGAGGATATGCCACGATGGCTGCCTAGCCAACAAATACAGTTGCTCATCAATACTCTCATCACCCTAACATTCTTTTCGCAACCAGTCGCTGAAAGTTTCTATGTGCTGACGCGTAATCCAAGCTTCAGACTTCCCTAGAAACTTGGATCGAAGCAACTCTTTATGTGTCTCGATATACGGATCCACCAAGGAGGAGTTTTGCAGACTGTGTAGTGTGCTTTATTAAAATAATTGTCCTACGTACCAATATATGTTTTCTTCCCTAGTGTCCCCTTTCCACTTAGTCTCCCCTTGTGTCGCGATTCAGGAACACCAATCGGGTCAAGGTTGGGAATAAAGTCAACACAAAACTCAATGACCTCCTTTATTCCATAGCCCTTGGCGATGCTTCCTTCTGGCCAAGCACGGTTGTGAACATATTTCTTTAGGACTCCCATGAACCTCTCAAAGGGGAGAATGCTAATCTCCTTGACCAGGTGAACTAGGAGGTGTGTCATGATATTAAAGAAGGAAGGATGGAACACCAACTCAAAGCTGACAAGACATTGAACCATATCATTCTGTAGTTTAGTTAGATCCATTAGATCGATTGCCTTATGAGAAATTGCATTGAGGAATGCACATAGCTTCACGGTGGCTAGACGTACATTTGGAGGTAGAATTCCTCTTAATACAACTGGAAGCAATTGCGTCATGAGCACGTGGCAGTCATGGGACTTTAAGTTTAGGAATTTCTTCTCTGGCACATTTATTATACCCTTTATATTCGAGGAGAATCCAGATGGTACCTTGATGCTTGCTAGGCATTCAAACATGCTTTCCTTCTCTTCTTTGCTAAGAGTGTAGCTAGCAGGACTTAAGTAATGACGTCCATCATCTGCCTTCTCTGGATGTAGGTTGTCTCGTTCTTTCAAACATCGTAGGTCCTGTCATGCTTCAAGTGTGTCCTTAGGCTTCCCATACACACCCATGAAGCCTGCAGGTTCACACAAAGATTCTTCATCAGGTGCATCACGTCGATCGCGCTACGGACCTCTAGGACTTGCCAATAGGGTAGCACCCAAAATATGGACTTCTTCTTCCACATGGGTGCGTGACCGTCGGCGTCATTCGAGAACAGGTTCGCTGCCATGTGCCTTTTCAAATACTACTTTCACATCCTTGACCATATTGAGTACATCTTCACCAGTTCGGTTGCCTGGCTTGGTCTGGTGGTCTGCCTTACCTTTAAAATGATTGCCTTTCTTTCTTAGGGGGTGATTCGTAGGAAGAAATCGACGATGGCCAAGGTACATGACCTTTCAACATTTTTTCAAGAATATACCTTTAATGTCATCGAAATAGTGCGTGCATGCATTATATCCCTTGTTTGATTGTTCTGAAAGATTACTTAGAGCAGGCCAATCATTGATTGTTACGAACAACAATGCTCGTAGGTCAAAGTGCTCCTGTTTGTGCTCATCCCACACACGTACACCTGGTCTGTACCACAAAAGTAGAAGTTCTTCAACTAGTGGCCTCAAGTACACATCGATGTCGTTGCTAGGTTGCCTTGGGCCTTGGATGAGCACTGGCATCATAATAAACTTAAGCTTAATGCAAAACTAGGGAGGAAGGTTGTAGATACATAGAGTAACAGGCCAAGTGCTATGACTACTGCTCTACTCCCCAAAAGGATTCATACCATCCGTACTTAAAGCAAACCTTAAGTTTCTTGCGTCATTTGCAAACTCCGGAAATTCTCTATCGATTGCTCTCCACTGGGACCCATCAGCAGGGTGTCTCAACATATTGTCTACCTTACGATCTTCTTTGTGCCATCGCAATAACTTTGCATTGTCTTTGTTTCTGAACAGATGTTTCAAGCGTGGTATTATAGGAGCATACCACATAATCTTGGCAGGGATTTTCTTCGTGGGACGTTCGCCCTCAACATCACCAAGGTCGTCTCGCCTGATCTTATACCGCGATGCTTGACATACCGGACATGCATCTAACTTCTCATACTCCTCGCCACGGTATAGGATGCAGTCATTAGGACATGCATGTATCTTCTGGATTTCTAATCCCAAAGGGCAGACTACCTGTTTTGCTTCGTATGTAGTGACGGGCAATTCGTTATCCTTCGGAAGCATCTTCTTTTGGATTTTTAGTAACTCCCCAAATCCCTTGTCAGATACACCATTCTTTGCCTTTCATTGTAGCAATTTCAGTGTGGTACCTAACTTTTTCTGTCCCGCATCACAAGTTGGGTATAGCAATTTCTTGTGATCCTCTAGCATGCGCTCGAACTTGATCTTCTTCTTTTCACTTTCGCATTCTCTTTGTGCGTCACGAATGGCCTGACCAAGATCATCAGCGGGCTCATCTTCTGCCACTACCTCTTCTTTAGCTTCCCCCATTGCAGTATCATTGAAGGCACCATATTCAGCAATAATGTCATCATTGTCCCATTGTTCTTCTTCACCTTCTTTCATTACAACTCCGGTTTCTCCGTGCTTCGTCCAACAAATATAGTTTTATATGAAACCCGACTTCAACAAGTGTGAATGAAGACTCCTTGAGCTAGCATATTTCTTCAAATTCTTACATATGGCACATGTGCAGCACATGAAACCATCGCGTTTGTTTGCCTCGCCCTCAATGAACTCTTGGGAGCGGCGATCAGCATTGTACATCCAATGTCGGCTCATCTGCATTACATGACATACGTACCATATTAAAACCTAGAACATAATTAGTTAATTATACGACATGTATGCCACCACACAAGGTATTAATTTATGAAAGTCTCACTACAATGTAGACAATCCCAACTACCACTAAAAAACTAAAGCTAAAATGCACTTCAGCAGCATAAGGATTTCACGACCAATCCCAACTAAAACTGACAGATCATGCGTTTGTTCAACATCTATGGGCTTCTTCCGCAGGATCACTGCCTCATCAGCCGTCGTAGCCGCCTGTGCAAGAGAGTTTTGCACGTGTTCAACATACTCTTCCTCCCAGTACCAGCCTGAACATCCAGTGCCATCCTACTGAAATTAAAACAAAAAATTAGAACTTTAATCACAATCATTATAAAAATAAGTATAAATTAACCATAATCATCAAATGTGATAAAATAACTCACATTGCGATCCGGACACTTGTAGAAGATATAGCCCTTGTTGGGACACTACTTCCTCACCCGGTACTCTATCACAATCTTCTCCTCACACTTGCCGCATGCAATGAGAGGGAGGTCCGACCTCAGTCGCTTTGGAACCCGATGAGAGGCCGAGGACCCGAAAGCAGTTGACATCTACTCTCTATACTCATTTTTAATATAATATAAATTTCTTATTTTATAAACAAATAAAATTAAAAAACTCTAAAAATCTCTATATCTCTAAACCATGAAGTGTGCTATGCATGCTAGAAATGAAAGCTAAATACTAGTTTTGAATAACTACTTTAACCTTCCTTCATCTAAATATGCAAACTTTAAAGTGATTTTGAGCTTAAATGGCTTACAAATAAAAAAATTCACCATAAAAAACCACATATATCTAGTCCACAAAATGAGATATGCTATTGATGAAACATGAGAGTATAAAGTTGGTAACATTTAGAACCGAAGAATCGATGGAGGAATCGAAGAAATCTTGTGATTACTGACGATGAGGAGAAGAGAGGCCGGCGATGAAGCAAGAACACTGAGCTCGAAGTGGCTCGGGCTTGGGGAGGAAGAAGGGCTATATAGGAGGGGACCTTTAGTTCTGGTTGGAGACAAAAATCGGGACTAAAAGTCCCTTTCTAGTCTCGGACGGAGCCTCCAGCCGGAAGTAAACTTTTACTCCCGGTTGGAGGGACCACCTGGGAGTAAAAGTTAACCTTTAGTCCCGGTTGGTAGCTCCAACCGGGACTAAATGTCTCCTGCAGCAAAAGCCTGCCGCAGTAGCTGTTGGGCAGGGACCTTTAGTCCTGGTTGGAGCTATAAACCGGAACTAAAGGTCTCTCTAGTCCCGGACGCGAAAAATACCGAGACTAAATTCAAATTTCGAGCTGGATCAAAATCGTTTTTCTACTAGTGTCGACAAAAGCAGTTTGCACTCGGCAAAGACTGTTTTCAGCAGTGATGCCCACGCTGATACAGTCGACCACGTGCGCAACCAGTTAGCCAATGCCACGGCTGACAGCCCACGTACCCTTTATTTTTTTTAGTAATATCTGAAAATTACCTAAAAATTTATAGATACCGGCCCCACGTGTTTTGATACTTGCTGATACTTTCAGGTACTTGTTTTCTTGGTACTTCATATTTTGAACCATTCGATCTAAACTAATGGACGGTTCATATTTTTCTAACCACTCTAGAACTTGTAATAGAGATTATCATTGAGATAGATTACAGTAATTAACAAACTCACATCAACACAATACAAATCACACCTGACGGTTGGGTGGAGATTATAAATTATATTTGATCCATGACATGACGCTGACTGGGTCGATCACTACTCACCATTGCCCTTGGCAGGTTATTCAAGAACGACGACGTGGACGATTAAAAAGAGAAGGGAAAGATGCACGCGAGGGCCGGGAGCAACTGAAAGCAAAGCCGATAGACGATCATGGCTTCGGGGCGAGGCCTGCCTTCAGCTTCTGGATGGTGGCCACATCGGTCTTGAAGGACTTGGCCAGCACGACGTCGTCGATGTTGCTGGCGCCGAACAGGGTGACCGGGAGGGAGACGAGCCCCGCGGCGGCACTCCCGAACGCCGAGAGCGCCTTGGCGGGCTGGGTGCCACTGTTGAACTGCCAGTGCACGGTGCCCTTGGGGAACACGAACATGTCGCCGGCGGCGAGGTCCTGCGTGAAGAGGTTGCCTGCGGTGTCGACGAAGCCGACGGAGAGCGCACCGTCGAGGATGAGCAGCAGCTCAGAGGCGCGCGGGTGAGTGTGCGTGGGGTTGATGGAGCCCGGCCCGTACGAGAGCACCGCGTACGACACGCTCTGCCCGTTCAGCGCCGGGAACTCCGCCATGGAGGCCTTGGCCACCGTGAAGTTCTCCGGCGCCTGCAAGGCCAGCGCGCCGCGGAGGCCCGAGTAGGAGAAGAACGCGCCCGTGATGTTCACGGGGTTTGTGGTTGCCGGGATGATGTAGTCGGTCAGGATGTCTGGGTCCCCGGCCACGGCGGCCAGCGGGGCGGCCCAGAGCGCGAGCAGGACGAGCAGCAAGGAGGAGCTCGTCATGCAGTTGTTGAGCTTGAGCGCCGCCATTCTCTTGTTGTCTTGGATAAAGTGGTGGTAGCGACTGATAGTGACTGAAACTGTGAAAGAAAGAAAGGTGATGATGTGATGACAGTGACTGAAATTGTGAAAGAGAGGCAGTGATGACTGATGAGTAGCGATCAGGCCTCTCCTACTTATATATGCATCCCATTCATTCCCCTGGTTAGGGACGTTGTTGGTTGGAGTCATCGAAGACGATGGCATCATGCATGATATCGTCCAAGCTGATTACTAAAGTCTTGCCTTGATCAGCTCAACGAATCATTCTGAGTTCAGAATGGTGGTTTCTCCAGGCAGCCAAGTCCGGATACGCCTGCACGGCTACACAACGTACGTTGTTGCGCCCTTTGCGGCTTTGCGCGAGTGAGAGATGTCTCTGAGGACCCTTTCAAAAAAAGAGATGTCTCTGAGGACTCCAGCTCTTTTGGCCGCAAGTTATGAACTTACATTTTCATATATGCACAGCTTGCACTTTCTGAATTGTTTGCAAGTTCGTTCCCGGAAGACGACGACGCGACGACCGTACAAACAAGAAGCTGTCGATGGAACTGTTCGTACGGAGTATACGAGTCGCATCACAGCTGCGAGCGAGAATATCTCAGCTTTCGTCTCGGTCGCCTCATCGTCCTCGGTTTCTCCTGCCACAACTCAGTTGAGATCGATGGAATTCACAATAGTGCAGGTCCGCCCTGCTGGCTGCACAAGGCACGGGCTGTTCTACTTCTTCGCACTCCTAAACTTGATCCATTCAGAGGTGCATTATTCAGGGTAGGCACATGTATGTCCAGATGCATACGGCGTTGGAAACGTAAGGACGTTCGTTTCCAAGGCTGCCTCGTTTCCATGATCCTTTGTTCTTCGGAAGGCTGGTTGCTGCTGCGTGGCTCGCTGTTGCTGCAAAAAAAAATGTCTAGCAAACACTGTTGAGGAAGGCAAGAAAGCGGCCAGCAGCTACAGCCAGCAGAAGCCAGCCCTATCAGTTGTTGCGCCGAAATAACCGGAACCGAAACCGAAAATTTTGGTTCCTAGTTCGGTTCCCAGTTCTCATGAACCGAAATAATATCGGGTAATTCGGTTACAGACCTCGGTTAACCGAACAAAACCGAAGAACCGAATCTGTACATATTGGCCCAATAGCAAAAGAACCGAACTGTATGGCTGATGTAATGTATGGCTCGGTTTTCATTTTTTCCCTTTTCTTCCCTTCTATTTCGCTGATGTAATGTATGGCTCGGTTAGTTCGGTTCTAACCGAAACCTAACCGAACTAACCGAGACCGAATTTCCTCGGTTTCAAGTTTCTTAGCTAACTGATCGGTTCCAGTTTTATGCTAACCGAATTTTATAAAGAACCGAACCGATCGGTTTCAGTTAACCGAATGGTCAGGGCGATGCAGAGGGAGTACTATTTACCGATGCAAGGCGTTAAGACAATCAATTGCTTAGGTTGTCTTTTTACATAGGGTGCATTCGTCAAGTCATCTTGGAAGAAATTAATACTTCATTATGCTACCTAGCTACTCCCTGCCCTTGTTGGATCTTTTCGATAATTCTTGTTATTTTTGGGCAAGAAAATGACTAGCAAACACTGTTGAGGTAGGCAAGAAAGCAGCCATCAGCTACAGCTAGCCAGCAGAAGCCAGCCAAACAACCATGCTCAACTCTTCCATCGTTTGCTGTGCTGCAGAGGGAGTACTATTTACCCATGCAATGGGTTAAGACAGTCAATCGCTTAGGTTGTCTTTTTGCAGTGCATTCGTCAAGTTTCAAATCCTGACTACAAGAACTTCTAAAATTTTTAGTTTGAAAACTCTAAGATAGTATATATAAATTAGCGTAAGAAAGTAATTCACATGGGCACTCGGTAAAGGTATTTAAAAAAAATGTAATTTTTTTAATTCCTCCCTTTGCCGAGTGCCGAAGCTGTCAGGCACTCGGCAAAGACATTTCAAAAAAAAAATATTGAATCTTTGCCGAGCGCCGTGTTAGGGGCAATCAGCAAAGTATTTTCAAAAAAAAAGCACCGGCATCAAGTTTCATTCTGTGCTGTTTTCTGTCTTTTAGAGGACTCAATCCAGCATTTTTGCGTGTGTCAAAAGTGTGCTGTGGAAGTTCTATATCTCAAAAACAAAAGAGTGCCGTGGAAGTTCAGTTTCTAAACCTCTTATTCTTGCAGCAATCATTAGTGGTCTTAAGATTTAAGAAATAATATGCATTGAGTAATTTGCACCAAGAAAATGAACGCACAGGCCAAACTTGTTAGCAAGAAAAAATGCAGGAAAATTAACCTATAGTGGCCATTGGCCAAGTCTGTCAGCAAGAAAATTTAAACAGGACAATAGTGCTCCATAACAAAATTGGCTATAACGTAAATTCCATTTAAGTTATTTCAGAATAAAAATGTTAGCATTAAACTTGTTTTTCGATGGACCATGCATTAAACTTCACTTGTGCAGTTTTATCTCCTTGTTCTTTAGCTTTCTCCAGAACAAGGATGACTGAATCCTGCCTATTCATGTACAAAAGAAACGAAAGTACTCTACAAGTTCAGTTTCCTACAGCTTTTATGTGCTTTCAGTTAGTAGTACAATGCAAATTTGCACCAAAACATCAGTATCTGTTAAGAAACCATTCTACTCTCGCGTGTGCAATGAGACAGGACATATACTGCACTAGATAATTTGGCCAGATTCATGTCCAAAGCCTATGAAGCAAATATTAAACATTAGTATCCGTTAAGAAACCATTCTACATTACTATGAAATTTTATTGTCTTGTTCGGCCTCTTTGCTTTATAGCTTTTCTCAGAACAAGGACAATTGAAATCTGCGTTCTTGTATGTGCCAAAAGAAGAAAATTAAAAGGGACACGATGTGCCCTCGTTTTCTCTTCAGACTTAATTTCATGTAGTTTCTTGCCCCAAAAAATTGCAGCAAAAAAACAAGCAGGATCTAGATTCATCACCTGAAATCCATGGGCAAGTACAAGACGTCGTACGCTGCGACGACGGAGCCGGCGGCCCTGTTCGCACGCGCGCACTGCTCGTCGAGCAAACTGATCATATCGCCGCTCCTGCACACATGATAAACCGCTGAATCTATGGGGCCAAGATTTGTCAAGAACAAGCTAAGAAAAGAATGCAGCTTGTGTGCATGTCCGTGCCCTCGTGATGATCGCTGGGGCGGGTTACCTGAGCTTGTTGGGGATATTCCGGAGCATGATGGTGGTGCAGTCTCCAAGCTCTGAAGGCTTCGGCTTCACCCAATCCCGCGGCCGCTTCGTGTAGAGGGACGGCGGCCGGGGACGTGGACGTGGCAACGGTGGCCGGGGCGTCTCCTCCTCCTCCTCCTTCTTCTTCCTCCTTCCTCCTTCTTCCTCCTCCTCCTTCTCTTCCTCCTTCCTCTCCTCCTCCTCCTTTCTTTCTCCTCCTTCGGCAGCGCGGGCACGGCGCGGGAGCGGGCGGCTGCCTGCATGCGTGTGTGGGCCAGCGGGGTTAAATCCCCCCTTTGCCGAGCCCCGATCTGGCACTCGGCAAAGTATTTTTTTAATTCTCTGCCGAGTGCCATCTGACCTGGCACTTGGCAAAGAGGATTTTTTTTAAAAAAAATTCTTTGCTGAGTGCCCCCGATCTAGCACTCGGCAAAGTATTTTTTAATTTTTTTAAATTTTAGGGTATTTTTTTATTTTTTAAAAAAATCTTTGCCGAGTGCCAGCCGTCCTAGCACTCGGCAAAGAGGCTCCTTTGCCGAGCGCCAAACGCTGACACTCGGCAAACCCTTTTTATTTTTTTTCTTCCTGCCCCAAACTTTTTCTTTAGTCCTCATACAATACTTGATACTCCATGTTCCAATGTGGCACATTTCTCGAAATTTTTCTATATTTCTTTAATTGATTTCATTTAATTAAATTTTCTTGGATAATTCAAATTATAACCGCTAGTCATTCGAATAATGAAAAAAATGAATGGAAAAATGATATTCATGTTATTTAGTATAATGTGAGGTCGTATCCTTTTTTGAATCTTTAAATTCCATTATTCGTACCACGTGCAGTTCAAATTTATATTTTTCAAAAAAATCAAGTAAACGAAATAAAGTAACTAAATATATCAAAAAGCCACAAAAAATCCACAAATTCTAACGAGGAGTTCCTGGTATTTTAAAAGAATTGTACAAAAAATTTGGAGGCAAAAAAAAAAAAACTTTGCCGAGCGCCGGGGCATGGCACTCGACAAAGGGGGTCTTTGCCGAGTGCCAAGAATTAGGCGTTCGGCAAAGAGGTTTTTTGAATTTTTTTAGAAATTTCCTCTTTCGCGAGTGCCTTCACAGGGGCACTCGGCAAAGGTATTTCAAAAAAAAAGTAATTTTTTTTAATTCCTACCTTTGTCGAGTGCCTTTTTTACCGAGTGCCCAGCACTCGATAAAGAATTCTTTGCGAATGTAATTCTTTGTCAAGTACGGCACTCGGCAAAGGCACTCGGCAAAGAAGGTCTTTGTCGAGCGCCCGATTTTTTACACTCGGCAAAGGCCCAGTTTCCACCAGTGATGCCCACGCTGGTACAGTCGACCACGCGCGCAACTAGTCAGCCAATGCCACAGCTCACGGCCCACGTACCCTTTATTTTTTTAGTAATATCTAAAAATTACCTAAAAATTTATAGATACCGGTCCCACGTGTTTTGATACTTGCTGATACTTTCAGGTACTTTTTTTCTTGGTACTTCGTATTTTGAACCATTCGATCTAAACTAATGGACGGTTCATATTTTTTCTAACCACTCTAGAACTTGTAATAGAGATTATCATTGAGATAGATTACAGTAATTAACAAACTCACATCAACACAATACAAATCACACCTGACGGTTGGGTGGAGATTATAAATTATATTTGATCCATGACATGACGCTGACTGGGTCGATCACTACTCACCATTGCCCTTGGCAGGTTATTCAAGAACGACGACGTGGACGATTAAAAAGAGAAGGGAAAGATGCACGCGAGGGCCGGGAGCAGCTGAAAGCAAAGCCGATAGACGATCATGGCTTCGGGGCGAGGCCTGCCTTCAGCTTCTGGATGGTGGCCACATCGGTCTTGAAGGACTTGGCCAGCACGACGTCGTCGATGTTGCTGGCGCCGAACAGGGTGACCGGGAGGGAGACGAGCCCCGCGGCGGCACTCCCGAACGCCGAGAGCGCCTTGGCGGGCTGGGTGCCACTGTTGAACTGCCAGTGCACGGTGCCCTTGGGGAACACGAACATGTCGCCGGCGGCGAGGTCCTGCGTGAAGAGGTTGCCTGCGGTGTCGACGAAGCCGACGGAGAGCGCACCGTCGAGGACGAGCAGCAGCTCAGAGGCGCGCGGGTGAGTGTGCGTGGGGTTGATGGAGCCCGGCCCGTACGAGAGCACCGCGTACGACACGCTCTGCCCGTTCAGCGCCGGGAACTCCGCCATGGAGGCCTTGGCCACCGTGAAGTTCTCCGGCGCCTGCAAGGCCAGCGCGCCGCGGAGGCCCGAGTAGGAGAAGAACGCGCCCGTGATGTTCACGGGGTTTGTGGTTGCCGGGATGATGTAGTCGGTCAGGATGTCTGGGTCCCCGGCCACGACGGCCAGCGGGGCGGCCCAGAGCGCGAGCAGGACGAGCAGCAAGGAGGAGCTCGTCATGCAGTTGTTGAGCTTGAGCGCCGCCATTCTCTTGTTGTCTTGGATAAAGTGGTGGTAGCGACTGATAGTGACTGAAACTGTGAAAGAAAGAAAGGTGATGATGTGATGACAGTGACTGAAATTGTGAAAGAGAGGCAGTGATGACTGATGAGTAGCGATCAGGCCTCTCCTACTTATATATGCATCCCATTCATTCCCCTGGTTAGGGACGTTGTTGGTTGGAGTCATCGAAGACGATGGCATCATGCATGATATCGTCCAAGCTGATTACTAAAGTCTTGCCTTGATCAGCTCAACGAATCATTCTGAGTTCAGAATGGTGGTTTCTCCAGGCAGCCAAGTCCGGATACGCCTGCACGGCTACACAACGTACGTTGTTGCGCCCTTTGCGGCTTTGCGCGAGTGAGAGATGTCTCTGAGGACCCTTTCAAAAAAAGAGATGTCTCTGAGGACTCCAGCTCTTTTGGCCGCAAGTTATGAACTTACATTTTCATATATGCACAGCTTGCACTTTCTGAATTGTTTGCAAGTTCGTTCCGGCCGGAAGACGACGACGCGACGACCGTACAAACAAGAAGCTGTCGATGGAACTGTTCGTACGGAGTATACGAGTCGCATCACAGCTGCGAGCGAGAATATCTCAGCTTTCGTCTCGGTCGCCTCATCGTCCTCGGTTTCTCCTGCCACAACTCAGTTGAGATCGATGGAATTCACAATAGTGCAGGTCCGCCCTGCTGGCTGCACAAGGCACGGGCTGTTCTACTTCTTCGCACTCCTAAACTTGATCCATTCAGAGGTGCATTATTCAGGGTAGGCACATGTATGTCCAGATGCATACGGCGTTGGAAACGTAAGGACGTTCGTTTCCAAGGCTGCCTCGTTTCCATGATCCTTTGTTCTTCGGAAGGCTGGTTGCTGCTGCGTGGCTCGCTGTTGCTGCAAAAAAAATGTCTAGCAAACACTGTTGAGGAAGGCAAGAAAGCGGCCAGCAGCTACAGCCAGCAGAAGCCAGCCCTATCAGTTGTTGTGCCGAAATAACCAGAACCGAAACCGAAAATTTTGGTTCCTAGTTCGGTTCCCAGTTCTCATGAACCAAAATAATATCGGGTAATTCGGTTCCAGACCTCGGTTAACCGAACAAAACCGAAGAACCGAATCTGTACATATTGGCCCAATAGCAAAAGATCCGAACTGTATGGCTGATGTAATGTATGGCTCGGTTATATAATATATGGCTCGGTTTTCATTTTTCCCCTTTTTCTTCCCTTCTGTTCCACTGATGTAATGTATGGCTCGGTTAGTTTGGTTCTAACCGAAACCGAACCGAACTAATCGAGACCGAATTTCCTCGGTTCAAGTTTCCTAGCTAACTGATCGGTTCCAGTTTTATGCTAACCGAATTTTATAAAGAACCGAGGAACCGAACCGATCGGTTTAGGTTAACCGAATGGTCAGGGTGATGCAGAGGGAGTACTATTTACCGATGCAATGCATTAAGACAATCAATTGCTTAGGTTGTCTTTTTACATAGGGTGCATTCGTCAAGTCATCTTGGAAGAAATTAATACTTCATTATGCTACCTAGCTACTCCCTGCCCTTGTTCGATCTATTCGATAATTCTTGTTATTTTTGGGCAAGGTTGAGTTCAAACTTTTTCAGGATGTTCGGAAGGCTGGCTGCTGCTGCGTGGCTGGCTGTTGCTGCAAAAATGACTAGCAAACACTGTTGAGGTAGGCAAGAAAGCAGCCATCAGCTACAGCTAGCCAAAAGAAGCTAGCCAAACAACCAGGCTCAACTCTTCCATCGTTTGCTGTGCTGCAGAGGGAGTACTATTTACCCATGCAATGGGTTAAGACAGTCAATCGCTTAGGTTGTCTTTTTGCAGTGCATTCGTCAAGTTTGAAATCCTGACTACAAGAACTTCTAAAATTTTTAGTTTGAAAACTCTAAGATAATCGCCCAGTATTATGGCATTTGGGTAACAACTAATCCTAGTTCATCCAAACAGAAGTTTTCATAGCTAAAGTGGTTACTATGGCATTTGGGTAAACCGTAGTCCAACTGACCGATGTAAAGAACCAATCAAGCCGTTCTAGTAGAGGTGGCTGCTGCCAGCCTATCAGGCAAGTAACATAATCGCCCAGTATTATGTCCATTGCCAACACCAGCTGTCGTGATAGCCTGATAGCCTGGCAGCAGCAACCTTAGAGCTGTCCAGTATTCTCCCCAACCATCCCCTTGCAGATCAGACAGCGAAACTCGTTGCCTTGCCCATTGCGCCCAGGAGGATTGGTCCGGGTAATGGAGCCGGTGTATTAGCTTAAGCAGCAAGCAAGAATTTTGTGTATCCAGTCGCTTTACCTAATGGTATGTTCCTGTCGCAGAGTCACTATATACTTGAGCTTTTGGAGCGTGCCGGCATGACTGACTGCAAGCCATGTTCCACTCCAATTGATACGAATGCCAAGATCTCAGCTGACGGGCCTTCCATGGCCGACGCACAGACTACCGTGCTCTCAGTGGCGCCCAACAATACCTCACTTTTACCCATCCGGACATCTCGTATGCAGTGCAGCAGATATGTCTTTATATGCATGATCCCCATGAGCCACATCTGGCCTTGATTAAGCGTGTTCTCTGCTACATCAAGGGAACCTTGGACTATGGTCTGCAGTTACTTCGCTCCTCTACTGGATACACAAAATTGTAGTCCCTTTATTTTATGTTTTTCCTATCTCTTTGTATCCCGTGTACTCTCTATATAAACCTACATGAGATTAATGGAAATTGAGTTGAGTTAATCCTCCAATAGGGACAACTGTGCTATTGTAAAAATTGAACTTCAGGCCTGTAGCCATAGCAAACTGATCTCGGATGGCTTTGAGGCTGCTGACATCCGCATTGTCAACTCAAAGGATGATTAGTGTATCGTCCGCGTATTGGAGCACAGGGCATGCGGCGTCGGCAATTGGATGTCGGATGAAGCCATCTTCCTATATCATTGCCCGCAGCACGTCGGCAACAAGGAGAAAAAGGTACGGAGACAGAGCACCGCCCTGCCTCAAACCTCGCTCACACTGAATCCAAGGCCCGGGGCAACCGTTCACCAGAACTGCAGACTTGGAGGTGGTCGGGAGTTTTTTTATCCAGTTGCACCAGATGGACCGAAACCCCTTGCTTCCATGATCGCCCTCAGGCTGCTCCATAGTACCCAGTCAAATGCCTTTGCAAAATCAAGTTTGAGCACTAGAGTGGGGACCTTTCGATAGTGGCTTCATTGGACCAGTTCAGCAGCGTATACAAAATTTTCAGAAATCGACCTCCCCTTGATGATGTTAACCAGCTGGTAAGGGTACACATCTGAATCATATCATTTTAGGAATCATGCCGAGTTCTTCACCATATGCTAAACATACAGGCCACAACTACCACGTTGAGGTATCGTCAGGAAGGCAGTAAGGGTACACAGACACAGCATGAATTTATTAAGGCCATTACGATATCCTAAAATAAAAATGAACAGAAATTGTATGGTCTAACGGGATTTTAAAACATGAACAAGATTAATTTCAGCATTACTCCAACTAAATCCCTTCTAAACAAACGACTTAGTCCTCAAAACTTGATCCAAAGAAGTGGATTAGCATTTGGCATGGATGCCCTAGGCGATCCACTTCTTTCTTCCTTGCTTTTCTCCACCTCACGATGATCCATGCCGCTACGACGGTCTAGCTGTTCTAATCTATGCGCAAATGTGATATGACTATCATGAACGGCAAGAGGAACCAAGAAATTGAGAGGAAAACAGATAGGTGAGGAGGCGCCAAACCGGTTTTTTTTAGGGGGGGGTTGAGCCTTAATCCTTCTCCATTCTCAAGTTGATTTCTCCCGTGCACACAAGATTGAGAGGCGGAGGCGCTGGTAGGATAAAGCGTGTTTTGGGATCGAGGAGAGGGCAGAATGAGACTTGCTTGGCAGAAAAGAAACAAAAGGGTGCGCCGAGAGGAAAACATGTGAAAAGAAAACGGCCTCTGCTCATTCAAGCCAAAAGCACTCGGGCTACTGTACCAGGTCGGGTACTGTAGCGCCACTTTGGTTTCCTTCCTAATTTAAGTTGCTCGTAACTCCACCGTCCAAACTTCAAATACTACGTGTAAATAGTCCAACGGAAAGGTTTCGTCAAGCTCTATGTATTGGCGGTCTGAGTTCATCCATCCCAGCAATAGATCAAAAGGTTAAATTTAGGCCACTCTTAAAAGCCAGTCAACCTTCGCTAAATAATAAGTTACTTAACCTATATAAAAAAAATCTGTATTTATGCTATGCATTCTCACGTATTATTTTTAAGAAAGGACGGCAAAAGAATTTATGCTTTATGATGGCTTCCCGCATGAGTTTTGCTAGTTTCTTAGGTACAGCTAGGTGTATTGAAATCATGGTTATTTTACACATGAGTTACAATCAATTTTTTTGTGTAATTTAAATGAATATGGTAAAATAAAAATTAGGGTGGTACAGCCTTCAATAAAACCTGTTTTTTTAGCACAAAGTTAGATGTAATTTGAGCCAATAGAACTTAAAGTAGGATGGTGAAAAAAAATTTATTACCTCAAGTGTTGGGAGCCTCTCTGACACTCAGGTGTCGGATTCAGATTTTTTTTTGTATGTCTTATTTTTTCTAAGACAAAAAAACCGTTTCTTGTGTATTATCAATCAATATTTTTTGAGTAAAGTGGGGCAATGCATCGGCATATATTCGGACATGTTAATTTGTATCTAGCATACCCACATGAATGTAATGTATTCGAGGCACAAACACACCTCCAACTATTGAGAAAAATGGCACGCTCATCATTAGAAACCATGATTTTAAATAGTAGGCTACAACGAGCACCGTTATAGCTTCTGAAGAGAGCCAATGCTAAGTTATTGCTATTTTTACAGCTGTGTACAGCTACAACCATTATATTACGTTTTAGCGCTGCTAAATTGCTCAGCTATAGCTTCGAATAGCAACGCTATTTTAATTTCAGCTATAACAATGATAACATAGTTATTATCTACTTATCTTTTGCTGCTAAGTTGGTCTTTTGGACTCTGAATCCTAGAACCATTTGGCATTCTCACGTATTACATCCATACAACTGAGTAGATGGACTCGAGGACAAACAAATTAATATTAGTGGCAGCCCTGAAACAATCATGCTAGCCTGCTTCATGAGTTGCTTAATTGACAAACATTGCCTGCCCAAATGCAAGATGCATCATGCACACGTGCGAAGCCAACAGGAAAAACACGCCAATTGTATAGTATTGTAGTGTACTATATAGGTGCAATGAACTGTCCATGGGGCACATGATCAGATAAGCTTCTCGATCGGCTACTTTTTTGAGCTCATTAAAAGCTGCAGATGCCAGGACTATGCAATTATTAATTTAAGAGCCCACAAAGGTGTGTTTCAGATGGGAGGTATTTTCTCTCTCTCCTACGTATATAAAACAAGATAAAATTCAGGGAGTGTTTGGATGGACTAAACTAAAGTTTAGGCCGTGTTTAATGTTTTGGATACCAAATAGAAGATCGAACCAATCATGATATAACAAAAACTAATAGAGGCTAATTGATAAGTACAACTCATTAAAAAAATTGAGTTCTTTTACCGTGGTTGGGGTACTTCTTGGTTCCTAAGC
Source organism: Miscanthus lutarioriparius (assembly GCA_904845875.1). NCBI lineage: Eukaryota > Viridiplantae > Streptophyta > Magnoliopsida > Poales > Poaceae > Miscanthus > Miscanthus lutarioriparius. The sequence continues at coordinate 76,228,997 of CAJGYO010000003.1, read as the reverse complement.
AAGTTATTAGCTCTAATTAATTTTAAGAGTGGAAGGTTAGTATTTTAATTATGTCTCCCCCTCCCCCGCAACCCAGCAGCCCACGCACAGCCTCCCCCCTCTTCGGCAACCCATCCCCCCCGAACCCACAGTGGAAGGACGCGACACTGGCCGTCGCCGCCTCGCCCTCGCACTAGCCCTAGCCGGCGCTGCCTCGCCATCGCCCCGCACTGACGCCGCCGGACGGCCCTCGCCATCGCGTGGCGCCCTAACCCACACGTGGAAGGACGCATCTCGCCACCGCCTCACCCTCGCCATCGCGCGGCGCCACCACCGGTGGCCTGCCCTCGCCCCCACTCGTCGCTTGCACCGAGCCCGTCGCTCCTCCCTCCTCCCCAGTGCCCCCACCTGGTGTGTGCGGCCTCTGGGGACCCTATGCCCACACCTAGGGCGTAGGGGACCCTGTGTCCCCGCCCGCGCTGTCGTCGTAGCTTCCAAGGAGACGTGCTTAGCCCCCGCCGGTGGTCCCGTGCCCTCTGTCGACTGCGCTCGCCACTGGATCCGATCGAGCTCCAATCGCAGAAGGCCAAGGTTCCCCTCCTATGCACTTGTTTTGTATTTGATTTATCTCATATATTCAACTCAGGAACGCAGCAATGCATTTGTGCAGTTCCCTAATTGCAACACAGCTGAAAAATATTAAGAATGGACTCACATAATTATTTTTCACTGTGTCCAGTGTATGATCAAGGCACTTAATATAACAATGTTTTGTCAATGTAGACTTGATGCCCGCCTAGCTAGCGCATTAGAGTGTATGCTTTTTTTAGTGATCCCCGAGATGATCTCACATGGTTTTGATGGTCTGGGCTGGTACCTTTAGCTTTGTAACGGAATTTCTTGTACCTTTAGGTGTTACTGCATAGCGATATGATGCCAACTTTCACACATCTTTACCAAAAGCATGGTCAGTTACAAAAATGACAAAAATAGATGGCTAGTCAAAGTTGGCACATTAAGCAAGATCCTTAATATCTTTCCTGTTATCTTTCATCCATGTTATCTAGTGTTTGTAATAAATTATTGAAGAGTACGCTCTCACATAACTCCTACATTAGGGATGTTATCAACCTTTTGTATTTCTGTGCTGCTGAAATAAACGAAATCAGTACTGCTGCTTATTCAGTTGTGTTTTGCTTTAGGGTAGAAGCCAAGATACTAATAAATTTCTATCTTGTTGGGTTGGACGGCTGCTTGTAAAAGCAGCAGTTATTATCTGTGAGCGCTGTGAGTCTGTGAGAGAAAGAGCAGCTGCAGCCGCTGCAAGAATGAATTACCGAACATCCTAGAATGTGACAATGCCAATCTGGAAAATCCTAGCTGCCAAAACTGCTTGTTAGGTGTACCTTGCATGGATTAGCAGAAATCAACCTAGAATGTGTCAAATTAGCAACTTTCTATCAATCGTGTAGGTACCTAATGAAAATTCCAGTAATTCCAAAGCAGGTTGATTGTTCTGTTCGTGGAAATTTACCATTTTTAGAGGTAGATACATCTCAGTTCACACTGCTAGAACTAGGAGGGTCTAATTTGTTCTGTGGAATTTTAATTTGTTTAATGTTGTTGATGGATACAGGAAAAAATGCCAGATCTTAAATCTTTGCTAGAGTACAATGAAATTGTTAGGAAAATATTTGCTAATGAAGAAGAAGGATTTCAGTTCTATAACAACTATGGTTTTGAGAAATGATTTAGTGTGAGGAAAAGCTATTGTGAGTGGGACAATGGCCACATTGAGATGACTCTTTGGAAGTTCGTTTGCAGTCGTCAAGGTTTCCGTGAAGAGAAGCAACTGAAGAGGGCGATTAAGAAGCGGAAGCCACGGAATATTACCCGTGTTGGATGCCTTGCTAAATTTATGATTGCACGAGATCAGATCACAGGGTAGTGGTATGTGAATGATTTCATTGAGGAGACGTGCTTAGCCCCCGCCGGTCGTCGTCGTCCCTTGCCCTCCGTTGACAGCGCTCGCCACCGTCCCTACCGTGGACAATGCTCGCCCGATTGCCCCCACGTACAGGTCTCTTCTGGATACGATCGAGCTCCAATTGTAGAAGGCCAAGGGTCCCCTCCTCTGCACTTGTTTTGCATTGATTTATCTCATATATTCAATTTAGAAAAAAATTGCAGAGGAAAACACGTAATTTTTCTTTGTTTTACTGTTAGATCCGTATAACAGAGAAAAATCCAACAACCAGCTATGTGCTAACCTTTCCTCTTCTTTTTTCTAGATGAAGCATGTGTACTCAAGCATCTCTAATGTAATGCAAACATGTTGGTTCCTTCTTGTTTACATTTTTTGACATTGCTGTACAAATGCTTGCTGCTGCTACTTATTAATTTTGTTCACTAGAGTAATGTTAATCAAATCTGAAGTGGGACCATGACACCTAAGAGGGGGGGGTGAATTAGGCAACTTAAAATTTCGACTCTAAACTATGACCTCTTTTTCTAATCCTAGCAAAACCTATGCAAAAGATAAACTATCTAAATGTGCAACTACGGTTTTGCTAGTGTATTGCTATCTCTACCGCAAAAGGAGTAATGTAATCAATATAAATACGGAAGCTAAAGAGCAAGGTAGAGATATGCAAACTCCCATCGACGACTCTGGTATTTTTATCGAGGTATCGAGAAGCACGCAAGCTTCCCCCTAGTCCTCGTTGGAGCCCCTTGCAAGGGCCAAGCTCTAGGTCGGGTAACTTCGTGGATAGCCTTGGGCCTTCCCCACGCGCGAGTGGGTCTCCGACATGCCTTCTGGTAAGCCTCTCCCAAATGCTCCCCGCCATCTTCACTATCAAGCTTCCGGCCAAAACGCCGCGGGCCTTGTTCCCTCCGGTATATGGTGGCGGCCACACCACAAACGCGGTTGGTATGATCTCGCAAGACTACAAGCCCCTCCGATGTACAACAATGGTGCGCGCAAGCATCGAGTGGTAAGAGGAATGCAAACCTCACTAAACACTAGGCCTAAACCTAGAGGAAGCACATAAGCGGTGGTCTAATCAACCTAAGCACTTCGCAAAGCACCTATGCTAATCACCTAATAAAACACAAAGCACTATGCAAGTGGAGATCACTAAAATAGTGTATGAACACCCTTGATATGTTTTCTCAGCTCCACACTACTCATTTGGCTGGTTGGGGGTTGTATTTATAAGCCCCACTGAGAAAGTAGCAGTTGGGAACGAAATCCCGCTTTTCTGCTATTGACCGGACGCTGATCATGTTTTGACCGGACGTGTCCGGTCGTTTCGACCATTAGAGCTACGATCAACTGATCGGACGCTGCCAGCGTCCGGTCACATGCCACCGGACGCGTCCGGTCGCAACTTCGCCGCTCTGGAACCTCTATGTACTCGACCGGACTCTGCTGTCCTACGTCCGGTCGATTTGTCGCCGACGTCCGGTCGCTGCTTGCTGACGCATGTTTGCCAAGCCTCAATCGGAGCATCCGGTTGCTTTCTACCAACGTCGGATCCAGCGTCTGGTTGCTTCTGCCAGCGTCCGGTCACCTCTATGAGCTCGTTTCTTCGCGATCTTGCATACGGCTTGGTTCCTATCTTCGTGCTTGGACTTTGCTTGATATCTTGGGTCTTCTCTTATGCTCCTAAGGTCTTGCTTATGGTGTTGATCATCGGATCATCACGTCGGCTTCGTCCATGTCATGTCTTGCACCCTATTGAACTACAAAATAATCACTTGCAAATTCATTAGTCCAATTTGGTTGTGTTGGTCATCAAACACCGAAATCCAAAATAAATGGGCCTAGGGTCCATTTTCCTTACAATCTCCCCCTTTTTGGTGATTGATGACAACACGACCAAAACAAGCAAATAATAAAAATTTGCAATTTAAAAACTATATACTTGCTAGGATGCAATACAAGGGGCAAGGTTATATGATGCTAAAAGATACTGCTTGTAAGACTAAAAGATACTATATGAAAACTTGTCTTGCCCTTGCAAATATCCCCATGTGGCATTATGGATTAAAGCCTTGCTTCCTACAAATTCTTCCCATTACTAGACTAATCCATAATCCACTATCCTCCCTTTCTTGGACCATTACCACTTGTAGACCAATAGCACTTGTAAATTAATATGATTTAGCTTTTGGTCCTATAAATTAATGCTTGCTTTTGGTCCTCTAAATTCTACCCCTTTGGAATCAAACACCGAAAAGGAAGACATTAGTAGCACAAGGGAGGGTCAAACTTTATAATCCTTCGTGTGTAAAAAAGGAATAGGTCACAAAATTTGACTCTCACATTATATAGATTAAGCTCCCCCTAAATCTATGCATACATATGGTAGAAGGCAAAGCATATGCATAATTGGTAAAATATTGCTCAAGGGAATTTAATCTATATAAAGCATGGAGAAAGCATATAAATATCAAAATGAAATCAACATGATGATATCGGTATAGAAATACCACATGTAAAAACTAATTTGATTTCTACCACTTGCAATAGGTGGTGGATATTTGAAGTATGACGCTTAACTCCGGGGACTTCATTTTCCTTGCAATGAGACTACTACACACATGATAAACTTGAAAAGGTGTTAGTCTCAAAGCATCCAACTTGTAGAGTAACATCCCCCTAAATTTATGCACACAAGTATGGAATACTTATAGGAAACATGCACATTGATTTTAGAATCAAAATACCACTTGAAAGATGACATCACATGAATGTGAGAGTCATTTTCGAAGGCGATATTTGAGAGAAATTATCTACAATTTGGACTTTGGCACATATTAGATGAACAATTGTAAGACAAGCTATGTGTCGTGCTCCTAAACAATTTTAAACCATGTAGGTTTGCTCCAAGGGTTAAGAATGAAACCGAGCAAGCCTATCATAAGATATACCTATTGTATGCATGACAAAAGATTTAAGCATGCAAATGCAAACATAAGCATGAAAAGTAACTAGATGCTTAAAGATACCAATTTGTAAAACAAATACTACTAGTAGGAAATACAAATTGATACTACTTGAAGGAAATTGAAACTAGTTACCTAACATGGGAAGGGGAATTTGGGTCCATAGTATTCACTAACCCACTTGGCAATGACTTTGTCCATTATGATGCACCCCATGAAATGCACCCATACTTTGCCAAGTCTCCAAATTCCCCGATGTCCATCGGACTTCTCACATCCCTTTCGGGATCCAAACCTTCTTGGTGCTCTTCATGTTGGAAATGATTTCCTTTGGCACCCAAAAGCATTTGAACCCATTGTTGGCTTACTTGTTCACCTTGATGGCCACCACCTTGTTATTTTTCTTCTTCAAGAGAGATAAGGTGTGGAGGCATTTTGTCCACCTTGTTGGTGTAGGTGTTGGAGACCTTGCTTGTTTGCTTTTTATCTTTCTTCTTTGCTCCTCCCCCATTCTTCACCTTGCACTCATAGGACTTTATGACCTTCCTTGTGGCACACATAGCAAACCATGGTTTGTCCTTCATCAAGCTTCTTCACTCCCTTGACGGTGTTATCTTGATGAAGTTGGGCTTGCTTCGCCTTGCCTTTTACTTGAGTCAAGTCCTTGGTGAGGCGAGCTACTTCTTGCTTGAGTTGCTCATTCTCCTTTGCAACCTCTTGTGTGTATGTATCTACAACAACTTTCTCAACACAACCTTGGTTTCACAAAGGTGAGTCTAAAAATAAATCATTACAAGAAGTAGATGCATCCTTTTTAGACATATTAAAGATAGAACTTTTCTTTTTAGATGCCTTGGTGGGGGTGTTACTAATGGCTTCAAGATTAGCAACTTTATTAGTTAGCTCATCACAATGTTTGCACATGGTTTCCATTTTAGCAAGCAAACTTTTATAAGCATCTTGTGAGCTAGCTAACTTTTCTTTTAATTTTTCATTTTTCTTTACAAGTTGCTCATCATTAATTGTGCATGCATTTGTTGTTGCACTAGCCTCAAGTTGCTCAATTTTAGTAGATAGTTCAACATTTAGATTAGCAAAGTTCTCATATTGTTCAAGCAAAGTTTTATATGCTTCTTGTGAACTATCTAGCTTTTCTTTTAATTTTTCGAGCTCTTTTTGTTGACTAGTGCAAACTTTAGCATAATTAAGATTTTGTTGCACAATTTCATCACAAGAAGGCATTTCATCATCACTATCACTCTCACTAGAGGATGAACTTTTGTTACCTCATGCCATAAGGTACATACGAGAAGAGCTTGATGATGAGTGCTTGCGGCCTCGCCTCTTGTGATGGTGTTCTTCTTCACTTGAAGAATCATCCCATGACCTTATTGATGTGAGGGCTTGGTTCTTGCACGCCTTCTTTTTTGTCTTGGGTGTGAGCTTGTTTGGACAAACTTCCACAAAGTGCCCCAACTCGCCGCATCCATAGCATCCTCTCTTTCTTTGCTCATTTCTTTGATTAGTGAAGATGATATCTTGGATTTGGATGGGCACACCCTTGACATTGAGCCTTTGGATCATCTTCTCCACCTTGTTGATAAGTTTAATTGATTCTTCATCAAGGTCGGAGGTGGAGGAGGAAGATTGATCATTATCACTTGAATCTTCATCATCATCATCATCCTCATCTTCTTCTTCATCTTCACTTGAGGAGCTTGAGCTTGAGCTTGTCTCAACTTGCTTGCCCTTCATCTTCTTTTTCTAGCTACATGTGAGAGCTTTACCTTTGCTCGATGAAGAGGCTTCTTCTTGACCCATCTTACATGAGATTTCAAATGCCACTATCTTGCCAATGACTATGCCCGGGGTCATGGTGCTCAAGTTCTCCATGTTGTGAAGGATGGTGATGATGCTTGCATATTTCTTTTGTGGTAGCACGGAGATGATCTTCCTCATGATGTCCGCATCATCTAGCTTTATTAATCCTATTGAATGGAGCTCATTGATAATTAGATTCAAATGAGAATACATATCATGAACAAGCTCATCATCATTCATTGTAAAGGAATCGTAATTTTGTTTAGCTAGACAATGTTTTTGCTCACGGACACTAGATGTGCCGTCATGGAGCTCTTGGAGTTTTAACCAAATTTGATGTGCCATATTTAAAGTGAACATTTGGTTAAACACATCCATGCTAAAAGATTGAAACAAGCAATTCTTAGCTCTAGCATTGAAATGTATTTCTTTTCATCACTCTTTGAGGGTTTTTTCGGGATTCTTAATGGGTTTCACCCCGTCATGAGTGACTCTCTAAACTCCCAAATCAACCGCCTCAAGGTAGCAAGCCATTCTAGCTTTATAATAGGGGAAGTTAGTGCCGTCAAAGTGCGGAGGCCTAGATGTATCCATCCCAACCACTATAAATAGTGTCGGCTCAACGGCGGTTAAGCCAAAGGTCCAAATTGAGCCAACCGGCTTCGATACCAATTGAAGTGGGATCGTGACACCTAAGAGGGGGGTGAATTAGGCAACTTAAAATTTCGACTCTAAACTATGGCCTCTTTTTCTAATCCTAGCAAAACCTATGTAAAAGATAAACTATCTAAATATGCAACTACGGTTTTGCTAGTGTATTGCTATCTCTACCGTAAAAGGAGTAATGTAATCAATGTAAATACAGAAGCTAAAGAGCAAGGTAGATATTGCAAACTTCCATCGACGACTCCGGTATTTTTACCGAGGTATTGAGAAGCACGCAAGCTTCTCCCTAGTCCTCATTGGAGCCCCTCATAAGGAATCCCTCGCAAGGGCCAAGCTCTCGGTCGGGTAACTCCGTGGATAGCCTCGGGCCTTCCCCATGCACAAGTGGGTCTCTAACGTGCCTTCTGGCAAGCCTCTCTCGGATGCTCCCCGCCGTCTTCACTATCAAGCTTCTGGCCAAAACGCCACGGGCCTTGTTCCCTCCGGTACACGGTGGTGGCCACACCACAAACGCGGTTGGTGTGATCTCGCAAGACTACAAGCCCCTCCAATGTACAATAATGGTGCGCGCAAGCACCGAGTGGTAAGAGGTATGCAAACCTCACTAAATAATAGGCCTAAACCTAGAGCAAGCGCATAAGCGGTGGTCTAATCAACCTAAGCACTTCGCAAAGCACCTATGCTAATCACCTAATAAAACACTAAGCACTATGCAAGTGGAGATCACTAAAATGGTATATCAACACCCTTGATATGTTTCCTCAGCTCCACACTACTCATTTGGCCGGTTGGGGGTTGTATTTATAAGCCCCACTGAGAAAGTAGCCATTGGAAACAAAATCCCGCTTTTCTGCTTCTGACCGGACGCTGATCACGTCCTGACCGGGCGCGTCCGGTAGTCCCGACCGTTAGAGCTGCGATCAACTAATCGGACGCTGCCAGCGTCCGGTCATATGCCACCAGACACGTCCGGTCGCAACTTCGTCGCTCTGGAACCTCTCTGTACTCGACCGAACTCTGCTGTCCTGCATCCGGTCGATTTGCCACCAGCGTCTGGTCCAGCGTCCGATCGCTGCTGCTGACGCCTGTTTGCTAAGCCTTGATCGGAGCGTCCAGTTGCTTTCTGCCAGCGTCCGCTCCAGCGTCCGGTTGCTTCTGCCAGCGTCCAGTCGCTTCTACCAGCGTTCGGTCCAGTGTCCGGTCACGTCTGTGAGCTCGTTTCTTCGCGATCTTGCGTACGGCTTGGTTCCTATCTTCGTGCTTGGATTTTGATTGATATCTTGGGTCTTCTCTTGTGCTCGTAAGGTCTTGCTTATGGTGTTGATTATCGGATCATCACGTCGCCTTCGTCCAAGTCACGTATTATACCCTATTGAACTACAAAACAATCACTTGCAAATTCATTAGTCCAATTTGGTTGTGTTGGTCATCAAACACCGAAATCCAAATTAAATGAGCCTAGGGTCCATTTTCCTTACAAAATCTTCCCCTGAAAAGAGGGATGCTGAAAATACCTGATGTTGGATGTGCTATGCAGTTAAAGGCAATTTCTTTATGGGAGGGAACAATTCAGTTAAATTTATCTTTACTTATAATGTTAATCAAATCTTACCCTGTAGTAGTTGCCTTGAAGCAGGTTTTTGTTTTGGCAACCTTTAATAGGTGTTTGTAATGCCACTGAATGCATATTCACCCTGCCTGTCAATTTGTGCCTATTCCCAAGTGTATCTTCATTGAAATCAGTGAGTTCACTCATAGCCTGGGAATCCATAAACTAGATGATTGGATGTTACCGTACTTTATCTAGTTCACTCACGGTCTGAGAAATTGCTATCTTTCATCACAGTTTGGACTCTAAATAATTGCAATGCTGCATATATGTTTTTAGTGAATGTATGCTTTTGCCTTTTGGGTACTAAATACTAGTAACTCTGAAACTCTCGCCCATGTGCTAATAATAGTCCACAGCAGTTCGAAGTAGGACTCTGAATAAATGCATACATCTTACTAGCTACAGCAATGCTTTTGCGTATTAACTCTAAAAATCTCACCTAATGGGCCACTAGCAGCTGACAACGATTTGAGTTTGGACTCTAATGAATAATGCATGCATCTTACTGTGTGCTGGTAACACATTAAGAATAATTGCATGCATCTTACTGTGTGCTGAATTACTGCATGCATCTTACTGTAATAATAGCCAACTGCGATTTGAGTTTGGGCCCTGTTCTTGTTGCTGCAGATTTGTATTTATTGCTGACCTGTGCTCATGAACTATTGTAAGTAATCTCATAAATTTGGAGCCTTTTTAGGATCATCTATCTAATCAGTATTGGTTGATTGGAGTTCTAATAGTAGCAACAAGGGATTATTCATGTGTTTGCTCCTAGCATCTCTATTGCCTGTAGTTGTACTGCTATATTTCCAATTAATTAGGTGCTCCAATTTGCATTGGGTGAGATATATGCCGGTATGATTAAGAGTTTGAGGAGGTAAAGGTCAGGCTCTGCAATGCGCACTTTGTGAAGCAAATGAGAAACTTCAAGAGATTACAATAGCGCAAGATGCAGTGTGCACTTTGTGAAGCAAATGAGAAGCTTCAGGAGATTACAATAGCTAACCGTTAGGATCAACAAACTTGCAAGGACCTATAAGATCAGTGAACTAGAGAACCAAATATGCATGTTTGGATATGGAATATGGTTTTGCAGTGTGTGCTGCAGTGCTTGTTACGTTTGCTGTTAGCAGGGCAATTTTCTCAGTTTAAATATTTCTGTACTATTGCAACAGATAATGAATCAAAGTGGTCAATGTTCTTCATTTTTCATGTGTTGTTTCTAAATTAGTAAAAACGCTATGGACTCAGAAGACTGCAGCAAAGATGTAAGGGGTGTTTGGATCCAGGGACTAAAGTTTAGGAGGTGTCACATCGGATATCATATCTATTGTCACATCGGGTGTTCGAATATTAATAATAAAACTAATTATAGAAGCCGTGACTAATTCGTGAGATAAATCAATTAAGCATAATTAATCCATCATTAGCACATATTTATTGTAGCATCATATTATGAAATCATAGACTAATTAGGCTTAATAGATTCGTCTCATGGATTAGTCTCAATCTGTATAATTAGTTTTATAATTAGTCTATGTTTAATACTTTAAATAGTATCAAACATGTTTACTGTAGTCGATGTGACAGGGACTAAATTTTAAGAGGTGGAAACAAACACCCCCTAAATATTAAACTCCGGTCAAACATAACGCGATTCTAGTACTGCAAAATGACAAACTCGCTGCTATTGCATCATCATCAGTCAGAACTGGTTATAGGGAGTACAAATAGTAGACAACAATAACAGAAGTGTTTATATGAACCGACGTGTGCTCAGATAGTCCCAATTTACAGTAACACCACCACCAACTACTGAAGGTTGGCTGTTCAAACCATTCCAGGCCAGTAATATAGAACATAGTGCAGGAACACCTTATTGTGCGATTCAGGAAAATGCTGTCACTCATATCAGTGATTAGGCTTGAGGCTTATCCAAAGCTACAACAACGCAAGTAGAACATGAAAAAAGGATCGCAGCAAGCACAGGACTTCAGTAGGGATTCTACAGCGATATGAGATGCACGAATCAGAGAAATGAACAATAGATCAAGAAACACTGAAACTAACAGCTGACACATGGTGCACCAAACTTCAGTAGGGATTCTACGGTGCCCTAATCCTAGGCCAAAACTGATTTCCATCTCCCACATGCATTTGAGCAAACAGGTGGAGCGCATGCTATTACATACCTTGGAGCATGGGAGCAGCACCACGAAGGCAGCCCGCCGCCGGCACGGCCTGGCGAGTGCCGGCAACAGCAGGGGCGGGGCACTAAGCACTACCCGGTGTCGTCTGCAGCGCCGCCGGCCACGTCCTCCTCTCCCTACTCTGCCTTGCCCCTAGCCTGTGCTGTCGGATTAGGTGCACCGCGGGCACGCCGAACACAGGCGGCAGCAGGCAGCACGCCGTCCTCCTCCACGGTGTCGATCCCCGCCATGGCTACGGGGACGGCCGCCTCCTCCACGGTGTCGATCCCCGCCATGGCTACGGAGCACGGATGCCGCTGGGCCCGATCTCGCCTCCTCCAACGCCTTCGCCGGATGTACGCAGTGCCGCCGTTCGCAGGGGATTAGTGAGGACGGATCGCGTGCCCTGGCCGCCGTAGCCCTGCCCTCGCGCTGGCAACCGGCGCCGCCGCAACACGAAGTCTCGGTGAGAAGGAAGAACATAGAAACGAGAGAGCGGCTAGGATTGACGTGGTCTGAACCTGAGAAATACATGTGACAAAGTATACTAATCAATCATCCCATTACTACTCAAACATTATTTTTGTATTATAAATTTACCATTCTACCCTTAATTATATAAAAGAAATTCGAAAATAGAATTATTGCACCATTTCTTAAGGTGCTGATCCCACTAATTTTAGTATGCACTTGGTGCGTATGGTCCCACCATTTAGTATGCACTTGGTGCCTCTCCAGTTGGTTCCTTTCGGTTCCTCTGCTTTTTTGGCCGTCGGATTGCTCCTCGTGAGCTGTCCATTTTTCGACAACTATCGTAAAAATCCTCAAAAAAATTAATTAGTCCACGTTTAGCCTATTATGCAACGACGGACTAAACTTAGACCCTCAATATCGCTAGAAAGGTTTGGAAATTAGTTTTTCCCTTTCTTTTCATGATTGTTTTTGAATTAGTTCAATTTTTGAACTTCCTTAAAGCTCCCGATGAAAAAAATGCAAAATAGGGGGCCCTGACGGATCAACGACACTCCGAGTAAATATACCCGTGAATTTAAAGCATTTGGAACCGGACTAAGATTCATTATAGTTAGATAGGAAGAGCACAGTGGTGAAGCTGTGTCTTCTAAACATTTTATATCTATGGTTTAGACCTGATTATACTAGCCTGTTTGGATTTTGTTCTCCATGCTTTCTCTGGCAGCCACAGTTTATGAATGCTTAGATGTGAAAAGGCAGCGAACCAAACATACTTGGTCAAAATGATCGAGAAGAGTTAAGAAAAAAACGTACCAAGAAGGAATTGAGGGACTGATATTTTTTTGAGGAACAGGAGGGGTCTAGGACCCTACTGAAAATTTATTAAAACGTAACCAAGACAGTTACGCGAGTTTGAAAAACTTTAAAGAGGAGGGGAGGAGGAGCAAGGGGAGCAGTTCAATATACAAAGAAACAAAAAATATGAGCAAAATTACACAAGATGCTCTAGCCATGATTCAATTTGGGGATAGTATTTCTTCTTTGCGCGTCATAAAGGAAGGCCTCATTGACTACTTTCCTCCACATCTCTGAAGATAGCATCATTTTTTATTGTCCAAATGCTCTCGCTCATAATAATAATCACCTCCATGGAGAAGGCATATTCAGCTAAGCTCTGAAGCTGTCAAAGTTCTGGATGGGCTCAACAGAGTCATCAACTAAGATCCCAATCTCGTTCCAGCAATCTTTGGCAAAAGAACACCACAGGAACAGGTGCTCTCTTGTTTCTTCAGTATTTCCAGTGCAGAGCACACAATTCAAGGAGGGCAATTGTAGATTCTTCCTTCGCAGGATGTTATGCGTAGAGTAAATTGCACCCTGGGTATTTAAACTATTGGGGCATTACCATCTAGGTACTTAAACTGAAAAAGCTACACCTAGATACTTAAACTATTGAGCATTACCATCTGGGTACTCGAACTAAAAAGGCTCCCACTTGGATACTTAAACTATTGGTGCATTACCATCTGGGTACGCGAGTGGGCCGTCGCCGCCGCTGCACAGTGAATCAAAATTCATTTTCCCGCGCTCCTGGTCACGCGTGCGCACTCGCTGCACTCCAGATGGAGCAATAGTTTAAGTACCCAAGTGGGAGCTTTTTTAGTTCGAGTACCCAGATGGTAATGCCCAATAGTTTAAGTACCTAGGTGGTAGCTTTTTCAGTTTAAGTACCTAGATGGTAATGCCCCAATAGTTTAAGTACCCAGGGTGCAATTTACTCTTATGCGTACTTAACTGATCCTAAACAAGAAACCAAAAGAACAATTTATGTTTGTGTTGGCATGAAGATTTCTAGATCCATTTAAAGATCGGATGAGCCCCACTGATGCCTTTTAGATGACGGTATGCCTTCCTGGAAGATGTCCAGGTATCATTATCAACACTTCGCTGGAGATCTTGCAATTAAGTCTGAATCTGCTGGAACTAATCATAAGCTTTAACTGACAATGGCAGGCTAAACAAAGTAGAGACCCGGTGTCAAGGGTCTCGATGCCCAAGACAGCGGGTCCTTGGCTACGGAGCTCGTAGCCTTGGCCGGTAATGGCGTCGGGGTTGTTGCCCGGCTGCCCATTGGTGAAGGAGGCGAGATTAGGAAGAAGAGAGAGTATTAGGGAAGATCAATTCTTGCTTAATCCAAAGAGTGTCGATTACATGAATTATATAGGCCTGTGGCCTGCTAACTAAATGGAAACAAACTCCTTTATTCTAGAAAACCTTCCTTAATTCTAGCAATCCTTGCCTGCCGATCTACATGCCTAAATCCATGGCTATCAGATCGGTGCCGGCGATTGCTGCTCCTAGTTGTGTGGCCGACGTCGGTACTGTCGGCCCCACATGACATCTCTCTCCCCCCTCGACGAGCAGCTCGTCCTCGAGCTGGAACGTGGGGTAGCGGGCGACGAAGCTGTCGAGGTCTTCCCACGATGCTGAAGAAGCGGGTTCGCCCTTCCAGTGAACGAGCAACTGACGAACGCCACGGGCAAGGCGAGCGCGCGTGACTCGGTCGGGCTCCGGGACCGCTGCTCCGTGATGGATCGGCGGTAGGGCTGGTGGCGACGTCGGGGGCGGGCCTACGAACTTCTTCAGTAGGCCGACGTGGAAGACATCGTGAAGGCGGGCGCGAGCCGGCAGCTCCAGGCGGTAGGCAACGTCGTTGATGACGGCGGCGACGTGGTACGACCCGTAGAAGCGGGGTTTAAGTTTGCCCATTGTTGGAGCTTGAAGGGACGCTGTGGCACGCTGACAGAGGCGGAGCCAGACCCAGTCGCCCACGGTGTAGTGGACCTCCCTGTGGTGCTTGTCGTAGTAGGCCTTGTACACCGCCTGAGCCTGCTGAAGCCTGTAGTGGACGTCGGCGAGCAGCTCGTCCCGTTCCGCCATGGACTGGGCCACGGCGGCAACCCTGGTGTCGCCGGGCTCGTAGGAACGGATAATGGGCGGGTCACGGCCATAGATGATCTTGAAGGGCATGTCCTTGAGCACCGTCTAGAACACCGTGTTGTAGATGAACTCGGCCCATGGAAGCCAACGTACCCATTGCCGAGGACGATCCCCGGTAAGGCAGCGGAGGTACATGACGATGATCTTGTTCGCGACCTCTGTCTGTACGTTTGATTGCGGGTGGAACGCCAACGTCATGTGAAGCTTGGTGCCCGTGAGACGCATGAGTTCGTGCCAGAAGGCTGACGTGAACACGGGATCTCGGTCGGAGACCATAGACTGCGGGACGCCATGGAGGCGTACAATCTCGGTGAAGAATGCTCGGGCCACCGACTCCACCGTGTACAGGTGCGCGAGGGGGATGAAGTGGCAGTACTTGCTGAAGCGGTCCACCACCGTTAGAATCATAGACTTGCCACCCACGCGCGGGAGCACATCGATGAAGTCGAGGCCAATATCAGTCCAGACTGCCATCGGGACGGGCAGCGGTAGAAGGAGACCAGCGGGGTGTAGGTGCTCAGACTTATACCGCTAGCAGGTGTCGCTGGCATGAATGTGATCTTGCACCGCCTGGCGAAGGTTGGGCGAGTGGAAGTCCCAGCGGAGGCGATGGAGCGTGCGCTGAACACCCTCGTGGCCGTCGTCGTGGGCGGCGGTGAGCACCTCGTGGAGTAGTGGCGATGCCGGTGGAATGTAGAGGCGGCCTTTGAATGCAACGAGGCCATCGATGAGGGACTAGGGGGATGCACATGTACCCACCGCCAGCTCGTCCTGTAGCGCCACCAGAGCTAGATCGGTGGACGTAGCATGTCGAAGAAGGTTGATGTAGTTGAAGCGGGGGCCCGAGATAGCCAGGGCCGTGGCTTCCTCAGTGTCATGGCGAGAAAGGGCGTACGCGACGATGTTCGTGTTCCCCGCCTTGTACTCGACGGAGAAGTCAAAGCCGAGGAGCTTGCCCACCCAGTGGTGCTGTGGAATGGTGGCCAAGCGCTGATCCAAAAGGAACTTGAGACTAAAATGGTCAGTCCTTACCACGAAATGGCATCCCCACAAGTATGGCCGCCAATGGCTGATGGCGAGGCCGAGGCCGATGAGTTCACGTTCGTACGCCACCAAGGACGCATGGCGTGGCACGGTCGGCTGCTAAAGAACGCCAGCGGGTGCTTGTCCTGGAGGAGCACTGCGCCGAACCCGTAGCTGGATGCATCGCACTCGACGATGAAGGCGTGGTTGAAGTCAGGCAGGGCGAGGACGGGCGCCATCGTTATGGCTGTCTTGAGGGCGGTGAACGCCACAACGGCTTCCGGAGTCCAGGAGAACCCTTCCTTGCGGAGGAGGGCTATCAGGGGGGTGGCGATCGTGCCGAATTCCCTAACAAACTTGCGGTAGTACCCCGCCAGGCCGAGGAAGCCCCGGACTGCCCACGCTGAACGAGGTTGTGGCCAGTCGACCACTGCTTAGACCTTGGCGGGATCCATGGCGACACCCGCAATGGAGATGATGTGGCCGAGGTAGGAGATCGATTCGACTCCGAACGCACACTTGGATCACTTGATGAAGAGTTGTTGTTGGTGGAGTGTGCTGAGGACGGCACACACGTGGCAAAGATGATCGGGCCATGACTCGCTATAGATGAGGATGTCGTCGAAGAAGACGAGGACGAAGCGGCGTAGGAAAGGACGCAGGACGTCATGCATGAGTGCCTGGAACATCACGGGCATGTTGCAGAGGCCGAACGGCACGATGAGGAATTCATAGAGGCCATCGTGGGTGTGGAAGGCGGTCTTAGCGATGTCGTCGGTGCACATCCGAACCTGGTGGTAACCGGAGCGTAGGTCGAGCTTGGCGAAGAAGCGGGCGTGGCGGAGCTCGTCCAGTAGTTCGTCGACCACCGAAATCGGGAACACATCCTTGATCATGATGGCGTTCAGGGCATGATAGTCCACGCAGAATCTCTAGGAGCCATCGGCCTTCCGGACCAAGAGGACCGGCGACGAGAACGCTGAGGAACTATGGCGAATGATGCCCTAGGCCATCATCAAGTCGCATTGGTGCTCCAATTCATCCTTGTGCACGGTGGGGTAGCGGTACGGCCTGACAGCCACCAGGGCGGATCCGGCACAAGGTTGATGCAGTGGTCGCGGGTGCATGCCAGAGGCAGGCCGGAGGGCTTGGTGAAGATAGGGGAAAACTCCTCGAGGATTGCGGTGAGGAGATCGGCGCCGGTGCAAGCCAAGAGCGTCGAGCCTGTGGGAGCCGCCGTGCTGCACCAGCACATCCAGCGGCTGCTTCGCTAGAAGGACATCGTGAGGGCGCCGAAATCCCATAGAATCAGGCCCAGCGTTGCTAGCCACTAGGTCCCCAGGATGACATCGTACCCAGCCAACGACAGGACGTAGAAGGCCGCGGTGAACTCCTCCGCATTAATGGAGAACAGCGCGTCGTGGAACACGCTGGGGCACTAAACGCGCTCGCCATTGGCCACTGTGACCCACAGTTGGCCCTGGGTGAGGGTCGGGAGCGAGGCGTGGGCGGCCGCCTCCTCGGCGATGAAGTTGTGCGTCGAGCCAGAGTCGATCAGGGCGAGGAGGGAGGTGCCGCCCATCGTGAGACGCATATGCATGGTCGCACTGGTGTGCATGCCAGCAATGGCGTGGAGCGAGATCTAGGGCTCCGCTAGAGTCTCGGTTGTCTCAGAGTCTGTGTCGTCCTCATCCACCGCCAAGTCGAGGAGGAAGATGCATTGGTAGACGCGGTTGTGGCCTCGCCCAAACTTCTCGTTGCAGTTGAAGCAGAGGCCTAGGCGGTGGCACTCCTCCATCTCAGCCTGCGATAGGCACTTGACCTGGCGGCCCTCGACGGTGACCGGCTGTGGCGCAGGCGCAGGCGCCGTGTTGGGCGCTGGAAGCGCCAGACGGGGTGGGGGCGCCGGTAGGAGGCCCCGCTGGTGATCATGCCTTGGGCGTGGTGGTGGCGAGATCGCCATGGCACACTGATTGCGGAGTTCCAACTTGCGGGCGAGGCTCATGGCGATGGAGAGGGACTGAGGGTTGTGGACCTCGACGTTGAGGCTGAGCGGTGGCTAGATGCCCTCGGTGAATAGCTGGACACGCTATCCCTCATCAAGGCACCCGACACGGGGGAGGAGCGCTTGAAAACGGTCCTGGTACTGCAATAGTGCTGGTGCGCTTGCACAAGGCCAGTTCGTGGAGGGGATTGGAGCGCAGTGGTGGTCCATAGCGGAGATGAAGAAGATCCTTGAAGTGGCACCATGATGGAATGCCCTCGTCTGGCTAGACCTGGATGTACCATAGCTGGGCGCCCTCTTCCAAGTTGTAGGACGCCATCCACACTTTCTCTTCCTCCATGATCCGTTGCTGGTGGAAGTAGGAGTCGCACCAGTTGATGAAGATCATCGGGTCAGACTTGCCGTCATAGCACGGGAAGTCGAACTTTTGGAAACGCGGTGGCCGATCTTGGTGGTGCTCCCCCGACCCAGAGTGTGCGGAGTATGACGATCCATCCGGCGGCAGGCGCGCGGCGTCCAGGCGCTGGATGGCCTAGGCATTGGCCTCCACGGACATCTGGAGGGTCATGATGGATGCGACTAGGGAGTCCAGGGTCACCTGCAACGCCGCGTTCTCAATGGTGTTGTCGCCCATGGCTTCGACGCGAGACGAGGGCGACGGCGCGGAGGCGGAGGGTGGTGTGGCGGCTGGAGTTGGCGAGGGGGCACGGGATGGACTTGAATGCCTGGATCATGATACCAGGTTGTCAAGGGCCTCGATGCCCAAGACAGCGGGTCCTTGGCTACGGAGCTCGTAGCCTTGGCTGGTAATGGCGTCAGGGTTGTTGCCCGACTACCCAATGATGAAGGAGGCGAGATTAGGAAGAAGAGAGAGTATTAGGGAAGATCAATTCTTGCTTAATCCAAAGAGTGCTGATTACATGAATCATATAGGCTTGTGGCCTACTAACTAAATGAAAACAAACTCCTTTATTCTAGCAAACCTTCCTTAATTCTAGCAATCCTTGCCTGCCGATCTGCATTCCTGCATGCCTAAATCCATGGTTATCAGATCGGTGCCGGTGATTGCTGATCCTAGTTGTGTGGCCGACGTTGGTACTGTTGGCCCCACATGACACCTGGTATTTGGAACAAGCCACTGCCAGAGATATATTTGCCTTCCTGGCAAAGGAGTAATGCTCGGGAAAGGCCAGCTTCAAAGGTTGCCCATTCATCAATCATCACAAAGAAGATAGGTGGAGACATCTACAACTCTTACTGAGGCCATACCTTTGAATTTGTCTAATACACTACTACTGTAAGGATTTGTAGGGGTGGCTGATAAGGGTTTGTAGGGGCAGTTTCCCAAGCCGTCCCTAAGCAACCGTGTCTACAAATCATTGATTTTTAGTGGCGGTACACCAGCCACCCCTACAAAAAGGGGCGGCTAGTAAGGATTTATAGGGGCGGTTTCCCTAGCCGCCCTAAGCAACCGTGTCTACAAATGATTAATTTTTAGGGGCGGTTCCCAAGCCGTCCCTACAAATGGATTTGTAGGGGTGGCTGGTGTTACGAGCCGCCCCTACAAAAGGATTTGCAAGGACGGCTGATAACACTAGAAGCCTCTACAATTTAGATTTGCAGGGGCAGCCATGACACCAACCGCCCCTATAGTTTTTATTTGTATGGGCGGTTAAATATAGAACTACCTCTACAGTACATTTTCCGGCCAAAAAAATTGAAATTTGAAAATTCAAATCTGACCAGAACACACACACACACACACACACACAGATATATATATATATATATATATATATATATAATTGACAAGGACATTATATCAACAGCTAATTCACAAGAAGATATATACATTATAAACCTATTCATTACAAACACATAATAATTTAAATTTGTTCATTACAAACCATAATAATTTAGATCAGTTCATTATTACAACCAACAGTAATTTAAAATTCCTAGACTTCCCAATGTCGTACCATATACTCGGAGAAGTGCAGGTCATTCATTTCATATGCCCAAATGTCACTGATGTAGCGCAATGTATTTACTAGTGCACTCTCCCTTGCTTCACAAGATCATTCACAAGGTCTACTAACGACGATCAGTGATGGCTTAGAACATCCCCCACTAGTCATAATATTTTTTTCCTAGATTCCCTCTGAAGTGAGAATAGGGCCAGCATATTCCCATTTATAACGACCCAATTGATACATGTCCTAGTTTATAATGGCTTCAAAGCTACAACTTGCGTATGTTACGTCATTTCGCTGAATCTGCAAGTGTTGAGAAAAATATGGTTATCAGAACTAAGCATATGTATAGACATAACAATTAATCTGGATATAAGTTATGAGACTGACCACATCATTTATGTTGTCCTCACCAAGCTATGCAGAAAATAGTCTGATATCATGGTGGAGGCCCACATTCAAAGCTCCAATCCTCATGTAGGAGTATGTAGGAATATTGTACCCAATATTTTGAAGCGTCCTTAAACATTCTAGCATAGCATATTTTTGCGCACTAATGTGGTGAGGTTGACCGCTGTCCGTCCTATCGATGCATAAAACTAGACCTTGTTGGTTACCCGCCCTAGAGAGAGTAGAAAAGCTAATTCAACATTGCATTTGTCCACCCTCTATAGGGAATGTATCAACTTGCATGTAATCAACCCCAAAATTTGAGAGTGTCTCTTTGAACCATGGTATAGGATGAATTGTCTATATTTAAGAATTATATATATTAGAACAAAATATCTATAGAGGTGTCTTTAAAACATGTTACTTACTATCACTACTACAAATTGTTCTTTCATTATCGCCACTTTCACTGTCGTAGCGATATAAGTGTCCGTGTGATACTTCCACCGTCGATTGGACCGATAGAGAGGCCTCGCAAGGAATGAAACCGGCAGTTGAAAACCATCAATGCGGCGGTGGTAGTGGGGTTGAATTCCATCGTCGTTTGGAACATCGAGCCAACTGAGATATGTGTTATGGGCACTGCACCAACACGACCGTTTGGTGTACCGGCGATAAATATTGAAGGTGAGTAAATGAGAGTGTGTCCCAATGCCTAACCACCAACACCCCCCACTGGCCCGCTCTACAATTCTTCAAGGCCTCTATCCTCTGAAACCACCCCTCTTCCATGTTTATCCCATTCTTCCATCAGACTAGCTAGAACCATTTCAGCGGACAATTTTTTCAAGATTCCCAGCTACGACTCGTCCTCTGATGAGGACGAGGTCTAGCAGCACTCATCGTCTGAGGAGGCCTCCAGGGAGTACATGGATCCTGATTTGATTCCTGATAGGAGTTCCAACACCGAGGAGGAGGAGGACATCGAGGACAATGACGAGGAGGACGACGACGACGATGACAAGCCCGAGGATGATGACGTCGATGAATGATGGTGGGCCTCCTCTGAAGCAACCAAGGTGACCATCATCCTTGCTCTGAGAGGATTATTTTTAGGTGTATTATCTCTGTGGATGAGCTGAGTACAACCACTCGTTGGAAATGTATCTACATATTTTATAAAGTAATAAACAAAAATTCTAGTTCGACCAATGCTTCTTTCTTCTGCTGTCATCGCTTGTAGTGCTATGTCATGTTGCTATACCAATGTTTTTGGTGGCCCTATTCGGATTCCTCTAGTTTTTGGTATTTTTTAAGAATCTAGCTTTGTAAATTGGGTGGGATCCAAACGGGCTAGTTTTTAAGAATTCAAAACTGGTCCAAACAGGGTCGTAACGGACCAGTGCTTGACGGGCCATGCTGCTCACACTTTGGTACGACCCCTATGCCTGATATAACGACGTTTGGTGCATTTTTTCGTTCTTTCCAATGCCGAAAGTCAATGGTAAAGAGTATTTCCCCGCTGGACTGCATATCTAGGCAGCGGTAAAGGCTGATTTCCAATGTCGGGTCGATGGCCTAGGTTGCCTTACTAATTAAAGTTGTCCGCTGCCATAGGCAAAACAATCCCATTGTTAGTTCCCCTTTCCTCAACCATTGCTAGTTCCCCCAATATCTATTGAAGGTTGTGTCCGAATCGAAGCCGGGTCATCACGTAACAGATTCGAGGTCCGCAAAAGTTTCTTTACAGATTCAATTACATGATTCTTGCTATTGTGCTTTTTACTGTGTTATCGATGTTCTTACTCAACGGGACCTCCGCGCTCATTTTCAATTTCTTCGTGCTATAAGATATGCCTTTGATGTACACAGATGGATCGTGGATGGATGTATATGAAGCGTAGTTTAGTTGCATTCGTGCAAGGCCTTGAGTTGTTTATCAATGTCGTGAGTGCTTATGGAGCATAAAGCTGAGGCTCTTGGTTTCATAAACTACCCATATAGGGATTGCAAAAATCTTAAGCAGTGGGATAGCATGGAGCGGATTAGGGGTCATCTGCTTTGGAGGGGTTTCATGCCAAACTATATGGTTTGGATGAAATATAGGGAAGAAGGCGAGAAGCCACCTGACGAACAAGCTTCAGCGGGTATACGGAATCACAACAGGGATACAAATGTAGGCAAAACAGGGCACATGAACGAGAATGAGATGGTCCTAGAGACCATGAATGAAGGTGTCGAAGAAACCGTTGCCATCCCTGGGAATGAGAGTTTGGCATATGATGAAATGGTAGATGCTCTAGACCAAATGATTGATGCTGGGAATCCAGATTTCCTTGATGAAAAAAACCGAAAGAAGTTGGAGGACATGAGGAAGCATGTAAAAACTCCATTGTATAATGGTTCAACTGTGACAAAGTTGGAAGCTGATATGAAGCTAATTTTTGCTTCTGGAGATGAAAGCAAGGAATGGAATGTCGGACACTGGGTTCAATGATGTCTTATCCCTGCTACAGAAGTTTATTCCAAGCCTGAATGAGTTGTCTCAGAACATGTACGAGGCCAAGCAAATCATCTGCCCATTGGGACTTGAAGTACAGAAAATGCATGCTTGTACCAATGACTGCATATTATTTCATAGAGATTACAAACATTTGGATTCGTGTCCTCGGTGCCATGCCTCACAATACAAAACTAGCAATGATGCCATGATGCAAGCTGGTCGTGAGAAAAGACCGACCGTGAAGGTGATGTGGTATTTCCCTATCATTCCTCGCTTGAAGCGTTTGTTTGCCACAGCAAAGACAACAAAATTGATGAGGTGGCATGTGGAAGATCAAGTGAATGATGGAAATTTGTGGCACCTGGCTGATGGCGCCCAGTGGAGAGCAATTAATCACAGTTATAAGCGGTCGTTTTCTAATGAAATAAGGAACTTAAGGTTTGGTTTGAGCACGGATGGGATGAACCTGTTTGACATGGTTAGCAACAATCATAGCACTTGGTCAGTGACACTTTGCATATACAACCTTTTGCCTTGGCTGTGTATGAAACGGACACACCTTATGATGCCGATACTGATCCAAGGGCCAAGGCAACCTGGAAACAACATAGACGTCTTCCTACAGCCATTGATGGAGGAGCTACTACAATTGTTGATGAAAGGTGAGAGTGTAACACCCCTGGTGTTACGAGCTTGCTTAACAGCGAGATTTAGGTCCGAGAGGAATTAGCCGAACAAGATTTTGGGTTTTAAAAATTTAAAACACACATGAAATGATAAACAAACCCTGTGCGACTCCCTTTTATGGTTGAGAGAAATCAAATAAATATCTAAGTTAATTTACTCAGTGCATAAAAGTGCTAATAAAAATCCTAAGAAGAAGAATAAAATAAGTAGTTTTAATTGTTTGGTACGAAAAACAATTTCTATAAAAAATAAAACATAACTTGTATTCAATACTTAAATAAAAATTGAAGTACAAGTTTAGTTGATGGAAATGCAACTTTAACTTTTGAAAATAAATATTGTTAAATAGTGTTTTGGGAGCTCAAAAATCGAATCCAAAATTTAAATAGAACTTTTCATTGAATCAGCAAGAAGTGGAAATTATAGTTAAAGTGTCATTTTTGGCGAATTATATTGAGCAAAATAATTAAAGAGTGCTTAAATGTTTTGCTTCTATGGGTTAGTATGAAGTATGGACTATTGTGTGAAATGCTTATTGGTTGAAATTAATAAGGTTTAGGCCTTTTAAAAATTGTAACAAAAGGGTTAATGGCTACTTAGTCCCAACTGAAAACCCTTAACTTTTCTAAGTATGGAAGGGTGGTAGACAATGCTATTTTGACATTTAAGTTCTAACTAAAATACATAAACACTAGTTTAATATTTTTGTACTGTTGGTTGGTTCTAAGTAAGCACTTGAGCATGGTGTAGGTTTAAGTTGTGTTGGATGTCACGTTGCTCTCGTAAAAATTGCCCAAACCTCCTTAGAACGCACTATGAACCATGATTTGGTGCTCGGTTCGCGAACCGGCGTTCAGCGCGACGATCTTATCTTGGCGCCTCTCCATCTTTCTCTTGGGCCATCCTCTGGTCATAAGCATTGTTTTGCTAGTTAGCACCAGCTATAGGATAGTGGAATTGGTTGAGTCTTAATTGAGAAGCTAAGTAGTTTTGGCTCGCTTTAAAAATCATGCTTGGCACCGTTTCGCCCGCTGGCCTCATGGACGTGGTCACCATGCGTGCATGCGCTGCTGGCGCTGAACACGGGCCATGGCCAGGCTGTTACCACTGGTTAGCTCATGTGCCCGGTCGGTGCCGCGCGGTGCCCTTGTCCTCACGTTGGCCGTCCTGGCTGGCTATGGCCTAGCCCCGCTATCACTATGTGCACGTGCCACCCTCTGGTCACTAAGCATCATGCGGGGATGAGACACGGTTGTGGCTATCATTGCCTTGCCATCATGGCACTCGCCTCACCCCTCGTTTCACCTACCACATCGAGGCTCTGGGCAGGTGCCAATGCCGCTGCGTCTGGGCCAATGACCTCGGTCGTAGGGGCGATGGTGATGTCCCTTTGCTGCCGTTGCCCCTGCTAGCCGATGCTGGTGCGACCTACTATGGTCCAGCTGCTCTAATTCAAGTGCTTCACGCCAAGCCTCTAGGTCTCATCATCTGTGCGCACATGCTCGTACTGCTGCCATCGATCGGGGTCACCTCGTCTTAATCCACACGGGCTCACTCGTGTGACCTCCCCACAGTCGCACCGTGTGTAGAGCCATCATTCCTTCCTCTTCCTAATAACCAACTTGGGCTTTGTCAGTGCAATTCACCGCATCAGTGGGTGGCATAGGTAGTCAGCTAGGCACCCTATTCTCCTCAAGCCCGGTCGATCACTACCAACCATCAATTTGGCATTTTGCTCACCGCTGGCCATGGGCATCGCTAAATTGGTAGGTTGGGAGGTAAGGCATGTAGGAGTGGTAGCAGTTTGATTGCTCATAACCCTGAGCTTGCCTTGACTCCCTCCATTCGGTGCTCGGGTTACTTTGGCTAGGATGCTCAATGACAGAGCACATGTGGCCAGACCGCCACAGCTCCCCTGCTTCAACCGTCAGTGGGGTGTGCACCATGGTAAGCCACTAATGCTTATCCACCACTTCTACTCTGACGAGCATACGTAGGTTTGTCGGAACAGGCGCGCCACCACCGTCAGATAGCCGCTCACCGTTGCAGCCTATGATAGTGCACCTCCAAGTCCCTAACCGCTGCCCATCTTTGTGCGTTTATCCGTAGATGGCGACCGACCTGCTAAATGGGTCTGCACAGGCCTCTAGTGCCCCGTGTGGATGCCTAGCTCCGCCCCTCGCCACGCTACCGTTCATGGGATGGCTAGGGGTGCGCATGGGGAAATTTGGAAAAATCCAGGGGGTTAAGTCAATTGGTTAGAGATGGGAAGAAATAGTATTAGGGCCTAGTCGTGGTTCAGGAAAAGTCCAAGGGCTCTTTTGCTAAAGTGCCAGCATGGGCCCCCCGTGGGCCATCATGCGCGTGGGCCGCATCCCGCGCTAGGCCATCGGACCTGCTAGGCCGAATGGTTGCCACCGGACCTTTTCCTTTTCTAAGCATTTTCTAATTTAGTTTCTAAGGTAAACTTATAAATTCAATATAAAATTGTGTAGTTAACCGAAAATTGTGAAACCAATTTTTTTAGGTTCCTAAAATCATGATCTATCTGCTAGTATATTTTGTTCATATAGTTTTATAATATTTTTAGGAGTTATCTAATTAATTTGAGATTCTTAATATTGTAAGATAAAATCTTGTAGGAATTTTTGTGATAAATTGGTGATAGTGTTGGCTCTGAAACTTTCACAGTAAATTCCTAACATTATTAGATGCTCACTATAATTTTTGTAGCTCCATAATAATTAGTTTGCTAAGGTAGCTAAATGAGTCCTTGTTCAAAAATATATATTTAATCAATAAAATGCCAAAACACCTTGGGATTTTAGAACTAAAATTTTTTTTTCAGAGGCGAAGCCTTACTTGACAACATGGATACATAGACTAGTACGTTAGTCATTAAAGCTAGCTTGTTAGCTTGTAGAGCGTAATCATATTTTAGAGTTGTAGTTGTCGTTGATTATTTATGTCTCTACATTGCATCCACGTATATCATAATAGGAATAATGATGGATCATGGAGTCGACCGAAGTAGCAGAAAAGATGGTACCTTGATGATTGTGTTGCTCCATGGAATGCTAATCCTTGGTTATATCTTGCTCAGACAAGCCCCGGTGCATAACCCCTATTATTCTACACTTTATTTTATCCTTGTGCATTAAGTTTTAAGGAGTTGAATGAAATCCACTTGCACATATATATCCTTATCCTATGAGTCCTACTAGTATGTCAAGATCATGTAGATTGCTATGCTAAAGGATTTGGTAGAAGTCGAGTCATTACCTGTTACTCGCGAGAGATAGGAAATATATTATTGTTGTTATTATATTACTATCACATGGAATATATGTGGATGACAATTGGAGACCGGGCAGAATGGTACTTTGGATCTGGACTTAGTTAGGCATTCGAGCGAGGCTCGTATTGCATTTTGTTCTGCCTGTGTCGATTGAGGACCGTCCGTTGCTATGGATGTTAGTCAGGTCATAGACTTATTATCCTAAGCAAATACTTGCTTATGGGAGCGAGAAGGCTCATTACCCTCTTGTCACGATTTCCAGCTCTTTCTAGATTGACTAAATGGAGGTGGCAAAAGGTGGAGGTCTAAGCACCATACTGAGACCAGGTCTCAAGTGTGGGGGCTTGGAGTCTAAGTTTGGACGAGGACCTAGACCCCTCGATAGGAGTGGAATGGGTTGGTCTTGTTTGTGCCTAGGGTACAAATGGAGCGTGTGTTTTGGGGTACCCAGCTGGGATACATTGATTTATGAATTGCTATTTCTATGAGACGGTACGACTTGGCTATGGTCTAGCACCGTAGTGAGAACTAGAACTTAAAAGGTGATAAAATGGTTCTGATTGCTTACCACCTACTTGAAAGTAGCATAGGTGCTTACATAGAATGGTTAGTTAACGAACTAATGACGACTGCTAATAAAATTGAATATAAGGACTCACGTTTAGTAATGCTTCTATAGATCCAATAACCCACAAGCTAAATATGCCTTGCATATCCTTGGAGTCTTTTATTTTTCTGCTATCGGGTAATTCTTGCTGAGTACAATCGAGTACTCAAGGTTTTATTCCCCCTGTTGCAGGTGATCGGAGGATACATAGAGCTGACTCTTGTGTGTGGAAACCTCTTGGTGGGCTTAGAGAGGATTCCTTTCATGCAACGATCATAGTGATTATTTATAACCCTCACTATGTAAGAATCTGCTAGCATCTCTCGTATATGAATGTCCACTATGTTAATACACCACCATGTCATTAAATAAATCTTTGTTTCCTCTATAACTCTGATAATATTGTTATATTCCACTATTATAATCAATTGAGGTAATATTCGGTTATTGTAATAAAGTGATTTAAGAAATGGCTTAAGAATGTTGTAAGCTTTATTCTCTCATTTATGATCCTGATGGAAAAATGTGGATATTCGAGTTCTCCCTTGGGGTGTGCTCTATGAAACTACATAGTTTAGTGTCCTCTCTTGAGTACTTAGTGTCTAATGGAAGACAAGTACTCCTAGGAGGCATTAGATTAGGTAGTTCTACCACAGAGAGTGTGTGGGACGGGTACAAGAAAGAGCACTTCAAATTGAAAGCACTGATGTTCATAACAATCATTGACCTACCAGGCCTTGGTTCATTATCTGGACAAGTGACAAAGGGTTACAAAGGATGTGTGGTTTGCTTGGATGGCACTTCCACTAAATTTCTGAAACATAGCAAGAAGATAGTTTACATGGGTCATCATAGGTTCCTGCCATCTACGCACCCGTACCACCGCAAAAAAAAAACCTTCAATGGGACAGTAGAAAATCGAGAACTGCCTAAGTTCAAAACTAGAAGGCAGATCATCAAAATCATAAACAAACATAAGGTCGTCCTAGGAAAGGGTGCAGGAAGCGTACCTACTCTAACAAAATATGCGTGGAAAAAATCTGTGTTTTGGAAACTGCCTTATTGGAGGACATTGCATGTTTGACACACACTTGATGGGATGCACATTACCAAAAAATGTCATGGAGAGCTTGTTGGGTACTTTAATGCAATCGAAGGACAAGGGGAAAGATTCACTTCAATGTCATATGGACTTAGAAGCTATGGGTGTGAGGGCGGAGCTGCATCCCTTAACACTACCTGATGACAAAAACAAAGTACCAGTTGCATCATGGTCGTTAGAAACAAAATAGAAAGAGAGGCTCTTACGGTTCTTCCATGAACTAAAAGTGCCTACAGAATACTCATCAAATATAAGGAAGATAGCGAACATGAAAGATTCGAAATTCAACATGAGCTGCTTGAAGGCCCACGATTGCCATGTTATCATGACACAACTCCTTGCTATTGCAATGAGGGGTGTTCTTTCGGAGAAGGTACGGGAGCTGATCATCAACTTCTGCTCATTCTTCAATGCGATCTCACACAAGGTCATAGATCCGATGGATCTTGAAAAGCTATAGGACGATCTGATCCACACACTGACTCGGCTCAAGATGCATTTGCCACCAACATTTTTTGATATGCCTATGCATCTCGTTGTTCATCTTGTTCGCCAGATAAAACTACTTGGCCCCATTTTCTTGGACTAGATGTTTCCTTTCAAGCGGTTGATGAGCGTTCTTAGGAAGTATTTTCAAAACCTGAAGGGTGCATGACAGAAGGATGGTCAACCAAGGAAGCACTGGAGTTTTGCATTCAGTATTTGGGTCAAACTGGGCTCGGCGTTCCTGTGTCATGGCATGAGGGAAGGCTACAAGGAAGGGGGATTATC
This sequence comes from Miscanthus lutarioriparius, assembly GCA_904845875.1. NCBI lineage: Eukaryota > Viridiplantae > Streptophyta > Magnoliopsida > Poales > Poaceae > Miscanthus > Miscanthus lutarioriparius. The sequence goes on along the minus strand of CAJGYO010000003.1, from coordinate 76,199,941 downwards.
GAGGAGAAGCATGTCCGTGCTTGTGAGTACAGTGTTCTAATGCAAGCTCATTTCACAGTCATGCAACCAGCACAAGTAGTTTCGCCCTATGTCAAAAAGCATAAGGAAGAATTAGTTGTAGCTAACAGTTCTAGGTCCTAGGCATGGCTCGACAAGCAACATACAGAAAAGTTTGCCAAATGGATACAGTAACATCTGCTGGAGGTTACATCCGGTGACCCTAACCTTGATGTGTTGGCCATGGGACCGAACGATTCAGTGGTGGTGTACCAAAGTTATGACATAAATGCGTACACATTTTACACTAGAAAACAAGACAAAAAGAGTGTGAACCAAAATAGCGGTATTCGGATCGATGCTTATTATGAACAAAATAAGCTAATGGACACCAACTATGAAATCATAGAAGAAATTTGGGTGCCAGAATATGGAGAATTTAAGGTCCCACTTTTTTGGTGCAAGTGGGTTAGACCTAGAACGATATCCGTGAACAAGGATGGTGTTACTACCGTGGATCTCAACAGCATGGGTTATAGAGAAGAACCTTTTGTATGGGAAAAAGATGTAGTCCAAGTATTCTATGCACTAGACCAAGGAAATAATGAGGAAGACATATATTTCTTCAAGGTAAATGGAAGATCATCGGTGTCGACAATACAACTTAGGAAGAAGAGAACGAATATCAGGACATGCCTGTAGTCAGAGCAGATGTTGACCTACCTCTTTTTGAAGAGGGCATGGAACCTGCGTACGTGAGAGTGGATCATGATGAGGCTATGATCGTCGTGCCTTAAAACATTTGTTGTACCTAAATTTCGTTGTTCTTGAGATTTTTGTACTGTGGTTATAACTGCCAACATAACAAATGGTACCATCATACTATGGTGATAATATAATATTCTTCATGTTATGACAACACCAGTGCATGATCCGGTGTTCCTATACAACTATACCCTAGCCCAAATCTGTTCCATCCATCGTTCTTCGATTCACTCGGCCATCCATTTGTACCCAATTGGCCAACCCTAAAAGGACAGTCTACTTACATCTCACCATCTGCCACCACTGCCGACCTTGAACATCGAGGGAACAGACCTAACATTCCGAGTCTATCGATCTGCAATCCAAGTTAGGAACCCTATGTTCGTAGCTAGGGAAACCCTATATCGCGGTAGTTGTTGCTGCATCGGCGCATCGATTGTTGCTGCCTTACCTCCATATATCGCTGTGTGTACACACGCTCCCTTCTAATGTCCCCTTGACCTCCTAAGCAAGGCATAACTGTGTGGTCGGGGTTGTGTTCTAGGTAAGATCCGATCCTACCCTTGTCCATAACTGTATACTGAAATAAAAAATGAATCAGTTTGTAAATTGTGCGCTCCATGTATCTTTAGTACTTCAGGATTATTCATCACTATGATTACGGGAGGACCCGCGCGTGCATCAGGCAACGAGAGGGAGTTGCGGACATCATGCCGACAAAGGTCGTCCCCATGGGCAAAGAAAGTCTATGAGTCCCTTGTATCCATTAAAAAAAATATAAACAAGCCTTTGAGAAGGTCAGCAAGGGTTCAATTATGAGGAGGCCTAGGAGTAGCTGATGTTGAGAATGGAGGGCGTACCACCCACTGTCGCAGCTCCTGACGCCATGTCCGAAGTTGCCACGTTCATTCAGGTTCGACAATAAGGTTGGATGATAGGGAACCGAGGGACACAAAAGGCAAGCTAGAGGCATGCCACATGATTTATCTTACTCCCCTTGTTCCCCATGCTAACTAGTTGTTGAGCATGAGAGGCAGCAAGATTCAGGAGCTAAGGTTTCTTTCATTAGAGGATTGGTTCCTGGAACCAAGACCCATTGTGCGAGGTCCATTTTTCACTCCAATGCAGGCAAGTTTTATGATGGCCATCCACAAAGGAGGCGTCAAGTTTTGTGCACATCATCAGATTACAGTCGAATGCCTAGCAAAGTTAGCCAGAGTTACCAAGGAAGAGATGAAGGGTCATTTGACATACATGACATGACTGCTAGACCTGTTGACCAGAGCGCACGAATATGTGCCAGATTGGGTGAAGATATTCTTCGCAACTTTGTGGATACCACAAGGACGGCAATACATTGAATTTATGTTCAGAGGGGATCACCACCTGCTATACAGGGAAGAAATAGCTGAGCTCTAGGTGTTGATCTAGTTCCCACCACTCAGGTCCATGAAGTATGTTACCCAAGAGCAGTACCTCCTCGTCGTGCCCTTGCAAGCGGGATGCATCCACCTGTCAAAATTGTATCTATTCTTTTTAGATAGCCGTTCAGTCCTGACTCTCTGAGGTCACCGAAAGAACTCACTCAACTAGCAGCTATGCTCCTACTCGCTTTCAAGAAGTCACTATACCATAGAGCTGGATTTGGTGAGGCAATCAAAGTAATGCAACGATGGTTGCTATCTTTGGTGTTGGGCCACACCCCGTTTGATTTGGTAGACTTGGTGATTTGTGAGTGGGAAGACTGGATCACTAATGGATTCAATGGCAAGAGGATAATCCCCTATGCTCATGTCATCTGTTACCTATTGGCTAAGATTACTGGTTTCCTAGAATAGGAGACGGTACTAAGAGAATCGAAGAGTATGTTCCCTGAGTATAAACCTCCTGGTCTGACTGACGGACGCAGAGGAGGGCGTACTATGAGGGCACTGCATGACCACATGACCCTAGCTAATATAGCCAACAATGAGGAAGCTGGCCTAGCTTTGTGAGAGGAAGAGGCATGTTCTAGGCTTTAGGGTTTACTTGGTACTGCACTACTAGCTAGTGACAATGATGACGAGGATTATATATTGCAGGATGATACTGCAGGATCTAGTTCCAGCCATCCGACTGAGCCTAACACGGCAGAGGCACAATTTGAGCTTATGCAATCACTACAAGTAGAACTAATTCATATGAGAAAGTCACAAGAAGACAGGTTTGATGCTATGATGCGAAAATCACAAAAGCATGATGAGGCGCTGGCTTCGTTATTTTTAGGCCAGCGGACATTGCTTGAGCAGATGAGGGAGGACAGAGCGCACAATGACTATCAGTTTGCATACATTTTCAACAAGACTAGTATGATGCCGCCAGTGCCTATGCCACCTAGTACCCAGCCTTTGTCACATTTTCCTCGTCCTATGCTTTGCGACGATCAATCAGAAATCCTCAGGCGAGATGCACCAAGAGATAGATATTGGCAACAAAGAAGTTCAGGAGAATAGAAAAGTAGAACATACAGAGGGGAGTCTAGTTCCGATGGTGGAGCCCAATATGATTGTTGTTGCAAACCCAAATACTAAGTACCACATACACAGGGGAGTCATGCGCCGGCAATGAACCTCAATACGTCTGAAGTTGAGAACAAACAAGTTCAGGTGAACAGTGAAGTACCACATACAGAGGTGAGTGAAGATGTGGCAATGACGCCCAATATAACTATTGTTGAACCAAATGGTGAATATGTAATTGATGAAGTATATACAGAGGGGAGTGAAGCTAGCAAGGTCTTGCTAGTTTGAAGATTCTAATTTTTCTGATCGCCTTTTTGTTTTATTATATTCTTAGTTTTTGTGATGGACTATGTAAATTGTTTGTGCGTTTGTTAATTCATTTCCAATTTTGAGAAATGTTTTCTTAGATTGTCAGTTGTCATCTCAAGCGCTTTGTTTGTAATGAATTTTAATAAGATTTGCATCAATTCCTGAACAATATCAGTAATGAATCTGATTAAAGATTTGCCAGCCCGTTGGTATGATTTGAATGTGCAGACTGTTTGTGAACTTTTATTCATATTAGGCCCTATTTGTTTCGATGAAATTTGGCTTATGCTGATTTGTTGTGAGAGGAAAATATAGTTCATTCGTTGAAAAGTACTACTGAAGTACTTCGACATGACCCATCGGTGATTATTTTATTCATATTTATCACTGTTCCATGGATCCGGAGCCTAAGGCTATCCCCGAGGAGATGTGTGTTCTGGCGCAAGAAGGGGAAAAGCACTCAATTCGTCCGCATTGCTTCAAGCATTTACTCCTGCCATCATTTCACCTAGTGTTGGGAACTGCCGCTACATGACTCTCGCTAAGCAGTCGCATCCCACTCACTCCTCAGTCTACTCTTCCCATAGACTCTGATGAGCTCACCGATGACAACTTCTAGCATATGATGGCACTGGAGTACAACTATGGTGATGCCAATGGCAACAACAACTATGCAGCGCTGGCACTGTTGGGACCAGAGGCTATCTCTGGCGCCGTGGTAGCCACAAGTATGGATTACAATCAACCCATCAAATTTATTTTTGGGGCATTCTGGATCAGCAATCCTGCTTGGAGTCATCTTCTGGTCATTGGACAACACTTACCTCGATAGAAGGCACTTTGATGCCACCGGCCCTTTTGGAGAACATAGCGGTGCGGCAAACGATGAAATACTGGGGATACAAGCTTGGCCATGGCCTGGGTAGGCACCATCAAGGGTATGTCAATTGCATCGAGGGACGACTGCGCCACTAGTGTGTGGGTTTGGGCATTGACCACGCTGATAGATCCATCTAGACAGCCAACAAACCTGTGTGATCATCTAGCGTGGCAACCTGGCCATCCTATTTGGGGGGGGGAGTTCTTGGAATCCTCCTAATGCCGGTGAGGTCATCAAATCATGAAGGTGGTAGAAGAACAGTCAGGCCAAGGGGAACTTAGAGCTTATCTAGCAGTACATGGATTTGAAGACTAAGAATCCCATCAACTACATGAACTGCTCCCTCACAAACAAAGCACGCGAGGAGTTGGTCCTAATGCAGCAAGACATGTTCGCTCAGTTGTGGGAACCGCTCGAGCACTCAAAGAAGCGGATGGAGGTGGTGACCAAGCTGAAGGAAATACTCTTGGATGATAGGTCTGCCTCGTCGTCGTACGCCGCGTTGCTAATGGAGTTGGTGATCGGCCCCAATCTAGCAAAGTTGAGGAGGTCATGGACAATTGACTACCCATGGCAAGATGAACTGGTACTATTCTTGCTGAGGCTACCGCCGCGGCTCCAGCCCATGTAGTCGTTCCTGGAGGATGTGGTGAAACCAGAACTATCCAAGTCCGCCAAGAGATTTGATGCGGGGTGGGAAGCAAAACCAGGACAAGTATGGCTGCATCCATGGATGTCCATCACCGGGAGGCAATTCCTCGAGCCGCTGGTACACATGGTGCTGAAATCCCTCGAGAACCTCCTCACCAAGTCTACCAGTGAAGGCGCCTAAAGAAATTATGACATGGTGGTTCCATGGAAAAATGCTGCTTGGGATGACGTTTGGAGCGAGTTTGTCCAGGGGTCATCATGCCGTACGTGAGGCATGGACTAGAGGTCTATGACAAGCCGATGTGAAGAATGGCACATGCGGCGACGTGTCTTGACGGTCTAATGAGATGGGGCACCGAGCTATCGCTAGACACCATGGTTCACCTTCTTCAGGAGTCCTGCATAAACAATTGGCATGGTGCCCTATGTAGGTGGCCCTTCTTGGATGACTGCAACAACAATATGGTCTTAAGCTATGAGCACACGTTCGGTCCATTGGATTGGTGGAAGGAGTTCGTCGACAAGCTCATTGTATCATACTTGGCATCCCGGTTCCAGAACATGGTTGTCATCCCACCGCATCTGGAATACGACATGTTCCATGGGTAGATCACCAAGTGGGCGCCTATTTTGTCCCTGCAGTCATTGAACTATGCCCTGAGCAACTTCATGAAGAATTGTGTTGATGGGCTATACCGTTGGTTGATGCATGAGAGCCTGACGAAAGAGGAGGCCATCGCCTAGCATAGGGAATGGATGCAGCTCCTGCCGTGGGACATGGTTAGCATCAACACTACTACCATGGACTCGGTCATCCAAGTGATCCAAGAAACATACCAGTGACCACACTTCAATCGTCACTACTAAGTTATGTTGTAAATGTACATGTTAATGTAGGCATTATGTTGTTTTACTATGTACACCGGATTGGACAAATGCGCATCTAATTAAGCGGTCGCACCTCTCGACTTCATCCGCTTAATGATGAGTTTGTTCTGGTGCATCACTGTTGCTTCTCTCTATGATACGTTGTGCCGTAGTTATCGAACTATGCAATTAATGCGTAGTTTACAATGGCAAACGGTGTCGCAAAAGTCAACATGCGAACAGTGTTCTGGACTGCATGAAAGCTCCGATGGTCTTAGGATCCCTTTTCTAGGGTTCACATGTCCCCTGCATTATCTCCACATGACCCTGTCAATGTTTTACCACCGATAGCCTGCCACGGGGGTACCCGGGACAATTGTTCGAGCTTTGGCGAATAGCGGAACTCGGCGGTTACGCAAAGAGACCCACGATTTATACTGGTTCAGGCCCTTGACTCGGTCGAGTAATAACCTTACGTCCAGTTTTGGCGTTAGCCTGTTTGCGTCGTATTACTTTGAGTATCGGGTATGCGTCTCTCTTACAAGGGGTACCCTCATCAGCCCTTTATAGTCTAGGTGCTGAGAGGCGTTGTTTGTGTCCTACTCGGATACAAGGTTAGAGTCCTAAGCTACGCTTCGGGCGCCTTTCCTGGTATAGTTCGAGTTGGAGTTTCAGTCTTGCACGTTGCTTTGCTTTGTGTTCTTCTTGGCGATTGGGCTATGGGCCTTGTTACCAAGGCCCACCTCCCTGTAGTACGGTCTATGGGGGGCCCGTAGGGTTCCCCATCGACAAGCCCCGAGCATTTCATGATTGAGCTTCAAGGGCTGAGTTGTTGTAGTCTTGATCCGGGTTCCTTTTGAAGTGAAATCTTGAGATGGTCTTCTTTGATTCTTCTTTTGGCTGATGTGCACTTTTGCTGAAAAAGTGCACTTAGTAAGTGTCGCTCCCGAGCCTCTTGCTATTTGGCACAAAAAGCTAGAGGGTCCTTCCGCCTTTATGTCTTCCAAGTTCTTTTTCCTTTGAGTGCAGCGAGTGCAATTTTTCAAAAAATTGCACTCATTGAGTGTAGCCCCCGAGCCTCTTGTTTTTTGGTACAAAAAGCTGGAGGGTCAAAAAATTGAAAATGTACTTTTCTGTGGTGGGTACTTGCAGCCCCCGAGCCTTCTTTGGGTTCTTTTCTGCTGAGAATAAGCCGGTAGAAGGTTCTTGATTTGTGCTCCTTTGGTCTTTGTCGTTTGCTGGTCACGGATAGGCTCTGTATGCCCATGATTGAGCGTCTTCTTTTACTTTTTTGTCAGGAATCTTGCTTTTGGGCATTATTCTCCTTTGTTGCTTTGCTCTTTTATTCTTTTCCTCTTTCTTTCTCATGAACTTTAGCCTTCTTTGTTGGTTGTGGTTCTGCCTTGAGTAGGAAATTTCTTCTTCAATTCTTTCTTCATTCGTGGATATGCTGGTGTGTGATGTTGAGCAGCCCCCGGGCTTATGCTTGCTTGGTAATGAACTTGCTGCTCTATCTATTCTTTTGGTGGTGAGCGTGAGTTCCTATTTGGGGTCAAGATTTGCATTGATGATTGCCGTCTTCTCCGGGTCACCAGTCAATAAGTCAATAGTCTTGGTAGCGGCTTCTTTTGGTGGTGCAAAGTTGCTTGGCTTCTTAGCCGGTATCTGAATGTCATCTAGGTTCATTTCGTTGTCTAGTATTGCAATCTCCTTTCCTTCCTTTATGTCTTGTAATTTTTTGGATATTTGTACTGCTTGTACGTCGCAATCATGTGCTTTCTTTAGGTCTCCTTTCAATGATAATATGCCCTTTGTTGTTGGCATCTTGAGCAGTAGGTATGGATAATGTGGTACTACCATGTATTTTGTTAAAGTTGGTCTTCCAAGTATTGCGTGGTAGCATGATTCAAAGTCTGCAACTTCGAATTTGATGAATTCTGTCCGGTATTTGTCTGGTGTGCCAAAGGTGATGGGTAGGGTTATCTGTCCGAGGGGCATAGCTGCTCTGCCGGGTACTATTCCATAGAATGGTGTGCTTGTAGGTGTTATTAAACCTTCACAATCTAGATTCATCCTTTTAAGAGTATCTGCGAAAATTATGTTAAGCCCGACTCCTCCATCGATGAGTACTTTAGTTACTCTACTCCTGTGATAGTTGGACCTAGTACCAGCGGGTAGCATTCTGCGTTTGCTGCACTGGTCCATTGGTCTTCTCTTGTGAAGTGGATGGGGTACTCTGACCAATCTAGGTACCTTGGGGTGGCTGGTTCAGCTGCCATGATGGCTTTGTGAGCTAGTTTCTCTTGCCTTTTGTTTCGTGTGTTAGGAACACCCGAAAATATTACTGCTAATTGGCGTTGGGGTTCTTGATAATCTCCTTCAGCTCTCTTTTCCTCCTTTTTGGATTCTTCTTGCTTTGGCCCCCGAGTTGTTTTGATTCCTGTTTTCTCTCTTAGTGAAATGCCGCTGAAAAGTGCTGCATTCAACTAACTTGTGTCTGGCCCTTGGGTGTATGTGACATGGCATGTTTTCTATATTTTCTGGCGCTCTTCCTCGGTAGTTGTTGCTCTGATAGTTGCTATTACTATTGTAACCGATGTTGTTATGGTTGTTTCTATTGTTGTAGTTGACATTGTGACTGCCACCATTGCTATCATTGTTGTTGCCATTGTATCTTCTTTTGTTGTCTGTGGTTGCCACCATGTTGTCCTGCCTTTGTCTTTTGTCTTGCTGTCTATAATCGAGTCTTCTATTCTCTGAGTTGTCCCTAGCAAATCGGTGCCGGGTTCTTTCTTCTAACGAAATTAGCTTCTCAACAACCCTCTTGAAGTCTTCATTTGTTCTTGGGTTCTCGTTGAAGTAGTCCTTGTACTGCCAATTTACCCAGATTCCTTCCGCAAAGGCTTCTATTACCTCCCTATCCGTAATGTCGTGGACTTGAGCCCTGAATTCTCCAAATCTTCTATAGTATTCCCTTAGACTTTCTCCTCTCCTTTGCTTTACTCCTTTCAACTCGGCTGCAGTCATTGGATGGGTAATAATGCCTGCGAAGTTGTTAGAAAGCTTCTTGCAAGTCTTCTCAATACCTGATTGATCGGCCTCAACTTGTCAAACCATTGTAGTGGCATTGCTTCGAGGGCCATTGGGAAGAATAGAGCCTTGATATCGTCATCTCCTCCAGCTAATTCAATAGATTGGGAATAAACCCTTAGACATTGTCTTGGTTCAACTTTGCCATCATACTTGGAATGATTTGCTAGTTTAAATTTGTGCGGTAGCTTCAATGTTTGTAGTCTTCCTGCGAAACAAGGGAATCTGTCGTATGGTTCCGTTCTTCCATAATTTAGCGATCTTGCCCTTCTGTAATAAGACCTGTCTTCTTTCCACTCGGACTCTCCATAGTCATCTTCTTTGTCAAATTTTCTTGATATTTCTTGGTATCGTTGGCTTAATTCTGGTTTACCTCTTTCTTGTTGCTTTGAGTAGTGTTCCTACCTTCCATTAGCATCAGCACTCTCTACCGGTTCTATCCTTTGAAAAATTGATTTTTTGGGTGGTTGCTCCCCTTGTGGCTCTTGTGGAACTTCTTCGCCGGGTTGTTTTGCTGATCCCCTGACTTCTTTCCTCTGGTCTTCCTTTGTTTTCCCGTTATTCGTGAGGGTGTACAACTCCTTTGTTAATTCTTCAATTCTCTCCCTTTTGGTACTTTTTGGGGCTTCTCTTTCCGCCTTCTTTTTGTTGTATTCTGTTAGCTCGCTTTGTATTTATTCCAGACTTGCTTCCTTTGTTTAGCCCTGTTCCTCCTTCCAGCTTTCATTTTTTTTTCTTTAGTCTTGCTAGTCTTTGCTCATCATTTTCGTTGCTGTCGCTTTTCTCCTCTAGCGAGATGTTGCCTTCTGATTCGTCTGAAGATTTTATATCTGGTATCTGTGGTGGTTCCAAAGGTTGTTCTAATTGCTCCGCCACGTATACAGTATACCTCTTCCGAGCTCTTCTTGTATGGTATTCCATCCTTCGTTTGGTTGAGCTGTCTGTAGTTTTTGAGCCGGATCCGAGTTCTTTTCCTTCTTGATAAGGTAGTTCTTCAACGTGCGTGCCAGTCTGGTCTTTGCTTGATGTGAAAGAACCTAGCCAATGCACCACACAATCTTGTGGGGTAACTGTCATGATCATCCCTTCTTGTGCTCCCTCCAGGAGTATTCTTCTTGCTGAGTTCATCTTGTTTTGGGTAAAGTGTTGATAGATTGATGCCGCGTTGCGCAGTCCATAAGTTCCCAAGTTCTTCTTTGAGTTGTACGGGTTGTATTCCTTCGCGATCGTTGTTGTGTCTCTGAGTCCAATTAGGCTTGGCTCTCGTGCTGCGAAGATTGTCTTGGAATCGGGTTGTATTTCTTTCTCAGAGTCAGTTTCGTATCCACTTTCCTCCTCATTCCGAGTTGGATCCGAAGTTGAGAGTCTTGTCATCTTCTCAGCGAGTTCGTATTTAACTTTGTCATTGAGTTCTTTTTCTTCTCGGAGACGGGTACAAAGCTTGTCGTCGCCGTCAGCTTTGCAGATCCAGGATCCGAAGAAGAAGGTTATTCCTACCGAAAAGGTCATCTTGAGGTTGAGGTCCGCCGAGCTCTCGAGAAAAATTCGTCGAAAAGCCCCTACCTGGTGCGCCAGCTGTCGATGTTTTACCACCGATAGCCTGCCACGGGGGTATCCGGGACAGTTGTTCGAGCTTCGGCGAATAGCGGAACTCGGCGGTTACGTAAAGAGACCCACAATTTATACTGGTTCAGGCCCTCGACTCGGTCGAGTAATAACCTTACGTCCAGTTTTGGCGTTAGCCTGTTTGCGTCGTATTACTTTGAGTATCGGGTATGCGTCTCTCTTACAAGGGGTACCCTCATCAGCCCTTTATAGTCCAGGTGCTGAGAGGCGTTGTTTGTGTCCTACTTGGATACAAGGTTAGAGTCCTAAGCTACGCTTCGGGCGCCTTTCCTGGTATAGTTCGAGTTGGAGTTTCAGTCTTGCACGTTGCTTTGCTTTGTGTTTTTCTTGGCGATTGGGCTATGGGCCTTGTTACCAAGGCCCACCTCCCTGTAGTACGGCCTATGGGGGGCCCATAGGGTTCCCCATCGACAGACCCATTCTTATCCCCTTCCACACTTCGTCGTCCCATGGTGGCGGCGCCCAGCCAAAACACGGTATCCCTCCCCTTTCCCTTACCACACCGCAAGCCATCATCAGTGGCCACTCATAGTTGAGTGTTGGCATCACCATCGAGGACAACAAATAGATTCACACCTCCATGGCCTGCCACTTCTGTCACCCATGTAGCCACAGTAGCACCGTTGAAATGGACGCAAACACGCCATCGACCCACCCTTGCGAGGGACGTGCACATGCTTCTGTACTTCGATTCTATGCTTCTGATTCGATATTTACGAATGCGAATTGCGGATTATTTAAGTTGGAAATGAGATTCAATAGTTTCCACTCTTTTGTTCTTACTTCGGATTCCATAATTTTCATTCATTACTTTCCAAATTGGAATGAACCAATTCAAGCTGAAGAGCCTCAGGTGGAAGAAATTATTAGCCTACTTTCAGTTATAGCTACTACTGCAATGTAGTATGTGTGTTCGCCTCAGTGGATTACTTTGTGCCCCAGCATCGTAGTGTCATTGAGATTAGGGTTTTTTTTATTTTGTTTTTTAAACGATCAAGTGGTTTAGATTAGTTGTAAGATTGTTACAACTTTTTTGCTTTAGTCGTTGTCTTTGCGATGGACGGTTGTTAGATGCATTTTCTGGTCTCAATTGAAAGCTGGTAACCCCACCTCTGGATCTTTGGATTCATTAAGCTATCAATAAATCTAGGTGAATGCCTTTGATCCAAAATGAACCGAAACAATAGTTTTATGGGATTCCATTTAGCGCACGTTATTAGCCCTGCACTGCCAATATACGCCTATGAATTGGTATCTATAGCACCAATGGTATTGACGCGGTACCGAACATCAGTACTGCGGGCTCTAGAGCAAAATCTACAGATTGAAGTTCAAGGTGGAGACGATGACATTTGCCCAGTTTCACCTTCGACATTTCAAAACCTCAAAGAAAATGGGGAGGTAATTACTCATGACTCATTACATTGTCAATATACATAATGGCTACCACCAATAATTGCAATGCTGCAGTCAATGTGTAGGATACTGGCACAGAGGAACTCATAACAAACACAGTAGTTAAACAAAGGATGAAGTGACATGGTTACAGGCTGTGCACTCACCGATTTGTCATCGAGCACTTCGATTGCATTGGAGAACCCAAGGAACCAGACATGGTGATTGCGTCGTACCACAACTCCCAAGGTGCGATTGTGAGAAAACATGTCCCAATCAAATTCAGGTACTAGAAGAAGAGGAAAGGTCAAGAGGATTAGTGTGTTACTGACAAAATCAAGCAGAAATGTTGGGAGCAGATGGTGAAATTGTTTGAATTCGACTTGCACCCCACTGATACAGAAATTGTTATGAAATAGGTATTGCGATGCATGTGAAAAAATGGAGGTATTTCAAGCATGAGTTGTACAAAAAATATGTGTTAAATGGAATGGAGCTAGATTGGCAAAAAGGTGAGCACCCTACTTAGCAAGCATATTGGGAAGCTTTTGTTAGTTGGAAGAAATCAGAGGAAGCTCTTGCCATTAGCAAAGTAAATACCCTCAACTCCCATAGAAATGATAACCCCCACCGCACCGGCTCTCGGGGGTATGTGAAGAAAGTTCCTGAGTGGGAGAAGAAGTTACAAGAGCTAGTCCAAAAAGGTGTTACACCGTAGACTATAGGCTAGGATGCCCGCTCGTTGAGGTATCTTCTTGCAAGAAAAATGACCTACAACGATGATGGCTCCCAAAGTTTTCCCAATGATGTAGTCCGGCAACTCACGGAGAGGATACAAGCACTACAAGCTCAAGTGGCAATTGGTACTTTCATTCCTGACAGGGAGGATGATGTCCTAAGTTAGGTAATGGGAACGGGGATCCTGATCTTCCATCAGGTAGAGGTAACTATCGTTGTGGCAGAGAATGACACACCGATCTGGCTTCAGATCGAAAGATCGAACCCTGCAATCTTAGCACCACAGCTCCTCTAGTTATCAACCAAGTCATGGACTGGGTTGACCTCACCAAGAAGGCTAATCCCTGCCTGTGCAACAAAGAACACAAGCAAGAACAAAAAAGAACACAACCAAATTACAGATGAATGATTAATCTCACGAAGTTGGGGTCTCACAAACCGATGAACGGCGAAACTGTTCTTGATAGAATAATCTAAGCAAAACTCAAACCCTAATGGAGGGGTGGTAGCTGTTTATGAAGACTCTAGGGTCATGCAAGACCCCTGGACGCGCCACTAATGGGCCCAAACACGATATATGGTCCAACGGACCAAAAGACTATGTCGCAGCACCCTGATAGATTCTGGATGCTGATTTGTGACCACGATTCCCATTGATTCAGAACATATTTTGAAGTGAGACCACTTAGATTGGCTTCCTTATCAAATTAGCTTTCCACCCATATGTGGATCGTCGAAAACGGAGTTCGGATGCGTCTTGGGTGACCAATTTAAAGCAGACTGGTCCTGAAGGCCGAGGCAGACTCGAAATCATGTTGGACCAGGCCTCTGGTTCCTGTTGGACGTCCTTGCTGGTCATCATTGCCTCCACCTCTTCCTCTAAGTCCCTCATGACCCTCTCCAATGTTCCTAATCAATATAACATCATTAGGTTGCAATCTATTCTCAAAAATATGAAAATGATCTCTTAAGAACGAGCTCATCTCTAAATTAAGTTGTCACCTTCGAGCTCGGGTCATTGGACCTTGCATAATGGTTGGAGGATCAGTGGGTGCATCTGAAGGAGTGATGTCCTCATCATCCTCCCCCTTTTGAAATGGAGTTGTCCTCAACTCAAGCTCATCTTCTTCTCCCAAATAAGGTTTCAAATCTACAATGTTAAAGGTGGGACTAACCCCGAACTCGGGTAGCAACTCAAGTTTGTAGGCATTATCATTAATTTTCTCAATGATCTTATAAGGACTAGCTACCCTTGGCATTAATTTAGACTTATGTAGCTCAGGAAATCTATCTTTTCTCAAATGTAACCAAACCAAATCACCTGGTTCAAGTTTAATCTCTTTTCTACCTTTACTACCAGCAATTCTATACTTTTCATTCATTATTTCAATATTTGCTTTAGTTGTTTCGTGTAACTTACGAATAAAATCAACATGCTCTCTAGCATCACTATGTATTCTCTCAGTGGTAGGTAAAGGCAAAAGATCAATAAGAGCACGGGGATTAAAACCATACACTACCTGAAAAGGACTTACCTTGGTGGTGGAATGTAACGCCCTGTTATATACAAACTCCACATGCGGCAAACACTCTTCCCACATCTTCAAATTGTGCTTCAAAATTTCTCTCAATATGGTGGACAATGTTCAATTCACAACCTTAGTTTGCCCATCAGTTTGGGGATGACATGTTGTAGAAAATAGCAGCTTGGTCCCCAACTTATTCCACAACTTGCGCCAAAAATGACTCAAGAATTTTGCATCGCGATCCTAAAACAATAGTAGAAGGCATACCATGCAAGCGAACGATTTCTTGAAAGAAAAGGTCAGCAATATGAATAGCAGCGTTGCTCTTATGACAATGAATAAAATATGCCATCTTAGAAAAATGATCAACCACCACAAAAGTACTATCCCTCCCCCTCTTAGTCCTTGGCAAACCCAACACAAAATCCATAGATATATTAGCCCAAGGAGTAGAAGGAACATGAAGAGGCATATACAAACCATGTGGGTTCAACCGTGACTTAGCTTTTTGACATGTGGCACACCGAGCCATGTACCGCTCTACGTCTCGCCTCATCCTTGGCCAAAAGAAGTGTGTGGACAACACCTCCTCCATCTTCTTGGCACCAAAATGTCCCATCAATCCGCCTCCATATGCCTCCTGCAACAACAAAAGATGAACGGAACCAACTAGAATGCATAGGTGGTTAGCTCTAAATAAAAACCCATCATTGATCATAAACTTATTCCATGTACGTCCCTCTCTACAATTAAGCAACACATCCTTAAAATTAGGATCAAGCGCATATTGTTCTTTTATTGATTGAAGACCAAAAATCCGACAATCAAGTTGGGATAGCAATGTATATCTTCTAGACAAAGCATCAACAATCACATTATCCTTCCCTTTCTTGTGTTTGATAATATAAGGAAAAGATTCAATAAATTCAACCCATTTAGCATGCCTACGATTCAGATTATTTTGAGAGAGAAGATACTTAAGCGATTCATGATCAGAATAAATAACAAATTCTTTAGGCCACAAATAATGATGCCATGTCTCTAAAGAACGAACAAGTGCAGGCAATTCCTTATCATACATGGAATAATTAAGAACAGGGTCATGCAATTTTTCACTAAAGTAAGCAATGGGTTTACCATCTTGCATCAAAACACCTCCAATGCCAACTCCACTAGCATCGCATTCTAGCTCAAAAGTCTTACAAAAGTTTGGAAGTTGCAGCAATGGTGCGTGTGTGAGCTTGTCCTTCAAAGTGTCAAAGGACTCCTCATGTGACTTTCCCCAATGAAACACCACCCCTTTCTTCGTCAACTCATGCAAGGGGCAACAATGGTGCTGAAATCTTTGATGAAGCGGTGGTAGAATTCTGTAAGACCAAGAAAACTCCTCACCTGTGTGATGGTTTGGGGAACCGGCCAGCTCTTTATGGCTTCAATTTTCATCTCATCCACCTCAATTCCCTATCGAGTTACAACATAGCCAAGAAAAGAAACTCGATCCATGCAAAAGATGCACTTCTCAAGGTTACCAAATAAACGTGCATCACGTAAGGCATTAAAAACAGCATGTAAGTGATCCATATGTTCATCAAAAGACTTGCTATAAATCAATATATCATCAAAGTAAACTACCACAAAATGACCAATAAAAGCTCTTAAAACCTCATTCATTAAGCGCATGAAGGTGCTAGGTGCATTTGTCAAACCAAAAGGCATTACTAACCACTCATACAACCCGAATTTGGTTTTAAACATGGTTTTCCATTCATCTCCAAGTTTCATTCTAATTTGGTGGTAGCCACTTCGCAAGTCACTCTTGGTGAAAACTATAGAGCCACACAACTCATCAAGCATGTTGTCTAGCCCGTGGTCCAAAAGGTCCTGGACTTGCCACTGAATTTCCTTAGTCTCTTCAAGATTGGTTCGATAGACAGCACAGTTGGGCAAGGTTGCTCCCGGAATCAAATCGATTTGATGCTCTATACCTCTCATAGGTGGCAGTCCCGGGGGTATCTCAACTAGAAAAATGTCCTCATACTCCTGCAAAAGGTTAGTGACAACAGGAGGCACCGAGCTAACAATATCATCAAGTGAAAACATAGCTCGTTTGCATACCAAAGCATAGCAAATATCATCATCCGAAATTTTAGCAAAGTCACATTTTGTTGCAAGCATAACCCCACCCTTCAATTTAATCCCCTCAGCCTTAGAAATAGATGTAGACTTATCCTTTTTAGGTGGGAAAATAGAATTAGCAACTTGTTGATTTTCAGATTGAACATCATTCAAACTAGCAGCGCGTTCTCTATCAGCTTGTACAATTTGAGCAGAGGTCAAAGGTACCAAAGTAATTTTCTTTCCTTTATGCACAAAAGTGTATTTATTACTTCTACCATGGTGTGTAGCATCATTATCATGTTCCCAAGGATGACCTAATAAGAGTGAACAAGCTTGCATAGGTACCACATCACAATCAATAGAATCAGCATAAGAACCAATGGAAAATGAAACTCTGCAAGTTTGTGTAACCTTTGCTTTCTAGAATCATTTAACCACTGAATATGGTATGGACATGGGTGCGGGCGTGTGGTCAAGCCAAGCTTCTTGACCAAATCAGAACTCACCAAATTATTGTAGCTACCTCCATCAATAATGACACGTGCTCAACGGTTGCTGATGACAAAGAAAATCTAGAACAAGTTATGGCGTTGTAGCTTCTCAGGTTGTTGTACTTGTGAACTGAGCACCCACCGTATAATGATGCTCCTATAGGATGCCATGGCCTCATCACCAAGGACATCGCCATCCTCCTCATCTGTATCTTGAGGTGCTGATGTAACCATCTTCTGTAGCAATGTATGCCTGCTGACTTGGGTAGTCCTTCTGCACATGGCCAATGCCATGGCAGCGATGGCACTGAATGCCTGAAGTGCGTCCTGTCGATGCAACAGATGAGGCACTCTTGGTAGGCACCTGCAAAGAATTTTTACCTAAATCAGAAGGTCGTGCGGGAGGTGCCTTAGGTGTAGCGGTAACTCCAGAGGCTGCTGGTCGCTTGCTCGCTGGTGGAGGTGGCCGAAAAGTGGTTGGTTTGGTCAGCCCCGAAGATGGTGCCGAGCGTGGCGTGTATGTGGTGCTGACCTTGCTCTTGCTCTGTTGTTCACGCCCCTGCAATTCCTTTTCTACAAGCATAGCAAACTGAAACAACTGGTTGACAGTGTTAAATTCTTTATAATCAACAATGTCCTAAATCTCATGCCTCAAACCCAAATAAAAATGAAAAATGGCATCTTTGTTTCCTCCACAACACTACAACGCATCAATCCCTTTTGGAGCTCACCATAGTAATCCTGTATAGATTTATCTCCTTGTTCTAAATGCATCAATTTCTTACGCAAGTCTCTATGATAAGAAGGAGGAACAAAACGATCACACATAGCTACCGTAAGTTCTTCCCATGTACCAGGTAAAGCATCTTGTGCAGCTAGCCCATTCCACCAAATAATGGCAAAATCCTTAAACTCACTAGTAGCTTGTCAAACTCTATGATGCTCAGGCACAAGGTGGGCACTAAACTTTTGTTCTACTATCATCTCCCAATCAAGATATCCCTCGACATCATAATGACCCGAAAAAGATGGTATTGTGAACTTAATCTTAGCATAAGGATCATCGGGCATACGGTGATTATTACCTTGATGGTGGTGGACACCACCCATACCTGTTGTGTTGCGGCGAAGACGTCATCGTAATCTTGCTTGTTGGAAGGCTGCTTGATCTATGTTCCCAGCAGCATCATGCATCGTGTCTTCTGGCAAGAGACCATTGGTGTTGCTGCCAGAGACGTCATTGTTGTTGACCGCCACCAAGGTTTCGAACTCAGTAACCTTGTCGGTTAGCGTGGAAATTCATTTGTCCAATCTCTCCATGTTGTTGCCAATGTTGAGTTGAATGAGTGTGTCAGCGACGGCCTTCCTAACGGCCTCATTCATCTTTTTTTGGGCATCCTCTACAACAACTTGTAGTTGCTCTTGCCTGACACACTCGTTGAATCCCTTAGGATTGTTATCTCCAGTCTTATCACCTCCTGCCATTGTAAACACAAAAACAGGAACAAACGGTGAAAGTTATCCCTACCAAATGACAACGTGGTTGCAGTGGTGTCACTTTTCACAGCAAGTGGAAGCATCCTACCAAGCTCTTACAAAGTTCTTACCAATGCAAGCAGTGGGCGGTACAACCGGTGGCTGGTTCGTGATACATGTGAGGCAGTGGTACCGAGATTGCAAGGCCCTTTTCCTGTACTGATCTGAAGAGTTTGTGGAGCTTGGAAGACACACAAAGAGTAACATGTACATCTGGCACACAAGTCAGTAACAGAAAGTAATGCTAAATTATAGTCCAAAGTACTTGTTCTCGTTGCTGGTCTAAAATGTTCCAAGTACTAGGTGTATAATAAACAAGTATGGTGGATAGCAAGGTGACAGGTGTGTGAAAAACAAGTATGGTGGATGGAAACAGCAGCACAAATAAGGAACCAGACAGCACACGCTAACACAACTCACTTTGGTCTTCTCTATGTGCTCCTCTAGATATTGTTCCTCTTTTGTCCCTCTCTTTTTTCTATTTTTTTGTGCTGTCGTTGTTTTTTTGGGAAATTTCAACTTTTTTATTTTATTTTTTTGATATTTTTACTTCACTTAGGAGCACAAAATAAGTACCCACAGAAAATATGAGCTTAAGCAAGTGAAAGGCGTGGCCTGTGGAAATTTGAGAAGATGCGCTCAAAACCGACAAAAAGCTTGTGACCATGAAAAGAGGATCTTGTGACCAGTTTTTGACCAATTTAAAATTCTCCAGCCTCGACGAGATGGGGATGGATGGAACCAAAAAATATTTCTAATCGATTTTGATATATGGAACGTCGAAATCGGAGTTCGTATGTGAAAACTAGACCAGTTTTAAGAATTGGCTCCGAATTAGAGGACAAAACGGGAACAATGTGCGCAAAATTGGTCACAACAGCAAAGATTTGATGGAAATGATGAGGGAAAACACACTAACTAGACTCTAACATGACCTAACCAGCAACAAGACCTCAACCCAGACACAAACTCAACACAACGGACTCTAAAACTGAAATATGCAAAGGCTATGGCGCGGAAGGTTCTAGGACAGGAAATAAAAGTATGGCACTGGACTATGGGACGAATGTGAAACACTCAAAACTAGGGGATAAATGTGAACCTGATGGTATACCTTAGCTTTGATTACCACTTAATGGGAATAGGGATCCCGATCTTCCGTCAGGTAGAGGTAACTATCGTTGTGGCGGAGAATGACACACCGATCCGGCTTCAGATCGAAAGATCGAACCCTGCCATCTTACCACCACAGCTCCTCCGGTTATCAATCAAGTCATGGACCAGGTTGACCTCACCAAGAAGGCTAATCCCTGCCTGTGCAATGAAGAACACAAGCAAGAACAAGAAAGAACACAACCAAATTGCAGATGAATGATTCATCTCACGAAGTTAGGGTCTCACAAACCGATGAACGGCGAAACTGTTCTTGATAGAATAATCTAAGCAAAACCCAAACCCTAATAGAGGGATGGCAGCTGTTTATGAAGACTCTAGGGTCATGCAAGACCCCTAGACGCGCCCTTAATGGGCCCAAACACGATACATGGTCCAACGGACCAAAAGACGGTGTCGCAGCACCCTGTTAGATTCTGGATTCTGATTTTTGACCACGATTCCCATTGATTCTGAACATATTTTGACATTATACCACTTATATTGGCTTCCTTATCAAATTAGCTTTCCATCCATATGTGGATCGTTGAAAATGGAGTCCGGATGCGTCCTGGGTGACCAGTTTAAGGCAGACTGGTCCTAGAGGCCGAGGCAGACTCGAAATCATGTTGGACCGGGCCTCCGGTTTCTGTTGGACGTCCTTGCTGGTCATCATTGCCTCCAACTCTTCCTCTAAGTCCCTCATGACCCTCTCCAATGTTCCTAATCAATATAACATCATTAGGCAGTAATCTATTCTCAAAAATATGAAAAGGATCACTTAAGAATGAGCTCACCTCTAAATTAAGTTGTCGCCTTCGAGCTCGGGTCATTGGACCTTGCATAATGGTTGGAGGATCAGCGGGTGCATCTAAAGGAGTGATGTCCTCATCATCAGGCACTAAGGATAAAAGAGCATCCTAGTCAGGCACAAGGTGTAGGACTGGTTCCATGGCAGATTGCCTTCAAAAATGACAAATCCACGTACAAAAGTCGTGGGATGAATAATGCCAAAAAAATTGCGAGTGTGCGTGAACAATTGTCAGCTATGTTTGAGGCCAAATGGAAAGAAAAGGAGGTGGCATTGACTGCCACATACCAGGCTCAAATAGAAGCGGAACAAGTTTCTAGGGGGAACTTTAGCTCAGAATAGGTACACAGTAGCTGTGAAAGCACACAACTTCCACAAGTAGATGCAGATTCCACCTTCGACGTGCATCACATCAGCGAACCTACATATTGCATGCTATACGTGGAGTCACAAGGATGCAAGGCCATATTTAGGCACAAGGTGGCTGTCGGTCAGGATCATCCAGGGAATATGGTAAATGGACGTTCGTTGCCTCCAGGCTATGCAATAATTACCCTTGATACATTGGCCAAAGAAATGTATGGCACAATTGAGATGGAAATGACCATGGACGATGATAGATCGACGCTAGCGGCCAGCCTAGGGTCCTTGGTGCCATGGTGGAAGCATAACATAGTCCTTGTTGCCACAGTGTCAGATGGTAGTTTCGACGAAGATGTCGATCTTACCAATCCAATGCCTACACCTACACTGCCACCAATTTCTGAAACTCAAGAGCGACCCCATAAGATTCAGAAGATTAGTGCATCGGACAAGGAAACTGCCACAGATAGCAATCAAAAGAACTTGCTTTGTCCCTCCAAGAAAACATCAGAGATGGAGCAGGCAGGCACAAAACATAACCAATCCAAGAAAAAATAGAGACAGAGCAAACATGCACAAAACAAAACCAACAGTGACAATTTAAGTTAGGTTAATCTCTAGTGCATCCGAATCGGGTCCACAAATTGCTGACAAAAATGAAAGCTCTGAATGAGTGGTACTTAAACCAAAAGGGATTCCAGATTGGTGCAAGATACTAGGACAAACATTTCTATGATGGAGAGGACACGGTACGGTGGGTGAAGTTCAAGGAATTGTTTGACTTTTACAATTTCCCCCCTAGATGTCCAAATCTTGTCCTTGTGGACCATGTATGTGAGCTTATGCCCATGTGTGTACATTTTATTATTAGATCATTGTATCTGTCAAATTTAACTTTTTTCTTTTGTCTGTAGGATGGAGGCAAATACATGCAAGGATGAAAACATTGCAATAGGCTTCTTCAACCGGTGACCTTTAACTCCTGCATAGTGGGCTTCACAATGACGACAGACGCTATGTGCGTGTAACACCCCAGGTGTTTGTCACCAGTTAAGCAATGGGTTTGAGCTCAAACATGACATGTCAAGTGATGATGAAGGTGTCAAGATCAAATCTACAAGAGCGAGCTCCAACTTAAACTTGAGCAACACACCTTTGCTTGCTTATTGGCCCTTTTTAGATATATACCTAAGTAATGTTGAAGGTGCTTCTTTCATGTGCCTCACATCAATTTCCACCCACATGGATGATTGGAAAAGTTTCATGAAGTTTGGAATCAAGTCACATGAAATGATAAGTTAAGATTTTTCTTGGATTTCTTTATTAAGTGAACGGAATTATAGGTCAGCAACCAAACCTTGCTACCTTGCCCAAATGACTCAAATTGAAATCTACAACAAAAGTCATGAAGGGTTCATGTTGAGTAAAGGTCAAGAAAACGCCTCAATCGGTCATAAACTCTAATTTAAGCTTTACCATGATGCTACTTTGACCTGGTTTGAAATATGGCTTACAGTGTTTGCATGGCAGTGCACCCTTAAGTAACGTTGTAGTACTTGATTATATCAACAACTTTTATTGGGTCATGAGCTAATTCAGTGCTTAACTTGGTCGTTTAGAGCTCACAAGAATCAACATTGTACTGTTTTTGGAACTTACGAATTTTTCTAAGTCAAAGTGAGTTTACCGTTTCGATGTGCCTGACTTTGTGACGATATAACTTGATATCCTTTGAGACTTAGACCTAGATAACTTAAGAAAAGTTGGAGATGGTATGTAGATCTACAACTTTTACTAATCGAGTTTTTGCTAAATCGTCGTGGTTTAGGAGTTACGGATGGACGAACTTAGAGTTTCAGACGTATTTTTGAGGTAGTATTGCAGCTCCTTCATAAATTTGAATCCGATTTCTGTTGCCGACCGCCGCAGACTGCTCGTGCCGTGTGGCTCCGCTGTGCTGCGCCCGTTCGCCACCTCGCCTCCATTTGCTTGAAAGGCCGAGCACTCGCCCTCCTCCTCATGCTCGCTCTCTCACTCTCGGTTCTCTCTTGCTGGCCCTCTCTTCTCCCCTGCTCGCACGGCTGCTGCTGCCTCGTGCCAGCCATGGCCGCCGGCACACCACCACCGGAGCCTTGTGCCTTCTCCGTGCTCCTTCCTCCTCGCCTCGCCTCCCAGCCACCGCTGTGGGCCAGCCGCTCGCTGCCGCCGCTTGTTGGCCACGGCAAGCAGTCATGGCCTGCAGCAGCGCGCTGGCCCCACTGCGACCCGTGCACGGCACGGGCGGGCCACCTCGGCAGGCCCGTCCCCATGGGGAGGGCAGGCGGTCTGACCTTGGGGGGCCTATGGCACTAGGGGCCCATGAGTATATGTATATGTAGTACATGTATTTGGCTCCATACGGTCACGTCCAGTTCAGTCTGTGGCTTCTCAAGGCAACCCGGCAACCCTTTCCTATTCGAGAGCGTCAAAGCATGCATGCTGTTATGAGTTGAATGCTGGGCGCGGCTGTTCGGAGTTCCCAAATCCTGAAATCCCGATTTCCGTAATCTGGAATCCTGGGATCCCAGCAGGCGCCCACTAACCCAGCTACGCTGCAGTCCCTTCATCCCTGTCCCCGACTCTCTGCGGTAAGTGATTATGGTTTTAGTTCATCAGTATTTATTGTTTGTTCGATCTGAAAACTTCAGTTTCTTTTTACCTTGCAATCCAATACATACAGGCATCAAGCGATAGTGCAGCGAATTGTTGATCTATTAGTTTAATTATTTAATTCATCAAGGAACTTATGGACATGCCACAGGCAGCAGGCTGCCCATAATTTGTTTTAAATTTTAAGTCATTTCATGTTACTGTGATTTCACCGTTCTTTAAGCTTCTTTGATGTAATGTCGTTTTTTAATGAACTATATTTTGGCGAGTGCGAGTTAACTCTTATTACCAGTAGTACTATATAGTTCAATCTCGTGATATTAAAATATTAGATTGCCAGGACTTCATTGTCTTGCTTGCCCAAGGGCCCTAGAAATTGTTGGGACGGCCCTGCACCTCGGGCTGCCTCCCGGCCATCCGAGATAACCAGCAGGTGCGCACGGGCCCCCGTGTGCTGCGCCACCACTCCACCGTCGCCAACGCACCGCCTCCGGCGAGCTCCCACGTGTCCTCTGTTCCAAAGCCACGCCAGGGACCTCGCACAGCAATTCGAGAAAAGGGATGGATCTAAGTGCGAACCAGTGACTTATATGAATAGTGCCGTAAAGGATCTGTTTGTTCGGATTTAATTTGTAGAAACTTCAGAGTTCCCGATGCAAGATCTACATTCCTTTTCTTTGATTTTTACAGATTTGAATGATGAGCTTTGAAAATTCATAGTAATTAGTAGAAATATCGTAAAATAGTAAATGAGTACTTTTTGGAATCCTTCTGAAATTTTCTATTCAGTAGATCTATAATATGACATATTTTAGTTTAAATAGTTTTCTGTAAAAATAAATTTATGCAGTTAGGTTCTTAATACTTGTCATGTCTTGTCTTTTTCATAACTGCAGTTGTGGTGCTCAAATAAATGTGCAATTTTTATGGAGTGTTACTCTGGTGATGTTTGATGTCTAGTAAAAATTTTAGGAGTTTAGGCTTTATGGTTTAAGATCTATAAAAATAACAAATGCCATGTGTTGTTTTGCTTCTATCCTGAATAGGTCTACATGATTGAATTAATTGGCTCTGTTAAGTTATGAATCATGACTTGATGAAAATACATGAGTTCTAGTACTTTTCTTAATATTTCCAAAAATCTAAATATCATAATTTTTGGTTATGTAGATCTTGAGTTATGGTTGCTTAAATCTCTGTGGTTGTTTCTGCCCAAACCCAGACAGGGTTTCTTTGTTGGTATTGTGGGGCCTTCTTAATAGTAGAATTAGCTTTAAGTGTTTATAACAAAGTTGTTTAGAATTTGTTAAGATTTCTAAAAAGTCTAGAACCACATTTATTGGACATGTATAACTCCAGTTATAGCTATTTAAAGGGGCATGTCAGTTTCTGTCCATGTTTTAGACAGAGATGCATTCATTGGTTTAATTGACCTTGTTATCTGTAGAATCATCTTAAGATGATAATAAGAAAGTTGTAGATAACTCACCTAACTAGCTTGTGTTAAATTTAATGGCATTTTGCCAAATATTTGTGTGATATGACTGTTCTAAGTTGGTCTTCAGAAATTGTAGTTCTTTGGAATTTCTGGACCAAATTTGATAAATGTGACTATTTGACCCTTTTAACTTGGGAATCATGCTGGGATGATTAAATATGCATTGTAGAAAATTTCATAATATTTCTAAATTGTCTTGTTGCATGTCATTTTGATTTGTAAATCTCCAGTTATGGTCAGTTTACTATGCTGCTGTATAGTTCCAGTTTGCTAAAATATGAATGCTTGTGTGAATGCTTTGTAGGATTGTTCTTGTTGATTGTTTAGGTGCTAGGTCCTTAACTGAAGATGAGCAATTATATATTAGGTTGTCTAAACTTGGTAAGTTAAAGTGATTTGAATAGAACTTAAGTAAACTAATATGCCATGCTTGGTGTACTTGCTACCTCTATGTTGGGCTTGATGTGAATAGCTTGCTCTCTAAGTACTCATGTCATGTGGTGTAGCCTTGTGCTTGTCTTGAATGTTTTTATGTGATGCATCTTTTATTACCATTCCCCTCAGTCATGTACTTGCATCGTGCACCTCAATTAGGTATGCTAGATGAACCACGTGTCGGATGGGATGTTGGAGCCCAACTCAAAGACGGTGTATGGTGGACCTATCCCGAAGATGGAAGGACCCCTGGAGTACATGTATGAACAGGAGATGCTCACCATGTGAGCATCATCTAACAAACACTAACCTAGTGTTGGATTCGAGGCAAGCCCCAGAGCATTCTAAGTCTCCTAGTATTTTACAAATATTACTTGAGTCATTATGATTGAAGCATTAGGTATAAGAGTTGTCTGGAAACACTTGATGCATGGAACTACCTTGTCTAGAAATACACCTTTAACCCTGTGTAGGTCCAGGATCGAATATATGCTTAGCCATGCTTAGAGCGGTAGAAGTTGGGTGATTTCCTGTCACCTGCGAGATATAGGTGGATACCAAAGCACGGTTGGCTATATTTGCTATCGTGGAAAAGAACCATGGGGTAATGTAAATGGAGACCGGGCGGGATGTCGATAGGGAAGCAACAAGACATGGAGGTTTTGGGTGTGGATCTATCCCCGTCTGTGTTGATTAAGGACCATACCGTTGTTGGCGCTTCTGACAAGATTGAACGCATGCCTCTCACTTAGCTGGCCGGATAACTCGTTTCGACTGCGAAGCCAAGTAGCTCAACTTAGGCCGGGCCTCGTTCTGTTGTGTGCCCTCTGCGGGGAGCGGATCAATAGACCGTGGGCAAGCATGACCTGAGCGACCTAGTCCAGGACTGTGGGCAGGCGTGGCTTGAGCGACCTAGCTACCGTTAGTCCCTGATTGTGCAGCGCTATACGAACCCATGAAATATGTATCTGAGTTGTACCAAAGGTGACCTAAGGCTGCCTTTGCGTGGTATGCTTGGGTTTGTGTTAGGAATAAATTCCTAGCTGGTTGAAATCGATTTGAATCGCCGTCTCTCCCGGATAGTGAGAAACTTGGCTAGTCCCAACATCGTAGTAATTGTATTATGGAATATGATGGTTCGGATAAACATGGAATTACTGTACCTGCTATGGTTACTATTGTATGCTCTAAAATGATATACCACATGTTTGGCACAGGATAGTTGCTAATCTAGAGATGGATAGTTATAATTAACTTGATGACAGAATTATAATTGTATAATTGAGTTAATCGCTTTTTATGTAAAATGTTGTCAAGCTACCTCCACTTATAAAGCCTTGCATAATCCTTGGAGTCAATTTATTTCTGGTTTATGACGGGTAAGTCTAGCTGAGTACATTCGAGTACTCAGGGTTTATCCCACCATGTTGCAGGTGCAGTTCTTGGCCTACTGAAGATGGTGGCTAACGGCCGATGGGCTCGGTGACTCTATATTATTCCTTATCTATATGCTTTTATCTGAGGATGTCACTTATGCTAGTAATGTATTTGGAACTTATATTAATGTAATTATTTGAAAGCTATGTTGTTTTTACTACTCGGTTTTAAAACCCAAACTTGTACTATTATTTGTGTACTCATTTGTAATATTATTTCCGCTGTAACTCTACGTGTGTGATGTGTATTTGCTTAATCACACGATCTTGGTTGTGATGTTTATTTACCAAGGTCTTTCGGGACACTCGGCGGACTACCGGGTTTATATAAGTGAAAGTATGCGCGTGTCAACGTGTTAGCGGGGACAGTCGTACTTGATCTTGTATAAATTAGGCGGTTCTATCACAGTGCGCCTCCATTCTGGCCCAGGATGATAAATCACTAATTCTCCTGCCATACAACAATGAGTAAGCGAGTAATTCATTTATGTCATACGTGTACCAGGTGGGACTCTAATCTGCATCTGATTTTCTTTATTGCAGTGAACATACTTGCCTTGTTGTTATAGACCTACTCCATTCCAAGCTCTTCGTGTATGATACAAGCAGGAGGGGAATGAACCATATCAAACCCTTCAAAAAATGATGAATAAGTATAGCTCTTGTTCCATGCATTTTACAACATGGTTTCATAGATCTCATCATTTATATGTGTAACAATTTTTTTGTTCGTCACAATGATCTTTCTGCTGGATGATGATAGGGCCTACGACAAGTACAAAAAGAAGAGCAAATTCAATGTTCTTTCCTAGAATGATGGGTTCAAAGTAATGGAGGTCGATACAATCGCAAAGCAACGTCCAGGAGGCAGAGATTTTAGTGTGTTCTATGTAATGCATTACATGGATGGGATCATCAAAGCCACAAAACACAAATAGGTTCTTATTATACCAACACACAAATCTCTACTGATTAAATTGAACAATGCGCTCCATGTTACATTACTACAACGCTGCCTTCTTGTAGTCTGTGCTGCTATCGGATGCAAGGGAGATAACCACTCGAGACATGTTTGCACTTCAAGAATGCCTGGCTACTTTTATCCTCGATGAGGCCACACATGGAGACCATGCAGTGTGTTAATTATCAACAACAGTTTAAATCATGCATCTCTGTATCCTAGCTACTACTGTCAACTTATCGTCTATTGTCAAAAGTACTCTTGTATGTGAATGTATTGTATGGATTTGACAAATCTATCTGCGTGCCATGTCATGTACCTATTATGGTCCATCTTAATTAATAATTATTGTCAATACCAGATACAGTACCATTCTGTAACGGTCTCTATTTTGTATTGAACTGCCGTTCTCGTGTTGTCAACACTAGTACATCATATGACACTGCGACTATGATGAAAGCCTCGTCATTGTCGCACTGTACCATTACCCGATGGCAGAAGCCATCAGCAACAACACCGATCCAACTTATGATGTGGCAGGATCACAAAATCATCACCGTCGTCTTGATTAGTAAACCAACACCGAGTACAACCTCATCAAGGTCGGATCATACTACAAGGTGACGGTGGTAATGACATTCACATGGATGGGTAATACATCAGAGCAGCGGTGATGATGTCCTCCACACAGGCGGGTCGTGGTACAATGCGACAGAAATAATTACCTGATCATGGATGGATCATAAGCCAACACGGCGATGTCAATGTACACCCACATAGGCGGGTCGTGCTTTGATGCGACAAAAACAAGGATTTGATCATGGACGGATCATAAGCTAATATGGCGGTGTTAGTGTATACCCACACGACTAGATCGTGCTCCAATGTGACATAAGTAAGGACCTCATCATGGATGGATCATAAGCCAATACGGCGTTGTGAGTGTACACCGTAGAAGGTCTCAGATAGCGACAGTGAAGGCTATGACCATCACTGCCGATAGCTTACTGCCAAGGCCAAAATTGGACCGCGATGTGGGTTACAACGTGGCTATGAAAGGTGTGAGTGTAGTAGTGTATGCTTGGATATGGGTGATTTGTCCTCCCCAATGTTGGTTGGAAGCCCAGATTAAATGCATAATTACTTGGTAGATCTGGCGAAGGAAGTTCGGCCATCTCTTGTCCTAAATCTATGTCAAGAAAAGCAGTTATAGTAGAGGAGGACAGGAGAGGCAAGGAGTTGGAGAAGTAGGAGCAGACGACAGGAGAGGAGAGTAGTAGGAGAAGTACAACTAGTAGTAGTAAAAGAGGAGAGAAGAGTACAAGTAGTAGGACAACAATAGAAGAAGTATTTCAGGCCTCAGAAACATGTCAATCATCAGTTGATCAAGAACTTGGAGCATCAAGGCATCATAACAGATAAGAGAGTAAAGGTAAGGTAGGGGCGGCTGGTAACGATGCCATGTTCCTCACAAGTACTTGATCATCAGCTCATATTCTAGATAATGTTTGAAGTTGGACAAATTCATCATAGGAAAAATAGAGGAGAGGAGAGTTGGCAAAAAAGCAACAGTTGCTTGCCAAAAAAATAGAGCAGCTGCTGCCAAACATAGAGTAGAGGAAAGGAGAGTAGTAGTAGTAGTAGTAGTAGTAGTAGTAGTAGTAGTAGTAGTAGTAGAACAGCAGTAGTAGTATTAATAGTAGGACAACAACAGCAGTAGTATTAATAGATGGAGTTGCATTACAACCAAAATATAGCTATCAACATATAATTAGTGTTATCTAAACTAATAGGCCTCAGAAACCATAATTAAATCATCATACAATTATGCTATCCAACTACATCGACCATCTAATTGTGTCATCATAGGCCTAAGTCTTGCAGTTGCATTGGCTGCTCATGGATAGCCTCATCCAAAGTCCAAACACTATCACCAACAGACTGATAATCACCACATTCTTCCAAGAACTAGTCTTACCACGCTAAGGGGGATGCTTTCACAACAGTCAGCAGGGAACAGCTTAGGGGAGGGAGTTGCTAGTCCAACATAGGCATTGAAATCTCTAAGTGCATGCTCATAGTTGTTGTACTTCTTGTGTATAGCATTTTTTACCCCAACCACTTGTTCACTGCACTCATGCCAAGACATGTAAATCCTAGGATTCTTCTTGTTGAAAACAACAAAGCAAGGGCCCATTTCCTAGTGGAAGTGAAGAAAATAGAAGAAGTATTTCAGGCCTCAGAAACATGTCAATCATCATTTGATCAAGAACTTGGAGCATCAAGGCATCATAAACACAGTGAGCATATATAAAAATAGTGAGCATATAGAAAAGATAGTAGGGGCGGCTGGTAATGATGCCAAGTTCCTCACAAGTTCACGATCATCAACTCATATTCTAGATAATTTCTGGAGTTGGACAATTTCATCGTTGGCAAAATAGAGAGGAGAGGAGAGGAGAGGAAAGTTGGCCAAAAAAAGCACCTGCTTATTAGTATTTATTAACTTATCACTTGTTTTAATAGCCACCTAATGTATGTCTACATCTCTTAACATTAATTTACCAGGTTGTCATTCTTAGTGATGATGCCAGAGATGCTTGTTGGTACTACTTAGCATTACTACTAGAATAATACTAAGTAGCTCTTTATTATTTTATGTGACTAGGAAGAATATATATATATATGAAAGGAATCTACAAGCGCACAGATAATATACCATTGTAACACTTCACCCGGGAGTATTCTAGGTATCGTTATTTATATTTTTACCATAGGAAAGGTCTGGCAAGGACATGTATTGATAACATATGCTATTGATCGAAAAGTAAACCATAACCAATATTCTACTCACAATAGGGGTAAGTGATTAGGTAAATGTATATATGAATAGTGCATAATAACTAATCATTGATTATTCAGAGTACTCCTTTCTATGGCATTAGCATGATTAAGTAAAATATTAGAGGAATAATTCCTAAGTCAATCTTAATTACAAATCAAAGCATACATTGATTAGTGCAATTACACCTAGTAGTCATGGCTAAGATCAACTTCATATCTACACATAAGGAATATTACTAAGGAAGATTAAGAACAGAGCTTGTCTTCTTTCGTAACTAGATCCTACTTGTATACCTATATTTGGGGAGTGGACTACAAAGGACTCAACAGGAGTGTCACATCCGCGATCTACCATATGACCTAGAATATAGGGTGTATCTATAGGTAAACAACGTATAAGCACCACACTTACACAATATCGACCACTCACCCATGGTACCTTACAGTGAGCGCTATACAAACTTATGCATAAATATAAGGATAATCTAGCTATACTAAGTATATAATCAAAGTAGACCATGAACATGATAACTAGGAACATAAATGATATGAATAATATTATCATAACAATTATAGCAAACATATAAAAGTAAGGAGAGATACAAAATAGAGGGGGTACAAAGATTATACCAAACCACGCTCTTAACACGATCATGAATCCAAGCGAAACCAGCTTGCCTCCCTCTAGACCTAGCCTAACTAGCTATGCCCTAGAATATGGTGGAGCTCTGAGGATGATTAGGGTTTTTGTCTTCTCAATTGACTTGAATGCCTCTAGGGGTGGCAGGGGCTGGTATATATATGCCAAAGCATCAATCCTGAGCCCTCGGATCAAACCGACTTGAATAAATAGTGTAGATGCAATCTAGGAGATGGTGGAGAACCGACATAGCAATGAGAGGCTGATCGGTGGGCCCTAGGGGCTAGCCAACCTACAGGTGGGGCTGGCCACCTGGCTAGCCTTGCCCTCCGCTTCGGTGTGGTGTCCTCTCGAGTCTTCTAGAACCCTTTGGGGTGTTTTTGTTGTGGATAAGCATGATTGAGTCTGGCATCTAGGTCCACCTTGATGGTTTTCTAGGTGAACCTTGTAGAAAATACAAATTCACCAAAACTCGTGGAATTTGTTAGTTTAAACCCCTAGACCTTCGTTGGTGATTATATTTATGCCTTTATACATGTTATATTGATGGTTTATAATGGTTGTTAACTACCATCAACAAACTCCCACAAGCTTAATCTATGCTAGTCCCTTAGTAATGCTAAACTCAGTAAATGGATCAGGAGTTTAAAGATTTATGAGAACATCGATGCTTTCACTCCTCAAAAGTACACATGCGTTCAAACAAGAATTCTTCTCCGGATTAGAGTAAACCGATCTAACTTTCAAACTTACCCATATTATCTTCAACCATGGGGCTTCTTACCCTTCACTTGGGCCTTGAGCAATTGAAATACAGAACGATCAAGTCAAACACTATCTCAAGTTCTTTGCTCAACCATTATTCCAGAGTTTTTATAGGTTTTTAAAATAAAAGCTCAAAGCTTTCTTTGTATGACACTCTCAAGTCTCTCAATATGTGTGGTATTTGTGGATCCTTACTAAGGCAATAGTTATGTTATGCCTTTCTCTTCCTACAACTAAGGCTTATGTGGAGCTCATTGGAGTGGAAAAGGCATGAAAGAGCATACTTGTAATACATATATTGTAAAGTCAAACCACGGATCCAAAGAGAGTTGAGTCATACAATCAAATCAAGATGTGCATGTGTGTGGATGTATGGTGGATATATATATATATGGTGGCTAACCTAATTCTACTATGCTCCTTAAAAATATCTCTCTCTCTTTTAGAAATTGGAAATAACTTTGTAAGAAAACATGGGCTATCTTATTCATCTCTCTTTTTTCAGACAGACATCTAAGTACCCATTGTTTTAGATATCTCGGACACTTGTCCATTTTTTCTTTTTTTCTCTCTTTCTTTTTTTTCTTCTTTTTTTATGAATAACTTTTGCATAGCCCAATGCTTATTTTCTACAACAAAACTTTTGAGAGATAGCAACAGGAACTTGGAGCATTTATTTGGTGGATATCCTATCAAGAATATTTTTGTGTTCACTCCCAGTGTAGGAGTGAAACATTTTTTGGGTGGATCTAGATGGAATGACATGTTGTTGCACCTACCCCCAGTGTAGGAGTAGTACATATGTGGGTGGTGTGTACATAATCTTGATTTTAAGAGCATGATAAACCTCTCATAAGGGTCAACAAAGCTTGACTAAACTCAATGCAAAACAAGCAGCATATATGTGAAAGTTTTCCTATTCTAAATAACATATATGGCTCTGGTATGAATTCAAACTTTGTCATACAGGAGCTCATCATGTAGCATTTTCATGTTTTTCAAAAGATAAATCTCTAGAACTCTAGTATCACTTGGAACAAGATAAATAGCAGCTCAGACTTTCTCATATCATATCTGTCAATTTACCTAGACTTAGATCAAGCATATGCTACCCACGAGTTACAAGTTCAGAGTAAATTCTTATATCAAAACAGTCATATCTAAAACTCGAGAGAATTTAAGGCTGAAAACTAGGTACTTGAAAGGAATTATGATAGAGCAACTATACATCATTTCCATTGCAGAGATTATCCTCAGAGTCCATTTATTTAGCTCTTAACAACAGAAAACTAGACACACACTTTTTATTTTGTTTTCATTTTTTTAGATCACACCTTACTAGTATATATAAGACAAAGATAAATTTTTATTTTGCTTTTAGTTATGCATCTTTTTTTAAACTAGTATGAAGCAAACTAAAAAAGGAAAAGAAATACTTAGCTAGATACACGGGGGATGCTTTTCCCCCAAGCTAGATGTTGTTGTGGTCGAATGTTGAAGTTGAGTGATCCTTCTCATAGTGGATTTGCCCAGTGGATGCCCTTCTCTTCGTCCATGAATGGAGTGAGATGAAGTCGACTAGGTGAACTTGCTCTTGATCATATCATCTTGCAAAATACCAACAAGAATACCAAAACTCGTGGAACAGATTAAGATAAGGGGTTAGCGGTCAGCCATCCAGAGATTAGTTATTCTTGAGGTTTAAAAATATTTTTGTATTGGCACAATTTTAGTAGGAGTATGGTGTCTCTGGTCACTCCTTTGATGGTGAAGGTGCTGCAGATCTCTAGAAAGTGTTGGAGATGAGCACTCATATCTTCATGTGCCTTCCCAAAAAAACTAGCTTGCTTGCACCATGTTGATGAGGGCTAGCTTGAGCTCAAATCCATTGTCTCCAACATTGACTGTTGGTCTGGTTCGAATGTTGGTTATAGTTGGAGCAGAGAATTCACAGAGAATCTTGTCAGCCATAGCTTCAAATTCAGGTGTTAAACTTCGCCTTATCTAGTTGTCTTTTAACTCTAAAGCTAAAACTTTCTTGAGTTTAGTCTTAGTTCTCTTAAGTAATGCTTCTAGATTGTCAACGTAGTTTGTCGAAAGGTCAAAACCGGTCATACATTATCCTACATAAGATATAAAAGTAGACAAAACAAGGGTAAGCCTGTTTGAGCATAGGTCAATGGTTATCTCGATCACATCAATAAGTATAAGTTTATCAATACTTTCTTTGCCTAGCTACCTTCTCCAGCAACGACGCCAGAAATGCTTGTTGGTATTTATTAACTTGTCACTTGTTTTAGTAGCCACCTAATGTATGTCGATATCTCTTAACATTACTTTCCTAGGTTGTCATTCCTAGTGATGATGCCAGAGATGCTTGTTGGTACTACTTAGCATTACTACTAGAATAATACTAAGTAGCTCTTTATTATTTTATGTGACTAGGAAGAATATATATATAAATGAAAGGAATCTGCAAGCACATAGATTTTCATGTGACCAAGTTTGAACAATTCAAATTTTGAATTTCAAAAAATTAGAACTTCAAACTAGATTTTGAAACACCAAATGATTTCCGCTAAAAAGTGATGAATACCAAAGTTGTAGAACTCATCAAGATCTACAACTTTTATTTTGGTCATTTCTTCATCCGACAAAGTTTCAACAATTCAAAATTTGAATTTCAAAAAATGACAAGTTCAAACTAGATTCTGATACCCTAAATGATTTCAGCTAAAAAAGTGATGAATACATAAATGTAGTCTCACACACATACATAAATGTAGTCTCATACACATACATAAATGTAGTCCCACAGATACACACTTACATAAACACTCCATGTTCAACAACTTGCCCGTAACAACTTTCCCCTTGACATCTTTTCGTTCCCATGGCAATATGTCTTTGGGTAGGTTCTTTTCCACATCACTGATCTTCTTAGGAAGTCTATGAATAGCTACATTTCAACATAGTTATTGTACTCATCAACATCGTCCATGCCATCAACTCTGATAATGTGCGGTTTCCCGGAGGCAACCACGTGCTTTGTCTTCTTCTTTGGGGAAGGTTAGTTTGCGGGTCAGGTAAATAGAAAAATTGTGCGACACATGAAGCGGGCACCCAAGGGTCATCTTGGTAGCCTAGATTGTTGAGGTCCATGAATGTCAACCCAACCTCGTTCACTTGGTGTTGTTTGATCCGGCGGCATCGAAACATGGCCACCTGTATATCCCTTCCATAGTCAAGTTCCAATATATCTTCAATGATGCTAACGAATTGGATCTTTCACCCCATTCCGTCGAGAGCTTCTATTCGAACACCACTATTTTGGTTCACACATGCACTATCTTTTGTGTGGGTATAGTATGTTTACCCATTGATCTCGTAAGCTTTCTAAGATGTCACTTGTCACGATGGCCCTGCAACCAACCTACTGATGGTAATATCATCTGTGATTTCTCTAGTCGGTATGTTTTGGTCCTTCAACCATGTAGTTAATTGTTGCTTGTGTTGTTTCATAACCTACTCATGTGTACGACCATTTCTCTCCTCACTAATGATAGCCAAGTGTTCAATAATGTATGTTTGCATCAGTTCTATACTCTACAAGACACTGTAATGCACCTGACTCACTTGTTTGTAATCATGGTCGATGAACACTTTTCTCCCATTGGTGCCTTTCCCAGCCAGCCTACCCTTGTGACGAGAATCGGGTTTACCAATTTCTCTCTGTACTTTTAGGTACTCTTGACAGCACTCGACGACTTCTTCAGTACTATAACCCTCTATCATGGAGCCCTCTGGGTATGCTCGATTATGCATGTATCGGCTTAGAACCAACATGAACCGCTCGTAGGACCACATTTCATGCAAGTTGCAAGGGACCAAGGCCTCTATCTGATGAACCATGTGAATCATGAGATGTGGCATTATATGAAAAAAGCGAGAGGTAAACATATCTCTAGTTGGTTTTGTGTCTCCACCATGAAATCATGTAGGTCACTTAGCTCTTTCTTGCCGCTCATCTTCTATGAGATCTTTAAAAAGAAGTAGCACATGCGGGTGATGGCCATTTTCAAGAACTTTGGCTCTATAGCCCTGATTGCAATTGGTAGGAACACTGTCAGCATCACATGACAATAAGGAGCCTTGAAGTTTTTTATTGATAGGTCCTTCATCGACACTAGCCTCTTCACGTTCGATGAAAATCCAGTGGGAACTTTGATCCACTAAGGAAAGTGCATATCACCCTCCTCTCTCCTAGGGTTAGGTTGAAGCTAGCCGTGGGAGAGTGTATTTTCCATTACCTTCAGATACTAGATGAAGCTCTGCCTTCACATTTAGCTGCACCATGTCTTTTCGTGATTTCAGACCATCCTTTGTCTTGCCTGTGTCCATCAAGGTAGCAATGAGACTCTCAAAGACATTCTTCTGCACATGCATAGCATCAATGGCATAAGGGACCTCCAAGTCTGGCTAATAAGGTAGATACTGAAAGAAGATCGACTGTTTCTTGAAAGTTACGTCGACGATAGGAGGTGTGCTTCTATTTTTCTTCATCTCATCTAGATTCTTCTTTCCGAGGATGACACGTATGTTTTTCACCATTTTGAACACGTGTTGCCCATTTTTACGTCTCTCCAAAGGGGGTTCATTCTCTAGCTTGTTGTCATAATATCTGAAATATATCTTGCTGTGGTATTTGTGATTTGTCTTTAAGAAGCATCAGTACCTTAGGTAAACTGTCTTCTTGGATGCATCAAGGTACACCCATGTAGTACCATCCAAGCAGACTAAGCATCCCATCTTCCCTTTGATCTACCCAGATAAAGCAAACAACGTGGGGTAATCATTGGTAGTAACAAAGATCATGGCTCTACATATGAAGTCCTTCTTTTGGAATGCATCGTACATCCGCTCCCCATGCCTCCATAGCCTCTCCATTTCTTGCATCAAAGGCTCGAGGAACACATCTATATCAATGCCTGCTTGTTTTGGACCTAAAATGAGAATAGTGAGGAGAAGGTACTTTCTCTTCTGACATAGCCACGTTGGGATGTTGTACATGGTCAAGATCACTGGCCATGTGTTGTGGTCATTGGTCCTCTCATTAAAGGGATTCATTCCATCGGTGCTCAAGCTAAACCATACATTCCTTGGATCAGCGTTGAATTATTTGTGCTTGTCATCGAAGCATTGCCACTGACTACCATCTGTCGGGTGTGTAATCACATCATCAATCACCTTGCACTCATCGTCCCACCATGTCATTTGTATAGCTTCCTTAGGGTTTAGGAAGATACGTCTCAAGCGGTTGACCACTGGTAGGTACCACATTACCGAGGTAGGAATTCTTCTCTGCTTTGCATCGTTGCCTAATGGAGTGTCCTCTAGGGGTTGAGAATCTTGTACCACCTTTTTTCCACCCTTCTTCCTCTTGTTCCCCGTGGAGGCTTCATCCCCATCGTAAAGGTCGTTGTTCTTATACCGACTGGCCCCACACCTAGGACATTTATCTAGTGACTTGAACATGTCGCCATGAAAAAGGATACAGTGGTTGGGGCATTCATGGATTTTTTTCAACCCCCATTGTCAATGAACTTATAACCTTCTTCGCTTGGTATGTGTTGGCAGAAACTAAGTTTGGCTGTGGCAGCAACCATGACTTAGCCTTCAGGATGAGTAGCCCAAGCATAAACATAGCACTGTCTGACCAGCCGTACTTAGCCTTCAGGATGAGTAGCTCAAGCATAAAACGTAGCAATGTCCAGTGTGTCGGACAAGCCTTTTCAACACCATACATAGTCTCATTCGATGCTTTTTTACTCTTTCCAAATTTTCTAGACCTTTCGGGCTCTTTAGTAAAATCTTTGGTCCAATGGCCCAAATTATTTCCTCCAAATCATCAAAATCATCTGCATCCCCGACACGTGCTCCGCCATCATTATTGGCACCACCTTCGTTGTTACCATCTCAACCACCAGCATCACCACCTTGTTCATTGCCAAACTCAGAATCCATTCGTACATCAAGCTCTGCTGAATATTGGGACAGGGTTCTAGAGTTTCGTCATCGTCTTCTGGATCATTGTCGTCATTAACAACAACTGTTTCACTATGATGAATCCACACTATATAGTACTCAACAAATCCTGATATAATCAAATGTGATATGACGATATCCACATCTCTCCACACTATATGGTTCTTGCAATTGTGACACAGACAAATAATTGAATCCTTATTCTGTGTCAACGTCATTGCATGGTTCTTTGCGGCTTCAATAAATTTATTCACCTCCTCACGGAAACCTGGCTTCCACCTTAATGAACCATACATCCAAGGCTTCATGTACTCCATCTTTTACAACAACAATCAAAGTAAATACATTAAAAGACTAATTATTCGGATATATATAAATGTATATACATGAATCAAATTAATAACTCATTGAAATAAATAATTATTATTGTTCCTATTAGCAAATATAATGATACGATGCATATCAAACACCATGCTATAGAATAATTAATTAATGACCTATTTATCCATAACTAATTAAAAATATACATTTCTTGATTACAATAAACAATTTTAAAAGACAACAAATAGCAACAATTAATATTTTACCCACTAACCTTCATGCAAACTTAGTCCCATTTCGATAAACAAAAATTTACAAAAATTAAAAAAATGAAACCCTAGATCTAGATCTAGATCTGGATCTAGATGTACATGACACATCCATAAAACTTTACTAATAGTCCACTAAAATCAAAGAAAGATCGACTAATAAAGGGTGTAATCTTATTCCTATAACTAATTTACCTTAGTACCTTCAAAACTAGGGTCTAATTTACTTCATACATGGCTCAAGAACCATAGAAGAGAGAGAAAAGCAAAACTCTAATTACTCACTAACCAACCATTAAAACTTGAAAAAAATATTTGGAATAGCATTTTCTTACCTTCTACAACCTCCACCAAAGAAAATGAGACCAAAACCTCCACCTTAGTAGAGCAATTTTTGGGAGGTACTGAAGGTCTCCCTACCTTTTTCACGGGTTGGAGTGAGTGACCCGATGAGGAAGAATGGGTTGCAACTATTTATATGTAGGACATTTGTAGGGACGACTAGTGATTGAGCCGCTCCTACGAATCAAAACATTAGGGCGGCTAGTAATAGCCGTCCCTACAAATCGTATAGTAGGGACGGTTGGTGAGTGAGCCGCCCCAATAAATTGATCCATTTGTACGGGCGGCTCGTATCACCAGCCGCCCCTACAATGCCATTTGTAAAGGCGGCTGGGCTCATGAGGACCCGATGAGGGCACTATAGGGGCGGCTGCAGAGTGAGCCGCCCCTAAAAAAAAAAAGGTGTCGTTGCTACAAACTAGTTCTATAGTAGTGATAGTTTGAGAACATCTCTCCACCTAAAGAAACCTTTCTTGACCTGATCCGGTAGCTTGCCATTTCCATAATATTTTTCCCAAATGAGATGCACCCAAGGAATATCAGCTCTGTTGAAGAATTTGTGAAAATTCTTGATTATGTTTTTGAATGTCAGATTTTCATGTACAAGAAGCAAGAGTGAGCTTTTTTTGTCGCGATCGTGCCTTGGATTGTTACTATTATTACTGGTTCTTTTCCTCTTTCACAGAGGTAAATCTGGTAGCACAATTTCCCCGTGGTCACTTGCCTACATCAATGATCAATCAAAGCAAAGGCCCAAATTTCTTTGCAGGTGATCTTCTCCTGATTCTAGAAACACCCACAGTACACATGGTGTGAAACCTGTAACAAAACAAAATGCACATGAGAAACGTTTGCAGAAATAAAAGCTGGGCTTGATCGGCAAAGCTCGTTTGGACCAGTAGTCTGCATGAACGTACGAGGGGACAACGAAATGAAAGAAGAGCAGTGTCTGTTAGCAAACAGTTGTGGAGAGCATAAATGCAGGGTGATAATATAACCAATCTTGTTCGGCCCTTGCTTAGTTCCAATCTAAAATCCTAAAAAATGCTACGATAGCCATCACATCGAATGTTTATGTGGCCTGTGCATGGAGCATTAAATGTAGACAAAAAAAAACTAATTGCACAGTTTGGTGGGAAATTGAGAGACGAACGTTTTGAGCCTAATTAGTCCATATTTAAACACTAATTATCAAATAAAAACGAAAGTGCTACAGTAACCCAAAATCCCAAATTCCTGAAACTAAACACGGCGTCAAGCATGTGGGTGGATGGATGGTTGCATCACATTCAATTCAATATTATGCAATTATGCATGTGGGTGGATGGATGGTTGCATCACATTCAATTCAATATTATGCAATTATGCAAACTTGCATCTCTTTTCCTCCACGTGCTTCGCAACGAAGAGTAACATCGCGAGCTGAAGACTAGCACTGGGTTTTTCCCTTTACCAAACTATATATGCAATAACTCGTCCCAACCTCCACCCCCTGGTCGATCGGGTCTACAAATTTGCCACCATGACTGTGCCTTCCCATCGCAACTCATCAAAAGATTACTCCAGTACACGAGAGTGAGAGATGGCAGCACCAGTAGAGACCATGAATCCCAGCACCGAGGTTCTTGAGACTACAGACTACAGTCACCTCAGTGTTCCAGCCAGGGAAGCATGCCGTCGAGCTGATTTCAGTGGATCACAACACAGATCCTACACCACCGATCCCGCACTACTACAGAATAGCACTTCACTGTCGCCTCATCACTATCGGAATTAGGAGAACCGACAGTGTTGACCCATCACTGCTGGTTCTTTGCTCTGAAAACCAAAATTTGATTTGGGATATGACCGAACCGGCAGTGATGACAACTATCACTGCCGGTTTGTGTTTCTAACCGGCAGTGGCTTGATGGCCACATATCACTGCCGGTTCAAGTCAAGAGCCGACAGTGATTGGGCTCTATCACTGTCGGTTATATTCATGAATCGACGGTGATAAGCCTACAGCACAAAAAGCTGCAGCCGTCCTCTTCTTCCTCATCTCTTGCATTCCGAGAACAGAGGCGTACGTTTGGACCTTTCCTTCCATGGTTACGGCTGCTCTTCACCATGAAGCTAGCGCTTGAATTTTGAAGAATGGCTTAATCTTTTTGATTTAAGGTTAGTAACAAACATCCACTCATTTGATTTTGTTGCTTAATTAGCTTCATTTTGATGGCTACATTGCTGGATTCCCATTCTAGTTCTTTTTCCATTCTAGAGAGCACTTTTCCAATTGGACATTTATGCAAGACTCAAATTATGGTAAATCCATCATCCAAAAGATTGGTGTCTACGAACATATTTAAATTCTTAGCTAATTATTCCATGGTGGTGAAGATCATCATTGTTAGTATATGATGCTATAATTAGTTCTTAGAAGTAGAGTAGATTCTTTTATAATTTATTGAGAAAATTAATCTATATGTCATATAACAACGCATTGTTTGGAGCTACATTGTTGTTCATGATCATGTCTCCAATTTTAGACTTATTTTTTAAATTAGTGTCTCTATTTTTATGTGGCATGGAGTAGAATAATTGTTCTATATTATTGTGCAATAATTTTTTTATGGGGCTACGTTTTTTAATTTATATGGGCATTGTTTGGAGCTACATTGTTGTTCATGATCATGTCACAATTTTAGTCTTTTTTAAAATAAGTTTCTACATTTTTATGTGGCATGGAGTAGAATAGTTGCTCTTTATTATTGTGCAATAATTATTTTTTTACTATGATTTTCAATTTACAGGGCCGGGGCTACCAATTTCAATTTTCCAATAATTAGTGTACAATAATATTTTTCAGAAATGGTACTTTCGAGCTACAATTGTTGTTCATGAAGCTCGATTTCTTATTAATTCTTTATAATTACTGTCTCAATATTTTTTGTGCAGAGATAGATCGAGAGTTGATGCATCTGTCCCGAACAGACAAGCGGTGGTGACGTCAGCCAGTTGATCACCTATGCTAAAGCCCATGCTGGGAATGAGAACCCTGTTTTCTATCCATGCAAAGATTGCAAGAATCAAAGGAACTTTCATCAAATTGAGTCTATACGATCGCACTTGATTACCAGGGGGTTCAGGCTAAACTATACGATATAGACTATGCATGGCGAGGTTGGTGTGAATATTCCGCAGGAAAACGATGATGATGTGGACATGTCTGACGTAGCCATCCACTATGCTAACGAGGAACCTGGTGTCAACACGAAACATATGGCCACAATTAATAATGTGTTTAGGAACATGCTAGCTGACAACACCGAGGATAATAACGATGGCATTTCTCAGTTGCTACGTAATGTAAAGGCCGGATGTCTTAGTGAAAGACAGCTGAGAAAGCTAGAGAAAATGAGACAAGATGGCAAAACACCATTGTATAAAAATTGTCCAATGAGCAAACTGGAAGCCAACATCATGCTGTTAGAGTTCAAATCGACAAACGGATTGAGCGATAAAGGCTTCGATCAGTTGTTAGGTATAATAAGGAAAATGCTCCTAAAAAAACGAGTTACCAGAAAAGACATACTTGGCCAAGCAAATAATTTGCCCCATCGGCCTCGAGATTGAAAAAATACACGCGTATTCCAATGGTTGCATATTGTACCGTGGAGAAAAATACAAAGACTTGGACAAGTGCCCCAAGTGTAAAGCTCCATGGTACAAGGAAGGGCCGTCAGATGAGGGTACCAAGACCAGAGGAGGTCCCATAAAGGTCGTTTGATATTTCTCTATAGCTCCCTGGTTGCATAGGTTGTTTGCATGTGCAAAGTCAGCCAAGCTGTTACGCTGGCATGACGAAGAGCGTAAGAAAGATACAATGATGAGCCCCCCGCCGATGTGTATGACTAGAGGACTGTCAATACTATGCTCTATAAGGACATTGGTAGAGAGGTAAGGCACATTTGGTTTGCTTTGAGCATAGATGTGATAAATCCTTTCGACCAGATTAAAAGCAATCATAGCACCTGGCCAGTGACGCTCTGTACGTACAACCTTCCACCTTGGGTCTGTATGAAGCGGTCGTACATCCAGATGCCACTACTGATCCAAGGGCCAAGACAACCTAGGAATAACATTGATGTGTTTCTAGAACTAGTGATCGATGAACTAGTGGAGATATTTGAAAAATGTGTGCTGGATGTTTGGGACGAGTACAAAAAGGAACATGTCACGATCAAGGGAGTACTTATCGCTACAATCATCGACCTGTCAGGTTGAGGTTCGTTGTCTGGAGAGAAGACAAAAGGCTATACTGGATGTGTCGAGTGCTTGGACGACACCGATACGATAAATCTGCCAAATAACTCAAAGATAGTTTATATGTGACACCATAGGTTCCTACCTAAGGATCACCTTTACCGCAGGAATAGAAAATATTTCAACGGTACTATTGGGAAATTCTTAGCTCCAAAATATCGAGACGGGCATGCGATACTTCGAGAACTCAACAAACTGAAGGTTGTCCTTGGGAAGGGGGACAATCAGTAGCAGCACCTGATGGGAGCATTTGGAAGAAAAAATCGATTTTCTGAAAACTACCTTACTGGCCATTTCTTAGTGTACGCCACTGTCTTGATCCCATGCACATCACTAAAAACGTGTGCGCTAACATGCTTAACACCTAGATGGACACCGGGGGGGCATCGAAGGATTCAGTAGCCACACGTCTGGACATGCAACACTTGGGAATCAGGAAGGAGCTGCATCCCGTGGAGCTAGAGAATGGCTAGTTCGAACTTCCGGTTGCATCATGGACATATCGTTTTCTAATGTTTCTCTTTTTAATGTTGCACGGTGTCCAAAGAAGACATATTGGTGGAACGCAGGTCTCATTCAAGGTTCTCGAAATGGAGAGAAAGTACCTAAAACAGCCGGCGGGAAACAATGAATGCGAGTTTTATGTAACGTGGGCAATGCTTCGCTACATCGGTGGAAAATTAGAAGAAGCAGATAAGTTGGTGTGTATAATCCTTATTTTATTTATATCTGTTAATAATTCAACAAAATGATTTACTGATTTCTCTTTAGATATCATCTTTTTTGAACGACAGCGCAAGAAATATAACCATGAAAGGCGGTTAGACATGGAGATCATCGCACTGCAATCGGAGCTGGCAAAATTCATCTTAGCCGAGGTATTGAAAAAAGATGAAGTATTTTTATTGCATAATCCGTGAAGTTCAAGGACCAGTTTGGCCCAGAGCGGCTCGCTAGATTATTGTAAGAAATCCGAGAAGCATGCTTCATCTTATCGAATATTTTTTTTATTTTGAGGGATCGAGATCTTGATAAGAATATTTGAACTGTAACCGTAACATTTGTAATGTTTAATATTGATGGGCCTGTCGTATACGTAGCGTATATAAAAGCGAAACCCGATTCCATGAAAAATATAAATTAAAATAAATTATAAAACAATAAAATACGAACGGGCCATCACTGCCGGTTAGCAACAAACCTGCAGTGATGGCCAAGATGGCACTGCCGGCTTGAGCCACAAACCGGCAGCGTTGTCTTAGCCATCACTGCCG
This sequence comes from Miscanthus lutarioriparius, assembly GCA_904845875.1. Taxonomy (NCBI): domain Eukaryota; kingdom Viridiplantae; phylum Streptophyta; class Magnoliopsida; order Poales; family Poaceae; genus Miscanthus; species Miscanthus lutarioriparius. The sequence continues at coordinate 76,155,341 of CAJGYO010000003.1, read as the reverse complement.
GGTCTTGTCACAAACCGGCAGTGTTGTCGTAACCATCACCACCGGTTAGCAACAAACCGGCAGTGATGGCCAAGATGACACTGCCGGCTTGAGCCACAAAACGGCAGCGTTGGCTTATCCATCAGTGTCGGGTCTTGTCACAAACTGACAGTGCTGGTTACGACAACACTGCTGGCTAAAAACACAAACCAACAGTGATGTTCGAGGTTACACTGACAGGTGGTCTCATAAACCGACAGTGTTGGTGGAACTGAACTCTGCCAGATTGTGTAAAGGACTGGCAGTGAAGTTAAAGAACACTACCGGTTTGCATGAACCGACAGTAATAGCTAACCATCGTCACTGCCGGTATGGTTGTGCCGGTTTAAAATCCGACAGTGATGAGATATTTTAAACCGGCAGTATTGTCCTGATCTAGGATAGTGTGGGTCTTGCCCAAGGATTCAGGAACATACCCAGTCGCCATGCTCCTGCATGGCTTCTGCCTCCAGAACCATTTCTACGAACAAGTTCTCAAACACATTGCCTCTTTTGGCTTCATCATGGTGGCACCGACAGGTTAATATACTGCCTGACTCTAATTAGTTGATCCCATGTCTGTTGGCTTCTGACATGATCATCTAATAATTCTGTAATTCTATTGGCAGTTCCATATCAGCATCCTGGGCATGGCCAAAGGTGACACTGAGGACACAGCCACAGCAGCCCAAGTGACAGATGGGTTCACCAAGGGACTACCATCCGTCCTGCCCAAAGGCGTCGAGCCCAACCTTTCCAAGCTCGCTTTGGCCGGCCACAGCCGAGGTGGCCACACGGCATTCTCTCTAGCCCTGGGGCATGGCAAGACCAACCTCAAGTTCTCTGCCCTCATCGGTCTCGACCCTGTTGCTGGCCAAGGCAAGTTTCTGCAAATATCACCCAAGATCCTCACCTATGAGCCCTCCTCTTTCGACATAGCGATGCCGGTACTGGTCATCGGCACCGGGCCGGGAGAGGAGAAGAGGAACATACTGTTCCCTCCCTTGTGCCCCCAAAGATGTGAACCACAAGGAGTTCTACCACGAGTGCAAGCCACCTTGCTACTACTTTGTCACCAAGGACTATGGGCATCTGGACATGTTAGACGATGATGCTCCCAAGTTCATGACCTGCATGTGCAAGGACGGGAAAAACTGCAAGGACATGATGAGGAGGAGCGTTGCAGGGATCATGGTTGCATTCTTGAATGCTGTGCTCAGTGGAGAAGATGGAGATCTTAGTGTCATACTGAAAGATCCTGGGCTCGCACCAACCACGCTGGACCCTGTTGAGCACCGTTTGGCATGAGCAGAAGGATCATAAATCCTGAAGTTAATAAGGAGCCAGCAGTTAGCTGCTTGCCTTTTCATTTGTTTTCATAAAAGAAATCCTAGCTGCTTGTTGTTCAATGGGCTTTCCAGAGTCCAAATAATGATGAAGAAGTGAGTAAAAAATGGAGAGAATTTCATATGTGATTTATTATTTGTCACGTTCATGTTTTTTTTTTGAAAAGCAGAGAACTACATTATAATTTATAAAGGGAAGAGTTAAGGCCTAGGCCAAAAGGTTAAAAAACAATTGTACACACGTTAAGTGTGTGAAAAAACTATAAACAAGGAACAATCATTGCTAAATGCTGGAATAATCATTGCTAAATACTTTGCTCCTGCTATGCAGCAAGATCAGGTTTCTTCTTTGATTTTCGCCACTACTGAGATATGGCGTACGTATTTGGAACACTTGGTAAATCGACGGTAAACAAATATATTGCCGTCTCAATTATGGAGTGACATAAAGGACAAGTTTGTTGGTCTGGCCAAACCCTGACCATCAGGCGATCCGCCATCCATAATCTGTTTTTCACTGCAGGCCAAGCGAAGAACTTGCACTTTGGTGGTGTCGAGTTGCACAAGATGATAACTTCAAAAATTGTTGCAGGAAGCCCTTTGTATTGGGTGTGGTAGGTTGACACCGTCGTATATTCCCCATGATTTGTGAGCTTCCACGTGACAATGTCAGGTCTCACTGATTCAAGACTTTTTGTACCTCGGCTATCGGCGCAAGCTTCTGCAGAACTCAGCCAATTGCAGACCATTGTCAGTCAAGTGGTCCTCAGCAGTGCAAGGGATAATCGCCGTGGCCCGTTCTGCCTTCCCCAAGGCAAACTAGACTCAGGGAGTCTCTATCGCCTGCTGCAGTCCAAGGACGCGCCTCCTCACCCTGCTGCCAAATTCATCTAGGAAACCCGTGCACCCCCACAGGTGCAGTTCTTCATTTGGCTAATGGTTCATGGCAGAGTTCAGTGCCGAACAAATCTATTCCGCAAGACGATTTTGATTCACCTATATGCGAAGTCTGTAGGCTCTCACATGAAACAGGTGAGCACATTGCCTTCCAATGCCCCTTTGCGGAAGTGTTCTGGGAAAAGCTGGGGATTCAGTCATGCATATTTGATCTAAGCTGTCCGGATCACTTCCCCAAGAAACACTTCACAACTTTGCTACTGGCATCTATGGAAATGTCGGAAATTCAGTTGTGTTCAGAGAAGAGTTCTACACACACCGACAGGTCTTCCTGCTAATGCACAACGATGCAAAGCTTTGGAGATCTCGATTACCAAAGAAGGATAGGGAGGTAGCTGATGTTTGGTGCCAACTCTTGTTACCTTTATGTAATCAGTAAACTGTAAATGATGACGATGTAGCTCTTCAAACAGATGGGCTCCTCCCCCCCAAAAAAAAAAAAAACAGTTGGACGTATTCTATCAGTTGTTGGCCTGGTGTTATGGTTATGGCTCCTATGTTGAGACTTGCGATCATGAATTCTAGCATCGTTGTTCAGTGCATCTTTAATAGTACGTGACTTCCTTTTTGAAATTGAGAAGATGCTTGGGGCTAAATTATTTGGAGCTCTTCACCTTGCTACCATGTTGAAGTCCAGAAAAGGGCTTTTTCCGCCGTCTCCATTCATGTGGTTACATGGGAAATAATTTATTCTCTACATCCTAGCACTCTGCTAAGTGATAAGGCAGACATTAACACCAAAATCTATCGCAAGATGCTGATGCTTCCTCCTCCGTAGTTCTTGTAGAGAAGCAATACGGCATTTTCTATGCCTTCCCTGAGTAAGCACACAGTTCATCATCAGCCCTTGTGCCAAGTAAGGCATCCAAATTGTTATGTGCCCTACAATTGATCGAACTTTTTTTCCTCTCGAAGTTTCAGGTTGCAAACAAATTACAAAATATGCCAGATTGCACGTTTAAGGATGCCTAATCTACAGGGTGCAAAAAAGAGAAGCATCTGAACTTGGGTTAGATGTACTAGTCCATAGATGTTTGGTGTATAATTAACAGTAATGGTCACAAGAGAGAAACTGGAGAGGTCAGTTTCATCTTCATACCGAGCTGACGAGGTCGGCGGGCGAGAAACGAGGCAGGGATGCCGCGGCGGCAGCCGCCACCACCATCGCCAAGCAAGTCTCTCTTGTTGGACCGTTCGCCATTCGTGGGGCACCTAACACTACCCCTGATCTGGACATCATTGTCGGTTCAAAAAAACCCTTCACTGCCGGATTTTGAACCGACAGTGGCATACCGGCAGTGATGGGGGTTAACATCACTGTCGATTCTTAAAAACCGACACCGATCTACAGACAACAGTGTCGGTTCCTAGCTCCACCCGACAATGTCTAGTTGAACAACACTGTTGGTTTGTAGTCCCAACCGATAGTGATGGTTCCTTCAAGAGTGTCGGTTCATGGCTTAAGCCGGCAGTGTTGAGCAAGCCAACACTGTCGGTTCATGGCTCAAACCGGCAGTGTTGAGCAAGGCAACATTGTCGATTTGTTAATAACCGACAGTGATGGTTACGACAACACTGCCGGTTCATTGCTAACCGACAGTGATGGCCCATTCGCATTTTATTGTTTTATAATTAATCTGCTACGTAGACAACATGTCTATCAATATTAAACATTACAAATGTTACGGTTACAATTCAAATATTCTTATAAATTAAAATATAAATTCCACGATTCCACGAAAAAATATAAATTTATAATATTGATTTTAATTTATATTTTTTCGTTGCTAACCGGCAGTAATGATTTTTTCTTCGAGTCCCACACCTTGATCAGATTTTTGACAAGATTGACACAAATGAAGACGAAATGGTTGCTACAATCACAGAATCATAATTATCGAATAATCTTAACGAAAAAAGAAGCATAAAATTAAAAACCAAGAACACATACTCGCAATTGTAGGCTAGAAGTATGTGGGTTTTCTTCTTCATCATGAATTCATCGAAAACAGCAATCAATCTCTGTTTTAGGTCTTCCACGTCACATCCATAAAGGCCTAGACATGTCCTCTCATTGACTCGTAAGGGATCCAAGCAGCCTATGTAATCCCATTTGCTTTTTAGAATGCAAAATTTTGCTATACACCTACATAAAATTGTGGGAAGTGCTCAAAAGTTAACAATTTGTGTCTCAGAGAGAGTAGTTAATTATAATATCATACGTGTAGGGTACTTATATAGTCCACAGCGTCAACATTTGAACATCGAGAGAGCGTTTCTGGTATAGCTGGAACAAGCACTCCCACTCGACATCGAACTTCTCTTCTTTAGGATAATGGAAAACATGTGGCAAACAGATAATAACCTCAAAATCAAAGTCGTTCGTCTCTGTTGCTTGAGCCATGTAATATTCATGTAACTGGCGCATATATGTTATCAGATTTTTATACTCATGATCGGGAACCAAAAGATTGCCCCTTTCATACTTCATTGACGGTGTTCCCATCCCTTGTACATCATAATAGATGTTCGTGGCCTCTTCCATGGTTAATCCTGGGTTGTCTTCGACGTACTTCTGTATGTTCCTCAAATCTTTATTGTGTATTTCTTCGTCTCTTGTTGTAGCGTACTTATTCTATGTTTGCCTTTCGAATTCGAACTTCAACAAAAACAAAGGCAGTGAGTCACAGAGATTGAAGAAACTAACACAATCTTCCTTCGAGATGTGTGCTATAAATTTTTCTTTCATCAAGGTGGTAACCCTACCACTGAACGGCCTTTTTCTTTTCTGTTGGTCCACTTTGGGAGCATTAGCGACCGAATCCAAGGACCTTTTCTACGACTGCGAGGATGTCCTTGATCTTGTTTTGAGCTGAGGTGGAGGAGGAGGAGGAGGATGAGAATTCTGTTTTCCCGGCGCTGATGAAGATGGAGGAGGAGGAGTCTCTTTTCTCGGGGCTGATGAAGATGGAGTAGGACGAGGAGGAATAGAAGGAGACATTTGTCTTCTCAGGGGTGATGGCTCCGGATGATGAGGGGAGTGATCTCTATTGGGAGATGATAAGTGATCATTGCGGGTGGGCAAAGACTCATAGTCGTCCTCATCATCAGAGGACAATTGATGGTCAAGCTTAATGAAGCGCTTGCGCCAGGCCGCTTGAGAGCCCTTGTTTTGACCAAGTTTTGGCCTATCTTCCGCTATGGTGTACTCAATGGGTATCTTGTTATATTTCTTATCAAGTATTCTGTCAATGGTGATGCGAGCGTACCCCTGTGGAATTGGGCGGCCATTAATTGTCCCATGTGCCAGTAATATGCCAGTGTGCATTCCTACCAATAGGAATCTTTGACACGCCTCGCTTGGATCTAGCCTTCCTACCACCCGAACCCTCTAGCTCCTCGGCCGGCGGAGGCTCCTGCTAGAGACACCAAGTAAGCTATGATCCTCTCAATTGATTAGCGTGTGTGGCTACATAGTCACATGATACCAAAGTTACCTAGCCATCTTGGTCATTTTGACCCAGATCGAGCAGGTCGAACAGGGTCCATGGCTGCTCGTTCTCACCATCCTGATTGACACCATCACCGTTTGTCAGATCATGCGGCTCTCCCGTCCTAGCAATATCAGTCGCTTCTTGTTGCCGATTTGTTCTTCGGCAATGGGGTAATAGGCAACGATGAGTCATGGCTGTGACACGATCGTGGTTAGTTTTGGCTACGGACAACTACTAATAGCATATATATATATATATATATATATATATATATATATATGTTTAAAGCAAAGTCTAATAATAAGTCCACATACAACAAAGTCAAATAATTGCATATGTTCACCTAGAACAAATTCATTGTTTGATTGACCACATACAACAAAGTCCACCTACTGTTCTATGAAACTAAGCCTACATCAACTTCCAAATAAGAAAAGCAATGACCATAGCCACAAATAAAAGCATGACATCTTTCCAAGACCAAGGAGCAATTCTCCTAATCTTCACATCTCCGACGGGTGGCTTCTCTTCAATCTCCAGTGCCAGCGGATGGCCATGGTTTGTATTCATTGAACCATAATAGGCCGGTTGCCCATGGTTTGCAAGGTAGGCCGGATGACTATAGTAGGCCCTCAAAGCTTTAGCTTCTGTGTTGTATTTTTTGTGCAAATTACAAGGGTAGCGATTGACTTGAGCATAGCAATCTTCCTAGGTTCGATAAATCCCAGGCACATGACCAACATGCACTACATACCATGCCATGGTTGCCTATACATTTAAGTAAGGGGCTATTGCGTTTATACCCTTACTTTGAACCACAATTGTGATTTTACCCTCGCTTTTCGCCATGTTGCATTTTTACCCTCGCTTTGTAAAAACGAACACTCAGTCTACCCCTACTCTGTTAACAATAGCTAATGGGGTTAAATGGGCTTGCCAAGGACAACTTTGCCCTTGCAAAAATACCCTTACTTTTCTGAGTTCATTGTGATTTTACCCCTGTTTTCTTAAAAAATGACAGCATCATTGTAAAACTTGTTACATATAATTGCACATAATAGGCAAATATATATGGGGCCCATATATATATATAATATCACATCACAAGTATGTGTAGCAAAAGCACAGCAACCATCATCCAACATAAACATCCATCATCCAACATACACAACCAACAATCCATCATCAACATACAAGTCCAACAAAAGCAGTAGCTAATAGTGAGATATTACATGTTTATTGTCATAATCACACAATTCCTAACAATGCAGCCAACCTCCCTCCTCTTCCTCTTCCTCTTCCTTGTGTTCTAGCCCCTTCTGCTCCTTCAGTTCTAGGTGCTTCACTTGCACTTACAGCACTTGCAGCACTTGCACTTCCTCTTCCTCTTCCCCTTCCCCTTCCCCTTCCCCTTCCACTTGCACTTCCACTTGCATTTGCACTTCACATGAATGGAGAAAAATGGTTCAGTAAACAAGTTGACTGAATAATCTAGAGTAAAGGGAAAAAAATCAGCATGACTCACATTGATGCTTGTGAAGATGACTCATTCTGAGAAGATGAGCGGTTCCTCTTTTGACTAGCAGTTGGACCTCCTTGGCAATACTTGGGTATATGGCCGAGTTCTTCACATTCAGAACATGGTTTCCTTTTCTTACTAGTGCTGGTCTCATCAAAAGACTTGATCCTAGAATTTCTTGGTCTTCCTGGTTTCCTTCTCAGTTTAGGTTTCTTGATTTTATAGTCCAAATCAACATGTGGCCAATTATCCTGGGTACACATCATCTACAGCCTTCTCAATTCCTTTGCCTGCATCTGTACTAATAACCAAGCCTGGAAGAGTACCAATAGCCTTCTTCAAGTTATTCACAAACCAAGTCCAACTTTCCTTAGACTCAGTCTCAATCACACCATAAGCTACTGGAAATAGGTTGTTTTGACCATCCACTACAACAACTGCTACTAGCTGACCCCTACCCCTTCCAGTCAAGTGTGTGGCATCCATGGCAATGTAAGGCCTACATCCTTGCAAGAACACATCAATGCATCAGGATTAAACTCAGGATCAAAGCAATCATCACAAGAATCAGAAGATGCAGCCAAGTCACTATCATAGCTGCTATCACTTGCTGCCACAAGTGAATCAGTGTCAGAATGTATCCCTCCTCAACTCCTACACCCTCCCCATCATCATCACCTTTTTCTTTGGATTTGGTGTCTCTCTTTTTCTTGATGGCTCTCTTTTTTTGGTGGCTCTCTCTTTCTCCTTTGTGGATGTGGGTCTCTCAGTGCTTGTCTCATTGGTGGGCACTCTATTCCTCACAGAAGGGTGGCACCTATGTTTTGTTGGTGAAAACTGCAAAGGACCCTCAAAGTCATTAATTTGGGCATTAATGTGCACCAATCCCTTGTCTTTATTGAGATCAAACCACTCAAGCAACTGCTCATCAGTTTTAATCTCAATACCCTCAAATGGACGCCATAGAGTTATATACTATTTTGAACCCCACAGGTAATGCTCAGCTATGAAATTAACTAGTTGCAGAACATTGAAGTTATGCATGTCAATAACTTGAGTAGGTAAGATTCTACCCTATCGCCATGTTTTTGGTCCCCCATCAGGCAAACTGAAAAATGATAGAACCCTAACTACCAGATTCAAATTCATGTGATTTTGCCTACAAATCAGAGCAATTGAAACCAAATTAGCGCAATTGCCTGAAGAACGAGATTAATTCGATCTACAATTGGCCAATACACATTCACAGAGGAGGAAAATTTGTACCTAGACACCAATTCCATGGCTCTGGACACGCCATCCTCTGGCTCCATGGCCGTCGGCCGACCTGCAACCCCTTGCTGAGTGCCCTTGTCGTGCTGCGTAGCCAAACCCTAGGCGGCTGCCCAAGGAAACCCTATGCAACGCCCAGGCCAGTAGGCCCAGCCGCGCATCGCCTAGCCGCCCCTCCGCATCACACGGCTGCCCCGCCGGCCGCGCCGCCCAAACACCCCTCTCGGCCGCTCCTCCGTCGCCCAAGAGTCGCATGGCCACCGCCGCCGCCCACATTTGCTGAAGGCAGGCGGCGCAAGGCCACCAAAGACTTGCCTAGTCAGCGCCGTGAGGGGCCCCTCCATGCCGTCATCCACCAGCATGGCCCACCAAGGCTGACCAGCCACCGAGCCCGTTATTCACCATCGGCTTGCGCGCGCTGCCGACCGCCCGAGCGCTGCGCCCGTGATAGAAGGCCGAGACCGCATCGGGATGGATAGGAGAGTCACGGGTGAGTGGAAGGTTATTTTGTCCTAGATACTTCTAAGCCTGTCTTTTCCTTTTTTAATTTTTTTTACATAAACATCTAACAGAGTTATAAAGAGGGGTAGACTGAGTGTTCGTTTTTACAAAGTGAGGGTAAAAATGCAACATGGCAAAAAGCGAGGGTAAAATCACAATTGGGGTTCAAAGTAAGGGTAGAAACGCAATAGCCCCTTTAAGTAAATTAGGTTGTCATTCAAACATGATGTATTCTTATAAAATTTAATATATTTATGAATAACACACAACCATTGCATAGATAGGAGTGTTTGGAAAACAGCTATTCATGTGCCTCAGTAATAGTTACTACAACTTATGATTATATCATCATTGCACATGACCATAGCCTCAGTCCAATTAATATATTAAGTCATCATAACCTTAGTCTAAGTGCATTGAACCCTCCACAATGCATAGAAGATAAAGAAAAGTTGTTAGATGTAGGAAAGATATAAAGAATATTTTTTATTCGTTAAAACCAAATGATGATTTAGAGAGCCAGTTTAAGACTTTTGGATATACTCCTAGAGATGTCTCAGAGTCTTCAGTCTCACTATAAATCCCCCAACCATTAACGTGAGGTTCTTTCACAAGTATCAGTGCAGGTAAGCATCTTTCCAAATTCCAATCTTCTTTGATAATGATTGTTTCTTCATGCCTGATACTGATTGAACAACCCTCGTTTGCTTGTAGTTAGCCTCAGTCCAATTAACTTTTCTTTATCTTGGCTTTAGCACAAGCTTGAAACTTGAAGTGACTCATAATCAGCTCTAGGAATGAGATTTGTGAAAGGATTTGCATTGAACTGTCACTCGGATGCATGCCGTGGATCAGAGCTTTCACTGCACAAGCAGCTAGAGAACTATGAAGTCCGATCTACTCGGCTTTATTTCATTCTCATTGATTTCCAGATTAAATGGACAGTGCTAAGAAGTAAGAAGACCCAAATCTTTTAGAAATTGATTGTAGTTGTACTTGTACCTATCTGGTCCATGCTAAGATGTGCATATATTAGTTTTATAGGTCTAAAATATATATACTCCATCCTCACATCCAAAAACATTGAGCATCGGTGGCACTACAGACTAGACATTCAAGATCAAACTGTATGCTAGCATTGCAATAAAGTAGCAGTAACATAAATTATGGCAAGTAAATTATCATATCAAACAATAAGTTGTAGTACTTGGTAAATGAAAAGCCTCTACTGATTCAAGTAAGCAGCTGTGGGACATTTCATCAGACACGTAGCGGGCAGTGAGCCGCGCACTCACCGTGGGGATGGGAAAAGCAGTTGTCCGCACGCTCCTGAAGGCCTTGGCGGTGCTACGGACGGCGCGGTGCTCCGACTTGGGGCGGTGGACGGCATGGGGCGGTGCTCCGGCGTGGGGCAGTGGACGGCCTGGGGCGGTGCTCCGGCGTCGCGGGGGGGAGGGGTTGGCGCGGGGTTGAAATGAATTTGGATAATTTCAACCTGCGCCATTTTTATACCAGTAGCTCATCACTGTTGGTTCTGCTTGTAAACCGATAGTGAAGGGGTACATCACTGTTGGGTCATTCCCCAAACCGGCAGCGATGTGGTGTAGCAGTTAGGTGTTAAGTACGATAATTTTTTGTTTTCTTTTGAACTCCTCCTACTGGCGCAACGGTTAAGACCCTCAACTTAGCCCCCGAGACCCGTGTTCGAGTCTCAGGTAGCCCAATTTTTTTTTGTTCTATTTTATAATTTTTTAAGCGGCCTAAAGGTCAAAAGGAAAAAGTAAATAACCCTTGACACATATCATATACTAGCGCAGCGGTGAAGTCTCTGAACTCTGCAGCTCGAGACCCGCGCTCGAACCCGAGGGCTGGCGCAAATTTTTTAATTTCTTATATATCACTGTCGGTTTTCAAAATAAAATGACAGTGATAAACAGTATAAATGTCGGTTTATTCTCATCAATGCCAGTTTTTTTAAACCGACAGTGATTTTTATATATATTAAAAAAATCTTTTATATACTGAATAAATAGAAGCATATGTATTCCAATGTCGAAATGGCTTGACATTTTTTTGGCAAGCTTGTACACCCAAATTAAGACCCCACATAGGATCTTAGGTTTTTCTGATCAGTTTTTTATTTATTATATTTTTCTGTATGCTGAATGAGACAAAACAGGGTGAATTTCATCTTGGACCCAATAGATTTTTTCTTCCACCTCCACAAAATTCTTATCCCTAGGGCACATTAGAGCCTGTGTAAAAGTTTGGCACCATTCTGGATCTTTTCGTGGGTAGACTCAGTTCAACCTATAATTAAATGATATCGTCGCACGAAAATTCAATTAAACCTCAGAAAGTAGCAAACCATCTCTAGAAAATCCGAAACTAGGTGTTTCTTTCACACATGGCACGTGGAAGCCTAAGAAAAGTTTGAGATGAATACGACACCGGAATGTATATTTCTAGTTGCCCAACAAATATTACACGAATTACATGCATGATAATAATTAAACACAGAAAGCCATACAAATTAAAATTAAAATCCAATTAAACTACGACCTTGAAAACAACCTAAAAACATTAATTACTATGGGAATCACTACCGGGTTCGATCGGGCCACGCACACTAACATGCCTCTGTAGCCATATATGGTAATTGATGTCACGGATTATGTATTCGCTTGTATCGATAAAGTCCAATGCCCGTATGAGTGCACTCTCTCATGCCTCACAATACCGAAAGAATAGTCGGCCATAGATGTAACCTACTAAATGACCACTGCCCCTGTTAGTAATCCTTATGCAGTACTAGCGTCCTTCTACACTGAGCTGGCCGAGGTTACCATTGCAGAAGTCCCAATCGTATCCGAGTTGCTCCGTAGCTTGGTCTAGAACGGCCCACAAGCCACATGCAGCATAGGTAAGGTCCTAGAGCGCAATCTGCATGTGGAGAAAAAGGAAAAAATTAGAGAATATTATTACAATAATAAACAACAAATAACCATGACTCAAGTATAAGTGACTATTTTACCACATCCACACGGTTGTAGCTCGTAAATCATTCGCTTGCATACGGGACGGGGATATCACCAGCATTCAAAGCAAGTGCCTTGAAGTGTGAGAAATCAGGCACATCATAGCAAACACACCGAAGTGCCTCTAAACAGATGCGCACGGCACTGAATTGGGCGCTTATCACGTCCGGGCTCTGTCTTCTAGTCTCGTGGATATGGTTCCGATGATTTGCACCCCTCAAAGGGATGGAAAAACTGAGTTCACACGTCCATAGCCGACCACTTGCATTAGATGTCGTGTTCTCGACGATGTCCGAGATAAAGAACCATCTAAGTGTTGTTCACAGCCAATCTATTGGAGATATAGTCTGCGACATATATGTATGCAACAGTGATATTAAACTAATTACATTTATTTGTCAGCATCAAAAAACAAAAGATGTTGAAAAATATTTCATACAATAGCTGGAACAGGGAACCGTGGAATGGCCATATTAGGAGCGAATGGCTCATCGCCAGGGTGGAAACCTGGTTCTTGTGGTGGGGGAGGTCCGTTGTTCATACCACCTTATCGATAAAATGCCAAAAAATATGAACATAAAATATATGCACAAAAATTCTTCCAAGTAAAATGTGATAATATAATTAAATATAGATCGAATACAAGAAATAAGAATATATATAAATGTAGAATGAAAAGAAACATGAATTTAAATATAGATCAAATGAATATAGATAGAATATTGGAGAAGACAACATATAAATACCATTGAAAAATGCAGGAGCCATGACCAAATCACGTAGAGAGATTGGATTTCTTGAGAAGTGAGAGTGAAACATGAGAAATGAGACTGTGAGAGTTCGTGGGTGGGTGGGATCGATGTATGTGGCCGGCGGTTTGTTTTATATAGCGGGGCATGGACATCACTGCCGGTTTTTAAGTAGAACCGACAGTGAAGGTGCATATATGTAAAGGATATATTTATTTAGATAGTACGGTAGGAAAGTTTTAACAATAACGATATATTTATTTAGATAGTAATGAAATACATCAAAAAATAACAAAAATATTAGAAATAAATTACATATACAATAACAAAGACCTTACACTAAAATTCCATATATGATAACAAAGACCTATTTGCGTACAGGTCAACACATTATAATGTAACCACCTTAGTAGCATTCTTCTAACACCAACTAGGGGCAAACAGCAGCATCGAGGTGGTCTATGAGCTATACCAGTTGAAGATGACAAGGTGGCATCGATGAATCCACCTTGTCTGTACATGACCTTTTTCCAGATGCGCACCGCAACGGATGGCTCTGTGAACCTCGTGGCATCTCCAATCTTCGACGTTGCTCTATCTTCAGTAGCATTCTTCTAGTACCTCTTATGTGCACCATTTTGGTGGACTACGACGCATAACGATATATGTGGTTTGTTGTGAGAGAAAAACATTGTATCATGGCTGATAAGGCCTAGCTGAAACCAAAATGCATGGAGAGGCTAACTCCTGGCCGAGGGCCATTTTATAGGGTCTAGCAGTCGTGGTACATTTTTTATTTCTGAACTAAAGTTGTCAAGGTAGGTGGGAGCAGTGTTCCAACTGTTGTGGTCAGTGGGAGCACTGTTGGCATGTGAGGAGCATCTACACATCACTGTCGGTTTTAGTTTAAAAACTAACAGTGAATAGAGTTATCACTATCGGTTTTTAACTCTAAACCGATAGTGTAGAGGAATTATCACTGCCGGGTGAATCATCAAACCGGTAGTGATGTGGGTGTAGCATTAAAGGGTTAAGTAGGATAACTTTTCCAATTATTTCGAATGCCACCCACTGGCTCAACGGTTAAGACTCCGTAGCTTAGCCCCCGAGACTCGTGTTCGAGTCCCAGGCGGCCCAAATTTTTTGTTTCAATTTTATAAATTATTAAATGACTTTGGGAAATTGCTCATCACTGCCGGTTGTAATTCTAAACCGACAGTGATGAGGAACCATCACAGTCGGGCCATTCTTCAAACCAGCAGTGATGTGGCTATACTAGTTAGGGGTTAAGTAGTATAACTTTTCTCTTCCTTTCGAATTCCTCCGACTGCCTCAACGGTTAAGACTCCGCAACTTAGCCCCCGAGACCCATGTTCGAGTCCCAGGCGGCCCAAATTTTAAATTTTTTGTGTCAATTTTATAATATATATGTCTAGACTTTCGATAGAAGGATATTGGGGTGGTCATTCTCTTCTGAGCTACTACTAGTAGTGAGGGATCCATAGCTCCTCGGTGCCGGGCTGGGCTCCTTCGAGTAGTGCGAGCAGGGACTACAAACTGGTTGGGGACCAGTGGCGCCGAGGAGTTGTGGATCCCTCACTACTAGTAGTAGCTCGAAAGAGAATGGCTGCCCCAATGTCCTTCTATTAGAAGTCTAGACATATATATTTATATTTATATTTAGCTGGTGTTTAAATTTAGAGAGTAAAGTTTAGAAATGATACGTCGGCATATTTGCTAAGTTGGTAGAGTATTAATGAGGAGGAGAGAGGAGATGAGAGTTTCATCAGGATCAAACATCCTTCACGGTTATGTGCATAATGATTACATAGTTAACAATAATCTAAGTATCTTTAGGTGCATCAACAATGAGGGCCTCATTGTGATCAAGCCGTATGTAAGCAGGTTCGTCACCCTCTTGAATGATAGGTAGGGGTACGTTTGCCCCGAATGGAGGCATTTCTTGATAGCCCCTGTAGTCTTCATCGTTCATCACTCTATTGACACCGATAATCTTCCTTTTCCCTTCTAGGACTACTTTTAGCCTTCCTTTTGTCTTGTTGTCCCTTGCATAGAAGACTTGCATAACATCTCTTGCAAGGACGAAGGGGCCGTCTCTGTATGTGGTCTTAGTGAGATCAACGGTAGTGAACCCTTCATTTGTCGGTGTTGATTTCTCGAGCGGACTCCACCGACAATGAAAAAAGAGCTGCCTTCAACGGACCATAGGCTAGCTCCCATATCTCCTCTATGAAACCATAGTATGTCGCCTGCACGTTGCCGTTTTCGTCATGAGCATCAAAACGAACACCACAATTTTGGTATGTGCTCTTTCCATCTTACTTTTTGTGTAAAATGTGAATCCATTGATCTCATACCCTTGGTACTTAAGATATGTACTTGAAGGTCCCTTGGCTAAGGCATCCAGTTGATTACCCAACTTTATTCCAAGCAAGCGACATCGCAATCAGTTGACAAATTCCTCCTTATGTTTTTTATCCAACCAAGACTGTGACCTGCTCGGATATAGAGTTTGCAGCAATTGCCTATGCTCATCAATGTATGGCATCACACCCTCGGCTTGCTGGAGAATAGCAAACTATGCTTGTCTGAAAGAAACATGGTCGTCTACTGTAACAGATTTCTCCCCAATCGTTCCTTTGCCACATAGTCTTCCCTCATGATGAGATTCTGGAACTCCAACCATTTTGATGTCCAGATAATATGTGCAGAACTCAATGGCCTCCTCCATTGACCATCCTTCAACCATGCCCCCTTTTGGCCTGAATCTGTTCCTAACATACCTCCTGAAAATTTTCATCAATCTTTCGAAAGGGAACATCTGATGCAGATACATTGGGCCAAGGGCTCTAATTTGGTCAACAAGATGAATGAGCAGATGCAATGAGATATCAAAGTAAGTCGGCGGGAAATGTATCTCAAGCCTAACGAGAGTTTTGGCTATGTCCCGCTGCAGCTGCTCTAGCATGGACACATCAATGACCTTTTTGAGATCGCATTGAAGAACGAGCAAAGCTTTTTGATTGGGGCATGGACCTTTGGGGGGAGGATACAACGTAGGGCAACAGGGAGCAGCTGAGTCATAATGACATGACAGTCATGGGCCTTCATAGGGCCATAGTTGAACTTGAGTTCTCTCATGTTCACTAGCCTCTTCGGGTTCGTACAGTTGCCTGTCGGGACTTTGAGTTCATTGAAGAAAGAAATAAGCGCACGCTTTTCTTCCTTCTTCAATGTCCATGACGCAACTAGAAGTTTGAACTGGCCATTCTCAAGCTCCATGGGATGCAGCTCCTTCCTGATTCCCAAGTGTTGCATGTTTAGGCGTGTGGCTAGTGAATCCTTCGATGTCCCCCCCGGTGTCCATCAAGGTGTTAAGAGTGTTAGCGCATATGTTTTTAGTGATGTGCATGGGATCAAGACAGTGGTGTACACTCAGAAATGGCCAGTAAGGTAGTTTCCAGAATACAGATTTTTTCTTCCAAATGCTCCCATCAGGCGCTGCTACTGCATTGTCCCCGTTCCCAAGGACACCCTCCAGTTTGTTGAGTTCTCGAAGTATCGAAGGCCCGTCTCGATATTTTGGAGCTAAGCGTTTCTCAATAGTACCGTTGAAATCTTTTATGTTCCTATGGTAAGGGTGATCCTTAGGTAGGAACATACGGTGTCCTATATAAACTATCTTTGAGTTATTTGGCAGATTTACCGTATAGGTGTTGCCCAAGCACTCGACACATCCAGTATAGCCTTTTGTCTTCTCTCCGGACAACGAACCTCGACCTGGCAGGTCGATGATTGTAGCGATAAGTACTCCCTTGATCGTGACATATTCCTTTTTGTACTCATCCCAAACATCCAGCACACCCTTTTCAAACATCTCCACTAGTTCATCGATCACTAGTTCTAGAAACACATCGATGTCATTCTCAGGTTGTCTTGACCCTTGGATTAGTAGTGGCATCTTGATGTACGACCACTTCATACAGACCCAAGGTGGAAGGTTGTATATACAGAGCATCACTGTCCAGGTGCTATGATTGCTTCTAACCTGGTCGAAAGGATTCATCCCATCTGTGCTCAAAGCAAACCAAAGGTGTCTTACCTCTCCACCGATGTCCTTATAGAACATATTATTGATAGTCCTCCAGTCATGCCCATCGGCGGGGTGCCTCATTATTGTATCTTTCTTACGCTCTTCGCCATGCCAGTGCAACAGCTTGGCTGACTTTGCACATGCAAACAGCCTATGCACCCGGAGAGCTATAGAGAAATACCAAATGACTTTTATGGAACCTCCTCTAGTCTTGGTACCCTCATGTGACGGCCCTTCCTTGTACCGTGGAGCTTCACACTTGGGCCACTTGTCCAAGTCTTTGTATTTTTCTCCACGGTACAATATGTAATCATTGGAACACGTGTGGATTTTTTCAACCTCGAGGCCGATGGGGCAGATCATTTGATTGGCCAAGTATGTCTTTTCTGGCAACTCATTTTTTTCTGGGAGCATTTTCCTTATTATACCTAACAACTGATCAAAGCCTTTATCGTTCAATCCGTTTGTCGATTTGAACTCTAACAGCATGATGTCGACTTCCAGTTTGCTCATTGGACAATCCCTATACAATGGTGTTTTGCCATCTTGTCTCATTTTCTCTAGCTTTCTCAGCTGTCTTTCACTAAGACATCCGGTCTCTACATTACGTAGCAGCTGAGAAATGCCATCGTTATCCTCGGTGTCGTCAGCTAGCGTGTTCCTAAACACATTATTAACTGTGGTCATAGGTTCCGTATTGACATCGGGTTCCTCGTCAGCATCGTGGATGGCTACGTCAAGCATGTCCATGTCATCATCGTTTTCCTGCAGAACATTCACACCAACCTCGCTATGCATAGTCCATATCGTATAGTTTGGCATGAACCCCCTGGTAATCAAGTACGATCATATAGACTCAATTTGATGAAAGTTCCTATAATTTTTGCAATCTTTGCATGGGCAGAAGACAGGGTTCCCATTCCCAGCATGGGCTTTGACATCGGTGATAAACTGGCTGACGCCATGCATGTACCGCTTGTCCGTTCGGGACAGATGCATCCACTCTCGATCTATCTCTGCACAAAAAAAATACTGAGACAGTAATTACAAAGAATTAATAAGAAATCGAGCTTCATGAACAACAATTGTAGCTCGAAAGTATCATTTTTGGAAAACATTATTGTACACTAATTATTGGAAAATTGAAATTGGTAGCCCCGGCCCTGTAAATTGAAAATCATAGTAAAAACAATTATTGCGCAATAATGAAGAACATCTATTCTACTCTACTTCTAAGAACTAATTATAGCATCACATACTAACAATGATGATCTTGACCACCATGGAATAATTAGCTAGAAATTTAAATGTGTTCATAGACACCAACCGTTTGGATGATGAATTCATCATAATTTGAGCCTTGCACAAATATCCAATTGGAAAAGTGCTCTCTAGAATGGAGAAAGAACTAAAATGAGAATCAAACAATGTAGCCATCAATACGAAGCTAATTAAGCAACAAAATCAAAGGAGTGGATGTTTGTTACTAACCTTAAAGAAAAAGATCAAGCCATTCTTCAAAATCCAAGCACTAGCTTCATGGTGAAGAGCAGCTGCAACAATGGAGGAAATGATACAAACAGCGCCTCTGTTCTCGAGATGAAAGAGAGGAGGAAGGAGAGGACGGCTGCAGCCTTTTTGTGTTGTAGGCTTATCACCGTCGGTTCTTGGCTAGAACCGATAGTGATAGAGCCCAATCACTGTCGGCTCTTGGCTTAAACCGGCAGTGATGAGTGGCCGCCAAAACATTGTCGGTTCAAGCCACAAATCGGCAGTGATGTGGTCCTTCACTGTCAGTTTTAGCCCAGCCCCAATCATTTTTTCATTTTCAAGCTCATAACCGGTAGTGAAGGTGCATGACTGTCGGTTCTCACAAATCCGACAGTGATGATACCGACAGTGATGTGCAAATCTGACGTACTGTAACAAATCGGTGTGACGAGACGACCGCGGTGAGCTATATGTTGGGCCAGGCCCGCGGGCCTGACTTGTGGAAAGAAGTGTGTCGTCATCCCAAGGTTGGGTTGGTGCCGTTCACCGATGAACAGAAACCCGGCTGCTGAAGAATGTCCGTTGATCACGACTGGATTGACTGACTGATATGGAATTTGCTTCTGACAACTGACAACACCAGCAGCCAACAGCTTGCTGAAACGCGGTGGGCTAAGAGGCAAATTAAGGTCACCTTGTTGAGCATGAAAAACCTTGAAAACAAGTTGGTTATTATCCGTTGAACATGCGCGGGAACATTGAGCGAGGACAGACCTTATGGTTGCACTCTTAGAACACATCTTAACTCATGAATGACCCTTGGACCTTGCTGTTCTGTGGCCCAAGGACGAGCCGACAAGTCTTGAAACACACTTCCTCCCATTTCTTTTTTTTCTTTTTTATTAGATACGTTGTTCTCGTATTCATTCCCAAGATTTACAAAAAAATATGCTATTACACATTTAGTGCTGCCGCTAGATTCATATTTAAAAGTAGTTTCATATGATGTCAAGTTTATAGTTATGACAATGTAATTAAAAAGATGCAGTCAAAATTTGGTATTGGAGACCAATTGGGGCCAAAGAGATACTGTCAGCTATGAAAAAACTGGTGTGAGACATGAGCAATAAAACATAGTTGTGAGCTATGTAATGTGGATAAGTTACAAGTTGTTTGGTTAAAACAACTATAAACCCTACACCCTCTCTTTATCTCTCTTAAAACGGTTGTAAAAAGTCTCCCTATTTTTACCCATTTTGAAAAGCTATAAAAGTTAAAAGCCCAAAATAGGGTCTAAGGTGCTGTGAAATTGTAGTGCACCAAAACACCTATTTCTATAAAAGCAGCTTCTTTCTATCCGTTTGGTTAGTGTTATGTTTTTTTTGGTAGCAGAAACACTTTACGCAAACGGGCCATCCGCCGCCACAATTTGAGAAGGGAGCAGTATGCAGCAAGCATAAGGATGGCCTATAATTATACCCTTGAGATCATAAACATTTGCTGCAATAATAAATAATAAGTATATTTTACTACAAGGTAGTATACGTGGTAATGAATCCTTCGAGTATAAATGCATTAGTAGGTGACAAAAAAGTAATATTAGGGTTGGAGTTGTTTGGTATGATATAATAGATGCCATAACACTATGTATCCTAATTAAGGCCTTGTTTGGTTCGGCTTCAAAGATGCTCTGGCTCCTCCATCTAGCTAGTGTGCAATACTGTTGTTCACTATAGCTATAGAAAAATGGCTGTCTCCAGCACAAATGAACGGGGAATGAGCAGTTGTTGTGAGAGCCATGTTTTAATGTTCCGACATAGTACCCTACAGTCGCGCGGAGCCGGAGCGGCCGGGAGCTCCTCGAAACACACTCTAATTGTCTTGGAGTCTAAACGAAAGAGGACATGTTGCATTATATGGCCCTAGAAGTTGATATCATGGCTTTTTTCTTTGAAAGGTAATACGGTGGCTTGGAATTGAAGAAAATGAAAGGAGATGACCCCACACACACACACACACCCAAAAAAGGAATATTACCCTATCAAAAAAAAGGAATATTACAACCGTTGTAGGACCATTGCGTCGTACCCGACAAAAATGTGCCCTACTTTGTTGCCCCAGCGTGTTCACAGAGCAGAGCTACTTAAAGTCACATCTCAGTTGCCTAAGAAGCACTAGTTTGGCCATGCCGCCACCACTACTGATGATATCATGACCTTAGTTGTGGAGGATGATGAAGGAATAAGATGAAGATGACGAGTTAATGACAGTGAAGCTTTGCCACACTACATTAGAATGCAGAGAGAGAGAGAGAGAGAGAGAGAGAGAGCATGGAGATGCGACTAGTTTTGAACGATGAGTTAATATTGTACAGTAGTTTGAAGAAAATGACATAATAAGACAAAACCCCGACCAATATTGCGACCTTTGTACTGTAGGATCGTTGCATCGTACGTGGACGCATGACGAAAACGTGCCCTACTATGTTGCCCCAACGTGTTCTTGACACTTGTCACTCAGGAATTCCTAGGCATGCAAGGCGGTCCAAGCAAGAGCTGCTAGCGCCAACAATTCGTAGAGCAGCAGACTACTCAAAGTCTCAAAGCCACTTTACCCACCCTCCTCGTAGGCTCGCACCCACGCCGCGCCGGGCCGGCCGGCCGGCTCTATAAATCTGCCACCTAGCTTCATCATCCTCTCTTCTCATCAGCAACCAACACAAAGCCCGGCCTTACCAGCAACTGAGAGAGAGCGAGAGATACTAGCTACAAGATGGCAGCACCGGTGGAGACCATGGCCACGACGCCCCAGGTCCTTGATGAGCCTGCTGCTGCGGTGGTCACGTCGGTGTTCCAGCCAGGGAAGCTTGCCGTCGAGGTGATCTCAGTGGATCACGATGCCCGGCCAACGCCGCCGATCCCCATCCTGATCGCTGCTCCCAAGGATGATGCCGGCACCTACCCCGTCGCCATCCTCCTGCATGGCTTCTTCCTCCAGAACCGCTACTATGAGCAGCTCCTCAAGCACGTTGCCTCCTTTGGCTTCATCATGGTCGCACCACAGGTTGTTTGGCTATGGCTAGTGTGGCTGCATGTCTCTGTATACTTTTGTTGATCGTATGTATGATCTGTCACATATGCATATGCAACTTTGTACTCCTATATGTTTGCAGTTCCACACCAGCCTCATATCCAATGGCAACGCCGACGACATTGCGGCGGCAGCCACTACCGGAGGCGGCTTCTTTGCCGAGTGCCTCAGGCACTCGGCAAAGGCCGATATACACTCGGCAAAGTCTTTGCCAAGTGTTACACTCGGCAAAGAGCGCTCGGTAAACAGTTTATCGGCAAAGACCTCTTTGTCGAGTGCACTTTATCGGTGCCAATCCGACACTCGGCAAAGAAAAGTGGCCGTGACGGCGGCTTTGCCGAGTGTCAAGGTCAAGCACTCGGCAAAGGTCCTCACTTTGCCGAGTGCCGTTGACTTAGACACTCGGTAAAGGTGGTCACTTTGCCGAGTGCCGCAGGCAAGACACTCGGTAAAGCATGTGATGTTTGTTGAGTACCTGGCCCATGGCACTCGACAAATCTCTGATCTTTGCTGAGTGCAATGGCCATTGCACTCGACAAAGCATGTTCCTAGATAGTTCCTAGGTAGTCACTTTGCCGAGTGTCATGACCATTGCACTCGGCAAAGTGACTGAAAACAACCTGTTTTATTTGTTTTTTGTATCCCATCCAAACAAACAGAAGTTATATATAACAAATATCACCAACATCACATATATATCATCAACAACACATATATATCACCAACACCACATATATATCACAAACGTCACATATATATATCACAAATGTCACATGTCTCACAATATATCACAAATAAGTTCACAAGTAATCCAAGTGCTCCACCATCTTTGTTCAATCACTTGCAATTAAAAAGAGTAAACCAATAAGCACAGATAAACAATAAGTACTTAGAAAGAGATGCAAAATAAACAAAACGTAATTACAAAATAACATAGTATTACATGTATTAGAAATAATCTTCATGATCGGGATTAGCTAGATCATAAGTCTCATCATCACTATCAATCATGTCGAAATAATCAACACTATCCGAATGAGCAATGTTGTCATTGTCATTGTCTAAATGTAATCGCTCAAGCATATGTAAGTCCTTCACATTTTGCACCTCATCTCCAGCGTCCTCTTCAATAACCGTTTCATTGTCTACTTCCATTCCGATCGCTTCGGTTAAGTCTATCTCAAACCTCCCTTCTAGTCCCTCTTCTTGAAAAAACTCTTCGTCATATGTGTTTGGGTCTAAGTTGTAATCTTCATCGTTTGGGATAGGTACTTTACCGTGTGGCGATACCCTGTGCACAATATCCCAACCCTTAAGATGCCTTATGGTTTGACACGCATATGGGAGATAATAAACTTGCATGGCCTGTTGGGCCACAATATAGACATTGTCTCCTGGTAAGATGGAATCCTATCGAATTTCGATTAGACCAAGATTAAAATATGTCTGTCTCGTTACTTCAGGATCAAACCAATGGCATTTGAATATGACGGGATTAAAAGGTTTGGAACCATGAAACTTGAGTTCGTATATTTCTTCAATTCTTCCATAATACTCGACCTCATCAACGCCGGGCGTAAAAACTTCAGAACTTGTGGTTCTACGATTGGGCCGACTCTGCTCGTAGCTTGTTGTGCGAAAGCGATATCCATTCACGTCATAACCAGAAAATGACCTGACCCTTTAGACAAAGCCATCGGCAACCTGTCTCAACTCGGCACACATAGACGCATCCCTCTGGCCCTGCAAGCTCAAGCAGGATACATCGTTATATTATTGTCACGTACGAGTAACTTGGAATGTCAAACTAAGTACGAGCTAAATTGGACGGTATCTTCCGTTTGAACCAAGAAATGAAATCAGACATTCCATTTCCCGCACCCTATCTAAGAAGGGTATCTACCTGCTACTGGGGTAGGATCCCTTGATTGACGCCAGAATTCATGAAGAAATTCCCTGTACCAACGAGAAACAAGGGGGTTGGATGCATAATAGTGACGGCGTATTTAACAAGTTCATTGAGAACTTACTGCATGTACGACGCCACTTCATCAAGGTTGGTCAACACGTATAGCATGATATGGCGCCACTCTTCATGATTCAAGGTCTTGGGGGTCGATGCACTTGCGCTTCTGAGTTGCCCTCGAAAAAGGCTGAGGTTTGATTCATTTTCGCCAGCATTGTAACGAGGGGGTGGATTATGCACGCTAGGGAGGTTGTCACCATAGTATGTTGTTGTGAAGTTCGCCACCTCCTCCAGAATGTATGCCTCTGCAATGGAAGTCTCAATTTTGCATTTATTTCTATATTTCTTTCGAAGAACCTTTAAACATCTCTCGATTGGATAGCACCAATGGCCCTGCACGCCCCCCCATTCGTGCCTCATACGAGAGGTGCAAAATCAAATGCTGCATCGGATTGAAGAAGCCGGGTGGAAAGATCTTCTCTAACTTATAGAGCAACATAGGTGAAATTCTTTCCAAGTCAGCAATCACGGTCCGAGATAACTCCTTGGCACAAAGCTGGCGAAAGAAATAGCTCAACTCTGCCAGCACTAGCCAGACATGCTTAGGGACATGGCCTCGAACCATCGCCGAAAGAAGCCGCTCAATCCATATGTGGTAGTCATGACTCTTCATCCCTAAGACTCGCATAGTAGATAAGTTCACTCCCCTCCTCAGATTAGTTGCATACCCATCAGGGAACATTAATGTCTGGATCCATTCTAGTACTTCCTTCCTTTAGGGCTTGCTCAACTCAACACAAAATCGGCCTTAGGCCTTCTCCATGTCTTGCCGCCACTAGGAGGCTTCATATGTTGGTTTGGTATATCACATAACGTTGCCAGATCCACTCTAGCCTTAACGTTGTCCTTTGACTTGTCAGGAACGTCCATGATTGTTGCCCAAAGTGCCTCGGCGACATTCTTTTCGATGTGCATTACATCAATGTTGTGTGGAAGGAGAATGTCATCAAAATAAGGGAGCCGAGTCAAGCCCGACTTATGAGTCCACATATGTTGCTCTCCATATCCCACAAAACCACCTTCTGGATTGACCACGAGACCATCTATCTATTCACGAACCGTGGCACCAGTCATTATCAGTGGTGCAGGGTCTATCACTACGACACCTTTCGTAAAGTTCTTGATATCTCGTCTGAATGCATGGTCAATAGGGAGGAATTGCTGATGTTTGTCGAACGATGAATACTTACCACCCTTCTGCAACCAAATGAACCTCAGACCTTCCTTGCATATTGGGCATGGGAACTTCCCATGAACACACCAGGCGCAGAATATCCCATACGCCAGGAAGTCATACAGGGAGTAGTGGTACCAAACATGCATTTTGAAGTTTTTCTTTGTAGCTCGGTCGTATGTCCATACCCCTTCCTTCCAAGCATGGACCAATTCATCAATCACAGGCTCCATAAACACACCCATATTATTCCCTAGGTGTCCAGGAATTATCAACGACAAGAATACATTCTGTCGTTGAAAGCATACGCCGGGGGGGAGATTGAGGGGGATAACGAACACGGGCCAACATGTGTATGGGGCCGCCATCATTCCATAAGGATTGAACCCATCTGTTGCCAGCGCAACACGTACATTACGAGCCTCTTTAGCTTTCTCATGATGAATGCCATTAAAGTGGGTCCATGCTTCACCATCGGATGCATGTACCATCCTATCAGGATTGTATCGTTTGCCATTTTTGTGCCATGTCATCTGTTTTATGGATTCCTCGGTTATGTGTAGCCGTTGGATCCTCGGTATGAACAGAAGGTTCCATAGGATTGTCACGGGAATGTCAAGCTGCCTCTTCTGGCCATCACCAGAATCTACCTCTAGGAACCTAGAGGATTTACACTTTGGATAGTACTTTGCTTCCACGTATTCTTTCCTAAATAGGACGCACCCCTTCAGGCAAGCATGTATCTGCTCATACGACATCTTATGTGCACGAAGGAGTTTCTATGACTCGTGCATGCTCTTTGGCAGAAGGTGACCCTCCGGAAGCAGGCTGCCAATAACTGTCAACATACCATCGAAGGCGTCTCAACTCAGGCTATACTAGGACTTTAACACCATTATGGGTCCAATGGCATCCAGTTGAGAAACCTTTGTCTGGCCGTGAAGGGGTTTCTGTGCCACGGCAAACATGTCATAGAACGCCTTTGCGGTTGCCTCTAGCTCCTCCTCCGTACATCCTTCAGCGAACTGTGCCTCGTGATAGTAATTTAACATGTCTGCTACCCCGGCATCAGCATCATAATCCTCGACGCGTGGTCTCACCACCTCCACTCTCATACGATCGGCTTCACCATGGTAGACCCACCTGGTATAGTCTGCCGTAAATCCATTCTTCCAAAGATGTTCCCCCATGACCTTCTTCGTTTGTCTTTTCCTGTTTGCACATTTGCTGCAGGGATAGCAAATTTTACTCGCTCCTTTAGCAGCCATGCCAAATGCCTGTTCCAAGAAAGCATCAGCCTTGTTGATCCATTCATTAGTGACCTGACCCTAACTTGCGTGGCCCATGTACATCCACTCACGGTCCTCCATCCTCTAACATATATAGCGGCGAGTAATATAAACATCAATTGCATCTACACAATATTCCTACTATCTAATAGGTAAGGATATGTCCTAATCCCATGCGAGGATCCGTAGATGAGGTTAGTTTACATGCTCTACTCCTATCCGAGATAGAATTTTGGCAGCACCTCCCCGCTGTTCTCCAAATACACGTCCTGCCAGGGAGAGTGTGTATCCGAAGAACAATAGGGAGCAGACCATGGAAACTAACCCCACCTACGCATCCGCGGGCTGTCCAAAAAATGTGGACAATTCGAAATAGATACGGTTTTACATATGGAAATATCTGCATATTTCCAACCATATCTCTTTCGAACGGAAGATGCCTAACTGGGTTACGTGATCTACGACCATGATACAGAAAGACGGGTTATACCTAGGGTGGTGGTGGAGTCAGGCTAGCAGGGCCATGGTGGGTCAGTGCAGTGGCGAGGCGAAGCGATGCAGGCAGACCCGCAGCGGCGAGGAAGGCGATCGGGGTCGCCGAGGTACTCTGGCTCCACTCCGACGAGCTCTTCTCTACAAAAAAAGAAACATAAAACTGTCAATACAAAATTTCGGCAGCACCTCCCCTGCACAGTGAGGTTTCCAAAACCTACAAGAAAACCAACGGCACGATGGCCGACATGCACATATATATGAACGGCACGATGGCCATCATGCACAAGATTATATCCAACCACATATATATAACAATGTCACAACCACTCCTACGACTACCACCACTGCTACTCTACCACTACTACTAGCACAACTACTAGTAATACTACGACAACGACAACGGTAGGGCATACCTAGTGGGCATCGTAGGGCGGCGGTGGTGAAGGGGCCAGGGCACCGGTGGACAAGGCGACGGCTGGGGAAGCGCCGGGGACATTCTTTGGAGATTCTTCGGTTTGCAAGCATCGTAAGTGACAACTTGCGTGAAACCTTCTCAAATATTTATCACAGCCTCCACATATGATATCATGACATCTTGACAAGTTCAATGATTTTTAGACTTCGTTTGCTTTTTATAGAATTTAAAAACAACTCGACCGCAAGTTCGTGGTCATGTTTCGTGAACAAGATGTTCGAAATTGGTGGTCTGTTCCTGGATACGGCCTCACATTATACTAAATAGCATAAATATCATTTTTTCCATTCATTTTTTTCATTATTCAAATGACTAGCAGTTATAATTTGAATTATCCAAGAAAATTCAATTAAATGAAATAAATTAAAGAAATATAGAAAAAGTCCGAGAAACGTGCCACATTGGAACATGGAGTACCAGGTATTGTATGAGGACTGCAGAAAAAGTTTGAAGGTCAAAAGTGAAAAAAATATGGTTTGCCGAGTGTCAAAAAATGACACTCGGCAAAGGAGCCTCTTCGCCGAGTGTCCGGAGAAGACACTCGGCAAAGGAGCCTCTTTGCCGAGTGTTAGGACAAGACACTCAGCAAAGGATTAAAGGCGGCTATCAGTCGTTAACAGCGGTGACCCTTTGCCGAGTGTTATTGTTTGACACTCGGCAAACCTGGTCTTTGCTAAGTGTTAATCTTTGTTGAGTGCTCGGCACTCGGCAAACCACCTCTTTGTTGAGTGCCAGTGGTTTGTCGAGTGCTTTCTCTCTGGCCAAGTCTAAGACACTCAGCAAAGAAGCCATCTCCGGTAGTGAGCCATCTCCGGTAGTGAGCCAAGGTGATGGACTGGCACCCCGAGGGCCTGCCTGTTAGATAATCTACTGCTTCCTTGTGTGAACACACAGTAAGGGAAGGTGGCACCAAAAAGGCCCCCTGCTGTGGTACTATAGATGATGTAGAGGCAGGCGTCGAATGGCTCACCTGCTGCACTGTAGCCACATGCAGGGACATTCACAGAAGTCAGTCCTGATGTGTTATCTAGTCACTGTTGCAGCACGTTAGCTGTACTAGGACTAGATGGATAGAGTTATATAAATAGACTGCCACGGCAACTCAATAAATAGAGTTCAGATTTGCCATCTCCCATATAGGGCTTCGGCTAGTGCTGGTGTCTTGTACTATGTGTGTATGCTCTGTTCTCCCTCTTCTTCAACCTCTAGCCATAGTGTGTGGTCGGACAGCCACGATCGTACTCGGCCATGGTCGGCAAGACTGGTGAGTGCTTGACTCACCTGAGCCGATGATTCTGTGGGCTAACAAGTGGTATCAGAGCCGTACAAGCGCCGTCACTAGACTAACCGCTGGTGATGACGAATGGTTCGGAGATAGGCGATGGCAGTGGCACTGCTGTGGCTACCTAGCCACGATCAGAGGTCATTGTTCAATGGTGCGGGAGGTCAGCGGCACCAGTTGGGCGACACTGACTCGCACCAACTATGGAGAGTGGTCGATGACCATGAAGGTCAAGCTCAAAGCCCGACGGCTCTAGAATGTTGTTGACAAGGGCACCGACAGTGAGGAAGATGACATGTCAGCATTGGAGGCTATTCTCGCTACTGTACCGGCAGAGTATAGGGAGCCATTAGGGGCAAAGAGCTCTGTTAAGGAGGCATGGGAGACTATTGTGGCTAAAAGTGTCTAGGCCCCTAGTTGGGTTTCAGTGATTAATGACAATACGTGATTACTGTGACTAACGTGTGTTTTGCAGAGGCAATTAAGTTAGGTCACAGTAATGGCAATTGATTGGGAGATTGTGGTTGTCATGCCCCTACGATGGAAATCGTTTCGGTTTTCAAAGGATGGACGACAAGGTTAAGGATGGACTAGTTCTAAGTGTCGTTTGGTGTTGAAGAGACACTTAGAGTAGTTTAGGACTTTGTTTTTCCTTTTGTCATGCTATTAAGGGGGGTATGGATGGGTAGCTTGACCTAGGCGAGTCTAGTGGGTTAGGTGTGGTGCACACTTTTCAAAACTAGCACTAGGTAGCTCCTAAATAGCCCTTAGATCAATTGGAGCAAACTTCATTCACATATGATTATGAGTTGGAAGTGAATGGAGGGTCAAATGTTGACCAGACGCTGGTCCCGGTGTGACCGAACGCTGGCGTAGAGTCCGATCAGTTCATTTGATCAAGGTGAAGTCATCTAGAAGTGACCGGACGCTGAGAGGTGAGTGACCGGATGCTGGGCGCCAGAGTCCGGTCAACTCCAGTAAGGTCCCAGTGAGGGAGAATCCTAATCGGACGCGTCCGGTCAGTGCTGATCGGACACTGGTCAGGTTCCAGCTACTGACCGGACACTGAGTAGCAAAGTGACTAGACGTTGGGTTCTAGAGTTTGGTCAACATCAGTAAGGTTCCAGAGGGTAGTTTTCATGACCGGACGCGTCCCGTCAGTGCTGACCAGATGCTGGCCAGTGTCCGGTCATAACTTAAACTGCTCAGTGGCGGGTGAACTGACCAGAGTGTCTGGTCACCTTGACCGGAGCGTCCGGTCACCCCGCAGAGGCACATAATGGTTCGTTTTGAATAAGGCTATATAAATACTTCCTCTATTCATGTGAGGGATTACTTTTGCTCATTCCAACAGCTGAGAAACACCTTTGAGAGTGCCAAGAAGAGTAAGGTCCTAGTGAGGTGATTGAGATTTGAGAATCCATAAGAGAGACCTCATTAGTGAAAGCAAGAGTAGCAAAGTGTGCATCCACCCATCTCATTAGGCTAGTCATGGTCAAGTGAGAATTCGTGCTTGTTACTCTTGGTGATCGCTATCACCTAGATGGCTTGGTGGTGATTGGGAGCTTGGTGATCATCCGGCGGAGCTTGTGGATGACCCAACTCAAGTTGTGAGCGGTTGTGGGTGATTCACCGTGACGAAGTGTCCAAGAATCAACCCGTAGAGAGCACTTGGTCCTTGCGTAGATCAAGGGGGAGCTACACCCTTACGCGGGTGCTCCAATGAGGACTAGTGGGGAATGGTGACTCTCCGATACCTCGGCAAAACATCTCTGCATTCCTTCTTCTTTCTTTACTTTAAGCATTTACTTTGAGCAATTCAATTCTTGTCTTTACATTCGTAGAATTGTCATGCTAGAGTTGGATTGGAACATAGGTTGCTAAACTTTTGTGCGGTAGAACAATAGAAACACTTTCTAGGCACAAGGGGTGAAGTGGGCTAACAATAGGGTTTAATTATTGCAAAGAATTTTAGAATTAGCCCAATTCGCCCCCCCCCCTCTCTTGGGCATCTTGATCCTTTCAATTGGTATCAGAGCCTCATGCTCACGTATTTAGGCTTAACCGCCTAGAGAAAGATGTCTCACGGGGATGGACCTCCTCCTATCTTTGAGGGGGGATGATTTTCCTTATTGGAAAATCCGCATGAATGCGTATTTAGAAGCTATAGATGTTGGAATACTTAGAGCCGCCTGACAAGGATTCCCAAAACCTCAAGATCCCATGCACCTTCAAGGCGATGAAGTGAACTATGAGAAATGGAATGCAAAGGCTCGAAATACCATCTTTAGAGGCCTTTGCAAAGATGTGTTTAACCGGGTGAGGAACCACAAGGACGCCCATGCACTATGGTCGGACATTTGTGCGCTCCATGAGGGAACTAAGAGCGAGCGTGAGGAACGCTATCATCTTGTAATGAAAAAGCATAATTCTTTTGAGATGCTTCCTAAAGAGAGTGCTAATGAAATGTACTCACGCTTGAATGTTCTTGTAGAGGAAGTCAATGGGCTTGGACTCACTCAAATGCAACCATCCAATGTTGTAAGAAAAATCTTGAGTGTCCTCCCCATTAATAAATATGGGCATATTGTGACCATGCTTCATCAAGGTGTTCTTTCCACCGCTACACCGACTCAAATCTTGGGAAAGAACAATGCTCATGAGATGTACATGCACATCACACCACAAGATGGCTCATCCTCTACCAAGAAGAAAGACAAAGACTTAGCATTCAAGGCTAGCCAAGAGAAGGGCAAAGCAAGAATTGAGTATGAGAGCTCAAGTGATGATGAGGTTGATGATGCAAGTCTTGTTCTCATGGTGAGAAGAGCTACCAAGATGCTAAAGAAGCTCAACAAGAGTGGCATCAAGTTCGATGGCAAGAAAAAGAAGTTCTTCACAAGCACTAGAAGGAAGCCAATCTTAGAGATGGATTGCTACAATTATGGAGAACTTGGTCATCTTGCACATCAATGCACCAAGCCCAAGAAAGACAAGTACAAGAATAAGAACAAGGGCAAGAAAGATGACTCAAGTGATGAAGATGAAAAGAAGAAGAACAAGCCATACAAGAAGAAAGATGGCAAGGACTTCCACAAGAAGAAGAATGGGAAGGCATACATCGTCGGTGATTGGCTCATGGACATTGATTCATCTAGTTGTTCATCTGATGATGATAGTGATAATGAGAAGGTGGCCACAATTGTGATTGACTCTTCATCATGTTCACCGTCACCACCGCCGTCATCCTCTACACACCTATGCCTTATGGCCAAGGGTGAACGGAAGGTGCCAAATGATGATGATAGTAGTGGTGATGATCATGCAAACAATGATGATAGTGATAGTGATAGTGATGATGATGAATATGAATCACCTTCATATGATGATCTTATTATATTGCTAAATCAATATACTAAGATCATTAGAAAGACTAGAGCTAAGAATGACAAGCTAGAAGCTAATAATGATTCTCTTTTAGCTAAATGTGATATAGTGAAAAAGGCTAGTGTTGAGCTTAGAGAAGCAAATGATGCTATGACATCCAAACTCAAGGAGCTCAAATCTTCTAAGAGAGAGCTTAAAGAAAAACATGATAAACTTGAGAGGATACATAATGAGCTCATCACTAGCCACAATATGCTAAAAGAAGAATATACAACTCTCAAGATAAATCATGATAATCTTGTTATTGCTCAAGAATTTTTATCCAATGGGACACATGATGCTACTAACAATGTTGTTAAGATTGATATAGCTACATCATGTGATGATTTAATTGATGAGAGCATTGAGCAAGGATCTAGTGGCAAAGGCTAGCAAGTGGTTGAGTGCAATGACTATGATGAGTACATCAAGCTCAAGCAAGACAATGAAAAACTCATGAAAGATCTTGAAGAGATGAAAAGCCACAACAGCATTGTGCTAGAAACTCTTGATCATGATGAAGAGTTGGTCCTTGAAAATAAGAAGCTCAAAGAAGAAAATAAGAAGCTCAAGGAAGAGAAGAAAGATGATGCTCTCAAGGAAGAAAACAAGAAGCTCAAGTTGGAGAAAGAGCATCTCAAGATTGGATTGAGCAAGTTTGCAAGAGGCAAGCATCTTCAAAGTGAGCTACTCATGAACACCGTCATGAAAATAGATAGAAGTGGCATTGGATATGTGGCACATGTAGAGAAGAAGAAGGCTCAAATTCAACAACAACAATCAAAGCCAAAGCCAAAGAGATGTTTTGAGTGTGGACAAGAAGGCCACTTTGCTCATGAGTGCCAAACTCCACCACCACAACCCTTGCCCAAGCATGCTAGACCCTTTGCCTTCAATGCTCACTACATGCTTAGAAAGGACTCTAGTGGGAAGATGAAAGTCATGTTCTTAGGACCCCCTAACAAGAGTAGGCCTAAGAAGATTTGGGTTGCTAAGTCACTTGTTGAGAAGGTGAAGGGCCCTCAACAAGTTTGGGTTCCTAAAGCTTGAATCTCTTGTGTGTAGGTGAACTACAAGACCGGTGGAAGTCATTGGGTTATTGATAGTGGTTGCACACAACATATGATCGGTGATCCTCGTATGTTCACCTCACTAGATGAAGAGGTAGATGGACAAGAGAGAATTACATTTGGAGATAACTCAAAGGGCAAGGTTAAAGGATTGGACAAAGTGGCAATATCAAATGATCATTCCATCTCCAATGTACTATATGTGTTGCTTCATTGAGCTTCAACTTGCTATCCATTGGACAATTGTGTAATCTTGGCTTCCAATGCTTGTTCACCGAGAAGGAGGTTGTTGTATCCAAGGTGGATGATAATCAAGTGATCTTCAATGGATTTAGATACAACAACCTATATCTAGTGGACTTCACCTCCGAAGATGCAAACTTGAAGACTTGCCTATTCACCAAAACAGCACTTGGGTGGCTATGGCATAGAAGACTTGCTCATGTTGGGATGAGCTCACTCAAGAAGCTAATGAAGAATGATTTGGTGAGAGGGTTGAAGGATGTGAAGTTTGAGAAGGACAAGCTTTGTAGTGCATGTCAAGCTGGCAAACAAGTTACAAACACTCATCCTACAAAAGCTTTCATGTCAACCACAAGAGTGCTAGAGCTCCTTCACATGGACTTATTTGGACCAACAACATACAAGAGTTTGGGAGGAAATCTTTATTGTCTTGTGATTGTTAATGACTACTCAAGATACACATGGGTGTTCTTCCTTCATGACAAATCCGAAGTTGCATCATGCTTCAAAAAGTTTGCCAAGAGAGCACAAAATGAGTTTGAAGTGAAGCTTAAGAAGATTAGAAGTGACAATGGGAAAGAATTTGACAACACAAACATTGAATCCTATTGTGATGAAGTTGGGATCAAGCATGAGGTCTCTGCAACATATACTCCTCAACAAAATGGTGGAGTTGAGAGAAAGAACCGGACATTAATCACACTAGCAAGAACAATGCTTGATGAGTACAACACACCCAAAGCTCTATGGGCGGACGCTATCAACACCGCATGTTATGCATCCAACCGCCTATTCCTTCAAAAGTTTCTTGGCAAGACACCTTATGAGTTGCTCAATGGGAAGAAGTTGGACGTCCCCTTCTTCCAGGTGTTTGGTTGCAAATGCTACATCTACAAGAAGCAGCAACACCTAGGGAAGTTTCAAAGACATTGTGATATTGGTTTTCTTGTTGGTTACTCATCAAAGTCCAAAGCATATAGAGTATTTAATCATGCCACCATCTTGGTTGAAGAAACATATGATGTGGAATTTGATGAATCTAACAGCTCCTAAGGAGCACATGAGAATCTTGATGATGTAGGTGATGAACCATTGAGGGAGGCTATGAAGAACATTCTGGTTGGAGACATCAAGCCATAAGATGATGAATATGATGTACAAGTGATCAATCCACCTTCTTCATCAAATGTGCAACAAGATGGTGATAAAGATGGGAGAGTAGAAAATGAAGACACTCATGTCTCCCATGATCAAATGGTGGCACAAGCACAAGATGTTGATGCTTCACAACCTCCCCCTCAAGTGGTTGATAGAAGGAATTCACCTCTACTACAAGCTCATCCACAAGATCTCATCATAGGGAGTCCATCAAAGGGTGTAATGACTCGCTCTCAAAAGCTTGCTTCATTTATTGAACATCACTCTTTTGTCTCTTGCTTTGAGCCTACTAAGGTAGAAGAAGCTCTTCAAGATCTGGATTGGATAAATGCCATGCATGAAGAGTTAAACAACTTCACCCGTAAGGAAGTTTGGACTCTTGAAGAGCGACCACAAGGTGCAAGAGTCATTGGAACAAAGTGGTTGTTCTGCAACAAGCAAGATGATCAAGGCATTGTTGTGAGGAACAAGGCAAGACTAGTTGCAAAGGGGTTTTCTCAAGTTGGGGTTTTCTCAAGTTGAAGGATTGGATTTTGGAGAAACCTTTGCACCGGTTGCAAGACTAGAAGCCATTCGTATCCTCCTTGCATATGCATCACATCATGAAATGAAACTATATCAAATGGATATGAAAAGTGCATTTTTAAATGGCTTTATTAATGAACTAGTCTATGTTGATCAACCTCCTAGGTTTGAAGACCCTAGATATCCTAATCATGTTTATAGGTTGTCCAATGCGCTATATAGGCTTAAGCAAGCCCCAAGAGCTTGGTATGAGTGTCTTTGGGATTTCCTCATTGAGAAGGGCTTCACCATTGGGAAGGTCGACACCACACTATTCACCAAGAAGCTCGATGGATATATCTTCATTTGTCAAGTATATGTTGATGATATCATCTTTGGATCATCAAATGAAGATTCTTGCAAAGAGTTTGATAAATTCATGTTGAAAGAGTTCGAGATGTCTATGATTGGAGAGCTTACATTCTTTCTTGGTTTTTAAGTCAAGCAAATGAGACAAGGGATTTTCATCTCTCAAGAAAAGTACACCAAGGATCTTCTCAAGAGGTTCAATATGGATGAATGTAAGCTAATCAAGACACCAATGCCATCTAATGGACATCTCGACCTAGATGAGGGAGGTAAAATGGTTGATCAAACTCTCTACTGCTCTAAGATTGGTATCTTGTTATATTTAACCGCATCTAGGCCCAACATCATGTTTAGTGCATGTATGTGTGCTAGATTTCAAGCTAATCCAAAGGAAGCTCATTTGATTGCCGTTAAAAGAATCCTTAGGTATCTTAAGCACACACCAAGCATTGGCCTTTGGTATCCCAAAGGAGCTATATTTGAATTAGTTGCCTATTCCGATTCGGATTATGCCGGTTGTAAAGTTGATAGAAAAAACACATCTGGAGGGTGCCATTTGCTTGGTAGATCACTTGTGTCTTGGTCCTCTAAGAAGCAAAATAGTGTGGCTTTGTCTACCGCTGAAGCGGAATACATTGCCGTAGGTGCTTGTTGTGCACAAATACTTTATATGAAGCAAACTTTGCTAGACTATGGTGTAGTTCTAGAAAAAGTACCTCTTTTGTGTGACAATGAGAGTGCGGTAAAACTTGCTAATAATCCGGTTCAACACTCTCGCACCAAGCACATAGATATCTGCCATCACTTTCTTAGAGATCATGTTGCTAAGAATGATATTTCACTAGAAGGTGTAAGGACCAAGGATCAATTGGCGGATATCTCTACTAAACCACTAGATGAGGCAATATTTTGTTGATTGAGGAATGAGCTCAATGTGCTTGATTTTAGCAACTTCACTAGAAAATGACCTTGTATTGTCCCTTGCATTGCATTATAATATACATGTTTAACTTTTAGTAATGCACTTAGGGCTTGTCTAACATGGTTAAGATAACCACCGTAAAGCGTGTGAAGAAGCTTAACCTTGGATCAAACTTGACATGCAACTAGATTTACTTTCAAGTATTGCATTGCATATGCATGAATGTTGCTTTGTCATTTCTCTTAAAATCACCCTTTTATTGCCTATTTTCATAAAAAGAATTATAGCCTAAGGCAAAATATTTTGAAAAATTTGAGGGTTTGAGAGAGGTCACTCATATCAATCCTAATTGGTGTTTATTTGAGTCTTATTGAAGTTGAGATTCGATTGGAAACAGGCAGCGTGAAGGACTTTGAAGATTTGCTGAAAAAGAGTGACCCGACGCTGGACCGGACTCTACTCCCCTGCATTCGGTCAGTTCATAGGAGGTGAACTGTGCTGCAAAGGAGTGACCAGACGCTGGAACAATATTCTCCCTGTGTCCGGTCAGAAGGTGATCCTGTGTTCGGTCAAGCAAAGAAGACGAAGACAGGATCGACTGGACTCTGGCTGCATCCGGTCAGTGGTGATCGGACACGTCCGGTCACGACTCTAGGGGATTTGGACCTCTCTGGAGTCGACTGGACTCTGGGTGGCAGTGTCCGGTCATTGCCACTAGAGCGTCCGATCAGTAGAAATCATGCGGGATTCCAACTCTTCTCCATTTCCTTATCTAGTCCGTCGGGGGACCTCATATAACCGCCGCGCCGCGTGCGTAGACCTAATCCATTGTGCCGACTCACTGTCACAGCAACCGAGCCACCGCGAATCCACCGTTCCAGAGTAGCCGCCTGCCACACCACCTTCCACGCCGTCGTTGCCTCCTCCACAGCACAGCCGTGCCCACGCCGCCACTCCTACATTGCCGCGCCATAGTCACGCCACCACATCTTGTGTCGTCATGTCCACCATAGCAATGCTGCATTCCCATGCCTGCAAGCCAGCTGCACGCCCACTGCAGCACGCGAGCTTGTGCCCTAGCACCGCTGGAGCCCTGCCAGAACCATAGCCACTGATCCACACCGCATTGCTATAACCCTAACCTACAGTTGCCGATCCGGTGGTTCCCTGATTCATTCCTCTTCTCGTCGATTCTCCGGTTCATCAGGTAGCAAGCCCTCGATTCCAATTTCACATCTATTGCTTGCTTCTTAGGGTTTCATATCTTTAGATGTATATTTAAATTATTCATATATATCTGATCTATTCCATCATGCACTGAGTCGGTGTTGTTGAGGTCTCATTGGCAGTTGTCTATCAACTCGGGGTCAAGCTCGTGAGTATGGATTGAGGCCAAGCCTCAAAAGTGTCAGTGATAGTTGTTTCTTGTCTGAGGCAACAGATCGTTCCAGATGGCTTGTGTCAAGAACGTCAGAGGTGGTCTAGGTGATGAGGATCTGAGGCCCCTGCCTCGCTTGCCTACAGTTGTGAAAGGCAAGACAAAGAAGCTAGCAATGAAAAGGCGCAAGTATCTAGATGCTGACATAGAGAGAGCAGTCGCAGTTATAGCCGCCGCTGAGCATGCAGAGAGAGGAGGTGCTAGGAGTGGAG
Organism: Miscanthus lutarioriparius; assembly: GCA_904845875.1. Lineage (NCBI taxonomy): Eukaryota > Viridiplantae > Streptophyta > Magnoliopsida > Poales > Poaceae > Miscanthus > Miscanthus lutarioriparius. The sequence goes on along the minus strand of CAJGYO010000003.1, from coordinate 76,117,669 downwards.
TTCAGATTGCAAATCTGCTTTCACCAGCATAGAGGGAAGCCATTGAGTAGGTCGAGCGCCATCATGGTAGTCCAGCTGGGACTGTCATGCTTGAGGGATGTCGTGTTGCTTTGGAGGAGACATAGCCTCAGGGGGAGCCACAGCAGCAGACAGAGCAGGCTTAGGAGGGAGAGCCAGTAGAGGAGACAGAGCAGGCACCACAGCTTTGCCGCTATAGTCATACCCGTACCCAGGTGACACTGAGGGTAGAGACACAACGGAGGGGTTCTTGTCCACCACTCAGACGATAGGGTCTGCCTCCAGTGACTCATCTGGATTTGAGGGCCGCCACGGCCAAGTAGGTTCAGCAGCTCCAGTTCATTTAGTTTGAGGACTAGTTCTCGCCTAGGATAGATGAACGTGCTTCTGAGGGTTTCTACACACCACTACAGGAGGATTTTTATAATGCATATCTTAAAAGTGGGCTTGCATTCAGGTCTCAGAGGGTTTGCTCTATTGAGGCCATAGTAGCAGCAGCTGGAGAGCAGATTCGTCCTCACCTTTCTTACCTGTCAGGGCTGACAGATCTACTTGGACAGACAAACATATATGTTCCATCTTAGGTCTGACAGTTCTATGCTACACTTTGGATTGATCCAGCTCACAGGTTCATTCACTTTGCTTTCAGAGGCCGAGACTACAGGCTGATGAGCTTCAAGGTCAGAGAGATTCTCAGGCTTCAGGAGCAACCCATCTGGCTACATGAGGTGTGCTATGGTCAGACGGAGCCTCCTAGACGCCCTCACGATGGTCTTGTACCTCCTACAAATCTGGTCTGTCAGTGCTTCACAGAGCCATTCGGTGAGGGGTCGAGCAGGACACCCAAGGATCTCACTCCTACAGCTAGACTGCTCGATGCTATCATGAGGAGGACTCTGCTTCCTAGGATGGGATATCACGAGGGCTTGACTCGCATACAGTTGTGGCTACTGAACTCTCTGATGTAGCAGACTACATTTGACATTTGGGATCTTATTCTATCAGAGATGGAGGACACTCTTGTAGAGGGGTTTAGAGGTCACAGACAGCTACCATATGCTCACTGGATTACTTTCTTGATACACAGGGCAGTCATAGTGAGGCCTCTAAAGATGTTGGCAGAACATTCTGGTGCTACTACCGAGTTCTTTGCATATAACATGACCCAGATGCTCCGTCATAGCAGGCCATAGGCACCTAGCCAGCCGCGTCGTCATCCAGAGGTGCTAGAGACTGTAGCCTAGCAGGATGAGATCATCAGGGGCATAGCAGCAATAGAGGAGGAGGAGCTAGATGCTCAGCAGGAGGGTATGGTAGAGAGCGACCCCAGCGATAGCTCAGATGATGATTATCAGGCCATTCCTCAGATACCTCCTCGATGACATGATGGTGAAGCCAGTGGTTCCAGTTCAGCTCCACCTGCACCATAGATAGACCCCGTTTTACTTGTCATACTTGAGCGAATGAGGCAGGACCAGGCTCACCAGGCCTAGGAGACAGCCACTGCTCTAGCACAGGTTCAGGCTAGACAGGATGAGTTCCAGTGTCAGTAGCAGGCCATGCAGTAATAGCAGCTTCTTATTCAGCAGCAGTTACTTGGGTTTATGCAGCATGACTGCCATAGTGATGATGATGAATATGAATCACCTTCATATGATGATCTTGTAAAATTGCTAAATCAATATACTAAGATCATTAGAAAGACTAGAGCTAAGAATGACAAGCTAGAAGCTAATAATGATTCTCTTTTAGCTAAATGTGATATAGTGAAAAAGGCTAGTGTTGAGCTTAGAGAAGCAAATGATGCTATGACATCCAAACTCAAGGAGCTCAAATCTTCTAAGAGAGAGCTTAAAGAAAAATATGATAAACTTGAGAGGATACATAATGAGCTCATCACTAGCCACAATATGCTAAAAGAAGAATATACAACTCTCAAGATAAATCATGATAATCTTGTTATTGCTCAAGAATTTTTATCCAATGGGACACATGATTCTACTAACGATGTTGTTAAGATTGATATAGCTACATCATGTGATGATTTAATTGATGAGAGCATTGAGCAAGGATCTAGTGGCAAAGGCTAGCAAGTGGTTGAGTGCAATGACTATGATGAGTACATCAAGCTCAAGCAAGACAATGAAAAACTCATGAAAGATCTTGAAGAGATGAAAAGCCACAACAACATTGTGCTAGAAACTCTTGATCATGATGAAGAGTTGGTCCTTGAAAATAAGAAGCTCAAAGAAGAAAACAAGAAGCTCAAGGAAGAGAAGAAAGATGATGCTCTCAAGGAAGAAAACAAGAAGCTCAAGTTGGAGAAAGAGCATCTCAAGATTGGATTGAGCAAGTTTGCAAGAGGCAAGCATCTTCAAAGTGAGCTACTCATGAACACCGTCATGAAAATAGATAGAAGTGGCATTGGATATGTGGCACATGTAGAAAAGAAGAAGGCTCAAATTCAACAACAACAATGAAAGCCAAAGCCAAAGAGATGTTTTGAGTGTGGACAAGAAGGCCACTTTGCTCATGAGTGCCAAACTCCACCACCACAACCCTTGCCCAAGCATGCTAGACCCTTTGCCTTCAATGCTCACTACATGTTTAGAAAGGACTCTAGTGGGAAGATGAAAGTCATGTTCTTAGGACCCCCTAACAAGAGTAGGCCTAAGAAGATTTGGGTTGCTAAGTCACTTGTTGAGAAGGTGAAGGGCCCTCAACAAGTTTGGGTTCCTAAAGCTTGAATCTCTTGTGTGTAGGTGAACTACAAGACCGATGGAAGTCATTGGGTTATTGATAGTGGTTGCACACAACATATGACCGGTGATCCTCGTATGTTCACCTCACTAGATGAAGAGGTAGATGGACAAGAGAGAATTACATTTGGAGATAACTCAAAGGGCAAGGTTAAAGGATTGGGCAAAGTGGCAATATTAAATGATCATTCCATCTCCAATGTACTATATGTTGCTTCATTGAGCTTCAACTTGCTATCCATTGGACAATTGTGTAATCTTGGCTTCCAATGCTTGTTCACCGAGAAGGAGGTTGTTGTATCCAAGGTGGATGATAATCAAGTGATCTTCAATGGATTTAGATACAACAACCTATATCTAGTGGACTTCACCTCCGAAGATGCAAACTTGAAGACTTGCCTATTCACCAAAACAGCACTTGGGTGGCTATGGCATAGAAGACTTGCTCATGTTGGGATGAGCTCACTCAAGAAGCTAATGAAGAATGATTTGGTGAGAGGGTTGAAGGATGTGAAGTTTGAGAAGGACAAGCTTTGTAGTGCATGTCAAGCCAGCAAGCAAGTTGCAAACACCCATCCAACAAAAGCTTTCATGTCAACCACAAGAGTGCTTGAACTCCTCCACATGGATCTATTTGGACCAACAACATACAAGAGTTTGGGAGGAAATCTTTATTGTCTTGTGATAGTGGATGATTATTCAAGGTATACATGGGTATTCTTTCTTCATGACAAATCTGAAGTTGCATCTTGCTTCAACAAGTTTGCCAAGAGAGCACAAAATGAATTTGAAGTAAAGCTCAAGAAGATTAGAAGTAATAATGGTAAAGAATTTGACAACACAGACATTGAAGCCTATTGTGATGAAGTTGGAATCAAATATGAAGTCTCCGCAACATATACTCCTCAACAAAATGGTGTAGTTGAGAGGAAGAACCGGACTTTGATCACTCTTGCAAGGACAATGCTAGATGAGTACAACACCCCTGAAGCTTTTTGGGCAGAAGCAATCAACACCGCATGCTATGCATCCAACCGCCTATTCCTTCAAAAGTTCCTTGGCAAGACACCTTATGAGTTGCTAAATGGGAAGAAGCCGGACATCTCCTTCTTTAGGGTGTTTGGTTGCAAATGCAACATCTACAAGAAGTGGCAACACCTAGGGAAGTTTCAAAGACGTTGTGACATTGGTTTTCTTGTTGGTTACTCATTAAAGTCCAAAGCATATAGAGTATTTAATCATGCCACCAGCTTGGTTGAAGAAACATATGATGTGGAATTTGATGAATCTAACGGCTCCCAAGGAGCACATGAGAATCTTGATGATGTAGGTGATGAACCATTGAGGGAGGCAATGAAGAACATTCCGGTGGGAGACATCAAGCCAAAAGATGATGAAGATGATGTACAACTAATTGATCAACCTTCTTCATAAAATGTGCCACAAGATGGTGAAAAGGATGGGAGAGTAGAAAATGAAGATACTCATGTCTCCCATGAGCAAATGGTGGTACAAGTACAAGATGTTGATGCTCCACAACCTCCTCCTCAAGTGGTCAATAGAAGAAATACACCTCTCCTACAAGATCATCCACAAGATCTCATCATAGGGAGTCCATCAATGGGAGTGATGACTAGATCTCAAAAACTTGTTTCATTTATTGCTCATCACTCTTTTGTGTCTTGCTATGAGCCTACCAAGGTAGAAGAAGCTCTTAAGGATCCGGATTGGATAAATGCCATGCATGAAGAGTTAAACAACTTCACCTGCAATGAAGTTTGGACTCTTGAAGAGCGACCAAAAGGAGCAAGAGTTATTGGAACAAAGTGGGTGTTCCGCAACAAGCAAGATGATCAAGGTGTTGTTGTGAGGAACAAGGCAAGACTAGTTGGAAAGGGGTTCTCTCAAGTTGAAGGTTTGGATTTTGGAGAGACCTTTGCACCGGTTGCAAGGCTAGAAGCCATTCGTATCCTACTTGCATATGCATCACATCATGAAATGAAATTATATCAAATGGATGTGAAAAGTGCATTTTTAAATGGCTTTATTAATGAACTATTCTATGTTGATCAACCTCCCGGGTTTGAAGACCCTAGATTTCCTAATCATGTTTATAGGTTGTCCAAGGTGCTATATGGGCTTAAGCAAGCCCCAAGAGCTTGGTATGAGCGGCTTCGGGACTTCCTCATTGAGAAGGGCTTCCCCATTGGGAAGGTTGATACCACACTATTCACTAAGAAGCTTGAAGGGCATATCTTCATTTGTCAAGTATATGTTGATGATATCATCTTTGGATCATCAAATGAAGACTCATGCAAAGAATTTGGTGAATTGATGTCGAAGGAGTTCGAGATGTCGATGATTGGAGAGCTTACATTCTTTCTTGGTTTTCAAGTCAAGCAAATGAAATAAGGCATCTTCATCTCTCAAGAGAAATACACAAAAGATCTTCTCAAGAGATTCAAGATGGATGAATGTAAGCCAATCAAGACCCCAATGCCTACTAATGGACATCTCGACCTAGATGAGGGAGGTAACCTAGTTGATCAAACTCTCTACCATTCTATGATTCGTAGCTTGTTATATTTAACCGCATCTAGGCCCGACATCATGTTTAGTGTGTGTATGTGTGCTCGGTTTCAAGCTAATCCTAAGGAAACACATTTAATTGCCGTAAAAAGAATCCTTAGGTACCTTAAGCACACACCAAGCATTGTCCTTTGGTATCCTAAAGGAGCTATATTTGAATTAGTGGGCTATTCCGATTCAGATTATGCCGGTTGCAAAGTTGATAGAAAAAGCACATCCGGAGGGTGCCATTTGCTTGGTAGATCACTTGTGTCTTGGTCCTCCAAGAAACAAAATAGTGTGGCTTTGTCCACCGCCGAAGCGGAATACATTGCCACGAGTGCTTGTTGTGCACAAATATTATACATGAAACAAACTTTGCTAGACTATGGTGTACTTCTAGAAAAAGTACCTCTTTTGTGCGACAATGAAAGTGCGGTAAAACTTGCAAATAATCCGATTCAACACTCTCGCACCAAGCACATAGATATACGCCATCACTTTCTAAGAGATCATGTTGCTAAAAATGATATATCACTAGAAGGTGTAAGAACCGAAGATCAATTAGCGGATATCTTCACTAAACTGCTAGATGAGGCTACATTTTGTAGATTGTGGAACGAGCTCAATGTACTTGATTTTAGCAACTTCACTAAAAGATGAGCTTGTGTTGTCCCTTGCATTCATTGTGATATACAACATGTTTAATTTTTGGTAATGCACATAGGCCTTGTCTAACATGGTTAAGATAACTGTCGAAAAGCGTGTGAAGAAGCTTAACCTTGGATCAAACTTGACAAGCAACTAGATTTAATTTCAAGTATTGCATTGCATATGCATGAATATTGTTTTGTCGTTTGGTTCAATTTGCCGTCTTGTTGCCTATTTTCTTAAAAAGAATTATAGCCTAAGGCAAAATATTTTGAAAAACATGAGGGTTTGAGAGGGGTCACTCATATCAGTCCCAATTGGTGTTTATTTGGATCTTATTCATGTTGGGACTTGATTGGGAACAGGCAGCGCGAAGGAAAGTTGAAGATTTGCTAGAAAAGAGTGACCGGACGCTGCACCGGACTCTGATGTCCAGCATCCGATCAGTTCACAGGTGGTGAACTCGCTGCGAAGGAGTGACCGGACGCTGCACCGCACTCTAATGTCCAGCGTCCGATCAGTTTACAGGTGGTGAACTCACTGCGAAGGAGTGATCGGACGCTACTTTTCTGTGTCCGGTGAGAAGACGTTTCAGCATCCGGTCATTTGAGAAGATTCAGGATGAGTTGACCGGACTCTATCTGTGTCCGGTCAGTGCCCACCGGACATGTCCGGTCGTGATTCTAGAGGAATTGGACCTCTCTAGAATCGACCAGACGTTGGGTGGTAGTGTCCGGTCGCTACCAGCGGAGCGTCCGGTCAGTAGAAAACGTGCGGAATCAGATCTCTTTCCCCGTTTCCTTCTCTGTTACGCGTGGGGTCCTCATTTAACAGCACCCGTCGTGAGCGTTCTTGACCTGACCCCGTACACCGCCATTACCGAGCCTCCCGTACGCCGTGCCCTAGCCGCCGCAGCTCTCCTGTGCCTGAGCGCCGCACTACAGCAGCCACCGTCTCCATGCCACCGTTGTCCCGTGCCTCCACCTCTGCACAGCCGCGCCCGTGCTGAACCGCTGCCGCCACCTGTGCCATTGTTCCCGCACGCCACCGCAAAGAGCCCGTGTGCCTGCTTGCACTGACCACGCCGCACCACTGCCCCAGTGCCCTACCTCCACGCCAGCGCATTGACCTAACGCTCCGGTAAGGCCCTGACCTAACGCTGTCATACCCTAATCCCGCACTGCTATCAAGCATTGACTTCAAAGAACATCCATGGCCACCGATTCATCGAAGTGCTTCGTCAACCGTAACCCTAGCCGGTTCCGAGGTTTCCCCCGCGTGACGTCTCTTCTTCTCTTGGGTCGCCAATTCGTCAGGTAGAAAGCCCATCGCTTCAATTTCGTACCTACATTGCTTTCTCTATTAGGGTTTCGCATCTATTAGATATATCGTATTTATTTGTATATCTATCTATACCATCGTGCAGCGAGTCGGTGCCATTGAGATTTGTGTGACAGTTGTCAGTTAACTCGGGGCAAAGTTCGTGAGTACGGATCGAGGCCAAGCCTCGAAAGTGTTAGTGGATAGTTGATCTTCATCAGCGACAGTTCATCTTGTGGAGTTTGAGGTGTGGTTTCCCCCGAGGAGGGATGAGAGAGCTACATAGGGATTTTACACTCCACTGCACGAGGACTTCTATAATGCATATCTCAACAGTGGTGTAGTGTTCAGATCACAGAGAGTCTGTAGTATTGAGTCTATAGTTGCAGCAGCTAGAGAGCACATTCGCCCCTACCTTGCATATCTACCGGGACTGACAGATCTGATTGGCCAGATAGGATTGTATGTACCATCTTGGGTTCGGCAGTTTTATGCCTCGCTCTATGTCGACCCGCATCATAACTTCATCCACTTTCCATTCAGAGGAAGAGACTATAGGATGTTCAGTCAGAGGGACAGGGAGATATTGAGGTTACAGGAGCAACCTATCAAGTTACATGAGGTTTGTTATGGACAGTAGGAGCCTCCTAGGCGTCCTCATGGTGGTTTGGTGCCTCCTACAGATCTTGTGTGCCATTGCTTCAAGGAGCCTTTCGGAGAGGGGTCGAGGAGGAACCCTAGTGACCTTACTCCCACGGCTCGTGTGGTAGAGGCTATCATGAGGAGGACACTTCTTCCTAGGTTGGGATACAAAGAGGGCTTGACTTGCCTCTAGCTTTGGCTTCTGAATGCCCTGATGCAGCAGATAGTGTTTGATATCTGGGACCTCCTTCTGTTAGAGATGGAGGATACTATTGCTGAGGGCTTCAAGGGGCGCAAGCAGCTGCCATATGCACATTGGATCACTTTCCTCATCCTTAAGGCAGTGTCAGTCAGGACACCAAAGATGGTCCAGGAGTATAGAGGTGCCACCACTGAGTTCCCAGCTTATAACATGGCACAAAGGATCAAGCATAGTACACCACAGGCACCTAGACAGCCTAGCCATCGTCTAGATATTCTAGAGTCCGCAGCTCAGTAGGACGAGACTATTAGAGGGATTGCCGCTACTGAGGAGGAGCAGCTAGAGGCCCAGCAGGAGATGAGCGACACGAGTGACAGCTCAAATGAGGATTACTAGGCTATACCTCAGATGCCTCCACGCCGACATGACCATGAGGCCAGCAGTTCCAGCTCTGCTCCACCTACACCACAGACGGACCCCGCTCTCATTGCCATATTTGAGCGGATGCAGCAGACTTAGGCACGACACGCTCAGGAGATAGCTGCCAACTTTGCACAGTTCTAGGCTTGTCAGGACAAGTTTTAGTGATAGCAGCAGGTTCTCCAGCAGCAGCAGTAGCAGATGCACCAGTAGTAGTTACTTATGCAGCAGCAGCTCATGGGATTCATGCAACATGTAGTGACAGCACTTGGGGCTCCACAGCCACAGCCTTCGCCCTAGCTTGGTCAGCCTACCACCACTTCGATGACTCTAGCAGTACAGCCCAGTGGGCTTCAGAGTCAGGGAAAACCTCTAGCACAGTTTGCCTCTCCTGCCAGTTCAGGTGTCCCAATGGTTAGCTTCACCCGTGGTAGCCCCGTAGTTCACTCCACTTTAGACGGGCTTCACACCGGATCATTTAGCCTCGCTCTTTGTGCCTAACACGTCAGTCTTTAGGAGTCTTGGAGCTTCTTTCAGCGAGTTGACAGGCATGCCTACACCGCCTCACATGTATGCTCCAGATCCTTCTACTACTACTCATGTCACCATGACGACTCAGAGGCTTCCCAGCTCAGTCGCATCATTAGATCCTACAGATGTACCAGCTGCGTCACAGGCAGCACCTACCCCAGCTTAGACCCAGACCGCTTCAGCGACACTACTAGCTATAGAGGGTCAGTCAGTACAGAGCTCTGGGTCAGATGATGATGGTGCCTAGTTCCATCTTGCTCCACGTACTTCAGCGCCTGACTCGTCCGCTGTAGCCCCATCGACCGACCCTTAGTTTTTGGTGTTTGACGCCAAAGGGGGAGAGGGTATTTGAGTATGTAGACTCAGGGGGAGTGACACTAAGGGGGAGCTAGTTATCTGTTATTAGCTTATTATATACATTTGGAGTTTTATTTGTGTGATACACTATTACTATTATACATTCATGTGTTTATCTTCATGCATACTTTTATATCTATATGATAGTGATATCTACGTAATTGTGATATGTGACATGTGTGCTCTCTACTTTGAATTCTTTATATGTCATATCACTTGTATTATGCTCATTTGCCTTTGCTTCGTGTTTAGACTCCGATGCAAATGAGCTTCATTACTTGTACTCATGCTTAACTCATATCTTTTGAGTACATTGTGTTGGCTTGGGTCATATAAGCTTGCCTAACACTTTTGTTCATATTGACAAAAGCTTATATGATCCAAGCATATCAAAAACCTCAACTCTTTTACATACTTGAGGTGGTATTGTCATCAATCACCAAAAAGGGGGAGATTGAAAGCATCTAGGCCCCTAATTGGGTTTCGGTGATTAATGACAATACAAAATTACTATAACTAACATGTGTTTTGCAGAGGCAAATAAGTTAGGTCATGGTAATGGAGATCGATCGGGCGATCATGGATGTCATGCCCCTACGATGGAAATCGTTTCGGTTTACAAAAGATGGACGACAAGGTTAAGGATGACTAGTTCTAAGTGTTGACTGGAGTTGGAGAGACACTTAGAGTAGTTTAGGACTTTGTTTTCCTTTGGCCATACTATTAAGGGGGTATGGATAGGTAGCTTGACCTAGGTGAGTCTAGTGAGTTAGGTGTGGTGCACACTTGCTAAGTCTAGCACTAGGTAGCTCCAAAACAGCCCTTAGATCTTGTGGAGCAAACTTCATTCACGTATGATCGAAAGTTAGAAGTGAATGGAGGGTCAAACACTGATCGGACGCTGGCTTCGGTGCGACCGGACGCTGGCTATAGGGTCCGGTCAGTTAGTTTGACTGAGATGAACTAGTCCGGCTTGACCGGACGCTGGAGAGGTCAAGTGACCGGATGCTGATGGGCAGTGTCCGGTCGACTCCAGTAAGGTTCCAGAGAAGAGAATTTGCGACCGGACGCGTCCGGTCAGTACTGACCGGACCCTAAGGGTTCAGCGTCCGGTCGAGTACAGTAAGGTTCAGTGAGGGTTTTATGTGACCGAACGTGTCCGGTCAGTGCCGACCGGACCATGATAGCGTCTGGTCATCACTTAATCATTGGTTCGAGGGTTGAACTGACCGGAGCATCCGGTAAACATGACCGGAGCGTCCGGTCACCCCGCAGAAGCTCATAATGGTTCGTTTTTCAAGCTGCCTTATAAATAGAACCTCCTCTTGTGTGTGGGGGTACTTTTGCTCATTCCAACAGCTGAGAAACATGTTTGTTAGTGCAAAGAAGAGCAAGGTCCTAGTGAGGTGTTCATGATTTGAGAATCCAAGAGTGAAACCTCATTAGTGAATGAAGAGTAGCAAAGTGTGCATCCATCTTCTCATTAGGTTTCGCGTGGTCAAGTGAGAGTTCGTGCTTGTTACTCTTGGTGATCGCCATCACCTAGATGGCTTGGTGGTGATTGGGAGTTCGGTGATAATCCAGAGAGCTTGTGGGTGACCCGACTCAAGATTGTGAGCGGTTGTGGGTGATTCGCCGTGACGAAGTGTCAAAGAATCAACCCGTAGAGAGCACTTGATCCTTGTGCGGATCAAGGGGGAGCGACACCCTTGCGTGGGTGCTCCAACAAGGACTAGTGGGGAGTGGCAACTCTTCGATACCTCGACAAAACATCGCCGTGTTTCCTCTTCTCTCTTTACTTTGAGCATTTACTTTAAGCAATTCAATTCTTGTCATTTACATTCCTAGAATTGCCATGCTAGAGTAGAATTGGAACTAGGTTGCAAGTCTTTTGTGCTTTTGATCAATAGAAACACTTTTCTAGGCACAAGGGGTTAATTAGGCTAACCGTAGGATTTGTTTATTGCTAAGAAATTTAGAATTAGCCCAATTCACCCCCCCCCCTCTTGGGCATCTTGATCCTTTCAGGCTGTAACTCCTGACAAGCAAGGACGAAGCGGTGGTGGCGATCAAGAAGTTCAAGTTGCGCGTGGAGGCTGAGAGTGGCAAGAAGCTCCGTGTGCTGAGGACTGATCGTGGTGGTGAATTCACTTCGGTGGAATTCGCTGCGTACTGTGTGGATCAGGGTGTGGTGTGACACCACACCACGCCATACTCGCCACAATAGAATGGCGTGGTGGAGAGGCAGAACCTGATGGTGGTCGGTATGGCTTGATCCATGATGAAGGCCAAAGGCATGCCGGCAAGGTTCTGGGGTGAGGCGGTGACCACGGCGGTGTTCATCCTCAACCGCTCTCCAACCAAGGCCCTGATGGGCAAGATGCCGTTCAAAGCTTGGTATGGGTGCAAGCCGAGCATGTCCTTCCTCTAGACATTCGACTGCAACGGCCATGTCAGGAAGACAAAGCCGATCCACACCAAGCTAGAGGATAGGAGCACACCGATGGTGTTCCTAGGCTACACGGAGGGTACCAAGGCATACCGACTCTATGACCCATGTGGAGACAAGGTACTTGTATCGCACGACATCGTGTTCAACGAGAAGGCGGCTTGGGACTGGACCAGTCCGAGCATGGGGGAAGCTAGCGGCTTCACCAGCACCTTCGTCGTCGAGCACTTGATCATCCATGGTTGTGGAGACACTAGGGAAGAGGTGTCGAGCGCTCTGGGAGGAGTGCCGAGCACTCTAGCGGTAGAGCCGAGCACTCCTGGGGCAGTGCTGAGCACTTCAGGAGGGATACCGAGACCTCTGGGAGGAGTGTCGAGCACTCCTGGAGGGATGCCGAGCACGCTAGGAGTGGTGCCAGGAGGTTCTGCAGTGGTGGCGACTACTCCAAGACGAGTGTTGAGCACTCCCGTAGTGGAGCCAAGAGGTCTTGCAGTGGTGCCGACCACTCCTAGACTGAGGCTGAGCACTCCTACAGTTGTGCCGAGCACTGTAGGAGTAGTGACGAGCTATCCAGAAGTAGTGCCGAGCACTGCAACCAGGGTGTCATGCACTCTAGGTGCTGTGCCGAGCATTCCGGTGGAATAGGGAACTCCATCAACACTGATTGAGTTCACCTCACCTCCAAGTGACATCATTGAGTTCGTGGATGCCTTCCATGAAGGTGAGGAGGTGTGGTTCCACAGGCTGGATAACTCGGCAGCAGCACAGGGCCCTCAGGCCTGGCTGGTCGGCTACTCAATGATCAAGAGCTACTGCTCATCAGTGCAGAGGAACCACCCACGTTTGAGCTAGCCGAGCACGATGGAAACTGGTGATGGGTGATGCTGGAGGAGTTGAAGGCGATCGTGGAAAATGAGACATGGCAGCTCGTCGATCCACCTCCAGGATGTCGTCTGATCAGCCTGAAGTGGGTGTACAAGGTCAAGCGAGATGAGCTCAGTGCCATTGTCAAGCACAAGGCGCGCCTCATCACCCGAGGCTTTGTTCAGCATGAGGGCATAGACTTCGAGGAAGTCTTTGTGCTAGTAGCACGCATGGAGTCTATCCGTTTGCTACTAGCCTTGGTAGCAGCAAAGGACTGGCACATCCATCACTTAGACGTTAAATCGGCCTTCCTCAATGGTGAGCTGGTGGAGATGGTCTTTGTCAGGCAACCTCCAGGTTTCACCATCAAGGGAGAGGAGCATAGAGTGCTCCGACTACGCAAGGTGCTCTACGAGCTATGACAGGCCCCACGAGCATGGAACGCCAAGCTTGAGGCCACACTAGGCTGGCTTGGGTTTCAGCGATGCGCAACCAAGCATGTGCTCTACACGTGGCGATGGGGGAAGGGGGAGCTCATTATCGGCGTGTATGTGGATGACTTGATCGTCACTGGCCTGCGCATGGAGGACATCAACAGCTTCAAGCACGAGATGGTAGCTCATTTTCGAATGAGCGATCTCGGCGCACTCTCCTACTACCTTGGCATCGAGGTGAGACAGGGGAAGGAGGAACTCATGCTCGGTCAGAGCGCGTATGCCTTGAAGCTATTGGAGTGGAGTGGCATGGCTGAGTGCAAGCCATGCGTGACTCCAATGGAGGAGCGGCTGAAGCTGACGAAGGCCAACACCGCGGTGAAGGTGGATGCAACACTCTACCGGAGCATCGTTGGTGGTCTACGCTACCTAGTCCACATGAGGCCAGACATTACATTCGCCATGGGCTACATCAGTCGCTTCATGGAGGATCCCAGAGAGGATCACTGGGCTATGGTGAAGCGGCTACTGCACTACATCAAGAGGATGGTAGATCATGGGATCATCTTCCCAAAGACCGGCGAGAGTAGGCTGTAGTTCACTGTGTTTAGCGATGCAGACATGGCGGGGGACATCGATGGAAGGCGGAGCACCTCTGGAGTGCTCACTGTGTTTCTTGGCTGTCGCTGAAACAGAAGGTGGTGGCGCTATCTATGTGCGAGGCAGAGTACGTGCAGCGGCGCCACAGCGGCATGCCAAGTTGTGTGGCTACACCGGTTGCTGGGCGAGCTAACCGGTGTGGAACCTCACCCACCAGCACTGATGGTGGACAATCATCCTGCCATCGCCCTCACGAAGAATCCGGTTCTATACGACCGGAGCAAACACATCGACGTGAAGTTCCACTTCCTCAGGGACTGGTCGATGGAGGGCAGATCATCATCAAGTTTGTTGAAACTAGTCGGCAACTCGCGGACATCCTCACCAAGCCACTCGGATGTCTTAGACTCATGGAGTTGAAGGAGATGATCGACATGGAGGGGGTATAAGGGATAGTAGTAGGATTAGGGAAAGAATTGTTAGATAATCTACTCCTTCCTTTGTGAACACACAGCAAGGGAAGGTGGCACCAAAAAGGCCCCCTGCTGTGGTACTGTAGCCGTTGTAGAGGCAGGCGCTGAACGACTCACCTGCCGCACTATAGCCACATGCAGGGATAGGCGCAGAAGTCAGTCCTGCTGTGATATCTAGTCACTGTTGTAGCACGTTAGCTGTATTAGGACTAGATGGATAGAGTTGATAAATAGACTACCACGACAACTCAGTAAATAGAGTTCAGATTTGCCATCTCTCATACAGGGCTTCGGCCAACGCTGGTGTCTTGTACTGTGTGTGTATGCTCTGTTCTCCCTCTTCTTCAACCTCTAGCCATAGTGTGTGTAGTCGGACAGCCTCGGTCGTGCTCAGCCATGGTCGGCAAGACTGGTGAGTGGTTGACTCACCTGAGCCGGTGATCCTGTGGGCTAACACTATCGTCTGTGCTCCCAACAGGCGTGGATGCCTACCTTTCCAAGTTTGCCTTGGCCGGGCACAACCGAGGTGGCCACACGGCCTTCTCACTGGCCCTAGGGTATGCCAACACCAGCACTAGCCTCAAGTTCTCTGTGCTCATCGGGCTCGACCCCGTCGCTGGCACTGGTAGGTCCTCGCAGCTCCCACCAGCGATCCTCACCTACGAGCCCTCGTCGTTTGACATCACCGTGCCGGTGCTGGTCATTGGCACCGGGCTGGGCGACGAGAGCGAGAACGCGTTGTTCCCTCCCTGCGCCCCCGTGGACGTGAACCACACTGAGTTCTACCGCGAGTGCAGGGCTCCGTGCTACCAACTGGTGACCAAGGACTACGGCCACCTCGACATGCTAGACGACTATGCTCCCAAGCTTGTCACCTGCCTCTACAAGGAAGGGAGCAGCTGCAAGGACGTGATGAGGAGGACCGTCGCCGGGATCATGGTCGCCTACTTCAAGGCCATCATGGGCGAGGAAGATGGTGATCTCATGGACATACTCAAACACCCTGGGCTCACACCGACGACACTGGACCCTGTCGAGTATCGGTTGGCATGAGCAGAAAAGATATCTAACGAAAACGGCCAAAAACAGGGCCACGAATGGGCCGCGGGTCCCGGTCCCACCGGAGTGGCCCACAGGGCCCAAGGAACCCACCCATGGGGCCCCACACAAAAAGTTCAAGGTTGGATCCATTTAGGACTTATACTGATGACCAGTCAATCCAGTCATAATAGCTTCATAATAAGTTATTCAATTTGTTGTTTTTTGTAATCTGGACATCTGGTTGTTTTCTCCATGTAAGTCTTTACTTTAATTCATTCATCTCTGTACTATGTGAACATTTGCCATAATAAAATTCGATCATTTTTTTAATCTGCTTGGATGACTAAAGATGGCAATGGCCCCGATACCCGATACCCGACGGGTATTTGATCCATTAGAGGATTGGGATGGGATCATATCTTTACCCGCGGGCATCTCAATGGGCAAGAATCCATCCCCGACGGGTATAGCGGGTACGAGAACGTTCCCTGTTTACCCGTCCCCGTTACCCGTTGGGGAACCCGACTATTTGAGCTGTCATGCGAGTATTAGGCCCAAAGAAGCTCAACATAGATATTTTTGTCCAAATCTGAACAATCATATATATATATATATATAGTTCTCTCTGTCACCTTTGCTCGTCCTCCTCGCAACATCGCTCCTTCTCCTCGGCATCTCCGAGACTCCGACACTTATACCCGGGTGAAGAAGAAACATCTCCGATTGCAAAGCTGTGACCCTAAGTGTCCTTGTTTATTGGGTATGCAGTACCCATCAGGTATCTGTTACCCGACCGATGCCCGACGGATACAGGGATGGGCAAGAATCTATACCCGAGACAGTTAACGGGGATGGGGACGGGATGAATTCTCCGTAGCGGGGAAGAGAAGGTTCCGACGATACCCAACGGGTATATCCCCATTGCCATCTTTAACCCCAAGCCGGCAAGCCCCAAGGCCTCCGGTCCCCCGACCCGCTCGCCGTCGACCTGCCGCCCGCTGCCCCTGCCGCCGAAGGGGTTGTCATATCAATTATCAAATAGGGACGTCGGTGCAGGTGATGCCTCTCAGCGGGGCGTACGGCCGTAGACGGCTTCCGATTCCTCCTGTCATACCTCGCAACTTCAACCCCTTGGCAAGTACTCACTCCGGTCCACAGATAAAATCATCACAGGACGTGTGCAGATTAAATTTCGTTAACTTTAATTAAATTTGTAGAAAATACGTGTAATATTTATATCTCTAAATAAGTTTATTACAAAAATATATTCAATAATCTATCAATGATACTAATTATGTATTATAAATATTAATATTTTTTATATATAATTGGTCAAAGTTAAAAAAATTTCAAGAAACGAGAACGACTTCTAATTAGGGAGGGAAGGAGCGACATTACTACATGATTAGACATCACTGCTGGATTTAGGTGAACCGACAGTGATGTACCTATATCGTCGGGTTTCAGCTTCAAAATTAGAAAATGATTGGGGCTAGGCCAAAACCGACGGTGAAGGTCCACATCACTATCGACTCTTGACTTGCACCGGCAGTGGCTTGACGGCAACTTATCACTGCTGGCTCTAGCCAAGAACCGTCAGTGATTCTAGGCTATCAATGCCGGTTCAAGACAAGAACCGACGATGATAACATCATAGTACAAAAGGCTGGCACCGTCTTCTCCTTCCTTCTCTCTTCCATCGCGAGCATAGAGGTACGTATTTGGGCCGCTCCCTCCATTATTGCGGCTGCTCTTTACTATGAAGCTAGCTCTTGGATTTGGAAGAATGGGTTGATCTTCTTGCTTTAAGGTAAGAACAAGCATCCACTCATTTGATTTTGTTGCTTAATTAGCGTTGTTTTGATGGCTACATTGCTTGATTCTCATTCTAGTTCTTTCTCCATTCTAGAGAGCACTTTCGAATTGAACTTTGTGCAAGGCTTCCAAGCAAATTATGGTGAATCCATCATCCAAAAGTTTGGTGTCTTTAACACATTTAAATTCCTAGCTAATTACATGGTGCTCAAGATGATTGTTAGTATGTGAGGCTATAATTAGTTCTGGTTAGGAGTAAAGTAGATTTTTTTACAATTTTGGTGAGCAAATTAATTCATGTGTCACCTACCAACACATTGTTTGGAGCTACATTGCTGTTCATGATCATGTTTCCAATTTTAGTATTTTTTTAATTAGTGTCTATTTTTATGTGGCATAGAGTAGAATAATTGTTCTTTATTATTATGCAATAATTGTTTTTTTATGGGGCTACGATTTTCAATTTATATGGCCGAGGACTATCAATTTCAATTTTCCAATAATTAGTGTACAATAATATTTTTCAAAAATGGGGTGACTAAATTAAATAAGTGTACAATAAATTGTAGTTTTAAGCAACAATTGTTGTTCATGAAGCTCCACTTGTTATTAATTTCTCTATAATTACTATCTCAATATTTTGTTGTGTAGAGATGGATCGAGAGTGGATGTATCATTCCGAACGGACAAGCGGTACATGCAAGGCATCGGTAAGTTTCTCGCCGATGCCAAAGCCCATGATGGGAATGAGAACCATGTCTTCTACACATACAAAGATTGCATGAATCGAAGGAAATGGGCTCAAACTGAGTCTATATGATCACACTTGATTACCAAGGGGTTCATGCCAAACTATATGATATGGACTATGCATTGCGAGGTTGGTGTGAATGTTCCATAGAAAAATGATGATGATGTGGCCATGCCTGACGTAGCCCTCCACGAGGCTATTACGAACCCTGTGTTAACATGGAACCTATGGCCATAGTTAATGATGTGTTTAGGAACATGCTAGTTGACAACATCGAGGATAACAATGGTATTTCTCAGATGCTACGTAATATAGAGAGCAAATGTCTTAGTGAAACACAGCTAAGAAAGTTAGAGAAAATGAGACAAGATGGCAAAACTCCACTGTATAAGGATTATCCAGTGAGCAAACCAGAAGCCGACATCATGCTGTTAGAGTTCAAATCAACAAACGGATTGAGCAATAGAGGTTTTGATCAGTTGTTAGGTATGATAAGGAAACTGCTCCTAGGAAAAAACGAGTTGCCAAAAAAGACATACCTGGCCAAGCAAATGATATGTCCCATCGGCCTCGAGATTGAAAAAATACATGTGTGTTCAAATGATTGCATATTGTATCATGGAGACAAATACAAAGATTTAGATGCGTGCCCTAAGTGTGAAGCTCCACAGTACAAGGAAGGATCATCAGATGAGGGTACCAAGACCAGAGGTCCCATAAAGGTCGTTTGGTATTTCCTTATAGCTAACCGGGTGCATAGGCTGTTTGCAACTACAAAGTCAGCCAAGCTATTGCACTGGCATAGCGAAGAGCGTAAGAAAGATACAATGATGAGGCACCCTGCTGATGGAAAGGACTGGAGGACTGTTAATACTATGTTCTATAAGAACATCGGTGGAGTGGTAAGGCACCTTTGGTTTGGTTTGAGCACAGATGGGATGAATCTTTTCGACCAGGTTAGAAGCATTCATAGCACCTAGGCAATGACCCTTTGTATATACAACCTTCCACCTTGGCTCTGTATGAAGCGGCCGTACATCCAAATGTCACTACTGATCCAAGGACCAAGACAACCTAGGAATGACATCGATGTGTTTCTAGAACCAGTGATCGATGAACTGATGAAGATGTTTGAAAAGGGTGTGAAGGATGTTTGGGATGAGTATAAAAAGGAACATGTCATGATCAAGGCAGTATTTATCGCTACAATCACCAACCTACTAGGGCGAGGTTGCTTGTCTAGAGAGAAAACAAAAGGCTATACTGGATGTGTCGAGTGCTTAGGCGACACTGATGCGGTACATCTACCAAAGAACTCAAAGATTGTTTATATGGGACACTATAGGTCCCTACCTAAGGACCACCCTTACCGCAGGAACAGAAAAGATTTTGACGAGACTATTGAGAAACGCTTACCTTTAAAATATCGAGATGGGCCTGTGATACTTTGAGAAGTCAACAAACTAAATGTTGACCTTGGGAAGGGGAACGGGACAGTAGCAGCGCCTGATTGGAGCGTCTAGAAGAAAAAAACAGTTTTCTGGAAACTACCTTACTAGCGGTCTGAGTGTACGCCACTGTCTTTATCCCATGCACATTACTAAAAACATGTGCGGTAACACACTTAACACCTTGATGGACACCAAGGGGACATCAAAAGATTCACTAGCCACACGTCTAGACATGTAAAATTTGGGAATCAGGAAGGAGTTGCATCCCGTGGCCTTAATTAGTGTTTGTTTAGGTTTAATTTGCAAGGTTTAAGTTTAATTCGCCTTTGTTTTTCATGTAATTTATGTGCTCTGCAACAAGAACTCTACATTCTGGTGTCGTATTGGTCTCAAACTTTTTCTTAGACTTGCACGTGCCATGGGTCAAGGAAACACCAAGTTTGGAATTTTTCTGAGATTGTTTAGTACATTCTTTAGTTTAATTGAATTTCCACGTGACGTCACTGATTAATTAGAGGTTGAATTGAGCCTACCCCAAAACGATCCAGAATGGTGCCAAACTTTTTTGATGGGTCTTATATGCCCTAGGGACTAGAATTTGGTCGAGGTGGATGCAAAGTTCTAGTGTGTCCAACACATAATTGGGCCTCTTTTATCCCGTTTAGCACAAAGAAAAATATATTACTAAATAAAATGATCAGAAAAACCAAAGATCTTGTGTGGGGCCATAATTTGGATGTACATGCTTGAAAAATAATTTGAATCCATTTGGGCATAGGCCGTACATACCTGCTTCACAAACCTATAGAAGCCGTCTAATGGAACAATAACTAAGTACCTATGTTCCTAAGGTTCTAGTGGTTCATATGCATTCTAGAGTCGTATTGGTCTCAATTTTTTTCTCAGGATAGCACGTGCCATAGGTGAAGGAAACACTAAGTTTGGGATTTTTCTGAGATGGTTTGGCACTTTCTCCGATTTAAATAAATTTCCACGCGATGTCATCGATTAATTTAAGGTTGAACTGAGCCTACCCTCGAAACGATCCGGAATGGTACCAAACTTTTTTGGTGGGTCTTATGTACCCTAGGGACCAATTTTTGGTCAAGGTGGATGCAAAATTCTAGTGTGTCCAACATGTAATTGGGCATCTTTTGTCCCGTTTAGCACAAAGAAAAAGATAAAAATAAAGAAAATTATCAGAAAACCTATGTTCTTGTGTGGGGCCATAATTTGGGTGTACACGTTTGCAAAAAAAATTAAAGCCATTTGTACATAGATGATACATACCTGCTTCACAAACCTATAAAAGCCGTCTAATGAAACAATGACTAAACACCTAAATTCCCTATGTTCTAGTGGTTCATATGCATTTCGGTGTCGTATTAGTCTCAAACTTTTTCTTAGGCTTGCATGTGCCACGAGTGAAGGAACACCAAGTTTTGGATTTTTCAGAGATAATTTGGTACTTTCTCCGATTTAATTGAATTTTCGCGCGACGTCACCGATTAATTAGATATTGAACTGAGCCTACCCCCGAACGATCCGGAATGGTGCCAAACTTTTCCGGTGGGTCTTATCTGCCCTAGGGACCAATTTTTGGTTGAGGTGGATGCAAAAGTCTAGTGTGTGCAACATGTAATTGGGCCTCTTTTGCCCCGTTTAGCACAAAGAAAAATATAATAATAAAGACAAATGGTTAAAAAAAACCTAAGATCTTGTGTGGGCCATAATTTGGGTGTACATGCTTGAAAAAAAATTCAATCTATTTGGACATAGGTGCAATAGGAATATAAATACGTGAATTTATTCCGTTCAAAAAGGAAAAAAAATATATATAATCATCACTGTCGGTTCCAAGAAAGCGCACTGATGGGCCAAAACTGATAGTGATGATAACTTTCACTGTCGGTTTTATTTTGAAAACCGACAGTGATAGCTATATTTTTTTTAAAAAATCAAAAAATTATGCCCCGCCCGAGGTTCAAACCCGAGTGTTGGGCTCTAGAGTGTAGTGCCTTAACCGCTGCGCTAGGATAGTAATTGTGTTAGGTTTAGTTTTTTATTTACTTTTATTTAGTTATAGTGTAGTTAGTTTATATTAAAAAATAAAACAAAATTAAAAAAAATTAAAGACATAGTGTAGAACCTTGACCGCTATGCTAATAATGTAGTTGCATTAGGAGTAGTTTTTTATTTTTATTTATTTAGGCATAGTGTACTTAGGTGATTCAAAAATTAAAGAAAAAAAATAAAAGTTTGGCCCACCTGGGATTCGAATCCGGGTCACGGGGCCGACAGTGCGTAGCCTTAACCGTTGTGCTAGGATAGGGAATTCTTTAGTTTAGGTTATTTTTATGTTTTTAACCTTTCCCTCCAACCTGCTGTGGTAGTGCACATCACTACCGGGTTGGATTTGGCACCGGCAGTGATGTTGTATCATCACTGTCGGTTTGTCTTTGGCACCGCCAATGACGTGCCATGAGTATAAAACCCTATGGCGCGGGCTAAATTTTTTCTAAGTCATTTGAAGCCTGTGCCATCCACTTCCTCCAAGCCGATGGAGCACCACCGCCCTGCGTGCCTCCGCAGCCCAAGCACCCTCCTCTTCTTCAACGCAGACGTCCGCGCGTCCACGTGTGGCCCGTGCCAGCGAGGAAGATCTGTGACATCATCCTCCACGCTAGCATCCCCCACCCGGCGATCCTCCACGCCGACGTCCCCCCCTCCCCGAGGCCCTCCACACCGGTGTCCCCCACCCCCGGTCCTCCATGACCCCTCCCACAACATGGATTTGAAGGAGCGCATGGACAACGACGTCACCATGCTACACGGTGGGCACCTCCCTCACTTCCCCTTAGGTGTTCAATGGTTTGTCACTAAATGTCACTGTCGTCCTTGCCACACCCACATTGTCGTCTTCCTCCACGTCGACGGAGCTCCACTACCACCCGCGCCACCATCCATAGCCATCGCGCCATCCTCTTCTTTAATGCCCGACGCCGTCCCTGCCATGAGAGTGGCCTCGTCTTCCTCGATGCCATTAGAGCACCAACACCACCTGTGCTCTTGTCTTCCTCATCCACCCAGTGGTACTCCATGACGTAGGCCATGCCCCCACTGCCACGCCTGCATCTCCCAAGACCGAGGCCCTCAGCAGCGCGTGGAGAGCTACCATCGCACCCTGAATGGTCCTAATATGGTTAGAGGGGGTGAATAGCCTATTTGAAGGCTCTAGTTTGGTTTTGGTGAATTGATGAACACGCTAAGTGCTAACCTAGTTTATCTAAGTGATTATGAGATAGGTGGCACATTCCAAGTGGTGAAGCAAATGGTGATTATCATGATGATGGTGTGACCATGGTGATGATCAAGTGCTTAGACTTGGAAAAGAAGAAAGAGAAAAACAAAAAGCTCAAGACAAAGGTGATATCCATAGGAGCTTTTTGGTTTGATGATCGAGACACTTAGTGAGTGTGATTACATTTAGGATTGATAGCCGTACTATTAAGAGGGGTGAAACTCGTATCGAAATGCGGTTATCAAAGTACCACTAGATGCTCTAACACATTGCATATGCATTTAGGATCTAGTGGAGTGCTAACACCCTTGAAACTATTTGTGAAAATATTCTAACACACGTGCACAAGGTGATACACTTGGTGGTTGGCACATTTGAGCAAGGGTGGTGAAGTTAGAGTTGAAAAGAAGTTAGTCGCGCTGGTCACAGTGTGATCGGACGCATCCGGAATTCAGACTAAACATGTTTGGTATGTTACCCCAGCTCGACCAAGTGCTAAAGAGGTGACCGAACACATTTGGCATTAGGACCGGACGTCTCCGGTTTTCTAGCTAGGCACAGGCAGAGTGGTCGGGTTGATCGGACGCTAGCTTCGTTGTGACCGACGCATTCGGTCACCTTTTGCTATAGCGGAGAGATGGCACAACTGGACGCATAGGGGCTGCGTCAGGTTGTGGTGATGTGGCACATGGGAGTTGAGCTAGCAAGGAGTGGACACAGGGGCGCGTCCGGTCGGTCATACCGAACACGTCCAATCATGGTTCAAAGGCTCTAGGAGCTCTCTAGACTTGACCTGACACTTCTTCGCTTGTGCCCATTCGATCTCTAGCATTGTGTCTGATCGGTTGTGTTAGAGTGTGATAGAGAGAGCCGTTGGGCCGCCAACGGCTAATTCTTTTGAAGGGGACACGTGGCTCTCGCGGAACAACCGGACGTAGCGACCCACGTAGATAGCCCAATAATAGAGGTAATGACTCTATTGTTTGGGGTGTCTATAAATATCATTTGGCCGGCTCTAGCTCACTCTCTTAGCTATTTGCATTAACATAGCAACCTTGTGAGCTTAGCCAAAGCCTTCTCACTCATCTCCATCATTGATTCATCTTTTTATGAGATTGGGAGAGAATCCAAGTGCATTGCTTGAGTGATTGCATCTAGAGGCACTTGGTGTTCGTGTTTGCTGTGGGATTCACTTTGTTTCTCTTGGTGGTTGTCGCCACCTAGATGGCTTGGAGCAGCGATGATCGTCTAGTGGAGGTTGGTGATTGTCTCTAGCTCCGATCCTAGTGATTGTGAGGGTTCTTGACCTTTCCCCGGTGGAGAGCCAAAAGGCACTCTAGTGGATTTCTCGTGGCTTGTGTGATCCTCATCTTGTGTTGGTTGTGCGGCACCCAATTGAGGGTTTGACATGTGATGCAATTTAGCGTGTGAACCTCCAAGTGAGTGAATCACCACAACGAGGACTAACTTGCCGGTAAGCAAGTGAACCTCGATAAAAAATCTTGTGTCATCATTGTCCAAGGATTTCTTGATTGATTATGATTGATTGGATTCATCATCTTGTGATTGACTCAATTCCTCTACATGGTGGTATAATCATCACATCACCTCTCTTGTACTTACATTTCTAGTGTTGCTTCGCTATTTAGTGTAATTAGTTTTGAGAGCAAGCTTGTGTCGGGTCTAGTGGTTAATGAGGCTCTTTAGTTAGTCTTTGAGAACTCACTAACTTAGTGTAGTGGCATAGCCTTTGTGTGGATAGAGATTATAGCAACTAGAATTATGGTAGGTGGCTTGTATTTTTAGTAGGCTAGCGCAACATTCGCTTCGCCTCATATTTGTCTAACCATTTTGTTAAGTATTGTTGTAGAAATTTTTAGAGGCTATTCACCCCCTCTAGTTATTAGAACCTTTCAAGTGGTATCGGAGCCGTGGTCACTGTGATTTGAGGCTTAACAACCTTCGGTGTCAAAATGGCTTAAATCAACAACACCAAGAAGCCACCCCAATTTGATGGCTCTAACTATCTATAACACCCTTGGTGTTACATTGTACTGTTCTTGCTAAAACACTGCATGAGCATCATACTTATGTGCAAATGTGTATAACATGAAGTATAAATCAATGTACGGCACTTGAAACGTTTATACAAAACAAGAAACCAATGTTACGTTTCATGTCACATAATATTGTTTAGTATTCTAATCGAATTTTTATCGAACAAAAATGTTATAGAACATTTATGCGAACTATGATAAAGTTTGTAGTACGTATTATAACACCCCAGATGTTTGTCACCAGTTAAGCAATGGGTTTAAGCTCAACCTGGACATGTTAAGTGGTGATGGAGATGTTAGGTCAAACATATGAAAATGAGCCACCACTTAAACTTGGACCATGCACCATTGCTTACATGTTGCCTTTTCTAAAAAGTATGCTTGAGTAATGCTGGATGTACTTGTTTCATGTGTCTCGCATCAATATCCATCTATATTGATCCATGGAAAAATTTCATGAAGTTTGGAATCAAAAAGTCACATGAAATGATAAGTCATACTTTGCATGAATTGCTTTATCAAGTGGATGGAAACCTATGAAGCCAACCAAACCTTGGTACCTTGCTCAAACAACTCTACTTTCACTCATGAACAAAAGTTATGAAGGGTTCATGTTGAGCAGGTGGCCAGAAAATGCTCCAATAGATCAAAAAGGGTGATTTAAGCTTTATAGTGATGCTACTTTGACTTGGTTTGAACTGCAGCTTAGAGTGTTTGCATGACAGTGGAACCTAAATAAAAGTTGGAGTCCATGTTATGTACAACAAACTTTATGTTTGGACCAAGAGCTAGATCAGCTTGTAAGAAAGTCAAACCAAGGCTCAAACTTTGAATCAACAGCTGTTTTCAGCACTTGAAATTTGGCTAAGTCATGGATGATGAATGCATGATTTCAGTTTTCGTGTACCCCACTTTGGAACCCTGTATCTCCCAAACCATGCCTAATTAGACTTTTAAGCTTTAATAAAAGTTGGAGCTGGTATGTAGATCTACAACTTTTATTAATAGAGTTTTTGCTAACTCGTGGTGGTTTAGCAGTTACAGAGGCACGAAGTATGGGTTTCAGTGGAATGTTTGAGGTAGAATTGAGTTTTGAATACCGACCGATCTTAACTGAACTCGGTGCAGACCGATATTAACTGAACTCGGTGCCATTTCATGTACTTGCCTTTGGAGCACTGTATCTCCCAAACCAGGCCGAACCAGCTCAACTCCATATATGCAATATTGGAGTACTCCCGTAGCTCTACACAACGGTATAATTGATTCAACAAATCGTCCATTTGTTTAGGCGATATGATGGGGGGAAATTTGAGTTTCAGTTGAAGGTTTGAGGTGGTATTATATTTTGAAAAGGCAGGAACGGCAGCTATGGCCGACCGGCCACAGGGTTTTGACGCCGCGTGGCCTGTGCGTGGCGACCTTACGTGAGCTCGCCCCTACCATTGCCGACGCATGCACCCACGCCCCTGCGCCCTACGTCGATGGGGAGGCGCTCTCTGCCCTCTCTCTGGCACTCTCTCTCACTCTCTACCCTCTCCCTCTCGCTCTCTAGCGTGCGTGCCTGAGCACGGTCGCGCCATGGCCGTAGCAAGCACGACCAGCTACGCTGTCCTCCTGCCGCTACCATCGGCCAGGCTATGTCCAAACGTAGTCCACGGCTTGCAGCGACCCTACAGCTCACCGCCGGAGCCGCTTGTGCCTGGCTGAACCCACACGCCGCTGCCACTCGGTCGCCGGGCCACGCCTCAGTGCTACCGCCGCGGCAAAGCTGCCACCGTGCACCCTAGCTTGCATGGCTAGAGGGCCACGGGCTGTCGCGGGCCAGGCTGTGGATGTCCACAGGTGAGCCTCGCCGCCGCGCAGCCCCAGCACCACCCCTCTGTGGCCGCCAACGCCCCTCTCCAGTCGGCCAAAATCGCCCACTAGCCGGCCCGCTGGCCTCCTCTGTTCTCAACTGCGACCAGAGACTTCGCGCAACAATTAGGAGAAAGAGAGGGTCCTATCTGCAATGTTATAGACTCATATGAATAGTGCTCCTAGGGACCTATTTGTTTCAAATCGGCTGAAAGTTTGGAAAATCATAATAAATCATACGAAATTCGTAAAATAGCAAATGAGGACTTTTTGGAATCCTTGTGAAATTTTCTATGCAATAGATCTACAATATTTTAGGTTTTAGTTTAAAGTTTTAGCTGTGAAAATGGATTTATGCATCTAGGTTTTCAATTCTAGTTGTATTTGTCTTTTTCATAACTGTAGTTGTAGGGCTCCAAATGAAGTGAAATTTTTGTGGAATGCTACTCATGTGATGTTTGATGTGTGGTAAAAATTTTATGGTCATTGGTTGCTGTATGAGTGTGTTATTAGTTTATCTTGCTCTCACATGATTTCTTGCTTTAGCATTTTGTATTTTCCATATAGGTTGCTATACATATTCAAATGGAGTGAAATTTATACAGTAGACTATTGAAAGGATATGTGAGCCACTGTAATTTTTGTAGAATTTATTGTATACTTTTGGTATATGTTCATTAAGTCACCTTGTTATCTAAAATAAATTAAGAAATGTATTAAAAGAATTTATTTGGTCATGGACACTAGGTTTTCTGGTGTTCTTTAGTCATGTGTGACATGTTGGTAAAGTTGGTTTTGCCCAATTATGTGTTTGCAACATAAGTTAATAATTATTTTCTTGCCGATGTGGTTTATGGATAGATCTGGGAACTTAGCAAAGTTCTTCATGATAATGTGCTTTGTTGTGAAAAAAATTTTATACAAAAGTTGTAGATAATTCATGTATCTAGCTGCTGTTAAAATTTGGTGTCATTTGGCCAAGTAGTTTAAGAGTTACAGTTTTTAAAGTTGGGTTATACATTTGATTGCTCTCTGTCTTGTTTAGACCAGTTTCAGTAAATGCATAATTTCGACCTACTTAACTTGTGAATCATGCTATTATGGTTATAGATGAAATGTAGATAATTTCATAAGATTTCCAGAATATCTTCTTGCAAGTCATTTGGATTTGTGTAACTCCAGTAATAGCTAAATCTTGTAGCTGTTGTTTGCATGTCCAGAAATTGACAGATTCCAATTATAGTTGTTTGCTTGTATATTGCTAAGTGTGGCTCATACCTTTGATGATGGTTGAGTTAGAGTACCTGAGATCTTGGGGAACTTGTGTCATGCTTGGTGTTGTCGTCTTCTTTGGAATCGTGGCATGATAAATTGTGCGATATTTAAAGTAAGCAATGCGAAGTGCTTGTGCATGTTAATGTAACCTGGTGCTTGTCTTACTTACTGCATGCGATGCATTGTCTATTGCACTTCTATGTATTCATACACTTGCATCTTGCACCTCATCTAGGTACGCTAGATGCAACACGGAAAGGATGTGATGTTGGAGGCAAACCCGAAGACGGTGTTTGGTGGACCTATCCCGAAGATGGAAGGACTGAGCAAGTGTAATGATGGAAGATGCTCGCCAAGTGAGTGACATCTAACAAACACTAACCTAAGTGTTGGATCCCAGGCAAGCCCCGGAGCATTCTAAGTCTCCCATGTTTTTACAAATATCTTGAGTATCTTTTATTGTTGATGATGCATTAAGTACAGGAATTGGTTGGAACCAATTGTTGCATTATATCCTTACCTTGTCCAGATAAAATCCTATTTTTTCTAATTAAGTGTAGGATCGAATGATGCTTAGCTATGCATAGACCGGTAGAAGTCGGGTGATTTCCTGTCACCTGTGAGATGTAGGATGAGCTCTGGTCACGGTTGGCTATATTTGCTATCGTGGGAAAAGAACCATGTGTTAATAATGAATGGAGACCGGACGGGATGACGGTAGTGCAGCAACAAGGCATGGAGGTCTTGGGTGTGAATCTATCCCCGTCTGTGTCATTTAAGGACCGATTCGTGGTACGTCCTCAGGTCATGTTGAACGCAACCTAACACTTAGCTGGCCGAATAAGTCGTTCCGACCGCGAAGCCGAGTAGCTCAACTCAGGCCAGGAACGCGAGTAGTGGCGGCATTCTGGAGGTAGTAAGGATGTGCGGAGATCCATTGGCATAAGCCCAAGGTGGGTTAGAGTCCCAAACAACCTTGGCAGAGTGGTTCTTTAAGAATGCCGATCTGTTCAGACTAGCGACTCCTGAATTGTGCCAAAGGTGACTTGTTTGCGACCCTGACGGGGGAAGCAGGGTTTGTGTTAGGAATACCACTCCAGCTGGATAGAAATCGATTCGAATCGCCATCTCTCCCGAATAGTGAGAACTTGACTTGAGCAGCGGCAACGTAGATTCACTAAATATAAAGATATGGTTAAATGATGATGATAATGATGATGAGAATGATGATGAGCCATGAAATACCTGATATGGTTATTATTGTTTGCAACTTAATCAAATGATTAATTAGTACAGGAGCTAATATAGATGGTAGGAAATGGCTAAAAGTCACTGCTAGTACAGGTAAATAATGCTAATGGTTACTCAAGCTTTTATGCAAAAAGGTTGTCCAGCAAGATCCACTGATAAAGCCTTGCATACTCCTTGGTGTCATTTATTTCTGGTTTATGACGGGTAAGTCTAGCTGAGTACATTCTCGTACTCAGGGTTTATTCCCCCTTGTTGTAGATGACGTGCTCTATAACAGCTACTTCAAGTATTGTCTCCACCCTGCGGGGAATGAAGACTAGATCATGGGCATGATCTTCTATGTTATCTTATCTTGTTGCTTTTGCTGGATATGACTATGGAACTGGCTCGTATTTGAACTAAGTGTATGTGAGGGTCTCAAACTACTTTGTTTCCGCTATTTGTAAACTCATTTTGTAATAACTAAGTGAACTCTGATATATAAGGTACTCGTGAACTACTTGTGAAATGGATGTAACATGTGGCTTGTTATGTTGAATTACTATGATCTTGGTTGTATGCAAGTTGGTTTGAAATCCCTCGTGGTTTCAGTTGACTACCGGGTTTATATGGGTTCAAGTATGATGGTTTGATCACTCCGGTGATTGCTTTCATACTTGTGCTCTTATAAATTGGTCGGTTCTGTAACAGCTGGCATCAGAGCTAGATTCAACATTAAACATGTCATATGTGTATTTAAAACAAAGGTTTTTGTTGCAAAAATCAGTTTTGACAACTTATAGCTACTTATATACAGGTGTGTTCAAATCTGAAATTTTATTTAAGTATGCCAGTGGTCATATCCTCTATGCCCAAATAAGGACTTTTAGGTGGCTTATTTAAGTAATGACTTTGGGGGGTAATTGCTTGCATTTTCTTTCGTCGTCCATACGACGTGCTATTGTATGGATGCCATTCGCTTGAATGGTAATGTATGGATCAATTGCCTCTATGCCCAGGTAAGTGTGAGTTGTGAGAGCATGACCGTCCAACTGTCGGTCTAGGGGAGAGTTAGCTATGGTTACTGAAATATTTACATGTTACACACATGTATATATGAAGGTACTTAACTGTGGGTATATCTATTGGGTAGCTATGGATACCGAAGTATATATATCTGGGGATGTATATATGGAGAGTATCTTAGTTTACTGCTTTCATTGTGTGCTTATTTATCTCTTATGGGGATGGGCTGCAATGAATTTGCCTGCAGGTACGCTAACAATGAATGCGTAGATTGAATGTAGCTGACGACTAGCTATATATCGAGAGAGTACGTGTTATGCCACTGACATAGAACGTGGTTGCCGCCTTAGGCTGGCAATTTCGTGAGGACGAATAGGACGAGCATGCATCATGATTATGCTTGTGCATAAATATGCTTCCCTCACCTTGTTATAATACTACTTAACTTGTGATCAATGTGATGTCACTATCTTCCCTGTGTGAAGCTAGCTAAAATGCCTTGTCCCATGCTGCTTGAATAGCTATGCTTGAAGATAGTGTGTGATTAGCTCGTCTTGTATGTTTGCTTCCAAAGGAAATAGATGACAAGTTAATAGTTAACAAAAAGTTCACCCCTTTGAAAACTAAATTGCTAAATGTAAGTAAAACTTGTTTTGTAGAGATATCCACATACTCAGTAAAAGGGTAATAAAAAGATAACAATCCCTAACTACCAAGTTCACATGTTTATGTGTAGTGGTGTTGCTATAGGCGACTGCTTGTTATGTACGAGCTCTGTGCTTCGTAATAGCCATTTAAGCTAATTCAATTGAGGGTTTCGAAACGCTCGCTTAAAACCTTAATGTAGGTGTGGAGGCTCATTATCTAGGTAGTGCCATGGTCGTCACCCTTTTGTCCTCGGTAAGCATACGAGTGTTGAAGAGCGCTATCCTGGAACAACGTCCAAGTTTTGATAATCTCATGGTTGTCGTCTACAATTAAGTTCTCTCTTAGGAACCTGAGCCTGTACACGTGGTTGCTAGCCCTTGAACGCAATGAAGACCTTTATCCATGCCTTGCTTGACCTTAGGCCCAAGCTTAGTTCCCTTGAATGCTTGCATGTGTCGTGGTTGTCCCGCTTCTATGTGGGAGGACCTTGCTCAAAAATCCTTGTTAGATCTCATTGCTCCTTCTTCTATAGATGATCTGGTGCAATGCTAATCGCTATCTATCCTGGCCTTGGAACCTTTTTCCTCGCAGATCATGTCATTGCTTTATCAACAATCCCTAGTCAGTGCATTGGCTATGTCCCTCGAATCTCGTTTATTTTGCCTCCAACCCTTTCGAGTCTTTGGATGTTTGTCAGTTTAGATCTCATGCTACTGCTCGGCAAGACCAAAACTCATGTTAATCTTTATCTGGTAAGCACTTTGGTGGACACAAGACGTATATGGAAATTAGGCAAGAGTCTCCTGCTCAGTTGTCTTCGGCAATTAGGCTATGTTCTCTTGCGCTGTGTGTTGATCTTCGGATCGCCTCCTTATTGAATCCTAACCTTGTGACTACCTTTGTTTGCTATCCCTCCTTCTCATTGTGCTTGCTCCTATGCAACCAAATTTGTGCCACGTGAAAATTCTTGTGGGTTGTATGTTCAATAATGGTGCCACGATTAGCAATCTACGGTGCCACGACGAAACCGAGAGCCTCCTATGGGCGTGCACACAAGGTTGTGCTGCTCGGCATGCACTGGTATCGAGGTTCCTAGTCATGATCCATTGTAGAACTGCACCGATGTGATATTTTCTTGTGAGCTCTTCCTTGGTTATCTCTTCATATCTAATCGAAAGATCCTTATATTAGACCAAAAGTAGTAGAGCTTCCTTCTAAAGTCGTCCAAAGGATAACCTTTGAAGAACAGGTCACTGACATAAACAATAACAGACTGCAGGAGATGGTAGACAAGTGACTCTACTTGACGGTCCCTGTAATGATGTCAGTCATCTAGTGAGCAACTTATGTCATCTCCGTTGGATCAGAAAGGCACACAACACTTAATGTTGGACAAGTTGTTAGTCGGATATGAATTGAACGTCACCTTATGATTATGACATGGCTATCCAAGTCTTGATCATGATGTACATGCGGAACGCACCATCGAGATCAACCATCTCTAGTGTGACCCCTTATCTGCTGACTTCGATGGCGACCATCTGTTATGCATCAATCACAACTATTGTTGGCAAGAGTGAAGATTTAGAACTTTTAGTGTTGAGAGACAACTGATTAGTTACTAGTAGGAAGCTTCACCTCCCGCTAGGTGACAACTTTGTGCTAATTATGAAGGCTATGTCTCGTAGAGCAATGTTAAGCAATAAAACAACAAGCCATTTAGTGATGCAACTACTGCTTTGTTTTCCAAAACCTGTGCTATCAAGTCAATTTCATTTTGGACAATCACACAGATAGTACAAGACGTTGTATCGGCTATGTAGGAGCTAGCGAAAGCACGTCCCTAGTTTCAGTCAGCATCTTTGTGCCCCTAGGTGCCACTAACACATGTGTCCGGACTCTATTGAACAAAGTGCCGAAGGATATATAGGAATGGTTCCTTATCTCTGTAGGATAGTCCCTCCATGTAGAGTATGCTTTGTGTTCCGAAAACATAGTCACAAGTCCAATGCTTGTGCATTGTCAAGTTGGTGTCTAACTCAAACGATTTAAGTTGTTTCCCAAGAACCACATATGGAAAACCTTAGTCTACATCCTCAGAGAAAAGAGTTGTTGCTGCTATACAAAGAGATCAAGAGTCTAGAGCACACACCACAACGTGTGAAGCATAGAAAGTGAAGAACGAGAAATCTGTCCAGATTTTAGGGTACAAAACCGAACATCTTGAAGCCAACAATTAGTGACTCAAACGTGGTTGGATTAGCCTCAAACTTTGGTGATCTCATTCCTCACTTAGGACACGTCAATTCCTTAAGTTTGTTTGAAGATTGGTTGAGTAAAACATCGGATTTGAGAGATGTTTTGTCAATTCGGTACGCTATAGTTACATAATAGAGCAGTTTTGGTAGCCGCATTGTTTGGATAGTCAAACAGTGTCCATTTGAGCAGAATTTTGGTGAGTAGTTAGGGGACTCATGGATCTATGTTTCTGCCAAAATTCATGCACAATGGAGCACTAGTTTGTGAGATATGAATAGAAAACAAAAGGGTACAGAATCTGCAATTTCGCTGTGACTGCGATCATCCTTTGCATTAGACGGTTGTGTTTGTAATTCATGCCAAGAAATTACAACTTGTAGGTGTATTGCTGTTAGACAACCCTCCATACCCTTGAGAAGACTAATTGCACCCCTATGTGCCTTGCTTTTGCCCTCTTAGATCAGCAATGCGTGAGTAGTCAAGGTGTTCTAGAAGTCAAATTGTGCCCTTGCAATTCGAAAGTAATTGGAAAGGTGTCAAACCATAGTTTTTTTTTGGATTATGGTTTTTGAGATATTGATTGGCCTAAGAATGGAAGCCTCGATGTCAAATATAGTTTAAGAAAGCTGGTTTTGCCACGATGCAAGTCAACCCAACTTGCTGTGCAACTACACCACGAAGGCAAATTGTACTTAACCTGCTTGGTAGTGAACTAGTCCCTAGTTTTGTGATCACTTGCAACTTGTGTTGCCCTCCAAGCCTCGCTAACCTCCTTCTGCATCAATGGTTCTCCAATGCTGACATGCCTTTGGTGTCTTCCATGTGTTTTACCCAAGGGGTTGCCTCAGATACAACTCAGATAACTGTTGCTGCTTGGATACGAGAATTCCCTTAAAAATGGTCGTCGTAAACGCTGAGTCAACAGAGTCAGCTATCACGTTCACCGCTCACTCAATAGACTCAGGTAATACAGTATTGTTATCAGAGAAAGAGCACTGCACACATGGAACATTATGTAGCTTTCCATCAGTTGACATATGAGTGATTGCACCGCTACAACCAGTTTGGATATTGGTTAACTAGCTTCTCATACCCTCAAAGGATGTTTACCCCATCTATGACCTCATCCCTTGTGGAAAGTTGTACGCAATCCACTTTGGTAGAAGACTGCCTTCCAAACTTTGTGAACCAACATGGAACCATTGCAATGAGTATCCTTCAGAAGATTACGGTCTAGTGCGAAGTTCGTATGGCCTATACTATATTTCCTAGAGAAGCAAATATTTGTGAGTAGTTAGTTTGTGATCCAACACACTCTCCGTATACCGAGAACGAAGTACGATGCTACCTTGGATTCCTCCCAAAGTAACTATGCTTCATGGAAGTCAATGAAGGAAGTTCTTCAGATAGAATTTACTACGAAGAGCGCATATCAGAAAGTTGTCTGGACCAAATTAGCCTCTCTTATGCTTAAAGCTAAGTAGCTTAATGATATCGCAGACGTTGGAAATTGGATAACATGCTTCCCTTCCCTTGGAAGTCTTTCTCGCTGAATCTCGGGACGCGATTCTTTTAAGGGGAGAGGGCTATAACACCCCAGGTGTTTGTCACCAGTTAAGCAATGGGTTTAAGCTCAACATGGACATGTTAAGTGGTGATGGAGATGTTAGGTCAAACATATGAAAATGAGCCACCACTTAAACTTGGACCATGCACCATTGCTTACATGTTGCCTTTTCTAAAAAGTATGCTTGAGTAATGCTGGATGTACTAGTTTCATGTGTCTCGCATCTATATCCATCTATATTGATCCATGGAAAAATTTCATGAAGTTTGGAATCAAAAAGTCACATGAAATGATAAGTCATATCTTTGCATGAATTGCTTTATCAAGTGGATGGAAACCTATGAAGCCAACCAAACCTTGGTACCTTGCTCAAACAACTCTACTTTCACTCATGAACAAAAGTTATGAAGGGTTCATGTTGAGCAGGTGGCCAGAAAATGCTCCAATAGATCAAAAAGGGTGATTTAAGCTTTATAGTGATGATACTTTGACTTGGTTTGAACTGCAGCTTAGAGTATTTGCATGACAGTGGAACCTAAATAAAGTTAGAGTCCATGTTATGTACAACAAACTTTATGTTTGGACCAAGTGCTAGATCAGCTTGTAAGAAAGTCAAACCGAGGCTCAAACTTTGAATCAACAGCTGTTTTCAGCACTTGAAATTTGGCTAAGTCATGGATGACTAAATGCATGATTTCAGTTTTTGTGTACCCCACTTTGGAACCTTGTATCTCCCAAACCATGCCTAATTAGACTTTTAAGCTTTAATAAAAGTTGGAGCTGGTATGTAGATCTACAACTTTTATTAATAGAGTTTTTGCTAACTCGTGGTGGTTTAGCAGTTACAGAGGCACGAAGTATGGGTTTCAGTGGAATGTTTGAGGTAGAATTGAGTTTTGAATACAGGACCGACCGATCTTAACTGAACTCGGTGTAGACCGATCTTAACTGAACTCGGTGCCATTTCATGTACTTGCCTTTGGAGCACTGTATCTCCCAAACCAGGCCGAACCAGCTCAACTCCATATATGCAATATTGGAGTACTCCCATAGCTCTACACAACGGTATAATTGATTCAACAAATCGTCCATCGGTTTAGGCGATATGATGGGGGGAAATTTGAGTTTCAGTTGAAGGTTTGAGGTGGTATTATATTTTGAAAAGGCAGGAACGGCAGCTATGGCCGACCGGCCATAGGGTTTTGACGCCGCGTGGCCTGTGCGTGGCAACCTTACGTGAGCTCGCCCCTGCCATTGCCGACACATGCACCCGCGCCCCTGCGCCCTGCGTCGATGGGGAGGCGCTCTCTGCCCTCTCTCTGGCACTCTCTCTCACTCTCTCTCTCCTCTCGCTCCAACAGCTGTGTGTGCGTAAGCACGGTCGTGCCATGGCGGCAGAAGAAGCAGACACGACCAAGTGCGCCGTCCGTCCTCCTGCCGCTACCATCGGCCAGGCTATGGCCAAACGCAGTCCACGGCTTGCAGCGACCCTACAGCTCACCGTCGGAGCCGCTTGTGCCCGGCCGAACCCACGCGCCGCTGCCACTCGGTCGCCGGGCCACACCTCAGTGTTACCGCCGTAGCAAAGCCGCCACAGTGCGCCCTAGCTTGTGTGGCCAGAGGGCCATGGGCTGTCACGGGCCACGCTGTGGGTGTCCACAGGTGAGCCTTGCCGCCGCGCAGCCCCAGCACCGCCCCTCTGTGGCCGCCGACACCCCTCTCCAGCCGGCCAAATTGGCCACCAGCCGGCCCGCTGGCCTCCTCTGTTCTCAACTACGACCAGGGACTTTGCGCAACAATTAGGAGAAAGAGAGGGTCCTATCTGCAATGTTATAGACTCATATGAATAGTGCTCCTAGGGACCTATTTGTTTCAAATCGGCTGAAAGTTTGGAAAATCATAATAAATCATAGGAAATTCATAAAATAGCAAATGAGGACTTTTTGGAAACCTTGTGAAATTTTCTATGCAGTAGATCTATAATATTTTAGGTTTCAGTTTAAAGTTTTAGCTGTAAAATGGATTTAGCATCTAGGTTTTTAATTCTAGTTGTATTTGTCTTTTTCATAACTGCAGTTGTAGGGCTCCAAATGAAGTGAAATTTTTGTGGCATGCTACTCATGTGATGTTTGATGTGTGGTAAAAATTTCATGGTCATTGGTTGCTGTATGAGTGAGTTATTAGTTTATCTTGCTCTCACAAGATTTCTTGCTTTAGCATTTTGTATTTTCCATAGAGGTTGCTATACATCTTCAAATGGAGTGAAATTTATACAGTAGACTATTGAAAGGATATGTGAGCCACTGTAATTTTTGTAGAATTTATTGTATACTTTTGGTATATGTTCATTAAGTCACCTTGTTATCTAAAATAAATTAAGAAATGTATTAAAAGAATTTATTTGGTCATGTACACTAGGTTTTCTGGTGTTCTTTAGTCATGTGTGACATGTTGGTAGAGTTGATTTTGCCCAATTATGTGTTTGCAACATAAGTTAATAATTATTTTCTTGCCGATGTGGTTTATGGATAGATCTGGGAACTTAGCAAAGTTCTTCATGATAATGTTCTTTGTTGTGAAACTTTTTTTATACAAAAGTTGTAGATAATTCATGTATCTAGCTGCTATTAAAATTTGGTGTCATTTGGCCAAGTAGTTTAAGAGTTACAATTGTTTAAAGTTGGGTTATACAATTGATTGCTCTCTGTCTTGTTTAGACCAGTTTCAGTAAATGTATAATTTAGACCTACTTAACTTGTGAATCATGCTATTATGGTTATAGATGAAATGTAGATAATTTCATAAGCTTTCCAGAATGTCTTCTTGCAAGTTATTTGGATTTATATAACTCCAGTAATAGCTAAATCTTGTAGCTGCTGTTTGCCTGTTCAGAAATTGACAGATTCCAATTATAGTTGTTTGCTTGTATATTGCTAAGTGTGGCTCATACCTTTGATGATGGTTGAGTTAGAGTACCTGAGATCTTGGGGAACTTGTGTCATGCTTGGTGTTGTCGTCTTCTTTGGAATCGTGGCATGATAAATTGTGCGATATTTAAAGTAAGCAATGCGAAGTGCTTGTGCATGTTAATGTAACCTGGTGCTTGTCTTACTTACTGCATGCGATGCATTTTCTATTGCACTTCTATGTATTCATACACATGCATCTTGCACCTCATCTAGGTACGCTAGATGCATCATGGAAAGGATGTGATGTTGGAGCCAAACCCGAAGACGGTGTTTGGTGGACCTATCCCGAAGATGGAAGGACTGAGCAAGTGTTATGATGGAAGATGCTCGCCAAGTGAGTGACATCTAACAAACACTAACCTAAGTGTTGGATCCCAGGCAAGCCCCGGAGTATTCTAAGTCTCCCATGTTTTTACAAATATCTTGAGTATCTTTTATTGTTGATGATGCATTAAGTACAGGAATTGGTTGAAACCAATTGTTGCATTATATCCTTACCTTGTCCAGATAAAATCCTGTGAATCCTAATTAAGTGTAGGATCGAATGATGCTTAGCTATGCATAGACCGGCAGAAGTCGGGTGATTTCCTGTCACCTACGAGATGTAGGATGAGCTCTGGTCACGGTTGGCTATATTTGCTATCGTGGGAAAAGAACCATGTGTTAATAATGAATGGAGACTGGACGGGATGACGGTAGTGCAGCAACAAGGCATGGAGGCCTTGGGTGTGAATCTATCCCCGTCTGTGTCGTTTAAGGACCGATTCGCTGTACGTCCTCAGGTCATGTTGAACGCAACCTAACACTTAGCTGGCCGGATAAGTCGTTCTGACCGCGAAGCCGAGTAGCTCAACTCAGGCCAGGAACACGAGCAGTGGCGGCATTCTGGAGGTAGTAAGGACATGCGGAGAGCCATTGGCATAAGCCCAAGGCGGGTTAGAGTCCCGAACAACCTTGGCAGAGTGGTTCTCTGAGAATGCCGATCTGTTTGGACTCACGACTCCTGAATTGTGCCAAAGGTGACTTGTTTGCGACCCTGACGGGGGAAGCAGGGTTTGTGTTAGGAATACCCCTCCAGCTAGATAGGAATCGATTCGAATCGCCGTCTCTACCGGATAGTGAGAACTTGACTTAAGCAGCGGCAACGTAGATTCACTAAATATAAAGATATGGTTAAATGATGATGATAATGATGATGAGAATGATGATGAGCCATGAAATACCTGATATGGTTATTATTGTTTGCAACTTAATCAAATGATTAATTAGTACAGGAGCTAATATAGATGGTAGGAAATGGCTAAAAGTCACTGCTAGTATAGGTAAATAATGCTAATGGTTACTCAAGCTTTTATGCAAAAAGGTTGTCCAGCAAGATCCACTGATAAAGCCTTGCATACTCCTTGGTGTCATTTATTTCTGGTTTGTGACGGGTAAGTCTAGCTGAGTACATTCTCGTACTCAGGGTTTATTCCCCCTTGTTGCAGATGACGTGCTCTATAACAGCTACTTCAAGTATTGTCTCCACCCTGCGGGGAATGAAGACTAGATCATGGGCATGATCTTCTATGTTATCTTATCTTGTTGCTTTTGCTAGATATGACTATGGAACTGGCTCGTATTTGAACTAAGTGTATGTGAGGGTCTCAAACTACTTTGTTTCTGTTATTTGTAAACTCATTTTGTAATAACTAAGTGAACTCTGATATATAAGGTACTCGTGAACTACTTGTGAAATGGATGTAACTTGTGGCTTGTTATGTTGAATTACTATGATCTTGGTTGTATGCAAGTTGGTTTGAAATCCCTCATGGTTTCAGTTGACTACCGGGTTTATATGGGTTCAAGTATGATGGTTTGATCACTCTGGTGATTGCTTTCGTACTTGTGCTCTTATAAATTGGTCGGTTCTGTTACACGTACTTCGTAGGCGACGATGAAATATGTGTGGTCGAAGACGAGGTTTGCTAGCTAGTGTATCAAGAAGCTCAAAATTTGAATTTGACGCGAAACCGTTCGAGGTTTATTCATTTTGCGTCAAGTCCGTAATTGGGCCGACGAAGCCATGTTTGGCAATTTGTGTAGAGCGATCGGCTTAGGAAGTGGCGCGATGTCATGGCCTAGGTCAATAGCCCTACGTACCCTCTTGCGTATAGAAGAATTGGTTTGGTGTTTGGACCTTCGGGTAGGATTTTGTGACAAGTTTAAAAAGCGTGCATGTCACTTATTTTGAACAGAGCCAGCACTGGCCGCGGTCACCACTGCTGCTGGCTCGCCCAGCGCGCACCAAAGCACCAGCCGCATCCTCACTGCCACCCTGTGCATGCACATCGCATGCATGGTCCTTGCGCTGCTGCCTCGGCTACCTACTACCACGCGCTGGCGCATGGTTCACATCGCCGCGGCTGACGTGCTGCATCCGGGACACCGCCCGCGCCCTGCCCTACACTAGGAGGATGTGCGCTGGGTCTCGCACTGCTACTAGGGCCGACATATCTACCCACCACTCACCATGCACGCACGCAAGCACGCTGCGCCCAGGTCCTGGTAGCTCTGCATTGCTGTCGTGTCGTGCGGTACCCTAATCACGCTGCGCATCGTTCATCAACATAGCGCGGCACTACTCCCATTGACCAGCCATAGCTACACGTGCGTGGGATGGCCGCCTGCTCCACCATCACTTCGGCGTCACATTACACTATTGCTTCCCTTGTCTGGCGTCGTCCGCTGTGACGCAGTACCGAGCTTTGTTGGCTTTTGAGATCGGCCATGTGGATAGCTGCTTGGAGCACACCTCGCTGTTCCCCATCGTTTGTGTGCACTTGTACTTTACGTTGACAGCCACGACAGTGCCGAGCCAAGCCGTGCCAAAACCCCCTGTCTCCACTGTCGCCATGGCCAGTGGGGCCCCTTCCTTCGATTCACCGTGATAGCAACATTATAATCCAATTTGTCGCATCCTCGGCTCCGCTAGGTAGCTGGCCGCACAACTGACCCCATCTCGTTGCTTGTACCACCGCATAGAGCCTCAATTTGAAATCGCCGCTCCGTTGGGTCCATAAGACCGGATGGGCACGCACTGTCGGCAAGCCACCTATCCAAAGCACCCCGTGGCGATTCCTTGCACCACCGGCCTCGTCTCCCCCTCCTAAGTACCCTACGCACCTCTACCATAACGCTACCGTAGCCTAGCTTTCCCTGACATAGCTGTGCCATCGCCGTGCACCGCCGCACCACCTCGCGCGCACGCGGCCAGCTCGGCTCGGGCCATCTCCGAATGAATCATCATCTCGAAGGGTTCCATTGTGAGTCACTGGAGCTCATTAGCTACCTATTTTGCCCTGGTCTTACTGATGTTCACCGAAATGGCACCGCCATGACTGCAGGACCTCCGCCACCATGGTCAAACCGCGCTGCTACATCCTGGCTCACGCTTCCTTTGCCTGGCACTTTGCGTTCGCTCCTAGGTAAGGGTCGGCTTGGTTGTTGGGGAGGGGAAGGTCTGCTATGGCCAGTGTAGGTCACGCGGTGCGAGCGCCGCCACAATGGTGTGCGCTGGTGCCCATGGGGGATGTCGCTGATGTGAGGATAGGAGATTCTGTGGGCGTAGCTATAAAACCGTAGACACACAGAGCAGGGCGCTTATCGCTCGAGTGATTACAGAGTAGTCCGAGGGTGTTTCTACATTATTGCCGTCCCACGTGTGTCCTTACCGTCGCGGGCCATCGTCCAGCTAGGCCATGCCCCCGCGTGGACCATGCTGCGCTGGCGCGCGTGTCGCACCATTGTGGGCCGAGCCACGCGAGTGGGCCACAAGTTAGAAATCGGTTTCCTCAATTTCCAGTAAAGTAGAAATGCTTATTTAATTTAGTTATGAGTTGAACTTTGATAAATTCTAGTAAATTGTGTAGTTGTCCAAAAATAGTGAAACCAATTTTGTTAGGTTCACAAAATTTCCTTCTATTTGTTAGTATAGTTAGATTACAGTTAGTTGTGTCAATGGTAGGTTCATAAATTCAAACTAGGTGGCTCAGTCTTATGTAGATTAATATTTGTAGGAATTTTTGTGGTAAATTGGTGTTAGCTATAGCTATAAAAAATTTATAGTAGGCCCACTAGATTATTATGTACTTGTTGTAAATTTTGTAGCCCTAGAATAAGTTGATAAATAGAGTAGCTATTATCCTTGCTTTATCGT
Organism: Miscanthus lutarioriparius; assembly: GCA_904845875.1. Classification (NCBI taxonomy): domain Eukaryota; kingdom Viridiplantae; phylum Streptophyta; class Magnoliopsida; order Poales; family Poaceae; genus Miscanthus; species Miscanthus lutarioriparius. The sequence goes on along the minus strand of CAJGYO010000003.1, from coordinate 76,075,936 downwards.
ATATAGTGCAAATCCGCACTAGGAGTAAGAAGATATGTAGTTGCTATAATAATATGTGCCATGCTCCAAACTGGTTATTAGTAATAATAGATAGCTTAGTATCATGGTCGGTAGCACTAGCTCAGTAGTTATATAGAGGTACTTTTATTTTAAGAGCTATCGTTGCTAGATTACTAAGTGTTGCATCATCATTTCATGCATCTAGATCACGAGCTGGTAGAATTCGTGCCCATCGATGAACAGGAGTACGACGAGGTCGTCGAGGAGTCCGAGGAGGAAGTCCTCATGCAGAAGGGAGCCCTAGAGCCGTCTGGTGCTGACCTTACTGACCTGTCGTCTGCCCAAGGCAAGGCCCGATGCATAACCCCTATTTTTAAATGATCACTGAATATATATCTATGATGTGCATTTACGTTACAGGCATTTTATGGAAACTATATGATGACTTAGAGTCCTACTAGTACAAGTTGAGTAGCTGCTATGCTCAGGATATCGGTAGCATGAGTAACCTGCCGTTACTCGCAAATAGGTGATAAATATGATGACTTATGGTAAAATGATGGAAAGGTAAATGGTGACTGAGCAGGGATATGGTTTGGGTACTGGTGGGTGTAAAGGGTTGTGTCTTGTGGCCAACAGGGCATAGCTCGGTTACACTTTTTCCCTGTCTATGTCGATTAAGGACCGGTCGTTGCAATGGACGCTAGGCAAGTCACAGATCTATTGTCCCGAGCGCATACTTGGGTATGGGCGCAGGGAAGACTTGTTGCTCTCTTGTCGTGGATCTAGCTCTTTCTGGATCGACTGATTGGAGGCGGAGATGGTGGAGGTCCTTGCACCACACTGAGTCTGGGACTCAGGACTGGGGCTTGGAGTCCAAGTTTGGACGGGACCTAGACACCCGGGACAGGAGAGTGATGGATTGGTCCTGCTTGTGCCTAGGGTACAAGTGGGGCGTGTGTTTTCGGGGCACCCAGCTGGGCACATTGGTTTGCGAATCGTCGCTGAGTCGGTACGGCTTGTCTTAACTCTAGCATTGTAGTAAGAACTGAAAGTTGAAAGGAGAAGAAAAGGAACTGATTGCTCAACTCTTGCTTGAAAGTAGAACATGTGCTTATATAGACTGGCTAGATAATAACTTAATATAGCTTTTAATAATAACATAAATAAGGACTCACTATTAGTATTGCTTTCTGCTAAAGAAAACCAGCAAACCATAAAGTCTATCATATTCCTTGGAGTCAGGAAATTATTCCCACTAGTCGGATAAGTCTTGCGAGTACATTGAGTACTTAGGGTTTATTTACCCCTATTGCAGGTGATGCATGAGAAGTACCTTTATGTGGAGGATTCTTCTTGTGGGCATAGACGGATCCTCATCCCTTATCGCTAGATGTTATGTTTAAATTCCGCTGTTTATGATTCCGCACTCTAGTATTTGGTATTGTAATAATGTACTTTTTAAGAAACTCTGATGTATGAAATAGACCAGTATTGTAACTCGTTCTCATTATTAGATCCTTGGAAAAAAATGTGGATCTTTTGGGTTCTCCCTTGGGGTGTGCCCGATGGATACCACCCGTAGTAGCTTGCTTTCAGGGTGCTTTGTGTCTGGTGGAAGGCGAGCACCTCCGTAAGCGTGTTATTTCGGGTGGTTCTGCCATAGTTGGTACCAGAGCCAATAATGGTCACAAGTTCATCACTCTTTTTCAAAACTTAAAAATTTGATCAACAAAAGTTTTGCGAAAAGTAGGATGCGATTAAGTTAAGTTAATTAAGTATAAGCCCTAGCAATATGGTCTATCTAGGATAGCGGCACGAGTTTTATCTAATCAGTTTTCTGCAGGTACACAGACTTACGTTGCGTAAGAAATCGCTCAGTATACGGAAAGTGAGTGTGCGATGTGCCAAAAAGTTTTACGGATGCCACTATATTCTGGCTTGAGTGAACGTATAGGCCGAAGCATGCATCATAATAATAGCATCTTACTTAAACTGAAATCCCCCTTCACATAGGCAGCGTTTGGGGGAGGAGGCGTGGCGGGCGACGGAGGCAGTCACAGGAGGACGGTGGAGGTGAGAGGAAGTGGCACTAGGGCACGAAGATGGTGGCGACGACGGGGGGAATATTCGGCAGCCTGACGACGTCCGCAAGGAAGAAGAGCGCCCATACTTAGCCAAATTTTGGCCTACAAGCGCGCCCTATATTTATACTGGGGACTATTTGTAGGGGTGTGAGTGAGCCGCCCCTACAAATATTTTTCAATTTATTTTTATTACTTGTTCTATATATTCATTTTTCTTTATATATAACTATATTTATTTATTTTCTGATTAATTTATATATATATAAATGTATCTATATATACACTCTTTTGTTATAGAAAATATATAATTCTATATTTTATTCTTTACAAAAAGTATATTTTAAAAATTGAAAATTTAAAATTTAAAACAACTAAAACAATTTCATCTCCACTAAATGAGCTCCAATGAAAATTTTATAAACATCAAAGTTGTAGAAATCATCAAGATGTACAACTTATATTTTGGTCATCTTTTCATTTGACCAAATTTGAACCGTTCAAATTTTTATTTTCAATAAATGTCAAGTTCAAATAAGATTTTGAAACCTTAAATGATTTCAAATAGGAAAGTCATGAACATTAAAGTTGTTGAACACATCACTATCTACAACTTTTATTTTTGTCATCTTTTTATTTGACAAATTTTGAATTTCAATAAATAGCAACTTCAAACAAGATTTTAAAATCTTAAATGATTTCAACTATAAAAGTCGTGAACATAAATGTTGTTGAACTTATCACTATTTATAACTTTTATTTTGGTCACTTCTTCATTTGACAAAATATTAGTAAACATTGTTCACAAATTCACATATTACTCGTAGTTTCATGAACTATACGAGAGACATGTTGATTTATGAACAATGTTTACTATCACTTTATCAGATGAAGAAATAACCAAAATAAAAGTTATGGATCTTGATGAGTTATACATCTTTGGTATTCATCACTTTTTCAGCTAAAATTATTTGATGTTCAAAATCTTGTTAGAACTTATCATTTTTTTAAATTTAAAAATTTGAATTGCTCAAACTTTGTCAAACGAAAAGAATGACCAAATCAACACAGTAACTTGATAGGGCATGATTTTATAAAATTTTAGAAAAAATCATCACATTAGGAGTCAGTATGAGAGAGAAAGACTAGTTACAAATTTTACCCAGTGATTAAAAAGAAAAATTATAACTGTTCATGCTGATCAATGATGAACAAGTGTGATTTCTCCCTCATACTAACTCCAAATGTGATGGTTTTTTTCCTAAAAGTTTCTAAAATTATGCTTTATCATTTTAGTCTGGTCATCTATCTTTGTCAATAATTTTAGACAATTTAAATTTTGAATTTCAGAAAATAACTTCAAACTTGATTTTCAACCACTAAATAATTTCAGCTGTAAAGGTGATGAATATAAAAGTTGTATAACTCGTCAAGATTTCCAACTTTTATTTTGGTCATTTGTTCATTTCATAAAGTGTTAAGTGCTTGTTTTAAGTGTTTCAATAGCAGTCCGAACATGTTGCAGTAGTAATAAGTGCTTGTTTCAAGTGTCTGCGTGTTATAGCTGTTTTTAGTAGTAATAAAGTGGATGTTGCAATAGGTTCATCTGGATGTTGCAAAGGGTAGTCTCACACATATGCATAAATGTAGTCTCACACACATACATAAATATATAGTCTCACACACATATATAAATATATAGTCTCACACACATGCATAAATGAAGTCTTACAAACACACACTTACACAAACACTCCACGTTCAACAACTAGCAAGCCCGCTGTAACAATTTTTTCCTTGGCACCTTTTTGTTCCCATGGCAATATGTCTTTGGGCAGGTTCTTTTCCATAACACTGATCTTCTTACGAAAGTCTATGAATAGTGGCATCTCATCGTAGTTATTGTAAGCTTCAACATCATCCACGCCATCAACTCCGATAATGTGATGTTTCTTGGAGGCAACCACGTGCTTTGTCTTCTTCTTCAGGGCGAGGTTACTTTGTGGGTCAGGCATATAGAAAACTTGTGCGACACGTGAAACGAGCACCCAACGGTCATCTTGATAGCCTAGATTCTCGAGGTCCAAGACTCTCAATCCGATCTTATTCAGTTGGTGTTGTTTGATCCAGCAGCATCGAAATAGGGCCACCATTATATCCCTTCCATAGTCAAGTTCCCATATCTCTTCAATGATGCCAAAGTATTGGATCTTTCACCCCACTCCATCGAGAGCTTCTATTCGAACACCGCTATTTTGGTTCACATATTTACTATCCTTTGCGGGTATAGTACATGTACCCATTGATGTCATAAGCTTTCCAAGATGTCAATTATGTCGATGGCCCCTCCACCAACCTACTAATGGTAATAGAGTCTATGGTTTCTCCAGGCGGTATGTTTTGGTCCTTCAACCATGTAGTTAGTCATTGCTTGTGATGTTTCATGACCCAATCATCTGAACGACCATTTCTCTCTGCCATAATGATAACCAAGTGTTCATCAATGTTCGGTTGCATTAGTTGTGTACTCGGCAAGACACTGTAATGGGCCCCACTCACTTCTTTGTAATCATGGTCGATGAACACTTTTCTACCACTGGTGCCCTTCCCAGCCAGCCTACCCTTGTGATGAGAATCGGGTTTACTAATCCCTTTCTGTACTTTTAGGTACTCTTGACAGCACTCAATGACTTCTTCAGTACTATAACCCTCTATCATGGAGCCCTCTGGGTATGCTCAATCATGCATGTATTGGCTTAGAACTGACATGAACCGCTCGTAGGACCACATTTCATGCAAGTAGCAAGGGCCCAGCGCCTGTATCTAGTTGGTTTTGTGTCTCCGCCACAAATTCATGTAGGTCACTCAACTCTTTCTTGCCAATCATCTTCTTTGAGATCTTTGAAAAGAAGTAGCACATGCTGGTAATGGCCATTTTCAAGAACTATGGCTTTATAGCCCTGATTGTAATAGGTAGAAACACTATCAGCATCACATGACAATCATGAGCCTTGTAGTGTGTTATTGACAAGTCCTTCATCAACACTAGCTTCTTCATATTTGCTGAAAACCCAGTCGGGACTTTGACTCCCCTCAGGAAAGTGCATATAGCTCTCTTCTCTTTTGGTGTTAGGTTGAAGCACGCCGCGGGCAGAGTGTATTTTCCATTAGCCTTAGGTACCAGGTGAAGTTGTGGCATCATGTTTAGCTGCACCATGTCTTTCCGTGATTTAAGACCATCCTTTGACTTGCCTATGTCCATCAAGGTAGCAATGAGACTCTCAAAGACAATCTTCTACACGTGCATAGCATCAATGGCATGGGGGACCTCTAAGTCTGGCCAATAAGGTAGATACTGGAAGAAGATCGATTGTTTCTTGAAAGGTACGCCTTCGACGAGAAGTGTGCTTCTATCTCTATTTGTCCCATCTGGATTCTTCTTTCCATAGACGATGCGTATGTTTTTCACCATTCTGTACACATGTTCTCCGTTATGATGTCTCTTCGGAGGGGGTTCAATCTCCAGGGTGTTGTCATAAAATCTAAAGAACAATTTGATGTGGTACTTGTGACTTATCTTTAAGAAGCGCTAGTTCCTTAGGTAAACTATCTTCTTGGATGCATCTAGGAACACCCATGTAGTACCATCCAAGCAAACTAAGCATCCCATATTCCCCTTGATCTATCCAGACAAAGCAAACAACGTGGGGTAATCATTGTGTCGACACGGAATTTCATCCCGTGCTGAGGACACACGAGCAAGCCAGAAGGGTCCGCTTGATGGAACAGGAGATCTACCTAGCTTCAGCATAGGTGTGGTCGATCCTACGCACTCCTCCCAAGATGTGCCAGTCAATTTGACCCTGCAATTGACAAGGAGAGAAAGTTTATCAGTAATTTAGGGTGGAACGTGCCGGTGTTGTCAGACAGTCCCGAATGTGCGGCTCTGAGAGCCAAGATGAAGGGAGATCGGCTAAATAGTTGATTCTAGCATATTCATAAGAATAAATCAATTAAAGCTCATGGGGTTGTATAAGAAGAATCGGATATCATTCAGAATGAATATCATTATTTAGACAAATATTAGTCAATGGTAAGAAGATGTCAACAATAATTAGTTTATACTGAGCCAATGACTGCAAGTAACCGAACTCCTTTATAAAAGAAATAGTTCATCATCATTCAACCATTTAATAGGGATAAATCTAATGAACATATTAGATCTCATCTATTGCTATAACCAGTGGGGCATTAGGTAGAATCATGTAGGCCGTAGAAACAACAATAGACTCGATGATCCTAACTTATTACTAATATCAGTGGGGCATGAGGCAGAATCATGCAGGCCGTAATACAATAATAAGATCATGGGGCTAACACATCTTTCAACCTATCGCTACTTCAACAATCTCGTGATATGAACTGTTCGTGAAAGCGCTCGATATCGGCTAAAACAGCAGATTCAGGCATAGCGCATAGTTAAGGTCATGCCCCTCTAGGAATAGATCTACCAAATAACGATCCCCACTCCACGGTGCTAATAGTTGGGTGTGAGGTAGAATCACATAGGCCATGATAATGGGCATTGGAACAGTTTTCGCTAGCCAATAGATCTACTCAAGATCAAACATGCCTTAACCGCACGCTATGCAGATCAAGATTGATGTAAAACAGCCGATAAAACTTAACTCATCGTTTAAAGTGCAAATTAGATCAGTTTAGATTAACAAACGATGGGTTAAAAAATATATAAGGCCGATCTAGATCAATCCCAATCGGATGAAGTGATATTGCTATAATTAAATAAATAATGGAAGTAATAAGCAATATCGGTAACTTAATGAATCTATCCAAAGGAACGCCACCCTTAGATAGAGCCGATAACTTGACCTTAATCTAGTTCGAGCAGTGGAGGTCAACCGGATCGATGCAGCCATACTTGAACTAGACAAGAGTCGATAACTAACTCATACCAGAGTCACGGTGGAGGTCGACCGAATCTATGTAGCCGTACAAACAGAGGTATAAGCCATGACAGTACTTACAAACAAGCAGTGGAGGTCGATCGGATCGATGCAGCTATATTTGCTAAAGAACTCACCGAGATCTACTCTACTCCTACTCCTAAGGGGTGGCCGGAGCCGAAAAAAGTAAATAACTGGTATTTGATTGATTGTGCCTTTTTTACAATAGCTGGGGTTTGATATTTATACCCGGGACCTACGCATGACTCCTATCTAAGCATGACTCATCACAATCTTTGGCCCTAAGAAAAAACATTCCTAATTTAAGATAACTTAGACTCTAATCTTTCCCTTTTTGTAGAGTCCATCATGTCTTGTTCTAGTGCCGATCGTAGCCTTTGTCGTTATCTGCTGGCGCTGCCTGAAGAAAGCCGATTCTAGTGTTGCATTCAAATTAGCTAGATCCAATCTGCACGCAATTGATTCCCTGCTGACATGATCTTGGGAGCTTTCGAGTCCCTTACAACCCTTCTTCCAAATTTTAGTGTAAACGCATGCCCCCCAATTTTGGGATAAAAGTAATTTTATTCCAAAATTATCATGTCTTGTATCCTCGATAGGTCTGCAGTCACGGGTAGAGAATCTTGATCTAGGGTCTACCATTTGTCGTCGCCTATGTTAGCTCATGAGCCCATGCTTCAAAACTTTTTACGAGAGCATCATTGCTTCACGGGCACTTGGATTCATCTTTCTAGGCCGACTATAAAATGTCTATCCGACCCTAGCGAGAGCAACTCAACAATTCAGCGATGTTTCTCTTCTATCTGCCCCCTCGAGTGCTTCCGACTCTGCCGGACCCTCCATGGTCTATCCTTTTGCTATGAAGATCTTGAGCGGTTAGAAGAATTCTTGTGCATAGGGTGATTGTGTCGCTCATTCAAGCGCCTCATTGAGCAAGAAGACCAGCTATTATGGTTAGAAGAATTCTTATGATATCACCTAAGTCTTCTCTCCATGCTCGCAAAGCTATTCGCAAGAGCTAAAATGTGTGAACACCTTCCCCTTGTTTGTTCCTTCAAACGCCCACCGAGGAAAGCTACATGCTTCTTTCCCATAGTTTCTCAATTTACCAAGAAGTTGGCTAGGCATCTGTTAAGTGGGTTGAAAGCTCTAGTTTGGTTTTGGTGAATTGATGAAACCCTAAGTGCTAACCTAGTTTATCAAGTGATCATGAGATAGGTAGCACACTCCAAGTGATGAAGTAAATAAAGATCATAACATGATGATGGTGATGCCATGGTGATGATCAAGTGCTTGGACATGAAAAGAAGAAAGAGAAAAATAAAAAGCTCAAGGCAAAGGTATAAATTGTTGGAGCTATTTTGTTTTGGTGATCAAGACACTTAGAGAGTGTGATCACATTTAGGTTTCATAGCCAGCGTCGATCGCTGACCGAATGCTGGGTCACTCAGCGACTAGACGCTGGAAGGCTACGTCCGGTCTGGCTGTCGAACATCACACAATAGTATCACCGTGCGACCAAACACTGGCTGTGTCTGGTCAAGGGCGACCGGACGCGTCCGGTCGAGAAATGTCGTCTCTAGAAGCTTACTAGAAATGACCGGACGTTGGGGTTTAGCGTCCGGTCACTTCTAGCTGCAGCGTCCGGTCATCTTATGACCGTTGAGATCGGGCGCACAACATTTGAAGAGAGGGACACATGGCACGCATCATGTGACCAGACACTAAGGTCCAGCGTCCGTCAGTATGACCGAGCGTCCGATCACCCCGCGTTGTGCCCAGTGAAGGGGTACAACAGCTCTATTTCATGGGGGTTCTATTTAATCCCCATGGCCAGTTCAAGCTCACTCTCTTGGTCATTTGCATTGACATAGCAACCTTGTGAGCTTAGCCAAAGCCCTCCCACCCATCTCCATCATTGATTCATCATCTTTGTGAGATTGGGAGAGAATCCAAGTGCATTGCTTGAGTGTTTGCATCTACACGCACTTGGTGTTTGTGTTTCGCTATGGGATTCGCTTTGTTACTCTTGGTGGTTGCCGCCGGCTAGACGGCTTGGAGCAGCGAGGATCATCGAGCAGAGATTGGTGATTGTCTCTGGCTCCGATCATGGTGATTATGAGGGGTTCTTGACCTTTCCCGACAGAGAGCCAAAAGGTACTCTAGTAAATTGCTCGTAGCTTGTGTGATCCTCATCTTGTGTTGGTTGTGCGGCACCCTATTGAGGGTTTGGCGTGTGATGCCAGTTAGTGCATGAACCTCCAAGTGAGTGAATCGCCACAACGAGGACTAGCTTGCCGGCAAGCAAGTGAACCTCGATAAAAACATTGTGTCATCATTTGATTCCAAGGTGATTGGTCTTCATTGTTATTCACTCTTGTGATTGATTGGCTCCTTCCTCAACACGGCGGTATAACAATCTTTCTCACTCTCTTTACAATACCACAAACTAGTTGTCAAGCTCTTTAGTGTAGCTAGTTGTGAGAGGTTGTTAGTTTGATTAGTGTGGCTCTTTAGTTAGCTTTTGAAAGCACACTAACTTACTATAGTGGTATAACTATTGTGTGGATAGAAGCTACATAAACTAGAATTATGGTATAGCTATAGTGGTATGCCTCTTAATTATCTAACCAGTTTGTTAAGTGTTGTTGTAGAAATTTTTAATAGGCTATTCACCCCCCTCTAGCCATTAGGATCTTTCAAGTGGTATCAGAGCGGAGGTCACCATGATTTGAGGCTTAACAACCTTCGGTGTAAAAATGGCTCAAATCAACAACATAAAGAAGTCACCCAATTTGATGGCTCAAATTATCCCTATTGGAAACCTAAGATGACAACTTATATCAAGTCAATCAATAGGAAGGTTTGGAAGGTGGTAGAAAGAAAGATTGAGATAGAAGATGAAGAGGCTCCCACCGCCGCTGAAGAAATGCTACTCCAAAACAATGACATTGCTCTTAGTGCTATCCATGATGCTTTGGATGAGAGAACTTTAGAGCAAATCAAGAACATTGAGAGAGCTCATGAGGCATAGAAGAAATTGGAAGAATCATTTGAGGGCACTCAAGCCATGAAGGGTGCAAAGGCATACATTCTCAAAGAGAAGTTTGCAAGGTTCAAGATGAAGGAGGATGAGAGTGTGCCGGAGATGTTCCATAGGCTTCAAGTGCTTGTCAATGATCTCAAAGCACTTGGAGAAGAGGTGAAGGACAAGGACTTCTCCCACAAGTTCTTGAGATGCTTGCCTTCAAGATTTGGCACATTGGTCACTATTCTAGTAAGGAGTGGTTTGGACACCATGACACCAAACCAAGTATTGGGAGATATAATGACCGATGATACATATAGAGATGAAGATAAGAAGGAAGAAAAGAAGGAGAAGAAAGATGAGAAGAAGGAGAAGAAGAAGAAGAGCATGGCATTAAAGGACACATCATCCAAGGGCAAAGAAAAGCAAGAAACATCAAGTGAAGATGATGATTCATGGGATGATGATGAAAACATGGCTCTCTTTGTAAGAGATTTGGCAAGTTCATGGTGAAGAAGGGCTACCATGCTAGAAGAAAGAAATCTTCATCCAAGAACAAGGAAGAGTCAAGGAGGTGCTTCAATTGTGGAAGCAAAGATCATCTTATTGCTCAATGTCCATACACTAGTGACAAAGATGATGACAAGAAGAACAAGAAGGAGAAGAAGGAAAAGAAAGAGAAGAAGGACAAGATGACCTTCAAGAAGAAGAAAGGTGGTTCATATGTGGTCACTTGGGATAGTGATGCTTCCTCAAGTGATGATGATGATGATGATGACAACAAGACCACCAAGAAGAATGCACTTGCAAGCATTGCTATCAATGAGAAGCCTTCTCTCTTCAACACTCCATCATGCTTCATGGCTAAGGCCACTAAGGTACAAACTTGTGATGATGGAAGTGATGAAGAACATGATAATGAAAATCAAAATGAAAATGATAGTGATAGTGATGATGATGAACCTACTAAGGATGAACTATTTGACATGCTAGAAGATGCTAGAGAACACTTTGGCATTAAGAGAAGGGAATGGAAAAGCTTGTATAAGGAACTAAAAGCCCTTAAGCAAGCCTTTGATGATCTCAATGCAACTCATGAGAGGCTAGAGGAAGCCCATGAGAAGCTTGGCAAGGCTCACAAGAAGCTTGAAAAGCTCATTCTTCTTTGCTTAATGAACAAAATAAGAAGAATCATGTTGAAACTTGTGATTTAGGTTTAACTTATGATATAATTGATGAATCACTATCTATGCCTATCATTGTTCCTCCCACTAACCCTTCTTGTAGTACTTCCACTTCTACCTCATCTAGTAGTGATAGTCTCACATGTGATGCCTCACTAATGGTTGAGAATGAGAATCTCAAGAAGGAGGTCAACAAGTTCACTCACACCTTGGCTAAGGCCTATGGTGGAGAGGACCGCTTGCTTATGTACTTGGGTAGCCAAAGAGCTTCTCTCTACAAAGAGGGATTGGGCTATACCCCAAGAAAGGCAAGGTGGACTTTGCTCCTCAAAAGACTAGTTTTGTGAAGAACAATGGTCGGTTTTGCACTAGTTGCAAGCAAGTTGATCATATAGAGCAAAAGTGCATAAACAAGAAGTCACAAGCTAATGTATCCTCCATTAAGCTTGATTGTTTCTATGTACTTACAAAGGGTGCAAATGGTATAAAGGCTAAGTTCATTGGTAAACCATGGATGGGCTCAAAGAAGAAAGTCATTTGGGTACCAAAGAGCTTAGTGACTAACCTTCAAGGACCCAAGCAAGTTTGGGTACCTAAAAAGAATTGATCTTCTTTTGTAGGTAAATTATAAAGTTGGAGGAAGGCATTGGGTTCTTGATAGTGGGTGCACTCAACATATGACCGGTGATGCAAGAATGTTCAACTCAATCAACACCAATGGCAATGATAGTTATGATAGTATCACATTTGGTGACAATGGCAAAGGCAAGGTCAAAGGGCTTGGTAAGATTGCAATATCCAATGACATGAGCATATCCAATGTGTTGCTAGTTGAGAGCTTGAATTTCAATTTGCTATCCATGGCTCAATTGTGTGATCTTGGATTCAAATGCATATTTGGGGTAGATGATGTAGAAATCATAAGTGTAGATGGCTCTAATTTGATCTTCAAAGGCTTTAGATATGAGAATCTATACTTGGTTGATTTCAATGCTAGTGAAGCTAGATTATCTACATGCTTGTTCACTAAGTCTAGTATGGGTTGGTTATGGCATAGAAGGCTTGGTCATGTTGGAATGAAATAATTGAATAAATTGGTTAAGCATGACTTAGTTAAAGGCTTGAAAGATGTGGTGTTTGAGAAGGATAAGCTTTGTAGCTCTTATCAAGCCGGCAAACAAGTTGGAAACACCCATCCTAAGAAAAGCATGATGAGCACTAGTAAAGCATTTGAGTTATTGCACATGGACTTGTTTGGACCAACACAATACACTAGCATCAGTGGTAACAAATATGGATTTGTGATAGTGGATGATTACACTAGATACACATGGGTATTCTTTCTAGTGGACAAAAGTGATGTATTTGCAACATTCAAATCATTTGTCAAAGTTATTCACAATGAGTTTGAAACAACCATCAAGAGAGTTAGAAGTGACAATGGTAGTGAGTTCAAGAACAGTAGAATTGATGAGTTGTGTGATGAATTTGGAATTAGACATCAATTCTCGGCCAAGTACACACCTCAATCTAATGGCCTTGTTGAGAGGAAGAATAGGACACTCATTGATATGGCAAGGTCTATGCTTAGTGAGTACAATGTGAGTCAATATTTTTGGGCCAAAGCTATCAATATGGCTTGCTATTGTAGCAACCGCCTTTATTGTCACCCATTGAAAGAAAAGACACCATATGAGCTCTTGAATGGTAGAAAGCCCAACATTGCATATTTTTGAGTCTTTGGTTGCAAATGCTATATCTTGAAGAAAGGCACTAGATTGGGCAAGTTTGACAAAAAAATGTGATGAAGGTTTCCTACTTGGTTATTCCACCACAAGCAAAGCATATAGAGTTTGGAATTTGGATAGTGGTAGTCTTGAGGAAGTTCATGATGTTGAATTTGATGAAACCAAGGGTTCACAAGTAGAGAATGAGAACTTGGAAGATGTTAGAGGCATTCAACTTTCAAATGCCATGAAGAACATGGATATTGGTGAATTTGAGGCCTAGGCAAGTGAATGATGATGAAGATGATCAAGTGCAAGTGCTCTCTAACTCAAATGTGCAAGATGATACAAATCAAGCTAGTGCAAGTGGATCTCATGATAATGAACAAAATCAAGTGGCTAGTATATCATCTCAACCCAATGGTCAAGCAAGTGCAAGCAATCAAGTTCCAATGCTCTAATCAACCAATATTGCAAGGGATCATCCATTGGACACTATCATTGGTGATATTTCAAGAGGTGTACAAACAAGATCAAGATTGGCTTCATTTTGTGAGCATTTCTCATTTATGTCATCCATTGAACCAAAGAAGATAGATGAAGCATTGAAGGATGTTGATTGGGTGAATGCTATGCATGAAGAATTGAATAACTTCACAAGGAATCAAGTATGTGAATTGGTATAAAGACCAAAGGTACACAATGTGATTGGAACCAAATGGGTCTTTAGAAACAAGCAAGATCAAGATGGGATAGTAATAAGGAACAAAGCAAGATTGGTAGCACAAGGCTATACACAAGTTGAAGGTCTTGACTTTGGAGAAACATATGCCCCGGTTGCAAGATTGGAAGCAATTAGAATATTGCTAGCCTATGCTTGTGCCCACAACATCAAGCTCTATCAAATGGATGTTAAGAGTGCATTTCTCAAAGGCTACATCAATGAAGAAGTATATGTTGAGCAACCTCCCGGTTTTGAAGATGATGAGAAACCCAACCATGTGTATAAGTTGAAGAAGGCATTATATGGCTTGAAGCAAGCACCTAGAGCATGGTATGAGAGATTGAGGGACTTCCTACTCTCTAAAGGGTTCACAATGGGCAAGGTTGACACCACTCTTTTCATCAAGAAGATTGGAAAAGATCTATTTGTGTTGCAAATCTATGTTGATGATATCATATTTGGATCAACCAATCAAGATTTTTATGAAGAGTTTGGAAAGATGATGGCTAATGAGTTTGAGATGTCCATGATTGGAGAGTTAAGTTACTTCCTTGGTCTTCAAATCAAGCAATTGAAGAATGGTACATTTGTAAGTCAAGTCAAGTACATCAAGGACATGATCAAGAAGTTTGGAATGAGTGATAGTAAAGCCATTAGCACACCAATGGGAACCAATGGCAACTTGGATAGTGATGCAAGTGGAAACATGGTGGATCAAAAATTGTATCGGTCTATGATTGGAAGCCTACTCTATGTGACTGCATCAAGACCGGATGTCATGTTTAGTGTATGCATGTGTGCAAGATTTCAAGCCTCACCAAGAGAAAGTCATTTGAAGGCTACAAATAGAATATTGAGGTACTTGAAGCATACACCAAATGTTGGTTTGTGGTATCCCAAAGGAGCAAAGTTTGAGCTAGTTGGTTACTCCGACTCGGATTATACGGGATGCAAGGTTGAAAGGAAGAGCACATTGGGCACATGTCAATTGTTGGAAAGATCACTTGTTTCATGGTCATCAAAGAAGCAAAATAGTGTTGCATTATCAATCGCCGAAGTTGAATACATATCTGCCAGTAGTTGTTGTGCATAAATACTTTGGATGAAGGCCACCTTGAATGACTTTGGAATCAAGTTCAATAATGTGCCATTGCTAAGTGACAATGAGAGTGCAATCAAGTTAACCAACAATCCGGTTCAACAAGCAAGAACAAAGCACATTGATGTCTGCCACCATTTTATAAGAGATCACCAACAAAAAGGGTACATTTGCATTGAGAGTGTGGGCACCAAAGATCAACTTGCCGATATATTAACCAAGCCATTGGATGAGAAAAGGTTTTGCAAGCTAAGGAATGAGTTGAACATATTGGATTTCTCAAATATGTGTTGATGCACCCCCCACTTATTTGACATGCCTCTCCTTCGAGCAATCCAAGGTAAAAGTTGATTGGCATGGCATACATCCTTGCTAAGGACATGTTTAGTGCATCTAGTCATCTCTCACATTTAATAGGCTCATTCATGAAAATCAAATGAATTTGATGATTGTATGGTACCACTATTGCTTCTATGCTTGACTTGATCTAGTGGTAACATATGACATGTTTGTGGGCTTGTAAACCTAGTGTTTAATCTAGAAAATGAACTCTAAGTGTTTAACTCAACATGGTACAAGACAACCCTTATTTGGAGGTGTGAAGAAGCTTGTCCTTGGATCAAACCGAGTTAAATATCTTTGGCAAATGATCTAGATTAAACCAAATTTGGGAAAATGATCCTCACCCCATTGATTGACATTGATAATCTTAACCTATCTACATTTTTGAACCTTTATGGTCATTGATGACAAAGGGGGAGAAAAACAAAGATATTAGTACATGGGGAGAAAATAGTGTACAAAGACAACAAAGGGGGAGAAAATAAAGATATAAGTGATAGGGGAGAATTTGACAAAGGAAAGAGATCAATTACAATTTTGAGCACACAAGTAGGGGGAACAAGCTCATGAACTTGTATGGTGCATTTGAATGTGCATTTCATATGATTTGCTTTCAGGGCACAAGTTTTAAATTTCAATATCCATGCTTGAGTGGTGTATGCTAGTTGTAGGTTTGAATGATGAAATGAAAATCAAGCATGCATAGGTTATCTAGTGATTTCATTTCCAAGTATTTATAAGTGGTATCTAGCTAACCATAGTGCTAAGGATGGTATAATGGTGCACTCCGATTGGTATCATGTTTCAAAGGTCCATCTTTTATACCTTAGCATCATTTGGTAGACATTGTCTTCTATATTTCCTATCTAAGCATATGTGCAAGCTACAATCCAAACTCTTAGCACATATGTAGGGGGAGCAATTGCTACCATTTGGGGTTCATGAAACTTGTCCATATCCTTTTACACATGGAAAATATGCTTGGACAAGCAACTTGGATTCAATTGAATTTTAATTTATCTTTGTATAAGGGTTGTCATCAATTACCAAAAAGGGAGAGATTGAAAGCTCTAGTTTGGTTTTGGTGAATTGATGAAACCCTAAGTGCTAACCTAGTTTATCAAGTGATCATGAGATAGGTAGCACACTCCAAGTGATGAAACAAATGAAGATCATAACATGATGATGGTGATGCCATGGTGATGATCAAGTGCTTGGACATGAAAAGAAGAAAGAGAAAAACAAAAAGCTCAAGGCAAAGGTATAAATTGTAGGAGCTATTTTGTTTTGGTGATCAAGACACTTAAAGAGTGTGATCACATTTAGGTTTGATAGCCATACTATTAAGAGGGGTGAAACTCGTATCAAAATACGGTTATCAAAGTGCCACTAGATGCACTAACTCATTGCATATGCATTTAGGATCTAGTGGAGTGCTAACACCCTTGAAAATATTTGTGAAAATATGCTAACACATGTGCATAAGGTCATACACTTAGTGGTTGGTACATTTGAACAAGGGTGAAGAAGATAGAGGTGAAAAAGGGTTAGTCTCACTGGTCACAAAGTGACCGGACGCTGGTCTTTGAAGGACCGGCGCATCCGGTCAGTTGTTGCAGCAAAGACGCTGGCGTCGATCACTGACCGGACGCTGGGTCACTCAGTGACCGGATGCTGGAAGGCTGTGTTCGGTTTGGCTGCCAAATAGCACACAGTAGTATCACCGTGCGACTGGATGTTGGCTGTGTCCGGTCAAGGGTGACCGGACGCGTCTGGTCGAGAAATGTCATCTCTAGAAGCTAACTGGAAACGACCAGACACTGGGGTTCAGCATCTGGTCACTTCTAGCTACAGCGTCCGATCGTCTTATGACCATTGAGATCGGGCACACAACATTTGAAGAGAGGGACACGTGGCACGCATCACGTGATCGGACGCTGAGGTCCAGCATCTAATCAATATGACCGGAGCGTCTGGTCACCCCGCATTGTGCCCAGTGAAGGGGTACAACGGCTCTATTTCATGGGGGATTCTATTTAAGCCCCATGGCCAGTTCAAGCTCACTCTCTTGGCCATTTGCATTGACATAGCAACCTTGTGAGCTTAGCCAAAGCCCTCCCACTCATCTCCATTATTGATTCACCATCTTTGTGAGATTGGGAGAGAATCCAAGTGCATTGCTTGAGTGTTTGCATCTAGAGGCACTTGGTGTTTGTGTTTTGCTATGGGATTCACTTGTTACTCTTGGTGGTTGCCGCCACCTAGACAGCTTGGAGAAGCGAGGATCATCGAGCAGAGATTGGTGATTGTCTCGGCTCCGATCATGATGATTGTGAGGGGTTCTTGACGTTTCCCGACAGAGAGCCAAAAGGTACTCTAGTAAATTGCCCGTGGCTTGTGTGATCCTCATCTTGTGTTGGTTGTGCGACACCCTATTGAGGGTTTGGCGTGTGATGCCAGTTAGTGCGTGAACCTCCAAGTGAGTGAATCACCACAACGAGGACTAGCTTGCCAGCAAGCAAGTGAACCTCGGTAAAAAACATTGTGTCATCATTTGATTCTGAGGTGATTGGTGTCGACACAGAATTTTTGCCCTGTGCCAAGGACACACGCAGCAAGCCAGAAGGATCTGCTCAATGGAGCAGATCTGCCTAGCTTGCCACTCGAATACATCTCCACTCACAACCGAGGCAAGCGTGCGGTGGAGGAAATCCTGAAGGGGAATATGCCGATGAACCAGCATCTCCGACGCATGAGGTGAGATTGACATTTCCTGTGTGATGATGAACAGTTCTGACTCACCTACAGGTTTGTTATGAATGACAGTCTCCATCCTCTTCCTAGGGCCAGCGTGCCTTCTGACGCCGCATCTTCTGTTCTGGCTTTGTCGTCGGATTCTTCCGACTCCTACAATGGAGACAACGCCCGGCGCTACCTTCATGAGTGGAGGATGGCTCAGAATCGCTATTCTGAGGTGACTTGGGAGAATGGCCAACTAGAAATTTACCTTGGGGTTTCTCAGGCCGCCCCTCATGCGGTTGAGGTGGAGGCCAGCGCCGTCCGAGCATGGCTAGCTGAGTCTGATGCCATGGTGGTGGGTAAAATTCCAAGAACGCTTCATTCCGATTTCCATTATCTTTGTCTTGATAGTTCTTTGTTCCTGTGACGGCCATCCCTGATGATGCAGTTGGAGTCTCTCCAACTAGTGGCAAATGCAGCCATGGATGTCATTAATGCGTGCGGTTCCCCTATTGACGCTCGTCTCCAAGACGTCCCGGTCCACGTTCGGGAGATCGCCCTCCACGGTGTTCATCATGGTGCGGCGGTGGCGCTGACCGTGGCACAAGTCCAAAGTGGGTACGAGCTCTACGCTATGGAGACTGGTTTCCCAATGGGTGATGGCCCTGAGGAGCATGAAGACCTGCTCAAAGAATTCACCATGGCAGCGGAGGCCATAGTAGACATCACATTCTCTTAGGATGTGGTGAACAAGGTCTTTGATTAGTTTGTATTGAGGGTAATCCGATGAACAAAGACTCATGTTCCTCCATGAACATGCCTCAATGTAGTGTCCTTGTGTATGATTGTTTTTTCTTTTGTTTTTGCTCTATAGGCGATACATACCGTATCGGCTTTTATTGTCTTTAAAGGTTTTCATTTTTTGAACTAGAAGTGATACCCTCCTGGTATCGGCTATTAGAGCCAAGAACGAATCGACTATCAAACGTTGACCAGATTACTAGGGTGGCATTCCGTATAACTTCCCATATCAACGGTCAAATGATTAATCAACCCAAGTCACGCGTCCTATTAAACGAAATAGAACTTCTTCAAGTCCATTAACTCTGAATTCACCATTCCATCTAGCATTCATACATCGGCCTAAACCTCAAAACTAATGTTTGTTTTCCTTCATTCTAATGGACAATATGAAGCCATAACCTTTTCTACTAAAATAAACTCTCAGAGCCGATCGCTTACATCGGCTGTTGGCTTTCATTGCTGGTCTTAATGAAGCCTCCTTCCCATGACTTGCTAGAAAAACATTCGAAGTCTCCAAGTTCCTAAAAGACTAGATCGGCTATTGTGATGCTTATGGACTCATCAACATGAACCAGTTCAACATCATCTCCATGCCATTGAATCAAACACTGATGCATGGTTGATGGTATACAACAATTCACATGAATCCAATCACGACCAAGGAGGAAACGGTACGACCCTTTTCCATCAATGATGAAGAATGTGGTGAGCAGAGTCTTGCTTCCGATTATTAGTTCGATGTTTATTGCCCCCTAGGTCTTAGACATGTTTCCTCTGAAGTCCTTAAGCATCATGTCAGTCTCCATCAGATCCTCTGGTCCCTTGCCAAGCTTACGAAAAGTAGTGTAAGGCATAAGATTGATGGAAGCACCTCCGTCCACCAACATCTTGTTCATTGGCTTTCCATCAATAAGACCTTTCATATATAACACTTTCAAGTGCCGATGCTTGACTGGTCTGTCAAATATTGCTTGCTGCACGACCATTAACTTGGCAACTATCTCTTCATACTCCGATTCATCGAAATCCGAATAAACTTCTTGATTTGCTGGAGCTCAGAATTCTGATGGCAACAGAAAAGCCATTTGGATATTAGCCGATGGTTGCTTTCTATCGGCTATTTGCTTGGTATGCCACACTTGAATCTTATCGGACGCCTGAGCCTATTCCATCTCTTTATTCCTTAGGTGTTGCACCCTTCTCTTCTGGCTTCATGTTAATCCTCTTAGGCACCACTGGCCTTCCTGCCACACATGTTTTCTTCCGTTGTCTTTCTCTTCATGATCATCCCAAGTCTGATCAATGACTCTTTTTTGAAGCCGGTCATGAACACTTCTATTTTTTAAGCACCGATCCATGCTATTATGATGATGTGTATCTTGAGCATGGATAGATCAGTGGTTGGTTTGAGATTGCCTGTACCCCTGGTATTGATTACTGCATTTTGGATAGTCATGTCTGGTAGGTAATTTCAAACCTTCATTTTAGCAATGTCTGAAGAAAGGACAATTCCAATGTAATTCGGCTTGTTCCCTTTCATACCTCTCTTGTTTCAGTTGATGCTGGTATGCTTGATCTTTTAACCAATGCTGATAATTCTTTTCCTTCTGCCGCTGCCATTTATTCAACAGAACCCGAGATGTGACCCGCGGCCTTGTCGTCCCTGCTTTTGATGTTTCCCCTTGCTTGTATCGGCTCTTTTGCTTGGCACAACGTCTTCTAATCTCCCTGTACTCATCAGCCGATATTTGCATTTTGGGATCGACTGTTCTAGCTTCTTTTGATTTGGTTGATGTTAGGACCTTAGTCTTTCCTTTGAATATCCTAGCATCAACCATGTTTTGATCTCCTGGGAAGAGATTATCATCAACTTTTATTTTTCGAGGCGTATCAAATTTGAGCCTCCCCTGCTGAATAGCTCTCTGTATATGCTGCCTAAAGATTCTGCATTGATTAGTGGAATGGGAAGTAGCATTATGGAACTTGTAGAACTTCTTATTCTTCAACTGATCAGGGGGCAACATGATATGAACATTGGGCAACTTGATCTGTCCTTTCTCAAGCAAGAAATCAAAGAGCTTATCTAATTTGGTGACATCAAAGTCATAGCTCTCCTCAACCCCTCTTCCCTAAGGATTTGGCACCATCACTACCTTCTTGACCCAATTCCATTCAGCTATGGCAACCTCTTCTTCTTCATCTTCGTAGCTGTCATCGACTGAGTATGGATCATAAGCCTCAGCTACCGTGGTACTCTTCTAGAATCTGGTATCTCTACGTATACTTTGAAATTGGCTATTGAGCGCTGATACTCATTGAGCCAATTGACCCAAGTTGTCAAATTCTTGTCCCAGTGGCTTTTCTTTCCACATCGATAGCATCCCTTGAACAGCTAAAGCAGCTAGTTGATCATTGGCCAAGTTTAAGGAGAAGCACAAGTTCCTAGTTTCTTGAAACCTCTAATGAAATTTAGTGCCTGATTCATTAGTCTTCTATCTTATAGTTGTTAGATCAGTGATCTTCTTTTCTTCAGTCCCAGTGTAAAAATATGTATGAAACTCCTTCTCCAGGTCAGCCCAATTGGCGATTGAATTGACTGGCAATGATGAAAACCAAGTGAAGGCTGACCCTGATAAGAACAAAGAGAAGAAACGAACTCGATGGGTGTCCTCAACTGATGCTTCACCCAATTGTGTAAGATACCGACTGACATGTTCTATCATGCTTGTACTGTCTTGGCTAGTGAACTTAGCGAATTCTGGGAGCCTGTAATTAGTGGGAAGAGCGACCAAATCATACCATTCTAGATATGGGTGTTTGTACGAAAAGGTTAGCTCCTTTGGCTTCAGACCAAACTGATTTGCATCATCTCGGTCACCCTTAGCAGCAACTCATCATCATTTGAATTTGGAGTTCTTTGCACCTATTGACCCATCTGTGGATTGAAATCCCGTGTGACTTGGTACCCTGGATTTGGCATCATGTGAAGGGTGTTATAATTCATGCCATAGTGATACCCTTGTGGAATCTTGACCTATTGGGTTCTTTACTGGCTTGCTGCTTGAAGTCTCTGAATGTAGACATAAGGATCTATATCCCTACGGATCCTTTGAATTGATGGTGCTATTTTTTGAGCCACCGATGGTATGTGGCCTGATGTGCCAAAATTGATCACCTGGTTCTGGTTTTGCCCCGCTGGATGTTGCACATGCTATATGGACGGTCCAGGATTGTACTGTGTCTAATTTGCAGTAGTCCCTTGAGCCTGTTTAGATAAACCCTGAACTATCTAGACATCACCACTACCAGCTGGTGCTGCTTCTTGATGGCTAGTACCGACTTGATTAGTCCCTTGGGTCGATGGATCTAGAATATTATAATAAGTCGGCCCGCCTCGACCAGCTGGAACTCCATGAATCGCCTCTCTCATGGCATTGTGGAATACGTCCATGAAAGCTTCGTTATGGCTTGATATGGCATCATGAACAGATTTGTCTACAACCTCCTTAAAGAAACGCCTATCTTAAGCTTTAGTTGTATCTGTCTGCCCATGTAATAGAACTCATGGTAGTGGAAATTTCTAAACAATTGTGTTGTCACATGTTTTGGTGTAGGACAACAAGCATTTGCTCTAAAACTCTTCTATAGCTTTGCTGATGACATCTTTATCTCCATCAGGTAGATCTTCATAATGTAGCATAATGATGTCATTGTTGTTATGAACCGCCATGATGATTGTGGTGTCCCACCGAGCATGCCAGATACGTGTGTGGACATAGAATTTTCGTCCCATGCCGAGGACACACGCAGCAAGCCAGAAGATTCCGCTCAATGGAGCAGATCTGCCTAGCTTCAGCGCAGGGATGGTCGATCCTGCGCAATCCTCCTAAGACATGCTAGTAAATTTGACCTTGTAATTGAGAAGAAGAGAAAGCTTATCAGTAATTAAGGGTGGAACTTGCCGGTGTTGCCAGACAATCCCGAATGTGTGGCTATAAGAGCCGATATGAAAGGAGATCGATTAAATAGTCGATTCCAGCATATTCATGAGAATAAATCAGTTAAAGCTCATGGGGTTATGTAAGAAGAATCGGTTATCATTCAAGATAAACATCATTGTTTGAGCAAATATGAATCAATGGTAATAAGATATCAACGATAATTGGTTTATGTCAAGCCAATGATTACAAGTAACCGAACCCCTTTTTATGTAAAGAAATGATTCAACACCACTTAACCATTTAATAAGGATAAATCTAATAAACATGTTAGATCTCATCTATCACCATGACCAGTGGGCATGAGGCAGAATCATGCAGGCCGTAGAAATAACGATAGACTCGATGACCCTAACTCATTACTAATATCAGTGGGGCATGAGGCAGAATCATGCAGGTCATAATACAATAATAAGATTATGGGGCTAACATATCTTTCAACCTATCCTTACTTCAATGGTCTCGTGATGCGAACTGTTCGTGAGAGTGCTCGATATCAGCTAAAACAGCCGATACAGGCATAACGCATAGTTAAAGTCATGCCTTGCCAGGAATAGATCTACTAAATAACGATCCCCACTCCACGATGCTAATAGTGGGGTGTGAGGCAGAATCACATAGGCCATGATAACGGGCCGTCGAGCGGTTCTCGCTAGCCAATAGATCTGCTCGAGACGTAACATGCCTTAACCGCATGTTATGCACGATTAAGATTAATGTAAAACAGCCGACAAAACATAACTCATCGTTTAAGGTATAGATTAGATCAGTTTTAGGTTAGCAAACAATGGGTCAAATAAGATATAAGGCCAATCTCAATCAATCTCAATCGGGCAGAGTAATATTGTTGTAATTAGATAAACAATGAAAGCAACAAGCAATATCGTAACTTAATGAATCTACCAAAGACTGTCATTCTAAGGTAGAGCTGATAACTTGACCTTGATCTAATTCAAGCAGTGGGGTGTGAGGCAAAATCACACAGGCCATACTTGAATTAAACAAGAATCGATAACTAGCTTATACCAGAGCCACAGTGGGGGTCGACCGGATCGATGCAGCCATACAAACAGAGGCATAAACCATGACGGTACTTACAGACAAGCAGTGGAGGTCGACCGGATCGATGCAGCCGTACTCGCTGAAGAACTCGCCGAGATCTACTCTACTCCTAACGGGTGGACAAAGCTGAAAAAAGTAATTGACTTGTATTTGGATTGATTGATGTCCTTTTACAATAGCCGGGGTTTGGTATTTATACCCGAAGTCTAAACACGAACCCTACTCAATCACGATTCGTTACAATCTTAGGTATAAAGGAAACATTCCTAATTTAAGATAACTTGGACTCTAATCTTTCCCTTTTTGAGAGTCCAGCACATTCTGTCCTGGCGCTGATCGTAGCCTTTGTCCTTATCTGCCGACGCCATCTAAAGAAAGTCGATTCTAATTCTTGCATCCGAATCGGCTGGTTCCGATCTGTATGTAATTGATTCCTTGATGACATGATCTTGGGAGCTTTCGAGTCCCTGTGACTTTCCTTCCAAATTTCGGTGTAAACAATTGGTCTTCATTGTTATTCACTCTTGTGATTGATTGGCTCCTTCCTCGACACGGCGGTATAACAATCTTTCTCACTCTCTTTACAATACCGCAAACTAGTTGTCAAGCTCTTTAGTGTAGCTAGTTGTGAGAGCTTGTTAGTTTAGTTAGTGTGGCTCTTTAGTTAGCTTTTGAGAGCACACTAACTTAGTGTAGTGGTATAGCTATTATATGGATAGAAACTACATAAACTATAATTGTGGTAGGTGGCTTGCAATTTTAGTAGGCTAGCACAACACTTGCTTCGCCTCTTAATTGTCTAACCGGTTTGTTAAGTGTTGTTGTAGGAATTTTTAATAGGCTATTCATGCCCCCTCTAGCCATTAGGACATTTCATGGGTGGCCTTTCCCCATCTCTAGCACAATTTTATCAACGGGCCGATGTGATTTGGTTCACGATGACCTTCAGCCTTGTGGGGACCCAGACTCCCTTCAATCCAAAGAAGCCTTGGTGGGTTGATCTCTGGTTAATGTAAATTCTTCGTATCCATCCCATGATATTTTGTAATTTGGGGAAGCAATAAGTTCGAATCTATTATCTCTTTGTTATCCATCCCCTAAATTTTTGGAGTGTCGATATGCTTCCGTTTCTAATTTCAATTCCACACCCCCCACGAAATCTATATTCTCGCCTTCCCGGGCTATATATACGGGCCACAGTTGTGGATCGAACAACAACCCGCTTTATCTCAAACCTTCTACATCCTTAGTATAGTTCCTACTTTTTCTATAGGTTTGAGATTATGGAGAACAGGAAGGGGTCTGCTGAGGAGGCCCTTAATGGACTTGCATCATCGTGTTAGCGCCTTCATCGTCAGGAGGGTACAACTCGTGATGCCCCCACTGCCTTAGGGGATAGGGCCAACTCCGTTTGGCCTTTAGGGTCCTCTTCGTTAATAGCTCATCGCCAGCTCCCTTGTTATCAAAGGAGGCAGATTGACAATGATGATCTTATTGCCTCCATTAATCGACATGGCTAGAGTCTCGCTGAATGTCTCTCCCTTACAGAATCAGCTATGGCCATGGTCCGATGTCGATCACCTCGCGAGGCCGATTCAGTGGAGGATAGGATGTCCAAGGCCGAGGCCAGAATCATGGGTGAGATATCTATCATAACCTTTGCTTCCTTTCAATTTCATCCTCAAGATTCTAATCATCTCCCCTTTGAATCTTTTTAGATTTGTCTGCCCAACTAGAGAGCCTACGATTGGCTACGGAGCACGCGGCGGGATCCGTCAATGCTAGAGGTGCCATCCCTGTGGTTTGCCTGCACGACATTCTAAACCGTGTCAGGGAGGTCGCTCTGCATGGCGTTCACCATGGTGCCGCCATGGCGTTGGCTTCTGCGCAAGCTCATTCTGGCCACGAACTTTGGTTCCTCCCCCATGGTTTTCTAGCCGTGGTGCACCTTGGGGATTTTGAACCCCTGATTGAGGATTTCTTCAGTGCTGCTAACTCCATAGCCTTTATCTCCTAGGCCGGTGATATAGTAGCCAAACTATTTTCCGTCCCGTAGTTTGTAATAGGTGTTATTAGCAAATAATTTCTTCGTCTTGAGTGATTTTTCTCTTGTTTCGTACTTCATACTATATGCATCACTTTGTCCATGTTTGCTTTGCTCCTACAGGCGATACACATTGTACCGACTTTTACCCCTTTGGGTTTATTTTTGCACTAGAAGCGATACCCTTTTGGTATCGGCTATTAGAGCCGACAACCGAGCAAATTGGTTGTCAAGTATTAATCCAAACATTAGGGTAATATTCCTTTAAATATTCCCCATTTGATTGCTCTGCCGAATTCTTCTTCTCCTTTTGGTGTTTCCAAAATATAAGTATTACCAGGCGCACAACGCTTGATTCAATAAGGTCCTTCCCCACTAGGTGACCATTTGCCGAACTTGCTCTCTTTTGACCCGATCAACAATTTTACTCTCCAGACCTAATCTCTTTCAGAAAATTGCTCATTCCTGAATATTTTTGCAACCCTTAGTTTATCGACTTCAACATAATCAAGAGCACATGGCCAAAGGCAACTCAAATCCTCTAAGTCATCTATCATGAAATTCTTGTAGACCTCGGCTGACAAACCCTTATGCAACATAACACGCCTCGATCCAGATTGAACTTTCCAAGGAAGGGCTGTATTATGGCCATACACAAGCTCATAAGGTGACCATATCGGCTCTTTTGCTTTTGGCCATCAAGGGTAATCCATCCCCAGCCCTCTGTAGAGTCTTATTATGATTGATCGTTATAAGCCCATCCTAGCTCAGATACCTGACACCATTCATCAAAAGAAACGAGGACTACTGGCCAAAGTTAGAGAAGGTAGAGCAATCCAAAGTAGCCTCAAGAGCATTCCTAGATCAGCCGAAGGAAACAAACAACAAATCATAGAAACTAATGCTATTTGGCTAGAAGTGTTGAATGCAATCTAGGATGTTCGACGTTGAAATCTACATGTTAACACGTATCGATCATACTCTCCGTCTTTTAATTGTACTTCCTGTTTTGGCTAAAGAGCCAATTTGATACGGCCGATCCCAGACTTCCAATCTTAATCCAATTAAGTCTTAAAATGCGGCCTTCATTAAGTGAGCCCCTCAATCTTGTATCCTTAGTCATCTGGCCCCGTATTCTCTTCGGCATTAGCGAGGTGACGCTTCGCCTCCTATTAATTGTGGTTGCCTTTTACACGACTCGAGGCATCCACCCCTTCATCCTATGGCTTCAAATATCGGCCGAGGGTTCTATCCTCGAACACATCCGCACTTGCAACCATTCCTATTTCTTTGCCTTTCTCTGCCCTGGCAGAACTCTATAGTGGCCTTTCTCTTTTCCTGTAGATTCAATCAACTTCATGGCCAGCAAGGAGAACCGCGGCAAGCGCGCGGCGGAGGAGGTCCCGAAGGAGGACATGCTGAAGAACCAGCGCCTCCGACGCATAAGGTAAGATTGATATCCTCTATTCATGATGATGATATTTTCTGACTCGCCAATAGGTTCATTGTGAATGATAGTATTTGTCCCCTCCCTAGGGCTAGCAAGCCCTCTGACGCTGCATCTTCCGTGCCGGATTCGTCATCAGATTCTTCCAATTCATATGACAGCGATGATGCCCGGTGTTTCTTCCAAGAATGGAGGGCGGCGGAGGACCGCTATTCCAAGGCTATTCGAAAAAACGGCCAGCTTGAGATCCATCTAGGGGTCTTCCAAGCGGCACTTAATGCGACTGAGGAGGAGGCCAGCGTCATTCGAGCGTGGCTGGCTAAGTCTAAATGCCACAGTGGCAGTTAAGATGAGTTCCATGGATACTTCTATTCTGGTTTCCACTGCCTTTGTCTTGATAGTTTTCTGTGATTGCCAGCCCAAATTGTGCGGTTGGAGTCTCTCCAACTGGCGGCGAACGTGGTCACGGACGCCGTCAATGCTTGGGGTCCTCCCATCGACGCTCGTCTTCAAGACATCCTAGCCCACGTTGAGGAGATCGCCCTCCACGGTGTTTGTCATGGTGCGGTGGTGGCGCTGACCGCAGCGCAAGTCCAAACTGGGTACGAGCTCCATGCCATGGAGACTGGTTTCCCAATGGGCGACAGCCCCGAGGAACATGAGGACCAACTTGAAGAATTCGTTATGGCAGCGGAGGCCATAGTAGACATCACATCCACTTAGGATGTGGTGAACAAGGTCTTCGATTAGATTATACTTAGGGTAAACCGGTGAACAAAGACTCCTATTCTTTCATGAATGTGTCTCATTGCAATGCCCTTGTGTATGACTATTTTTTTTATTTCTTGCACTATAGGCGATACATATCGTATCAACTTTTATTGTCTTTGAATATTTTCATTTTTTTATCTTTATTTTTTGAACTAAAGGTGATACCCTTCTGGTACCGGCTATTAGAGCCGATGACTAAATGAATCAGCTATCGAGTATTGATCAAATGTCAGGATAATGTCCCGCAGAACTTTTCATACCAAAGGTTAAACGATCGATCGATCTAGAGCAAGCATCTCATCAAGTGCAATGCAACTTCGTTTAAGAAATCCATCAATTCTGATCCGCACTTAGGATTCCATTTAGCATTCATACATCGGCCTAAACCCATACTCAAAACTAATGCTTATTTTTCTTTATTCCAATGGCCGACGTGAAGCCATGACTATTTACTAAAACAAACTCTCAGAGCCAATTGCTTGCATTGCTAGTTGGCTTTCATTGCTGATCTTAATGAAGCCTCCTTTCCATAATTTGCCAGAAAAGCACTCGAAGTCTCCTAGTTCCCAGAAGACTGGATCGGCTGTTGTGATGCTCATAGACTCATCAGCGCAAACCAGTTTGACATCATCTCCATGCCATTGAATCAAACACTGATGCATGGTCGATGGCACACGGCAGTTCACATGAATCCAGTCATGACCAAGGAGTAGACTGTATGATCCTTTTCCATCGATGACGAAGAATGTGGTGAGTAGAGTCTTACTTTCGATTGCCAATTCAACATTTATTGCCTCCCGGGTCTTAGATGCATTATCTCTAAAATCCTTAAGCATCATGTCAGTCTCCATTAGATCTTATGGTCCTTTGCCAAGTCTACAAAAAGTGGTGTAAGTCATAAGATTGACAGAAGCACCTCCGTCCACCAACATCTTATTCATCGGCTTCCCATCAACAAAACCATTCATATATAAAGCCTTTAAGTGCCTATGCGTGATTGGTCTATCAAATATTGCTTGTTGTACAACCGTTAACTTGGCAACTATCTCATCATACTCCGACTCATCAAAATCTGAATAAACTTCTTGACCTGTCGGAGCTCTAAATTCTGATAGCAATAGAAAAGCCATTTGAATATTAGTCGATGGTTGCTTTCTATCGGCTGTTTGCTTGGTACGCCAAACTTGAGGTTTACCGGATGCCTGAGCCTGTTCCAACTCTTTATTCCTTAAGCATTGTACCCTTCTCTTCTGGCTTCTTGTCAAACCTCCTGGACACCATTGGCCTTCCTGGCAAACATATTTTGTCTCATTTCCTTCTTCATAATCAGCCCAGTCTTGATCAACCACTCTTTTTCCCAGCCGATTATGAACACTTTTATTTTTAAGTGCCAATCCATGTTATTATGATGATATGCATCTTGAGCATGGATAGACCGGCGATTGGTTTGAGATTGCCTAAACTCCCAATATTGATTGCTACATTTTGGACAGTCATGTCTGGTAGGCAACTTCAAACCTTTAATCCAGCAATGTCTGAAGAAAGGACAATTCCAATGTGATTCGGCTTGTTTCCTTTCATACCTCTCTTTTTTCCAATTGATGGTGGTATTTCTGATCCTTTAACCAACGCTAATAATCCTTTTTCTTCTACCACTGCCACTTATTCAATAGGATCTGAGATGTAACTCATGGCTTTGTCGCCCTATCTTTTGACGTTTCCCCCCGCTCATATCGGCTCTTTTGCTTAGCGCGACGCTTTCTAATCTCTCTGTACTCGTTAGCCGATATTTGTATCTTGGGATCGACTGTTCCAGCTTCTCTTGATTTAGTTGATGTTAGGACCTTGGTCTTTCCTTTGATTAGCCTAGCATCAACCATGTTTTGATCTCCTAGGAAAGGATTATCATCAACCTTCATCTTCCGAGGCGTATCAAATTTGAGTCTTCCTTGTTGAATAGCCCTCTGTATATGCTACCAGAAGATTCTACATTCATTAGTGTAATGAGAAGTAGCGTTATGGAACTTGCAGAACTTCTTATTCTTCAACTGATTAGGGGGCAACATAACATGACCATCGAGCAACTTGATATGCCCCTTCTCAAGCAAGAAATCAAAGAGCTTGTCTGATTTGGTGACATCAAAGTCACAGCTCTCATCGACTCCTCTTCCCCAAGGCTTTGGCACCATTACTATTTTCTTGCCCCAATTCCATTCAGCCGCAGCAACTTCTTCTTCATCATCTTCATAGTCGTCATCGACTGAGTATGGATCATAAGCTTCGGCTACTGTGGTACTCCTCTAAAATCGGGTATCTCTGCGCATATTCTGGAATTGGCTATTGAGCGCTGCCACTCGTTGAGCCAATTGACCCAAGTTGTCAAATTCTTGTCCTAGCAACTTTTCTTTCCACATTGGCAGCATTCCTTGAATGGCTAAAGCAGCTAGTTAATCATCAACCAAGTTTAAGGAGAAGCACAAGTTCCTAGTTTCTCGGAACCTCTGAAGAAACTCAGTGCCCGATTCATTAGTCTTCTGCCTTATAGTTGTCAAATCGGTTATCTTCTTTTCCCCAGTCCCAGTGTAAAAATATGTATGAAACTTCTTCTCTAGGTCAGCCCAATTGGCAATAGAATTGACTAGTAGTGATGAAAACCAAGTGAAGGTTGGCCATGATAGGGACAACGAGAAGAAACAAAATCGATGGGCATCCTCAATTGATGCTTCGCCCAATTGTGTAAGATACTAACTGACATGTTCTATCGTGCTTGTACTGTCTTGGCCAGTGAACTTAGCGAACTCTGGGAGCCTGTAATTTGAGGGAAGAGCGACTAAATCATACCATTCTAGATATGGACGTTTGTACGAGAAGGCTAGCCCTTTTGGCTTCAGACCGAACTGATTCCTCATCATTTCAGTCACCTTCAGCAGCAACTCATCAGCATTTGAATTTGGATTTCTCTACACCTGCTGACCCATATGTGGATTGACATCCCACGTGCCTTGGTACCCTGGATTCAGAATCATGTGAAGGGTGTTATAATCTATGCCATAGTGATAACCCTTTAGAATCTCTATTTGTTGGGTCCTTTACTGGCTTGCTGCTTGAAGTCTCTGATTATAGACATAAGGATCTATATCTCTATGGATCCTTTGAATTGAGGGTGCTATTTTTTGAGCCGATGATGGTATGTGGCCTATTGTGCCAAAATTGATCACCAGGTTCTGACCTTGCCCCGTCGGCTGTTGCACATGTTGTACTGACGGTCTAGGATTATACTGTATTTGATTCGTAGTAGTACCTTGCGCTTGTTTAGATGGACCCTGAATTGCCCAGACATCACCATTACTACCTAGTGCTGCTTCTTGATGGCTGGTACCGCCTTGATTAGTCTCTTGGGTCGACGGATCTGGAATGTTGTAATAAGCCGGACCAACTTGACCAACTGGAAACCCATGAATCGCTTCTTTCATGGCATTGTGGAATGTGTCTAAGAAAGCTTCGTTATGACTTGATATGGCATCACGAACAGATTTGTCTACAACTTCCGTAAAGAAACGTCTGTCTTCAGCTTCAGTTGTATCTGTCTGCCCGTGTAATAGAACTCTTAGTAGTAGAAATTTCTGAACAATTGTGTTGTCATGTGTTTTGGTGTAGGACAACAAACATTTTCTCTGAAATTCTTCTATAGCTTTGCCGATGATATCTTTATCTCCATCAGGTAGATCTTCATAATGTATCATAAGGATGTCATTGTTGTTGTGAACCGCCATGATGATTGTGGTGGTTCCACCGGGCATGCCAGAAACGTGTGTTGACACAGAATTTCATCCCGTGCCGAGGACACACAAGCAAGCCAGAAGGGTCCACTCGATGGAGCTAGAGATCCGCCTAGCTTCAGTGTAGGGGTGGTCGATCCTACGCACTCCTCCCAAGACATGGCAATCAATTTGACCCTACAATTGATAAGGAGAGAAAGTTTATCAGTAATTTAGGGTGGAACGTGCCGGTGTTGCTAGATAGTCCCGAATATGTGGCTCTGAGAGACGGTATGAAGGGAGATCAACTAAATAGTCAATTCCAGCATATTCATAAGAATAAATCAATTAAAGCTCATGGGGTTGTATAAGAAGAATCGGTTATCATTCAAAATGAATATCATTATTTAGACAAATATTAGTCAATGGCAATAAAATGTCAACAATAATTAGTTTATACTGAGCCAATGACTATAAGTAACCTAACTCCTTTATAAAAGAAACAGTTCATCATCATTCAACCATTTAATACGGATAAATCTAATGAATATATTAGATCTCATATATCGCTATAACCAATGGGGCATGAGGTAGAATCATGTAGGTCGTAGAAACAACAACAGACTCGACGACCCTAACTTATTACTAATATCAGTGGGGCATGAGGCAGAATCATGTAGGCCGTAATACAAAAATAAGATCATGGGGCTAACACATCTTTCAACCTATCGCTACTTCAACGATCTCGTGATACGAACTGCACGTGAAAGCGCTTGATATCGGCTAAAACAGTCGATTCAGGCATAGCGTATAGTTAAGGTCATGCCCTCTTAGGAATAGATCTACCAAATAACGATCCCCACTCCATGGTGCTAACAGTGGGGTGTGAGACAGAATCACACAGGCCATGATAACGGGCCATGGAATAGTTTCGCTAGCCAATAGATCTACTCAAGATCAAACATGCCTTAACCACACGCTATGCACGATCAAGATTGATGTAAAACAGCCGATAAAATATAACTCATTGTTTAAAGTGCAAATTAGATCAGTTTAAATTAACAAACGATGGGTTAAAAAAGATATAAGGCCAATCTAGATCAATCCCAATCAGGCGAAGTAATATTGCTCTAATTAAATAAATAATGGAAGCAATAAGCAATATCGGTAACTTAATGAATCTATCCGAAGGAACGCCACCCTTAGATAGAGCCAATAACTTGACCTTAATCTAGTTCGAGCAGTGGAGGTCGACCGGATCGATGCAGCCGTACTTGAACTAGATAAGAGTCGATAACTAACTCATACCAGAGTCGTAGTGGAGGTCGACCGGATCGTTGTAGCCGTACGAACAGAGGTATAAGCCATGATGGTACTTACAGACAAGCAGTGGAGGTCGACCGGACCGATGTAGCCATACTTGCTGAAGAACTCACCGAGATCTACTCTACTCCTACTCCTAAGGGGTGGTCGGAGCCGCAAAAAGTAAATAACTAGTATTTGATTGATTGTGTCTTTTTTTACAATAGCCGAGGTTTGATATTTATACCCGGGACCTACGCATGACTCCTATCTAAGCATGACTCATCACAATCTTTGGCCCTAAGAAAAAACATTCCTAATTTAAGATAACTTGGACTCTAATCTTTCCCTTTTTGTAGAGTCCATCATGTCTTGTTCCGGCGTCGATCGTAGCCTTTGTCGTTATCTGCTGGCGCTGCCTGAAGAAAGCAGATTCTAGTGCTACATTCGAATCAGCTAGTTCCGATCTGCACGCAATTGATTCCCTGCTGACATGATCTTGGGAGCTTTCGAGTCCCTTGTGACCCTTCTTACAATTTTTGGTGTAAACACAATGGTAGTAACAAATATTATTGCTCTACATATGAAGTCCTCCTTTTGAAACGCATCGTACATCGGCTCCCCATGCCTTTGTAGCCTCTCCATTTCTTGCATCAAAGGCTCAAGGAACACGTCTATATCAATGCCTGGTTGTTTAGGGCAAGAAATAAGAATAGTGAGGAGAATGTACTTTCTCTTCTGACACAACCACGTTGGGACGTTGTACATGGTCAAGATCACTGGCCAAGTGCTGTGGTCGCTCATCCTCTCATTGAAGGGATTCATTCCATCGGTGTTCAAGTCAAACCATACATTCCTTGGGTCATCATTGAATTCTTTTGCTTCTCATCGATCCTTTGCCACTGACTACAATCAGTCGGGTGTGCAATTTTATCATCATCCACCTTGAGCTCATCATCCCACCATGTCATGAGTGCGGCTTCTTTAGGGTTTAGGAACATACATATCAAGTGGTCGGTCACTGACAGGTACCACATTACCAAGGCAGGAATTCTTCTCTGCTTTGCATCGTTGCCTAATGGAGTGTCCTCTAGGGGCTGGGATTCTTGTACCACCTTTTTCGTACCATTCTTATTCCTCTTTTTCCCCGTGGAGGCTTCGTCCCCACTGTAAAGGTCATTGTTCTTGTACCGGCTGGCCTCACACCGGGGACATTTATCTAGTGACTTGAACGTTTTGCCACAAAAAAGGATACAGTGGTTGGGGCATGCATGGATTTTTTTCAACCCCCATTGTCAATGGACTTATGACCTTCTTTCGCTTGGTATATGTTGGCGGGAACTGAGTTTGGTTGTGGCAATACCCATGATAGGAGACGTAATAGATCATTGAAACTATAGTCTGACCGGTCGTAGTTAGCCTTCAGGATGAGTAGCTCAAGCACAAAATGTAGCAATGTCCAATATGTCGAACAACCCTTTTCAACACCATACACAGTGTACTTCGATGCATTTGTCACTCTTTCTAAATTTTCTAGATTTTTCGGGTTCTTTAGTAAAATCTCTAGTCCAAGGACCCAAATCATTTCCTCCAAATCATCTTCATCACCAACATGTGCTCCCCCATCATTATTGGCACCACCTTTGTCGTTACTATCCCAACCACCAGCATCACCACCTTGTTCATTGCCAAACTCAGGATCCATTTGTACATCAAGCTCTTCTGAGTATTGGGATAGGTATTCTAGGGTTTCGGTGTCGTCTTCTTCATCGTCGTCGTCATTATCAACAACCATTGTTTCACCATGATGAATCCACACTGTATAGTCCTCAATAAATCCTCGCACAATCAAATGTTCTCTGATGATACTTACATCTGTCCATGCCATAAGGTTCTTGCAATCTTTGCAGGGACAAATAATTTTATCCTTATTCTCTGTCAACGTCGCTGCATGCTTCTCTGCGGCTTCAATAAATTTGTCCACCTCTTCACAGAAATCTGCCTTGAACCTAACGAACCATACATCAAGACTTCTTGTACTCCATCTTTTAAAACACAACAATCAAATAAAATACATAAAGGACTACTAATTCAGATATATATATAAAGGAATCAAATTAATAATTAATTACTTGACAATAATTCTATATACTTCAAATATATATAAATATAAATATAAAATAAAATTACATGAAGCATATCAAACACACACCATAGTACAGGGTAATTAATTAATGGCCTATTTATCAATAAATAATTAAAAATATATATTTATTAATTAAAATAAATAATTTCAAAGACAACAATTTACAACAATTAATATTTTATCGACCACCTTTCATGCAAACCCTATTCTAATTTCATGAAACATAAATTTACAAAATTAAAATTAAAACAAACAAATACTAGATCTAGATCTAAATCTACATGTACATGAAATATACATGAAACTAGGGTATAATCTCAACTAAAATCAAGCAAGATCGACTAATAAATGGTGTAATCTCATTTATCTAACCAATTTACACTAATAGCTTCAAAACAAGAGTCTAATTTGCTTCTTACAAAGCTCAAGCACCATAGAAGAGAGAGAAAAATAAAACTCTAATTATGATCACTAACCAACCATTAAAACTTTAAATAAAGGTTTGGAATAGCATTTTCTTACCTTGTACAACCTCTCCATCAAAGTATTTGAGACCAAAACCTCTCCCATAGTAGAGCAATTTTTTGGAGGAGCCCAAGGCCTCCCAACCTTTTTTCTCGGGTTGGAGAGAGTGGCCCGATATGGAAGAAGGTGGTTGCTATATATACAGCGGGCATTTGTAGACATGACTAGTGATTCAGCCGCCCCTACAAATGGACACAGCAGAAGCGGCTGGTAATAGCCGCCTCTACATACCAGCTGCTCCTACAAATCGACGCATTTGTAGGGGCGGCTCGTATTACCAGCCGTCCCTACTGTGCCATTTGTAGGGGCGGCTGCTGTGCTGGAGCCCGAGCATATCAATGTAGGGGCTGCTCTAATGCCAGCCGTCCTTAAAAAAATGAGGCTTTTACCTACGTGTCATTAAAAAAGATCAAAATACCCTACGTGCCATTGAAATTTGAAAAAGTTGCTCAGTACCCTGATCTGAAGTTTCTTTTATATGCCACTTCCGTCAATTTCGCAGTTGATTCTAACGGAGTTGGCTCCCAACTGGACTTGAAATTACTCTTTTGCCCATCACTCTTTCTAGTCAACAGCCAGCCACTCGTTCCATTCGTTCTTTGCTTCCCCAGTTCGTGCGCATTTGCGCTGTGCACGCGCAGCAACCCAAAGGAGCAGCCGTCGAACCAGTGAAAACCCTAGGGAGCGGCCGCGGAGCCAGGCAGGCGTCGGTGGCTGGAGACGGCAGCAGCCGCCGGAGCCGGCGCGGAGCGGCGGATTAGCAGGCTGGCGGAGGAAGCGCCGGCAGGCGTCGGCATGGCGCTTCGCCCGGCAGGGCGTCGGCCTGGCGGCGCGGCCGGCGGGCACTTTCGAGGAGGTGGGCGCCGGGCAGCTTGCCTTCTACTTCGGGGAGGCCACGGTAATGTGGCGGAGACATCCTCGAGGCGCCCCGGCCTGGCCGACCACCAGTGATGACTGGTTAACTGAATAGAAATACATGTCTGACCCTGAAAATGCTGGCTAACTAGTAACACAATATTGGCAAAAATGATTTGCTCCATCCAGTTTTATCAAAGCGTTGGTGGCATTTTTTATTCAATAGTTCTGATAAAACTGCGAAGGTAGAACACATGACAAAAGAGACAACTGTGGAATTGTTAAAAAGGAGACAAGTGTGTGTTACTAGTTAATTCAGCAATAGTAGTAGTTGGCAAGTGGAACATTGTGTCAGACATGCAATTTCTCAATAGCTGTTTCACGGAGCATTCGTGGTCGGACCAGATCGTCGGCCGCGAAAGCCGGCGGCGGAGGAAGCAGGACGGCCCGCGCCGGATTGGAGCTCGCGCGGGGGCGCTCGCCGGCCGGGGCGTCGGCCTGGCGGCGGAGGAAACAGCCGACGCGGCACTCGAGGAGGTGGGCCGTCGGGCGCTGCTTGCCTTCTACTTCGCGCAGGGAGGCCACGGTAATGTTAAGTTTAATTATTCCCCTTACATCCTCGACCGGCTTTCGCGGCCGACGATCTGGTCCGACCACGAATGCTCCGTGAAACAGCTATTGAGAAATTGCATGTCTGACACAATGTTCCACTTGCCAACTACTACTATTGCTGAATTAACTAGTAACACACACTTGTCTCGATTTTTTAGAATTCCACAGTTGAGTCTTTTGTCATGTGTTCTACCTTCGCAGTTTTATCAGAGCAAAGCGTTGGTGGATGGAGCAAATCACTTTTTGCCAATATTCAATAGTTAGGCCACAGATTTTCAGGGCACATGTATTTCTATTCAGTTAACCAGTCATCACTGGTAGGACGTGTGTGGCCAGGCTTTGTTCCCTTGGACAATCATGCTATGTATGCCAGTGGCTGTCCACCTATGGTTCGATCGAACACCTATATCACTGCTCGAGGAATTTAAATATCATAGCCTGCTACAATGCATGAGTTTGTTAATCACCCATTTGACTACTCTTGACTAAAAGCAGAGATAGATGTTTCCCCCTTTGCAATATAACAAATTTATCAGCTAACACCTATGCAGTAAATCAGCTACATATGCAGTTCATCTATGACCAGTTTCATCTTAACACGTGTGGTAAAGTTGGGGTAAAATGGTTCTGGGATTATTAACTGCAAACTGTGCAGACGACAAAAGGCTTGGAAATCAGGCGCAGGCGACTTGCCGATTGCGCAGGCGTCGCAGTGCGGTCGCCGCTAGGGTTCTGTGCTGGCGACTCGCCCTTGGACGAGGTCGCCGCCGCACCGTCGCCCCATACCCTGCCGCCGGCGCCAAATCGAGACGCCGGATAGGAGTGGTGCCTCCTGTGACGCCGGGGCCGGAGGAGGCCGTGACGCTGATCCCTGGAGGACCTTGCGCTTCTGCTTGCTTCTAATCCGGCGAAGGTCACAAATCCTTGTTCTTTTCCCCAGAAATTTGATATATGATGTGCTCTGCCAGGTGTTTGAAGTTGAACTTCCGTTTCAGATATAGTGAATCTGTCTTCTGTCTTGGTCCAATTTAGGGTGCCAGGGGAATTGAATATAAGATAACAGTGAGAATGCTTACGACTCATTTCGTTAACACATTCTCTCCTAGCTTAGGTCGCCTTATCAAAATATGACAATTAATCATGTAGACTGACATTCAGGTGTAGTTTGATGTTTGAGATATATTTAATACCATGTCTGATGTTTGTTCCTATCTCACTCACATCAGCAAACATACATTTCGTTTTGGTCGATTTGGCCTTCAAAGTGTTAGTCTAGGAGAACTAGAGTGATGAGTTTGGGTTCAATGTATTATTTATCTACAATATGATTAGGCATCTGCTAATAATTGGAAATTATACATTTGTGTTCTTGGTGGAGAAGAACAGCAAAAGACTCCTAACCCTAACCTGCTGCCCGCCGCCTCTAACACGCACACGCCCGCCCGCGCATAAGCGGCGCCGCTGGCCGCACTCGCGCGCCACCCACGCCGCCACAGGCAGCTTGCTGCCGAAGACAAGTGCATAGGCGCCGCCCAGAGCCAAGAAGCCGCGCGCCAGTGACGCCCCCGACGAGCTCAAGGGCAAGTACGAGTGCGCCATCAGGAACTTCGCGGTGCTGCAGTACGGGGGCACGCTGCATG
The DNA here is from genome assembly GCA_904845875.1 of Miscanthus lutarioriparius. Classification (NCBI taxonomy): domain Eukaryota; kingdom Viridiplantae; phylum Streptophyta; class Magnoliopsida; order Poales; family Poaceae; genus Miscanthus; species Miscanthus lutarioriparius. Next base: position 76,037,060 of record CAJGYO010000003.1, on the reverse strand, counting down.
GCTGGGTCGAGTACGGGGAACTTCGAGGAATACTCTCAATATCTGGTTGGTTGGTCAAATCAGTGAACCGGATTATGTAGGGTAGCTATAGCCTTTTATCGGGATTTCACTCATTCTAGCGCTACTTGGCATTAATTACTGGTCAGTTAGCATGTTTCCTTTAGGACGTGTTGTGACTTTCTATTTTTGGCTTCTGTTCCTTGGACACTATATGCATGCAACATAGGTTTCATGCTATGTATGATCCTGTTGTTCAGTGGCTGTCCACCTATTGGTTCGATCGAACACCTAGATCACTGCTCGAGTAATTTAAATACTTATTTTGGCTGTCGAATAATAATTGTCAAATTTTTAGATGTATCGCAAATTTACTGTATTTATTAGAATTTTTATGTGCACATATACAAGTTATTACAGTGAATTTTTTTAGTGGTATGAGGAAAAAGTACACTTAACTAAAGAATTGTTGAGGACCTCTGATTGAGACTCAAGGTACACTTATTTCTTCACTTTGCATAAAATTGTTGTTTTTTTGCTAAAAACACGAGACGGGTTATAAGTGGCACCAGGAAAAAATCAAAATTTTGATGCATTCTACCACTAAGGGCAAAATCGTCTTTTCGGTTGGCCGTTAGCTGTTGTTACCGGCAAAATAGACGGAAGTGGCATGTAGGGAAAAGAAATTTTGTGCAAGGGTACAGGAGAACTTTTGAAAATTTCAATGGTACACAAGTAATTTCAATCTTTTATAATGGCACACAGGTAAAAGGCTCAAAAAAAAAAATCTCGTTGCTTTTCACGTAGTGCGTGTAGATGGCTCCCGTGACGGCCCCGTTGTAGTACACCTGTTCAACGAATTGCCTCTCACGGCGAGGCGGTAGTTTTGCTGGTGCTGCACTCGATCAGATGGGTTGGCGGCTGACCCTACACAATGCACAACACTGATTTGTTTAATTGCATAAATCAAGGGAGTGATGTAAAATCTGGCTTTGTGACTAGGAGTTGATGGAGAGTAGCTCGTGATTTCTCAAGCCCTAGGGTTTTGTGTGCAACCAATGCTATTTCGAGCTTGTTTCAAGAATTGACTGATGAGCTTGTGCATTCCTGTGTGTGTTGGAGGGTGAACGTTCACAAACCCATATCCCAAACATGTATGTGCATGGATGTGCTTTAGATGCATGTATATCATGTATGTTGCTGAATGCCTGTACTAGAAAGTTGTTATCTCGGTGGTCAATGGTTAACCTGTAAAGTAGTTATCTTATGCTGAAGCATGCATGACTTTTGCAGATTCTGGTGCATGGACAGCAGAATCAACTGAACATTTGAAAATACATTGCACAAAGAATTTAGACTTGCATGTTTGTGCTCCTCAGATTGAGGAAACAATTGATGTAACATCAGATTTATGTGCCTATAAGGTTAGCATCTTAACTACAAACTCTCTTCAAGTACTGAGTAGAACCTTTGCTTAGGAGGTCATGAAGGTCAGGCAACCTATAATATACTAATGTGCTACTTCCTATCTTATTGTTGGAACAAATGTGGCAAAATCAAACCCCTGTCCATGTACTAATCACTCAAATTTAATTAAGGTATGCACCACTATGATCTTCTTGTGAGCAGCAATAATACCCTTGTGTACATGCCATTACTGGACTATTAAGCTAGTAGCCTGTGTTCCTGACATGACTAGTTCATCGTTTACAATTGGTATGTTGCATATTCCTTCAACCTTCCATTTGCTCAACTTCGTGTTGTTTGTGATATCTCAGGTACAACCTTCAGAGAAGTTAATGAGTAACAACATTTCTTAGGGCATCTTTAGTGCTAAATCGAACCGAATCGAACGGAGCAAGAGTTCGACAGCTCCAGAGTATATATACATCGATTTGTGGGGTCTACATGTGATAAAAAAATCTCTCTCTCCGTCTCATGGCCAGGAGGAAGAGTTCGCATTCGTCCTTTCCTTCTCTCTCCCCATGTCGTGTACAGCATCGGGTATTTTTCGCCCCTCAGTTCGACTCGTCTGTAGAGCGATTTTTAGTCTGACACCGACAGTTCGGACGCTCTAGTGTTCCCGGTTCGTTCGGACCTGCCCATTGTTTGATTTGGAACAGCACTGGACCTGCTCTAAGAAGGTACGAGCGGATCTATATTTCCCTAAATCATTATCATTAATTCTTTCTGTTGCTGTCAACAAGTTCCAGAGAACCTTGTTATGACAATCCAATGGTCCAACTTCTCTTTTGTATAGTTTAACCCTCAGATTAAGCCAAGCAAATTTATTATAGAAAAAAATGTCCCTTGCAAAATTGTGAGTTCTAAAACACTGCACCAGAACTTTAACTCCTTAGGTGTTGAAATTCTAAATATTGACATTCCCTTTCATATATGGCATTTGTTGATTTGAGTGTTTCTTATATTGGTTGTTACTGCATGTTCGGTTGCTAGCTCTAAATAACCAGTTGCATTCATTATTCAACTTCAAAGGCTTTGTCCATTTACCATAAGAACGAGCCTAGTTTGAGCTGGTAGCTATAGATTTTTGTAAGGCGAGTTACCATTTTTTTCATCCTTGAAGCGGTTAGTTTTTAAACACTGTAGTTTGTTATATGCACTTACTTGACTACGGGTCATCGTTATGAAATCGCTAACACTAGCATGGTCTGCAGTTGGGTGAGCATGAAATTGCTTGGGTGGATGCAGAAATTGGAAAAGAAGATGAGAAGCTTATTTTGCTTCCCCCATCGTCAACACCGCCACCCCACAAGGCAGTTCTTGTGGGTGATCTAAAATTGTCTGATTTAAACAATATTGGGAAAATAAAGGATGTCAGGTAGGTTTATTATATTGAATTCTTGAGTCTTTGAGCGTCCCCTGTACCTATATGTGCATTATCCAAACTTTTAGTTTTAGGAGTGGACAGAAGAAAATTTCATTTACTAAGTAGGATTTTTTTTAGTTGAACGCGACAGTATCAAATATGTTGAGATTCAGGTGTGTTAGTATGTTGAGAACAAATTTGTGCTGTCAACTTTCACTGTCACTAGCACATTGCAGGGCAATAATAGATGGCACTTGTTACTTGCACAGGCTCTTTAGTTCACATAGACATAGCCTATAGATGTTAACAGTCGCTCACAAGAGTTGATTGATGAAAGTTGCAGCATATGTGTTTCGGGTGGATAATATTAAGTGGGCAGGGATGAATAATCTTTGTTGGTTTATACTGAAGCCGTTGACATTAGTCACTAAAGAAGCAGTTGATGCAGGTTGATTTTTTTTTTTTTTGAAGGAAGACGTTGCACGTTGAATTTGCTGGAGGTGCTTTACGATGTGGCGAATACGTCATGGTGTGCAAGATTGGTGATTTTAGCCAAAAGGTAACTTCAGCATCCATTTAGGAGCAACACTCGTGTGCATATTTCGGCAGAACTTGATCTGCTCCAGTTCAAGTACTATGGTTCAGAACTTGAAATGATACATGACAAACGGATGCCTCAATATTTTACGATACATACCATCAATACTCCAGGAGCATAGTTGCATATGCCTTGCCCGGTGGTGTGAGACTTTAATACACTTGTGTTATGCCTGTATGGATGCGGGTATTTTTTTTAGCTTTATAAAATACCATGGTTTTTGCAAAATAGTTTGGTTTTGGAGCAGCATTATCACTACCGGAAATAGGAGCTTTGCCGTGTGTCCAAAGCACACGGTGAAGCCCAAAAAACACTCGGCAAAGGATTTGCTGAATGTTACACTCGGCAAACAGCACACGACGTACACTGTGACGGTAAAAGTTTCTTTGCCGAGTGTTTTTTATCGTGCACACTCGGCAAAGACTTTGTCGAGTGCTAAAATCGACGCTCGGCAAAAAAAAAAGTAACATGACGGCGAGAAGACGGTCACAGTGCGTTTGCCGAGTGTCTAACGGCACGGGCACTTAGCAAAGATGTCATGTTTGCCGAGTGTCCACGCGAAAAAACAATCGGCAAACATCCAGAGAGGAACTGTTCATTGACAGTATAAGTGTATTTCCAAAGTTTTTCTGAATTTATTTTTCTAAAGGAAAATGGCCGTATAAGGTGTGAGCATAACTTCACGGTGAGGTCATCAAGCTAGCAAGGCAAAGTTCCCTCGCTCCGGCCGCTCGCCCGCGCGGCGTTGCTGCTCGCCGTCAACGTGCGCATGGATGACTACCTGTCGTTCCTCCACCCATTCTTCTGGCGGCACCAGTGTCGTGCCCTCGCCGTGGGGTCGCCAGCGCCGTGTCCCTGCCGCAGAGCCTGAACTCCCGGGCGCGGCCCTGGTAGCCGTCCAGCAGGTGTAGGTGTGCCTCCAGGTTGTGGAAGCACGCCAGGTCCAGCGTTTCCGCCTTGAGGTACGGTGACACCCTGTGGTCCAGCGCCAGCTCTCCGCCGATGTGCACGTACACGGCGCCCAGCCCCAGGTCGTCTATCCACCGCAGCATTGCCTCAGGGAACGACATTTGGCCCAGGACGTAGAACACGCCAGGCACCGTCGGCACCATGTCGTGCACGTTGACGACTGTAAGGAAAATGGACCCTAGACCCATGTACTTTGGATTTTGGTGTTTGATGACCAACACAACCAAATTGGACTAATGAATTTGCAAGTGATTATTTTGTAGTTCAATAGGGTGCAAGACGTGACGTGGACGAAGGCGACGTGATGATCCAATGATCAACACCATAAGCAAGACCCTAGGAGCACAAGAGAACACCTAAGATATCAAGCAAAGTCCAAAGCACAAAGATACTAACCAAGCCGTATGCAAGATCACGAAGAAATGAGCTCACAGAGGTGACCGAACGCTGGTAGAAGCGACCGGACGCTGGACCGGACGCTGGCAGAAAGCAACCGGACGCTCCGATCAAGAGGCTTGGCAAACAGGCATCAACAACAGCGACTGGACGCTGGACCGGACGCTGGTGGCAAATCGACCGGACGCAGGACAGCAGAGTCCGGTCGAGTACAGAGAGATTCTAGAGCGGCGAAAATGCGACCGGACACGTCCGGTGGCATGTGACCGGATGCTGGCAACGTCCGATCAATTGATCGCAGCTCTAACGGTCGGGACGACCAGACGCATCCGGTCAGGACGTGATCAGCGTCCGGTCAGTAGCAGAAAAGCGAGATTTCGTCCCCAACGGCTACTTTCTCAGTGGAGCTTATAAGTAGACCCCCCAACCAGCCATTTGAATATAGTGGAGCAGAGGAAACATACCAAGGGTGTTGATACACCATTTTAGTGATCTCCACTTGCATAGTGCTTAGTGATTTATTAGGTGATTAGCGTAGATGTTTTTTGCGAAGTGCTTAGGTTGATTAGACCACCACTTATGCGCTTGCTCTAGGTTTAGGCCTAGTGTTTAGTGAGGTTTGCATACCTCTTACCGCTCAGTGCTTGTGAGCACTATTGTTGTACATCCGAGGGGTTTATAATCTTACGAGATCATACCAACCGCGTTTGTGGTGTGGCCGCCACCGTGTACCGGAGGGAATAAGGCCCGTGGCGTTTCAGCCGGAAGCTTGATATAAAGATAGTGGGAGCATCCGGGAGAGGCTTGCCGAAAGGCACGTCGGAGACCCACTTGTGCGTGGGGAAGACTCGAGGCTATCCACGAAGTTACCCGACTTGGAGCTTGGCCCTTGGGAGGGATTCCTTGCGAGGGGCTCCAACGAGGACTAGGGGGAAGCTTGCACGCTTCTCGATACCTCAGTAAAAATACCAGAGTCGTCGATGGGAGTTTGCATATCTCTACCTTACTCTTTAGCTTCCGCATTCACATTGATTATATTACTCCTTTTGCGGTAGAGATAGCAATACACTAGGAAAATCGTAGTTGCACATTTAGATAGTTTATCTTTTGCATAGGTTTTGTTAGGGTTAGAAAAAGAGGCCATCGCTTAGAGTTAGAATTTTAAGTTGCCTAATTCACCCCCCCCCTCTTAGGCGTCATGGTTCCTTCAATTGGTATCAGAGTCGGTTGGCTCAATTTGGACATTTGGCTTAACCGCTGTTGAGCCGACGCTAGTTAGAGTGGTTGGGATGGATACCTCTAGGCATTCGCACTTTGATGGCACTAACTTCTCCTATTATAAAGCTAGAATGGCTTGCTACCTTGAGGCGATTGATTTGGAAGTTTGGAGAGTCACTCGTGACGGGATGAAACCCATTAAGAATCCAAAAAACCCACAAAGAGTGATGAAAAGGAAATACATTTCAATGCTAGAGCTAAGAATTGCTTGTTTGAATCTTTTAGCATGGATGTGCTTAACCAAGTGTTCACTTTAAATACGGCACATGAAATTTGGTTAAAACTCCAAGAGCTCCATGACGGCACATCTAATGTCCATGAGCAAAAACATTGTCTAGCTAAACAAAATTATGATTCCTTTACAATGAATGATGATGAGCTTGTTCGTGATATGTATTCTTGTTTGAATCTAATTATCAATGTGCTCCATTTAATAGGACTAACAAAGCTAGATAATGCGGACATCGTGAGGAAGATTATCTTCGTGCTACCACAAAAGAAATATGCTAGCATTATCACCATCCTTCACAACATGGAGGACTTGAGCACCATGACCCCGACCATAGTCATTGGCAAGATAGTGACATTTGAAATGTCACGTGAGATGGGTTAAGAAGAAGCCTCTTCATCAAGCAAAGGCAAAGCTCTCGCATGTAGCGAGAAAAAGAAGATGAAGGGCAAGCAAATTGAGACAAGCTCAAGCTCAAGCTCCTCAAGTGAAATGAAGAAGAAGATGAGGATGATGATGATGATGAAGATTCAAGTGATGATGATCAATCTTCCTCCTCCACCTCCAACCTTGATGAAGAATCAATCAAACTTATCAACAAGGTGGAGAAGATGATCCAAAGGCTCAATGTCAAGGGTGTGCCCATCCAAATCCAAGATATCATCTTCACTAATCAAAGAAATAAGCAAAGAAAAAGAGGATGCTATGGATGCGGTGAGTTGGGCACTTTGTGGAAGTTTGTCCAAACAAGTCCACACCCAAGACAAAGAAAAAGGCATGCAAGAACCAAGCCCTCACATCAATAAGGTCATGGGATGATTCTTCAAGTGAAGAAGAACACCATCACAAGAGTCGAGGTCGCAAGCACTCATCATCAAGCTCTTCTCGTGTGTGCCTTATGGCATGAGGTAACAAAAGTTCATCATCTAGTGAGAGTGATAGTGATGATGAAATGCCTTCTTATGATGAAATTGTGCAACAAAATCTTAATTATGCTAAAGTTTGCACTAGTCAGCAAAAGAAGCTCGGAAAATTAAAAAAAAAAGCTAGATAGTTCACAAGAAGCATACAAAACTTTGCTTGAACAATATGAGAACTTTGCTAATCTCAATGTTAAACTATCTGCTAAAATTGAGCAACTTGAGGCTAGTGCAACAACAAGTGCATGCACAATCAATGATGAGCAACTTGTAAGAAAAAATGAAAAACTAAAAGAAAAGTTGGCTAGCTCACAAGATGCTTATAAAAGTTTGCTTGTTAAAATGGAAACCATGTGTAAACATTGTGATGAGCTAACTAATAAAGTTGCTAATCTTGAAGTCATTAGTATAACCCCTACCAAGGCATCTAAAAAGAAAAGTTCTATCTTTAACATGTCTAAAAAGGATGCCTCTACTTCTTATAATGATTTATGTTTAGACTCACCTTTGTGCAACCAAGTTTGTATTAAGAAAGTTGTTGTAGATACATGCACACAAGAGGTTGCAAAGGAGAATGAGCAACTCAAGCAAGAAGTAGCTCGCCTCACCAAGGACTTGACTCAAGTGAAAGGCAAGGCAAAGCAAGCCCAACTTCATCAAGATAACACCGTTAAGGGACTAAAGAAGCTTGATGAAGGACAAACCATGGTTTACTATGTGTGCCACAAGGAAGGTCACAAGTCCTATGAGTGCAAGGTGAAGAATGGGGGAGGAGCAAAGAAGAAAGAGAAGAAACAAACAAGCAAGCTCTCCAACACCTACACCAACAAGGTGGACAAGAAAGCATCCACACCATACTTGTTAAAGAAGAAGAAAAATGACAAGGTGGTGGCCATCAAGGTAAACAAGCAAGCCAACAATGGGGTCAAATGCTTTTGGGTGCCAAAGGAAATCATTTCAAACATGAATAGCACCAAGAAGGTTTGGATCCCAAATGGGAAGTGAGAAGTCCAATGGACTTCGGGAAATTTGGAGACTTGGCAAAGTATAGGTGCATTTTATGGGGTGCATCATGATGGACAAAATCATTGCCAAGTGGGTTAGTGAATACTATGGATCCAAATTCCCCTTCCCATGTTAGGTAACTATATTCAATTTCCTTCAAGTAGTATCAATTTGCATTTCCTACAAGTGGTATTTCTTATAAATTGGTATCCTTAAGCATCTAGTTACTTTTTAAGCCTATGTTTGTATTTGCATGCTTAAATCTTTTGTCATGCATACAATAGGTATATCTTATGATAGGCTTGCTCGGTTTCATTCTTAACCCTTGGAGCAAACCTACATGGTTTAAAATTGTTTAGGAGCATGGCACATAGTTTGTTTTTCAATTGTTCATCTAATATGTGCCAAAGTCCAAATTGTAGATAATTTCTCCCGAATATCGCCTTCGAAAATAACTCTCACATTCATGTGATGTCATCTTTCAAGTGGTATTTTTTATTCTAAAATCAATGTGCATGTTTCCTACAAGTATTCCATACTTGTGTGCACAAATTTAGGGAGAGGTTACTCTACAAGTTGGATGCTTTGAGACTAACACATTTTCAAGTTTATCATGTGTGTAGTAGTCTCATTGCAAGGAAAATGGAGTCCCCAGAGTTAAGCATCATACTTTAAAATTCCACCACCTATTGCAAGTGGTAGAAATCAAATTGGTTTCCACATATGGTATTTCTAAACCGATATCATCATGTTGATTTCACTTTGATATTTATATGCTTTCTCCATTCATTATATAAATTAAATTCCCCTGAGCAATAGTTTACCAATTATGCATATGCTTTGTCTTCTATCATATGTATGCATAGATTTAGGGGGAGCTTAATCTATATAATGTGAGAGTCAAATTTTGTGACTTATTCCTTTCTACATACAAAGGATCACAAAGTTTGACCCTCCCTTGTGCTACTAATGTCTTCATTTTCGGTGTTTGATTCCAAAGGGGGAGAATTTAGAGGACCAAAAACAAGCATTAATTTGTATGACCAAAAGCTAAATCATATTAATTTACATGTGGTATAGGTCTACAAGTAGTAATGGTCCGAGAAAAGAAGGATAGTGGATTATGGATTAGTCTAAGTAATGGAGAGAATTTATAGGAAGCAAGGCTTAAATCCATATTGCCACATGGGGACATTTGCAAGGGCAAGATAAGTTTTCATGTAGTATCTTTTAGTCTTACAAGTAGTATCTTTTAGCATCATATAACCTTGCCCCTTGCATTGCATCCTAGCAAGTAGATAGTTTTTAAATTCCAAATTTTTATTATTTGCTTGCTTTGGTCGTGTTGTCATCAATCACCAAAAAGGGGGAGATTATAAGGAAAATGGACCCTAGGCCCATGTACTTTGGATTCTGGTGTTTGATGACCAACACAACCAAATTGAACTAATGAATTTATAAGTGATTGTTCTGTAGTTCAATAGGGTGCAAGACATGACTTGGACGAAGACGACGTGATGATCCGATGATCAACACCATAAGCAAGACCCTATAAGCACAAGAGAAGACCCAAGATATCAAGCAAAGTCCAAAACACGAAGATAGGAACCAAGCCGTACGCAAGATCGCAAAGAAACGAGCTCACAGAGGTGACCGGACGTTGGCAGAAGCGACCGGACGCTGACGGAAAGCAACCAGACACTCCGATCAAGAGGCTCGGCAAACAGGCGTCAGCAGCAGCGACCGGACGCTGGACCGAACACTAGCGGCAAATCGACCGGACGCAGGACAACAGAGTCCGGTCGAGTACAGAGAGGTTCTAGACCGGCGAAAATGCGACTGGACGCGTCCGGTGGCATGTGACCAGACGTTGGCAGCGTCCGATCAATTGCTCGTAGCTCTAACGGTCGGGACGACCGGACACGTCCGGTCAGGACGTGATCAGCGTCCGGTCAGTAGCAGAAAAGCGGGATTTTGTCCCCAACGGCTACTTTCTCAGTGGGGCTTATAAATAGACCCCCAACCGGCTATTTGAATATAGTGGAGCTGAGGAAACATACCAAGGGTGTTGATACACCATTTTAGTGATCTCCACTTGCATAGTGCTTAGTGATTTATTAGGTGATTAGCATAGGTGCTTTGCGAAGTGCTTAGGTTGATTAGACCACCGCTTATGCGCTTGCTCTAGATTTAGGCCTAGTGTTTAGTGAGGTTTGCATACCTCTTACTGCTCGGTTCTTGCGAGCATTATTGTTGTACATCAGAGGGGATTGTAGTCTTGTGAGATCACACCAACCGCGTTTGTGGTGTGGCCGCCATCGTATACCAAAGGGAACAAGGCCCGCTGCGTTTCGGCTGGAAGCTTGATAGTGAAGACGGCGGGGAGCATCCGGGAGAGGCTTGCCGAAAGGCACGTCGGAGACCCACTTGCGCGTGGGGAAGGCCCGAAGCTATCCACGGAATTACCCGACCGAGAGCTTGGCCCTTGCGAAGGGGTCTAACGAGGACTAGGGGGAAGCTTACGCGCTTCTCGATACCTCGATAAAAATACCAGAGTCGTTGATGGGAGTTTGCATATCTCTACCTTACTCTTTAGCTTTCGCATTCACATTAATTACATTACTCCTTTTGCGGTAGAGATAGCAATACATTAGGAAAACCGTAGTTGCACATTTAGATAGTTTATCTTTTAAATAGGTTTTGTTAGGGTTAGAAAAAGAGGTCATAGCTTAGAGTTAGAATTTTAAGTTGCCTAATTCACCCCCCTCTTAGGGTCACGGTTCCTTCAACGACGCGCAACACCTTCACGCCTAGCTCCGCTCCAGCCACGCCTTGAACTACGTGTTCCCCACCCGCGGGCCGAAGAAGGAGAAGACGCACACCGGCGCCGCCCTGCCATCCGGCGACACGTTGATTTGAGGATGGGGAATTTCGATTGATGTGAGGAGAGGCGTGGGGTGTGGATTATTTATGGAATGGAGCAGCAGTCTCTGATTGGCGGAGGAATCGGTGCCGCGGATCGACGACGTGGAGGCCACGATGTGTTTACTGAGTGTCCAAGATCTGACACTCGGCAAATCCGAGTTTACCGAGTATCAGATCGGGGCACTCGGCAAAGATTTTGCCGAGTGTCGGATGGGGCACTCGGTAAACCCCATTTTTTTCATTTTCCTTTTTTTCCTTCTTTTTCGTAACGTGTTTTTCTTTTTTTCCCGACGTACTTTGAAAATACCTTGTCAAATTGATTCAACAATATATATTTGATTTTTCTACGAATATTATTCTATTATTTTATGCAGTTACAGCTCAAATTTAATTTATATCAATTAAAATTCTATAATTACACTTAATAAATTAAAATTATCAAACGGATCCTAAAAATTACTAAAATTTCACATGAAACAATCTATGTTCTCTATTGCCTATACAAAAAGTTTTGAAGCCAAACCCTAATTCGACCGTCACTTTGACTCCAAATCTTACCAAATCATTCTCAATGCTATGATTCTTCTTCTAAGATGCTTCGGTTTGTAAACATCGTACATGATAAATTATGCGAAACCTTCTCAATTTTTTACCACAGCCTCCATGTATGATATCATCACATCATGACAAATCTCATGATTTTCAGACTTCGTTTGCTTTTTTAAGAATTTAAAAACCATTCGACCACATGTTCATGGTCGTGTTTCCTGAACAAAATGTTCAAAATTTCTTTTTATTTCCCGGGTAAGGTCTCATACCGGACTCAATAACATAAATATTATTTTTCTACTCATTTTATTCTATTATTTGAATCACTTGCAGTTCAAATTTGACTTATACCAAAAAAATTCCTTGAAATACAATAAATTAATTAAATATAGCAAACAGATCCAGAAATATATCAAATCCTAACATAGAGTACCACATGTTGTATGTAGAGAATAGAAAAAGTTTCAAGACTAGAAGAGAAAAAAACTTATTTATTTGCCGAGTGCCAAAAAAACACTCGGCAAACTTATTTCTTTGTCGAGTGCTGAAAAAAACACTTGATAAACTTATTTTTTGCCGAGTGCCCCTATCGGACACACGTCAAACTTATTTCTTTGCCGAGTGCTGAAAATCAGCACTTAACAAAGAGTTTGTTTGCCGAGTGGCATTATTTTGCCGAGTATTTTTTTGCAGCACTCGGCAAAGAGCTTGTTTGCCGAGTGCCCGATAGAATGCACTCGTCAAATATGTTTGCACTCGGCAAACCTGCTGTTTCCGATAGTGTACGAAGTGTATGGATGCAAGAAACCTTTTAGTTTTGAAAAATTATGTTGCTATAACCGCTGTCTCCACTCAAAACCTTTTTCCTCTAAACCATGATTTTGCATGTTTATAGATTCTAAAACTGCAGTTTACAGCATCCAAGCAAGGCTTACATTTGTGATGCGATGGAGTATATTGCAGGGCAGCACGGCGTCTCAGCAGATCGTCATTGAGGGTCCCCTGTGTGAGGACTATTACCATGGGCTTGCTCGCTTGAACTTATCCTGTACTCGCAGTTCTACTTGCTGTGAGGCAGCCTACGGCTGCTCCAGCTCTCGTGGTAGATTTAACCCAGTCGTGTTGTGCAAGTGACAAGTGCATAGGTTGAGAGAAGCTAGTTATTGCGAGGGACCCGGGAGCTGATTAGGTCTGATTTGTTTGTCTTATAATCTATATTTTTCAGTTTGTCTTTTTAACCGTAACAGTATTTTTTTTTTATAACAAATTAGTCGAAACAGTGCTTTAGCTAGTTTTTTAGCGAAGCAAACGTAACCTTAATTTGGTACCAGCGGGCATGCCAGGGCCCTGTGGATTATAGTAGATTATTAGATGTTGACTAGTACTACCTCCATTCTTTAAAAAAAATATAATTCTAGTCATAGTATTACGTTTTTAGTAAGTTTCACCAATTACAAATAAAAAAATATCTATGTTTATGATACCAAATAAATACCATCAAATTAATTATAAAATATATTTTTTATAGTAAATTAATTTAAAAATATAACTGTGAATATTATTTACTAAAAACTTAGTTAAATATGTAGCATAGTTCGCTTACTCGTAAACGATCGTAAATTTTTAGCCGGGAACAGTGTTTTTCTCTCACACCAAACCAGTCAGCAGTAAATAATCCACGATACGATACGGCCTTCCGAACAGGCTGATGAATTACTTTTTGTTACACATAACCTATAGTTGTATTCTTCGGATGCAGTAGTACCGTATAAGATTGCATGTGTTTTATCAGAAAACATTTAATCTTTTTGCTTAAGTACTATCCTGGTGTCTTGGCATGTTTGCTTCTCCCCCTTTGTCCAGTTCTTTACTCCGTATTTCACAAAGGTCAGACTTGTATTGGACGAAATTAGGACAGGAATGGTATATGCTGTCTGCGGAAGTGCCGAACTGGGAAGATGCGCTACGGATGTTCAGGCTTTGTTTAGTTTCAACCTAATATTTCAAAAAGTGCTACAGTTTCCATCACATCGAATATTTGTGGCTCGTATATGAAGTATTAAATATAGATAAAAAAAAACTAATTGCACAGTTTGGTGGGAAATTGCGAGACGAACGTTTTGAGCCTAATTAGTCCATGTTTGAACATTATTTATCAAATAAAAACGAAAGTGCTGCAGTAACCCAATATTCAATATTCCCCCAACTAAGCCCTTGTTTAGTTCTAAGAATTTAGATTTTGGGGCTACTATAGCACGTTTATTTTTATTTGGTAAATAGTGTTCAAACATGAACTAATTAGGCTCAAAACGTTCGTCTCGCAATTTCCCACCAAACTGTACAATTAGTTTTTCTTTTCATCTATATTTAATGCTCTATACATGGGCCGCAAACATTCGATGTGACAGGTACTATAGCAACTTTTTAGAGGTTAGGGTGGAACTAAACAAGGGCTCATTGTTGTTATTGGCCTGGTTGATTTGACCGTGTGCAGCCAAGAAAACTGGGCAATGTTGTCTGGAAGAAACAAGGGCTAAACAAGGGCTCATTGTTGTTATTGGCCTGGTTGATTTGACCGTGTGCAGCCAAGAAAACTGGGCAATGTTGTCTGGAAGATGAAAGTGACGCTTGGTGGAACTAACGGTATGCAAAGTGTGGGAGAAATAAATCCATGACGACGATGACGATGAAGATGAAGATGAAGATGAAGATGAAGATGAAGAAGGCACCTGGTCCTGTCCCCCGTCCCGAATGATCGATTGTCAACGCAACCGGCCGGATAGATCAAGATCACCTCACCAGTGAATTCGCCACGGGCGCCCGCCCCCATCACAAACCAAAACAAAAAAGAGAAAAAAAAATCACGAGTGGAATCGTTTGTTGGATCTCCGTCTCCTTCCCTTCGAACATTCATCATAAACCATCCGTACCCGAATCTTTGGCTCCCGACTCGATCCGCGCCGCGCGCCGCGCGCCGCTTGTTCGACGCAATTCCCTCCCAGCTACAACCTGCCGCCGCCACCGCGGTGGCCGATGGATGACTGATTGCCTCCGCCGCCACCTAGTGCCCCGGCCATGTCGCTGGCCTGCGGCCTGCCGCTGCTCGAGTGCGTCTACTGCCTCGCCTGCGCGCGCTGGGCATGGAAGCGCTGCCTCCACAGCGGCGAGGTCGACAGCGCCACCTGGAACCTCGCCTCCGCCGCCGACTTCGAGCCCGTGCCGCGCATGTGCCGCCTCGTCATGGCCAACTACGAGCCCGACCTCTCCCCCTCCGCGCCGCTCCTCTTCGCGCCGCCCGGCGGCGGCTACGGCATCGACCTGACCTGCGTCCTCCGCCGTCGGACCTACGCCGACACCCGCGGCCGCGTCACGCCCTACCTCCTCTACCTCGACCACGCCCACGCCGACATCGTCCTCGCGCTCCGCGGGCTCAACCTCGCCAAGGAGTCCGACTACGCGCTCCTCCTTGACAACCGCCTCGGCAAGCGCCGCTTCGACGGCGGCTACGTCCACAACGGCCTCCTCAGGGCCGCCGCCTGGGTGCTCGACGCCGAGTGCGACATCCTGAAGGAACTCCTCGAGAGGTACCCCGACTACACGCTCACCTTCACGGGTCATTCGCTGGGCGCCGGCATCGCAGCCATTCTCACCATGGTCGTCGTGCTCAACCTCGACAAGCTTGGCAACGTCGACAGGACCCGCACGCGCTGCTATGCCATGGCGCCGGCCAGGTGCATGTCACTCAATCTCGCCGTCAGATACGCCGACGTTATCAACTCGGTCGTCCTTCAGGTCACCGTCACTCACTCAGGTTTCTTAATTATCAACACTAACAACTACTCCCTACTGGTTTCAACCATTCTCCATCTTTCTTTCCCTCCCAATGGCAGGACGACTTCTTGCCCCGGACGGCTACTCCTCTTGAAGACATTTTCAAGTCAATCCTCTGGTACATTATATAATAACTTTGTTGTTTTCTTGATTATGAACAAATGATTTACTCCATGTTTTTGTTCATCTAGTGCTGAAAAGGTTTTGTTTCGCAAATTGTTATGTGCTTCATTACTGGCTCGAACTTTCCTCTTGCATAATCCCAGTTGCTCTATTTGTTTATGAACAAATTACTCAACTTGTCAAAATCAGAAACTGTATATCTGTTTCAGGATATATGATATCATCACTTAGTGAACATCACACCTGTACTTAGTGCTCTGCAAGTCAATCCTGTGAGCTGTGTACACCTATTATAGCCAAGGGTAGTTTATCTTATTTGCTGATTTTTCAGTTTATTATGTTTCTGCTAGCTCTGTTGCAGCTGTGATGCGTTTGCTGCTTACTGGGCTCAAGCCAATGTTCAAAAAGGCGACGCTAGGCAGTCGCCTGGGCTCGCTTACGCGCTGGGTGACGGGGTACCGCCTGGCCTAGGGGGGTAGGCAGGTACCTAGGCGGCTGCCCAACTGTTGCCGGCGAAAGGCGGCCAGATCCGCGAAGGCAGGGACACGTGGGGGCGGCGTGGAGGTCGGGAGACGATGGGGGAGGAGCTAAGGTGAGGCAGCGGCAGCCGGTGGGGGAAGAGGCGGGGTCAGGCGGTGGCGGCGGGCAGATCCGCCAAAGCAGGGACGCGTGGGGGTGGCGCGGACGTCAGGCGGCGGTGGGGGGAGGAGGTAACGTCGGTGGGGGCGGCGACGATCGGTGGGGAAGGAGGCAACGTCGGGGTGTCGAGCGATGGCGGCGGCGCGGGCGAGCGACGGAAGTGAGCGTGAGCAGAGGCTGGGAGGGAGAGAGATGGGAACAGAGGAGGGGAGTGGAGGGGAGGGGATAAGACTTGGGCCCAGACTTGGGGAGACTTAGGCCGTTATTGGGCCTTCTCTTCTTTCTCCACCACTGATCTGCTATTTTTTCCTTTTCTTTTAAGTATTTATGCATATATTAGCTACCGCCTAGGAAAACGCCTAGGCCCGCCTAGGCTCTAGGCTACGGGTCACCGCCTAGGGAGCGCCTAGCACCTTTTTGAACTTTGGCTAAGCAAGTTTGACATTAAGCTATCTTCTTTTTTTGGACAGCTTGCCATGCCTCCTAGGTTTGAGATGTTTGAGAGATACATGTATACCCGTAGACGCTATGCTAAAGGATCCAAGGAGGCTTTATGCACCAGGCCGGATTTATCACATAGTGGAAAGAAGAATATGCAGGTACCCTTTCCTCATTTGGTATTCTAGAATGCAAGAAACATCATGTGGCCCCTGATGCATAGTATCCGTTAGTTGCGTATTGAAGGAGGTGTTCTCACAATTGTCAGAAATAGAGAACAGGGTATGCTAGTAGTTTAAAATATTTGATAGTATCGTTTTAAGAGAACCATCACCTCTTTATTTTGCGAATATGTAGTTCAACTATCACCATTGACTGTAAACCCATACTGATACTGCTAGGTACACCATTGATATTAAACTTTCCCAGCTGTTTTACATTTCTTGGTCAGAGTACTGGGTGTTGCTAATGAAGGTGTCCAATATTTCCGAAAACAAACTGAATTCCTTGAAACACACAGGTGCGGAAGATATCCACCTGTAGTCAAAACAGCTGTGCCGGTGGATGGTAGATTTGAGCACATAGTTCTTTCCTGCAACGCCACAGTGGACCATGCCATTATTTGGATTGAGAGGGAGGCCCAGAAGGCTTTGGATGTGAGTTGTTTATAGCCTTATATGCTTCTACTCATGCTTACTCTCTATTCTTTGTCTGTAGCCTTTATCTTTGGTACTGATAAAGTGAACCTCCTTGCATATCACTGTTTTTTTTTCTTTCTTAACTGTGCATGTTGACGATATGTAAGGGTCACGTGTGGACGTGTGGGGAATGTTTTAGATTCTATTCTTAGCATTATAGAACCTAGAAATGTGAAAATACAAGAAGAAAGTTTGAAGAACTAACTCAACTAATGTAGTGACGACAAAAATCTTTTCCAAAATACAGTTACACATTGGTTAGATGTCTTGGAATTGTGATCTCCCGGCCTATTCTTTAGTCGGTAAGAGAAAGGGATGGAACGGGGTGGAAACACCCCGAACCATCCCATTTGCCCAAGTCAGCAATTGAAAGGATTGGAAACACCCCCGAACGATTTCGTTTTATCCTGATCGGGGTTACCAACCTAATAGGTGTCGGCCCCCGTTGTGGAGCGATATATATTGGGGAAAGGTCCTGCAAGGACCGGAACTGAGACCTAAGCCCATTTCCCTGTCCTACCGATTAAGGACCATGCTGAAACATTGGAAGGACCGAGACAAGGCCCAGAAACAAGAACAGAGAGAAAGAATTGAAAAAAAAGAGATGGGAAGCTCATCTGGTGAAGGTATGTGCATGAATCTCATCTCATGTTGTGGTTCTATCTTAATCTAGATGATCCAACATAACTAACAAGATGCATTTGTCGTGTGAACGGCCCTCTAGTCGAGTTCGTTAGGTGGCTCTATTAGCATTCCTCGGGTCCTAGGTTCGACTCCCATGAGCTTAGTTGGTTAGGTGGCTCTAGTAGTATTTCTCAGGTCCTAGATTGACTCCCCATGAGGAGCGAATTTCAGGTTGGGATTGAAAAAAAACTCCTCGTCTGTCCCACGCAAAAGCACAGGTCTAAGGCTAGGCTCAGCTCCGGTTGTGGGCTGTCTTATTCCCCGCAGGTTGAGTTTTTTTAGATGCAGTTATCGTCCAAAGAACAGGTCTAAGGCCCGTCCCCGTCGTGGGCTGTCTTACCCCCAAAGGCTCAAGTTTGTTTAGATGCTGTTGTCGTCTTTAGAATTGTTCATGTTTGGAAATGGAGTTGTTGAATATGAAAGTAGACATACGATGATTTGTTCACCAAGCAGATGCAATCGTACAAATGGGTGCAAGTTAGCTGCTTCTCTGATTTTTTTTCCCGTGCTTATTACGTGAT
Source organism: Miscanthus lutarioriparius (assembly GCA_904845875.1). Lineage (NCBI taxonomy): Eukaryota > Viridiplantae > Streptophyta > Magnoliopsida > Poales > Poaceae > Miscanthus > Miscanthus lutarioriparius. Next base: position 76,018,430 of record CAJGYO010000003.1, on the reverse strand, counting down.
TCCACCGCCGATGTGCAGCTGATGCTGGAGGAGGAGGACACGCTGGCAGTGCCATCGGAGCAGCGGATGGAGCGGAACGAAACCCTACAGAAGGAGCACGTGGAGGAGCACAGGGCTGCTCTGCGCCGGGCCGTCACGTTGTCAGTGCCAGACGCGCGGTCACCATCGCCGTACGGTACGTTTGACGATGTTGGGCAGCATCACCACCAGCCAGAGAGGAGCGAGAGCTTCCCGCCGGCGGGGCCCAGGCAGCGTATGAGCTGGAACGACCTGATCGAGCGGGTGTTCGACAAAGACGAGGACGGCCAGATCGTGCTGCGCAGCTCGGTTCTTCTATGAAGAGCGCAGCCTCCCGGCCTCACCTGGGCCGTTGTAAATTCCTTTGGTCTTGCAACTGTGCTGCCGGCTGCCTCTCTCCCAGCAGAAGCCCCCATTTTCCTGACAGTGTGTTATTGGATGTTCAGTGTCATTTATTCAAAGAAGAGAATTATTTGTGTTATTGGTTGTTCAGTGTCATTTATTCATAGAAGAGAATTCTTTGTCTTGTATGCGCGGCTCATATACCGACATGAGCTGTCAGCTGCGTAGACAAGTTTTGTGAAGGAATAATCAAGGTGAAGAGTAGGTCAATTTTGGCACCATTTTCCTGGCGATCTTGATATGTAAAGTTAGGATCCAAACTCACAATCTGCATTGCTGAACATCATTACACGCCAGACAGTACGATCGAGACACTTATTCCCGTTTTGCTCCATGCGTATCAGCAGAGTCACTTAAAATTTTGGATTTTTGACACTCGAGGGAGATGGAGATGAGCACAATGCCTTAGTTTTCAGATTTCACACCCAAATCTGCATAGCTTCGCCCCATGGCCATGAGATGTAAGTCACATATGGACGATATTGTTTGCTCACGGTGTGGAGCCGCCGGCTACAAAAGGATGTGAATTCACCGTTTATCAGCAACTCAACTAAACCCACTGGTCTTCCTTCTTCAAGACTAGAGTATATGCAAATAGGCTTTACAAATTGAGCAGCGAGTTCTATATTTAACAGCTAAAACATCAGCTGATACTACTGCCTAAAAAAACAAAGAAAAAGAAGAAAACATGTAAGCCATAAGGCCTGAGCCAATCAGCCACTTGTATATGTGTATGTAATAAATATGCTACCAATCTATACTTGCAGATCAAGAACCGCCTCACCTGCAAACATGTAGCACGATAAGGTCAACATGGGATTAACAGGCGCTAAAAGGGGGATAGCCGTCAGACTACTCCAGTGGCCAGTCCATCTTACCATGCATTCTCTTGACGAAGCGCTCAAATTCAAAAAAGTTGGGTCTTTCAAACAGAACTTTGCTAAGCCTTAGGTAGGTGAAACCAAACAGATGTCGTCCATCTGGGTCATTCAGTGGTTTGGCATTCTCCAAAATCTTGTTGAATCCATCCCTATCATAGCAAGGTAGAGCGTTCTCACTAGCCACTTGTATACCAGCATCCCAAGCAGCATTTAGCACCTGAAAAACGATGCACCCAATTTATTAAACACTAACACTTCATCAATCCGTTCCAAATTAAATAGAAAAAAATATGGTGTTGTACTAAGTGCCAACTACTCATTCAGAGAAAACCTACCAAATAGTAAGCTGTTGCTAAGAAATGCAAAACATGCAACGGAACAATGGATCCATACCTGCCATACTAGGCCCTCTGGATCTGCAAATGCCTCAGGGTATACCTCATGCTGGTCCATAGTGCGCAATTCAACACATGTAAAGTTCAAAGCAGCATCATATTTCTTCAATACTGCAGCAATTGGAGCATAGCCATCACGGTTACATGGGTTGTAAAATCCGGCGGTCAATTCAGCAGCATGACTGGCAGTTTTGTACCACCAGTGCACCCCAGAGACCTGTTAATATCACAGAAGTGGTTAGTGCTATACAATCATTTCATGTGATTTGGATAAAAATGATAAAGAATAAGGTTGTTCTGACACTTATAAGATCAAGTTCCCAGAAACAAGAAAAAATGCCCACAAATCAACCACCAAAATACTGAAATAGGCTTTGAATAAATAACAAAGACAACTGACCTTAACAGCAATGTTTGAATCCTCAAAAGCCAACCTTGCTAACATCAGTACACGGTCCGCGTGATCCACCAACGTCTGGGAGTACCAGCTGAGGAAAAACCGACCATAGTAGCTATCATAATCTCCTCCATCACAAAAAAATCCAGTGAGATTTGGTTCAGAATTATAATGGCCAGCATTGTCAGGCCCTCTTGCCCATATGGTATGCCCCCGTGCTTCTGCAGCCTTTCTCAAACTTTTCTGTAAGTACCTGTCATAGCACTGGAGCAAAATACATTAGCAATTGTCTATGATATACCAATGGTGTCCTGAGACAGTGAAAATAATGCAACTAAGAAAGTGATACAAAGAACAAAGTGTGAGGATTTACCTGAAATTCTCCAATGCCAGGGTATTTCCAGCCATGTTTTGCTGGATAAGATGGATATCGCAGCTCTCCACAAGCCCCTAGTCCAATCTCAATTTCTGAGATGATCCCATCCTCAAAATACTCATCAAATTCTACTCGGAAGCTTCTCATGAAATCAAAATATACCTACATTGATATACAGGAATGAATTAAACACAATTGACCATCCAACTTCCAACAAAAATGAATTGAAATGTTTGAACATAGAGAACAGGCATTGTTGTAGCATAACAAAATAGTCTCGTCACACACATGAAAGTACTAGACATGACAATGTATACAAAACATATCAGTTTCATGTGAAGCCACCCTCAGCTTCTCAGGTTCCAGTTATCGTCCAGAGTAGTAGTAACAGAACTTGCTCAAGGAGACAAGTGGAAATCAATAGGGGTGTGTTTGGTTGGTGGATGGGGCTTGCATTATTATTGTGGCTGAGGGGATACAGGCTAAGTGGAACCGTATTCCAGAAAAAAAGGTGTTTGGTGAGGTTGCATGAGCGGATGCAAAAAAACTGACATGTTTGGTTGTCTGCATGAGCGGATGCAACCTGTCAAACCTATGAGACTGACACGTGGGCCTGTCACCCTCATCGTGTATCCACTCAGCTTGGCTCGGCAGTGAAGCTCGATTTGGGCGTATCCTGCCAACTTGTATCCACTCATGCAATTACATCCGCTCATGCAGTCATGCAGCCAACCAAACATGCTTCTCACTCAGATTTATATGGCTCCACTCATACAGGATGAGTGGAGCAGACCAACCAAACACACCCTAGAATGATAAGCTGTGTGGATGCTGTGAAAATGTGAAATGACTCCTGCGTCGCTTTGGGCTGCAAACTCTAGCGTCTATGATGAATGATGCTTCTTTTGAGGACTGGTGGAACAGAGCCAATGATATGGTCGATGGACAATTGCAGTGAGGCATAAATTCCCTCATTATCCTAGGGGCTTTGACGCTTTGGAAACATAGGAATCAATGTGTCTTCGGTGACTTTGCTGCCAATATGGCTAAGCTGGCTTGCTACTTGCTGAGGAGGAGGCGCAGCTTTGGGCAATGGTTGGAGCGCAAGGGATCTCCTTCTTGTCTGGCAATGTTCCAGTGACTAGGTCATTCCAGGTTGTTTGTATTCGTAAGAAAAAGGCGTGTACTTAATTTTGTGAACCTATGGGTGTGCGTGAGTGCCCTTTCTCCTATTTAAAATAATGATACACAGTTCTCATGCGTGTTCGAGAAAAAAATAATGAAATGACTGTACCTCCACTGCTGTTCTGCCTTGCAGAACCCTTTCTTTATCAATTCCCCATGATAAGCACTCTGTATTACGTCTTCCTGCCCTGTCAGTAAAGTAGATATCCGGATTGCTCCTTCCAATTTCTATTACCCAATGTGGGAGGGGAATGGATATATCATCTCCAACATTGCCACCGCATTCATGAAATGACATGACGACCTAAGAAATTTTGCGAGAAAAGCATTTAAGCGACATCAGAAAAGGACATCAAACCTAAAGTACAGCAATTTTCAACCAACAGATGAAGGATGTGGAAGGAGGATTGCATCGAGAAACATACAACAGTCCAGAGACCCATAAGTTTCCAAAGGGTGCATTGAGATGTTAAGCCATCTTACCTGCAACTTGAGCTTGAGCTCCCTGATCATCTGGAAGAGGCGCCTGTAGCCAGTCCAGTTGTACTCCTGCGGCCTGTGCGCCTCGACGTTCCCCCACCAGCAGTCGACCATGACCCCATCCACTCCAGCTGCCTTGAACACCCGCAGCTGACCCACCAACTCGTCCGCGTCCACCACCTCGCCGTTGCCATTCACCACCCCAAGCTGCAAAAAGCACGCTTCTGATTGGGACGGCCACGATCGCGCAGGTCCAATCGAAGGAAATGGAAGAGATGGGCACTCACAGGGAGCATGATGTAGACCGGCACGTAAGGCGTGCCAGCGAAGTCCCGCTCCGGCGGGCGCGGCGCCACATCGGGCACCTGCAGCGGCAGAAAAGTCCGACAATAGTGAGAGACAGATGAGCCAAGCGGACGTAAAGCGAAAGGAGGCGGCGGGGAGTCGCCTGACCTGCTTGGCGACGGGGGCGTCTTCGGCGGCGGCGGCGGCGGGGTCCATGGGGACGGGGACGGCGAGGAGGTGCGAGGAGTTCCCGTCGGGGACGTCGTCAGCCGGGGGTCGCGAGGCCGCGGTGGCGCGCGGGGGCGAGACGAGGAGGCCGGACACGGGCGCGGGCGCTGCGCGGTGGGAGATGGGGCGCGCGGCGACGGGCGCGATGCCGCGGAGGGGAAGCGCCGCGGAGGCCGGGAGTGCGAGCGGGTTGGCGGAGGGCGGCGCGGCGGCGACCATCACGGGGCGGACCGACTGGAGGAACACAGGAAGAGGAGGAGCACGCGTCAGCATTTGATCCGGACCCGGTGGCACCGAATTTGGGAGGGGCCCGGGGAGGAGGAGGAGGAGGAGGCGGTGGCCGGTGGTGGAGCGCGTCCTCGGGAGGCGGGAACGGGGGAGAAAAAGAGAAACCTAGCAACGAAAGCCGTGAGCTCCGTGACGGCCTGTGCGGCTTCGCCGCTTTTGCTTGCTTGTCCCTCCTCTGTTCTACTTAGTACTTACCCCTTTGCGTGCCAATTGCGATGTTCGGTCCAGAAAAAACGTAACGCAAATATAATACTCGTAAAATAATGCGGTGCTAATTCTTTTCTCTGCTTGTGTTATTTTCGCACAGTACGGTATTCCAGGATTTTCCCATAGTCGGTATATTATCAAACGTACACATATTAACTTTATTATTTAATTTGATCGACCATTCTATTCCCCTGCAGAATTTATTTATTTACTTATTATCCACTCTTTTGAAACCACCGAGTTCCATTTATGACATCATATAAGTACAGTAGATATAACAACTCACACGCTGGGCTGTGTGAGATCACTTTTTTTCGCCGTTCCCCTTCTCTTCCTAGGCCGTGTTTCGCTTTGCAAAAAATTTTTTAACCCGATGAATCATACCATTTTTGTTTTATTTGATAAATATTGTTCAATCATGGATTAATTAGGCTCAAAAGATTCATCTCGTGATTTTCAACTAAACTATGTAATTAATTATTTTTTTTATCTACATTTAATACTCCATATAAGCGGCTAAAAATTAATGTGAGGAGAGAGAGTAAAAAACTTAGAATTCGGATGGCATCGCTAGTTCGCATCGCAGAGCTGCCAGTTCAGTCAGACAGGCCGCGTTCCATATCTTCCCAATTGAGATACTGACAGACAGACTGACTCGGAAGGAAAGGAAGGAGAGCAGACAGAGAGAGAGAGAGAGAGAGAGAGAGAGCAACCTGTGCAGCCACGGCGGCGGAGGAGGACGAAGAGGGGAAGGTGGTGCCGTCGGGGAGGACGACCCATCCGGCCTCCCTGGCGAGCGCGGCGATCACCTCGTTGATGTCGGCTCGCGCCCGCAGGCTGTAGTTGCCGTGCTGGCGCAGGCCCGCCAGGATCCGCCCCGTGATCGCGCGCCGCTGCCGCTCCCGCATCTTGGTCCGCTCCTTCTCCTCGCGCGCGCGCCGCCGGTTCGGGATCCCTCCGGCCCTGCCGCCGCCGGGCGTCGACACGACGGCGGCTGCGGCCGGGCTCCGGGGGTCCATGTAGTAGCCGTCGTCCTCCTCCTCGTCGCCGTCCTCCTCCTCCTCCTCCTTGACCCCCATCTCCTCGTCCTCGTCCTCGTCGGCCTGCCCCGCCCCCGCCTGCTGCATCCCGCCCGCCCGGCCGGATCTCGCGCCGCTGCGGGTGGAGATGCGGAAGAGGGGAAGAGGAACAAGGGGGAGGAGGGGAGGACTAGGAGCAGTAGGGTCGCTCGCGCGTGCGAGGCATGCGGCGGCGTGCTGCTGCTGGGCCTGGGACTGGGAGAGTGATATGGTTGGCACGGTGGCCGCGTGGGAGCGACACGTGTGGGAGGATGGACGGCCGCGATGGCCAGGAGGCACGCACGCTTGGAGCGCCTCCGCATCGCCTCGCCTCCGCAAGGCGCCAGGGCAGGGGAAGGAACGGGGAAGAAGGATTGGCACCGCACATGGGGCGCATGTGATTGGGCGTGCCGCTGCTACCGTTACCCTTTCCCATCCCAGCGCACGCGCGTCTCCCCTTGCCACGCGCCCCCATTGGCCATTGACCCATTGGCATTGCCATACGTGCAGGTGCAGGCGTGCATCAGCAGCGGCTGCTTCTCAGATCTAAGCAGGGGGCAAAGATCATGAGGTTTTTGGTGCTGCGTTTCAGACATGGGTTGCTGGCATTTGCTTGTCTTGTGCAGCTACTCTGCTCTATTGGGTCGGAGTAGATGTTACCACTGAAGAATGCCAATCATTTGTTCAGACATTCAGAGCACAAAGATTAGCTCTGGACAAACGTCATGCTGCCTTTCCTGCTATATTGGCGTCTCCACTGAACAAACATTAGCTCTGGACGTACCATTCCACACAACTGCTACCTTACATTCACTGAGAAGCAATGTGTACGTCCAATGCACAAACGAATCGAACACAGCAGACAATTTGCAGGTACAGCTTCTATTGTTCACATCTCCAAGGCGCGATGCCTCTTTGCTGAAAAACGTCCCACTGCTCGATCAAAAAATTCTCGAGGGTCGATATTTTCCAAAGAAACTAATAGCTCCATGCATCAGTTGCAACATTTTTCACTTGAACAGAGTGGATATTTATTTGCTCACGAATTAAGCCAATGGTAAATCCTGAACAAAGCGATTGTTCCAAAATACCAACAAGACAAAAGGGCGTGTTCCATTTGATAGGAGCAGCAAACAAAACTACAAATAACAGAATAAGTAACGATTATCGGATCCTTCTTTCTTGGTGAGCTGTTAGATTCACCAGGCAGTAGGTAACGGATGCATTTCAACAACGAGTCAGTGAACAATTAGCCCAGCAACCGTGATACTGTTTGTTGTGTTGCTTCTGCTTTAGACTTTGAGCTTTGGTTGCTTTGCTTCCATTGGCATCCTTCAAGCTCCCGACAAGGAAATCAGCATGTTCCACAGGACGATTGGCTAACTGTTAGCCTCATCATTGCATTTTCCATCTCACCGATTTGTTCGGACAAGCAATCACAATTCCAGAAAACGCGCTTGCATATCCAGCTACATTGACTTCGCTGTTAACTTGGCTCAGGAGATAATACAGTAACTGTACCGCTTCACAAGCTTTCACTCAGGATGCACTAGTGCATATCGCTGAATTCTAGCATATCATCACGTGCACAAGCAGCACGAGTGCACAAACAATATTTGACAAGGCTAATTTTAATTCAATTCAGTTGATCAACTCACCAGAGACCAAGGGGCTGCTTGGAAACGTTGCCCAGGCCTTGCCTTGTTTAGATTGTAAATTTTTGCAATCTGGACACTGTAGCACGTTTCGTTTGTATTTGACAAACTTTGTCCGATCATGGACTAACTAGACTCAAAAGATTCGTCTCGTGATTTACAACCAAACTGTGCAATTAGTTATTTTTTTTACCTACATTTAATGCTCCATGCATGCGTCCTAAAAATTGATATGATGAAGAGAGAGTGAAAAAACTTGAATTTTGAGGCAATCTAAACAAGGCCCCAGTTTGCCTCGCTGGTGACGCAAACCACGAGGCCCTTGCCAGCCCGAGCAAGCCATTTTGGCTCTCGGGGCAGCAAGACAAACCTTGTTGGCGCGGAAATCAAAGTAAACTGGAATAGGATCCAAACAGCTAGCCTCAACTTTTTGCTTGGCGAGGTAGAACAGGACATGGCAAAGGTACCAAGCAGGCCCCAAATCCAGCATATGCATATATCAGCCTATAGTCCTTATCCTGAACTGACACCTCGTACCTTGGTGAGCTCTAAGTATCGAATCAAAAATAAATTCTCAGGTAACATTTTCCCAAAAATAAGTCCTCAGGTCATATACATCTTCAGCTGTGGGATCGTTGTATGCAGAACTAATGAACTATCAATATAAATTTAGAAGAGAACTAAGATGCTTTAGTAAGGAGAACTCCTCAAGAAAGCCACCATTCCAATGAAAACATCCACAAAGGTGATCAAACTGTAATTCTTTCATTCAAATGCAGTTTCAATCACAATATTTGACAAGAAGATTGCAGAGAACAATATAAACAGCATCTGAATACTGATTCGCCTTGTGGTGTTATACATTGTTTCAGGAACTGCACTTTCAAGTGTCCTGATTAATATATTCAGTTCCCTGGTTTCTTTCTGAGTAATATATACAGTGTGTGAGCTCTAAACAACATTTTTACATATCACATTCTACTGATTACAGAAGGATGATAAGCCCTTCTTTCTGATCGCTACTACAGTTGACAATAATACATCTGTGCAGGAGAGGAATCAATCAAATGTACAATCTGGCCTCTTACCAGAACAAATCATCTACACCCACAGACGTCGATGGTGGGGGCGCTTCCTCCTCCTCCATCTCTGGTTCAGGTTCCATGCCAAACTCCGGGGACTCGATATCAGCGAGGTTCTTCAAGTCAACGACAGATAGCTCGTCCAGTTGTTTCACCACAAGGTCTGCAGCACTAAGCTCGTAGATTTTGTGCTTGCTTGCGACTGCGACACACTTCATACGGGCATCATGTGCTGCTTCCACCGCCGAATTGGAGTTCCCAAACACGATGCACCTCTCCGGGATGAAACTGAGGAGCTGAGCAGCGTACAGAAACATTTCTGGGTCGGGCTTGCCCCGGTACACGTCTTCCGCTGCCACAACCGCATCAAAGAAGCTGCGCACGCCAACAGCTTCAATGGCTTCCTCGATAACCTTCCGTGGACGTGTGGTGGCCACAGCGATGGGGATCTTGTAATTGGCGAGCGTGCTCATGAACTCCCTGGAACCGTTCCTCATCTGGTGGTAGGAGCCGCCTCGGAGGCTGTTGTGAATCTCCTCCTTCCTCAAGGCCAATCTCCTAAGCTCCGCGGGGTCCCGAGACCAGCAGAGAACCTCAGAAATCGCCTGCTCGTTCTTCATCCCTTCGACTCTCCGCAACACAAAAGCGGGAGGCGGCGACTTGCCCTCCTCCTGCGCCAGGGTCAACCATGCCTGCCTCTCCAATTCGGCATCATCCTCAACAATGACCCCCTCCCACTCGAAGATGACGCCGAGCCACCCGCAGCCCATGCGCTCGAGGCGGAGCAGCGGGTTGTGCAGCTTGGGGTCATCTGCCCTGTTCTGTGGAGGCGACGGCGCGGGGCTGGTGACCCCAACATCCCCCATGTCGCCACCGTCCCCGGGGATCCCCCGGTACTCCCTGCGAGGGCTGGCCTCCTTTGTGACACCCATAGCCAGCGCCCTGATCGGCCAATCGGCGAGTCGAGGCGACGGCTGCCTGTTGACCCGGGCCACGAGGCGGCGGCCCGCGAAGGCGGTGGGCAGGGGGCGGCAGGCGACGACATGGAACGTCCGGCGGAGGTGGTGGTGGTGGGAGGCGCCGGCGCCCCTGGACCTGTGGTCGAACAGGTGGGGGGCAATTATGGAGGTGCTCGCGCTGACCGTATCGACAACCATGACGGCCGCTGGATCCGGCGCCCTCCCACCTAGCTACGAAGAATCGAGATCCCGGAGCCCAAACCTGGCTGCCCCCAATTATTGGGCCAATTTGCTCGAACCGTCTGTTCCTCTGCCGGAATCGGGCTGCTGCAAGAAGAAGAGGAAAGAAACGAATAGCTGAGACTCCAATCCAACACATGAAAGGAGAGGAGGAAGGCAACCAACAAGCAAACAGAAAGGCACGGGTACCTAACTAACTCCAGGAACCAATCAATCGGCTGTTGAAGCTCAAGCCGAGCTCAATGATTGGGTGGGCAAAGAGAGGAAGGGGAAGCGGACAAGGCAAGGAGATGAGGAGGAGGCGGTACCGGCGGCGATTGGGGGATCGGACGGCGGCGCAGGCGTCGGTCGCTGGGTCGCGGAGGAACGGGAGGTTTCTTCGGGAAGCCGCCTACCTTGTTTTAGCCTCGCGTTTCCTTTCCTTTTGTTTCGTTTTCTTTCTTTCTCCCTTCCTCTCTCCTCGTGTCGCGCGTCTTTCGGGAGATTTTATGGTGAGCAGTGCCGCTGAGCCGCCGCGGTTGTCCGTGCGGCCGTGCCTCCGTGGAGGAGGAAAGAGAGACGAATCTCCGCCGGATACGTGACGCGTGGCGCCACGAGGAACGTCTGATGGGGTTTCGGTCGAAACGTGAGAAGGCCCGAGGCCTAGGGATCGTGTTCTCTTGGATTCTTATCTGCTTTTCTCTCGCGCCATCGGAATTCTCTTCCCTCCTCCCTCTCTCTCTCTCTCTCTCTCTCCGCTATAGATGGCCAACGGGCCAGCCTGGCCCGGCCAGGCACGGTCCGAAGGGGGTCAGGCCGGCACGCACGTCGTGCCGAGGCAAGCGTCGTGCCTGACCAACGGCCCAGGCATGGCCTGATGGGCCGTTTTTTGGGTCCGGCCGGTCCGAGAAGCACGGTCCGAGGCGGGGATCTGGCCAGCCCAGGTGAGAGCGAGAGAGAGGGGGTGGGAAGGGAGGACGAGGAGGAGGAGGCTAAGGCGTGGTGGAGGCTGATGCCCTCGAGCTGGATCCAAAGGTGGCCGACGTCCTCGACCTCGAGCTGGGTCCGGAGGTGGCCGACGTCCTCGACCTCGAGGCGGATGTGGAGGAGGCCGACGCCCTAGACCTGGATCCGGAGGAGACGTGGAGGCCGGTCACCGCACTTGCCACCGCCGTGTGCGCTCGGGCTACGCGAGGAGGGGCGTGGAGTGCCGTGGAGTGGAGGAGCGATCACAAATTGTCTTACCGTGAGTGGAGTCGGAGAGAGAACGGAGTCCGGTGACGCGCTTGTCGCTCTCATGGCGCCTGAGTCTTGTGATGGGGAAAGGGGAGGGGATCTTGAAATAAAAGTAGGGTTAGCAGGAAAATGAAGTTGGGCTCTTAGCAGGCTGCAGGCCGCTGTAATCATCGGGCCAAAGTCGTGACTAATTGTAAAAGTCGGGCCGTGTCGTGCCAGCCCATGTGCCTGAGTAGTAGCCCAGGCACGCCCTGCAACACCGGGCCGGGCCAGCCCGGGCCCGCTAACCATCGAGCCATGCCGTGCTTGGGCGGGGCCAAAATAGCGTGCTTAATGCCGGGCTGTCGTGCCTCCGGCTACATGGACATTTATACTCTCCGCTGGTTGACTCGGTTTTCATTTGGGTTCTATATAAAAGGGTATTAAAGGAATTATATGTAATTTACTACTCTGGACATAATTACGAAAACAGCGTCTAAACTACTATGGGTCATTTTTTTTGTTTCTCCTTTTATGTGGTGCTGCATTACTATTGTTTTGAAATTGAAATTTTGTAAAACTCAAAACTGAATTATGTACAAAGTTAAAATTAGGATATCTTTGCAACAAAATAAATTGTTTAACTGAATTATGAAACTTGTAAAAGGTTTTTTGTGTGACTAAACTTGTACAAGGTTGTAGTAGAATTTTATGTCATCTAGAAGCATTGTTTACAGTTTTGCTTCACATAAAAATGAAAATGGTCGGTGCCACATGCCAAGAGGAAAGATGAATTGTAGCATGCATTGGGGGCTTTATTCCTGTTTCTAAAAAAACTGCCTCCAAACGAGGTCTCTAACATCTGATTTTGATGAGAAATTGAAGAAAATAGAGTGCAAAACACTTTTTGACCCTATTTGAATTTCTTTAAGACCACCTCGATAAAAAAAACTCGATTCGTGGTGGCTAGATAGCCCCCGGGTATTCCGGCTTAAAAAGAAGATTTTTTCATGCAGATCGAGAAAACCTTCGAACCCCTGCACCACCCTTACACAGCAGCACTACGTCTCCGTGAGATGAGCTGACTACAAACCTATACTTTAGATGTGGAACATACGAGGGAGTTTTTTCCGCTCCTAGTCACTGTGGCCGAAGCCACGAGAGTGAGTCCTCCAGGATTCTAACTCTGACCACCCCAGGAGGTACTGAGCCAAGACAGTCTCAATCAAATTTACTCAAATTCTTTAATGATGTTCCTCTCAGTCCCTAGTGGCCTTATGTTTTCAAACTCTTCTTTCTTCGATGAATTTGGCATTTTGGCATCCTCTCATGCCGATTCATTCAGAAAAATTACTCTAGTCATTCAAACTCTTCTTTCTTCAATAACTGGAGTTCTTGAGGCCAACCACCACAAGAAATCAGTAAAACTACGTACGTACTGCAAAATTGTGCTTCGTTACTTGATAGACCAAAGCAAACCCAATATTTGATAGAAAAAGGACAAAAAAAAAAAGGAGACCGGAAGCAGCAATCACTGTTACATAATTACATTGGTAGTATTCAGACTTTCTGTTCAGAGAAACTGGCAAACTGCACGTGCAGCCTGAGAACTGGCCGAGAATGTTGGTGGTCAGAGATGGAGAACTCGAAGGAAGCTGCAGTGTGCAGTTTGATGATAAGCAGCAGCACAGGAGGCACCAAATTTGGCGTCAATCAAACACGATGAATTGGTCAATTCCGACCGGACTTCCTGCGTATGTAGTACTCTCAAATTGAAAGGCAGCGTTTGAGAATTGTGGACTGGCCCAGCCCATGGGATGGCGACGTGTTTAACTGAAGGCCCAGCCCAACGTGTTCGATCAACAAAGCACTTCTTTCCTCCGCGGACTATAGTCGGCCGCTGCTGACCTTGAAGGTCAATTGCGGCGGACAGGGCGATGACCGGAACCCATGCCGACGCCGTCGCGGTTTTGTATATTTGTTCTCGCCGCCGGTCACCACCAACGACAACGGTAGAAGTGATGAACTGCCTTCCCTCTTCATTTATGTATGTGCCCTCTTCATTATTATGTATGTGCAGTTCTATGCAGGACAGCAGGAGTAGTAATCCAGCGTATTTGTGCACTTGTATCCAGAAGTAGTGAAAATCACGTGTCCTCTTACTGCACATCCAGTACAGGAACAGTGCGTTTCCGGAGCCCACCACCATGCAAGGAGGTGTTTGGATCTAAATTTTAGGAGGTGATATACGATGGTGTCGTATGTGGTGTTCGAATACTAATAAAAAAATAAATTATAGAATTCGTCACTAATTCATGAGACGAATTTATTAAGCCTAATTAATCCGTCATTAGCACATGTTTACCATAGCACCGCATTGATCATGGACTAATTAGGTTTAAAAGATTTGTCTAGCAAATTAGTCGCAAACTGTGCAATTAGTTTCGTAATTAGTCTATATTTAATACTCCATGTATGTGTCAAACATCCGATGGGACATTAACTAAAGTTTAGAAGAAGGAACCACACACTCCCTACGTATTGCTTGCATTCCATTTGGAGATAGGTAGTAGTGAAAGAAATGTGATTTATTGTCATCCATAAAGATGGCAACGGCCCCGATACCCGATATCCGATGGGTATTTGATCCATTAGAAGACGGGGATGTGATCATATCTTTACCCGCGGGCATCTAAATGGGCAAGAATCCATCCCCGATGGGTATAGCGGGTATGGAAACATTCCCTGTTTACCCGTCCCGTTACCCGTTGGGGAACCCGACTATTTGAGCTGTCATGCGAGTATTAGGCCCAAAGAAGCTCAACATAGATATTTTTGTCCAAATCTGAACAATCATATATATATATATATATGTATAGTTCTCTCTGTCACCTTTGCTCGTCCTCCTCGCAACATCGCTTCTTCTCCTCGGCATCTCCGAGACTCCGACACTTATATCCGGGTGAAGAAGAAACGTCTCCGATTGCAAAGCTGCGACCCTAAGTGTCCTTGTTTATCGGGTATGCAGTACCCATCGGGTATCTGTTACCCGACCGATGCCCGACGGATACGGGGATGGGCAAGAATCTATACCCGAGATAGTTAACGGGGACGGGGACGGGGACGGAATGAATTCTCCGTAGCGGGGAAGAGAACGTTCCGACGATACCTAACGGGTATATCCCCGTTGCCATCTTTAACCCCAAGTCGGCAAGCCCCAAGGCCTCCGGTCCCCCGGCCTCCGCTCGCCGTCGACCCGCCGCCCGCTGCCCCTACCGCCGAAGGGGTTGTCATATCAATTATCAAATGGGGACGTCGGTGCAGGTGACGCCTCTCAGCGGGGCGTACGGCCGTAGACGGCTTCCGCTTCCTCCTCTGTCATACCTCGCAACTTCAACCCCTTGGCAAGTACTCACTCCGTTCCACAGATAAAATCGTCACAGGATGTGTGCAGATTAAATTTCGTTAACTTTAATTAAATTTGTAGAAAATACGTATAATATTTATATCTCTAAATAAGTTTGTTACGAAAATATATTCAATAATCTATCAATGATACTAATTATGTATTATAAATATTAATATTTTTATATATAATTGGTCAAAGTTAAAAAAAATCGAGAAACGAGAACGACTTCTAATTAGGGAGGGAAGGAGCGACATTACTACAAGATTAGACATCACTGCTGGATTTAGGTGAACCGGCAGTGATATACCTTTATCGTCGGTTTTCAGCTTTAAAATCAGAAAATGATTGGAGCTAGGTTAAAACCGACGGTGAAGGTCCACATCACTATCGACTCTTGACTTGCACCGGTAGTGGTTTGACGACAACTTATCACTGCTGGCTCTAGCCAAGAACCGTCAGTGATTCTGGGCTATCAATGCCGGTTCAAGACAAGAACCGACGATGATAACATCATAGTACAAAAGGTTGGCACCGTCTTCTCCTTTCTTCTCTCTTCCATCGCGAGCATAGAGGCACGCATTTGGGCCGCTCCCTCTATTGTTGCGGCTGCTCTTTACTATGAAGCTAGCTCTTGGATTTGGAAGAATGGGTTGATCTTCTTGCTTTAAGGTAAGAACAAGCATCCACTCATTTGATTTTGTTGCTTAATTAGCGTTGTTTTGATGGCTACATTGCTTGATTCTCATTCTAGTTTTTTCTCCATTCTAGAGAGCACTTTCGAATTGAACTTTGTGCAAGGCTTCCAAGCAAATTACGGTGAATCCATCATCCAAAAGGTTGGTGTCTTTAACATATTTAAATTCCTAGCTAATTACATGGTGCTCAAGATGATTGTTAGTATGTGAGGCTATAATTAGTTCTGGTTAGGAGTAAAGTAGATTTTTTTACAATTTTGGTGAGCAAATTAATTCATGTGTCACCTACCAACACATTGTTTGGAGCTACATTGCTGTTCATGATCATGTTTCCAATTTTAGTATTTTTTTAATTAGTGTCTATTTTTATGTGGCATAGAGTAGAATAATTATTCTTTATTATTGTGCAATAATTATTTTTTATGGGGCTACGATTTTTAATTTATATGGCCGAGGACTATCAATTTCAATTTTCCAATAATTAGTGTACAATAATATTTTTCAAAATTGGGGTGACTAAATTAAATAAGTGTACAATAAATTGTAGTTTTAAGCAACAATTATTGTTCATGAAGCTCCACTTGTTATTAATTTCTCTGTAATTACTATCTCAATATTTTATTGTGTAGAGATGGATTGAGAGTGGATGTATCATTCCAAACGGACAAGCGGTACATGCAAGGCGTCGGTAAGTTTCTCGCCGATGCCAAAGCCCATGATGGGAATGAGAACCATGTCTTCTGCACATACAAAGATTGCATGAATCGAAGGAAATGGGCTCAAACTAAGTCTATATGATCACACTTGATTACCAAGGGGTTCATGCCAAACTATACGATATGGACTATGCATTGCGATGTTGGTGTGAATGTTCCATAGAAAAATGATGATGATGTGGGCATGTCTGACGTAGCCCTCCACGAGGCTATTACGGAACCCTGTGTTAACATGGAACCTATGGCCATAGTTAATGATGTGTTTAGAAACACGCTAGTTGACGACACCAAGGATAACAATGGTATTTCTCAGTCGCTACGTAATATAGAGAGCAAATGTCTTAGTGAAACACAACTAAGAAAGTTAGAGAAAATGAGACAAGATGGCAAAACTCCACTGTATAAGGATTATCCAGTGAGCAAACCGGAAGCCGACATCATGCTGTTAGAGTTCAAATCAACAAACGGATTGAGCGATAAAGGTTTCGATCAGTTGTTAGGTATGATAAGGAAACTGCTCCCAGGAAAAAATGAGTTGCCAAAAAAGACATACCTGGCCAAGCAAATGATCTGTCCCATCGGCCTCGAGATTGGAAAAATCCATGTGTGTTCCAATGATTGCATATTGTATCATGGAGACGAATACAGAGATTTAGATGCGTGCCCTAAGTGTGAAGCTCCACAGTACAAGGAAGGATCATCAGATGAGGGTACCAAGACCAGAGGTCCCGTAAAGGTCGTTTGGTATTTCCTTATAGCTAACCGGGTGCATAGGTTGTTTGCAACTGCAAAGTTAGCCAAGCTATTGCACTGGCATAGCAAAGAGCGTAAGAAAGATACAATGATGAGGCACCCTGCTGATGGAAAGGACTGGAGGACTGTCAATACTATGTTCTATAAGAACATCGGTGGAGAGGTAAGGCACCTTTGGTTTGGTTTGAGCACAGATGGGATGAATCTTTTCGACCGGGTTAGAAGCAATCATAGCACCTGGGCAATGACCCTTTGTATATACAACCTTCCACCTTGGCTCTGTATGAAGCGGCCATACATCCAAATGTCACTACTGATCCAAGGACCAAGACAACCTAGGAATGACATCGATGTGTTTCTAGAACCAGTGATCGATGAACTGATGAAGATGTTTGAAAAGGGTGTGAAGGATGTTTGGGACGAGTATAAAAAGGAACATGTCATGATCAAGGCAGTATTTATCGCTACAATCATCGACCTACCAGGGCGAGGTTGCTTGTCTAGAGAGAAAACAAAAGGCTATACTGGATGTGTCGAGTGATTGGATGACACCGATGCGGTACATCTACCAAAGAACTCAAAGATTGTTTATATGGGACACTATAGGTCCCTACCTAAGGACCACCCTTACCGCAGGAACAGAAAAGATTTTGACGAGACTATTGAGAAACGCTTACCTTTAAAATATCGAGACGGGCCTGTGATACTTCGAGAAGTCAACAAACTAAATGTTGACCTTGGGAAGGGGAATGGGACAGTAGTAGCGCCTGATTGGAGCGTCTAGAAGAAAAAATAGTTTTCTGGAAACTACCTTACTAGCCAGTGCTGAGTGTACACCACTGTCTTTATCCCATGCACATTACTATAAACGTGTGCGGTAACACGCTTAACACCTTGATGGACACCGGGGGGGACATCGAAAGATTCGCTAGCCACATGTCTAGACATGTAAAATTTGGGAATCAGGAAGGAGCTGCATCCCGTGGCCTTAATTAGTGTTTGTTTAGGTTTAATTTGCAAGGTTTAAGTTTAATTCGCCTTTGTTTTTCATGTAATTTATGTGCTCTGCAACAAGAACTCTACATTCTGGTGTCGTATTGGTCTCAAACTTTTTCTCAGACTTACACGTGCCATGGGTCAAGGAAACACCAAGTTTGGAATTTTTCTAAGATTGTTTACTACATTCTTTAGTTTAATTGAATTTCCACGTGACGTTACCGATTAATTAGAGGTTGAATTGAGCCTTCCCCAAAACGATCCAGAATGGTGCTAAACTTTTTCAATGGGTCCTATATGCCCTAGGGACTAGAATTTGGTCAAGGTGGATGCAAAATTCTAGTGTGTCCAACACATAATTGGGCCTCTTTTATCCCGTTTAGCACAAAGAAAAATATATTACTAAAGAAAATGATCAGAAAAATCTAAGATCTTGTGTGGGGCCATAATTTGGGTGTACATGCTTGAAAAAAAATTTGAATCCATTTGGACATAGGTCGTACATACCTGCTTCACAAACCTATAGAAGCCGTCTAATGGAACAATAACTAAGTACCTATGTTCCTAAGGTTCTAGTGGTTCATATGCATTCCAAAGTCGTATTGGTCTCAAACTTTTTCTCGAGACTAGCACGTGCCATAGGTGAAGGAAACACTAAGTTTGGGATTTTTCTGAGATGGTTTGGCACTTTCTCCGATTTAAATAAATTTCCGCGCGATGTCATCGATTAATTTAAGGTTGAACTGAGCCTACCCCCGAAACGATCCGGAATGGTACCAAACTTTTTTGGTGGGTCTTATGTACCCTAGGGACTAATTTTTGGTCGAGGTGGATGCAAAATTCTAGTGTGTCCAACATGTAATTGGGCATCTTTTGTCCCATTTAGCACAAAGAAAAAGATAAAAATAAAGAAAATTATCAGAAAACCTATGTTCTTGTGTGGGGCCATAATTTGGGTGTACACGTTTGCAAAAAAATTAAAGCCATTTGCACATAGATGATACATACCTGCTTCACAAACCTATAAAAGTTGTCTAATGGAACAATGACTAAACACCTAGATTCCCTAGGTTCTAGTGGTTCATATACATTTCGGTGTCGTATTAGTCTCAAACTTTTTCTTAGGCTTGCATGTGCCACGAGTGAAGGAACACCAAGTTTTGGATTTTTCAGAGATAATTTGGTACTTTCTCCGGTTTAATTAAATTTTCATGCGACATCACCGATTAATTAGATATTGAACTGAGCCTACCCCGAACGATCCGAAATGGTGCCAAACTTTTCCGGTGGGTGTTATGTGCCTTAGGGACCAATTTTTGGTTGAGGTGGATGCAAAATTCTAGTGTGTGCAACATGTAATTGGGCCTCTTTTATCCCGTTTAGCACAAAGAAAAATATAATAATAAAGAAAAATGATTAAAAAACCTAAGATCTTGAGTGGGCCATAATTTGGGTGTACATGCTTGAAAAAATTCAATCTATTTGGACATAGGTGCAATAGGACTATAAATACGTGAATTTATTCCGTTCAAAAAGGAAAAAAATTATATATAATCATCACTGTCGGTTCCAAGAAATCGGCACTGATGGGCCAAAACTGATAGTGATGATAATTTTCACTGTCGGTTTTATTTTGAAAACCGACAGTGATAGCTATATTTTTTTTAAAAAAATTCAAAAAATTATGCCCCGCCCGAGGTTCAAACCCGAGTGTTGGGCTCTAGAGTGTAGTGCCTTAACCACTGCGCTTGGATAGTAATTGTGTTAGGTTTAGTTTTTTATTTTCTTTTATTTAGTTATAGTGTAGTTAGTTTATATTAAAAAATAAAAAAATTAAAAAAAATTAAAGACATAGTGTAGAACCTTGATCGCTACGCTAGAGTTGAAAAGAAGTTAGTCACGCTGGTCACAGTGTGATCAGACGCATCCGGAATTCAGACTAAACATGTTTGGTATGTTACCCTAGCTCGACCAAGTGCTAAAGAGGTGACCAAACACAATTGGCATTAGGACCAGACGCATCCGGTTTTCTAGCTAGGCGCGGGCAGAGTGGTCGGGTTGATCGGACGCTGGCTTCGTTGTGAGCGACGCATTCGGTCACCTTTTGCTATAGCGGAGAGATGGCACAACTAGACGCACAGGGGCTGCGTCAGGTCATGGTGACATGGCACGTGGGAGTTGAGCTAGCAAGGAGTGGACACAGGGGCGCATCCGGTCGAGCATACCGAACACGTCCGATCGTGGTTCAAAGGCTCTGGGAGCTCTCTAGACTTGACCTGACGTTGCTTCGCCTGCGCCCATTCGATCTCTAGCGTTGTGTCTGATCGGTTGTGTTAGAGTGTGATAGAGAGAGAGCCGTTGGGCCACTAATGGCTAATTCTTTTGAAGGGGACACGTGGCTCTCGCGGAACAACCGGACGTAGCGACCCACGTAGATAGCCCAATAATAGAGGTAATGACTCTATTGTTTGGGGTGTCTATAAATATCATTTGGCTGGCTCTAGCTCACTCTCTTAGCTATTTGCATTGACATAGCAACCTTGTGAGCTTAGCCAAAGCCTTCTCACTCATCTCCATCATTGATTCATCTTTTTATGAGATTGAGAGAGAATCCAAGTGCATTGCTTGAGTGATTGCATCTAGAGGCACTTGGTGTTCGTATTTCGCTGTGGGATTCACTTGTTTCTCTTGGTGGTTGTCGCCACCTAGATGGCTTGGAGCAGCGATGATCGCCTAGTGGAGGTTGATAATTGTCTCTGGCTCCGATCCTAGTTATTGTGAGGGTTCTTGACCTTTCCCCGGTGGAGAGCCAAAAGGTACTCTAGTGGATTTCTCGTGGCTTGTGTGATCCTCATCTTGTGTTGGTTGTGCGGCACCCAATTGACGGTTTGACATGTGATGCAAATTAGCGTATGAACCTCCAAGTGAGTGAATCACCACAACAAGGACTAACTTACCGACAAGCAAGTGAACCTCGGTAAAAAATCTTGTGTCATCATTGTCCGAGGATTTCTTGATTGATTGTGATTGACTCAATTCCTCTACATGGTGGTATAATCATCACATCACCTCTCTTGTACTTATATTTCTAGTGTTGCTTCGCTATTTAGTGTAATTAGTTTTGAGAGCAAGCTTGTATCGGGTCTAGTGGTTAGTGAGACTCTTTAGTTAGTCTTTGAGAACTCACTAACTTAGTGTAGTAGCATAGCCTTTGTGTGGATAGAGATTATAGCAACTAGAATTATGGTAGGTGGCTTGTATTTTTAGTAGGCTAGCGCAACATTCGCTTCGCCTCATATTTGTCTAACCATTTTGTTAAGTATTGTTGTAGAAATTTTTAGAGGCTATTCACCCCCCTTTAGTTATTAGGACCTTTCAAGTGGTATCGGAGCCGTGGTCACTGTGATTTGAGGCTTAACAACATTCGGTGTCAAAATGGCTTAAATCAACAACACCAAGAAGCCACCCCAATTTGATGGCTCTAACTATCTGTAACA
The DNA here is from genome assembly GCA_904845875.1 of Miscanthus lutarioriparius. Lineage (NCBI taxonomy): Eukaryota > Viridiplantae > Streptophyta > Magnoliopsida > Poales > Poaceae > Miscanthus > Miscanthus lutarioriparius. The sequence continues at coordinate 75,997,034 of CAJGYO010000003.1, read as the reverse complement.
CCCTTGGTATTACATTGTACTGTTCTTGCTAAAACACTGCATGAGCATCATACTTATGATCAAATGTGTATTACATGAAGTATAAATCAATGTACGGGACTTGAAACGTTTATACGAAACAAGAAACCAATGTTACGTTTCATGTCACATAATATTGTTTAGTATTCTAATCAAATTTTTGTCGAACAAAAATGTTATAGCACGTTTATGCGAACTGTGATAAAGTTTGTAGTACGTACTTTGTAGGCGACGATGAAATATGTGCGGTCGAGGACGAGGTTTGCTAGCTAGTGTATCAAGAAGCTCAAAATTTGAATTTGACGCAAAACCGTTCGAGGTTTATTCATTTTGTGTCAAGTCCGTAATTGGGCCGACGAAGCCATGTTTGGCAATTTGTGCAGAGCGATCGGCTTAGGAAGTGGCACGATGTCATGGCCTAGGTCAATAGCCCTACGTACCCTCTTGCGTATAGAAAAATTGGTTTGGCGTTTGGACCTTCGGGTAGGATTTTGTGACAGCTTTAAAAAGCGTGCATGTCACTTATTTTGAACAGAGCCAGCGCTGGCCGCGGTCACCGCCGCTACTGGCTCGCCCAGTGCGCACCGAAGCTCCAGCCACATGCTCACTGCCACCCTGTGCATGCACATCACATGCATGGTCCTTGCGCTGCTGCCTCGGCTGCCTGCTACCACGCGCTGGCGCATGGTTCACATCGCCGTGGCTGACGCACTGCGTCCAGGACACCGCCCGTGCCCTGCCCTACAATAGGAGGATGTGCGTTGGGTCCCACGCTACTGCTAGGGCAGACGTATCTACCTGCCACTCACCATGCACGCACGCAAGCGCGCTGCGCCCAGGTCCTGGCATCTCTGCATCGCCGTCGTGTCGTGCGGTACCCTAATCGCGCTGCGCGTCGTTCATCAACACAGCGCGGCACTACTCCCATTGACCAGCCATAGCTGCATGTGCGTGGGACGGCCGCCTGCTCCACCATCACTTCAGCATCACATTGCGCTATTGCTTCCCTTGTCTGGCGTCGTCCACTGTGACGCAGTACCGAGCTTTGCCGGCTTTTGGGATCGGTCGTGTGGATAGCCGCCTGGAGCACACCTCGCTGTTCCCCATCGTTTGTGTGCACTTGTACTTTGCGTTGATGGCCACGACAGTGCCGAGCCAAGCCGTGCCAAAACCCCCTGTCTCCACTGTCGCCATGGCCAGCGGGACCCCTTCCTTTGATTCGCCGTGATAGCAGCACTATAATCCAATTCGTCGCATCCTCGGCTCCGCTAGGTAGCTGGCCGCACAACCGACCCCATCTCGTTGCTTGTACCACCACATAGAGCCTCAATTTGAAATCGCCGCTCCACTGGGTCCATAAGACCGGACGAGCACACACCGTCGGCAAGCCACCTATCCAAAGCATCCCGTGGCAATTCCTTGCACCACCGGCCTCGTCTCCCCCTCCTAAGTACCCTACGCACCTCTGCCATAATGCTACCGTAGCCTAGCTTTCCCTGACATAGCCGTGCCATCGCCGTGCACCGCCGCACCACCTCGCGCGCACGCGGCCAGCTCGGCTCGGGCCATCTCTGAACGAATCATCATCTTGAAGGGTTCCATTGTGAGTCACTGGAGCTCATTAGCTACCTATTTTGCCCTGGTCTTATTGATGTTCATCGGAACGGCACCGCCGTGACTGCAGGACCTCCACCACCGTGGTCAAACCACGTTGCTACATCCCGGGTCACGCTTCCTTTGCCCGGCACGAGTGATTACAGAGTAGTCCGAGGGTGTTTCTGCATTTTTGCTGTCCCGTGCGTGTCCTTACCGTCGCGGGCCGTCGTCCGGCTAGGCCATGCCCCCGTGTGGGCCGTGCTGCGCTGGCGCGCGCGTCGCACCATTATGGGCCGAGCCACGTGAGTGGCCCGCAAGTTAGAAATCGGTTTCCTCAATTTCCAGTAAAGTAGAAATGCTTATTTAATTTAGTTATGAGTTGAACTTTGATAAATTGTAGTAAATTATGTAGTTGTCCAAAAATAGTGAAACCAATTTTGTTAGGTTCACAAAATTTCCTTCTATTTGTTAGTACAGTTAGATTACAGTTAGTTGTGTCAATGGTAGGTTCATAAATTCAAACTAGGTGGCTCAGTATTATGTAGATTAATATTTGTAGGAATTTTTATGGTAAATTGGTGTTAGCTATAGCTAAAAAAAATTATAGTTGGCCCACTAGATTATTATGTACTTGTTGTAAATTTTGTAGCCCTAGAATAAGTTGATAAATAGAGTAGCTATTATCCTTGCTTTATCGTATATAGTGCAAATCAGCACTAGGAGTAAGAAGATATGTAGTTGCTATAATAATATGTGCCATGCTCCAAACTGGTTATTAGTAATAATAGATAGCTTAGTATCATGGTCGGTAGCACTAGCTCAGTAGTTATATAGAGGTACTTTTATTTTAAGAGCTGTCGTTACTAGATTACTAAGTGTTGCATCATCATTTCATGCATGTAGATCACGAGATGGTAGAATTCGTGCCCATCGATGAACAGGAGTACAACGAGGTCATTGAGGAATATGAGGAGGAAGTCCTCATGCAGAAGGGAGCCCTAGAGCCATCTGGTGCTGACCTTACTGACCCGTCGTCTGGCTAAGGCAAGGTCCGATGCATAACCCCTATTTTTAAATGATCACTGAATATATATCTATGATGTGCATTTACGTTACAGGCATTTTATGGGAACTATATGATGACTTAGAGTCCTACTAGTACAAGTCGAGTAGCTGCTATGCTCAGGATATCGGTAGCATGAGTAACCTGCCGTTACTCGCAAATAGGTGATAAATATGATGACTTATGGTAAAATGATGGAAAGGTAAATGGTGACCGAGTAGGGATATGGTTTGGGTACTAGTGGGTGTAAAGGGTTGTGTCTTGTGGCCAACAGGGCATAGCTCGGTTACACTTTTTTCCTGTCTATGTCGATTAAGGACCGGTCGTTGCAATAGACGCTAGGCAAGTCACAGATCTATTGTCCCGAGCGCATACTTGGCTATGGGCACAGGAAAGACTTGTTGCTCTCTTGTCGTGGATCTAGCTCTTTCTGGATTGACTGATTGGAGGCGGAGATAGTGGAGGTCCTTGCACCATGCTAAGTCAGAGACTCAGGACTGGGGCTTGGAGTCCAAGTTTGGACGGGGACCTAGACACCCGGGATAGGAGAGTGATGGGTTGGTCCTGTTTGTGCCTGGGGTACAAGTAGGGCGTGTGTTTTGGGGCACCCAGCTGAACACATTGGTTTGCGAATCGCCACCGAGTTGGTACGACTTGTCTTAACTCTAGCATTGTAGTAAGAACTGAAAGTTGAAAGGAGAAGAAAAGGAACTGATTGCTCAACTCTTGCTTGAAAGTAGAACATGTGCTTATATAGACTGGCTAGATAATAACTTAATATAGCTTTTAATAATAACATAAATAAGGACTCACTATTAGTATTGTTTTCTGCTAAAGAAAACTAGCAAACCATAATGCCTACCATATTCCTTGGAGTTAGAAAATTATTCCCACTAGTCGGATAAGTCTTGCGAGTACATTGAGTACTTAGGGTTTATTTACCCCTATTGCAGGTGATGCATGAGAAGTACCTTTATGTGGAGGATTCTTCTTGTGGGCATAGACGGATCCTCGTCCCTTATCGCTAGATGTTATGTTTAAATTCCGTTGTTTATGATTCCGCACTCTAGTATTTGGTATTGTAATAATGTACTTTTTAAGAAACTCTGATGTATGAAATGGACCAGTATTGTAACTCGTTCTCATTATTAGATCCTTGGAAAAATGTGGATCTTTTGGGTTCTCCCTTGGGGTGTGCCCGATGGATACCACCCGTAGTAGCTTGCTTTCGTGGTGCTTAGTGTCTGGTGGAAGGCGAGCACCTCCGTAAGCATGTTATTTCGGACGGTTCTGCCATAGTTGGTACCAGAGCCAATAATGGTCACAAGTTCATCACTCTTTTTCAAAACTTAAAAATTTGATCAACAAAATTTTTGCGAAAAGTAGGATGCGATTAAGTTAAGTTAATTAAGTATAAGCCCTAGCAATATGGTCTATCTAGGATAGAGGCACGAGTTTTATCTAATCAGTTTTCTGTAGGTACACTGACTTACGTTGCGTAAGAAATTGCTCAGTATACGGAAAGTGAGTGTGCGATGTGCCAAAAAGTTTTACGAATGCCGCTATATTCCGACTTGAGTGAATGTATAGGCCGAAGCATGCATCATAATAATAGCATCTTACTTAAACTGAAATCCCCCTTCACATAGGCTGCGTTTGGGGGAGGAGGCGTGGTGGGCGACGGAGGCGGTCACAGGAGGACGACGGAGGTGAGAGGAAGTGGTGCTAGGGCACGAAGATGGTGGCGACGACGGGGGGAATATTCGGCAGCCTGACGACGTCCGTAAGGAAGAAGAGCGCCCAGACTTATCTAATTTTTGGCCTACAAGTGCGCCCTATATTTATACTGGGGACTATTTGTAGGGGTGTGAGTGAGCCGCCCCTACAAATATTTTTCAATTTATTTTTATTACTTGTTCTATATATTCATTTTTCTTTATATATAACTATATATATTTATTTTCTGATTAATTTATATATATAAATGTATCTATATATACACTCTTTTGTTATAGAAAATGTATAATTCTATATTTGGTTCTTTACAAAAAGTATATTTTAAAAATTGAAAATTTGAAATTTAAAACAACTTAACCAATTTCATCTCCACTAAATGAGCTCTAATGAAAATTTTGTAAACATCAAAGTTGTAGAAATCATTAAGATGTACAACTTATATTTTGGTCATCTTTTCATGTGACCAAATTTGAACCGTTCAAATTTTTATTTTCAATAAATGTCAAGTTCAAATAAGATTTTGAAACCTTAAATGATTTTAAATAGGAAAGTCATGAACATTAAAGTTGTTGAACACATCACTATCTACAACTTTTATTTTTGTCATCTTTTTATTTGACAAAATTTGAATAGTTCAAATTTTGAATTTCAATAAATAGCAACTTCAAACAAGATTTTAAAATCTTAAATGATTTCAACTATAAAAGTCATGAACATAAATATTGTTGAACTTATCACTATTTACAACTTTTATTTTGGTCACTTCTTCATTTGACAAAATATTAGTAAACATTGTTTACAAATTCACATATTACTCGTAGTTTCATGAACTATATGAGAGACATGTTAATTTATGAACAATGTTTACTATCACTTTGTCAGATAAAGAAATAACCAAAATAAAAGTTGTAGATCTTGATGAGTTATACATTTTTGGTATTCATCACTTTTTTAGCTAAAATTATTTGGTGTTCAAAATCTTGTTAGAACTTATCATTTTTTTAAATTTGAAAATTTAAATTGCTCAAACTTTGTCAAACGAAAAGAATGACCAAATCAACACAGTAGCTTGATAGGGCATGATTTTAGAAAATTTTAGGAAAAATTTCACATTTGGAGTTAGTATGAGAGAGAAAGACTAGTTACAAATTTTACCCAGAGATTAAAAAGAAAAATTATAACTGTTCATAATTGATTAATGATGAACAAGTGTGATTTCTCCCTCATACTAACTCCAAATATGATGGGGTTTTCCCTAAAAGTTTCTAAAATTATGCTCTATCATTTTAGTCTGGTCATCTATCTTTGTCAATAATTTTAGACAATTCAAATTTTGAATTTCAGAAAATAACAACTTCAAACCTGATTTTCAATCACTAAATAATTTCAGCTGTAAAGATGATGAATATAAAAGTTGTATAACTCGTCAAGATCTTCAACTTTTATTTTGGTCATTTGTTCATTTCATAAAGTGTTAAGTACTTGTTTTAAGTGTTTCAATAGCAGTCCGAATATGTTGCAGTAGTAATAAGTGCTTGTTTCAAGTGTCTGCGTGTTATAGCTGTTTTTAGTAGTAATAAAGTGGATGTTGCAATAGGTTCATCTGGATGTTGCAAAGGGTAGTCTCACACATATGCATAAATGTAGTCTCACACACATACATAAATATATAGTCTCACACACATATATAAATATATAGTCTCACACACGTGCATAAACGAAGTCTTACAAACACACACACTTACACAAACACTCCACGTTCATCAACTAGCTAGCCCGCTGTAACAATTTTTCCTTGGCACCTTTTTGTTCCCATGGCAATATATCTTTGGGCAGGTTCTTTTCCACAACACTGATCTTCTTATGAAAGTCTGTGAATAGCGGCATCTCATCATAGTTATCGTAAGCTTCAACATCATCCATGCCATCAACTCCGATAATGTGATGTTTCTCGGAGGCAACCACGTGCTTTGTCTTCTTCTTCGTGGGGAGGTTACTTTGTGGGTCAGGCATATAGAAAACTTGTGCAACACGTGAAACGAGCACCCAAGGGTCATCTTGGTAGCCTAGATTCTCGAGGTCTAGGACTCTCAATCCGATCTTATTTAGTTGGTGTTGTTTAATCCAGCAGCATTGAAATAGGGCCACCGTTATATCCCTTCCATAGTCAAGTTCCCATATCTCTTCAATGATGCCAAAGTATTGGATCTTTCACCCCACTCCATCGAGAGCTTCTATTCAAACACCGCTATTTTGGTTCACATATTTACTATCCTTTGCGGGTATAGTACATGTACCCATTGATGTCATAAGCTTTCCAAGATGTCAATTATGTCGATGGCCCCTCCACCAACTTACTAATGGTAATAGAGTCTATGGTTTCTCCAGACGGTATGTTTTGGTCCTTCAACCATGTAGTTAGTCGTTGCTTGTGATGTTTCATGACCCAATCATCTGAACGATCATTTCTCTCCACCATAATGATAGCCAAGTGTTCATCAATGTTCGGTTGCATTAGTTGTGTACTCGGCAAGACACTGTAATGGGCCCCACTCACTTCTTTATAATCATGTTCGATGAACACTTTTCTACCACTGGTGCCCTTCCTAGCCAGCCTACCCTTGTGACGAGAATCGGGTTTACCAATCCCTTTCTATACTTTTAGGTACTCTTGACAGCACTCAATGACTTCTTCAGTACTATAACCCTCTATCATGGAGCCCTCTGGGTATGCTCAATTATGCATGTATCGGCTTAGAACCGACATGAACCGCTTGTAGGACCACATTTCATGCAAGTAGCAAGGGCCCAGCGCCTGTATCTAGTTGGTTTTTGTCTCCACCACAAATTCATGTAGGTCACTCAACTCTTTCTTGCCAATCGGCTTCTTTGAGATCTTCGAAAACAAGTAGCACATGCTGGTAATGACCATTTTCAAGAACTATGGCTTTATAGCCCTGATTGCAATAGGTAGAAACACTGTCAGCATCACATGACAATCATGAGCCTTGTAGTGTGTTATTGACAAGTCCTTCATCAACACTAGCTTCTTCACATTCGCTGAAAACCCAGTCGGGACTTTAACTCCCCTCAGGAAAGTGCATATAGCTCTCTTCTCTTCTGGTGTTAGGTTGAAGCACGCCGCGGGCAGAGTGTATTTTCCATTAGCCTTAGGTACCAGGTGAAGCTGTGGCATCACGTTTAGCTGCACCATGTCTTTCCATGATTTAAGACCATCCTTTGACTTTCCTATGTCCATCAAGGTAGCAATGAGACTCTCAAAGACATTCTTCTACATGTGCATAGCATCAATGGCATGGGGGACCTCCAAGTCTGGCCAATAAGGTAGATACTGAAAGAAGATCGATTGTTTCTTGAAAGGTACGCCTTCGACGAGAGGTGTGCTTCTATCTCTATTTGTCCCATCTGGATTCTTCTTTCCATATACGACGCGTATGTTTTTCACCATTCTATACACGTGTTCTCCTTTATGATGTCTCTTCGGAGGGGGTTCAATCTCCAGGGTGTTGTCATAAAATCTAAAGGACAATTTACTACGGTACTTGTGACTTGTCTTTAAGAAGCGCTAGTTCCTTAGGTAAACTATCTTCTTGGATGCATCTAGGAACACCCATGTAGTACCATCCAAGCAAACTAAGCATCCCATATTCCCCTTGATCTGTCCAGACAAAGCAAACAACGTGGGGTAATCATTGTGTCGACACAGAATTTCATCCCGTGCTGAGGACACACGAGCAAGCCGGAAGGGTCCGCTCGATGGAACAGGAGATCTACCTAGCTTCAGCATAGGTGTGGTCGATCCTACGCACTCCTCCTGAGATGTGCCAGTCAATTTGACCCTGCAATTGACAAGGAGAAAAAGTTTATCAGTAATTTAGGGCGGAACATGCCGGTGTTGTCAGACAGTCCCGAATGTGCGGCTCTGAGAGCCGAGATGAAGGGAGACCGACTAAATAGTTGATTCCAGCATATTCATAAGAATAAATCAATTAAAGCTCATGGGGTTGTATAAGAAGAATCGGATATCATTCAGAATGAATATCATTATTTAGACAAATATTAGTCAATGGTAATAAGATGTCAACAATAATTAGTTTATACTGAGCCAATGACTGCAAGTAACCGAACTTCTTTATAAAAGAAACAGTTCATCATCATTCAACCATTTAATAGGGATAAATCTAATGAACATATTAGATCTCATCTATCGCTATAACCAGTGGGGCATTAGGTAGAATCATGTAGGCCGTAGAAACAACAATAGACTCGATGACCCTAACTTATTACTAATATCAGTGGGGCATGAGGCAGAATCATGCAGGCCATAATACAATAATAAGATCATGGGGCTAACACATCTTTCAACCTATCGCTACTTCAATGATCTCGTGATATGAACTGTTCGTGAAAGCGCTCGATATCGGCTAAAACAGCATATTCAGGCATAGCGCATAGTTAAGGTCATGCCCTCTCAGGAATAGATCTACCAAATAACGATCCCCACTCCACGGTGCTAACAGTTGGGTGTCAGGCAGAATCACATAGGCCATGATAATGGGCGTTGGAATAGTTTTCGCTAGCCAATATATCTACTCAAGATCAAACATGCCTTAACCTCACGCTATGCAGATCAAGATTGATGTAAAACAGCCGATAAAACTTAACTCATCGTTGAAAGTGCAAATTAGATCAGTTTAGATTAACAAACGATGGGTTGAAAAAGATATAAGGCCGATCTAGATCAATCCCAATCGAGCGAAGTGATATTGCTATAATTAAATAAATAATGGAAGCAATAAGCAATATCGGTAACTTAATAAATCTATCCGAACGAACGCCACCCTTAGATAGAGCCGATAACTTGACCTTAATCTAGTTCGAGCAGTGGAGGTCGACCGGATCGATGCAGCCATACTTGAACTAGACAAGAGTCGATAACTAACTCAAACCAGAGTCGCGGTGGAGGTCGACCGAATCTATGTAGCCGTACGAACAGAGGTATAAGCCATGACAGTACTTACAAATAAGCAGTGGAGATCGATCGGATCGATGCAGCTGTACTTGCTGAAGAACTCACCGAGATCTACTCTACTCCTACTCCTAAGGGGTGGTCGGAGCCAAAAAAAGTAAATAACTGGTATTTGATTGATTGTGTCTTTTTTTACAATAGTCGGGGTTTGATATTTATACCCGGGACCTACGCATGACTCCTATCTAAGCATGACTCATCACAATCTTTGGCCCTAAGAAAAAACATTCCTAATTTAAGATAACTTAGACTCTAATCTTTCTCTTTTTGTAGAGTCCATCATGTCTTGTTCTAGTGCCGATCGTAGCATTTGTCGTTATCTGCTGGCGCTGCCTGAAGAAAGCCAATTCCAGTGCTGCATTCGAATTAGCTAGATCCGATCTGCATGTAATTGATTCCCTGCTGACATGATCTTGGGAGCTTTTGAGTCCCTTGCGACCCTTCTTCCAAATTTTGGTGTAAACGCATGCCCCCCAATTTTGGGATAAAAGTAATTTTATTCCAAAATTATCACGTCTTGTATCCCCGATAGGTCTGCAGTCACGGGTAGAGAATCTTGATCTAGGGTCTACCATTTGTCGTCGCCTATGTTAGCTCATGAGCCCATGCTTCAAAACTTTTTACGAGAGCATCATTGCTTCACGGGCACTTGGATTCATCTTTCTAGGCCAACTATAAAATGTCTATTTGACCCTAGCGAGAGCAACTCAACAATTTAGTGATGTTTCTCTTCTATCTGCCCCCTTGAGTGCTTCTGACTCCGCCGGACCCTCCATGGTCTATCCTTTTGCTATGAAGATCTTGAGCGGTTAGAAGAATTCTTATGCATAGGGTGATTGTGTCGCTCATTCAAGCGCCTCATCGAGCAAGAAGACCAGCTATTATGGTTAGAAGAATTCTTGTGATATCACCTGAGTCTTCTATCCATGCTTGCAAAGCTATTCGCAAGGGCTAAAATGTGTGAACACCTTCCCCTTGTTTGTTCCTTCAAATGCCCACCGGGAAAGCTACATGCTTCTTTCCCATAGTTTCTCAATTTACCGAGAAGTCGGCTAGGCATCTGTTAGGTGGGTTGAAAGCTCTAGTTTGGTTTTGGTGAATTGATGAAACCCTAAGTGCTAACCTAGTTTATCAAGTAATCATGAGATAGGTAGCACACTCCAAGTGATGAAGCAAATAAAGATCATAAAATGATGATGGTGATGCCATGGTGATGATCAAGTGCTTGGACATGAAAAGAACAAAGAGAAAAACAAAAAGCTCAAGGCAAAGGTATAAATTGTTGGAGCTATTTTGTTTTGGTGATCAAGACACTTAGAGAGTGTGATCACATTTAGGTTTCATAGCCAGCGTCGATCGCTGACCGAATGCTGGGTCACTCAGCGACTAGACGCTGGAAGGCTATGTCTGGTCCGGCTGCCGAACATCACACAATAGTATCACCGTGGGACCGAATGCTGGCTGTGTCTGGTCAAGGGCGACCGGACGCGTTCGGTCGAGAAATGTCATCTCTAGAAGCTTACTGGAAATGACCGAACGCTGGGGTTCAGCGTCCGGTCACTTCTAGCTGTAGCGTCCAGTCATCTTATGACCATTGAGATCGGGCGCACAACATTTGAAGAGAGGGACATGTGGCACGCATCATGTGACCAGACACTAAGGTCCAGCGTTCGGTCAGTATGATCGGAGCGTCCGATCACCCCGCATTGTGCCCAGTGAAGGGGTACAACGGCTCTATTTCATGGGGGATTCTATTTAATACCCTTGGCTAGTTCAAGCTCACTCTCTTGGCCATTTGCATTGACATAGCAACCTTGTAAGCTTAGCCAAAGCCCTCCCACCCATCTCCATCATTGATTCATCATCTTTGTGAGATTGGGAGAGAATCCAAGTGCAGTTCTTGAGTGTTTGCATCTAGAGGCACTTGGTGTTCGTGTTTCGCTATGGGATTCGCTTGTTACTCTTGGTGGTTGCCGCCAGCTAGACGGCTTAGAGCAGTGAGGATCATCGAGCAGAGATTGGTGATTGTCTCTGGCTCCGATCATGGTGATTATGAGGGGTTCTTTACCTTTCCCGGCAGAGAGCCAAAAGGTACTCTAGTAAATTACTCGTAGCTTGTGTGATCCTCATCTTGTGTTGGTTGTGCGGCACCCTATTGAGGGTTTGGCGTGTGATGCCAGTTAGCGCGTGAACCTCCAAATGAGTGAATCGCCACAACGACGACTAGCTTGCCGGCAAGCAAGTGAACCTCGGTAAAAACATTGTGTCATCATTTGATTCTGAGGTGATTGGTCTTCATTGTTATTCACTCTTGTGATTGATTGGCTCTTTCCTCAACACGGCGGTATAACAATCTTTCTCACTCTCTTTACAATACCACAAACTAGTTGTCAAGCTCTTTAGTGTAGCTAGTTGTGAGAGCTTGTTAGTTTGGTTAATGTGGCTCTTTAGTTAGCTTTTGAGAGCACACTAACTTACTGTAGTGGTATAGCTATTGTGTGGATAGAAGCTACATAAACTAGAATTGTGGTAGGTGGCTTATAATTTTAGTAGGCTAGCGTAACACTTACTTTGCCTCTTAATTGTCTAACCAGTTTGTTAAGTGTTGTTGTAGAAATTTTTAATAGGCTATTCACCCCCCCTCTAGCCATTAGGACCTTTCAAGTGATATCAGAGCGGAGGTCACCATGATTTGAGGCTTAACAACCTTCGGTGTAAAAATGGCTCAAATCAACAACATAAAGAAGTCACCCTAATTTGATGGCTCAAATTATCCCTATTGGAAACCTAAGATGACAACTTATATCAAGTCAATCAATAGGAAGGTTTGGAAGGTGGTAGAAAGAAAGATTAAGATAGAAGATGAAGAGGCTCCCACCGCCGCCGAAGAAATGCTACTCCAAAACAATGACATTGCTCTTAGTGCTATCCATGATGCTTTGGATGAGAGAACTTTAGAGCAAATCAAGAACATTGAGAGAGCTCATGAGGCATGGAAGAAATTGGAAGAATCATTTGAGGGCACTCAAGCCATGAAGGGTGCAAAGGCATACATTCTCAAAAACAAGTTTGCAAGCTTCAAGATGAAGGAGGATGAGAGTGTGCCGGAGATGTTCCATAGGCTTCAAGTGCTTGTCAATGATCTCAAAGCACTTGGAGAAGAGGTGAAGGACAAGGACTTCTCCCACAAGTTCTTGAGATGCTTGCCTTCAAGATTTGGCACATTGGTCACTATTCTAGTAAGGAGTGGTTTGGACACCATGACACCAAACTAAGTATTGGGAGATATAATGACCGATGATACATATAGAGATGAAGATAAGAAGGAAAAAAAGAAGGAGAAGAAAGATGAGAAGAAGGAGGAGAAGAAGAAGAGCATGGCATTAAAGGCCACATCATCCAAGGGCAAAGCAAAGCAAGAAACATCAAGTGAAGATGATGATTCATGGGATGATGATGAAAACATGGCTCTCTTTGTAAGAGATTTGGCAAGTTCATGGTGAAGAAGGGCTACCGTGCTAGAAGAAAGAAATCTTCATCCAAGAACAAGGAAGAGTCAAGGAGGTGCTTCAATTGTGGAAGCAAAGATCATCTTATTGCTCAATGTCCATACACTAGTGACAAAGATGATGACAAGAAGAACAAGAAGAACAAGAAGGAGAAGAAGGAAAAGAAAGAGAAGAAGGACAAGATGACCTTCAAGAAGAAGAAAGGTGGTTCATATGTGGTCACTTGGGATAGTGATGCTTCCTCAAGTGATGATGATGATGATGATGACAACAATACCACCAAGAAGAATGCACTTGCAAGCATTGCTATCAATGAGAAGCCTTCTCTCTTCAACACTCCATCATGCTTCATGGCTAAGGCCACTAAGGTACAAACTTTGATGATGGAAGTGATGAAGAACATGATAATGAAAATGAAAATGAAAATGATAGTGATAGTGATGATGATGAACCTACTAAGGATGAACTATTTGACATGCTAGAAGATGCTAGAGAACACTTTGGCATTAAGAGAAGGGAATGCAAAAGCTTGTGTAAGGAACTAAAAGCCCTTAAGAAAGCCTTTGATGAGCTCAATGCAACTCATGAGAGGCTAGAGGAAGCCCATGAGAAGCTTGGCAAGGCTCACAAGAAGCTTGAAAAGCTCATTCTTCTTTGCTTAATGAACAAAATAAGAAGAATCATGTTGAAACTTGTGATTTAGGTTTAACTTATGATATAATTGATGAATCACTATCTATGCCTATCATTGTTCCTCCCACTAACCCTACTTGTAGTACTTTCACTTCTACCTCATCTAGTAGTGATGGTCTCACATGTGATGCCTCACTAATGGTTGAGAATGAGAATCTCAAGAAGGAGGTCAACAAGCTCACTCACACCTTGGCTAAGGCCTATGGTGGAGAGGACCGCTTGCTTATGTACTTGGGTAGCCAAAGAGCTTCTCTCTACAAATAGGGATTGGGCTATACCCCCAAGAAAGGCAGGGCGGCCTTTGCTCCTCACAAGACTAGTTTTATGAAGAACAGTGGTCGGTTTTGCACTAGTTGCAAGCAAGTTGGTCATATAGAGCAAAAGTGCATAAACAAGAAGTCACAAGCTAATGTATCCTCCATTAAGCTTGATTGTTTCTATGTACTTACAAAGGGTGCAAATGGTATAAAGGCTAAGTTCATTAGTAAACCATGGATGGGCTCAAAGAAGAAAGCCATTTGGGTACCAAAGAGCTTAGTGACTAACCTTCAAGGACCCAAGCAAGTTTGGGTACCTAAAAAGAATTGATCTTCTTTTGTAGGTAAATTGCAAAGCTGGAGGAAGGCATTGGGTTCTTGATAGTGGGTGCACTCAACACATGACCGGTGATGCAAGAATGTTCAACTCAATAAACACCAATGGCAATAATGGTTATGATAGTATCACATTTGGTGACAATGGCAAAGGCAAGGTCAAAGGGCTTGATAAGATTGCAATATCCAATGACATGAGCATATCTAATGTGTTGCTAGTTGAGAGCTTGAATTTGTGTGACCTTGGATTCAAATGCATATTTGGGGTAGATGATGTAGAAATCATAAGTGTAGATGGCTCTAATTTGATCTTCAAAGGCTTTAGATATGAGAATCTATACTTGGTTGATTTCAATGCTAGTGAAGCTAGATTATCTACATGCTTGTTCACTAAGTCTAGCATGGGTTGGTTATGGCATAGAAGGCTTGGTCATGTTGGAATGAAACAAGTGAATAGATTGGTTAAGCATGACTTAGTTAAAGGCTTGAAAGATGTGGTGTTTGAGAAGGATAAGCTTTGTAGCTCTTATCAAGCTAGCAAACAAGTTGGAAACACCCATCCTAAGAAAAGCATGATGAGCACTAGTAAAGCATTTGAGTTATTGCACATGGACTTATTTGGGCCAACACAATACACTAGCATCAGTGGTAACAAATATGGATTTGTGATAGTGGATGATTACACTAGATACACATGGGTATTCTTTCTAGTGGACAAAAGTGATGTGTTTGCAACATTCAAATCATTTGTCAAAGACATTCACAATGAGTTTGAAACAACCATCAAGAGAGTTAGAAGTGACAATGGTAGTGAGTTTAAGAACACTAGAATTGATGAGTTGTGTGATGAATTTAGAATTAGACATCAATTCTCGGCCAAGTACACACCTCAATCTAATTGCCTTGTTGAGAGGAAGAATAGGACACTCATTGATATGGCATGGTCTATACTTAGTGAGTACAATGTGAGTCAATCTTTTTGGGCCAAAGCTATCAATATGGCTTGCTATTGTAGCAACCGCCTTTATTGTCACCCATTGAAAGAAAAGACACCATATGAGCTCTTGAATGGTAGAAAGCCCAACATTGCATATTTTTGAGTCTTTGGTTGCAAATGCTATATCTTGAAGAAAGGCACTAGATTGGGCAAGTTTGACAAAAAATGTGATGAACGATTCCTACTTGGTTATTCCACCACAAGCAAAGCATATAGAGTTTGGAATTTGCATAGTGGTAGTCTTGAGGAAGTTCATGATGTTGAATTTGATGAAACCAAGGGTTCACAAGTAGAGAATGAGAACTTGGAAGATGTTAGAGGCATTCAACTTTCAAATGCCATGAAGAACATGGATATTGGTGAATTGAGGCCTAGGCAAGTGAATGATGATGAAGATGATCAAGTGCAAGTGCTCTCTAACTCAAATGTGCAAGATGATACAAATCAAGCTAGTGCAAGTGTATCTCATGATAATGAACAAAATCAAGTGGCTAGTATATCATCTCAACCCAATGGTCAAGCAAGTGCAAGCAATCAAGTTCCAATGCTCTAACTAACCAATATTGCAAGGGATCATCCATTGGACACTATCATTGGTAATATTTCAAGAGGTGTACAAACAAGATCAAGATTGGCTTTATTTTGTGAGCATTTCTCATTTGTGTCATCCATTGAACCAAAGAAGATAGATGAAGCATTGAAGGATGTTGATTGGGTGAATGCTATGCATGAAGAATTGAATAACTTCACAAGGAATCAAGTATGGGAATTGGTATAAAGACCAAAGGGACACAATGTGATTGGAACCAAATGGGTCTTTAGAAACAAGCAAGATCAAGATGAGATAGTAGTAAGGAACAAAGCAAGATTGGTAGCACAAGGCTATACACAAGTTGAAGGTCTTGACTTTGGAGAAACATATGCCCTAGTTGCTAGATTGGAAGCAATTAGAATATTGCTAGCCTATGCTTGTGCCCACAACATCAAGCTCTATCAAATGGATGTTAAGAGTGCATTTCTCCAAGGCTACATCAATGAAGAAGTATATGTTGAGCAACCTCCTGGTTTTGAAGATGATGAGAAACCCAACCATGTGTACAAGTTGAAGAAGGCATTATATGACTTGAAGCAAGCACCTAGAGCATGGTATGAGAGATTGAGGGACTTCCTACTCTCTAAAGGGTTCACAATGGGCAAGGTTGACACCACTCTTTTCATCAAGAAGATTGGAAAAGATCTATTTGTGTTGCAAATCTATGTTGATGATATCATATTTGGATCAACCAATCAAGATTTTTGTGAAGAGTTTGGAAAGATGATGGCTAATGAGTTTGAGATGTCCATGATTGGAGAGTTAAGTTACTTCCTTGGTCTTCAAATCAAGCAATTGAAGAATGGTATATTTGTAAGTCAAGGCAAGTACATCAAGGACATGATCAAGAAGTTTGGAATGAGTGATAGTAAAGCCATTAGCACACCAATGGGAACCAATGGCAACTTGGATAGTGATGCAAGTGGAAACATGGTGGATCAAAAATTGTATCGGTATATGATTGGAAGCCTACTCTATGTGACCGCATCAAGACCGGATGTCATGTTTAGTGTATGCATGTGTGCAAGATTTCAAGCCTCACCAAGAGAAAGTCATTTGAAGGCTACAAAGAGAATATTGAGGTACTTGAAGCATACACCAAATGTTGGTTTGTGGTATCCCAAAGGAGCAAAGTTTGAGCAAGTTGGTTACTCCGACTCGGATTATGCGGGATGCAAGGTTGAAAGGAAGAGCACATTGGGCACATGTCAATTGTTGGAAAGATCACTTGTTTCATGGTCATCAAAGAAGCAAAATAGTGTTGCATTATCAACCGCCGAAGTCGAATACATATCCGCCAGTAGTTGTTGTGCACAAATACTTTAGATGAAGGCCACCTTGAATGACTTTGGAATCAAGTTCAAGAAAGTGCCATTGCTAAGTGACAATGAGAGTGTAATCAAGTTAACCAACAATCCGGTTCAACATGCAAGAACAAAGCACATTGATGTCCGCCACCATTTTATAAGAGATCACCAACAAAAAGGGGTCATTTGCATTGAGAGTGTAGGCACCGAAGATCAACTTGCCGATATATTCACCAAGCCATTGGATGAGAAAAGGTTTTGCAAGCTAAGGAATGAGTTGAACATATTGGATTTCTCAAATATGTGTTGATGCACCCCCCCACTTATATGACATGCCTCTCCTTCGAGCAATCCAAGGTAAAAGTTGATTGGCATGGCATACATCCTTGCTAAGGACATGTTTAGTGCATCTAGTCATCTCTCACATTTAATAGGCTCATTCATGAAAATCAAATGAATTTGATGATTGTATGGTACTACTATTGCTTCTATGCTTGACTTGATCTAGTGGTAACATATGACATGTTTGTGGGCTTGTAAACCTAGTGTTTAATCTAGAAAATGAACTCTAAGTATTTAACTCAACATGGTACAAGATAACCCTTATTTGGAGGTGTGAAGAAGCTTGTCCTTGGATCAAACCGAGTTAAATATCTTTGGCAAATGATCTAGATTAAACCAAATTTGGGAAAATGATCCTCACCCCATTGATTGACATTGATAATCTTAACCTATCTACATTTTTGAACCTTTATGGTCATTGATGATAAAGGGGGAGAAAAACAAAGATATTAGTACATGGGGAGAAAATAGTGTACAAAGACAACAAAGGGGGAGAAAATAAAGGTATAAGTGATAGGGGAGAATTTGACAAAGGAAAGAGATCAATTACAATTTTGAGCACACAAGTAGGGGGAACAAGCTCATGAACTTGTATGGTGCATTTGAATGTGCATTTCATATGATTTGCTTTCATAGCACAAGTTTTAAATTTCAATATCCATGCTTGAGTGGTGTATGCTAGTTGTGGGTTTGAATGATGAAATGAAAATCAAGCATGCATAGGTTATCTAGTGATTTCATTTCCAAGTATTTATAAGTGGTATCTAGCTAACCATAGTGCTAAGGATGGTATAATGGTGCACTCCGATTGGTATCATGTTTCAAAGGTCCATCTTTTATACCTTAGCATCATTTGGTAGACATTGTCTCCTATATTTCCTATCTAAGCATATGTGCAAGCTACAATCCAAACTCTTAGCACATATGTAGGGGGAGCAATTGCTACCATTTGGGGTTCATGAAACTTGTCCATATCCTTTTACACATGGTAAATATGCTTGGACAAGCAACTTGGATTCAATTGAATTTTAATTCATATCTTTGTATAAGGGTTGTCATCAATTACCAAAAAGGAGAGATTGAAAGCTCTAGTTTGGTTTTGGTGAATTGATGAAACCCTAAGTGCTAACCTAGTTTATCAAGTTATCATGAGATAGGTAGCACACTCCAGGTGATGAAGCAAATGAAGATCATAACATGATGATGGTGATGCCATGGTGATGATCAAGTGCTTGGACATGAAAAGAAGAAAGAGAAAAACAAAAAGCTCAAGGCAAAGGTATAAATTATAGGAGCTATTTTGTTTTGGTGATCAAGACACTTAAAGAGTGTGATCACATTTAGGTTTGATAGCTGTACTATTAAGAGGGGTGAAACTCGTATCGAAATACGGTTATCAAAGTGCCACTAGATGCTCTAACTCATTGCATATGCATTTAGGATCTAGTGGAGTGCTAACACCCTTGAAAATATTTGTGAAAATATGCTAACACATGTGCACAAGGTGATACACTTAGTGGTTGGCACATTTGAACAAGGGTGAAGAAGATAGAGGTGAAAAAGGGTTAGTCTCACTAGTCACAAAGTGACCGGACGCTGGTCTTTGAAGGACCGGCGCATCCGGTCAGTTGTTGCACCAAAGACGATGGCGTCGATCACTGACCGGACACTGGGTCACTCAGCGACCGGATGCTGGAAGGCTACATTCGGTTTGGCTGCCAAATAGCACACATCAGTATCACTGTGCGACCGGACGCTGGTTGTGTCCGGTCAAGGGCGACCGGACGTGTCTGATCGAGAAATGTCATCTCTAGAAGCTAACTAGAAACGACCAGATCGCTGGGGTTCAGCATCTAGTCACTTCTAGCTATAGTGTTCGGTTGTCTTATGACCGTTGAGATCGGGCGCACAACATTTGAAGAGAGGGACACGTGGCACGCATCACATGACCGGACGCTGAGGTCCAACGTCCGGTCACCCTGCGTTGTGCCCAGTGAAGGGGTACAACGGCTCTATTTCATGGGGGATTCTATTTAAGCCCCATGGCCAGTTCAAGCTCACTCTCTTGGCCATTTGCATTGACATAGCAACCTTGTGAGCTTAGCCAAAACCCTCCCACTCATCTCCATCATTGATTCATCATCTTTGTGAGATTGGGAGAGAATCCAAGTGCATTGCTTGAGTGTTTGCATCTAGAGGCACTTGGTGTTCGTGTTTCACTATGGGATTTGCTTGTTATTCTTGGTGGTTGCCGCCACCTAGATGACTTGGAGCAGCGAGGATCATCGAGCAGAGATTGGTGATTGTCTCTGGCTCCAATCATGGTGATTGTGAGGGGTCTTGACCTTTCCCGATAGAGAGCCAAAAGGTACTCTAGTAAATTGCTCGTGGCTTGTGTGATCCTCATCTTGTGTTGGTTGTGCGGCACCCAATTGAGGGTTTGGCGTGTGATGCCAGTTAGCGCGTGAACCTCCAAGTGAGTGAATCACCACAATGAGGACTAGCTTGCCAGCAAACAAGTGAACCTCGGTAAAAAACATTGTGTCATCATTTGATTCCGAAGTGATTGGTGTCGACATAGAATTTTTGTCCTGTGCCAAGGACACACATAGCAAGCCAGAAGGATCCGCTCGATGGAGCAGCTCCGCCTAGCTTTAGTGCAGGGATGGTAGATCCTGCGCAATCCTCTCGAGACGTGCCAATCAATTTGACCCTACAATTGACAAGGAGAGAAAGTCCATCAGTAATTAAGGGTGGAACTTGCCGGTGTTGCCAGACAGTCCCGAATGTGTGGCTATGAGAGCCGATATGAAAGGAGATCGACTAAATAGTCGATTCCAGCATATTCATGAGAATAAATCAGTTAAAGCTCATGGGGTTATGTAAGAAGAATCGGTTATCATTCAGGATAAACATCATTGTTTGAGCAAATATGAATCAATGGCAATAAGATATCAACGATAATTGGTTTATGTCAAGCCAATGATTACAAGTAACCGAACCACGTTTTATGTAAAGAAATGATTCAACACCACTTAACCATTTAATAAGGATAAATCTAATAAACATGTTAGATCTCATCTATCACCATGACCAGTGGGGCATGAGGCAGAATCATGCAGGCCATAGAAATAACGATAGACTCGACGACCCTAACTCATTACTAATATCAGTGGGGCATGAGGTAGAATCATGCAGGCCATAATACAATAATAAGATCATGGGGCTAACATATCTTTCAACCTATCCTTACTTCAATGGTCTCGTGATGCGAACTATTCGTGAGAGCGCTCGATATTGGCTAAAACAGCCGATTCAGGCATAACGCATAGTTAAAGTCATGTCTTGCCAGGAATACATCTACTAAATAACGATCCTCACTCTACAGTGCTAACAGTGGGGTGTAAGGCAGAATCACACAGGCCATGATAACGGGCTGTGGAGCGGTTCTCGCTAGCCAATAGATCTGCTCGAGACACAACATGTCTTAACCGCACGTTATGTAACGTCCCGCCTCTCTGAGGTCGGGCCCGCTTACATCTGGCAGCTTCTCTAGGATATAGACTGCCCTCACAGACCAATACAGGTCTTTTCTGCGCACTTTGTCCTCACTCGTGCGCACCCGGGAAGAACTTCCCGGTCGGTCACCCATCGCTCCAGGCCAAGCACGCTTAACCTCGGAGTTATTTGTAGATGGACTTCCGGAAAAGAAGTTGCAACTTATTGGTATGAGTATCATATTAATCCTGTTAAGCCCTGGGTCGGGATGTTACACGTTATGCACGATTAAGATTGATGTAAAACAGTCGATAAAACATAACTCATCATTTAGGGTGTAGATTAGATCGGTTTTAGGTTAGCAAACGATGGGTCAAAAAAGATATAAGACCGATCTAAATCAATCTCAATCGGGCAGAGTAATATTGCTGTAATTAGATAAACAATGAAAGCAACAAGCAATATCGGTAACTTAATGAATCTACCAAAGACTGCCATTCTAAGGTAGAGCCGATAACTTGACCTTGATCTAATTCAAGCAGTGGGGTGTGAGGCAGAATCACATAGGCCATACTTGAATTAAACAAGAATCGATAACTAGCTTATACTAGAGCCGCAGTGGGGGTCGACCGAATCAATGTTGCCACAAGAACATAGGCATAAACCATGACAATACTTACAGACAAGCAGTGGAGGTCGATCAAATCAATGTAGCCATACTCGCTGAAGAACTCACCGAGATCTACTCTACTCCTACTCCTAAGGGGTGGCCGGAGCCAAAAAAAGTAATTGACTTGTATTTGGATTGATTGATGTCCTTTTACAATAGCTGGGGTTTGGTATTTGTACCCAGAGTCTAAACACGAACCCTACTTGATCATGATTCGTTACAATCTTAGGTATAAAGGAAACATTCCTAATTTAAGATAACTTAGACTCTAATCTTTCCCTTTTTGAGAGTCCATCACATTTCGTCCTGGCGCTGATCGTAGCCTTTGTCCTTATTTGCCGGTGCCATCTAAAGAAAGTCAATTCTAATTCTTGCATCTGAATCGACTGGTTCTGATCTACACGTAATTGATTCCTTGATGACATTATCTTGGGAGCTTTCGAGTCCCTGCGACTTTCCTTCCAAATTTCGGTGTAAACAATTGCCCCCCAATTTTGAGATAAAAGTAATTTTATTCCAAAATTACCATATCTGTACCCCTGATAGGTCTGCAGTCACGGGTGAAGAATCTTGATCTGGGGTCTATTGCTTGTCATCGTCTATGTCAGCTCACGAGCCCATGCTTCAAAACTTTTACGGGGACATCATTGCTTCACGAGCACTTGGATTCATCCTTCCAGGCCGGCTATAAAAATGTCTATTCGACCCTGGCGAGAACAAACTCAACAATTCAGCCATGTTTCCTCTCTATCTACCTCCTCGAGTGTTCTCAACTCTACTGGATCCTCCATGGTCCATCCTTTTGCTATGCAGATCCTGAGCAGTTAGAAGAATTCTTGTGCATAGGGTGATTGTGTCGCTTATTCTAGTGCCTTGTCAAGCAAGAGCATCAGCTATTGCGGTTAGAAGAATTCTTGTGATATCACCTAAGTCTTCTCTCCATGCTCGCAAAGCTGTCCTAGTGTTTACAAGGGCTAAAATGTGTGGACACCTTCCCCTTGTTTGTTCCACTGAACGCCCATTGGGAAAGCCACAGGCTTCTTCCCCATAATTTCCCAATTTACCGAGAAATCGGGTGAGCACATGCTGGGCGGGCGATTTTCCCTCTTCTCAGGTACAACGGGCCAATGTTGATTCGTTTCACGATGTGCTTTGGCCTTGTGGGGCTTGGGCTCCCTTCAATCCAAAGAAGCCTTGATAGGCTGATCTCTAGTCAATGTAAAATCTTCGAATCCGTTTCTCGATATTTTGTAATTTGGGGAAGCAATAGGTCTGAATCTATTATCTCTTCGTTATTCGTCCCCAGAATTCCTAGAGTGCCATTCCGCTTCTGTTTCCAATTCACACCCTTGGCGAAATCCATCTTTCCGCCTTCCTAGGCTATATATATGGGCCATGGCTGTGGATCTAACAACAACCCACTTTGTCTCAAACCTTCTGCATCCTTATATAGTTCCTGCACTTCCATAGGTTTGAGATTATGGAGAATAGCAAGATGCCTGCTGAGGAGGGCCTCAATGGATCTGTATCATCGCGCCAGCGCATCCATTGTCAAGAGGGTGCATCTCGTGATGCCCCCACTACCTTAGGGAATAGGGCCGATTCTGTCTGGCCTTTAGGGCCCTCTTCATCGACAGCTCATCGCCAGTTCCCTTGTTGTCAAAGGAGGCAGATTGACAACGACGATCTGCTTGCCTCCATCGATCAGCATGGCCAAAGCCTCGCTGAATGCCTCTCCCTCGTAGAATCGGCTCTAGCCATGGTTAGATGTTGATCACCTCCTAGGGTCGATTTAGTGGAGGATAGGTTGGCCAAGGCTGAGGCTAGAATTACAGGTAAGATACATGTCATATCCTTTGCTTTCTTTTAGTTTCATCTTCAAGGCTCTGATCATCTCCCCTTTGAATCTTTTAGATCTATCCGCCTAGCTGGAGAGTCTTCGATCAGCTGTGGATCATGCTGTGGGATTTATCAATGCCAAGGGTGCCATTCAAGTGGTTCATTTGCATGACATCCCAAATCGTGTCAGGGAGGTCGCCCTTCATGGCATTCGCCATGGTGTTGCCATGGCGTTTGCTTTCGCCCAAGCCCGTTCGAGTCATAATCTTCAGCTTCTTCTTCCCCATGGTTTTCCAGACACAGCATACCCTAGGGAGCATGAGCGCTTGGTTGAGGATTTTATGAGTGTCACCAATTCTGTAGCTTTCAATACCCTGGCCGATGATATAGTAAGCAAAGTTTTTCCGGCCTGTAGTTTGTAATAGGTGATATTTGGCAAACAACTTCCTCGCCTTGAGTGATTCTCCTTTGCCCCATGCTTCATACCTCATTCGTGTTTGCTTTGGGTGATATACATTGTGCTGGTCTTTTACCCTCCTGGGTTTATTTTTGCACCAGAAGCGATATCCTTCTAGTATTGGCTAGCCGAGCAAATTGGTTGCCAAGTATAAATCCAAACATTAGGTCAATATTCCTTCAAATATTCCCATCCGATTGTTCCACCGAATCCTTCTTTTCATCCTAGTGTCTCCAAAATGTACCAAGCGCGCAACGCCTGAGCCAATAAGGTTTCTCCTAATTAGGTGACCCCACCGGCTATCTCGCCTTTTGGTCGTCATAAGTATGTCTTCGAGAGCATCTCTAGATCAGCCGAGAGAAGTCAATAGCCCGTGGGAGCTGATGCCATTTGACTAGAAATACTGAGAGCAACCCATGATGTCCCTAACTTGAGATCCGCATGTCAATGCGTATCTTGTGTAGAATCGATCATATTCTCCATTGTTTACTCATGCCTCCTCCTTTGGCTAAAGAGCCGATTTGATACAACCGATCTAGGCCTCTAGTTCAATCAAGTCTGAAGACATGGCTTTTATTAAGAGAACCCTTCGATTTCCTGCCTTCAGTTGCTCAACATCGTATTCCCATCGGCATTAGTGAAGTGGAGCTTCGCCTTCCATTAATTGTTGTTGCCTTTTACATGTCCCGAGGATTCCGCCTCTTCGCTTTAGGTCTTCAAATACCGGCTAGTGGTTTTGGCCTCAAATATATCTCCACTCGCAACTGTTCCTTTGCTCTTCTCCGCCTACCGAAGTCCTATAGTGGTTTTTCCTTTTCTCTTTCGTAGATCCAATCATCCTTCATGGCCGGCGAAGACAACCGAGGCAAGCGTGCGGTGGAGGAAATCCCGGAGGGGAATATGCCGATGAACCAGCATCTCCGATGCATGAGGTGAGATTGACATTTCCTATTTATGATGATGAACAGTTCTAACTCACCTACAGGTTTGTTATGAATGATAGTCTCCATCCTCTTCCTAGGGCCAGCATGCCTTCTGACGCCGCATCTTCTGTTCTGGCTTTGTCGTCAGATTCTTCCGACTCCTACAATGGAGACAACGCCCGGCGCTATCTTCATGAGTGGAGGATGGCTCAGAATCGCTATTTCGAGGCGACTTGGGAGAATGGCCAACTAGAAATTCACCTTGGGGTTTCTCAGGCCGCCCTTCATGCGGTTGAGGTGGAGGCCAGCGCCGTCCATGCATGGCTAGCTGAGTCTGATGCCACGGTGGTGGGTAAAATTCCAGGAATGCTTTATTCCGATTTCCATTATCTTTGTCTTGATAGTTCTTTGTTCCTATGATGGCCATCCCTGATGATGCAGTTGGAGTCTCTCCAACTAGTGGCAAATGCAGCCATGGACGTCGTTAATGCATGGGGTTCCCCTATTGACGCTCGTCTCCAAGACGTCTCAGTCCACATTCGGGAGATCGCCCTCCACGGTGTTCGTCATGGTGCGGCGGTGGCGCTGACCGTGGCACAAGTCCAAAGTGGGTATGAGCTCTATGCCATGGAGACTCATTTCCCAATGGGTGATGGCCCTAAGGAGCATGAAGACCTTCTCAAAGAATTCACCATGGCAGCGGAGGCCATAGTAGACATCACATTTGCTCAGGATGTGGTGAAAAAGGTCTTTGATTAGTTTGTACTTAGGGAATCCGATGAATAAAGACTCATGTTCCTCCATGAACATGCCTCAATGTAGTGTCCTTGTGTATGATTGTTTTTGCTTTTGTTTTTGCTCTATAGGCGATACATACCGTATCGGCTTTTATTGTCTTTGAAGGTTTTCATTTTTTGAACTAGAAGCGATACCCTCATGGTATCGGCTATTAGAGCCAAGAACGAATCGACTATCAAATGTTGACCAGATTGCTAGGGTGGCATTCTGTAGAACTTCTCATATCAACGGTCAAATGATTAATCAACCCAAGTCACGCGTCCTATTAAGCGAAACAGAACTTCTTCAAGTCCATTAAGTCTGAATTCACCATTCCATCTAGCATTCATACATCGGCCTAAACCTTAGAACTAATGTTTGTTTTCCCTCATTCCAATGGCTGATATGAAGCCATAACCTTTTCTTCTAAAATAAACTCTCAGAGCCGATCGCTAGCATCGACTGTTGGCTTTCATTGCTGGTCTTAATGAAGCCTCCTTCCCATGACTTGCTAGAAAAACATTCGAAGTCTCCTAGTTCCCAAAAGACTAGATCGGCTGTTGCGATGCTTACGGACCCATCAACACGAACCAGTTCGACATCATCTCCATGCCATTGAATCAAACACTGATGCATGGTCGATGGTATACAACAATTCACATGAATCCAATCACAACCAAGGAGCAAACTATACGACCCTTTTCCATCAATGATGAAGAATGTGGTGAGTAGAGTCTTGCTTCCGATTATTAGTTCGACGTTTATTGCCCCCTAGGTCTTAGATATGTTTCCTCTGAAGTCCTTAAGCATCATGTCAGTCTCCATCAGATCCTTTGGTCCCTTGCCAAGCTTACGAAAAGTAGTGTAAGGCATAAGATTGACGGAAGCACCTCCATCCACGAACATCTTGTTCATCGGCTTTCCATCAACAAGACCTTTCATATATAACACTTTCAAGTGCCGATGCTTGACTAGTCTGTCAAATATTGCTTGCTGCATGACCATTAACTTGGCAACTATCTCTTCATACTCCGATTCATTGAAATCCGAATAAACTTATTGATTTGCTGGAGCTCTGAATTCTGATGGCAACAGAAAAGCCATTTGGATATTAGCCAATGGTTGCTTTCTATCGGCTATTTGCTTGGTATGCCACACTTGAATCTTATCGGACGCCTAAGCCTATTCCATCTCTTTATTCCTTAGGCGTTGCACCCTTCTCTTCTGGCTTCATGTTAATCCTCCTAGGCACCACTGGCCTTCCTACCACACACGTTTTCTTCCGTTGTCTTCCTCTTCATGATCATCCCAAGTCTGATCAACGACTCTTTTTCGAAGCCGATCATGAACACTTATATTTTTTAAGCGCCGATCCATGCTATTATGATGATGTGTATCTTGAGTATGGATAGATTGGTGGTTGGTTTGAGATTGCCTGTACCCCTGGTATTGATTACTGCATTCTAGATAGTCATGTCTGGTAGGTAATTTCAAACCTTCATTCCAGCAATGTCTGAAGAAAGGACAATTCCAATATAATTCGGCTTGTTCCCTTTCATACCTCTCTTGTTTCAGTTGATGCTGGTCCACTTGATCTTTTAACCAATGCTGATAATTATTTTCCTTCTACTGCTGCCATTTATTCTACAGAACCCGAGATGTGACCCGCGGCCTTGCCGTCCCTACTTTTGATGTTTCCCCTTGCTTGTATCGGCTCTTTTGCTTGGCACAACGTCTTCTAATCTCCCTATACTCATCAGCCGATATTTGCATTTTGGGATCGACTGTTCCAGCTTCTTTTGATTTGGTTGATGTTAGGACCTTAGTCTTTCCTTTGAATATCCCAGCATCAACCATGTTTTGATCTTCTGGGAAGGGATTATCATTAACTTTCATTTTCCGAGGTGTATCAAATTTGAGCCTCCCCTACTGAATAGCTCTCTGTATATGCTGCCTAAAGATTCTGCATTGATTAGTGGAATGGGAAGTAGCATTATGGAACTTGCAGAACTTCTTATTCTTCAACTGATCAGGGGGCAACATGACATGACCATTGGGCAACTTGATCTGTCCTTTCTCAAGCAAGAAATTGAAGAGCTTATCTGATTTGGTGACATCAAAGTCATAGCTCTCCTCAACCCCTCTTCCCTAAGGATTTGGCACCATCACTGCCTTCTTGACCCAATTCCATTCAGCTGCAGCAACCTCTTCTTCTTTATGTTCATAGCTATCATCGACTGAGTATGGATCATAAGCCTCAGCTACCATGGTACTCTTCTGGAATCCAGTATCTCTGCGTATACTTTGAAATTGGTTATTGAGCGCTGATACTCGTTGAGCCAATTGACCCAAATTGTCAAATTCTTGTCCCAGTGGCTTTTCTTTCCACATCAATAGCATCCCTTAAACAGCTAAAGCAGCTAGTTGATCATTGGCCAAGTTTAAGGAGAAGCACAAGTTCCTAGTTTCTTGAAACCTCTAAAGAAATTTAGTGCCTGATTCATTAGTCTTCTGTCTTATAGTTGTTAGATCGGTGATCTTCTTTTCTCCAGTCCCAGTGTAAAAATATGTATGAAACTCCTTCTCCAGGTCAGCCCAATTGGCGATTGAATTGACTAGCAATGATGAAAACCAAGTGAAGGCTGACCCTAATAAGAACAAAGAGAAGAAACGAACTCGATGGGTGTCCTCAACTGATGCTTCGCCCAATTGTGTAAGATACTGACTGACATGCTCTATCATGCTTGTACTGTCTTGGCCAGTGAACTTAGCGAATTCTAGGAGCCTGTAATTAGTGGGAAGAGCGACCAAATCATACCATTCTGGATATGGGTGTTTGTACGAAAAGGTCAGCTCCTTTGGCTTCAGACCAAACTGATTTGCATCATCTCGGTCACCCTTAGCAGCAACTCATCATCATTTGAATTTGGAGTTCTTTGCACCTATTGACCCATCTGTGGATTGAAATCCCATGTGACTTGGTACCCTGGATTTGGCATCATGTGAAGGGTGTTATAATTCATGCCATAGTGATACCCTTGTGGAATCTTGACCTACTAGGTTCTTTACTGGCTTGCTGCTTGAAGTCTCTGATTGTAGACATAAGGATCTATATCCCTACGGATCCTTTGAATTGATGGTGCTATTTTTTGAGCCACCGATGGTATGTGGCCTGATGTGCCAAAATTGATCACCTGGTTCTGGTTTTGCCCCACCGGATGTTGCACATGCTGTATGGACGGTCTAGGATTGTACTGTGTCTAATTTGTAGTAGTCCCTTGAGCCTGTTCAGATAAACCCTGAACTGTCTGGACATCACCACTACTAGCTGGTGTTGCTTCTTGATGGCTAGTACCGACTTGATTAGTCCCTTGGGTTGATGGATCTAGAATATTATAATAAGTCGGCCCGCCTCAACCAGCTGGAACTCCATGAATCGCCTCTCTCATGGCTTGATATGGCATCACGAACAGATTTGTCTACAACCTCCTTAAAGAAACACCTATCTTTAGCTTTAGTTGTATCTGTCTGCCCGTGTAATAGAACTCTTGGTAGTGGAAATTTCTGAACAATTGTGTTGTCACGTGTTTTGGTGTAGGACAACAAGCATTTGCTCTAAAACTCTTCTATAGCTTTGCTAATGACATCTTTATCTCCATCAGGTAGATCTTCATAATGTAGCATAAGGATGTCGTTGTTGTTATGAACCACCATGATGATTGTGGTGTCCCACCGAGCATGCCAGATATGTGTGTGGACATAGAATTTTTGTCCCGTGCCAAGGACACACGCAGCAAGCCAGAAGATTCTGCTCAATGGAGTAGATCTACCTAGCTTCAGCGCAGGGATGGTCAATCCTGCACAATCCTCCTGAGACATGCTAGTAAATTTGACCCTAGAATTGAGAAGAAGAGAAAGTTTATCAGTAATTAAGGGTGGAACTTGCCGGTGTTGCCAGACAGTCCCGAATGTGCGGCTATGAGAGCCGATATGAAAGGAGATCGATTAAATAGTCGATTCCAGCATATTCATGGGAATAAATCAGTTAAAGCTCATGGGGTTATGTAAGAAGAATCAGTTATCATTCAGGATAAACATCATTGTTTGAGCAAATATGAATCAATGGCAATAAGATATCAACGATAATTGGTTTATGTCAAGCCAATGATTACAAGTAACCAAACCCCTTTTTATGTAAAGAAATGATTCAACACCACTTAACCGTTTAATAAGGATAAATCTAATGAACATGTTAGATATCATCTATCACCATGACCAGTGGGGCATGAGGCAGAATCATGCAAGCCATAGAAATAACGATAGACTCGATGATGCTAACTCATTACTAATATCAGTGGGGCATGAGGCAGAATCATGCAGGCCATAATACAATAATAAGATCATGGGGCTAACATATCTTTCAACCTATCCTTACTTCAATGGTCTCGTGATGCAAACTGTTCATGAGAGTGCTCGATATCAGCTAAAATAGCCGATACAGGCATAATGCATAGTTAAAGTCATGCCTTGCCAGGAATAGATCTACTAAATAACGATCCCCACTCCATGGTGCTAATAGTGGGGTGTGAGGCAGAATCACATAGGCCATGATAATGGGTCGTGGAGCGGTTCTCGCTAGCCAATAGATCTGCTCGAGACGTAACATGCCTTAACCGCACGTTATGCACGATTAAGATTGATGTAAAACAGTCGATAAAACATAACTCATCGTTTAAGGTATAGATTAGATCGGTTTTAGGTTAGCAAACAATGGGTCAAATAAGATATAAGGCCAATCTCAATCAATCTCAATCGGGCAGAGTAATATTGTTGTAATTAGATAAACAATGAAAGCAGCAAGCAATATCGGTAACTTAATGAATCTACCAAAGACTGTCATTCTAAGGTAGAGCTGATAACTTGACCTTGATATAATTCAAGCAGTGGGGTGTGAGGAAAAATCACACATGCCATACTTGAATTAAACAAGAATCGATAACTAGCTTATACCAGAGCCACAGTGGGGGTCGACCGGATCGATGCAGCCATACGAACAAAGGCATAAACCATGACGGTACTTACAGACAAGCAGTGGAGGTTGACCGGATCGATGCAGCCGTACTCGCTGAAGAACTGGCCGAGATCTACTCTACTCCTAAGGGGTGGCCAGAGCTAAAAAAAGTAATTGACTTGTATTTGGATTGATTGATGTCCTTTTACAATAGCTGGGCTTTGGTATTTATACCCGGAGTCTAAACACGAATCCTACTCGATCACGATTCGTTACAATCTTAGGCATAAAGGAAAGATTCCTAATTTAAGATAACTTGGACTCTAATCTTTCCCTTTTTGAGAGTCCAGCACATTCTGTCCTGGCGCTGATCATAGCCTTTGTCCTTATCTGCCGACGCCATCTGAAGAAAGTCGATTCTAATTCTTGTATCCGAATCGGCTAGTTCCGATCTGCATGTAATTGATTCCTTGATGACATGATCTTGGGAGCTTTCGAGTCCATGGGACTTTCCTTCCAAATTTTGGTGTAAACAATTGGTCTTCATTGTTATTCACTCTTGTGATTGATTGGCTCCTTCCTCGACATGGTGGTAGAACAATCTTTCTCACTCTCTTTATAATACCGCAAACTATTTGTCAAGCTCTTTAGTGTAGCTAGTTGTGAGAGCTTGTTAGTTTGGTTATTGTGGCTCTTTAGTTAGCTTTTGAGAGCACACTAACTTAGTGTAGTGGTATAGCTATTATGTGGATAGAAACTACGTAAACTAGAATTGTGGTAGGTGGCTTGCAATTTTAGTAGGCTAGCACAACACTTGCTTCGCCTCTTAATTGTCTAACCGGTTTGTTAAGTGTTGTTGTAGAAATTTTTAATAGGCTATTCATGCCCCCCCGCTAGCCATTAGGACCTTTCGTGGGTGGCCTTTCCCCTTCTCTAGCACAATTTTATCAACGGGCCGATGTGATTTGGTTCACGATGACCTTCAGCCTTGTGGAGACCCGGACTCCCTTCAATCCAAAGAAGCCTTGGTGGGTTGATCTCTGGTTAATGTAAATTCTTTGTATCCATCCCATGATATTTTGTAATTTGGGGAAGCAATAAGTTTGAATCTATTATCTCTTTGTTATCCATCCCCTGAATTTTTGGAGTGCCAATATGGTTCCGTTTCTAATTTCAATTCCACACCCCCGATGAAATCTATCTTCTCGCCTTCCCGGGCTATATATATGGGCCACGGTTGTGGATCGAACAACAACCCGCTTCATCTCAAACCTTCTGCATCCTTAGTATAGTTCCTACTTTTTCTATAGGTTTGAGATTATGGAGAACAAGAAGGGGTCTGCTGAGGAGGCCTTTAACGGACTTGCATCATCTCGTTAGCGCCTTCATCGTCAGGAGGGTACAACTCATGATGCCCCCACTGCCTTAGGGGATAGGGCCAACTCCATTTGGCCTTTAGGGTCCTCTTTGTTAATAGTTCATCGCCAGCTCCCTTGTTATCAAAGGAGGTAGATTGACAATGATGATCTTCTTGCCTCCATTAATCGGCATGGCTAGAGTCTCGCTGAATGTCTCTCCCTTGCAGAATCAGCTCTGGCCATGGTCAGCCAGAATCATGGGTGAGATATCTATCATAACCTTTGCTTCCTTTCAATTTCATCCTCAAGATTCTAATCGTCTCCCCTTTGAATCTTTTTATATTTGTCTACCCAACTGGAGAGCCTCCGATTGGCTACGGAGCACGCGACGGGATCCATCAATGCTAGAGGTGCCATCCTTGTGGTTTGCCTGCATGATATCCTAAACCGTGTCAGGGAGGTCGCTCTGCATGGCGTTCACCATGGTGCCGCCATGGTGTTGGCTTCTGTGCAAGCTCATTCTGGCCACGAACTTCGGTTCCTCCCCCATGGTTTTCTAGCCATGGTGCACCTTGGGGATTATGAACCCCTGATTGAGGATTTCTTCAGTGCTGCTAACTCCATAGCCTTTATCTCCTAGGCCGATGATATAGTAGCCAAACTGTTTTCCGGCCCGTAGTTTGTAATAGGTGTTATTAGCAAATAATTTCTTTGTCTTGAGTGAATTTTCTCTTGTTTCATACTTCATACTATATGCATCACTTTGTCCATGTTTGCTTTGCTCCTGCAGGCGATACACAGTGTACCAACTTTTACCCCTTTGGGTTTATTTTTGCACTAGAAGCGATACCCTTTTGGTATCGGCTATTAGAGCCGACAACCGAGCAAATTGGTTGTCAAGTATTAATCCAAACATTAGGGTAATATTGCTTTAAATATTCCCCATTTGATTGCTCTGCCGAATTCTTCTTCTCCTTTTGGTGTTTCTAAAATATAAGTATTACCAGGCGCACAACGCTTGATCCGATAAGGTCCTTCCCCACTAGGTGACCATTTGCCGAACTTGCTGTCCTTTGACCCGATCAGCAATTTTACTCTCCAGACATAATCTCTTTCAGAAAATTGCTCATTCCTGAATATTTTTGCAACCCTTAGTTTATCGACTTCAACATTTTCAAGAGCATGTGGCCAAAGGCAACTCAAATCCTCTAAGTCATCTATCATGAAATTCGTGTAGACCTCGGTAACAAACCCTTATGCAATGTAACACGCCTCAATCTAGATTGAACTTTCCAAGGAAGGGTTGTATTATCGCCATACACAAGCTCATAAGGTGACCATATTGGCTCTTTTGCTTTTGGCCATCAAGGGTAATCCATCCCCAGCCCTCTATAGAGTCTTATTACCATTTATCATTATAAGTCCATCCTGGCTCAGATACCTGACGCCATTCATCAAAAGAAACAGGGACCGCTGGCCAAAGTTAGAGAAGGTAGAGCAATCCGAAGTAGCCTCAAGAGCATTCCTAGATCAGCCGAAGGAAACAAACAGCAAATCATAGAAACTAATGCTATTTGGCTAGAAGTGTTGAATGCAATCCAGGATGTTCGACATTGAAATCTCCATGTTAACACGTATCGATCATACTCTTCGTCTTTTAATTGTACTTCCTGTTTCGGCTAAAGAGCCAATTTGATACGGCCGATCCCAGACTTCCAATCTTAATCCAATTAAGTCTGAAAACACAGCCTTCATTAAGCGAGCCCCTCAATCTTGTATCCTTAGTCATCTAGCGCCGTATTCTCTTTGGCATTAGCGAGGTGACGCTTCGCCTCCTATTAATTGCGGTTGCCTTTTACACAACTCGAGGCATCCACCCCTTCATCCCATGGCTTCAAATATCAGCCGAGGGTTCTATCCTCGAACACATCCGCACTTACAACTATTCCTATTTCTTTGCCTTTCCCTGCCCTGGCAGAACTCTATAGCGGCCTTTCTCTTTTCCTGTAGATTCAATCAACTTCATGGCCGGCGAGGAGAACCGTGGCAAGCGCGTGGCGGAGGAGGTCCCGAAGGAGGACATGCTGAAGAACCAGCGCCTCCGACGCATGAGGTGAGATTGATATCCTCTGTTCATGATGATGATATTTTCTGACTCGCCTATAGGTTCATTGTGAATGACAGTCTTTGTCCCCTCCCCAGGGCTAGCAAGCCCTCTGACTCTGCATCTTCTGTGCCGGCTTCGTCATCAGATTCTTCCAATTCAAATGACAACGATGATGCCTGGTGTTTCTTCCAAGAATGGAGGGCGGCGGAGGACCGCTATTCCAAGGCTATTCGAAAAAACGGCCAACTTGAGATCCATCTAGGGGTCTTCCAAGCGGCCCTTAATGCGACTGAGGAGGAGGCCAGCGTTATTCGAGCGTGGCTGGCTAAGTCTAAATGCCATGGTGGCAGGTAAGATGAGTTCCATGGATGCTTCTATTCTGGTTTTCACTGCCTTTGTCTTGATAGTTTTTTGTGATTGCTAGCCCAAATGGTGCAGTTGGAGTCTCTCCAACTGGCGACGAACATGGTCACGGACGCCGTCAATGCTCGGGGTCCTCCCATCGACGCTCGTCTTCAA
Organism: Miscanthus lutarioriparius; assembly: GCA_904845875.1. Taxonomy (NCBI): domain Eukaryota; kingdom Viridiplantae; phylum Streptophyta; class Magnoliopsida; order Poales; family Poaceae; genus Miscanthus; species Miscanthus lutarioriparius. The sequence goes on along the minus strand of CAJGYO010000003.1, from coordinate 75,962,378 downwards.
GACATCCTGGCCCACGTTGAGGAGATCGCCCTCCATGGTGTTCGTCATGGTGCGGTGGTGGTGCTGACCACAGCGCAAGTCCAAACTAGGTACGAGCACCACGCCATGGAGACTGGTTTCCCAATGGGCGACAGCCCCGAGGAACATGAGGACCAACTTGAAGAATTTGTTATGGCAGCGGAGGCCATAGTAGACATCACATCCACTTAGGATGTGGTGAACAAGGTCTTCGATTAGATTGTACTTAGGGTAAACCGGTGAACAAAGAATCCTATTCTTTCATGAATGTGTCTCAGTGCAATGCCCTTGTGTATGACTATTTTTGTTTTTATTTTTTGCTCTATAGGCGATACATATCGTATCGACTTTTATTGTCTTTGAAGATTTTCATTTTTTGATCTTTATTTTTTGAACTAAAGGTGATACCCTTCTGGTACCGGCTATTAGAGCCGATGACTAAATGAATCGGCTATCGAGTATTAATCAAATGCCAAGATAATGTCCCGCAGAACTTTTCATACCAAAGGTTAAACGATCGATCGATCCAGAGCAAGCATCTCATCAAGTGCAATGCAACTTCATTTAAGAAATCCATTAATTCTGATCCGCACTTAGGATTCCATTTAGCATTCATACATCGGCCTAAACCCATACTCAAAACTAATGCTTATTTTTCTTTATTCCAATGGCCGACGTGAAGCCGTGACTATTTACTAAAACAAACTCTCAGAGCCAATTACTTGCATTGGCAGTTGGCTTTCATTGCTGATCTTAATGAAGCCTCCTTCCCATAATTTGCTAGAAAAGCACTCGAAGTCTCCTAGTTCCCAAAAGACTGGATCGGCTGTTGTGATGCTCACAGACTCATCAGCGCGAACCGTTTGACATCATCTCCATGCCATTGAATCAAACACTGATGCATGGTCGATGGCACACAACAGTTCACATGAATCCAATCACGACCAAGGAGTAGACTGTATGATCTTTTTCCATCGATGACGAAGAATGTGGTGAGTAGAGTCTTACTTTCGATTGCCAATTCAACATTTATTGCCTCCCGAGTCTTAGATGCATTATCTCTAAAATCCTTAAGCATCATGTCAGTCTCCATTAGATCTTCTGGTCCTTTGCCAAGTCTACAAAAAGTGGTGTAAGTCATAAGATTGATAGAAGCACCTCCGTCCACCAACATCTTATTCATCGGCTTCCCATCAACAAAACCTTTCATATATAAAGCCTTTAAGTGTCTATGTATGATTGGTCTATCAAATATTGCTTGTTGTACAACTGTCAACTTGGTAACTATCTCCTCATACTCCGACTCATCAAAATCTGAATAAACTTCTTGACCTGTCGGAGCTCTAAATTCTGATGGCAACGGAAAAGCCATTTGAATATTAGCCGATGGTTGCTTTCTATCGGCTGTTTGCTTGGTACGCCAAACTTGAGGTTTACCGGATGCCTGAGCCTATTCCAACTCTTTATTCTTTAAGCATTGCACCCTTCTCTTCTGGCTTCTTATCAAACCTCCTGGACACCATTGGCCTTCCTGCCAAACATATTTTGTCTCATTGCCTTCTTCATAATCAGCCTAGTCTTGATCAACCACTCTTTTTCCCAGCCGATTATGAACACTTTTATTTTTTAAGTGCTGATCCATGTTATTATGATGATATGCATCTTGAGCATGGATAGACCGGCGGTTGGTTTGAGATTGCCTAAACTCCCAATATTGATTGCTGCATTCTGGACAGTCATGTCTGGTAGGCAATTTCAAACCTTCATTCCAGCAATGTCTGAAGAAAGGACAATTCCAATGTGATTCGGCTTGTTTCCTTTCATACCTCTCTTTTTTCCAATTGATGGTGGTATTTCTGATCCTTTAACCAACGCTAATAATACATTTCCTTCTACCGCTGCCACTTATTCAACAGGATCTGAGATGTAACTCATGGCTTTGTCGCCCTATCTTTTGACGTTTCCCCTCGCTCATATCAGCTCTTTTGCTTAGCACGACGCTTTCTAATCTCTCTGTACTCGTTAGCCGATATTTGTATCTTGGGATCGACTGTTCTAGCTTCTCTTGATTTAGTTGATGTTAGGACCTTGGTCTTTCCTTTGATTAGCCTAGCATCAACCATGTTTTGATCTCCTAAGAAAGGATTATCATCAACCTTCATCTTCCGAGGCGTATCAAATTTGAGCCTTCCTTGTTGAATAGCCCTCTGTATATGCTACCGGAAGATTCTGCATTCATTAGTGGAATGAGAAGTAGCATTATGGAACTTGTAGAACTTCTTATTCTTCAACTGATTAGGGGCAACATAACATGACCATCGGGCAACTTGATCTGCCCCTTCTCAAGCAAGAAATCGAAGAGCTTGTCTGATTTGGTGACATCAAAGTCACAGCTCTCATCGACTCCTCTTCCCCAAGGCTTTGGCACCATTACTGTTTTCTTGCCCCAATTCCATTCAGCCGCAGCAACTTCTTCTTCATCATCTTCATAGTCGTCATCGACTGAGTATGGATCATAAGCTTCGGCTACTGTGGTACTCCTCTGAAATTGGGTATCTCTGTGCATATTCTAGAATTGGCTATTGAGCGCTGCCACTCGTTGAGCCAATTGACCCAAGTTGTCAAATTCTTGTCCTAGCAACTTTTCTTTCCACATTGGCAGCATTCCTTGAATGGCTAAAGCAGCTAGTTAATCATCAACCAAGTTTAAGGAGAAGCACAAGTTCCTAGTTTCTCGGAACCTCTGAAGAAACTCAGCGCCCGATTCATTAGTCTTCTACCTTATAGTTGTCAAATTGGTTATCTTCTCTCAAAGCGGCAGCACGACGAGGAGTCACAGTCGAGGTCGAGTAGGACAACCCTGAAATGTTAGCACCCGGTGGCATCAAGGTAGGCTAAGAATTTTTTGCTCTTTTGTTTCTAATGAATTTTTCGCCATGATCTGACCACAGTGCCTTCCATAGCGTTGGAGGATGCGGGACCCTCCTGAAGCTGGAGCCAAAAAAAGAGGCTCGCCCTTCGGTGTGCGCGCCAGGACCCATCTAGTGCTGTGCCGGAGGCCGACAGGAGCATCGCTGGGGCGATCGCGGGGTCCAACAGAGAGGCATAGTTGATGACCGTGTCTATGGAAGGGCAGGTGGTGGAGGGCATGTCCGAGGCACCCATGGCAGGTGCAGCGCAGTCAGGTGTGGCCATGACATCTCAGGTGGAGACAACATGGCCAGAGCTATCGTCCGCATAGGCAAGCGCATCTGTGGTGGGGTAGATGAGAAAGACTACACTCGAGGCATCCTCGGCGAACGTGGCATGGCTGGGCACAACCACAACCCTCATTGGTGGAGAGGGCATAGTCGGGGCCATAGTCCATGCAGACGGCCGCACCCAAGGCAGGGCGGACAGAGGAGGCCGCGCCCAGTGCATCCTTGGTGAGCGCAATGGTGGGACATGCTTCCTCATCCATGTCACCCGTCCCCTCTACTAGTGGGGGCCTGTCCCGGAGGAGTTGCTACCGTGAGAGGGATCAGCACTGCCTAGGGTCGGTGTTGAGGCATCCTATCCTTTGGTCTAGGTTGGCGGTGACCCACATGCCTGGGGAGGACCCTAGATCTGGTGGGCCATCCGAAAGAACCTGGGGGCAACGCTCTTCGCCCTCAATGACACCGCAGAGGAGAGGAAGTGGGGGCACGTTCACTCGGGGGTCAGGATCATGGTCAATACCCTGACCACCAAGCTAAACTCATTATAGGACATTATCACACCGGTTGGCTAGGTACGTCATGTCTGTGTCTCCGACCTTCATCTCCCTCCTTTGCGCCTCTTAACTTGTGTCCTCTCTGTAGTCTCTAATGGACCGGAGCTGGGAGAAGTCCCTATTCCTTCATCATGAGAAGGATGTTTGGGACCACCTTGCCAAAGAGAAGTAGCGGCGTGAGGAACTAGAAGCACAGCTCACTACTACCCATCAGGAGGTGGCTGAGCTCCCCCCATCAGCTAGGAGTTGGCCAATTTCTTGATCAAGGAAGCGGAGGCTCGCATTGATGCCCAAGAGGCTGGGGAGAAGCTTGTGGCCCTGCTTGAGAGGACGCACATGGATGAGGTGGAGGCCGAGTGGCTATGGACAGAGCTAGATGACCTACTCAAAACCATAGAGGGGTTCCGCATGGAACATGACCTGGCTCGTTAGGAGCATGCCGATGCCCAATAGCGAATCTACTTCCTAGAGGGTGAGCTCTAGGGAGAAAAGGCCCTAAAGGTTGTAGCGAAAGCGATGACCGCCAGACTCGCCATGGAGGTCAGTCAGCACTGGGAGTAGTTCCAAAACCTAGAGGCCGAGGTGACCCAGTGGCGTGATGAGGCGCGCAAGCTCTAGGTGGACATGGACGGTAATCCTCTGGTTGGCTTTGTTGCCCTTTTCCCTAGAACCCGTGGTGAGTCTTTTTATGTGGTTGTTGTGTGACTTGGACAGGACTTGATGGCAGGCTTGCGGCGGAGGTGACGAAGAGCCATAGCCTAGAGAAGGAGCTCGGTGAGGTAAAGGACATCCTCCAAAGGAGAGAGAAGAGCACGACGCCCTACACATCACCATCCAGCTAGTCTACAATGACCTCGAGCTAGCCCCGGTGTAGGAGATGAGCTCACTCATGGTTCATGTCATAGAACCGTCCAATTTATAAGAGCCTAAGGACAATAGCAATCATCGAAGCGATCAAACCGTCATACCTGAGCCCATATAAGCCCGGTAGTCCAACAAAGCCACGAAGGATCTCAAACAACCAACATACAAACCAAGATCATAGAGATTCAACACAACCCATCACATGTTACATCACAGTTCACAAATATGTCTCATACACCAGAGTTCGAATAATTATTACAAACCAAGTTTGAAAGTAGCGAAAGCAAAGTAGTTTAACATCAACATCACTAGTAGTTTAGTACAAAGCTAGTGTCATAGTCATCTCTAACCAAAAGCACAAAGGCAAGATGAAATACAGAATGACCATTGCCCATGGTCCTAGTCCTCATCCACAGCAGGAGCAAGACAGTTCTTGCAGTAGCCGTGATACATAACATTATCAGCAACAATGAGAATAAAACCTTGAGTATGAGAAGGTACTCAGCTAGACTTACCCGTCCAACTAATATACTAAGACACCAAGGAGTATGCAAGGCTTTATAAGTAGAGCTGGTAGACATTATTTGCAGAAATAGCATAAGTTCTCCAACATATCTTTAATTGTGAATCACCCATTATTAATCCTATCTCATACTAGATTAGAAACTATCCTATGCCAAACATGTTGGTACCATTAAGTCATCACAATAATAACCATATCCAGTTGAGTTCTTGCATAATCTCATAACCAACATTTCCATCAATTACTATGATGAAAGGAACTCAAGTCAAGTTCTCACTATCCGGGAGAGATGGCGATTTGAATCGATTCCTACCCAGCTAGGGAATTATTCCTAACACACACCCAAGCATACCACGCGAAGGTAGCCTTAGGTCACCTTTGGTACAACTCAGGAACCAAATTCACGGGTACGACTAGCGCCGCACAATCAGAGAACCACTCTGCCAAGGGTGATCGGGACTCTAACCCACCCTTAGGCTTACGCCAATGGCTCTCCGCACATCCTTACTACCATCTAGAGTGCGCACTTTTACTGCTCGTGGTCCCGGCCTGAATTGAGCTACTCGGCTTCACGGTCGGAACGACTTATCCGACCAACTATGTGAGAGGCTACGTTCAACATGATAAGATGACCTCCAACATCCAGTCCTTAAATGACACAGATGGAATCACTACAATACCACATATAAGACTCTGCCCAGTCTCCATTTATTCCCCATTACCAGGTTATGTTCCACGATAGCACAATATAGCCAACCGTGATTAAGTTATCACCTATAGCTTGCAGGTGACAGGAAATCACCCGACTTCTACCGGTCTAAGCATAGCTAAGCATGATAAACATTCCTAGACTTAAATAGGATTCATGGTAGATATTTTTGGTCAAGGAAGGTATTATGCAGTAATTGTTTCCAAACAACTCCTATCACGTAATGCAGCAATACGAATAACTTTAAGTGACATTAATAAAATAGGGAGACTTATAATGCTCCGGGGCTTGCCTTTCATGAAAGTCAAAGGCTGGTGATCGGGGCACTCGTGAAGGTGATTGACTTTAGGCTCTCCTTCTCCAGGAACCTCCAGGTGCTAAACTTCCTGATTCTCCTCCTATGGCTCGGCGTCGAGCTCCACTAGCGTGATCTCCTCGGTGGCACCTATTGCATGCATATGCATAGATAAGTCTCATGAATGCATAAGAGGGATCATAGAGGAGGTGATAGAGGAATGTACATGCTACAACAATGATGTTAAGTAGCCAAATGATAACAATGCTAACTCCTTACTAACTGAGTAGGTGCATATCTCTTCTCTATCCACTTACAAATTTCACACAATGCAATATCTAAGCTACACATGACAGTTACAAGTTTACATCATAACTGAAGTTATACTTATCCAAATGCTGTGATCTCAGACTTTATGGAAAGCTTATAAAATTTTCTACAACTCTTATTTAATCACCAAAAGCTAATTCACACTCTATCCTAACCAAAACAGACAATCTATACAGTGCTGTCTAGAAATTCCAGAGAACAAGCGTTTCAAAAAATTAACTTTAAACAACTATAACTCCTAAATCCTTTGGCCTATTGCCCTAAAAGTTTAACACAAGATAGATTAAGAAGTTCCCTACAACTTTGTTATTAACCATTTCTACAGAAAACATCATTTTTACTATGCAACATAACAAGCAACAGAATCTATCCTAAAACCTTTTAAATCGAATTATAAATCGACAATATTTCTACTACATGTAAGCATTCAAAATTTGATACCACCAAGTACACCAACAGTTCAGAATAACAAATACACTCAAGAAAAACAAAATGGTAAAGCCCAAACTATTTATTTAAATGCCTTTATTAATTTATTTAGATAATTAGGTTAAATAATCAACCTATACCAAATGTGGATAATAAATTCTCAAAAAATTACAGTGACCTCCGAGTGCTACCAAAAGACTACTGTAAAAGTTTCATGCCATTTTACCAAGTACAACATCCTTTACAAAAATGACAAGCTAGCAAGGTCTATTTTAGAGAAAATAGTAAACCCTATAGAAAAGTGTCAAGCAACAGATTATATATTTTTCTTAGCATCATAATAGTGCCATAATACTATACAAAAATCTGCATATCAATATGTTACATATTTTTATCCCTACAATTTTCCTTACAAAATACCATTTATTACTAGATAAATAGAAACACCCTACCCCAAACAAGTTTACAGCAAGTTTAATATTTTTCCTAGATAGAACATGTCAACACAAGACTAACAAAATTGGAATCACAATTTTATCACTTTTCTAGCTCAAGATATCTATTTTACAAGTTTACTAACATTCAAAAAGCATTTATTTAATACAATTTAATCACCAAGAAAAATACAAGAAACTGTATATTTCATATATTTTTTAAAAACTACACTTAATGAGGAACACAATAAAATTTGGTTCACCACAATTGGACCTATAAAACTCCAGTTACGGTTTTCCAAAGTAGGCATTCAAATCTAAATAAATGGACTAGCTTTCAAAAACTATGTCGCTGACTGATGGGGTCCACGCATCAGACGGGCCCACGCGTCAGTGACCAAAAAACAGGGGAGGTGGCACTGCTCGACGTGGATCGGCCGGAGTTCGCCGACGGTGACCTTTTCCGCGACGCGACCGACACAACAGTGACCACTATGACCTCCTGCACCTAATGAGCTATCAAGCCGGACCTAATGCCGGAGCTAAGCACGACGGCGGCGTCAATGGCGGTGCATCGGTGCGGATCAATGGCGAGACGCCGGAGGTGACCATGATAGTTCGATCTACTGCTACATAGACCTCCTACGTACTACGACGAAGCTAACGCACCCACTGTCACAGCTAGAGGCGGTCGGAGACGTCTCGGCCACGACGTCGTGGCATGGCGGCGAAACTCCGGTGAGGCCATGCGCGGCGCTGAGACCTTACCAAGCGCAGATAGCGAGCAATGCAGGCGTGGTGGTACGGTAGGAGTATGACGACGCTGCTGCGGTGGTGAAGGAACAACGCGGTGCGAGCTTGTGTCGGCAATAGCGATGGCGGCGCTCAAAGAGCTGCTACGGCTGCTGCGCTGCTGCGGGAAGGCGAAGAGGAGGAAGGAAATGGAAATGCAAGTGCAGACGGGTCACGGGCGGACGCTGGGGAGTGAAGTGCCATGCTGCAGCTCGACGTGACATGGCCGGGTAGCGCAACGGCGACGTGCGGCGCCACGTGGCGTTGAAGCTCTGAAACGGTTGGGCACTGTAGACGCGGTTCAGTTCCGTTAGCAGAGCGAGCGAGGCAACCTGACAGCGTGAATTGGCGAGACTCAAACTCCAAAACCGTGAAGTATTAGCGCAAACAATCTAAACCAAAGTTGTAGCCCATAATACCATCTACAATTTCTATTAAAGGATCATAGTCTAATTCTCAGTCAATACAGAGAAAAATCATGCCAAAGTCAAACTTGCAAAACTGGAAATCAGAAAAGGACTTAGAAAAATTCTAAGTGATGAAAACCAGTGACATATTGATTTTTGTGATGGCCCAAAAATAAAAGTTGTTGATCTACTCAAATACTACAACTTTTTTAAAGGTTCACTGCCATGCAAAGTCTATATGACAGTTCAAACTAGGTCAAACATACAACTTAATTATGATGTCATATACAATACCAATGACTTAGAGACTAAACTAGACTTGGTCATGAATACCAAAGTTGTTCCTTATGCTATTCTAAACATGTTTAAAGTATTCACAAGGTTCCACACACATTTCATACATTGGTTGCATATAAACCCTAATCTAAGTAAGGCAATTAAGTAATATCTTATGCAATATAAGCCAACAAAGATGGAATACATGATATGCTTATGATCATGAATGCTCAATGATGATTATGGTCATGCAATGTCAAGGTTAAATGCATGCTTAACTCCCAGGGTGTTACAGTTCGCACCATCCAGATCATGGATCAGGCGCACAACATTACAAGGGGCATGCTCTGCTTTGGCGTCAATCGATCATTCGTGATTGCTCGCTCTCACTATGAGAACATGGATCTAGCAATGATGAGCCAAGGCTTCATGCCTGGCTACTCCGGCACCGAGTTGGAGGACATCGAGAAGGAAGTGGTCCCTCTAGCACAAGATTTATCTACCAAGATAGAGGATGAGATCATCCCCCAAAAATTAGTTAGTTAGATAAACGAAGTGGTGGTCTTGTAATAAATGAACAAGTTTTAGTTCTTTTGTTTCGGTCAAACAAACTTTTGGGTACTTTTTTGTGTTATAAAAAGGTTATTGCATTTTGACCCTTTTCCATTGTTAAGGCTACAAAGCTTAAGGCATGGGCGAAAGAACCATGATCATGCTGGTGAGCAAGAATGCTATAGCCACTGGGGCGTAGGTTCCTTGCAGTCCGACCAACATTACTCAGTGTTTGTTTCCACAGTTCTCGCTTTTAGATCTTAACGTGAGAAGGGGTTGGGCACAGCGATTGTTTCTAAATAGGTATGCTCTTATTAGCCCCCAAGTGAGGCCCAGTCTCGTGCTATTGCTGGGGTCGTGTGTCGCTAAGGATCGAGGACGAGATAGCAAAAAAGAAAGTATTTTTGTATTTCAGAAACACCATTCTTAGTTTTTATGGGTAGATGCATATGCTAAGGGTAAAAATGACATAACTGCTCGATGTTCCATGCATTGATGAAGACCTTGCCATTGATAGTCTTGATCTTGTAGGTGTCGGGTCGGAGCACTTCTGCGACGACATATGGTCCCTCCCACGGCAGAGAGAGCTTGTGATGTTTTTTGTTGCTCTGGATGAGGTAGAGTACCAAGTCCCCGATGTTGAAGGTCTGACCCCGCACCCAACGGCTGTGGTACTAGTGCAATGCCAATTGGTACTTAGGTGAGCGGAGGAGGGCAACATTGCGTGCCTCGTTGAGCTGATCCGATGCCTTGGCTCCCTTCTTGTTGTACACCTTGACCCTCAACGCTCCATATTCAAGGTCAGTCAGGAGGAGAGCCTTGGAACTATAGACCATGAAGAAGGGTGTATAGCCATTGGCCTGGCTGGGGGTTGTCCTCAGGTTCCAGAGCACCATGGGGAGCTTCGTGACCCATCGTACACCAAACTTGTTCAACTAGTTGAAGATCCTAGGCTTGAGGCCATGTAGGACCATGCTGTTAGCGCGCTCGACCTGCCTATTCGTGCGGGGGTGCGCCACGGCGGCCCAATCAACATAGAAGTGGTATTCATCGTAGAATCAGAGGAACTTTTTGCTGGTGAACTGCGTGTCATTTTCCGTGATAATGGAGTTTGGGACTCCAAAACGATGGATGATGTCAAGGAAGAACAACACGGCTTGCTCGGACTTGATCACAGAGATCGACCAAGCCTCTATCCACTTTGTAAACTTGTCTATGATGATAAGCAAGTGCGTATAGCGCCCAGGCGCTCTCTTGAGAGGTCCGACCATATCAAGCCCCTAGACCACAAATGGCCATGTGATGGGGATCGTTCGGAGTGCTTGGGCCGGCAGGCATAGCATTGATGCCCTTCACAAGTGTGCAGAATCTGTTCAGCATCGGCTACTATAGTCAGCCAGTAGAATCCCTATCGGAACGCCTTTCTAGTGCGGCATGGTGCCCACAGACCCCACCATGGATATCTCTCAGCAATTGATTCCCTTGTGAGCATTATAGGATTCTAGTGTGGCTTCGCTTGTAGAGCTCCCCCTCAATAACGATGAAGGACTTGGTGTGATGCGCGAACCGTCGAGCCTCTGTTTTGTCCATCGGTAGCACCTCACGGAGGAGGTAATCGAGGTAAAGCACCCATTAGTCAGCAATAGGATCGGGCTCTGCCACTAGGTCTACATCAAGATCCATGACCTCGAGGTAAGGGGGAGCTGAGGGTTGGTCAGCCCTCGAGCCTAGGGTCGGTGGCCTATCACCGGTTTGTTCTGGCTCCTCATAGCGGATCGAGGGCTTGTACATGTCACTGGTGAAAATGCTCATCAGCACCGGCTCTCGGCAGGATGCCATCTTTGCTAGCACGTCGGCTGCTTCATTGAGCCACCTCGGGATGTGATTGAGCTTGAGCCATCGAACTTGTCCTCCAGCTGGTGGACCTCTAGCAATACGCAACCATCTTGGCGTTATAGCAGCTTGACTCCTTCATGACATGGTCGATGACCAGCTGGGAGTCGCCCTAGATGTTGAGCCATCGGATGCCCAGCTCAACAGCGATGCGTAGGACGTTTAATGAGTGCCTCATATTCGGCCACATTGTTGGAGGCAAGGAAGTGGATACGGACCATGTACTTCATGCACACTCTAAGGGGTGAAATGAAGACCAGCCCCATGCCTGCCCCCTTCTTCATTAGCTGACCCATCGAAGTACATCATCTAGTACTCCTAGTCGATGGCCATTGGTGGCATTTGGATCTCAGTCCATTCTGCCACGAAGTCAGATAGGACTTGGGACTTGATGGCCGTCCGAGGGGTGTACAAAATACCCTGACCCATCAACTTGAGTGACCTCTTCACAATCCTTCCTATGGCATCCTAGTTTTGGACAACCTCACCTAGGGGGAAGGATGTCATGACCATCACCAGATGTGACTTGAAGTAATGATGTAACTTCCTCTTGGCGATAAGGACGGCGTATAGGAGTTTCTAGATTTGGGGGTAGCGAGTCTTAGAATCGGGAAAGCCCTCGCTAACAAAATACATGGGATGATGTACTTTGAGGGCATGACCCTCCTCTTCCTGCACTACCACTAGGGCGACGCTGACCACCTGCATGGTGGACGCAATGTAGAGCAGGAGCAGTTCCCTGTCGGTCTGGGGGACTAGGATTAGGGCCTTTGTCAGGAGTTGCTTGACCATGTCAAGTGCCTTCTAGGCCTCAGGCGTCCATTTCAAACAGTCGTCTTTCTTCAGAAACCAATAGAGGGGGAGACCTCGTCACCGAGGCACGAGATAAAATGGCTAAGCGCGGTGAGGCACCCTATGAGTCGTTGTACCCCCTTTATTTTCTAAATTGGGCCCATCCTCATGATGGCCGAGATCTTCTCTAGGGTGGCTTCGATGCCGTGCTTGGAGACGATAAAACCCAACAGCATACCCCTTGGCACCTCGAAAATGCATTTCTTGGGGTTGAGTTTGATGTCGTATGCTCAGAGTTTCACGAAGGTCTGCTCTAGGTCAACTACAAGCTGATCAGCTTGTTTGGACTTGACCACGATGTCATCTTTGTAGGCCTCAACTGTTTGCCCGATGAGATCCTTGAAACACTTGAGCATACAACGCTGATATGTAGCCCCCACATTTTTTAGACCGAATGGTATTGTGACATAGCAGAACAATCCGAACGAGGTGATGAAGGACTTTGCGAGCTAGTCAGACTCTTTCATCGTGATTTGATGGAATCCGGAGTACGCATCAAGGAAGCAAAGGGTTTCACACCCTGAGGTCGAGTCTACTACTTGATCTATGTGTGGCAAAGGAAATGGATCCTTTGGACACACTTTATTGAGACCCGTGTAATCAACACACATTCTCCATTTCTCACTCTTTTTTCTTACAAGAATAGGATTGGCTAACCACTTAGGGTGATATGCTTCCGTGTTGAATCTGGCTACCAAAAGCATCGCAATCTCCTTGCCAATGGCCCTACGCTTCTCCTCATTGAAGCAACACAGGTGCTGCTTCACTAGCTTGGAGCATGTCCTAATCTTCAAGGCATGCTCGGTGACTTCTCTTAGAATGCCTAGCAAGTCTGAGGGTCTCCATGCAAAGATGTCTCTGTTGGCACAGAGGAAGTCGACAAGTGCGCTTTCCTATTTGGAGGAAAGCATGGTGCTGATGTGCACCACTTTGTCCTTGAAGCTATCGAGGCCTATGAGGACCTCCTTGGCGCTCTCCACGAGCTTGAAAGACCTGGCCGATTGCTTGGGTTAGGTGCTCTTTTAACGATCTCCTCCCTGATGGCTATGAGCTCTTTAGAGGCAATAATCGCTATGGCATGTTCGCAACACTTGACCTCGCACTCGTAGGCAAGCTAGAAGGAGGTGCCGATGGTGATGCCCCGTGTGGACCCGACATCTTCAACTTTAGATAGGTGTAGTTAGGGACGACCATGAACTTCACATAGCATGGATGTCCCAGGATGGCGTGGTAGGTCTCATGAAACCCGACCACCTCAAAGGTAAGGGTCTCCATCCTATAATTGTTTAGATTCCCAAAGGTGACGGGTAGATCGATCTGCCCGAGTGGTATGGCCTGCTTTCTTGGCATGATGTTGTGGAAAGATACCCCAGTTGGCGGATGCGCGATTGGTCGATACCCATGGCGTCGAACATCTTAGCGTCCATGATGTTGAGGCCGCTGCCTCCATCCATCCGCACCTTAGTGAGCCGCTTCGTGCTGATGATCAGGTCGACTACGAGCTGGTATCTTCCCGGCTGCGGGACGCTTTCCGGGTGGTCGGTCGCATAGACCTCGTGACACACAAGCTTCTGGCGGCACTTGGAGTTGTAGGTCGTCGACCCCCCCCTGAAGATCATAAGGCACCATCCTATGTTGGAAAGCCATTGTCCTTTCCCTTGGTGGTGTCTACCGTCGGCTTGGGCTCCTTCCTATGCTCCCCCTTATTGGAGCCACCGAAAAGGAGCCGCATCATGAGGGCTCAGTCTTTGTATAGGTGCTTGACGGGGAAGACATGGTTTAGGCATACCCATTTGAGCAGCTTCTCAAAGTGGTATGGGGTACCCTCGGCACACTTCCAACCCCCCTTGTGGTCAGCAATGGCCACGAGCGAGCCCTCGCACCGCTGCTTGTTCTTCTTCTTGTTGGGGCGATTGGAGGTGCCTTCGCTGGCATCCTCGTCTCGCTTCGCCTTAGCCTTAGGACGGACAAAAATTGTTCTGACTGCCTCCTCACCTGAGGTGTGGCTGGTGGTGATGTCGAGCTCCATGGTGGTTCACAGGCCCTTGCGTCCTAGCTTGTGAATAAGGGACTCGCAGGTGGTCCTAGACAGGAAGGCTCCTATAACATCGGTGTCGGCAATGTCGGGCAGCTCATTGCACTGCTGGGAGAAGCGCTGAATGTACTCATGAAGAGTTTCTCTAGACTTTTGTCGGTAGTTTTTGAGATCCCACGGGTTCCCAGGACGCGTGTAGGTGCCCTAGAAGTTTTCCACGAAAATCTCCTTTAGGTCCGCCCAACTTTGAATCCGGTTGGGCAGAAGGTTATCCAACCATGTTCGCGCCGAATTGGCCAGGAACAATGGGCCATTGCGGATAATGAAACTATCACTATATGCTCCACCGACTTGGCAAGCAAACCGAAAATCCTCGAGGTACAGTCCGGGTTCATTTCGTCGGAGTATTTTGGGATGTTGGTCGGCGGTTGGTACCACGGTGGGAAGGTAGCGTTGAGGATGTGTCGGTTGAAGGCCTAAGGTCCCGATAGGTCAGGGCTCGGGCTCCGGTCCTCGCCACTGTCGTAGCGTCTGCCATGACATGGGTGGTAGCCATGATCGACTTCCTCTCTCTCATCAATTTGTCCACACCTACGGGCTTCCAGGGTGTTACGTACATCATGGTGGAGGCTGAGACGCTCATGCACCAAGGCCGCAGCGCGCACCACACCACCGCACGGTGCCTGGTGGATAGACACATCCCTGACATGTTGTCCCAAGGGCGCGCGCTAACTGGCGTTGAGCTCGCATCGCCGAGACAGTGAACTCTTAGCCTGCTGCACCACGACGCGCTCAAGCAATGTGCGGATCTCGTGATGGGCCTAATGATCCTCAGGTGTCGCAGGCTCAGGGAGCCCTCAGAGCAAGGCCGTCGTAGTAGCGATGTTTTGGCTTACCCAGGCAAAGTGTGGGAGGGCTCCATCGTCTTTGATAATCCTCCGGTTCATGTCGCGGGCCATGGCGCGCGCCCGCCCACCATCTCCGCAGCACTTGATCTCTCACCCGAGCTCTACGTGCTCTTGCTCGAGTTGGAGTAGTGCATCCTTGAGCTCTTGGTGCCGCGCCCTTAGCTGTTCCACCCGCATACGAGGAAGGGCCCCTACATCTTCCTCGACCTCATTGTTGAGGTCGTTTGGTGGGGTAGCCCTCCCTCATGGATGATTTTGACGTGTCCCTAAGGGGTACCTATCATAAAACAATCTCGCGAGGGGTGATGGCTCCCCCTGTTGGAGTCAAAGTCGGAGAGCAACTCTGAATCTACGGCGAGAAGGTCATGAAAAGATTCCACGACGTATTCGGTCATCCCCATGAACTCGTCATTCATAGGGAATGGGTGCATGTGCTGCGCCATGAGGTGACCAACGGTCCCCGCAGCATTGCGTAGACCAAACAGGAATGCTACCAGGGCGCCCCAGGTGAGGTTTTCCTGGGAGAGGAGTTCCCTTCAGACGAGTTGGATCATGGCGTTGGCGAAGGAGAAAGTAAGGCAGCGCAGCTCCTCTCGGGATGGTCGAGGTCCTAGGAAGGCATCGAGTTGGCACTCCAGCATCCCATAGTCGAAGCAGAGGAGCCGGTCGCTCCTAGGGACACAGGCCTCTGGCGGGTGCAGCTATAGCTCCTCAAGCGCCTCGATGATCGTGTCGAGGCCAGTGGAGTGGAGAGGCTAGACGGCGGTGGGAGTCTGTACCAACTCTCCCTCTGTCGTGACGATGAAGTCTAGGCTCTCAAAGCGCACATGCATTCATGGGACCCCGCTGATGCCGTGACTAGCCATCCAAGGCCTGATGTGGACGTCGAGACGCGCAAAAATCCCCTACCTAGCGCGCCAACTGTCGGTGTTTTAGATTATCGGCTAGTAAATTTCTAGTTTGCGCATCTGGCTCAAATGGTGTGCACGGAGGACACAAGGATTGTATTCGTTTGGGCAAAACGTCCCTACGTTCAGTCTACTGTTGCTCGTGTTACCGGCACTGTCTATAGTATGGGTTACAGATGGGCGAGAGAGGAAGCGGATCCTAGGTCTCTAGTGGAAGGATTGAAAAGTGCTGAGAGTTTGTTCAGTTGCTCAGCTATGTGCTCATGCCTATCTCCCCGTGTTGTGTTGCATTATGTTTCCCCTTTTATAGAAGAATGGGAAGATGCAGGTTACATCAGAAAAAGAGAAGAGAGAGAGAATCGAGGAGAAGAAGCCCTCTGGGACCGCCGCATCCTTCTTCTCCTTCATGTGGATCCCACCGATGCTATAGATGGTGACTAAGATGGCTCCATGTCGGGCTCCTGTTCACCACTGGTGCTATGCCTCGACATCATCAACTGGTTGTGGCATTCCATCCCATCCCGGTGGATGGCATGGTGAACCGACGTGCCTATCAGTGGCCTAAAAGGTCCTAATGGCTAGAGAGGGGTGAATAGCCTATTAAAAAATTCTACAACAACACTTAGCAAACCGGTTAGACAAATATGAGGTGAAGCGAGTGTTACGCTAGCCTACTAAAAATGCAAGCCACCTATCACAATTGTAGTTTCTATAGTCTCTATCCACACAATGGCTATGTTACTCCACTAAGTTAGTGTACTCTCAAAGGCTAACTAAAGAGCCACACTAACCAAACTAATAAGCTCTCACGACTAGCTACACTAAAGAGCTTGACAACTAGTTTTTGTGTAATGTAAAGAGAGAGCAAGATGGTTATCTTTCTTTGAATCGAGGAATAAACCAATCAATCACAAGAATGAATACCAATGAAGACCAATTACCTCAGAATCAAATGATGACACAATGATTTTTTATCGAGGTTCACTTGATTGTCGGCAAGCTAGTCCTTGTTGTGGTGATTCACTCACTTGGAGGTTCACGTGCTAATTGGCATCACACGCCAAACCCTCAATAGGGTGTCGTACAACCAACACAAGATGAGGATCACACAAGCCACGAGCAATCCACTAGAGTACCTTTTGGCTCTCCGCTGGGGAAAGGTCAAGAACCCCTCACAATCACCACAATCAGAGCCGGAGACAATCACCAACCTCCGCTCGACGATCCTCGCTACTCCAAGCCATCTAGGTGGCCGCAACCACTAAGAGTAACAAGTGAATCCTACAGTGAAACATGAACACCAAGTGCCTCTAGATGCAAACACTCAAGCAATGCACTTGGATTCAGTCCCAATCTCACAAAGATGATGAATCAATGATATAGATGAGTGGGAGGGTTTTGGCTAAACTCACAAGGTTGCTATGTCAATGCAAATGACCAATAGAGTGAGCTTGAGCCGGCCATAGGGCTTAAATAGAGAGCCCCCATGAATAGAGCCGTTGGCTCCTCTGTCTAGTGAAACATGGGCTGACCGAACGCGCCGGTTAGATTGACCAGACGCAGGACCCTAGCGTTCGGTCGCTCGATGCTCACCACGTGTCCTCAGCCTCAAATGTTGAGCGCCCGATCTTAACGGCTGGTCTGCTTCACGCCACGTGTTAAGTTGTGACTGGAAGCACTACTCAAAGTGACCGGACGCTCCATCACTGGAGTCTGGTCATTTTTAGTAAGGCACCGGGGCCGGTTTTTTTTTGACCGGACGCGTCCGGTCCACCATGAGCGGACGCGCTGGTTCATCCGCTCCTCCTCTTCTCTACGCACCACCACATCAGCAAGACCGAACGCTGAACAGTGTTTAGCTAGAGTCTGATCACCTGCTCAAATGTCCAGAAACAGTGTTCAGCCAGAGTCCGGTCACCTGCTCAAATGTTCAGAAATAGTGTTCAGCCAGAGGCCGAGAGTAGTCCGAGCAAACCACTGATTTTATAAATTACTGGACGCTACTCTCCCGAGTCCGGTCACCACGTGAACGGCGTCCGGTCACTGTTTTCAGTGACTATCACCTCCTTCACTTCACCAACTTCTCCACCCTTGCTCAAATGTGCCAACCACCAAGTGTATCACCTTGTGCACATGTGTTAGCATATTTTTCACAAATGTTTTCAAGGGTGTTAGCACTCCACTAGATCCTAAATGCATATGCAATGAGTTATAGCATCTAGTGGCACTTTGATAACCGCATTTCGATACGAGTTTCACCCCTCTTAATAGTACGGCTATCGATCCTAAATGTGATCACACTCCCTAAGTGTCTCGATCACTAAACCAAAAAGCTCCTATCAATTTTACCTTTGCCTTGAGTTTTTTTGTTTTTCTCTTTCTTGTTTTCTAAGTCGAAGCACTTGATCATCACCATGACATCACCATCATCATGATCTTCACCGTTGCTTCACCACTTGGAATAATGTTACCTATCTTATGATCACTTAGATGAACTAGGTTAGCACTTAGGGTTTCATCAATTCACCAAAACCAAACTAGAGCTTTCACGGCCGTACGGGGATTAGGCAGCACAGCGCCTATGCACTTGTCATTGTTGGCGATGCGAATCCCCGGGCGTGGCCTGTCGTGGCCACGGGTCACGTAAAGACGTGCCTGTGCCCCTTTTGGTGTCAGAGGCTTGACCTAGGCCCACACGCTTGGACCCGTAGTGGTTGGGGGTGGTACGGACCCCGCCGGTGAGGCGAAGCCCGCGCCCGAGGGGTCGGGCGAGACGGCTCCCGTACCCTCGGGGTCGGGCGACAAGGGGCCTGTGCCTGAGGGGTCTGGCGAGGCGGAAACCGTCCCTTCGGGGTCGGTCGAGACTGAAATACGTCCTTAATTATCTTGGCGAGTTGTTGTCCGCGGTCCTCAGTTCCCTCCTTCGGGTATTCCTAATACTGATACCCGACAATTGGGTTCATGGATACGGGTAAAGATTATGCTTTAACCGAATGCATAAAGCCATGGGGATGTATATACCCGATATGTAACTATAATTTAAAGCCATCTCCAACCTAATTTACTTTAAAACATGGTCCACAGCTTGCCAAACAGCAATAATAGATGGTTCCTTGCATGGAGTCTAGAAGAGTCGAGCCATTTTGAGGAGCCGGAATTATTACAAAACTATCATTGAAGTCATTTTTGTTAATGTTTTCTAAACTGGCTTTAGCTCCACTAGAGAAACTGGTCCATAAGAAGAGGCGGAGCCCATTTAGGAGGAGCAGGAGTCCTACTAACTAGCTCTAAATGGAAAACAACTTTTATCAGCCCTTGTTTAGATCTCGTGATCTAAAGTTTAGTTAGCTAAAGTCAAGGGTTAAACTTTACATCACTTCAGCTCACTTTTATGGTCTAATGAACTAACATTATTTTTGTAAGAATGGCTAAATTTTAGACCACATGTTTCAAGTATCAAGAGCTAAAAGAGGTCTAAAGTTTTAGATCATGAGATCCAAAGAACACCTTAAACACTATGACCCATTTAGTTGAAGTGTTGGGAAAGTTGCCTAATCCAAACAGCTTCATCCAACCACAATAGTAAACAATCAAAATTGATCAGACGCATGAGATTGTTGCCTGAGCTAGGCAATTTTCTCATAATTTGAACCAAACAGGTCATATGTCTAAACAAACCACTGGACACTAAACATATGTTTGGTTTGGAAATGAGGTGGAATGGGATGGCTCTACCCCTATTTTAGAATTGACTGTCTTAGTTCTATTTTTGGTTTGGTGAGGATATAGGTCTATTCCAAACTTTTTGTTTGTTTGGAGGGACTTTGAGGGACATAATTTTTTTTATAATATTGGCAATAGTTACCAACAAGCTAGCCCCAATTGTCATTCTCTCTATCTATTTCTCTTTTTATTTTTTTTTATTGTCTCATCTTCTTGCCACTCACCCCTGTGCCTCAGCACTAGTGTGGGCTAGGCTCGGAAGAGAAAGACCGCCGAGAAGGGGAGGAGCCATGGCGTCGCGAGCTTGGTTGATAATAGGAGGAGCTACGTCGCCTCGACTCACGAGCTCAACCGAGACGATGATAATGGAGAAAGAGCCTACCCGTGCAAGATCGACCACACCATAGATATGGGATGAGGCCATCCCCTCGATCTCTAGGGACAGGGACAACCCGATCAGGGAGCCTCCGGAGATGGACCCATCTCGGTTGGCCCTAAAACCAAACACAAGTGAAATTGAACCGCCCCATTCCATCTCATCCCTAATTATCCCTAGAACCAAACACATTTCTAAAAAACACGAGTGAAATTGAGATTGTCCCACCCCATCTCATCCATAATTATCCCTGGAACCAAACACATTTCTAAAATAGCCACATGTTCAGTTAGCTACTGATTTACAGGCCCTTGAGCACCGAGCCATCAAGAGAGAACATTTAACAAAAATCAAATAACAGTTTTTTTCCCCACTAATCTCTCAAAATATAGTCCTCAGAACTGATCTGTCTACGAAGTTCAAAAACCGAAGATGCGTTACTCTTAATAACACAAATATAATGGCGATCATGGTTCGCACAGACAAACGCATTCAGTTCAAGGTGAAAACAAGTGGGAGAACACAGATTGATCACAAAATGACTAGAGCTAAATCCATTGTAATACAAGTAAATGCCTTCGTTGAATGAAACTACATTACTACAGGTTAATTATTTGTAAGAGTCATCTTTGAAGAAAACAAACAGTTGTGACGATTCGAGTGCAAATCAGTGAGATATGTAATTGTTTTCATTATTGGATGCAACTGTAAAAGGATCCAGCATGTTCGTATTTCTTTTAAGTCTTTATTTAAAGATGAAAAAAATGCTAATTAAAGCGCAAACGGTAAAAGGCAAATGCAGCTTTACAGCATAAACCCACCTTACGGCAACGTTTCCTTGCGTCTTGTTTACTGTCAAGCTAACAATCACAGCATTGAGAGAGCCAAAAAGTGTTCTTTCGAAAGAAAGTAAGAAACTAGTCTCCTAAATCTACTTCTTTCTATGCTTTGAGGTCTTGATCATCAACGATCTTGGTTCTTCAGGCATTTTGGCTTCGACGTGCTGTTCCTGCGATCAATATTAACATTTTGAGATATCTCATTAGGAAAAATACCGTCAAGATTAACAAGCAAAAGCAAACTTTGCCCGAAGAATTTTACTACTGTAAAACAACACATACAATTCTGGGATGCTAGTTAAAATTAATATCTTTCTCAATAACTGGTACAGGTCAACTCATGACCCTGAAGCTCAATCAAAAGTAGCTAAATAGCTAAAGGGATGCTGAAGAAACTGAAAAGCTAGAATGTATGTGTAGATGAATGAATTCTGCTTAAGGAAAGAGTCTGGGACACTTTTTTTTGACACAGATTGCAAAAGGATATTCCAGTAGATCTAGCACCGCTGTAATTCAAACACATTAGACAGCTCTTCTTGTCACTTAAAAGCCCATAACAATATGCTACTGTCTCTGAAAACAATATGAATGTTTTACAGCTCAATTGACTTATTGACTTCGTATATCAAAATTCAAATAAACTGCGGCCACACTGAATGATGCAAAATGGGTAGCAATTTATCAACTGATATTTGTCTTACAAATACACAAGAAACAAAGCTTGAATTATAGTGCTATAAGCAATACGGAGGAAAATACTTCTCTACAGTTTAGATTTTGGAAGATGAAGGCTACGGACCTCCTCCCACTTTCTCTGAAGCTGCAGGAGTTCTTTACAGGATGCTATACATTCAGCATGGTACGCCGTGGCCAAATCTTTAATCAAGGCCTTCCTTTTAACTATACCTATCACTTCAAAACATCAATTAGGTGTCAGACTACTGCAAGATTAATAAACTATGACTTGAGAAACGAGCAGTTGGTGGATGCTCTTTTCAAGATAACGCCAAATGATACATCTAAGCATTGAGTTTGACAACATTCTAAAGATTCTGTCCTCACAATATAGTACCATAAAGTAATCTAGCAAAACCATTTCAAAAAATTCTGAACTTGAAGCGTTACCAAATACAATATTCCAGGGAATGCAATGTTCATAATTTGCTGTGCAGATAACCAACATAAAGCTAATAGTAATTCAATCTTCCATCCGAATTCCCCAGGAACGAGAGCAAGATATCATGATTTCCTATTTCCTATTTCCTATACAGAAAAAAGCGGGAACCAAACTACAGTTCGAACTAGAAATACAGAATAATTTACTGAAATGAAATGAAGCTGCCAGTTGAGACGGGAGCTCCTTACTTCGGCTGGGATCAAACTGCTGCTCCTCGGGTTTGGACCCGTTGGCTGCCGGTTCCCTACTTCCTCCTGCAGCTGTGGCACCGTCCATCGGAAGCAACTGCGTAGAGCGTAGACACTGCACGAGTTAGGGTTTTACCTAAATCCTTCCAACCAGAAACCACCCGATAAATTCAACCCAACCAGAGAAGGGAGTTGATTTGGATGGAGTAGAAGAGCTTCGCTTCCTTGCGGATTGGGTGGTCGTCCTCTCACTCTGCGTTTGTTGTTTAGAGGTTGCCAGCAGCGAGGGAAAGGCCCATCGCCCGCCACACTGGAGTCAGGGAACCACGTGGACACAAAAGGATTCAAGGGCCTAAGTTCATTGGCCCAACACGGGTTACCCTCGAGGCCTGAACAAGTGAACATACTGACTCGCAGGTTTAGGAAAGGTTTGGGTGTGCTCGGTACAGCTTGCTGAGGCTGCTACTGCAGCAGCCAGCCCACAGCAGCTAAGCAGCCATGCATATTTCATTGGAATAAAAGGCTTTGAGTTGGGCTTCCATAGGGCTTTTGGGCTGAATTGAGGCACCATGTCCTGCCTGGAGATTGCAGACCTCATAAACACATTACTACATTAGTTATTAGTCAGTGGAAACACTAGCCGGTTAAGTTTCTCTACACAACAAACAATTATCGTGCAATAAGTTTAGCAACGCTGAGCAATTATTATTCGGTTCAAGGCGAATAGGCCCTTGAGTAAATTGTGGAACATACAAATTGTCTGAACAGTAAATTAATCAAACTGCCACTCTATTTAAACATTGGAAAGCTACCTTTTTGATTAATTTTAGTATGAGAATTAATTCATCATCAACAGAAGTAGCGGCATTAAGTTTTAAAGATCAAGCTGTACGATCACAAACTCTGTAAATAATAGCTCCAGAGTTAAATAATACTCCCTCCTTTCCAAAGTGTAAGTCGTTCTGGCTTTTCTAGGTACATAGCTTTTGCTACGCACCTAGATATGCGTTATGTCTAGATACATAAAAAAGCCCAAACGACTTACAATTTGGAGCAGTCGGAGTACCTCTAGAGTTCAGACTGTTTGACACTTAAGCGAGGTCAGGGAAAATGTTAAAGCATCAATAGCTGCCTATCCTGGATGGGATATGGACAAAAAATATATAGAATCCTAGACAAATCTAAGGCTTGATGTTAATAACCGAAACCATGGCAACATGTAGAAGCAAGGATAAGAATGCATGAGGTGTATATAGACTTACTTAACATACAATTTTTTTCCTCGAACACGCAGGAGAACAGCGCATCTTTATATAGACAAAACTTTTATACACATAACGTTTAGGACTGGGAGCTGTAGTAGCGATTGTCGATCATGGATAGAGAGCAGGTCGGCTCAACGGCGGCATTGGGGAGAGCAAGTCTGGTCGACGGATCTCAGGACTAGGGACGGATGCAAAGAGCACGGGCGGTGGCCGGTATGCGTGGCGTCAATCAGTGACTCGTTTTGGTTTTTGGCGGGTGGGGGGAGGCGGAGAGTAGTTTAGGGCTATTTGGTTGGCACCGTGAACCAGGCAGCCATCTGAACCCCAGGCTTGGAAAATCCAATGCCTTGGAGTGATGCCTAGGCCAGGCAGCTGGAGCCAATCCACAACCAAACAAGTCAGTCGAGTGTAGGATGGCGGCATCCTGGCCGTGCGTCAATCGTGGGTCGTGGCTTCAGGCGTCGATCATGGGACTCCGATCTACAGGCAGGGGCAGGGGCGGAGCCATGGATTTGCAGCTGGGTATACCACGTATAAAAAAAATCAAAG
Organism: Miscanthus lutarioriparius; assembly: GCA_904845875.1. Taxonomy (NCBI): domain Eukaryota; kingdom Viridiplantae; phylum Streptophyta; class Magnoliopsida; order Poales; family Poaceae; genus Miscanthus; species Miscanthus lutarioriparius. The sequence goes on along the minus strand of CAJGYO010000003.1, from coordinate 75,938,285 downwards.
CAAATATGTAATATAATGGACCACAAGTAGCATTTGGTGTGGATGTGGAGGCTGTTTTTTTTCCGCCTTCGTAGCTTTCTCCCACAATGTCAATATGCTACTTCATCTACATTACAAGAATACAATCAAAAAATAAGAAAAAGAAATCTTCAATAGTTCAAATTTCATACACTGAAGAATCGATCTGGGTTGTTCTGCTCACCTTGCTTCAAGCCACCGAGGGGAGGCGAAGGGCGGACACGACGACCTTAGAAAGGCGCCACCTTGGCCGTTGGTGGATGGCTCCAGAGCAGCATAAGGAGGAGAGTAGGGAAAGAGGCGGGGGCCGTGGGGAGGTGCTAGCTGCGGGTTGCTGCCCGCAGGCGTGCCTTCTGGCTGAGCACATTGAGCGGGTGGCGTGGTTTTGCCTCTCGCAAGCGAGAGCGACGGATAGGAGCCAGGGAGGGGGAGCGAGACAGACAGACAACGAGTCGATGGGTTTCTGCATTTTTGGGCTTTGTTTCTTCATGGGCTGCTATAACTAATTGGTATATTAGGCTTATTTTGTCATATTTGTAACATAAAACGGGATGTACCAATATACATGTAAATCTGTATAGATATATTTATTGTAGTGTCACAAAATCTTAGGTATTCTAAGGAATACAGAGGCATACCCCTAGCGCCGCCCATGGGCAGGGGCCACATGTTGGAACAGATGCATAAGAGAGAGGGCGACATATCGCGGGTGTCGATCCAACTCCTTGGTTGAGGACATCTTACGTTTGTTTTAGTAGTAGAGACTCTGACAGGACTTAAACATACAGTACAAATAAATATGAAGATGCCATATCCAGCACAATGTTTCAGACTTTCAGTGAATCACCTTGTAAGTGACCTATGTTTATTTATTTATTGTTTCTCTCGACTCATTTGTTCAATTCCTTTTCTAATACCTTTTCCATTCAAAAGGTCCATGTTTCAGGTGTTGTTGTGCTGGTGATTTTCAGTTAGGTCCAATTTATGTCAAGGACCCATATCCTCTTAGAGAGGAGGAAAGCTCCGATGTAATGGAATTCAGGTCTGTAAAATAGGAGAACTTCAAAGCTTTATAAATTGAATAATGCCGATGTCATTATGCTAGGCAGTTTAAGCATAACATCGCATTCGATTATGGTTTATTTCAGTTAACATTTTGAATCTCTAAGTGCTTTGGTTTATTTGGTTTGTTAACACCTTGGTTGTTTAACAACCCTTGAGCTTAAAATTTCCAAAGAAGAGATTCAAAATGTGTGTTAAATTCGATTCAAAATGTGTGTTAAACTATGGCACTGAATGCAGATATGTTATGCTTAAACTGCCTAGCATAATGACATCGGCATTATTTAATTTATAAAGCTTTGAAGTTCTCCTATTTTACATACCTGAATTCCATTACATCGGAGCTTTCCTCCTCTCTAAGAGGATATGGTTCCTTGCCATAAATTGACCTAATCGAAAAATCACCAAAGACAACAAAGACTACCTAAACATGGACCTTTTGAATGGAAAAGGTATTAGAAAAGGAATTGAACAAATGAGTCGAGAGAAACAATAAATAAATAAACATAGGTCACTTACAAGGTGATTCACTGAAAGTCTGAAACATTGTGCTGGACATGGCATCTTCATATTTATTTGTACTGTATGTTTAAGTCCTGTCAGAGTCTCTACTACTAAAACAAACGTAAGATGTCCTCAACCAAGGAGTTGGATCGACACCCGCGATATGTCGCCCTCTCTCTTATGCATCTGTTCCAACATGTGGCCCCTGCCCATGAGCGGCGCTAGGGGTATGCCCCTGTATTCCTTGGAATACCCAAGATTTTGTGTCACTACAATAAATATATCTATACAGATTTACATGTATATTGGTACATCCCGTTTTATGTTGCAAATATGGCAAAATAAGCCTAATATACCAATTAGTTATAGCAGCCCATGAAGAAACAAAGCCCAAAAATGCAGAAACCCATCGACTCACTGCCTGCCTTTCTCTGCTTCACACCCTCTCGGCATTGCTCTTATCATTTAGTTCTCGCCATGCAGAGGCAAACCACGCCAGAGGCTCGCCCAATTTGACCAATTGAAATGTTTGCCAAAGGTGGCGCCTTCTCTAAAGGTCTCGTGTCCGCCCTTCACCTCTCTAAATAAACTGGCTTGAAGCAAGGTGAGCAAGTAACAACCCAGATCGATTCTTCAGCAGGTATGAAATTTGAACTATTGAAGATTTTTTTTCTTTTTTTTGATTGTATTCTTGTAATGTAGATGAAGTAGCATATTGACATTGTGGGGAGAAAGTCATAAATTGAAAAAAAAAATAGCCTCCACATCCACACCAAATGCTACTTATGGTCCATTATATTACATATTTGCTTTGATTTTTTTTTATACGTGGTATACCCAACAGAAATCCTCGGCCGCAATCGCCTCGCCTCGTCAGAGATCGGAGTCCCATGATCGACGCCAAGCCACGCACCACGCATTGAGACACACACGACCCGTGGATGCCCATCCTACACTTGACGGGCTTGTTTGTTTGTGGATTGGCTCCACCACCGTGGCCTAGGCATCACCCCAAGGCATTGATTTTCCAAGCTCGGGTTCAGATGGTCACTCGTTCACTGGTACAACCAAATAGCCTCAACTACTCTCCGCCCCCCCACCCACCAAAACCAAAACGAAGTCACCGATTGACGCCACGATACCGCCACCGCCTGCGTGTTTTGCATCCGCCGCTAATCCTTCCTCCCCACCCACCCACCAAAACCAAAACGAAGTCATCGATTGACGCCACGTCATACCGCCACCGCCTGCTTCGTGCTTTTGCATCCGTCGCTAATCCTCTCCGCCTTCCCCCCCCACCCACCAAAACCAAAACGAGTCACTGATTGACGCCACGCATACCGGCCACCGCCCGTGCTCTTTGCATCCGTCCCTAATCCTGAGATCCGTCGACCAGACTTGCTCTCCCCAATGCCGCCGTTGAGCCGACCTGCTCTCTATCCATGCAAGTAACTCTGGGCATAATTAACCGAAGACCGAAGACCGAACCGAAAAGACCGAGACCGAGACCGAAAAGACCGAGACCGAAAAGTTCGGTCATGAGTTCGATCTGGCTCCCTAACTAACTGCAAGTATGTCGATAGAAGTTCGGTCATATGTGTTGATTAGCTGAAGTGACCGAATCGATAGTAGTTCGTAGACTTGGTTCGTAATGTCATTATGTGTGATTGTGATTTGTGATTTGTGAGAACTGAGAAAGTTGTGTGCTAGAACTTGTCATAATAATGTGTGGTTTGTTTTATATATTGTGTTGTTATTTTTTTGCCTTCAAATAGCAAGCATGCTGTTGAAAATTGTTATAAATTCTGCTATTGTTTGTGGTTGCTACTCAGGTCCGGTTAGTTCGATCGTGACCGAGACCGAACCGAACTAACCGAGACCAAACTTCCTCGGTCTTCGTTTTTTGCAAAGACCGATCGGTCCCAGGTTTCTGATGACCGAACTGACCGAATGACCGAGGAACCGAACCGATCGATTCGATCTGACCAAATGCCTAGGGTGACATGCAAGGTTGCAAAAGGCGCTAGGCGGGATCTAGGCGGTGACCCTTCGCCTAGAGCCTAGGCGCGCCTAGGCAGGCGTTTCCTAGGCGAGCCTGAGAACCACAGCAGAGGAGGGAAGAACAGAGGAGGAGGCGGCGGGGAGCAGAGGAGGCAAGAACAGAGGAGGGAGGAGATGAGGAGCTTGGCCGCTTGGGGCACGGGAAGACTCACCGCAGCGAGGGAAGAGTCCGAGCTCATGGCGGCCGGGCGTCGATGGAGCAAATCGGGGTAGCGCGACACGAGCTCGACTGGCGGTGGGAGTAGATCAGGGAGACGCGGGGCGAGCTCGACCGGCGGCGGGAGCAGATCGGGGTGGCGTGGGGCGAGCTCGACCGGAAATCGGGACGGCACGAGTCGAGCTCGACTGGCGGCGGCGGTGAGAGCTCCTGGTCCCTCTCTCTTTCTCCAACCCTAGCAGTGGGCCTATACTTAGTCAAAGAGGCCAACAAAGCAGCCCAAGCCCATCCAACCGACCAACCCTTGTCCGGTTCTCAACTTCTTCATCCCTCCATCCATTCGCACTCTCCTGCTCAGCCGCCGCTCACACCTCCGCCGCCCGACGTCTCCAGCTCCGCCCTCGCCGCTCGACGTCCCCTCCTCCCCCGGTGCCGCCCAACGTTCCCTCCTCCCTCTGCATCGCCCGACGTTCGCACCTCCGCCTCCGCCGCCCGCCCAACATCCCTACCTCCTCCACCTGACCTCCTCCCTCCGCCGGCACCACCCGACGTCCGCGCCGCCTAGGGTACCGCCTACCCCCCTAGGCGAGGCGGTACCCCTCCGCCTAGCGACTATGCGCGCCTAGGCGGGCGCGGAATAGCGCCTTGGCGAACGACAATCGCTACTACAGCTCCCAGTCCTTCACGTTATGTGTATAAAAGTTTTGTCTATATAAAGATGCGCTGTTCTCCTGCGTGTTCGAGGAAAAAAATTGTATGTTAAGCAAGTCTATATACACCTCATGCATTCTTGTCCTTGCTTCTACATGTTGCCATGGTTTCGGTTATTAACATCAAGCCTTAGATTTGTCTAGGATTCTATATATTTTTTGTCCATATCCCATCCAGGATAGGCAGCTATTGATGCTATAACATTTTCCCTAACCTCGCTTAAGTGTCAAACAGTCTGAACTCTGGAGGTACTCCGACTGCTCCAAATTGTAAGTCGTTTGGGCTTTTTTATGTATCTAGACATAACGCATATCTAGGTGCGTAGCAAAAGCTATGTACCTAGAAAAGCCAGAACGACTTACACTTTGGAAAGGAGGGAGTATTATTTAACTCTGGAGCTATTATTTACAGAGTTTGTGATCGTACAGCTTGATCTTTAAAACTTAATGCCGCTACTTCTGTTGATGATGAATTAATTCTCGTACTAAAATTAATCAAAAAGGTAGCTTTCCAATGTTTAAATAGAGTGGCAGTTTGATTAATTTACTGTTCAGACAATTTGTATGTTCCACAATTTACTCAAGGGCCTATTCGGCCTTGAACCGAATAATTTGCTCAAGCATTGCTAAACTTATTGCACGATAATTGTTTGTTGTGTAGAGAAACTTAACCGGCTAGTGTTTCCACTGACTAATAACTAATGTAGTAATGTGTTTATGAGGTCTGCAATCTCCAGGCAGGACATGGTGCCTCAATTCAGCCCAAAAGCCCTATGGAAGCCCAACTCAAAGCCTTTTATTCCAATGAAATATGCATGGCTGCTTAGCTGCTGTGGGCTGGCTGCTGCAGTAGCAGCCTCAGCAAGCTGTGCCGAGCACACCCAAACCTTTCCTAAACCTGCGAGTCAGTATGTTCACTTGTTCAGGCCTCGAGGGTAACCCGTGTTGGGCCAATGAACTTAGGCCCTTGAATCCTTTTGTGTCCACGTGGTTCCCTGACTCCAGTGTGGCGGGCGATGGGCCTTTCCCTCGCTGCTGGCAACCCCTAAACAACAAACGCAGAGTGAGAGGACGACCACCCAATCCGCAAGGAAGCGAAGCTCTTCTACTCCATCCAAATCAACTCCCTTCTCTGGTTGGGTTGAATTTATCGGGTGGTTTCTGGTTGGAAGGATTTAGGTAAAACCCTAACTCGTGCAGTGTCTACTCTCTACGCAGTTGCTTCCGATGGACGGTGCCACAGCTGCAGGAGGAAGTAGGGAACCGGCAGCCAATGGGTCCAAACCCGAGGAGCAGCAGTTTGATCCCAGCCGAAGTAAGGAGCTCCCGTCTCAACTGGCAGCTTCATTTCATTTCAGTAAATTATTCTGTATTTCTAGTTCGAACTGTAGTTTGGTTCCCGCTTTTTTCTGTATAGGAAATAGGAAATAGGAAATCATGATATCTTGCTCTCGTTCCTGGGGAATTCGGATGGAAGATTGAATTACTATTAGCTTTATGTTGGTTATCTGCACAGCAAATTATGAACATTGCATTCCCTGGAATATTGTATTTGGTAACGCTTCAAGTTCAGAATTTTTTGAAATGGTTTTGCTAGATTACTTTATGGTACTATATTGTGAGGACGGAATCTTTAGAATGTTGTCAAACTCAATGCTTAGATGTATCATTTGGCGTTATCTTGAAAAGAGCATCCACCAACTGCTCGTTTCTCAAGTCATAGTTTATTAATCTTGCAGTAGTCTGACACCTAATTGATGTTTTGAAGTGATAGGTATAGTTAAAAGGAAGGCCTTGATTAAAGATTTGGCCACGGCGTACCATGCTGAATGTATAGCATCCTGTAAAGAACTCCTGCAGCTTCAGAGAAAGTGGGAGGAGGTCCGTAGCCTTCATCTTCCAAAATCTAAACTGTAGAGAAGTATTTTCCTCCATATTGCTTATAGCACTATAATTCAAGCTTTGTTTCTTGTGTATTTGTAAGACAAATATCAGTTGATAAATTGCTACCCATTTTGCATCATTCAGTGTGGCCGCAGTTTATTTGAATTTTGATATACGAAGTCAATAAGTCAATTGAGCTGTAAAACATTCATATTGTTTTCAGAGACAGTAGCATATTGTTATGGGCTTTTAAGTGACAAGAAGAGCTGTCTAATGTGTTTGAATTACAGCGGTGCTAGATCTACTGGAATATCCTTTTGCAATCTGTGTCAAAAAAAAGTGTCCCAGACTCTTTCCTTAAGCAGAATTCATTCATCTACACATACATTCTAGCTTTTCAGTTTCTTCAGCATCCCTTTAGCTATTTAGCTACTTTTGATTGAGCTTCAGGGTCATGAGTTGACCTGTACCAGTTATTGAGAAAGATATTAATTTTAACTAGCATCCCAGAATTGTATGTGTTGTTTTACAGTAGTAAAATTCTTTGGGCAAAGTTTGCTTTTGCTTGTTAATCTTGACGGTATTTTTCCTAATGAGATATCTCAAAATGTTAATATTGATCGCAGGAACAGCACGTCGAAGCCAAAATGCCTGAAGAACCAAGATCGTTGATGATCAAGACCTCAAAGCATAGAAAGAAGTAGATTTAGGAGACTAGTTTCTTACTTTCTTTCGAAAGAACACTTTTTGGCTCTCTCAATGCTGTGATTGTTAGCTTGACAGTAAACAAGACGCAAGGAAACGTTGCCGTAAGGTGGGTTTATGCTGTAAAGCTTCATTTGCCTTTTACCGTTTGCGCTTTAATTAGCATTTTTTTCATCTTTAAATAAAGACTTAAAAGAAATACGAACATGCTGGATCCTTTTACAGTTGCATCCAATAATGAAAACAATTACATATCTCACTGATTTGCACTCGAATCGTCACAACTGTTTGTTTTCTTCAAAGATGACTCTTACAAATAATTAACCTGTAGTAATGTAGTTTCATTCAACGAAGGCATTTACTTGTATTACAATGGATTTAGCTCTAGTCATTTTGTGATCAATCTGTGTTCTCCCACTTGTTTTCACCTTGAACTGAATGCGTTTGTCTGTGCGAACCATGATCGCCATTATATTTGTGTTATTAAGAGTAACGCATCTTCGGTTTTTGAACTTCGTAGACAGATCAGTTCTGAGGACTATATTTTGAGAGATTAGTGGGGAAAAAAACTGTTATTTGATTTTTGTTAAATGTTCTCTCTTGATGGCTCGGTGCTCAAGGGCCTGTAAATCAGTAGCTAACTGAACATGTGGCTATTTTAGAAATGTGTTTGGTTCCAGGGATAATTATGGATGAGATGGGGTGGGACGATCTCAATTTCACTCGTGTTTTTTAGAAATGTGTTTGGTTCTAGGGATAATTAGGGATGAGATGGAATGGGGCGGTTTAATTTCACTTGTGTTTGGTTTTGGGGCCAACCGAGATGGGTCCATCTCCGGAGGCTCCCTGATCGGGTTGTCCCTGTCCGTAGAGATCGAGGGGATGGCCTCATCCCATATCTATGGTGTGGTCGATCTTGCACGGGTAGGCTGTTTCTCCATTATCATCGTCTCGGTTGAGCTCGTGAGTCGAGGCGACGTAGCTCCTCCTATTATCAACCAAGCTCGCGACGCCATGGCTCCTCCCCTTCTCGGCGGTCTTTCTCTTCCGAGCCTAGCCCACACTAGTGCTGAGGCACAGGGGTGAGTGGCAAGAAGATGAGACAATAAAAAAATAAAAAGAGAAATAGATAGAGAGAATGACAATTGGGGCTAGCTTGTTGGTAACTATTGCCAATATTATAAAAAAAATTATGTCCCTCAAAGTCCCTCCAAACAAACAAAAAGTTTGGAATAGACCTATATCCTCACCAAACCAAAAATAGAACTAAGACGGTCAATTCTAAAATAGGGGTAGAGCCATCCCATTCCACCTCATTTCCAAACCAAACATATGTTTAGTGTCCAGTGGTTTGTTTAGACATATGACCTGTTTGGTTCAAATTATGAGAAAATTGGCTAGCTCAGGCAACAATCTCATGCGTCTGATCAATTTTGATTGTTTACTATTGTGGTTGGATGAAGCTGTTTGGATTAGGCAACTTTCCCAACACTTCAACTAAATGGGTCATAGTGTTTAAGGTGTTCTTTGGATCTCATGATCTAAAACTTTAGACCTCTTTTAGCTCTTGATACTTGAAACATGTGGTCTAAAATTTAGCCATTCTTACAAAAACAATGTTAGTTCATTAGACCATAAAAGTGAGCTGAAGTGATGTAAAGTTTAACCCTTGACTTTAGCTAACTAAACTTTAGATCACGAGATCTAAACAAGGGCTGATAAAAGTTGTTTTCCATTTAGAGCTAGTTAGTAGGACTCCTGCTCCTCCTAAATGGGCTCCGCCTCTTCTTATGGACCAGTTTCTCTGGTGGAGCTAAAGCCAGTTTAGAAAACATTAACAAAAATGACTTCAATGATAGTTTTGTAATAATTCCGGCTCCTCAAAATGGCTCGACTCTTCTGGACTCCATGCAAGGAACCATCTATTATAGCTGTTTGGCAAGCTGTGGACCATGTTTTAAAGTAAATTAGGTTGGAGATGGCTTTAAATTATAGTTACATATCGGATATATACATCCCCATGGCTTTATGCATTCGGTTAAAGCATAATCTTTACCCGTATCCACGAACCCAATTGTCGGGTATCAGTATTAGGAATACCCGAAGGAGGGATCTGAGGACCGCGGACAACAACTCGCAAAGATAATTAAGGACGTAATTCAGTCTCGACCGACCCCGAAGGGACGGTTTCCGCCTCGCCAGACCCCTCAGGCACAGGCCCCTTGTCGCCCGACCCCGAGGGTACGGGAGCCATCTCGCCCGACCCCTCGGGCGCGGGCTTCGCCTCACCAGCGGGGTCCGTACCACCCCCAACCACTACGGGTCCAAGCGTGTGGGCCTAGGTCAAGCCTCTGACACCAAAAGGGGCACAGGCACGTCTTTACGTGACCCGTGGCCACGACAGGCCACGCCCGGGGGTTCGCATCGCCAACAGTGACAAGTGCGTAGGCGCTGTGCTGCCTAATCCCCGTACGGCCGTAAAAGCTCTAGTTTGGTTTTGGTGAATTGATGAAATCCTAAGTGCTAACCTAGTTCATCTAAGTGATCATAAGATAGGTAACATTATTCCAAGTGGTGAAGCAACGGTGAAGATCATGATGATGGTGATGTCATGGTGATGATCAAGTGCTTTGACTTAGAAAACAAGAAAGAGAAAAACAAAAAAACTCAAGGCAAAGGTAAAATTGATAGGAGCTTTTTGGTTTAGTGATCGAGACACTTAGGGAGTGTGATCACATTTAGGATCGATAGCCGTACTATTAAGAGGGGTGAAACTTGTATCGAAATGCGGTTATCAAAGTGCCACTAGATGCTATAACTCATTGCATATGCATTTAGGATCTAGTGGAGTGCTAACACCCTTGAAAACATTTGTGAAAAATATGCTAACACATGTGCACAAGGTGATACACTTAGTGGTTGGCACATTTGAGCAAGGGTGGAGAAGTTGGTGAAGTGAAGGAGGTGATAGTCACTGAAAACAGTGACCGGACGCCGTTCACGTGGTGACCGGACTCGGGAGAGTAGCGTCCAGTAATTTATAAAATCAGTGGTTTGCTCGGGCTACTCTCGGCCTCTGGCTGAACACTATTTCTGAACATTTGAGCAGGTGAACGGACTCTGGCTGAACACTGTTTCCGGACATTTGAGCAGGTGATCAGACTCTAGCTAAACACTGTTCAGCGTTCGGTCCTGCTGATGTGGTGGTGCGTAGAGAAGAGGAGGAGCGGATGAACCAGCGCGTCCTCTCATGGTGGACCGGACGCGTCCGGTCAAATAAACCGGCCCCGGTGCCTTACTAAAAATGACCAGACTCCAGTGATGGAGCATCCGGTCACTTTGAGTAGTGCTTCCAGTCACAACTTAACACGTGGCGTGAAGCAGACCAGCCGTTAAGATCGGGCGCTCAACATTTGAGGCTGAGGACACGTGGTGAGCATCGAGCGACCGAACGCTAGGGTCCTGCGTCTGGTCAATCTGACCGGCGCGTTCGGTTAGCCCGTGTTTCACTAGACAGAGGAGCCAATGACTCTATTCGTGGGGGCTCTCTATTTAAGCCCCATGGCCGGCTCAAGCTCACTCTATTGGTCATTTGCATTGACATAGCAACCTTGTGATTTTAGCCAAAGCCCTCCCACCCATCGATATCATTGATTCATCATCTTTGTGAGATTGGGACTGAATCCAAGTGCATTGCTTGAGTGTTTGCATCTAGAGGCACTTGGTGTTCGTGTTTCGCTGTAGGATTCACTTGTTACTCTTAGTGGTTGCGGCCACCTAGATGGCTTGGAGTAGCGAGGATCGTCGAGCGGAGGTTGGTGATTGTCTCCGGCTCTGATTGTGGTGATTGTGAGGGGTTCTTGACCTTTCCCCAGCGGAGAGCCAAAAGGTACTCTAGTGGATTGCTCGTGGCTTGTGTGATCCTCATGTTGTGTTGGTTGTACGGCACCCTATTGAGGGTTTGGCGTGTGATGCCAATTAGCACGTGAACCTCCAAGTGAGTGAATCACCACAACAAGGACTAGCTTGCCGACAATCAAGTGAACCTCGATAAAAAATCATTGTGTCATCATTTGATTCTGAGGTAATTGGTCTTCATTGGTATTCATTCTTGTGATTGATTGGTTTATTCCTCGATTCAGCAGTATAACCATCTTGCTCTCTCTCTTTACATTACCGCAAACTAGTTGTCAAGCTCTTTAGTGTAGCTAGTCGTGAGAGCTTATTAGTTTGGTTAGTGTGGCTCTTTAGTTAGTCTTTGAGAGTACACTAACTTAGTGGAGTAACATAGCCATTGTGTGGATAGAGACTATAGAAACTACAATTGTGATAGGTGGCTTGCATTTTTAGTAGGCTAGCGTAACACTCGCTTCACCTCATATTTGTCTAACCGGTTTGCTAAGTGTTGTTGTAGAATTTTTTAATAGGCTATTCACCCCTCTCTAGCCATTAGGACCTTTTAGGCCACTGATAGGCACGTCGGTTCACCATGCCATCCACCGGGATGGGATGGAACACCACAACCAGTTGATGATGTCGAGGCATAGCACCAGTGGTGAATAGGAGCCCGACATGGAGCCATCTCAGTCACCATCTATAGCGTCGGTGGGATCCACATGAAGGAGAAGAAGGATGCGGCGGTCCCAGAGGGCTTCTTCTCCTCGATTCTCTCTCTCTTCTCTTTTTCTGATGTAACCTGCATCTTCCCATTCTTCTATAAAAGGGGAAACATAATGCAACACAACATGGGGAGATAGGCACGAGCACACAGCTGAGCAACTGAACAAACTCTCAACACTTTTCAATCCTTCCACCAGAGATCTAGGATCTGCTTCCTCTCTCGCCCATCTGTAACCCCTACTATAACAGTGTCGGTAACACGAGCAGTAGTAGACTGAATGTAGGGACGTTCTGCCCAAACCAATACAATCCTTGTGTCCTCCATGCACACCATTTGAGCCGGATGCACAAACTAGAAATTTACTAGCCAATAATCTAAAACACCGATAGTTGGTGCGCCAGGTAGGGGATTTTTGCGCGTCTCGACGTCCACATCAGGCCTTGGATGGCTAGTCACGGCGTCAGCGGGGTCCCATGCATGCACGTGCACTTCGAGAGCCTGGACTTCATCGTCACGACAGAGGGAGAGTTGGCACAGGCTCCCACCGCCGTCTAGCCTCTCCACTCCACTGGCCTTGACACGATCATCGAGGCGCTTGAGGAGCTGCAGCTGCACCCACCAGAGGCCCATGTCCCTAGGAGCGACCGGCTCCTCGGCTTCAACTATGGGAGGCTGGAGTGCCAACTCGATGCCTTCCTAGGACCTCGACCATACCGAGAGGAGCTACGCTGCCTTACTTTCTCCTTCGCCAATGCCATGATCCAACTCATCTAAAGGGAACTCCTCTCCTAGGAAAACCTCACCCGGGGCACCCTAGTAGCGTTCCCGTTTGGTCTACACAATGCTGCGGGGACCGTTGGTCACCTCATGGCGTAGCACATGCACCCATCCCATATGAACGATGAGTTTGTGGGGATGACCGAATACGTCGTGGAATCTTTTCATGACCTTCTCGCTGGAAATTCAGAGTCGCTCTCCGACTTTGACTCCAACAGGGGGAGCCATCACCCCTCGCGAGATTGTTTTATGGTAGGTACCCCTTAGGGACACGTCAAAATCATCCATGAGGGAGGGCTACCCCACCAAACGACCTCAACAATGAGGTCGAGGAAGATGCAGGGGCCCTTCCTCATATGCGGGTGGAACAGCTAAGGGCGCGGCACCAGGAGCTCAAGGATGCACAACTCCAACTCGAGCAAGAGTGCGTAGAGCTCGGGCGAGAGATCGAGCGCCGCAGAGATGGTGGGCGGGCGCGCGCCATGGCCCTCGACATGAACCGAAGGATTATCAAAGATGATGGAGCCCTCCCACACTTTGCTCGGGTAAGCCAAAACATCGCTGCTACGATGGCCTTGCTCTGAGGGCTCCCCGAGCCTGCGACACCTGAGGATCGTCAGGCCCATCGTGAGATCCGCACATTGCTTGAGCGCGTGGTGGTGCAGCAGGCTAAGAGTTCGTTGTCTCGGCGACGCGAGCTCAACGCCAGTCAGCGCGCGCCCTCGGGGCGATTTTTTAGGGATGTGTCTATCCACCAGGCACCATGCGGTGGTGTGGTGCACGCTGCGGCCTTGGTGCATGAGCATCTTAGCCTCCACCATGATGCACGTAACACCCTAGATGCCCGTAGGTGTGGATGAATTGATGAGAGAGAGGAAGTCGGTCGTGGCTACCACCCATGTCATGGTAGACGCTACGGCAGTGGCGAGGACCGGAGCCCAAGCCCTGACCTGTCGGGACCTTAGGCCTTTCGCCGACACATCCTCAACGCCGCCTTCCCACCGTGGTACCGACCGTCGACCAACATCCCAAAAATACTCCGACGAAATGAACCCCGGACTGTGCCTCGAGGATTTCCGGTTTGCTTGCCAAGCCGGTGGAGCAGATAGTGATAGTTTCATTATCCGCAATGGCCCATTGTTCCTGGCCAATTCGGCATGAACATGGTTGGATAACCTTCTGCCCAACCGGATTCAAAGTTGGGCGGACCTAAAGGAGATTTTCGTGGAAAACTTCTAGGGCTCCAACACGCATCCCGGGAACCCGTGGGATCTCAAAAACTACCGACAAAAGTTTAGAGAAACTCTTCATGAGTACATCCGGCGCTTCTCCCGGCAGTGCAATGAGCTGCCCGACATCGCCGACACTGACGTTATAGGAGCCTTCCTGTCTAGGACCACCTGCGAGTCCCTAATTCACAAGCTAGGACTCAAGGGCCTGTGAACCACCAAGGAGCTCGACATCACCACCAGCCACGCCTTAGGTGAGGAGGCAGTCAGAACAATTTTTGTCCATCCTAAGGCCACGGCGAAGCGAGACGAGGACGCCAGCAAAGGCGCCTCCAACCGCCCCAACAAGAAGAAGAACAAGCAGCGGTGCGAGGGCTCGCTTGTGGCCATTGCTGACCACAAGGAGGGTCGGAAGCGTGTCGAGGGTACCCCAGACCACTTTAAGAAGCTGCTCAAATGGGCATGCCTGAACCATGCCTTCCCCATCAAGCACCTATACAAAGACTGAGCCCTCATAAAGCGGCTCCTATCCGGTGGCTCCAATAAGGGGAGCATAGGAAGGAGCCCAAGCCGACGGTAGATGCCACCAAGGGAAAGGACGGTGGCTTTCCAACGCTGGATGGCTGCCTTATGATCTTCGGGGGGGTCGACGACCTACAACTCCAAGTGCCACCAGAAGCTTGTGTGCCGCGAGGTCTATGCGGTCGACCACCCGGAAAGCGTCCCACAGCCAGGAAGATAGCAGCTCGTAGTCGACCTGATCGTCGGCACGAAGTGGCTCACCAAGGTGCTGATGGATGGAGGCAGCGGCCTCAACATCATGGACGCTGAGATGCTCGATGCCATGGGTATCGACCAATCGCGCATCCGGCCAACTGGGGTATCTTTCCACAACATCATGCCAAGAAAGCAGACCATGCCACTCGAGCAGATCGATCTACCCATCACCTTTGGGAATCTAAACAATTATAGGATGGAGGCCCTTACCTTTGAGGTGGTCAGGTTCCATGAGAGCTACCACGCCATCCTGGGACATCCATGCTATGTGAAGCTCATGGTCGTCCCTAACTACACCTATCTAAAGTTGAAGATGTCGGGTCCACGCGGGGCATCACCATCGGCACCTCCTTCTAGCTTGCCTACGAGTGCGAGGTCAAGTGTTGCGAACACACCATAGCGATTGTTGCCTCTAAAGAGCTCACAGCCATCAGGGAGGAGATCGTTAAAAGAGCACCTGACCCCAAGCAATCGGCCAGGTCTTTCGAGCTCGTGGAGAGCGCCAAGGAGGTCCTCATAGGCCTCGATAGCTTCGAGGACAAAGTGCTGCACATCAGCATCATGCTTTCCTCCAAATAGGAAAGCGCACTCGTCGACTTCCTCTGTGCTAACAGAGACATCTTTGCATGGAGACCCTCAGACTTGCTAGGCATTCCAAGAGAAGTCACTGAGCACGCCTTGAAGATTAGGACAGGCTCCAAGCTAGTGAAGCAGCACCTGTGTTGCTTCAATGAGGAGAAGCGTAAGGCCATTGGCAAGGAGATTACGATGCTTTTGGTGGCCAGATTCAACAAGGAAGCGTATCACCCTGAGTGGTTAGCTAATCCTATTCTTGTAAGAAAAAAGAGTGGGAAATGGAGAATGTGTGTTGATTACATGGGTCTCAATAAAGTGTGTCCAAAGGATCCATTTCCTTTGCCACGCATAGATCAAGTAGTAGACTCGACCTCAGGGTGTGAAACCCTTTGCTTCCTTGATGCGTACTCCGGATACCATCAAATCATGATGAAAGAGTCTAACCAGCTCGCAAAGTCCTTCATCACCTCGTTCGGATTGTTCTGCTATGTCACAATACCGTTCGGTCTAAAAATGTGGGGGCTACATATCAGCGTTGTATGCTCAAGTGTTTCAAGGATCTCATCGGGCAAACAGTTGAGGCCTACAAAGATGACATCGTGGTCAAGTCCAAACAAGCTGACCAGCTTGTAGTTGACCTAGAACAGACCTTCATAAAACTCTGAGCATACGACATCAAACTCAACCCCAAGAAATACATTTTCGAGGTGCCAAGGGGTATGCTGTTGGGTTTTATCGTCTCCGAGCATGGCATCGAAGCCACCCCAAAGAAGATCTCGGCCATCATGAGGATGGGCCCAATTCAAAAAATAAAGGGGGTACAATGACTCACAGGGTGCCTCACCACGCTTAGCCATTTTATCTCGTGCCTCGACGATGAGGTCTCCCCCTCTATTGGCTTTTGAAGAAAGATGACTGTTTGAAATGGATGCCTGAGGCCCAGAAGGCACTTGACAAGGTCAAGCAACTCCTGACAAAGGCCCTAATCCTGGTCTCCCCGACCGACAGGGAACTGCTCCTGCTCTACATTGCGTCCACCACGCAGGTGGTCAGTGTCGCCCTAGTGGTAGTGCGGGAAGAGGAGGGTCAAGGCCTCAAAGTACATCATCCCATGTACTTCGTTAGCGAGGGCTTTCCTGATTCTAAGACTCGCTACCCCCAAATCTAGAAACTCCTGTACGTCATCCTTATCGCCAAGAGGAAGTTACATCATTACTTCAAGTCACATCTGGTGATGGTCATAACATCCTTCCCCCTAGGTGAGGTTGTCCAAAACCAGGATGCCACAGGAAGGATTGTGAAGAGGTCACTCAAGTTGATGGGTCAGGGTATTTTGTACACCCCTCGAATGGCCATCAAGTCCCAAGTCCTGTCTGACTTCATGGCAGAATGGACTAAGATCCAAATGCCACCAATGGCCATCGACTAGGAGTACTAGACGATGTACTTCGATGGGTCACTGATGAAGAAGGGGCAGGCGTGGGGCTGGTCTTCGTTTCACCCCTTAGAGTGTGCATGAAGTACAAGGTCCGTATCCACTTCCTTGCCTCCAACAATGTGGCCGAATATGAGGCACTCTTTAAACGTCCTACGCATCGCTGTTGAGCTGGGCATCCGATGGCTCAACATCTAGGGCGACTCCCAGCTGGTCATTGACCAGGTCATGAAGGACTCAAGCTGCTATAATGCCAAGATGGTTGCGTATTGCTGAGAGGTCCACCAGCTGGAGGACAAGTTCGATGGTCTCAAGCTCAATCACATCCCGAGGTGGCTCAATGAAGCAGCCGACGCGCTAGCAAAGATGGCATCTGGCCGAGAGCCGGTGCTGATGAGCATTTTCACCAGTGACCAGTATAATCCCTCAATCCGCTATGAGGAGCCAGAACAAACTAGTGATAGGCCACCGACCCTAGGCTCGAGGGCTAACCAACACTCAACTCCCCCTTACCTCGAGGTCATGGATCTTGATGCAGACCTAGTGGCAGAGCCCGATCCTATTGCTGACTAATGGATGCTTTACCTCGATTACCTCCTCCGTGAGGTGCTACCGATGGACAAAATAGAGGCTCGGTGGTTCATGCATCGCGCCAAGTACTTCATCGTTATTGAGGGGGAGATCTACAAGCGAAGCCACACTAGAATCCTACATTACTAACAAGGGAATCAGTTGCTGAGAGATATCCATGGTGGGGTCTGTGGGCACCATGCCGCACTAGAAAGGCGTTCCGATAGGGCTTCTACTGGCCGACTATAGTAGCCGATGCTGAATAGATTATGCACACTTGTGAAGGGCGTCAATGCTACGCCTGCCGGCCCAAGCACTTCGAACGATCCCCATCACATGGCCATTCGTGGTCTAGGGGCTTGATATGGTCGGACCTCTCAAGAGAGCGCCTGGGTGCTATACACACTTGCTTATCATCATAGACAAGTTTACAAAGTGGATAGAGGCTTGGTTGATCTCCGTGATCAAGTCCGAGCAAGCCGTGTTGTTCTTCCTTGACATCATCCATCATTTTGTAGTCCCAAACTCCATTATCACGGACAATGACACGCAGTTCACCAGCAAAAAGTTCCTTCGATTCTACGATGAATAGCACATCTGTGTCGATTGGGCCGCCGTGGCGCACCCTCGCACGAATAGGCAGGTCGAGCGTGCTAAAAACATGGTCCTACATGGCATCAAGCCTAGGATCTTCAACTAGTTGAACAAGTTTGGTGGACGATGGGTCGTGAAGCTCCCCATGGTGCTCTGGAACCTGAGGACAACCCCTAGCCGGGCTAATGGCTACACACCCTTCTTTATGGTCTACAGTTCCGAAGCTCTCCTCCTGACTGACCTTGAATATGGAGCGCTGAGGGTCAAGGTGTACAATGAGAAGGGAGCCAAGGCATCCCTCAAGGATGCCTAGGATCAGCTCAACGAGGCACGCGATGTTGCCCTCCTCCGCTCACCTAAGTACCAATTAGCATTGCACTAGTACCACAGCCGTTGGGTGCGGGGTCAGACCTTCAATATCGGGGACTTGGTACTCTGCCTCATCCAAAGCAACAAAAAACATCACAAGCTCTCTCTGCCGTGGGAGGGACCATATGTCGTCGCAGAAGTGCTCCGACCTGACACCTACAAGATCAAGACTATCGACGGTAAGGTCTTCATCAATGCATGGAACATCGAGCAGTTATGTCATTTTTACCCTTAGCATATGCATCTACCCATAAAAACTAAGAACTATGTTTCTGAAATACAAAAATACTTTCTTTTTTGCTATCTCGTCCTCGATCCTTAGCGACACACGACCCCAGCAATAGCACGGGACTGGGCCTCACTCGGGGGCTGATAAGAGCATACCTATTCAGAAACAATCGTTGTGCCCAACCCCTTCTCACGTTAAGATCTAAAAGCGAGAGCTGTGGAAACAAACACTGAGTAATGTTGGTCGGACTGCAAGGAACCTATGCCCCAGTGGCTATAGCATTCTTGCTCACCAGCATGATCATGGTTCTTTCGCCCATGCCTTAAGCTTTGTAGCCTTAACAATGGAAAAGGGTCAGAATGCAATAACATTTTTATAACACAAAAATGTACCCAAAAGTTTGTTTGACCGAAACAAAAGAACTAAAACTTGTTCATTTATTACAAGACCACCACTTCGTTTATCTAACTAACTAATTTTTTGGGGGATGATCTCATCCTCTATCTTGGCAGATAAATCTTGTGCTAGAGGGACCACTTCCTTCTCGATGTCCTCCAACTCGGTGCCGGAGTAGCCGGGCGTGAAGCCTTGGCTCATCATTGCTAGATCCATGTTCTTATAGTGAGAGCGAGTGATCGTGAACGATCGATGGACGCCAAAGCAGAGCATGCCCCTCGTAATGTTGTGCGCCCGATCCATGATCTGGATGGTGCGAACTGTAACACCCTGGGTGTTAAGCATGCATTTAACCTTGACATTGCATGAACACAATCATCATTGAGCATTCATGATCATAAGCATATCATGTATTCCATCTTTGTTGGCTTATATTGCATATGATATTACTTAATTGCCTTACTTAGATTAGGGTTTATATGCAACCAATGTATGAAATGTGTGTGGAACCTTGTGATTACTTTAAACATGTTTAGAATAGCATAAGGAACAACTTTGGTATTCATGACCAAGTCTGGTTTAGTCTCTAAGTCATTGGTATTGTGTATGACATCATAATTAAGTTGTATGTTTGACCTAGTTTGAACTGTGTCATAGAGACTTTGCATGGTAGTGAACCTTTAAACAAAGTTGTAGTATTTGAGTAGATCAACAACTTTTATTTTTGGGCCATGAGCTAATTCTGTGCATAGCTTAGTCATTTTGTGCTCACAAAAATCAATATGTCACTGGTTTTCAGCACTTAGAATTTTTCCAAGTCCTTTTCTGATTTCTAGTTTCGCAGGTTTGACTTTGGCATGATTTTTCTCTGTATTGACTGAGAATTAGACTATGATCCTTTAATAGAAATTGTAGACGGTATTATGGGCTACAACTTTGGTTTAGATTGTTTGCGCTAATACTTCATGGTTTTTGAGTTTGAGTCTCGCCAATTCACGCTGTCAGGTTGCCTCGCTCGCTCTGCTAATGGAACTAAACCGCGTCTACAGTGCCCAACCGTTTTAGAGCTTCAACGCCACATGGCGCTGCACGTCACCGTTGCGCTGCCCGGCCATGCCACGTCGAGCTGCAGCATGGCACTTCACTCCCCAGCGTCCACCCGTGACCCGTCTGCGCTCGCATTTCCATTTCCTTCCTCCTCTTTGCCTTCCCTTAGCAGACATCAGCCGTAGCAGCTCTGTGAGCGCCGCCATCGCTATTGCCGACACAAGCTCGCACCGCGTCGTTCCTTCACCACCGCAGCAGCGTCGTCATACTCCTATCGTACCACCATGCCTGCATTGCTCGCTATCCACGCTTGGTAAGGTCTCAGCGCCGCGCACGGCCTCACTAGAGTTTCACCGCCGTGCCATGACGTGGCCGAGACGTCTCCGACCGCCTCTAGCCGTGACAGTGGGTGCGTTAGCTTAGCCATAGTACGTAGGAGGTCTAAGTAGCAGTAGATCGAACTATCACGGTCACCTCCGACGTCTCATCGTCGATCCGCACCGATGCACCGCCATTGACGTCGCCGTCGTGCTTAGCTTCGGCATTAGGTCCGGCTTGATAGCTCATTAGGTGCGGGAGGTCATAGTGGTCACTGTTGTGTCGGTGCCGTCGCCGGAAAAGGTCGCCGTCGGTGAACTCCGGCCGATCCACGTCGAGCAGCGCCACCTCCCCTGTTTTTTGGTCACTGACGCGTGGGCCCGTCTGATGCGTGGACCCCATCAGTCAGCGACATAGTTTTTGAAAGCTAGTCCATTTATTTAGATTTGAATGCCTACTTTGGAAAACCATAATTGGAGTTTTATAGGTCCAATTGTGGTGAACCAAATTTTATTGTGTTCCTTAGTAAGTGTAGTTTAAAAAAATGAAATGTACAGTTTCTTGTATTTTTCTTGGTGATTAAATTGTATTAAATAAATGCTTTTTGAATGTTAGTAAACTTGTAAAATAGATATCTTGAGCTAGAAAAGTGATAAAAGTGTGATTCCAATTTTGTTAGTCTTGTGTTGACATGTTCTATCTAGGAAAAATATTAAACTTGCTGTAAACTTGTTTGGGGTAGGGTGTTTCTATTTATCTAGTAATAAATGGTATTTTCTAAGGAAAATTATAGGGATAAAAATATGTAACATAATAATATGCAGATTTTTGTAAAGTATTATGGCACTATTATGATGCTAAGAAAAATATATAATCTGTTGCTTGACACTTTTCTATAGGGTTTACTATTTTCTCTAAAATAGACCTTGCTAGCTTGTCATTTTTGTAAAGGATGTTGTACTTGGTAAAATGGCATGAAACTTTTACAATAGTCTTTTGGTTGCACTCGGAGGTCACTGTAATTTTCTGAGAATTTATTATGCACATGTGGTATAGGTTGGTTATTTAACCTAATTATCTAAATAAATTAATAAAGGCATTTAAATAAATAGTTTGGGCTTTACCATTTTGTTTTTCTTGAGTGTATTTGTTATTCTGAACTGTTGGTGTACTTGGTGGTATCAAATTTTGAATGCTTACATATAGTAGAAATATTGTCGCTTTATAGTTTGATTTAAAAGGTTTTAGGACAGATTCTGTTGCTTGTTATGTTGCATAGTCAAAATGATATTTTCTGTAGAAATGGTTAATAACAAAGTTGTAGAGAACTTCTTAATCTATCTTGTGTTAAACTTTTAGGACAATAGGCCAAAGGATTTAGGAGTTATATCTGTTTAAAGTTAATTTTCTGAAACGCTTGTTCTCTGGAATTTCTAGACAGCACTGTATAGATTGTCTGTTTTGGTTAGGATAGAGTGTGAATTAGCTTTTGGTGATTAAATATGAGTTGTAGAAAATTTTATAAGCTTTCCAGAAAGTCTGAGATCATAACATTTTGATAAGTATAACTTCAGTTATGATGTAAACTTTTAACTGTCATGTGTAGCTTAGATATTGCATTGTGTGAAATTTGTAAGTGGATAGAGAAGAGATATGCACCTACTCAGTTAGTAAGGAGTTAGCATTGTTATCATTTGGCTACTTAACATCATTATTGTAGCATGTACATTCCTCTATCACCTCCTCTATGATCCCTCTTATGCATTCATGAGACTTATCTATGCATATGCATGCAATAGGTGCCACCGAGGAGATCAAGCTAGTGGAGCTCGACGCTGAGCCACAGGAGGAGAATCAGGAAGTTCAGCACCTGGAGGTTCCTGGAGAAGGAGAGACTAAAGTCAATCACCTTCCCGAGTGCCCCGATCACCAGCCTTTGACTTTCGTGAAAGGCAAGCCCCGGAGCATTATAAGTCTCCCTATTTTATTAATGTCACTTAAAGTTATTTGTATTGCTGCATTACGTGATAGGAGTTGTTTGGAAACAATTGCTGCATAATACCTTCCTTGACCAGAAATATCTACCATGAATCCTATTTAAGTCTAGGAATGTTTATCATGCTTAACTATGCTTAGACCGGTAGAAGTCGGGTGATTTCATGTCACTTGCAAGCTATAGGTGATAACTTAATCACGGTTGGCTATATTGTGCTATCGTGGAACATAACTCTGGTAATGGGGAATAAATGGAGACCGGGTAGAGTCTTATATGTGGTATTGTAGTGATTCCATCTGTATCATTTAAGGACTGGATGTTGGAGGTCATCTTATCATGTTGAACATAGCCTCTCACATAGTTGGTCGGATAAGTCATTCCGACCGTGAAGCCAAGTAGCTCAATTCAGGCCGGGACCATGAGTGGTAAAAGTGCGCACTCTGGATGGTAGTAATGATGTGCGGAGAGCCATTGGTGTAAGCCCAAGGGTGGGTTAGAGTCCCGATCACCCTTGGCAGAGTGGTTCTCTGATTGTGCGGCGCAAGTCGTACCCGTGAATTTGGTTCCTGAGTTGTACCAAAGGTGACCTAAGGCCACCTTCGTGTGGTATGCTTGGGTGTGTGTTAGGAATAATTCCCTAGCTAGGTAGGAATTGATTTGAATCGCCATCTCTCCCGGATAGTGAGAACTTGACTTGAGTTCCTTTCATCATAGTAATTGATGGAAATGTTGGTTATGAGATTATGCAAGAACTCAACTGGATATGGTTATTATTGTGATGACTTAATGGTACCAACATGTTTGGCATAGGATAGTTGCTAATCTAGTATGGGATAGGATTAATAATGGGTGATTCACAATTAAAGGTATGTTGGAGAACTTATGCTATTTCTGCAAATAATGTCTACCAGCTCTACTTATAAAGCCTTGCATACTCCTTGGTGTCTTAGTATATTAGTTGGACAGGTAAGTCTAGCTGAGTACCTTCTCATACTCAAGGTTTTATTCCCATTGTTGCTGATAATGTTATGTATGACGGCTACTGCAAGAACTGTCTTGCTCCTGCTATGGATGAGGACTAGGACCATGGGCAATGGTCATTCTGTATTTCATCTCACCTTTGTGCTTTTGGTTAGAGATGACTATGACACTGGCTTTGTACTAAACTACTAGTGATGTTGATGTTAAACTACTTTGCTTTCGCTACTTTCAAACTTGGTTTGTAATAATTATTCGAACTCTGGTGTATGAGACATATTTGTGAACTGTGATGTAACATGTGATGGGTTGTGTTGAATCTCTATGATCTTGGTTTGTATGTTGGTTGTTTGAGATCCTTCGTGACTTCGTTGGACTATCGGGCTTATATGGGCTCAAGTATGACGGTTTGATCGCTTTGGTGATTGCTATTGTACTTGGGCTCTTATAAATTGGATGGTTCTATGACACGAACCATGAAGCGAGCTCATCTCCTGCACCGGGGCAAGCTCGAGGTCATTGTAGACTAGCTGGATGGTGATGTGTGGGCGTCGTGCTCTTCGCTCTCCTTTGGAGGATGTCCTTTACCTCACCGAGCTCCTTCTCTAGGCTATGGCTCTTCGTCACCTCCACCGCGAGCCTACCATCAAGTCCTGTCCAAGTCACACAACAACCACATAAAAGGACTCACCACGAGTTCTAGGGAAAAGGGCAACAAGGCAAACCAGAGGATTACCGTCCATGTCCACCTAGAGCTTGCGTGCCTCATCATGCCACCGGGTCACCTCGGCCTCTAGGTTTTGGAACTACTCCCAGTGCTGACTGACCTCCATGGCGAGTCTAGCGGTCACCGCTTCCGCTGCAACCTTCATGGCCTTTTCTCCTCGGAGCTCACCCTCTAGGAAGTAGATTCGCTACTGGGCATCAACATGCTCCTAATGAGCCAGGTTGTGTTCCATGCAGAACCCCTCTATGGTTTCGAGTAGGTCATCTAGCTCTGTCCATAGCCACTCGCCCTCCACCTCATCCATGTGCGTCCTCTCAAGCAGGGCCACGAGCTTCTCCCCAGCCTCTTGGGCATCAATGCGAGCCTCCGCTTCCTTGATCAAGAAATTGGCCAACTCCTAGCTGATGGGGGCGAGCTCAGCCACCTCCTGATGGGTAGTAGTGAGCTGTGCTTCTAGTTCCTCATGCCGCTGCTTCTCTTTGGCAAGGTGGTCCCAAACATCCTTCTCACGATGAAGGAATAGGGACTTCTCCCAGCTCCGATCCATGAGAGACTGTAGAGAGGACACAAGTTAAGAGGCGCAAAGGAGGGAGATGAAGGTTGGAGACATGGACATGACGTACCTAGTCGACCGGTGTGACGATGTCCTACAATGAGTTTAGCATGGTGGTCAGGGTATTGACCATGATCCTGACCCCCAAGTGAGCGTGCCCCCACTTCCTCTCCTCTGTGGTGTCATCAAGGGCGAAGAGTGTTGCCCCCAGGTTCTGTCGGATGGCCCACCAGATCTAGGGTCCTCCCTAGACATGTGGGTCACCGCCGACCTAGACCAAAGGACAGGATGCCTCAACACCGACCCCAGGCAGTGATGATCCCTCTCACGGTAGCAACTCCTCTAGGACAGGCCCGCACTAGTAGAGGGGACGGGTAACATGGATGAGGAAGCATGTCCCGCCGTTGCGCTCACCAAGGATGCACTGGGCACGGCCTCCTCTGTCTGCCCTGCCATGGGTGCGGCCGTCTGCATGGATGATGGCCCCGACTATGCCCTCTCCACCAATGAGGTTGTGGTTGTGCCTAGCCATGCCACGTTCGCCGAGGATGCCTCGAGTGCGGTCTCCCCCATCTACCCCACCATAGACGTGCCCGCCTATGTGGACGATAGCTCTAGCCATGCTCTCTCCACCTGAGATGACGTGGCCACACCTGACTGCGCTGCACCTGCCATGGGTGCCTCGAACACGCCCTCCACCACCTACCCTTCCATAGACGCGGTCGTCGACTATGCCTCTCTGTTGGACCCCGCGATCGCCCCAGCAACGCTCCTGCCGGCCTCCGGCATGGCAGTAGATGGGTCCTAGCGCGCACACCAAAGGGCAAGCCTCTTTTTCGGCTCTAGCTTCAGGAGGGTCCCGCATCCTCTAACGCTATGGAAGGCACTACGATCAGATCATGGCAAAAAATTCATTAGAAACAAAAGAGCAAAAAATTCTTAGCCTACCTTGATGCAACCGGGCGCTAACGTTTCAGGGTTGTCCTACTCGACCTCGACTATGACTCCTCGTCGTGCTGCCGCTTTGAGCCCTGCCTTTGCTCGGGAGGCTTGGACGAGGTGGAGCCGCTAGCTCCCCTTGGCTCTAGGGGTGCCATAGAAGGCCTAGACGGAGCAGGCGGCTCGCTGCCGCCGTCTCTGGGGTGTGTCCTCCCCCTCTTGCTCCAAGAGATGCCACAAGAAGGTCCTCGCCTACGGTAAAGGCATGTCCTTGTCCCCGCCAGCCACATCGTCCCATGGGATGGGCGACCTAGAGCAGTTGTTGTCCTCCTCCTCCTCTTCTTACTCCTCCACTTCCTCCTCTGACAAGCCTTGGCACCGCTTCCCTTGCTGCATCTTCGCCCGCTCCTTTGCCCACTATTTCTTCTCCTTGTTATCCTTATCCTTCTTCCTCCGCTCATCTATGCATGGTTCGCCGCTCTCATGGCCACATGCTCCAGCAGTGGAGCGAAAGAGGCCCAAAAGCCCAAATCCGCTGGTAGCTCGATAAAGCCTAGCTCCGGCCACATCAAGGGATGTCCCAGGATTGGGAACACAGCGTTAGACTTGTCTATCACCTCCTTGATCTGTTGCACTATCTCACTATTGTGAAGCGGCCCCTAGATGAGCATCGTCCCGCTGAGTTCCACAACCGACATCGTCCTGAACAACAGGAGGGCGCGCATCATCAGTGGCGCCACCCTCCTCGCATGGTATGCTCTAATGACGCTAGCCCTGCGAAGGCTGTGGTCTCCTTAGGGATGCGATGGCCTTGAGGATGTCACGCATCCTCTTCTTTTCCTTATAGGGTGGCCCCCACGGCCATGTCGGTGAAGTCCGGCAAGGGGTCGGTGGGGTCGTTCTTCAAGTAGAATCACTGCGTGCCGCCCCTTGTTGGATCTAGATAGTTGGCAGGCCATGTACTCAGCTACCTACTGCCCCCTGCCCCTGGAGGTGGATGCCCGCGCATTGTGGTAGAACCGTCCGAAATAACACGCTTTCAGAGGCGCTCGTCTTCCACTAGATACTAAGCACCCCGAAAGTTATCTACATCAGACAGTTCCATCGAGCACACCCCACAGGAGAACTAGAATCGATCCACGTTTTACCTCCTGAATCTAATTATGAGTACGAGCTTACAATAGTTAGTTTATTTTATACAATAAGAGTTCTTGGAAATTATTTATTACAATACCAGGGTTCAGAGTGCGATAATTAAACAGCAGAATGAAAATAAACATCTAGCGGAAATGATACAAGGATCCGTTTATGCCCACTAGAAGAATCCTCTACACAAGAGCTACTCCTCAAGTTGTACCTGCAAGAGGGTAAAATAAACCCTAAGTACACAATGTACTCACAAGACTTACCCAACTAGTGGGATTAATTTCCCAACTCTCAAGGGTATGATAGGCAATATGGTCTGCTGGTTTCTTTTGTTTGTGTAAAGCATTACTAATAGTGCATCCTTAAGGTTAGGTTTTATTAGCAGTCATGATTACTTTATTAGTTAACCATTCTAGGTAAGCACCTGTTCTACCTTCAAGCAAGGGTTGAGCAATCAGAACTATTTTACCATCTTTCATATTTCAGTTCTTACTACAATGCTAGACCATAGCCAAGTCATATCGTCTCACAGAAACAGTGATTCACGAACTAATGTATCCGAGCTGGGTACCACAAAATACACGCCTCGCTTGTACCCCAGGCACAAACGAGACCAACCCATTTCACTCCTGTCGAGGGGTGGAGGTCCCTGTCCAAACTTGGACTCCAAGCCACCACACTTGAGAACTAGTCTCAGTGTGGTGCTTAGACCTCCACCTTTCCCTACCTCCAATCAATCAGTCTGGAAAGAGCTAGAATCCATGACAAGAGCGCAACAGGCCTTCCCACTCCAATATGCAAGTATGTGCTCAGGATAATAAGTCCATGACCTGACTACCATCCACAGCAACGAACGGTCCTCAATCGACAAGGATAGGGAAAATAGTGTAACCAAGCTAAGCCCCGTGGCCACGGAACACAACTTGTTACACCCACCAATAACCCATGCCATATCCCTGCCCGGTATCCATTTTCTCTTCATCATTTTTATTATGAATGTAATAATAATCACCTATTATGAGTAACGGCAGGTTACTCACGCTATCGACAACCTAAGCAAAGCAGCTACTCGAACCTACACTAGTAGAACTCATAGGGGTATATATATATATATATATGAATGTGGGTTCCACAAAATTCTCATGCAACGTAAATGCACCACACACATATATATACGGTGAATATGAAAAATAGAGGTTATGCACCGAGGCTTGCCTTAGGTAGGCGCGGTCTCAGCTGAGTCAGTCAGTGGCAGCTCTGGGACCTCCTCCTGCATGAAAATCTCCTCCTCATACTTCTTGATGATCTCAAACTCATGATCGCTGATGGTCACTATTGAAAGCTCTAGTTTGGTTTTGGTGAATTTATGAAACCCTAAGTGATAACCTAGCTTAATCAAGTGATCATGAGATAGGTAGCACACTTCAAGTAGTGGAGCAAAAGAAGATCATAGCATGACAATGGCGATGCAATGGTGATGATCAAGTGCTTCGACTTGAAAAGAAGAAAGAGAAAAACAAAAAGCTCAAGGCAAAGGTATAATCTATAGGAGCTATTTTGTTTTGGTGATCAAGACACTTAGAGAGTGTGATCACATTTAGGATTGATAGCTGTACTATTAAGAGGGGTGAAACTCGTATCAGAATGGGGTTATCAAAGTGCCATTAGATGCTCTAACTCATTGCATATGCATTTAGGATCTAGTGGAATGCTAACACTCTTGAAAACGTTTGTGAAAATATGCTAACACATGTGCACAAGGTGATACACTTAGTGGTTGGCACATTTGAACAAGGGTGGAGAAGTTAGAAGTGAAAAGGAGTAAGGGTCGCTGGTTATACAGCGATCGGACGCTGGTCCTTCAGCGACTGAATGCTGGTGGCTGCATCCGGTGCTATTATCGGGCGAAGCAGCAGACAGACACCGAGCGACCGGACGCTAGCAGGGTCTGGTCAAGCGTGACCGGACGCGTCTGGTCAAGAAAAATCGGTTTTGGAACCTTACTGTAAATGACCGGACGCTGGAGTTTAGCGTCCGGTCAACTTTAGCGTAGCGTCCGGTCAAGGCAGATGACTGTTGAGAATGGGACACATGGCTGACAGCGAGTGACCAGATGCTGGGGGCTCAGCGTCCGGTCACCTGACCGGAGTGTTCGGTCAGCCCGCGTTATGCCCAGTGAAGGGGTATAATGGCTCTATTTCACGGGGGCTTCAATTTAAGCCCCATGGCCGGTTCAAGCTCACTCTCTTGGCAATTTGCATTGACATAGCAACCTTGTGAGCTTAGCTAAAGTCCTCCCACTCATCTCCATCATTGATTCATCATCATAGTGAGATTGGGAGTGAATCCAAGTGTGTTGCTTGAGTGATTGCATCTAGAGGCACTTGGTGTTCGTGTTTCACTATGGATTTCGCTTGTTACTCTTGGTGCTTGCTGCCACCTAGACGGCTTGGAGCAGTGAGGATCATTGTGCGGAGGTTGGTGATTATCTCTAGCTCTGATCGTGGTGATTATGAGGGGTTCTTGACCTTTCCCCAGCGGAGCGCCAAAATGTACTCTAATACATTGCTCGTGGCTTGTGTGATCCTCATCTTGTGTTGGTTGTGCGGCACCCTATTGAGGGTTTGGCATGTGATGCCAGTTAGCGCATGAACCTCCAAGTGAGTGAATCGCCACAACGAGGACTAGCTTGCCAGCAAGCAAGTGAACCTCAGTAAAAAATCATCATGTTCATCATTTTGATTCTGAGGTGATTGGTCTCTATTGATATTCATCATTGTGATTGATTGGTTCCTTCCACGACACGGTGGTATATTTATCTCGCTCTTACTCTTTACATTACCACAAAGTAGTTGTCAAGCTCTTTAGTGTAGTTAGTCGTGAGAGCTTGTTGATTTGATTAGTGTGGCTCTTTAGTTAGCATTTGAGAGCACACTAAGTTAGTTTTGTGATATAGCTTTTTGTGTGGATATATATACCATCTAAACTAGAATTGTGGTAGGTGGCTTGCATTTTGTGTAGGCTAGCGCAACACTTGCTTCGTCGCATAATTGTCTAACCATTTTTTAAGTGTTGTTGTAGAAATTTTATTAGGCTATTCACCCCCCCTCTAGCCATTAGGACCTTTCAAGTGGTATCAGAGCCAAGGTCACCATTATTTGAGGCTTAACAACCTTCGGTGTTATAATGGCTCAAATCAACAACACCAAGAAGCCACCCCAATTTGATGGCTCCAACTATCCCTATTGGATGGCTAAGATGACAACATATATCAAGTCAATCAATAGGAAGATTTGGAAGGTGGTAGAAACTAAGATTGAGATAGAAGATGAAGAGGCTCCCACCGCCGCCAAAGAATTGCTACTCCAAAACAATGACATTGCTCTTAGTGCCATCCATGATGCTTTGGTTGAAAGAACATTTGAACAAATCAAGAACATTGAGAGAGCTCATGATGCATGGAAGAAATTAGAAGAGTCATTTGAGGGCACCAAGGCAATCAAGGGTGCAAAGGCATACATCCTCATGTATAAATTTGCTAGTTTCAAGATGAAGGAAGATGAGAGTGTGCTGGACATGTTCCATCGGATGGAAGTGATTATAAATGATCTCAAGGCACTTGGTGAAAAGATAGAGGACAAGGAATTCTCAAATAAGTTCTTGAGGTGCTTACCCTCAAGATTTGGCACATTGGTCACTATTCTAGTAAGGTCCGGTTTGGATACAATGACACCAAATCAAATCTTGGGAGATATCATGATCGATGATGCTTATAGAGATGATGATGAGAAGGAAGAAAAGAGGGAGAAGAAAGATGAGAAGAAGGATGACAAGAAGAAGAGCGTGGCATTCAAAGACACATTATCCAAGGGCAAAGCAAAGCAAGAAACATCAAGTGAAGATAATGATTCATGGATGATGATGATGATGATGAGAAGATGGCTCTCTTTGTCAAGAGATTTGGCAAGTTCATGGTGAAGGGCTACCGAGCTAGAAGAAAGAAGTCTTCATCCAAGAACAAGGATGAGTCAAGAAGGTGCTTTAAGTGTGGAAGCAAAGATCATCTTGTTGCCCAATGTCCATACAATAGCGACAATGATGATGACAACAAGAAGAACAAGAAGAAGGACAAGAAGGAGAAGAAGGAGAAGACAAGAAGGAGAAGAAGGAGAAGAGGGACAAAACAATCTTCAAGAAGAAGAAAGGTGGTTCATATGTAGTCACTTAGGATAGTGATGCATCCTCAAGTGATGATGATGATAGTGATGATGACAAGACCACCAAGAAGAAGGTGTTTGCAAGCATTGCAATCAATGAAAAGCCTTCTCTCTTCGACTCTCCATCATGCTTCATGGCTAAGGCCACAAAGGTACAATCTTGTGATGATGGAAGTGATGAGGAACATGATAATGAAAGTGATCATGAAAATGATAGTGATAGTGATAATGATGAACCTACTAAGGATGAATTATTTGACATGCTAGAAGATGCTAGAGAACACTTTGACATCAAGAGAAGGGAATACAAAAGCTTGCGTAAGGAGATAAAAGCCCTTAAGCAAGCCTTTGATGAGCTCAATGCATATCATGAGAGGCTAGAGGATGCCCATGAGAAGCTTGGCAAGGCTCACAAGAAGCTTGAAAAAGCTCATTCCTCTTTGCTTGATGAGCAAACTAAAAAGAAGCATGTTGAAACTTGCAATGTAGGTTTAACTTGTGATTTAATTGATACATCACTATCTATGCCTATCATTGTTCCTCCCACTAACCCTTCTTGTAGCACCTCTACTTCCACCTCATCTAGTAGTGATGGTCTCACTTGTGATACCTCACTAGTAGTTGAGAATGAGAACCTCAAGAAGGAGGTAACTAAGCTCACTCACACCTTAGCTAAGGCTTATGGTGGTGAGGACCGCTTGTTTATGTGCTTGGGTAGCCAAAGAGCTTCTCTCTACAAAGAGGGATTGGGATATACCCCCAAGAAAGGCAAGGCGGCCTTTGCTCCTTACAAGACTAGTTTTGTGAAGAACAGTGGTCGGTTTTGCATTAGTTGCAAGCAAGTTGGTCATAAAAAGCAAGAATGCACCAACAAAAGCAAAAATGCAAATGTATCCTCCATTAAGCTTAATTCATGATATATGTTTGTTAAGGGTACAAATGGTGTAAAGGCTAAGTTCATTGGCAAACCATGGATGGGCTCAAAGAAGAAAGCCATTTGGGTGCCAAAGAGCTTAGTAACTAACCTTCAAGGACCCAAGCAAGTTTGGGTACCTAAAAAGAATTGATCTTCTTTTGTAGGTCAATTACAAAGTCATAGGAAGGCATTGGGTTCTTGATAGTGGGTGTACTCAACACATGACCGGTGATGCAAGAATGTTCAACTCAATCAACACCAATGGCAATGATGGATATGATAGTATCACATTTGGTGACAATGGCAAAGGCAAGGTTAAAGGGCTTGGTAAGATTGCAATATCCAATGACATGAGCATTTCCAATGTGTTGCTAGTAGAGAGCTTGAACTTCAATTTGTTATCCGTAGCTCAATTGTGTGATCTTGGATTTAAGTGCATATTTGGGGTAGATGATGTAGAGATCATAAGTGTAGATGACTCTAATTTGATCTAAAGGCTTTAGATATGAGAATCTATACTTGGTTGATTTCAATGCTAGTGAAGCTAGATTGTCCACATGCTTATTCACTAAGTCAAGTATGGGTTGGTTATGGCATAGAAGGCTTGGTCATGTTGGAATGCAACAATTGAATAGATTGGTAAAGCATGATCTAGTTAAAGGCTTAAAAGATGTTGTGTTTGAAAAGGATAAGCTTTGTAGCTCTTGTCAAGCCGGCAAACAAGTTGGAAATACCCATCCTAAGAAAAGCATGATGAGCACTAGTAAAGCATTTGAGTTATTGCACATGGATTTGTTTGGGCCAACACAATGCACTAGTATCGGTGGAAACAAATATGGATTTGTGATAGTGGATGACTACACTAGATACACATGGGTATTCTTTCTAGTGGACAAAAGTGATGTATTTTCAACATTCAAATTATTTGTCAAAGGCATTCACAATGAATTGGAAACAACCATCAAGAGAGTTAGAAGTGACAATGGTAGTGAGTTCAAGAACACTAGAATTGATGAGTTGTGTGATGAATTTGGAATTAGACATCAATTCTCAGCCAAGTACACACCTCAATCAAATGGCCTTGTTGAGAGAAAGAATAGAACACTCATTGATATGGCAAGGTCTATGCTTAGTGAGTACAATGTGAGTCAATCCTTTTGGGCCGAAGCTATCAACACGGCTTGCTATTGTAGCAACCGCCTCTATTATCACCGATTGAAAGATAAGACACCATATGAGCTCTTGAATGATAGAAAGCCCAACATTGCATATTTTAGAGTCTTTGGTTGCAAATGCTATATCTTGAAGAAAGACACTAGATTGGACAAATTTGACAAGAAATGTGATGAAGGATTCCTACTTCATGATTCCACTACAAGCAAAGCATATAAAGTTTGGAATTTGGATAGTGGTACTCTTGAGGAAGTTCATGATGTTGAATTTGATGAAACCAAGGGTTTACAAGAAGAGAATGAAAACTTGGAAGATGTTAGAGGCATTCAACTTTCAAATGCCATGAAGAACATGGATATTGGTGAATTGAGGCCTAGGCAAGTGAATGATGATGAAGATGATCAAGTGCAAGTGCTCTCTAACTCAAATGTGCAAGATGAGACAAATCAAGCTAGTTCAAGTGGATCTCTTGATAATGAACAAGATCAAGTGGCTAGTACTTCATCTCTACCCAATGATCAAGCAAGTGCAAGCAATCAAGTCCCTATCCTCCAACCAACCAATATTGCAAGAGATCACCCTTTAGACACTATAATTGGTGATATTTCAAGAGGTGTGCAAACTAGATCAAGATTGGCATCATTTTGTAAACACTTCTCATTTGTGTCATCCATTGAACCAAAGAAGATAGATGAAACATTGGTGGATGTTGATTGGGTGAATGCTATGCATGAAGAGTTGAATAACTTCATAAGAAATCAAGTATGGGAATTGGTAGAAAGACCAAAGGAACACAATGTGATTGGAACCAAATGGGTCTTTAGAAACAAGCAAAATCAAGATGGGATAGTAGTAAGGAACAAAGCAAGATTGGTAGCACAAGGCTATACTCAAGTTGAAGGTCTTGACTTTGGAGAAACATATGCCCCGGTTGCTAGATTGGAAGCAATTAAAATCTTGCTAGCCTATGCTTGTGCCCATAACATCAAGCTCTATCAAATGGATGTCAAGAGTGCATTTCTCAATGGCTACATCAATGAAGTATATGTTGAGCAACCTCCTGGTTTTGAAGATGACAAGAAGCCCAACCATGTGTACAAGTTGAAGAAGACTTTATATGGCTTGAAGCAAGCACCTAGAGCATGGTATGAGAGATTGAGGGACTTCCTACTCTCTAAAGGGTTCACAATGGGCAAGGTTGACACTACTCTTTTCATCAAGAAGATTGGAAAAGATCTATTTGTGTTGCAAATTCATGTTGATGATATCATATTTGGATCAACCAATCAAGATTTTTGTGATGAGTTTGGAAAGATGATGTCCAATGAGTTTGAGATGTCCATGATTGGAGAATTGAGTTACTTCCTTGGTCTTCAAATCAAGCAATTGAAGCATGGTATATTTGTAAGTCAAGGCAAGTACATCAAGGACATGATCAAGAAGTTTGGCATGATTGATAATAAAGCTATTAGCACACCAATGGGAACCAATGGCAACTTGGAAAGTGATGCAAGTGGTGAAATGATGGATCAAAAGTTGCATCGGTCTATGATTGGAAGCCTACTCTATGTGACCGCATCAAGGCCGGATGTCATGTTTAGTGTATGCATGTGTGCAAGATTTCAAGCCTCACCAAGAGAAAGTCATTTGAAGGCTACAAAGAGGATATTGAGGTACTTGAAGCATACACCAAATGTTGGTTTGTGGTATCCCAAAGGAGCAAAGTTTGAACTAGTTGGTTACTCCGACTCGGATTATGCGGGATGCAAGGTTGAAAGGAAGAGCACATCGGGCACTTGTCAATTATTGGGAAGATCACTTGTTTCATGGTCATCAAAGAAGCAAAATAGTGTTGCATTATCAACCGCCGAAGCCGAATACATATCCGCCGGTAGTTGATGTGCACAAATACTTTGGATGAATGCCACTTTGAATGATTTTAGAATTAAGTTCAAGAAAGTGCCATTGCTATGTGACAATGAGAGTGTAATCAAGTTGACAAACAATCCGGTTCAACATGCAAGAACAAAGCACATTGATGTCCGTCACCATTTCATAAGAGAACACCAACAAAAAGGGGACATTTGCATTGAGAGTATAGGCACCGAAGATCAACTTGTCGATATCTTCACCAAGCCAT
Source organism: Miscanthus lutarioriparius (assembly GCA_904845875.1). NCBI lineage: Eukaryota > Viridiplantae > Streptophyta > Magnoliopsida > Poales > Poaceae > Miscanthus > Miscanthus lutarioriparius. Next base: position 75,903,461 of record CAJGYO010000003.1, on the reverse strand, counting down.
TGGATGAGAAAAGGTTTTGCAAGCTAAGGAATGAGTTGAACATATTGGATTTCTCAAATATGTGTTGATGCACCCCCACTCATATGACATGCCTCTCCTTTGAGCTATTCAAGGTAAAAATTGATTGGCATGACATACATCCTGGCTAAGGACATGATTAGTGCATCTAGACATTTCTCCATTTTATTAGGCTCATTCATGAAAATCAAATGAATTTGATGTTTATATGGTATCACTATTGCTTCTATGCTTGACTTGATCTAGTGGTAGCATATGACATGTTTATGGGCTTGTAAACCTAGTGTTTAATCTAGAAAATGAGCTCTAAGTGTTTAACTCAACATGGTACAAGATAACCCTTATTTGGAGGTGTGAAGAAGCTTGTCCTTGGATCAAACCGAGTTAAATATCTTTGGCAAATATTCTAGTTTGAACCAAATTTTAAGAAAAATGATCATCACCCCATTGATTGACTTTGACAATCTCGACCCTACAAGTAGTATCATCCACATCTTAAGGGGGAGAAATTAGTACATTGATAATCTCGACCTTATTTTTTAAGCCTTTGTGGTCATTGATGACAAATGGGAAGAAATTAGTGTACAAAGATAAGAAAGGATATCAAAAAGGGGAGAAATAAGGTGTACAAAGATAGTGATCATGGGGGAGGAACATAAAGGAGAGATATGATATGAAAAAGGAAATGGATCAATAGGGAGGAACATAAAGGAGAGATATGATATGAAAAAGGAAAGGGATCAATTACAATTTTGAGCACACAAGTAGGGGAGCAAGCTCATGAACTTGTATGGTGCATTTGAATGTGCATTTCATATGTTTTCTTGCATGACATAAGTTCTAAATTCAAATATCCATGCTTGTGTGATGTATGCTAATTGTAAGTTTGAATGATGATTTGAAAATCTAGCATGCATAGGGTATCTAGCAATTTGATTTCCAAATGTATTTCCAAGTGGTATATATTTTTCAATTGGTATCAAGCTAACCATGGTGCTAAAGATGGTATATTGGTATACTCCGATTGGTATCATGCTTCAAAGGTCCATCTCTTATACCTTAGCATCATATGGTAGACATTGTCTCCTATATTTCCTATCTAAGCATATGTGCAAGCTACAATTCAAACTCTTAGTACATATGTAGGGGGAGCAATTGCTACCATTTAGGGTTCATGAAACTTGTCCATATTATTTTACATATGGTAACTATGCTTGGACAAGCAATATGGATTCAATTGAATTTTAATTCATATCTTTGTATAAGGGTTGTCATCAATTACCAAAAAGGGGGAGATTGAAAGCTCTAGTTTGGTTTTGGTGAATTGATGAAACCCTAAGTGATAACCTAGCTTATCAAGTGATCATGAGATAGGTAGCACACTTCAAGTAGTGGAGCAAAAGAAGATCATAGATGACAATGGTGATGCAATGGTGATGATCAAGTGCTTCGACTTGAAAACAAGAAAGAGAAAAACAAAAAGCTCAAGGCAAAGGTATAATTTATAGGCGCTATTTTATTTTGGTGATCAAGACACTTAGAGAGTGTGATCACATTTATGATTGATAGCCATACTATTAAGAGGGGTGAAACTCGTATCGGAATGCGGTTATCAAAGTGCCACTAGATGCTCTAACTCATTACATATGCATTTAGGATCTAGTGGAATGCTAACACTCTTGAAAATGTTTGTGAAAATATGCTAACACATGTGCACAAGGTGATACACTTGGTGGTTGGCACATTTGAACAAGGGTGGAGAAGTTAGAAGTGAAAAGGAGTAAGGGTCGCTGGTTATACAGCGACCGGACGCTGGTCCTTCAGCGACCGAATGCTGGTGGCTGCATCAGGTGCTATTGTAGGGCGAAGCAGTAGACAGACACTAAGCGACCGGGCGCTAGCAGGGTCTGGTCAAGCATGACCGGACGCGTCTGGTCGGGAAAAATCAGTTTTGGAACCTTATTGTAAATGACCGGACACTGGGGTTCAGCGTCCAGTCAACTTCAGCGCAGCGTCCGGTCAAGGCAGATGACCGTTGAGAATGGAACAAATGTGGCTAATAGCGAGCGACCGGACGCTGGGGGCTCAGCATCGGTCACCTGACCGAAGCATCCGGTCAGCCCACATTATGCCTAGTGAAGGGGTATAACGGCTTTATTTTGTGGGGGCTTCTATTTAAGCCCCATGGCCGGTTCAAGCTCACTCTCTTGGTGATTTGCATTGACATAGCAACCTTGTGAGCTTAGCCAAAGTCCTCCCACTCATCTCCATCATTGATTCATCATCATAGTGAGATTGGAAGTGAATCCAAGTGCATTGCTTGAGTGATTGCATCTAGGGGCACTTGGTGTTCGTGTTTTGCTACGGATTTCTCTTGTTACTCTTGGTGGTTGCCGCCACCTAGATGGCTTGGAGCAGCGAGGATCATTGAGAGGAGGTTGGTGATTGTCTCCGGCTCCGATCGTGGTGATTATGAGGGGTTCTTGACCTTTTCCCGGCGGAGCGCCAAAAGGTACTCTAATACATTGCTCGTGGCTTGTGTGATCCTCATCTTGTGTTGGTTGTGCGGCACCCTACTGAGGGTTTGGCGTGTGATGCCAATTAGCGCGTGAACCACCAAGTGAGTGAATCGCCACAACGAGGAGTAGCTTACTAGCAAGCAAGTGAACCTCAGAAAAAAATCATCGTGTTCATCATTTTGATTCCGAGGTGATTGGTCTCCATTGATATTCATCATTGTGATTGATTGGTTCCTTCCACGACACGGTGGTATATTTATCTCGCTCTTACTCTTTACATTACCACAAAGTAGTTGTCAAGCTCTTTAGTGTAGTTAGTCGTGAGAGCTTGTTGATTTGATTAGTGTGGCTCTTTAGTTAGCATTTGAGAGCACACTAAGTTAGTTTTGTGATATAGCTTTTTGTGTGGATATATATACCATCTAAACTAGAATTGTGGTAGGTGGCTTGCATTTTGTGTAGGCTAGCGCAACACTTACTTTGCCGCATAATTGTCTAACCATTTTGTTAAGTGTTGTTGAAGAAATTTTATTAGGCTATTCACCCCCCCCCTCTAGCCATTAGGACCTTTCAACTATCTCCGCCGACTATATGCATGCGATGACGATGATGCAACAACTTAGTATTTAGGCAACAACAACTCTTAAAATAAGAATACACATGTTAAGCTACTAAGCTAGCTCTAATGACTAAGATACTGAGCTAACTATCATCTTCATCAAGCAAGATGTTAAGTTCAACTAACAAGCACCTAGTTTCGCAATTCAATGGTATGCCTTTATTTCTATTAAAGATCTAATGTATATTTAAACATAGAACATTTAACTACCCTAATGTTTAGTCTAGTTTAAGGCCACAAAAATTACAGTGAGCACATAATAATACAATGAAGCTACGGTAAAAAATTTAGGATTAAAGCTGTCACCAATTTACCACAAAAATTCCTACAATAATTATCCTAATAATATTAAACACTTTAAAGTGATTTAATAGACCTTAGTACCAACACAGATATGTATGAACTAACTATACTAACAGGTAGATCATAATTTTAGGGACCTAACAAAATTTGTTTCGCAATTTTTGGACACCTACACGAATTTATATCAATTATACAAATCTAGCTCAGAAATTGAAATGGAAAAACTATTACTAATTCCTAAGAAAAAGAAAAACTGGATTCAACCACGCTGCCCATGCGGATGTGGCCCACGCGCGAGACAGCCCATGGCAGGGGAGCCCGCGCGTGCTGGTGATTTTGCAAAAGAGACTCGAGCTTATCCCGAATTACACCTAAACCCACAACACTATTTTTATGTCTCTCCGACGAATTCATTTAACCTCCTAGCTTTACTTGAATTTCCTCGCGCATGCCCCGAAGACTCTATGCACGGTGGCGCAGCGAGCAGCAGCATAGGGTGGCTACACCGGCCACCTAGGACCTACGCGGACCCATCAACCGGGTCAATCGCCATCCCCAACCTAAACTACTATGCTAGGTGGCGGTGAGGGGTGGCAGGGCTCACTAGTGAGGTCTACAGCGATGTGCGGTGATCCAAGACGGTGGTGCAACCATTCTGGTGAACTAGGGCAGCTATAGACCTAACCAGCTAGCGGGTGAGCATCAGGAGCTTATCGTAGACTCGGCCAAATTAACAGTTGGTGTACAGGATGGCGAAGGAGGGCTAGACGCCTGTGATCAAGCCATGTGGTGGCGCACTACAATGGACAAGGCTACGTTAGCAGCGCTGGGGTAGCGGTAGCAGTTCGGCTGATGAGCGCAGGGTGAAGAGGGAGTCCAAATGGAGCTAACAGTGTAGCTGGACCGGCCTCTCATGACTCTATTGAGGAGTTTCCACCCACGCCGGACGAGCGCGGCCTTAATGGCCCAACAGCGAAGAAGTGGCCAAATTGAGGTCGGGTGGCTAGGTGGCTTAATGGTGAGGCTGTGGACGAGTTGAATTGAGTTGAGGTGATCTCTCTCTGGTAGATTTCGTGGGCATGTCTCAGACAGAAGAGACAGCAGGGAGGAGGGTAGGTCTGAGATCTGGCCATCCTCGCCTTAGCGGCAAGCGACAGGCTAGACCCGAGACAGCACTAGCGCGCTTGCTACGAGACAATGTAGCTAGAAAATGTGCGCGTGCATTGGTAGTTGGGGAGTCAGCCATGTGTGGCCACAATGCCATTAAGGTGAGGTGATAGCGCAAGGCAGTAGGGAGCTAGCCCACATGCGTGTGGTGATAAGGCGAGCTATAGGAACACAATATGATGCCACAGCGGTAGCAGCAGCACCATGCCATAGCATCTAGTGGCCCACAATGGTCCAGGTAGGCAGCAGCGTTAGGCGCAGCGGCCATCAACACAGCAACAAGGTGGGGTAGCAGCATGGTGGCTAGCAGCGGCCAAGCCACAGCCAAGCCGAGGACGGCCTTGGCCGGCCAACATGTGACAACGCACGTGCGCACGGGCGGCCAAACATGGCGACGTCACGCTCCCAAGCGTGGTGACCACGCCCACCTGGCCAACCAGCCCGAGATGATCTTCGTGCATGTATTTTAAAGTGTTTGCCAAAACTAAATCGATTTGATTGAGGCTCGACCACCTAAACCATGCTAAAGAGTGCACATCAAACTACCATATGGAACAAAAACATAACACTAACCTTTAGCTAAATTTTCCAAAATTAATTCACCAACATAGCCTTGTCATACTATTTTCAAACTTAAGGATTTTTCTGTCTTGAGCTGGATTTGATTTCAAGTTCTATTTCTAAGATATTAGAAATACTAGCTAGCAATATTATTGTCCTAAGACAAAAGTTGCATTGTCATCTACAAAGTTTGTACTTAAAACTTTATTCAAGTGTCACATACATGTTTTATAACATTTTTTCTTAATAAAAATTGTTTTATAAGCCTACTTGATAACACACAAGCACTAGAACCTTTCGTAACTAAATATTCGTTGGGCATTTTTAGTACAACCAAATTCTATTTTCACTTTCCCACATGTTCTAACACATAAACATGATGCTCATGACATGGTTTAGTAGTTGGTTTAGGGCATAACACCGAGGGTGTTATAGCTCTACCCCCTTAAACAAAATCTCATCCCGAGATTTCATGTGTGTGCCTATTGTGGGAAAGAGATAAGAAATAAATTTCAATTTAAACCATTACCTCGATGCATTAGGAAGGAGATAAGAATAATGTTCTAGAATATAATTCTCCTGCTCTCAAGTGGCTTTGTCCTCTGAATGGTTTTGCCATTTAACTTTATAAAATTTCACCAATTTATTTCTGGTGACTCTCTTTTTCATCCAAGATTTTGACGGGATGCTCAATGTAAGAAAGATCAGGTTGGAGAGGGAGTCCTTCAATTTCCACCACTTTATTGGGAACTTGCAAACACTTTTTCAGCTAGGAGACATGAAAAACATTATGGACTACCAACAAAATATCCGAGAGCTAGATATGATAAGCAACAGTACCACACCATTTAAAAACTTTATAAGGTCCGACATAACGGGGAGTAATTTCCCATGGACTCCAAACTGATGCACACCTCTCATCGGAGATACCTTGAGCTACACATGGTCACCAACTTGAAATTGAAGAGACCTTCTCCTCTTGTCTACATAAATTTTCTGATGGTTCTAGGCTGCTTTCAAATGACTCTGAATAACACTGACTTGCTATCTCGTTTCTTTAATAAAATCAGGCCCGAAATAACCATGGTGACCCACTTCAACCCAGTTAAGAGATGTTCTACATTTCTTGCCATATAGAGCTTTGAAAGGTTCCATTCGAATGCTTTCTTGATAACTATTGTTATAAGAAAACTCAGCTAAAGTCAAGCATTCATTTCACTTTTCTGGAAAAGAAATGACACAAGCTCTCAACATATCCTCAAGTACTTGGTTGACTCTTTCTGTTTGACCATCAGTTTGCGGATGATAAGCTGAACTTCTGAGGAGGCGAGTACCAAGGCACTTCTAGAGTTGCTCCCAGAAGCGAGAGATAAAAACTAACAATCTATTAGAGATAATGATGAGAGGAACTCCATGTAAGGTTATAACTCAATCAAAATACAGCTTGGCATATTTCTTGGTGGAATACATTGTATCCACCAGGAGAAAATGAGCAGACTTGGTGAGGCGATCCACAATGACCCAAATAGAATCATACCCCTTTGTTGTGCGGGGCAAACCCACAACAAAATCCATAGAAATATCCTCCCATTTCCAAACAGGGATAGTTAAGGGCTGTTGAAAACCAGGCATATGCATATGGTCTGCCTTAACCCTCCCACAAATGTCGCATTCTGAGATATATTTAGTAATATCTGCTTCATATTTGGCCACCAATACAAGTGACGCAAATCATGATACATCTTGTTGCTTCCAAGGTGAATGGACAACTTGGAGTTGTGAGCTTCATCCAAAACTTTTCTCCTAAGCACACCACTTGAGGGAACCACCCTTCTTGAACTTCACCACACCTTGATCATCAATACTGAAATGAGGACCACGCCCTTCGGCAATTAACTTCTTGATATGAGGGATTTCCGAAGCATCTTGCCTTTGCTCTATAATAATTTGTTCAAGTAAATCCGAGACTAGAGCAATATGTGCTCACACTTTAGAATGGGTGAGAGACAAAGATTCTTCTTCAACTTGATGCAACTTCTAACTTAAGGCATCAGCTACCACATTAGCTTGTATAGGTGATAATGAACTTCTAAATTGTAATCATTGATTAACTCGAGCCACCTTCATTGCCTCATATTCAACTCAGATTGAGTGAAAATATATTTGAGGCTCTTGTGATCCATAAAAATGTGTACTTTATTTCCCAATAGGTAATGCCTCTAAATTTTTAGAGCGTGCACCACTACAGCCAGCTCTAAATAATGGGTGGGGTAATTCATCTCGTGCTTTTTTCTAGCTGATGTGAAGCATAAGCTATTACACGTCCATCTTGCATAAGCACACAACCCAATCTAGTCCTAGAGGCATCACAATACACATCAAATGGACTATCAATATCTGTTTGAGCAAGAATAGGAGCAGAGGTAAGAAACTTCTTTAGGGCTTAGAAAGCCTCTTCACAAGCCAGACTCCATACAAACTTGACATCCTTCTAAAGCAACTTGGTCATCGGTTGAGCTACATTAGAAAACTCAAGGATGAAGCACCAATAATAATCAACAAGACCAAGGAACTGATGAATCTAATGCACTGACTTGGAGATTTCCAATTTAACACTACACCTTGCCAAGATCCACAGAGATGCCTTCAGGTGTCAGGACATGTCCCAAGAACTATACTCGATCCAACTAAAACTCGCACTTGCTGAATTTGGCATACAACTTGTGTTCCCGCAATCAAGTCAGGATTATGCGAAGATATTGAGCATGCTCTTCATTGTTCTTAGAATATATCAATATGTCATCAATGAACACCACTACAAACTTGTCTAACTCCGGCATGAAGACTAAATTCATGAGATACATGAAGAATGCAGGAGCATTAGTGAGACCAAAAGATATGACTAGGTATTCATAGAGCCCATACCTAGTAGAGAAAGCTGCCTTTGGTATATCTTATGGCTGGATCCTAATTTGGTGATACCCAGAACAAAGATCAATCTTTGAAAACACCTTGACACTAGTCAACAAATCGAACAAGGTATCAATACGAGGTAATGGATACTTGTTCTTAATGGTTACCATGTTGAGAGGGTGATAATCCACACACATCCAAAGAGTGTCGTCCTTCTTCACAAAAATAGCTAGACAACCTCATGTTGAAGAACTTGGACGGATGAATCCCTTTCTCCAACAATTTTTCTAACTATTTCTTCATCTCAGCCAATTGCTTTGGAGCCATGTGGTAAGGACATCGTGAAATAGGAGCAGTACCAGGTTTTAACTCAATGGCAAACTCCACATCCCAGTCCGATGGTAACCTAGGTAGGTCCTTAGGGAAGACATCCAGAAACTCACAGACCACAGGAATAGAAGAAAGGTCTAAAGAAGCTATAGCATGAGCAACAACTGGTAGGGTGGGGACTAAAGACATAAGGAGAGACATTCTATCATAAGAAGAAGGAAGCTTCAACTCAACAAATCTTTGCCTAGGGTTTGAGACTACCCCATAGTTTCTTAACCAGTTCATTCCTAGAATTCCATCTATGCCTTGCCTAGGTAACACCATGAACTAGAGACATAAGAGTGAGTGGCTAGCACTAGTCTCACTATGTCCATCTAAGTTTTAACGCACAACTGCACAATCGGGTTTCTGATTCTATAGGCAATAAGAATAGCCATAGTAGATATATTGTGCCTTTGTACAAACCACATACTCATGAATGAATGTGATGCACCAGAATCAAATAATACATATGATGGGTGGGAATCAATGGGGAACATACTAGCCATCATAGGCTCTCCTTGTGGGATCTCCTCAGCCTCAGTGAAGTTAACATGTCCCGAGCGGCTCACGGGCACCTTCTTCCTGATGATAGTCTTCTTGACCAAATGAGAGTTGGCTAAAGGCTAAGAAGACTGAGTAAGCTGGTTATGGGGGCACTCATGAGCATAGTGGCCTTCCTTGCCACACTTGAAACAAGCACCTGGCCTGTTCCCCTATCCCTGATGAGGCAGAACTTGCTATCCCTGAGGCTGCTGCACCTACTGAGTAGGTGCACGGTACTGAGTAGAAGGTGCCTGGTAAGTCTGCTGAAGTCTGACAAGATGACTGTCCACCCAGAGAGTGAGAGGACACCCTCCTCACAACCTGTACCTTCTGTGACTGTGGGTGACTACAAGACCTAGTGATCACCCTCTTATGCTTCCACTCAAAATAAGAGTCACGCCGAAGTTCCTCAATAGCAATAGCAGCATTCATCAATGCTCTAAAGGTCTGATAGCCTCCTATATACAGCTTCTCTTGCAAGATACAAGAGAGACCATGATTGAAACGGTCTATCTTCTTCTCATCAGGGACAACAATGAGTCCTAGCATATTATGCAAGATAGTTGAACTTGTTTACATACTCCATCACAGTCATATTTCCCTGTTTCAGCTCTAGAAACTCGGATAGCTTTCTGTTCAGCAAACCAGTATGAATATAATACTGATGGGAAGTAGTGGTAAACTCCCACCAAGTCACATGGTGGTCCACAAGTTGCATGGCGTTGAAAGTGTCCCACCAAGCACTGGCAGATCCTAGAAGCTGTTGTGCGACAAAGCGCACCTTCTGCTATCCATCACATTGAGCAGTTAAAACTTCTGCTCCAGAATACGAAGCCAATGCTCTATGTCTAGAGGCTCCACAGTCAGCGTGAACATGGGCTGGTGTGTCCCCAATAAGTTCTGATAGGAACAGGGCATCTTGGGACCACGGGCACATCCCCGGTTCCCGCCTTTGTCACCGGGGCCTCCATGGGCGAAGCCACTAATAGCCTATGTCAGCATCTTTAGGGCACATGCTGACTCACGATGAGTAGCCAACATCTTAGCCATCATCTTGGCAAGGGTCATCGGAGGCAGTGGTGGTGGCGAATGAGGAGGACCAAGGAGTGGGGCCTCGTGGATCTCCCCATTGGCATTGCCATGACCATTTTCACCTTGGTCTTCACCAAGACCATGGCCCATCCCAGCACTGGTGCTCCCGCAACCAAACCTCAAGTTCATCTGTAAACAGATAGGAACCCACCATTAGGGACAAGGCCCTAGATTAGGAACAAAAGATTAGAGAAATGATTGGTCTTGATAAGTTGTGGAATGATAAGACTTTTCATTAAGAGGGGAAGAATTTCTTTTTATTTATTAACCTATCATATTAACTACCCAAAAATTATACATGAAGGGAAGTTTAGCTTAAACAAGATTGTCTTTTTATGATGCATGCATCGACCTATTCGTTCGCTCAAGCCGGAATATAGCGGCATTCACATAAAATTTTGTCACATCGCACACTCACTTCCCGTACACTAATGATTCTTACGCAGCGTAAGTTAGTGTACCTGCAGAAATTGATTAGATAAAACTAGTGCCACTATCCTAGATAGACCATATTGTTATGGCTTATACTTACTTATGTAAATTTATCGCATCCTATTTTTCACAAATCTTTTGTTGGTCCAATTTTGGGTTTTTCAAAAGAGTTCTTAAACCCATATACTCATTATTGGCTCTGATACCACCTGTGGCAAAACCGCCCAAAATAACACTCTTTCGGAGGCGCTCATCTTTCACTAGACACTAAGCACCCCAAAGTTAGCTACATCGGACAGTTTCATCGAGCACACCCCATGAGAGAACTCGAATCAATCCACGTTTTATCTCCAAAATCCAATTATGAGTACGAGCTTACAATACTTAGTCCATTTCATACAACCAGAGTTCTTAGAAATTATTTATTACAATACTAGGGCTCAGAATGCGATAATTAAACATCGAAATGAAAATAAACATCTAGCAGAAACAATATAAGGATCCGTCTGTGCCCACTAGAAAAATCCTCCACACAAGAGCTACTCCTCAAGCTGTACCTACAATAGAGTAAAATAAACCATGAGTACACAATATACTCATAAGACTTACCCGACTAGTGGGATTAATTTCCCGACTCTCAATGGTATGATAGGCAATATGGTCTGCTGGTTTCTTTTGTTTACCAAAAGCATTACTAATAATGCGTCCTTAAGGTCAGGTTTTATTAGCAGTCATGAGTACTTTATTAGCTAACCATTCTAGGTAAGCACATGTTCTACCTTTAAGCAAGGTGTCGGGGACCTAATACCAGGGTACCCCAGAAGGTGGGACCGATGACCACCGAACGTAAAAAACTTCTAGATGCATAAGGGCTCCATGTCATCCCTTGTTCGAGTGACAGAGTGCGGTTCCTTCTCGCCTGACGCCTTGAGGCGGGCTCGGTCTCGCCCGAATTTGAGGGATGAATTCCGTCTCGCCCCGACGCCTTGAGGGGCGGGGGTCGGCCACCCGACGCCTTGGTAGGATAACCCCGCCTCGCCCAAAAGCTCAAGGCTGATCTCCGTCTCGCCTGCGCGCCTATAGGGCGGGCTCGGTCTCGCCCGAGGGCCGAGGATAAACTCCGCCTCGCCGGGACGCCTTGAGGCGGGCTCGGTCTCGCCCGAGGGCTGAGGGACAATTCCGTCTCGCCCTGACCCCGGAGGGGCGGGTCACCACACCGACGGCCCAGAGCGAGCCTCGCTCGATCGATATCTATCCTCATAATGATGGGTGCAGGGACGAGACAAGGCGTTCGGGTCAACCACGACTCCAATGACCATACTGCGCCTGGCGAGAAAAGGACTACCGAGGAAGACAGGACTAAAGCTTTAGACCTTAAGGCGCCCGCAGAGCCCAAAAGGTATTACAGTGCGTGCACCTCACCCTCAGAGTTGTAGGCGCGCCTTGCCTCTGGGACATGTAACCCGATGAAGATATACGACAACCGCTACGATCTAGGAAAGGATTTGCTATCTCCACGAACGATGGGTATTCCGTCACCACACGGTGGACCCAAGGGAGCGGCGCCCGCTTCCCGACCCCTCAGGTCCTCCCAGTCAGAAGGCCTTGACCACGGCGTTACACGGACCCCGACCCCACATTCTCCCAACGAGGACTCATGAGAACGTAGAAGGCGTGCGGAGCAAAGGGTGGGGAGGCTCATAAGTCAAAACCATCAGATTACGCCCATACCATACCTCAGAGGCGCATTACGTGACTAACCCGACATCCCCGCAGAGACATCGACAACATTGTAAACACTTATCTTCCTTCGCACTCATCAGGGTGGAGGACCTGACCAGGTAGACGTGAGCCACAAGACTAAGTAGAGTACGCGTCCTGGAGCCCTTACCCTTGTAAAGCCGGCCCCTTCGTCTATAAAAGGGGATGTGCTTCTTCTATCAGCGAGGACGAAAGAGGAAGGAGGACAAAAACAATAGAACGCACTCACACACATTCAAGCAGCTACGAAGCTCTTGACCACCTTTCAATCCTTCGATAAGAGACTTGGGACCAGTCCCTCTCTCGGTAGTTTGTATCCCTTACTACAGATCGTTACGGTGCTAATAACACAAGCAGCAACAAACTGGACGTAGGGACGTTTCGCCCGAACCAGTATAAATCCTGTGTCCTTTAGCGCACCATCCGAGCCTAACGCGCATTACTATAAATTCACTTGCCGGTGCTTGTACGAAACACCGATAGTTGGCGCGCCAGGTAGGGGCTTTGCGCGTTCCAAACCAGGTCTCGGATGACCACCCACGCAATCACCTGGGCCCCGGGCGCACACGTGCGTTTCGGCGACCTGGATTTCATCATCACACTAGAAGGAGAGCTGGCACTGACTCACTCAGTCACCCCATCTCCCCCTTCCATCAACCTCAGCCATCTCAGGCTCGAGGGTCCACCGGGCAACGCCCGGGGAGTCCCGTCACCCAAAGAAGCCTCTCACAACGCCACCATGTGTCCGGAAGGGTCCGTATGGAGCGCCCCGACAGCGTTTCCGTTCGGTCTCCGCAACGGTGCGGCAACCGCTGGCCGTCTTCTGGCACTACGTGTGGTTCAACCACCCACGGACATCGAGTTCGTGGGGGCGATTGAGCGGGATACGGAGACCCTCTACGAGCTCCTCAACGAGGAGCTCAGATCGCGCTCTCCGGCCGGATTCCAGCGGAGTCACCACCCTTCCCGAGAGTGCTACATGACGCAGACCCACGAGGGTCACGCCGAAAGCGCCTCCAGGAAGAGGCCACCCCACGAACAATCCTCGACAGCAGATCCGGGAAGAAGGGACAGCCCCATCTCGCTTTGAGGATGGAGCGGCTAAGGGCTCGTCGGCAAGAGATCGATGAGGCCGGGCAAGGGCTCTCATGGGGAATACGCGGACATCAATCGCGAGATTGAACGCCGCGCAAAGGCGGGCGCGCAGCGCGCCACAGCCCGCACCGTACATCAAAGGATCCTCACCGACGATGGGGCCTTTCCTCACTTTGCTCGAGCTAGCGTAACATCGCGCAGCAATGACCGCCTTGCTGCATGGTCTCCCGGAGGCCACGACGTCCGAGGATCGACGCGCTTATCGGGAGATTCGCGACGTTGCGTTTCGAAGGCCGCCGCTGCAAAGAAAGCGGAAAGTTCGTTGTCTCGGCGACGCGAACCCGACACCAGCCAGCGCTCACCTTGGTGCATCCCACCAAGGACGCATCAGTACACCAAACACCGCCGGCGGCGGGCAGCCCTCCGTCGTCCACAGTACATCAGCGCGCCTCGCCGCGGGCGCGGCGACGTAGCATCATCGACGCTCGGAGGCGTGCTTCACGGCGACGAGAAGAAGGCGCGCCGCGTCTATCATCCCCGGCGTGGCGGGCGCCACGACAACAACGAGGACCGAAGCCCAAGCCCCGTCTGCGCAGGCCCTCGGGCCTTTTGGCGACACATCCTCAACGCTGCGTTCCCTCTAAGGTATCGACCGCCCACGAACATTCCTAAATATTACGGTAAAAACAAACCCGGGCTTTGGCTCAAGACTATCGGCTTGCATGTCGGGCCGGTGGTGCTAGTGATGATAATTTCATTATTCGCAATCTCCGCATTGTTCTGGCCGACTCGGCCCATGGCGTGTTGGAGCACCTACCGTCAATGCTATTCGAGTTGGGCGGATCGACCGAGATCTTCATGGGTAATTTCGTGGCACGCGTACAACGCCCGGAAACCCATGGGACCTCAAGAACTGCCGTCAGAAAGCCCGTGAAACCCTCCGCGGGTACATCCGGCGCTTTTCCCGACAGTGCAATGAGCTCCCGAACGTCGCCGACGCCGACGTAATAGGAGCCTTTCTGTCCGGAACGACCTGCGAATCCCTGGTCCACAAGCTGGGACGCAGGGGCCCGCGAACTACCAAGGAACTCCTGGACATCGCCACTAGTCACGCCTCTGGAGAAGAGGCAGTCGGGGCCATCTTTGATCGTACCGACGGAAAAACAAGGCGGGACGAGGACGCCAGCGAAGGCGCCTCCAACCGTCCCGCCAAAGGGAAAAATAAGAAGCAACGGCGCGACAACTTACTCGCGGCCGCTGCCGACCGCAAAGGTGGCCGGAAGCCCGCGGAGGGCACTCCGAACCACTTCGAGAAAATGCTCGAGGGGCCATGCCCAAACCACGCCTTCCCGGCCAAGCACCTATACAAGGAATGCGGCCTTATGCGCAAATACTTGGCTGGGGGCCTTAACAAGGAGGAGCAGGGGAAGGAGCCTGTTCCCACCACTAACGACACGGAGGCGAAGGACGACACCTTCCCAACTCCGACCGGTGCCCTCATGATCTTCGGAGGATCAACGGCCTACGACTCCAAGCGCCGCCAGAAGGTCGCGCGTCGAGAGGTCTATACCGCTGGACCGGCTATGCCAACCTATCTCCGGTGGTCGGAATCCGCCATAACCTTCGACCGGACCGACCATCCGGATGCCATCCCACACCCGGGAAGGTATCCGCTTGTCGTAGACCCGATCGTCGGTCCAAAGCGGCTCACCAAGGTACTGATGGATGGGGGCAGCGGCCTCAACACCATGTACACCAAGACGCTCGACGAGATGGGCGTCGACCGAACGCGCCTCCGCCCCGTCCGAGCACCTTTCCATGGCGTCGTACCAGGAAGGCAAGCCATGCCACTAGGGCAGATTGACCTGCCCGTCACTTTTGGGGATCGATCCAATTACCGGACCGAGACCCTCACCTTCGATGTAGTGGGGTTCCCAGGGACTTTCCACGCCATTGCAGGGCGACCATGTTACGCGAAGTTCATGGCCGTGCAATTACACATATCTGAAGTGAAGATGCCGGGCCCCGTGGGATCATCACCATCGGCACCTCCTTCCAAAGACGCTTACGAGTGCGAGGTCAAATGTCTGCGGACACGCATCCCATGATCATCGCATCCGAAGAGCTCGTCACCCTCGGGGAGGAGGTCGGTGAGGGACACCGACGCAAAGAAGTCGTCCGGATCGTTCGAATCGGCAGAGGGTTCGAGGACGTCCTCTTGGATCCCAAAGAGCCCCGAGGGCAAAAAGTCCGAATCGGGACCGCGCTCTCCTCCGCATAGGAAAGCGCGCTCATCGACTTCCTCCGCGCCAACAAGGACATCTTTGCGTGGAAACCCTCGGATATGCCGGGCATCCCGAGGGAGGTCACCGAGCATACTCTCCAAATCCTTCCTGGCTCCAAGCCGGTGAAACAACGCCTACGCCGCTTTGATGAGGAGAAACGCAGGGCCATCGGCGAGGAGATAGCCAAACTACTGGCCGCAGGATTCATTAAGGAAGTGTACCACCCAGAGTGGTTAGCGAATCCTGTTCTTGTTCGAAAAAAAAGCGGGAAATGGAGAATGTGTGTTGATTATACTGGCCTCAACAAAGCGTGTCCAAAGGATCCATTTCCTTTGCCACGAATAGACCAAATAGTCGATTCCACCTCGGGGTGCGAAACCCTCTGTTTCCTGGATGCATACTCAGGCTACCATCAGATCGCGATGAAAGTGTCCGACCAGCTCGCGACATCTTTTATCACGCCCTTCGGATCATTTTGCTACGTTTCAATGCCGTTTGGTTTGAAGAACGGCTGGGCAACGATACCGGTATTTGTATGCTTAGTTGCTTTGGAGACCTCATCAGGCGAACCGTTGAGGCCTATGTCGACGACATCATAGTCAAATCAAGCGGGCTGACCACCTTATCACCGACCTTGAACGTACCTTTACGAAACTCCGGGCGAACGGCATCAAGCTCAATCCCGAAAATGTGTTTTCGGGTCCCGAAGGCATCTTTGCTTCGGCTTTATAAATCTCGAACATGGCATCGAAGCCAACCCGGAGAAGATATCAGCCATCACGAGGATGGGCCCGATCCAAAACATAAAGGGGGTTCAGCGGATCACCGGGTGCCTTGCCGCTCTCAATCGATTCATTTCACGCCTCGGCGAACGAGGACTCCCCCTTTATCGACTCCTGAAGAAAACTGACCGCTTCGAGTGGACAGCCGAGGCTCAGGAAGCACTTGACATGGTTAAACAATTTTTAACTAAGCCGCCGGTCCTAGTTCCTCCATGCGATGGAGAATCTCTCCTACTATATATATCGGCCACCACCCAAGTGGTTAGCTCCGCCTTAATAGTAGAGCGAGAAGAAGAGGGGCACGCCTTCAAGGTGCAGCGCCCTGTATATTTCATCAGCGAGGTGTTACCCGACTCCAAAACCCGCTACTCCCAGATCTAGAAACTCCTCTACACCGTCCTCATCACCAAAAGGAAGCTACACCACTACTTCGAGTCACACCCCGTGACGGTAGTGACGTCGTTCCCCCTCGGTGAGGTCGTTCGTAGCCATGACGCTACGGGAAGAACCGCAAAGTGGGCACTCGAGCTGATGGATCAGGGCATTTCTTATGTCCCCCGAACGGTGATCAAATCTCAGGCACTAGCTGACTTCATCGCGGAGTGGACCGAGGTCCAGATGCCGCCAGTAGCCGTCGATCAAGAGTACTGGATAATGTACTTCGACGGATCGCTGATGAAGAAGGGCGCCGGAGCAAGACTAGTCTTTGTATCCCCCCTCGGGGTCCACATGAGGTACATAGTTCGGCTTCATTTTCCCTCATCAAACAATCTTTGCGCAGAATCGAAGCGCTCATCAACGGCCTCACGAATCGCCATCGAAGCTGGGCATCCGACGCCTTGACGTCGTGGGCGACTCTCACCGGTCGTCAACCAGTCATGAAAGAGTCGGGCTGCCACGATACCAAGATGGAGGCACATTGTCAAGAGGTCCGACGTCTGGAGGATAAATTCGACGACCTCGAACTCAATCATATCCCCAGCGCCTCAGCAGAAGCGCCGATACACTTTCAAAAGCGACATCCACCGAGAGCCGGTTCAACAAAGCGTCTTCGCAACGACCAACACAAACCCTCGATGCGCGCTCACGCTGGGTCGGAACAAGCCGACGATGGCCCTTCTAGTCCGACCCCCAAGGCCGATCCATAACTGTTCCTCCGACCCCGAGGTCATGGAGCTTGAAGAAGACCCAGCAATGGAGTCCGATCCTCCCAATGACCGGGAGAACGCTTTACATCGACTATCTCCTCCACGACATACTACCAACCAACAAGGACGAAGTTCGGACGGCTCAAGGACGCGCATAAATCTTCGTTCTTGTAGAGGGCGAACTCTACAAACGAAGTCACATCGAATTTCTGCAACTTTGTATCCTGGCGAGCAGGGAAAACTCCCTCGCGAGCGACATCCACGGAGGGGCATGCGGACACCATACCGCACCAAGAACCTTGGTTGGGAAGGCATTCCGATAGGGTTTCTATTGGCCCACCGCAGTGGCGATGCCGAAAGCAAATTACGCACCTCACGAAGGGTGCCAATACTACGCTTCGACAAACGCACCTCCGCCCGAGCTCTCCAGATGATCCCCATCACGTGGCCCTTCGCGGTGCGGGGCTTGACCTGGTTGGGCCACTTTAAAAAGCGCCCAGAGGCTTTACCCACACTGCTTGTCACCATAGACAAGTTCACAAAATGGATTGAAGCTCGGCCAATATCCACAATCAAATCCGAGCAAGCTGTTTTGTTCTTTTCGACATCATCCATCGCTTTGGAGTACCGAACTCCATCATCACAGAATAACGGCACGCAGTTCACGGTAGGAAATTCGTTCGTTTCGTGATGAACAACACTATCCGAATCGATTGGGCAGCCGTCGCGCACACCCGGACGAACGGATGGGTCGGTAGCATAAGCGGCATGCTCCTTCAAGGCCTCAAACCCGAATTTTCAACGGTTGAACAAGTTCGGTAGCGCGTTGGCTCGGCTGAGCTCGGTATTGTGCTCTGGAGCCTAAGGGCGACTCCTAGCCAAGGCCACCGGCTACACACCCTTTTTTCATGATCTACGGCTCCGAGGCCGTTCTCCGACGGACCTCGACTATGGAGCGCCAAGAATCAGAGCATATGACGAACAGGGAGCCGAGGCATCTCACCAAGACACCATGGACCAGCTAGATGAGGCCCGCGACATCGCCCTCCTCCATTCAGCCAAGTACCAGCAAGCGTTACGGTGGTACCACAGCCGACGGGTGCGGGGTCGAGCCTTCAACGTCGGAGACCTCGTCCTCCGCCTTGTGTAGAGCAACAAGGATCGCCACAAACTCTCCCCGCCCTGGGAAGGGCCCTACATCGTCGCGGAAATACTTCGCCCAGGCGCCTACCGGTTGAAAACCATCAAAGGCGAGGTCTTCACCAACGCCTGGAACATTGAGCAGCTACGTCGTTTCTATCCTTAAAATAAGCTTACACTTTTCCTTATCAGTTTTTGTCTTAACAGAACCCCGATCCTTAGTGACTACCGACCCCTGCAAATCGCGAGGGGTCATACCTCACTCGGGGGATGGCATATGATCGTAACATATGTCATGTGTAATACAAGTATTACTTATTACGCTTGTAAAAAATCCCTCTGTTATACTTGCAAACAGTTTCTAAGTTTTCCATTTCGCCTCGTAAACAAGTCTCGAGGTCTAAGATCTTGGGAACCAATTCTGAATACAACTGGTAGGACTGCAAGGCACCCACGCCCCAGCGGCTGCAACCTCTTTGCTCACCAGTTCAATCAGAATTAGTTCGCCCACGTTCCTAGTTTCCTATGACTTAGACCATAAGAAGGCTTGGAAAGCGTTAAAATGACTTGCCATAAGCCAAGGATGCAATTTTGTTCATTTTTTGCACAAATTCACCACTTACAAAGCGATGTCATTACAAAAAAGTAACAATATACTCCGAGGACTGTTTACCCGGGGGCTTCCCCACAACGTTATTTCATTACAGTCTCGGCTCAGCTCTACCACAAGTGTTGCTGCGGTCGCCGTGCCACGCTCTCCATCGGCGACGTCCGGGGCGTGTACACGGGCCAGCTCGTCTACTACGGTCGCCGTGCCACGCTCTCCGTCGGCGACATCTTCGCTGGATCCTCGAAGACGCCACCATCAACGACGCCTCCGCCGGAACGTCCGGGGACTACGCCATCGTCGTCAGCCGCGACCCCGGTAGTGACGCCACCGCCATGACGTCTGAAGACTACGCCATCATCCCCAGCCATAACCACGATAACGGCATATGGGCGTGAAACGCCTCCCGCCAAGGGAGGGCGCAATAACGAACGACGCGCGATCAACGACGCGACGACGACCACCGACGCCTCCTTTCCTTCGCCAGCAGCGACTCCTCAGCAAGGGCCGCGCGCACCATCTCGTCTACGTTGGATAACCTCCGCTCGACATCACGCACAGAATCACGAGCAAGTTTGTAAGTTCTCTATCTCTCTCGGCATTACTACGCCTCACTCAGAACCACCACGACGCACGGACGCGTTTGGCGGAAAGGAAGAAGAAGGAGAGATAGCGGCTCGGAGGCGAAGGGGAGGTGGGTGAGAGCTCCTCTCCCTCCCTATTTAAAGAGGAGGCGCGATAACTAAGGAAAGGCGAAAGGTCGGACGAAAAACCCTCTCCTTCCCTTTTTAAATACGCAATCAATGCTGATTGATATCCGAGGGCCTTTTGAAGTGACGGACGAACCCGGTCTCTGAAGCGTCCCTCTTTGGTCAAACCGAACCTTTGCTGGTATGGCCCCCCACTCGACCCCCACTCCGGACGCGCGGCGATTAAGGCACCCGCATAGGCGGAACAAATTTTTCGCCTTCCCATGCAGGACCACGGACGACCCGATGGCGGGACCCTTCCAGTTCTCTCTGGGTCGACCGTTCGCCCGCCCGAAGACACGATTTAACGAACGACCAAAGAAAGATAAGCCTCTCATCTTTCACTTTTTATGCGTTAGAATTTGTTCGCAAGATTCCGACCCCGCCGAAAAGCAGGGACGCGAGCATCACTCGGGGGCTGTCGAGGATGACTACCAATCCAGACATCCTCTTCACCCGACCCTCAAAGACGCTTGAAACTAAGGGCGCGACATACAGGCACAAAGCTTTGAGTAAAACTGGACGAACTAGCAAACCCTACGCCCCGATAGCTACAATGTTTCTATTCACCAGAAAAATCATGCTCAAACGCCTCTCGCGTCTCTGGTTTCGACGTCCGCCTTTCTCAAAGAAGGGATCGAAGGGGTCCGCCTACAGCAACCAGGTTGCCCAGGTTAATTGAACAGCTCGGATCTTCACCGAGACACAAAACAAAGAATGGCAATTCTTATGCAGGTTTTTCCAACCTCGTCACAAACGTCAGGACCCGAACCCATCTGGTAGGAGCTTTTCCGCCACTCATACCACCAAGGTAACGTCACCACCTTTATTTTCAATTAAATCTCGCATTCAAAACATTTCATATGCAAAAAATTGCATCCCAATGATTCGTGTCGCACCACGAAACGACTGTCGCCTTATCCGATATAGGCAACCACAGTTGAGGTTGAAGAAGGTCGGCCCATGAAGGGCTCGAGGCCACCACGCCGACAGAGCGAGGAGAGATAAGCGAGACGAGCCCCGGCCTGGCCCGCCCGACCCCGCTCGAAGCGAACCGGACGTCTCGACCTTCTCTCGTTCGATTCTAACCTCGAGCCAAACCCACAGAATCTCCATCGAGGAGAGGCCATCGGGCCCCCGAGCTTATCGAGCGACTCGGGCATCTGCGGGAGGCGGGTTAGAAGTTGTGGAGTGCCACAGAGGGCTCTGCCGACCCCATCGACAAATGATGGACCCGGATTCCGCATTTAACGCACCCGTTAGCGAGCTCGTTGAGCGCGGTACTCAAGCCGCCGAGGCAAGTATCGTTCACTCGGCCCCTCCGATTGCGAAAACCGAGGGCGGGGTAACACGCAAATAACGGCCGACCCCTATCGGACCGACAAGGCTCGGGGCTCGGGCCAAACAATGCAGGACAAAGGCCCCACCTTGCCGAGCCCATAGAGTTCCCGGTTGGGATTTCATTTGGAAGATGTATGGGATTATTGCGATGGCATCCATTATCACCGAACCACGATTCCGGTCTCGGTAACACCCGACCCAAAGAAAAGTGGGGTCGGATCTTACTGGGGGCTGTTAAGGTATGCTACCTACCTCCTCTCCTTCTTTGGAACAATCTCCTCGCATTATAATCGGTGGCATAATTCAGGGGAGCATATTGGTAAGACCGTAAAAATGAAATCATAAAAATCAAACAAAAGCGAAATTAAGAGGCCTTAAAAGCACGAAAAGGCGCCCAGACTGAAAAAAGTACCGACACTTGTTCACATATTACATATAAGTTATTCTCAAAATTGTTCGACTAATTACTTCCGTGGAGGGAGAACCATCTCTTTCAGATTATCCGCGAGGTTTTTTGCAAGGGAGCAACCATCTTCTCCATTTCCTCCAGCTCTTCATCCTCAGAGGTGGACGGAAAGCCTTCGCTCATCACTTTCGGGTTTATTTCCTTCTCATAGTGGGCGTGGGCGACGGTGAAGGCTGGGTAATCCCGGCGTGAAAGGCACTCTCCTCAAGCTGGCCCACCCCGAGCCGCCGTGATACCTCGAGCCACGAGCCACGAGTGGGCTGGTCTCCACCGGCTCCGTCACATTCGAGGCGTTAAGGACAACCCCGACCGCAGCTTGTAGAAGATCGTGCTCATCACTCTCAACCTGAAGGGCTCTGCGCGTATAGGCAACCTCTTTCTCCGGCTTGGTGGCGGCGTTCTCAAGACTCGACTTTCCTCTCACCGCGTCGTCCAGCTCACTTGGGAGAGAGCGGACCACCTCGGCGTCCTCGTCCACTTCTCTGCTTTGGAGGGCTGTGGCCCTACTCTCGGCCTTCCGCGGAGGTCCCGCTCCATCTCCAGCTCCTTCAGGACTTCGCTGGCCTTCTCATTGGCCGCGGCATTCCTCTGCAGCAGCTCGTCTCGCTCTTTTTTAAGTCTGGCAATCTCCTCTCCATCCAGCTTAGACCTCGCCAGCAGGTCCTCGAACATTCGTGCACCTCCTCCGCATCTCGGCGCTGGGCCTCCCGCTCTCGAGCAGTAGTAAGTGGTAGGCGGAAAGTCTCCTTTCATGGCCGGGCCTCCTCGAAAGGCGATCCTCTCCGCTTACATTGGCGGAGGAATTGGGATTTATCCCGGCTACGAGCAACAAGAGTCTGAGGAGGAAGAAGGCTGATATCAGGAATACGAGAACACAAAAGCACATAAAGAAAGAAGAAAGTCCAGAAAATACCTGAGTGGTAGGGATAACGATCTCACGGAGGGCTCCTCTGGCTGGTCGAGGCGTTGGCATGGTCGAGATCCCGATGTCAAGACCCTCCCGCTCCATGCTCTCGGAATGATCATCGAGCGAAAAAGAGCCGGCGCCGGGACCGAGCATCCATCCTTTGGAGCGGCGGCTCTCCCCGCTGCCAGGGGAGCGGTTTCCTCCCGACAAGGGGGCGGTGGCGGCTCCTCGACCTGTCTGGCGGCACCACCACCGCACTCGAGGACCCTCGGCTGGACCCTCCTCCGTCTGGGCCGCTCGAAAGCGCCACAGGTGGATCCACATGGGCGCTGGCGACCTTGGATGCACCACGCCCTCGGGTGCCACCACGACCCGCGTCCGGTGATCTGGCTTGGCGTGATCCACGACCACCGTCACCGGCGGTATGCGGTCCCTCGGCCGGCCGTGTTCCACGCCCGCCGTGAAGAGACCGCTCGCTCAATAACCTCAGCGGATGTGGGGCCACCTTGACGCCGCCGCTCGGCAATAACGCGGCCCGACATCGGCACCACTCCTGCCCAAAACAGGGGTGGCTCGAGCGACGCCGTCGTCTGTCCCACTTGAAGGGCGAGACTCTTCTTGGCGCCAGCCCGAAGGTGACCCGTCCGCAAGAAGAACTGCGCGCAAAGGTAATAACCGTTAAGTCAAAATAAAAGGGAAAAAAAGGATGAAACGGAGGAATCAACAGCTTACGTTGACGTCCTCGGCCGGCGGAAGCGTTTTGGGGATGGATCCCTAGACCCCTGCCCTGGCTCATCTGGGCGGGACCGTTTCATGCCTACCCCCTGCTCCGGGGCAGGGGGGTCCATCTCGTCGGGCGCGGCCCCGGAGTCGCTCCTCCCCATCGTCTCGTCGGGCGCGGCACCGGAGCCGTCCCCCTCCGTCATCTCACGGGGTGCAGCACCGGAGCTGCTCCCCTTCATCGTCGCCTCGGGGATGGCGGCGACAGGTTCGCCCTTCCCCATCCACCGGTCCTCGGCCAGCACGCCGCGCGAAGAGGCGGACTCGCCGGCCTCCACTGACCTCATCGATCCACTTCCCTCCGCGTGGAAAGGGAAGGGCCCCTGCACGGATGGGTGGCCACTCGTCAGCGTGTCCTCGTCCTCCAGGATGCCCCAATCCACGTCGACGGCTACCTCGTCGTCATCATCATCATCATCATCGTCGTCATCCTCACTACTCACGTCCTCTCCCCGATCCCGTGCCTCCTGCTTCAGTCGTTTCGCCTTCTTCATCTCCTCCTTTGCCTTCTTGTCCCGCTTTCGGCATGAAGTCGATTCGCCGCCGCCACAACCTTGTCCTTCGGCGGCAATGGATGGGCTATCTTGAAGACTAGCCTCCTCGGCTAGCCCCAACATTCTGAAGCAAGTGTTAAAAAGAGGAGATTCAGGAGAAAGAAAAGAATGCGGGAGAAGAGGGCTTACGAATTCGAAGAACCGTGCTCGGCCGCATTGGAGGATGCCGGGCACCGGATACGATGTCGAGGACCTGCCGGCGGAATCTTCGTCGGCTCCGTCGCCTCCTTGACACGCTGCGCCACTTCCGAATAAGGGGCGCCGTCAACGAAAGCACCGTCCCCTCAAACGACATCCTGGCGTCATCCGATGCGGGGAAGCACGCGCCATCGGTGGCGCCACCCTCCTCGTGTGGTAGGCACCGATAATCCCGACCCCTTTACACCCCGACCCTTCGAGGCATGGAGGGCGGAGAGAAGGTCGGAGATGTGCTTCTTGTCTTTAGTCTGGATGCTGACCCCACGACACCGGGGGCATCCACAATAAGACGTCCGGTGTACTTCGGTAGGGTGGCACTCACATCATCCCTAACATAAAACCACTGCGAATGCCATCCCTTGTTGGATGTAGCAGACGCGTATGCGGGTAACCCTTCGATCGGGTATGGCGCGGTGAATCTTTGGCACACCCCATCGGCGCGTCCACTTCTTTCCCCCAATCTTCCTCTTGACGGACTAACGCTAAAGAAATACCGCCACAGATCAAAATGGGGATCGATCCCAGAAACTCGCCACAGGCAACGAACGCCGCCATATTTGAATCCCATTGGGAGTGAGATCTTTGCAGCTCTACCTCATAGAAATCTAATAACCCCGAAGAAGAAATCTGGCGCTTGGGTACCCGAATCCCCGCTCATGGAAGATGGCAAAGGAGACGACATACCCTTCAGTGGCACCGGCTCACCCTCGCCGGGAGCAACAACTCCTCTGACCGGCGGATAGTGGGCGGAGAAGGCCACGGCGGACGAGGCCCTCCAGACGCGGGAAGTGATGCTTGATCGCCCCACAACTCCATTGAAGGTGAGGGGGAAGGGCGGCGCGAGCTTACGGCGGGTGAAACACAAACGCAGTTGGTCGGTCGACGGTGGCGGTGTGGGCGCAAGAGGTTGGGAAGATTGGCGGCGGATGTTTGAACACAAAGGAAGGGAGTGAAACACGGGACCACAGGGGCGAACCCAGCGGTTTTATAGGGGCGACGGACGCGAGAAGGGCAACCGCCCGCCTCGATCTCCGGGTGCCCACACGACGCCACCGCGTCACGTCGCGGGACACGCGCACCATGGTCCCTATCCTCTCATCCCAAAAATCTCGGTGGACGGTTCGCCTTCCCAAGCGAATCCGGACTCTCCACCCACTGGGAAGCACAAGCCACAAAGGCCCGTTTTTTTCTCTTTGGCCCACCTAGGGCCCAAAGAACTCGCCGGCCGGCCTAACTAAGAAGGAATCTCACGAACAATCCGCCACCAAGGGCGAGAAGCATCAGTGAGGACGGCCCCGAATCGGCCCCGATGGCGGGACAACACGACCCACTCAGAAAAACACCCTCCAGGCGGTTCTACCCGAATCACCTGGAGTCTCGGGGGCTACTGTCGGGGACCTAATACCAGGGTACCCCAGAAGGTGGGACCGATGACCACCGAACATAAAAAACTTCTAGATGCATAAGGGCTCCATGTCATCCCTTGTTCGAGTGACAGGAGTGCGGTTCCGCCTCACCCGACGCCTTGAGGGCGGGCTCGGTCTCGCCCGAGGGCTGAGGGATGAATTCCGTCTCGCCCGACGCCGGAGGGGCGGGGTCAGCCTTACCCGATGCCTTGGTAGGATAACCCTGCCTCGCCCCAAAAGCTCAAGGCTAATCTCCGTCTCGCCCGACGCCTATAGGACGGGCTCGGTCTCGCCCGAGGGCCGAGGGATAAACTCCGCCTCGCCCGACACCTTGAGGGCGGGCTCGGTCTCGCCCGAGGGCTGAGGGACGAATTCCGTCTCGCCCGACCCCGGAGGGGCGGGGTCAGCCTCACCCGATGGCCCAGAACGAGCCTCGCTCTGATCGATATCTATCCCTCATAATGATGGGTACAGGACGAGACAAGACGTTCGGGTCAACCACGACTCCAACGACCATACCCTGCGCCCTGGCAGGAAAAGGACTGCTAGGGAACGACAGGACTAAAGCTTTAGACCCTTCCGGGCACCGCAGAGCCCAAAAGGTATTACAGGTGCGTGCACCTCACCCTGTAGAGTTGTAGGCGCCGCCTTCAGCTCTGGGACACGGAACCCGACGAAGATATACGACAACCGCTACGATCCAGGAAAGGATTTGCTATCTCCACGAACGATGGGTATTCCGTCACCACACGGTGGACCCAAGGGAGCGGCGCCCGCTTCCCGACCCCTCAGGTCCTCCCAGTCAGAAGGCCTTGACCATGGCGTTACACCGGACCCCGACCCCACATTCTCCCAACGAGGACTCATGAGAACCAGAAGGCGTGCGGAGCAAGGCTGGGGGAGGCTCATAAGTCAAAACCACTGTACTGCAGCCCATACCCTGCGCAGGGCAGCATTCTGTGACTAACCTGACATCCTGCAGAGACATCGACAACATTGTAAACACTTATCTTCCTTCGCACTCATCAGGGTGGAGGACCTGACCAGGTAGACGTGAGCCACAAGACTAAGTAGAGTACGCGTCCTGGAGCCCTTACCCTTGTAAAGCCGGCCCCTTCGTCTATAAAAGGGGATGTGCTTCTTCTATCAGCGGGGACGAAAGAGGAAGGAGGACAAAAACAATAGAACGCACTCACACACATTCAAGCGACTCTGAAGCTCTTGACCACCTTTCAATCCTTCGATAAGAGACTTGGGACCCGGTCCCTCTCGGCGCTTTGTATCCCTTACTACAGATCGTTACGGTGCTAATAACACAAGCAGCAACAAACTGGACGTAGGGACGTTTTGCCCGAACCAGTATAAATCCTGTGTCCTTTAGCGCACCATCCGAGCCTAACGCGCATTACTATAAATTCACTTGCCGGTGCTTGTACGAAACACCGACACAAGGGTTGAGTAATCAGAACTATTTTACCATCTTTCATATTCCAGTTCTTACTACGATGCTAGACCATAGCCAAGTTGGCCGTCTCAAAGAAATGGTGATTCACGAACCAATGTATCCTAGCTGGGTACCTTGAAACACACGCCTCGCTTGTCCCCCAGGCACAAACGAGGCCAACCTATTTCACTCCCGTCGAGGGGTCTAGGTCCCCGTCCAAACTTAGACTCCAAGCCCCCACACTTGAGAATCGGTCTCAGTGTGGTGCTTAGACCTCCACATTTCCTTGCCTCCAATTAGTTGGTCCGAAAAGAGCCGAAATTCACGACAAGAGAGCAACGAGCCTTCCCACTCTCATAAGCAAGTATGTGCTCAGGATAATAAGTCTGTGACCTGACTACCATCCACAGCCTAAGCAACATAAATGCATGTGGTTTCCACAAAATTTTCCTACAACATAAATGCACAACACACACATATATATATATACAGTGGATATAAAAAATAGAGGTTATGCATTGAGGCTTGCCTTGGGTAGGCGCGGTGTTAGCTGAGTCAGTCGGTGGTGGCTCTAGGACCTCCTCCTGAATGAGAATCTCCTCGTACTCCTCGACAATCTCCTTGAACTCATGATCGCCGGTCGTCACAATCTCCACCGACTAGTTCTCTATATGCATGCGATGATGATGATGCCGCAACTTAGTATTTAGGCAACAACAACTCTTAAAATAAGAATACACATGCTAAGCTACTAAGCTAGCTCTAATGACTAAGATACTAAGCTAACTAACATCTTCATCAAGCAAGATATCGAGTTCAACTAACAAGCACCTAGTTTTGGCTGATGAGCTCGGGGTGAAGAGGGAGTCAAAGAGGAGCTAATGGTGCAGTTGGACCGGCCTGTCACGGCTCCATTGGGGAGTTGCCACCCGCGTTGGACGAGCGCAGCCTTAATGGACCGGCGGTGGGGAAGTGGCCAAATTGAGGCTTGGTCAGGCTCAACTCAAGGCAGGATGGGGTCGGACGGCTAGGTGGCTTAATGGCGAGGTCGCGGATGAGTTGAATCGAGTTGAGGTGATCTCTCTCAGGTGGATTTCATGGGTGCGGCTGAGATGACTGAGACGGCAGGGAGGAGGGTAGGTTCAAGCTCTGGTTGTTGTCACCTTGGCGGCAAGCGGTAGGCCGGACCCAAGACTACACCTGCGCTCGCTACGAGACAACGCAGCCAGAAAACATGTGCGCGTGTAGGCAGTTGGGGAACGCGGCATGAGCGGCAACAACACCATTAAGGTGAGGCAACGACGCAAGGCAGCAGGGAGCCAGCCCACGTGCATGTGGCGATGAGGTGAGAAACAACAACACATCATGGTGCCACAGCGGCACCGGCCAGAGGCTGCCAGTGGCCGACGGTCGGCCAGGTAGGCGACCAGCAACGCACCAACAAGGTGGGGTAGCAGCATGGCGGCTAGCATTGGCCAGGCCGAGGACGGCCACGGCCAGGCCAAGGACGGCCTCGGCCGGCCAACACATGACAGCGCGCGTGCGCATGAGCGACCAAACATGGTGACGTCATGCTCCCGAGCGTGGTGACCGCGCCCACCTAGCCAACCAGCCTGAGATGATGTTCGTGCACATATTTTAAAGCGTTTGCCAAAACTAAATCGATTTGATTGAGGCTCGAGCACCTAAACCATGCTAAAAGAGGGTACATCAAACTATCATATGGAACAAAAACATAGCACTGACCTTTAGCTAAATTTTCCAAAATTAATTCACCAACATAGCCTTGTCACACTATTTTCAAACTTAAGGATTTTTCCAAGTCTTGAGCTGGATTTGATTTCAACTTCCATTTCTAAGCTATTAGAAATACTAGCTAGCAATATTATTTTCCTAAGACAAAAGTTGCATTGTCATCTACAAAGTTTGTACTTCAAACTTTATTTAAATGTCACATACATGTTTTCTAACATTTTTGCTTAATAAAAATTGTTTTATAAACCTACTCGATAACACAAAAGCACTAGAACCTTTCGTAACTAAATCTTTGTTGGGTATTTTTAGTACAACCAAAATTCTATTTTCACTTTCCCACATGTTCTAACACATAAACATGATGCTCATGACGTGGTTAAGTAGTTGGTTTAGGGCGTAACATCGAGGGGGTTACACGCATCCCATCAGCACTGGGATCTCCCTACCTCTGTCCTTCTTGTGTAGGGAGATGGCGAAGAAGTACCTCCACAACTCAAAGTGCGGCTCGATCCACAGGTACCCCTCGCACATCATGATGAAGGCCGTGATGTGCTGGATCCTATTGGGGTTGAGGTGCTGCAACTTGATCCGGTAGTGGTGCAGCAGCCCCCGGAAGAACAGATAAGGGGGATCGCGAGCCCGCGCTCATGGAAGGGCATGAAGGAGATGATGTAACTATCGGGTGGCGTTGGCACCTCGTGCCCCGGGAACCAGCCACTCCATCGTGTTGGTCCTCCCGCAAAGAAGACCATGCTTGACGAGGCCGTCCATGCGTGCATAGGTGACGTCGGAGTGGTACCACAACTCCATGGAAAGCAAAGACGGAGGAGCAAGGACTTCTATGGATCTAGGGCGCTGGCAGCGGATTAACAAAGGCAGCACATCCGAACGACGGTGGTGGAAAGGCAGAGAAGGCAAGGTTGCAGTTTAGCATGCCAAAACATGAAAGGGGAGGCTGCTATTTATAAGGCAGGGTGAGGCGAGAGACGAACCTTCTGCCTAGGTTTATACGCTCGCTGTGCCATGTCACATCGCCCCTGAAGATCGTACGCACGCTACCTCTAGCCACTCCCTCGAAGGATGAGCCAAATGACTATTTGCCCGTTAGATGGGCCAAGAACCGTTGCAGGTAAGTAAGGGATACGAGACTGAAAATGCTCCCACGGCCCGTTACAGCCCACGAGTTCGAAGGTTGGCCCACCAACAGGTTCACAACTGCTCTAGGGCACCTTTAGAGCGAGGGGTGGAAAAGGATGGGCCCGCTAGCGGCCAATACCCAAGCGCACGAGTGCTACAGGCATGTCGACCCATGTTCGAGTCCTAGCCAATGCGATGTCCATGGTTTTTCCTCGAAGAAAGGCAGCGAGCCCTTGGGACCGGACAAACGAATCCAAGAACTATATGGACTGGCCGCCAGGAATCTGGAGTCGGTCACCAACTAACCCATGCCAGACCCTCGCAAATGGGATACCAGGGCCCCACTTGAACCAGCCCATTAACAGCTAACCGAGCACCGTGGTTGGTCCACCGAGGAAAACATGGCACGGCTCAACCTCTCCGTTTTGTCAAAAAACGCTTGAGGGAGAATGATTGCAAGACGAGGCGACCCCTCGATCGGACCCCCGCAACGCGTGGGGGCTCAGGGGGAATTGGACTAGTGAAGAGACCGGATCCTAAGAGGGGCTAGAATTAAGGAAATCCTCTCCGGTCCCCAAAGAAATCCCATAGCTACACATCCTCGAAAGAAGTACGGTCGCAATAGAAAGGGATCGTAACCCACCAAGGCGTCCTATGGGTAGCAGAAGATCGAAGCCCTCGAAGTCCCTCCATCCAAAAAAGCCTACAAAGGAGTATCCTACTCCTCCGTAGGCTCAAGGGCTACTATCGGGTATTAGTATTAGGGATACTCAAAGAAGGGATATGAGGACCACGAACAACAACTCGCCTAGATAATCAAGGACGTAGTTCAGTCTTGACTGAACCTAAAGGGACGGTTTCCGCCTCGCCAGACCCCTCGAGCATGGGCCCCGTGTCGCCCGAACCCCGAGGGTACGAGAGCCATCTCGCCTGACCCTAAGGGCACAGGCTCCGTCTCGCCCAACCCCTCGGGCGCGGACTCTGCCTCGCCCAGCGGGGTCCGTACCACCCATAACCACTATGGGTCCAAGAGTGTGGGCCTAGGTCTAGCCTCTGTCACCAGAAGGGCGCGGGCACGCCTTGACGTGACCCGTGGCCACGACAGGCCATGCCCGAGTGTTCGCATCGCCAACAGTGATGGATGCGTGGGTGCTGTGTTGCCGAATCCTCGTACGGCCACTGACAGGCACGTCAGTTCACCACGCCGTCCGCCGGGACGGGATGGAACGCCACGACCAGTTGATGATGTCGAGGCATAGCACTAGTGGTGAACAGGAGCCCGATGTGGAGCCATCCCCGTCACCATCTACAGCGTCGACGAGACCCGCATGAAGGAGAAGAAGGACGCGGCGGTCCCAGAGGGCTTCTTCTGCTTGATTCTCTCCTCTCTCTCTCTCTCCTCTTTTTCTGATATAAGCTACATCTTCCCCTTCTTCTATAAAAGGGGGAACACAACGCAACACAACACGGGGAGATAGGCATGAGCACACGGCTGAGCAGCTGAACAAACTCTCGGCACTTTTCAATCCTTCCACCAGTGATCTGGGATCCGCTCCCTCTATCGCCCATATGTAACCCCTACTATAGATAGTGCCGGTAACACGAGCAGCAGCAGACTGGACGTAGGGACGTTCTGCCCGAACCAGTATAATCCTTATGTCCTTCGAGCACACTATCCAGGTCAGACGCGCAAACTAGAAATTTACTAGCCGGTGATCCGAAACACCGAAACCAATAAATATGGACTTTTGCCTATTAAAATACCCACGAGAACGTAAATTAGCATATACCGATGCCGTAATAAAGTAAAAACCCAGGTTTTGGGTAATGAGTACCCACTGTCATTCTTAGTCACAGGAAAGTGAACCAGTCACACTCTGATGCCAAGGACAAGCAAGAGACCGAGTGAGGGAGGTTAAAAAAAAGATAGAGTGAGGGAGAAGGGGTGGCTTCCCATGCGCGCTCTCGGATGGCACAAATCGGTTAGGACGTACTCCCTCCGTCCCATTGAATTTGTCGCTCGGGAACCGAAATTATGAGGGGGGGACGGTTTTCAAACGACAAACTCAATGGGACGGAGGGAATACCCAACAATAGCCTTCGAGCTAACTGACATACAATGTTTTCCAACGTGGAGAGAAGAGAATAACTTAGGCCCTGTTTAGTTTTTAAAAAATTTTACCTCAAAGTGTCACATCGAATCTTGCGGCACATACATAGAGTATTAAATATAGACGAAAAAAAAACTAATTACACAGTTGGGTGAGAAATCGCGAGACGAAACTTTCAAACTTAATTAGTCCATAATTAGACACTAATTACCAAATACAAATGAAAGTGCTACAGTAGCTAAACCCCAAAAGTTTCGCGAACTAAACGCGC
Organism: Miscanthus lutarioriparius; assembly: GCA_904845875.1. Taxonomy (NCBI): domain Eukaryota; kingdom Viridiplantae; phylum Streptophyta; class Magnoliopsida; order Poales; family Poaceae; genus Miscanthus; species Miscanthus lutarioriparius. Next base: position 75,870,985 of record CAJGYO010000003.1, on the reverse strand, counting down.
CTTATTAAACTCATTGCTTGTGAGAAGTCTGTTTGTCGCTAGTCTCGCAGGTTTAAAGCTCTGCCCAGGTTTCAGTAAAGCTCTGCCCTGCATGCATGGCCCACGTCCATGTAGGCATGTACCATGTGGGGCTAGCGATTTTTTTCTTTCTATTTACAATCTGCGCCACATCAGCTGTTGATTTAAACCGCTTGTTACGAACGTCCTTGGCGAAGAGTGTTTCGACTCTCTCCTTTTTCAAACAGGACAGAAAACCTACTCCCTCGTTTTTAAGATAAGGCTATCCGCACTCGTCGACCTCTATTTCCATCTCTAAAAAAAATATTCTATCTTAGTCATCGAGATTCTCTACTATATATCCATTTCTTCCACACCCGTGTTATTTCTATCCCATACTCTATACCCACTATTCCATATTTTATTTCCTCCTCCCCTTTCTCTCTCCCCAACTCTCTCTCTCTTGCTACAATGCATTTAGCGTGTGCACAGTAGTCCTCTAGGAATAGCGCTCGCGCAGCCGGCCGCTACGCGCGCGTGCGCGATACAGGCGCACGGTGTGGGCGCACGCGGCCGCTATCGCATGCGCAGGTGCGTTTGCAGGTGGGTTTGGCGGTAGCAGTGCGGATAGCCTAAGTGCCCATCTCATGCTTGGAGAAGTTAATAAATTCTAAATTTGATCAAATATATATATAAGTTATAATGTTTAAGATATCAAATAAACATCATTAAATGAATTACATTATGTATTTTTATAGTAAACATATTTAAAAATATATGAGTTAAAATTATTATTTAAAAATCTAATTAAATTTGAGAACATTGGACTCGTCGAAGCGTGAGATGGGGCACTTAGACGAGGCTCATGAAAAATTGAAACTTTCAAACGCAAAACAGAGGGAAAGCGAAAAGGCCAAAAAGGGTTTTTGAACGCCGCCGGAAACTTCTTGCTTCCCCATCCCTGAGGAGCGCTGCCGCCGTGTGCCGGCAATCCGCTGTCCGCCTCCACTCGTCGGCACCCGACATGCCCGGTAGTGGTTTTTGTCCCGCTGACACACCCCGCGGCGGATCCCATGCCGATCGACGGGATGGGGTCCGTGGTCGCGACGGTGAGCGGCTACCACGGCGACGAGCGGCACAGGCTCGTCAACCTCATCGCGGAGACAGGCGCCAGCTACGTCGGATCCATGAGCAGGTCTATCACCCACCTGGTATGCCACTACGAATCCCCGGTTGCCTGGGCATCGATTTTTTCGTTGGTTGGTTTGATTCCACGCGGTGTGAAATTGGATTGGTGCGCGCTTCTGGCGTGCAGGTGTGCTGGAGGCTCGAGAGGAAGAAGTACGACATCGCGAGGAGGCTGGACACGAGCGTCGTGAGCCACCGGTGGTTCGCGGAGTGTCTCAGGGAGGGAAGGCGCCTCCCGGATGACCCCTACTTGATGGAAAGGTAGGGGTGGGTTTTGTTCAACTGTTGTGAAATTGTGAGGTTGGACAAGTACCCAGTATCTGTTTCACTTGGGCGAGTGCATGAATCTCTAAGACTATGGAGGGAGTTTTGGGGGCAAAATGTGAAACTGGAAACTGTAATTATGTTTCCATATATGTGCTGCGTTGCTAGAATGAATTTGCTGTGGACAGTTCCAATCCATCTATCACTTTTTGTTCTTTGATTTGTGTCAGTATGTTGACAGTATTTCGCAAATAAAACCTATCTTTCCTTTGGATTAACAGTGGCCAAAAAGCAGGGGCAGTCCCTGTAAACTAGAAGTCACATATACTATTTTATTCTCTTATTCTGTAAAATTGTTGGCTACTTATTTCTCAGAAAACCGTCATTTCTGCGTGGTACACAGTGGTGAAGAAGCAGGGCCAATCCCAGAGCTGTCTGCTCATCCCTGTACACGAGGCAAGAAAAATGCCGTTATGGAGGACATAGTTTTCCAAGAATTACCTGATGATTTCTGCGATACTCCTCCAGCCAGAGCCAGCTATACAATTAGGCTTGATGATTCTGATTTTAAGTCAGCCTTATTAAAAGAAGTAAGGATCATAACCTTCACTTCATTTTGTTCTTGCATGCAGATCCTTGATGTTGTATCGTCTAATCCAATGTGCATTCATCAGGTTGTGTAGATCTCCAGTCTACTATTTTAATTCTATGTCTAGCACATGTATAATGTTGCCCAATCATGGTTCAGCTAGACTCTTTTGGAGTACGAAAGATTTTGCAGGTATATCAGGGCGGCAGTGAGCAGTTATTGTGTATCATAATATGACCTGCCATCTATGCATAAAACATGGCTGCTGGCTGGTAGAGCCGATGAGTCTGATTATATCTGATAATTGGTAATTTATCACATGATAAAGTCAAAATTTTGAATGGAAGTTGTTTACACTAAAATTTGGAAGAAGAGTCACAGGGACTCGAAAGCTCTCAAGATCATGTCATCAAGGAATCAATTATGTGCAGATCGGAACCAGCTGATTCGAATGCAAAACTGGAATCGACTTTCTTCAGATAGCGCCAGCGGATAACGACAAAGGCTATGATCAACGCCAGAACGAGACATGTTGGACTCTACAAAAAGAGAAAGATTAGAGTCCAAGTTATCTTAAATTAGAAATGTTTTCTCTAGGGTCAAAGATTGTGATGAGTCGTGCTTAGACAGGAGTCATACGTAGGTCCCGGGTATAAATATCAAAGCTCGGCTATTGTAAAAAGACACACAATTAATCAAATAACAGTTATTTACTTTTTTCGCCTCCGGCCACCCCTTAGGAGTAGGAGTAGAGTAGATCTCGGTGAGTTCTTCAGCAAGTACGGCTGCATCGATCCGATCGACCACCACTGCTTGTCTGTAAGTACCGTCATGGCTTATACATCTGTTCGTACAGCTGCATCAATCCGGTCGACCTCCACTGCGACTCTGGTATAAGTTAGTTATCGACTCTTGTCTAGTTCAAGTACGGCTACATCGATCCGGTCGACCTCCATTGTTCGAACTAGATTAAGGTTAAGTTATCGGCTCTATCTAAGGGTGGCGTTCTTTTGGATAGATTCATTAAGTTACTGATATTGCTTATTGCTTCCATTATTTATTTAATTACAGCAATATCACTTCGCCCGATTGGGATTGATCCAGATCGGCCTTATATTTTTTTAACCCATCGTTTGTTAATCTAAACTGATCTAATCTGCACTTTAAATGATGAGTTATGCTTTATCAGCTGTTTTACATCAGTCTTGATCGTGCATAACGTGCGGTTAAGGTATGTTTGATCTTGAGTAATCTATTGGCTAGCGAAAACTGTTCCATGGCCCGTTATCACGGCCTGTATGATTCTGCCCCACACCCCACTGTTAGCACCGTAGAGTGGGGATCGTTATTTGGTAGATATGTTACTAAGATGGCATGACCTTAACTGTGCGCTATGCCTGAATCGGCTGTTTTAGCCGATATCGAGCGTTTTCATGAAAAGTTCGCATCACGAGATCGTTGAAGTAGCGATAGGTTGAAAGATGTGTTAGCCTCATGATCTTATTATTGTTCATGCCCACTAGTTATAGCGATAGATGAGATCTAATATGTTCATTAGATTTATCTCTATTAAATGGTTGAATTATGATGAACTGATTCTTTTATAAAGGAGTTCGGTTACTTATCGTCATTGGTTCAGTATAAACAAATTATCGTTGACATCATATTGTCATTGAATAATATTTGTCTAAATAATGATATTCATTCTGAATGATAACCGATTCTTCTTATACAACCCCATGGGCTTTAATCGTTTTATTCTTATGAATATGCTAGAATCAACTATTTAGTCGATCTTCTTTCATATCGGCTCTCAGAGCTGCACATTCGGGACTGTTTGGCAACACCGGCACGTTCCGCCCTAAATTACTGATAAACTTTCTCTCCTTGTCAATTACAGGGTCAAATTGACTGGCACGTCTCTGGAGGAGTGCGTAGGATCGACCATCCCTGCGCTGAAGCTAGGCGGATCTCCAGCTCCATCGAGCGAACCCTTCTGGCTTGCTCGTGTGCCCTCGGCACGGGACGAAATTCCGTGTCGACACACGTTTCTGGTAGGCCCGGTGGGACCCCACAATCGTTATGGCGGTTCACAACAGCAACGACATCTTTATGGTATATTATGAAGATCTGCCTGATGGAGATAGAGATGTCATCGGCAAAGCTACAGAAGAATTTCAGAGCAAATGTTTGTTGTCCTACACCAAAACACGTGACAACACAATTGTTCAGAAATTTTCACTGCCAAGAGTTCTATTACACGGGCAGACAGATACAGCTGGAGCTGAAGACATGCGTTTCTTTATAGAAGTTGTAGACAAATCTGTTCGTGATACCATAACGAAGCTTTCTTGGACATATTCCACAACGCCATGAAAGAGACGATTCATGGGTTTCCAGTTGGTCAAGGTGGCCCGGCTTATTACAACATCGAGTGGATCATTCTGGCTTGCTCGTGTGTCCTTGGTACGGGATGAAATTCCGTGTCGACAGAAGTTGACTGGAAATGGGGGAAATATGGAGTTGACAATAATTTTTTCAACTTATGTCTGATGTATCGGTATGTATAGTTGATAGGACCACATTGAGAACACCAACATTCAGTGACATATCGCTGAGACCCTGGTAGAATTAACGCCGATCATATTGTAAGCTTCCAATTTGAATAGTCAAACCTTTACGTTATATGTGCCCCTCCTACATACCTAAGCGTAAAATTAGTTTCCCTAAAATTTTCGGAAGTGCACTGGACCTGTGTTTTTTATCCATTTTAAAATTCTAGCATTTTTAATACCTTTTTACCCTTTCATAGTGTCATGTAGCAGTTGATAATCAAATGTGTTTCAGTGTGAACCTACTTTTCCAAAAGTGCCGATGTGTCTTGTACTATCTATTTTCTGATGGACCTTCCTTGACCTGTTAGCTTCAGAATTTCGTTGGTGATGGGGGTTCTAAGAAACATCATTCATCAGACTTTAAGGAAAGAAGAAAGCGTTTGAAGCATGTCAACACATCAACAGACAAAGATGTCCTAAACCTGCAGGACAATGTGTCAAATGTCATGGTAATATATATATGCAAGTTCATATTTAATTATTTATCAACCCCTTTTGTTGAACTATAGCGAAGAAAGTTTACAGGTCCTCTGCTTAATATCCTGAATCCTGATCAAGTACCCTTCAAATTTCAAAAAGTTCATATTTTGGTGTTCTATTTTGTTTAACAATTATATCTGATAAACAAAGGACCCGGTAGCTTAATCCCATGAAGAAGAGAGTTCAGCACCTTCTGTACAGCTGCTTAAAATATGCTAATGATTAAACTCGAGGCACCACACCTTTTTGGTGATATTGTTTTACGCCCCGTTTAGTTGCCCGGAATCGGCAGTGGTAAAATCACGGTAGCGCAATGTAGCATTTCGTTTGTATTTGGTAATAATTGTCCAATCGTTGACTAATTAGGCTCAAAACATTCGTCTCGCAAAGTACAACTAAACTGTGCAATTAGTTTTTGATTTCGTCAACATTTAGTACTCCATGTATGTACCGCAAGTTTGATGTGACGGGGAATCTTCTTTTTGCATAGTGCCAAAGTTTGGATTTTGGGGTAACTAAACACACCCTTAGATTTATGCAGGCGACATTAATTATTTTGGCATGTGGTCCATGTTCAAGATTACAAAATCAATGTTGTCACTGCTGCATCTCATGTAGCCTGCACCTGTTTGGGTATACATGTTTTGATGAATAGATGTGCACTTTTGCTTGTCATCACATTTTTATTATTTGCAATCTTATGCATGTATCAATTATCAAATGACAATACAGGCAAGACAGCGCCTTCATGTGTCAAGTTACACAACGTCCAATAGCACATCAAAGCAGAAGGGAAACTTCTCATGCTTTCTCCAGAATGAAGTTCCTATCAGGATGGGAGAAAGGGACGATTTTACTGGAAACTTTGACAATGATAATTTGTCTTACAGCTTCAGTGAACCTCAAACTTCAGATACTCTGTCTATAGGAGCTCGAAGAAAATTTAATAAGACAAGTGCATCATCATCATCAATTCGACAAAGTACCCTGGAGTCTCTATATGAATATGGTGAAACTAGTAGCAGTAGGCATGAACGAGAGGTAAGAAAAGAGCTAGACAACGTTGAATTAAGGTAGACTTCAAGAAGCTTGCTTTCATGTGATTTGTCAGGACAGGAACCAGCTTTCTGTACTCAGGAGCAAGTTGATAAATGTAGCCTTGGCACTCTAGCTGATGATGAAATGGAAGTTGATAACAAACCCGTGGAAAAATCATGTAATTTAGAAAGGCAAGAAGAATTATCATGTGTCATATGCTGGACGGATTTTTCTTCTACAAGGGGCATCTTACCATGTGGACACCGATTCTGTTATTCATGCATGCAAGGATGGGCAGATCGTTTGGTATGTATTAGTTTGATTCTTGTTTCTTGACTTTTGCTTATACTAGCAGGGAACCCGCGCGTTGCCGCGGGCAAAAAGAGCAAGCTGAAAAAGCCGAGTTGCATGGCATAATTGCAAATTAGGACACTTCGGCTCACAACAATTTGACTGTAATAACAACAGTGATATGGAAACGAACTTTATAAAAGCAAGATTGTTCATTACATGATGAAATGGAGCCTATAAGTTGTGAACGAAATCGTTATTTCTGAAACCTTAGACCATTGGACGGAGTGTCCTGAAAGCACACACCTAGAGAGTGCCAGAGTAGGCTTTGGGTTTGTTTCACTTCACTGTAAGATTGTTTCACTTCACTTCACTGGAATGTAACAATGGTGTTAAGGTGCAAAGGATACTTAGAAAATGAGACTTTTATCTGTGTACCTTAAAAAAGATACCACACTCCTACGTACCCCTCAAAAGTTGGTCGTCACCTACATGCCCTCACTCGTACTTTTCTTTTCCCTCACGCCATTCCGTCGGCATTTGCTCCTAACGGTGGATAACGGCTCTGGAGAATGACTCAATTGCCCTTGGGCTTGTATGGGCGTCTGAACTTTTTCGTTTCCCCTGTGCCATTGCCAGGCCAATTGGCTTTGGCGCCAGAGACGCCGTTGTTGACGCCAAAGGACAGGGATTTGGCGCCAAAGAGCCTGCCCTTCTCCTATATATTGGAGCCGGGCCGGGTGTCCTCGTCGTACAGCTCGTAGATGTAGGTCGGCACATCAACCCCGGGGTGCTTGGGCGTGCGGTGCTGTTCATCACGTGCGGATGAGGTTGCTGTTATGCGTGTCGGCGTTGTCGGAGGTGGCGTCGGGCTCAAGACGGGTCGCCTTGTGTGCGGCCACCGGTCTCCGTCACCATCACCGGACGCGTTGGTGACGTTGGACGACGCCATGGCGAAGTAGGCTGCGTCCACCACCGCGTCGAACACGTTGGTGTAGTGCAGCAGGGTGTTTGCGTCCACAGCCTCCTTGTTGGGCGGCAGCGGCGGAACAGCACGTAGTCCAGCGGGATGACGCCGTTGGAGCGCATGTAGTCGTAGTACGGGTACACGTTGAGCATGAGCGGCGACCCATGGACTGCAGGAACTTGAGCATCGGCACCAGCACGCTGTCCAGCGACCGGTTGAAGAAAGCCTGCGACTGCGGGAAGGAGTCGAGGATGATGGACGACGAAGCGCGGCGTCGAGATCTTGATGTACCGGTCCAGCGCCGCGCCACCAGCAGCAGCGTTCTGGAGGTAGCGCATGGGCGGCATGAGCAGCGGCGCAGCGTTGGGCTGCGCGGACAGCACCTCGGAGCCCACGGCGATGGCAGTGATGTTCACGGAGGGGAAGTGCGCGGCCACGTTGCGCGCCACCCAGTTGCCCGCCGTCGCATTGGAGTTGCCGATGGCCAGCAGCTGCTCGTTAGGCACGGACACGATGACGCGGATGCCGGTGTTGGACAGCGCCGCCAGCATCGCCGGGTCGGCGTCGTAGAGGCGGACGTGGCGGATGTTCTGCAAGCGGAGCAGCGTGGTGATCTGCGTCAGCGCCGGGACCGACGACATGGCCGTGCCAATGTTAACGCCGATGTGCGCACCTGCAAGCAATGACAACAACAACAAAAAACAGAGAAACCAAAGTGTTAGAAATCTTTGTTGATAATGAAAGTAAGGAGTGATAGAAATCTAACCACGGTAACAAGAGTATCACAGTTTTCCTATTGCAAAACGCCAAAACTTAAGAAAAAAACGCAATTGAACCTGTACACGTTTTTTTGAACGGAGTGAGTAGATTATTTTTTTTCCTGTGATTTGATTAATGAAAGACTGGAAGTGAGTTGTAAGGCAGGAATCCAGATAGAAAAACACATTCTTTCGAGCAAAGCTGTGCCTGGGTGGAACAAAGAATTTAAAAAAATGATCGTACACTCTACAGTAGAAAACAAGCAAGGACCAAATGCATGATATGGGAGACGACACAAAGCTAGCTTGTGACATGGCTGTCAAAGAGAGAGGGCTCAATAGAGTAGCAACTCCCTGGCCTTTGACGCCAATATATAGGAGGAGAAGAGCAGGCTCTTAGGCGCCAAATCCCTGTCCTTTGGCGCCAACAGCGGTGTCTCTAGCGCCAAAGCCAATTGGCCTGGCAATGGCACAGGAGAAACGAAAAAGTTCAGACGCCCATACAAGCCCAAGGGCAACTGAGTCATTCTCCAGAGATGTTACCCACCGTTAGGAGCAAATGCCGACGGAATGGCGTGAGGAAAAAGAAAAGTTCGAGCGAGGGCATGTAGGTGATGGCCAACTTTTGAGGGACACGCAGGAGTGTGGCATCTTTTTTAAGGGTACACAGGTAAAAGCCTCCTAGAAAATGGTGTGAGGTGCAAAGGATCCCATGAGCTAATAACCTTGCATAATTGAAGCTTGATGTGAAGGGACTCCATGCCTGGGAAGCAAGCTGCAAGGAAACCTGAGCAAACCTGAGGAAGGCGCTTGTCATCTCATCTTCATGAACCTAAATGACACTGTATTTTTGGACAAACAAAATAGGAAAAGATGTAGATTCAGTAACCAAAATTTTAATCTGGCTTCAAACTAAAATCCTAAAGTTTACACAAAGTATGGTTAAGCTGAACTAAGTGTTAACTTTATAAGTTCTACATTCTGTATAGTAAAATCACATATAGTGATCTGAGATGGAGCGTTTATGGTAGAATCATATATTTGAATATACTGCTCTAAGATAGGCACTCAATCACAAATACACCAAGGGAAGGTCTACACAATACGGTCAGACACGAAAATAACTGAATTGCAGAATCCACAAAAAAAATTTATTCCACTAAATAAGAAAGAGTTACTGCATTCCAGCTATAAAACTAACATGGTATATCAAAATCAGCCAATGTTCATTAATCAAGTCACTGGGCATCGCCTATTGCACAACTGGCTCACCTAGAATCATCCCTTGTCAAAACCGATAATGTTGCATTTGCACAGGATGCTGCAACTCTTGGTCCTACTTCAGCGGCCAAAAAATGCAACCTGCGAGAATATTAAGACCAGAGATGTGAATAGATCTTTACACAGATTGAGCATGGTCACATATATTATAACGGCATACAAAACTGCACGGTATGCAACTGCGACCTGCAAGCTGCGAGGGTTTACTAACAGAAATTGTGAACCTATTTGTTTCTTCTGTTCACCTTTATATAATGCTTCCAAGTCCCACCCAATGGCCCCCTGTTTCAGAGTTAGCATCTTCACACTGAAATATTATTATGCACCACCTATTCCTGTATTCTATTGAAGTTGTTATCATCATAACCAGGAAAGTGTGACACAAAGTCTCCTTTTATCTGAAACAATATTCACATGTCTCAGTAAAATCTGAATAGTATTTAAGCAGTATTAAACGATAAGCTCAAAAGAAGATGAAGGAACACGGGTACACATCAATATTTCTCTAGTCTATAATGTAATATGTTCAGGAGAGTACATTAAGATTTAGGATTTAGGATGTACGCAGAAAACAATTGCAGTATTAAAGGGATTAGATAGGTTTTGTAGGCCTGATCTGCTGGCCTTTTCTGGATTGCAGCTGCAGTTGTTGCTGCAGAGACCAAACTGCTTATATCCTGTAAAGTGTACTGCTTGTGTTCACCTACAGCTGCAGCAGGAAGATGACAACTGATCCGGATGTTGATTATGTAGAACGTATATATAGGGTAATTTAGGAAGAAACAATAGGGATAAGCTGCAAAAGACATACATTGGGCAATCTAGAGGCATGCAATAGTATAGTAATAACATGAACCTTTATGTATCTGGATTAACCGAATCAAATCGGCATTATCTAACCATTCTAGAATGCTTCAAACTTGATCACGACATTTGTGTTTTTTTAGACATTTGGATAATATATTTCAGTTGTATGACTACCAAAAAGAAAAGGTAATTAACTGATTTATGGAGAAGTTCACATCACAATGTACCATGTTTGAACCATATTACATGAAGATAAAAATATCGGTAATTAACTGGAGGCAGCCATTTCAATAAGAGATGCAGTCAACCAGCAGCTCACATCAACCTACAATGTCTTTATATCTGATCTTCTGAGCACACAATAAACTAATATTATTATGGCATACTATTATGGCATGAAGCACATATCCTTACGCCGATAGACAGGGCGAGCAAAGTCGGAAAAAGGACATTTGAATTTATGATTTATAAGAAGAAAAAAGAGGTCTTTACTCAATGATGGAACCAAAAATGGGTTTGCCAAACCATTTTGAGCAAAGCATTATTGGATTGGCGAGGCAGCAACAGTACCTCTGTTGGTGCTGCTTGTTCTGCCTTCTGTCCATGCACTCATCGGACATGAAACTGGAAAAAAAGTAGGAATCTGTTAGCAATAATCTCCTTTTTTTTATGCACTTCTTGGCAGATAGCATGCAACAATCCATATTAAGTACATCACAATTACAGCATGGTATAAAGTACGAACTGCAGGAAGGTGGCAAGTGGTAGATCAAAAATTGTAGGGAGTTATATGATCAAAGAATGTAGCATAAATCTTTATATGAACCAACAGAACTAAGGAATCAGGACACTGTTGAGAATGGCATATGCATGAAGAATTTAACGTTGATGAGCCAAACCTTTTGTTTTAGCAACGACAGCTATTACATTACATAGATCAAAAAGCAAAAAAAATCAGATCTATATAAATGAAATGTGGTGAGAAGAAATTCCATTGAATACAACAATACAAAAAAGGGATGACCACATATCGAAATTTGTGTACCTGTGATTTGAATGATTCTATACTTTTTTCTCCACGAACATGTTACCCTTAAATGGGTGTCATCTATATCTGCTCGTATAGCCTATGCATCAGAAAATAACCTCAGGCTTATTAATCCTGGCAGCAACATGTTGAAATCTATATTCCTGAAGTATAGTGAGAACAAATTCCATGAATATAATAATATAAAAAGGAAAAAATGCACATAGAAATTTATAGAGCTGCTAAATGACTATATATATATATATATATATATACAACTAAAACATTCATAACTATTCCGTCCACAGGTGTGACACCAAAACCGCTCCATGCGATCAAATCAGAAAGGCAACGCGCACTTGCTCTATGCGATCAAATCAGGAAGGCAACGCGCACTTGCTCCATGCAATCAGCTCAATCCCCATAACAGCCATAGCAAATCAGAAAAGCAAATATCAATTCCCCGCGATAGATATTTTTTGGTGCCATAGTCACCGCTTCGGGTCGTCGGTCTACAGTAAAAAAATTACTAACGTTATCATTGGATGAGGAAGTTGATCGCTTTGCCCAGCTTAATTAATCCAGCTTCCGCGTCGCCCGGCTGCCGCGTGTCCCTGTAGTCCGTTGGCCGTTCCGTCTTTCCACGTATTCACGTATAGGCGCATGTTAGTCGCTAGCTCGTTTGCCATGGAGAGGAGTTTCAGCCGTGGATCACGTATTCACGATATATTGGGGGACACGCAGCAGCCACGTCAGTGTCGTCAAGATCGGAGAACTATGGTCGACGCCCGTCGCATATACGAAAAAAATATACAGCCAAAAAAAAAAAGGTTCCAAAACAAACACTTCCACGGGCAAAAAAAAGTGTTTCAGAAAAAAAAAACTCTTCCAAGTCGTTCACAAGGCTGAAAAAAATACGTTTCCCAATCTGTACAACTAAAACATTCATAACTATTCTGTTCACAGGTGCGACAACAAAACCGCTCCATGCGATCAAATCAGGAAGGCAACGCGCACTCGCTCCATGCGATCAGCTCAATCCCCATAACAGCCGCAACAAATCAGGAAAGCAAAAATCAATTCCCCGCGATAGATATTTTTTGGTGCCACAGTCACCGCTTCGGGTCGTCGGTCTACACTAAAAAATTACTAACGTTATCGTTGGATGAGGAAGTTGATCGCTTTACCCAGCTTAATTAATCCAGCCTCCGCATCGCCCGGCTGCCGCGTGTCCCCGTAGTCCGTTGGCCGTTCCGTATTTCCACGTATTCACGTATATGCGCATGTTAGTCGCTAGCTCGTTTGCCGTGGAGAGGAGTTTCAGCCGTGGATCACGTATTCACGTATACATAGGGGACCTTGGCGGCCACGCATGTGTTGTCGACGGGAGCATGGTGCGCGTATTTGTCGCATATCTGAAAAAAATATCTGACCAAAAAAAAAAAACGGTTCCAAAACAAACACTTCCTCGGGCAAAAAAAAGTGTTAGAAAAAAAAACTCTTCCACGTCGTTCACAAGGCCGGAAAAATACGTTTCCCAATCTCTACAACTAAAACATTCATAACTATTCCGTCCACAGGTGCAACACCAAAACCGCTCTATGCGATTAAATCAGGAAGGCAACGCGCACTCGCTACATGCGATCAAATCAGGAAGGCAACGAGCACTCGCTCCATACGATCAGCGCAATCCCCATAACAGCCGCAGCAAATCAGGAAAGCAAAAATCAATTCCCCGCGATAGATATTTTTTGGTGCCACAGTCACCGCTTCGGGTCGTCGGTCTACACTAAAAAATTACTAACGTTATCGTTGGATGAGGAAGTTGATCGCTTTGCCCAGCTTAATTAATCCGGCTTCCGCATCGCCCGGCTGCCGCGTGTCCCTGTAGTCCGTTGGCCGTTCCGTCTTTCCACGTATTCACGTATAGGCGCATGTTAGTCGCTAGCTCATTTGCCGTGGAGAGGAGTTTCAGCCGTGGATCACGTATTCACATTATATACAGGGGACACGCTGGCGAGCCACGTCTGTTTGTCGACGGGGATATGATCTTGACAGCGACGCCGTCGCATATCTGAAAAAAATATCTGAAAAAAAACGGTTCCAAAACAAACACTTCCACGGGCAAAAAAAAGTATTTAAAAAAAAAAAACTCTTCCACGTCGTTCACACGGCCGGAAAAAATACGTTTCCCAAAAAAGAAAAAATATTTCCAAGAAAAAACTATACAGCAAAAAACAAACCCTTTCCTGAAACAAAATAAAAACAGAAAAAACAAAACCAAAATGTTTCCTAAACAAAATCTTCCACATCGTCCGCGGCCAAAATAAAATGTCTAAAAAACGCTTCTGAAAAAATATACAACAAGAAAAATCTCTTTTCCAAAACAAACTCGCCAAAAAATAAAGTTGCCGAACAAACTCTTCCACATCGATATAAAGGACTGATTACAGACCGATGGAACAGATCTGGCACGTATTCAAACAGAGAAATTCAGCAAGGGCTTTACTGACGAAAACAAAGCAGATCACGCATATATTCAAACACAGGAAAACTTTGCTGACACTGACGAAACAGATCACACACATATTGAAAAAAGAGTAATTTGGACACCAGACCCTCCCGCCGCCGACGGCTCAAAGGCACAATCAAGTTCACTGTCCTCGGTAATTCTAAAGTTCGGCTGTGCTCGTCGTTCAATAAAGGTATTCAACCAAAAAAATATAGCCCCCATGCACGGGGATTTATCTACTGTATATGTATATATATATATATGTATATATATATATGTATATGTATATATATATATATATATATATATATATATATATATATTTGCCACGTACTCTATGCCATTAAATTACAGAAGTCCCATGAGGCGTCCAGGCATAGGCACTTGTTGGGGTAAGGAAATATACAAAGAAAGAACAATAGATTGCATTTGGCGTGAGTTCAGTGCTGGAATTGTTTGAGAAATAAGTCCAAGGAGTGTGAACTGGCTAAAAATAATATATGTAACCCATTGGGAACTCAATTTTTAATGTTGGAAGTGCATTAGGATGTGACCACATGGAAATGACCAGTAGATCATACAAAAATAACAGTTGGCACCTAGAGGTTTCTTTCCCAAATGGAAGGCATATGCTTGTGGTTGCGCCTACTGGGTTATTTGTAGTACAATAATTAATCAAAGTGCATCCGATTAACTTGACTAAGGGAAAAAACGACTACTATAGGTTTACCTTTGAAACAGGTGACAAAGGAATTCCACTGATAATGAAGTTGGCATATATCCTTGCTGCGGAGGTTACTCCCATTTTCAATGAACTCCTTAATAAATATCTTGATTATCGTATTAATCATTGCAGTCCACTGATAATAAGGAAGTAGGCATCCTGCATATGAATACCTGCATATAGTAACATCAATTCAGTAATGACATACTTGTTGCGCACACCAAATGAAAAGCTGACATAAATATACATTTATCATAGGCACCTTCAGTGTCAGCTGAGCATGGTGGCACATCAAATTGCTGGAGCAATGGTATACCAGCAGAGTGAGATGATAGGCGGCGGCGGATGGAATGGCTAGGATCACCAGTTGGCTGGTCGTGACAAATCTAATTAAGAAGCAGACTAATTGTATCAGCAACAATGTAACAGACATGGTAAACATGGAACAATCAATTAGCATGGAGCAGAGAGCATGAAAATACTAAAGAAAATTGCTAAAAGAGAAGCAACATGGTATACCGGCAAGGCAAGCTGATAGGCGGTGTCGGATGGAATGGCTGGAATCAAAATCGAAGGCAGTGGGAAAGGCATCAACACAGCTCGGTAGGTCTACATCCACCAGACCATCAACATCTGCATTAGCAACCTCTAAAAAAATGGCATGGTCATTTATTGCTAACAATAAGAAATGAAGGAAGAATTAAATTGGCAAGAAATGTACTCACGTGGAAGCCTGACGCCCGGGTTGCCTCGCTAGGGTTTGCCCGCGCTGGGGCTCCCGTGGTAGCGCGGCACAACGTCAGGTACCGGAGCCGGGAAGAGGGAGGGGTAGAGCGCGCGGCGATGGGAAAGGCGGACCACACCGCGAGTCGGAGCCGGTGAGGGCGGAGCGGCTGTTTCCTGGCACCGGTGGCACCGTGGGTACCAGCGGCGGTGGCGCAACCTCGGGGAGGGGGAGGGAGGACGTCGCTCGGGAGCACGGCGTCGCCGGAAGCTGCGTGGAGGCAGGGGCGGCGATCGGAGGGCCTGGAAGCGGCGGAGGAGAAGAATCGGGACGGAGAGGACGGGCGAGGAGAGATCGAGAAGCCGCGAGGCGGTGGGGATTTCCGTCAACGCTGGAGACACGAGGGGATTTCCGTATCGCAAGGGAGGGAGGGGCGGACCGACGGAGCGTGGGGTTACTTTCTTTCTCTTTTACTGTAGGAGATTATTTGTTTTTCAAGCTTGCAGAAGAGCGTATCATTATATTAAGAAGAAAATCTTTTGATTATGTATTATGTTCTCCATGTATGTATTCAATGTTTGGAGACACATCTGTTGCCCTACTAGAACTGATTTGTGTTCTTGAACCTGGTTTAGTTCAGACTAAGACAGTTGAGAATGTAGTAATGCAGATTCAAGATAGCTTTATGACATAATTGAGATAAATGAAACCAACCTATAACATGTAGGGAACATGACTAAGATGTCAAAAGAAAAAAAAAGCAACACAACTAATACGTTACATCCAATCAATGGCAAGTCTTGGGCCAAGGGATTAGCAATAATCTCACTTTGCTATAGTTTATTTACTATTTAGTTTTTTCCCACCACCATTAATGTTCGACAAGAAATGCTTATTCAATTATTCTTAGAGCTGCATCCTGCATTTCAGGCTTCTAGGGGTAAAGTCTCAACATGCAAGGATCAGTAAGATGGACGAGGCAGGCACTTCAGATCAGAAGATATACTCACAGACCATTCCTTGTGAATCTTCTACTGATGTTTTCGTGTTTGGCAATGAAGGCTACGATTTATTGCAATCAATGGTGAGATCTTATTATTTCATGTCTCCATGCTGCTTAAATATATTTGTATCTGCAATGATTACCCCTCCTATAACTGAATCTGTAGTCTAGTCTGGACAAGGAGCATGCTACCGATGCCACTTCCATGAGCCTGAGGAGCTTCTTCTAAGCTGCCACGTCTGCAGATCACAGTGGGTACACTCGTACTGCCTTGATCCTCCACTGACCCCGTGGACATGCATGCACTGTAGACATATGCGGATGCTATCAGCCTGTTCGTTTGTTGGTTTCAGCCAGCTCAAACCAGCCAGCCAACAGTGTTTTCCTCTCAAAAAAACCAGCACCAGCCAGCCCAAACCAGCACCAGCACCAACCAGCGAACATGCCCTATATCACAAATACCGCTAGCCTGAAACATTAGGATAGTCATGACATAGCCCCTATTTGTATGAATAATTATGATTTGTTTCTTACCGGAGGTCTGTTTGAGATTGTTGAAGGAAATTGTATCAGAAGGCATGATGGACATCTGGGCTTGTTATTTGGTGACAATTTCTCACTGAAGAAGTTTGCAGTGTAGTTGCAATTAGCACAAACCGTGTGGAGCTTTATTATCAAGTTCCATTTGATGTCTATACTTGTAGTATTGATTGTTGAGGTGGATGTGACCTTATTGAATCACAGATGTTATCTTCTTTGCAACCTTAAGCATTTCCACCAGATCCTCTTTTCCATTTCCCTTAAAATTTGCTATAGGGGATTGAGAAAATATGATTTCTGGTTTTAGGAGAGTGTTGTTGTAGCAGATTGAGAAAACTCATCCTCTTTATTTAAGTGGGACCCACCTATCAATCAATGGGTAGAAATCTCTCTCTCTCTCTCTCTCTCTTTGCTTAAGCCTATGATGTTTGTTTGGATCGCCTCTGTTTTTTCATGCCTCGGAGTTAGCGGCCGGTGGTTAGAGTAGACGATGAGATTTTTTTTGACAATGGCGATGCCCTCAGGTGTCTTAACCTTGTTGGAGGCATTGTCTTTTGAGCCTTTGCCTTGTTTGTTCCTCAGGTAGTCTATATTGGTTGAATGGACAATGATAGCGCCTTGTGCGTTGTTTCCTCTTGGGGCATTGTCTTAGTTTTCTCCACGCCACCTTTGCTGGTGGGTTTGGCATTGGTTGTTGACTTCCTCTGCTTGTTCATCAGTCATCGTTTGTGGAACCTTGCTGCTGCTCTCTCATTTGCGAGCTCTTGTTGGTTGCTTAGTCATCGCCGGTGGAACTAAGGTTGCTTCCCACTTGTCTCGGGGCTCTCTGTGTTGCCTGGCCTTTTGTTGGTGGTGTTGAGGCGATTACTCTATCGTAATATGTCATTTGATCTTTGGTCGTTGTTTTTTTTTGTCTAACCCAAGGCCTAGGCCTTCCTTGTTGGGTCATTGCTTCTTGGTCGTTGCTTATGGAGTTGTGGATGTGCTTGGTCATTGCTTATGGAGTTGATGTGACTGTCCTCCCGCTGCTAGGGATCTGGTTATTACTTGATTGTCGCTTTGGTGCTATGATGGCTCCTTCTCATGTCATGAATGCCTTGTTGTGCATGATCATTGTTGTTCTGTCGGGCGTTTATTTGTTTCTTGGTCGTTGCAATGGATCTTGGCGATTGCTTGCTTGGTTGTCGCTTGTGGAGTGGAGGTGGTAGCTCTCTAGTTGTGAGCTCTCGATATTTTAGGTCATTGTTGTGGTGCTATAATGGCTACTCCCTCCGTCCTAAAAATAAGTGTCCCTATGGTATTTACGCCGGTCAAACTTTTTAAAGTTTGACTAGGTTTGTAGAAAATATTAGCAACATTTATATCTCCAAATAAGTTTATTGTGAAAATAGATTCAATAATCTATCTAATGGTACTAATTATGTACTATAAATATTAATATTTTCTTGTATATATTTGGTCAAAGTTAAAAATATTTGACTTTTTGGGAAACGAGAACAACACTTATTTTGGGACAGAGGGAGGACTCTCTAGTATTTGCTTGCTCGGTGTCGCTTTTGTGGTGCTGTGACAACTGCTCTCTAGTTGCAGACATTATTTTGTTTAGTCATCCTCGTGGCCTTGAAGCAACTTCTTTCTAGTTGTGGGGTTTCTGGTGGCTTGCTCGCAGTACGTTGCTCTCTCGGTAGATTTGTGCTATAGTGGCTTCTCTTGTTGCAGTTTATCCATTGCTTGGTCTTGGCATCGCGGCCTCTCCCGCACTTGCTTCGTCGTAGTTGTTGAAGTTCTAGGCTCCAGGGTTAGTCCTCTGTCTTGTGTGAGAGTACGTGAGTTCTTGATTGTAGTCTTTGCTTTGCTAGTTTGGTTCTTCGGTCGTTTCTATCACTCCTTGGTTGCCTTTGAGGCTACAAGTTCTGTAGTAGTTTTGTTTACTTTCTGTTGTCTTCGTTTAGTGGTTGTAAAAACTTCTTCTCAATTCTTACGGAATACATGCTCAACACGTTCTTAAAAAAAGTTCAGCACCGCAAAACTCTTGCCGCTCTTTCGGAAGAAAAAAAAGGTTCAGCAAGCATTGGCAATTCGAAGCTGCACAAAGTTGAATTGAATTGAAAAGGGTGAGCATGCAGAGGCATGACAGCAGGAAGATGATGAGCATGAGTAGTTGACTTGCATCGCTCCCCAAAGTAGGGAGCCTCCATACAACAACGTGAAAGTAGCGATCAAAGCAACCAAAACCTTAAACAGAGTAACGCAAGTGCCAAAAACAAAGACGCTGAACTGAATCCTCAAGCGAAGAGCGGCGTATGGTCGAACACCTTGCGTGCGTCACAGCCCGGCGTGGCCGTCGGTAAGATCCTTGAGCCGCGCCGCCGCTTTCCCCGCGTCGATCGAGTACTGCAAGTGCAAGCCAGCCTTGCTTGCTTAGACGACTAACTCGGTGGAGGTGGACTTGATGCGGGAAGGTTGAGATTTGAGAACGGAGTACGTACCTTGGAGAGGACCCATGTGGAGTGGGTGTATGCGCGGCGGAGGAGGGCGGCGAGGTCGTCGTCGGCGGAGAGGTCGCGGTAGTTGACGAAGTTCTCGCGGGCCTACTTGGCGTAGTAGGGCCGCGTCTCCGCCGGCAGCCGCCGCACCAGGCGCAGCACCTCACGGTAGGCGCGCAGCCCCGCGTTGGCCATCGTTTGCGGCAGTGCATCTACGTGTGCCAGAGGAGGAGGAGGAGGCGCGAGCTGCTGCTGATTGCTGCAGGTATGTACTATCCAAGTCCAAGCGCACGCCAGAAACCCAACGGAGCTGAGAGATCCGTGTGAACCCACTTTTGTCTAATTTCGTGGATCTTAAACCATTGTTTCAGGAGTTCTGCACGCTTGGCTTCAGAAATGCCATGGAAAAACACAAAGAACAATTCCTATGTGGCTCTGGGCTATGTTCAGATGCAGACTTCATTTGGTCATAATATGCAAATGGCCGTGATAGCCCACTGATAACTGATTGATTGCTCATTTGATCAGTAAAATTTGCATGCTCGAGACTGATTGGTTTGCTGTCTGACAAACTAAACCGGAGTGCGGAGAACGACTCAAATCAGTCTGGCTTTACAGATAAAGCAGAAGAAAATTTATCATGCATGGTAAAGCAGATCATGTTTTGCTCTATATGGATTCCGATTCCCCTTCGATGGTCCGAAGCATGCATCCTATTTTATTCAAAGAAAGTATAGTAGTAAATAAATTTACCAAGGGCCACAACTGAGAAGACATTGTATGGGGAGAAAAAGAAAAGAAATTTTGTTTCGATCCCGAAGAAGGCCCGATCCTTGCGGCGATCTGACACCGTCCTCTCCTCTCTAGGAGGACTGCAGCTTGGAGCTGGTGTTAGGGCCGGCGGAGCAGGAGGAGCGGAAGGCGTCGATGTGCGCCTGGCACTTGACGCGGTTGCCCTTGTTCTCCTCAAGGCACCTCCGCAGCGCCTCCACGTCGCACGCCGCCGCCGCCGCCGCCCCCGGCCTAGGCTGCGTCTTCTCGTCCCTCCCTCTGCCGCCGGCAACCGAAACAGATGGTGCCGCCGCCGCCGCTGCCGCTTCCATGGTGGGTCTCTTGCTCGGCGCCTGTAGCGTAGCGTAGACCGAGAGTGGAAGTCTGAACGCGATGGGAAATGGAGGATTCTTTTTTATTTATTTTTTCCGCTCAGCGGAGCGCGGGGACGAAGATGGCGCAAAGCACGAAAATACGCCTTTACGCTTTCACGCCTTTACGCTTTCCATTTTAGATCAGCAAACGGAAACATTATTTTTTTTGAAAGCCGAAAGGAAACATTAGATTGACATGGCTCGGGCGTCCGTCCCCCGACTTCCCGTTTGGAAGTGGCTCATCCTCATCCACTTGCCCGATCGCTTATGTGACTTCCTGTCCGGACCTCGTGGCTCATCCTCTCGTGGCATCGGATTTTGCCCATGCGCCAATGGTGTCGAGCCGTTCTCCATTCGTCCAAACAACAAGGTGACATTATGTTTGTGTTTGTGCTAAGCCGTTGCGCTATGCTCCATCCAAATTGCGTCCACTATGTTTAAGTCCGCTTTGGCGCGACCTTCCACATATGTCTCGGAGATATATTGCAAAAGGTGATGTTTTTCTAAAAGCGCATGTTGCAAAAGTATGTTTCAAGTGTTTCATATGTCTCAGAGATATATTGCAAAGGATGTTTCTAAGTATGGACCTTGTAAAAGTAGATTGGAATGTTGCATATGTTGCAATGGTTGTACACGTATAGTTGCAAACGTCTGTTCCCAATGCTTCATCTGTTTTTTCAGACATATGTTGCAAGTGTGTTTATATAGATGTTGCATATGTTTCACACATATGTTGCAAGCTGTATATTTGGATGTTGCGTGTGTGTTGCAACTATTTTCAAGTGTTTTTTTCCAGACGTTTTTACAAGTGTTTTAGATGCATGTTTTAAATGTTTCATCTATCTTCAGACATATGTTGCAAGTGTTGTATCTGGATATTTTAAAAGTAGATCGGGTGTTGCATCTCCCTCATCGCTTTCTGCTGCCTCGTCTTGGTGTCTCCTCCTCACCTTCTGTCGCCTTGCATCCTTCTTAGACTGTGGAGGGGGCACAGCGAGGGCCGGCGAAGGGGGTGCGTCGAGGCCGATGGACGGGACACACTGGGGGATTGCGGCGCGAACGCGAGAGCACGCTATCCTCTTCCGTTGGCTGGAGACTGGGAGATGCGTTCGGATGTGCTGTGGGCGCCGGACGTCCAGGCGCTAGTGCCTCTTTTAGATTCAAGGCTAGTTTGCAATAATTCCTCGCAGTTTCGGTTACTCTTAATGCAAACAATGTTGCGCAAACTATAGCATAAACTATTTCTAACTCCTTCCTCTGGGGTAGCATGGGCTCTTCGAAGTATGGCCTTATAAAACGGAGGCAAAACCTGGGTGCCAATATCTCATTTTTTAATTTTTTCTAGTGTTTGTGCATGTGACCAAGGGGATGTTGAATTCGAATGTTGTTGGTTGTCCCTCCTTTCATTTAAAATCATGGATCACTTTAAGTTTTTTTAAGGCATACTTCTTTAGTTTTGATCAATCTTATAACAAAATACACCAACATTTACAATATCAAATTTGTTTCAGTAACTTTTCTACGTAAAGTATATGTATTTATTTATTTTTTGACGATGGTTATACCCTGTTTTATACAAAGCAACAAGAGTAACAGAGGTTTAAACGCACACCACAACCCTGCTGGGGTACCAGCTTACAAGGCTAAATAAGCTCACAAAAGTGTGAAACAGACGTCGACCACCCTACACCAAACACTGAACAAACGAACTAGCTGCTACCATCCTCAAAAGCAAGCCTTCCACCTCTAAGTCCTTAGGTTGTCTCCAAAATCCCTCGATCCAGATCTTCAAGGTTGAGATCTTGTGTTCACGAAACTTATGTCTCCTTCCTTCAACAAAACATGTTATTTCTAAAGAAGATGAAAAAATTTATAAAAAAACAACATTAGAAGACCCCAAATTTTTTTTTATAAAAAACAACATTAGAAGACCCCATGAATGCAAGTCACTATATTGCAATGCGTAAAGCGACCAAATATGAAGACCACTACTACATTCTTGCTTTGCAAAGGTAGAGTACTCACCCGCCTTTGACCAGATCTCTGGGTTAATTGGAAACAACAGAGGTTGGTGAGTATGCCTATCTCTGTTAATCAAATAGAAAAAACACAACCCCCTGCCGAGCCCACTTCTGAACCCCTAGCTATCGGGCCCACTATTGAGCTTGTCGGTCCTCATCTTGATGCCTACACCACACCTCCAACCTTGGTGCCATCGCCGCTGAACCTGCCAGAAGAAAGATCTTCAACCAAACTTGAGCATGGATCCCCAGAGATGTGGAGGGAGAATGGACCCGTCGCATCCCCGACCCATCCCTCCCACCCCACGAGGCCGCGTCGCCGCAAGCCCCGCACCGGTGAGCCACCAACCAGCAGCAAGCTCTCCCTTTCCAGACCTAGATCCAAACTCCCCTCGCCCTGATCTATCGATCCATGGAGTTTGTGGATAGGTTCTGGCGCTCCCTCACGTTACCATGGCTCCGGAGCCCTGCCACCGCCCCCACGGCGGCCAGGCCAGGATCCACCACCGTGGTGAAAGCCCTAGTTTGGTTTTGGATAATTGATGAAACCTAGCACTAACCTTTGTCATGAGCTATGATATGAGCTAGGTTGGTGCAATCCAAGTATGGATCATGGTGGCACTCAAGAGAAGGAGATGACCACATGTGATGATGATCAAGTGCTCAACTTGGAAAAGAAGAAAGAGAAAAACAAAAATAGGCTCAAGGCAAAGGTATATTGATAGGAGCCATTTTTGGTTTGCACTCAAGACACCATAGAAGGAGTGAGTGATTTAGGATCGATAGCCGTACAAAAAAGAGGGGAAATCTTTGGCTAAACGGTTTATCGAGTGCCACTAGGTGACATTGTTCATGCATTGCATTTAGGGACCTATTGTGCTAACTTCTAACCCTTGTAAAATGCTCTAAAAATGCTAACACACGTGCACACAAGTTCTACACTTTGTGGCTAGTAAGTTGGAAGCAAGGGTGAAGTGGTTGTGGACTTAGAAAAAGAAAAGGAGCTAAAAGTCCATGATCGAACGCTGGCCGTAGGGTGACCGGACTCACCCCGTCGTGTTCGGTCAATTATAGCAAGGTGACGCGGCGTTGGCTGAGAGCACAGGGAACACGATCGGACGCTGGACCTGACACGGGGTCACGTCCGATGGCTGAGGTTTGAACGAGGACACGTGGTGTCCATCGGTGCGACCAGATGCTGGTCGACCAGACACTGGGTTGAGTCTGGTCAGTGCGTCCGGTTAGCCCTAGAGTGCCCAACGGCTCTTTGAGTCTTGGGGTTCTATAAATAGTGTTTGGCCGGTTTGAGGCTGTCACTCTTGGCACTTTGACATACTTGACATCCTTGTGAGCCTAAGGAAACACCTCCCACTCATCTCCATCACTGATTCATCATCATAGTGAGATTGGGAGTGATTCTAAGTGTATTTGCTTGAGTGATTGCATCTAGTGGCACTTGGAGATCGTTGTGGCCGTGGATTTCTTATTTCTCTTAGTGGTTGTTGCCACCTAGATGGCTTGGAGCAGCGGAGGAGCTTCGGTATGTGTTGGTAATTGTTTGTGGCCGGCTCCGGTGATTGTGAGGGGTCTTGTATCCTCCCTGGTGGAGAGCCAAAAGGTAACTCTAGTGGCACTTGTGGGTAGGTCCTTACGGCGCCTCTTGTGGTGGGCTAGGTGTGTGATACCTATTAGTCGCTGAACCACCAAGTGTTGGTCGACACAACAGGGACTAGCATGCCGGTAAGCACATGAACCTCGGGAGAAAAATCATGTGTCATTCTTGTGATTGGATTTCTCCTAATGATTGGTTATCATCATATTGTGATTGGTTCATTCCTCGACATGGCGGTATAGTCACCCTACTCACTCCTTTACCTCCTTGCAAATTAGTTGTAGCAAGCTCTTTAGTGTAGCTAGAATTGAGAGCTTGCTTTGTAGCTTAGTATCTTCTAATGGAGCTCTTTAGTGTAGACTTATTGAGAGCTCTTAGTGAGTAGTGACTTAGCTATTGGTTGTGCCTAGTGATCATAGCAACTAGAATTGTTGGGATAGGTGACTTGCAACCCTTATAGAGCTAGAGCAAAATTGCATTACGCCATTTGTGTCACTAATCAATTTGCTTTAGTGCTTTGTAGAATTTTAAATAGGCTATTCACCCCCCTCTAGCCATATTAGGACCTTTCAAGTGGTATCGGAGCCATGATCACCGTTTGATTGAAGGCTTAACAACCTCGGTGTCAAAAGATGCCTCAAGTTGTGTTCAACCATGTAGGGGGCAAACCACCATTCTTTGATGGTACATGCTATGACTATTGGAAGAGAAAGATGAAGATGTATCTTGGTTCAATCAATGACCAAGTATGGGATGTGACCAAGAGTGACTTTGTGATTCTTGATCCGGACAATCGCACCAACAATGATAAGGCCAACAAGCAATGCAATACAATGGCTCTCAACACCATTTACAATGCCATTGATTCCAAGGTGTTTGAGCAAATCAAGGATTGTGAGTGAGTTAGTGAGGTGTGGAAGAGATTGGAGGAGACCTATGAGGGTACACCGGCGGTGAAGAGTTCGAAGCTATACATTCTCAAGGATAAGTTAACAAGTTTTAAGATGAAGGATGATGAGAGTATTTCAGAGATGTTCCATAGGCTCCAAGTAATTGTGAATGACTTAAAGACATTGGGAGAGAAGATCAATGATGATGATATCTCTCATCGATTCTTGATGTGCTTGCCTCCAAGATTTGAGACATTGAGATTGATCATCATTAAAGAAGGATTGAAGCAACCCACCCCTAACCAAGTACTAGGTGATGTTATGACACAAGAGACATACCGTGTGGAAAGGGAGGGGGTAGACAAGGATGAGAAGAAGGAAGATGAAGACAAGAAGAAGAAGAGTGTAGCATTCAAGGCTAGCTCATCATCCAAAAACAAGGGCAAGTCAAAGAAGTAAGAATCAAGTGATGATGAATATGCTAGTGACATTGATGATGAGGACATGGCTCTCTTTGTGCGTAAGTTTGGAAGATTCATGAAGAAGAAGGGCTATGGTGCAAGAAAGAGAAGAGACAATAACAAGGGCAAAGAGTATGTGAGAAGATGCTACAATTGCAAGAGCCTGGACCATGTTGTAGCGGATTGTCCCTACAATAGTAACAATGATGAGGATGAGAAAAAGAAACAAAAGAAGGAGAAGAAGGAAAATAAAGAGAAGAAGGAGAAAAAGATGACCTTCCAAAAGAAGAAGAAGGGTGGTGGCTATGTAGTGACATGTGATAGTGATGCTTCTTTGGAGGATGATGACTCAAGTGATGATGACAAAAAATCCAAGAAGAAAGCACTTGCAAGCATAGCCATCAATAACAAGCCTTTCATCTTCGACACTTCATCAACTTGCCTCATGGCAAAGACCACCAAGGTAAAATATGATGAAAGTGATGATGATGCTTGTGAAAGTGATGATTATAGGAGTGATGACGATGATGATGAGGAGGAGGACTCCAAGGAGGCTCTCATAGACATGTTGGAGAATGCCCACATATGTCTTGAGATGAAGAGAAAGGAGTGCACAGAATTGCAGAAAGAGCTCAAAGTTCTCAAGCGATCCTTTGATGAGCTCAATGCTTCTCATGAGAGTCTAAGGAAAGACCATGAGGAGCTTGGCAATGCTCACACTAAGCTTGAAAGAGCTCACTCTGTCTCTCCTTGAGCAAGTCAAGAAGGAGGAAGCAAAGAAGGAGCAAGTGATTGTGTCTTGTGATGTGGGACTAACATGTGATATTCTTGATGAATCTTTTCATAAGCCCATTATTATTGCTCCCACTAACCCTTCTTGTAGCACTACCACTTCTACTTCACCTTTGAGTGATAGTTTCACTTGTGATGCCTCACTAATGGTGAAAAATGAGACCCTCAAGAAGGAGGTGAATGAGCTCACTCGTGCCTTAGGCAATGCCTATGGTGGAGATGCTCGCTTGCTAAAGTGCTTGGGTAGCCAAAGATTTTCTCTCAACAAAGAGGGATTAGGCTATACCCCTAAGAAAGACAAGGCGGCCTTTGTCACTCCCAAAGCTAGCTTTGTGAAGGGCGATAGTCGGTTTTGCAATAGATGCAAGCAAGTTGGACATATAGAGCAATATTGCAAGACTAACAAGAACAAACAACCTAATGTATCTTCAATTAGATTTGATTCTTGTTACATGCTTATTAATGGTGCCAATGGTGGGAAGGCTAAGTTCATTGGTACACCAATTGTGGACCCAAAGAAGAAGGCCATTTGGGTACCAAAACCTTGATAACTAACTTTCAAGGACCCAAGCAAGTTTGGGTACCTAAAAGAATTTGATCTTCTTTTATAGGTCTATTATAAAGCCAGAGGAAGACATTGGGTGCTTGATAGTGGGTGCACACAACACATGACCAGTGATTCAAGAATGTTCAATTCAATCAATGAAAATGATAGCAATGGGATTGATATTATCACATTTGGTGACAATGGCAAAGGCAAGGTCAAAGGTCTTGGTAAGATTGCAATATCCAGTGACTTGAGCATTTTCAATGTGCTACTAGTAGAGAGCTTGAACTTCAACCTATTGTCGGTAGCTTAATTGTGTGATCTTGGTTTCAAGTGCATATTTGGTGTGGATGATGTAGAGATCATAAGTGTAGATGGCTCCAACTTGATATTCAAAGGATTTAGATATGAGAATCTATACTTGGTTGATCTCAATGCTAGAGAAACTCAATTGTCAACATGTTTGCTCACTAAGTCTAGCATGGGTTGGTTATGGCATAGAAGGCTTGGTCAAGTTGGAATGAAACAATTTAACAAGTTGATTAAGCATGATCTAGTTAGAGGCTTGAAAGATGTCACATTTGAGAAGGATAAGCTATGTAGTGTATGTTAAGCTGGAAAGTAAGTTGGTAACACACATCCTAAGAAGAGCATGATGAGCACATCTAAAGCTTTTGAGTTGTTGCACATGGACTTATTTGGACCAACCACATACACTAGCATTGGTGGAAACAAATATGGATGTATGATTATGGATGATTTCACTAGATATACATGGGTGTTCTTTCTTATTGATAAGAGTGATATGTTTGCAACCTTCAAGACATTCATCAAGAGAATCCACAATGAGTTTAAAACAACCATCAAGAAAGTGAGAAGTGATAATGGAAGTGAATTCAAGAACACAAGAGTTGATGATTTGTGTGATGAGTTTGGGATTAGACATCAATTTTCAGCCAAGTGTCCTCTACAATCAAATGGCCTAGTTGAGAGAAAAAATAGAACTTTGATTGACATGGCAAGATCAATGTTGAGTGAATACAATGTTAGTCATTCTTTTTGGGCCGAAGCAATCAACACGGCTTGCTACTATAGCAACCGACTCTATTGTCACCCATTGAAGGAGATGACACCTTATGAGCTCTTGAATGATAGAAATCCCAACATTGCATACTTTCGGGTTTTTGGTTGCAAATGCTACATATTGAAGAAAAGCACAAGATTGTGCAAGTTTGAGAAGAAATGTGATGAAGGTTTCTTACTTGGTTACTCAACTACTAGCAAGGCTTATAGAGTTTAGAATTTGGCTAGTGGTACTCTTGAGGAGGTGCATGATGTTGAATTTGATGAAACTAAGGGCTCCCAAGAGGAAGATGAGAATCTAGATGATGTGAAAGGCACTCAATTGATCAATGTAATAAAGAACATGGACATTGGTGATATAAGGCCTAGAGAGGTGATTGAAGTTGAAGATGACAAGAATCAAGTGCTCTCTAACTCAAATGTGCAAGCTAGTGGTTTTCATGATCAAAATCAAGCTAGTGCAAGTGATGACAAAGTGCAAGATCAACAACAAGTGGCTAGTTCATCATCTCAACCAAATGAGCAATCAAGTGCAAGTAATCAAGTTCAAGTGCTCCAACCAATCAATGTTGCAAGAGATCATCCATTTGATTCTATCATTGGTGATATCTCAAGAGGTGTGCAAACAAGATCAAGATTGGCATCATTTTGTGAACACTTCTCATTTGTGGCATCCATTGAACCTAAGAAGATAGATGAAGCTTTGAAGGATGTTGATTGGGTGAATGCTATGCATGAAGAGCTAAACAACTTCATAAGAAATCAAGTATGGGAGTTAGTTGAGAGGCATAAGGATCATAATGTTATTAGAACCAAATGGGTCTTTTGCAACAAGCAAGATTAAGATGGGATTGTTGTAAGGAACAAAGAAAGATTAGTGGCTTAAGGTTACACACAAGTTGAAGGTCTTGACTTTGGAGAAACTTATGCCCCGGTTACAAGATTGGAAGCAATTAGGATCTTGTTAGCCTTTGCTTGTGCCCACAACATCAAGTTGTACCAAATGGATGTGAAGAGTGTATTTCTCAATGGGTACATCAATGAGCTTGTGTATGTTGAGCAACCTCCTGGTTTTGAAGATGAGAAGAAACCCAACCATGTTTACAAGTTGAGAAAGACTTTATATGGATTGAAACAAGTACCAAGAGCATGGTATGAGAGATTGAGGGATTTCCTACTCTCTAAGGGATTCAAGATGGGCAAGGTTGAAAGCTCTAGTTTGGTTTTGGTAAATTGATGAAACCCTAAGTGCTAACCTAAGTTATCAAAGTGATTATGAGATAGGTAGCACTATTCCAAGTGATGAAGCAACGATGAAGATCATCATGATGGTGATGCCATGGTGATGATCAAGTGCTAGGACTTGGAAAAGAAGAAAGAGAAAAACAAAAAGCTCAAGGCAAAGGTGAAATTGATAGGAACTTTTTGGTTTAGTGATCGAGACACTTAGCGAGTGTGATCACATTTAGGATCGATAGCCATACTATTAAGAGGGGTGAAACTCAGATCGAAATGTGGTTATAAAAGTGCCACTAGATGCTCTAACTCATTGTATATGCATTTATGATCTAGTGGAGTGCTAACACCCTTCAAAATGTTTGTGAAAATATGCTAACACACATGCACAAGGTGATACACATTGTGTTTGGCACATTTAAGCAAGGGTGGAGAAGTTAGTGAAGTAAAGGAGGTGATTGTCACTGTGAAATAGTTATCGGACGTAGGTCACGTAGTGACCGGACTCAGGGGAGTAGCGTTCGATCAATTCTAGATGAACTTGGCACGCTCAGGCTCTGTTGTTGAAATGACCGGACGCTAGGTCAAAATGTGACCGGACACAACAGTGGTGAGTCTGATCAGAAGAAGCCGAGGCAGCGTAACCTAGGGTATTGCACCAAACGCTGAGCTGGGTCCGGTCAAGGCACACCGGACGCGTCCGATCGAGAAATTGTGGCTCTGGATGCTCTCTGGAAGTGACCAGACTCCACGTTATTGGAGGGTCCGGTCATTCCATCGATGCGTCCGGTCGCTGGGTGTTGGTGCATAGGCACGTAAGGTCCTGACGCGGGCGTGGTGTGTCCAGTCAGCTTCCCTGCGCGTCCGGTCATGACTTAGGGGTTGCGCTGAGTCACTTGACCATTGAGATTGTGTAGATGTTGTT
The DNA here is from genome assembly GCA_904845875.1 of Miscanthus lutarioriparius. NCBI lineage: Eukaryota > Viridiplantae > Streptophyta > Magnoliopsida > Poales > Poaceae > Miscanthus > Miscanthus lutarioriparius. The sequence continues at coordinate 75,840,982 of CAJGYO010000003.1, read as the reverse complement.
GAACGGGGGGACACGTGGATGACGATCAGTAACCAGACACTAGGGCTGGTGCATCCGGTCGATCTGATCGGCGCGTCTGGTCGCCCCGAGTTGGGCTGCAGTGAGAGCCTAGCGGCTCTATTTCGAGGGGACGCTTATATAAGGCGTTTGGCCAGTTCTAGCTCACTCTCTTGGCCATTTGCATTGATATAGCAACCTTGTGAGCTTAGCCAAAGCCCTCCCACTCATCTCCATCATTAATTCATCATCTTTGTGAGATTAGAAGTGAATCCAAGTGCATTACTTGAGTGTTTGCATCTACAGGCACTTGGTGTTCGTGTTTCGCTGTGGGATTCGCTTATTAATCTTGGTGGTTTCTGCCACCTAGATGGCTTGGAGCAGCGAGGATCATCGAGCGGAGGTTGGTGATTGTCTCCGGCTCCGATCATGGTGATTGTGAGGGGTTCTTGAAATTTCCCGGTGGAGAGCCAAAAGGTACTCTAGTGGATTGCTCGTGGCTTGTATGATCCTCATCTTGTGTTGGTTGTGTGGCACCCTATTGAGGGTTTGGCATGTGATGCCAATTAGCGCGTGAACCTCTACGTGAGTGAATCACCACAACGAGGACTAGCTTGTCGGCAAGCAAGTGAACCTCGGTAAAAAAAAATAATGTGTCATCATTTGATTCCGAGGTGATTGGTCTTCATTGGTATTTATTCTTGTGATTTATTGGTTCATTCCTTGACTCGGCGGTATAAACATCTTGTTCTCTGTCTTTACATTACCGTAAACTAGTTGTCAAGCTCTTTAGTGTAGTTAGTCGTGAGAGCTTGTTAGTTTGGTTAGTGTGGCTCTTTAGTTAGCCTTTGAGAGCACACTAACTTAGTATAGTGACATAAATATTGTGTGGATAGAGACTATAGAAACAAGAATTATGGTAGGTGGCTTGCATTTTTAGTAGGCTAGCGCAACACTCGCTTCGCCACATATTTGTCTAACCGGTTTGCTAAGTGTTGTTGTAGAAATTTTTAATAGGCTATTCACCCCCCTCTAGCCATTAGGACCTTTCAAGTGGTATCAGAGCCATGGTTACCATGATTTGAGGCTTAACAACCTTCGGTGTCAAAATGGCTCAAATCAACAACACCAAGAAGTCACCCCAATTTGATGGCTCAAACTATCCCTATTGGAAGGCTTAGATGACAACATATATCAAGTGAATCAATAGGAAGGTTTGGAAAGTGGTGGAGACCAAGATTAAGATAGAAGATCCAGAGAATCCCACCGCCGCCGAAGAAGTACTTCTTCAAAACAATGATATTGTTCTTAGTGTCATTCATGATGCTATTGATGAGAGAACATTTGAGGAAATCAAGAACATTGAGATTGCTTATGAGGCTTGGAAGAAGTTGGAGGAGTCATTTAAGGGCACTCAAGCAGTGAAGGGTGCCAAGGCATATATCCTCAAGGAGAAGTTTGCTAGTTTCAAGATGAAGGAGGATGAAAGTGTGTCGGAGATGTTTCATAGGCTTCAAGTTCTTGTCAATGATCTCAAAGCACTTGGAGAGAAGGTGAAGGATAAGGACTTCTCCCATAAGTTCTTGAGATGCCTACCCTCAAGATTTGGCACATTGGTCACTATTCTAGTGAGGAGTGGTTTGGACACCAAATCAAGTATTGAGAGATATAATGACCGATGGTACATATAGAGATGATGATGAGAAGGAAGAAAAGAAGGAGAAGAAATATAAGAAGAAGGATGAGAAGAAGAAGAGTGTGGCGTTCAAGGCCACATCATCCAAGGGCAAGGCAAAGCAAGAATCATCAAGTGAAGATGAAGACTTGAGCTTTGATGAGATGGATGATGAGAAGATGACTCTCTTTGTCAAGAGATTTGATAAGTTCATGATGAAGAAGGGCTACCGTACTAGGAGAAAGAATTCTTCATCCAAGAATAAGGAAGAGTCAAGAAGGTGCTTCAATTGTGGAAGCAAGGATCATCTTGTTGCTCAATGCCCATACAATAACGATAATGATGATGACAACAAGAAGAGCAAGAAGAAGGACAAGAAGGAAAAGAAAGAGAAGAAGGACATGATGACCATCAAGAAGAAGAAGAAGAATGGTGGTTCATATGTGGTCACTTGGGATAGTGATGCTTCCACAAGTGATGATGACAAGACCACCAAGAAGAAGGCTCTTGCAAGCATTGCTATTAACGAGAAGCCTTCTCTCTTTGACACTCCATCATGCTTCATGGCTAAGGCCACTAAGGTACAAATTTGTGATGATGGAAGTGATGAGAAACATGATAATGATAATAAAAATGAAAATGAAAATAAAAGTGATAGTGATGATGATGAACCAACTAAGGATGAACTACTTGACATGCTAGATGATGCTAAAGAACATTTTGACATTAAGAGAAGGAAATGCAAAAGCTTACGTAAGAAACTAAAAGCCCTGAAGCAAGCCTTTGATGAGCTCAATGCATCTCATGAGAGGCTAAAGGAAGCCCATGAGAAGCTTAGCAAGGCTCACAAGAAGCTTGAAAAAGCTCATTCCTCTTTACTTGATGAGCAAAAATAAGAACCATGTTGAGACATGTAATGTAGGCTTAACTTGTGACTTAATTGATGAATCATTCTATAAGCCTATCATTGTTGCTCCCACTAACCCTTCTTGTAGCACTTCCACTTCCACCTCATCTAGTAGTGATGGTTTCACATATGATGTCTCACTAATGGTTGAGAATGAGACCCTCAAGAAGGAGGTCAATGAGCTCACTCACATCTTGGCTAAGGCCTATGGCAGTGAGGACCACTTACTTATGTGCTTGGGTAGCCAAAGAGCTTCTCTCCACAAAGAGGAATTGGGCTATACCCCCAAGAAAGACAAGGCGGCCTTTGCTCCTCATAAGACTAGCTTTGTGAAGAACAATGGTCGGTTTTACACTAATTGCAAGCAAGTTGGTCATAAAGAGCATGAGTGTAAGAACAAGAGCAAAAATGCTAATGTATCCTCAATTAAGATTAATTCTTTCTATGTGCTTACTAAGGGCACAAATGGTGTGAAAAGCTAAGTTCATTGGTATACCATGGATGGGCTCAAAGAAGAAAGCCATTTGGGTGCCAAAGAGCTTAGTCACTAACCTTCAAGGACCCAAGCAAGTTTAGTTACCTAAAAAGAATTGATCTTCTTTTGTAGGTCAATTACAAAGCCAGAGGAAGGCATTGGGTTCTTGATAGTGGGTGCACTCAACACATGACCGGCGAAGCAAGAATGTCCAACTCGATCAATACCAATGGCAATGATTGTTATGATAGTATCACATTTGGTGACAATGGCAAAGGCAAGGTCAAAGGGCTTGGTAAGATTACACTATCCAATGACATGAGCATATCCAATGTGTTGTTAGTAGAGAGCTTGAACTTTAGTTTGCTATCCGTAGCTCAATTGTGTGATCTTAGATTCAAATGCATATTTGGGGTAGATGATGTGGAGATCATAAGTATAGATGGCTCTAACTTGATCTTCAAAGGCTTTAGATATGAGAATCTATACTTGGTTAATTTCAATGCTAATGAAGCTCAATTATCTACATGTTTGTTCACTAAGTCTAGCATGGGTTGGTTATGGCATAGAAGGCTTGGTCGTGTTGGAATAAAACAATTGAATAGATTGGTGAAGCATGACTTGGTTAGAGGCTTGAAAGATGTGTTTGAAAAGGATGAGCTTTGTAGCTCTTGTCAAGCCGGCAAACAAGTTGGAAACACCCATCCTAAGAAAAGCATGATGAGCACTAGTAAATCATCTGAGTTATTGCACATGAATTTGTTTAGGTCAACACAATACACTAGCATCGGTGGAAACAAATATGGCTTTGTGATAGTGGATGATTATACTAGATACACTTGGGTATTCTTTCTAGTGGACAAAAGTGATGTGTTTGCAATATTCAAATCATTTGTCAAGGGCATTCACAATGAGTTTCAAACAAACATCAAGAGAGTTAGAAGTGACAACGGTAGTGAGTTCAAGAACACTAGAATTGATGAGTTGTGTGATGAATTTGGAATTAGACATCAATTCTCGACTAAGTACACTGCACAATTAAATGGCCTTATTGAGAGGAAGAATAGAACACTCATTGATATGGCAAGGTCTATGCTTAGTGAGTACAATGTGAGTCAATCTTTTTGGGCCAAAGCTATCAACACAACTTGCTATTGTAGCAACCGCCTCTATTGTCACCAATTGAAAGAGAAGACACCATATGAGCTCTTGAATGGTAGAAAGTCCAACATTGCATATTTTTGGGTCTTTGGTTGCAAATGCTATATCTTGAAGAAAGACACTAGATTGGGCAAATTTGACAAGAAATGTGATGAAGGATTCCTATTTGGATACTCAACTACTAGCAAAGCATATAGAGTTTGGAATTTGGAGAGTGGTACTCTTGAGGAAGTTCATGATGTTGAATTTGATGAAACCAAGGGTTCCCAAGATGAGAATGAGAACTTGGAAGATGTTAGAGTCATTCAACTTTCAAATGCCATGAAGAATATGGATGTTGGTGAATTGAGGCCTAGGCAAGTGAACGATGATGAAGATGATCAAGTTCAAGTGCTCTCTAAAACAAATTTGCAAGATGATACAAATCAAGCTATTGCAAATGGCTCTCATGACAATGAACAAAATCAAGTGGCTAGTACATCATCTCAACGCAATAATCAAGCAAGTGCAAGCAATCAAGTTTCAATACTCCAACCAACCAATATTGCAAGGGATCATCCATTGGACACTATCATTGGTGATATTTCAAGAGGTGTGCAAACTAGATCAAGATTGGCTTCATTTTGTGAGCATTTATCATTTGTGTCATCCATTGAACCAAAGAATATAGATGAAGTATTGAAGGATGTTGATTGGGTGAATGCTATGCATGAAGAATTGAATAACTTCACAAGAAACCAAGTATGGAAATTAGTAGAGAGACCAAAGGGACACAATGTGATTGGAACCAAATGGGTTTTTAGAAACGAGCAAGATCAAGATGGAGATATTAGTAAAGAAAAAAGCAAGATTGGTAGCACAAGGATATACACAAATTGAAGGTCTTGACTTGGGAGAAACATTTGCCCCGGTTGCTAGATTGGAAGCAATTAGAATCTTTTTAGCCTATGCTTGTGTCCATAACATCAAGCTCTATCAAATGAATGTCAAGGGTGCATTTCTCAATGATTACATCAATGAAGAAGTATATGTTGAGCAACCTCCTGGTTTTGAAGATGATAAGAAGTCCGACCATGTGTACAAGTTGAAGAAGGCATTGTATGGCTTGAAGCAAGCACCTAGAGCATGGTATGAGAGATTGAGGGACTTCTTACTCTCTAAAGGGTTCATGATGGGTAAGGTTGACACCACTCTTTTCACCAAGAAAATTGTCAAAGACTTATTTGTGTTGCAAGTCTATGTTGCTGACATCATATTTGGATCAACCATCAAGACTTTTGTGAAGAGTTTGGAAAGATGATGGCTAATGAGTTTGAAATGTCCATGATTGGAGAGTTAAGTTACTTCCTTGGTCTTCAAATCAAGCAATTGAAGAATGGTATATTTGTGAGTCAAGGCAAGTACATCAAAGACATGCTCAAGAAGTTTGGCATGAGTGATAGCAAAGCCATTAGCACACCAATGGAGACAAATGGCAATTTAGATAGTGATACAAGTGGCAATATGGTGGATCAAAAATTGTATCAGTCTATGATTGGAAGCCTACTCTTTGTGACCGCATCAAGGCCAGATGTCATGTTTAGTGTATGCATGTGTGCAAGATTTCAAGCTTCACCAAGAGAAAGTCATTTGAAGGCTACAAAGAGAATATTGAGGTACTTGAAGCATACACAAAATATTGGTTTATGGTATCCCAAAGGAGCAAAGTTTGAGCTAGTTGGTTACTCCGACTCGGATTATGCAGGATGCAAGGTTGAAAGGTAGAGCACTTCAGGCACATGTCAATTGTTGGGAAGATCACTAGTTTCATTGTCATCAAAGAAACAAAATAGTGTTGCATTATCAACCGCCGAAGCTGAATACATATCCGTCGGTAGTTGTTGTGCACAAATACTTTGGATGAAGGCCACTTTGAGTGACTTTGGAATCAAGTTTAAGAGAGTGCCATTGCTATGTGACAATGAGAGTGCAATCAAGTTAACCAACAATCCGGTTCAACATGCAAGAACAAAGCACATTAATGTCCGCCACCATTTCATAAGAGATCACCAACAAAAAGTAGACATTTGCATTGAGAGTGTAGGCACCGAAGGTCAACTTGCCGATATATTCACTAAGCCATTAGATGAGAAAAAGTTTTGCAAGTTAAGGAATGAGTTGAACATATTGGATTTCTCAAATATGTGTTGATGCACCCCCCCACTTATATGACATGCCTCTCCTTCGAGCAATCCAAGGTAAAAGTTAATTGGCATGGCATACATCCTTGCTAAGGACATGCTTAGTGCATCTAGTCATTTTTCACATTTAATAGGCTCATTCATGAAAATCAAATGATTTTGATATTTGTATGGTACCACTATTGCTTCTATGCTTAATTTGGTCTAGTGGTATCATATGGCATGTTTATGGGCTTGTAAACCTAGTGTTTGATCTAGAAAATGAGCTATAAGTGTTTAACTCAACATGGTATAAGATAACCCATATTTGGAGGTGTGAAGAAGCTTGTCCTTAGATCAAACTAAGTTAAATATCTTTGGCAAATGTTCTAGATTGAACCAAATTTGGGAAAATAGTCCTTACCCCATTGATTGACATTAATAATCTTAACCTATCTACATTTCGAACCTTCGTGGTCATTGATGACAAAGGGGGAGAAATAGTGTACAAAGATACTGAAAAGATAACAAAGGGGGAGAAATTGAGAAATTGACATAGGGGGAAAGATATGACAAAGTAAGGGATCCATTAAAGAAATTGAGAAATTGACATAGGGGGAGATATATGACAAAGTAAGGGATCAATTAAAATTTTAGCACACAAGTAGGGGGAGCAAGCTCATGAACTTATATGGTGCATTTGAATGTGCATTTCATATATTTTCTTGCATGGCACAAGTTTTAAATTTCAATATCCATGGTTGTGTGGTGTATGCTAGTTGTAGGTTTGAATGATGAAATGAAAAACTAGCATGCATAGGTTAAGAAACTAGACTTATGTTCATTTTATGGAAACTAGACCCTTACGTCTAATGTTGATCTCATGGGATATTCTAGTTTTTGTGTATGTCTAGTTACTAATGGTGCTAAGGATGGTATATTGGTGCACTCCGATTGGTATCATGCTTCAAAGGTCCATCTTTTATACCTTAGCATCATTTGATAGACATTGTCTCCTATGTTTCCTATCTAAGCATATATGCAAGCTACAATCCAAACTATTAGCACATATGTAGGGGGAGCAATTGCTACCATATGTGGTTCATGAAACTTGTCCATATCCTTTTACACATGGTAAATATGGTTGGACAAGCAACATGAATTCAATTAAATTTCAATTCATATCTTTGTGAAAGGGTTGTCATCAATTACCAAAAAGGGGGAGATTGAAAGCTCTAGTTTGGTTTTGGTAAATTGATGAAACCCTAAGTGCTAACCTAGTTTATCAAAGTGATTATGAGATAGGTAGCACTATTCCAAGTGATGAAGCAATAGTGAAGATCATGATGATGGTGATGCCATGGTGATGATCAAGTGCTAGGACTTGGAAAAGAAGAAAGAGAAAAACAAAAAGCTTAAGGCAAAGGTGAAATTGATAGGAGCTTTTTGGTTTAGTGATCGAGATACTTAGCGAGTCTGATCACATTTAGAATCAATAGCCGTACTATTAAGAGGGGTGAAACTCGAATCGAAATGTGGTTATAAAAGTGCCACTAGATGCTCTAACTCATTGTATATGCATTTAGGATCTAGTGGAGTGCTAACATCCTTGAAAATGTTTGTGAAAATATGCTAACACACATGCACAAGGTGATACACTTGGTGTTTGGCACATTTGAGCAAGGGTGGAGAAGTTAGTGAAGTAAAGGAGGTGATTGAAACTGTGAAATAGTGACCGGACGCAGGTCACGTAGTGACCGGACGTGGGGGAGCAGCGTCCAATCAATTCTAGTTGAAGTTGGCGCGCTTGGGCTCAATTCTAGTTGAACATACTTGACTTCTCAAATATGTGTTGATGCACCCCCATTATATGGCATGCCTCTCCTTGCAAAGCAAGGCAAAATTGATTGTCGTGTCATTTATCCTTTGCTAAGGACTTGTTTAGTGCATCTAGTCATTCCTATCATGTCTTAGGCTCATTCATGAAAATAAAATGAATTTGATGCTTGTATGGTACCACTATCGCTTGTATGCTTGAAATGATCTAGTGGTGGCATATGACATGTTTATGGGCTTGTGAACTTAGAGTTTAATCTAGAAAATGAGCTATAAGTGTTTAACTCAACATGGTACAAGATAAACCTTATTTGGAGGTGTGAAGAAGCTTGTCCTTGGATCAAATTGAGTTAAATATCTTTTGCAAGTTATCTAGATTGAACCAAATTTGGGAAAATAATCCTCACTTCACATGGTGTCGAGTTCATAAACCTAGGGTCCCTCATGGACTTGCTTCCCAGCAAAAGCTCGGCCCAGCAGACGACGTTGCGAATGACGCGCAACTCCTGGGCCGGACGAAAAACCTAACGACAGGCCAGAAGGGCGATCTAATCTCCGACCGGAAGGCCTAGTCAAGGAGGAACGGTGCCCGCTTCTGACCCTGGCCCGCCTCTCCGACCAAAAGGCCTCGCTTCCGACTCTGGCTCGTCTCTCTAACCGGAAGGCCTGGCCGAGGAGGAACAACGCTCGCTTCCGACTCTGGCTTGCCTCTCCGACTGGAAGGCCTGGCCAAGGAACTTCGCTCGCTTCTAACTCCGACCCGCTTCTCCGACCGGAAAGCCTAGCCAACGATGCTTTCGACTCTGACCCGCGTCTCCGATCGGGGAAGCACCGAACCTCTGCTTACATCTCTTCTCCGACAGGCACAGTCAGAGCCGACTGGGACCAACCGATCGAGGACGCTTGCTCGGTGAGGACCAAGGGAACAGACAGAGCAAGTAAGGCAGGGCGCTCAAGTCAACCGCAAAACCAAGGACCATACCCTATACACCTATAGAACAGTACCGACAGGACATGTCAGAAGGGTGCCCTACAACCTTCCAGGCATGCTAGAACCCAAGCAGTTGAAAGCTCTAGTTTGGTTTTGGTGAATTGATGAAACCCTAAGTGCTAACCTAGTTTATCAAGTGATCATGAGATAGGTAGCACACTCCAAGTGGTGAAGCAAATGAAGATCATAGCATGATAAAGATGATGGCATGGTGATGATCAAGTGCTTCGACTTGGAAAGAAGAAAGAGAAAAACAAAAAGGCTCAAGGCAAAGGTATAATTTGTAAGAGCTATTTTGTTTTGGTGATCAAGACACTTAGAGAGTGTGATCACATTTAGGATTGATAGCCATACTATTAAGAGGGGTGAAACTCGTATCGAAATGCGGTTATCAAACTGCCACTAGATGCTCTAACTCATTGCATATGCATTTAGGATCTAGTGGAGTGCTAACACCCTTGAAAATGTTTGTGAAAATATGCTAACACTTGTGCACAAGGTAATACACTTGGTGGTGTTGGCACATTTACAAAGGAGATGGATTCGGCGCTTTCGGGAAAATAGAATGCCTATTTTCTATTGCGCCGGATGCAAATTATCGATGGTTGGCACATTGGAGCAAGGGTGGAGAAGATAGAAGTGAGAATAGAGCTGATGCCAGCGTCGGTCCAGTGATCGGACACTGAATCCAGAAGCACCGGACGCTGACTGCCTGCGTCCGGTCACGTTGACTGTCGGTACAGTGGCTAGGGTTTACCACCGGACGCTGGGCTGTGTCCGATCGAGGAAAACCAGGTTTTGACCCTTACTGTACTCGACCGGACGCTAAGGTTCCAGCGTCCGGTCAGTTTTAACCGGAGCGTCCGGTCAGCGTCATAGCCGTTGGAATCTGACAAACAGTGTTTGAAGCCGATGACACGTGGCGTCCATCTGTGAATCGGACGCTGAGTCTAGGGTCCGATCAAGTGGACCAGAGCGTCCGGTCAGAGCGCAGAGTACCCAGTGAAGGGGTACAACGGCTCTATTTCGTGGGGGCTTCTATTTAAGCCCCATGGCCGGCTGTGGCTCACATCTTTGGCCATTTCTATTGACATAGCATACTTGTGAGCTTAGCCAAAGCCCTCCCACTCATCTAGATCATTGATTCATCATCATAGTGAGATTGGGAGTGAATCCAAGTGCATTTCTTGAGTGATTGCATCTAGAGGCACTTGGTGATTGTGTTTCGCTGCGAATTTCGCTTGTTACTCTTGGTGGTTGCCACCACCTAGACGGCTTGGAGCAGCAAGGATCGTTGAGTGGAGGAGGTGATTGTCTCTGACTTTGATCGTGGTGATTGTGAGGGGTTCTTGACCTTTCCTCGGTGGAGCGCCAAAAGGTACTCTAGTAAATTGCTTGTGGCTTGTGTGATCCTCATCTTGTGTTGGTTGTGCGGCACCCTATTGAGGGTTTGGCGAGTGATGCCAATCAGTGCGTGAACCTCCAAGTGAGTGAATCGCCACAACGAGGACTAGCTTGCCGGCAAGCAAGTGAACCTCGGTAAAAATCATTGTGTTCATCATTTGATTCCGAGGTGATTGGTCTACATTGGTATTCATTATTGTGATTGATTGGTTCCTACCACTACATGGCGGTATAACTCTCTTGCTCACTCTTACATTACCGCAAACTAGTTATCAAGCTCTTTAGTGTAGCTAGTTGTGAGAGCTTGTTTGTTTGATTAGTGTTGCTCTTTAGTTAGTCTTTGAGAGCACACTAATTTAGCTAAGTGTCATAGCTATTGTGTGGACATACACTATTCGAAATAGAATTGTGGTAGGTGGCTTGCATTTTAGTAGGCTAGCGCAACACTCGCTTCGCCGCAAAATTGTCTAACACATTTTGTTAAGTGTTGTTGTAGAATTTTATTAGGCTATTCACCCCCCTCTAGCCATTAGGACCTTTCAGCAGTGTTGTGGGCGCTGATGTTTTACCACTACAGTGTTATGGGCACCATCAATTCCCATACCAGGCAAACACGGTAAAACCCCCCACATGCCTCTGGGCATGAACAGTGTTGTGGGCCCCGTCATTTGCCATACATGGTGAATGCGGTAAAACCTCCCACATGCGTCTAACACAAACAGTATTGTAGGTGCCTACCATCATCTTGTACCCGATGGCATGGGCAACAAGACTTAGCAGCATACGTACTCTCTCTCTCTCTCACTTGTAAGGCCATCCCCTTCATCTATAAAAGGGGATGCGCTCTCACCCAACAAAGAGGATCAGTTCACTCACACACACGATGATCGATCAAGGACTCAACTCCAAGGACTTGAACGATTCAAACAACCAATGATAGATTCACCCTCTGCTAGCTTTAGACACTCTAAAGCTAGACAGAGTGCACGCTCAAATACTTAGCGCACGTAGGAGCTCCCGTCACTCTTGGCCCTTCAGTCCAGAGTCCGATCGGACCTCTTACACCCCCATCTTTCTCCCTCTCATTTGTAACCCCACAGCAAACTTTGAGCACCTGGCCTCCAGAATAAAGTCACCGACTGACTCAAACTGGACATAGGGCACGTTGCCTAAACTAGTATAAACCCTGTGTCATTGAGTGCTAGGCCACATCCAATCACAACATATGGCAAAACTACAAATATTTATGTGTTGGTCACTTTCTGCACCGACAGTTGGCGCCGTCCGTGGGGAAGACGTCGTACATTCACGCTTTTGGTCATCGGATGGCCCACTTTTCCACCACCTTTGCCATGGCGGGCTTAAGCGATATGACTTGCTTCAGCTCACTAGTGTTTCCTACACTTGCACCTGTTGGGATGTGGGTTCCACCCATCTTCGAGCCGTCCTAGGCCTTCCTCTTCGGAAGCCTGGACATCATCGCCGACCGGCTCGGCGTACTACACCTCCATGAGGAGGCACTTGTTCTGGCACCCATCGGAGAAGGCGCGTCCTCCGTCGGCTCTGGGACTCCTGGCAACTTCAACGGCGAGGCACCTGTGCTTTGTTCTGAGCATACGCTCTGCTCAAACCCCACTGTGAGTAATGCACGTACTATTCTTTACTCGCTTTTTACTATTTTTCGCCGATTCTCCGGAGGGACCCCATTGTCCCTACCATGTTTGCCATGTGACCCATTCCCCTATGGCCTCGCACCCGCCACGGACATGTACACCTGGGGCCTTCAAAGGATGATGGTACCACCCCCTCTCACATCCGAATTCGTGGGGATGGCGAGCTACGCTCCCGCCTCTTTTCACGACCTCCTGGATGACGATGTTGAGAGCGACGGCTCTAGCATTGGCAACGTCGTGGCACCTAGCCACTCTTTGCCTCGGGGTGCACTATGGCGGACACCCCGGGACAGCCGCTGGTGGTAGTGGAGTCTCTTCAGACCCACACCCCTCCGGACCCTCGTGCGGATGCCCTCAAATGTGCCTAGGCGCACGGCGAGGAGCTACGACAAAGGTGGCAGAACCAGCCGCCACCTGTGCTAGCGCGCTCGGCGCACCACGATGCGCCCTGTGTGCGTAACACGGTGAGCGGCGCCCGGGGTCGCGCTCGCTAGGTCCAGCGCAACATCATGGACGGGGGCAACGATCTCCCACAGTTCGCTCGGGCTGGCCAAAACATCGCCGCGGCGGTGATGCTTCTGCGTGGCCTTCCCAAGCTGGACAACCCCTAGGAATAGGCAATCCTCTTAAACCTCCGGGCACTGGTGGAAACTGTCGCCGTTCAATATGCGAAGAGCTCCGTATCGCGACACGAACTCACGGCCTCTCTCCCCACCAGGGGAGTGGGGACGCACCAGATGAATTGCTCCATCCACTCACCGCTATAGCTGTCGAGCGCCATAGCCTAACCTGGCACCCGCTCCACACCGACTGCCTATGCGCGAACGCCTCGGGCCAAACCAGGATGCTCGCAGCGTCATTAGCAACCGGCGTCAGGCCCGACATGATGATGACGTCCATCGGGCGACAGTGACAGCAGACGACACGGGCTCCGACCGGACCATCAAGGAGACCGAAGAGACGCACCCTAGGCATGGTCGCCGACCGGACGACTGGAGTCCCAGCCCAGATGGCCTGGTACCATGGGCCTTTGGCCAGTGCATCCAGAGAGCGCCGTTCCCATAGCGCTTCCGACCGCCTACCAACATCACCAAGTATATCGGGGAGGCGAACCCTGAAATATGGCTCGAAGACTTTTAGCTCGCCTGCCGAGCCGGAGGAGTGGATGATGATCACTTCATCATTTAGTACCTCCCCATCTGCGTGGGGGAACATGTTCGAGCATGGCTCAAATTCCTCCCGCACAACAGCATCCGTGACTGGGCGGATCTCAAGAGGATCTTCATCGGGAACTTCCAGGGGACGTATGTCTGCCCTGGGAACTCCTAGAACCTCAAGAGCTACCAGCAGGAGCCCAACGACTCCCTATGGGATTACATTAGTAGGTTCTCAAAGTGGTGCAACTCCCTTCCTCATGTCGTGGACACAAACATCATCAGCGCATTCCTCTCCGGGATGACCTACGAGTCCCTGATGTACAAGCTTGGCTGCCTGAAGCCCCAAACCACTCGCGACCTGCTCGACGTCGCCATGAACCATGTCTCTGGCGAGGAGGCGGTCGGAGCGGTCTTCATTGGAGGCTGGGACAAAGGCAAGGCCAAGCGCGATGACCAAGATGAGGGCCCCTCCACACAGAGGGGCAAGAAGAACAAAAAGGATCGACACCGACTGGCCAACTCCGCGTTGGTCGCCACAGTTGATCATGTGGGCAAGCAGCCCTAGCAGGGCCTGCCTGACCACTTCGGCAAGCTCATGGATAGCCCATGCACCAACCACGCATACCCCGTCAAACACCTCTACAAGGACTATGAGCTCCTCAAACATTTCCTGCGACAGGCCGGTGGGCCAAAAGAAGGAAACGGCAAAGAGGCGGCAACTAAGAAAGGAGGCATGGCGGGCAAGGACGGGGATAGCTTCCCCGACCCTGAGGAATGAATCGTGATCTTGGGGGGATCCAATGCCATCTACTTCAAGCGCCAGCACAAAGTGCGCTACCGAGAGGCGTGCGTGGCTGAAACAACCGTCCCCTCCTTCCTTCGCTGGTCGGAATCTTCGATCACTTTTGATTAGAGGGACCATCTGTCCCATGTCGCTAGACTAGGACGCTACCTACTCGTCGTCGACCCCATCGTCCACAAGAAGCGCCTCACCAAGGTGTTGATGGATGGAGGCAGTGGCCTCAACATCCTCTACATCGACACCCTCGACGCCATGAGCAACCCTCGGTCGGAGCTCTGACCGGGGAGCTCTCCCTTCCACGGTGTGATCCTGGTAGCGCAGGCATACCCGCTCGGGTAGATTGACCTACCCGTCATGTTTGGCGACCGAGCCAACTTCCACTCAGAGGTGCTCACCTTCGAGGTGGTGGACTTCCCAGGGTCTTACCACGCCATCTTGGGCGGCCATGCTACGCTAAGTTCATGGCGATCCCCAACTACACCTACCTAAAGCTAAAGATGATGGGACCAAACAACATCATCACTATGGGTAGCACCTTCTCGCATGCCTTCACGTGCGACCACGAGCATTACGAGCTCACCACTGCCGTCATCAACTCTTCCGAGCTCCCGCGGCTCAGGGAGTTGTCGACCCCAGCAGTCCCAGACTGCAACAAACCAACCTCCTCGATGGCCTTCCGCCCACTCGAGAAAACTAAGGCGGTGGGGATCGACCCCACTGACCCAACCAAGACGGTGCGGATCGGGAGCCACCTCCCGGCCAAATAGGAATGAGAGCTCACCGACTTTCTGCGCGCCAATCACGATGTCTTCGCATGGAAACATTCTGACATGTTAGGCATACCACGGGAGGTCATCGAGCATGCACTACACCTCATCCGGGCTCGAAGCCCGCCAAGCAACACCTACGTCGCTTCAATGATGAGAGGCGGAGGGCCATAGGCGAGGAGGTTGCCAAACTCCTAGCAGCCGGATTCATTAGAGAGGTATTCCACTCCGACTGGCTTGCTAATCGTGTTCTTGTTAAAAAGAAGATCGGGAAATGGAGAATGTGTGTTGATTATACTAGCCTCAACAAAGTGTGTCCAAAGGATCACTTTCCTTTGCCGCACATAGACCAGATAGTCGACTCCACCTCAGGATACGAGATCCTCTCCTTTCTGTATGCCTACTCAGGCTATCACCAAATTGCGATGAAAGAGTCGGATCAACTCGCAACCTCGTTCATCACCTCATATGGTTCGTACTGTTATGTAACCATGCCTTTCGGTCTGAAGAACGCTGGCACCACCTACCAAAGGTGCATGCAACAATGCTTCACCGACTAAATCGACCCGCTCGATCAGCTTGATCAAACTGAGCGGCCGAAACCAACAATCGCCGTCTATGTTGATGACATAGTGGTCCAGACGGCTCAACCTTGCGACATGATCACAAATTTGGCCGCAACGTTCGCGAACCTTCGAAAGTTCAACATCAAATTGAATCCCGAGAAATGTGTTTTTGGGGTTCCGAAGGGGAAGCTACTTGGATACATCATGTCTGAACACGGTATCGAGACCAACCCTAAAAAGATTGTGGCCATCTCTAGAATGGTCCCTATACACAATGTCAAGGGCATACAGAGGCTCACCGGTTGCTTGGCCGCCCTGAACTGGTTCATCTCCCGGCTCGACAAGCGGGGGATGCCTCTCTACAAGCTCCTCAAAAGGACAGACACCTTCGTCTGGACTGAGGAAGCACAACAGGCTTTAGAGAGCCTCAAAACATCACTAACGTCAGCCCCAATCCTCGTCGCTCCTGAACGGGGAGAACCCTTCCTCCTCTACGTTGTGGCGGGCAACTACGTGGTGAGCGCTGCCCTAGTCATCGAAAGGGTGGAGCCGGGACACCACCTTCAGGTCCAGTGACCCGTATACTTCATCGGGGAGGTACTCACCGACCCCAAGGTCTGGTACCCCCAGGTGCAAAAACTCCTATACGTCGTGCTGATGAAGACCTGGAAGCTCCTGCACTACTTCACCGACCATGAAGTCGCGGTCGTCACTTCGTACCTGCTCGGGGACATCATCCGCAACCATGACGCCACGGGATGGATCTCCAAGTGGGTGCTCAAACTCATGGGCCACGACATCAGGTATATCCCCCGTACCGCTATTAAGTCTCAGGCTCTCGTAGATTTTGTCACCGAATGGACGGAGGTTCAGCTATCGACCCCAGACGTCACCCACGAGTACTGGACGATGTACTTCGATGGGTCCATCATGGCGCCCATCTCGGGGGCTAGAGTGGTTTTGATCTTGCTAGACAGGAGTAGGCTCTACTATGCCATCCACCTTCACTTTTTAGCCTCAAACAACACCGTGGAGTATGAGGCCCTCATCAACGGACTAGACATCGCCATCGAGCTTGGCGCTACCTGACTCTATGTTTGCGGTGACTCGAAGCTGGCCATCGACCTGGTCATGGAGTCCTCCTGCAAAAACCCCCTCATGGAAGCATACTACCAAGAGGTGCGCAAGCTTGAGGACAAATTCTAGGGGATCGAGCTGCATCACATCCCTCGAAAGGACAACGCCGCTGCTGATTTTCTCACAAAATTGGCCACCAGGCGGTATCCGTCTCCAAGCGGGGTCTTCATCAATGACCTCCACGAGCCGTCCACCCGCATCCTGGAAGGTCCGATCCAGACACACCCCAACACCAACCCAGCACTCAGGGGCTCCGACCCCAATGCCAAACCGGTGCTCGGAGGCTCCGACCCCAGTGCCTTTAGGACGACGTTGCCCGCTGACGTCATCATGTTGGCACTCGATCAAACCGACTGGCGAGTGCCACTACTCGCCTACCTCCTCGAGGAAGTTCTCCCACCCAAAAGGACTGAAGTACGGAGGATCGCTCGACACGCCAAGACATTCATCACGCTCGGTGAAAAACTTTACAAACAAAGTCCATTGGGGGTACTCATGAAGTGCATCCCTATCAACCAAGGGAAATAGCTCCTCCTCGAGGTCCATGCTGGAATCTACAGACATCACGTGGCCTCGAGGTCACTGGTTGGAAAAAGCCTTTTGCCAAGGTTTTTACTGGCCCACCACACTACGAGATGCAGAGGAGGTCGTCTGCAGGTGCGAGGGATGTCAGTTCTACGCTCGGCAAACTCATTTGCTGGCACAGGAGCTCCAAACCATCCCCATCACCTGGCCATTCGTGGTCTAGGGCCTCGACATGGTAGGACCCCTCAAAAAGGGCCTGGGCGGCTTCACTCACCTGCTCGTAGCGGTCGACAGGTTCACCAAGTGGAAAGAGGCCAAGCCCATCACCAACATCCGCTCGGAGGAGGCAGTCAAGTTCTTCCTCGACATCATCTACTGGTTCGGTGTTCCTAACTGTATCATCACTGACCATGGAACCAACTTCACCGGGAAGAAGTTCCTAGACTTTAGTGATGGATACGGCATCAGGATCAACTAGAACTCGGTCAGACATCCACATACTAATGGCCAGGTCAAGCGTGCCAATGGCATGGTCCTCCAAGGACTTAAGCCACGCATCTTTGATTGACTCAACAAGTATGTCGGGCGATGGGTTGCAGGGGTCCCAGCGATCCTCTAGAGCCTGAGAACAACCCCGAACTGATCCACAGGGTTCACACCCTTCTTCCTGGCCTACAGAGCTGAAGCAGTGCTGCCCTCCGACATCGACCACGGCGCCCCAAGAGTAAAAGCCTTCGACCATGACCGAGCCATGGAGGCTCAACAAGATGCAGTCGACCTGCTCGAGGAGGCCCACGAGACAACCGTCATCCACTCTGCTCGCTACCAGCAAATGCTCCGCAGGTACCACGAGAGAAAAATTAGAGGAAGGATCCTCGACGTCGGTGATCTCGTGCTTCGAAGGACCCAATCGACCAAGGAGAAGCACAAACTCTCTTCGCCTTGGGAAGGACCCTACAGTGACTGAAGTTATCCGACTGGGTGCCTACCAACTAAAGGACGACAACGGCGACGTTCTCACCAATACTTGGAACATCGAATAGCTACGTCGTTCCTTCCCTTAAAAATTCGGTCTTTACCATTTTCTTTCATTCAGCGTTCGCTCCTGCAAAGCACCCCGACCCGAACACTCTCAGCTTGGGTCGCTCAAGGGATCCACGGGGGTACGGTACCCCCTCTCTTTTTTTATCATATGGTAAATACATTTTTCCCGAACGAAAGGGTAGTCCGTTCCTTTAATTACCTTACGTAACTTTGCTTTAAATATTCCGACCACCGATCGCACCCCGCCTCTACCCCG
Source organism: Miscanthus lutarioriparius (assembly GCA_904845875.1). Classification (NCBI taxonomy): domain Eukaryota; kingdom Viridiplantae; phylum Streptophyta; class Magnoliopsida; order Poales; family Poaceae; genus Miscanthus; species Miscanthus lutarioriparius. Next base: position 75,822,450 of record CAJGYO010000003.1, on the reverse strand, counting down.
GGCTCTTAAGGTTGCAGCCTACGGGACGAACGGGTAGGTGCGAAAAAGAAAGAATAAAAAACAAAGTTATGCTAAGGCAAAAATAAGGAACGGATGGGACAAGCTTCCCCGAACGAAGTGATTCATCACAAAAACAAAGTTCCTATATTCATGGATACACAAAAAAACATTTACACGGGGACTCCTCCATGAACTTAACTATTACATCTAGCAGATACTTCTGCTATGGCCTCTAGGCGGCATCGACTGACGATGCAACCAACGAAGATAAAGGCTGCTCGCCCTCCGATGGGGTGATGCTTGGTTCGGACGGAGCTTCCGACCTAGCCTCCACTCCATCCGCAGGTTGGGTGACGTCTTCTTGACACACACCTTCAGCCACGCTCGCACAGCGAGCCTCCATCACCCACAACATGGAGACTCCATCATCCAAGAGCATCTACTGCCACCAGACATAACCACCACCGCAAGGGCCCCGCTTGGTTCTGCTCCTTCAACTTCGGCGAGCGCAACGGGTCCCTCAAGGGCATCACACCCATAGATGCTCAGCAGAAGAGCATGGAGCCCTGGACTTTCCCATACAAACAGAGCAGCTCTTGGATAGGGATGCAGCCTATTGAAGGGCGAAACCCCCCACTGGCGTGGTCCTAGGTGGCTTCCCCTCCGATAAGGCTCGTCTGGTGAAGATCCACCAAAAAGAGTCCACGTACGGCTCCATCCCGAAGAAGGCCTCATAGATGGTGATGAAGCCGGTGACACGTAGCACCCAGTCGGATTGAGGTGCTGCAGCTCCAAGCACCACTCCTCAAGGAGCCCACGCAGGATCTAGTGCGCCACTTCCTTTGGTGGAAGCAGCCCCTTCTCGGTGAAGGCGGCCAGCACCACCTCGGGTGGCCTCCAGCTCGACATTGCGCTCTAGATTCATGAATGGATCTGTGAGTTCTCCCCCTCGCTTACCCTCTCTCTCACTTAGGAACCGCCGTGACACATAAGCACTCTTGGCGAGAAGGAAGAAGGAGGAGAGGCAGCAGTTGGAGAATAGGCAAAGGATTGCAGCGAGAAGCCCTCTCCCTTCCCCTATTTAAGGAGAAGGCGTAGCAGTTGGGGAAAGGTGAGGGATTGGGGCAAAAACCCTCTCTCTTCCCCATTCAATGCAGATGGGATGCGACGGGACGTGCCCTGACCGATGGGACGCACCCTGCCCGATGGAATGGTGCTTGGTCAGGTGGGACGTGGCCTAGGTATGGCCCACCACTACCGCACGACGGGCGTGAGAAACAAGGCACAACTGCACACAGGTGGCCCTCCGCCTTCCTAGGTGGGACTTGGAAAGGCCCAACTATGGGATCTCCGCCCAGGAGAGACCAACGAGCTTTCTGAGTCGATCGAATGGCTCAGGCAAACGCCGAGAGATAGGTAAGGAGCAGAGGGACGTCCCATGTGGGCCATGCCGACTCCATCACGAACGACGAGCGCGGATCCCGGTCAGACATATCCTATAGGAGCTCCTCAAACCCCATCACTCGAGTCATCAAGGTAACATTACCAACCGCCACAATTTCTTTATATGATCATTCATTCATCTACTGTCATTCATGCATTCACACATTCATCCATGCACTCATTCATCCATCCCATACATCCAAAACATCGCATATGCAGTTAAATGCATCACAACGCTCCGTGTTGCTTCACGAAGCGGCAGTTGCCTCATTCAACATGAGCAACGATCGACCGGGGTTCGAAGGCCGGCCCACAAAGGGCTTGAGGCCACCTCGCGTCAAATAGAGCCAGGGGAGAAAACACATATGAGCCTCGAGCGGCCCTCGCCCAGTCTGCTCTAAAGCAAACAGGGTCATCTCAACCTTCTCGTTTGATCCTAACCTCGAGCCATGCCCATAGAATCTCCATCGAGGGTTTGCCACCAGGCCACCCGGGTTGGTCTCTGGAATGACCTAGGCATTTGCGGTACACGAGTTAAGGAGCAGTGGAATGCCACATGAGGGCTATGCCGACCCCGTCATGAACAACGGACCCGGATTTCACTCAAACGTGCCCTTTTAGTGAGCTCACCAAGTGCGTCACTCGAGCCATCGAGGCAAGCGACGTTAGCTCAGCCGCTCCGGTTGCGGAAACCACGGATGAGGTAACGCACGAAACTCAACTAACCCCTACCGAGCCCAACGGGGCTCAGGGGCTCAAAACACCTCGACATGACCTTGGCTGCGCCTGGATCCATGACTCTGACTCACCTGATCCCCCATTGCGCCTAGCACCTAGATCTACGACTCCAACTCGCCTGATCCCTCGGCTGTCTCACGGTGCGCTCGACGTCCAGATCCGCGACTCCGACTCACCTGATCCCTCGTTGAGCCCGGTGCTTGGATTTAAGACTCTAACTCGCTCGATCCCCCGTTGCGCCCAGCACCTAGATCCATGACTCTGACTCGCCCGATCCCTCATTATGCCCAGCGCATGGGTCCATGAGTCCGTCTTGCCCGATCGCTCAGCTGCACTATCGACGCCTAGGTCTGCGACTCCATCTCGCTCGATACCTCGTTGTGCCCAATGCCTGGATACGACTCCGACTCGCCCGATCCCTCGTTGCCCCCAGCTCCTGGATCCATGACTCCGACGGCGCGCCCGGTGCCCTGATTGATGACTCCATCTCACCCGATCCCCCGGCGCGCCCGACGCCATGGTTAACAACTCCGTCTCGCCCAGTCCCTCGGTCGTGACCAAACGCCTGGGACCATGCCCCTAGAAATGATGGGTCAGAAACTAGAAAGAGGAGGCTACGCCCACCAAGGTGCGCACACTCAGGCCCGCTGATAAAACCCCCCAGGCGATTATGCCCAAATCACCCGGGCAGGGGCTACACCCGCGGGTGCGCTCACGCGCACCCGCTGTAGAAACAAAAAATTCCCCCACTGGCAACATGAAAAACCCCCCAGACAATTTTACCTGAATCGCCTGGGGGCTCAGGGGCTACACCCGCGGGTGCGCTCGCACGCACCCGCTGTCAAGACAAAAATCCCCTAGACAATTCTACCCGAATCGCCCGGGGGCTCGGGGGCTCCTATCGGGTTCATAAACCCAGGGTCCCTCATGGACCTGCTTTCCAGCAAAAGCTCGGCCCAGCAGACGATGTTGTGAATGATGCGCAACTCCTGGGCCGGCCCAAAAACCTAACGACAAGCCAGAAGGGCGATCCAATCTCCGACCGGAAGGCCTGGCCAAGGAGGAACGACGCCCGCTTCTGACCCTGGCCCGCCTCTCTAACAGAAAGGCCTCGCTTCTGACTTTGGCCCGCCTTTCCGACTAGAAGGCCTGGCCAAGGAACGTCGCTCGCTTTCGACTCGACCCGCTTCTCCGACCAAAAATCCTGGCCAACGACGCTGCCAACTCCAACTGCGTCTCCAACCGGGGATGCACCAAACCTCTACTTACATCTCTTCTTTGACTGGCGTAGTCAGAGCCGACTGGGACCAACCGACAGGGGACACTCGCTCGATGAGGACCCAGGGAACGGACGGAGCAAGTAAGGCAGGGCGCTCAAGTCAACCACAAAACCAAGGACCGTACCCTATACACCTGTAGAATAGTACCGACATGACATGTTAGAAGGGTGTCTTGCAACCTTCCAGGCAGGCCAGAACCCAAGCAGTGTTGTGGGCACCGACGTTTTACCACTACAGTGTTATGGGCGCCATCAATTCCCATACCAGGCACACAGGGTAAAACCCCCCACATGCCTCTGGGCATCAATAGTGTTGTGGGCGCCGTCATTTGCCATACATGGTGAATGCGGTAAAACCTCCCACATGCGTCTGACACAAACAGTATTGTAGGCGCCTACCATCATCTTGTACCCGACGGTGTGGGCAACAAGACTTAGCAGCATACGTACTCTCTCTCTAACTCACTTGTAAGGCCATCCCCTTCATCTATAAAAGGGGATGCGCTCTCTCCCAACAAAGAGGATCAGTTCACTCACACACACGATGATCGATCGAGGACTCAACTCCAAGGACTCAAATGATTCAAACAACCAACGATCGATTCACCCTCTGCTAGCTTTAGACACTCTAAAGCTAGACAGAGCGCACGCTCGAATACTTAGCGCACATAGGAGCTCCCGTCACTCTTGGCCCTTCAGTCTGGAGTCCGACCGGACCTCTTACACCCCCATCTTTTTCCCTCTCGTTTGTAATCCCACAGCAAACTTTGAGCACCTAGGCTCACGAATAAAGTCACCAACCGACTCAAACTGGACGTAGGGCACGTTGCCTGAACCAATATAAACCCTATGTCATTGAGTGCTAAGCCACATCCGATCACAATGTATGGCAAAACTACAAATATTTATGTGTTGGTCACTTTCTACACCGACACATGGTTTCACACAACCTATCTAAAATTTGAGCTCACCTTTTGTGGTCATCGATGACAAAGGGGGAGAAAAATTCCCAAAGATATTGCAAAAAGGGGGAGAAGTAACACAAAGATAAGATAGGAGAAATGAAGGGGATCAATTAAAACTTGAAGCACATAAGTAGGGGGAGCTAGCTCATAAACTTGTTTGTTGTATTTGAATGAACATTACATATCTTTGCTTGCATGGCACAAGTCTTTAAATTTCCATATCCATGCTTGTGTGGTGTAAGTTAGATTGTAGAAAATGATTATTGTAATAAAAACTAGCATGCATAGGATAGCTAGACACTTGAATTGGTCTTACAATTGGTACTAGAGCCTTGTTTCTAATGTTGATCTTATGAGGTATCTAGTGTCTTTTGTTTTCAAGTGGTATCTAGCAAATCATGGTGCTAAGGATGGTGTTCAAATGGCAACTCCGATTGATATCATGCTTCAAAGGTCTATTCTTTACACCTTAGCATCATTTGGTAGACATTACTTCCCCACACTTTCTAATCCATACATATGTGCAAGCTTTCAAATCCAAACTCTTAACACATATGTAGGCGGAGCTAATGCTACAAAATTGGGTTGATGAAACTTGTTCATAACCTTTACACATGGTAATATGCTTGGGCAAGCAACATGAATCCAAAAATTTTTAATTGAATACATTTGTGAAAGGGTTGTCATCAATTACCAAAAAGGGAGAGATTGAAAGCCCTAGTTTGGTTTTAGATAATTGATGTAACCTAGCACTAACCTTTGTCATGAGCTATGATATGAGCTAGATTGGTGCAATCCAAGTATGGTGCATGGTGGCACTCAAGAGAAGGAGATGACCACATGTGATGATGATCAAATGCTCAACTTGGAAAAGAAGAAAGAGAAAAACAAAAATGGGCTCAAGGCAAAGGTATATTGATAGGAGCCATTTTTGGTTTGCACTCAAGACACCATAGAAGGTGTGAGTGATTTAGGATCGATAGCCATCCTATAAAGAAGGAAAATCTTTGGCTAAATATTTTATCGAGTGCCACTAGGTGCCATTGATCATGCATTGCATTTGGGGACCTAGTGTGCTAACTTCTAATCCTTGTAAAATGCTATGAAAAATGCTAACACACGTGCACACAAGTTCTACACTTTGTTGTTAGCAAGTTGGAAGCAAGGATGAAGTGGTTGTAGACTTAGAAAAAGAAAAGGAGATGAAAGTCCACGACCGGACGCTAGACCCGAGGTGATCGGACTAACCCCGGCATGTCTGGTCAATTATAGCAAGGTGACGCAGCGTTGACCGAGAGCACAGGGAATGTGATCAGACACTGGACCTGACGCGGGGTCGTGTCCGGTCACGCATAGCAGTGGAGGCGCAACGCTTGGTGGCGCGATCGGACGCAGGAGCAGTTAAGCGACCAAACTCATAGGAGTAAAGCAAATACACTGATGTCGTGCGAGCAGAGAGGAGGCCAGTGGAGATTGGACACCGTGGTATGTCAGGTCACGTTCGACCGGGCATGTCTGGTCAGCTTTTATCGGCTCTGAAACCTTTCTAGAGTCGATCTAACGCTGAGAGGCTTGGAGTCCGGTCACTCATTGATTGTGGCATTGAACGTTAAGTGACCATTGGGATCCGATGGCTGAGGTTTGAATGAGGACACATGGCGGCCATCGGTGCGACTGGACACTGGGTTGAGTCCGGTCAGCCCGAGAGTGCCCAACGGCTCTTTGAGTCTTGGGGATCTATAAATAATGTTTGGCCGGTTCGGGGTTGTCACTCTTGGCACTTTGACATACTTGACATCCTTGTGAGCCTAAGAAAACACCTCCCACTCATCTCCATCATCGATTCATCATAGTAGTGAGATTGGGAGTGATTCCAAGTGTATTTGCTTGAGTGATTGCATCTAGTGGCACTTAGGGATCGTTGTGGTAGCAAATTTCTTGTTTCTCTTAGTAGTTGCCGCCACCTAGATGGCTTGGAGCAACGGAGGGTTTCGGCACGTGTTGTTGACTGTTCATGGCCGGCTCCGTTGATTGTGAGGGGTATTGTATCTTCCCTGGTGGAGAGCCGAAAGGTAACTCTAGTGGATTGCTCGTGTCGTTGAGTTACCTCACTTGTGGGTAGGTTCTTGCAGTCTTGCAGCGCCTCTTGTGGTGGGCTAGGTGTGTGATACCTATTAGCCGCCGAACCACCAAGTGTTGGTCGACACAACGGGGACTAGCGTACTGGCAAACACGTGAACCTCGGGAGAAAAATCGTTTGTCATTCTTATGATTGGATTTCTCCCAGTGATTGGTTGTCATCATATTGTGATTGGTTCATTCCTCAACACGGCGGTATAATCACCCTACTCATTCCTTTATCTTCTTATAAACTAGTTGTAGCAAGCTCTTTACTGTAGCTAGAATTGAGAGCTTGCTTTATAGCTTAGTATCTTCTAGTGGAGCCCTCTAGTGTAGACTTATTGAGAGCTCTTAGTGAGTAGTGATTTAGCTATTGGTTGTGCCTAGTGATCATAGCAACTAGAATTGTTGAGATAGGTGGCTTGCAACCCTTGTAGAGCTAGAGCAAAATTGCATTACGCCATTTGTGTCACTAATCAAATTGCTTTAGTGCTTTGTAGAATTTTATATAGGATATTCACCCCCCTCTAGCCATATTAGGACCTTTCATGTGGCCGCCCCTACGCCTCCCACACCCTGAGCAGCAGTTATTGCCACGTACCTCGGCCACAACGAGGAGGCCACACCAAAGATGCAGGAGCAGCTGATGGAGGACGAGTCGCTGGTCATCGTCGAGGACAACATGGAAGGCGATGACGAGGGCGTTGTTGTGGCTCCAACGATGGCTGCGTGGACTCCCTTCCCGTCGCCAACATCGAATCCCATCGCCGCGGCCACCTCCCTCTGCACGGACACCGGAGTCAAGATGGGCGCCCCCAGGATACGTGCGGTCATCCCCGGCATCGCTGCCATGGGCTCCTCCCTCTCCCCATCGGCAGCCCCCTTCTTCCCTGAGGTCCGCTCGGCTAGACGCCCTAAGGCTCTTCATTGGTCTGAGGACGTATACGTCTATTCCGACTATGACTCTAATGCCTCACTTGAGTCAACCGCTTCTCTTCGTCATAAGCTTCACCATGACTCGCCACTGTCTCAGCTATGGTGTGCTCGGGTCACTGCGGGTGGGTCGTACCCTCTGCCGACAAGCCTGTGGGTGAGATTGGGCCTAGTGCTGGTGTGTAGGGTCATAGCCGGTCCAGGCGCCGTCGGCTACGGGAGCGCGTCCATGGCCCCAGCGCCCGCGGCGCCATCGACGACCAATCGCCGGTTGCTTCCTTTAGGCTTCGGCTCAAGTCTCTCTTGGTGCGAGCCGGTGATGGGGCCCTAGTTCACGGTCCTCTAGCGGCCTCACCGCAGCGCAGGCGTGGCAGCAGGAGCAGGAGGCCTCAGCTGGTTCATGGTCTACCGCTCTAGAGAGTCGACAACCGCCCGCCACCTCAATGAGTCCCGACACAACGACGGCTCAGGCCCAGGGTGTCCCGCCACCACTGCGTCACACCGCTGAATGTGCACGGGTGGCTGGACATCCTGCAATGAGGACAGCCGGAGTTGCGGCGGTCTTTCAATCCACGTGAAGTCGTTGAGGCATCAAGGAAGAGCCCCGCGACCATGGCGTGCTTTCACGGCCGTTGCTTTCGGTGCCTTGCGCGAGACCACAAGGTTGCTTCTTGCTGGGATCCGCTCAAGTGCCTCCACTACAGATGTAGTGGGCACTTGTCGAGGCACTGCCCAGCACGCCGCAGTCTCGATAGTCGATGATGTGCCAAGGTCAACCCAGGCCAACATGCTAATTGACGCTCTGTCCACAATTGGCTTAGCTTTGATGAGTTCCCGCCGCTCGGTGGGGCGCCTGTGTTGTCCTCTGGCGTGATGCTATAGGTGGAACCAAGAGCTGCGATCGCGATGCCCAACACTTCTGCTACACCAAAGTCAGCTGACTTTGGCGACTGGATTCCGCCCTCCCCCTATCAGGTCGTGTGCGCATCCCTGGACCCCATGCTTGAGGAAGCGGCTTTGCCTCCGCTGCCAGTCCGGGGATTGGCCTCATGGAAGGAATTGGGTGGCCATGCCATCAGCAGTCCACCGGACAGCGTTGATGTGCCGGCCGTCCACGTGCAGCCCACTCTGAATTCTATTGATATTTTGGATCCGGCAGCTTGTTGTTGGGTTGATGCTGAGTGTGCGCCTCCTGTCACGATCTCAAGCTCTCCATCGCCTTCTACTGTGGAGATTGATGACTCCGATGGGGCGCTTGTGTCACCGGGTTGTGGCCCAGATGCCATCTAGCCTTCTTCCACCGCCATGCCAGATATGGCTGCTGATGTCGTCAAGGATTTCATCGACTCCTTCCGACGGCCCCTGCAGCAGCCCCTCGTCGCGTCCCCTCCTAGGTTGAGGGTGACCAGGAAGATCAACTATGATGTGGACGATGATTTCGTGCCCAAGTGCAGTGCTCAGCTAGCGGCCAAGAGTAAGTTCAGGGAGCCGAAACCAGAAGCTCAGGCGAGGAAGGTTATGATGAAGAGAATAGGCCTCGAAACACCGACGGAAGTCCCCGATGAGGCATCCTTTGAAGAGTTTCAACAAGCCTTCGCTTTGCCGCTTTCGCCCATGACAAGGGAGGCAATGGATGCGCTCTTTCCGATTAGGCGGGGTATGAAGGGCGCGACTATGACTCATGCGTAGATGAGGTTTAGCCACCTTAGTTGCTCAACTCTATAGCCGTTTAGTACATTTTAATGGATTTGATTCTCTAGTGTTCTGGTCGTGCTGTGTCTCGCTAGCAAGAATGAAAACACTGTTGTAACCTTTTAAAATTTCCTCTTAATAAAAAACGGGTTAAACACCGGATCAAGAAAAAAAAACTTGAGCATGGATGGTGAGTAAGGGGTTGTGCATTGCCGGATCTGTCCTACCTCCTATGTTGTGTCCTCCGCGGTGGCCAAATCCGTTCATTTCTATAAATACGATCAAACTTAAAAATGTTTGATTTAAGATAACTTCAGAAATTGATTTATTCCTAGGCTCTGGGAGTATATACACATGGGACGACCCGGTGGATGAGTCGAGTCAGAGAGAGCTGGTGAGCGAGGCACCACGATCAGCTACGATCAAGCGGGTTAATTTACTTGTTGATTCATATTGTCCAGTCGGTCCAGCTCCTGTAGTCCTGTCCTACGTACTAGGTAGATCTATCCTGCTAGCTTGACTTTTGAAGGCCAAGTCATCACATTTTTATTTGGTTCCGACGAGAGACGTTGGCCATCTTGCTCCCGGTCTGATCCCATTGCCAGCTCCACGTGCATTCGTCAAGTAGAGGCACGCCCGCACAAGGAAAAGAAACATAGTAATTTCTCCTGTCCCAAAAATAAATGTGTTTTTAGGATTCTTAGATTAGAAGAGATCAATCATACTTAGGAATTACATATTTACACATATGAAAACCTATTTCAGCATATAATGGATGCATTTTAAAATTAGAGAGAGGAAAACAAGCCTACTATAATTAGGTGGATCAAACCTATAAATACAATTATTTTGAGATAAATTGAAATGCTAGAAGTGCATTTGTTTTAGATAGAGGAAGTATAATGATAGGACATCAAGTGACATGCTTGGTAGATGCATTGCATATGACAAACCGCAGGTATTGAGTATTGACTAATGATTGGTAGATGCGTGGCCCGTTTGGTTCCACAGACTAAACTTTAGTCCATGTCATATCGAATGTTTGATATTAATTTGAAATATTAAATACAGATTAATTATAAAACCAATTGCACAGATCGAGACTAATTTGCGAGACGAATTTATTAAGCCTAACTAGTCTATGAAGGATATTCGATTGGCAAAAAAAAAAGAACAAGAAATCGAATGATGGGTTGCCAGTTGGCTTGTTCATAGACGAATTTATTAAGCTAACTAGACATGTTCTTTTTGCCAATCGAATATCCTTCATAGACGATTTCGATTTCGATCTGTACATTCAATTGGCAAAAAAAAAAAAAAAAAAATCGAATGATCTGTGCAAGCCAACTGGCAAATTAAATTACCAACTGGCAAAAAAAAAAGAACAAGAAGACCAACTGGCAAGCGATTTCGATTGATGGGTTTTTCAGTCATCAGCCTGCAAGCATGCGTATAAGGCTGGACGAAAAACTCGAATTTCGTTAGCTCGCTCGGCTCAGTGGCTGGCTCGACTCGGCTCGGCTCGGCTCGTTACGATAACGAGCCGAGCCGAGCCAAGATTTTAGCTCGTTAGCTATAACGAGTCAACTCGAGTCAGCTCGCGAGCTAAACGAGCCAAGCTTCCAGAAAAAAAGTATCAAAATTTATATTAGTTTTTATATTACTTCATGTCTTGCACTATACAATTGACTGGTAACTGGTCTAGACCCTATAAATTAACTGATAACTGGTCTAGATGCATTTATTTTATATTATTATTATTCTCAAACTTTAGATAGATGCAAATATTATATTTTATGTATTTTTTATACCTGGCTCGCGAGCTTAACGAGCCAGCTCGAGTTTTTAACGAGCCGAGCCGAGCTAGCTTTCTAGCTCGTTAGAATAACGAGCCGAGCCGAGCTAGCTCATTATCTTAACGAGTCAGAACGAGCCGAGCTAGCTCGTTATGTAGCCTTACATGCATAGTTGTCTTGCATTGGGGTCGGTCCTCCAGCCCAAAGTCAAACTAAATATGTCATTCCCTGGCTTTTTCTTTGCATATATTTGTAATTAGCTCATGTTTAGTCCTCCTAGTTAGTATTTGAATATCCGATGTGACGCAGACTAAACTTTAGTATGTTCACTCCACCTGCTTGACTGGTTGGCTGGCGGCAAGCCGCAGGAGGGTCAGGTTTAGACCAGGTAGAAGCGTCAGTCTACGGGTCTGCAGGCAGACGACTGTCGCACCCGGTTTTAAGAACAAAATCAGATACACACCATACGTGAGTCCAAAAAGTCAAATCTCACATATAGCTACAAATAAAGGTATTATCAATAGACAATGCTCAATATATAACCTACTTAGTATAACGAATATAACCTTAGATAGCAAACGGCGGAAAGACAACTCCAATTTTCGGATGAAGACTCCAATTTCATAGGGACAACTGACTGGTTGATCACAAGTCTAATTCCTCCATACTAGCAATCTGGTACCCATCTGGGATTTTTTCAAAGATTTAAAAAGTAAAGCATGCATAAATACATATCGTACTCAACAAATATAACATGGGGTTCATGAGGCTCAAAAGACTGACACTGGTTAACTGCGATTAGCTTTTAATGAGTCCTGATTTTAGAAATAGGGTGGCAACAAGTTTATTCAGAGCCATAAACACATGATCAGGTAAATATGAATAATGAATAGTATAAACAGTAATCATTAGTGAGCATCTTTATCATCAGTACCATCAGTGTTCATCATCTATTCCGTAAGGGTTTCAAGGCCGCTCATAACTATGAGCACGGCTGATATACCAGTTTTACACTCTGCAGAGGTTGTACACTTTCACTGTGAGTCATGATTTACCCTTTCGCCCGAGGTAGCTAATCTCTTGACCCAATTCCAAGGAAGGTCAGCAGGGTTCACTATGAAGTCTTTCAAAGGTTCGTCTAACAAGTTAGGGCCATTAGATTCACTCGGTAAACAGATGTAGAGCCCTCCTTTTCGATGGCACAATGACGCGCAACCTATACACAAGAGGACAGAGGCCGCACCATACCCGATTTGTCAAGCCATTCTTACGCTAATAAAGGTAACCACTAACAAGCTAGAAAAAGTTCTCATACTGAGCTAAAGCTAGAGCCATGTAGCCCTCACAGTTGTACTGTAAGTCCCGGATAATCACTTACAGATAAGTCCTTAGGGAGAGAAATCTAGAGCACCATAAAAAACAGCCCAATGCCTTAGCCCCTTGTTTCATGTTGCTAAAAAGCATCTTTTAGTGTTTATTGCATAATATATTAGTCAAGTTACAAGATCATAGCTTTAGTTAAGCACTAACATCATACTACCCAAAGCAATAACCCATAGATATCAAGGAACAAGGTACAAAGTACTAGGAAATCCTTAGTGGTAATCAAGATAGACACATGCAGTATGAATTAAATGATTAAAGGTGTATAGGACAACAAGGAAGGTCCCATGCTATACTTGCCTTAAACTTAGGTCCTTCTATTGAATTATAACCTCTAAAGGACTTCTTCTGGATCACCAACTTCTTCTATGTCACCAACATAAAGCTCACCGACTAGATATGATCATAAAGCACCACACAAGCATCCATGCAGTCATACACAAATCAAACAATAGAACTAAATTAGAACAGTACACCAAACATATGAAAAACAACAAGCTAAAAAGGTTTTAAAGACATTCTACATGTTGCTACGAACACACAAACGCGAAAATCACTCTAATCGGAGTTAAAACAAAAAAGTTATGAATTAAACAAGATTTCCTTTAAAATAATAGATTAAATCTAACCTCGAATTTCAAAAGTTGAAATTATATTTAACTGCAAGATAAACATGTAGATTACTCCATTACGAATCTAACGTAACTTGAATGGGTCAAATCGGTGTTAAAACGGAGAAACTACGTATAAAATAAAATCAGTGGCAATTCTGTAAATATTTAGAATCAATTTTGTATTAAAAATAATTAAAAACCAAATTTAAAATGCCTAATGGACCTGGCCTCGTTTTTGGAAAAACACAGGGGCCAAAACAGATAAAGCAAGGACATATTTTGAATTATTTCTAAAAGGAAGTAGACGGTGGGTTAATTTCATAGAAACTCGGGGTCTCTTAAGCAAAGTTACCCGCCGAAGAGGTATCTTCTAATCTAGGCCGTTGATCTCAGATCGGGCGGTGCAGATCAAATGGGGGAATGGGGGTCGCGGGAGCGGCGCTGTGCGCGGCAGCGCCATTGCCGGGGAGCTCGGCTCCTCGCTGGAGTTCACAGGGACGGCCCTAGATGCCACGGGAGAGCAAACCGGAAGCACGGGGAGAAAGAGAGGGAGATGCCGAACTCGACTAGATAGCTTACCGAGGCGTAGAGCGGACAGAGGCGGTGCGTGGTTCGGTGGTGCGACGGCGGACGGCGGCGCTAGGGTTCCACGACGGCGCGTTGATTCGGCGACTTGGCTGCGGCTCCGAGGCTAAGGATGGAAGCGGCACGATGCGGGGCGCCCGATATTTATGGCCAGGAACATCTTGGAAAGCACGGCAAAGGGAGGAGGCATGACGGTGGCGGAGTCGGAGGCGGCGTGGCGGAGTTCGGCGCGGGGAGGAAGAAGGCGGCACGCTAACACACAGGGTCCACTTACCAGCGAGAGAAGAGATGGGGGAGAGGAGGCGCGGCGACACGGCTTGGTTGGGCCGACCCAAGAAGGGGTGCGTGGTGAGGGGAAAAGAGAGAAGCGGGCCACGTGGGAGAGGGAAGGAGATGGGCCGCGCACGGGAGAGGAGGAGCTGGGCCGAGCAGCTTGCTGGCCCGGCTGGGCCAGAAGAGAGGGAGAAGAGTTTTTTCTTTTCTTTTTTTTCTAAATTTTATTTTCAAATCCATTTTAAAAATATTTTAAATAATTTTGAATTTTGGGTCAAACCACTCATCACAATAAACAAGATGCAATGACATGAATACACAAAAATGTTACTAAACCTTATATTTGATTTTAAATTTTAAATAAGTTATCATTTTTTAAATTTAAATGCTCACAAAATACATAATTAAATTAAATTTACCTATTTTAAAATGATGTAAATTTTAGGGTGTTACAACGACGACTGACCCGACCAACCCGACCTACCAACTGGCAACCCGACCTACCAACTGGCAAAAAAAAAGACCAACTGGCAAGTGATTTTGATCGATGGTTTTTTTAGTCATCAGCCTGCAAGCATGCGTAGTGGTCTTGCATTGGGGTCGGTCCTCCAGCCCAAAGTAAAACTAAACATGTCATTCCTTGGCTTCTTCTTTGCATAGACGTAGCTAGGCTTCTAGTGCTAATACTAGCTTGATTAATTGTTGTCACGACTGCCTGATTTACCTTAATAATCAATTGAACGTACCGTACCTTTTTTATGAGAGGAAGGTAGAGTCTTATTTATTTAGACAATATAATGTTTTGAGGTAGTTAGTAGCTTTCAAGAGTCCATATGGGCTCTCAAGTGTCAGGTACGGTCTCAACTCGCATACATAGCCTACAAAAGTTAGACTGTTTCCCCCATACGACAGTGGTAAATCTAGCTGAAAACACAATTAGGATCATCGAGGTCAACTTCACTATGTGATATAAATTTTCTTAACCTTGAACAGTAATTTAGTAAGGAATTATAAATTTCATGGGGTCAACGGACCCAATGAGGAGGAGCAGGACGGAGGCATGGTGATCCATGGCTCCAGTCTAAGTCAGGTTAGCGTTTGGCGCAAAGCAATTGCAAGTAGCAGTATGTGTGACGACGAAAGGAAGCATATATATATACACACTGTGTATATGATATGACACAGTACAGGCACAGCTATATATTCAGCCAACTAAAATATGTTAGCGATACCCATGGACCGACCGATGGGTCCAAGAAATAACAGATGTCAAACAAATGACGTGCGTAAAAGAAATAAATCGTCCTCATTGGTCGTTCGGTTGACCTGATCGACCCTGCAGAGAGATAGATCACTTAATTAATATTTATACTACACTACGTACATGCTAGTCCATATGGAATGCAACATTGCAACAACCACTAATTGTAGTTGCAAGTTAATTAGTTCCATATATATAATAAATCAAATCATGGCCTTGGCTACGCCGTCAGTGATGGTGATGTCGATAGCCTGAGATAGACACGTTCCGGGCTGCTGCATAAATTAATGTACGTATGTATAGGGGCACACGGTGCTTCGGTTAATTTCAACACACACTCATCAACGACACACGCGTTATCATTCCGTGGAAACAAAAACAAAACACAATGAAGCAGGGCGAGGCATATGCATCGTCGTCGTCGTGGAATATCCCATCCATTGTTCCTTCATATACCTAGCTTCCATGGATAATATAATGGCTGCATTATATATATTGCATAATTAGTGACTGACGATCATCAGCCTGTTTGTTTCGTCGTAAACGATCGTGGATTATTTACTGCTGGCTTGGTTTGGTGTGAGAGAAAAATATTATATTGTTGCTTATAATCCATGTGAGATAAAATCGTATAATTCTAGTTTTATAATCCACGATATATATATATATATATATATATATATATATATATATATATATATATATATATATATATATATATATATATATATATATATATATATAAGCATCGTATATTGCCAGCTTGTTCGTCCACGTAGAAATTTAAAATGCATTGCATAAACTATAGTATATATTATAAATATACTTGTAATAACGCGTCGTTGCAATTAATTGGAGAACAAACGTTGCAGCTCCAAGTGTTGACCTTACCAAGCAGTAAGCACCCATCCAGATCAGCCTCGGAATACGTGCATCACTACCAAGCCTCCAACGCAAGCAAGCGGCTGAGGTCGAGAGCAGAATCAATGACTAGATGCAGGTATATTCTCCCAGGCCAGCTTCTTCGTTCCTGCAGGCACAACAGAAACCAACTTGTACTGTTGTTGACCGGCAAGAAAAGTACAAAGACAGGAAACTTCCGCGAAATAGACCGAAATTAAGACTGTTATATATTGGTGTCTTAATTCAATTTCCCACGACCAATAACCATCTTTCTTTCCTTCTTTCTTAATTTGCAAAATAAAGTACACCCCAATTCTAAAATAGTATAAGGTATCCAGGTAATCTTAAGACATATTAAAATTCTAAAATTTTAGGACATATTATACGGTAAGACAACACCCATATAACTCTTTCTAATTACCATATTTGGGTTGGTGATAGATATTAGTGATAGGTCTGTATGTGAATGATGTTTTTTGGGGTGTTTGTTCCCTTAAAATACCTTATATATTTGGTACAAATTTTGAACTCTCAATGCCTTATATTTGAGGATAGAGGGAGTAGCATCTTCATTGGGTTTAATTCTCTCCTGATAGAATCCCTTTGTTTAGCACAAGCTAGTAATTAATGATACAATGATGCCAGGAATGATGTATGATGCACAGCCGAAGCGATCTTTGTGGCAGTACGATGAATCCAAACACCAGGGCTAAGAGAAGCATGGAAACAACGTAACCCTCGCAGACGCAAACATAGGACAGGAGTGGCGTTTTCGTTTGTTTCTTCATGGGCGTCTCTATCTGCTGCTTTAATTAATTTTCATGCCTTAGAATATTATGTTATTTTCTTGCCATGTCGTCATTTTCCCCCCTATGTGGCGCCTCATTTATAATGAGCTTGAAACCTCTATGAAACCCTCGTTAAAAATGGTCTCATAAATATCTATAGAAACTTTGACTAAGTTTGTCTATATCGAACTTCCTTAAATTTAAGCAGCCATATCTATTAAAAAATATGTTACTTAATTAAAAAAGATAAATGGATATCATAAAAATAGTTTTCGGTCTCATTTGATACATCTTTGTTTCACCGGTGCTTTTTTTTCTTGCTTTAGCTCCATGAGCAGCTTTACCAATGGAGCTGGAGCTATTTTCGTAAACCGTTTGACAAAGAGCTCATATGTAGAGCTCCTTTAAACATTTTCTCACAAAATCACATGCAGAGTTTACCGGAACGAGTTGTAAGAGCATGTTTTAAATTGTGAAGCCATTGGAGGAGCTACATCAAACAAGACCTTCATAGTGAATTATAATCATTAAGCTTGTGTTTTTTATTTAATTAAATTTTGATGAACAATTGTAGTTAACAAAATTTAACTTAGCACAAACCTTGATAGAATTATGTTTGCGACTGGAGGGAGTAAACGATTATATATACGCGTATAGCGCTTGCTTGCTTCTTCTCTAGTGCTAGCTGGATAATACTGTAGAGTAATAACAGCAAGCACTTGCGGCACATGGCAGTGGTCAGCGCCCGCGGCTCTCCCCATTCCATCCCCTCCCCACCGTTGCCACCGTCGCCTCAGCCTCGGCCGGACGCCGAGACGATGTTCATGCGCGGAGGCGGAGGGAGCGGCCGCTCGTCAACCGGTACTAGCGGTAGCCTCAGGAGCGCCAGCCTCAGAGACATTGACGAGGAGGCTGCGGTGGTGGTGGCCGACGACGATGGAGGCGTCGGGAAGCTCTATGTGGCCGTCGGGAAGGACCTCAAGGATGGCAAGTCCAACCTCGGCGCCGCTCAGAGCCTTGGGTTCGTCGGCGGCGATCTCAAGCTCGTCCTGCTCCATGTCCACCAACCTGCCGACAGGATCATGAACGGTAAATAACAAACCATCAACTTTATTTAATTTGTTTGTTTAATTTCTAGCCCTTGTCTCTTTTCCATAGCTTAGCTAGCTCAGCTAACATAGCCCTTGTCCCTGTCGCTTCACGCACGCAAAAAATTGTAATCATAAATGGAGTTAACACCGATCTATGTTTTCTACTATGTTAATTTCTGTGTGTGTAGGACTAGGTTGCAAGGTTCTTGCAAGCCAGCTGGAAGAAAAGGAACTCAAAGCATTCAGGCAAATTGAACAAGATGAGATGAACACCCTTCTGAACACCTACGTGAACCACTGCAGGTCGTATCTCAAGGTCAGTCAATTATTTAATTTCCTTGAGCCATCTGTAAAGTTCAACCACTTGTCAGCATTTCTTTATTTGTACTGTATCCCTGCGCTCTGGTCAACCTACCATGCATCTATGTGTCATCAGGTCTAGTTGAACTTCGTGGGGAAAAAAATCAGAGTACATCATGAAAAAACCATCAACTAGTAATAAGGAAATTGCTAAGGCAGGATTTCCAACCCCTCCCCCCCCCCAAAAAAAAAAGATGCCGTTCCTCATAAACTACAAACTAGGCAGTGCTTTATTTTTTTCTCCTTTACATGCCAGTGCCATCCCACTAAAACTTCAACTTTTACAGGTCCAAGCTGAAACATTGATCATTGAGAAGAACAATGTCGCAAATGGCATTGTAGAGCTAATTAATCAGCATCGCATCACAAAGCTTGTCATGGGAATGTCTTCCTTCTCAACGTATGCAGACATACAATTATTTCAATGCTATGATGAGCTTTATCATAAATCATACATGAGTTTATCCTAAACTGCATAGATTATTATAGAGATATTAATACACCATCTTTCGTTTAGTGGAATATCAGAGCATCATCTGAGTTGTGAAAGTTGGGCTATATACATTCATGCGTGAACATAGAGGCCAGATTATTTTCCTTTATCTAAAAAGTCTTAGTTGTGAAAGTATTATGTTCAATTTGTTCATCGCCACATCTGTTGCTTTCCATGTTAATAAGTACAAGAAAGGCAACAGGATTGATAGCCAACAGAAAAGAGACTTCTTGCTAAAACAGAGTATCAGTAACAAAATCCAGTGCTTTTGTTTCTTGCATACTTGTTACATGGTACATGGCAATCACAAGGTGTGATTGAACTTCTTATAAGCAAAATATGATTTATTAGTTACCATCACCCTGTCTAAATTAGAGGTCAGCTCTGTTCTTTATGTTGTTGAATGTTGATTTCCATGAACAGGAAGAGGAAATTACCCAAGTCAAAAGTTGCAGCCATTGTGCATCAACAAGCCAAACCATTTTGCCAGCTCTTCTTCATTTGCAAAGGGTCTCTTGGTTGCACTAGGTATTCACCCTTCGACCTTCATGCATCCCTGCTGCTCAAAAAGGAAAAAGTCTACTTAACCCCCCCCACCTTTCATACTTGGTCTACTTCACCCCCAACTATGAAACCGTCTGTTTTACCCCTTGAACTTTCCAAAACCGTCTATTTTACCCCTCCGGGCGGTTTTTGACAGCGGTTTTGCTACAGTAAAGGTGGGTTTGAATTTGTACTAAAGCATACCGTATTATATATTCAATTAATGTAAAACAGAATGTCTAAGCAAAACCGCTGTCAAAAACCGCCCGGGGGGTAAAATAGACGGTTTTGGAAAGTTCAGGGGGTAAAACAGACGGTTTCATAGTTGGGGGGTGAAGTAGACCAAGTATGAAAGGTGGGGGGGTTAAGTAGACTTTTTCCGCTCAAAAATTGTATAGCAATCCTGACTTGTGCAATGACTCGCCATCATTTTTTTGGGCAACCTGGTAAAACAATGTTGTTGTCGATTCATCCTCAATTTCAGGGATGCCAATCTGGACTGTACAAAAGCTGATTCACCTAGAAGCAGTTCTGCAAGCACTCTCTCAGATGAAACTGAGTTACCTACGAGATCGGTGTCACTGCCACCAGGGCATCCTGGTTACAGGGGCTCCCCTGATGAACCATTCCTACCTAGACGGTCACACTCAGTTAGTTACCCCTCGTCAGGATTGGTAGGAAACAATGTGGAAAGGATGTCGCCTATAGCACAGCAGTCGATACATGTGAAAACAACATATTGCTCTCCGAACTCCAGTCTCCCGAGCAATGAAGGGTCCTCCTCATCAAGTCTAAAGGATTCAGACAGTTTAGATGGGTCGCCAGTACTGGCCTCAGTTATCAGCTATGAAGAGCAACAAATGTCTATGGTAAGTCCAGAACTGAGTAGTGTTCGCTAATAATGAGCTTTGCCAAAATAACTACTGGTATAGTGTTAAGCTGAAACCGTTTGCTATGCATTAAAACAAGGTCAATTGAAATCAATTGCTATGTGTTAAAAAAAAATCAGGTACCAGGTACCCCTGTGCTTAAATGGTTCTCAAATACATAATTACTATGAGTTCTAAACTATACCTTATGACCTATTCATACACAAATAATTATTCTTCAATGTAGGAATCGCATGCAAAATTTCCATGTAATCATTGATCCATAGAGATTTTTATGATCAAAGGCATTAAACAAGTTGTAGTTTCAACTCTCCTTTTTTTCTCTCCACGGTTCTAGGAACAAATTAAAGCCTTTTGAAGTTTTGGGAATGGAAACTTAAAATGCTACTGATCATGTGGCATTGATGTCTATATGGTTGTAACTAAATGTAGATCTTTTATGCCAAGATTTAAAGAAAATGTAAATATGCGGGAGAGCTCCCTTGTTATGATTGATGGTGTTATCTGGTGTCAAAAAGGCTCACCATTTGTTGAGAACTTAGAATATGTTGCTTTACTCTATCATATATTTGCAAATTTGCAACATTCATGGAACATTTGGCTGATATTCTTGATTCTGCAAAAGATACTTATAGTAGTTGGATAATGCTCTGTTATTTGTTGAACTCAAAGCAGATCTTAACCTTTTGTAGGTGGAAAATGGCATGCATAATGAAGTGTTTGAGCATCTACAGCAAGCCCGCACTGAGCTAGAACGATCAAGAAAGGAAGCATGTGAGGGCCGCCAAAAAGCAGAAAGGGACCTGTTTGAAGCTTCCATGAAGGTGACTTATGTGCTTTCGTAAACTAATTTCTTCTTGCTTAATCATAATGTTACAAGTTTACCCTTACCCTTAACTCTGAATAGAAAGAATCCTTTTTTTTTCTTTGAGAAAACAAAAGATCCAAATGCCAGCAAGGTAAACATGAGCAATTTTTTTCTTAAATGGTCAACTAATCTTTCGTGTATTCAAATAATTTTCTTGCAGTCCAAAGCACGGGAGAATTCACTCCGCAAAGAAAAAAAGGAGGTAGAGGAAAAACTGACCAAAGAAAAGTCTATTCTTGAAAAGGAGAAGTTGCAGATATACAATGAGCTACAGAAGGCAAATGAGCAAAGGGCACAACTGGAGAATAAGCTTCTCCAGACCAACTCTCTTTTGGAAGAGCTCCAGCAGCTTCAAGGAGAGCTGCAGCGTGAGAAAGAAGACGCTCTACGAGAAGTCGAAGAGATGCACAAACTATATAGCAACAGAAATTTTGCCTCTGCCGGTGAAGTTTCCTTGACAGAGTTTAGTTACAGTGAGATTGAAGAAGCAACCAACAACTTTGATGGCTCTAGGGAGATTGGACAAGGTGGATGTGCAAGCGTCTACAGGGGTTTTCTCCGTCAGACCACTGTGGCCATAAAGAAATTCAACCGAGAAGGTGCAGTAGGAGAGAAAGAATTCAACGTTGAGGTAATTTAATTTTCATCCACTTCAAATGTAGGCTTTATTTGCATGGGAGGAAACATGAATCTAAATCTGCGACTTTTGCAAATATTGCTTGCAGGTGGAGATTCTATGTAGGATGAGACATCCGAACCTTGTCACTCTCATTGGAGTGTGCAGAGATCCCAAGGTGCTGGTTTATGAATTCATGCCAAACGGAAGCCTAGAGGACCGTCTCCAGTGCAAGCTACACACTGAGCCACTCCCATGGAGAATGCGCGTCAGAATTGCTGCCGACATCTGCACAGCGCTCATCTTCCTCCACTCCAACAAACCGAAAAGCATCGCCCATGGTGATCTGAAGCCTGACAACGTGCTCCTTGATACTAACTTTGTAGGCAAGCTGGGGGACTTTGGAATTTCTCGCTCCTTAGACCTGACAAACACCACTGTCACCCCTTACCACAGAACGGACCACATAAAAGGCACATTGGGTTACATGGATCCAGGGTACATGGCTTCAGGGGAGCTTACAGCGCAGTATGATGTCTACTCCTTTGGAGTTGTGCTACTGCGTTTGCTAACAGGCAAGAGTCCACTTGGCCTTCAGAGTGAGGTGGAGGCATCCATGAGCAGCGGTGCCTTGCATGAGATACTTGACGCCTCTGCAGGGGAATGGCCTCTTGAGCACGCCGAGGAGTTGGCAAGACTAGCTCTGAAATGTTGTCGGTTAAACAGAAAGGATCGCCCTGATCTTGCAAGAGAGGCATGGGGTATCCTGCAAGCTATGATGAATGAACCGCCACCTTCTTCAATGCATCCTCCGGACGCAGAGGCACCATCATATTTCATCTGCCCAATGACACAGGTCAGTTGCAACTGAAGCTGACTAGTACTCAGCAGGACTGCAGAAGTAGCTAGCGTAGATGAAAAATAAATCTTCACCTAGTATCACAATCACATACACACCTAGTATAACAATTTTTTTTTTTTTTGCGATCTCCTAGTATCACAATCTCCTACCTATGAGCCTGACAGTAAATTTACCACACAGCAATTACATACAACTCTTAACAGTCAGCCACCAGATCCAGTAAAGTTTTAATTCCTTTCAACTAATATAATGTTGCATATGCATTATTGCGTTGTTTCAGGAGATTATGCGAGATCCACATATTGCCGCTGATGGATTCACATATGAAGGTGAGGCCATTAAAGATTGGATCCAAAGGGGGCATACAATGTCGCCCATGACCTACCTTAATTTGACGCACCACGAGTTAATTCCCAACAATGCCCTTCGCTTCGCTATACAAGAATGGCAAATGGGACAGCAGCAATGATTTTGAGTTTCTGATTGCTTGACCACACATTTGATTTGCGCTGTGTCGTGTTTCTGAAGTGAGCAAAGTGGTGCCAACTTCCAAGGTGTACATACACATTCTAGGCAGCCTTTTGTCTCTTAATTACATCAAAAATTTTACCAAACTTTAGAGCTCGGAAATAAAGTTTGATGTACATGCCACTCTTAGGGCTCACATGTTTGGGATGAAGTGATGAACTGATATGTAATACTCTCTCCGTTCCAAATTATAAGATGTTTTAACTTTTCTAGATATGTAGCATTTGCTATGCACTTAGGGTCTGTTTGGATGTATCCCTGAGTTAGTTGCCTGGGCATTTTACAAGCCTGTGACATGCCTGGCAGCGGTTGCAAAAATGCCTGGTCAGGCAAATCAAGAACCAGCTGAATTGTTTGGTTTAAGCCCTCGGTATGTGCCTGAGCGGGTGAAAGAGAGACTGGCAGTGTTTGGTTTGTTACTTGCCTAGGCCTGCACTCAGCTTTATTTAGGGGGCTATTTAGATCCGGTGACTAAAATTTAGGAGGTGTCACGTGAGGGTGTGTATGGGGTGTTCGGATACTGATAAAAAAATAAATTACAGAATCCGTCAGTACTCCACGAGACGAATTTATTAAGCCTAATTAATTCGTCATTAGCACATGTTTACTGTAGCACTACATGTCAAATCATGGACTAATTAGGCTTAAAAGATTCGTCTCGTAAATTAGTCGCAAGCTTTACAATTAGTTTCGTAATTAGTCTATATTTAATACTCCATGCATGTGTTAAATATCCGATGAGACAACGATTAAAGTTTAGGAGGAGAAACCAAACACCCCTTTAGAAGAGCAGTACTCTCTCCGTCTCCCAAGAAAAGTTATTAGGATGCGCGCTGGTCAAACTTTTATAGGTTTATAGAAAATATTAATAGCATTTATATCTCCAAATAAATTTATTATGACAATATATTCAACGATTCATCTAACGATACTATTATGCACCATAAATATTAATATTATCGTACATATATTTGGTTAAAGTTAAAAATGGTTTTTTTTGAAGTGAGAATAACACTTTCTTCTGAGACCGAGGAGTACGTGATTTTAGCCAGCCAACCGTGTTAGAAACCCCGCCTGTTCGGTTGGTATTAAAGTCGGTGATAAGTTGACTGAAACTGTTTTGTTATGAGAAAAAAATACTGTAGATTCTAGCTGATAAACCGACTGATAAGTTCAAGCGAATATGCCCCCACTCGAATTCCTATCCCTGGCGCCCAACAACCAGGGTAGGCAATTATCACCACTCACCAAGCAATGAAACCCGGGGCTCAAACCAAATGAACTCCAGGCAACATACAGGTAGTGGTCTAGCCCAGGCAATTTTGATAAGAGTTCTATCCAAACACACTCTTAGATATACACTATGTTTAGATATATAATAAAAGTAATATATCTAAAAATGTTAAAATATTTTATAATTTAAAATGGGGGAGTACAGTGTAATACATCAGTAAACCTAGAAAAGAGCCGGATCAGAGCACATCTTATAATTTGAAACGAAGGAGTACAGTGTAATACATCAGTAAGCCTGGAAAGGGTCCGGATCAGACCGCCCCTAAACCTAACACTGAGCTCGTCAGGTGGACACCACTCCCACTTCTTTTCCTGTCGATGTTGATGATCCCCTAGAGGTTCGCACCTCATGATGTTAGCTACACACGTCACATCTACACATCATGGGGAGCACAGCACCAGCAACGAGACAAACAACTACATGTCACGTGTCAAACATCTATCCATATTCCATCCGTTCCAAAATATTTGTCGTTTTCGTTTTCCGAGAAATAAATTTGATAAAATATATATTAAAAATATTAATATTTATGGTACATAATTGATATCATTAAAAAGATATTTGAATCTAGTTTTTTTAATAAATTTATTAAAAGATACAAATGTTGCACGTATTTTCTACAAATCAAGTCAAACTTGTGGCACAGAAACAAAAAACGACAAATAATTTGGGACAGAGGGAGTATTTACTTATATATGTCACTACTAGTATATATCTTGCGCACACCCATGCGTACGTAGTATCTTACCTGCATAGAATCATTGTGATTTATCTTATAATTTTTAGTATAAATTAAAGAAATATGACCTACTTGGGTATCTATGTTTATATGGTCTAATTGTAGATCTGCAAATAAATAGGCACATTAAGGGAGACATGAGCTATTTACATGGTCTGTCCATGAGGGGATCTCGACCAACCAAAACATATAATTGCTTCAAAATATTATTCCCATTTAAAGTCACAAATAGAGTTTTAAAATCTTAGCTAGAGAAACACTTTGTTTTCATTTCTTGCAAAAAAAAAAAACATCACCTCTCTCTCTCACTCTCCATGCATGCAATGCTACATATATGTAGATCTTGATCTATAAAGATCCTCATTCATGGACAACCTCTTATAATCCTGTAATAAGCCAGAAATCTGGACAATATGACTAGAGAACCTGTAACATCCTAAAAATCCAAGTCCTTAAAATCACTCGCTCAAAAATATTTTTAAAATCTAATTTTGCAAACTATTAACCAGTTGAGCTCTATTATCCCTTTCCAACTCTTATCCACTCCATATATCTCCCGAACTTATATCCTGCACCTCGTAGCACCAACGTCATCTGCCCGTCCCCACCTCTCTCTCGCTCCGTTTGCCCTCGCCCAGCAACGGTGCATGCCCGCCTATAAAATGGCAGCCCGAGCCGCTTCTCGCCACCGCGCCAAGCTGCCAAAGCCACCAGCGCCGCAGCTTCCTCCCTCGGTCCCAATTCTTCTCCGACTCTCTGTTTCCCGAGCTCAAGCTCGCCCCGCCGATCTCCTCCCTCGAGCTGCAATAGACCAAGCTGGGTAGCCTCCATGCACCCCCTACCTCTCCTCGCCCTCCCCGTGTTCTCGGATTTGAGAACGGTGGCCAAAAGCACCCGCTAGCCGAGCTCCAGCAGCCAGCCATGGCGGCGAGACGGGGAGCACGAACACCCGAAACGTTGTTCGCTGCTCTGCCTCTCTGCCCTGTCTCCCGTGTCTCTCTCCCTCTGTTATTTCTGACCCAAAATGCTAGCGCCACACTCAAAGCAAGCCGCAGCCCAGTGGGCATGACGTGAAGCCCAAAACACCACTCAGCCAATTACTCCGTATGTTCATTCATTATTTTCCTTCGATTTAATTAGCGGCCACCTTGCACAGTTAATATCTCCACCATATTGTTCGCAAAAAAAAAATCTCCACCATACCACCTCCGATTCATCACTTCTTTCTAAATTCATCTAAAATCAAACTCTATCCATCCATGAAGTTTCATAATTTTTAGAGTTCATTTGAATTTTTGTGAATATTATATGTGTTTGTTTGCCTGTTTTGGTCGTTTGCATGTCGTGAGCCGATGGAGTGACCGAGGAGGCGAACGACGATCTCGGCGGCCAGGATGAGTTTGGAGGCGAGTACCTTGAGTTTGACGCTGAGGATCCAAACTGTCAGCCGGAATTTGCCGAGGACGCCGACGGAGGCAAGTCCAACCTATTCCCCTTTGATGCATGTTGCTCCTATTTTTAAACACAACCCGTAGAAGCCATTTTAAATATTATATGTACGATTATACGTACAAAGTATTTTCGCTGCTTTGCTCCCGTTTGGATAGCCATCCTTGAATTGATATTAGCTGATAAATGTCTTGTTCAAACTTAGGAATAAATGTTACGCTATGGCGAAATAACGTTATTTAGTATGTTTAGGACTTGGTATTCATCATGGATACTCAACACTACATTTTTCTCAAATACAATGATTTTAAATGGAAAACTGTGTGAGTTGTGAGGATAAAATGTGTGTATTTTGAAAAGGTTAATGAATAAGTTGTAGATGGTGATTACCTTAGAGATCGATGTTTCTTTTGTGGGATGCCGCGGTGTTGTGGCTTGTACCTTTTGTGGTTAAGCGTGAAGATATCCGCCTTGTCTCAATTAAGGATTGAGTTGATGATTCATCTTGTCTAACTCATTTTATCGTACAGCTACTCGACCTTGTATGCGGTAAGGCTTAGTCTAAACCCCCCTAGTTGGTATGGCAATCACCTGAAGGCAGGTGTGCAACGGGACACTAAGATATATATGTGGAATTTGATGAATTATAAATGAAATGAGTTCTATTATTATACTATGAGGACCTTGGCTTAGTGTTCCCGTGTTGAGCGACAGTACTTAGCTATGGAGGGTAATGGCTTTGATGGATCTGTGCTTGACGACGGTATTAAGTTATGGTATCCTACTTATGGTGAAAGTGTACAACCTCTGCAGAGTGTAAAATTTATCCGGATAGCCGTGTCCGTGGTCTCGGTTATGGTTTGGTTTTAACAACTAGATGGGCTGGGATGAGTGGAAACATGAGAGTGGGTGTGATTTTAGAAATGAATGGTTGTCTGCCATGTGTTGTGAAACAAAGGGTTCAACAACACTTAAAATTGTGATCAACCCTTTTTTCAGAAATACTATTATATATGGAAAATATATATCTTTTGCAAAGATATTTATAAAGTGAAACCTTTCATGTGTCAAAAAGATAGCTTTATGCAAATAAACCAAGCCTTATCCTTCATATGTCCATATGCAGGGTAAGGTTGGATTTGCTAACACTATAAGGTTCAACCTCTAATGCCACGTCACATGATTGCAACACCACTAATTTGGTTGTCATAGGTGGGTCGTATTGCAACCTTTTCAAAAAATGGTTGCAATATGTGCCTATAATGCAACGGACTAAATTTGTTGCAATATGTGTGGTTTGTCGTTGCAACAGGCTTGTGCTACTGTAACCATTTAAGAATTGCGTTGCAATTAGTTGATATTATTGCAATGGCATTTTTGAGTTGCAATAGTATTGGTTTTCGTTGCAATTACTTGGTGTTATTGCAACTATATTGGATTTGGTTGCTTTTGCTTGTAACTATTGCCACGGTTATTATGGGTTGCAATAATGTTCCATGGTGTTGCAATTGCTAGGGTGGTTATTGCAGCAAGATTTTTGAATGGATGCAATAGCATGTTCCTATTGCCACGGTTTTCTGGGGTTGTAATAATTTTTTGTGGCGTTGCAATTGTTAAGTACTTATTGCAACTATGATCATAAATGGTCACAATATCATGTTAATATTGCCACAGTTTTTTTGTGTTGTTATAGGTTACCGTTGATGTAACGGCCTAAAAGTGTTGCAATATACAAAATCGGTTGCAATATACAAAATGCTCCACGCATTAGACTACCCCTGATGCAACGGCCTAAAAGTGTTGTAATATACCAAAAATAGTTGCAATAGACAAAATGCTCCACACATTTCTGAATAATATATACTATTGACAAAAAAAATGTTCCACAGAGGATTTGATCCCAGGAACTAAAGTACAAGCAAACACTCATCTACCACTAGGCTACTGAGGTGTGTTCCACATTAAGCCGCCTTTATATTACTTGTTTACATGATGAAGATGGCTAATTCACTTCATATGTCAACAAGGACGATAACCATCCGCATCTTCCATGACAATTTCAGAAAACAAAAAAATTGTCCAGCTTGCTGATATTTGTGCTTATGATAGAAAACAAACATGAGTATAACAGTTTAAAGACCAACTGCAGCTATTCATTATCCCGGATAATGAGATTGTTTTAAAAAAATCCAGAAAAACATCACTGTTGTACAAAGGATAAGTATTTAAACAAAGAAATCATCTTCTAGGCTTTCTACCGCAACTGGTGCAACAACTCCATCGTCAATGTAGGTGTCATCTTCGTCATCATCATCCTCATCAAGAAAGACCGCATCATCTGGTTCGAGAACTGCTACGCCACGCACCTGATTAATAATAGACGCATCACCAGTTGTGCCTTCCTTGTCTGGTCTTGTTCAATTTGACAAATCCTCATTTGGGCCTAATAGATTCATGTCTTGGATTCCCACATCAAGTAGATCGACTTCCATGTCACCCTCATTTTCTGCTTCTGGCATGGCAAACACATTTCTTGGTCTCACCGCAACAACACTAGACCATCCTGGCTTGTTCACGAGGTTGACAAAAAACACCGGTTCGACCTGTGTTGCCAGAATGTAAGGTTCATTTGAATATCTGAACCTGAAAGTATCGATATCGATAACACCATATTTATCCCTATTGTATCCTCTACTTCTGTTGGTACTGGCAGCCGACACATCATACCAATCACACTGAAACAATAAAACTTCTTTTTGTGCAGGGAACTCGAGTGAGATCATTCTTCTAATCACTCCATACCAGGTTATGTTGCTAGTAGTACCATCACCCCTCACAAGCACACCACTGTTTTGTGTGACGAGGTTTCTCTCAATGGTAGTCGTTCGAAATAGCCAGTTATTGATGTAGCATCTATTGAACACACGAGCTCGATGGTACGGTCCTTGAGAAAGGGCATACATAAGTTCACTTGCTTCGCCTTTCTCGTATAGTTTGGTGATCTGCAAACACAGTTTGAAAACAAATGCAGTTAATAAGTACATCGTTCTAACCATCACATGGAATAAAAAAATTAAAAAATAGAACTAACCTTGCCCTCGAACCACCTTACAAAGTGCTCATCGTGTCGTTTATTAAGATTCCTTATACTATTTTTTAGTTCTTCCATGTGCTCGCTGCATCGAAATAGCCAATTAATTAATTAGTTGATGCCAGAAACAAAAAGTAGAGTAATTAATGATGGTATATTGCAACTTACTCGACCCATGGTCTGGCTTCATCACAGTTACTAATTATGTAGTGCTTCATCTTCCGAACCTCATCTGCACCAAATATCTCGGTAGTCTGTCCTCTCCTCTTGTAATCCATTTCTCCAAATACGC
The DNA here is from genome assembly GCA_904845875.1 of Miscanthus lutarioriparius. Lineage (NCBI taxonomy): Eukaryota > Viridiplantae > Streptophyta > Magnoliopsida > Poales > Poaceae > Miscanthus > Miscanthus lutarioriparius. The sequence continues at coordinate 75,792,560 of CAJGYO010000003.1, read as the reverse complement.
TCAGACCAGATGGCGGCTCATTCACTGTTGTACTTTCATGACGATCAGCGCGATTTAGCTTGGTGTCGATGTCCAAGAATCTAGAGCAAAATGTAAGGCACTCCTCGACTATGTATCCCTCGGCTATTGAACCTTCTGGGTGCGCCTTGTTTCTCACATAGCCTTTAATAGTACATAGATACCTCTCAACTAGATACATCCATCTATAACACACGGGCCCTCCAAGTTTAGCCTCTTCAGCTAGATGAACCAGCAAAATGAATCATGATATCAAAAAATGCAGGTGGGAATGCCATCTCAAGCCGGCAAAGAGTCTCTTTAATTGAAATGCTAAGTTTGTCAAGATCTTCTTCCACCAGCTCCTTCGAACAAAGTGCACTGATGAACCTACTCAGCTGAATCAATGGCATGACAACTTCTTCGAGCAAAATCTTTCTGACGACTAAGGGTAACAATTTCTGTAGAATAATATGGTAGTCATGTGTTTTCAGTCCAGACACCTTACATGCATTTGCATCAACACATCTCCTTATATTGGAGCTAAACCCATCAGGCATCTTCGCTCCATGTAGAAATTGGCATAAACTTTTCTTGTCAGCCTTATCTAAAAAGTACAAGGCTGGTGGCAAGGTATAATTATCATTGTCAATGACAGGGTGCTGATCTTGCCTTATCCCTAGCTGTTCCATGTCAAGTCGGGTCTTCTCGTTGTCCTTACATTTACCTTCAATTTCAAGCAAAGTACCCAATATGCTCTCGCATATGTTTTTCTCGATGTGCATCACGTCCAAATTATGCCTTATGAGCAAAGAAGACCAGTAAGGGAGCTAAAAAAAATACTCTTCTTCCTCCAACTGTGCCATCTTTTATCTTCGTCACTGCTTCCTCTTTTTTGATGTCGCCTTTCCGAATATCACTTGATCAAAAGTTTCATACTGGTCCAATACCTGTTGAACAGACAGTGGTACTAGAGCCTCCCTGGTTTCCACCTCATTATTGAAGCTCATCTTGTTCATGCGCCAAGGATGGTCCAACGGCAAAAAACGACGATGTCCCATGTAGCAGTGCTTTTTTCCAAATCTCAACCACAAATAATCTGTATCCTTGTGGCAGTATGGACATGCAAATTTGCCTTTTGTGCTCCAACCAGAAAGCATCGCATATGCAGGAAAGTCATTAATTGTCCAAAGCAGAATAGCATGTAGTTTAAAATTCTTCTTTACCTTGTCATCCCATGTATCAATTCCCTTTTCCCAAAGATCCTTTAGCTCATCAATGAGGGGCCTCAAATATACATCAATATTCATTCCAGGAGATTTTGGACCAGGAATCAACATCGACATAATCCAATAAGGCTGTTTCTCAAACAACCAAGGAGGCAAATTGTAAGGGATGAGGATAACAGGCCATGTGGTGTATATAACATTTTGCATGCCAAAGGGGTTGAAGATATCAGAAGCAAGACCCAGCCTAATATTACGAGCTTCCTTTGCAAACCAACCATACTTGTTATCCACATGCTTCCATGCCTTCGAGTCAGCAGTGTGACGCATTTTGCCATCATCGACCAATTCTTCCTTATGCCATCGCATTTGTGATGATGTGCTCTCTGTCATATATAATCTTTGTAGCCGAGGAGTATGAGGAAAGTATCGTAGGATTTTACGTGGGACACGCTTCTTGTTTGTTGTATCAGCATCACCATCCGCAACGTCCTTGTGAGCACCATCATCGGTCGTTTTCCACCTAGACTCGCCACATTTGGGACATATATCCATATTTGCGTTTTCCTTCCAAAATAACACACAATCCTTCTCACAGGCGTGTATCTTTACATAGTCGAAGCCTAGATCTCGAACCACCCTTTGCACTTTCTCCATTGTGTCTGGGACACAGCCTTTAGGAAAAAACCTTGAGAACAGATTAAGTACCCCCTCCAATGCTTTGTTACTAAAACCGTACAAGCACTTAACCTGGAAAAGTTCCACAATAAAAGAGACCTTAGTAGCATCCTCGCAACCTAGATACAATTTCTTTTCTGCCTCCTGTAATAATTTGAAGAATATCTTCGCATGTTCATTCGGATGTTCATTGTCATCAATATCTATGATCTCTCCATGTATAGCACCTCTGATTAGGGATCTAACCAAATTAGTGACACCACGGTCGTCATCACTCGGTGCGCCTTCTTCGTTGTCTACTCCAACTTCATGTGGTGCGGATTCGTTGTCTACTTCTACATCAGCTGGTGGTGGTGCGTCATTGTGTACTTCTACATCAGCTGCTGGTGCATCTTCGTTGTGCAATCCCACATCTAAACCTTCCCCTTCCCTGATAAAGCTTTCATCAAACCCTCTATGAAGCAAATGAAGCTAAACCAGAGGCCGCGGTCTGTATGCCATGCATACACATCTAGGACATGGACACACAGCAGTTCCACCTCTCGATGTGCCACCAAATGTGATGTCCAGAAAATTTCAGAGATTCTCCTACCACTCAATTGAAGAACGAGGCAAGCGCATCCAACTCCTATCATCACCTAACATTATTCTGCAATGACTAGATCACATCAAACAAAACCAAATTTATCTTAAGACAGTATAGCTGTAGGTATCAGGCAAATGTCACACACTGTGGTGGACGGGCGGAGGAGTCGTCGAACGGGCGGAGAGTCGGACGGGCACTGGATCGACGATGATGCTCGGCACCAAACATCACGAGAGGAGGCGGCGTCGAAGATGCAAGGGTTTCAACTGAACTAGAACAGGAGAAGAACTCTGTGCCGACATGTGGGACCCACTGTCAGTCGCACATAAAAAATTGCGTCCATGGGAAGGCTTCTTCGCGCTGCCCCTCCTGTGCGTTGTGGGCTAGGCCGTTGATGAGTTTAGGCCCAGTCATGTTGGCGCTGGGCACGCTGGGAGAGCTGGCCATTTTAGTACCACCTCGGATGCATATGGAGAGACGCACCAACTTAAATACTCAGTCGCTGTTTGCGGTACCGAACTTCCAAATACTCAGTCTCTGACCACCTAGCTCGGGTCGCATCCTCTCGAGCAATCGCGCCTGTCCATGGGCTACGCTGCTTGCAGGGCCCATGTTGCTCTCGTGGCTGGCCCCTCTGGCACAGGCGCGCTATGTACGAGAATTTGTGATCCGAAGCCCAATTTTTTTGGGTAAATTTTAGTTGGCAATAGGCGTTAAAAAAAGATCACCATGAACAAGTGGAATGCACATGCTAGTAACAAGTTGAATAGGAGATCGATCTTCATTAACCACAAACATAGTTCCAGCACTACAAGTTGAGCCAACTAGCCATGGACATCATCAGGCAAAAGCAAAAGAAACGCAACATCTACGCTAATTCACAGCTTGCATACATAGACAGAATTAGTTTTCGATCCCTAGTCTCCTTTCGAACGCCACAATTTCGTGGCGTATCCTGCAGTCCTCGCTACAAAATAGGCTAACTTGTTCCCAGCCCGTAACCTTGCCGCAAGCGCCTCCAGCGCACGGGAAGTCGCCGTGAACTGGTGCCGGTGGAAGCGGATCACCATGACCGCGCCACGTAACTCTGGTGACGAGGTACGCGGCCTCCTCACGGCACACCCAGCAGCCATCATTGCGCAGCTCCTTTGGGCCGGCGCTCCGGCTCGTCGCCGAACCATCCTTGCCTTCGACGCGGTGGATGTACATCTTCGCGATGTCGTCGTCCGCGGCCCCGCCATTGTTCCTGTACATCATCAGGGCGTACAGGTAGGCCCCACATCATGCCCACCCGCGGCAGCGCGGGAGAGCTCATGGAGGGATGGCTTGCGGGCAGCGAAGAAATCTACTATCCCGGTGAGGGTGCAGGCCTCCGGGTTCCCCACACCAACCTGCAGAGCGAGGAGGGCATAGTACCTGTCCAGCTCGTTCCACTGCATATCCTCCCAGTACGTTTTGAGCAATGCCACACGCCGTCCGACGGATGGGTCACCGCACGCACGGCGCATGACCCTACAGGTCGCACGTAGCCTACCGAGGTCGTCCATGGGCTGGAAGGAGGTCGCAGCAACGTGGCCGGCGATGTCAATGAGCACCTCCATAGGGAGGTCTGTGAGCAATCGGCATTGCCTCCTTGATGCCATGAACGTGGAGAGGTGGAGGATCAGGAAATCTAAGGGGGAACTGTGGAAGGGGGCGACGACGGGCTACAGGCCGAGTTCTTGAAAAGCTCTTTTTGCGATATGGCGAGGAGACTGTGGAGAGGGGGCAAGGTACAGGAGGAGTTATAGATATTCCCCACTGCCGGTGCCTTGGGAACTACCGAAGAACAAGCGGAGGAGACGAGGAGACGGGGAGATCAGGCGGCGCCGCCTTTTCTCGGGTATGGCAGGCGACCGCGGGAATAGGCCCCGCAATAACTTCCCAACATCCCGTCCCATCCGATAATAATGCGCGGCCTTGCAAATATGAAACAAAAGTATTAACCGCACCCATCGGAAGGGTGCTTGGCAGGTATTTTGGTGAAGAGAGCGATATTTTGGATGAATAGTGATTTCGATATCATGACGGAATTTTGATTCTCTCCCAATCTCATAGGCATTCAAAGGGGTACAGTTAGCATGGTGTATGTGTATGTGTACATGCATTCATAGGCATACGTTGTGTATGTGTTTTGTAAAAAGAAAATGATGTAATCGCTTATGTCTATATCTCTTTAAAGCAATTTATTTAACTATAATGCAATTGAGAAAACAAGAATTATCGATGCTGAGCAATTTTGGTTTGCTGTCTCACGAGTGGCTGCCGAATGCTTCCAATAGTGCAAACATTATGCATTATGCACACTTAAAGTTCTGAACAAACACGCCTTGCTTTGTCCAGGCCCAGTGGCAACTGGAAGATGACTCTCTGCCTGGTGCACCAGTGCACCAGTTTGTCCTTGAGGATTCAGCACCAGTATCTGCACACAAGCTGCAGCATAACACAGGCCTGCAGCACGACTACGACTGACATTACACCAAGACGCAGGCCTAGTACTCAAAAACTCTGTTGACTACGACTGACATTACACGGTGACGCAGCAAAACATGGCACGCCCCGAGATGGTAGAGGGTGGACATGACAGATCAGTCTTAATTATGAAGATAGCTTTCGCATGCTTTCGTATGTAGCATATCATATACTATGGTCTTCGTGCCAACGACCAAGATGCATCGCCACATACAGTACCAATCCAAGGGATGATGTAAGCAAAACGAGGTCATACAATGCAACATGGAATATGTAAGCAAATAAAACGAGGTCATACAATGCAAGTATCAACCCAAGGTGACGATGATCAAACAAAGGATTCGACGACACGGTTTTTTCCAGCACCAGTAAATTATTACATCGACCTAAGACATAGATTAATCACTAGTGCTACTAATTACTGCCGGTGCTGCCGCATGCGTCGTCCCCCTACTGCTGGTGCTCATCTTCGCGCTTCTTTCGCTCAGCCCTGCGCCGGCGCCGTTCCGCGTCCATCGCGAGACGCCGCTCGGTCTCCTCGCGGCGGCGCTCCTCCTCCTTGGAGATCTCGATGATGCGCTTTAGGATGCAGTCATCGATCTCCTTCTGCGTGATGGCGCGGAGGCGCCGGTCCTCCTTCTGAGCCGTCTCCGACGAGTTGAAGATGACCTCCTCCACCGAAAGAGGTTCCGGTTCCTCCTCCGATGCGGTCTCACGGTCCGAATCGTCCTCGAGGTTCACCTCGAGGTTTGACTTGGACGACGGCGTCGGCGGAGGCGTCGGGGGGCGACATGAGGACGACGGGTTCAGCATCGCCCATGTTGTCTTCAAGCGGCGAGGCATTGTGGCGGCAGGTCGAGGGCCGGGGCGAGGTGTGCGTGGGAAGGGTGTTTGGCTTCTTGACGCGTGGTGGTGCAATGGCGGGCAACGGTGCATGGGGGCCAGGCATATATAGGCGTGTGGGTGGGTGGAACTAACGGTGCTTTAACTCACACCCCTCGGAAGACGGAGCGCCTGCGTTGGGAACCGGCGCGAGCAGCCGATGGACTCCTGGGTAAACGCGGCGTCTCTTCGTGGGGAACTGAAGGGCCATGACCAGTCGAAGGACCGGGTAAAATGGCGGCTCTTCATGGGAGGTCACGCAGGGAGCCCACGGGATCACACTTTGGCAAGGCGCCTACGCCACCAAGATCCTCGAGAAGGCAAGGCTAGCTGCTTGCAATCCGAGCGCCACTCCCATGGAGATGAAGCTGAAGCTGTTGAAGGAAGGCTCGATGCCGAGCGTGGACGCTACTAAGTACTGCAGCCTAATCGGCAGCCTCAGGTACTTGTGCAATTCTAGACCCGACCTGGCATATGCTGTGGGATACCTCAGTCGGTTCATGGAGGCGCCGCGTCAAGAGCATCTCGTAGCTGTCAAGCGTGTCCTCCGCTATGTGGCGGGCACGTTGCACTAGGGTGTGCACTGCCATCCGGGAGGAAAGAATGGAGCTGCACTGAAGCTGCTGGGCTACTCCGACCAGTGTTATCATAAATGATAAACGGTAAACAGTCGGTCACCTGCCATTTAGCCCATTATTCGGGCAAAACGGACGTTTAAACGGGCAAAACAGCCGTTTAAACGGTCAAAACAACCAATTAAACGGAAATGGTGTACCACCGTGTAACGTTTAAACGGTGTGTAAACGGGCTAAACGGACGTTTAGGCGAACAGTGACTCCGGCAGCGACTTGGCAGGTGACATCAATGATCGGAAAAGCACCAGTGGCCTCATCTTCTTCCTTGCCGGCGGGCCGATTGCGTGGCAGTCGGCAAAGCAAAGGGTGGTCGCGCTGTCTACCTGCAAGGCAGAATACATCGCGGTCACTGGAGCTGCGTGCGAGGGAGTTTGGCTGGCTGAGCTCGTCGGAGCAGCAATCCTCGCGCCCACGCTCAAGGTGGACAACAAGTCCGCCCTTGCACTGATGAAGAACCCTGTGCATGAAGACCGGAGTAAGCACATAAACAAAGTTCCACTTCATCCGGGAATGCTGCGACAGGAAGCTGATCGACGTTGAGTTCGTCGGCACAGAGCTGCAGCTGAGTGACATCCTCACCAAGGCGCTCGGTCGCGTTCGGTTCCAGGAGCTCTGTGGCTGGACCGGCATGAAAGATTTAGTGTAGATGCTCTAGGACTTAGGAGGAGATTGTTTGAATAAGCCCTGATTGTGCCGCACTTAGTTGATGCCTAATCTTAGCTAGTTGTTGACTGCGCTCTGGCTCTTTGTGGCTGGCGCAAGGCGCGCATGATGTGCTCTCTCCACAGCACAGCCCAGGGCGCTGGATGGCAGCGACCAAGCACGAGCGTGCTGTGATCCTCTCGGACATTCTTGGCCATGTAACACTGCATGTACTTAGTTTATATTCAGGTTCGATTAACAGAAAACGCTGCCGCTTTGCAGCACTAAATACTTGTGTCCACCTGTGATCGCGTGTGTTCTAATCCGTCTCTCTTCCATCACCGGGATTCTGTCAGCAGCCACGGTCACGGTTTAGCCACGTGGATCTCAGCCACAGTAACATGGAAAAGTATCGACCAAGTCCTGTATGTTACTGTAGCCACGGTACGGTAGCATGCTGTTTTTTATTCTTATAGATCTTGAGATTAACATAACTCTATCATTCGATGTCTGATTAAAGTGTATTGGTGTCACCCGAAAGCATTCGACGAGCTCTACGTGGTCTCCGCTCGTCCATCTGAGCAATAGATCAAAAAGTCAAAGTTTTAGCCTTCCTTTAAAGCTGGTCAACCTTCGCTAAAGAAACAAGACCCATATAGAAAAACGAATTTATGCAAAGCGTTCTCGGGTATTACAGTCTTATTTAAAAAATTTATATAAATATCATCTATTTTGTCATGACCTATTTTATCATTAAAGATACTTTAATAATGGTTTAGATATTTCATAATTTACATAAAAAATTTGAATAAGACGAACGGTCAAACAAGATATCTGAAAGTAAAAAACGTCACTTATTTTGGGACGGAGAGAATATTGTAGTATATTGAGTACTTAGAGAATGTGGGGAAGCGAGAGTCACTATAACCGCGTGAATCGTTTCTTCTCGGTCTTATGTAATGATTTTGTGCAAGAAACATTTTTGCGGGATAGCCTATATTAAAACGAAGCTAACATAATTAGTTTCATAATTTTCTATCACTAAAGAATTAACTATGTATTTCACAAGCAAAAAGAAATTTTAATTCTAATAAATGTAAACATCATTTGTGGTGCAAACACATTTTTAAAAGGTTACGCGCCATGGGGACCGCTCGCGCCCCTCCCACTTACCACATGCATCCCATGTGCAACATCTAATCTACTTTTGAAACACCCAGATTCAACACTTGCAACATACGTCTGAGAGACAGATGAAACACGTGAAACATGCGTTTGAAACACTTGCAAAAACACTTAAAAATCATTGTAAACATTCGCAACGTCTAGATAAAACACTTGAACATATATGTGAAACATATGTAACATCCAAATAAACACACTTACAACGTACGTCTACAAAAATAGATGAAACATGGGGGCAGACGCCTGCAACATACATGTACAACCATTGCAACATATGTAACATCTCGATCTACTTTTGCAACATACGTGGAGGTAACTATCGATTTAGTGAAGTTGCGACACACTGATCCGGATTTAGATCACCCGAATCATGCAACCTTAGCATATCTACGATTCAGTTTGTTTTGGCTACGAATATGCTTAAGCGATTCATGTAAATTCTTTAGACCATAAATAATGTTGCCACATCTCTAATGGTCAAACAAGAGCATATAATTCTTTATCATACGTAGAATAATTCAAAACATGCTCATTCAATTTCTCGCTAAAGTAAGAAATAGGTTTAGCATCTTATATCAAAACGTCACCAATTCCAACTCCAATAGCATCATGATCAATCTTAAAAGTTTTATCAAATTAGAAAGTTGTAGCAATGGCGCATGAGTAAGCTTGACCCTTAAAAGAGTAAAGGATGCCCCATGTTCTTCTCCTTGATGGAACACAACGTCCTTCTTTGTCAGCTTGTTTAATCGGACTGTAATGGTACTAAATTTTTTTAAAAAGCAAAAAATAGGTGGGGGATGTTGACATTTGTTAGCATCACTCTTTACTAAGTTGTCATCCTAAGCATAATGCCAGAAATGTGTGGTTGATAATTATTAATGACACTTGTAAACTCTGAGGAAATTATATATGTTAAAGTAAAGTATCCGCAAGCGCACAGATAATATACCATTGTAGCATTTCACCCGAGAGTATACCGAGTATCGTTATTTATATTTTATCCACAGGGAGGAGCTATGGGTTTGTTGACATAGAGATACTGACAAATATATATACTTATGATAAAGCTACTCTCATGCTATGGCAGGGGTAAGTCAATTAATAAATAAATAATAAGTGTAAAGCATTGATAATAATTTTAGAGATAGAAATAGAGACTCATAAAATATAGTATGGCTAGGCAGGAGATTCGGTAAGAGCAAAAGATTCCTAAGTCATTCCATATTTACTAAATCTTTTGTACACCCAAATATATACACTCTCACTTATAGCATAATTAACTTTGGATCTATGCATAAGAAATATTACTAAGGAAGATCAAGAACAGAGCTTGTCTCCCTTCGCAACCGTGTTCTACTTGCTCTATAAATGGGGACTGGACTACAAAGGACTCAACGGGAGTGTCACATCCACGATCTACCATATGACCCAGAGTGTAGAATGCATCCACAGGTAAACAATATCTAAGCACCATGGTTACATGATGTCGACCACTTAACCCACGCGCGTCTTGGGCTAAGCGCTTTGCGAACATATGCATAAACCCATCATCAATCACAACTATATCAAGCATATATTTAGAGCAAACTAGGAACATAATAAATATCAACATAATATTAAAGTAGCACAAAGTCATAAATAAAGAGATACAATGGCTATACTCACTAGTACAAAAACGAGCTGTACTCCCGGTTGAGAAACCCCTTAAGTCCCGGTTTTCCAACCGGGAGCACGAATCCGGGACTAAAGGGCCCCTCTTTTAGTCCGGTTTCGCGCCCACCTTTAGTCCCGGTTGGTAATACCAACCGAGGCTAGAGAGGCCTCCCGGCCTGGCCACGTGGGTCAGCCCTTTAGTCCCGGTTGGTATTACCAACCGGGACTAAAGGTTTTCTTTTTTTCTTCTTTATTTTTTGTTTCTATTTTCAATTGATGATTCGTTTTGGTTTTCGAATAGGTTTTCGAATACGCATTCTACGCTGCTAATAATATACGTATTCTACACGCTTATAATGTTCGAACATTTTGTACAAACTAAAGTATGAAACTAACGTATATATTACATGCATATACATATATTGTACGTTATTTTATGTACATATAATATGTATATATATATATATTACAAATAAAGCTTGTATTGTATATTCTATCATATCCTTGGGATAACAAATTCACTCCATCTGGTTTGGCTTCCATGTTTCGTACACGTCATTGTAGAACTCGCCGGTGAGGTTTAAGACCTGGTCATTAAGAAATCCTGCTATGGTCTCTTGAATTGCTTTCAGTTGGTCACATCGTATGATTTTTTTCTTCAACCATAGAGTCTTCAATAAAAGTTAAAGGAAAAGTATTAATATATATATATATATATGTGTGTGTGTGTGTTGGTCACGTGATTACTTATATATGTGAGCAATAAAAGAAGTTGTGAATATATGAATATATTTATATAACGTACTTTGAGGGTCTCTTCAGGAGTTCTTTTTGTGTACGCCATGATGAACTCGCAAACATAGTATCCGCAGTAGTTGTTCCCCTGTTCTTGCCTCAAAACCCACTTTTACGAGAAAAAAGATCCGGTGAATTGAAAGCATGCATGGTGTTAATTGAATTTATATATATATATAAATGTAGCTAGTACTTACTTTGTGTGCGATTACATCTAGTGGCGCTTTGAAATGTTTCATGTGGTGTTCCTGAATGAAACTTTTTCAAACACTGCGCCTAATAAAATAAAAAATTAATTTGGCTTTTAATAATTGTTGCAGTTAAGAGATCGGGGTATATATAGTTGCTAGAGAGACCAAATTACCCTTGGATAATATCTATCATGTCTTGGTACTCTGTTTGCTCTTTTCTCAATGAGTCTAAGATGCTCAACCGACTATTGGTCATATCGATGATCATCAATATCCGGTGATCGTTGCATATGTTTTTATACACAAATATGATCGACATTAACTAAAGTCAATATATATATATATATATATATATATATATATATGGGAGATAGCTTAGCTAGTAAGCAAATAATTGAACAAATGTCCATGTGATCGACATTAATTATTTAACACTCACTTAAAGTTGTAGGCGAAGAGTATGTCCTTGTTTTGTTGGTTCACTAAGAACCTCATGAGATTTTTCTCGAGTTCAGCTTTCCATTGAGGCGGGGGATTAGGGTGTTTGAATACGACATTTGGATCAACGAAACCAACATCATTATCCTTTCTCTTTCTGAGTTCTGTCATCTCATATCTGCATATATAAAAATATAGTGTGAGGATATATAATTTATATATATACATGTAGCTTTTATATATATATACTTTAATAGTAGAAAATAATCACACTTACAGACAATAGCAGCTAATGAGACTTTTGTCGAGAGAGTCCAGGTGGCATAGTTGGTGTAATTCTAAAAACTCGACATATATAACGTCATCGCCACGGAAGTAATGTTGGTTTCTAACTCTGATAGAAATAAAGTTCTCTCCCTATTCACACGCCGCCATGTACCACTTGTTTAGCAAGTACATTTGCGTACTCAGTTCACCTAAGACCTCAGAGTTGTATAGACTCTTTTCATGTTCAAATTTCTTCTAAGGATCCACTTTCGGAGCAGATGGTCCTTCAGCGAGCACTTGGGCAAGGTCCAAACCGGTATCCTCGTAAAACCGAGCCAGGTCCTCAAAATCGACGTCCAATAAGTCTAAGTTTGAACCATATTCAATATGAATGACAAGAGGGGGGACTAATTGTTGCGATTGTTGTTCGAGTTGTGCAACACCTTTCCCTACTCTAGTCTTTTTCTGCGCCGCCTCAAATGACTTGGTGAGAGAGCGGTCGTAGTCCGATTTTGGCAGGGTCTTTTGAGATTTCTTCTTTTTCTGGTACACCTTTCTTAGAAGATCTGGAGGTAGGTAGAAGTACGATTTCTTCGGGTTCTCCCTCGCTTCTCGTCGCTTTCTTACTTTTTCGAAGAAACTGCTCACATCTTTTTGTACTGCAGCATTTAATTTCTTTTCACTTTTCTCGTACGACAGTTTTTAGGGAATAACTGGATTAGAGGAGGCTTTCTTCTTTGTCGGCTGGTGGGCCAACGGCTTCGTTTGCGGGGCGGACCTCTTAGGAGCTGGCTGCTTCTTGGTCATGAAGGGAGGCGGGGCAGCCGTTGGAGACCTCCTTGGAGGCGTTGGAGACCTCCTTGGAGGCATTGGAGACCTCCTTGGAGGTGGTGGCGGTGGTGGTGTTGCATAATCATTGCTCGGAGCACTATGATGATCTGGAGATTGAATAATTGGACTTAGGTTGGCAGAGGCCCTGCTGTGTGAGTACAAAAAAGAATAATTAGGTATAAGAAATTGTTATTATTAATCATGCATGTCAATAGAAAATTAGTGAAAAAATTATTTTGTTCACTTTTGTCCGCACCTATTGTCTGACAGTTGAGGAAGCGGCAGTGGACTAGAGACCCCGGGAATAATGATGTAGCGCTTGCGCCATAGTATGAATGTTTTCTCTGCTTCTCCTAAAGTCTTCTCCCCATCACCTCCTGGAATGTCAAGAGCCAGATCACTAAAACCTTTGTTAACTCTATCCACTGAGACGCTAACATATCCAGGTGGTATTATTGCCCCATGGATTCTTGGTGTCTTAGTTGGATCTGGAGGAGAAAAAACACCGAGAGCCACCATGATTGTGGCATTTCCTTTTGGAATATGTAGCTCACAGATGTAAACGGTGCAGTGATGTCATCCACGGGGAAACGTAGCATTGCGTCATCTTGATTTGGCAACTCCGTGGAAGCGCAACTGCTTTTCAACTGATCAGAGGGGCTAATATTAATATTGATTCCTGGATCTGATGCCTGCCTTTGGTCACTCATTGCTATTTGCACTTGCTTTATGATTTCGTCCTGCATTCTAGCTTGCTTGTCTTTTTCACGCTCCTGTGCTTGAAGCAACGCCTCCCGTGACTCACGAACATATTCCTCCAACCTGTTGATCCGCGCTGCTTCCTCATCCTTCTTTCTCTGCCGGCTTCTGTAGGTATCTCTGTCGTTAGGGAAACCATGCTCCCAAGAAATATTTTGTCCTAAACCTCTCGTTCGGCCACTGTGTTCAGCAGTCCCGATGACATATGTCAGTTCATCCTTCTCTCTATTAGGCCTGAACGCACTAATAGCTTTAGGTTGTAGAGCATAAGAAAATCTTTGTGTTGCTCTTTCAAGTTTTGGGCCATGAACCAGCTTCTCGGTCTCTAGGTCCAGTCTTCCCATATGAGCGAAAAACCAATTCTTCGCGCGTTTGGGCCAATTGAGTGATTCTGGTGTGATACCCTTGGCAAGAATGTCCGCTTCCATTTTTTCTCACTTGGGAATGGCAGTCGCGTAGCCACCTGATCCCATGCCATGGTGGTATATCTTCTGTCAGGCATTCTCTTGGTTCCTTCTCACCCATTCCTCACACTCTTTCGATGTCATGTACTGTACAAAACCATTCCAGTAGGGCCTCAACTTCGCGAGCGGGCCCCTAGTATTGAAATTGGGCGTTAGGTTCTTCTTGACGTATTTCGTGTATAGGGATTTCTTCCAAGTCTGGAATTGTGTGGCCATCTTCTTCATAGCCCACTTTCGAACTAGCTCCTTCAATTCATCATCGTTGATATCATCATAATCATCCACTTGCAACGTGAAATGCTGAAGGATATCATCCCAAATTAAATTCTTATCAAGATCAGAGATAAAACTAACATGAGGCTCGTTGATCTTTTGCTTCCATTCACGGGCACTGATCGGAAGTCTGTCCCTTACAAGGTACCCATAGTGTTGCACGAATTTCCTTGCATGGGGACCAAGTGGTTCGCCTGTCTCGATATTGAATTCCAATATTATGTAGCGCCCCTCCAATGGCTTTTTCGGGCCTCAAATATTTTTGCTTTTCGCCGTTGTGGTCGTTGATCCAGAGGGCTACGTTTAAAAAAAGAATAAATAAATATCATGTGTACACATAATAGATGATAGATATTCAAATATATATATAGATATAATATTCAAATATGTATATATAAATATATATACCTCGCCAGTATTTTCTTGCACAATATTTTCTTGGTTATCTTCAAGAGCCAGGTATTGACTTCCGTCATCTACATCCTGCTGGTCACCATCGGTAAATTGAGTGCCGGTGTTGATAATATCCGTCATTTCTTCATCCATGTTGTCTCTCGGGGCAGTCACTAGCTTTTACACCACTAGATATATCTATAAAAAATAAAAACTATATCTATAAAATGGACTCCTGTAGGACGTGCCACCTCGAGGATAGTAACATTTATAGATGACATTTGTAGGTCTGAAGTTATCAAATATCCATCAAATTCTAGCTCAAAAACATGTTTAAATAAATAATCATCCGTACTAGTTGACCTTGCTTACGTGATCATCTCGGCGAGCATTTCTCCACCGGACGGCACCGTACTTGGCCATGGAAGAGCTCCGATTCTACGAGGAAGGGAACACGGTCTTCCACGACCGTTGCCGCTCTCCCTCGTAGAATCAAAGCTCCTCCTTGACGTCCGTTACCGCTCGGCAGAGAACATGCTAGCCGAGATGAACACGGTCCGCAAGTTCAAATAGTATGGATTTTCTATAATTTTCTAACTATTTTCTAAGTATTTCATTTCATGAAAAAATTAATTCTAAAAAATAAAAGGCATGATTTCTAAGTATTTTATTTCATGGAAAAATTAATTCTAAGTGACCCGCTTGACATCGGCGAGCTCACGGGCGTTTCATGGAAAAATTAATTCTAAGTGACCTGCTCGACAAAATTGAGAAAAAACACATGCTCTCATGACCTTGCTTACGTGATCATCTCGACGAGCATTTCTCCACCGGATGGCACCGTACTTGGTCACGGAAGAGCTTTGATTCTACGAGTAAGGGAACACGGTCTTCCATGACCGTTGCCGCTCTCCCTCGTAGAATCAAAGCTCATCCTTGACGTCCGTTCGGTAGAGAACATGCTAGCCGAGATGAACACGGTCCGCATGTTCAACTAGTACGGATTTTCTACAATTTTCTAACTATTTTCTAAGTATTTCATTACATGGAAAAATTAATTCTAAAAAATAAAAGGCATGATTTCTAAGTATTTCATTTCATGGAAAAATTAATTCTAAGTGACCTACTCGACATCGGCGAGCTCACGGGCATTTCATGGAAAAATTAATTCTAAGTGTCCTGCTCGACAAAATTGAGAAAAAACACACTCTCTCATGACCTCACACATCTTCTAAGATCACGTAAGCCGCCGCTTGTCGATCCGATCTGATGGGGTCTGACTAGCGCTGAGCGTCATTTAGGTTGCCTTGTTTGACGGTTCATTCATGATTCATGCTACTGACAGGCACATACAACAGGCACATACAAGAGATCAAATGAGCACTAGTCGTCGTCTTCCAAACACAGACCCAATTGATGTCAAGCCACAAGAAATCAAAACGAGCAAGACACAGACCCAAATGATGGCTCCGGGGCTCCTCGTCCTCGGCGGTGAGTCGGCTCGAGCGGCTCCTCCGCTGTGGCGTCGCTCGGGCTAGGGACGCTCAGCGGAGGGAAGGCTCGGGCGCGCTCCGGTGAGGCAACACGAGGAAGGCTCGAGCGCGCTCTGGTGAGGCAGCGCGGGGAAGGCTCCGGGGCTCCTCGTCCTCGAAGGTGCGGCAGCACGGGGAAGGCTCGGGCGCGCTCCTACGAGGACTACGGTGATGATGGACGAGGATGAGCGAGGCGTGCACTGGCCGGCCAGAGAAGAAGCGCGCGTGCATGTGGGGCCGGTGACAGCGTGCGCGTGTGATGAGGCGAGGCTAGGGTGGTCGCCTAGGGGCGGCGGTGCTGCTGGATCGGATTGATCTGGTGGAGAAGATGAGGCGACGACATGGCGGAGATAGAAAGGAAGAGAACTAGAGAAGGGAGAAGGGCGTGGTTTATAAAGGGAGACTTGTAGTCTAGGGTGATGGTTAGAACTAGGACTAAAGGTCTGACCTTTAGTCCCGGGTGATGGTTAGAACTGGGACTAAATGTCTGACCTTTAGTCCCGGGTGTAGCCACGGCCCGGGAGTAAAGGGGATTTTGGCGGGCCACAAAAATGCAGCCCACCTTGGCAAGGTTCTTTAGTCCCGGGTGATGGTTAGAACCGGGACTAAAGGTCTGACCGTTTGTCCCGGGTGTAGCCACGACCCGGGAATAAAGGGGATTTTGGCGGGCCGTGAAAACGCAGCCCACCTTTAGTCCCAGGTGGTTGATCCACCCGGAAGTAAAGGTGGGCTGCAGTTTGGCTTCCCGCTAGTTTGAAGCTCCATTTGTTTTTTTATATATTTCTTTCTATAAAATGTTAAAGTCTTGTTAATTGCACAGTAAATTAAATACAAGGCATAAAATTGTTTTAAAAGAATATGGATTTAGTTTTGCTTTATTGCACACAGGAAAATTGTGTGACCTAAAGTGTTTTGTTTTTTCTTATAAGTATTGAAACATAATGTCATTAATATTTACTATTTCGTTAATGCAAAAATGTAGTGTTTAATTTAAATCATTAAAACTTTTGTTTTCGATTGGAAATTTGTTTTCACATCATTTTAACGTAAATCTTTTCATTTTTTCATCACTCATTGTCCAAAAGCGACATGGAAATCCCACCATCAAACACAAATTTAATATGAACATAGAAAAAAGGAAACACCTAATAAACATCTCTGAATTCACAATTATTACATAATACCTCTAATACACACTATTAAACATCACTATATATATATCAAGCAGGCATGGTAGTGAACTTCTTCTTAACGTATATCCCTTGGTTATGATCACGCCGTAACCATGGAGTGTCCTCATCATTTAGCTGGATGCTTGGGTCTTTGTTCACTGTGAAGGGTGGAATTCGGTCATCCTTTTCATAATCTTCTGAGATGTCTGACTTGTCTTCATTTCCGACAATGTTTCTTTTCCCTAAAAGAACTATGTGACACTTTGGCTTATTGATTGGGTCATTGTTGTTTTTCCCTCTCTTCGGTTTTGTAGACATGTCCTTGACATAGAACACCTGATTCACATCCTTGGTAAGGACGAACGATTCGTCTTTGTACCCAATATTGTTGAGGTCCACGGTTGTCATTCCATACTGATTGTCGACTGCTACCCCGCCTCCAGTCGCCTTTACCCATTGGCACTTGAACAAAGATACCTTAAAAGTAGGTGCATAGTTTAGTTCCCATATCACCTCTATGCGGCCATAATATGTTTGCTTATTTCCATTAGGGTCGGTGGCATCTATGCGGGCACCACTGTTTTGGTTAGTGCTCCTTTTATCTTGGGCTACTGTGTAAAATGTATTCCCATTTATCTCGTATCCTTTGTATGTGAGGATATGCCACGATGGCTGCCTAGCCAACAAATATAGTTGCTCATCAATACTCTCATCACCCTGACATTCTTTTCGCAACCAGTCACTGAAAGTTTCCATGTGCTGACGTGTAATCCAAGCTTCAGACTTCCCTGGAAACTCGGATCGGAGCAACTCTTTATGTGTCTCGATATACGGATCCACCAAAGAGGAGTTTTGCAAAACTGTGTAGTGTGCTTTATTAAAATAATTGTCCTACGTATCAATATATGTTTTCTTCCCTAGTGTCCCCTTTTCACTTAGTCTCCCCTCGTGTCGCGATTCAGGAACACCAATCGGGTCAAGGTCGGGAATAAAGTCAACACAAAACTCAATGACCTCCTCTGTTCCATAGCCCTTGGCAATGCTTCCTTCTGGCCGAGCATGGTTGTGAACATATTTCTTTAGGACTCCCATGAACCTCTCAAAGGGGAACATGTTGTGCAGGAACACAGGACCGAGAATGCTAATCTCCTTGACCAGGTGAACTAGGAGGTGTGTCATGATATTAAAGAAGGAAGGAGGGAACACCAACTCAAAGCTGACAAGACATTGAACCACATCATTCTGTAGTTTAGCTAGATCCATTAGATCGATTGTCTTCTGAGAAATTGCATTGAGGAATGCACATAGCTTCACAGTGGCTAGACGTATATTTGGAGGTAGAATTCCTCTTAATGCAACTGGAAGCAATTATGTCATGAGCACGTGGCAGTCATGGGACTTTAAGTTTAGGAATTTCTTCTCTAGCACATTTATTATACGCTTTATATTCGAGGAGAATCCAGATGGTACCTTGATGCTTGCTAGGCATTCAAACATGCTTTCCTTCTCTTCTTTGCTAAAAGTGTAGCTGGCAGGACTTAAGTAATGGCGTCCATCATCTGTCTTCTCTGGATGTAGGTTGTCTCGTTCTTTCAAACACCGCAGGTCCTATCGTGCTTCAAGTGTGTCCTTAGGCTTCCCATACACACCCATGAAGCCTAGCAGGTTCACACAAAGATTCTTCGTCAGGTGCATCACGTCGATCGCGCTACGGACCTCTAGGACTTGCCAATAGGGTAGCTCTCAAAATATGGACTTCTTCTTCCACATGGGTGCGTGACCGTCGGTGTCATTCAGAACAGGTTCGCTGCCATGTGCCTTTCCAAATACTACTTTCGCATCCTTGACCATATTGAGTACATCCTCACCAGTTCGGTTGCCCGGCTTGGTCTGGTGGTCTGCCTTACCTTTAAAATGCTTGCCTTTCTTTCTTAGAGGGTGATTCGTAGGAAGAAATCGATGATGGCCAAGGTACACGACCTTTCGACATTTTTTTAGGAATATACCTTTAATGTCATCGAAACTGTGCGTGCATGCATTATATCCCTTGTTTGATTGTCCTAAAAGATTACTTAGAGCAGGCCAATCATTGATTGTTACGAACAACAATGCTCACAGGTCAAAGTGCTCATGTTTGTGCTCATCCCACATACGTACACCTGGTCTGTTCCACAAAAGTAGAAGTTCTTCAACTAGTGGCCTTAGGTACACATCGATGTCGTTGCCAGGTTGCCTTGGGCCTTGGATGAGCACTGGCATCATAATAAACTTACGCTTCATGCATAACCAAGGAGGAAGGTTGTAGATAAATAGAGTAATAGGCCAAGTGCTATGACTACTGCTCTGCTCCCCAAAAGGATTCATACCATCCGTACTTAAAGCAAACCTTAAGTTTCTTGCGTCATTTGCAAACTCCGGGAATTCTCTATCGATTGCTCTCTATTGGGACCCATCAGCAGGGTGTCTCAACATATTGTCTACCTTACGGTCTTCTTTGTGCCATCGCAACAACTTTGCATGGTCTTTGTTTCTGAACAGACGTTTCAAGCGTGGTATTATTGGACCATACCACATAATCTTGGCAGGAATTTTCTTCATGGGACGTTCACCCTCAACATCACCAGGGTCATCTCGCCTGATCTTATATCGCGATGCATGACATACCGAGCATGCATCTAACTTCTCGTACTCCTCGCCACGGTAGAGGATGCAGTCATTAGGACATGCATGTATCTTCTGGATTTCTAATCCCAAAGGGCGGATTACCTATTTTGCTTCGTACGTAGTGGCGAGCAATTCGTTATCCTTCGGAAGCATCTTCTTTTGGATTTTTAGTAACTCCCCAAATCCCTTGTCAGATACACCATTCTTTGCCTTCCATTGCAGCAATTCCAGTGGTACCCAACTTTTTCTGCCCCGCATCACAAGTTGGGTATAGTAATTTCTTGTGATCCTCTTGCATGCGCTTGAACTTGATCTTCTCCTTTTCACTTTCGCATTCTCTTTGTGCATCACGAATGGCCTGACCAAGATCATCAGCGGGCTCATCTTCTGCCCCTACCTCTTCTTCAGCTTCCCCCATTGCAGTATCATTGAAGGCACCATATTCAGCAATAATGTCATCATCGTCCCATTGTTCTTCTTCACCTTCTTCCATTACAATCCCAGTTTCTCCATGCTTCGTCCAACAAATATAGTTTGGCATGAAACCCAACTTCAACAAGTGTGAATGAAGACTCCTTGAGCTAGCATATTCCTTCAAATTCTTACATATGGCACATGGGCAGCACATGAAACCATCGTGTTTGTTTGCCTCAGCCACATGTAAGAAAGAATGCACGCCCTCAATGAACTCTTGGGAGCGGCAATTAGCATTGTACATCCAATGCCGGCTCATCTGTATTACATGACATACATACCATATTAAAACCTAAAACATAATTAGTTAATTATACAACATGCATGCCACCACACAAGGTATTAATTTATGAAAGTCTCGCTACAATGTAGACAATCCCAACTACCACTAAAAAAACTAAAGCTAAAATGCACTTCAGCAGCATAAGGATTTCGCGACCAATCCCAACTAAAATAGACAGATCATGCATTTGTTCAACATCTATGGGCTTCTTCCGCAGGATCACTGCCTCATCAGCCGCCGTAGCCGCCTGTGCAAGAGAGTTTTGCACATCTTCAACATACTCTTCCTCCTAGTACCAGCCTGAACATCCAGTGCCATCCCACTGACATTAAAACAAAAAATTAGAACTCTAATCACAATCATCATGAAAATAAGTATAAATTAACCATAATCATCAAATGCGACAAATTAACTCACATTGCGATCCGAACACTTGTAGAAGATACGGCCCTTGTTGGGACACTCCTTCCTCACCCGGTACTCCAACACAATCTTCTCCTCACACTTGCCGCATGCAATGAGAGAGAGGTCCGGCCTCAGTCGCTTTGGAACCCGATGAGAGGCCGAGGACCCGGAAGCAGTTGCCATCTACTCTCTATACTCATTTTTAATATAATATAAATTTCTCATTTTATAAATAAATAAAATTAAAAAAACTCTAAAATTCTCTATATCTCTAAACCATAAAGTGTGCTATGCATGCTAGAAATGAAAGCTGAATACTAGTTTTGAATAACTACCTTAACCTTCCTTCATCCAAATATGCAAACTTTAAAGTGATTTTGAGCTTAAATGGCTTACAAATAAAAAAATCCACCATAAAAAAACTACATATATCTAGTCCACAAAATGAGATATGCTACTAATGAAACATGAGAATATAAAGTTGGTAACCTTTAGAACCGAAGAATCGATGGAGGAATCGAAGAAATCTTGTGATTACCGCCAATGAGGACAAAGAGAGGCCGGCGATATGAAGCAAGAACACTGAGCTCGAAGTGGCTCAGGCTCGGGGAGGAAGAAGGGGTATATAGGAGGGGACCTTTAGTCCCGGTTGGAGACAGCAACCGGGACTAAAGGTAACTTTCTAGTTCTGGACGGAGCCTCCAGCCGGGAGTAGACTTTTACTCCCGGTTGGAGGGACCAACCGGGAGTAAAAGTTAACCTTTAGTCCCGGTTGGTAGCTACAACCAGGACTAAAGGTCCCCAGCAGCCGTTGGGCAGGGACCTTTAGTCCCGGTTGGAGCTACCAACCGGGACTAAAGGTTTCTATAGTCCCGGGCGTGAAAAATACCGGGACTAAAGCCAAATTTTGAAGTGGATCAAAGGTCGTTTCTCTACTAGTGACTAGTCTCCAAACGGCGGATCTAGAATCCTGAGCAATAGCACACACTCTACTTGAACCTTGCTAGCTAGCCTATACTTTTGAAGAATTGGAGCTCTATTCTCTTCTCTCTAGAAACCCTAGTTTCTAATTTGATATTGACTTATGGCAGCATACTCTGGAGGGGGGTAGGGGCTAGTTATATAGGCCGGAGCGTCAATCCTGAGCCCTCGGATCAAACCGACTTGATTAAACGGCATAGATGCAATCTAGGAGGCGGTGGAGGAACCAACGTCGAAGCGGAGGCTAACATGTGGGACCAGGGGGCCGGGCGGCCTACAGATGGGGCTGGCTGGCCCCACCTGTCATCCCCTCGGGGTCCGCCTCAGGGGGATGCCTTCTGGTGGCCTCTAGAACCTTCTGGAGTATGTTTCGCCACAAATAAGCACAGTTTTATTTGACGTTTTGATCCCCCTTGTCGGTTTTCTGGAATAACGCTGCTGAAAACACAAATTCACCAAAACTCATGGAAATTGTCAATTTAAACCCCTAAGTCTATGTTGGTGATCTTTTTTATGCATTTGTTCAAGTTATGTTGATGGTTTATGATATATGATAACTATCGTCAACAAACTCCCCCAAGCTTAACCTTTGCTCATCCCTGAGTAAAGCTAAACTTAACAATTGATCAGGAGTTGCTGCAATGTTTTCACTCCTCAAAAATACACATGCGTTCAACAAAGAATTCTCCTTCGGATTAAAATCTATCGATCTATCTTTCAAACTTACCCATATTATCTTCAACCATGCGCCTTTTTGAGCTTTCACTTGGGTCTTGAGCAATTGAAAGACAGAACAATCAAGTCAAACACTATGTCTCAAGTTCTTTGTTGAACCATTGTTCTAGAGTTTTTATAAGTTTTCAAAATAAAACTCAGAGATTCTATTGTATGACACTCTCAAGTCTCTCATATATATGGTATTTGTGGGTACATCCTTCCCAAGGCAATAGTGATGTTATGCCTTTTCTTCTCCTATAACTAAGGCTTATATGGAGTTCATAGGAGTGGTAAATGTATGAGAAAGCATACTTGCAATACATATATTGTAAAGTCAAACAATGGATCCAAAGAGAGTTGAGTCATACAATCAAATCAAGATGTGCATGTGTGTGGAATATGGTGGATATATATGGTGGCTAGCCTAATTCTACTATGCTCCTTGAAAACATATCTCTTCTTTGGAACTTTGGAAACAATTGCAAGAAAACATGGGCTATCTTATTTATCTCACTTTTTTTAGGCGGGCATCTAAGTACCCATTGTTTTAGATATCTCGAACACTTGTCCATTTTTTCAATTCTTTTTCTTTCTCTCTTCTTATTTTTTTATGAATAACTCTTGCATAGCCCATGGCTCTTTTCTGCAACAAAACTTTTGAGAGATAGCAACAAGAACTTAGAGCATTTATTTGGTGGAAAACCTATTAAGCATGTTTTTGGCATTTTCTCCCAATGTAGGAGTAAAACATTTTTGGGTGGATCTAAATGGAATGCATGTTTTTGCGCCTACCCCCAGTCTAGGAGTAGTGTATATGTGGGTGGTGTATACGTGATCTTGATTTTAAGAGCATAACAAAACTCTCATAAGGCATCAACAAAGTTTGACCAAACTCAATGCAATGCAAGCAACATAAATGAGTGAAAGTTTTCCTAGTCTAAATATCATATTTGGCTATGGTAGGAATTGAAGCTTTGTCATACAGGATCTCATCATGTTGTATTTTTATGTTTTTTAAAAGATAAATCTTCGGAATTCAAGTGTCACTTGAAACAAGATAAATAGCAGCTCAAACCTTCTCATATCATATCCGTCAATTACCTAGACTTAGATCAAGCATATGCTACCCATGAGTTTCAAGTTCAGAGCAAATTCTCATGTCAAATCAATTTCATCTAAAACTTGGTAGAATTCAAGGCTGAAAACTATGTACTTGAAAGGAATTATAACATAGCAACTATTCATCATTTCCATCATGTGAGATCATCTTCAAGTTCTTTTTATTTATCTAGCTCTTAAAAATAAGAAAGGAATCTAAAACACATCTTAAACAAACTTAATTAAACTTAAACTATATACACACTCTTTTTACTTGGTTTTCATTTATTTATTTTAGATCACACTATATTAGTATATATATAAAAGACAAAGGCAAATTTTTATTTTGTTTTTGGGTTATGCATCCTTTTTTTAATAAATAACAAACTTGAAAAAATAAACTAAAAAATAATAAAATGCTAGGAAGAGAAAACTTACCTTCGGTAAATGGTGGCTCCTCCCCCAAGCTGGATGTTGCTACGATCTCTCAGAAAGGCGAGTCGATGTTGAGACCCTAGAATAGGTAGTGCCAATTCTCATTTGCCTGCTCCTGATGCTGCTGGATGGCGATGAGGCGTTCTCCTGCCTTCGCTTGCCACTGGGTGTGCTGGTGAAGTGTGTTCTAGATGTCTTGCTATGTCTCTTTGATGGTCGTCATCCTGTTGTCGAAGCGGAAATGATGCATCTGCTGGTCATGGTAGCCATAGCTAGAGAAAGACATATGTCTTCCCTGATGGCCACTCAAGACTTCCTCATATTGCTGCTATTGATAGTAGTCGAAGTTGTCATCCTGCCATTGCACACTTGAGTCCTGATGCCAGGAGCTCTCAGCGTGTTGAGGAGCGGGCTGCTCCCAACCAGTAAGCTTGGGCTGGTGCATGTGAGAAGATTCCCACCCAGCTTGCTCGGGCTGGTGCATGCGAGAAGAACTCGGCTGGTCCCAGCCTGCATAGCTGGTAAAGGCAGGTCCTTCAGGAATTGGATCGTCACCATGGTACCTGGGCTATGGGTTGCGCATGAGTCTTGCAGAGGCACTTCGACGAGGCGCTGCTTCCTTCACCTGTAAATCAAAGACAAAAGACTACACCGCATACAGACCAAGGCTTTGGTCCGGTAACGGGATTTTGTTTGTATAGTCCATATACATCATGACAAGCTTCCCGTTTTTACCCTTTTTTAACATGTGTGCTTGGTTAAAATATTCATAATCGATAAGCCAATGGGGAATGTCATCGATGTAAGCAACAGAAGCATTTTCCAAAAGACCCAAATTTCTAGCTATGCGGGTGACCAAAGAAGTACACCCAACATCTCCCTTAAGATCAGGAATTTCTTTCCATTGTTTCATCATATATTGGACTGGTGAAACCTTTCTTCTTTTGACCATGGCATAGAGAAGTTTAAGTTCATCATTCCTAACAGTGCAAAAATCTTGTCTAGGAAAAAGAGAAAAACCTAGCCATTTGTGCATAAATCGCAAAGTAGGGTGATGAATTTTATTTGTGCAGGGACGGTAGCAAGTAAGTTCTTTAGATATTTCCCTCCAAAATTTCATTCTATCAAAGTCTTGTATACCAGTGTGCACATCAATCACACATTGTGCATGAAATCCCAAAAGTTCACTAAATTATTTCCATGGGATAGAAAAATCTTTTTTGAAAAGTCTAAATGATACTTCCGAATCAGTGGGTTTTAGGGTGCATAGAAATTCAGCAATCAAAAGCTTAGACCCCGGCTCATTAATTTTCCAAACATCTTCCCATCCTACTGCCTTAAAAATGAGTTCCAATTCAGTGTTCATACCTGTGGCTTGTAGTAGGGCTGGATCATAAGCGGGAGTGAGGACAAACCTCCGGGTCTTTAGCTTCTTGTAGATGTCCTTCTCCGTATCGTCCCGGAGCTTGAGCTGCTTCGCTTGCAAGAGAACATTTCTCTCTGTCGGGGATGAACGAGACGACGCTTCGACAGCGGGAGATGGAGGATCGACCTCCGTGTCAGTGCTTGCACAGGACGATGAACTTCTCATTGAGTGGAACAACACCGCACACTTGAGCTTTCCGACGATCTTGCTCATTTTCCAGCAAAAATAGACAAAAGACAACACAACTCGTGGAACGGTATTAGGAAAATAAAAATGTTAGCGGTTAGCCATCCAAAGTCAGTCGTCTAGAGGGTTAGTCGTCCAAGATAAATATTCTAATCAATATTTTGGCATGACTTCCATCCTAATTCTATTTAATTTTCTCTCTTGATTTGGACAGCACTACCACTCTTAAACCCTCTCTCTCTCTTGCTCAAATTTTAGCAGTACCTCTTGTAACACCTTAGTGTTTATCAATAGTTAAGTAGTGGGCTTGAGCTCCAATATGACAAGTTAAGTGGTAATCAAGAGCTCTAGTTCAAACTAGTAAGTGGTGACAAAGGTGTTGAGATCAAATCTATGAAAATGAGCCCCAACTTGAACTTGGACAATACACTTTGCTTACATGTTGACCCTTTTCAAATGTAGGCTTGAGTAGTGTTGAACATGCCTCTTCCATGAGCATCACCTTAGCATCAAGCCATCTTGACAATTGGAAAAGTTTCATGAAGTTTGGAATCAAAAAGTCACATGAAATGATAAGTTATAACATTTCTTGAATTGCTTCATCAGGTGAATGGGAACATGAGATGTCGACCAAACCTTGCTACCTTGCCCAAATGACTCTAGTTGAACTCTACAATAAATGTCATGAATGGTTCGTGTTGAGCAAATGTTAAGAAAATGCTTCAATCGACCAAAAAGCATAATTTAAAGCTTTATTGTGATACTGCTTTGACCAAAGTAAAGCAATAGTTTATGTTCAAGATAAAAGGTTTGACCTTTAATAAAAGTGGTATTTTAGTTTGTGTGCTACAAACTTTGTTTTTGGATCAAGAGCCGAATCAGCTTGGAAATAAGTCAAATAGAGGCTCAAAGATTGAATCAGCTGCTGTTTTCAGCCCTGGAAAATATTCTAAGTCTAAGATTAGTGGCAAGGATAGTTGGCATGTCACGTTCTCGTGTTTTCGTTAAGCAACTTGACTTGATCCCAAAATAAAAGTTGGAGTTTACATCTTGGAGAAGGACATACAAAAGGTTGGGATCAGTTTGACCATGTTTGGACTAAGTAATTAGAGCACAAGCAGAGCAAGGCTTAAACCTCATCAAGTTGTTAACAATGTCAACTTGGGGCTTAATTAGCCGCTAATGGAGGACTCTAATTGCAATACACCCTTAAGAGGGATGGAAGAGTAGCCAAAGAAGAGCAACTTTACCTTAAGCCACTAGGCCCAAATATGCTTGGAATATCCAGAAAAACGGTATCCAAGTGGGGCAGTCTCAAGCGTGCCAGGTGTTCGATGGATTGGCTTTGTGGCGTCCATGCGCTGTCTGCGCCCTCACCATTGTCGTGTGCCCCTGCCTCCCCCTCGCATCCATGCAGTGGCAGACATGCCCTCCTCACTCGCCTCGCCCTCCCCTTCCCCTTCCTCGCTCTCCCTCGCTCGCGTTGTTGCTCGTGGCCGCGGACACCGCCATAGCCGTCGTGCAGAGTACCGTGGCCACCCCCACTTCTCGTCGCCTTGTCCCTCCACACGAACCACAGCCACCACCACCAGCCCTACGACCCTCTCCTCTCCCTCACGCACTCCCATTCGAGCCGGCATCGCCATCGCTCGCTGCCGCCGGAGCGGCTCTAGCCGCGACCCTCGACTACCGTGGCCAGGAAGGCCATGGGCTGCAGCTGGCTGAGCCATGGGCTAGGCGCATCCACGGATGAGCCTGGCCGGCCCTTCCCCGCCGCTGACGGCCACCGCTCGCCAAGACCGACCGGCCCGTCGACCTCCTCTGCTCTGCCTGACGAGGAGAAGAAGAGGAGGGACCTCGCACAAGAATTCATAGAAAGGGAAGGGCCTATTTGCAAAGTCTGTGACTCATGTGAATAGTGACTAGAAAGGGAAGGGCCTATTTCACTGGTATCGGTATTTGAGGAAAGTTCAGGGTCTCCGATGCAAATGTGTTTCTCCTTTATTGCTTTTACTTTAGCTGAAACTTTGGAAAATCATAATAAATCATAGAAAAATCGTAAAATAGCAAATAAAGACTTTTTGGAATCCTTGAGAGTAGATCTATGCAGTAGAGTCATAATATCATATGTTTTCGTAGAAAGTTTTTACTGCACATAATTATCTTTGTAAATTAGGGTTTTCTAGGAATAAATTCATATTTAAATTGTGGTGCTCCAAATGATGTGATATTTTTATGGTAGGCTACTGATGCTATATGTGTGCTATGGTAAAAATTTTATTATCATTAGATGCAGTATGGTTGAGTTATTGATTTAACTTGATTAATGCTTGATAAATGGTTTTAAATGGTTTATAAATAATTTATATATGAAAAAATATGAAATGTGGTTCCTTTGCCTTTGCATGGTGATATTGTGGCCTAAGAAACCCTAACATGGCTCTGTGTTTATGGAAAATGTTGATCTTTAGAGTTATCTTGCTCTCACATGTTTTTTTACATTAGCAATTTATCTTTTTGTAATAATTAAATTATAAAACTAGAGCATGTGAAATTTGTGCAGTAGCCATGTTTTGATAACATCTACTGCTCATAAAAGTCTCATCCCCAAACTAGTTGTTCTCATATATCACTAAAATAATATATATGTTTATTAGAAGAAAGGATTAATAAAAGCATGATTGTAGATAAAGCTTGTAATTGTATTTGGTGATGCTTTGAGTGCTTAGTATTCGATAAAGTGTTGCTATGTATGTTAGTGGTGGTTGAAGTTCTTGAATGGCTCATGTGTTAATGCTCTTTGTTAGCAAAACAAGTGAAATGTCAAATTGTTATATTCAGAAATGACTGCATGTGCATTTTCTGTTGTGATGATAACTTAGTGGACCAAATGATGTTTTCGATAAATGTAGTGAATACCAAAGTTGTAGATAATTTCCTTATCTTGCTTTTCCTAAAATTTCATGATTTTAGGCCTGCTTGTGTAGGAGTTATAGATTTTACAAATTTTGCTGTCAGCTTTTGCATGTCCTCTGAACAGATCTGAATGATTGTATTGTTTGACTTATTTAAGCATAGAATTATGTCTTGATGATAATAGGATAGTTGTAGTGCTTTTCCTAAGCTTTCCAAAATGTTAGAGAACACCCTTTTTGGTGGTCTAGAACTCCAGTTATAGCTGTTCAAAGTGGAATGGCAGATTTCTGTCTAAATCTGGACAGAGATGCCTTCTTGGTGTTGTTTAACCTTATTAACTGTAGAATCATCTTAAGATGATAATAAGAAACTTATAGATAACTTAATAATATTTCCATAAAGTTAAGAATCATATTTTGTTGAATGATTAGAACTCCAGTTATGCATTTTTGAAGTTCATGTCAGTTTTCTATCCTAGTTTGTGCAGATCTACTTGTGGTGTCTTTCAACCTTGTCGACCTTTGAATCAACTCTAGGTGTAAATAACAAAGTTGTAGACAATTTCTTAAGCTTTCTAGAAAGTCTATGATCATCTTTATTGGATGCTTATAAGTCTAGTTATGGTTAAATTAAATGGCTGCTATGTTGCTGTCCAATTTTTGTGCATATACTTGAAGTTGATTGCTGATGCTTGATCTTGATTTTGTGATTGCTAGGAGTATCGGGTGCTAGATGGTTGCTTAAAGTAGCTTAACTTGAGTGCCTCATGGTGAAAGCTTGGTGTTATTTTTTCCTCTAACTTACCATGATAGGTTTGTGCAATAATTAGTTAAATGACTTGCTCTCTAAGTGCATATGTCTTGAGGTGTCACCTTATACTTGTCTTGAACACTCTTATGTGATGCATCTCTTATTACCATTCTTCATATTCATGCACTTGCATCTTGCATCTCATATAGGTGCGCTAGATGAACCACATGAAGGATGTGATGTTGGAGCCTAACCCGAAAATGGTGTATGGTGGACCTATCCCGAAGATGGAAGGACTAAGCAAGTGCTAGGACCGGAGATGTCACCAAGATGGTGCGAGCTAACTGAACTAACTTGTGTTGGATCCAGGCAAGCCCCGGAGTATTTTAAGCCTCCAATGTTTTTATAAATATCACTTGCATCCTTTTATGTTTGATGCATTAGGTTATAGGAGTTGATTGGAAACTCTTGATGCATATAATTTCCTTCTCCAGACATATACCTTGAACCCTGTATAGGTCTAGGATCGAATATATGCTTAGCCATGCTTAGCTCGGTAGAAGTCGGGTGATTTCCTGTCACCTGTGAAAGATAGGTGGACACTAAACCATGGTTGTCTATATTTGCTATCGTGTAAAAGAACCATGGGATGTTGTAAATCGAGATCAGATGGACTCTATGTTGTAGGTTGACTCATGTGATTCCATCTATGCCTATTACGGACCGCATCGTTGTTGGTCCTCGATCATTTTAAACGCATGCCTCTCACTTAGCTGGCCGAATAACTTGTTCCAACCGTGAAGCTGAGTAGCTCAACTCAGGTCGGGCCTCATTCTATCAAAGTGCGCACAGTGGAGGTAGTAAGGATGTGCGGGGAGCTAGTGTGAGGCCAAGGGCGGGTTAGAGTCCTGATCGACCTAGCATCCGGTAGTGTCCCTGGTTGTGCGGCGCTGATTGAACCCATGAATTAGACCTGAGTTATACCAAAGGTGACCTAATACTACCTTGGCGCAGGTATGTCTGGGTTTGTGTTAGGAATAAATTCCCAGCTGGTTGAAATCGATTCGAATCGCTGTCTCTTCTGGATAGTGAGAAACTAGATTGAGCTTCCTTCTATCGTAGTGTTAATGCAAGTGGAATGGTTTTGAGAACGAGATAATAAATGTCTATGGTTATTATTGTGCTGTCACTAATGATATACCACATGTTTATCATAGGTTAGTTGTTAATCTAGAGATGAATAGCTATAATTAACTTGATGACCGAATTATAAAATGTAGAGCTTAATTAGTGGCTTTTTATGCAAAATGGTGTCAAGCTAGCTCCACTTATATAGCCTTGCATGATCCTTGGTGTCACTATATTTTTGGTTTATGATGGGTAAGTCTAACTGAGTACATTCGAGTACTCAGGGTTTATCCCACTATGTTGCAGGTGAAGTTCTCGGCCTGCTGAAGATGGTGGCTAACCGCCGATGGGCTCGGCGACTCTATATACTGTTCTTATCTATATGCTTTTGTTAGAGGATGTCACGTATGCTAACATTGTATTTGAAACTTATATTATTGTAATCAGTTGAAAGCTATGTTGTTTTCACTAATCGGTTTTGAAACCCAAACTTTTATCATTATTTGTTGTGAACTCATTGTAAACATTATTTCCGCTGCAACTCTATGTACATGATGTGTATTTACTTAATCGTGCGATCTTGGTTGTGATGTGGATTTACCGAGGTCCTTCGTGACACTCGGTGGACTACCGGGTTTATATAAGTGAAAGTATGTGCGCATCAACGTGTTAAACAAGGATAGCCATACTTGATCTTGTATAAATTGGGCGGTTCTATCACACCTCTCTCTCTCTCTTCCTCAAGATTTTAGCAACACTTTCACTCTCAACTTTCTTACTCTTTTTTCTTACTCCAAAACTACTTCTACCAAGGGAAATTCAACTACGAAAGTGGCTTCTAGAATTTTGGAATTGGGAGTGTGAACTGCAAATGTGTGTGAGGCCGAGAGCAAGAAGGAGTGGGATATATAGGCGGCGCAACAGTAGGCCGGCCGACCAAGTGGTGGGGACGGCTGGCCCCTCCTCATGGCCAAATGGCCTCTCCATTTTCCTAATCCCTCTTTGCTTCGTGCTAAGCAAATGTTGGTGCCCGTCGATGCTCTTTTGGTGGATATGGCTGGTGGAGAGTGATAGTGGAGGATACGAAGTTGAAAGTGGAGATATGGAGGTGATGGAAGTGATAGGTGGTGGTTGAGTGGGTCCCAAGTGTTTGTATTTCTACCATATAAATATGTATATATGCATGCAAAACAAATATTTTACGAAACTATGAAATATAAGAAAATGAATGATGGTATTTTTAAATTTTTTACGTCTTCATGGTAAATATTTCTTACGAGGTTTTTATGCTACGTAAAAATTATTTACATGGGGCTTGAATTTTTATAATGCCATGATGAGAATTTTTATTTTATTTTTCTAATGCAAGTATTGAAAAGTAAATATGCAAAAGCATAAAAAGTAAATATGGATAACTACCAAGTTACCTCCCAGCGAGGGTTTGGAATTTTGAGTCCACCAAACCAGATATCTCCGGTTGTACTTATTCTTCGGGTGCATCAGTCGGTCTCAGAGATGGAGACCTTGACGGATGAACTTGTTTCTTACACCATTCCAAATTAGAGCATTGCTCTGGTCTTGGCTTGAAGGTGAATCGCCCTTCCTTGCCGTTGATATGGAATTTTATTTCTCTGGCTCTGACATCAATGTGCGCATTTGTAGTACTCAGGAAAGGTCTCCCAAGTATGAGGGGTGTTTTCATGTCCTCCTACATGTCAAGTACTATAAAATCCACAGGAACAAAGAAGTTTCGTATTTTTACCAAAATATTCTCAGCGAATCCTACAGGGTAGCGGACCGATTGATCGGCTAGTTACAAACACATCGACATTGGTGTGAGCGTTGAATAGTTGAGCTTGTCAAAGACCTTCTTGGGCATGACACTAACGCTTGCTCGAAGATCACATAACGCATTCTCAAAGTTCTGGTTTCCGATCGAATAGTCGATAGTGGGACACCCTGGATCCTTCTTCTTGACCGGTGATGTGTTCAGGATGGCCGCACTACACTCCTCCGTTAACTTAATTACCTCAGTGGTGAGCAGTGGTCTTTTGTTGTTGAGGATGTCTCGGAGATACTTTGCATAGGTGGGTACCTGTATGGCATCTAGCAAAGGAATATTGATATATAACTTTTAAATTACCTCTACAAACTTACCAAATTGCTCATCCATTTTGGCTTTTCGATTCTTGCATGGAAACGGTAGGAAAGTAGTGTCATGAAAATCTTGTTGTAATTCTCGCTCTTGTGGCTCAACTTCTTCAACTTCATCGTTTCTCTTCCTGTATTACCACTTGTATCTTACTTGTCCTTATCGCATATGGCAGATCATGAGTAGACTTGCCACCTCTTGTGGTTATAGCGTTGACCTTTTCAAGGTTAGTAGCAAAAGGCAAAGCAGTGGCCAACTGGGCTAATTGAGATTCCATCTTTTTATTATAGCTAAGTTGGTCTTTTATGGCATAAGAAAAACTATCTATTTTAGTATTTATGTTTTCTAGGACCTTATCATTAAAAGCAAGCTTTTTAGAAATATTCTCATTAATCCTAGCTTGTTCTAAGACTAAGTCTCTTAAGGATGGTTGCTTGGGATTAAAAGAATTATAATTGTTACCTGGGTACTTACCTTGGTAAGTGGACCGTTGTGGATTCCATCCTTGTCTCTGTTGTTGTGGAGCAGACTTGTTGTTGATGATGTTTGCATCCTCTTGATATTCAGGGAATTCAACCCCTAAATATTCACCACAAGTGTTTTGAGCATTGAAAGCATCTTGAATGGCCTGATGATCTCTTGTAATTATCTCATTGTTCGAGCCAATTCAATAGTACGTCCATCTTGGTTGACACACCTCTTCTGGTACTTCTTCGCTCTTATTGCATGATCGAATGTTGCATGTTGACCAGCCTTGATTAGAGGCTATCTTTTCCATAAGAGTTTTAGCTTTTTCAAGGGTGAGTGACATAAACGATCCTCCAGTAGTGGCATCAAGTTGTTCACAAGCTTTCTGAGTTAATCCATGGTAGAAACTTTGCATGAGCAACCAATCTTCCATTCCATGATGACGACGATCTAAAACATATTCTTGGAAACGTTCCCATGTTTCTGGAATGGTCTCTCCCTTCTATTGTTTGAAATTGGAAATCTTTCCTCTTAAGGCATTTGTCCTGCCTACAGGGAAGATTTTTTCTAGGAAGTATTTCAAACATTTTGCCCATGTATTGATGTTATCTTTATAGGTGTAGAACCATTGTTTCACCTTTCCCACTAGTGAGAATGGAAACAAACGAAGTAGTATGATGTCTTGAGCAACGTCCTTGATGCTTACTGATCTCTAGAAAATTCTAAAGATGAGCACTAGCATCTTCATGTGCCTTTCTGCTGAATGGAGTAGCTTGCACCATGTTGATGAGGCTTGGCTTGAGCTCGAACTCAAGGTTGTTGGTTTTGAGTGTTGGTCTAGTGCAGATGTTCTCGGTGCTTGGAACAGAGAACTCACGCAGAGTCTTGTTAGCCATAGCTTTAGAAACTGGTGTTGGGCTCACTCTTGATTTGGTTGATTCTGATTGATAGTTGTTAGTGAATCACAACCAATCCTGCAATACCCTGTATAAGATATGAACAAAGACAAACAAAGGTAAGCCTACTAAAGCAGAGTTTATGATTTTATCAATAAGTATTTATTTGATCAATTCTCTATAGCCATGTGCCCCTCCCCGGCAACGGCGCCAGAAATGCTTGTTGACATTTCTTAGCATAACATTTTACTAAGTTGTCATCCCTAGCATGATGCCAGAAATGTGTAGTTGGTAATTATTAATGACACTTGTAAACTCAGAGGAAATTATATATGTTAAAGTAAAGTATCCTCAAGCGCACAAATAATATACCATTGTAGCATTTCACCCGGGAGTATACCGAGTATCGTTATTTATATTTTATCCACAGGGAGGAGCTATGGGTTTGTTGGCATAGAGATATTGACAAATATGTATACTTATGATAAAACCACTTTCATGCTACGGCAGGGGTAAGTCAATTGATAAATAAATGATAAGTGTAAAGCATTGATAATAATTCCAGAGATAGAAATAGAGACTCATAAAATATAGTATGGCTAGGCAGGAGATTCGGTAAGAGCAAAAGATTCCTAAGTCATTCCATATTTACTAAATCTTTTGTACACCCAAGTATATACACTCTCACTTATAGCATAATTAACTCTGGATCTATGCATAAGAAATATTACTAAGGAAGATTAAGAACAGAGCTTGTCTCCCTTCGCAACCGTGTTCTACTTGCTCTATAAACGGAGAGTGGACTACAAAGGACTCAACGGGAGTGTCACATCCACGATCTACCACATGACCTAGAGTGCAGAATGCATCCACAGGTAAACAATATCTAAGCACCATGCTTACATGATGTCGACCACTTAACCCACGCGCGTCTTGGGCTAAGCGCTTTGCGAACATATGCATAAACTCATCATCAATCACAATCTAGAGCAAACTAGGAACATAATAAATAGCAACATAATAATGAAGTAGCACAAAGTCATAAATAAAGAGATATAATGGCTATACTAGTCTCCAGATGGCGGATCCGGAATCCTGAGCAATAGCCCACACTCTACTTGAACCTTGCTAGCTAGCCTATACTAGAACTTTGAAGAATTGGAGCTCTATTCTCTTCTCTCTGGAAACCCTAGTTTCTGATTTGATCTTGACTTATGGCAGCATACTCTGGAGGGGGGGCAGGGGTTGGTTATATAGGCCGAAGCATCAATCCTGAGCCCTCGGATCAAACCAACTTGAGTAAATGACGTAAATGCAATCTAGGAGGCGGTGGAGGAACCGACGTTGAAGCGAAGGCTGACATGTGGGACCAGGGCGCTGGCCGGCCCCACCTGTCATCCCCTCGGGGTCCGCCTCGGGGGGGGGATGCCTTCTGGTGGCCTCTGGAACCTTCTGGAGTATGTTTCACCACGGATAAGTGTAGTTTTATTTGACGTTTTGACCCCCCTTGCTGGTTTTCTGGAATAACCCTGCTGAAAACACAGATTCACCAAAACTCATGGAAATTGTCAGTTTAAACCCTTAAGTCTATGTTGGTGATCCTTTTTATGCATTTATTCAAGTTATGTTGACAGTTTATGATAGATGATAACTACCATCAACAGGGGATTCCCCCACTGAGCCCTTCAAAAAAATTTAAAATAAGCAATAATAAAATCCTACAAGTCCATGAAAGCTCCACACTTGTGTCACGGTGGTGGGCGCTAGCCAGCTCTGTATGGCGTGCACCTTGGCTTCATCTACCTCAATTCCCTACGAGGTCACGACATAGCCAAGAAACCATACTCATTCGGTGCAAAAGTGCACTTCTCGAGGTTATCAAATAAACATGCAGCAAACAATGCATAAAAACAACACGTTGATGATTAAGATGTTCAGTCAAAGATTTATTGTACATCAAATGTCATCAAACTATGCCACCACAAATTTTCCAATTCAAGGATGTAAAACCTCGTTCATTAAACACACGAAAGTACTAGGTGCATTAGTCAAGCCAAAAGGCATTACTAACCACTCATACAAGCCGAACTTGGTTTTAAAAGTAGTTTTCCATTTATCTCCTAGTTTTTATTTTTATTTGGTGGTAACCACTGCGCAAATCTACTTTAGAACAAATCATAGAACCACTTAACTCATCAAGCATGTCATCTAACATAGTAATAGGATGACGATACCTTATTGTAATATTATTAATGGCTTACAATCTACACATGTGCCAACTATCATCTTTTTCCAAACCAAAAGAGCCAGAACAACACAAGGACTAAGTCTCTCACATACGTACTCGCGATCCAAGAGGTCTTGGACCTGACGCTAAATCTTCTGGCAAACTCACTCTAGGAATCAAGTCAATCTGATGCTCAATCCTTCAAATAAGTATAGGTCCTTTAGGTATCTCAGTGGGAAACATGTCTCTATAATAAGTTGTTCCCTGTTGATTCATTAAAACCTAACTCATGGTCTCAAGAGTTCCAGAAAATGAAGACTCTAGAGTCTAGGAAAGCACGATTTGTAGAACATCAGAGCAGAGATCCATTGTGCAAAATATGGTTTATCTATAAAGGAACACTTGTTTACTGGAGGTATGGTTGGTGACCTGAGGATATACTTTAATTTTGTGCTTACAGTTCTAGATACTTTCCATAATTACCTGCTAGTTGCAAGTAACTCACATGACTCCACCTTGAAGCGATAAGCCACAACCATGGAGTTCTAGCGACCTCACAGATATTAGATTCTTCAAGCCCAGGATATACCGAACTCTCATCAGTGTTCAATGTATTCCATTACGCAACTCCAATGTAACCATTCCCACCTCCGTGACGACATACTCCTTGCAATCTGCTAAGTGAACAGTTCCATTCGCTGGGTGTAGAGATCCTTCATCAAATATCTCCCTAACCGAACATATATGGAAACAACTCCCTGAATCTAATGTCCAATCATGGATAGTACCTGGTTGACTGATGGTAAGTACATCATTTTCATCCTCACTTGCCACTGAGTATGCTCCTCTCATAGTCTTCAAACTTGTACAGTCCTTTATCATGTGACCCTCCTTCACATAGATAGCATGTATGTTATCCCTTGATCTTGCCTTTCTTCTTCTCATTATTCTTGACTTTTCCTACTCCACCTGAAACAATCAAAGCTTGATCACCCAAGAATGAAGATTCTTGCATCTTCTTCAAGGACTCTGCCTCTAATAGGTATGCAATTATCTTGTCGAAGTTGAGAGTGTTTTTTTCGACGAGAATATTTATCACTAACTGCTCCCACGATTGTGGTAAGGATGACGCCAGCATGACAACCTTATTGTTCTCCTCAATTTTCTTATCCACACTAACGAGCTATGTGACAAGCTTATTGAAGACATTTAAATGGTCAACAAATGATGTACCTTCATAGGCGGACTCACCTCCCGGCGACCCCGGCCAGCAGCTCGGGCTCTCCGACGAATACATAATGAAACAGAACGAAGTTGTAATGCTATCCGAAGGATTGAAATATATTTTTTCTGTAGCAAATACTCATCATATTAAAATTTGCCCGGGCTCTAAAGTCTTCCTGGGTCAGCTAATGTGTACCTTCCTCCATGCATAACCCAAATAGTTGACACTTTAGTACCCATTGATTTGTCAGCAACTTTGCCATATACAACTCTTTTAGGCTCTTCAATAATTTCTTTGGTGAATTCTCCATGATTACCGAGTACTTTACCTCATCGGAGAGACATAGTCGAATTGTACTGACAGCCTTCCACTCCATCACCTTACATTCTTCATCGGTTGTCTTCTCCGTCTTGGTGCCCTCAAGAGCATCAATCAATCCTTGTTGGACAAGCACATCTTGTACCACGCATTGCCACACACTCAAATTTCTTTTGCCGTCAAATTTCTCAACTTGATTCCACATCCCTGACATCGTATTAATTTTGTGCTTTCTAGCCCTGTCAATCTTCTCACAAAATCAAATCAATTTGACTTTGGCTCTGATACCACTTGTTAGAATCTAATACCCCTAGTTATGCGTAGCAACCCTTGGATCTTTCAAAGGATGTTGCGAGTATGACACAAGCTTGCACCGTATTAAGAATGATGTAGTTGAATCGCGTAGAAAACCCTAGACGATGATATTGAAGCAACCATGACAAGAGATTAGGATTTGGTGAAGCTAACCGCAAATTCTATTAGC
The DNA here is from genome assembly GCA_904845875.1 of Miscanthus lutarioriparius. Lineage (NCBI taxonomy): Eukaryota > Viridiplantae > Streptophyta > Magnoliopsida > Poales > Poaceae > Miscanthus > Miscanthus lutarioriparius. The sequence goes on along the minus strand of CAJGYO010000003.1, from coordinate 75,754,214 downwards.
ACAACTCTAAAATAGTACAAGTAATTGTCGCGCTCTCACAACCCTACTTGACCCTCTAGGACCACTGATTCTTGTCCTATACAAGAATCTAGTACAATAGAACTTCTAGCTTAATCCTCTTAAGTGCTCGTAATTGCTCCTTACAAGTCTTGGATGAGACCCCTGTGTTAGCTTGGTTGATGCCTATTGCCTCTACCCCTTGTTTATATACTCCCTTCTAAGGCCCCTATACATGCAAGTAGGAGTCCTTCTCCTAGTAGGATTCTACACTTAAGTTTGTGTTTGATAGGGCTCCGGATTCTCGTAGAAATGTTTCAGATCCAGATTCTCTCTATAAACGTTTCAGGTGATGAATCAGAATAACTTTATAAAACCGTTTGGCTGCTAGATTGGATTGGATTCTGATCCACATAATTTTTTTTCCATTAAAAATATATAATAAAAATATGCTTCAAAAAATGTTAGAACCTTTTGTGGATGTAGGAAAATTTAATATAACTCGTCTTATTTTTTGCACTTCAAAATAATTAATTGAAAAATACAAGTGTTAAGCACAGAGGAGAGGTTGGGAACCGAACCGGGCGAATCATGGTTCCAGCTGTTTCACCAACGTAGGCAAAAAGCATAGAACGGTTCCAGCCGTTTCTCCTCAGAAACGAATTGGCAAAAAAAAGTTCGGCACTGATTCTGGTGTTTCACGTGAGAAACGGAACCGATCCTCACGTCCAAAAGCACCCTAAGTCTTAATAAAACTAGAAGTCCTAATAGCACACCTCTCTTGAGTCCTATTACAAGTAGGATTTGAGTCACCATATAACCAGCATGTTCGCTTGTTGGTTTCAGACAGGGCTTATCAACCATGATATAGTGTTTTTCTCTTACAATAAACCAGCACCAGTCGGGCTTATCAGCCCAGAAACCAACCAGCGAACAGGCTAAACAACTCCTCATCGAGGGGCTGCTGCGCGGGAGCCTGAGCTGGACGAAGGAACAAAAATCATAGCTCCTCACACGTTTGGTATAGTTCTCTGGCTCTTCTAGTGAAGCTGTTGCTGCCAAAGTTGGAGCCGTGACAAACATTCCCTTGTTTTGAGACGTCCTTGTTCGTTTCTCTTATAATCCGTCTTTTTCAGTTTGTTTTTTCAACCGGAACAATGTTTTTCTCTCACAACGAATCAGTCGGAACAATGTTTTTCAGCTAAGCGAACGGGGCCTGGAAGCGGTTATTTTGCGTGTGTGAACTGCCCTTGATCAATTGTGTTTATTTATTCAATGTATCGGACGTAGACGAAGTGTGAACATACACTGAATATAATAATATATTATGTTGGAAGCAACGGTACAACCGATGCTTTGCCTATACTTATCAAAGCGTCGGACCTCCATCCAGTATACTTATCAAATACTTCATCCATCTGAATAATACTTTCTAAAACGAAGAGAGTACTATATTATCTTTAGTACTACTATTAGTGCGTGTTGACATATATCATTTTACGTGTCTAGAAAACCATATTGACGCGCAAAGTAAGCTACATCATACCGATTGCTAAAGCATGGTGACTAGTGAGCACGTCGTCATCAAGGGAAGGAAAGTGACAAGCTTAATTGTCAACAACATGCAAATATACGCGTTTCCAAGTCAACTCTATGTGCTTGTGCAGTTGTATGCTACTGCTAGTGTGCCTCTACTGCTAGCACGCACAACTAGTCAAGTCCATGCGATTTATTACCCTGTTGAGAAATTAATAGGCATGCGAAAATGTCAACAACCTTGTATTAGATGCAATCCGCTTACATTATGTAATTTCCACATGCTTTTTCGACCTCAAAATTTCGCACAAACAAATTAGCATTATCCTATATGCTTTATTAATTTATCATGCTTAATTCATACAAAGTTTTTTTAGAAAAGAAAATACATATTGGCTCCGTACTGAAATATTATAAGTTGTTTGGTTTTCATAATCGAACTTCTTTAAGTTTAACTAATAAGTTTACAAAAAAAATATAGCAACAATTACAATGTCAAATTAGTTTCATTATAAATACGTACTTGAATATACATTTTTAGTACATTTGTTGGTATATTGAAAATCTCGCTATCCCCAGACGAATTTAATAAAGCACTATATATATTTTTAAAACAGAGGAAGTACTTGACGTTGTTGATTTCTCTCTTTTGTCTTCCAGATACAACTTACTCCGTAGAGTACAATTATTATTTTTTATATCCCCAAACTAAATATTTTAAAATATATTGGTGCTAAAGTTTTGGCCGAATTTTGATTAAAATGTCAAGTATTTATGACTGCAGGTAGTCCTCACCGCTACTTGATTATTTGCTTTGCTCCTTGAGTCTCCGATAGAATGATTTCATTGGAATTTTAGGCCAATTCCTAGTGTAAATGGATATGTGATTTTCCTAATCCCCATGCCTGACTGGAAGTGATTCTTTTTTTTTTTGCCTTTATTCAATGACGACTGAATTGAGAAAAGGAGAAAAGATGATATAGGAATGTCCCTGCTGATTTCTTCAAAGAAAAGCAAGAAAGGGTTAAAAAAAACAGAAAGAGATGGCACATTTCAAAGGACGGCATGATGAATTTTATGCGTGTTGGGCGGGCAGAAACCATTATAAAAGGGTAAGGGGCCCGGAACCAGAAACGGCAGGCAGGACCCGACAGACGCCGGGGAAAATTCCAAGGCGGCAGGCCAGAGCACCAAAAGAAGCAGCTCCAGCACGCGGAATGGCTACCGCCACGGCCGGCTCCTCCTCGCCGCCCACGCCGCACGCCGATGATTCGCCGGAGCCGTCGTTCCCCGCCGAGAAGGTGTACGTAGCGGTAGGGAGGGAGGTGGCTGAGTCCAGGGCCACGCTGCTCTGGGCGCTGCACAAGTTCCCCCAAGGCGCCTTCGTGCTGCTCCATGTCTACTCGCCTCCCAAGTTCCTTCCCTTCCGTAAGTTTCTCATCGTCCTCTTCCTCTTTTCTTTAGCCTCCACTGCAGATGAAAAGGTCTTTCTTTTATTAGGAGATGATATGGTTGACTGTTTTCTCAGGACAACCTTTGTGTTCCAACTTCCAACCTCAATTCCTGCAAATTAACAGTTTCATTATACATTCTCTATTAAGAGGGGAGTCAAAATTATGGATTTCTTTACCTGGCCTAACAGCTTCATGTCCAATATTCCCTCAAATTTACTTGCACTAGAGTTCCACTCTGTTGCTGTATGCACTGCAATATAGCCCAATTTAACTCAAAGAGGGGAACTTTGTTTGGGGTTGCAGCACCATTGGCTCTGTTGTTGAATCAGTATATAGTAGGATTATCTTCCAGATTCTTGATTAGAATTTTGATTAAACGTATATGGATGCACGTGCTTTTGATGTTTATGCTCCAAAGTTGTGTGCAGTGGGTGCCAGGATTCCTGCTGCCCAGGTTAGGGAGCAAGAGCTAGCTGCACACAGGGAGATGGAGCTACAAAGAATCAGTGACAGTTTGGACCAGTACCTACTCTTGTGTGCACAAGAAAAGGTTTGCCACTAGACTTCTTCTGTGCAATTATCATATCCCCCATTGTCAATTCTAGAAATGAAAAAACTGCACAATAATCATTTGCAGCACAATCGCACCTATGCATGATTTATATCACAGAATATCAAAAGACTAGTCCATCATTTTAACTCACTGCACTGTACATCTGGCAGAGACATGCTGAGAAGTTGGTGGTTGAATCAGATGATGTTGCACAGGGACTAGTGGACCTCATTTCTGAGCATCATGTTACTGAACTTGTTATGGGGGCAGCGGCTGATAAGCATTATACAAAGTAAGTGGCAAATTTCTTAGTGGTATTTACACCTTAGTATAATCTCTGTGCACGACAATCACATTTAAATACTTTCTAATCATGGTGAATGTTGGTCATGACCCATGGATTTAAGATTCATACATGCTCTCTGGAGAGTTGTTAGTTCATGGTCTCAGCTAAACAACTAGCTACGCATTTCTGTGGCTACAACACATTTGCAACTCTGAATAATAAGTTGTTCCCTATTGATTCACTAAAACCTAACTCGTGGTCTCAAGAGTTCAGGAAAATGAAGATTCTGAGGTCCAGGAAAGCACGATTTGCAGAACATCAGGCAGATCCATTGTGCAAAATATGGTTTATCTGTAAAGGAACACTTGTTTACCGGAGGTATGGTTGGTGACCCGAGGATATACTTTACTTTTGTGCTTACAGTTACAGTGGCAGTTTCTAGGCTGCAGACCATGTGCATATGCGAAATGTGGAAAAACATCAATGTACTTTCTTGAATCATGCTCATGCATGCCTTGATATGAATTTAATTCCATTGTTCCTCTACTCTAGGAAAGTCGTTCAACTTAGCCATGAAGAGATGCAGGAATGTAGACAAAGCTCTGGGGTCATACATAATTCAGTAGAAAAATCAGCATGTTTGTTAGAAATGTGGTGTGTTGCCAACACATGGCTATGCAAATCAATCAGGGAACCGCAGACTGAAAGGACTACTTCAGACCCATCCTACATTAGTGGCAAGGTAATGATGGTACTGAAATTATGTCAAACTTAAGATCAAGCAACAAAGAAGCTACTCTTATTAATTTATTAAGAATTATTTCGGTGCATTTTGGTAAATGATAATCAACGTGCATGACTGCTAGCTTATGGTCCATGATGTAACAATTATTGATGCAACCTGCACCTGAAACAGTCTACATATGTGGAAGAAATTCTTTTTTGACAGATGCACTTACTTTCTTTATATCATACCACTTGAGCTGGCCCTCCATCACTCTTTTTCAAATCTAATTTCTGGAATTGCAGTGTCTTAACAGCACTAGCTTACCTTCTCATGCATAAGCAACGTCTTAGTTATGTAGTAGTAGTTAATATACAATAAAATCGTGGTGTGTAAAATTGATCTCTTGCAGGACAATATCAAGGAATCTTTTGATTCCTGCAAGAATTTCCAGCATTTCCTGAAGGAGTTAGAGAGTGCAAGGCGAGAAGCTTATGAAGAAAAATGCAGACGTGAGGAAGTAGAAAGAGAGTTGTATGAGGCTTTCCAGAAAGTAAATATCTTACTTTATCCATTCACATTGCCTGTGATATATCTATGAAGACTTAAGTGACTTGCATTGGGCACAATATATGTGGGAGAAATTCCTTTTACCATGCATTCAAACTTTCAAATCACTGTCAGAAACATAGCAGTTGTTTAAAAGAAACTTACAGAAGTGAGCAAAGTTCTTTGTATCTCACATCTATTTTTCCCAACAGGCACAAGCCTCAGAAATTTTGTACTTGAGAGAATTGAAGCAAAAGAATGAACTAGAAGAAAAGTTGACAACAATAATGGAAGAAATTGAGTCTCTCACAATAAGGACTGATGAACTTTGCTTAAAACTTCAAGGGGAACGTGAGCAAAGAATTGTCCTGGAGAAGAGAGGTGCCCATTCTGACCGTATCATCAAGGATTTGATGTTGCAGCGTGACAAAGCGCTAAGAGAGGCAGAAAAACTACGTGCAAAGAAAGGAGAGTCTACTGCAACTGTAGAGGGGACGATGCACTTAACAGAGTTTTCCTACTCAGAAATTAAGGAAGCAACTAATGACTTTGACCACTCAGTGAAGATTGGAGAAAGTGTATATGGAAGTGTATACAAGGGCTTTCTTCGGCACACAAACATAGCCATAAAGAAATTGAATCCTGAAAGTAAACAGACACAGTCGCAGTTCAATCAAGAGGTTAAATTCTCAGTTCTAGTCACTTTATTTAGTATAAAACTAATTAACATTTGTTGGTTTAAATGGATAGTCTTGCAGGCAGTTAAAAGCCTTTCTTCCTTCTGCTTGTCAGGTGGAGATTCTTAGCAGGGTGCGGCATCCAAACCTTGTTACTCTTATAGGAGCATGCAAAGATGCTCAAGCTCTTGTCTATGAGTACATGCCAAATGGAAGCTTGGATGATCGCCTGGCTTGCAAAGATAATTCCAAGCCTCTTAGTTGGCAAGTACGGACCCGTATTGCTTCTAACATTTGCTCCGCACTCATTTTCCTCCATTCTAATAAGCCTCATAGCATTGTTCACAGTGACCTAAAAGCATCTAACATTCTTCTCGATGGAAACAATATAGCTAAACTCAGCGGCTTTGGTGTATGCCAAATATTATCTGATCAGTTCAAGGCCACAACAACTCTATATCGTTATACCCACCCAAAGGGTTCTTTTGTGTATATTGATCCTGAATACCTTATCTCTGGTGACCTGACACCCCTATCTGATGTATATTCTTTTGGCATCGTACTCCTGCGTCTTCTGACTGGAAGATCAGGATTTGGTCTACTGAAAGAAGTGCAACAGGCAGTGGAAAAGGGTTGTTTGCAAGCAATATTAGATTCATCTGCTGGGGGGTGGCCTGCCATTTATGCTGAGCAGTTGGCTCAGGTAGGTTTGAGATGCTGTGAAATAAGAAGGAAACATCGTCCTGATTTGCAAACAGAGGTTTGGACTGTACTTGAACCAATGTTGAACTCTGCTTCAACAATGCTGTGTTCATTGTCATTTAAGTCAGTATCAGAAGACCTTGGTGGTGTGCCATCCTACTTCATCTGTCCAATAGTGCAGGTAACTCATACATGAGAAAATATTTATAGGAGGAAATATATTGTCCTTACTTAGCAAATGTATTCTCCTTCCTTACTGTGGTATATATATTTATATAAAATATAGAAGAAAGGAAAATAAGGCTGTACATGGCCCAAGAGTAATTTCTTTCCTGTGATTCCATATCCGAGGTGAAACATCTGTCTAGCCTTAAATTCCTCTTGAAGGACTGACCATGTATAGCTCAGACCATCCAATACAAGTCCTCGTAGAGGCAAGCTTGGGTGCCTATTTCTTCTTAATTAAAAAATAAATAAAATCCTTTTAACCTTTTTCTTCCCATTTCTTATCCATAGTCATTTTGATCAAATCAGTTGATTTTTGCATGGACTTGTTCCACCTGGTTTAAAATTTGCATTTATGTGTTGCAGGATGTCATGCGGGACCCTCTAATTGCTGCAGATGGTTTTACCTACGAAGCCGAGGCTATAAGGGAATGGCTGGACAGTGGCCACCGTACATCACCCATGACAAACCTTGAGCTATCCCACCGTGATCTTTTGCCTAACCATGCTCTCCGCTCTGCAATTCAAGAATGGCTGCAGACAAATGGAGATTAATACATCTGCTTTCTTATCAGGGAACATAAAAGTGTTTGGATGAGGGTGATGTGGGAATTTTCAGGATTTAGTTTAGATTTTCAGGATTTAGTTCAGATCTAAACTACATCATGAGAATTTGAATTTGACTCCCTCCTTTCCAACCATGGCCTTAGGAAGGATATTATTGCCCATACTATGTTATGCTGAAGATGTGTTTCTGTTTTATAGCATGTTTATAGGCACTAGTACAAGAAGAAAAAAAACATTCCTGTGTCTTCCAGAAAGACAGGATACTAGGATAGAGCCATATACGCAAGTCTTGTTTTTTGAGTTATACATGTAAACAAAATGTAATAAACAAGGAGCCAACTCCTCCATTAGCGGCATGCTTAATATCGGTCAGGATTTTACAGAATGAAAACTGCTTTGGCCATTAAATAGTTGTAATCCTTGTGGTGAGTTCAGAGTAATAGTTAACTGGGCGTGCATACTGCTTGTGAATGTTGAGTATGTGGCAGGTGGCATTTTGACAGATGGTAAATGGAAGCAAAATGCCTGTCTGATTGTACTACCAAATTCATAATGTCAAAATTTAGAGCCATTAATATTAGTATTATAAATTCGGGCAAATTAGAACTTCTAGCTATTCAGAATATCCATCGATACACTGTCTGATCTGAAAGTTAGAAAAAGAAAAGAAAAGAAAAGGTTTCAAAAGTACCTGAGGTAATAATGAAATCATTATAATGACCTTCCATACATAAGTGATGCTGTATGCTTGCTTCGTTGACTGCTTTTAGATGAATGAACGTCATTTAGATAGGCAAAAAGATCTTGGTTTGAAAGGAGTGTCCAGTGTCCAGGTTTGTCAAAGTCTCACCCCTGTGCAAATCACAGGAAATTCCAAAAGGCACTATGTCACTGTCGCAGACGACTGACCAAAGCTGCCAGTAACAACCTGCTCAGAAGAAACTTACAAGAAGGAATTGTGCGTGGCGAACTGGCGAAAGCAACTGGGAGGGATGGATCCTCTGAAGCCAGTAATCCTGCACAATTCGTCGTGCGCGTGCCTTGCATTTGCATTCCAGTCGTCTATCTATCTTATCGTCGATCTCTGTCTACCCCATGTGCAGTGCCGCGCATCGGTTCAAAGCCCTAACCACTGCACAGAAGTTTCGGCCTCAATCTTCACGTCACCCAGCTCGAAGAATGATACCGGTATATGCTATTGAGTCCATGTTGATAAATATGAAGCAGATGTCTCGACGTGAATATTGACAGCTTTGACAGCATGAATGCTACTATGACAAGCACTGCTGAAGAAAGAACAAGCTCCAATTGTCCAATCGCCATTCACCGGCGCACCAGAATCCAAAGCTGCCACTTACTTCAAAAAAAAAAGAATCCAAAGCTGCCATGCCAGATGGACATATACATTGGACATTTCTTGGCAGCTTGAAAGCAACGGCTTTGAAGCTGTGAAAAGACGGCTGCCTTGCCGGCCAGGAGATGCGATAAACTGCGATAATCGCCATCTGATATTCTAATGGGAAAACCTCAACACCAAGCATCAAAAGTCAGTTGCCGAGAGGACAGGCATCGGCTGCACCTTCTTGGATTGGTGTAGAAATTTTAGACAGAATTCATAGGACGCGTACTGAAAGTCTAACACCATGTTAGCATCCTACCAACTTCCATAGCTTAAGAAAAAACTTCTCTTATTGCAAATCATAGATAACGATGGTGAAATTACTCCATAGAATTGATTACTGAAACAGAATACCACAAACCATTGGGAACCTGGTCTTAAAAAAATTTGATTCAATTGGCTACTGAAAATGCTTACTAAACTGAAGCGATATTCTCTAATCGAATTACACACTTGGGGCCCGTAGTCTGATACTGACCTGACGTGCCGGATGATGCTGTACACAGCACACCACCATAAGTAGAAGTAGACCAAATCCAAAGCCACGCTTCCAGCCTCTTGTTGTCACTTGGCTCTCTTTGAGCTAACCTTCCTAGGAATAATAAGCAGCAAAAGGCACAAGGGCGACGTTGATACCAATACAATTACCGTATGGTTGTTGTAAAGTGGCGCGACACGAAAAAGGTAACCGCCTCACTTTCCCCTATTCTGCTATTCTGGCCATGCGTGCTCCACTGAAGCAGATTGCAAAAGCATAGCAGAATCCTAGCTTGATTCCTGATAGTACATGTAGGGAGCAAGCTGAGAAACATGGATGAGGAAGAGGTCCATATCGCAGTTGGGAAGAACTCAAAAAAGGAGAAAGCCAACATACTATGGGCTGCTGCCAAATTCCCCAGGGCCACCATAGTTCTTGTCCATGTTCATTGGCCCTCCAAGTGGATGCCTTTCAGTAAGATCTTTATAATCCTCCAGACAAATCCTTTGAACAACTCCAAGGGCCATGTACTTGTCTTTAATTCATTTGATTTTTTTTCCGTCGTGCTGAATACAAAGTGATATGGCCCTCGAATCCAACACTACAAAGGATTACAAACTATTAATTGATAGACGAAGATGAATGATAGCCATCTTACCTTAAGAAACTACCAGCCCATGAGCACAAGGATTGCCTAATTAATGATGATCATAAGCACTAGCAGGGTATAAGAGCACAAGCATAATACAAGCAATTTAATGGCTATGCTCGATGACCATAAGCATTGGCAGGATAGAGGCGATTATTGTTGTCATTAGCTGTACTAAAAATCATTCTCTCCTTTCCATCAACTCCAGTGGGTGGCAGAGTGTTATACAAGTTCGCTGATGAGAAGGAGAAGGAGATGCATAGAGGCAGGGAAATGAAAGTAATGGTCAATATGTTATCACGATACAAAAATCTGTGCGGGACGAGAAAGGTAATGCTATTTATCCTTATATTTGAGTTCAGATTAATAGACCTCATCAGCTTATGCAGTGCGTATTTGGGGTTATATGGTAAAAGAATTCAAGTAATTAGATATTCAGAGGCTTCATGCTAAGTTGGTTGCTAAACTGCTAATACTAGTAAATATGCATGTCAGTGGCCCTTCTTCAATCTTCATGCAAGGGAAAAGGAAATGATATAAACCTTTACAACATAGATATTCCTCTCCTTTTTTAGTGAAAACAGTAGGGGAAACCCCTATGTGGTAAATATTTATTTATTTATATAAAGAAAAGCAAAACAGGTCTTTTTGAGAAATAAAAGAAGGGCTAAATGAAGACCAAGAAGGCCTAGGTCTGCCCAGGAGAGAGGAAAGAGGAAAAGGCAGACAACAAGAACAACTAAAAAAGTGATCTGAGTTTGTTTAAAAAAAAAAGTGATCTGAGCCAAGAAGGAAAGGAATATTAGACATTCCTCTTTGATATACTATTTGAATCCCATCTGCAATGTTAATTTACATTAGCAGTACCATAAAGTGAAATTAATATTGCAACTAGCTCCTAAAACGAAGGATAAAGATAGCTATTTATTTGTCAGGGAACATGCCTTGTAAACAAGTATGTGTTACTGCAGGTTAGCGCACATTACCTTACACATGATGACACTGTTGCCGGTGTTGTGAACCTGATAAAGAAGCTCAGAATTAAGAGAATCATCATCGGTTCAAGGTTAGAACTGAATCTACACCTCAAACATCTCATTCAGAAAAAAAGGAAGCATCTCTTCAGATATGCTGCTCTATGTACAACCTGTACACAGATAAAACTAATTCTCTATGCTAGAATGAAAACTAAACTAAGTTGTACAGGAACATGTCAAGGCAAGTGATGCTTCGCCAGTGCTGTCAGGTTTGGGTGGTACTCAACGGCAAACACATCTCCACCAGGTATACTAGAGATCAACTATGTTAATTACCGATGACCTACTTTCATTAACCTCCAGACCAAATTTGGAAATGACTTGATGAATACAATTATTTAAATACAGCAATGATCACCTGGAGCACAGTGAAAATATAGGATATGGAGGGAGCTCAGGTATTTTAGCATCTATACATGAGCTAGGTGAGGAATCCGATGGCTACGTGACACCACCAAGTGATCTTGTAAGTAAATTTCCGGTGAAGAATTGCCATTCACGAAAACAATAACCATCTCTGCCAACAAGTCTGTGGCCATAATTCAAAATTAGTCCTAATTCTGCTGTACTATTTTAGGTAGACGAAATCATGGATGAGGAGTCGACTGAAATGAATGATTCTGATCAATTAGTAACGGTACACATACTTTCTGAGTTATGTCTTTAGGGTAAATTTCTATGATATGTGCATTCAAAATCTCTTCTTTTAGAAACAAACAACATTTAAGTTCTTTGTTGGGGAGTCTTTAAAATTTGTGTCTACCAGTGTCGGTGCAATAGATTGATTGCTTCTACGATGATGTGCAGGAAGATGAAACATTGACTGAACAAGGCACAGAGGAATCAGTCACTTCCGAAGAGATGGAAAACTTTTTTGAAGAGGGTGCTGATCAATCTGATGAGATACAGAGTTTCAGAAACATAACTGAAAAGGCCGAAAAAATCATGGTAAGAGTTAAACAATACAGCCTTCCTCAGATTCTACTTCTAAACACAGAGCCAGAAGCCTTAGTTAACTACAAATACAGATGGTTTCACTTGCAATAGGTAAGAAAACATTAGGTGGCAGATTCAGAGAAATAGGTGATACAGATTATATGGAATAAAATGATGGTCACATGATAGCACTAAAGTATTGAATCTCCTTAATGCTGACGATAAAAATAAAAGAAAATAATCACCTAGTGCATCATATGAGCATGTGTATTCAGCACCTCTTATTTTGTTTGGTCAGGAGGAAATAGAAAGACTGCAAAAGAAACTGAAACAGCTGCAAGGAGAGGAGCATAATCATGGCGAGAGGAGCTTGTCACCTAGACAAATGGCTGCTTCACTGAAGTGGAAGAGTTTATCAGAACCTAGATATCCAGAGCTGCAAATTCCAGAGAACATTGAGCAATTCTCGATGTCGCAAATTGAAAAAGTTACTGACAACTTCCACTCAAGAAATTTCATCGGAGAAGGAGGTTATGGCCCAGTTTACAAAGGGAAACTAGGTGGCACATCAGTGGCTATCAAGCTGCTGAAGCCTCGTGGTAGTCAAGGTTTCTCAGAGTATCAGCAAGAGGTAATTCTTATGTGTTAATTAATAATAAGAAGCAAAGTTTTTGAACGGCGCGATGGCATACCATAATTATTGCAGGAAGTAATTAAACTTGTGTTGGGAATAATTCTGATCCGCAGGTGGTGGTGCTGAGCAAATTGGAGCACCCGCACATCGTGAGGCTGATTGGAGTGTGCCCGGAGTCGTGCGGCCTGGTGTACGAGCACCTCCCGAACGGCACGCTCATGGACAGGCTCTCCAAGGGCCTCCTGTGGAAGGAGCGCGTCAGGATCCTCGCCGAGCTGCGCTCAGCACTGGCGTACCTCCACTCCAGGCGGCCCCACGCCATCATCCACGCCGACCTGAAGCTGACCAACATCCTCCTGGACGCCGGCAACGCGAGCCGGCTGGGGGACTTCGGGACGGCGCGCGCGGTGCACGTGAAGCCGCTGGAGGAGGAGACCATCAGCCGCCGCACGAACCCGATGGGCACAACGGGGTACATGGATCCCGTGTTCTTCATGACCGGCGAGCTCACCACGGAGTCAGACGTGTACGCGTTCGGCGTGGTGATCCTGCAGATGCTCACGGGGCTGCTGGACCTCAACATCGCAGAGCAGGCGCGCGAGGCCGTGAAGATGGACGCCGTGCACAGCGTGCTGGACGCGTCCGCCGGGCCCTGGCCGGAGGTGCAGGCCGAGAAGCTGATGAAGCTGGCGCTGAGATGCTGCAGCCTGGAGAGGAAGCGGCGGCCGGCGATCACGTCCGATGCCGAGTGGAGATCGCTCGACATCCTACGGGCTATGGCAACCCCATCTAGTAAATCCTGGAAATGGAATTCCCATGCGAGCTGAACTTACTGTAATACTAATGTACAGTATGCACCTCCAGTATGTATCTTGCTGCGTTCACACACAAAAAAAAAATGTATCTTGCTGCAGCCTGCAGATGCCATGAAAACAGAGTAGGGGTAGCTAGTAATACTATTGTGATTAGATATAGACTAGAAACAAGCGCAGCGTTGCCGCGCGTCTGGCCTGGCTATGTTAGGCCAGTCCGCGTTGCGCGATTATGTCAGAGTATCAGTGCAGAGCAGCTGCTTCCAATAGATAGAAAGGATTACATACACATTGATGTATCTATTTAATGATGCAAGACTAATATTTTTTAACACATATCTTCATTTTTATAAGCGGGAAGTTGGAGAACACAATTTAGTTATCATCATCGTTGCAATATTTGTGGGGGAACATTGATGAAATTTTATAGACAATGAAATACAAGTTTCTGATGGAACATCAGCTTATCATTGGTAGAAATCATGGCATTTCAATGGAGAAAGAGATATACATTTTAACATAAAACATTGCATGAAGAAAAATAAATAGGATATATAAGTTGTGCATGCAATTCAATCGTTTCTGAACTCCATATGGAGTTTATGTTCAAATCACGGTCACAACTTGACGCTTGTTAGAATCAGTGTACCTGACTAACCACTTCATCCATCACTTTGCCATAGGTAGTGCAATGTGACCAAGTTTCGACGGAGAGAGGCTAGCTGAATGTGAGCTGCGTGACCATGCTGCCCCCTCTGCTGGATCATTGGCCACTGCCTTTGATGACTCCACCGCTGCCCCTGAATGGAGTTGTCGCATGGAGCACAGAACCGATAAATAGACCAATCATCACTACCTGCTAGAAGCAATTAGGCCGTGGAAATTTCATCAACTGAAACAGAAATGTCAGATGCCTAAATTAGGATATGGGGGATGAAATCCATGTGGCAAAAACTAAAATAGAATCAGCAAACTGAAATCTATGGAACATCTGAATCTTTAACACAATCCAGGCCACGGCAATGAATTTGTCAGCAACAGAGCTATTGGATATATTGCAGAGTTTTATGTTGTGAGTTCTATCATCGAAATTATCTGATATATGCATAGGTGTTGATAAAATGTGCAAGTTTGAGCATTTAAAAACCAGACTATCAATCATTTCAGATACTGAGTTCCAGGCGATAGCAAACATGTTTTTTTATTTTTTTTAAGGTTGGTATAGCTGGCTGCTTTCCATTTTTTCCCTTTATTATTAGGACCTCAAATATAGGGTTTTTTCGAACTAAAGCTGCTATCTTAGCTTTATCATAGTGTAATAAAAAACACATCAGATATGCTATGTAATTGTTGGTTTCAGACATCCTCGTCTTCTGGTTATCTTCACCCGTGGAAGCAATGTAATATAAGGCCAAACTTGTAAGATGGTGATTCGTGAAGGGAGATGAAGCATCTTCTGAGGTTGCCCCAAAGAAAGCTATTCCTAATCCTATAATATATAACTACCTATCATCAAAATATATTACTACCCCCAGCTTAACTAAAAGCTATATTATTTTTCAACACTAAGCTGTTTTTGCCTAAGTCCTAAAATCATGCTGCTGTATGCAATTGACAAGGGCAGATAACCTCTCATCAATACTCTGAACCACCGCTTGATCAGGCAAGCAGTTCCTCGGATGTTGAAGTTCTGCAAGAGTTTGAAAGCACACGGAGGACATAGGTCATCACTATTTAAAAGCATGCCATTAAATACAATCTCAAGTGATCAACACAAATGATTTTAGAAGTGCATCACACAGTATATGTACCTCCTAGTTCACAAGGTGCTGCCCCAGGCACATCATAAGTGTTTTTTCATTCTGCAAAATTCAACCAGCAAAGTTTTCTAGTCAACAAAAAGGCACATGAGAGGTGTTTCAACATAGAAATGGACTGAAACTTTAGTACTACCTCCGTTTTCGTTTACTTGTCACCGAATTTTTACTGTAGCAATTTTGACCATACATTTTTTCTGCAAAAGATTTTTAGATACTCGAGCTTGGCTCAATGAGATGCTCGAGCTTGGCTCAGGATTCAAAAGGAAGAGATAAGCATAATCCAATAATTAATGTGCATTAGGATATAAATATTCAGGAGTACAGTAGAAACAAGAGATGGAGCACAAACAAAGATGCAGATCATGCTAGATGCAGCAGCAATTGGTTAACCAAGATAACGATGGTGCACGGTTATTTTTGGGAAATCTGCACCTAATTTTGTTCAGCGTCCCTCGCAGGATGCAGAAATATTATATTGGTAGATGGTAATGTAAATCTGACTATGCACGTTCTGTTATGCATGTTCCTTGAACGGTGTGAGAAAGCAATCAAAGCCGTACCGAATCAATTGGGCCAATGCAAGTAAAAGTGGCATTCATCAGCAAAGAGTTTTTTTTTTCCAAACAAATCAGTGAAAAGTGAGCAAGGCAGACACAGCAGACATGTTCCAAATTTCAGCCAAAAAAAAGTTCTAAATGCAGTAAATTTAGAACCATGATTCATCAGCTAAGTACCATTGAATCATTGGATAATTCAATCCATGGATTCTTCGGCAAAGGAAAAGAAAGGGAAACTGTAGAACACCTCATTACATGAGCCATGGCAGGGCGGCGCGCATGCAGCAGAACCAAGCGAAGCATGGTGCGGCTGCTGACGAATCGGCCGAGTGCCGTCCGGCAGGCAGGCAGGCACCAATCCCAATACCCAGGTCGGAGTCGACGCAAAGATGACCCTCTCAGTAGCGCCAGCGACGTGAGCCGACTGGTGCAGATGCAATTAACCGCGGCTGGACATCGATGTGGGGAGGGATTGGTGTTGGCGCGCGGCGAGGAATTTCGTCGAACACCTGGGCAGCGGGGCTTGCGGCCGCGCAGATCTTTGTCGATCACTGTGGGGCATGGCACGACTGACTGGAAAGGTGATACTCCCTACGTGCTATAGTACATTTTGTGGGCCAATGATGTCTGTTGAAAGAGAGGGGAGAGAACACAACCCTCGTCTTCATTCGCTCGTCCGATCGGAAACAACGGTGGATGCAAGCAAAAGCCCCCTGTACGCACGCCTGACGATCGGCGTCCGTGTTCAGCGTTCACCGCCACCTCCTTTTGTTTCTCCCCTCCCGTTCATCTCTCTCTTCTTTCGCCTTCCTTTCCTTGCGGCGACGACTGGGCGAGCGCCGCCGCCCTTCTGCGGTTTTCGCCGGCGACGAGCACCCGCCAGGTACGCCCGCCTCCCTTCTCGTCCTTACCCGCTTGCGAAACCGAGCGCTCCAAACCCTAATGGCCTAATGTAAATTTGGATCTGGTCCAGTTTATACAAGTATATACGTGATGCCTACTGTAACTTTGACTGATTGCAAGAATTACCGCTCCCCTGTTTGCAGTCGGAGATGAACGCGTCCAGGAAATCCAACCATGTTTCCAGCAAGGACAGTGCAGAAACCGCGAGGGATATCATCACCACGTCCGGCCAAATCCAACCCCTCAAAATCCCGGACGCTGTTGCTGCGCTTGCGCAGGCTGCTGCAAAGGCAAATGGTGAGACTGAGAAATGTATGTCCTGTCAGAAAACTGGTATTTGTTTCGGTTGTGATATAGGCAGCTCCAATAGGTGTTGTTGGATGGGCAGAAGAAATTCCCTTGTCAGCAATTAAACCTCTATATTTATGCTTCCAGATCTTCCAGGGTGGCCATTGTTCTCACCTCCTAAGGTGCAGTTGGACAAGTGTACCAAGTGTTCAAGAGAATTCTGTTCCACAATCAACTTCCGGAGGCATACACGTGTTCATCGTAGAACGCTCAAGATAGATAGGGTAAGCGATTTGTGCTTTTGTCTTTTCCCTCCAATTATGTACCGAGTTACCATAGTAGTTAGACAAATGGGGGAAGTATGGGGGGACTGCGAGTCTTCTAATAAATTAATTAATAAGGTAGGAGGTCGGCCTCGGGCGGTCGATCCTGTGACCTTGGTCATCGCACCAAACTGCTTCAGCACCACGTACCTGGCTTTTGCGATGACGTAGGTCTTTCTGCTTTTATAATGCAGGATCCTTTTAACACGAGTCATCAAGTTGTGAATTGGAAGAATGTATTCTTCGTGGATAATTAGCTTGCTTCCCAAGTCAAAATTCTCATTGTTATTCATTTCCTTTTCTGATGGTGCTGAAAGTCTGGCCGAGTTGTAGTTTCTATGGACTCTTATGGTTGCTGGTCGTAGTTTCTATTTTTCTGATAAGTACTCTTGTAAGAACCATGCCCTAATGGGCTTGTACGAGTCTTCTTAGACTCCCACCTTTTCTTCTTGTAACATACTGATGCCCGGCTCTCCTGCTAATTCAAGAAAAAAAAAGACTGGATGCTTCAGCTATTTGTGTAAAGATTTTTTTTTTTTTTGTTAGTTTGAGACACATCACTAGTTGGCTACCCGCGTCTATGATGAGGCCATGTCAGATATAGTCTGACCATTCAAAATGAGACTTTTCACTTTTATGAAATTTGGGATATCCAGGACTCCTTAGCTATCTGATAATCTATAGAAAGTTTAGCACAACAACCTAATAGTAATCACGAAATCGCTTACTAACTTGTATCTTGAATGGTTGAAAGCCTTCAGTCCCTGTGTAGTGTTAAGTTTTTTTTCCCAATTACACTAGTTTAAACATCGTAGCTGTATACAACTATAATCGATGGTAAAGTAGTGTTTGTTGACTGTTGTCATACTGAACTTCATTTATTTCACATAGTCATTTTTCCCTATGAAACTGCTCCTCCATCACATTGCCATACATTGGCATGACATATTTGTTCATGCTCTGCAGGATTTTCCCAAGAATAGAGACCTTCTCGCTGCATTCTGGAATAAAGTAAGTTATCTTCAATAAAATTTCTTCTTACTTTGCCAGTTTCGTGAACTTACTCTAAGCTTGATCACATATTATGTAATATTTGAAGTAACTCGCTTACAGGTTATAGATTTGTTATTAAGTTTTTAAAGAAAACTGTACGTGTCGTATCCTTGTTACATTTCATTTAAAAGGATATGCATGTGTTTCTACAACTTTCGGTCTAGTTTTTGTGCATTTATCCTCACATCGTGAAGTATATCTAGATTAGTGCATTAGCTTGTTTTGTTAAGTATCCCTTTATACATTACAATTTGGTTTTATTCTGCGCCGAAACATTGCTCATAGCTTGGAATGTTTTTGTTCTCTTTAGCTGACTGTGGATGATGCCAGTATAATTTTGTCCTTGACAGGGGTTGTTGTAGAGGTAAGTATTGTACTACCAGATTGTTAATTCCCAAATAATATGCGACATATTTAAACATGTTTCCCTTTCAAATCAGTAACTGGGAATATAAATACATTTTCAGGGTGTAACTGGTTCATCAATTTTAACAGCACTATCATCATGGATGTGTAAACCAGGGTATGCTTCGTTGCCAATGGCATATGCCAGAGCTGGCAGTGAGCTTCTGGTAAGGTCTTTGAATTACCTTTTCCTGACCAATGGCGTGCATTTAGAACCCAGCATCATATGTTCCTTTTCTTCTCTACAGGATCTGATTCAAACAAAGGCTTCAATGCATCTGCCTGTGTCATCGGATGAACTATTTAGCTTGCTTGATGAAGCAAGTGAGAAAACATTTCTTTGCACAAATACAGCTGCTTGTATACAGAAGTTTTTATTTGACGGAGAGGTAGACAAAATTGCAACTGAGTTGAAAAATGTTGTTTCGTGCGTTAGTTACATGCTTGAACAAAAGCTGGTAAGATAGTACTTCTGTTGTGAAAAAAAAAGATATTTTGCATTTACCCTTTATGTATAAGTTTGATCAATTTATTCTGCTACTGCAAATCGAACTACAGGTTGAAGCATGGTGTGCTGATAAGACTGCTGAAGCATTAAGATGCCAGAAGTTGCTGGAGGAGGAAGAGGAAGCTGCTCAGAAAAGGTTAGCCATTATGAGTGCACTATAAAATTCAAAAAGCAAGCAAACCATCATTTTGCTCAATTTTGAAGTGGAATTTATTTAATTTTTCTTCTATATCTTCAAGGCAAGCCGAACTGATGGAAAGGAAGCGGATGAAGAAACTTAGGCAGAAAGAACAGAGGTTAAAAAACCTCAAGGATGAGGATGTGACAGTTCAGTCACCTGAAATCATGGATGATGCGACATGTTCTACTGCCATTCAAAGTGTCAAGTCCATTTCTGATCCTGACCGTTTTGAGCAAGAAGAATCACAGTATCTTCAATTTCCAGCACCAATTACTTCAGAAACTGACAATGGTTTTAATGTGGACCTATCGGTAGAAGATATCAGTTGTGATTTGGGGCCTGAAATGGATAAAGGTGTTGTATTAAGGCAACACGTTTCAAGGCATCGTTTAGGCAGAACAGAGAGGCTTGCTGAAAATAGCATTGTACCTGGTCCTGTAGTTACTTCAAAGCATCCAGCTTTTGTGAGGCCTTCAAATTACAAGGATCCAAATGTCTGTTCTGCACCAAGTAGAAACAAAACTTGCGCATTGAAATTGCAATCTGGGATTGAAGAACAGTGCCAAAAACATGAGTTAGACATAGATGAACATGGCATGGGTCCTAGCAAAAACTCTCGTGTGCTAATAGGATCTATAAGTGTTGCAATTGAAGATGGTAGTGAACACTTGCAGGACTTCCGTTCCAAGAATGACCCAGTCCCTCCCAGTTCAATGACAGTGAAACATGCACCAGTCAAGGTGATGCAACCTGTTACCCATGAGGGTAACAGAAATGAAGGCATTTCTCATAGTGATAGTAATAGTACGCCAGCAGCTGAGAACCGTTCTCACTCCAGTGTTACTACAGATGAAATCAGTTATTCAACCTACTGCAGTGCAGATTTGGTAGTGGATGAACATTTACAACGCACCATGTTTTCCAGTAAAGAAGCGACAGCCTTTCTTTCTCAAAGTAAACATCTTGCTGCTGTTATATTTGAACATCCTTGAAGTGTTGCTAACCAATAAATTTTCCTCTACATAACAAAGTTCATTTTACTATATTAACTTGACCTGGCAGTTCTTTTCCTTACTTTTCTTTTTTAAAAAGACACAGGAAACCATCTATCTATTCTACATGAATCTCTGAGGAAAAGAAAACAAGTGCTCAAGTTAACTGATGCCATTCTAAAAGTAGACAGCATTATTTTGGCATATTATGTTTATTTGCATTAGAGTAAAATAACTGTTCACATCTTTTAAATTAGGAAAGTTTATTGTTGTTCTTCCTTATTTAGCTCAGCGGTGAAGCTTGGTTGTGTTTTGCAGGGTGGAAAGAAGCAATAGCTGCGGATCATGTGAAACTTGTTTTGTGTCCTGAAAAGTGAAGGAATGGTGGACTAAAGAAATTCTGTCGAGGGCAACAGCATGGAAGCACCGGTTGAGTTGTCATCGGATCCCATAGCCCTACAACACAGGTGGTGCTTACCTAGCCTGCAGGGTGCTACGAAAGTTTGGAGGTCAAGTTTGTGTTGCGGCATGAATGATTGTAAAATGGCTGGTGCATTTTGCTGCTGACTTGATATTGAAGCAGAGGGTTCTAGTTTTTGAAGGGGATAGCTTGTGTGGTGGGATCTGTTTTTGGTAAAAGACAAGAAGATGTGATTTGAACATGGTTTGGTCGCACAAATTCCTAATCTTTTGTACTCATTAGTCTGCTAAGCATGAAAATGCATGTGTGCTAAACGTGTAGTGCTTGTGGTTTTCATATTGTCCCAATTCTTTCTGCTGGTAGTTCACTGTTCACGTAACTCACGTTCGTTTTTTATCGTTTCGTGCTGTACAATCCCTACCGTTCGCTATTTATTCTAGACGTCAGAAGAAATTAAGTAATTATATATATTGAATTATTGATGATGAGCATGTATTCTACCACTTCCCTAGAAGTTAAATATTTTCAACTTTATCTAAACATATACAAGATAATATTAGTATTTATAGTATATAATTAATATCATTAGATTAATTGTTTAATATATTTTTATAATGAACTTATTTGAAGATACAAAAGTTGCTAATATTTTCTATAAATCTAATAAAAGTTAAAAAAAGTTTGACCAACCTAAAATCCTATGTGATGTTTTTTTATGGAGAGAGTAACAAACATTTAGAACATTTCCTGATTTTGATGGAAGCAAACCCACGTGGGGGTTAGACACATGTGATGCACAAAAATCGATTTGGGGACATCGGGATTAGGAAAAAAAACCACTCGACCCGTGGATGGCGCATTGGCGGCAAGTGGAACATCAGTGCTGTGCGGCGCATCAGCTAAAACAGACCAGTGGTGGCGGCCCCGCGGCTGCATGGAGCGAGTAGCAGCCTAGCGGTGGCGGCCCGGGTCTTCTGTTCGCTGTATTCCGTGGAAACCGATCACCGAACTGAGAAACCAAAAACCGAAGTTTTGACAGTATTGGTTTTTTATATTTTACTGCATCGATCGGGTGTTGGTTTTCCAAAACCCTAGTTCTCGTACACGAAAAAACCAAACCTCAGAAAACCAATAGCTAGCCCTATGAAAACCACACATTAGGTAGAATATATTCTCTCTCTCCATTCCAAATTATAAGATGTTTTGGCTTTTAGATACATTATCTTTACTATGTATTTATAAGAGCAAAAATAGAAACTAAATTAAAAAAATAATATAATGGGAAGAGAATGTAGAATTTTGGGCCCCTGGGCCTTGTTCTCTTTGTAAAAGCATGAATGAATCTGAAAATACAAAAACGTCTTTATAATTTCTCAGATTTCCAACTAAACTAGAACCTAAATTAAAAAAATAATATAATGGGAAGAGAATGAAAAAACTCTAGAATTTTGGGCCCTGGTTTGATTCGTCGCATGAAATTCGTCGCCAGGTCTGCTCCAGTTTTCAGCAGGATGTACTGGTCCCTGTTGGCGCCAGTAGAGATTCCTTGAGCTGGTCCCTGCTGGTTAATCATTTGAAACAACACGAGTGAAAGGAGAAGCAGCCAGTAGAGATTCTATAAATGTGACAGCCGTTTGGAAATAAAAATCAGGTATAATTTTTTTTTCTCGGCGACCAAACATTTAGATTGTCTCAAAATTCTAAATTTTTTCACTCTCTCTATTACATCAATTTTTGGACGCATGTATGGAGCATTAAATGTAGGTAAAAAAATAACTAATTACACAGTTTGATTGTAAATCACGAAACGAATCTTTTGAGTCTAATTAGTCCATGATCGGACAAAGTTTGTCAAATACAAACGAAACGTGCTACAGTGTTCAGATTGTAAAAATTTACAATCTAAACAAGATCATGTACACTATGAAAAAACTTTTCCTTTACGTCTCTGGGCTTCGCTTTTACGCTGCTTTACAATGCTGTCAAAACTCACTCAGTCACTCCCAAACAAAACTGTAAAAAGGTGATGCACTGTAGCATAGATGTATTCTCAAGGAGAAAACACGGAATCGACTGAACCAAGTTTTCAATTATTTTATTTAACCATGATACAAATATAAATATTATATTTGTAGTTTCCAATGGATAATGACAACTACTCCTAAAAGACAAATATAAATATTTGCTAAATACTATCCTGCTCCCTGGACTCTCTAGCATGGAGCAGAAACCGTGCATCATGAAAAGCTAGCTAGCTAGCTGCATCCTCAAGGCCCATCATTTCTGTACATCGAAACTCTCCTCTCTCACTTGTCTCTCCCCTACGTCACTTTCAGCACTGAACAAAGCGCCCGAATTTTTTATTTTTTAATCTTTTTTTTTTAAATCACAAATATATCCTTGAGATATGATTTTAAAATCTGGACCTTTAGCTCGGCGCCAGTGTTGCTTGCGTCGAACTTACACTACTCGGGCGCCATTGTTGCTGGCACCGAGGTCTTGGACTCGACGCAGACGTATCGGTGACTTGGCAGACAGCTCAGCGCCATAGATCCTGACGCCAAGCTTGGCGCCGTAGATCCTGAGGCCGAGCTCGGTGCAGTAGATCTTAGCGCTGAGCTTGGCGCCATGATCTATGACGCCGAGGTGGTGTTTTAACCCTGGCCCCAACCTTCCTGCCCGAGTCTTCTTCTTCTTCTTTCTCCTCCATCTCGGGTTTTTTCTCTCCCCACTTCGTCCTACCTCACGAATCGGCATATTGAATCTTGAAAACTTTGATTTGATCTATAGATCTTTGAGAGTAAAGTATCCTCGCTCCCCTCCTGTTTTTTTTCACATCGATTCGGTATATATTAGTCGGATTTTTCAACCTAAGAATCGTCATGACTTAGGGTTTCATGCAATTTTTAATATTTGTATTATATAATCGTAGGATGATGCCAAGGCGTGAAAAAACTAGCAAACCTAGGTAACCGCAGCGCATGTTGTTATGTTATGGGTTCATTGTTGTGCATCAAATGGGAAACCCTAGGTTTAGGGTTTAATGTTAATTGTTTTCGGTTCTTAGAACGAAATTGATTGTATTGTACTTATGGTTCTCATTGGCATAATTAGTGATGTTTTGATTTTTGTTTGTTAAATTACAACCGTTTTGTTAGATGCAAGAAATGTATCGGGAGGAGTTTTGGCGAAAATGGGGTCGTCCTCGAGAATTATACCTCGATGCGTCTAGCAAAGATGCCCCCGTCCCTCCTAACCTCCCTGTCCCTAACTGTGACTGTGGTTTCCCGGCCGACGTGTTTCAATCAAGACATCCAGACACAGCGGCGCGTTGCTTCTACACATGCAGTCGTTTTAATGTAAGTAATTGTTTCCACTATCTTTTTTTCTTCATTTGTGTAAGTAGGCTACTAATATTTTGTTGGAATCTTGTTGTGTAGGACCATGAGAGGTGCTTTTTCTTTCAGTGGATCGACGGTGCAGAGAAGTTTGACCCTAGGTACCTCCTTTTCGACGATTGGTGTAGAGGGAGACATCCACGTGAGCACTTCCAGCGTTGGGTTCCACTCCCCCTAACCCCCCGCCAATGACGGCTAAGGAGAAGCACATATCCCCAGTTAGACGACTCGAGAAACCTCCTCTGTGCGAATGCGAAGATCAAGCTATGATAAACCCTGAGAATACGTTGGAGTTTATGTGTCCGAACAAACACGAAGTAACTGGAAAGTGTATCTGTTTAAATATTTATCTCTATATGTGTGCGTGTACTAATGTATTCTCTTATAGCGTTATGGATTTGCGAAGTGTCGTTTCAATGAGTGCCTCTACGGTCCTAAGAATCAATGGTCGGAGCCACCAAAGGCAAAGAAAAAAAAGAAAGAAAGGTTAATTTACAAAGCACCTCCAGTCAAGTGCGAATGTAGTGTTAAATTCAACTACGGTCTAGTCCCTTCGAAGCTTGGAATAGGCCATTATTGCGGCCATATGGTTGACTATGATAAGGTTGATTATTTTTGTGGTAAACATGAAATCGTATTTTGTTTCTTTTGCTAAGACATATATGATATAATTTTTTGTTTGAACAGAGCACTAGGAAATGCAGGTGGAAATGTTATGATGGTCAAGCTAAGTTTTTGGATAAACTGAAGGGGAGGCAAGTAATTGCACGGAAGAAGGGATATGGACCTAACTACATCAACCTATTCGTTAAACATCACCAAAACAAGATGCATGAGTTTGCTAGACAGTGCGGTATACATAACCCGATCGATGTTGGGCTTGACAAATGGAGATTGGAGAGACGGAGGACGTTAGAGGAGGAGAGGGCAAGGAAGGAGGCAAGGGAGGAGACAAGAGTACAGATGTAGGTCTTAAACAAGCATGTTGTTGCATTATGTGCCAGTGAGTGCTTGAAAGCCTTTTTTCGTTTCTTGATTTTAAATGTAATATGATCGCGTTGCTAACTAATTGTATTTTATACATGAAGGGATTGGATGCAGTGAGGACTGAAAGGATCAAGATGCCCAAGAGGGGGCGTGAATTGGGCTAATTCTAAAATTCTTTGCTAAAATTAAACCATACACTTAGCCCACTTCACCCCTTGTGCCTAGAATGCGTTCCTATTGTTCTACCGCACAAAAGTTTTGCACTCTAGATTCCAATCCTGCTCTAGCATGGCAATTATAAGAATATAAAGACAAGAAATGAATTGCTCAAATATAAATGCTTAAAGTAAAGAGAGGAGAAGGAACGCGACGATGTTTTGTCGAGGTATCGGAGAGTCGCCACTCCCCACTAGTTCTCGTTGGAGCACCCGCGCAAGGGTGTAGCTTCCCCTTGATCCGCGCAAGGATCAAGTGCTCTCTACGGGCTGATTCTTCGACACTCCGTCGCGGTGAATCGTCCACAACCGCTCACAACTTGAGTTGGGTCATCCACAAGCTCCGTCGGATGATCACCAAATTCCCGATCACCACCAAGTCGTCTAGGTGATGGCGATCACCAAGAGTAACAAGCACCAACTCTCACTTGACCACAACAAGCCTAATGAGAAGGGTGGTTGCACACTTGCTACTCTCCTTGCACTAATGAGGCCCTAATCTTGGATTCTCAAATCTCAATCACCTCACGAGACTCTTGCTCTCTTTTACACTCTCAAGGGTGTTTCTCAGCTGAACAAATGGGCAAGAGACCTCCCTTGGGCAAGTGGAGTGTGTATTTATACCCCGTCATTCAAAACATAACATTTGGAGGTTGAGTCATCACTCTGCGGGGTGATCGGACGTTCTGGTCAGTTATCCCCGCCACTGTGTCAGAAATAGCCGTTAAGTTCTGACTGAACTCTGACCTGCGTCCGGTCAGCACTGACCGGATGTGTTCGGTCACGAAAAATGCTCTCTGGAACTTTACTGATGTTGACCGGACGCTGGCACCCAGAGTCTGGTCACTTTGTTGTTCAGCGTCCGGTCAGTTACTGGATCCTGACTAGCGTCTAGTCAGCACTAACCGGACACGTTCGATCAGGAATCTCCCTCTCTGGAACCTCTCTGGAGTTGACCAGACTCTGGCACCCAGCGTTCGGTCACTTTTCACTCAGCGTCCGATCACTACTAGACCAGCGTCCGGTCAGTCATTTGACCCTCCATTCACTTCCAACTCGAAATCATATGTGAATAAAGTTTGCTCCAATTGATCTTAGGGCTACTCCGGAGCTACCTAGTGCTAGATTTGATAAGTGTGCACCACACCTAACTCACTAGACTCACCTAGGTCAAGCTACTAGTCCATACCCCTTTAATAGTATGGCCAAAGGAAAAACAAAGTCATAAACTACTCTAAGTGTCTCTTCAACACCAAACGACACTTAGAACTAGTCCATCATTAACATTGTCGTCCATCCTTTGAAAATCAAAATGATTTCCATCGTAGGGGCATGACAACCATGATTGCCCAATCAATTGCCGTTACCATGACCTAACTTAAATTGCCTCTGCAAAACACACGTTAGTCATAGTAATCTCATATTTTTATTAATCACTGAAACCCAACTAGGAGCCTAGATGCTTTTAATCTCCTCCTTTTTGGTGATTGATGGCAATACAACCTCGAGTATGTAAAAGAGATGAGGTTTTCAACATGTTTTGTTCATATAACCTTTTGACAATAAGAGCAAAGGAGTTAGGCATGCTTATATGACCCAAGCC
Source organism: Miscanthus lutarioriparius (assembly GCA_904845875.1). Lineage (NCBI taxonomy): Eukaryota > Viridiplantae > Streptophyta > Magnoliopsida > Poales > Poaceae > Miscanthus > Miscanthus lutarioriparius. The sequence continues at coordinate 75,727,345 of CAJGYO010000003.1, read as the reverse complement.
AACATGGTGTACTCAATAGATATGAAATAAGCATGAGTACAAGAAATAAAGCTCATTTGAATCGGAGTAAAACACGGAAGCAAGGTAAATGAGCATAACCAAGTGATATGACATATATATAAATCAAAGTAGAGAGCACACATGTCACATAAGTATCACAATCACACGTATGTAGTTCAATGCATGAAAGTAAACATGGATGCATAATGTATCACACATAAAGAGCCAAAAGAAATAAATCATATGCTCCCCTAGATGTAATGCTCCCCCTAGATCTAACATACTCGATCCCTCTCCCCCTTTGGCGTCAAGCACCAAAACCTAAGGGTTGGACAGTGGGGCAAGAGCATACGAGTCGGGCGCTGAGGTGTGGTGAGAAATCTAGAACTGTGCAGCAGCATCCTCTGACCCAGAGCTCTGAGTAGTCTAACCCTCTGTCGCTGGAAGTGAAGCTAAAGCAGCCTAGGTCTGCTCTGGGACTGGCGTGGCCTATGACTCTAGAGGTATCACTATAGTCGGTGGCTTTGATGATGCAACAGATGACGGGAGCGTCTTAGTAGTCCTAGTAACTGGAGCAACTGTGGTAGGAGCAGGAACTCGTAGCTCTGGTGGTGTAGCTGCCCTGTAAGCTCACTGAAAGTGGCACCGAGGCTCCTGAAAACTAGGGTGTCAGTCACAAGCACCGAGGAACTCTGAGGCAGAGTGAAGCCCGTAATAATAGGTGTGAAGTGAGGACCCTGGGCTATCACTTGTGAAGCAAACCACTGGGACACCTGCTCTGTAGGTGAAGCAAACTGAGTAGCTAGCTATCCCTAACTCTGAAGCCCACTAGGCTATACAGTTGGAGTCACTAATGTGGTGGTAGGCTGGCCTATCTAAGGTGTAGTCTATGGAGGAGCAACCCCAATAGCAATGATGACATGCTGCATAAAACCAAATAACTGCTGCTGGATCAGGAGCTGCTGCTACTACATGGCCTGCTGCTACTACTGTATTGCCTGCTGCTGTCTCTAGAACTCATCCTGTCTAGTCTGAACCTGTGCTAGTGTAGCTATGGTCTCCTGGGCCTGGCGTGCCTGATCCTGCCTCATCCACTCAAGAATTGCTAGAAGAGCGGGGTCTATCTGCGGTGGCTATGGAGCTGAGCTGGAGCCACTGGCCTCTCTGTCATGTGATCGAGGAGGCATCTGAGGAATAGCCTCATAATCATCATCAGAACTATCACTAGGGTCACTCTCAACCACACCCTCCTACTGAGCATCTAGCTCCTCCTCCTCTGTCGCTGCAATGCCCCTGATGATCTCATCCTGCTAGGCTACTGTCTCTAGGACCTCTGGGCGATGACTTGGCTGGTGAGGTGTCCTCATAGTACTGTGACGGAGCATCTAAGTTATGTTATAAGGAGGGAACTCTATAGTAGCACCTGTGTACTCAGCCATCGTCTCTGGGGACTTTTGTGTAACTGCCTTTCTAATCAAGAAGGTAATCCAGTGAGCGTAAGGTAGCTGTCTGTGACCTCTGAACCCCTTTGCAAGAGTGTCCTCCATCTCTGATAGTATGACATCCCACATATCAAATACGGTCCACTGCACCAGAGAGTTCACTAACCATAGCTGAATGCGAGTGAACCCCTCACGGTAGCCCATCCTCGGGAGTAGAGTCCTCCTCATGATAGCATCAAGAAGTCGAGCGGTAGGAGTAAGGTCTCGTGGTGTCCTGCTCGACCCCTCACTGAATGGCTCTATGAAGCATGGTCGGACAAGATCTATGGGTGGCACAAGCCTGCCATGAGGGCGTCTAGGAGGCTCTATCTGACCATAGCAAACCTCGTGAAGGCGAATGGGTGACTCTAGAATCCTGAGAATCTATCTGATCCTCGAGCTCTACAGCCTGTAGTCATGGCCTTTGAATGCAAAGTGGATGAATCTGTGCCTTGGGTCAATCCAAAGTGAAGAGTAGAACTCACGGACCCATGATGGAACATATCGGCCAGTCCGTCCAAGTAGGTCTGTCAACCCTGGCAGATAAGATAGATGGGGACGAATCTGCTCGCCTGCTGCTGCAACAAGTGACTCAATGGAGCAAACTCTCTGAGATTTGAATACAACTCCACTATTCAGATAAGCATTGTAGAAGTCCTCCTACATTGGTGTATAGAAGTGCTCAGAAGCACGCTCATCCCGCCTCGGCGGAAACCAGTCCTCAAACTACACGAAACGGAGCTGCTGCACTTGCTTGGTTGTGGCTGCCCTCAAGTCAAGGATAGTCACCGGAGGTGGACCCTGTGGTCTGGGAGGCGGACGAGAGCCCCTCCTCTGTGTCTTAGGCCTCGGCGTCACCTGAGCACGAGTACTACCAGAGCGTCATAGCTATGGCTGAGGTGCCTGCTCTATCTCCTCGATCTACTCTGCCTGCTCAGTCTGCTTAGCCTACTGAGTATCTTTAAGGTCGAGATGGTGACTAGAGGGGGGTGAATAGTCGTTTCTAAAACTTGATCGCGTCGGCTAATCGAAACAAGTACAGAATTAAAACTATCGGTCTAGCCAAGACTACACCCCTGTATCTATGTTCTTTAGCACCTTGCAAATATCCTAATTAAGCAACAAAGGTGCCAGGCTAGCTAGAGCTCACCTAACCAATTCTAGGAGCAAGGTCACACAAACCTATGCCACTAGTATTTCAAGCAATGAGGGAGCTCCTACACATGCTAATAAGCAAAAGCACAAAGCCAACTAAGCTCACTAGCAATGCTCAATAACAAGGCAACCAATGCCAAATTAGAGAGCGCAAATACTTAGCTACACAAACTAAGCAAAGTGACTAACAAGGTTATACAAACCAAATTAGCCATGCAAGGGAGCTACTTCTATGCTACACAAGCAAGAAGGTAACTAGTGAGCTACACAAGCTAACTAGTTACAAGAGCAACTACACAAGCACAATGTATATAAAAGTAATCACAAGCTTGTGTAAGGGGATTGCAAACCAACGAGAAGAACAAGGTTGACACGGTGATTTTCTCCTGAGGTTCACGTGCTTGCCAACACGCTACGTCCCCGTTGTGTCGACCGCTCACTTGGTGGTTCGGCGGCTAATTGGCATCACCCGCCAAGCCCGCACGTCGGGCACCGCAAGAACCTACCCCGAAAGTGAGGGTAGCTTAATGACACGCTCAACTAGAGTTGCTCTTCGCGGCTCCCGCGGGGCGAGCACAATGCCCCTCACAAAGCTCTTCTCCGAAGCACCGCACAAGCTTCTTGCGGGCTTCGACGGAGACCACCACCAAGCCATCTAGGAGGTGGCAACCTCCAAGAGTAACAAGCACCACCGGCTTGTAACTCGATCACCTAGTGCCACTCGATGCAACCTCATGATGCAATCGCACTAGAATCGTTCTCTCACACAATCGGATGATCACTATCAAGCATATGTGAGATGGAGGGCTCCCAAGCAATCTCAAGCATGGACACAAAGTCCCCCGAGGTGCTCCGCACTAGCCATGGCCAAGACCACCTTCTATTTATAGCCCCATGGGGTAAACTAGCTGTTACCCCTTCACTGGGCAAAACTCAGGGTGACCGAACGCTCCGGTCATATCGACCGGGCGTAGGACCGCGTCTAGTCGTTTCCAGTAAGGTACCAATCATGAGCGGACGTGTCCGGTCGGTCACAATCGGATGCAGCATTAGTGTCCAATCCTTCTCCAACTTTTCTACATCGCCTACATCACCGTACGTCAGCCTGACCGAACGCACCCTGCCAGCGTCTGGTCGAAGACCGACGCCTCCACGCTCTCTGCCGCCACTGACCGGACGTAGGACCCCAGCGTCCGGTCACCATGTGACCAGCATCCGGTCTACTCTGTGAGACCCTGTCTTTTCTGTATAGGGCACCAGTGACACCGTCGGACTGTCCGCACTCTACGGGCGGACACTCCGCCGATGGAGTTTCAAACCCTTCTCGCCTCCGTTTCATCACCGAGTTGATCCACATCAATTCCAACTTTATCTCCTTTGTAAATGTGCCAACACCACCAAGTGTACACCACCATGTGTATGTGTGTTAGCATTTTCACAATCATTTTCCAAAGGATTAGCCACTTAACTTGCCACGCCACTCAATCCTAGCGATGATGTAAAGTTAGATCACTCGAGTGGCACTAGATGACCGATATGTAAACAAGTTTGCTCCTCTTGATAGTAAGGCCATCTATCCTAAACCCGGTCATCAACTTCTCTACACACCTATGACTGGTAAAATGAAATGCACTAGGTTATACCTTTGCCTTGCATATTCCATTCCATCTCCTCCAATGTCGATGCAACACATGCACCAACATGATCAACAATGATATGACCCACTTCATATCATCATGTGATCATATTGGTTCATTGATCTTGACTTCACTTGCTTTTCACCGTTGCCTTCGTCCATCGATGTCAAGTTTTTCTCAAGCTTCACTGCCACGTGGTCCATCGCTCCAAAGCCTTCGACTTGCCCTTCACGCTTGCAACCGGTCCATCAAGCCAAGTCCTATCTTGATCTTCTCACCTTGATCACATGACTCAATGTCATGTCTCATGTGCAATAAGCTCCTTTATCATCACATGTGTGAGCTTTGCAACATCTCCAAGCCATTTTCACCTTCATGGCATATGTTGCTCACACATATGTACATGTGGACTAATAACCTGTGTATCTCACATAAACACAATTAGTCCACCTAGGTTGTCACTCAATTACGAAAACCACACAAGGACCTTTCAGTATCCTCTAACTGCACTGGTGGCTGTGTCTACTGTTGTGTCTCCTCTATAGCGACACGTCGCTCTCCAAGTATGACAGTCCCAGCTAGACTACCATGAAGACTCTCAACCCTCTCGACGGCGGCCCTCTAAGTTGGTGATAGCTGATCTGCAATACAGACATCACTCCTAGCTCCACCTCTCTCTGCTCGCTCAGTGGCGGCTGCCATTGCCGCTGCTCGCTTAGCCTCCACATCAACGAGCTTCTGCTTCTTTGTCGTAGTCTTCTTCGCCTTGCCATTCTCCTGAGCAGTCAAGCGAGGCGGAGGCCTCGGATCCTCATCACTTGGACCACCTTCGGCATTCTTGACACGTGCCATTGCTGGAGGTGAAAAGAACTACTACCACGGACGAGAATCAACTGCCAACTGACACTCGTGAGGCTTGGCCTTGATCCATACTCGCGGGCTTGGCCCCGAGTTCACTGACATCTGCAAAGAGAACCACAAAAGCACCGACTCACTGCACGATAGAATAGATATGATATATGAATAATTACAATATACATCTAGAGATACGAAACCCTAAGAACCAAGCAATGGATATGAAATTAGAGGCAATGGCTTGCTACCTGACGAATCGGTGATCGAAGAGCAAAGGAACGGATCACGGGGCACCATCGGGAAACACCTAGGGTTAGGGTTGGATGCGAGACTATGCGGACACGAGCGTGGCTGCGCGACAGTGGAGGCAGTGAATTGCGGCGCAGGCGTAGGCTAGGGCAAACAACGGCGTGGCATGCGGGCGTAGATGCAGTGGGCACGGTGGAGCAATGAGGCGTGGGCGCGGCGGTGCTAGGGCATGGGCGTGTGGAGAGGATGCGTGCTCGGCGGCGGAGGCGCGGGCACGGCGGCGCTGCTGCGAAGGCTGGCGCGGTGGCACTGCTATGTGGCTAGGGTTCGGGCACGGGGTGAGCGCGTGCGGTGGAGGCACGGCGGCGAAGTCGGCGGTGTCTTGACAGGATTAGGTCAAACAGCAGCACAACGTATGGAGTTATAAGGTGCCCCCGCCCAAGATAGATAAGGAAACAGAATAGAGTTGGACATCCATACGATTTTCACTGACCGGATGCTCCGGTAGCAATGACCGGACGCTGCCACCCAGAGTCCGGTCGACAACAGAGAGGTCCAAAACCTCTCAAGTCACAACTAGATGCATCCGGTTATCCTTGACCGGACGCGGCCAGAGTCCGATCGGTCCTGACAGCACCTTCTTTGCTTGACCGGACACAGGTACACCATTTGATTGAACGCATGAATATCACTATTTCAGCGTCTGGTCACTCTTGTGTAGCAATGGTTCACCTCCTGTGAACTGACCGGACGCTGGAAGCAGAGTCCGGTCCAGCGTCCGGTCGCTCTTTTTCAGCGAATCTTCAATGTTCCTCCGCGCTGCCTGTTCTCAATCAAGTCCCAACTTCAATAAGACCTAAATAAACACCAATTGGAACTGATGTGAGTGGCCTCTCTCAAACCCTCAAAATTTTCAAAATATTTTGCCTTAGGCTATACCTTTTTTAAGAAAATAGGCAATAAATGGCTAATCGAAAGGAAACGACAAAGCAACACACATGCATATGCAATGCAATACTTGAAAGTAATTCTAGTTGCTTGTCAAGTTTGATCCAAGGTTAAGCTTCTTCACACACTTTATGGTGGTTATCTTAACCATGTTAGACAAGCCCTAAATGCATTACCAAAAATTAAACATGTTGTATATTATAATGCAATGCAAGAGACAACACAAGCTCATTTTCTAGTGAAGTTACTAAAATCAAGCACATTGAGCTCATTCCTCAACCGATAAAATGTAGCCTCATCTAGCGGTTTAGTGAAGATATCCGTCAATTGATCCTCGGTCCTTACACCTTCTAGTGAAATATCATTTTTAGCAACATGATCTCTAAGAAAGTGATGGCAGATATCTATGTGCTTGGTGCGAGAGTGTTGAATCGGATTATTAGCAAGCTTTACCGCGCTCTCATTGTCACACAAAAGAGGTACTTTTTCTAGAACGACACCATAGTCTAGCAAAGTTCGCTTCATGTAAAGTATTTGTGCACAACAAACACCCGGGGCAATGTATTTCGCTTCGGCGGTGGACAAAGCCACACTATTTTGCTTCTTGAAGGACCAAGACACTAGTGATCTACCAAGCAAATGGCACCCATCGGATGTGCTTTTTCTATCAATTTTGCAACCAGCATAATCCGAATCGGAATAGCCAACTAGTTGAAATCTAGCTCCTTTGGGATACAAAAACCAATGCTTGGTGTGTGCTTAAGGTACCTAAGGATTCTTTTAACGGTAACTAAATGAGCTTCCTTAAGATTAGCTTGAAATCTAGCACACATACATACACTAAACATGATGTCGGGCCTAGATACGGTCAAATATTACAAGCTACCAATCATAGAGCGGTAGAGAGTATGATCAACCGTTTTACCTCCCTCATCTAGGTCGAGATGTCTATTAGATGGCATTGGTGTCTTGATTGGCTTACATTCATCCATATTGAACCTCTTGAGAAGATCATTGGTATATTTTTCTTGAGAGATGAAAATCTCTTCTCTCATTTGCTTGACTTGAAAACTAAGAAAGAATGTAAGCTCTCCAATCATTGACATCTCAAACTCCTTCGACATCAATTCATCAAATTCTTTGCAATAATCTTCATTTGATGATCCAAAGATGATATCATCAACATATACTTGACAAATAAAGATTTCTCCATCAAGCTTCTTGGTGAATAGTGTGGTGTCGACCTTCCCAATGGTGAAGCCCTTCTCAATGAAGAAATCCCAAAGACATTCATACCAAGCTCTTGGGGCTTGCTTAAGCCCATATAGCGCCTTGGACAACCTATAAACATGATTAGGATATCTAGGGTCTTTAAACCCAGAAGGTTGATCAACATAGACTAGTTCATTTATGAAGCTATTTAAAAATGTACTTTTAACATCCATTTGATATAATTTCATTTCATGATGCGATGCATATGCAAGGAGGATACAAATGGCATCAAGTCTTGCAACCGGTGCAAAGGTCTCTCCAAAATCCAACCCTTCAACTTGAGAGAACCCCTTTGCAACTAGTCTTGCCTTGTTCCTCACTACAACACCTTGATCATCTTGCTTGTTGTGGAACACCCACTTTGTTCCAATGGCTCTTGCACCTTGTGGTCGCTCTTCAAGAGTCTAAATTTCATTGCGAGTGAAGTTGTTCACCTCTTCATGCATGACATTTATCCAATTCGAATCTTGAAGAGCTTCTTCTACATTCTTAGGTTCAACGCAAGGGACAAAAGAGTGATGTTCAATAAATGAAGCAAGTTTTTGAGAGCGAGTCTTACACCCTTTGAAGGACTCCCTATGATGAGATCTTGTGGATGAGCTTATAGTAGAGGTGAATTTCTTCTATCAACCACTTGAGGGGGAGGTTGTGGAGCATCAACATCTTGAACTTGTGCCACCATTTGATCATGAGAGACATGAGTGTCTTTATTTTCTACTCTCCCATCTTTATCACCATCTTGTGGCACATTTGATGAAGAAGGTGGATCAATCACTTGCATATCATCTTCATCATCTTTGGGCTTGATGTCTCCAACCGGAATGTTCTTCATGACATCCCTCAATGGTTCATCACCTACATCATCAAGATTCTCATGTGCTCCTTGGGAGCCGTTAGATTCATCAACTTCCACATCATATGTTTCTTCAACCAAGCCAGTGGCATAATTAAATACTCGATATGCTTTGGACTTTGATGAGTAACCAACAAGAAAGCTAATATCACAACGTCTTTGAAACTTTCCTAGGCGTTGTCGCTTCTTGTAGATGTAGCATTTGCAACCAAACACCCGGAAGAAAGAGACGTTCGGCTTCTTCCTATTGAGCAACTCATAAGATGTCTTGCCAAGAAACTTTTGAAGGAATAGGCGATTGGATGCATAACATGCGGTGTTGATAGCTTCCGCCCATAGAGTTTCAGGTGTATTGTACTCATCAAGCATTGTTCTTGCAAGTGTGATAGGTATCCGGTTCTTTCTCTCAACTACATCATTTTGTTGAGGAGTATATGTTGCGGAGACCTCATGCATGATCTCAACTTCATCACAATAAGCTTCAATATTTGTGTTGTCAAACTCTTTTCCATTATCACTTCTTATCTTCTTGAGCTTCACTTCAAACTCATTTTGTGCTCTCTTGGCAAACTTCTTGAAACATGATGCAACCGCGGTCTTGTCATGAAGGAAGAACACCCATGTATATCTAGAGTAGTCATCAACAATCACAAGACAATAAAGATTTCCTTCCAAACTCTTATAAGTTGGTCCAAATAAGTCCATGTGAAGGAGCTCTAGCACTCTTTTTGTTGACATGAAAGCGTTTGTAGGATGAGTGTTTGCAACTTGCTTGCCGGTTTGACATGCACTACAAAGATTGCCCTTCTCAAATTTCACATCCTTGAACCCTCTCACCAATTCATTCTTCATAAGCTTCTTGAGTGAGCTCATCCCAACATGTGCAAGTCTTCTATGTCATAGCCACCCAAGTGATGTTTTAGTGAATAGGCATGTCTTCAAGTTGGCATCTTCAGAGGTGAAATCAACTAGATATAGGTTGTTGTATCTAAATCCCTTGAATATAACTTGATCATCATCTTTCTTAGATACAACCACTTTCTTCTCGGTAAACAAGCATTGGAAGCCAAGATCATACAATTGACCAATGGATAGCAAGTTGAAGCTCAATAAAGCAATATATAGCACATTTGAGATTGAATGATTATTTGATATTACCACTTTGCCCAATCCTTTGACTTTGCCCTTTGAATTATCACCAAATGTAATTCTTTCTTGACTATCAACTTCTTCATCTAGTGAGGTAAACATACGAGGATCACCGGTCATATGTTGAGTGCAACTACTATCAATTACACAATGACTTCCACCGATCTTGTAGTTCACCTACACATAAGAAATCAAGCTTGTTTAGGGACCCAAACTTGTTGAGGGCCCTTGACTTTCTCAACAAGTGACTTTACAACCCAAATTTTCTTAGGCCTATTCTTGTTGGAAGGTTCTAAGAATATGACTTTCATTTTTCCACTAGAGTCCTTTCTAAGCATGTAATGAGCATTGAAAGCAAAAGGTCTAGCATGCTTGGACAAGGGTTGTGGTGGTAGAGTTTGACACTCATGGGCAAAGTGACCTTCTTGTCCACACTCAAAACACCTCTTTGGCTTTGGCTTTGACTTATGTTGTTGTTGGTGTTGAGCTTGAGCCTTCTTCTCTTGATGTGCCAAATAGCCAATTCCACTTCTATCCATCTTTGTGACGGTGTTCATGAGTAGCTCACTTTGAAGATCTTGACCTCTTGTAAACTTGCTCAAGCCGGTCTTAAGATGTTCTTTTTCTAACTTGTGCTTCTTGTTGTCTTCTTTGCGTTCATCATGATTTTTCTCCTTCTTTAGTCTCTTATTCTCTTCTTTGAGCATCTCATTCTTAAGAGCTAGATCACTATTATGGTCAAGGTTCTCTATCACAATAGTGTTGGTGGTTGATAGCTTTTCAAGATCTTTCTTGAGCTTCTCATTCTCATTCTTGATCTTGACATACTCATCATAGTTGTCGGACTCAATCACTTGCTTGCCTTTGCTACTAGAACCTTGCTCAATGCTCTCAATAATCAAATTATCACATGATGTAGCTATATCAATCTTAACAACATGGTTAGTAGCATCATGTGGCTCATTGGATAATAGCCCATGAGAAACAACAAGATTATCATGATTGATCTTGAGATTTATATATTCTTCTTTTAGCATATTGTAGCTAGTGATGAGCTCATTATGTATCCTCTCAAGTTTATCATGTTTTTCTTTATGCCCCTTCTTAGAAGATTTGAGCTCCTTAAGTTTGGATGACATAACTTTATTTTCTTCTCTAAGCTCAACACTAGCTTTCTCCGCTATGTCACATTTAGCTAAAAGTGAGTCATTCTTAAGTTCTAGCTTTTTATTTTTAGCTCTCGTCTTTCTAATAATTTTAGTATATTGGTTAAGCAACTTGACAAGGTCATCATAGGAAGGTGATTCAAATTCATCATCACTATCACTATCATCACCACTACTATCATCATCATTTGATACCTTTTGTTCACCCTTGGCCATAAGGCATAGGTGTGTAGAGGATGATGACGGTGGTGTCGGTGAAGATAGTGAAGAGTCAATCACAATAGTGGCCACCTTCTTGTTCTCACTATCATCATCGAATGAGCAACTTGATGAATCAATATCCATGAGCCAATCACCGATGATGTATGTCTTGCCATTTTTCTTCTTCTTGTGGAAATCCTTCTTCTTGTATGGCTTGTTTTTCTTCTTCTCATCATCATCTTCATTACTTGAGTCATCTTTCTTGCCCTTGTACTTCTTCTTGTATTTGTCTTTCTTTGGCTTGGGGCATTGATGTGCTAGATGACCAAGTTCTCCACAATTATAGCAATCCATCTCCGAGATTGGCTTCCTTTTGTTGCTAGTGAAGAATTTCTTCTTTTTGCCGTCAAACTTGACACCGTTCTTGTTGAGCTTCTTAAGAATCTTGGCGGTTCTTTTCACCATAAGAGCAAGACTTACATCATCAATTTTATCATCACTTGAGCTCTCATATTCAACTCTTCCTTTGCCCTTGTTCTCTTAGCTAGCCTTGAATGCTAAGTCTTTCTTCTTGATGGAAGAAGAGCCATCTTGTGGTGTGATGTGCATATACATCTCATGTGCATTGATCTTTCCTAATATTTGAGTTGGTGTAGCGGTGGAAAGATCACTTTGATGAAGCACGGTCACAATATGCCCATATTTGTCAATGGGGAGGACACTCAAGATTTTATTTACAATATCGGAGGGTTGCATTTGTGTAAGTCCTAGCCCATTGACTTCCTCTACAAGAACATTCAAACGTGAGTACATCTCATTAGCGCTTTCTTTTGGAAGCATCTCAAATGAATTAAGCTTTTTCATAACTAGATGATAGCGTTCCTCACGCTCACTCTTTGTTCCCTCATAGGGCGCACAAATGTCCGACCATAGTGCATGGATGTCCTTATGGTTCCGCACACGATTAAACACATCTTTGCAAAGGCCTCTAAAGATATTGTTTCTAGCCTTTGCATTCCATTTCTCATAATTGACTTCATCGCCTTAAAGGTGTGTGAGATCCATAGGTTTTGGGAAACCTTGAGAGGCGGCTCTAAGAATTCCAATATCTAGAGCTTCTAAGTAAGCCTCCATGCGGATTTTCAATAAAGAAAATCATCTCATTCAAAGATAGGAGGAGGTCCATCCCCGTGGGACATCTTTCTCTAGGCAGTTAAGCCTAATTTAGTGAGCACGAGGCTCTGATATCAATTGAAAGGATCAAGATGCCCAAGGGGGGGAGTGAATTGGGCTAATTCTAAAATTCTTTGTAATAATTAAACCCTACACTTAGCCCACTTCACCCCTTGTGCCTAGAATGTGTTTCTATTATTCTACCGCACAAAAGTTTTGCACCCTAGGTTTCAATCCTGCTCTAGCATGACAATTCTAAGAATGTAAAGACAAGAAATGAATTGCTCAAATATAAATGCTTAAAGTAAAGAGAGAAGGAACACGGTGATGTTTTGCCAAGGTATCGGAGAGTTGCCACTCCTCACTAGTCCTCGTTGAAGCACCCACGCAAGGGTGTAGCTCCCCTTTGATCCACGCAAGGATCAAGTGCTCTCTACGGGCTGATTCTTCGATACTCCGTCATGGTAAATCGCCCACAACCGCTCATAACTTGAGTTGGGTCATCTACAAGCTCCGTCGAATGATCCCCAAACTCCCGATCACCACCAAGCCATCTAGGTGATGGATCACCAAGAGTAACAAGCACCAACTCTCACTTGACCACAACAAGCCTAATGAGAAAGGTGGATACACACTTGCTACTCTCCTTGCACTAATGAGGCCCTAATCTTGGATTCTTAAATCTCAATCACCTCACGAGGCTTTTGCTCTCCTTTGCATTCTCAAGGGTGTTTCTTAGCTGAACAAATATGCAAGAGACCCCCCTTGGACGAGTGGAGTAAGTATTTATACCACCTCATTTAAAACATAATGTTTGGAGGTTGAGTCATCACTCTACGAGGTGACCAGATGCTCTGGTCATGGTGACCGGACGCTCTGGTCAGTTATCCCCGCCACTATGTCAGAAAGAGCCATTAAATTCTGACCGAACTCTGACCTACGTCCGGTTAGCACTGACCGGACGCGTCCAGACACGAAAAACGCTCTCTGGAACCTTACTGATGTTGACCGGACGCTGGCACCCAGAGTCTGGTCACTTCGCTGTTCAGCGTCCAGTCAGTTACCGGATCCTGACCAGCGTCCGGTCAGCACTGATCGGACGTGTCCGATCAGGAATCTCCCTTTCTAGAACCTCTCTGGAGTTGATCGGACTCTGGCACCCAGCGCCCGGTCACTTTTCACTCAGCGTTCGATCACAACTAGACCAGCGTCCGGTCAGTCATTTGACCCTCCATTCACTTTCAATTCGAAATTATATGTGAATGAAGTTTGCTCCAATTGATCTTAGGGCTACTCCGAAGCTACCTAGTACTAGATTTGACAAGTGTGCACCACACCTAACTCACTAGACTCACCTAGGTCAAGCTACTAGTCCATGCCCCCTTAATAGTACGACCAAAGGAAAAACAAAGTCCTAAACTACTCTAAGTGTCTCTTCGACACCAAACGATACTTAGAACTAGTCCATCCTTAACCTTATCGTCCATCCTTTGAAAACCAAAACGATTTCCATCGTAGGGGCATGACAACCATGATTGCCCAATCAATTGCCATTGCTATGACCTAACTTAAATTGCCTCTGCAAAACACACGTTAGTCATAGTAATCTCGTATTTTCATTAATCACTGAAGCCCAACTAGGGGCCTAGATACTTTCAAGGACCATGCCGCAAAGGTGTCTCGTGCAAGCTATGAGGAAAATAAGTTAGATAAGCACAGAACGTGAGCTGGTCGCACCGTTCAATCATCGATTGTGTTGTCTGATAAGGGGGATGAGGGTGAGGACGACACTGCCAAGTGGAGCGATCTCATCGCTCTTGCTAAGGCGGGCTTGCAGGCGGAGGAGGCAGAGGATGACACTGGTAGACTAAGCGAGCTCATCGCTCTAGCAGAGGTGGGCTTGTAGGCAGAGGAGGCTGAGGACGACACTGGCAGACTGAGCGAGCTCATCGCTCTAGCAGAGGTGGGCTTGCAGGTGGAGGAGGCTGAGGACGACACTGGCAGACTGAGCGAGCTCATCGCTCTAGCAGAGGCGGACTTGCAGGCGCAGGAGGATGACGACGCGTTCTTCACTCAGGCCGTAGAGGCCGCAGATGAAGCGGAGGTCGCTTACTACAGGCGGCACGCAGGTCAGAGCAATGCAGGTGAGCCTAGCCATAGCAACAAGATTGTGGTAGAGGACTGATACTCGGATGATAAGTTGCTTACTCAGTATGTTTCAGACTGAGGATTTGAAAATATATTTGCCTCCTATGTGGGTTTTGGTGTATTGATGATATCCAAATTAGGGACTAATGTGATCTTAATGAGATATGTCACAGCTATTAGTCCCATGAAAGATCCAAATTAGGGACTAATGTGATCTCGAAGGCAATGCAGCTCATCCCGAGCCCTTGCAACCATCTCACTAAATGAAGGCCTATCATTGAATAGCACAGGCACGCTTTGCATGTCAATAAACTCAACATATCCATAGCGATTGTATTCAACGGTGCCTCCATGATATATGGTCACTAGGTTGTCCATCTAGTTCAAACACATAACGAAACACATGTCCTTTAGTCCAAATTAGACGATAGATAGTACCTAACAAGTACTTTCTAACTACAAACTAAGTAAATAAGATAATAACTACGTATATATATACAATGTACTTACAAAATAACTATATCTATATACCTATGTATCTATGTTTCTATCTATCTACATATCTAACTATATCTATCTATGTTTCTATCTATCTATATATCTAACTATATCTATGTACCTATGTATCTATGTTTCTATCTATCTACATATCTATCTCACTAGATCACTAACTAAATCAATTACCTGAGTCATCACATTAACTAGTAAATAACAAATAATCGAACTACTACATTACAATCAAAGCTAACTAAGCACCTACATTGCATATTCACAATTTTTACATGGTGCGCCCGGGCGCTGCAGGGCCCGGGGACGGCGCGGTCGCGGGCGCGGGCGCGGCCGGGGATGGCCGGTGCGGGCTCGGGCGCGAGGCCGGCGCGGGCGGTGACGGTCGCCGAGGGTGCGGGCGCAGGCGCGGACGGCCGGCGCGGGCGCGCGGGTGCGGCGGCGGCGGCATGGGAGCGGGTGGGGTGGACGGTGCGGGCGGGGACGGTGCGGGCTGGGACGGTAGAGAGAAAGAGAGAAGAAGAGATAAAGGAACCTCGGGTCCATACGTAAGAGGGTTGGGCGCCAGGATTGTTGGCGCCGAGCTCGGCGCCAAGATTCACGGCGTCGAGCTGGCTACCATGTCAGCGTCCATGGCGCCAACGTGGCTCCGAGCTCGACGCCAGCAACGCTGATACTGAGCTAAGGGTCCAGATTTTGAAATCATATCTCCAGGAGCATATTTGTGAATTTTTTTCAAAAAAAGAGCTAAAAATAAAAAAAACGATCAAAGCGCTGCAGCCTGCAGGTGTGCAATTCAAGTTGATTCTAATTTTTCAATGGTATTTCTTAATGATAATCTTTGATTAGCAAACGGTTTTCACCATATTTTGGCACCACCGTGAATTCGTCACCGCCATTTCATGAAATTTATATAGAAAAAAAGTTTTCTACCATAATCTAAAAGCGGACCTTGTCAGGAGTGGTATTTCTTTTAAGCTTCAAAACACAGTCAATATGGGTCATAATTTGAAGATTTAATCGAGACAAACATATGGAAACGATTTGCTAATCAAAACTTACCGTAAGGAAATATCATGGAAAAACTAAAAAGTACATAGTTTGCTTGCATGACGGTGCTTTATTGTGACGTGTGTGGAGAGGTGAGAGAAACGTGACTGCGTTCTGTGTTGGCTGCTGGTACTGTAGTTCACGAGAAGCTAGCTGTGTTGGCTGCATGGTGACTAGTGCTCACCCCTCTCTCTCTCTCTCTCCCCTCGCGTCACTTTGTGTGGATTTTCTTATCCTTTCAAAATGCAATATCTTACCAATCGCAAGTTCGTTTGATTAACCGTTTGAACTTTGAAGACTATTGATGGAAATAATGTGCCGAATAAAATGAGATCCATTGAGGCTACATTTTGACATTTTTTTTCAAATGTGGGGCCCACGTGCCACTTATTTTTTTAGTATAAAAATATAGTCAATATGGGTCTTATTTTGTAGATAAAACCAATACCAATAATATGATGCAAAAAAATGAAAATGAGTTATGTGGTTTAGGAAATGATATGGCATAAAGCTTTTGCATGCATGGGGTGATTTGATGAATGCTAAAAAGTGACGTGAGGGGAGTGAGGAGGTGTGAGAAATATGAGAGTTGTTAGGACGGCAGGGCGCTACCGTGACTTGCATGTGGGCGAATTGGAGCAAGTCTACAGCCTCGTGTTTGCTGTCCACTCCCGTGCCTGGCTTGTGTTTGGGGCGGTGGTAGCTATCACCCGTGCGGGGTAGAGTACACCGTTTGTACCACAATATTTTTAATATATTTATTCATTTACATGCAAAATTTAAGATACAAACTCATTTCATACAAATTTCACTTGTATGTGCACTACAAGACAAAAACTCTGGATTTTTGTCTTCTAGTATAAATACACATGAATTTTGCTATTTTCATATGATTTTTAAAAAATATTTTGCAACTCAACTTTTTTGTGTGAGTTCATGTATGGACGAATTACAGATGTACCAAGTTTCAAAACTTTTCAAGTGATGAAAGCGTATTTAAAAAAATGTGAATGGAGACTATTAGAAAACATCGCGCGGCGTCGTGCATTGCTCTCGTTGGTTGGTTATTAGTCAGGAAAATATGAACCAAAACAAATTTAAAAGTGGTCTCACTTGCTGGCCCGTGCGCTGCAATTTGACAGTCTAGGGAGCAAAGGCCTTCTCTGTTCGCTTGCCTCATCACCTAGCCTTTGCTTCCTAATGCAAATATACACCAGAGAAAAATAAAGTATAAAAGTGTTTATATTGATTTAAAAATAGTTCAGAATTCTTGATGTAAAATTATCTTCTATCTTTTAGAAGATACATTTTCGAAACGATTAGAGGGTCCCAACAAATATGCTTTCAATTTTTTTTAGCCACTTATAAAACTCATTGGTTTACCAATTAATTTTTTAGGAACTATTAGAGATGGAGCTGTTTGGAAGCCTAGTTTAAATCTAAAACAGATGTAAAAGACATGCCTTTATTATTTTCCAACCTGAATTAAAAATAGCTGCTTGGATGTGGTGTAAATAAACACCCGGTTTGGTCCAATACATCAAGATGGAAGATACATCTTGAACTTATTTACAAAGTATTTTCTAAGATGCCAAATAGAACCTTAGATTGAACTAGATGGACCATCCAGCGGTACCCTACCTCACGTGCTTGACCACTCCGGTGCCGCATGACTCGGCTTGCAGCACTAGAACTCTACTATTCCCTGTATTCCAAAGTATAGGTCAGTTTGACTTTTGTGGTACATATATTTTATTATGCATCTAGATATAATAATATATCTAGCAAAAATGAATGAACCAAAAAAACCAAAGCAACTTATAATTTAAAACGAAGGGAGCAGAGAGAGAGAGGGTTGTTTTTTGTTTTTGTTTTTTGTTTTTTTTATAACGAACTCTAGAAGGTTTGTTTTTTTTCTACATGAGAGAACACGGCACACGCACGCGCTACAGGCGGACAGGCCCATCCTCTCCCTCTTCCGGTTCTAGAATCCAGACTTCCAGTACTCCCAAAGACGGCCAGACCGCCAGAGTAGGGGGCAGGGGTTTCTGGGACGAGGGTTTTACCTGTGTGCCATTATAAAAGATGGTAATTACTTATAGAGCACTAAAAAGTTTGAACGTACCTAGACGTCATCGGCCGGAACTTTTTTGTCGTCTACGTCATTCCGTCCACATTCACTGCTAATGGTGGCTAACGGAGCTGTGAAAAGACTTAAATGCCCTCAGGCTAGAGAAGCGAGGTAAAGTTCTGTTTTCCCCCTATGCCACTCACTGGCTGAGTGTTTTGGCAGCAAACTAATTGCCGTTGACCATTCTTGACCGCACTAATTTAATTAGTATTTAAATTATTTGTAATATTTTTTATTTTGAATATCATAAATTTGAAAATCTTGCTACACAACATATTCAGACAGCAATATTTTCGAGGACTAAAATCAAAACAAAAATAATATTAAGTTAAACTAAATATTGAAAAACAAAAACAATATCATCAGACATCTCCTTGTATTAGCAAGCATAATTTTAAAAATGTCAAACAATCCTTTTCAAACAAGAGAATATGGAGCGGGTGGCAGCCCGTGGTTTAGGCATTCGCTCGAACATGTGGTGTGCATGTGCGTCTTCCTTCGGCATCACCGCAAAGATGCAGGGGCCTAGTTTCAAAAAAAAAAAAAAAAGATGCAGGGGCCTACTACTGTGCACACCGTGCTCCCACCGGCATTCTCCATCCTCCCGCCCAACCATCTACTATGCACGCATCGCACGAGGGGCACCGATCGATCGATCCCTCGAGAAGCGGAGGCCCAGCCATCTGCAAGTACCAGTAGCCCGCCCCTGCCCGCACGCATACACAGAGACAGAGACAGATGCGGGTGCTCACGGCGGCACCTTGTGGCCGACCTCACGCCCAAGGCAACCCCCGCGGAACGGCAAGGCCGACGAGGCCGTGGCGGTCGCCGAGCGCTCGCTGCGCGTGCTGCTTGGCCGCGGCCGACGCGCTGCGGGACCGGCACAGCACACTGCGCGCCGTCGTCGGGCTGCTCGCACCAATCACGGACATCGGACGGGAGAAGAGTAGCGGGGAGCACCGGAGTGGGGACCACCGCCGAGGTCGCCACGCTCGCCGGCCGCCGCCATCCGCTGTGGTAGCTGAGCTCCAGCCTCCGCGGCTGCCGGCTCCGCCAAGGCCTACAGGTCACTGCCCAGGCCCCCAGGCGGCCCAGCGCCAAGGGCAGCGCGGCTGCTCCTGGCTCGCAATCGGGTGAAGGAGAGGATAAGGCACGGGAGAGAGGGGGGCATTTTGGATATGTTCACTGACAGGTCCCGCCGCCAGAGCTCTCACTGTGAAAACCAAAACGGAACATTGACGGAAATGGCATGAACGACGACGAAGTTACGGTAGATGGCAGCTGAGAGTGCTTGAATTTTCCAGTGGCACGTAACTAATTGATGGCACACGTGAAGGCCCCTCTTCCTGGTAGCTTCGCCCGGGATCATGGGTTGATTGATTTGCTGCTAGTAGGCAGCCTGCCATTTCCTGAGAGAAGAGAGGGAAGGAAGGAGAAGGAAGATGATGACCTCGTGGCTTCTGGGCCGGCGGGGCCCCTCCGGCTTCTCCTGGAGCTCCACCGCCGACCAAATCACGCAGGGCATCTCCGCCGCCGGCCTCACCGCCATCGTCACGGGTCCGTACTTATTCCTTCCCCCAACAAGTTCTTCTTCCTTCTCCAACAGCAAATCCCATCCCAAAACCCCTCTAATAACCTTTACTAATAATCCAACCCAACCCAATCCCATCCAGGGGCATCCAGCGGCATCGGCGCCGAGACGGCGCGGACGCTGGCGCTGCGCGGGGCCCACGTCGTCATGGCCGTCAGGAGCCTCCCCGCTGCCCAGGCCGTCAAGGACGCCGTCCTCGCCCAGGCGCCGGAGGCAAAGCTCGACGTCATGGAGCTCGACCTCTCGTCCATGGCCTCCGTCCGCGCCTTCGCGTCCCAATTCATCGAAAGGGTCTCCCCCTCAACATCCTCATGTATGTATTCTGTTCATATTAATTATTGCCTGCTCTGTTATTTTTCCAACGAGGGACCAGGGGGATGCACCATGCTGCCAACCGTCGTCCTTTGAGGATAAATAGAGCGCGACCTAGGATGAGTTATGACTCCTAACCGATCACTAAGCCAGTCACGTGTTTAGTTCTCACCCTAAAAACTTTACACTCTGCCACATCAAATGTTTAATTAAATATAGACTAAAAAATAACTAATTATATAGTTTACGATTAATTTACGAGACGAATCTTTTAAGTCTAATTAGTCCATAATTTGACAATAAAGTGCTACAGTAATACATGTGCTAATGATGGATTACGTGACATCCTAGAACTTTACATTCTGGATGCCTAATTCAATCAGGAGAACGATAAACATGTGATGCCTATTCTGCTAGTACCACGTCAATCAGTCCACTCCGTGCCTGGCTTGTTTTGGGGCGGTGGTAGCTATCACCCGTGCGGGGTAGAGTACACCGTTTGTAGCACAATATTTTTAATATATTTATTCATTTACATGCAAAATTTAAGATACAAACTCATTTCATACAAATTTCACTTGTATGTGCACTACAAGACAAAAACTCTGGATTTTTGTCATCTAGTATAAATACACATGAATTTTGCTATTTTCATATGATTTTAAAAAAAATATTTTGCAACTCAACTTTTTTGTGCGAGTTAATGTATGGACGAATTACAGATGTACCAAGTTTCAAAACTTTTCAAGTGATGAAAGCGTATTTAAAAAAATGTGAATGGAGACTATTAGAAAACATCGCGCGGCGTCGTGCATTGCTCTCGTTGGTTGGTTATTAGTCAGGAAAATATGAACGAAAACAAATTTAAAAGTGGTCTCACTTGCTGGCCCGTGCGCTGCAATTTGACAGTCTAGGGAGCAAAGGCCTTCTCTGTTCGCTTGCCTCATCACCTAGCCTTTGCTTCCTAATGCAAATATACACCAGAGAAAAATAAAGTATAAAAGTGTTTATATTGATTTAAAAATAGTTCAGAATTTTTGATGTAAAATTATCTTCTATCTTTTAGAAGATACATTTTCGAAACGATTAGAGGGTCCCAACAAATATGCTTTCAATTTTTTTTAGCCACTTAGAAAACTCATTGGTTTACCAATTAATTTTTTAGGAACTATTAGAGATGGAGCTGTTTGGAAGCCTAGTTTAAATCTAAAACAGATGTAAAAGACATGCCTTTATTATTTTCCAACCTGAATTAAAAATAGCTGCTTGGATGTGGTGTAAATAAACACCCGGTTTGGTCCAATACATCAAGATGGAAGATACATCTTGAACTTATTTACAAAGTATTTTCTAAGATGCCAAATAGAACCTTAGATTGAACTAGATGGACCATCAGCAGTACCCTACCTCACGTGCTTGACCACTCCGGTGCCGCATGACTCGGCTTGCAGCACTAGAACTCTACTATTCCCTGTATTCCAAAGTATAGGTCAATTTGACTTTTTTGGTACATATATTTTACTATGCATCTAGATATAATAATATATCTAGCAAAAATGAATGAACCAAAAATACCAAAGCAACTTATAATTTAAAACGAAGGGAGCCGGAGAGAGAGGGTTGTTTTTTTGTTTTTTGTTTTTTGTTTTTTTATAACGAACTCTAGAAGGTTTTTTTTTTCTACATGAGAGAACACAATGCCTGCACATGAGGATCTCAAGTGGAGTGGACAGGCCCGTCCTCTCCCTCTTCCGGTTCCAGAATCAGACCACTTCTCCCAAAGGTGGCCATTCCGCGTAGTAGAGGCGGGGTTTCGGGACGAGGGTTTTCCTAATCATGTGTGCCATTATAAAAAAATGGTAATTATCTATAGACCACTAAAAAGTTTGAAGAATTGTCTAGGCGTCATTGATGAAACTTTTTGTCCTATCATTATAGTCCACATTCACGGCTAATGGTGGCTAACGAAGCCGTGAAAAGACTTAAATGCCCTCAAAGCAGAGAAGCGAGGTAAAGTTGGTTTTTCCCCTATGCCACTCACTGGTTGAGTGTTTTAGTGGATTATGATTGCCGTTGACCATTCTTGACCGCACTAATTTAATTAGTATTTAAATTATTTGTAATATTTTTTATTTTGAATATCATAAATTTGAAAATCTTGCTACACAACATATTACAAGCAATATTTTCGAGGACTAAAATCAAAACAAAAATAATATTAAGTTAAACTAAATATTGAAAAACAAAAACAATATCATCAGACATCTCCTTGTATTAGCAAGCATAATTTTAAAATGTCAAACAATCCTTTTCAAACAAGAGAATATGGAGCGGGTGGCAGCCCGTGGTTTAGTTGACTGTTGGAAGCTTCTCCTAGAACGCTTAGATTATAATCTGCTAGAAGATTTTGGCTTTTCGCTGTGCTCGTTTTCAAATCTATTCAAGCCTACACCCAACATAGCGAGAAAGGTGTAAATCTGCAGTCTGTTTAGTAGGTTTGTAATTATTTCCACCGATAAACCGCTTATAAGCGGAAACAAACAGGGCCTAAGGCATTCGCTCGAACATGCGGTGTGCATGTGCGTCTCCTTCGGCACCACCGCAAAGATGCAGGGGTCTAGTTTCAAAAAAAAAAGATGCAGGGGCCTACTACTGTGCACACCGTGCTCCCACCGGCATTCTCCATCCTCCCCCCGCCCAGCCATCTACTATGCACGCATCGCACGGGGGGCACCGATCGATCGATCCCTCGAGAAGCGGAGGCCCAGCCATCTGCAAGTACCAGTAGCTCGCCCCTGCCCGCACGCATACACAGAGACAGAGACAGATGCGGGTGCTCACGGCGGCACCTTGTGGCCGACCTCACGCCCAAGGCAACCCCCGCGGAACGGCAAGGCCGACGAGGCCGTGGCGGTCGCCGAGCGCTCGCTGCGCGTGCTGCTTGGCCGCGGCCGACGCGCTGCGGGACCGGCACAGCACACTGCGCGCCGTCGTCGGGCTGCTCGCACCAATCACGGACATCGGACGGGAGAAGAGTAGCGGGGAGCACCGGAGTGGGGACCACCGCCGAGGTCGCCACGCTCGCCGGCCGATCCGCTGTGGTAGCTGAGCTCCAGCCTCCGCGGCTGCCGGCTCCGCCAAGGCCTACAGGTCACTGCCCAGGCCCCCAGGCGGCCCAGCGCCAAGGGCAGCGCGGCTGCTCCTGGCTCGCAATCGGGTGAAGGAGAGGATAAGGCACGGGAGAGAGGGGGGCATTTTGGATATGTTCACTGACAGGTCCTACATGTCAGAGCTCTAGACTGTGAAAACCAAAACGGAACATTGACGGAAATGGCATGAACGACGACGAAGTTACGGTAGATGGCAGCTGAGAGTGCTTGAATTTTCCAGTGGCACGTAACTAATTGTCATCTTTTGTAATGGCACACGTGAAAAACCCTCTTCCTGGTAGCTTCGCCCGGGCGGCGGGGTTGACTGATTTGCTGCTAGTAGGCAGCCTGCCATTTCCTGAGAGAAGAGAGGGAGGGAAGGAGAAGGAAGATGATGACCTCGTGGCTTCTGGGCCGGCGGGGCCCCTCCGGCTTCTCCTGGAGCTCCACCGCCGACCAAATCACGCAGGGCATCTCCGCCGCCGGCCTCACCGCCATCGTCACGGGTCCGTACTTATTCCTTCCCCCAACAAGTTCTTCTTCCTTCTCCAACAGCAAATCCCATCCCAAAACCCCTCTAATAACCTTTACTAATAATCCAACCCAACCCAATCCCATCCAGGGGCATCCAGCGGCATCGGCGCCGAGACGGCGCGGACGCTGGCGCTGCGCGGGGCCCACGTCGTCATGGCCGTCAGGAGCCTCCCCGCTGCCCAGGCCGTCAAGGACGCCGTCCTCGCCCAGGCGCCGGAGGCAAAGCTCGACGTCATGGAGCTCGACCTCTCGTCCATGGCCTCCGTCCGCGCCTTCGCGTCCCAATTCATCGAAAGGGGTCTCCCCCTCAACATCCTCATGTATGTATTCTGTTCATATTAATTATTGCCTGCTCTGCTGCCAACCGTCGTCCTTTGAGGATAAATAGAGCGCGACCTAGGATGAGTTATGACTCCTAACCGATCACTAAGCCAGGCACGTGTTTAGTTCTCACCCTAAAACTTTACACTCTGCCACATCAAATGTTTAATTAAATATAGACTAAAAAATAACTAATTATATAGTTTACGACTAATTTACGAGACGAATCTTTTAAGTCTAATTAGTCCATAATTTGACAATAAAGTGCTACAGTAACACATGTGGATTACGTGACATCCTAGAACTTTACATTCTGGATGCCTAATTCAATCAGGAGAACGATAAACATGTGATGCCTATTCTGCTAGTACCACGTCAATCAGTCTATTCGAGTCTGGATCTCTCTAGTACCACGCCAGCCTGTTCGTTTGCTCGTAAACGATCGTAAATTTTCAGCCGGGAACAGTGTTTTTCTCTCACACCAAACCAGCCAGCAGTAAATAATCCACGATATGATACGGCCTCCCGAACAGGCTAGGATGACAATTTACTATTGCCTGTACTTTCAGGATACTGTATCATGATAGATTCAGCCTCATATACTGTACGTACATGTATATACACCAAATTGGATATGGTTATTATTGCGAATGCTAGTATGATCTTCCACATTTTCTTGGGATGTGATACAAATGGGTGTCTTAGTGTGTAGTAGGGGTGATTCATGTGGTGAGCGGTGGGCACTTCGTTGTGTAAGATGTGCCTGAAAGCTATCAAATCCCTCCTTGCTTACCACTCTATGTTTGGCTGTCCATCATTGGAAATTAGAGGAGGGACATGTTAATTGCATACTATTTTGTCTTAGGTAGCATTTGTTTAGTTTTCGTGATTCTTGTGCTTGAGATTTTTCTTATGCATGTTCTAATAATCTGACTTGGTATATTGATAGGTCTGCTAATTCAGTTCTGGTTTTCTTGACGTTTGTTCAAAGTGTTGCTTCAGTATATCTCATGGCATTTAATTGATTACTTGGCCCTTCTGCTGGCAGCAACAATGCAGGAGTAATGGCAATACCTTTTGCGCTTTCAAAGGATGGAATTGAGATGCAATTTGCAACTAATCATGTTGGTACGCATTCGGTACACTTGACTGCTTGATTAATCCATTGTGTGTATGGATTTTTCCTACTTCAAATCATATAGCAATGTATTGCATGTGCAAGTCTAGCACTCAGACCGCTGCAATTTTCTACCTGACCTAACACTCAAGAGTTTTGATTCATCATGGTGTTTAGACACAATTTTACTAAACTGCGGCTCTAATTTCATAATCTTCAGGGCATTTCCTGCTGACACACCTTCTATTAGATACCATGAAGAAGACCTCTCGTGAATCAAATGTGGAAGGAAGAATTGTCAACGTTTCGTCAGAGGGGCACAAACTTGCATATGGGGAAGGCATCCGTTTTGACAAGATCAACGATGAATCGGTGTATGTAATTGCTGTGCAATTATTATGTTCTACAGTCTAGTCTACTTCGTTTCGAAGTAAATGTAGCCACTTGTTCAATCTTGTGTTGGGCAGGTATAGTAGCATTGGAGCATATGGTCAGTCAAAGCTTGCAAACATCTTGCATGCTAATGAACTTGCCAGGCGATTCCAGGTATCTCTTGTTCCGTCTAACTCATGCCCTCTTTCTTGATCATATGGTGTATGTATAGTTATAGTACATTTGTATGCATTGTATCATGGATCCTGCGTTTGTGACCAACATCACTTGCATTATGTTTCAAAGATGTCTGCATGTGAATTTTGAAAATTGTAACTTTTGGTAAATAAAGATCATTGGGCAGTGAGTTGTTCCGATTTGGATGTGGAAATTTGAGTGCATTCAATGCTAATCTTGGTGAACAATCATCATCCAATCACAAGAATTGTAATGTTCCAGATTTTGCTGATTATATATCTCTTTACAGTTACCATTCAGTTTCCAATTTATTAGGGTGTTCTATAACTATTTTTCTGTCCATCTATTATACAATATTTTGTCTGACAGGAAGAGAATGTCAACATAACTGCAAATTCTCTTCATCCTGGCTCCATTATCACGAACCTTCTTCGCTACCACAGTATCCTAGATGGTAATTATAATTGGCATTCTTTCCACAACGTTTAGCTCTCCTGGTCTTATAAACTGAAAGGGAAACATAAATATTTGGCTAGTTTAATAGAACTTACTGAACTATGTCAGTTTATGCTTATTATTTTTATGAACAAACCATGGCAATTAGGAGGGCATAGAAGGAACTTTGAAGGTTAGATCCATATGCATAAGAAAGACAGCAATCAAGATAATTTAAATTATCAGCAATTGAGAATGTGAATGATGTTTTTCACTTGGTTGCAGTAACAGCCTGATAGAATTTGTTGTGCTTCACTAATTACGTCTTTTTCAATTGACATTGATAACATCTTTTTCAATCGACACTGATTACATTGAATTTTCTGCTGAATGCAGTTCTCCATCGTACGCTTGGTAAATTGGTGCTGAAAAATGCTGAGCAGGTATTTTTTTTATTTTAAGTCTTCAGGGTCTTTTCGCATTTTAGTTGTTTATTAGGTATTTGAGACTAGACCTGACGTTGCATTTTGCTAATCTATCGTTTGCTGGTAGTAGCAGTATTGCTTGCTGCTTGCTGCATTTTGAGGTAGTGGTAGTATTGAGACATTAGAATAAGCTTCCGTGTAGATCAGCGACATTGCATCCGGCAGAACTGGCAACCATTATGTTAAATCAGAAGAGGTACAGGAACATCTTAAAAGTAGTATATCCATATTGTGATCTGACAGTACCATCACCATGCGTCAAGTTGCTATGGGTACTCATCTGGCAAAATCTTCACTCGTGGAAAAACAGTTGGAGGTCATTCTTATAGCACCATCATGTCACCTACTCCCTCCGTCCCATTGAGTTTGTCGCTCGGGAAGCGGGATTGTGAGGGGGGCACGGTTTTCAAACGACAAACTTAATGGGACGGAGGGAGTACACTTTGCCGTGTCGTGCCGTGCAACTTAACGGTCTGCTGTACAACTACACCCCCACTAGTGCTTACTAAAGCCTGTGATCTGTGCTAGGTGACATGATGGCTTTGTGTACACTGCAAATCTAGATTTCACCAGCAATAGGCTATAGTTATCTCTGAGCTGCCGGTATCATGTAATCATGTGCTGCTGGCTACACGGTGCATATTGGTCCCTCGGCTGCCCTGCATAGGTAAGTAGTAAGTTTATCAGCACACTCACTCATTATGGTTAGAGGTAGAAGAAAATATTGAGAACAGCTCACACACACAACAAAGCCTAGTGCTAACCGAAAGCTCTGCTTCTGGATGTGGCAAACTGAATTGCTCTTTTGCATTACCTTAGGTGTGATATATATACAAGTGCTAGTACCTCTACTAGGTATATAGTTGTTGGTGAGTACACCAACTACTTACTCCTAGTACTAGCAGTACAAAGCTTAGATCAGTCCACTACCAAGACATGGCTGATGAAATAGCTACCAACTAATGTACTAGAGGTGGCCTATTGCCATACTGCTACAGCAGTAGAGACTGGACAGCCAAGCTGACCAAATGCCAACTCTGCTACAGCAAGAGAGAGAGATCAGCAACAGATTATGTCTTACAATTCTTTCCCTAATCCTGCTGCTAACCCGATGCCTGGACCTCATCCATGCCAATCATCTTCCTCAGTTCCATGAACCGCAGGCGCCCGAGTGACTTGGTGAGAATGTTAGTGAGCTGTCTGCCGGTCTCGACGAACTCGATGACGATCTGTTCTCCATTGATGCAATCCCGGAAGAAGTGAAACTTGATGTCAATGTGCTTGCTCTGGTCATGGAGGACAGGGTTCTTGGCGAGGGCGATGGCGGGTTAGTTGTCCACCATTAGAGCTGGCGGGTGAGCTTCCTCGCAGGTCAGCTCGCCCAGCAGCCTGCGCAGCCAGACAGCCTGGCACGCTGTTGTGGCTGCTGCGACGTACTCCGCCTCGCACGTCGACAGCGCTACGATCTTTTGCTTCAGCGACTGCCAAGCAATGGGGGTCGCTCCAAGGAAGACGAGCAGCCGGTGGTGCTCCGTCGCCCGTCGATGTCGCCCGCCATGTATGCGTCGCTGAAAACAGTGAGTTTCGGCTCACCTTCCTTTGCCTTGGGGGGTGCCTCACTGAAGACTGTGAGCCGCAACCCACCCTTGCCGCCACTCTTGGGGAAGATGATCTCTTGATCGAGCATCCCCTTGACGTAGCGCAGCAGCCTCTTCACCGTCGTCCAGTGATCCTTGCGCGGGTCCTCCATGAAGCGACTGACATACCCGACCGCGAACGTGATGTCCGGTCGAGTATGCGTGAGGTAGCGCAGCCCTCCGACGATGCTCCGGTAGCGCGTCACGTCCACCTTCGCCGCCATGCTGTGCTTGGACAGCTTCAGCCGCTCCTCCATTGGAGTTGGGCACGGCTTGCACTCCGCCATGCCACTGCACTCCAGCAGCTTCTCCGCATAGGCGCGCTGGCCTAGGGAGATGTGCTCCTTCCCCTGCCTCACCTCAATGTCAAGGTAGTAGGAGAGCGCGCCGAGATCGCTCATTTTGAATTGAGCAGCCGTCTTGCGCTTGAAGCCGTCGATGTCCTCCGCCTACGCTCCAGTGACGATCAAGTCGTCCACATACACGCCGACGATGAGCAGCTCCTTCCCCCGTCGCCACGTGTACAGCACGTGCTCTGTGGCGCATCGAGTGAACCCAAGCTCGTCCAAGGTGGCGTCCCACGCTCGAGGGGCCTGCCGCAGCCCGTAGAGTGCCTTGCGTAGCTTGAGCACCTTGTGCTCAGCGCCCTTGACGGCGAAGCCTGGAACTTGCTTGACGAAGACCGTCTCCGCGAGCTCGCCGTTGAGGAACACAGACTTGACGTCGAGGTGGTGGACACGCCAATCCTTCGCTGCTGCCATGGCCAACAGCAAGCGAACGGACTCCATTCGCGCCACCAGAGGAAAGACTTCCTCAAAGTCAATGCCCTCACGCTGTACGAAGCCGCGGGTGACGAGCCGAGCCTTGTACTTGAGAATGGCGCCGCGCTCGTCCCATTTCACCTTGTAGACCCACTTCAACCCGATCGGTCTGCAGCCCACCGGTGGATCCACCAGCTCCCATGTCCCATTGTCCTCGTTGGCTTTCATCTCTTCCAACATCGCCCAGCGCCAATTGTCGTCGTGTTCCGCCACTGCAAACGTCGGTGGCTCCTCTACACTAACAAGGAGCAGCTCTGGGTTGTCGAGAAAACGACTGACCAACCCAGGAGCTCCCCCTTCGCCGACGATGTTGTCCAACCGCCTGAACCAGACCTCGCCATCGTGGAAAGCGTCCACGTACTCGTCGATGTCGGTGGGTGGAGAGGTGAACTCGATCGGTGGTCCATGGCCTCCCTGTTCTGCCGGAGTGGTCGACATTGCTGCTAGACCGCTCGGCACCACTGCCGGAGTGGTCGGATCCACTGCTGGAGCGGTCGGCACCACTCCTAGAATGGTCGGCTCCACTGCTGGAGCGCTCGGCACTGCTGTTGAAGTGTTCGGCACCTCCTCTGGAGTGGTCGGCATTGCTGCTGGACCGCTCGGCACCACTCCTACGGTGGTCGGCACCTCTTCTCCAGTGTCTCCACCACCGTGGATGACTAAGTGTTCGACGACGAAGGTGTTGCTCAAGCTGCCAGCTTCCCCTGTGCCCGGACCCTCCCAGTCCTAGGCCACCATCTCATCGAACACTACATCCCTAGAGATCACCACCTTGCCTCTCTTGAGATCATAGAGCCGATACGCCTTGGTGCCCTCCTCGTAGCCCAGGAGCACCATCGGCGTGCTCCTGTCTTCCAGCTTGTCGAGGTGAGGCTTGGTGTTCTTCACATGGCCGACGTAGCCAAATGTCCTGAGGAAGGACACATTCGGCTTGCGTCCATGCCAAGCCTCGAACGGCGTCTTGCCCTTCAGGGCCTTGGTGGGCGCGTGGTTGAGGATGAACACCGCTGTGGTCACCGCCTCTCCCAAAACTTTGTCGGCATGCTTTTGGCCTTCATCATGGATCGAGCCATGCCGACCACCGTCTGGTTCCGCCGCTCCACCATGCCATTCTGCTGTGGCGAGTATGGCGCGGTATGGTGTCGCACCACACCCTGATCCGCGCAGTACGCAGCGAACTCCACCGAAGTGAAACGCCGCCACGATCAGTCCGCAGCACGCGCAGCTTCTTGCTGCTCTCCGCCTCCGCGCGCCTTGAACTTCTTGACCGTTTCCGCTGCCTCGGTCTTGCTGGTCAGAAGCTGCAGCCACATGAACGGGCTGCAGTCATCCACTAACAGGATGAAGTACTTGCGCCCGCCATGCGTCGCCGACGTGATCGGCCTGCAGAGGTCACCATGGACCAGCTCGAGGGCCTCTGCCGCGCAGTACTTCGCCGTCTTCGAGAACGGCGCCTTCTTTGCTTCCTGACCTGGCAGCTGTCACACAGCTCGCCTGCGTGTTCGATATGAAGCAGCCCAGTCACCATCTTCTTCAGCCGACCAAGAGCGTCGAAGCTGAGATGGCCATACTGGCCATGCCACAGCCACGGCTCCTCCGTGTGCCGTGCAGCCAAGCAGATGGGCTGCTCCACCTTCAAGTCGAGTAGGTACAGCCGGTTCCGGGACCTCTTCACCTTGGCAAGAAGCCGCTGCTCCCGGTCCCTGATCCTGAGGACGCCGTCCTTGATCAATACCTTTCTGCCGCGCTGATCCAGCTGGCCAATGCTGATGATGCTTGAACGCAGCTGCGGAATGTAATATGCATCCATCTGCGCGCGGGGCTCGCCGTTCTAGCACCTGAAGATAATGGTGTCGCGCCCTCAGATCGCCACCCTTGAGCCGTCACCGAACTTCACCGTGCTGGTCACGTTGCCGTCGAGCTCAGAGAAGGCTTTCTTGGAGCCCATCATGTGGTTGCTGGTGCCGGAGTCCAGGTACCACCGCTTCTCCTGCTCGCCGCCCACACGTTCGCGGTTCGTCGAGGTTGACAACCTTCAGAACCTTGACGTGCCCTTCCACTGTCATCACCTCTTCCTTCTCCTTGGCCTTAACGTCGTGCGATGCACAGAACGTCGCCATTAGGAGAGTGGCCTCATCATCCTTATCAGCTTGCGCTAAATGAGCCTCAGTCTTCTTCTCTTGCTTACGATTTGGGCACTCCTTTGTCCAATGGCCCGTCTTCCCGCAGCGCCGGCAGGCGTTGGGGTCAACGTTGTTCTTCTTCTCCGAAGAAGCCTTGTCGCGGCGCTTGCCATCGCCACCGCGGCTGGAGGAGGCTTCCCTGGACTTCTTCTCCTTCATTCGGGTAGCCTACTCCTCCTCTGTCAACAACAGCTTCGTCGCTGTTCGTCGTTGTTGTGGCCTGCTCCATGCGCTCGTCCACCGTCCACAGACGGCTTGTCATATCCTCAATGGTGAGGGTGGAAAAGTCCAGCATCATCTCTATGGATAGAGCGATTTGGATGTACTTCACCGGCACGGAGTGGAGGTACTTGGAGACCGCCTCTTCTTCGTCGATGGTGACGCCGTGGCTCCTCAGCTTGCTGATGAGCAACTGCAGGCGGAGGGAGAAGTCCTCCACCGACTCACCATCCTTGAACTTGAGGTTGGCGTACTCCTACTTCAGCAGCTGGGCCGTCGCCTTCTTTGCGCACAACGGCTCTCTGTACTTCGCTGGCATAGCAGCGAGGATAGCCTCCAACGCTGACATGTCTTCTTCGTTGTCGGTACCCTTGTCAATGACATTCCAGAGTCGTCGGGTTTTGAGCTTGACCTTCATGGTCACCACTCACTCGTCATAGTTGGTGCGAGTCAGCGTTGGCAAATTGGTGCCGCTGACCTCCCGCACCGTGCGCACGACGACAATCTTCTGTCGTGGCTAGGCAGCCACAGCAGCGCCGCTGTTGTCGTCTATCTCTAAACCGTTCGTCATCGCCAGCGATTAGTCCGGCGACGGCGCTTGTACGGCTCTGATACCACTTGTTGGTCCCTCGGTTGCCCTGCACAGGTAAGCAGTAAGCTTACCAGCACACTCACTTGCTATGAGTAGAGGTAGAAGAAGATATTGAGAACAGCTCACACACACAGGACAAGCCCAGCGCTGGCCGAAAGCTATGCTTTTGGATGTGGCAAACTAAACTGCTCTTTTGTATTGCCTTAGGTGTGATATATATACAAATGCTAGTACCTCGTACATAGTTGTTGATTAGTACACCAAGTGCCTACTCTTATTACTAGTAGTACAAAGCTTAGATCAGGCTACTATCAAGACATGGATGATATAATAGCTATCAACTAATGTATTAGAGGTGACATATTATCATACTACTACAACAGTAGAGACTGGATAGCCGAGCTAACCAAATGCCAACTCTGCTACACAGCGAGAGAGATCAACAACAGATTATGTCTTACAGTGCAGCCTAGATTAGATGATTGAGTCTGCTATACAATTTGGGGCTCTGATTGGTTTGCTTGGAACTTAAACAGGGTGCAGCGACTACATGCTATGTGGCACTCCACCCGCAGGTGAAGGGCGTGTCCGGGAAGTACTTCTGCGACAGTAACCTGTACGAGCCAAGCGCGAAGGCCAAGGACATGGAGCTGGCCAAGAGGCTCTGGGATTTCAGCGTCGAGCTCGTCACCTAGCTGATGCCTCTCGTTGTTGCCGGCTTCCTTGTTGTCAGACATGGATGCAATGTAAATCCCTTGACGGATGGTAAATTCTCTAGGCCAGGTGTGGATCAGCAACCTGAACTCTGTGTATCATGTGTATCACGCACTCGACATTTGGCGGGTCGCCTTACCATTACAAGGGTAGCTGGTGATCGCATTGCTGCATGGGGATGGTGTGTGTTTCTGTGAAAAGAAATGTGCCTGCTACTGCTCGATGATAATGAATGATATGCTTCAGCTTGTGTTTGGCTTCGATTCGTTGTCGTGCGGTTTCTGAATCATTCGAACCCAACGAGAGACACTGTGCCCTTTGTCGGCTGATAGTACGGTACGGGGATCCCGAGCTAGAAGACGGGGACGGGTAATGGGCCCACGTTTTAATGGCCTAAACCTACTTTCTCCGTTCACGAAAAAATACAATTATCATATTTCGAGAAGTCAAACAGTTTCACTTTGACTAAAATTATATAAAAATATATTAACATTTATAAGACAAAATAAGTATTATTAAATTTGTTATAGAATATATTTTAATAATAAATTTATTTCGAGACATAAATGCTAATACAAAATTTTCTATAAAAAAAAAATTAGGCTAGTTTGGACTAGTTTGACCGGCACGTTTTTTATAATTGCATTCAGTGCTTGGGATTGTACGGGCTGCCCCGTAACCAGGCGGTTGGCGCTTGCGGACAGTTTGTGGTGTGGTGTTGGGCTGTTGGCACAGATCCATCCGCCCCCGAAGCACGACGGAGTAGCTGCCAACGTGGACAGGCGGCAGCCGCCCAGGCCAATTTGGTCAATTTGATCGCTGGTCCGTTCGCGCTTCTGGAGAAGACGAGGAGGCGAGGAGACCAAGCGGCACCCGGCAAGGCAAAGGGGGTCTTGACTCAGCAAGCAAGATATGCAGATAGCTGCTCTTGTTTTTGCCTGCTAGCTGCTAGTACTAGTACTTATCACCTATCCGGACCAGAGTCCAATCGTCCATCAACCAGAGCTGTGCTCTCCATCTTAACAGGTGACACTCGATTTGCCAAGCATTTCTGTATTCTTTTCAGTTGGTTTTATTTCTTTATTTCGTTTGCCATGAAACACAGCCCAAGCGTGTGTTCATCGGTTGAAGTACTGCTAAAGTAGTCAAGCTCCACCAATGGGTTCAGGAGAAGGCTGAAGTTTGCTTACAGGTGGAGAAGAGACGAGCGGGGAGAGAAACACATAGCGGGAGTCGCGTGCTGTAAATATATACCGCTAGGAGAGGAGTGGTATGGTATCGCCGTTCCTAAAGTCTGTATCTGATATCATGTGAACTGATTCTAACCCAGATACCAAAAAGGAAGGAACAAATGATAGCAATGGGAACCGATAACTAGGCCAAAAGCCCAAACCAAACGCCACTATGTGGGCCTATTGAAATCCTCTAAGGATCGTTTGATGATTTACAACGCAAGCATGAAGAGGATAGTTCTGTCTAGGGTTGAGTTCTCCCTCACTTCAGAGTTCAGACCTGGTAAATGGTGGCTGGCTAAGGAGATGGCAGAATTTCACTGCTAGAAATACATGTGCGGTTGTGCCCCCTAGACTACAGAATACACTGGTGGTTCTATTTGTATATAAGTTGTATCCGACAACAACAATTGAGTTCAAGGGTAGTAGTATCACACACTACCTTTTCTTTTTCTTTTTCTTGTTTTTCTTCCTCAACATTCAACTTCTACTAGGTCAATATGAGTATTGTGATACTACCATTGGCATCAGAGTTTAGCTAGAGTAGAGCAACCATTGGCCTAATCCAATCCCCTTTCTCTTGGGCTATTTACTTACTCAGGTGCACTGCTATATTGATGAATTACTTACATATGCACTTTGGTACTATGTAAACTTTCTGTTTGGAATTGTAAGTTATTTTTAGCTTTTTTTGATACGTAGTTTTTGCTAGGCACCTAAGTATTACTACATTAAATGTTTAATGAGGAAAACTTGTAGAGGGAAAAGAGTACAATGATCCTTAAACAAGTTATTGTTACACAAGATATTTTTGTTTTACAATCCCATATAGGTGTGGCAGAACCGGCCAATTTAACATAATCCCAAGTGTACTTGTCAGCCATTTGACACTAAGTACACAAGAGACTAAGTTATACCCGGTAGTCTGTCGAGTACACTCAATGGGAGAACTCGAAAATCCACGTTTTCATTAGGATCATAAACAAATGAATAAAGCTTACAACATTCTCGACCATTTCATACATCACAAGATTATAAAATCAGAGTTATTACAAAACATATTTCAAGAAAGCAGCGGAAGAAAGGTCATTTTACAAAAACAACGGAAACTAAACAATTTTGAATATTGAAGTAGAAGTAGAGATGTAAGAATAAACTTCTACAATTGCGATGACAAAGGAAGCCTCGCTGAGTCCACCAGGAGGTATCCACACACAACAACAGTTAGCTCCAGCATCCACCTGTTACCTGTAACAAGGGGAATAAAACCCTGAGTACACGATGTACTCCGCAAGACTTACCCAATTAGGTGGGAGTAGTCTCCCGACTCTCAAGGATATACAGGGGGCTATTTGGCTAGTTGTTTAGTTGTTTTTGTAGAGGAGCATTACTAATGGTGCATCCTTATATTCAAAGTTTTAGCAGTCCCATTGAGCTCATTACTTAACCATTTTGAGTAATCACCTGAACTACTTTTAAGCATGTGGTAAGCAATCAGAATATTTTTCATCATCGGCAGAAGCCTCATCATCTCCACGTTCTAGTTGTATTAACTACGATGATAGTGAAATGACAAGTGGTATCCATATCCGAGGAGGGCGGCGATTGCAATCGATGTACATCCAACTGGGCAATCCCAAACACACGCCAGTACTTCTCTCGACAGAGCATGTACAAGGTAACCATTCCAACCATATGACCAAGGCCCAAAATGACCTGATCACCCTAGGGAACCCACCCTATGAGGCCCGCCTCACGAACTGGCGACGGGTTTCCCCCTCATAAGTTTTACCATGGACATTCCCCTCCCAAAAACAACCGCTAGAATGGCTAGAGAAACACTCCGGTGAACGTTTTGCGCACCTGAGTCATAAGGAAGTACTAAGCTTCACGGTCAACTGTAACTCAGGCCCCCGTTATGTGTTTGGTACCTTCAAACTTGTTAAATGGCCACCAACGAACTGTCCTTAATCGACATAGGCGGGACTAATGCAACCAGAGCCTCGCTCTATTGCTATAACCAATCATATCCAAACCAAAGTCCAGAGTCCCGCCCGGTCTCCAATTGTTACCCCCATCCAAACCATGTGATAACAGTAACAATAATAGCCATGACCTATCTCTCACGAGTGACAGTCCATCACCCGACTTCTACCGTAAGTCATATAGCATGGCATACTACACGATCCTATCATACTAGTAGGACTCATAGGATAACATATTTATGCAGGTGGGTTTCAGACAACTCCTGCAACTTAATGCACACACATATGGTAATAAGTGCTTGAAAAATAGGTGTTATGCACCAGGGCTTGCCTGGGTAAACTTGTACGCTACTAAGTTAGTATCCCTCCATCTTCAGACACGATCATCCTTTGTCTTTAGGATTTGATCACCATTACACCGTCTTCTAGTTCGACTTCATAATCCACCAATTGATCCATCAACCACTATCGTACCTAAATGATATGCATGAATGCAATGCATGCTTAAGTCAAACAAGCATAACAAGACATTTACAAACACTACAAGACAAGCAACACGTCATCACGGTGAAGGGTAACTAAACGTTGGAGGTTCGACTCTCATCCTCACCTAGCGAGTTACTATTATCAACCTAACACAAGTGAGCAAAACAATCATTTGCATTTTAAACATACAAGTGAAAGCTTATCATAACATGCCGAGCACACTTCTACTTACTAAACACACTTTGCCAAGTCATCATCTAAAACAAGTAACATAGACAAACATATATTAACCCTAATATAAACACCTATCATATACAAAAGCTTAGATAATTACAACTAAGGAATAAAAAGGTGGCACACCAAACATCTCTTTTGGACATGAAAAATTTATAGTTTATACATCTTAACTAAACAACTACTGCATAAAATTCATAATTTTAGGATAAGCAGATTATTTACTAGTAGTTAATTAAGATTTAAATGCCAATAAAGCATGTGACACATGATGAAGCAATAACTCAGTAAATATGTATCAACCATGCATGAAATTTTTACCAGTGCACACACACATCAATACTAGTTTGCCATAAAATTTTCACTAGATTTGGACTATGAAAACATGCTCTATTAAATAACACATAAATAAACACATAAAAGCTAGATCTACTATACAACAAAAACTTTATACTAAAGAACATGATATTATATGTCTACTGCATAGATCTAGTCATGTGAAGACTAACAAAACCGGTTTGGCATTTTTAGGATTTGTCTACGATTTATTATGAATTTTCAAAGTTTTAGCCATATTATACTAAAAAGAAAAAGGAAAACCATATAAGAGAGACACATTTCACTAAGACCCCTGTGGTTTTCCTTAATTAACCCATGGACTAGCCATACTATTCATGTGAGTCTAGCTGTCAAGGTTATAATCCCCGGGTGTCTCAAGGCACCGATTAATTAGCAGTCCGAGCGGCCCACGACACATCAGCCAGCAAAGGCCCGAACAACCGAGGCCCAGCTAAGCCAAGCAGAACATGCCTGACACCAAGGTCAGGGTCGGCCGCGACCCCTTCTTCTGCCTTAGCCACATGGCGCGCAAGAGATTCACGACCTCTGCACCATCCCGACCCCAGGGAGGGACGGGGAGAGGTCAAGCCCAACCTAATGTGCCCGCTCTGACAAGAGTAGGCACGCCGCACTGACCCCACAAGGACTGAGGGGACAACGGTCACCTCGGTTCGGTTAGACACCATCCCTGTGCCATGCAGCTCAGATAAGACAACACCACCCAAAGCGATAATGACCGGTACGGTGCCCACCGACCAGATACGGCCCGATAAGATGCATGCTTGATTCTACCCACTACGGGATAGGATCCACGATGAAGGCCTTGACTCATAGGCCATTTAGACGGCGGGCACCATGACCCCAACGCTCGGGATCATGGCCATCAGCTCCACAAGACAACTGGGTGATCGGTGACCTAAGGGCGGCTACCAACTCCTATACGGCCCCCAAGGAAATCAGGAGGCGATGATGAAGACCACGACAGAGACCACATCACACAGGACAGCTGGCGAACCATCGCTGTGCCTATAGTGCCACCATGGCCGGCACAGTAGCACCACATCACACCATGCCATGACGTGGCCACAAGACCATGACGACAACCATGCCCAGACATGCACCACAAGATGGCGTAGCTTGCAAGACAAGTTAGCTAGGTCCTCCCTCAGGTTCACGACCCTTTGGTCGGGAGAACCTTCTACTTTGTACTTGCCCTGGCCCCGGACTCTATATAAGGGCAGTCAGGGCACCCATCTTGGGGATCCAAACTCATTCACTCATTCTTACACCATAGAAGGGCTCCTAAAGCTTCCCTTCGGGCAGCCCATCTCCTAGCTCTAGCTCTCCTACCTCTTCCACCATTCTTGCACCCCCATTATAAGAACTTTAGAGCATTCAAGTGAGGAACACGCACTCGATCATCTCTGAGACTGGACGTAGGGCTTCGGCCTAAACCAGTATAAATCCTCGTGTCTTTTGGATGCTACCATCGTCTTCCTAAAGCAGTGCGACAATCGTATAAGTTTACTAGTCTGGTTTACAAAACACCAACAGTTGGCGCATCAGGTATGGGACATCGCGCACTCTCGTTTGTTGAGAAGGAAGTGATGGCTCCTCACACCGTCGACAAACTCGCCCGTGGAATGGCCCACGGTGGCCACATCCGCCATGAAAACTATGAGTTCACCGGCGTCGAAGAGCCAGCGCTCGTGTACGCCTTCAGCCGCACTCCAGACCTCCACTTCGGAGATATGGACCATGCGGTCTATGGCGGCCACACTCTCAGAACTGCCCTCAGTGGCAACATCCCAGAGTTCACCTACATAGGGGGGCAGTACCCTCCCTCGCCACCAGCCATGGCCAAAACTTCTACCCAGGAAGCCAAATGCCCATGGCTCGATGCGAGCTGACACAGGGAATGGCCTCGACTGGCCACAATCTTTTTGGGGAACCGCAAGGTCATTCGCGCCAATGGGTAGACACCCATCACTAGCTCCTACCCCATCTAGGCTGACCACGTGGCAAGCCTAGGTTCGGCGGTAGGGCCACGCCCCAAGCGGTGTCTCGGCCACCATCGGAACGCAGTGTGTCAAGGCATACACGAGCGATGAAATCACCTGCCACCATGCAGCGTCGTCGTTGGTGATCAGGTGGCCACCCGACACCATGCCTCGCAAGGCCAAACCTAGAAGCCGGGCGTAGTCCCACATGGTGGACCGTTTGTCATAGCTCAGCAAACTATTAGCTTTCGCTCGGAGGCATGTGCTTCCAAGGGGGCGGACTCTCTGAGTGCACCACGCGCCGCGCTGAGCGGACCAAACCATGTCGCCCTCAGAGCCTGCATCCACAGCGATAGGTCACACCAACTCTTCATCAAGAGCAGCAACCGCACCTAGAAGCAGAGACACAACGACAGCGATGTCGTTGTGCCACGAGGACTCATGCATCGACGTGCATGAGCCCTTCTAGCCATAGACTTCAACAAGCTGGACATGAAGAAGTCGCCCTCGGGGGCTCATGAGCCAGCAGAGGGCGACGAGCCAGCAGGGATCGACCTGAGGTCACCCGAAATGTCAACCCACACCGACACGACGATTGCCCCGAGGGATAGAAAAGCGCCCTCACTAGCTCGCGGCCCAAGAACCACAACGACTTTGCCACGAACAAGCGCTCAGGAGCTCATCGCGCCCCGAGCAATGATGGCTAGATTCGTGATAGCTTTTGACACATTAGTCACTTACATCAGCTTTGACTCTAGCTGCTCTACCTAAGCACATCCACATACACATACAAGCCCGCTAATAGTTGTAAGAAACTTAGGGCCGACCCATAGAGTGAACAACGTGATGCCCATACACCTCGTCCTAATATTGTTTACCTCCCGAGTGACTCGATCCGCCTCGCTCTCGGACATAACCCACTCGTGGGGGCTACACACATGGGCACATACACACATCCAGCGGTGTAGCACTACTTGTCATCGTCCCAGCGATCAATCCACTTCAAACTTCTTCCAATTGCACCTCTCGTCATGATGAACCGGTGACCCACACCTTGATTTCCCGCTCTCTTGGTGTTGGTGTTTCGAATAAACACCGGCTAGTAAATTTATAATTGTTGTGCGTTAGGCCCGGATGGTGCACTAAAGGACACAAGGTTTATACTGGTTTGGGTTGAATGTCCCGACATCTAGTCTGCTACTACTCATGTTATTAGTGCCGAAAATGGTTTGTAGTAGGGGGTATAAATGGTCGAGAGAGGAAAGATCCCAAGTCTCTGATGGATTGGTCGAAAGGTCGCTGAGAGCTTGGTCGCTACTTAGCTGTGCGTGATGTGTGTTGTTGAGTCGTGTCGGTTGGTCTCTCTGTGAGCTTACCCCCCTCCTTAGCGGGGTGCCCTGCCCTCCCTTTTATAGACCAAGGGGGAGCAGGGGTTACATGTTGGAGAAAGGAGAAAAACCAGAGGCCAAGAAGCCCCTCCAAAGGTGTTGGGTCCTCCTTTTCCGTCGAGCCAGCCTCATTGACATGGCTAGACGATGTCAGGGATTGGCACGTTCGCCGGACGCCTGTGTGCTGACGACGCCATGCCCTTACCGGATCAGCAAGTGGTCACGTCTCGTCTCGCCCCTCCGGGCGGCGTGTCGGACAAGGGTGTTGACCTATAGTGCTGTGGGGAGCGGACATCGTGGTGACTGTACGTTCATCACTGTAGAGGGCGCGAGTCTCTTTTTGGACCATAGTGGTTGTCGTATGTCTTTGTCAGGTTCCGCGTCCGAGGGCTGAAGGCGGCGCCTACAACACTATTTAGACTCTGCCACGCCCGGAATGGCCTAAAGCGTCCGTCCCGTCGTACCCTGACGATACTTTCCTATAGCGGTGCAGGGCATGGTCCTTGGTACTGCGTTTGACTTGAATGTTCTGTCGTACCTTGTGCTCGATCATTATGAAGGAGCAGGGTGTAATCGTTGGGCGAGGCGGATTCTGCCCCCGGCCATCGGGCAAGGCGGAGCCTGTCCTTAGCCATCGGGTGAGGTGGACTCTGCCCCTGGCCATTGGGCAAGGTGGAGCCTGTCCTCAGCCGTCGGGCGAGGCGGCGCCAGCCCTCGGGGGTTGAGCGAGGTGGAGCCAACCCTTAGCCGTCGGGCGAGGCGGAGCCTAGCCCCCAGAGGTCGGGCGAGGTGGAGCCAACCCTCGGGGGTCGGGCGAGGCGGAGCCAGCCCATAGTTGTTGGGTGAGGCAGAGCCTAGCCCCTGGAGGTCGGGCGAGGCGGAACCAGTCTTCTATCGTTCGGACAAGAAACGCAGTAGCGTTCTCATATGATCGGAAGTATCAACGTTCGATGGTCATTGGTTCCACCTCATTAGGTACCCCGATATTAGGTCCCCGACAGTAGCCCCCGAGCCCCCGGGTGATTCATGCAGAATCGCCCCGGGGTGTGTTTTGGACCCTTCGCGGGTAAGGCTGTGAGACTCGGTTTTTGTCAACTGGAAAGCTTTGAGGGAACCCTGGTTTCCCGTTCACGGGATTTCATCTAGGGTCTGCCTGGTTGGGGCTCAACTGTGGAACGAGGCCCTACTGATGCTCATGTACCTGCGTCTTAGTGGCTCGCGGTCCTGTCCCTCGTTGGGATGGCCATCGAGGCTGTTGGGCCATCCCTTGGGCTTCTAGGGCCCATACAGGCCGGAGGGGAAATTTTCTAACCCGTGTCCCCTCTGTGGGAAAAGAGTCCGATCCGCTCGGGAAGACAAACTGTTCAGCGTGATTTTGGTGGGAAAGGATAGGGATCACTGGCGCGTATCCCACGATGTGACGCGGCGGTGTGTCGTGGTAGTCTCAGAGATTGAGGCGGACGGTTGCCCTTCTTGCATCTATCACCCCTATAAGACCAATCGTGGCACGCCGTCAAGCTCGTGATCCACATCACAACCACTGCTGAACTCGTGTCCACCCCCCTCCCAATCGTT